>CM066730.1:32307522-37107522 GCA_033961575.1 Aselliscus stoliczkanus | reverse complement strand
AATCCCACTCCCCTGTTTTCTCGCCTGAAGTGGCTCTGCAAACCCTGACAGTTTCCTTCAGCGTCTTGGGGTATAACTTGCGTGGGCCCAGAAACCCGTTAGCCAGCGGTGTCTTGTGTATTGCCTCGTGCCTTGCTGCAGCTCCCAGCCCCGCCTTCCCTTCTGCCCACCTTCGCTCCTGTGGACATGGTTCTCACAGAGGAAGCCAGCAGCCAAGGGGGGGCTGCCCCACTCCATGGCACCCTCAGATCTATGCCCACCGGCCCCCCGCTTGGAAGGAAATGTTCTTCTTGCTACAAGCATAACGCCCAGGCCGCTTTGTTAGAATGGTTGTAAGGAGCGTAGACATGTCCACTGCGCTTCAGAGAGAACCCCCCCCAAAGGAGAGATGGTGTGGGGCACCAAGGAGGGCTGCCGGCTGGCCTCCCGGGCCTTCGCTCTGGGACGGGATTGCTTTGGCCCAGGTACAGACTCACCCACTTTCTGTAGCTCTTGACTCACGTTCTCAAAAGGGGAACCTGATTCGCTGTGTCCTCTGGAGCCAGGGGTCCCTTCAGGAGGCAGCTCCTGTCAGCGGGGTCTTGGGCGTCACAGCACTGGCCCAGCTCCAGCGTGGGTGTCTTGGGTTGAGATCCCTTCTGTTCTGTGACCCCAGCTTGCTGCCTTGTACCCTGTTTAGTGCCTTCAGTCTGTGTGATTAAACATCGACGGAAGACTCTCCTGTGCTTGATAAACCTGGGGAAGCTGTAGATTTCAAGACTTTCTTCTTGCTGTAGTGCTAAGCTTTCATCTTCTGATGGGAGTTTGGATGTTATCTGAAAGTCACTGTAGGAGGAAACGGACTCCAAGAGGTCGCCTGACTTCCAGAGGGTGGGTACTCAGCTGCTAAGCCAGAGGAGCTAGACCTTGACCCCGAACCTCTGATCTGGCTGTTATTCTTTCTCCTGTGCTATGCAAAGCAAGGTGCATTCATCTTGTAGACAACTGACAGTGAATACTCCCCTCGGCCTCTGTGCAATGAATTTGGTGGGCTTTTCTCTGAGAAAGCCTGTGCGCCAGGCCAAGCAATGCCTGGTAAACCATCATGCAAACTTACGGTTAAAGTTTGTGACTCTAACTTATGGGTAGTCCTAAAGGAATAAGGGGCTGGGAGGTCAGAAAGGCTTCCTGGGGTGGGTGAGGTTTGGGGCACATGGAATGTAACATGCTGACCAGGAGCCTTCCAGGCAAATGACTGCCCCTGCTAGAAACGAAAACGCTTGGTGCCAGGCACACCTGCTCAGGAGACAGGATTGATGAGCAGCACAGATTTGGGTCTAAGATGGTTTTCTGCTTCCTGAAATCGGAGGATATGCAGTGGATTCTTCCTGAGTTCAGCTGGTGGCTGGTAACTTCAGAAATAAATCTCTAAGCTATGAATTTAGATAAAGAAATAAATCTCAAATCTCTAGGCTACTTCTATTATTTTTAATTCCTTCTTTCCTGTATATCTCTCACCATTTGTGATGAGGCCAGGATTTCAGACTTCTGTCGATCTGGTGGAGGCTAGAGTTAGTGTGAGGCCTCAGCCACTGCCCTCCGTGCACCTCGGGATGTGGCCTGGCCTTCAGGTGGGCAGCTTGCTGGACAGGGCTTCCTTCTAATTTGTGAGTCTAGGCTTGGGGCCCACACAACCCAAGCACCGTCTCCCTGGGATCACCTTGTCTCACCTTCAAGGCTTGGCTGAGTCCTATTGCCCACTAACCCGTTGTGATCACTGCAGCCCCCCCTCCCCTCAGCACGTCTGCAGCCCTGGGCTGGAATGCCTGCCCCTCACCTTTGTCTCACGGTCCTGTTCTCCAGAATTCAGACCATGCTGCTTCTCCTCCTGAGAGCTTGTCTGACACCCCTAGACTGGGTTTAGGGTCTTGCCCCTCACCTTCCTCCAATTAAGTTTTTGTTGCAAGGACCCTAGAATCACTGACAAGTGTCTGTCCCATGCTAGACGGGGCCTCCTGGGTAGCAGGGCCGGGGTCTGACTGCCCCTGGGTCCCTGGCACGTGGCACCGCACAGGGAGCGGTGTGTGGTGAGGGTCTCCAGCTGCCCTCACAGCCCACGTGCTCAGGGCAGTGTCCCACTGGCCTCCGGCCGTCTCCTGTGTTCCTCTCCCCTCTCCTCAGCCTTTGTCCCAAGAGCCCAGGAAGCATGTTTGGGGGTTTTCTGCATTCCTCCCTCCTCAGCACAGCTGGGCATTGGGAGTCTGGAAACACGCATCTTTGCTTCTGCCTTTTTTCAAAGTTGATAAATATTTACCCTATTTTCAGGCCCCAGGTAAAATCTGCCAGGTTCCTCCTGGTCTGAGCCTGCTGTCTTATGTGTAAACTCGATAGGAGAGCCTGGAAATGAATTGTTTACGCCGAATTCACTCACGGAGTGATGCGCTGATTGTGCCGCTCAGTGTCCTCCGCAGCCGCTGTGTGTTTGCGACTGTGGAGGCGGGGAGCCAGGCGTCGGGGCTGCCTCTGCCGAGCCGAGGGGCCAGAGATCTCACACGCGCCCTGTTGGAGGATTCGCTCGGTCACAGGCCAGAGCTGGACAGGGCCTTCGCCTCCAGCCTTCTCTCTCTGAGCTGGGTTCCTGGAAAGCAGTGTGCTCAGCCCTGGGGGAGCATCTGAGTGCGGGGGGCGGGCTGCAAAGCCTCCAGTGAGAGAAATGTCCCCTTTTTCTGAGAGCAAACCTGTTGCTTCTCACCGGGACTTCTCACTCTCGGGACTTCTCGCTGCCCATTGGCTCTGCCCTCCAGGGTGACACAGGGGAGTCGGTTTACTTCTCTTTGGAGGACTGATTTTTAGATGCTTCAAGAAGGTTCCCTCAAGGCTGTCTCAGTTCCCAAATGCATACGGTGACGGGGATGGCACTGGGAGCCTGGGCAGGCCAGGCGCTGGGGGGACAGACAGACTCCCGCTGGCCTGGAGGAGCCTCCCAGGCTGGCAGCCAGCTGTCTACACATCAGGAGGAAGCAGGCTCCTCAACAGCAGTGAAGCTGACACTCATGTGCCCTCCACAGGGGCACAGCCCTTGGCACCCAGCCCTGCTGTCCCTCTGAACACACTGTATATGGGTCACCCCACCCTCTCGGCCCATGGGGCTCTGACACCACGTGGGCTGCCTGCTGGGCCTGGCCCAAGGGGGAGAAGCCAGCCCGTCTGCTCTGCCACCGGCCCTCTGCTCTCTAAAGCTGCTCCCTGCTACTCCATTTCCTGGCTCCTCCGAGTCGTGGGCGCTGGGTGGCTGGCTGGGGGCTGGGGGCGTGCCCCCTGAGAGGGTCCTTGCTCACCTGTCAGCCCCTTCGGAGCAGCTCCCAGGCTGCCTCCACGTGTCTATTTCTGACTGGGAGTGGTGGGGTTTCCTTAGTTATCTTTTTACATTACCTACATCAGGAGCCTGCCTTCTGCCGTACGTCATCAGAAAGGCCTTTCTGGTCTTATGGAAGGTGTGCACCACATTTATTCTGAAAGCAGGTTTAACTCAACATGACCTCTATGGCCATCCTTGATTATATATAACATTTAGCTAATATCTTAAGTGCTTACTGTGTTCTAGGCTGGACATTAAACACTGTACCCATTTAAGCCTCACCAGAACTGTGTGAAATACGAGCCATTATTATCCCATTGCACAGATGGGGAAGCAGAGGATGGGGCGTCTAAGTAACGCCTCAGGTCACACAGCGAGTGGTACAGCCGATATTCAGACCAGGCAGTTGGGCCCCTGAGTTTGAGATCTTGACCATTACTTTATACCGATCTAAGACACCTGGAGGTTTCTGTATTTTATTCATTCCCAGGACGTAGAACGGTATCTAGTTCATCCTAGATACTTCATAAAATGTGTTGAATGAGTGCATAAGTAACTGAATAAGTGGATGAGTGATGTCCCCAACTTGGGGAGTCTCAGAGAAAGTGTCCCTTCACCTTATGTTTATATCAATGGTTCTCAAACTACAAGGTGCGTCAGAACCCCCTGCAAGGCTGGAGAAAAGTCAGACGGCCAGGCCGCACCCCAGGATTTCTAGTCCAGTAGGTAGCCCTGAGAATTAGCACTTCCAAAAGTTGCCGGGTGCTGCAGGGCACCCCATTTTGAGAAGCACAGCCTCAGGTAAAATCCCTTTATGCTTTCATAGCACGAGTGGGGCTGCAATACCCCAGGAAGGCAGGAGCCAGCCACCCAGTGCCCGCTGACCTCCCACAGCCCAGACAGAGGCTAGCCCCGGAGTGTGACACTCCTGTTTATGTAGCGTGTGGCTGGCACCAGGCCAGACTCTGAGCAGCGTGACCAGCAGCCTCAGCGGGAGGTGGGGGGCGGGGGGTCCTGCCAGCACCAAGGCTCAGCTGGAACACACATGCAGAGGGGAGCTAAGCCATGACAAAAGCTTCCGCTTATAAATCACCTACTGTACACCAGGCACGCACACGTGCGCGCGCGCGCACACACACACACACACACACACACATCTATGCGTTTTCACTATGATAGCATGTATATGGCCCTAAAAATCCTTGGGTTCTTCAAAATTGCATAATAAAAATCCCTGGGCTTATAGGAAAAGAGGGTTAAAGGCAGACCATTCAAAACTACAGATATCTGGCAAAACCATAAAAATTAGTAATATAAAAACACTGGCTGAGTATTTAGCTGTAACTTGGCTGGTATTTTCACCCAGCAGCACAAGCAATCTGTTCTTTGCAGCCTTGGGTGTGGACAGCTCCCATCGAGATAATGTCCTGGAGACCGATTTTTATCCAAATTAAAAATCGGCTCGAGCAGTCCCTTCTTCATGAATCTGCTGTTTTAATACAGGGAATTGTCTCCACCCACTGCTTCACCAGGTGGCTTAACCTCCTGGAAAGCTTACCCTTTCCAGTGACCTCCAAGCCAGCCCCTTTGTAGGAAAGAAAGGCGCTTCTGCAAATGTCAGCTTTCTGCTGAAGGCCTCATGTATGGCTGCGGCCTTCTCTTTAACGGTGAGAAAGCTGCCCCATTGCTTCAAAACTTGAATGTGCTAAAATCTGAACGCATGTGACCTGTGTTGTAACAGATGAGACTGGTTCCAAGTTGGCAAAACCCAGATTTGAACCCCGGGGCTGGAGGGCTGCAGAGTCCTGCTTTCTCCTACTCTGCTGCCTTTATTAGACAATGAACATGTGAAAGCAAAGCCAGCAGCTGTGTGCAAACAGCTCACAGCGTGGAGCAGGGGTGTGGCTCTGCCCTGCATGGGCTCTCCGAGGGCCAGGCTGTGTCCTGCCCCGCTGCCCGCCTGCAGCCCTTGCACAACGGCTAACCCAGCCCAGTGGAAGGCAATCGTCATTGAGTCAGTGGTGATGAGAGCCAGTCAAACAGAAATTCTCCATTAATAAACAAATGTTGTATTTTCATCAAGTAGGTTGGGAGGTGAAGGTGGGGTGGTGAGGGAGGAATGTTTTTGACATTTTTGTCTGTGGCAGGTTTTCCTGGGATGAGTTCTGGAAATTTCCTTGGTGTTTATGGCTCGGAAAGGTTTGCCAAGGCAGCTGACATGGGCAGTGAGGGGCTGAGGCTGAAAGGCGCTCTGGGGACATAGGCACACTGCAGTGTGTGGAATGTGTGCTGCGTTGTGACATGTGTGCGTGTGTACAGGACAGCAGTCATCACAGGGCCCTGGGGCCAGGCCGCAGCAGAGACAACGGTCTGACCGAGGGGGCTAAAGGGGTATGACCGCCTCTGGCGAACCTCTGAAGGGAGCGGACAGGACCTGTGTGGCCTCCAGGGCAGGAGGAGGCCCGCCTGGGTGGAGCGTCCATCCATTAGCTTAGCGTCCAGTCTCACCTTTAGTCTTATGTTTGGCTTTCCTGACTTTCATCCTCCTCCTGAAGTTCAGTTGACTCTCCCGTTAAGCCCTGAGGGCCTGAGGATCAAAACTTCACTCCATGTTTTCCTTGCTCTGATATGACGGCGGTGAGCAGTCTGGGCTCACAGTCAGACAACATCCAGGCACCCCCACCCCAGGTCCACAGATATTCATTCGCCCCATGACCTTGGGCTCCCAAGCTTCAGGTTTCCTATATGAAAATAGCCTTAAATGAGATAAGGAATTCTAGAAGGGTGCCAAGCCCTGGTCAAGCCCAGTGGGAGATACAAAGGGGTAGAAGATAACAGCAGGCTTCCGGAAGCTTCCAAACTATTGGGGGTGACAGGACGCTTAGAAAGCAGAAAATCATCATGGACGTATTTGAGCATGCTGATGAAGAGGCGTAGGGAGTAACCTGTGGTTAGTGCGTTCCCTCCCAAACCTAGTGCTGAACAGTTACTTATTGAGGGAGGGTGGGATGAATTCTTGGTCCCCTTCTCTCAACCTCCCATCGTGAAACCCATTAGAAAGATGGAGAAACGGTTCTGCTCAAATTTCCACATTTTCTTTGTTCTCATCGGTGTGCCAGATGTAGATTCAGAAAGTAAAACAAAATGCTCCTCAGTGACCTGGGAGTGGGTGTTTATTCCAACCCACAGAGGGCTGGCTCCTCACGATCCCCTCCCTCATCCTCTTCAGACACAGATGGATGACATTTGAAAGGGAAAGACAGGGAGCTTTCATAGGCCACACCTGGGAACAGGCCCCGAGAATAGGATATGTGCACACATAAGCCTGCGTGAAGGGTTTTCAGTAAGACCCGAGACCTGGCAGGGTGACTAACCCAGCGGTGGCCAGTCAGCAGAGCCCGCAAATGTCTCTTCGGGGTGGGGGGCAGCTAGTGGAGCCTTCCTCAGGGTTCACCTGTCAGCCTGCCCAGGACAGTGTTCAGTTGTTCCTCTGCAGCAGGAGCGGCTGTGCACCCCTGACGCCACCTGCAGCAGCCTTGCTTGGCTTCAGAGGGGCTGCATTTCTAGCTGAGCAATGCACCTGCCTTGCCCGGGTGTGACAGTCATTCGGCGGTGCTCAGCCCACACACCTGAGCTCCTCGGCGAAGCCAGGAGAGGCTGACAGGCAGCAGCGCTGCGTCACTGGTTCGTTCTGTCCACCTCCCCCTGCTGCCGTGTTTCTGGGCTCCCTGGTTTTTAGTGTGTAGACACGTGTCTACAGGCTGGGTTCTGGGGGTGGTTACCCACACCACGCGCCGCCCAGTGCTTTCCGAATATCATCACTGCATGTGGTCGGAGCTGGCGTTCCCTATTCAGTGATCACAGATGACGCTGGATCTAGTCTCTGACATGAATTTGGTGATTGTAAATGTCACTGCCGAACACTGTTTTTAAATATGCTCATGACTTCAGAGTCAGTGGGAATTCGAATTTCTAGAGCTCATCATTTCTCTTTTGAGGAAGAGAAAAAAGCCGTATAGATGTAGTAACATCTGGGTTTCCAGGTGCCTGACTCGGTCCCACCGGATGCGAGCTCCCCTCCGCCACTGCTCCTCCCTTGCCGGGGGACCGGCTGTGATCTGCTAAACGGAACCCTGCTTTTGAGCTTTTGAGTTCTCGTCTCTCCACTTGGCCTGAGTACACACGGTCCCTATTATAAAAAACAAAAACAAAAACAGGTTTTGCTGATAAGTGACAATGTGTTAACATTATAGATAAAATACCTTGGTTCAATGAGCCTAGCCTTCATAAAACCAGTTTGCAAACAACACTTTCCCCCACTTCAGTTGGAGGGGTGAAATGAAATTATTTAAAACACAGTGCCATCATCTCAAACCTCTAGAATATAGAATGAGAAACAAATGAAAGGAGGAGTGCCCTCAGCCCAGCTGGAATGGAGTGGGAAGGGCAGCGGGTCAGAAGGCCTGCCTCCAGGCCACGCGCTGCCGCCCTGACACGGAGCCTGACGAGCCTGTCGTCTCTCTGAGCCTCACTCTTCCCGTCTGTAAAAGGGGAGTGCTGGCGGCTACCTCATTAGGCACTGAGCTTAAATGTGCTGAGCTCCGAGGAGACACTCTGCAAATGTGCTGAGTTTGAAGAGAGAAAAGCTCACAATACAGATTGTACCAACTCAAAACTCAAAATTGTAGAGGCTTACAGAGGGAAAGGAAGAAGAGGAAGGAGGGAGGGAGGGAGAGAGGAAGGAGAGGGGGCAGGGAGGCGGGGGGGGGGGGGGAGAGAGAGAGAGAGAGAGAGAGAGAGAGAGAGAGAGAGAGAGCTCGTCCAGAAAACCCCAAGAGATATTTCTTCCAAAATGAATATTTTGCATAGAACAAAGACCACTTCAGATTGTCACATTTATTGGCCCCTGACTAAATGCGGGACCCTGTACATTTTCTCTGGGAAGAATTCCCCAGTCTCCTACCTGGGGGCAGAAGCCTGGCTGCAGGTTAAGACTCTAGGCTTCCCTGAGAAGTGGTGTGTTTTCACCCTCAACATGACTATATTCTACCATTTAATGTTCAAAATGACCTTATGCATTTTTACTTTCTGGATTTTCTTGACTACCTTTTAGGTCACAGTTAAAAGTTAAGGGACAGAGATTCCTACCCCGCGGACCCCACCTAGGATCACACAGGATTCCTACAGAATTTGCCATTGGCTCATTGAAGACGTCTCTGAAATGTAAAGATAGTAACACTTCCTGTTTGAATAGTGTTTCTGTATGTTTACCAAATGCTTTTTCATACCGAGTTTTATATAAACCTGAGCAAGACCTTGTGAGGTAGGTATTATCGCCACTTGCAAATGAAGAGCCTGAGCCCCTGGAGGTTAAATGGCTTAATGTCACCAAATGGTAACACTCTGTAATCCTGGGAGACTTGGTGTCCCCCTCGCCTTCCACTGTGCTCCTGTTACCACTGTTGCATTACAAACCGCCCCATGTGTGCCTCTCCTGAATGCTGTGGCTCAGGAATCTGCAGAGGTCACAGTGGGGAGGAGTGTTTCTGCTCCATGTTGTCTGGGGCCCCAGGGGGAAGGCTGGAAGGCCGAGGTGACCTGACAGCTAGACGCTAGAATTATCTGAAAGCTCGTTGTCTCATGGTTGAGGCTGGCTCTTGGCTGGAACTTCAGTGAGGGCTGTGGGTCGCTTGCCCGTGACCTCTCCATGTGGCTGCTTGGGCTTCCTCACAACATGGCGACTGGCTCAGAGCGCACGTATCCCAGCAGGAGCTGGCCAGTCATGTCACCTTTCTGACCTAGTCGCAGAAGTCACAGCATGACTTTTACTGTGGCCACAGACCTGCCTGGGTTCAGGGGGAGGAACATAGAGCTCACCTCTCTGTGGGAAGAATGTCAAGGTCGCATTAGGAAAAGCAGTTGGGAGGAAGATGTTACGGTGTCTGTCTTTGTAAAACACTAGCTGTCACACACTGTTGTACCCCCTGTTGAAGGAAGCAGGCTTGTTGTCAGGGGGCTGCTTTGGGAAAGTGCAGCCCCCTCTCCTTGGAGCCCCCCTGATGCCTTCTCGTCTCAGATGAAGGGCCATTTGGAGAAGGGAGGGGCCCTGCTCAGTTCACCAGGGCAATGGTTTTTCTTAGATTTCCGGTTCATGAATGGGGCTAGCGAATGGTCATTGCAGCAGGCAGCAGGATTTTCTGGTTCCTAAAATAGTTTATTCTTGCCTGATTCCACAGAAGATTTGAGGTGGCTTTCCATACAGCACGTGAGTGCTCACGTACACACACACACACACACACACACACACACACACACACACACACACACAAGGTCAGAAACCAGAATGGAGGCAGAAAGTAAAAAACAGCAACTCCCCTGAAAATCACATGACTGTTTTGTAATCCCACTCACCGTGGCTGGACCCCAGGTTAAGCTCTGAGCTTCCTGGAAGTCGGGGCAGAAGTGCCAGGAGCTTGTGAAATGAGAGGGCCTCCGGCCTCCTCTCCCCTCTCCCATCCCCAGTGTCTTTCCAAGCATTGCAGGCAGCTGCCTACCCCTAGCTTCTTTTTGGTAGTTTTTTAAAAGCTTCTTGCTTTTTAAGAAGATGATAGTGGCCTGTGTGAGTGACATTTCAGAGAAAACAAGTAAAGTGGAGAGGCACAGCTGGGTGGTTGCCAGGCTGTGGTCGAAGCCTCCCAAGAAGGCAGAACAGTCCTCATTGTCTGGCAGTTTAACTGGCCTGGTGCATGGAATCTGCGTCCACCCACCACCCGCCCTCCCACCCACCACCCGCCCTCTGAGAACAAACAAAACAACCAGCAGGAAAAAAAATTAAGATGTGCAAAATAAGTTTGGCATCTCCAGGGCAAAAGGGAGAAGACAAAAGACTACCTCCTGTTTCTCCCCTTCAGGAAAGATGATTTCTTTGAGTGACTTCTTTGTTTCACACCAAGCTAACTACTGCGGCTTAATTATCCCACTTTGCATTCTTTGCAGTTTGTAAATGCTCTTTATTATTCGATTGAGTCCATTTCTGCAACCGCACAAAAGTGTCTGAGTCTGAAGAAATGAGCCAGGAAACGAGCATCTCCTGAGTATTGGTTATTGTCTGGCTTTTTTTTGTTGTTGTTGTTCTATTTAGCATTGGTTTGGAGACATGGAGGTCTGTGGAGAAGCGGGAGCCTGAAGTTCACTTGGCCTGGAGTCGCCCAGGATCCCGCGCTCTTGTCCTACTCCAGGCTGTCCCCAAGGACACACAGGGTCATGTCTGGGAGGCACAGAGCACAGGTCCTCGTGCAGAGTGGATGCCAATTCTCTTTCCAGAGGGGCGCCTGCCTGCATCTCCCTTCTGCTTAAAATGCCTCATAGACCCCCTTCCAAACATCACAACTTGACGTTCCCCTGCATCACCTGGACCCGACTCACCTCTCCAGAACCAGCTGTGGGCTCCTCCCAAAGCCTCCCTGAAGCTCCTTCAGATTCTCGAAGGTTCTGGGATTTTTTTCTCCACAAGGAGGGAAATGGCACCTGCTCTATTCCCCGTGAGAACTTCTCCCTTTCCTGTCCCTCCACCTGACTAATGGCTGCGGACCCTCCCATGTCAGCTCAGGTGGAAGGTCCTGGGGTCCCATATCTGGGATAGCACTCCAGCCCGTGCTCTGAGCAGGGCCCCGCCCTTCCCTGGTGATGGCACTTGTCAGACCATTGTGTGAGTCTGTTCATCGTGTGGGGGGGCAGGGGGGAGGGGCAGTGCTGTGGGAGGTGCTGGCAGCTCCCGAGTTGCTTGTTTTGAAGCCCTGGTGAACAGTTGTGCACACATTTCCTCTTCCAGGGGTAGAGAAGCAGGTTCCCTGGGCAAAGGTGATGCTTTTGTTCTGAAAAGAAATCTCCTAAGAGGCTCCTTAGTTACATAAATGTGATATTGAGGCCATCTTCCTACTGTTCTTGAGGACAACTCAACAGCCATTAACCTGAATTCAGATGTTTTACTCAGAAAAGTTTTCTGCTTGGAATTGTAAAGTGCAGGGTGTCGTCTAGCCAGAGCTCTGTCCTGGGAAGCTTCCGCGTGTCCCTCCGTCTGGTGATGCTGCTCGGCTCTGCGTGGGTGTGGGATGGACGCCGATGCAGGAGGTGCTTGACCAGGGGGAGGTGAGTGCTGCAGTCACAGAAGTTTCTAGCAGGCAGCCACGCCTGGGTTTCACAGGAGACAGGCAGGTGTGATTCTGCCTGTGGCTAGAGAACAGGCCGTGAACCAGTTGACCAGGTCACTAATATACTAACAATGATGTTTAACACTGAGATGGGCGGGGTGTCTAGACCAGGGCTTGGCGAGTGGCGGCTCGTAGGCCAAAGCCAGCTGGAAGGCCAAAGCCGGCCCACCCCCTCTTTCCTTGAATAATGTGTGGTGGGCTCACACAGTCGCACTGATTCATTTACGGGCTGTCGATGGCTGCTTTTCTGCCACCATGGGACACGAGAGTCGTTTCAGCAGAGACTGTATGGCCCACAAAGCCAAAAATGTTTACTAGTGGCCCTTTCCGAAGACAGTTTGCCCCTGTTTGGTCTAGGCCAGGGGTCAGCAAACTTTTGAGGTGGAAGAGCCTCACGAAGGTCAGCAAACTGTGGCTCTGAGCCACACGTGGCTCTTTGGGTCCGTACATGTGGCTCTGAAGTAAAATTGAAAATGAAAATAAAGCTATCAAGTTTCATTTACCTAATGGTGATTGTGTAAAAATATATTTATGGCTCTTGAATAATTTTTAAATTTTTGTGAGGGGCAGGTGGGCAAATTTTTGAGACAGAACGTACCCAGAGAGCCACATGTGGCTTGCGAGCTGCAGTTTGCCGAGCGCTGGTCTATGTTGCTGTGCTCTGATGAAACTGTCTTGTTGGGGTGCCCGTCGGCTGGGTGGTTACCGGGTTGGCCCTGAAGGACACTCCCACTGGTGGCCCTGAGCACAGGATTTGCTCAGGCTGGCAATGAGGCCGGAAAGGCAGGCGTAGGGCGGGGGAGGAAGTCTTCTTGCTGTCTGTGGGCCTCGCCCGTTGCTTCCAGACTGCCTGCCTCTCTTTTCAGGCCTGTTTCAGGCCCCGGAGAGGATGGAGCCGCTGCTGCCTTCTCCTGGAGAATGGCTGGCTGTTCCGTGCTGGGGCTTTCTCTCTTGAACCTGCACAGCTTGTGTGTTGTCTCTCTCCAGGGTCAGTGTATTTCTGTGGCCTGTCGCAGGGGGAGTTTAAAGTCACTTCGAAAGAAGAGTTTCTTCCTACTTAGGGCCAGAGCCGAAAGCCGCAGCTCTGCCAGCGAGGGTCCCAACGCTCCCTGGCTTTCTGGGTATTTACAGATCCCTCCACCATCGCCCCCACTGCTTCCAGCTTTTGATACCCTCCACCCTGGTCCCATCCTTCCTCTGGGCCCTCTATGTACCAGGAAAGCAGGTGGAAAAGGCCACTGCAACTCCAGCCTCTCCCCAGAACTCCTAACACAGTGCTTCCTCACCACTGAATGACCAGGTGCCATCCACGAACCACCTGCCACCCAAGTCTGTGTCACCAAAGTGGCCAGCTCGTCCGCCTGGCATGCCGCCAGGGTCCATCAGCGGCAGTGGCGATTCATTTCAGGCTCACTCTGCTTCCCCAAGAATAGATAAGCAAAACTCAGACCAACTTGAAATCATCCTCAGTGAAATGCATGTTTCATTTCAGGCTCTCTGAGGCCACCTGAAGGTGCAAAGCTCAGTCTCCTCCTTAACTTGAAAATGTCACCTTAAGATCTCAATTGCACAAGAGTTCCTGGTGGATAAATCTTTTATGATTATGCTTCATGCTGACAACAGCTCTAAATTAGAGGGTGCAGCTGACTGAAATGAGCTTAATTTTCCATACAGACGTGGGCTCTTGGAAAGAAATCACTTTTTTCAGGTCTAAAATCTATTTTATCTCCCCTAATTAGGAGAATATGTAAAGCAAGAAGGGGGAATAGCGTTCAATTTGCCATAAAAAGCCAACCCAGTAGTTTATAAGATCACACTTTCCAAACAAGCTCTGGCCCGTTAGAAGGGATCATACATAATTCAGGACCCACTTGTTACTGCGTGTATCATGCAAATTCTCTCAAATTACATTTAGAAAAAATGAGGTTCATCTTCCAGCTTTAAACAGACTATTAGAAAAAGGGGTAGATATAAAAGCCAGAAAGGAGCAAATGATTTCAGTGGCGCTGGTGTGAATGTGGGATGGGGAGACTTGAAGGAGACAATGACAAGGCCTGGCTTAGCCCCAGGTTGGGGTTGAGTCCAGTAGGGAACGCAGTGTTGACCCTTCCGTCCATCTGCTCTGAAAATGTCTGCTCCCATCAGAAGGGAGGGGCCTTCCATTCTGGGTGCTTCTTGTTTCTTAGATCATCTACATATTGACCTTCCAGGAGGTTCTCTTCTTGGATGTTAGAGGTGTGTGTGTGTGTGTGTGTGTGTGTGTGTGTGAGAGAGAGAGAGAGAGAGAGAGAGAGAGAAACGACTTAGCCAGTGGGAACTGCTATGGCAAAGTACATACTGGGTGGCTTATAAACAACAGAAATGTATCTCTCACCGTTTGGGAGGCCGGCGGTCCAAGATCAGGGTGCCAACATGGCTGGTTCTGGTGAGGAGGGACTCTTTCAGGTTGTAGACTGCTGACATCTCTCATCCTCACTTGGCCAGAAGAGGAATACAGAGCTCTCTGAGGTCCCTGATAGAAGGACACTGAACCCATTCACGAGGGCTCCACCCTCATGGCCCAATTTCCTCCTAAAGGCTCCACCTCCAATACCATCAGATTGGGGGTCAGTGTTTATGCCTACGAGTTTTCAGTCTATAACAGGAGCTCAGAAGAGGCAGGGCTCAGTTTTGCCTGGAGAGATTTGCCCAGCCAGCTGTCTGGTACCGAGCAAGGCTCTGGGCACGGAAGGTGCTACAGGGAAGGTAGGGCTCTAGTGGGGGCCCCAGAAGAGGGAGGGGGTCTCAATGGACACAGGGTAGGCAGCTTCCTGGGGGATGGGGTGGGGAGAAGCTGCTCAAGCACAGGCCTGGAGAGGACCTTGTGTCTGTCCAGGGTGCGAGGATATGAAGTGCCTCGCATGGCCGTTGCTGTTGGCCGTGGGTGCTCACGGACACGAGAGGTGGAGGCCGTGATGGTGAGACTGTCCTGAGCCCCATTCTCTGTCGTGATGCCACCTGGACGGGAGAAGGAGGCGCACAGTGACCCTTGGAATTTGCCCCTGAAGAATTTCCTCTGAGCCGCTCCGGCTGTCCGCTCTGAGGGAGAAGCTTGGTGCTTGAGTGATCAATAAGCCAAAGAAGGTCGCGTGGCACGGGGGACTTGGAAGGAGGTAATTAAACAAACTCCTCATGCAAGCGCCCTTTCACGGATTAAGTGAGATTGAAATAATTAAGCCTCGCTGGGGAAGTTAGACGAGAAATACAAATGAAGAAACACTTTGTGGATGGCACCGAGGCCAGACTGGTGCAACGGGGGAGACGCAGCTGCGCGCCTCGGTCGTGAAGTGAGACCGAGGGGAGGCACGGCCCCCGGCTCCGTGTCCGGCTCCTGTGTCCTGAGCACCGGCTTCCCCACATTTCCCTGAGTCTCCGCAGCCTCTCTTCCACCTTCGCTCCCCTGACTCCGGCAGGTGCACCCTAGCCCAGGGCTTCGTCAGCTCCCCTCCGGATTCCTGCCATTGTCTCCTGGCCGCTCGGGGCTCTTGCGAGCCTTGCCAGAATTTAACTTCTGGAAAACAGCTCCAGAGGCACCAGCCAGCCTTGCCTTGATCGACGTGGCATTCAAGGCCTCTCCAGTGTTATTTTTCCATCTTCCAGGCCTCCCTTCGGCTCCTGTGAAAGTGAGCTTCCCTGATGCTGTCTTTCCCCTACACTTCCTGCCTCGGTGCCTTTGCAGACCGAGGAATGACTTTTCCCTTTCCAGGCCATCTTCAAGTTCAATTATGTCTCCTCCGTGAAGCACCCCTGATTTCCTCCAACCAGAAATGACCGCGTCCTCCTTTGTATAATGAGTTTCTGTGCACATGTGGAGATCATGGAAAGGATGCAATTGCATCCTTTGACAATGCCAGAGGCTCTTTACCCCTCCCCTGTCCTTGGAATGTGTGTTCCACCCACCGTCCCCAAACTGGGAGCCATTTCACAGGTGCAGGATGCAGCCTTGGGAATGAGGTGTTGCAGAGACCATCTGGATTGTGTACGTGACTGAACCCCAAGAAGGCCGCTCTGTAACCTTTTGAGATCCTGGTGGGCAGATGTGGAGAGCTATGCATCTTGCCCAAGACGAGCCTCATATGTCAGTTCCCTTGCTGGTTAAGTCTGCCACCTAGCAGTTTGGAGTCAGCTGCCTCTTCCTTCCACCTCTCCTTGCCCTCCGTGTACGTGTACAGGAGCCAGTTTTGGATTTCACCCAAAAAACTCTCCACGTTCTTTGAACCAACACTATTATGTCTCATCTCTTCTCACACTCCCAACTTCTTGGACAAGACACTGCCTGATTCAATGCCCTAAATTGTGAGCGTCCCGTGATTGCTGTGTCAAGAGAAGGGAGGGGAGCGAAGGAGTGGAGGAGGGAAAGGAAAGGAAGGGAAGGGTAGGGAAGGGAAGGGAGGGGAGGGAAGGAGTGGAGGGGGGAAAGGAAGGGAGGGAAGGGAGGGAAGGGAGGGTAGGGGAGGGGAGGGGAAGGGTAGGGAGGGGAAGGGTAGGGAGGGGAAGGGAGGGGAGGGAAGGAGTGGAGGGGGGAAAGGAAGGGAGGGGACGGGAGAGGAAGGGAGGGGAGGGAAGGGCGGGGAAGGGAGGGGAGGGAAGGGAGGGGAGGGAAGGAGTGGAGGGGGGAAAGGAAGGGAAGGGTAGGGAGGGGAAGGGAGGGGAGGGGAGGGAGGGGAGGGAAGGAAGGGGAGGAAAGGGGAGGGAGGGGAGGGGAAGGGAGGGGAGGGAGGGGAGGGGAGGGGAGGGGAAGGGTAGGGAGGGGAGGGGAGGGAAGGGACACAGTTCCTTAGCCCAAACTCCAGGGAACAAATCTGCGGTGGAATTTTGAATTTTTCAGACTTTGCAAAGGCATTCTGGTGCATCTATTCTATGCCACATACTAGTCCTGGTAGGTCTGGGTGGTCCCCTGTCATCAAACACATTCATATTCCTGCTGACAAAGTGAAATACTCATATTCAAAAGGATAATTCAAGATAGTTTTTCGCTTCAGTTGAGTTCAGGTCAGGTTTTGGCCAAGTAAGTTGAGAAAAACTCAGATTTCTGAGCTTTTTAGATTTTGGAGCTGAGGATAAGGACCGGGACCCGTGTTCCCTTCGGAATGGCCTTAGGTGTTCTCCGGGGGCGCTGCTGGGAGAAAGGGGAGGTTCATGCACGTCCCCTGGCAGACTGGAGAGCCATGCAGACTTGGCTTATGTCACCTAGCTCTGTCTGTACGTTAGAGGCTTTAACTGAACGGGGAATTGCAATTTTAAAGGTGTCTAAGCAGCCTTAGTGGCCTCAGGAAATCCTCCGGGAATCACTGAACCTTGCCTGTGAGCAGGTGTCGGGGGAGGGGGGACCTCCAGGTGCAGCCCCAGCATGTGATTTGAACACCTGAACATGGTCTTAGGGGGACCACATCTCCAGGCTTTGGGCGGTTCCCCTTCAAAACCACATTTGAGATCACCTTTGTCTGCTCACCCAGCCATAGCTCTTTAAAGAGCAAGCTGTCTGGAAAGGTGAGATAAAACATAGGTGCGGGTGATTAAAAGAAAAAAAATACAAGTCCCTGGGTGAGACAGTAGAGATGTTGATGTGGGTCTTAAAAGAAGAACAACCTTAATATCGAGGAATCCTTGCTGGGCCCAGGATACCTACCCGTAGATACCACCTCTCAAAGAAAATATGGATCTGTTTTCCAGCTGGGCCTCAGTAGCTTTCAAGTCACAGCTTCTTGGATTTATTGCAGGTCATTAGCTGCTGTGCTGTGACACAGAGAAGAAGTGAGAAGATTAAAGTAACAGCCAGGGCCGTTGAGAAATAATTTGGCCTGTCTTTGATGCTGGGAGTGTGTGTTAAACCATTATCACCTGATAATTCTTCGGGTAACTTTGGGGAGGAAAACTATTATCCAGGTGGCAGGGAATTTTCAATTAATCCTGGAGAGTGCCTCAGATTTTCAGTGGCTGTGTTGGAGATACACTTCTTAGGGACATTAGGACTTGGGTGGGCAAGGCCCCCAGTCCGGACCTGCAGCATAATTTGTAAGGCAATGCAAAATGAAAATGCAGGGCCCCTGGTTCAAAACGTAGTAATTTTCCAGACGTTGCAGAGTATCAAACCCAGCATGGGCCTTTCTGAATCCAGAGCCTGTGTGAATGCCTGGCCTTCTGAGACTGCAGAGGGAGTGCCGTGTCGTGGGGAAACCAAGGAGCTCTGTGCAAGCCACACGGGCCTGTGATCAGCTCTGTTTGGCGTCTGCCTGGTTGTTTGACCTTGGACAGGGAGGACAGAGCCTTGTATGTTGTCTTCTGTAAAGTAGAGCTGGCCACGTCCGTCCTACAGTGATATTGTAAAGATGGAGAGGATTGGGGCTGGTAATCAGTTAGCAGAGAACATGGCGTCCCAATAGAGTGTAATAAATGGCTCCACTGCCCTGCCGTGTCCCCTCGCCCAGCCGCCTGCAGGACCTAGCAGCTGATTTCTGAATGCCAGCACCTGCCTTTCAGGGCTGGCGGAGTTTCTCTTGCTGCTGCCAGAGAATTAATCGCCAGCCCCATCCTTCGTCACCCCTCAACCACAGCCTGGGGGATCTGGCGTGTCAGCGCCCTCGCATGTCCGGTGGGATAACCCTGAGTTGTGTGTCGTTCCCAGAGTGCCCCCAGGGGGATTCAGCTCTACTCTCCCACAGAGGCAGCTGGCTTGACACACAGTCCCGTCTGGCCACCTTCCCCTCCCTGTTACCCTCTCTGCTCAGCTACCTTTTACCTGGTCTCAGTCGGCCTCTGGGGGAGCCCAGCCTTCTTTGAGGTCCCACTCCTTCCCTTAGTGAAAGGGGTGGAGAAGATGCTAGAAGCATGGAAAAGGGGTGTTGGTGCCACTAACCTCAGCCAACCCAGTGTTGGAACGGCCATGAGGAAGGTCTGATTGTATCTGATTCGACATCATAACCAAAGGGGAAGCTGGTGCCCCATCCACGGGGACTCGGTCCTCAGGGCCAGGGCCACAGCCTGCTGCCTCCTGGGCCCCTCAGGGGCACCGGCTTGGGGCTACTCCCAGGGGAAGTCGCTGTGGGACTCCACTTCTGCCAGAGCAGCTCTAGCTGGAGCCGAGTGTCAAGAGTCTCATCACTCAGGTTACATCCTCTACCGCTTTCGGCCAGAGAGAAGGCGTTTGGGTCCTGTCAACCCACATTAGGATCCAGTGGAAAACCCAGAACTTTCCTCATTCTGGCCTTGACCTTGGCAGGTTCAGGCTGACACTGTTCTCCTGTAGACTCCCTGGTCCCCGCAGGGCCACCCTGGACATATGCTGGGAGGCCTTTCTTCAAGCATTTCTGTGTGTATCTTGTAATAGATATTTGAGGATAGAGGGTTTTAAGATTGGTTTTCAGATGCTTTATTTTAAATTTCTGCTGTACTCAGTCTTATTTGCTGTGTTCTCAGGGTGATTTTGGAAAGCTCTGCTTTTGATTTTTTCTTTCTTGGTCCTCTGGGTTCCTTTGGTAACATTTCCAGTCTGCTTGTCTCCCTCCTTCTCTTCCTTCTCCTCCTCCCTCTCCTCCTTTTTCTTTCTCCATCCACCTCCTATTGGGGAGGGGGCAGGAGAGCGTCAGGTTTCCCCCAGAGCAGAAGG
This sequence comes from Aselliscus stoliczkanus, assembly GCA_033961575.1. Taxonomy (NCBI): domain Eukaryota; kingdom Metazoa; phylum Chordata; class Mammalia; order Chiroptera; family Hipposideridae; genus Aselliscus; species Aselliscus stoliczkanus. The sequence continues at coordinate 37,088,330 of CM066730.1, read as the reverse complement.
TATTGGCCACTGCTTGGCAGGCGCCTCTTTGGTGATCTGATGACACGTCTGATAGTAAGGTTTCTTAATGCACAAAATAAAACACATAGGGTTATAAAAAAATAATGCATAATTAAACAATGTTTTATGATAGTGACATATTCTATAAAACACTTTAAAAGCCCAATTTGTGATCTAGTACTATATGTGCTTTCTGTTAACAAATTTAATAACAATCTGGTATAGATATGACTTCAATAAGTTGGAAGAAGCAATGGGCATAAACAATACTTTGATACACCTGTAACAACTGTACTATGATGCAAAAATATGTGTCTGTGACAGTCTTAGTGCTATTAATATTACTGTGGTTTGTTGCTTACTTTCATAATTGAGAGAAATGTTAAATGTCAGTTAGAGATGAATGAAAATGAAGATGTCATTTTTTTTTCCCATTCATGTTCTTGGAAAACCTGAATTCTTTCCTCAGACCCTTGGTCTTAGAATTTGAAATGCACCCCAAACGCCTCCCGGCTTTTCCCACCTTTGCCTCCTATGATGAGAGGAGCTATCTCCACTCCCTCCTCCACTGCAGAACCCTGGCTGATTTGAGTACATCGCAGGGCTGGTCCCACTCTGTCACCTGATATTGCACACACCAATATCATTCTTGGTCGTGGCAACAGCGGGAGGGCTCAGACTCCAGCTACATCAGGGAGTTAAGCATTTGGCAAACATGCAGGAAGAGATAAAAGATATATTAAGCTTTTCCTTTAGGATGTCAGACCAGGCTACTGTCCCAGAATGTAATTCCACTGAAAACAGATTGCCCACGAGACAAACTCAGCTCTCACACTGGTAGACATATGGGCTGGCTGGAAAGCGACAAATAATTGTATCTTGTCCCCATTTGGCTTTATTTCAAGGCAGAAGATGAATTAGATGTTGAGCGAAATTATTGGCTGATGTTCTGGAAGCCAAAAAAGAATAAGAGGTTGAGAAAAGCTGTGAATAGGACATTGGAGAGTGACAAAAGGCGTCCTACTGGGGGAAAGGTCATATGCAGAAAGAAACAGTCCCAGAAATACCGTGGTGGAGACAAACGAACCTCTGGGGGTGCCTGCGTGTCTGGAGGGACAGAAGCTACTGGGCCGGCTGGCTGTGTTCCTCCCCACACCCCGGCCTTGCGTTTTGTTCACTCGGTCATTCACATTCTGGCCCAAGCTTCCCTTCTGTCTTCTCTTTCCCGGGGTTTCTTCCTTTTTCTATGCAGGGCACGTTGGCAGGTAGAATGCCCAAGGAGCATACACCAAGTCCCTGCCCTTGAAGAGGGTAATGCAAATGGACCATTTTGGGTTTAAATCCTAAACCCTTCACTTCACATCTGGGGACTTTCATGGAGCCATAAACCTCACTGAGCCTCATTTTCCTCGCCTGGCAAATAAGGATAAAGCAGCTTTCTGCTTCGGAGAGTTGTATGGGGTTTAACCCATCCTTTCTCGTTCCTCTGACACCTGGAGGGGAAAGGACACAGGTATTGCAGTGGGACAGGCATGGATGGGGATGGTACTCGTCTTTCTAAGCATCAGTCTCTTTGGCTGTAAATGGGAATAATAATATCCAGACTGAGGTGTGCTGTGGGGCTGGAGGCTGGTCCTGGGCTCTCAGACCTCCTTCATGGGGAGGGCCACCTGAGCCCACTCGGTCACTTGTTCCCCGTGGCTGATGGAACCCTCCACTCTGCCTTCAGCATAAGCAACAGGATGCTGGGAAGTCTCACGGAGCAGGGTCCCCTCCACTCACCATTTACCTTGAGCCCTCTCCCTGGATTTGGGGTACCCCACACGCTGTGCAGGCTGGGCCCGGGCCCCAGAAAACCTCAGGGGAGGACAGTTTTAGGAAAACTTCACTGGACAGCACATCCCCTCACACTGCATTTAGGGTTCTTGCCTCAACCCTGATAAAGAGCAAATGCTCCAAGGCTAGGGGAGGGGCAAGGGTTGGAGTTTAGGGAAAAGATGACCCACCTGGAGGCAAGTAGCATACTTGGCCACCGAGGAAGTTCTCAGGTGGTACCTGTGTAACAAATACAGAGCACTCTTCCCAGGCACCACTCTGAGTATTTTACAAATATTAACTCCATTGGTCCCGGAAACCACCTTATGAGGTAAATACTGTTATCATCCCCATTGTCAGAAGAGGAAGCGAAGGCCCCGAGAGGTCACATAACTGGTCCAGGGTTCCACAGGGTCAGGGTGAGCTGGGCGCCCCACCCGCGCTGGCTGGGTTAGCTGTTTTAGAGGAAGGGAAGGTCGCCTGCCCATCTGTGCCTGCAGGGTTCCCAGCACACCCAGGGGGCGAAGTGATGGAGTGGCTCCCCTCCGTGTCCGGGCATGACAGGACGGGCCACGTGTTCCCGCCAGGGCTCCAGCCTGCTCTCCTGACCAGACCTCTGCACCGTGCACCAGGTGGAGTCACTTAGTATCTGACCCGTCATTTCTGAAGCCATAAAAGGGGGCGATGGCATGGTCTGTCCTAAAGGATTGGGGTGAGGACCTGCAGCATGTGTGTGAAAGAGCTCTGTACCCTGAGACACTGCACGTGGGGGTGCATCGTGAGCGTTTTTACAGATGCCAAGCGCCCCCCATCCTTCACTACCCGCCCCAGCCATCCCTGGCTGACGGTGAGAGCCTGCCCCTCCCCGCTTCCTGTTCTGGTCCCCCGGGCTCGCAGGGAACACGGGACGTCTCCTCTGGGATTCTGTGAGGACACTTTCCAGGGCTGTTGCTGGCCCTTCGTCCTTCCTCCCGTGTCCACCCCCCGCAGCTGAAAAACCTCAGGCTTTGTCTGTTTTTCTGGAACTCTGATTCCAAACCATGTGTGCCCGCTTCCTCGTTTTAGGCATGTATAGCTGCGTGACGAACTACCCCAGGACGTCATGGCTGAAGGCAGCCATGTTTGTTATTTGTCAGGATGTTGAGGGTCGGGAGCTCGGACAGGCCCAGGGTGGGGACGACTCATTTCGGTCCCTTGTCATGTCTGCCGCGATGGGGACAACCCAGACAGCTTCTTTGTTTGTTGGTACCATGGCTGGGAAGGCTGGAAGGCTGTGCTTGGCCGGGACGCTGTGTGCCTCTGTGTCATCTCTGTGGCTACTCTGCGTGGCCTCCCCAGGAAGTCTCTTCACTGGGGCAGCCAGACTTATTCATGGGGGCTCCGGCCCCTGAGATCACAAGAGCAGAGCTGTCATGTCTTCCTGAGACGTAGGCCTGGGACTGGCAGAGCATCTGTTGGTTCCACCGAGTCCCAATGCCAGTCAGGTACAGGGTGGCAGCGGGGAGTCTAAACAAGGTTAAGTGGGGAGTGGTGGCCCAAGGGCTTCTTGGAGACCAGCTGCCACCTCTCCATGTCCTTTAACAAAGACAGTGCTTGAGAACCAACCTGAATGCCTGTTTCTGACCTACACAGAAACTTTCTCAAGAGTTTTCTACAGGGAACTTCACTGATAAACTTGGGCTAGCCCCGGCTGCCCCTGAAATTCCTGATTAATGACTGTCCCAGGCTGGAGAAGGAGCAGTAACGGAAGATTTGATGATAACGTGTCTGCCTCTGCTCAGACGCTGCAAAGCCTCCTCCGCTGTTGGAGTGGAGATAGGCATTCTGGGAGTGAGAGCAAGGGGTGGCGGGGTGACGAGGGTGAGTCAATAACAAATTGTTTTTCTCCTGTTCACAAAGCCTGTTCCTGAAAAACCAGGGAGTCTGGTCGCAGAGCTCTGCCATCCTGCCCCGCTCCTGTACTGCCAGTCCCAGCTGCTCACAGGGTTTCCTCCCCGCAAGAGGGCCCCAGTGATGAATCGAGGAAAAGCACACATTCTAATGCTTTTTATTTATTTATTTATTTATTTTTGAGGGCAGTGTCACTGGCCCTCATATGTGGGACCTGAACTGGGGCTGCTGGCTTCCTAAGCCAGCGCTTAACCACCGCGCCACTTGGCCAGCGCCTTCTAACGCTTTTTAAAATAGCACATCAGCCCCCAAAGGCTCTGAGAAGGTCTGCAGTTAGGGAACCTGTCTAACTCTGCTCAGACAAGTGGCCCCAGACTTGTCCACAGAGCCTTCTTTTCCTCAGGGTAAGTTTCAAGACCAGCCTTCTGGGGAGCATGCTTGGCAAGAAGGCCTGTCTCATGGAAGCCAGGGCGGCCCAGCCCAGCCATTACATGCAGAGGGAGGAGCAGGGCCCAGAGCAGGAGCTAAGCTGAGGGTCTCCACGGGCCACGGCGGGGAGGGCTGGGCGGGCTGGCGCAGCTGCCAGCGCCCATTCTAGAAATTGGCCTGGAGTGCCCGTGGCTTCATTTCCTGTCTGCCCGGTGTCCACCTGGTTTCAAGTGCAGGTATTTCAAGCAGGCTCTGTTGTCCCCAGTGAGTGTAGTATTGGGGGGGTGGGGGCTCCCTTACCTTGATCTCCAAGCTCCAGGTGCCTGTGTGTAAAGCAACCCTGCGTGGCTCCAGACGGCCACGTTTGCTGTTTGGAGTCTGATAAATATTGCAAAGTGGCACCACTTCTGCACTGAGCCTAATTTATGGAGCATTGCATTGAAAATTGGGTCTTATTAGTATCATATGGGAAAGAGCAAAAAAAAAAAAAAGAGAGCAGGAGAGAATGAGAGCGGGAAAGAAAATGATTACTCAACTTTTTCCAGTCTTCTTTGCTGAAAGAGTAAAATGAGTTTAACATACATATTTAATGTAATTTTTTCTTATGAAAAATCCAACCTGTATATGTATTAAATTAAGAAGTTCCTGAAAGGAGGGCCGGCCGAGGGGCGCGGTGGTTGAGCGCTGGCCTTAGAAGCCAGCGGCCCCGGTTCGGTCCCACATATGAGGGCCAGTGACACTGCCCTCAAAAAAAAAAAAAAAAAAAAACAGAGGTAAGAAGTTCCTGAAAGGTAGCTGGTTTGATTGCGTTTTTTAAAACGTCCTGAGGCTTCCTCATCTGCAAATGTGATATAATAATCCTTTTTCTGTTTATCTCCTGCCCAGAGGTTCAACTGAAAATAGGAGTGTGAACGTATTTTGTAAACTGTAAATTGCTGTGCACATATAAGGTAGCAATACTAGTGTCAGCTACTGATGCCATTTGTCATGGACTCAATGTATCACCCCAAAATTCATATTAGAAGCCGTAGTCCCCAGTGTGACTATTATTTGGAGGTAGGCCCTATGAGGAGGTGATAAAAGCTTAATGGGGTCATAGGGTGGGGCCCTGATGTGATGGAGCAGCTGTCCTTAAAAGAAGAGGAAGAAACATCAGAACTCTCTCTCCCTCCACGCGAACGCAGAAGAAAGGCCAGGTGAAGGCACCGTGGAAGGTGACTACTTGCGAGCCGGGAAGACAGGTCTCACCAGGCCCTGAAAGGACCGGCTCCTTGATCTTGGACTTCCCAGCCTCCGACTCTGTGAAAAATAAATTTCTGTTGTTTAAGCCGCCTAGGCTTTGATGTCGTTATGACAGCCTGAGCTGACTTTTTCAAAAGAAAATTCTCTTTGCGGCCTTGCTGGGGTCAACACCCTGTCAGTGCAGAGCGGTACCGTCATCCAGGGGCCTCTAGAAAACACACAAAGAAGCTGATGACTCCTCTAAATACCAGGGAGAACCGAGTTGACACACACACCAGTCCGTCCGTACACCTCCCTTTGGCCCGGATCCTCTCAGCCCCAGGGCTTCAAAACTTGCTTTCTGGCGCCGGCCGAGTGGCGCAGTGGTTAAGCGCTGGCCTGGGATGCCAGCGGCCCCGGTTCGGTCCCACATAGGAGGGCCAGTGACGCTGCCCTCAAAAAAAAAAAAAAAATTGCTTTCTTTTCTGGGTGCATGATGATGCCTATGAGAACATGATCTATTTAATCTGCTTTTCCAACATCACAGAGGAGCAAAGATTAGATGTTGACCCTGACGTGTGTGGATTGTGACTTAGCTGAGGAACAGCTATTTTTAGGGGCCCAAATTGGTAGCTCTACTAAATAATTACTGTTTTTTGCGTGTGTTTCTACTACAAGCCTGACAAAGAGTTGAATATATATATATATATATATATATATATATATATATATATATATATATCTTACTTAAATGTGTATCTATCTATCTATCTATCTATCTTACTTAAATGTAATCAAATCTTCCCCCACAGTACCATTTATGAAGTAAGTTTGCCTAGATAATCAAACCTCAGATCTAGATACAACTACTGTATATTTTAGCATCTAACTTCCTAGGGAAATGTCCCCCTGGTACAGGCACGTCTTTGAAGGCATGGAAACCATTTTGCCAAGGTACGCGTGCAGTGGCAGAGCCGGCCTTCGATTCTGGGCCTCTGCTTCCGGAAGGAAATCAAGTCCTTATTCATTAGAAACCTGTTTATCAGGCATGTGCACTGTATTTCTGGCAGTGGGCTAGTCACTGGAGTATACAGTTCACTAAGACAGACCGAATGGGAATGAATATACACTTTTTAATTTAAAAATTGTTTATCCTTTTCGAGGTGGTAGACTCTGGGTAAACAAAAAGCCATTAGTGCTATAGTCCTTGCTTACATTACAGGCAATGTAAGGTTCCATCCCTCCAAAGCCAGCACCCTCCAACTCTTTCAGCTACGCCTGCTATTTATCATCGTGTTTCTATATAATATATGTATTCTCCTATTAGTTCTTTATTTATTTTTACTAAGCATAACACAAATACAGAAAAGTGCATGACACAAGTGTGCAGTGTGATGATCCTTTAGGAGACCGACACCTTTGTGACCACCTCCCTTGTCAGGACGGGGTGAAGTCACCCCAGGAGCCCTCCACATGGCCACTCCCAGGCATGGTCCCATTCTCGCCCCCAGACTACTCAGTGTCCTAACTGTACGGTCATCACCTCTTTATTATTCTTTACAGTTTTTGTCAATTATTCAGATGTTTGCTTTATTGGTGATGGTGGTGTATTTTTAAGTCTCTTTTAATCTGTCGGCCCCTGCTATGGGATGAATTGTGTCCCCCCCAATTCGTATGTTGAACAACTAACCTCCAGGACCTCGGAATGTGACTGTGTTTGGAGGCAGGGTCTTTAAAGGGGTGATTAAGTTGAAATGAAGTCATTAGCTTGAGCTTTAATCCTATGTGACTGGTGCCCTTATAAGAAGAGATTAGGACACAGACAGGTACATACAGAGACACAGGGAGGAAAACGTGGATGCCTGCAAGCCAAAGAGAGAGGCCTCAGAAGAAACCAGCCCTACGGACACCTTGATCTTGAATTTCTAGTCTCCAGAACTGTGAAGAAGTAAATTTCTATTGCTTAAGCCACCTAGTTTGTAGTAGTTTGCTATGACAGCCCTAGCAAACTAATACAGCTCCTTGCCATTGGTTTTTTGGTTTTTTTTGGGTTTTTTTTTTTGGTTTTCTTGTAATTAATTTGTGGAAGATTCTAGATGATCTGTCCTGTTTGATTTCCCGTCCTGTTGGATTTTACGGATTGCATTCCCACAGTATGATTTAATATGTTCCTTGATGCTCTGTATTTCCTGTAAATTGATACACAAATCTAGAACTTACTCATATTTAGTTTTTGGGGGGAATGGCAAAACTATTTCATACACTGTTGTGTTCTTTCACCAAGAGGCACATAACATCTTGCTGTCTCTCTTTTTGTGATGTTCATACCCATTAATGCTCAATGCCTGCTCATTAGATGTAAATGGGTGTATTTTGATTTCATTTTTCTTCTTCATTTACTTATTGAAATAGTTGTTTAAAGAGAATCTTTGCTTCCTATAGTTGTACAGTAATGCTTGTTTCTTTCCCTTTATTAGTAGTTTGTGAAATAAGGAGTTTGCTCCAAAGGATCCTCCAAGGGAATTAATTTTTGTGGGAGGAGTCTGTTGTATGAACTTGTGGATTTAAATACCGGGGTGCCAAAAAAATTGTATACACCTTTTAAGAGATGTTATCTATGTATTACTTTTTGAAATTGAATTGAATTACAGCAACAATGTGTGTATGAAGTATGACTTTTGCTCAAAGATGGCGTTCATCAAATGAATGCTAGCATTATTCATTGTATTACAATTTTCATACAGTTTTTTCCTTTCTTAAAATTGTTTTGGCACCCTCTGCCTGTTTCATTTTACCGCATTTATTTTCTTCACTGATGCTGGAGTTGTCCAGCCTTTGGCCATGGACAGCCTCTTCTCCTTGGCTCCCCCAACCCTTTGATACAAGTGGTAATCTTTGACCTTTTCCTCTCCCGCTGACATGGTAAGATCCTTCAGACTCCTCTTGACTTTTCCCTTACCCAGCCCTGGAATCAGCCATTTCCCGTGGTTTTGATTTTGTGTTTAGTGAGAAACCGGACAGAAGCTACAGTGTGGCTGTTAGACGTGCTCATTGCTACTGGGTTGCCCGTTGGCTCTAGGTTTTTTCACTCCATATCCGCATCCACGCAAACATGGTCATAGCCATACCCGTCCCCCAGCTGCAGTTTAGAACCCCGGGTGCTGACCGAAACGCATCTCTATTACATATGCATCATCTTCTACTCCACACAGAAAATCCTGGTTCTCAAGGCCCCGGGGATAAATAGAGTTAGACTATCACATAATTCCTCATTTCCTTATCCCATGTTCACACAACACATTCTTAGAATAACAATACCAATGTCACCATCAGTATGATTATTAAAAATAGGCTTTAAAAATGTTGCACCCGTTCTTCTCATTCTGTCCCCATTTTTTTTCTTTTTCAGCTGTGCTGTAGCTACATTGTCAGAGCAAGCTGCCACGGCTTACCAGTGTTCTTTCTCTTTCCCTCATTTAGTCTTCATTCTCCATACAAATATACATATCTCATGCTTGCCACAAGTCTTTATGTCAGCGTCTAGCCAGTCATCTTAGGTGAGTGAACCTCACTCTCTGGTAGATTTGTAAGGAAGGGCTCAGGGGAATAGTTCCTGAATCCTTATGTGGAAATCATTTCACCTTCTGTCTTTATACAGCCTCGTGCTGATCAATGACTAGGATACCTACTGAGAAACGCGGCGACAGGCGATTCTGTCACTGTGTGAACATCACAGAGCACTCACCGAGCCTACGTGGCACAGCCTGCTGCTGTCATGGGATGTGCTGAGCTTTCATATGAGTTCAGGGCAGTAGGTTTGTTTACACCAGCATCGCCGCCAAACGTGAGTAATTGTAGTGTAAACCCTGACAGTTGGCGTTCCTTTCAGACTTAAGCTTTGATGGCAAGGCATCCTCCTTCAAAGAGGGCTGTCTGGAATAAGCTCATTGGCAGCCACAGGTCTAGATGAAGAGCCAGGCCGCCTCCCCACACTGAGGCTTCTTTGTTTTGGAGATCTTGATTTCCATAACCGACCATCCGGGCCACTTTTGTTTTTTGTTTTTCCTCTTCTGGTGCTTTAAATTCTTGCTCTATGTTTCAGATTCACAAATAGTGAACCTGGAAACCCTAAGTCTCCATGCTTCATCCCTATAAAACCAGAACCCATTTCTCTCTCTCTCTCTCTGGCATGTCGTACATGCAACCATGCAACCTTGCACACCTCAGGGCCTGGAAATAATAAACTGTTTTTTTCTTCAAAGCTTCTCAATGGTTATTGCTGAAAAGGGCATCTTGCAATCATAGCAAGAGCCCCAAGGGTTGGTCTCATTATACCATGGGGTTAGAAAGGGGAGATGTGTATAGGAAGCTCACTGGAGTCCAGGAGATGGCCCCGGGCATTTCTAGCCAAGAGCTTCACAGTGGACAGACTAAACCCAGCACAAAAGAGTAACGCATTGCCCTACAGCCTTCACAACAGCTGTGATGTCACTAGGTAATAGGAAGTTTTCAGGTCCCTATAATCTTAGGGGACGACCATCGTCCTATATGCGATCCATCATAGAGCGGGTGACTGTTCTTGAAAGCTAGTTTGACTAAATATGAAACCCTTGGCTCATTGTTTTTCCTGTGACAATCTCAAACATGTTACTCCATTTACTTTTAGCATTCAATATTTCTTTCAAATTTTCTGATGATAATGTGATTCCATGCCCTTATAATTCACCTGTGTTTTTTTTCTTGATTTATCAAAGGATGCATGGTTATGACAAATCTGGGCTGATTTCCTCAAGTAAATGTGATCTCTCAACATGTATGTGTGTATATATATATATATATAATTTTTATTTTTTATTACTATATTATTATTTTTTTATTTTAGGAACATTTTCTTAAACTACAGATTTTAATATTTGTTCTGTTCCCCTTAATTAGGATTTTGGTCTTTGAGTTCACTTACTATATGTATTGCATCTTCACTGTGTTCCAAATTTGTTCTTCTTTTTTATTTTTTAATGTAATTATTTTCATTTCTTTCTTAAATTTTTTTTTTTCAAAATCCCCTCCTTTAATTTTCTATTTCTCTTAAGGCATTATCTATTGTGTTTATTCACTGTTATGTTCATTTTTGTTTTGTCTTCATTTCTGAAATGTGCAATTTTCCCAGTTCTATTACCTTATCTATGATCGTTTATAATGATGAATAATATTATTTTTTCATATCTTGTGCCGCTTTTTAATATATGTTAGCTGATTTTGAGATATTAATTTATTGTGTTCATCTGTTTTGTGGATTTGCCTTTTTGATGTGCTTTCATTATCCTTAGGAATATTATGCTACTCTTTATTCCTTTATATTTTTCAGTAACTTTGAATTGCATTTGGCCTTGATCCCTTCTAATGATCATTTTTAAAACTATGAAATTAGCGTTTTTCAGCTATTAGAAAGCAGGCCTGGTTTGGGAGAGATTTTTTAATTTGGTGGCTTGAGAGTTTCTTGTATAGTTTTAGTAAAAGAAAGACTTACTACTTTCTAAGCATTCCTGGCTCCACTCACGTTCCCCAATTTTATCAGGACCCTTGTTTTCCCCTTCTCTTTATTGTCCATGTCCTTCTCAATGTGGGGTCTATTCCCAGCAGTTTTTACAGTTGCATTTTCTGGAAAGAAACCTTGGCTCATTCATTCTGCAAATGCAAAGGGCCCAGACACCTTCGTCCTCTTCAGACCATAGTAGGGCATCATGTAGGCACTTCCTACTGGACTGTGCCACCCACCTCAGTTTTAGCAGCTGCAGCAAATCAGGACCCTGAGCTTTCTGCTGGGTGCGTGTGGGCATTGCTCGGTTCTCCAGTTCACCGGTTGTCCCACTACTCCCTTCTGCACAGACGCATATAGCATGTAAGTCTTCCAACTGTGGTTTGTCCTCATCCACTCATAACTTGGAGTTCATGGGGGCACCTTGCCACCTGGTTTTGTTGTAGAGGTTGTATGTGGGTTTCAGTTTTTTGCTGCATTAGTTTTTCCATGTGTTTTAAGAGAGGTGGTTTGGGGAGCTTAGAATAGTACACTGATCTCACTGCCATCGTCCCGGAATCCTATACTATATTTCATGGTTTGTCATTTTAAGACATTACCTATTGACTTCCAGTTATAGTAGACAGGAATTTAGCTTTCTTACAACCCAGTGCCCACTCACTTACTTTCTTTCCTTCCCTTCTTTCTTCTAATATAGTTATTTCCTAGTATTTATTACTATAACTATATTCAAATAATATATTATGTTTATGTTTCTTTTCTTATACTTATTTTTGTCCTTCTCTTCCCTGGAAATTATTCTGGGATTATTGATTGTATTTTATATTTATTATAAATTTTTTTCTGCTCCCAACATTATCTGTTTCCTTCCAGTTCTTATTGAGGTCCCTGACTTTTGTGCTAGAAGCTTTCCTCAAATTTCTGTTCATCTCTCTCTGGTTGTCTGTTCATATTTGAGAGTGCATTTAAAAATGAAATGGAGTTTTTTCTATATACTTGTATTGGGGAGAAGGCTTGTCAACAAGCTGACAAGCAGTTACTGTTGTAAACTCACCTTTTCGTTGGGGGGCCCAGGCTGTCAGATGGTTAAGTCTTTTCTCTGGAATTGATCACGTTCTTCAGAGGAGCACTCTCTAATCTCCTGCACGGGAGCTATTTCCTGGGACAGAGAAAGGGGTCATGGGGTTCCACTGTGTGGTCTATAGTCTCTCACATAATGCTCCTGTGGACAGCCTCTCTCCCTTATTCTAGCAAATGGGCTGTAACTTCGCTGCTTCAGTTTCTTTTGAACTATCACAGTCTTCCTTCTTGCTGCCCATCTTTGTGCTTTTATATATGAGTACTTTACATAAGTACATTAAATGTTAGTAGAGCTTATCTTTTATTTTTGTTAAAGAAAAAAATATCAATAGAATTTCTAATATTTTCATCCATACTCCAATAAATTATCATGCATACCACTCTCGTGGGGTTGTGCCTCTGATCCAGCGAGTAAGTGTCTGGAAGGGGGGGGCTTCTTAAAGTGAGACGGTGCCAACTTCCCTCTGTGTAAACTTTCACCTTCCTCCCTCATCTTCCTTATGCCTCTCACCTGACAGTGGACCTGGCCGTCCGTGTCTGGAGCCTCCAGGTGGCTCCCCGTAGATATTTGTATATATAGACCTTGGGTGCCCCTTGCCTTATTAATTGACTTCCCTTATTTCCAATGGCCTCCTTACCTAGTTCCTTCATCTCTGTGGATTCACATTTTAAAATTATTTTACTGTTATTTTAATGACCTTTTTGGCAGGTGGGAGTGATTAACACATGTGTGCCATCTTCCAGAAACACATTTTAACAATTAACATCAACAAAAACACATTTAACATTGAAACAACTTAAGTGTTTACACAAAAAACCCCTCACATTAACACAACACCCCATATTTCCAAAGCACTTTAGGACGTAGCTGTTCACTGCAGCACGCAGCGAAGTGAGCCACCAAGAGATCATTATCTTCTGTTCCGAGTGGCAAGGGTGATACCTAGAACAGCTCTGTGATTAGCAGCGGGGTTGGGTCAGAACTGAATGCATGGCTCCTGGTTCTTGCTGCCAATGTTGGTGTTTTAATTCCACACACTGGCCATGAACTCAAGGGATATTCTGCCCTCTCCCAAGAACTGTAATTCTATACAATTCAAGCACATTATCTCTTGCTGATGGGCACTATAGACTGTAGTATACAGAGGGGACCCTGTTTCATATCAGCAGAGGCTTTTAGTTGACTGTAGAAATGTAAACATGACTCTCTGCTAATGCGTTTTTAATCGTCTCTATTTCTGGACATTAGCCAAAGTTTGCATCTTTAGCAGTAACAGATTTGCCATATAGGCCAATTCCTCCCTTCAGAATTCTTCTGAAGATTTGAATTTAACCCTTACTGTTTCCTTTATTTGCTTGTTCCAGTGAATGGATCCTGGTGCTTGTGAGTTCTGAAGTGTGTGTGGAGGGGCGCTTACTAGCTTTTAATTCATTGGATGGCCTTGGTCAAATAGATTTCACACTCTACCCTAACCTCTTTTGGCTGCCAGGGTGTTGACCTAAAAACACTTTCTCAGACACTGATTGAAAAAAAAAAATGACTGTCTCCTCCATGTTCATTATTCATTGGCTGTACTTTCAGCCCAACAGTCTATATAGACAATCAAATATGGATTTTAAAGCTATGAACTCCACACTGATAGGTATAAGCTCATCCTTTCCCTTTCAATAGCTTTTGTCACAGGTCGGGCCCAGTCAGGTTTTTTGCCTCTATAACCACATTTCCTCCCCATCCCTGGGGTGGCCACTCAACCATTCCTGGACCAGACACATTTAGAGATTAGACGGACATAAGTAGCTCTTTATCTGTACTCTTGGCTTCAACACCCAGTTAATAAAGGAGAACAAGATGATGTCATGGAAAGAACACAAGATTTGGGGCTACATAAACTTGGGTCTATATCCCATATCCATCCTTACGAGCTATATGAGCTTAGATTAGTCATTTACCTTCTATGAATCTCAGTATAATAAAAAGTGAGAATGATTTTAACCTCATTTTATGGCATTTCAATTTACCTCATTTAACTTTCTGACCACTTTTTGGTCAAAAAGTTAAATGGAGTCAATTAAAAATGCCTAGCATATAGTTTCATACCGTGTTTCCCCCAAAATAAATCCTAACTGGAAAATAAGCCCTAGCATGATTATTCAGGATGCTTGTGATATAAGCCCTACCCCAAACATAAGCCCCAGTTAAGATCATCAGCCAGACATGACTGTTTGAATAAATGTAGATTTGTGTACATGAATAAATGAATATAGATTGTAGAGCAAAAATTAATATAAGACCTAGTTTTGTTTTCAGGGAAACACAGTATAAATGTAAACATACACTTACATTATGACCCAGCAATTCCGCTCCTCAGAAGCTACCCAAGAGAAATAAAAACATGTATCTACACAAAGACATACACACAAATATTGACAAGAGTGTTATTAGTAATAGTTTTAACTGGAAACAACATAAAGGGGCATCAATGGGCAAATGAATAAAAAATTATGTATATTCATGAAATGGCATTCTACTTACTAATAAAAAAGAGTTGTCAATACGTGCACCCTTATGGATGATTCTCAAAAACATGCTGAGAGAAAGGAACCAGACACAAAAGTCTGTGTGATCCTATATGCAACGCGAGGAAACACAAATCTAATCAATAGTGATTGAAACTGGGTCAGTGGTGACCTGGGACCAGGGGTGGGGTGGGGATTGACCGGGAGGGGGCACAAGGACATCTTTGCTTGATGGAAATGTTTCCATATTTTAGTTGTGGGGGTAGTTACATGGGTATATACATTTGTCAAAATTCACCAGGCTGTATGCCTAAAATGTGTGCATTTTATTGTATGTAACTGACTCCTTATTGATTTAAAAAATAAATTTCTGGTACAGTGCCTGATATATAGTAAGTAGAATATTGGCTTTGCTTCTCTCTTTGGTTGGTGCTTGTTGAGAGCTGTGTAGCCCAATATTGAGGGGCATGCAGGCTGACTTTAGTGGGCTTGGTGAATCATAAACTTGTTTATCTGCTTCTTTTGTTCCTTGCTGCACCTGGAGGGTGCTTACTATTTACTAAGGCATGTGGTGAGGACAGCCAGATCCTTGGGACACAAAAGAAAGATGGCTATCTGGGTTAATGGAAGAAAATGGCTTAAGAAACTAACCCCTAAGGTTTCACTTACCTTTAGACTACTGGCAAACAGTTAATGATCTACTTTATGCTGAGGTAATGCATATTTTCCCTGCTCTGTTACATGTACCCCTGCACGTACCCTATAATGAGAAAATGTATATAAGCCTGTCAAAAATAAACTCGAGAGAGCTCACTCTCTCATTTTCTGCCTTTACTGTAACAAAAATTTTCTGTCTTTCGTATTGCCGATGCCGTGTCCACCTTCTTGAGCCCTGGTCAGCGGAGGCTGGACCCCCGCAGGTGCTCAGGGAAGACAGCATTGCATGGCCCTTGTCCTTGGACTTGCAGTCTTTTGGGTGGGACAGGAACATGTTACAGACCCTCTCCCATGATCCTCTGACCTTTCAGGACTTTACAGTGTCTTAGTCTGTTTGGGCTGCTATAGCAGACTATAGACTGGGTGGCATAAACAACAGAAATTTATTTTCTCACAGTTCCGGAGGCTAGTAACTCCATGAACAAGGTTCCTGGCAGTCATTTCCTGGTGAGGGCTCTTTTCCTGGATTGCAGATGGCTGCCTTCTTACTGTGTCCCCACATGGCCTTTCTTTGGTACGTGCACATGGAGAGAGACACCTCTTCCTCTCATTTTAAGGTTGTCAATCCTATTGAATTAGGACACCATCCTTACAATCTCATTTAACCTTAATTACCTAAAAGCTCTATCTCCAAATAGTCACCTTTGGGGTTAGGGGTTCAACGTATGAATTGTGGCGGGGCAGGGAGTGAGGCACATAGCATATCATGTACCTGAGGTTTTCCTCCAGAATTGCAGAAGGCTGCTCTCCCTGCATGTGGGGACAGCCTTCAAATAAGTACTTCTGGAAGTTGGTGTATAAATACTCCATTGCCCCTCAGCTGGATAATTCTGAGGAGTGTATTTGATACCATTTCTCACAGTTTTCTATTGGGATGGAGCGTCAGTCACCTACTGTTGACTGCCTTAATTCCACACATTTTACTGACTGCCTCATTTTCCTGTATCACTAGTCTACTCCCATTCCAATGTTCCTAGAACTTCAAAAAAGACAGTGATACATGTTTCTACCAGTAACTATAAGTCAGGGTGGACTGGAAAAAATGGTCCAACAAATGTTCATCACCAAGCCATGGGAGGAGGGATTCATTGTGGGGGAGAGAGTGATTCTGACATAGGGATCAGAGATGGTTCTTGGAAGAGGTGGGGTTCAAATTTGGCCTTGAAGTATGTATACAACTTTAACAGGGAACTCTCAGGGGACCCAGAGAGGGAAAGGAGGAAGGGAGTGAGAGACTGAGAGATAGATAATAGATAGATAGATAGATAGATAGATAGATAGATAGATAGATGTAAGAGAATCATGCCAAGGAGACTGAATTTAACCCTTGCTGAGCATCTGTGCTGTGGCAGCCATGATGCTAAGAGCCAGGCATACAGAACTGAGTAAGATCTGGTCCCTGTCTTCAAGGACATCATGGTCTAATAGGGGAATGAGATGACTAACAGATAAAGCATGTGTCACATTGCTCTGTGATTTAATGCATTGTTTCCTAGGTGTTGTTCCCAGAGGTTTCCCAGTGTCGTGTCCCGAGAGAGCCCTCAGTGTGGAGCTGCCTCACACCAAAGCTCCAAGAGGAGAATCTGAGGTTTTGGAAAACTCCTCAGGCTCCAAAATTCAGGATAGAGCCCACTGTCTTGCTCTAATGGCTTTGGCCAAATTCATGTTCAGCGCTTGATTTAGAGCTTGCAGTGTTAATATTTTGAACATTGGGCCAATTCTCTGGTGATTTTAATATTTCATTTAGCAACTGATTTAACTTTTAATAGTATCCAAAGCCATCTCATTAGATTACAGAGCTGAAAGAGTGCCGCTGTAATAGCTATCCCGTTGTTCGAGTAAATTCAATTTGAACAGATGTAGCCCAAGGCAAAAGGCAATCGTGATCTCTAAAATATTTTGTCATCTTCTCTTGAAAACAAGTCTCAGCCTTTTCTGTGTGCATGACTTGGACATGACAGACAAGCCTCCAAAGATCTTGGAGGACTACAGGAGAAATACAATCTAGATACAGCCGATGGCCATTGTCACATTACACTGTGCACGTGTACTATGTCCCTGTCACAGCTGTATTTGGGGAGTTTTTAGAGGATTGTGGTTGTTCCTGATCAATCTCCGCATCCCTAGTACCTTGTAAACTTTTTGATACAAGATGGAGACTTAATAAACGTTTACATTAAAGTGGACCTTAATTTTTGTTTCCAGGGATTGAAGAGTTCTGTCCTTGGTCCTGAACTGTGTAACAGTTTTTATATGATGCCTTTAATGGAGCCCTAGAGGACGTTGTCTGATACCCTAATAGTAGTAAACTGGGACGGACCATAAAAACATCAGGTGACTGAATGAGTACAGTATCAAAAAGGTTTTGCTTTGTGGAGACATCCTCAGTCTAATAACTAAAGAAAAAAACTGTAGTAGATACTTGATGTTCATTATTCCCTTCTCGGTTTTGAACTTGGAAGTCTTCTCATTCTGGGATTTTACTGCATGTCACCTTGGGTAATGGCGCTCATGACATCTAGGACCCTCCTTCTTCAGAACTGCCCTAACTACCCAGGGAACATACCTGTGCTGCTGATTGAGGTAGTTGAAAGGAACCAGAACTCACCTCCAACTCAGGGGTGAGAGAAAGCACATCAGAGAGGGGACATTTGAGCTGGGTTTTGACAAGATCACTTCACCTTGTCAGAGCATGAGAAACGGCCCCCACAGCCATGCCGAGCCACCCCTTGGGGCAGGGGAGCTGCCCCAATGATATCCACTCTCAGGAGTGGATTGTATGCCCAACACCCTTCTGATGAAGCACTGAAGAGTGAGGTTCACTCTTCTTGAACCTAATTCTTTCTCCATTTTCTGTCTTCTGTGGTGAAATGAGTTTCTGCCAGGATTCTGGCTGCTGTAGAAAGGACTATATCCTCTACGTCACTCTAGGGCCACCCCTGTACGATTCTGTGTGAATATTAATATTGGACAAAGAAATCTGTGTCTCTTCATCCACGCTTTAGCTGTTAGTCATGCTTTAGGTGCCGCTGTTGCTTTAAGGCTCAGCTCAAATGTCACCCCTTCAGTAAACCCTTATCTGCTCCTGCCCCACCCCAAATTCAGATGAGGTAAAAATCCTAACTTTTTATTGTACGTATATTTACTTATAATTTATATATGTATTACTATGTTATACGTAATTAATTTATAGACACATATTACTATATTATAATTTATATGTATTATATACAAATATAAATACAAAGTAATTTCTAGATGTATCACCTTATATAATTCATAAAGAAAAATAGAAAATGTAAAGGTTTGTAATAAACATGTCATAGATAATATGCTAAATCATATTACAACATTCTTTTTTTGCTGCCACCGTTTTTACTGCCACTGGCATTAGTAATAACGCTTTAAAATAAATATTAAGATTGAATATGCTTCATTGTTTTCAAAATTTTAACATTAGACAGTATAGCCAGGTACTGAAGTTCTAAGTTTAGTTTTAAAAAATACTCAGTTTTAATGGCTGTCAGGGTTGAAAAGGCTCCCTGACAAAGAGGTGTCCATCCATATGGAAGGAGGGCTTTGGTGGCTTTGTTTACTAAATCACGATTCTCATTTTTCAATGCCAGCCACCAATTATGCAAAGGTTTTTGTTGAAATTGGTCTAGTAAATTTCCATCTTCCTGATGTCAGGCAGTTATTCTTGGAAACTAATTGGAAGATATTTCATTTTTACATTTTTAAACAAAGGCATCCAAAACCCATTGAAAGATGTGGAAGATTTTAAACAGGCTAGACTTCCGTGTAAGTGCGCATATATGAATATCGTTGAAAACCAAATGTATTGGCAAGAGAATGACAGAATGATGGAAGTGTTTTAAAAAATGCTCCTGTACACCTGAGTTTCTTCCGAAAAGCAGTTACTTCATCACTCATTCTTTATCTTGAAGGGTCATGGTAAGTGTATTTATTATGATTTTTAAACATCTACCTGTGGCACACTGCTGAAAGCCACTTATCTCCCCAGAATGTGATACCCTGTCTGTTTGTAAAGGAAAAATGCATACCCTATCTCTCAGTTTGGTACCTACTTCAAGTACATTATGTATCCAAAAGAAGTGCACGGTCATATATTATGAAGTTTTGTGAAAAGTCTGTATTCAGATAGCCTTTCCCCCTCTATATAATCATATCAGTGCTATTTTGTGACCCTATGTGCACCCCTCGCTTATATTTCTTTACTGCAATAGGCAGCCGATAAGTGACGCCGTGAATGACTCTCATGTGTGATGCTGTCACTGTAACCCCAACTCTGGAATCTTTTTTTTTTCAATTCTAGGGTTATGTTTCTACAATGTTCCTGTAAAACAGTTACTATCACAGAATTAATTGTTGAGCCTGCAACTTCTCCAGTCTAACTTTCCTTCCATGGCTCATAGAAAGTAGTTCTTCACACGAGTCATTCCTGGTCCCTGCATCAGGCACCATGTCATAGGCTCATGTCACATAGACTACAATGTACATGGTGCCTTGTGCAGTGCACAGCCTGCACAACTGTGTGAGGCACTGAAGTAAAACACTTCAAGTCCAAATCCATAAAATGGGACACATTAGAAATATATCTGCACTTTAATCCAACTGCCTGGCAAAGCACCGCCACTAGATAATGTCTTCTAATAGTCATTTCCCCTCAATGTTCTCACGCAAATTTTTTTGTATGTCTTCCAAATGTATTTCTGACAATGAATGCAATTTAATTTACCACCATATTGCCATATTATAGTTGTGTGTGTAATTGAAACCATGCTATTGTGGTAGGAAGAATGACAGATTTTTAAAACATCTCATATACTGGATGCTGTGCACTTGTAAAGTCAAACGTATGCATGTTTAGGGTACATAGATTATCTTTATAATAGTGGCATAAATTCAGATTTCAAATAGAACACTAATTTAAATGTTTTTTACGGGGGGGGCTGACTTTCTTATGTGATTTGATTAGAATGTCATCACTGTGGAACATCATCAGACCACCTTGTCATGTGGATGAAAAAGAACTCAAGCTCCAAGGTACCGCCTTTTCCTTTTCTTGTTTGCTTGTGTCTGTATCAGTGTTATCTTTACTCCGATTCTCTTTGCGGGAATCCTTTTAAACCTTTTGTTCATTTGAAAATAAACAGTAGATAATATAATCTATAACTTAGCTGGTTGCACACATGCTATAACTGATGACAATATAATTTATAGTGCAATAAAATGAGCAACAGTGCACAGATACTGCTGTCAAGCTGTCATGTTGGAGAACTCTCAGGTTTCCTCTGGGAATCCATGTGTCCTGGACACAGGGCCATATGACACATGGATTGAACAGGGTGTCAGGGTCATTCTGACAATTGAGTTTCTACAATGTAAATTTACATTTCCCTCTCTCAGCCTCACAGGATGGCCACAACCCATTTAGAAATCACTGAGATTAAGTAACTCCTTGTTCTGTGCTCTCACTTGTACCTATACTTAAAAAAATGACGTTAGGGCCGGCCCAGTGGCGTGGTGGTTAAGCGCTGGCTTGGGAGGCCAGTGGTCCCAGTTCAGGTCCCATATGTGAGGGCCAGTGACACTGCCATCAAAAAAAAAAAAAAGACGTTAAACTTTTCTTTTTAGGAAGGTTATATGTGTGCCTGTACAATATTTAGAAAGCAGAGGAGAGAAAATAATCTGTAATAATACCCCCTCAGAAATCATCTCCTAAAACCTCAGTATATCCCTACAGGCTTTTTGGGCATGATATATATATATATATATATATATATATATATATATATATATATATATATATGATTATATTGTTTATACAGTATTATGTCTCAAATTCTCACTTAATAATAAGCCCCTGTGCTTTTTGCAGCTCCCAATAAATAAATATTTCATAGGTATTTTGTGAATGTGGGAAACCAGCATGCGCTTTGAGGCCAGCTTGTCCTGAGTGGAAATACTGGCTCTTCCCCCGAACCAGCTGGGTGTCACTTTATGAGTGACCCATTGTCCCTGAGCCCCTGCTCACTCTTTTGTGAAATAAGAGAAATATTACCTAACATTAGAGGTTAAGCCAGATGATGTATGTAAGGCACCTAACACATGGTAGGTGTCCAGTAAGTGGTTATTATTTGCAGGGGTTGGCCAAATCTAGCCTGCTGCCTGCTTTTGTAAATCAAGTTTTATTGGAACACAGCCTCAACTCATTCATTTCTATACTGTCTGTGGCTGCTTTCACACTATAAAAACAGGGTTGTGTCATTAAGTTGTGACAGAGACCCAAGCCTGAAACATTTACTGTGTGTATACTTTACAGATAAAGCTTTCTGACCCCTGGTATATAATATTATCACCATTTACTCTCCATGACTTTATAAACATGAGCAGAAGTCTGCCTCGGCCTTCCCTATGGCTTGGGGGTGGGGTGGGGTGGGGTCTGTGCCCTGACCCACCCCTCAGGGGCCTGACCAGTGCCATACATGCAGGGTCCTCTTTGACTTCCATGAATGAGGGCATCCTCAGGGCAGGCAGAAAGTGCCAGCCCTTCACAAGTCCCACCCCGACAGCCCTCAACCAATGACGGACAGGAGGCACTCTATAAATACCCAAGCCCCAGCCCCACCTTGGTGGGCTAACTCTACCCTGGCTCTCAGAGCTGCCCAGGGGATTAAACGTTAATGGCTCAGTGTGACAACTCGATCCCTTCCCTAGCTCCCCATGTGCTGTTTCTGGGGATCAGCTCCCAGTAAGTTCTTTGCACCCAAATCCTTGTTTGGGGCTATGCTTCAGGTTGCTTTTGCTCCTTTCCGTCCTTCACATCCTTTCTCTGATGTCTCACTCCCAGTGAATGTCAGTGCACTGGTTTCCACTGTGTTGGGGTGGTAGCATGGCATCCTCCTGTCTGTGGGTGACAGACAGTCAGTCCTTGGGCCTTGACACTGAGGATTCCACCTGGACAGTGGGAAGGTGTCGTGTAGTTTGGGGGCCTTCTGCGGAAGGGCTTGTGCAATGCAGGCCTGCTTCTGAGCATCCAGCAGCATCAAAGGTCTGGCTGTGTTTCCTCATATTTTATTTACTCTGCAGCCCACAGAATGAATTTGTTGAGGGTCATTAATGACGGCATTGGGAGCCCAGGAGGCTGGCGCTGGGTGTGGGCTGCAGCCCTTACTCACAGCAGCAAGGGCTATTCATTACCTAATTTGTCTTTGTCTCCATTTGACCAGCTGGTAAATGGGGAAGCAATGTGGAGGCTTGTTTTAAAGGGCTGTCTGGTCTTGAAAAAGCTAAGTAATGAACCTGAGGGCTTGGAGAACCTTTGGGTGAAGGACAACTGTTCAGGCTTGTGTGTCTGAGTTGTTTTGTTAAACAAAGGCTCTCAGGGAAGGCCACGTTGACAGAACTGATAGATCTAAAGAATAGGCTACAAACTGTGTTTCAATAGGCCCCTTGACACCCTGACATGGTGCCTCAGTCCAGACCCGAGGTGCCTCCCGTGGGAGATACCCATGGTGTCCGGGCCAGCCTCACTCCTTGCTGGCTTGTCCTGGGCCAGGGAGGCCTGCCAGGCCTGCCCAGCTCTCCCTGTGGGACAGGCCTGAGTAGCCTCCTGTGGCACCTCAGACGCTGCCAGACACTGGGGTTCTGCTCCCCTCTGATGGCTGTGGGGATGGAAAGCGGTAGCCAGAGGAAAGGACCGACCACGTGGCAATGCCAGGTTTTCACGGGAAGATTCTGCTCCCACGTCAGGGCCCGGGGAAGGTGAGTGTGTGGCCACTGGCCGGACCACGGGCCATGGTCATGGAGAGAATAAGAGGGGAGTTAAGGAGTGGAGGGCAGGCCGTCCTAACTCTTGCCTGCAGGTAGGAGGGGAGGCAGTGGGAGAGAGGCCTGGGCATGGGCCTGGGCATGGGCATGGGCTCAGGACTAAGGCTCCCTGAGCCTGTTCAGGGATGGCCGGGGAGGGAGTGGCAAGGGCTGTGTGCCTGGTTCCCAGTCAGATCCAGGCCAGCAGGTGACAGCTTTAAAAAAATACGCTCTCATATATGCTCAATGTTGAAAATTATGAATAGATGGAGAAGTTAAAAGAAGGAAACAACCCAGAGACAACTGTACACATTTTAACATTGCCTTTGTGGTCTTTAAAAAAAAAAATCTCTTTTGGAAAACATAGTTGAAGTAATATTGTAGACAGTTCTGCATTTTGCATTTTTTTGTGTGTTGTAGCATAAATGTTCCTTCGTTTACTAAAATCTTTTTTAAAACAAGTTTAATGGCCTCGTAGTATTCTGATAAAATGGAAGTACCATATTATCAGTTAGGGTCCAGCAGGTGAGAGGAATCCCTCTAAGTATATATTTTACTGGAAAGAATCTCCAGCTAGGGATTGGCTGCACAGATGAAGGAAGAGCCAGGAAACAAGTAGAGGATTGAGGGGTCAACCCGGAGAGTAGCACCAGCCAGTCTACTTCCAGCCTGAGGTCTGGATGAAAAGGGCAGGAGATGAAGCTACCAGTGTGCAGCAGCAGGGACGGCAGGCGAGAGCCAGGGCTGGTCTGGAAATGCCCCACAAGCATTGTGACCTTGGAGGACACGCAGCCACATGCAGAGAGGCCACAGGAAGCAGGGATGGAGGTGGAGCGGGGAGACCCAGGTTGCTTCCTCCTCCCATCTTCCGCCTTTTCATCAGTGCCTCTCGCTGGCTACCTGTGACAATGGCTGCCTCCTTGCTCCAGACCACGGGCGGCTTGCCATTAGGTGCACTATGGAAAGTGAACTCCTTGGTCCACCAAAAAGGCCCTCCCCAGGCTCACTGCAGCTTACATGTCTTCTGTCACTGCCCCTCACTCCCCATCAGAAACCCAAGCTCTAGGCACACCAGACCTTTCGTTCCCGCTTCCTTTAATGCCTCTGTCCCTCCATCTGTGTTGTGCCTGCATCCTGGAATGCCCTTCTCATCCTTGTCCCATGATGAGTCCATTCATTCTTCTAGATCCAGCTCAGTCTGAACTTTGTGTGTGGAGTCCTTCCTCACCCGTGCTGTCAGGGGAGACCCGGGTGGCTTTTCCTCCACACTGGCTTCACACCCTCCTGGGGGCATCCTTGGGGATATGCGTCCCCCACTGGACTGCAGGCTCCTTCCCGGGGTGGGGGGGCCCGCTGAGTTCCTGGTTTTGCAGTTCACCACTGTGTGCCCGTGCATGTGGTACTCAGGTGAGTGAGTGCTCTGGAAATCAGAGTGGGACGATTGAAACTGCTGTGTTCCCACATCTACAGCTGTTAACCTGGAGAGGGCTAAGTGAGAAAAACAAGTTGCAGAGTAATGTCCATGAAGTGTCCTTATTTTAGGAAAACCAGACACGACACCTCCACGTATGTTTCATGGGCACCAGGAAAGTGCGGAAGGATATAAGCCAGGCTCTCCATGACTTACCTTGGGTGGCGGGGTGACTGCGGAGGCTGCAGGGAAGATTATGTCTACTTTACATTGGGTAGTAAGTTCTTTAAATTATGGGGCACACATGTTACTTTTGTAATTTTTGAGAAATAATTTAAAATAATTGGATAATATGAAAAGAAAATGATTGTTTTTGCCTTCGAATTTGGCCAGGTCCACTCTTCCCTCATTCCCCTCTTTCTGGAAGCTTCCTGGCGCCTGGAGTCTGGGATGGGAGTCCCTCGGCTCTCACGCTCATGTCTGTGCTGAGGTCAGGGTCCAGGGCCCATCCTGGAGGGGAGCACAGCCGGAGTGGGGGCACCGCAGGCACCGCAGGCACCGGCAGGTTGAGGGAGGCTTGGCACAGCCTTTGGGCCCGTCAGCCTCCGAATTCTAAGCTCAGAAAACTCGCAGTCCATGACTGCAAGGCCGACCTTAAAGTGAGACGCTTGGTTTAGCTTCCATTGCAAACGTCCTGAGACTTGCCGGCTGTTAATAAGAAAATTGATTCAGCCCCAGGCTTAATCTCTGAGGTGCAGTTTTTTTTTTTTCTTTTTTTCCCCAAGACAGCTAGTGCATGCCTCTGCACTATCTGACTTATATGTTTTGAAAGTATATTCTTTAACAAGTCTTAATTAAAGTGGATTTCACCTATATGGGAACATTTTACAATTTCCATAACAAACACTTTTACTACCAGGAGCAAAGTATTTTTTGTTGTTGTTGTTCCATTGATGTCTTTTATGATGATGTCATAAAAAGAAGATTAGGGCTTCTCATTATGAGGCAGATGGAGGAGAAGACGCATTTTGATTACTAGAGTGAGGCATCTGTAATTTCCAAACAGTTACCTTCATTGCCCTCCATGGCTGTGCTGGACTTGAACAGGAGGTCTAGGCAAATGCGTTTTTATGGATCTGACTTCATGGCGGCTTTCATTTGTATGATTTAAAATGAGATCCATCAAACGTGAAGCTGATGTTTCAGTTTGGCTAGAAATGAAGTGTCCACAGATTATATATAACTTTTTAGAACTACTATTAAAAATTAAAAAAACAAAACACCTCACTTTCTGAGACTCCTAATTTAGTAGTAAGAAACAGGCTTACTTTTTTTTTTTATTTAAGATTTTATTGGGGAATTTGGGGAGGGGAACAGCGTTGGGGAATCGGGGAAGGGGAACAGACAAGTTGCTGTCCTTTTGTTCTTCAGTCTAGTTGTGGAGGATGTTGCTTCACTGGCCCATGTTGGTATCATCATTGCACTCTTCCTGGATGAGGCAGATCAGTTGCCGGACTCTGGATGGTCGCTCACCGCGGCTCTTGGCAGCTCACGC
This sequence comes from Aselliscus stoliczkanus, assembly GCA_033961575.1. Classification (NCBI taxonomy): domain Eukaryota; kingdom Metazoa; phylum Chordata; class Mammalia; order Chiroptera; family Hipposideridae; genus Aselliscus; species Aselliscus stoliczkanus. Next base: position 37,062,326 of record CM066730.1, on the reverse strand, counting down.
TGGCTGCCGGCCACTCACTGTAGCCTATGGCAGCCCACTGCAGCAGGGGCTGCAGCCTACACCATCGCTGGGGCTTGTGCAGCCCAGCTCCAGGTGGAGCTATTGTTAGCTGTAGAAGGCAGTATCACTGGCCCTCATGTGTGGGACCAAACTGGGGCCGCTGGCTTCCCCAAACCAGCTCTTAACCACCGTGCCACTTGGCTGGCCCGGCTCCATAATTTTTAACCTTTGATTGTAACCTAAGTAGTCTAACCAATTCTCTAATTGAAGTCATTTAATTTTTTTTCAAGGTTTTCATTTGTGTATTTCACATTGTGATAAGCTTCCTTAGAGAAGATATTTGTCAGCATTGCAGACTCATCTCCTAGAGTCAGCTTGGTAAGTGGAATTGGTGGGTCAGAGTTTCAAGCACATTGCCAACTAGCTTTCCAGAAAGTCTGTACCGATTTCTACTTCCTATAGGAACATATATAAAGTGTGCCCTGAAGATGTTTGGCCACATTTGCTCGGCATAAATACAAAAGCACTTTTTTATTTCTGCCTCATTCCCTTGATGACCAGCAGTAATTGAGGTTGTCGAGGTGGTGGGGCCAGATCCTAGGGAGGATCTCAGATGTCCCTGGTGCCAGCAATACACACTTGGCTGTGTCTGAGTAACCGCGAGGAACATTTTAGAACAATTCCATGTAAATTCTGCATGTTGGGTAAAAATATGGCGTTATGCTTCTGGAATCTGCCTTGCCTCTTCCTCTGCCATCAAAATGGCCAGCAGTGATGACCCACCAGATCTAAAAGGGGATTTAGACCTCCTGTGATTTCAGTTTGACTGAGGAAATAATCACGTCAAAGGCAAAGCCTGGAAGCCCAAAGCAGACGTGTTTCCTTTTTAAAAAGCCGACTTCATATAGAGTCGCTTACCCTGGGCAGATTATGTTTGTAGTTCAGACTCTCCGTGAACTGGACACTTCCGAGCAAGTTCTGACTGAGTCCATGGACAGGGAGCATGGAGCCACGGGAGGGGCACGTCACTATAAAACAGGGAACTTCAGAGACACAGCAGAAAGGCCAGAAGGAAAAGAAAGCCTTGTAAAAGATTTGCAGAAGGGTGTGGGGGTCACAAAAAGCAGAGGCAATTAATTTATTTCTTTGGGAGCTAATTTATGAATCAGTACCTTCACCTCTCCAAGTCTCTTTCTTTGTTTCAGGTCCAATATTCATTGTGTTTTGCATACCTAATTAATTAGAACACGCATTTCCTTACTTGCCCAGGGTGCATAATTAATCATGCTGGGTTTCTGAAACTGTCTTAGGTAAGTTTTTTTGAGCTGTATGGAAATTGACTCACCACCAGCTATGCAATTCAATGATGGAATCCAGTTCCTATGAAAAGCATTGAAAGTATACTTTTTTCTATTTGGTGATCTTTAAAATCGGTGTTTGTTGGGCATTTTACTGACAGGCAATCGACCCAGAGAAGCAATATGTGATCTATTTGAAGTTAATGAAATCAGGGGCACACCTTGCTACTGAGAGCAGGGCCTCAGTTTCCCATTTTGTGAATAAGGTAAAGGTCGCTGAACTCACTGGCCTCTCAGGGAGGTGAAGACAATAATGATCTAATTGCCTGACACACAGCCTGGGCGCAGGCTTGGGACACCAAAACACAGGGCACTGAAAAATGAACAATGTTCCAGTTTTATGGACTTAATCAGAATTTTTCAATGATGGAAATCTGGGAAAAGGCTCTTTTGATGGTATCATAATTTAAGTTTTGTTTGTGTTAGGATTTGGAGTGTGTGTGTGTGTGTGTGTGTGTGTTTTAATGGCCTCACAATTTTATTTTTGTTTTTTGGGAGTGCGTCTTGAATTCATTACAGTTGTGGGTAAGGATGGGGAATGGGGTATTGTAATGGTTCAGAGCTCGGGGCCGCTAAAGGCCTTAACTAGATGCTGTGTCAGCTGGAGGAGTCTGTGCAGGAGACTGCCAATGGCCATGCCCCCAGAATCTCTCAGGGTAGGTTACGCAGGGCTAGAGGACCATTTGAAACGCCTTTCATCCAATGCTGTGGAACTCCCAAATGAAAACCTTCCTGTGGCTTTTGCACATGAGGAATGGGGATGTTGTCAGTCTAACCAGCAGTGTACATGTGCGTCTGGGTGTCACGTCCCTTAGCTACTTACCCAGGGGACTTTATCACCCCAGGTGGGTTCTTCCCTGTGCTGAAAATGTAATGAGATGAGGCCATTGTTTTCCTGTTTTAATTACTTTTCTATTTGAGCCTAATTTCAAAGATGTCTTGTTAATTTTCAGCAGAGGGGTTTGGGGGTTAATGTAAAGAGATGTTCCCTGTTTCTCTTTGGGTTTTTAGAACTTGCTTGACCCAGAAGACTGTCCTGCAGCTGTTGCATTGAAAACACCTGGCCCATTCTCAGATATTGGAATATTAATGCTAGGATCAGCCCATCACATGCTGTTAGGGGCCATATGCAAATGTCTTAGGTCAAGGTTATTTAATGCTTTACATCAGTGGAAGCCAAGCTGAGCTGGGGAAATCTTCATGGAGCCAAAGTGATTCACCCACAGGGTCAGAGTCACTATATCCAGGTGGGCCGGCTTCAGAGAAGAAAGCTAAAATCGAGGACCTGCAACCTTTACAATCCTAGGGGACTAGGAAGATGAGACTTCACCCCTCAGACGGGCTTACAGAGACAGGCGCACAGGCAGAAGAGGCAGCAAGAGGAGGGCCTGGGACTGGACTTGGTGGCGGAGCCTCCATCCTCTGGGCCAGAGGTCACAGGCCTGAGGCCCACCCGCCCACGCAGGTCCACCCGCCCACACAGTTTTGGCCTGCAAAACATTTAAAACTCTTGACTCCGTTGATGACCCTTTAAAAGGTAACGATTTCACATAAACATCTGATTTTCAGCTTCTTTTGAAAAGGAATCCCTGGCAACCCCGAGGCTGCATGTCCCCACAGCAGCCGCTTCTAGAGCTGTGGGGGCTCTCTCAGTGCACCCCCTGCGGCCCTTCTCACTCTGTATTGCACCCCCTCCACCTCCTGCACCCCAGCTTTGCTCACTCCATGACCGGCCTGCCTGGGGGCATCTGAGCTGTGGTCCTGACTCAAAACCAGTGCTGGAAACACCAGCCTGGGCAAGTCTCAAGTCTCTTATCCTCCCCGGCCTCAGTTTCCCCATATGCATTAGGATCCAGTGTCTCCCCCAGCTGTCAATTTTTGTGATGCTGGGATGGTTAGGAATTTTAAAGTAGTTAATTCAGGTATATATTACAAGGTAATCACATTTCTTTGACTTTGATGGATTTTAAAATTTATGAAGCAGTTAGGAAGCCAGCCATTCAAAACTTGACAAAAGTGAAACCACGCTTTCCAATAGCTTGGAACATTTTGGGGAGAAAAGAGGGGGTAGTTTTGCTATGGGGTTAATCTCCACCCTTCAGATCAGCCAAGAGGCTTAGGGCAGGGCTGTGGGCAGGTGGCCACCCAGCTCTGTGTGGCACTGGCAGTGGGAACCCAGCAGGGAGAGCCCCTGTTCTACAGGCCTGTCCACTGGCCTGAATCCGGGTATCTTCTCTCCCATCGCATTCAGTTCCTGAGATGAGAAGAACACTGGGCCAGAACTTAGCCAGTCTGGAGTCTTGCCTTGGATCTCTTACCAGTTCATTGCTCGGTCTTGCTCATATCCATTTTCAGTTTCCACCTCGGTAAGATTAGAAGAAATTTCTTCAAGTGCTAACACCCTGTGGTCCTAAGATGAAGCTTTGCCCCTATAGGAAACACCAAGGGAAAGCCTAAAAGTTCTCAGGTCCCCTCTGCAGACAGTGTGTCAAGGACACGCATGGACCCAGCAGGGCCCATCAGTGAGCCCTGGCCGCTGCCCAAGGAACATTCAGCTAGTGGGAAAGATAAAACATATACTTAAGACTCTCCCTAGGAGAGGAAATAACTGCCTTTTGTCTCCTTTTTCTCCACATTTAAAGGTCTTTTGTGTTCAACATCTGGGCCTTTGCAGAGAAACACAACGAAATAATTTATAAAGAAATCCAGAAAAATAGGAAATTGGGTTAAAATGTGTTCCCTGTCAGACTGATTTTTTCTAAAACACAGCTCCTATGACATACTCAAAAATTCTTTGTCCCTGTTGCATCCAGGTCAGATCCGTTGGTCCTTTCCTTCCTGGCTCCATGCAAGCAGCACGGCTGCCATCTGCGACTCACCAGTGACAGAAACCGAGACTGTCCTCCCAAGTCCCCTGAACTAGCGTCCCACCCGCCCCACCTCTCCTCGGCACAGACCCAGGACAACCCCCGGCCCGGCCCCCGCACCCCACCGGCCTCTTCCCTGAGCACGCCCTTCTCCTCCCAGCGACCTTGCCCTTGAGTCACTCATTGTTCCTGGGCACAGGCCTCCTGTTATAAGGGTGTCCCTCTGTGCGTTCTGTCCCCTGACTGCAGGGCAGTGTAGTGAAACCTTGAGTCCCTGTGGAAGGAGATTTGGACCAGGGAAGGCGCTGTAAATATTTGTTGCAAGAATAAATGAAGGAGTGGTTGAGTGAAAGCAAAGCTAAAGGGAGCAGCTGTTAGCCTTGCGATGGCCCGCCGGCTCTGACGCCGTAGAGTTCCTCTCCTGGTTTCATCAGCTGCTCCCCGGCTGGTGTTCCTTGATCTTGCTGTCGGTAGAGCTGGTGAGAAGCCCTTAATCCAAGGCGCTTGGGACTGGTCAGTGACCTTCCCGGGCTCAAAGAGATCCAGTTTTCATAGTTGTCTTTTTTTTTTTTTTCTTATGCCAACTGAGGGTTGACCCACTGATGAGTTCTCTGAGGACATTTACTATTTTCCTTCTTCTCGGTGCCCTGCTGTAGGGGAGACTAGGCTGGCCACTTTGTCTTCCTTACCTGTAATATTTGCAGCCAAACATCATTAGGCTGACCAGTAAGGGATGAAGGACAGGCCAAAGAAAGAGAAAGCCCTGACCACACACATCACAGCCAAGAAACCTGCAGTTTACCTTCTCTGGTTCTTACTGTGTGACCAATATTGCCTAGTAGTTACAGAAAGATCTACCAAGGGTGCCAAACAAATGTATGTACATTTTAAGAAAGGAAAAAACTATTAAAATTATAGTACTCAATTTATATACCAATAACAAAAGATGAATACAAGTCATGTTTGACTTCTGCAATTATAAGAGGTGCTCAAAATGGGAACCATCAGTGTAATTTTAAGACAGTTTTTTCTTTCTTAAAATGTGTGTACATTTTTTAGGGCACCCTTTGTATGTCAGTGAATCTAGAAGAAAACATCTATAGTGACTGTATGAGTCAGAATTCTCTGGAGAAATTGAACAAATAGGAGAGCTGGTGGTTTGGTTTCCGTCTGAAGACCAGCAGACGCTTGATATCTGGTTGGAGCTGAGTTTTCAATTCAGTTCAGGTTTAAAGGTAAGAAAGAAAAATGATGCCCCAGTTCGAAAGCCACTGGCAGGAGTTTCATTTTACTCAGCGTTTTTCTCCTGTCCAAGCCTTCACCTGATGGGATGAGGCCCACCCACATTCAGCAGGGCAATTGACTTTACTCAGTCTTCTGATTTAAGTGTTAATCTCATGCAAAAACACCATCCCAGAAACACCCAGCATAATGTTTCTGTAAACATCTGTAGCCCAGTCAAGCTGACACATAAAATTAACCTTCACAGTAAGCAAATCAATGGATTTTTTTTTACATAATAAACAATTTTAAGGAGGTTTACAGTACTTGAGCATAATTTGTTCTGTTTTACATTGTCTGAAGGTTCTGCAGTTTTACCCCAGGAATGAACCAACTTCTCAAACCTCTAAAAGGGGGGAGGGAAGGAGGCGTGGGGAGTGGGGAGGGGCGCACACCTCCACGAGCAGCCCTTCCTTGTGTCTGAGAGTGAGAGTCAGCTTTTCCCCGAGACCAGCTTTGGAAGATGGAGGTGCCCTGCTTCAAAGGGCTTTGAAATCTGTGTTTCTCCCTAAGGAGCCAGAATTGAAGAAGTGTGTGGAGACCCCCTGTAGATAATTTAGAGGTAGCGAGATAAAGCTCATCCCAGACACTCTGGGCTATTTCTAATACTGGTTTTGCTGAGAATAAACCACTTGAATGATAGATGAATTGAATAATGAATGACAGCTATAATTTTTTTTTTAAAGATTTTATTGGGGGAATCGGGGAAGGGGAACAGACAAGTTGCTGTCCTTTTTGTTTTTCAGTCTAGTTGTGGAGGAGGTCACTTCACTGGCCCATGTTGGTATCATTGTTGCACTCTTCTCGGGTGAGGCTGCTGGACAGCCGCTCCCAGCAGCTCACAGCAGCTCACGCTGGCTGCCAGCCACTCACGGTAGCTCACGGCAGCCCACTGCAGCAGGGGCTGCAGTCTATACCATCACCTGCGACTCACAGCAGCCCAGCTCCAGGTGGAGCTGTTGTTCACCATCTTAGCTGTAGAGGGCGCAGCGTCACTGGCCCATGTGGGATCCAAACCGGGACCCTGCTGCTCAGAGCTGGCGTCCCAAGCCAATTCCTAACCAACACGCCACTCGGCTGGCCCCGATAGCTATAATTTTATATTAAACATTGCATCCATCATATTAGGTTGTCGGAAAAGTCATGACTTTTTTCTGTTTTTCATTGCAAAATTGCATCATTACTTTTCCAACAACCCAATAAAAATATGAACAGTTGCTGAGTGCCTGCCATATACTATTTACTGTGCTAGGTAGTTTATATAAGTTTTGTTATTCAATATAACCAGTGGACCTACTGTCTACATTTTTGTCCCCATTTTACAGGTGTTAATACTGAGGCTCAGAGACATTAAGCCATTTGTTCCAGGTTGCAGAGCTGGTAAGTGCAGAACTGAGGCTGACATGCTAATCATTTCTACCCCAAAGCCCAGGTCCTCCTACCTCCATGGTTTGTGCCTTTGTGAGAACAAGCTGGGTTTAGACAGGCTGATCTGTCACACCCAGGGGTCTCCTCATGGTGTCTGTCCGCTTCCCCACAAAGAGCCACACCAATTCGGAAGAATGATGACTTTGTAGTGATGGATGAAAATGGTTTGACGATTCTATATGTTCGTGAAGTAGGCTCTACCTGTAGGAAACATCTGTTCTTTCCTCATCACAGCATTATTCTGAGACAGGATAAAAAATGCAGGTGAGGGCAAATTTAGCCCATGACAATTTTCAGTTTGAGAACACTTTTATAAATGGTGCTGAAGGAGGCACATATTCCGTGTGGAACAGACGAGAGCATTTTGTTCCTTCCAAAGAAACCTGTGGGGGAAAAAAAAGAACAAAAGCCCAGCTTTTACTTCAAAAGCATTGGAAAGCTGCTGTTGTGTGCTCAGCCATCAGCTTTGGGCAGCCACATGGGGCGCGCACCGTGCTACTCACTGCGGGGATCGGGAGGCGAGGGAGCCCACCCTGCCCTGTGGGCGATGCACTTCATTAGGGAGCCCCGATTAGGAATCAGAAACTGGCAAACGCTCCAGGGGCATGAGGGGCTGGAAAGAGCCCGGTCCGGCAGGGATTGGCTCCTCCCCCGAGTGGTCTCCCATGATCCCCTCTGCTCTGCTTACATTCCACCCACATCAGCTTTCTTATTAATTAGCTGCCACTGCCTACCACAGTGAGATGCATGCCAATGAAAATATTCTGAAGGATGGATAACTACCCCCAAAGTGGGCCAAATGTTATCCATTAACATTCTTTTTTTTTTTTTCTTTTGAGGGCAGTGTCACTGGCCCTCATATGTGGGATCCGAACCGGGGCCGCTGGCGTCCCAAGCCAGCGCTTAACCACCGCGCCACTCGGCTGGCCCCCATTAACTTCCTTTGTAGCTTTAGTCAGTCCGGTCTCTCATCTTCCATTCTTACACAGACTTGGTTTGAATCCTGCTTGCATTACTTCATAGCTGATGTGGGCAAGTTCTTGGAACCCCTCTAAGTGTCTGTCCCCTTGGTTGTAAAGTGGAGATGAAGACTTCTAACACAGGCTTGTGGGAGGAGTGAATGGAAGAAAGTATGCAAAGTGCTTATGAGGAACCTAAGAAATAGTAGAAGCTAGGAGTTTTGAAGCTCTAAGTTTGGGGTGAACCGTTGGGCCCAGGGTTCTGGCTGAGTGGGCTGATGCCAACCCAGGTTCCCAGGGGCCTGGGAGTGATACAGTGGGGTCTCCACTCAGGGAAGCTGGTCAAATAGGGAGCAAGGGAGAGAGTGTACGAGCATAACTAAGGAGGGTACCAGGAGCCACAGTGGGTCAGGCGCTGGGGATGCAGGTGGCGCTGAATTCAGGCCCAGAGAGAGTGGAACTGACCTTCCAGCTGTGATGCATGTGAGCTGAACGGGTCAGCCATCACCTGATTCATGACATGAGCTAGTGGTGGTGGAAGATCCATTACGATACTGACCAATGCAACCGCTGCTGACCACCAGCCCCTGGCTTATAACAGTGACTGACAGGTGTTTGTTGTGTGAATGATTGGTGGATGACTGGCAGAGGGGGTAAACACAGGCACACAGATCACTGTGACACAAATAGAAGTGACTGGACTGTGAGGAACTGTGTGATGCAGCGTCACGGGTGTTGCTATACCCAGGACACAGCAGATTGTTCAGGGTCAGAATCAGGGGAGGTGGTCTGGCAATACCCCAGCACCCCTTCATCCCTCATTGTCTTAATAATTGCCATGATCTGAGTTCCTTTTTTGGGGGAAGGGGCAGGTTCTATATTAAATTGTCTTATTTTATTTAATTATTGCAACTATCCTGTGAGACTGGCATGACTGTCTTCATTTCACAGGTGTGGAAACCAAGGCTGAGAGCCTAAAAACCTTTCTGAGGGCCACACATCTACTGACTGGAAGAATTGTGATTCAAACCCAGATGCTCCTGACCCTAAGCTATGTCTCTTAGCTGCCACGCTGTGCCACCTGCCAAAATGCAACCCCTCTCCGCCCCACCCCCCCACAGTGGACAAAATCAGCCAGTCTTTCAGGCAGTAGCCAAAGCCTCCAACGACACATCTGGTCAGAGCCATGCACATATTGACTTGGAGCCGAGGGTGTCATCGGACAGGCCGAGTGGGACAGTTTGGGCTCTGGGTTTGTGAGGGAAAGGCCCCTGACCATAGCTACACAGGGAGTGGAAGAAGGCCAGGCCCCTGGGCACACAGAGCGTCTCCCCAGCGAGGAAGCCTGGAGAAGGATGAGGCTGCATTGTGAGTGTTTCTCTCTAGAGGGGCACGCTTGGGTACGCCTTTGGGTGGAGGGTACATGGGATACCAGAGGCCATGGGTGTTAGGAAAGCCAGTGGGCTGTTGAGTGAATTTGAGTTAGGGGCCTTGTCTGGGTTTGTTGGCCTATCTCCTAATATCATAGGAAGTAAATAAATACAGCATGTGAAATACCTGTGTGTCTGTCTATCTGCCTAGGACGGTGGCTGGCAGTGAGGAGTGAGGAGTGGACAGGCTGAGAAGACTTACTCCTGACTACACCTCCCTAGGACACTCCCCACCTTGGGCCTCTCAGAAATAACTCGAGGAGACGTAGAGTGAAAGGTGAAGATTCAACAACTGTACAGGTAGGGATGGACTGCTAGTCAAAATCCTAAATTAAAGGTAATGTGAGCCCGTGGCTTCTCACAGGCCAGGGAGACCTGGGGATGTTTGGGTTCACAGAGAAAATTGATTTTCCTTTTCTTGGTAGAGCTAAAGACTGTGGGCATCGATGTAAAAACATCACCGAGACAGAGGTGATTAGCGGGAAAAGTCCATCGCCCTTGCATGATAGTCCTCTATCTGAAGGGTGAAAGGCACCTATGAATTCTTAAGTAGCCCCAAGAGGTGGGGTTCATATATATCAGCCCTTTGAATGAAGTGGGCTCGTGCCCAGGGGGATAGAGTGGAAGCCATAGGACTGAAGGCCTTCAGAAGTCGCAAGCTTATACTTCCTGGCTCTTTGAACTCTTTCTGAGGGCCCTGAAACATCATGTAAGAAGTCTGACTACCATGAGACCTTCCTGCCGGAAAGGTCGTGTGATGCCTTTCAGTCCAGCGGTGTGAGGTCTTCCGGCCACCCCCCCCCCCAGGGTGCCAGACATGAGAGTGAGGCCATCTGGTCCCCCAGGACAGCCCATCCACCGCTGAACCCCACGGAGGGATTTCCGTTGATGTCACATGGAGCAGGAGACTTACCCCGAGCCTTGCCCAAGATTTAGACCCATGAAACTGTGAGATATAAGAAACTAGTTGCCTTTTATTTTTAAGCCACTGAGTTTTGGAATAATTTGTTAAATAGTCATAGATAACGAGAACAATCAACCTCCAGGTCTCTTATTTGCCCAGACTGGGGAGGATTTCGAGTGTTGGTCATGAGAACGGTGTTTCTGGAGGTGGATGGAGGTATCATTGGCACACGGGCGCATTGAGGCATGGCAGGCATTGCTCTGAAGTTGGCTCTGTGGACTGAGGCCTTCCCCTCATCAGCTCCGATCTGATACGTTATCTCTAGGTGCACGTGAACCCTTTGGGTCTGACCATGAGATTGACTCTATGGTTCAGGTCTTTTGGAGGCGAAAGGCTAAGAGGCTGCCTAGCCTACTAGTGCTGAAGGAGAAGGCCTTGCCGCCGGGGGCATTGCTGGGCTGCCTGTGGGGTGACGGGACTGCCTCTGGGGCAGAGTGTCTGGCTCATCGGGCGGGGGTCTGTCTTGCTCTCCTTTGCCTCCTCATTTTCTGTGAGTCTCTTGGGTGGGGTGGACTTCTGTTCCTTATCCTGTATCAGAGTTAAACAGTGGAGAGGAAAGAGCGACTGCTTCGCCAATATCACAGCTATAAAAAACCATGTCACGGTTGTTTGAATTATGGTATGTGTCACTCTTCCTGCAAGTGTTTGCTGGCTATGTGCTCTGGGCCTGGCCCTTGGGGCTGAGGACCAGCTATACTGGGATGACCGAGACACAGCCCTGCCCTCAGAGAACCCTCCACCTGGTAGAGGGCTTAGTCATGCAAAGAGGAGCCTTGAAAGCCAGGGAGGGTGTGCCAGGCAGAGGACCATGCCAAGGGTGGCAGAAGCCCAGGAGGTGATGGCAGCATCTGCCAGAAATGCCTTGGAAATGGACTGGGCCTATCAGATAAAGTAGGAAGTAGAGATTTCAGAATGACAGGAGCTTCAGAAATTGAGTGTGTGACAACTCAGGTTCTGCTTCCTCAGAGCTCCCAGCAGGCGTGATGGTGAGAGGCCCAGGTTAGATGGGCACAGTGAAGGCCCTGTGTCCTTGGGGATGTGGGTGAGAAGGGGAATGAAGGTGGTCTTGCTAGGTCCCCCCAGCAGCCTCAGAAATGAGTGGTGGCTTCTCAGGGACCTGAAAGTGACAATGACAATGCTGAGGATGAGTATTGAGTACTTACTGCATGCTTTAGTGTTATGTCTTTTAAATCCCCAAACATGTATGAGGGGAGAAATATCATTCCCATTTTACAGATGAGGAAACCAAGGTTTATGGAAATTGCATGTTTTTAATGAAGGCCATACAACTACCTCTGGCTGAACGAGGGTTCTCATTTTATTCTGGTCTGGGCCTAAATGTCACATTTCCTCTTTTCAGAAGAATCAAACTTTATCAGGGTGAAAGCCTCTGAGATTAATTTGGTAATTTGTCGTTTTACAGCTTCATAGTCAGATTATCCAATATTTGCAGAGGATTCTGAGGTCACCTGGTCAGTTCAACTATGACTTATACCTCATCGCGGTTTTCTTGAGAGGAGGTTAGAAACAAAAAACTGTAAGCATAACCTTCACTTACAGGCAGTGTTCTGTTTTGCAGAGCCTGACCATCATCACAGATCACAGTACATTTTCCTTTTTTATTCCTTGTACGATACACATTTCCTCATGTCTCACTGCACCTTCAGTACGATTGAAATTTATTTGGATGCAAAATCATGTATTCTCTTTGATCCTGATTTTGGTATGTGACCAAGCAGACCAGAAGGAAATACTTCTAAATGTCAAAAGTCATCATGTCTGGATTATGGAATAACTACTGATTTTTATGTTTGCATTTCTATTTTTTTCTGCACAGTCATATATATATATATATATATATATATATATATATATATATATATATATATACAATTTTTTTTTTTCAAGAAAAAGCTCATTATTTGGAAAAGTTTCAGTACAGCCTGGCAGTCTGCAACTCAGATCTAGAGTCCTCAGATTCTGTCTCCACTCAGGAGCAGGGAGGGGGCCACTTCCTGGGAGAGTGGGTGACACTGACAGAGATCAAAGTCCTCCTGTGCATGGGGCCCGCGCCTTAGGCTGGAGAGCCTTTGTGAGTACCGAGTGGAGGCGTTCTCTTCCTCGCCCTGTCTCTCAGGGATGTTGGAAAAGATTAAAGAGGCAAAGTCAACAGGTTTCTTTGAACTTCCTAGAAGAAGTAATGGATGTAGGACAAAGTGTTATTTATTTCTAGCAGTAAAAGAAGATGCTTAAGGAGAACGTGTTACACCAGTTTTATCGATATTCCCCTTATGGCTCCCAACAGGAATATGTGTGGTACCCTTTCTAGGCCAGCTCCCATCCCAGCCACCTTAAGGAAACTTCCCATCTGACTCTGTTAGTCCCCTGTTTTTAACCTTTTCAGGGTTCCCTACTGCCTGCAGGGTAAAATTCCATTCTGTATCAAATACTGACACTTTGCTACAAGTATTAAGCCTCAGCAAGTCCAGCTATACCTCAGGGCCTTTGCATATACTTGGTCCTGTGTCCAAAATGCCTTTTCTTGTACACCTTGAAAACTCCTATGCAACCTCCAAAGCCATGATCCAGAAACTTCCTCTATGAAGCCCTCTGGTTCCTTCTTCTCTTAAATGCCTCACACACTTCAGTCCTATATCAATACTTCATTCCTATTCCCACTAGTACATGAAACACAGAGTAATTGTGTTTGGTGCTACCTTTGCTTGCCTGCTTTTCTGTGTGCCCAGCTGGGCTGCGAACCCTTTGAGGTAGGGGGCGATGTCTTACCCGTCACTGTATCCCAGGGCCTGGCACATGAATGACCCAGGGGATTCATGCCAAAGAAGTCTGTGGAACTGAATGGTTGAACTGTCGTATGTGGGAGCAACCTCAGGACTGTAGTGGTGTAAGCCTCGAAACAACATATAGAAAAGAGAACCATCTCGACTGAAAAATGTAGAGATTTCTCCGTGTAATTTATAATTGGATGATAGAGCATAAATAAGGATATTTACTTTCATTCTTGCGTGTGTGAATTATGATGCAACAGTCCTAGCAGTGCCTGTTAAGAGCTCTGGGCAGTAGTGAAATACGACTGCATGCCTCCGCGAAACAGCACCCGAGAGGGAATGAAGAAGTCACAGGTGAGACATCCAGTCCAAGTACCGTGTGCGCTGTCACCGGCCTTGTAAATCAGAACTCAGGGGCAGCCAGGAATGTTCTGCCAGCCTGCTTCATGCTGGGCGGCGTTTGAAGAAAGGCCACTGGGGACAGCTCAGCCGTGAACTTGACTGACAGTGACTAACGGATCTGATAATCTGAATGGAAATCACCTCAGATGCGGAGGCGACTTCAGGCAGGACCCTGGCTTACTGGACAGCCAGGAATCTGCCTCTGCCATGACTGGAAAGCACCTTGGTTTCTGTCACCGGGTTCCAGCCCCTTCTCTCCCTCGTCACAGTTTCATGGAAAGTCCCAGTCTACGTCTGACGCTGGGAGAGACATTTTCTCAAAAATTTTGTATCAGCTCCTTTCCTTACATTTTGTAAATTTCAGCCTCCTCCAAATTAGCCTGGTGAAAATGGTGCATCGTCAGGAGACAGAAGGCCCATGGGCCTGCATTGTTGCCCTTGATGCTGAGAAAGCCTAGATCCTATTTTGCTGGACAGACTTCTGTTTTTGATGTTTTACATATTCCACGACCAGGCTCCTGGGCATTCCACGCCCACCTCAGAGACGAAGCCACCATGCTCACCTTCCTTCCTTCCTTCCTTCCTTCCTTCCTTCCTTCCTTCCTTCCTTCCTTCCTTCTTCCTTCCTTTTTTCCTTCCTTCCTTCCTTCCTTCCTTCCTTCCTTCCTTCCTTCCTTCCTTCCTTCCTTCCTTCCTTCCTTCCTTCCATGTTTCTACCTTGCAGTACAACTGTAATTAATTTTTATATAGGAATGATATAGGAATTCAGTTTAGTTTTATCAAATAGCTGGCTGATTGTCTCAATACTATTGATTAATGTTTTAAAAAAATCGTTGGTTTGAAATACCTTCTTTAACATTACCCAAGTTTTCATATGGACTTGGATTTATTTTTGAGCTCTTTGAGCTATTCTGTTGGCTCAGTCTATTCCTGAACCAACACCAAATTGTTTTGATTACTGCAGCTTTATAAAAATATTGTAATATCTGCTGTTAGTCTTCTCCATTTACCAAAGTTCCTGTTTTTTCAGGTTTTCCCTGAGTTTTTCAAGTGTTTTCTTTTGAATGAACTGTAAAACTATTATGTCTAGGTCTAAAATGTCCTGTTGAAATTTTGAGTAGCCCTAGCAAATTATTTTAAAGGGATACAAAGATATGAACTGCCACATAGTGTGTAAAGGAAAAAAAAAAGGAAAGTTGAATGCCTATTAACAAGATGACACATTGAAACACATAAAATGTATCAGTAAAAAATAATGTTATCTGCATCGATATGGATGACTCTCCCAAGCATAATATTAAGAAGAGCATGTCACATAGGAAAACAGTGTTCTGCAATATATGTAAATGTGTGTGTGCGCGCGTGAATGTGTGTGTGTGTGTGTGTGTGTGTGTGTGTGTGTGTGTAACATGAAAAGTATATTTTGCTTAGTAATACATATTTAAGCAGTAAAAGCGAGAAGAAATGCATGGAAATGATCACCACAAATTCAGGATTGTGGTTTGTTACAGTAGGGCCACAAGCAGATGCAGCCAACGGGTAGAAGTCTGGTAACTTTTTTAGTTAAAAAGGTCTACTGAATACAAAACTAAAAGTCATAAATCAAATGGGAAGATATACTCATTATTAGATGAGGAAATGTCAATGTCCCAGTGTTTTCAGTTCTCCATGACTCCTGGTTGGTGCATGTATTTATCATTTCCCTTACTGAAGTGTATTGTATTGAGACTGTTTAAATACTTATGTGATTATATGTTTTATAAAACTATAAATACAAAACCAAGGTTGAAGTAGGAAAATATTTACCTGATTATTTAAAGAGGAATTCCAGCTCTTTAGAACAAATCACAAAGGATCAAATGAATTTGACTAGATAAAAATTTTAAGAATTTCCAGTACAACCAAAACATCATAAAAAATTCAAAAGACAAATGAGAAATTAGAAAAATATTTCCAGTAATATGGAAAGGATTCATACACTTAATATATAAAAATGTTCACACGAACCAATAAGAAAACTCTAAAATTCCCGTGAACAGAATGAGCAAAAGACCCAAACAGGAAGTTCACTGAAGAGTAAATGCAAATGGCCAATAAGCGAAGAAAGCAAGCTTAGCTTGACCAAAATCAATGAAAACAACAAAGTATTTTGTTTAACCTGTTAGATAAACAAAGATGAAAGATAAGACAAAAAAAAAAAAAAACATTGGTGAGCCGTGAGGCAGGTGCTGTCATACACCACAGTAAGGGTTAAATTTGGTAAAACTTTTGGAAAGTAATGAGAAAAATATCTCCAGAGCCTTAAGACAAATAACTCTTTGAAACAGCAATCCCTTCTACAGTTACATCCTGAGGAAGTAGGCAGGCAAATGCAAATATTAATTTGTCTGGAAAGCCATCCTCGTATGCATGTTTGTTTAGCCCACAAACTCTTCAAGGACAATGAGTTAACCAATACACTTCACTTTCCCCTTGATGATGTTTTCATTACATCTGGTTGTTCTAGCCCTCACTTCCGGCTGACAGGTACTGTGTAGATGTATGTATTGTTCTCACCATCAGAAGGAAGGAGGTGACAGGTGCTCATGCTATTCAGGGAGACATGAGTATCCGTAAACACGCAGGAGAAGTCCAGGTCCTCCCTTGCGTGTACCATGAAGGCAGGTGGCATCCTGTGTGGCATTTTTCTGAGGAGCATGCCGTAATCTGTTTTGGGGGAAAGCAGGGTTTCCCCTCCTGGGCACCACTGGCCTGCACCTCGGCACTATTGGCCTTGGGGCAGGGTAATCCTTTGTCATGCAGGACTGTTCTGTGCCCTGTGGGACATACAGCAGATCCCTGGCCTCTACCCACTAAATCCCGGTGGATGACAAACCAAATTGTCTCCAGACACTTCTGAATGTCCCCTGGGGAGGAAGCAAATTGCCTCTGGATGAGCACTGCTGGTTTAAAGAATTAGTTTTTCTAGGGGAGCAGGTCTCCTCTTCCTCTGGGCTGAGAACATAAACCCTTCCTCCCAGTGGAGGAGCTTGGATCTCACATTGTAAAACCAGGTGTGGGATGGGAGGATATGGGATGGGCCGACCCTGGACGATGCTGCCCACCACACCCATTTGACTGCATACTAACCCCGTGTGCTCTTGCGCCAGTCGTTTTCCTGCCAAATGAAGAATTTGAGCTAGAATCGGTGGCTTTCCCAGTGCGCATCAGAGGCTCTGTAAGGTGCTGCTGCCAGATAAGGGGGCAGGCTAGGAAGGCACCCCTCTTTCTTCTCCCAAAGAAGCATCACCTTTATCTGCTATACATTTCAATATTCCAAATAAATGTTGTGACAGTGCAATCAGGTGCAGGTGTGATGAGCTCGTGCCCTAGGAAATGTTCTAATGACGCCTATCCTGTGATGGCTGTGTGGGACCTTAGGACAAGGGCACACCTGGTGTGTAGGGGGGTGCAGTGTGTGGGGGCAGGGAGCCCATGGTCCCAGTGGAGAGCCGTTAGCCATAGGGCAGGACACCTGATTGGCCTCTGGCCTGGCCTATGTGATGGGCCTGGACCCGGAGGCCCAGGGGAGCTAAGAATGGGTCTGCTCTTGTTAGTGAGCCGCTTCTGATACATGAAGCTGGTGGGGAGCCAGTGATGCCCCGGTGACTTGGGTTTTCACTGGCAGCAGCAGTAAGGAGCCCACAGCAGGTTCAGGGTCTGTGGAGCCCTCAGGCCTCCATGTGGGTGTGTTCATGTTTTATTCTTGCCACAGAAGGGGCCAGGATAGACCCTATGTCACAAAATGAGCCAAACAAGGTCCAATTAGGGGCCTCCACAGTAGACATCTAAAGAAAGAGCTGTGCCTGTTGGGGACTGGATTTGGGATTAGACAGACTCACGGAAAAGCCACTCTCTCTGGTCCCTAGGTCTCGCTGGAATGGGAAATGTACAGAATGTGAAACTGATTGCACTGCAAGAAAGGCCATGGGGAATAGTGAATCAGGAGACAGCTGGGCTGCACTTTTAAAAATGAATTAATTTTTTTTAAGTAAACGGTCCTGCCAGGGGCTACTGCAGTTCTGACATCCTCATTGTGGACAAGAGCCCGCACCCCTAGGTCACTCACTTCACAGAAGAGGTCCCACGTATGTCTGCATCAAGAACCAGATAACTCCAACCCTGCCTCTCAATCATAGCGCTTATCTACGTCTGGTTCCTGCAGATCCTCCCAAACAGGGACAGATGTTGTCTGTCTTTGCTCTCTTTCATCCACGTTTTATGCAGATGCTGTCACAGAAGAAAAGTATCCTTGAAAAGTCACTATTTTTGCTCTCTGTCCTCATGACTGAAGATTTTACAGAGATGTAGAGGTGAGAAAAATCTCCTGGCTTCTAATCCCTTGAAATCTGAAAAGTAGTTTGAATACTGTCATTTGCCATGTCTGCTATCTCTCTTCCAGATCTGGGTTTCTTTTTCTTTTCTTTTTTTTCTTTTTCTTTGAGCCTAACTGAAGCCATGACCTGCAGTTCCCACAGTGAGCATGACCTCAGAGCTCTGTGGCCTGAAGGATGGAGATCTTTCAGAAGAAGAGTCATTAGCATGACTCAAGTGCCTGGGAAGGTGGGGTGTGGAGGACACCACAGCAGGAGCCATTTTAGGGCACCCCGAAGATCCCGCCACAAGAGTTTTGACAAATTGGACATAGAAAGGCTAAACGTGTGTGTCCTCACATTCTTTTCTCACTGGGTAGATAGATAAGCAGAATTTACAGGAGCCAAGAACAGGTGCCCTTCCTCAGGTGTGGCCCCAGACGGGGCTGCCAGGGCAAGTCAAAGTGTTGTTTAGAAAAGCGAGCCTGTGTAGGAATTACTTCCTCCTGCTCCCACTCGCTACTACTGTCACATGAAGACAGTTGATGAGAACTGCCATGGAATAGACACTGGGGTTTACAAGATCGGTATGACATCATCTCTGCCCAGGAAAAGGGACTCAGGTCAAGTCCACACAGTGAGCTTTGGACTGTTAACAAGTATTTTTCTGGCCCTTGTTAAAGATGGTGAAGAAGACTTTATTCACTGCAGTGGGCTTTGGCAGTAGGGGAGAGAGATTGGGCTCAACTCTGAGTATAACCAGGGCAAGTAGGGATTATAGAGCCAAGGAGCAGGGTGGGGTCAGGGGATGGAAAATTACCAGCAGGGGAGGGGGTTCTTGCAAAGCTGACCTAACAGGATTCTTGCTGAAGGTGGGCCAGTGATCAGATATCACTTGGGGGATGGTAGAGAAATTTGATCAGATATCCAAGGTGATCAGCTCTCCAAGGTGGGAGATTCTCACTAAAC
The DNA here is from genome assembly GCA_033961575.1 of Aselliscus stoliczkanus. Classification (NCBI taxonomy): domain Eukaryota; kingdom Metazoa; phylum Chordata; class Mammalia; order Chiroptera; family Hipposideridae; genus Aselliscus; species Aselliscus stoliczkanus. The sequence goes on along the minus strand of CM066730.1, from coordinate 37,043,527 downwards.
AATTATAGCTGTCATTTATTTCAGCATCTATGAATGTGCTGAGTTAATCATGGTGATGTTTACTCATATTAATCCATTAATGCCCACCGCAGTCTAGGCTAAGTCTAGACAAGTAGATATTCCAAATATGAGAAAAGATATAAGAGAACTAGGATCCAGGGAATTTAAGTGATCTACCCAAGGTCACAGCCAGTAAATGGCAGAGTTACCAATCAAATCCAGGTCTCTCTTATTTCCAAAGCCCGTCAGCTTTAGATCAGTCTGCCTCATTCTAAAGCTCTGCCCAGTTAACATGTTTGCATTCTTTTTAAAAATGTATTTTAAAATTATAGTTGACCTAACATATTCACATTCTTGATTGTAGGAGTAATTTCTAGAAATTATCAGTGTACTTGTCAAGTTCAAGAACTTGGAGACGGAATCCACCCCCTTTTTTCTACCTGTGTGCTCCCCCTTCTACTACTTAGAGGAGAGGGGACAAATAGGAGATAGTATTATGTTCTGTACCTTACATATTAATCTGCTTTGGCTGCCATATCAAAATACTATAAATTGGGTAACTTAAACAACAGACATTTATTTCCTCACAGGTCTGGAGGCTGGAAGTCAAAGATCAAGGTGTCGGCAGGGTTGGTTTCTTTGGAGGCCTCTCTCCTTGCCTTGCAGACAGTGACTGTGTCCTCAGATGGTCTTTTCTTTGTGTGTGCTCACTCCTGGTGTCTCTCCCTCTTCTTATAAGGACACCAGTCAGATTGGATTAGGGCTTACCCATATTACCTCATTTAACCTTAATTACCTTTTTTTTTTTTTAAAGCTTTGTTTCCAAATGTCACATTCTGAGATATATTGGGAGTTAGCACTTCAGATTTGAATTTTTGGAGGACACAATTCAGGCCATAACACTTATATATTTTTAAGAAATCAGTTGTGAAAGATGAAAAAAGACTTTCTCTTTTCCCTCCAGGAGATTATCTCTGGAAATACCTACATAAATATAGGGACGGTGAGCAATTTAGGAGTTGAGAGGAAGTTTGGGCAACCATGGGCTAGAGTGGTTGAGGAAGGCTTCTTGGAGGAGGCAACATACAGGGGACTTGAAAGATGCATGCACATATCTAGAAACCCAAAGAGAAGATCCTGCCTAAAAATTAAACAGATGTCAGAAGTCAGCTCTGAATCTAATGTAATTCCATAAGTATTTCCTGAGCATCTACTCTCTGCCAGGCATTAAGCTGAGGGATGAGAATACAAAGATAGGAGTTTGACCTTGAGTTGTCCACACTCTAGGAGAAGGGTGATTTGAGAGCTCTTTGAGTATTGATAATGTACTCAACAGATAGGGAAGTTTGCGGCACAGCTCAGTCATTTGAAGTTGACTTGTGGGGGACAGCTGTGTTCCCCACAAGCCATGCTGAAATAGATCTGTCACTCAGGGACTGACTGTTGATATGGGGACACTGTTTGTGTTTGTAACCTTGGTTCCATTTCAGTCTCCCTGAAGCTCTGCTCTTTGCCTAACCCCAGCGTCCCTTCACTACCACGTTGCTTTGATCTAATACTTAACTTCCATCTGGTACTTTGTTTACATATTGTTCAGATTTTGAGTTCCATGTGGCAGGACTTTGTCTGTTGTATTTTACTATTTGCAAAGTTCACTCTGCATGTGTGATGCCCTTTGTGAGCCACAATTTTAATCAGTTTGAGTTCCAGCCACAACGAATTTTGACCTGACAATGTCCAAATCCGGAAAATGTTTGAAACCAGAATGCAAACCCATTTTCCTCACATCTCTGTACCATTTCTGTCAATTGCTCCAACATGCTGGCTCCTCTTTTTGATTGCGTGCCCTTTAGAAGAAAATCACTGATACATTAATTACAGCTTTCATACGAAGGGTCGAGCATTTCTAAATGTTTATTTGAATTTCATGCCAAACTGGGGGATAATTGCATATAAAAGGATCGTGCTAGGTTAGACACTGAGATGGGGTTTTTCAAATATCCTTCCTCCAGTAGAAATAACCCAGTTGGCAGCCGTGGCATTTCATCACTCGGCAGCTTGACCGAGTCCATTTTCTGTGTGGTGATAACATAGCATAACAGATGACACCCCGAGGGGTAACCTTCAAGATCAGTAGCGAAGGCATCCTCTCTGATCCCAAGTTGTGGCAGGTGAGATTGTAAAGCCTCGGTCTTGGAAACACGCTAAAGTAAAGGAGTCCAGCAAGTGGGGCAGCAGCAACACAGCTTTATTCTTCTGCAGTGAACCCCAGGAGGACCTATCTGTCCATACGGAGTCCTGGCTATGTTAACCACAGCTGTGGATGGCCCTGCTAAATTCCAGCAGGTTGGGCATTGTGGGGGCTGCTCTCCTTTTCAAGGTCTAGAGTGTGCTTCCTGGGGTCTCACCTGTGTATCTGAGAGGGGCTCACAGTCAGGGTCCCCATCTTGCTCCTGATGGGCCCCTGGCTTTGTCCCTCTTCCCAGCCAGGACTCCTAGCCCATGCGCATTTGCAGGTTTAATCCTGTAACAAATTTCTTTAAGGTTTGCATATCTTCTCCTGTGAAACCACAGATGGGGAATTAGAAGCTGAGGGTTTCAGCAATGAACACAAACAGGAGTTTTGCAAACAAATGCTTTCCACAAACAAACTCTGGGATTGCTTCCTCCTGGATTGTCGCCACCCACATAACTGGGAGGAAGTTGGAAGACAGCCTTCCAGAGCTGACTGGGCTCCTTCTTGGCTCCCACTGGGTGAGTCTGTCTCCAGGGCTGCACTTAACATCAAACAGGTGAGTGCAGCAGAGGACTGTGGGGCAGGAACTGCGGGTTCTTAACCCGACTGCCATGTCCCCGCTGCCTGGGGGACGTCAGCCTGAGTGGGCCTCGCCTCTACCAGCGCACAGCACATTTCAATGCAGTCACATACATTAGTACCGATATGGACTAGCACTTAACCTGCCATTCATCAAATACTTACTATGTGCCAAACATTAGGTGAGGCAATTTACATATATGATTTAATTTAATCGTGACAATAACTTTGAAAATTAGTCATTCTCTGAGCTTATAAATATATATATATAATATATATAATACACTATATATGTATATATAATATATATATAATTATATATGTATATATAATTATATATATACATATATATATATATATATATATATATGATCAGAGAAGTAGCTTGCTCAAAATCATAAAGTTAATAAGAAAACCCCAAACCCAGGATGTGGTTTGGACCCAAAGCTTTTGCTCTTCTCCCTACACTAGGCTGCCTCTCAGTGAACACCTCAGGCTGAGTTGGGTTTAAATGTTTTGCGAGTCTGGTCCCACATCCCCCAGGACACTGTTTTATCATCTTATCCCGAGCTCCGGACCAGCCTTTTCGCCTGAGAAGCAAGTACCATTGGTTTTTCTGTTTTTATTTTCTGTGTAAACGAAGATGTTCTGATTTTTTTTTTTGCATTAGTTGTAGAATAATGGTTTTTTGTTTGTTTGTTTGTTTGTTTGTTTTTTGAGGGCAGTGTCACTGGCCCTCACATGTGGGACCGAAACGGGGCTGCTGGCTTCCGAGGCCAGCGCTTAACCACCGCACCACTCGGCCGGCAGTTGTAGAATAACTGAACCTGATCTACATGTCATGGATTAGGTAGCTGATTTCTTATACTTTGGAAACTCCTGTATGATGTTTTCTGGGCAGTTGGGGTATGGCGGCATTTGTCTCCCTTGTCTGTCACTGAGGCTGTGCCCAGCCTTATTTCATTTAATCCTTCCAGCAGCCTCTGAAATCAGAATTACGATCATCTCCCCAGTTTTACAGCTGAAAACACTGAGGCTCGGAGAGGCTACCTTTTTGGCCTCACACCACCTGTGCAGAGAGCCGCAGAGGTGGCGCTCCCCTGACTTGAAGTCCCACTGCCCCACCGGCTTGCATGTGCCCCTTGCCCACCTGTCAGCCCTCGCAGCCTGAGATGCCCGGGCCCCTTGCGCAGGGAGGACAAGGCTTGCCCTCTCAGTGCCAGGACCCGGGCAGGGGTGGGGTGGGCGGGACTCAGGGCCTCGGCAGGCCCTTCTTTCAGTAGAATCCAGCCTTCAGACAGACAGCCCATGTAAGCCACCAAGTTCATTAAACCAGGAGCGGTCTCTGCTGCTCTCCTAAAAAAAATTTCTGTCAGGCACAGATGGTGGCACTGAGACTTGAGCTGCATGGGGACACTGGTAGGGAAGGGCTGCCAAAGAGAAGGACGGGAGGAAAGTGTCCAGCCGAGGTCCGCACCCTTTACAAGGCGCTTGATGCATCTTCAAAGCAAGATAAGAGATCTTACTTCATTTTGATGTTCACAGGGATGATTATTCTCCTTTTATAGATGATGGAACAGAGGCCCAGCAGGATTAGGTGACTTAGTCAAGGTCATTCAGCAAGTGTGGGATCCTGAGCTTACTCTTAATTAGGCATTTCTTTGATATGGTAAATGACCAGGCTTCTACATGAAGTTGATGTTTTTTTTCAGCCACAGGATCCTTCCTCATCATCACAGTTCATTCTTAAAAGGACATTCTTTCCCATGACTCAGGCTTTTTGCTGTGGACTGACTTGAATTGCTGGAAAGGCCTTTTTTACACTGAGCTGGAATCTCCCTTTTATCCTAATCCAGGCCCCCAAGGCTTCACAGAATACGTTTCCAGACCATTTCTTCTTTTCTTTGGGGCCAACATCTCTGATGTCTTCGGTCTGTCCTTCTAGGAGAGCCTGGGCATGTCTCAGTCCTGACTGCCTTCCTGAGTGACTTCTGGATGCATCGTATATCATGAGAAATAAAATTCCGTGCCCAGGGGCAATGCAGTTGGGTCAGTGCCCAGGGAAGACTGCTGGTTGTGTCGGTCCTTGTGTCCGCCCCCCGCAGCCCATGGTGAGATGGTCTCCGAAGGGGACACATCCATCCATCCCACGCGTAGGTCCATTTGCTGATAGGGTTCTCTGCTGGTCTTGGGGTGTCTGCCTCTCCCCCTCACTGTGGATAAGCTCTGTGAGAACAGGCTTCGTGGTTCATACGTCTCTCCCTCCCCTCCTATCTGCCCCTCTGAGCTTCATCAACACCAAAGAACATCAGTTATGCACAAGGTCTGATGCCAGCTCTGAGGGTATGAGAGGCTGGAAGGTGTTGTTCTACTAACTTCCGCTGGTGTCTGAAGCACAGACTTTGGGACTATGAATTGTAAAGAGCAAGAGTGAAAGGGTCAGAAGGAGTCCTGAGGGGTCCAGGCTGCTGCTTACAACAGATGCTGGCTGCCGCGGTCTGCTGTTATGTGTCCTCTGGTGTGGCCTGTGGGTCACCAAAAGGTCATGAGTGCAATGGATGAAATGTGAGGATATTAGTCATGTTTCGTAGATGAGGACAGCTGGAGGTTCTTGGCCGGTTTGAAAGTGGTAATCAATAGAACCACAATTATACTCTGACCTCTGACCCCCTAATCCTGGGCCCTTTCTTCTGTGCGGTGAGCCACTTCTATCTTGAGGACTCCATCTTTCCTCCCAACTGCAATGATCTAGATTAGAGTAAGCTGTGTGTGCACTAAATGCTCTCTACTGTGTGCTGGGCTTGAGAATTAGGAATTGGAGCCCCATGCCCATTAAAACATCACAGCTGCCTGTTCAGCGATGTGATTTTTTTTTTAAATACAAAGCAGCACCTACAGTTTTGTTTTTTTTTAATTTGTGTGTATTCTTGTTAGATAATAAATTCTAGAATTTCTCAACCTTCACACTATTCACTTTGGACTGGATCATTCTTTGTTGTGGGGTGCTGCCCTATGCATTGTACCCCCAGCCTCTACACACTAGATGCTAGTAACCACCATGCCCTCTGCCCCCTCCCCATGCTCACCCCCGCAGTTGTGACAATCTAAATGAATGCGGACATTGCCAAATGTTCTCTAGGGGGCAGCACTGCCTCCTACCCCTTATTGAGAATCACTTCCCATGATTTTCATTTTAAAAGATTCCAAGAGTATAAAGACAATCTCTTCCTCTTCTGCCCAGCCACTCAGTTCCCCACCAATGGTTTTTATTTCCACTTGGTGTTTTGGGGTTTTACAATGAAGCCACACCGGTCATTGCTGAGTGCATGCACGTAGGTCTTGCATATAGAAGCTGGAGGGATGGAAGGGAGCAGACAGGGTGAACGGTTTCTGTGAGGCTGCCCCAGGGGTCTGCCACTCAAGGCTCAGGCCAACTGCTCTGGGCTGGGTTTGCCAAGGTGGCAAACATTGGCAAAAAGGGGAAATGAGATCAGGGTCTTCATTGCCTTGCCTTTAAATACTGCGAGGTCTACCCTGTCTTGAAAAACAAAAGAAAACTAACGAGCAGAAAACCTACCCGTCTTCACTAATGGTTTGCTCTTTCTCAGAAGCTGGGCTTTCCTTCTTTCTTCGGCTCATCCAGCCTTCTCCAGTGGTTTGTCTATTTGCCATTGTCTCTCTATAGCCATTCTGTAGTTAGTATCAGGGTCTGCAAAGTGTTTTCCTGGGTGACCAAGAAAAATGTATGCACATTATTCTTCCCTCAATAAGCCTCGACCAGCACCAACACTTCTGTTTGGCAGGTGAAGAAACAGAGTCTCTTAAGAGTCAATATTGTCTTTTTATTTTAATGAAAAAAAAACCTTTAAATCAATCTGGAGCTTACTGAAAAGTTACGTGTGCACTGCAAACACTTGTGTAACTATTTTAGAGTAGGTTGCTGACCCAGAGCCCCATCACACCCGATTATGTTAGTGTTTCCTGCAGGCAAAGACAGTCTTCCAGATAACTGCAACATACACACGAAAGCATGATGTGAACACGGATGCTTTCCTATCGTCAACCCCCCACCCCCATTTAAGTTATGCTGGTTGCCCCCGTGATTTAGCTTAGAGTTGCTTGATGCATCTACTTGTCCAGTCTCTTCTGGGCCCTTCAGTCTGGAATAGCTCCTCCATTTTTCTTGATGTTCATGACCTTGCCACTTTGGAAGCTTTCAGACCAGTAATCTTGTTGACTGTCCCTCAGTTTGGGTTTACTTTATGTTTCCTTATAACTAGATTCAGGTTAAGCATCTTTGGCAGGGATATGACAGAGGCGATGCTGTGTTTTTCGAAGGCCAGTTTCTTTAGCACCTTATGTATGTTGAGTTTTCCTTTCAATGGAGAATGGCATTGCAAACCAAGATCTGGGTGCTGGTGCGGCTCATTGCCATTATGTAGAACATTTATATCTACAGATAAAAAATAAAGTTATAACTGTGTGTAGTATATGTATTTACACACACACACACACACACACACACACACACACTCATACTCCCTAGCTCGTCCACTGAGAGGAGCCAGGAAGAGTGTCACCCAATTGTACATATATACAGTGCAGCATAATTTTAGCAGTGTTTTAAGCTTTGATAATGTCAGAAACATAAATATATTATGATAAACATGAACATCATTATTTGGAAGTTTAATTATTTAAACTCTTTTACACTGATTTAATTTTGAAAAATTTGAGTAAGTTTTTAATATGTTGGCCTATGTTTTCCATCTTCAGAAGGACTGAGAAAAATGAAAACTTTGTAGTTCAAAATTCACAAACTAAATACATGTAAAAGAAATATAAGTAATCTTTTAGATGGTGTGTTTTGTAAATTTGCAGCATTTATATTCTGTAGTTATTAAAGCTTAAACCTACACTTAACATTTTGGGACATGCTGGATACAGAAAACCATAAATTTACACAATAGGTATAATTCCAATCTAACAGAAAAAGTTCATTCTAGTTTTCTGCCTTTCCGTATTTGTAACTCCTTTCTCTAAAAGTGGGAAATCTGACACCCATTATGTATTTGCTTATTTTGTCCACCCAATCCCTGTATGTAACCAGCCTCCCATTCTTGACTTCTGTCACCATGGTCCCCCCACCGCCCAGCCTGCAGCACCCACGCTGGGCTGCGCTGGGCTGGGGGATGGGACTCCCAGTCCCTGCTCACGGCCGTCCCTCACCACGCCCGCCCTGTTCTGGCCAGATGGATGCTCTCTTCCCCTGTCTGCCTCCCGCGGCCCTCCCCGCGGCACTGTGGCTCCTCGACCCACCCATCCTGCTTGTTGCTCAGCCCCACCCGAATTGGACTTAATTGTTCAGGAAAGAAAATGGAGAGGAAGACGGACAGTTCCGGAAGAGGAAGGGCCGATGAGGTTGCACCTCACTCACTGCCCTGCCCTGCCCCACTCCCTGGGAAGACACTAGTGTTCTTACCTTAGTCTGAGTCTTCTCAACCTTCAGCAGCAGATACATATATATATAGCAAATTTTTATACTTACTTACTGAATATTGAAAGTAGATTTTTTCCGCAAGCTATGTCTTTGTGAGATGGATCCAGTGGTTTCCAGTGCCATGGGTCAAGGAGGTTCTGGACACCAATAGCGGCCATGTCTCCTTGTTCTGTGTTCCAGGGAAGATCTCAGATGGGTGAGAGGCACACCTCTCTTTTGCATAGTGGGAGAAGAACGTTGGTGAGAAAGGAGGTGGGAGATGAGAGCCACTATGATGGCTGTCTCTACCATGGGTGTGTTTCTGGGCAGAATTTGAAGAAACAGTGTTTAAAAGTCCAGGCTTGGGAAACAGATCACTGACATTCTCCATGCCTTGGGAGCCTGGGGAAAGTCTCCGGTACCTCTCCAGGCATCACACCCCAGCTTGCAAACATGTCAGTCAAGGCAAGCATATGAGTATGGTCTTGGTACATAAGTGTCCCACTGAAAGGAGAGGTGCTATATCTTTTGCTTGCTTTTCCCAACTCTTTATCTAGCAGTCTTCTGTTTTCTCACAACTTTGTATAAAGCAATTGTTTAGTGGCTGGGTGTATTTTAAGAGCCAGTGTCTGTGCTGAGCACTAGAGGGATCGAGATGAGTGACTGGCCTTGGCCTCTAGATGCTCAAACCCTCAAAGAAGGGAGTTGAGAAAAGTCCTCTGTCACAATAATACTGTGATCCTTACAGGAGGGGGACCAGAGAGCATTTACAGCCGAGGGAGAAGAAAGTAAGTTTTCATGGGAAATGCCACATTTTAATTGGCTCTTGAACATTATGAGAGAGTAGGAAGGAAGATTTCTAGAAAGAGGCAAGGAGAACAAAACAAATCTTGTTACTCCTTAATTGGTGTCTGCCACCCGTCAATCACTAACTTGATGGAAGTCCCACAGTGACATTCAGGACCGTGATATGTGATGAAAGGCCTGAGACAAATATAGATGCTCTAATTGCAGTAGATATTAAAGCAATTAACTTAATTATGGTGATGGTATAAGACAGCATCTCACCATAAAGAGCAATCATCTGCAATGTAAAATAATGGCTTCCTTCTGGCTGCTTCCTTTGTACTTTTAATATATGTACAACCACTCTGGGGGGCAAGCTTTATCATTATTTTCATTAAAAAGAGGAAACTGAGGCCCTTGGAAGGTGGGGTCTCTTGTCCAGGACGACTGGTGGTAAATGGCAGAGTTGAAACTCACAACCATGAATGTCCAACTCTGAAAACTGCTCTTCTGTCAGCAACCTCTAACTGGCCCCCTTTTGTTCTCACCCATTCCATGAAGCCCCAGTGCGGCTGCAGATTGAGTACACATTTCACGTGGCAGGCTTCCCTCACACAATTCTGTTCAGGCCGCTGGCTGATGCGTGGCTGGTTCTGCAGCTGTTGTCACTGTGACTGTGACTGGTGGAAGGTGGCTGCTTGGAGAACAAACAACCAAATGAGGCTCAGGAACAGGAGGGACTTGGGATATATTCATTATTCGGCCACCAAATTATTGTTGAGTGCATCCCCAATAATTCATTCTATCATTTGTTCACTCTACAAACATTTACCGAGACCCTGTTCTTTGCAAGGCCCTCCACTAGGTACTGGAAATAAGGAGAGAAAGAGCCAGCACATGCCCTGAGGGGCTTACCATGTAGGGGAGAATTTAGGCTAGGAGAGCCTTAACAGGACATGTGGAGGAGAAGCAGGGCTGGGCAGGCCCACAGAACCACCCCCTTTCCTCAGATTTCTCTCCCTCCGACCTCCTTCATTCATCCAGAACTGCATTTCATCTTTCTCAACCTTTGGTCACTATTATAATCTGTCCACAGACACTTACCCAAGTGCCCATGGTAACTGTGCAAATCCTAATGGAACCCGGATTCCAGCCAGTGGGGCTGGGGCCTGCCCAGCAGGCATACTGCCAGTGACCCATTTGTACAAACTCTTCTCTCGCACACGGGCTTGTAGCCGGGCTCTGGGGCTCTGGGGGTGGTGGTGGTGGGGTGTCTGTGTGGCTGAGGCCAGCACTGTCTGCTGCAGCATCATAACCCCTTATCAGCAACCCTGATGCTTTTTTCCCCTGATCTGAGCCAAGTCACCTTTATCCGATTTCACATGCATCCTTGTTGCTGCAGAAGTGCAAGCGTTTGGTGGTGGTGGTGGTGGGTGCGGCCAAAGCACTAGCTGTGTAGACACCATGTGCATTCCGTCTCTCTCGCTAAAATCTGGGAAACTTTGAGTTTTGAAGCCCCAAAGATTCTGGATAAAGGCTGTGGACCTATAGTAGAGATGAAGTCTAGTTAAAAAAAAAAACAACACAACAATTTTTTTTTTAAAGAAGTATATACAAAACGTAGTGGGGATTTGGAAGGGGCTGATTTCTGTTTGGCGGTATGCTGGGGCTGGTGTAGGGACAGTGCTGCTGCTGAGCTGAAGCTTGGGTGAAATTGGAAGTAAGTCACGGAGACCTTACGTTGAGGAAGAAAGTCGGCGTTTTGGATAATTCTCAAATGATGTAACTGAGGCGCAGAGAGGAGAGGGAACTGACCTGAGGTCACACATTGATTGGAATTGGGCGTGGGGCTAAAACCCAGCTCTGGGGGCCCCAGGGCACCTAAGGCCTCTAGGTGTTTGCCTGGGGCTGGGGCTGCCAGGAACAGGCAGCTGTCGAGGAGCACATCCTCAGCGTCTCCAGGTTTGACACACGCACATGGACAAAGGTTTATTCCAGCGTTTGTCTGCCTCCCTGAGTCGGCTCCCCAGGTATCTGTTGGCTGCCCAGACCTATCACCAAGCTTGTTTACGCACGCCCCCCACCCCCACCCCTGCTTGACATGTGGGGCACTGCTGTCCTGTGTCGGAGCAGCGGGCGCTTGTCTCCATCCCCTGACATCAGCTGCAGAGGAGCGCTGCATCTCCTCAGGCTCTCCACTGGAAAGTCAGCACCATTTCACAGAGAAAACGGCGTGGGGTTCCTGGTTTAGATGCCCTGGTCTGCAACCCCGACACACTGGGAGCTCTGTTTCCAGCCTCCCAGGAGGTCCCCGCAGCCAGTGAGCCTCCCCTCTCCCCAGCCAGAGCTCAGGGAGCCATGCACTGGGACCCGAGAGTGGATGAGTCTCCTGGGACCCTGGTTGGCTGAGCTGAGCATTAGCTGAGCAGCAGGGATGCTCCTAGCAGCAGGACATGGGAGGGAGCCCCCAAGGCAAAGCCCCAGAAAGGACAATGACAAATGAGATGAGATGAAGCAGCCAGCACGTTGGGATGCCTGGCAGGAAGGGGGCTGAAGCGTGGCACTGGGAATGTGAGAGCAGCTGACGAGCCCCAGGTGCAGGCGGCAGAGCTGCAGCTGTGGGCATCGAGTCCTGGATGGAACTGGTGCTCGTGGCAGTGGCCGGGTGTGGAGGAAGGTTCGGCTGTACTGGGCAATTCCTTAAACACCACGTCCTCTCTTCCCTTACAGCTTTTTCCCTGCCTGCAGAGCCCTTCACCTGGCCACCTCCTGCTCTTCCTTGGGGATTCAGCTGAGGTGTGACCTCCTTTAAGCTGGCTTCCCCGCCTCTGTGTTGCGGGCCCCTCCTCTGAGTCCCCAGCACCGCCTTCTCTCTGTCACACAGTCTCGTGATCGCCTGTAACTGGCCCAGACAGAGCTTGTTGAGGGAGGAACAGTGTCCTGTCCAGCTGCGCCCTACTGTGCAGACAGAGCCGAGTCAGCGTAAGACTCAGGATGTGCGCTGAGTGGAAGGCAGGGGCGAGCTGCTGGTCTCAGGAATAAGGACGTAGCTGCCGTGTTGAACCCAGTCCCAGGCCAGGTGACAGTGGTGGCCCCTGGCTCCTGAGCCCGGCGCCCTGCAGCCTGACCTGGGACTGGACAGGAATTAGCACTCGGTGCAGGATGGAGGCTGCGTGGTCCTCAGGGGTCACAGGCAGAGCCCGAAGCTGTCCTGCCTCCTCGTGATGAAAGCTCCTGCAGTGGGGGCACTCTGGGGTGAAGCAGAGAGAAGCCCCCTGCTCACGGGACCTGACGGGCTGGGCGAGAGCATCGGGCTTGGATGGACCGGAAATGCGCCGCATGGAGGGCCTGCTGTGCCCTCTGCCTCCTCAGCCCTCCTCTCCCCGCCGCGGGGTCATTCGATTCTCTGTGCCAGTTCATTTCTTTCCTGGCTCGAGGGCCATTTCACCACCAGGAAGTGGTTCTTGGAGCTCTAGAGCTTCAGAGGTGTAGGGCAATGTCTGTCATTCTCACTGCCGTGTGCCCACTGCTGGGCAGAGTACTTGGCACGTAGACGATTTCAGTAGCCATTTGCTGGAGACAAGACTAAAGAATAATGGTCAGCCATCGACTGCCTCCCATGAGCCAGGCACCGTGCTAAGCATCTCACATCAGTTTTCTAATGTCGACTGTACTGAATGCTTTGACATCAGCGTCCCCCTTTGCATCTGGGGACATTAGCCCAGAGAGGAGGTAACTTGCCCGATGTCACATGGCTAGGAAGTAGCCGAGCTGGGAGGGCAACCCAGGTCGCTTGCGTGCAGAGCACGTGCTCTCTGAGGCAACCGGGCGGCCTCCCCTTCGCAGGCCCACGCACCTTTCTTTCACCTGTTGCCTGGTCAGCCTCCCCTGCCTGCCCCTTGGTTAGTACCTCATGGAAGGTGGGCAGAGGCTCAACACCTGAGCCATCCTTGTTGCCTGCTGCCTTCCTTGTTCACTATATTCAGGCAGTAAAACAACGACTTCTCCTCGGCCTTCGTCATGTCTCTCCAATCTCTCTCTCACCTAGGGGAGACCCTGATTGCTTCACATGTGGACTCCACGGCCCCACACCCCCTATGTGAGCCTGCTGCTCAGTCCGTCCTACTCAGCAGATCCCCCTCCTTAAAGCACCTCCCCTTCCCAGAAGCCTGGGGTGCAGACTCCCCAGACTGCCCAGCAGACAGTCAGAGCTGCCCCAGCAGACCCCCAGCTTCCTTTGCTGCTGCCCTGTCCCCACCCACTTGATGGTCGATCGGCCTTCCTGCGGGCCCTGCGCTGTGGCATGTAATATTTATTTATTTATTTATTTATTTATTTCCTGTGGGAGTCGAACCAGCAACCTTGCTGTTAAGAGCGCACGCTCTATCCACTAAGCCATCCGGGTGGCCTTGCACTGTGATTCTGTGCCTTAGCCTGTCCTTCTCCACGTGGCCTCTCAGAACCCCGCCTTGCAAGGCCCAGCGAACTCCTGGAGCCTTCCCTGACGCCCTAGTGCAGAGTCAGCCTTGAGTTAAATCCATCTCCACTCCGCACTTTCCGGATTATACTTAGTAGAGGGTTGGCGAGGATAACTCTTTTCCCCTAACTCTGACTCTCTTCTGTGTGACTAATTAAAAGTGAACTAAAAATAAAACCACCGCCAGTATTAAAGTGGCACAAAAGAAAATAAATCAAGTAAAAATAGAGCAATCTCTCCATTTCCACACAGTAGGAGCAGCTTCTTGTAATTCCAGAAGGGAAACTCTCTTGCTGTCTGACTTCAAATTATTCTCACTTTAATTGCTTCAGGAGCCTAAGGAAGACAGGGCTGTTTGGAGTCTGTTTGTCGGGTCTAAGTGAGAATCCCCCCAATTCTATAATTATGTGCACACTGTGGTTAAACGAAATTCCTCTGTAGACTTGTGATGATAGTTTTTAAAGTTTTTTAAAAAGTTTAAAGATTTATGTGAACTAGAATAAGTCATTCCAGTTAAGATGGGTTTTTAGCTCATTCAGACGAAGCCTTAAGAACTCAAGTAAAAATTAGCTGTAAAAAGATACTGAATCCGGCTTCCGTCCCTGGATGTCAACAGCTGGCAGGAGTATGGCTGCCACCCTTGCAATGAAAAAGAGCCCGGCTTATTTCACATCTGCAACTGTTCCTGAAAACCTCAGGTTGCTGAGGTCACAGAGGTCACACCCACTTGTGGGAAATCTAAGGAGAGACAGCGCCTTCAGGGCCAGAAGAGTGAATGGACGCTCACCTGGGAGAGACACAACATGAGTGGGAGGAGCTCAGCTGTGCCAGCTGACAAACTGTGAAGCCTGGGTGTGGACCAATGGACAGAGTGAGACCCCTGGGGCCACTGGAACTGGGGGCGGTCTGTACCCTCAGGCTTTTTCCACAAACCCTATCCCACCACCAACCTCAGGAGGTTTCCGTGACAAGTAACAGCACGATGCTGGTGGCAGGACAGAAGAGGAAGGAGCATGCGCAAGGAGACCCTTTCGGAGTCGCCGCACAAAGGGAAGCCCCAGTGTCTTAGCGGAACAGACATCGTCCTGGTCCGCCCTAGACACAAGCTGTCTCTACAGGAATTTTGGAGACTGTGGTACGCTGAGGGTAACCATAGCAACAATAAATCTCACCCCCCACCCCCGGAACCTGACTAGATAAATGCAAACCTCACACTAGAAGCCTACCCAAAGGAAGGTGTGTTCATTTCTAGACATAAAAATGATTCACCACAGTCTCTCATACCACGCCTTGCTTTCAACAAGAAATCATCTGGTGTATGTAGTCAAAAAACAGCAACAAACGCAAAGAGCAGTCATCAGAACACGACACAGACATGACACAGATATAGGAGCTATCTGACAGAGAACTGTAAGTGTGATTCATATGCTAATGGCCCAGATGGGGTAACCTAACATTTAAGGAAGAAATAATATCGATTCTACACGGATTCTTCCAGAAAACAGGAAAGGGAACGCTTCCAAACCCACTTTATAAGGTTATCACTCTAATACTAAAGCCAAACAAAGACATTACAGGAAAATAGAACTACACACTGGTATTCCTCATGAACATAGATGCAACAACCCTCAAGAAAATACTAGTAAATCAGTCTTCAGTGTATAAAAGGGTAAGTACGCATCATGATGAATGGGACTCATCTCAAAAATGCATTATTGGTTTAACATTTGGAATCCGATCAATGTAATTCGCTTGATAAGAGAGAGACCAAAGATCTCAATAGAGACCTGAAACACATTTGGCAAACTTTAACACCTATTCAACTCTAAAGGCAACAAAGACAGCTGGGGGCTTACAGCCAGTGGGCGGAGTGAGGGGGTCACTGGAAGGAAAATTACTAACAGGAGACATCAGGTGTAGGGGATTCTGGTGAAAGCTTCAGTGTCCGCTGTAACTGTCTCAGTAGAACCCAGCACATCACAGTGCAATGAGGATTCACTGTGATAATGCACGGGACAGGGTGTAGCGCAGGGGCTGGTGCCAAGGTGGCCCTCTGGGAACAGCTTTTCTCCCTTCGCCAGCCCAGATGAGTGGGAATTTGAAAAAACTAGAAGCAGCAGTATGTTCGTTGCGGGTAGGTTTCAGGCCCTTGGATCTGAAGACGGGAAAGGCATTAATGAGAGAGGGTGTGGGAAGCAGCTGTCCATGCTCTTAGGTAAGAAAATGAAACACCTGGTGGGGTGTGGGCGGGGGGGGGGTGGCTGCTGCTCCAGTGGCCAGCCATGTCCCCGGCGGGTAGGAAAATTACTGCCCATGGATACACAGAGAAGGGTTTCGGTGTCTGTGCTTCCTCGGCACCGTGTTCAGACGCCAGCCTTAGCTCAGCTCTGGCCTGGAACACCCTATTTTCCTGACTGTCACTGTGAGACGGCAAGCTCAGGCCTTTCACCGGCCTGACTCGGCATCGGGGGTCGCTTAGAGCTCCCTGGATCAATGTGTCTACTTGGAAGGCTTCAGGAAATACATGATTGAGATTTTGATATTTATTTTGGTGGGAAGATCAAATTTAGAAATTGATCAGTCTCTGCTAATTGGGCAGAATGAACTCTTTCCTTTGAAATCTGATTTCGATACGTTATCCTTTAGGGAGCTCCTATTAGCGTGTGACATTTCACTGTTATGGACTAGCCTTTCCCCAATTATGTGTTGGTGCTAGCAAATGCATTTAAGTTTCATTTCAAACAGAAGGCTAAACGTTCAAAGCAAAACATGGGTCAAATCTGTCTTATATGGGAAGCATCCTGCTGTCCTCCTGTGAAAATAATTGCTGGATTGAAGTAAAAGCATGGACAATCAGGTAACTCCTCTTATCCTTATAGTTATTTACAGTTAAGAAAATGAGGGTATTTCATTAAAACCTTACAACAACCCTGGGAGGTAGGCAGGGCAGAGATTATCACTGCATTGTGCATATATGAGGAAACTGAGTCTCATATTTTAAGTAAAGGGATCTGTCTGAGATCCAAGTCAGGACAAAAGGCTTGGGTTCCGATTCTTAGATTAATTTTTTCCTCCATATTTTCCATAGCCATCCTAGAAACGAATCCTGCCTTTCTAGTTACTTTGTGAAATCTTAATTCTCTACTCCGCTGAGCCCCTTGTATGTCTTGCTGAGGATGGCATTTAGTTTTCTATCTTATGAAAAACTCTACATTAATACAGATTTGCTGTTCATTCTTCTGTATGTGTCACATCAACAGGCTTGAAGGTAGCTGAAATAATTGGACTGTGGGGGTTCTGAGCTGGGAGTCTATTGTCAAGTCAGCTGTCACCTATTCTTTATCAAGCGGGGAACTCAACCATGCAAAGACCTTTTTTCCCCCTCTTACTGCAAAGCATGCAGCATCAGCATATTAACAGGCAGTCATACGGAATGCTAATTTTGTCATTTGGAGTCTAACTCATCAGAAACATAACCGGGGAATTGTTCAAAGGAAAGTTTTGAATTCTACTTTCTGTTCAGCCTAACCCTTGGTTAGAAAAAGTCTGTGTGGGGACTTCTCAGTTTGCTCATCTGGGAACTCCATTCAGGAATTCACTCATTTATCCATTCCTTGTTTGCCTGCTGTGTACCAGGCACTTCGCTATGGGCTGGGAATGGAAGGGTTAACAAGAGGAGCTGCCCCATGCCTCATGTTCTCAAATAAAGGACAGAGGAAGATGTCACAGGGTGGGGGCTTTGCCCAGCTTGGGCAGAGGTAAGGGTTTGAACTGGAGGTGAGTATGGAGCTGAGTGCCAAAGGGCTGGCTTGCCAGTAGAGGGCCACCAGTGCCTTGCAGAGCTGAACTTAGAGCCCAGGTTTTCTAACTGCTGGGGGATTTTCAGTCCTTGATACCACCATGGCCTCCCCAGCAAAGAAATCCCGGTGTGGTGTAAGGGGTGGGGTGGGGTTGGGCTTTCTAGCATAGGGAGCTGTATGTACAAAGGCACAGAAGGCTGTGTGGTGACTTGTGGGCATGTCACGCTGTTTGAAATTGCTGACGTACAGGGCATCTCAGCAAGGGGTAAGGCTGGAGAGCTGGGCAGAGGCCAGAGCCGGGAGAGGTCTATGGCTTGAGCCAAGAAGGGTGGACCTTAGCCGGTAGGTGGTGGGAAGATACCGAAGGGCTTTTAGCAGGGGTGTGACAGCTGACATCTGACTCTGAGGAAACTCCTGCAGGATGTGTGCAGAGAGATGGAGGGAGGGAGAGGACGCTTCAGGTGAACGACACAGCAGGCCAGGATAGGTAGTGCCATGTCCATGCATGTCCCAGCTGGTCCTTGGAAGGCAGAAGCTGCAGGGCGTGGAGCCAGACCCGATGTGGGGGCCCAAGGCACACAGGGAGGTAACGTCCAGTTTTGCTGCCTACAGACTGTGTTTGATCTTGTGCGATGCACTTGTTTTCTGTGAACCCCCAACTCCCGCCTGTCAGATCAGCCTAGCAATCCCCACTCAGCCTCCTCACAGACTCAGAGATGAGCTCGTGAAAGAGCGAGCGTGGTGCCTCTAAATGGTAACGCGCTGTCAAGTAGGGTTTGCGATTATCACTGAACCCAGGGGCTGGCAAACTGGCCCATGGACCAAATCTGGCTTGCCTGTTTTCGCAAATTAAGTGTTATTGGAACACAGCTGCACACGATGGTGTCTTGGCTGCTTTCTTGCTGCGATGGCAGAGCTGAGTAGTTGAAACAGAAACTGTGTGGCCATAAAATATTTACTGCCTGTCCCTTTATTGAAAAAGTTTGCAGGCTTCTGGTTCAAGTCATGGGTAGTGGTCTTGCCAAACATAATTCTTAATTGACGGGGAAGATTCCAGAATCCCTTTCATTTATTGATTCCACTGATTTCAGGCAGGAGGCCGGGATTCCTCTGGGTGTCAGGCTTCTCTTGGACCTGGCGTGGAATGGTCTCTCATAGGAAGGGGGTCCGGTCAGCTTTCCAGCCTTGCGAGCTCCTGTGGGTGGAAAACACGCAGGACATTCGCTAGTGTCATTTTGTTCATTTCATTCTGGGTCGTTCCATTAGAAGAAACGCAAAGAAGACCAGTGCCAACCGGCTTCCTAGGAATCCCCACAGGAAACATTTGCACTTCCTTCCCTTTCCATTCTTTCCTCGCAGTTACTTCAGCCTGCTTGTTCACTTCACTTATTTCCCGACTCACCACAGTGACTTTG
Organism: Aselliscus stoliczkanus; assembly: GCA_033961575.1. Lineage (NCBI taxonomy): Eukaryota > Metazoa > Chordata > Mammalia > Chiroptera > Hipposideridae > Aselliscus > Aselliscus stoliczkanus. The sequence goes on along the minus strand of CM066730.1, from coordinate 37,024,755 downwards.
GTTCTCTCCTTCCCTGTCCCAGTCATTTTCTTTCTTCTCTTCCAATTAACAACCTGGGTCATAATAAGTAGAAACCAAACTGAATTGTGGTCATCACTGCTGCACTCCTCAGCTCCAGCTAGTGCCTGGCATCGTCACTTGTTTGGTTCACACATCCCTTTGCCATTTCAGGCTCTGAGGGTGGCAATTACACGTTTACAGACAGACAAGAACTGAAGGAAAAGGCCAGCAGCCTTCCAGGGGCACCCCCCTCCTTCTTAGCCCTTCTCTTACAAAAGAAACCAATGTGGGCTACGTTTTTATGTCAGGCCTCCAGCAATCCTGGGCTCCAGAAATGCCAGGACTCAGAAACTGCATGCGCTTGTAAATGTTGTCTGCGTATAAAGCAAATGGAGAAACGTGAAGCACAAACACAAATTACCTTCGGTTCTCACTTCACTTTCACCTGCTAAAATCAGGTCCGTTCCAGAGCTGACTCCGGAACGTGTGCTCTCAACCCTGAAAATGGGCCCACCTTCCCAGGCAGTCCTTATTTCCATTTGGAATGGAAGAGAGAAAAAACAAGGGGAGGGAGAAATAGAACATCGGTGCAGGCAGAGCTTTCGGAAGCAGCGTAGTCAACGCTTCTCACTGTACAGATGGGCAGAGGCCCAGATGTGCCATGCTCCATATTTATTTACCCGGAGCCACCTTAGACGGCTGCTGGGTGGCAGAGGATTTCTTCAGTTGTTTAGTATCCATGTGTTCTTTGACCTGGTGCTCAAAGAATACTCCTTGCTGTGACCTGAGCTAAGGACAGGAGCTGGGTGCCCCTCCCAAGTCTAAGCCATAAGCTGTTTCTCTGTCCCAGGCTCACCTTTCCTGCTGGCCCCCACCCCCAAGCACTCAGCCTGGTTTATTTCCCTTTCAACAGGTGCTGTGACTGAACTAACGGTGGTTCATTTGTGCGCATCAAAGCCAAATGAGACACACACAGGAGTTCGCAGCAAAGAAAGTAAAGATTTACCTCAGGAAATGATGCCAAGCCCAGAGACACAGGTGAGCTAGTGCTCAAACACCAGGCTCCCCGATGGCCTCTCGGGGTAGGTTATATAGGGGGAACTCATTAGTCATGGTGGCTAAGGGTGTTGGCATCGTGGGGCCTCCTGACCGGTCAGGGCTAAGGTAGGAGGCGGTGCTTCAGGTCCTGGTGTCTGTCATGTTGTCATTCTGTCTGTCTTCAAGGGGATGTAGCTGGTAGGGTCCTTCTGCCTTCATGAGTCTGGAGCTGAAACACAACTGAGGTCAAGATGTTATCTTCTCTTTGATTGAAATTCTGTTTCAACAGACCGGTGGCTTGGTTCGCATGATGCTGACCAGAATCTGATCTCCTAAGGGCTTAATGATGAAGGGATGGGTCTGGCAGTGCGTGCAAAGGTGGAAGGATAAGGAAAGAGAAGAAGCAAGTGAGTCCTGGGGCTGTTAGACTAGACAAGGCCAGTGTGAATCAAGGAGAAAAAGAGAAAAAGTTACTTTAAAGAAGTGAAGTTTTAGCATGGTTACAATATCGTCTCCTTGTGGATTCCTCTGCGCCCACCATCCCTCTGACTCTCCCGCTATGGTTCCTTTTGTTGGAAGGGTTATTATGGAAAAAAGGCACAGTAGTAAAGAACAGATGTGGGAGAGCAAAAACGCCCCCAGATCTCAGAATTTGCACGGTCATTTGCCCGTGCGTGGCCCTGATTCTGTTTGGAGACAGACCCAGAAGTCCTTATGGGTACTGGCCCACTTCTTTGATTCTCAAGGAGTTGCTTGACCCTCTCACCATGGAGACTCAGCTCTGCCTTCCTTCAGACCTACAGCCTCATCAAGGTGAGACCAAAGCGTGGTCCAGCAACCCGGGAGGTGAGACACTCTCTCTGCTCTGGGCATACTAGGCCAGTGTGGCTTGAGCAAAAAGTGATGTGAATATTGGAAGAAGGGGTTTGACCTTCTTCAAAGGGGATCTCATACAGAAGGATCTGGGGTAGGAACTGACATGATTAAAGCTGAGCTTTGGTAAATGTGATCTGCCATTGATTGATGTGTAGGTTAGATTGTAGGGGATTCAGTACGGAGAAGAAAGCTTAATTAGGCAGTAATTCAAGGAAAATGTGCTAACAAAAGAGAAGCAACGATTCTGAGACCTGTGAGTGTTAAGCTGAATTTACCTCAGGCATGGCAGGGACAACCTCATCCCCAGAGAGATTAGATGCTGCTGGAGGCAGGCGTTCAGACTCCCTGTCAAAGAATGACACTGGGACCCAGGGAGCCCTGGGGTTTCTTAGCAGAGAGCCAGGTCTGTAGGGGAGCGGCCCTTGTCAGGTGTCTCCCAGACCAAAGTAAGGATGGGCTCCAAGGCAAAACTGCAGTTTGTCAAGGAAGAGTCGGTGGTGGCTGAACCCCACCCTGGGTTGTCACTTCACAGTTGGCTGGAGGTCCTGAGCTTGGTGCTGCTCTGTTGGCTGAGTCTAAGGGCACAGGTTCAACAGCAGGCTGTTTTCTGCTGGCTCTGACCAGTTTTCTGGGAAGTGGTTAGCTCTCTTCCTTCCTGTGAGCCCTGAATGCCTGTCTCACCCTCTCAGTGTTCAAGGTCACGTGTGAGCAAGTCTTTATGCACACGCTCAAGCCTCATCAAATATGTCATTTATCACAGCAAACCAACCAGAAACCCTGGACTAAACAGTGATCTCTTCCTGGTGGTGAATTTGGGCTCTGAGTTACCCTGGGAAAGTTACCACCATAACCTTTTCGATCCTCAATTTTACTATCAAAGAAAGAAAATGCCCCAAGAAAGTGTTGGGCAGTGGTAAGGATTAAATGAGATAACAAATGTGTCTACCACATAGAGGCAGATAGTAACTGCCGGCAGAGTGTGGCTGTACGATAGGAAAAAGAACCCCTAACTGCCAGGCCTCCTCCAGCTGTTAGAATCCACTCCTCCAGGTCCTCCGGGCACCTGCAAAGGCCTGGCACCAGTCAGCCTGCTGGAGACAGCAGGGAGTGATGTGGGCAGGCCTGTTAATCCCTTCCGGATGCCCTCCTCATCACTGTCTTCTGTCTCTGTGGATCTGCCTTTCTCCCTGGAGACAGAGAAGATGGATCACGTTCTTAAAGAGGCATCGTTCACATCTCCACCCTCCTGACCTGTTACAAGATTTAAGCTGTCACTTAATTTGTTCCCCATTAAGTGAAGATGCCTGCTCACCTTGTCACCTTTAACAGAGCTTGGAGGAGTGGCTGGGAAGGAAGTTACAGTCAGGAGATGACAGGCTTCCAGGGCAGCTCTGTCTGAGTCCTCCTGGCCCTCAGCGGCTGCAGGGAGGAAGTGGTTTCCAGCCTCAGTGGGGACATCTGAGCTGGGCTGGGACCTGGCCACAGGCTCAGGGAGGGGAGGCCGTGAGCAGAGCTCAGCTCCCTGCTTCAGTGGATGTGTTTTAAAGTGTCAGCTTTCTAGAAACCCTTTACCTTAGGTTAGCTTCTCCTGCTCATCTTAAAAATTGTGACTTGTGCACAGGATGTTGATCAGTGCTGCACCCCCCCACCCCACCCCCCGACTCCTGGGGTGGGATTTAAAGTAATCAGCTTTTGAATTTCTTCGACCCACACATTAGCCTGTGAAAAATCATATGTAGCTATTTCATTTTTTTTTTTTTTTGAGGGCAGTGTCACTGGCCCTCATATGTGGGATCCGAACCGGGGCCACTGGCGTCCCAAGCCAGCGCTTAACCACTGTGCCATTCGGCCGGCCCCGTAGCTATTTCTTTAAATCCTTACCTGGCTCCTTTCTGTGGGGAGCTTGAACCATAGCATGTTTCTGAGCTGAAGACACCCAAGAGGTTGTTAGCACAGGAAGCCTTCTGGTCACCCTGGGTTTCAGCCCGGCCCTTCAGTGTGCGGCAGCTGTGGGTGTCTTCTCCTTTAATCCTCAGTGTGGCCACCTGACCCTGGCATTATTGTTCCCATTTTACAGATGAGGAAAGTAAGTTTCAGCCAAGATAAGTTGCTTGTCCGAAGGTCTGTCTCGTCAGAGTTAGGGTCTGTATTTAAATTGAGGTCTTTCGCTTCCACTGCCTCTTGTTTTCATGAGAGGTCAGTCCCTGCTACAGATGTTGATCCATAGTGTCTGCAGTGGAACCAGGAGCGGGAGGGGATTTGCCACGAGGCCCATGAAGATGAAGCTTCAGGGCCCCTCACCGTTTGATCATGTGATCAGATCTTTTTGTGAAATTTGCAAAGGTAAGATACCTGTAATTGGTGAAGACCACTGTCTCTTTCCATTCTGGTTCCCGCCCTATCACTTCCCCTTGGGTTAGGCCGGGTGGCGTGCGGTGGCTCTGGGCCTCTTTGGGATTGGCCAGAGGAGACTGGGTTTGGGGGATGCATTTGCTTGGGCTCAGTGGGGTGTATTCCTAAGTTCCCAGTCACTTACATTACTGCTGTGCATCCTGGGGGGCAGGACTTCCGGTCATCCTCTCCGTGTCACTGTGCTGACTCACCTGGAATCAGGACACTAAGGTGCAGGGTCAGAGGTCATACTGCCATATGACACGTCAAAGTATCTCATTGATTCTTTGTGTTCCCATCACTCCATAAGCCTTCCCATGCCTTAGGCCCCTGGCAAGTTCTGCTCTTCCAGAACCTTTCTTGTTTGCTCACCCTCCAGGGACCTCCCTTAGCTATTACAATTGTCTTTCCTACCCAGGTTCCCCTCCGTCACTTGCCATCTCCTGCCATCCGCCAGCTGTGTGCTCTTGGGCATCTCACAACCTAGTCTCGAGCCCCATGTGTAGCATAGGGATGGGTTGTATCCAAATAGACTCTGCTTTCTCTTTTTAAAGCATTTTGGTGAGTGCCAACTGTGCAGTGGAGAGGCGGCCTGTGGTGAGCTGTAAGTGACAGCTGCAGTGGCCCCGATCACAGCATGCCGATGCTCTGTATTTATGTTATACCCTCCGCTTAGGCCTGGAGTGGGCACCATGCTAGTGACCCGAGACCCTGACAGGTCCTTGCGCACAGTAGGTGCTCAGCCAGGATATGGGGTGACAAGGTGAAATCTGACGCAGTTCCTGGAGCCACACCTGGGCTGCAGTTTGTGTTGTCTCATTATCTTTGTGACCTTGAGGAACTGACTGAATCTTGTGGGGCTTCCATTTCTTTATTATAAAATGGGGAGGAAAAATAATTACTTCAGAGAACAGTTGAGGGAATTAATGAGGAAATGCATATAAAGTGCCTAGTATATCTTCCAGCGCATCACCTGCTAAATGATCTTTGCTCTTACTATTGTATTTGGAAAACTTATGAAAATACTAGCATTTGTTTCACAACAGTGACTCTGCTAGGCGCTAGGGGAACAGATGTGAATAAGACTCAAGGTCCCTGGCACTCAAGAACATGCAGTTAAAACAAAAATGAAATATCATAAAAAAATCCACAACATATTGGAAAAATCTAAACTACCGATACTATCAAGTATTAGAAAAGGCACAGAAAAGCAACTCCGCTCATTTACTGTTGGTGGGAGTACTACAAACTGAATTTTTAGAGGGGGATTTCATAATTTCTACCTAAATTTAAAATATGCATGCACTTTTAATCTAGTAATCCAAGTTCTCAATATTTACCCTAAAAACATTTACATATGTAATTATGAAACATTTACAAGAGTTTTTATTGCAGCACTGTCTGTAAGAGTGAAAAACTGAAAAACAAACAAACCCTAAATACTCATCGCCAGGGGAATACAATCTATTGCACAACTATACTATGAAATACTACAGGTCAATTTAAAAAAAGAATGACTTAGATCACATGCTGACATGGGAAGATCTTGGAGTAATGTTATTAAGTGAAAAAGTAAAATATAGAACAATATATCATTCATGTTAAAAAATCAGAGAAAAAAAATATTGTGGTAGTTTCCACGGTGACAGAAGATTACTAGATGTAGTGAGGTGGTCACCTTGGAAGGTATGGAAATGTCAGATCACTATACTGTGTACCTGAAACTGATAAATGTTGTATGCCGACTCTACTTAAAGTATATGAATTTAAAAAAAATCCGAAAATAACACTTTTTGTTTCTGCATGTGTCTGTGTGCTTAGAGACACTGGTAACAGTATCTTTGCCTGAGGAGGGGCTGGTTTTACAGGGACCTACAGCATTTTGCTAAATCAGCTTTTTCCACATTTTTAACACGTGAATGTATTCCCGCACTACTTGTCTAAAAAGGCAAGGACCAGGGAGGAGTTGGTTGGCACTCATGCGTTTGGAGGCTAATTCTCTGAGATGAGAGGGTGTGGACTGGAATGTGGGAGCCGCTGTGAGCGTGGAGGACATCCACCGTAGTGGGTGGGTTTTTCTTGGCTGGTTGCTAAGGCCGGAGTCCAGGCGAAGAGTGTGACCAGGAAAGGAGCGGGCTCCCACCTCCGCAGCCCCGACAGCTCTGCGCCGTGGAGCCAGCTCTGCCCTCCGGACACCGTGTCGGGCTGGTCCCTCGAGACTTGCGTTGCAGTCCCTGGCTGTCCACGGGCCCACGTCCAGGTACTCCCGGCGGAGGGCTCCTTGGGCTCTCAGGAGGTTCCCCCGGCAGGATGTAGGGTGACCCCCAGCTGCTCCCCCTCACAGCGCCCCCATCTTGTCACACACCTCTCCCACGAGCTGGCTCACTGCAGCAGACTTTCTTCTCCTTAATTTGTTGCCTGAGCAGCCAGGCAGCCAGAAGCCCTGTCCCTGCAGGTTTCTCAGGCACGAGTTGTGTCCCAGAAACTCTGGGGGTGTGGGACAAGCTCCCCTTGTGGTCCTCAGGCCCCTGTCACCAGGCTGGCGGTGAGGCGAGGGCGTAGGACTCGGAGCAGCGACAGCCTCGCCAGGATCCTTTATCCAGCCGCAGGTGTAGGCCAGCGGTGGGCACTGAGCCACTCTTCTGTGTCACTGTGCACTGTGGCAGTGGGTAGCGTTCGTTATCTTGGAGTCTCAGCCAAAACTCAGATTGAAGGAGCTCCATGTGATATGCACTAAGGATGCAGTGCAGCTTGATTGGAACTGGGGTCACAGATTGTGGAACCTTCGAGATATGGTCCTTAAATACTTTGCTTCAAACATGAGAACACGGAGGCCCAGAGATGCTAAACAACTTGTCCAAGTTTACACGGCTATTTGATGACAGAGCTGGCCATTAATTATATGCATCGCTGGTTGATAATAACCTTTGTAGCTCTTATGTCAATAGATCTGATGTCAATTATCATAAATTCTAAACATGAGCTTCTTTATACTTTTTTCTTGCCAGTGATTGGTCCATAGACACAGAATCTATAAATTATATGAAAACATTTTAAGAATATACATTATGCTTAAATATTTGTGATCAGATGGTGGATTGGAGGCTTAGCATCCCCTCTGAGAATCCAAATTGGGTTTTTGAGGCATTGGGAGCAGCAAAGGGGATCCTGCCGTGGTTCCTGTCCCCAGGGACCTGAAACTCTACCACAGAGGCCAGCGTGGCACACAGTCTTTAGCAGTGGTTTTCAGCTGGGGCACATTGACAGTGTCTGGAGACATTTTTGGTTGTCATAACTGGGAGGGGATGGGTGCTCCTGGCCATCTGGCGGGTAGAGACCAGGGACGCTGCTAAACATCCTACAATGCCAGAACAGCCCACAGCAAAGAGTCACCAGACCCAAAATGACAACAGTGCTGAGGCTGAGAAGCCCTGCCCCAGAGCATGAAATGCTAACAGCTGTATATGGCTGCATCCCAGAAATTCAGAGGTGGGAAGGACAGGGAGAGAGCTGGGCTCTCTATAAACTCCACACAGAGCGTGCCTCTCTCCTTTCCTGCAGAGAGGGCTTCCCACACCTGCTCTGGCCTCCTGGGCAGTGGCACCTGGTAAGGAATCCAACCACCCAGGCTAAGGTGGGTGGAGGAACTCCTAGGCCCGGTATCCATCAGTGTTCACAGCATGTTGTAGGGTGCCTCAGAGACGACCTTATATGGACTTCTGCTCAGACCTCTGCTCATCATCCCCTTTCTTAAACAGCTCCAATGTCTTGTGCATGACTGTCCCCACAGAATTCTGACCTGGTCCTCTCTCCCCTTCTCTTTCTTCTGCTGTCCCCTGACCATCCTATGCGCCACTGCTCTGAACTAATTATATGAGAGCACGGCCTGCTCTTTTTCACTAAGACCATCCATACAATTGCTGGGGGAAAAATGTGCTTAAAGATATCAACCTCCCCACGTTCCCAGAAGATGGTTTTCTGAAGACAACAGGCAGATGCTTAAATTAATTAAAAACAGAAACAGCATGATGAAGAGTCTGTGTCTGGTGAGCTCTGGAGGCTGTGAGCCTGAGGTTTTTTTTTTTTTTCTTTCTTTCCATGCTAAAAGGTTGCCTTTCAGGAGACTACATTATTAACATTTTTTGAAGAAGGGATCCTTTTGAGCAATGTCCTCCTTGAACTCTCAACTGTCACTTGAGAAAACACTGCAAATGTTAAACTTGAGTGTCTGAGTTGAAAGCATCTAGCATGCCCTCCCCTTTCTCTTGGCTCTTCTCTCCCCCTGCCGCCCTGTCCCCTCTCTGTGACAGGCAGCAGTGGCAAGGGCCCTGGACAACCTCTCAGGCAGTCAGTGGCAGAGACTGGCTGGGAGACATGCCCGCACTCTGCCAGCTTCCTCTTCTTCCTCAGCTCTTCGGGCTTGGTGGCGTTATTGACCTTCTCTGATCTTTTTCATCTGATATCCACACAACTGAGGATGGAAATAGATTGCAACTCACTCCCTGCACTCAGGGTGACATTCGTTCCAGAGTGGCCTCTGTGACTACAAGGCCTGCTCCCTTCATCCTTATTTTATTTTATTTTATTTTATTTTATGTATTTTTTTCAAATCAGTTGGTTTAATTCCAGGCAGTACAGAATTCACGATAGAACAGAGACTGAAGAACACACTTAGGGTTCTGGGTTGGGTTTCCTCTGACCTCACAGCTCAGGTTGAAATGGCTGAGTGAGAAGAACGAAAGAGATGATGATGATAATGATTGTTTTTTTTTTTACAAAAGTTTATTCTTAAATGCACAACAAACTCCAAGACAACACTTCATTTTAGCCGTAGGAGGCAACAGGTGTTACGCCAGGGAATCCAGATGTTAAAAACAGGAATGGAATTAAGGATCACCCCAGGAACAAGGAGCAGCTCAATTTTTGCCAGATTTCTTAATTCCACCTGTGCCTGGGGGGTCCTTCCCTGTGGCCTTCGCTTTTAATAACCTGAGTTTCTTCTGCTTTCCTTTTTGCTTCTGTTGGAACGCCTTATCTTCCTCTTCCATCTCCTTCTCCTTGGCCTGCTTCTTGGGCTGCTTCAGGGGCTCTTTCGTGTCACCTTCGCAGCTGGATATGTCGCCTGCCACTTCTTCACCTTCTTTCTTTATTCTACTTTTTAAAATAAAAATTGTATATGTCTAAAGGAAGCAACACGATGATCTGATCTACATCTACACAGTGAAACGATCACTGCAGTCAAGCTGATTAACATCACAGCTCCTCATATAGTTACCTGGTTTTGGTGATGACAGCCCCTGGAATCTACTCTTTTGGCAGATTTCCAACATTTAGCACAGAGTGATTCACTAGCCATCACCCTCTTTTCTCACTGACTCTTCCTTCCCACCTCCCAGCCTGCTCTGTGCTGCATCTCGTGATGATGCTTTACTGGGACACACAAGAAAGTAACACACACCAGCGGCAGTACATGACGAGGGCTGGCAGTGTGCCGTCAAAATACTCTGCTGTGTGTCACTGCTGCAGGAGTGTTCTCCTCAGTCCCGCTAATAGGTTTCTTCAAATTCCCTTATATCTCCCAAGAGTTTGCTGAAATTACTCTAGTTCGACTTCTATATTTTACCTCAGTTTTACCCCTTTCTAATCCCAAGGGCTCATTTTGTTTGTTTGTTTTTTGTTTTGTTCCTAACAAGCTCCATCTGTAAAGTGAGGATAATGATGGTGAACCAGCTTGTAGGCAGAGAATCTGTACCAGACGACCATTTCCAGCTTATTTCGGCATAAGATTTATAATTCAATTATGGCTCCAAGGGTAGTCACACCTTCGGGAGAGGGCGCTTTGATGAGAATTTGTAGCTGGACCCTCCTAGTGGGACCTTCGTTCTCAGGCCAGTCTCACTCTGTTTCTTGGAGAGTTGTTAAGTTCTCAACAAGCTTTAAAAGCAGTATTTTAAGATCAACAACTTTTATTATGGGTCTTTGTGGAGCTGAGGAAAAATCAACAAGCATTCCTTTCACTCATTTAGCAAATATTTTCTGAGCACATGTTTTGTACCAGGCATCAGGGCTACAGATTTGAACCAGAGAAAGTTGTATCTTCCAGAAGCCTACAGACTAATAAGGGAATACATTCATTCGCTCAGTGTGTCAGGTATTAATGCAGATCTTGGGAATTTAGTACATAGGACAGATAAGCTCCTTACTTTTACGGATGTTACATTCTAGGAGGGAGGGAAAGTGGAAGAGAGAGAGTGAGAGAGAAGAGAGAGAGGGAAAGAAAATGAGAATTAATAAATGGGAAGATATGTAATAAAAAACAGCATTGGTAGCCATAAGGACCTCCTTTAGGACTATAGCTAGAGGAAGACTCGCATGTCCTTAGGCTGATGTCGGACTGTCAAGAAGGAGTGAGCATGACAGCACCTGGAGGAAGAGTGTTCCAGGCAGAAGAACCTTAAAGGCCCTAAAGTGGACCAAGCTTGTGGGGTTTGAGGATAGAAAAGCTGTGGCTTAGAGACTAAGACGATGTCAAAAGAATATGACATGGGAAATGATTCAGGCATCTAGGCCAGAGCATGGAATGTAGGTTTTATAGCAGGGCAATGGACAACTGTTTTAAGCAGGGGATTAAGACAATCTGATTTATGCTTTAAAAAGATAAAAATGCCCTAGCTTTATCTGATTTTGGTATTAAAAGCTTTTTGGCTTCATAAAATGAATTGGGAGCTTTCTAAGCAGTGTAACACAGTAGTTTTTAAATATTAGAATGTGTCAGAATACTTTAGTAAAGGATACAGAGCCCTAGACTTGTTGTATGGCAGGATCTGGGCTTCTGGTTTTCATCCTCAAGTTCCCTACGTGATTCTTCTTCATGACAAAGTTTGAAAATCACTAGGTTAGAAAACAATGCCATTATCTGTTATTCGAAGGTTAGGTAAAATGCAGCTCATAAGCTCCTGATGAGTTTTTTTTTTTTTTTTTTTTTTTGAGGGCAGTGTCACTGGCCCTCATATGTGGGACCAAACCGGGGCCGCTGGCGTCCCAGGCCAGCGCTTAACCACTATGCCACTCGGCCGGCCCCCCTGATGAGTTTTTTTAATGGTAGTCCTTCAATCATCTTTCAGGTTTCTTCTGTGATAATTCATCATATTCACCAGAACTGTAAAACAAGTCCACTTGTGAACATAAGTGCAAACATTTCAACTATTAGTTAATAGATTCCAGCAATGTATCAAAAAAGAATAACGTGATGATGAGACAGACTCGTTTTCTAGTAAAGTTTGATGTCAATGAAATATGCAAACATTATCCATTATATTAACTGATTCAAAGAGAAAACCTCATAGTTGTAATCATAAATGCTGAGAAGATATTTGATAAAATTAAGCAGCAATTCCTAATAACAACTCAAAATATGAGAACCAGCTAAAAATACTTAAATATGATAAGGATGAAACACAACAGCAATGGCAATATCAACAGCTAAATATTGGTGCCCAACATTATTCTAAATGGAGAAAAATATTTTAATTAAAATCAGGAACTATATAACTTGACTGCTAATCCATTCATTATTTAACATAGTGAATGCAGAAACACAAGAAAATAAAGTAACTGCTACAAACATTTGGAAAGAAGAAATCAAGTTGTATCTTTGAGCTTATGATATATTTCATGTTTGAAGACTCAAGAGACACTAGTAAAATTACTACAATTATTAAGATAATATGATAAGGTGGCTAGATATAGGATCTATCTACAAAAATTAATGGTATTTTTCTCATTCAACATGGAAAAATTCATTTACAATAGTGAAAAAACTAAAGCATTTAAGAGCAAATGAAACAAGAAAGGTAGTAAATCTATATGAAGAAAATTGTAGTGATCTTATTTAAAGATGTAAACTCAGTCTAAACCAAAAATTACTCAATATTCTTCATTAGGAAGACTTCTTATCACAATCTTGGTAATTACCTTACATTAGTATTAAATGTTAACTCCATGCTAATTAGAGTCCCCCATTTTTGGGGGCCGGGAGGTGAGAAGATGGTCATGAGATTTATATGTAAGAATAAGATCCTGAGAGATAATATGCATGAGGAGTATGAGAAACAATGGGCAGCAGAGATTGCCTTGCTAGATACCATTATACCGTAAGCAACTGTAATCAAGTCAGTGTGCAGTTAGTTTATTAATAGACAAATATATTAATGGGACAAAAAAATAGAGAACTCATAAATATACACATTTTACACATTATACTTTAAAATTGAATAAATGTTGCTGGCACAACCAGCTATTCATCTGAAAGAAAATAAAACCAGGCACCCATTTTAAGCCATATTTTATCTTATGCCATATATAAAAAATATAATCTAGATGAATTACAGAGTTAAATGCAGACAAATCTAGGAAACTGCATGTACATGGTTGGAATTGGATATGATAAGGATAAGTTCCTGATGAGTTTTTTTAATGGTAGTCCTCTGCAAACCTCAAAACTGCAAACCTCAAAGCCGTATAAGAATGTGAAGGCATATCTGAATACAGAGGATGCCAAAAAAAAAAAATGTATACACATTTTAAGAAAGAAAAAAACTGTATTAAAATTATACTGATGGTGACCACTTTGAGCACCTCTTGTAATTGCAGAAGTCAAACGTGACTTGTATTCATCTTTTGTTATGGGTATATATTGAGAATTACAATTTTAATACAGTTTTTTTTCTTTCTTAAAATGTGTATGCATGTTTTTGGCACCCTATGTGTGTGTGTGTATGTATATGTATATGTATGTATATTATTGAAATAACAGAAAGATTACATGGGTGTAGACATGGAGAAACATAGCTTACCAATTTGGGTTACAATGTTTGGGGAGTGGGGAGGCTCATGTAGAGAAAGGAGAAAGGTGGGAAAACCACATGAAAAAGGAATAGAAAGAAGGCTAATTAAAAACGTATAATATATATATTCTCATTCCTGTAAAATTATGTACATATCTGTATGTGTACACATAATTAAATAAAAATATTTTTTAAAACAAAAGGCATTCTAACAGTATTAAAAAGTCACTCTCGGTGATGTGAGAAGAATGGGTATCATGTGCACAGCTGGAAGCAGGAAGAACAGGTATGAGGCCACCCAGTAACCCAGGCAAAGATGACATTGGCAGCAACTCAGAGGGGTAATATTAGTAGAGTTGGGAGAAGTGAATAGTAGGGTTGGGATGTGTCTTAGAAGTTACAGTTGATGAGATCTCCGGATGGGTTGGATGGACATGGAGGGAGTTGAAGGGTAAAGAATTTTATCCTTATCTTTTAAGGACAAATTTCATCCTTGAAACTCAAGGGTGAATTTTTTAAGTTGTTTGTTTTTGCATCTGATGGATAATGGATCCTGCATGAGGAGTGGGTTGGATGGAAAAGAAATAGTGTTCCCTTTGGGGCAATGTTAAAAGTTTGAGAAGTGTATTATACATTTAATTGGAAAGGTCATGTAAGCCGTAGGACATAGACCCTAGAGCTGATAATCACTGTCCCTCACTTTAGCAATGGGATTGTAGTCATTATCGGGGTACATCACCCTTATCTGCCCAGAGGGGACCAAAACACCCATTCCCTCAGCCTCTCTTGAACCTCGGAGCTGAGCCCAATCCCTACTGGTTCAGCTTCTCCCCCTGCCCAGGACCTCTTGCCTCACTCCAGTTCAGGTGCCGACCCCAAGAGCAGTCCCCGATAAACCACCTGCTCACAGGTCTCCATTTCAGAGTCTTTTTTCTGGAGAACCTTGAGGATTAATTGAAGATTACTCAGCTGATCTTACTCAGCTGGGACTTAGTTCCAGGTCTCGTGAATAACACGCTTCTCTTGCTGTGTGGCCTCAGAGACCTTTGGGATAAGCTCTGTCAGAAGACGAGCCTGTGGCTCTTTGGAATTGGGTGTTTCCGGCCTGCTGTGTGCCCTCTGGCACCCTGTAGCAGGCACCAGCAGTCCGAAGCTGGGCCTGCTGCCTTTCTACTCTGGGAGCCTAGATATGCATGTTCTAAAAAGTCTTCGTTCTCTTCAGTCAGGGCCAAGAAGGGTGAACGCTTACATGAGCTCTAACTCGGGCTGCCCAAGGCCCTCCCAACTAGGCTAGATGGATGCTATTCCTCCTTCCAGGCCTAGGCCACTTGTCATTTCTTCTTTAAGCCATCCCTGAGGCAGAATTAATTCAGTCTACAACACAGAACAATGCAGGTCCTACTGTGTGACAGGCCCTAGAGGTGGTGTAATGTTACAAATGCCTCTGTGTTCATTCCTCTTTGTGCCGCCTCTTCTAGAGCACTCATTGCAGTGATAATTATTCATGTTGTGGTCTCTCCCATGGGGCTGTGTTCCTCCTACTTCACTGTCTTATTTATCTCTGTATTGTAAGCTTTTTGTATAACAGCATCTGGTGCACAATAAGCACTGGGCAGGTAAGCGGTGGTTGATTTTAATCTATCAATGATTTGAAACTCATTGTTCTGCTTCAGACTTCCCTAGTTTCAGAATCTAATGCTAGCAGGGTTATGATGCTCTCTCCCAACAAGTTTTGTTTTAGATGTCTCAAAGTAAAGGAGATACCATTTGCAGTCATTGTACCCCCAAAAGCCACTTCTCATATCTTAGCTCTGAGGTCTCCGGTCAAAATGAGCAAACTCTATATTCTCTTTTTGTCCCCGATCTCCTCTCCACCCCCGCTCTCAGGACTGGACCCGCTCTGTTTCCCATCATCTCCAACTCCCCGTGTGTTTTGATTCACTTTGTTCTTGTGCCCGGCTCCACTCATCTTCAGGCCACCCTCTCCACCAGGGCCCCTGCCCTTCCCGAATCCTGCTCCATCTGTTGTTATCTCCGCTCATACTTCCATCTCAGCCCCTCTTCGGCTCTCGCACTCCCATCCTGGAGCAAGCTTCTTTCGGCTGCCTGTCCAGCTCCTACCTGCTGATCTTTCTCGCCTTTCTCCACTGCACTTCTCGAAAGAAGAACTTACGTGTTTGCCTCCATTTATTCCTCACACCACCCTTTGCAATATGCTGTCCTCACTCACACATTCTATGTTCCAGCCCCTGAAAATATTATCGCGGACTTCATAACATTCAAATCATGTCTTACCGTCATTATCTTCAGCCACTTTGGGACATTTAAAGCTGTTGGCTTTTCCTCCCTTTGGAAGCTCTTCCCTTAGAGAAATCTCTGATAGTGCGGTAGTGAGAACAAGCATGGGCATGGGAGTTAAACAAAATGAGTTCACCTTCCAGTTATATGAGTAGCTGTCTGACCTTGGAAAGCTTCTTTAACCTCTCTGTGCCTTGATTTCCTTATCTGTAGAATGGGGAGATAATTGTAGAGACTACAGGGTTGTTATGATGTCAAAATAAGATGATATATTTGTGATTTGCCTCGCACAGAGGCCTCAGAGCACATCAGTGTCTTATGGATCCCTCTTGATTTCCATGTTTCTTCACCATCCTGTCTCTCTTTCTGTATCTCTGACTGAAGCTCCTTTTCCTCTCTCCAACCCTCTAACAAAGATGTCCTCAATGGACAATGAATGAAAGAATATAAAGGAAATACTTTGACCTTTTTACACGGATCAGATTGGCAGCCATGAATTCAAAACTTTGATGAATAAGTCCTTGAATTTTGGCTTAATTATTTACCTACTGTATAATTATAACTAGGAAAAAAAGGAACAAAATATTTTCTGCCATTTCAATATTATACCTCCATTCATGTTCCTTCATAATAATCTCTAATGATTCTTCAACAGCGTCTGCATCAGGACTCTGGTTGTGAGAACCCACTTAGTTTATTGCCAATTGGACTATTTACTTATTGTGTATTCAGAGTGAATGTCAATTGTCGTATGTTCCTTGAAAGGGATTAGACATGGCTTGATATATTAATGAAATCATTACCATTTCATTAAACTCTATGTTTTGAACCACACTATTCTGCAGCTTATTGAAATTCAGAAAGTGGTCTCTTGTGTGCACAATCACTGCTGGTGGACAAACTTCCAGCCCTCAAAGGCTGCAGCTTTTTGCATGAAATACTTTTCTGTAGATGCATGAAATTCTGTGCAAAATTACTAAAAATCAGGTGCATTTAAACAAAAAGGAAAAAATAAGCAAAACAACTGCAAAACAACTCTTTATTTCAAGAAAAGAGATTTTATCTGATTCTCAGAAACCAAGTAAGGTTGGCTCTTGAGTATGCATATAAATTATTATGTTAGACATAGCTTTCAACCTTTCATAGTTAGGAGCAAACCTTAGGAATACTCTTGCATAGTGACTGAATTAATTGATTAGTTCCTTGATTAAGAAAAAAAGATGAAGTGTAACCCAGTCCTTTTAATGCGTATGTCAAGGTGAAAAAGGTGAAATGTTCAAGCTTCACAAAACAAATACTATTGTATGATTTTAAAAAAATATTTAAAACAATAGCAATAACAATAATAAAATAAGCCAATGCTTTGGAAAATAATCATACCTGTCATTTAGTATTTTGAAGCAGCCCACATTTTTTATTAGGTTTTAGGGTTGTTTTGTTGTAGGCCTGATGAGCTGGTGTTGGATTAGCGCAGTCACAGAATCTGCACACAGGAAATGGGTTTCCATTCCGTTTCTGCCATTCGCCAACTCTGTGTAATCTTGTTGGCTGTTTACTCTTGGAGCTGCATTTTATTTTCATCTATAAAATAGGGAGTTATAGCCCCTGTTCTACCATTTTCCCAGGATTGTTTTGAGTATTAAATAAGAAGGTCGATGCAAAGTTTCTTGTAAAATTGAGATTTACTCTAAACCACTGGAGGTGAGCATTGTCACTGGGAAATTGGGTTGAGTTAGGTTCCAACTGGAGACCCAGGGTGTCTGACAACTTGGACTTGGTTGAGCTTGCTTCACATTGCTTTACCTCATTCCAGTTATCAGGCCAGGCAAAGGGTAGCCCTGATATCTGGAGGGTGTAAATGGGGCAGGCTCTCTGCTGCCTCCCTGCTGTTATGGAGCTGCCACAGAATCGCGATGGTCCCAGGAGCTCCCATGGAGGGAGGACTCCTCTGTGTAAGAAGACTCCCAAACCAGAGGCTTTTATTTTATTTATTTATTTATTTATTTTAGGCTGGAAAGATGTGGACACATCACCTCATACCACCTGATCCAAAAATCTGCTTCCTGTGCTTCTATTATATTCCTGGGCTTGCTAGGCTGCTTAGTATTGGAACGCAGCCCTCCCTGGATTTCTTGGTGTTCCTGCATGCCTCAGGCCTTCCCCATAATAGAAACTGACCAACTCTAAAGAGAGCATGCTTTCTTTCTCCAGAGCCACTTGCCTCCATTCTAAGGGTATAATGTCTAGAGGCACCTTTTCCTCTCCCACAGGGACAAGGGCTTGTATTCCAGGTTAGAGACCCTCACTCTTCTCCCATGACAGGATTTGTTTGCATCCCAGAGGAAATGATAAGATTTCTCCCCTTCTCCATCTGTCTGTCTGTCTGTCTCTCTCTCCAGAAGGGAAGATGGGGAGTTGTGCCATAGCATCCTGTGTTCCTAGATGAGCTCTGAGTTTCATAATTTTGGGGTCCTTCTCCCAAAATTTTGAGCTGAGATTGCATGGGCAGGGACATCTGGCCCTCCACACAGGTGGGGTCATATCCTGTGTACTCACAGTTGTGGCCTTAACAATGACTTCTTGCCTTATTTATTGGGCCTATTTGAAGTAACAACACGTACTTGTAGACCATCAGCTTGGGCTTCAGAACAATTAGTATTCTTCATAGATCAAGTTTAGGGAACTTTGGCTGAGGGTTGGATACTTTTTTTCTTTTTTTTTTTTCAGCAGCCTTAAAAAAAACCCCAGGCAAATCTTCTAATGGGGATTTACTATACCAGGACAATAACTTGAGGCTGATGATACGCTTGTCATCTTGGGGTGAGTCGCTGACCTCTCCACTGTAGAATTCCTTTGGAGATATTATTGCCATGTGTGTTTTTGGAATGGCTAGTATTGGTTAAGAGAGTGGTAATTCATAGTTTCTTATCTATGTCCACAAACCTTTGGGAAACAGGGACACAATTTGTACTTGCTAGCATTTATGACATTTGTCACTAACCAAAGAGCATTTTTGACGGCAGTGTAACATTCCCATGGCAACTGGTGCATTAGGGATCACACTGAACTAAGAGCCAAGCCGGCATCAGAGCTGAGTGCTAGTCCTGACTGTCACTAGCTAGTTACATAGATGGCCGTGGCGAAACCCCTTTAGTTTGCTAATCTTTAGTTTCTTCACTCCAGTTGGGATGATTGAACTGCTTTACAGGAATTTTATGAGGATCAAGTGGGCCAATGTGTGGGATGATTTTAAGCTATGAGATGACGATAGCTAGACCCATATGAGGATTTTTTTTAAGTTACAATTTTTATTTATTTATTTTTGCTACTAGAATAATTTAGATATCTAACTTTGGGATGTGTCCCTTCTTGATGTACTTCAGGGCAGAGTGGAAAATAATACTGTATATGTGCCTGATTTCCCCTGTTTTCTATTTTCTTTATAAGTTTTAGGAAGGCATTTAAGTACAGTGATAGAAAGTGAAATCATGTTACCCAGGTGAGCAAGCACCATTAAAGATGTCTTTACCTTCAGAAACTGGGCATCCAGAGTGGTTTCTGAGACACATTTGCTACCAGTGAGATAGTGCCCTACTGACATGGATGAGAGAAAGGTGATTTTGGGCCCTGGTCAAGCCCATATGTATCTAAATGCACTGGGTACCGCGGGCACTTCCAGGAGGACTGAATAGACCTGGGGAAGGCCACTTGGAGAGAGGGGTTGGTTGTACCAGGGACATGGCTGGCATCAGGCAACCATGCTAGAAAACTGGAGAGGTGTCAAGGCTTCCCCAGTGAATTAGCTCCCAAAGGAAGGACCTTTGGTAGCATCCTGAGCCCAGGACAGCGGTACACTCTGCCCTCAGAGTGACAGAACTGAGGAAGTGACTGTGAGCTGAGGAACCCAGGAGGTAGGAGATGACAAGGCCCCATGGAGACCCTTCAATAGCAATGGTTGTTTTGAATTGCCACCGCTGAGGGCTGTTACTGGGTGTGATCACCTCTGCTGATTGTCATTGCTGTTGGGTGTGGCCCTTTGGAGTCCTAATTATTAGAAGGTACCGCCACATCTAATAGGGAAAGTGTCAATGGGAGAGCTAGTGTTGGGACATCTGGGGCATAGAGACATCTTACTAAGCTGGAGGGAGCACATCATGTCATTTCAAACTTCCTATTATGTTTTTGGTACTTTTAAAACATTATTTTGTATATCTTTATGATATCTCTATAATTCAGATATTTGACAGAGGTGGGAACAGACACTTGGGAAAGTTTAAGTAACTTGATTGCACATAGTAAATCGTGGAGCTGGGGTTTGAACTGAGATTGAATGCCAAAGCCCTAGTTGTTTTTATTTTCAACACATATTGTCACTTAATATTCTTCAGTCTTTATTATCACTCCAGTGAGAGTCATGCTTGTTATCTACAGTTGGGTAGAGATATTATTTTTGTCTTCAAGGCACTCTCTACCAAAATGAAGACTCATAATTTGCCACCAGAAAATCTGATGAAATTGGAAGTTCAGAAACTCTGGTTTACAGCCTAAGCTATTATCAGGGACCCTTTATATGGTCTGTCATTGGTTTTTGGCAAAATATATAGCACACAAGGAAAAAAAAACTTTCATAAGAAATAAGACTTCAACAAGAAGGAAAAAGTCTCCACCTCCTTCAAATAAAAAGCGTAAGTTTAAAAATCAGGATGAGAAATCACATGATGTGCTTAGATTTTAAAATTATGAGTGCGTGAGACAGATATTAAAAGAGAAAATCAAAACCACTGATAGAATTGACTTCCCACCTGTCAAACAGCATGTGACTGAATGAGTCTCAGCATCCACTGCTGGCATCTAAGTGGAATTACCCATTATCTGGAGAAAAAGATCATGGCGACACTCAGAAGCTGGCCTGAGATAATTGGCTCACCTCGTGGATCCTGATAATTTAGTTTTAAAATTAGTGCAGATTCTATGAAGATGAAAATCAGCACATGTATTGCAAATGATCTTGGAAGAAAGCAAAGTGAAATGATAAACGGTCCAGTGGCCTTTCTCGACATTATGTCCAAGGTCTCCCTGGGGGAGCTGATAATTCCTGACTGGCTTCATGTCTGCCTTAATGATGACAAAGAAGGACGAAACAGTGGCTAATGATGTTTTAAGTAGATCCTAAGTGGAGGCTCCCGACCAACATCAAGGAGTAGAGAAAATAACAAATGAGTGTCAGAAACTGAACAATAACCACAAATCTCCTCCTGCTGGAGCCAGGATTAATAAAACTCAGAAAGCTCGGGGGTCCTGCTAGCACACGTGAGCCCGGGAGTATCTGCTGGCTTGTCCCAAGTACTGCTATTTTCTGGATAGGCATAACCAGGTGGCTGCTTTGGACATCTGAGTTTGCAAGGAAAATGCTTGGAAAGCAGGAAAAGACATTTATTTAAAAGTTTGTATTTTCGACTATAAATAAGTAGATACTTGTTAAAGGAAGTTTGTTCCCCCCCCACAGGAACAGAGAAAAAAGAATAAAGGACGGCTTTAATCTCATTACCAAACAGAAATCACCTTTTGCCTTATCACGTGGATCTTTCGTATCTATTCTAGTGTAGAATTAATTAATTAATTAATTAATTAATTTATTTATTTTAAGATTTTTATTAACAACACAGCTAACATACAATATTATAATTAGTTTAGTTAGTCAACATTTATGTACCTAAAGAAGCGATCACCATGATAAGCCCAGCAACCATCTGACACCGTACCACGCTATCACAATGTCATTGACTATATTCCTCAGGCTGTACATTACATCCCATGACTTATTTGTTTTATATATGGAACTTTGAACCTCTTATTCCCCTTACTCCTTCCCCGCGTTTTAGATTTATTAGTTATAGTTGACACGAAATATTATTTTATATTAATTTCAGGTGTATAGCATAGTGGTTAGACATTTATATAATTTAAAATGTAATCCCCCTGACTAGCCTAGTCCCCACCTGACACTATACATAATTATTACCATATCATTGACTATGTTCCCTATGCTTTATTTCACATCCCCATGACTATTTTGTGATTACCAATTTATACTTTATAATCCCTTTACCTTTTTCAGTTTGTCCCCAACCCCCTCCCATCTATCACCCCCCAGAATCTAGTACCCATCTGAGACTATACATAGTTATTACAATATTATTGACTATACCCACATCCCTATGACTACTCTGTAACAACCAATTTTTACTTAATCCCTTTTCTTTCACCCCCACCTCACCCCCTCCCATCTGGCAACCATCAAAATGTTTTCTGTATCTATGAGTTTGTTTCTGTTTTGTTTGTCAATTTTGTTCTTAGATTCCACATAAAAGCGAAATCATATTGCATCTGTCTTTCTCTGTCTGACATACTCCACTCAGCACAATACCAGCCTGTACATTCATGCCACCACAGATGGCAAGAGCCCATTCCCTTCCATGGCTGAGCAATATTCCATTACATATTTGTACTACCTCCTCTTTATCCATTCCTCCATCAATAGACACTCAGGCTGTCTCTATACCATGGGCATTGTAAACAATGCTGCAATGAACATATGAATGCACATGACCCCTCAAAGTAGCTTGGGTTTATTCAGATAAATACCCTGAAGTAGAATTATTGGGTCCTTCATTGTCTCTTTTTATTGCCTTTTTTTTTAAGTCTATTTTGTCTGGTATAAGTATTGATACCCCACCTTTTATTTTTGTTTTCATCATTTCCATTTTCATGAAATATCATTGTCCATCCCTTTACTTTCTGCCTGTGTGTGTATCTTTTGATCTGAAGTGAGTCTCTTGTAGGAAGTATATGTAAGGGTTTTGTTTTCTTATCCATTCAGCCCTCTTTGGAGCATTTAATCCATTTACATTGAAAGTAATTATTGATAGATATGTAGCTATTGCCGTTTTATTATTCATCATTTTTATTTATTTATTTTTTCCATCTTAAAGAAGTCCTTCTAAGATTACTTGTAATACTGGTTTGGTGGTGATGAACTCCTTTAGCTTTTCTTGCTTGGGAAGCTCTTTATCTGTCCTTTGATTTTAAATGATAGCCTTGCTGGGTAGAGTAATCTTGGTGGTAGGTCCTTGCTTTTCATCACGTTGAATAGTTTGGGCCAATCCCCTCTGGCCTGCAAAGTGCCTGTTGAGAAATCATCTGACAATCTTATGTGAACTCCCTTATAAGTTACTAATTGCTTCCTCTTGCAGCTTTTAGGATTCTCTCTTTGTCTTTAACCTTTGCCATTTTAACTATAATGTGTCTAGGTGTGGGCCTGTTTGGGTTCATCATGTTTGGGACTCTCTGTGCTTCCTGGACTTGTCTATTTCCTTTGCCAGGTTAGGAAAGTTTTCAGTTATTATTTCTTCAAATATATTTCTCAATCTCTTGCTTTCTTTCTTCTCTTTCTGGTACCCCTATGATCCGAATGTTGTTATACTTGATGTTATCCCAGAGGTCTCTTAAATTATCCTCATTTTGGGGGGATTGTTTTTTTTTTCTTTTCGCTGTTCTGTTTGGACATTTTATACTACCGTGTCTTCCAAATCACTGATTTGATCCTCTGCTTCATTTAGTCACCTGTGTTTCCTTCTAGTGCATTCTTCATTTCAGTTATTGTATTCATTACTTCTCACTGGTTCTTTTTTTATGGTTTCTATGCCCTTTTTTATGCTTGCAATTCCTTTGTTGAAGTTCTTACTAAGTTCCTTGAGCATCCTTTTAATCATTGTTTTGAACTCTGCATCTGGTACTTTGCTTGCCTCCATTTCTTTAGTTCTTTTTCTGGATTTTTCTCTTGTTCTTTCACTTGGGATGCATTTTTGTTTGTTTATTTCCTGATTTTGGCCTCCTCTCTGTGTTTGTTTCTATGTATTAGGTAAATCTGCTATGTCTCCCAGTCTAGGCTGGGTGGCCTTATATAGTAGGTGTCCTGGGGGCTCAGTGGCACAGTCTCCCTGGTCAACTGAGCCAGGTGCTCCAGGAGTGTCCCTTGTCTGTGTTGTGTGTGCTCACCTAGAGCCTTGATTGCTACTGGCACATCAGTGGATGGGACAGACTCTCAGGCTGACTGGTTGTGGGGTTTGGCCATGTCCATAGTTTAAAGGCTGCTGTGTGGGAAGCTTACCCCACTGAGTGGGATTTGCCCCAGTGGACTCTGGTGCCTGTTGAGAGAACCAACTTGTGGGGCTAACTGGGTAGTGTTTTGCTGTGGTCTGAAGCCATCCTCCAAGTATGGTGGTTCTGGGATCTCTTGGGAGGGGCTTCGGTGCAGGCCCAGGTCAGCTGCTGCCTGTGACTGCCTGAGGGCTACCTGGTAAGAGCTACAAAACTATCTGTGGTTTTTTGCTGCCTGTGCTAAACTTGGAGGCATGTGGAGAGGCCACACTGTGAACCAAGAACAGCTGCCACCAGTACCAGGTCTGGGGGAACTCCACAAAAACCCAGGACACCTGGAGGCCTGCTGCCACCTGCCAACTCCCTTAAGATTCAGCCACTGATAAAGCCTCATGCAGTATGTGAGTTGGGTGAGGCAGGGTCTCAGGGAGTCACTAGAGTAGGAAGAGCTGTGGTCAGCAGTTGCATGTAGAGTCTGGTTTGGTGTCAGTGCTGAGCCTGTAGTGATTCAGCAAGTCTCAGAGCCCACTGAGGCCAGTCACCGCTTCCTGGGGCCCATGGACTTAGATAGTTTTCCAAGAAAGAGTGCAATTCGGGAAGGTCTTGCTGCTCTTGAGAAAGTGCCTCTGGCTGTGCATGTGAGTTGGTGGGGCGGTGTTTCAGCTGAGTCAGCAGGGCAGAGCTGCGGAGCTGACCAGGTCAATTAGATTCAGATTTGGCCTGTGGGGTTGGCCTGTGGGAAAGATGGCACCCACCTGCCAACCACAAGGGAAGAGGTCCTCACAGTGAGTAAATGCCAACTGTCCTCCAGTCCTCCCCCTGAGGTTGCACTCATCAGTCAGCCTCCCGCATGTCTCCGACACCCCCTGAGTCACTGTCCCCCCTCTGGAACCCAAGGTGAGTGCCTGCGAGTGAGTGAGTCTGTGCGTGGGCCGTTTAAGAGGATGCCTGGGTTTCCCGCAACTTTCTATCCCACCCGGGTGGTGAGAGTCCCCACTATTTATCACAGCCAGATGTTGTGGGGGCTCCTCTTCCTGGCACCAGTACATTGGGCTGGGGAGCCTGGAGTGGGGCTGGGGTTCCTTGCTCCTGTTGTGAAACTTTGTGACCAAGGTATCCCTCCTGGGTCTCAACAGCCACGGGGAGGTTTGGGGCCCATTCCGCATGTCTGCCTCTCCTACCAATCTCGACATGGCTTCTTTATATTGGGTAGTCGGAAAAATCATGATGTATTTTTTCTCTTTTGTGTTGCAAAAATGAGTCATGACTTTTCCAACTCAATAGTTTTTGCCTTTTCTTTTCTTTTTTTTTTTTATTACCAGAAAATTCCAGACTGGTTGATTATGATTATATTTCTGGGAGAGGTTGAAACAGCAATTAGGTCAGGTAGTAATCTAGGTCTGATAACTTACAAATTATATTTTGTTATGAAATATCAGGTAAGAGAATTTCAGATGGCTTCTTACTAGAACTTTCATTTCAAGAACATTTTATTACAGATGTGGATAGTTCCCCCAGCCCAATAAATGAAAAACAAATTAGAAAAAAAAATCTATGTTAAGTATTATAGGCTTTAGTACAAGTGAAGTTGTATTTTGGGCCTGTGGTTTTGAAACTGGAGGCCAACTGAGTCCGGGGCTTGTGCTGCCTGCACAGCTCAGCCAATAGACCCACACAGGAATTGGGTCAGCATAAGCATTTATTATCAGAGCACCAGTGGTCTGCGAAGGCAGCGGGTTAACACAGCCAAAAACTGGTTTCAATAATTTTGGTTATAGGACTTTTTTTCTGCTAGACTTCAGATGGTTCTCCAGGTTGATTGTTCTATAATTTAGCTGTAATTTTAATGAGTTCATGGAAGGATGCAGGCATAGTGTTTATCTACTCTGCCATCTTGGATCTCTGACCTAATGTAGATTTTATTTTTAAAGCATAGTTGTAATCATATTGTGTGTACAATTTATAGCATGTTTTTCAATTATTATTTAGCAAGCATTTTTTTATTTTTAAAAACCATTTTCATAATTTTATATGGTAATGGCTTTATAATAACTCCTTGAATGGATGTACCATAGCAACACATGTCTGTGTTATAATCTAGTTTTTTTCCTCCAAATTTTTCACTCTAATAAAAAAAATGCTGTGATGAACATATTTGTGCAAAAACTTATTTCCTGGCTTCCAAATGATTCCTTTGGGTTAATTTCCAAAGATAGAATTTATAGATCAAAGACCATAATAAGTTTTGTGCTCTAACCACCTGAGCTAACCGGCCACCCCGACCATAATAAGTTCTTGATACATGCTGACAATTTGTTTCCCAAAAGGACTGTGTGATTTTTGTCTATTAAAACATATGCTCATTAGCACTAGGTATTCTTATTTAAGAAATCTGTTAATTTGAATATTTAAAGTGTATGTTTTTTCATTTAAATTGATTGGCTTGCTATTAAAATGACATACTTTTCCAAGTTGGTTGCCAAATATGTTCCTTGATATTATTTGCTCTTTCCTTATTCTTTGCTCATTTATCTTGAATTGGCCTGGTCTGCCTGATTCTGATCTAACCACCTCCATTCTGTCCTCTGCATGTTGCTAGAATTATGTCTAAAATAAATTACCCTCATTGCATTACCCCTTCCTCAAAATTTTCAAAGGTTTTCCGTGTCTACTGAATTAGAGTAAACTCTTTACCCTCCATGGAAAGCCACCACAATATGGTCCAAGCTACCACACTTCCTGGTCCTGGGCAATTACTCAGTAAATATGGAATTAAATAGTTTCCTGAGAGTTGTGCAGGGAGAGACTCATGTAGGGGCACAGATTTTTCTCAAATTCTAGCAGGTAGGGAGCAAAGCTTTTTTTGTTAAGAAAACCTGGAACAAAGAAATAGCAGGACAATTCCATGTCTTATCTTTGCATTCCTAATTCCCATTAGTGCAGTGACAAGCCTGAGTCTTTGAGTTGGATTTTTCTGGGCTCCATGGCTATGGCCTGGAAGTCATCCAACCTCCGTGGCAATAGTTCTCACCTCTTGGAGTTGTTTGAGGTTGAAATGAAATAATAAAGTGCATTGTGCACATCACGTTGTCAGGAAATCAATAACCCTTCTCAATAAAGAACTCTACTCCTTATGGTATGAAGTATATAAAATAGTCAACATCGTGGAAGTGAAGAACAGAATGGTGGTTGCCAGGGGCTAGGGAAAAGCGGAAAGAGGGAGTTACTAATCGACATACAGAGGGTGCCAAAAAATGTACACACATTTTAAGAAAGGAAAAAATTGTATTAAAATTACACTGATGGTAACCATTTTGAGCACCTCTTGTAATTGCAGAAGTCAGATATGACTTGTATTCACCTTTTTTGATAGGTATATATTGAGCATTATAATTTTAATACTTTTTTCTTTTCTTAAAATGTGTTTACATTTTTTTGTCACCCTGTATGTAAAGTTTGGTTGTGCAAGATGAGTAAATTCCAGACACCTGCTGTACAGCGCTGTGCCTGTATAACAGCACTGTACTGTACACTTAAAAATCAGTGAAGAGGGCAGATATCACGTTAAGTGTTCTTACCACAATGAAATAAAATTTTAAAACATTTAGTTTTCAGGATTTTATCTTTATAACACAAGAAACTTAGACTTGCTAAAATTCATAGCATGGGTTGGAGCAACTATGAGTAAAACAATGTTTAATTGTTGTCAGTTTGGGTATTAAGGGAAGGCGGTCTCTTAACGCTTCCAGGAAAGTCCAGATCCTGGCTGTCTTATTAACACCATTTTATTGTTGAAAGTATAAACGTCATCATACGATAAAGGCTAATATTTGTCATCATCCCTGAAAAAATTTTCTTTTAAAGTAATAAAAATAATGAAAATAATGGTGTCTATTCACTCAGTATGCCCAGTTACACATTACCAGCTGCCACATTGGGGAAACTCTCAGGGATTCTTGTTTAAAGTTTTGAAATAAAAAAAATCAGGAAAATCTGATGACAAAAATATTGACAGGATGATTTATGAGCAAAACCTTCTTCTTATCGCTAAGGGAATATTACTTTAAAAACTACCCTAAACTGTAAATTGTTTGTATTCACTTGCAGGTTTAGAATTCACTTATTTGGAAAACTTGACATCAAATAGGAGAATACAAATAAAAAGCAGTTCAGAAGCCAAAGATGTGCTAAATGAACTGGATAATAAAGAAACTATTTTATAGGTTGAAAGAGACAAAATGCATTAGTGATCGGAAGCCAGGTCACTTAGATTGTACAGGTGACTCCTTGGTTCTGAAACACTTTCCTAAACATAGGTTACAGTGGCCCGAACAGCATTTAAAGTATGTCCCAATATTTTTAGGGCATTTAAAAAATAGATGTCTGGAAATGAGTGGAAATTTTCAAGTCAATGTATCTTTTGTGAGTCACAAGAGTAAAAAGCCAATTTTCTGATTCTGTGTCCTGCATTTATCTTTCGGGAACCAGAGAACATTCTAATTCATACTAATCTGGTCACAAATTTGAAATATCAGGTGCTTTAATGTGATTTGCTTCTTAACAAACAAGACTGTCTTGCTATAAATATCTTGCCCCTGGTTGGTTAGGATCCGTTGGGTTTTCGGAAAAGTCATGACGTATTTTTTCTATGTTTTTCATTGCAAAAATGTGTCATGACTTTTCCGACAGCCCAATTATTCAAAAAAGTGGCAAACTGGTGCCGACTTCTGGGAAGCTGAAGTCGTGGGTTCTGTCAGAGAGCTTAGAGGTCTCCTGGTGGGGCTCAGCCTTGGAGACGGAGGAGGCATGGGGGTCTCTGTTTCCTCACACTCAAGAAACTGGGCTGTGGGTGACAAACAATAGAGTCCACACTGCCTCACCGTCAAAGAGAGAAAGACCTTCCTGATAAAACAGAACAGCTCACCTTGGCCTTAACCCTTTTTTGGTTGATTCTTCTTCACGGCATTGATAACCAGGTGACCCAGAAAGGGTTTATTTATTATCCATTGTCCCTGCGTTAGGAAGTCAGCTTTGGGAGCAGGAGAAATCATTGGTTTTGTTTGTTCTGCATTCACAGTACCCAGAACTCTAACTGTGCACAGTAAACTCTCCTTCCAACCTGGCTGCAAGAATCAGTGAGTGAATGAACACAATAATCCGCTTCATCCGCACTCATCTAGATTTTTTTTGATCATTCAAAGGGCACTGAATACAGATTCAGCTCCCTCCACCCGGACTGCCCTCCCTCCTTGCTTTACCATCAGTCACGTCCTAAACCCTGTGAAAGGGCTGCATCGCTCAAACGCCTACCTTGACCTCTACTCTGGAGGTTAATTTCTCTCTGCTCTGAGCAGCTTAAGCGTTTTTAATATTTTATAGTGTGTTGGGCTATATAATATATATAAGGAACTATAATTTGTTGTTATATTATATATATTATAACTATATTTGTAATATAATTATGTAGATTTTCCCTGTTAGTCTCTGAACTCCATGATGCTAAGAATTGAACTGTGATCATCTTTTTAATCTCCTAAAATCTCTAATATTGTGTATCAGATATGGAACATAATCCATAAATCATTTTGGAATAAATGTCCAGTTATGAAAGAATCTATGTGAAAATTGTGGTGTAAGAAAGCTCTGGATAGTGCATAGGTCAGTAGCACAGAGATTGCTCGATTCTTCCATTAACCTCATGTTTTCCATCAAGATATCAGTGTCCCAGGAAATTCACAATGTGTAGTATAACCTTTTTTATTTGAACAACTTTGAGACAGTGGCCTCTAAAACTCTCTCTTGTCCCCAGTGGGAGGGGTGCTGTGCTCTGCTGGGACCAGGTGCACATTGGGTTCCATGCTGTTGCCATCGTTTGCCTGCTGTGTGACATGTCGTTCAACTTCTCTGAACTTTCGTTTGTCTCTGAAACAGAGAGGGGACTTCTTAGTTTACCAGGTGCTTTTGAAGGTTAAGTGAGAAAATGAGTGTCAAGGACCAGGAGTCTGGCATTTCCTGGGCTCTCAGCAAGCAGCGGCCCTCTCACCTCTGCCATTAGAATGAAAGCCATTCCAGATGCCCTCCAGACTTTGTCTTCGTGGAACAGTTTTGTCTGAGAGGAAATTAGAAATGCAGTTTATTTATGATGCTTCACCACTGTTTATTTAATATTCATCACCAGCTCCCTCACAGTTTCTTTGTAACATTCATTATAGTCGTATTACCTGAGAGCAGCCAAGCCCAAAGAAGGCAGGCAGGATATAAGCTCTGGGAAATACTCAGTTTCAGTTTACGTTACAGCGACTGCAGTCATCTATACTAGACTCTTAGGCACTGTACTAGGAGTTTACGTAGGTTCTCTCTCCTTACAGAATCTGTGTCCTGGCCCCTGGTAAGTAGCATCTCCCATTTTCTTTAAGACATTGGCTCACTTTTGTGCCTATTTGCAGGGCTGGGGTACATAGCAGAAAGGGTCTTATTAATGAGAACTAACTAGTCTAGAATTACCCAGGAGTGTATCCTGGGGCTGTCGGCTTTTGGTTTTCCAATGGAGCCTGAGTGCTTTACTGTCAGATACAGATAGTTCTGGGTTCGTGCTGATAGCTGTTACTGGGCAGACATCCTGCTTTAACGAATTGAAAAGATAGGTTTGATTCCAGCCTTGTTTAAGCCAGCATGGTGCCTACTCTCATTTCACTGCCCATGTGTAAGTGGATCCTGATATTAACTACTCATTGTTTGACCCTAAAAGCATTTTTTTAAGTAATAAAAGCTATGAAAAGAATAAAAGAATTGTGATTCCTCACTGCCAGTTTGGCAAGAAAGTTGTAAATAAGCGTTGCCTCATAGGCAATGATACCTTTAATAGAACCAACTAACATGTACATTTTGCAATTTGCAAAGTTCTCACAGTTCCTATTTATTATTTACTTAGTTATCTGGTTCACACCAGATGCATTATTAGCCCAGTTTTCTGCATGAGAAATTTGTGGCTCAAGGAATTGAAGTCATTGGCTGGAACATGCAGGCAGTAACTGTTGGAAATGAGATATGAACTTAGGTCTTCTGGCTTCCAACCCAATGATTTAATGAATAGAAAAAAAAAACACCCAAAAAATGATTTTTAAATGATCTCATCTGTGCATCAGCTCAGGCAGACCTTATACTTGCTTACTTGGCAAATACCAGGTGAGTCTGTAGACTCCTTTGAGATGCTTCAGAGGAGTAGACTGTCTTACATTAATGGCTCCTTTCAGTTGTATTTACAAGGTTCATTTGCAAGCCTCATTCTCCACTCAGAGCGGGAGGGTACATTTCAGTGGAGTCCCTCTGAGAATCATCAGGGAGGCGGAATTCCTGTAGCCCGGCTTTCACGGGCATCCTTGCCTCCTTCTTGCTCTTTGTCACAGATGGCTGGTGGGCGCTTAGGGAGATTATGTGACTCACGGAGGGTCGCTGAATGGACACACGGAGCTGTGGTCACACAGGCCCCTCACATTCCTTCCTCAGGTCCAGCGTCTGAGCTCGGTGCGTGCTTGCCTGGCGTTAATTAGGGCTGAGTCCATGATTGCCAGTGTGCAACCATACTCATACACTCCATATGTTGTTGTTGTTGTTGTTTTTGCTGGGACGCTCAGGAAAGGTGACCAGATTGGCAGAGCGTCAGCCTGCTCCTTGGAAATGAACCCCACTAGAGTAGCTTCTTCTCACTGTCCTCTTGTGAATGAAAGTGTACTCCACTTCAAGGAGATATGTGGGCGAAATTTTAATTGACTAAAAGGCAGGAAATTCCCTGGGATGGTTCCCATAGCAACTGCAGTGTGTGTGTGTGTGTGTGTGTGTGTGTGTGTGTGTGTGTGTGTGTGTTTCATGTATGTATGAGAAGAGAAAACGCAGCTTATCTCGGTGTGGAAGTCTAGAATGTGGAACTGGGAGGGGAAACTGAGTCCCCTGAATAGCCTGAGGCTGGATTTATTGCTTTCCTTGTGTGAATGTTCTGTTCTGTTCAACACGCAGTAACCAGCTGCGTCCATTTGTCCTTTCTTTCCTTGGCTTCTGTAGGCCGGGTGCCACCTTGCCCAGGGACACTGAAGACAAAGCCACTGGCTTATGAGAGACAGAGCCCTATAACAGGGTCCAGCACACCAGCGATTGCTTCTAGTGATGGCTCTGCCTCTCGGCATGTGAGAGTGGTGGGTCCCGGGGCTGTATCGCAGTTTCCGCTTACTAGCTCTGTACACCCCCCTTGACTAATCAGAGCCTCATGTTCCTTTTTGTTTGGTTGTTTGTTTAATCCGTCACAGGGAGAACAAAGCAATTGGCCAAGAAGTTGTAGTATCATGTTGGGAGAAAGTTAGAAGAAAGAGAATAGGATCGGCACTCCTTTGCTTTTCCAGGGACCTGCAGAAAAGCAGGGAATCCAGCTGGCTGGGATTACACTATTTACTCCGAAGGGACCGTGACCTGGAAGGTTCTAGTTTTGCTGACTAAGGTTGCAATGTAGAGAATAGTCCACCAATTGCAGAGGAGGCTTTTCGGATGGGAGAAATGAGGAGAAAGGAGAGGAAATGCAAAACAAAGGAGGGCTACTCCCCTGTTTGTCCCACAGGTGTCTCTTCTGTGGCCCAGCAAGATGATGACACCAGCACCTGCTGATTCCTCTCACGGACCCAAGACCAGGCTCAGGGGCTGGCACTTGGTCAGGTTTGGGCAAATGTTGAACCGAGCTGAATCTGACAGCTCCCTCGGCAGAAGAGCAAGTTAATGTGCCAGATTAGAGAAAAGAGAAGCAACTTCTAATGGTTCAAAGATTTCGACGTCACAATATTTTGATACACAAAAGTGTGAAAACACTGTTATAGAACTTTATTATATTCAATGCTGTTATAGGATTGTTATATTCCAGTAGAAGCTTTTTTTTTTTTTTTTTTTTGATTTGGGCTGTTATTTTCCCTGTTGTTGTTTGGATAAGACTCTCTGAAAATTCCAGTGTATCGCCTCTGGGTTACTTGGGATGATGGGGAGAGACCTTTGCACACAGCTTTGCTGGAGGGAAAATTGAGGAGGTTGGGGTGGGGGGCGGCAGCAGCTTTTTCCTTCTGAGCCCCTGAAACGTTTTGTACTTGGTTCATCTAAGGAGTGATTTTCTTATAATATCAGCATCTGCTTCTCTGCGTTTTGGAAGGCCGAGGGGCTCTGGGGTCCCGGCAGACTGCTCCTTCCCACAATATTAAATTCAGCCTTGTCAATTTAGCTTGCCAGTGTTGTTCCCAGAACCCAGGGGCGTTTGTCATCTTGAAGAAACAACAGAATCTCCTGACAGCCCAGAGCAATTATTTTGGAAGCATTTCCCTCTGGGCTGGGACATGGGCAGGTGGACAAGGCAGGAGCAGATGTCCCCTGATTTCGAGAGGGGATTTGACCTTGTAGGGCAGCACTGCAGCGTGGTGACACAGCCAGTCCGGTATTGAGACTCTCTTGTATTGAAACCCCAAATCCCCCACACATTTGCTTTGTGACCCTGGATAAGTTACTTGCCCCTCTGGGCCTCCGTTTCTTTATAAACTGGAGTCTCAGTACTTGGCTGAGAGAGTCATTTGGATCAAACAAGCTAATACATATAAAAGTCTTAAAAAGTCACCTGGCACATAGTACATCACATAAATATGAGGGCTATCCTGTGATCCTGGCCATCATTAAGACCCACGGGGCCTCTTCTGTCTTCTCTGGATTCAGTTCCGCATGACGCTAATTGGAGGTCTGCTGTGCGCCAAGCCCTGTGACTGTGACCGACATACGTTATCTTTTTTCCACCTCAGAAAAGGACGGCAGAGATTGTCACTGTCAGATGCATCTGAGCTGACTTTGGGAGTCCTGGTGTGGGTCTCCCACACTTGAGGGAATGCTGCGCGTGTACTTGCGTGGGGTGGAAGGAGTGGGAGAGAGGAGTGCGATGCCGGGGGCCGCACGCTGCCAGGCTGGGCAGCAGACAGTGGATCTCCCCAGAGGGCACAGCTCTGTCCTGGGCAGGTGCACAGCGGATGCCAGGGGATATGCATCCAGGCCAGTGTCAGGTCAGGCTGGGGCGTGCGTTCTGCGTTTGCTGGGAAGTGAGGCCACCGTGCTAGTAAGGTGGGGGCTCTTCAGCATGATGTTGTAGGATTCTGGGCGGTCACAAGACAGGTGCTTCTGATCCAGCCAAAGGAGACAGTTACATCCAGACCTGCTGCTTCTCAGAACATCCTGTCAGCTTGGCAGAAATGCAGACTTGTCTGCCACACACCTGCCCAACTTAATCAGCTTCTGGGGCTAGGAACTGGAGCCCTGTGGACTTGCCAAATTCCCCAGGTGAGCTTTGTGCAGCAAGACAGCCCTGGACTCAGAGGATTGAGGTTGGGTTCTCACTAGAGGAGCCCATCAGAAAATGAGCTTTGGCTACAGCAGCATCCCACTGAGAGGTTACCTGACACCTGTGATAATGTCAGGTTCTTCGGATTCGATCTGTGCAGAGGACAGGTTCAAGGAGACAGGAAGAAAGCCTCTTTCCTGGCAGAGCCCTGCGTCCAGGTGGGATGGGCAGCAGGGTAAGGTGGGGAGGACGACACAGGACAAGAAGTACCATTGGCCTCCTGACTACAGCTGCCAAGAGGGCAGGTAGACACGCTGCCCTTCCCCTCCCCCCAGTGGGGAAAGTGGCAATTCCAGTACTCCCAGGGATTCTTTGGGAACACTGTTAGAAGTAAATTGGGGAGCATTGTTACCGAACAAGGGGGTCCGCCCACTCAACACTCAGCAGAGCCAAACACTGAACACCCTGTAGTGGAGAAATTAAAATTGCTTTTTGGCAGGACCCCAGGCCAGGAGAAGGGTGAGTCCCCAGTGGTTTTTAATCAGGGTTTTAAAGGCAGAGCTTGGGGGTTGGGGTGTCAAGGGCCAAGCTGGTTGGTTAGTTCTTGCGCAAGTTTCAGCGGTTTTCCTTATTCTGGTTAATTTACTTCATGACATCATCTGGTCCGGAGTCTTTGTCACTGTGGTTGGGTGATTTAACCTGGCTGAGGACCCAAGATTCTGCCGCATATCACATAATCATGCATCAAGATATTACCTTTAAAGCAAAAGGCAGAAGATAAATGTCTGGTAACCACTGTTATTGCTTAAGCTATCATTGTTTGGTGATTAACTAGCTACATTTTTCTACTCTCTCAAGCAAAGTGTGCTTTTAAATGTTTTTCCTGGAACTTGCTTTACAGGCAGGCCTTCAGGACATGACTAACCGACATTATAATCTTCGACTATAAGTGACTAACATATTTTATTAATATTGGGTTGTCAGAAAAGTCATGACATATTTTTTCTGTTTTTTCGTTGCAAAAATGCATCATGACTTTTCTGACAATCCAATATTTGACTACAAGCTATGTGGCAACCAAAGCGATTGAAACCTTTAGTTAAAACCTATACCCTATAAAGCCTATAGAGTCTATTATCTCTAGACTCTGAGCTATTACCTAAACGTGTTTGCTGTTGATTGCCGGTGTCAGCATCACCACATCCAAGGCCCCTCGCTCTAGGAGAGGCAGCTGGAATCCTATATTTCCTGTACTCTGCCCTCATTAGTCCATCCTGGCCTTCAGAGGGGCAGCTCTGTAATCCTCTCCTGAGTAGAAGATGCTGCTGCGCACTGAAGGTGGCAGAGAATTTCCGCAGGCCTGAACCCCAGCCATAAATATAAATCCACCCCCTCGCCTTTTCTCTCCTCCTGCTATGGGGAACAATCCTTTCACAACCTCTCAATAGCTGAAACCTCCAGTTCCCTTCACGGTTCACTCTAAATGGTGTTCCCTGGTAGGGTGCCATTTCTGTATGACCATCAATTTCAAGTTTAAGACAATTTGATTCAGGTAAACACATACTTATTGAGTACACATTATGAACCAGTCACCGAGACTGGTGCTGGAAAATGTAAAAGAAAGATTAGAGCAAGGTCCCAGTTCTTAGGGAGCTCAGTGCAGGGAAGGAAAAAATGCAGGTAAACAAGTGCATGTCTCATCTCCTCTACCTGACTAATTTTTGTATAGGGCTGGGGATGTGTCTCGCTCATTTTTGTGTCCCTGCCCTCTGAAACAGTGGATGGAACATGGTTGGAGTTCAATAGATGTTCATTGAAGTGATTTAAATTGAATTCTACATAACAATATATTTTTAATAAATAGGATTATTCCATTTGATTTAAAAGATATTTGGGAGTATATTATATAATGTCAGGCTGTTGGGAAGACAGATTTAGGAGAGTCTGAGTTGGATTCCTTTTTATTTCTGGCAGCAACTGGGTTTTAGTAAACATGCTGACTGCGAGGAGTAAAGAAAAAATAGAATTTGACCATTTTTAGACAACGCTGAATTAGAAGAGTTTGTCAGCACTTTGAAAGGACAAATTGTGACACAAAATTATTCAGACCAATTAGATGACTGATAAAACTGGAATAATTTCCGTTAGGGCCAGGTGTCACCCTAGAAAGAGGTACTATCCCTAAATGCTGAGGGAGAGAGGAATGGCCGGAGGTTGTCTTAAAAAGAACAGGGCTTTGGGAGAGCAGAAGAGCGGGAACGGAATTACCAGAGGAAAGGCAAGTCGTCAGGTTTTGCTCTTCTGTCCCCTACTGATATCTTCAACTGGGATGATTTGTTTTCAGTGTGGTATGAATGAGAAGGCGTGGGGCAGACCTGATAAAGTACAGGCTTCCAGTAGACCTTGGGCAACTGAACCTCTCCCAGCGTCAGTTTTCTCGTGTGTGAATGGAGAGCACGGAGCACTCTTTGCAGGGCCCCATGAGATGATAAAGTGCGCTGAGGACACCTTGCACATAGTGTGTCCTCAATAAAGGGCCACACCCTTTACGGGTCCCCTTCCCTGAGATAGCTGAGGGGAGCTTGGTGGCAATTTGGAAATCAGGAACTGGTTTTCACCAATATTCTAGAATGATCGTTTTTGATGACTCCATGCACAATATGATTGGCCCCCTTGGAAACTGAGCTTAGCGATGTGAATAAGGAGCTAGTCACTTGCTGGATGTTGGCAGCCGCAGCCTCTGGTGAAGGGAACCGAAATGGCACTGAGATGCTGGGTACAAGCTGAGGCTTTCCTGGGATGGTGCATTGCTGTGGGTTGCATCCCCACCCCCTCCAGCCCATGGCCAGATCAGTGATTGGCAGGATCCTTTGCCACCTGCAGATTGCTGACCTGGGAACCTTTGCAGATCCTCACCCAAGCCTGCTGGATTCAAGACCCAGGTGTGGGACACATGCATGGGGCTTCTGGGACTGTTTAGGGCAAAGAGAATGCCAGGATTCAGGGCTGGCCGCACTCAGCCAGGATCCAGTCCCTGCTGGGGCAGCCCTGGTCATTTCCTGAAAATGAAGATACCTCCCCCACCCTCCTTTATGAAGCACTATAGGTTCCATCACAGGATGGCCATATATTGAAATCATCCAAAGCAGGACGCTTTGGGGCATGAGTGGAGGTATCATAAAAACTGCGCTGGGATGACAGGTGCACCTAAGACTGTCCTGGGCAAAGCAGGATGTCTGGTAACCCCGGTCGGATAGCCAAGGCGTCAGGTGGTGTCTCCCTGTCTGCGATTATTTTCATTGTCCTTGTGAGGACGTCAGCACATAGCTGAATATCCGTCTTGACTTGCTGATTTTCCTTAGCTACAGTTAAGAGTTTAATTCCCTGGAGACTCTGTTATGAGACATACCCACGAGGACTTGTGAGGAATAATATAAGTATACCCATTTGCATAATGATTTATTGTTGACAGAGTATTTTCACACATAATATGTCACCAATATGGACCTCCTTCCTAAATGTCACACCTCCAAACTGCTAGCCTGCTGCCTCTGAAATGTAACCGGGCCCACACTGAGCTCTGCTGCCTGTTCCATTACTACTTGTCTTCCTCCAGGAAGCCTTTCTTCCCTGACTCACCATCCCCACCCTTTTAGAGAAAGGCGCCCATTCTCAGTAATCTGTGTGCTTGCCTGCCCTGTTCTGGAGGGCCAGGCCTTGAAGGAGGGTCTGGGGCTAATCTTTGTCCTGACGGTCAACTCCAGTAGAAACTTGGAGAATGTTTGCTAAATGAAGGGCTCTGGCTAAAACAATGCTTCTCTAACATCCATCAAGCACCCAGACAGCTGGTTACAAAGAAGGTTCTCACATAACAGATCTGGGAGGGGCCTGTAACTCTGCATCTCTGCTTAGCACCTGGGGGATACGGCACAGCTGGTCCTTGCACCAACCACACTTGGAGTGCAGGGTACTCAAGCACTGGCTTAAACCTGGTGGTACCTTGAAACCACCTGGGGAGTTTTGAATTGATCCAGGACCGGGCTATGCAGCTTTCACAATGAAGGGTGTGGTTGCCTATAAAACTAGGAAGGAAAGTGTTAGTGATACCTCGCATTTCTAGAGTTCACAGAGGACATTGAAATCAAAGCCATTCTTTGATTAGTTCTTTACAGCCTGTAATGAAGACATTTTTCACATGGGAAGCAGACTCAGTAAGGTGATCCTTCTATTGTAGAATAAGAGACATGAATGAGGCTTTTGTTCTTTAATTTCAAATTTAATTTTTTTTTTCTGAGGCCGATGGAGAAAGCTTAGGGTTGTTGGTCAAATCCTAGCCCTGACAATTCAGCTGGGTGTCACTTGACCTTGGACTTTGCATTTCTTCTCTAGGCCCACTCCCTCCCCATGTGCACCACACCCATCCTGCAGTCTGTGCTGCCTTGTCCCCTGTGTCACATCTAGGTGGATGGATGAGAACACCCCGCTTCCTAGCCCCTTCTCCAGCTGTCAGACACCCACCCTGGCTGCCAGGCCAGCCTCAGCTCTCCCTGCTTCCCTTGGGCAGGCTTAAACCCCCCACATGCAACGTTCTGGTTGTCACCAGTGTCGGTTTATTCATCTGTTTCTTTTAGCCTGTGAGCTCTTCAGATTCAAGAACCATGCCTTATTTTCTTACATTCCGTACATACATTACAGCGCCTGATGCAAGATGTGCTCGGTAAATATGATGAATATAAAAGAATGATAAAAATAACTTAATATGCTTAGATGTTTTAACATTGTGAGGCCTTGGAAGATAAAATATAATACCTTGCAAAGTTGAAAGCAAGATTGTTGCTATTTATTGATTTTATTTTAACCTTCCGAGGTGCAAACCTGCTTATGCCTTTGGTACCTGAAATTTTGAACTGAGTAACAAGTATTCTTGCTGTTTTAGCAATTTAGGAATTTCAATGAGAAAAAGGGACATTGAAAATTAATCAGAAGACAGGGAATAAAAGAAAAGAGAGAGAAAAGAAAGTTACCCATAATCTCTGGTAAATTTTTGATATATTTTTTTCTGGTCTCTTTTATGACCACAGTATTTTTTAAAGTAGTTGTAACGACGCTGTTTTTATACTCTTTTATGCCTAGATTTTTCACATAAAATTGTAGTGTATGCGCACTCATTCATTCCCTCATACTAGCTCTTTTGCAAGCATCTTGAGCAGCCGTGTAATCTTGTTTCAGGTGTACACATCACAGTTTACATACATATTACCCAGCTGTTGGACAATTAGATTGTATTCAGTTTTTGTCCATGCTGAATGATGCTGTCATGATATGCAGTAAGGACTTGTTTTTCTGAATGTAGGATTCTCTCTTTGGGGTCAGTGTTCACAGGCGTAATCCCCAAATTTATGCTGTTCATTCTAACACCAGCAGTGTATGAGCATGACCATTCCGTTGTCCTGTTTCCAGAACTGGGTATTGTAGAACTTTAAATGGTGGTTAATTCAATAGGTGAAAACATGTTCTTTTCATTAATTTGCATCTCTGATTACTAGGGGATCTGAATAAGTATCAGTGTTTAACATGGACTTGAGAGGTACTTCTGAGCTTTAAAAGGATTTTCTCTGATATAGACTTCCCAGACAACGAATATTACATGCCTTCTCCTACCCTAAGATCTGTGGTTCTATGATATATGGACACTGATATCCTGTTTAATCGGCACTCAGTGAGCACCAACTCTGCTTAACACGTGCGGAAATTAGAGTCTACCCTCCCCGTAGATTCTCAATTTTTTTTTCCTGCCATATATATTTAAAATTGTTTTCTTTAAAAAAAATGGTATGTAAATGTTATAGTTAATTAGGTAAACAGAGAAACTGGCTACAGAATAATATTTTGCATGGTTGGAGTCATGTTACACACAGAACTTTATTGTCTGTTTCTAAATTACATATTTCTTGGTGATACTTCTAATGATTACTTCATGGGATGCAAAGTGCTCCATGGAAT
This sequence comes from Aselliscus stoliczkanus, assembly GCA_033961575.1. Taxonomy (NCBI): domain Eukaryota; kingdom Metazoa; phylum Chordata; class Mammalia; order Chiroptera; family Hipposideridae; genus Aselliscus; species Aselliscus stoliczkanus. Next base: position 36,984,798 of record CM066730.1, on the reverse strand, counting down.
AGATGTGCAGTGTTTTAATTTTATTCTCTTATTGCTGGCATTTATACTGATTCTGATTTTACTTGATTGTTTTGGTACACATGGCTTTATTCCTCTTTTGAGATTATTTTCTTAAGCTCACAGAAGTGAGGTTACTGGATCAAATAAGCAAAACATTTTTATGTCACATACCTTACATTGTTTTAAAGAGTTTTGCAAATTTGCCATTTCATCAGTAATGAGTTTACCAGTTTGAACAGTTTCATGGAGATTGGGGGCTAAAATTTGAAAAGTTGTTACAAATTTAATAGGTAGAAACTTCTAACTTATGGTTTACATTTGCACTTATTTTAATAACCAGATGGGCTAAACATTTTTTAAAAATTGTTTACTAATTGTATTGCTTCATTTGTGAATTAGCTCTTCAGCTTTGTTTGGCTTATTTACCTAGTATCTTAATCTCCCTACTATTATTTTTCTTAAAAAACAACAAAAAAAACAAAACCCCAAACACCTTTATCCATGTGTCCACTCCCCACCCTCTGCCTCTGACAACCACAAATTGGTTCTTTGTATCTATGAGGTTTTTTTTTTTTTTTTTTTTTTTTAAGATTTCTACATGTAACTGAGATCACACACACCCCATATTTTCTTCATTCATCTATTTAGGTTGTTTCCATATATTATTGAAAATCATGCTTCAACGAACATGGGGTGCAGATATCTTTTCAAGATAGCTATTTCGTTTCCTTTCATTAAGTACCCCAAGGTAAAATAGCTGGGTCATAATACCTTATCGAGGAACTTCCATACTGTTTTTCATAGTGGCTGCACCAATTTACATTCCCTGCGTAAGTGCTCCCTTTTTTCCACCTCCTGCCAACACTTGCTATCCCCTTCTTCTCTTGATAATAGCCATTCTAACAGGTGTGAAGTGATCTCTCAGTGTGGTTTTAACTGGCATTTCCCTGATGATTGGTGATGTTGGGCATCTTTTCACGTACCTGTTGGTTCTTTTTATGTCCTTGGAAAAATATCTAGTTAGATCCTCTGTCCATTTTTCTAATCGAATTGTTTGTTTTCTACAGGATTGTATGAGTATTGTGGATACCTCTTATCAGATATATGAGTTACAGATATTTTCTTCCATTCCGTAGGTTGCCTTTTCATTTTATTGATGGTTTCTTTTTGCTGTACAGAAGCGTTTTAGTTTGACGTAGTTACACTTGTCTGTTTTTGCTTTTGTTACCTTTACTTTTGGTATCAAATCTGAAAAAATCATGTCAAGGAGCTTACTGCCTATGTTTTCTCCTAAGGGGTTTATGGTTTCAGGTCTTAGGTGCAAGTCTTGAATCCATTTTGAGTTGACTTAGTGTGAGGTGTACAATGGTGATTCTGTTTCATTCTTTTGAATGTGGCTGTCCGGTTTCCTTGTCACCATTTGTTGAAGAGGCTTTTCCCCTCACCCCATGCTAGCTTTGGAATTTTCTTCTGTTAACATTCTCAGTGGCCACTGTTAATAATAACAAGGGAGGGATTCAAAGTAATTAAAGCTTTTTTTTTTTCACAGATCCTACTTGAATTAAGAAGGAAATATCATTAAATAGTCTTGAAAAGTAGTGTTTTACTTATGATAAAACCGTCCTCCATTTACTAGTGTACATTATCCTGGCACTTTTCGTAGATGGGTCCATTTGGGTTACGTTATGCTTTACATTTTTAAACCATACTTATATGGATGAGACGCTGCAGTCCCTCTAATTAAGAGTAGTCTTTTCTTATAAATGGACATAAGCCTCAGTGATATCAACACATTTGGTATGATAGGGACAAAACCAAGAAAAGAATTGGTGAAATTTCTGGGGCAGTTTTTCTTGTTTTCTTTTCATCTCATTTTGGGTGGAGGGGAGACATATTGTTTGTTTCCTTACCAATGTTGTCAGGGTGATGACGTGCACCAACTTCAAGCCTAAACCCTCCCTTAGAGCAGTGGCAGACAAGTCTGGACAAATAGAAATATTTCCCCCTATGATTGACCAGTTACATTCTAATGGAAATTGAGAATGGCAGGGTGGCCAGTAGGAGGCTAGGAAATCTATTTCAAAACTCATCAAAATTTGAATACTGGGCTAAGATATCAACTCAGTAATAAGTGCATAGAAAATAGAGCAAAATGAAATGTACCAAAATGTATTTAAACATTTCACTACTGTTGTGTATTTGGGTGAATTGCTGTTTTTAGCATTAGGCATATAAGAAACTCTTTATGTAGTAAGATTAGTCTACCTAGCTGTAATTATCAAGTAAAATTGTTATATTAAAGCTATTAGTGCTAATGCTTCCATTTTTTCCACTTGATGTTTTAACAAAGCATTGTATCTCAATAAATTGATTTCTGCATTTTTACTTATCTGGATAGTAAACTTCCCAAAAGATATGAATATAATGCTTAAGGTACCTTCCAGTTCTACAGTCTGTGATCTTATGATATATGTACATATTTGTTATAAAAAGAAATTATGTGAGCATCAAGTCATGCTATGTCTATGTAACACAGCACTTAAATATTACTCAATCTAGTAGTTCAGCACAAGAAAGTAAAAAGTAATATTTTTAATTTAAAAAACTAGGAAGTTTAGTATCTTGTGGAACTTAGAGAAATCATTAATACTGTTCTGTGAATATATGTGTTATTAGTTGAAATCAGTGCTTTAATAATCTTAAAGAATTTTGGGCACTTATTAGGCAGTCACACAATTAATATTTTTCAAGTAAATTTGTTCTAAATAAAGAATCAGTATATTCTTTTGACCATAAAATTTTGTTTTATTTAAGATGTTTGTGCCCTTTTGAAGGATATGACATTTCATGGACCAGGCTATTATTACTATTTTTAATCTGTATTTGCTAGGATTAAAATGTAACTAGCTGATTATCCAAAATCGTGCCATACCTAATTTTAGATCTATATTTATAGAGCAATTAAAATACTGATGTGTCAGGAGAAAGGAGATTAACTTCTAAAGGTCTTTTCTGTGTTTATCTTAGGTTTTTCAGAATTTAGAATTTAAAAAAAAAATAGAAATCTATCACCTAAAGCCTATGAAGTTTTATCTCATGGAACTTCCAGACGCCTGTAATGTTCAAATGATGCTATTTATAAAGTACATTTTTTTGCATGTTTGGGTAAATGGAAGATTCTTATTTTATTAAGTAAATTTAATATTTGATTTTCCTAGTGCTAAAATAACCACCTTTCCTACATATTCCCTTAAAGGAAGCTCTAGAGGAAGAATTCTTGATTGTCTAAACACTGAAGTCATTGCCAAGTTTAAGGAAATAAATTTTAAATTACAAGCGATGGCATATTTTCTGGAAATGAAGCAAGTTATTATCAATTTCTTCAAAAGTATGTGAAAACTGTTACTGTGAAATATAAGAAAAGTCTTGATTCAAAGTACTTCTATAAGATTCCTTTTAAAAATCGGGAAATAATGGGGAATTGAAGAGACTAATGGATTGTGTTATGTATGAAACACTTCTTTTCTTTCCATTGGTTGAAGGCATTATACTGCAAGCCAGAGTTTATATAGCATATATAAACTCAGGGGAGGAGGGTTCAGTGTGTTAAATTAATTTTTTACCAACATTCTACTTGGTAGTGTTAAATGTATTCTCTCTGAACTGTTGTGAATTTAATGGGGCATTCTATATGTTGGCAGGAGATATTAGTATGGGAATTATAATGGAACATTCCAATCCATATCTTTTTAGTTGGAGAGTTGAAAATAGCTTATTCCCTGCCCCCATCCCCAATTATGCTGCCCCAAGATATACCTGTGAGCAATTTAAACCTCTGAAAATTAGCAATTTTGTTCTGCTCTGGGATATTTGCAAGATAACTCCTAGCTAAAACACACACTCAAAATAGTATCTTGTTAATAAAGTGATCAACATCCACAATTTACATGTAAATCCAACCCAAATGTACAGTGTTTAAAAGGATCTTTAATTTGATTCAGCTGCTGTATGGCTGTGGCTTTAGTTTCACTTATTTCTACTTAGAGAATATCATGGAAGATTGTGTGGTTAATGTCAGAAACGGGTTTTAGACCAGTAATACTCTTGAGATTTCTATGTGTGCCCTGCTATAGGATATATGAACACACTAATTTCCATAGCATATTTCAAAATTAATAATACAATTCTTAACTGCATTTGATTTTTTTTTTATATTCAAGTTGTCTCAAGTTAAGGTATAAGGGATTCTGAAGTTTAAAATGACAGCCATGCATAGAATATTTATTGATGTAACAAACATTCATTGAACCTGTTTATTAGGTACCACACTAGCTTCTAGACATATAAACCAACAATTACAGTTCCAAGTCCTCTGATACAGGTATATAGAAAAGACTCCTATCCTCACAATAGGTTTCTGAATTGAAACTGCAGTTGTTGCCATAGTCTAAGCTCGGAGAGAAACAGTTTATCCTTGTGATATACCTATCTCCCAAACCTTTCCTTATCTCAGCTTTTCAGCTGTACAGACTTGGTTTATCTTATTCTACTTTACTGTCACTGGAAGCTTTCCTTTCTATCACCTCTGTTTTTGCAGTGGTGGAGTATGTTTCTATCTCCTCATTTCTCTCTCAATACCCACTTTTTTCAGGCAGGTCCATATATTTAAACTTTTTGATTTGCTGTTTCGTTGTCCCTATTTTTCTTTCTTTCTTTCTTTCTTTCTTTCTTTCTTTCTTTCTTTCTTTCTTTCTTTCTTTCTTTCTTTCTTTCTTAAGATTTTATTGGGGAATTGGGGAGTAGTGCTGGGGAATTGGGGGAAGGGGAACAGACAAGTTGCTGTTTTCTTGTTCTTCAGTCTAGTTGTGGAGGACGTTGCTTTACTGGCCCATGTTGGTATCATCATTGCGCTCTTCCCGGGTGAGGTGATCACTCGCTGGCCATTGGATGGCGGCTCATGGCAGCTCAGGAAAGCGCACGCCAGCTGCTGGCCAGCCCCACTGCAGCCTATGCCGTCGCCGGAAACTCACAGCAGCCTAGCTCCCGGTGGAGCTGTTGTTCACCATCTTAGCTGTAGAGGACGTAGCATCACTGGCCCTCATGTGGGATCCGAACCGGAGCCCTGCTGCTCAGAGCTGGTATCCCAAGCCAACTCTTAACCAACGTGCCACTTGGCCGGGCCCTTATTTTTTCATTATCATGTATAGGCCTGATAGTGTTTCTGGGATGAGAATGTCTCATCTTTCCTTTTCTTTCTGTTTACTCTTTTGATTACGGGATCAAAATCTATTTTCAAAACCACATCTATTTCTTCCGTTTCCAACCAATAGTTTTCTGCAAATATACTAAACCTGAAGCCTTCGCAGCCTTTCATTGTAGGTTACCTCTGTCTCTGACAAAACTGATTCTTAGAATCATAATATTCTAGACTTAGGGCTTTTTGATTTCACTCTTATACTTTCATTTACAATAATTTCATGAAGTTTCTCATTGTCTTAAGTCCCAAGAGATGACATCCCTAATATGACAGAGATCCCACTCATCTGTGATTTGTTTGTTCTTAAAATTGCCTCCCCGCCAATAATGATTCATCTCACTCATCCAGTCACTTGGATGGAGGCAGGAAAAGTACATATCCATGCACATGACCTTTTACATGGTACCCATGACTAATCAGTGTTCGGAATGGAAACTGACCAAGTTGGTGATCAAGTCAACTCCCCTGTGGGCGAGGGATGGGATTGGGGTGGGGAGCATGGAAAAAAGTGTATAGAGCGAGACAGCCTTAGTGGATGGAGGCCCAGACAAAGAACGGAGATCTGACTTCTAATCCAGTGTTCCATTCGCTCTCCCTAGAGATGCACTCTAAAGGGTTTACTTATAGGGACTTTCAAATTTTATTTCAGCTCACTTATTCCCCAGTTATGTCAGTGGTCTGCAGAAAACATATACCCTTTAATATATCCATTTGTTTTATTGCTAACTTGAAAAATTTCCTTATTTTGCTTTCTGATGAAATAGCGTATTGGCTGAAGCACAAAGGCCTCCCCTTGAAGGAGTAGTAAGCCTTGGAGAACTGCGAAGGTCCGCATGCTCAGAGGGAGGTCATGAACAGAGCTAACCTAGGAAGAGCAGGAGGCAGGGATTTGAGTTAGGACGTGGAGTTAGTGACCAAATTGGAGAGAAGATGACAAATGAAAGAAAACCAGGCACACGAAGCGGGGCTTGGACAGAGGCTCCTGAGTAGCTGACTAGATCAGTAGCTTCTCGGGCTTGATGGGTCAACCTCATTAAGAAACCAAGGGTGGCATATGCCTGTGGAGGCACCACACTTAGGACAAAATGTTCCAATTCGGTGAATCATAGATTCTGATACCTAGGAGGTGTCACAGCTTATCACTGTTGTGTTGCCACGAGCATTGGAAAGTCATCCTAAGCCATGGCACCGAATTGTCCTTTTAAAACTGCCCAAGAAAGGAATTTCAATGTCTCCCTCAATGTTTAGTTTACTTCCTAAGAGTAGAGTCTTCCTTATCACAAACCTCCAATGGTTTCCTCTGTACCCTCACCTAAAACGGGCAAAGTTGAGCACCATTCTCTGTAGAGAGAATTTGATAGCCATTAATTCTCTCCTTCAAATTTTCCTTTCCTCTGAAAATCAATCCTGGTGCCTTTAACTTTTCTTCATTGATTCTCTTTCTCCATTGATATAATATTCTGTATTTTCATTCATTGTGCCCTTGGTGGGCCTCTCAATCTGGGGACTCGTGTGCTTCTTTCTTTCTTTCTTTCTTTCTTTCTTTCTTTCTTTCTTTCTTTCTTTCTTTCTTTCTTTCTTTCTTTCTTTCTTTCCTTCCTTCCTTCCTTCCTTCCTTCCTTCCTTCCTTCCTTCCTTCCTCTTTCACTTGGATTAGGCATTGTATATATAGGATTGCTTATCTAATATTTTAATCTTTCTTCTTTTATTTAATATTTATTTTCCAGAAGATTTCCCCAAATTTATCTTTTGATACTCTTATTGAATTAAAAATTTTGGGCTATCAGATATTAAATTTCAAGAGGTATTTTTCTTGTTTTCTGGATTTTACCTTTCTATAGCATCTTGCTCTTGTCCATAGAATGTGTTATCTTATCTCTCTGAAGATATTAATCATATTGAAATATTTTTAATTCCTTGCTTCTTCTATGTTTTCCTAATTTCTACTATCTTATATTGGTTTCTATCTTTCACATTAGAGTCCATTTTCACATAATTGGTGGTCCTCCCCCCCTTTCTATTCACATTTAAGAATAAAATATGAAGAACTAAGTGATTAAATACCCAGTCTGGACCTCTGAGTGGGCATGCCTCTCTCTGCAGGTAGAGTGGTTTGGTATCAAGTTGCTTTTGTTGGGAAATTCCCCAAAGTCAGCACTTGGAAGTCTTTTCTCTGGGCACACTCAGTTTCCTTCCCAAATGATCCCTTTGCTCGGTGGTGGTGCGTATGTCAGGTTGCTGGCATTTTAGGAGCAGGGCAGGACCAGTGAGCCGGGTGGGGGCTGTCTCTTGTTGCTTCTATTTTCAGCCCTTGTGTTTCATCCTTGCCTTACCTCTGTGTTGTCTGCAAATATGGAGTCTCCATGGTTTAATTTGTTCAGAAGAGAAATTTCCACCCTCCTCATGGCAGTTATGAGGGACGCGGTGGTTTTTGCCTGGAAGCTCAGAGGCGAGAAGAGGTACGTGGGGCCTGACCAGGAGTCATTCAGCAGGGCTCCGTGTTTGCATCTGTGAGTCTCTCCCTTGCCTATTGCAGCGCCCGTTCTTCCAAATCTCACCTCTCCTTAGCGTCCTTTTCTACAGCTCTACTGACTTCCTTCACTCTGCTGGGGCAGTTACCACTCCTCCATCTGCTTTCAGCCTCCCATATATGTGAAGGATTTTATTTGTTGATATCACCTTCCCTTGTAGGCTTACAGCCTTTTTGTGTCTTTAATCTTATTTAGCAGGCTTCCAGAGGGACAGGAGGGAGTGTGACCCCATTTCCTGTATAGATAAGGGTGACCCACACTTAGCTCCTAAGGTTTTCCCTGTGATTAAAATCAGAGGTCTAGCTTTCCCCCCAAAGCACATAAGCCTAGGCCTGGAGTGGCTTCCAAAACACTTGTACCATGTGCTGGGAATATCCTTTCCCATTTGTATTTAGTTTTGAAATTTTGTATGAAAAAAACAAAGAGGAGTTGCCAGATGTTTCCAAAGATATAAATGGGAAGTGAGATTGTGAATATTAGATTAGGAATCCATGTTTTAGAAAGCGGGGAGTGGGGGGGGAAATCACCAAATATGTGAAAATGGACTCTGATGTGAAAGATAGAAACCAATATAAGATAGTAGAAATTAGGAAAACATAGAAGAAGCAAGGAATTAAAAATATTTCAATATGATTAATATCTTCAGAGAGATAAGATAACACATTCTATGGACAAGAGCAAGATGCTATAGAAAGGTAAAATCCAGAAAATAAGAAAAATGTGAATATTAGATTAGGAATCCGGGTCTCATATAAACCAGTAGTGGAGAAAGCAAATGCTTTTGGAGTCATAAGGATCTGGTTGTGAATCCCAGTCTGCTACTACTTGCTGTGTGGTTTGAGGAAATTTGCTCAACATCTCTGAGCCTCACTTTCCTTATCTATAAAGTACTAATAACACTTACTCTGCAAAGATGTGAGGATTTAAGGTAATGATGGTAAAAAGCGATGCTTAATACATTGTCACTTTTTTATTCCTATTGAAGTATTGCCCTGACCTCCAATAAATTGAAAGTTCCTATAGCTATTGGCAAATATTCTTTCTCAGTCCCGAATGACAGGACACTAGCAAGCAGTAGCTTTTTTAAAGAAAAACCTCATTTAAATACTTGAGCAAAACTGTCTCCTTATCTTTTCCATAAATCGTCTTCTTTGCTTCTCATAACACAGAAATGAGTTTCAGAGAGCAATAGCAGGGCAATATTTTATAGTGTTATTTTACTTTGTGTCCAAACGTGCCCCGAGGATTTTATAAGCAAAAATGAAATTTCTTCACATCCCTGTGGCATAAGCATTTCATTACTAAATTTATAGACAGATAAACAGTGACTCACAAAAATGAAAACTTTCTCCCTCAACCTTGGCCATCAATAATAGAATTCGGCAGGGATTCAGCAGAAAGTAGCTCTCCTGGTACCTCAAGCTTGTCTTCAAGTTCTACAATCGGAAGCCCTAAGGCATACCCTGAGAGTTGTATAAAGAGTGAAATTAAAGGGGAACTTTCTCATAAAGATAGAAAGTGTTATATTGGGGCTGGAGTAGGGGGAAGGGCAGAGGGGGCTGGAGGGAGTATCTCTGAAACTCTGGGTTTGACTGGAATACAAAGGTCAAATGAGAGGCAAAGGTCAAATGAGAGTGAGCGTATCTAATAGAAAGAGAGGCAAGACAGCCAGAGACTTGATTCTTCTGATTACTCCTCTCTGGTCCCCATCATGCCATTCAATTTAAGAAGTGTGAATTGTCTAACTACTGTGAGCCAGCTACACTCAAAGGCAGCACTGTACTGACTTTTGTCTTTCTATCTAGAAAGGCAATCCCAGTTCTTTTAACCTTTCTTTATCATTCAAATATGTGCATAGAAAAATTTCTTTGAGATTTGTTAGTCTCTGCTAATGTAAAATCTGATGGAATTCAATAAATATTGATTAATCACTTTATTTGCAAAGCTTCACTGGGGAGAATCAGTGAGGGTTTAAAGATGAATAGACACAATTCTTGCCCCTCCCCCACAAAGCCCACACTCTGAGAAGCTAGACATCAACAGAATGAGCTTTTAATGTAAGTCATATGATGATATATGCTCTGTAAGAGGTTTACAGGATTCTACAGATTTGAGAGATGAAGAAGAGAACCACCCTGCCTTGGAAGGACCAGGAAAGTTTTCAGAGGAGATGACCTCTACACTGAGTGTGACAGGAGTAGATAGAATTTTTTTATTTTTTTTTTTGAGGGCAGTATCCCTGGCCCTCCTATGTGGGATCCGAACAGGGGCTGCTGGCGTCCCAAGCCAGCTCTTAACCACCGCGCGCCACTCGGCCGGCCCTAGAATTTTGATTAAAGGAAAGATATCCTAGGTGGAGGGATTAGCATATGTAAGGGTGTAGAGGCATGATGGAACATGGAGATTTGGGGAAATGAGTGGGAGTATGATGTGTCCAGTAGAAGAACAGTAGAAGACACTTGAAGAGAACCACCTGTTCCTGCAGGGCTTTCCTCTCCCCAACTGCAAAAAGAGAGAGCAGAAAATCATTTACACCAAGACCTCTTCAAACTCTCCAACTTTGTGTTTTTGATAAACCAGAAGGTCAACTAAAATAATGCCTATTGAATAATTGGAGTAGGGCCAGTCAGGTACTCTGAGAGGAGAGCTTCACTTAATTAGACACACAGGAGTCTCTGATTGAGAGAAACTTGACTCCTTTTACTTATTCCATTTGAAAATTTCAAGGGAACGTCACTAAATGTCTCAGCATGGGTAAGGTGCCACTGTGGCATAGAATGTGGGATTTCTGAGAAGATGGCGACTTTCATTTTGAGCCCTTGTTTATGGTGTGGACAAGAAGCAACGTCAAGATAAAGGAGTGAGAAAGTGGGATACTGTTCAGGTCAGAGAAAACATTGTTTATCTGCTATGGTAACTTCCACAAAATTCCATGGCTAGTAATTTGTGAAACTAGAATTTGAATGCCAAGCCTTACAATATTTTCAGTGTGTCATGATAAAGTTCAGAAATTTATAAACTTCATTACAGATACCGTATTTTTTAGTTATAGAATTTCTGTTGGGTTTTCTATTATTACATTTCTTTCTCGACTGAGATTCTGTGTTTAATAACTGTGTGTCTATTCTTCTTCAATTCCTTAAGCATATTTAAAATTGCTGTTTTGAAGTTTTATCTTTCATCTCTTTTTATCTCTCCCTTTCTTCCTTCCACCCTTCCTCCCTCCCACCTCCTCCTTTCTTCTTTCCTTCCTAGAGCGGCTTTAACAAATTACAACAAACTTTGTGACTGAAAACCAGAGAAATTTATTCTCTCACCATTCTGGAGACCAGAAATTTGAAATCAAGCCCTTGGCAGGGCTGCACTCCCTTGGAAGACTCTGGGGACGAATCCTTCCTGCTTTGTCCGGGTTCCGGTGGCTCCATGTACCCCTCAGCTTGTGGATGCATAATTCCAATTTCTGTCTTCTCTTGGCATTCTCTGTTCCTGTCTCTTGTCTTCTGTTTTTTATAAGAACACTTACCATTGAGTTTAGGGCTCACCTGGATATTCCAGGATGATCTCATCTCAAGATCCTAAATTTAATTACATCTGCAAATACCATTTTCCAAACAAGGTCACATTCACAGGTTCTAACGGCCAGAACATAGACATATATATTTTGGGGTATTATCATTCAACCCATCATAGGTGGGTCTAGAATAAATCCATCTCTAGGGATAGAGTAGTTCTACTCCTAAGGTATGGACTTTCTGGCTTCTCAATTGAATACCAGGACTTTCCAGCAATCTCTAACTATTCAGGTCAATAGCAGCTCATATATATATATATATACATATATATATATATATATATATATATATATATATATCTCAGAACTCTTCTCAGTAGACCTTGTGGAGTCTTACCCTGCACATGCCCAGGTCAGTATTCAGCCAAACACTTTCGGGGACCTCTGATGCAGATTTACGGAGCTCTCTCTCTGTGCTGACCCCTCCTCCATGGTGCCGCGGCCTGCAAATTCTGGCCAGCCCATCAGCCCCAAACTTTTGATCTCTGAATCCTCAGTTCACGACTGCTCTTCTCTGCTTGGGCTCCATCTTTCTGTACTGTAGTCTGAAAAGTGCTTCCAGGCAGAAAGCTAGGGCACTCAGGAGGCCCAGCCCTTGTTCCAATTACTACTTATCTGTCCCCTTAACTGCTAGGGCCCTGACTGGTACGCATCCTGTTTTGCCTTCTCTCAAGGATCACAGTGCAGTGGTGTCTATTGTACAGTGTCTTAGAAGAGTGGCTGAGTAGATTTTGTTTTCCAGTTTTATAATTGTTTACAGTGGGAGGGCTAGCCCAGTAGCAGATACTCCATCATTGTCGGGAGGGATGTTCCTTCATAAACGTCATAATCTACATGTACATGTAGGTGGCTGCCAAGTGGAAGCCTGGAATTGAAAAATCAGATTTCCTCTGGATCATTTTTTTCTTTTCTACCAGTCATGATAAAACAATGGCTGGCTCAGAGATATCAAGGCAGTTTCTGGAGGCTAGAAAGAAATCCATCTTGCAGCACCAGTTATCCTTGTACATTGGATCTAGGCTTCAAGCCAGAGAAGGTTGGTACCTAAGACACTCAGAGATGGTGTAGTAGCAACAAGGGGGCGCATTGATCCAGTGTCCTAACAGCCTCACACTTAGTCACCTGGATAAATGAGGTCATGCTCATGGGATGATGAACAGGGTGGGAAATACACTCAAAGCTGTGCATTATTAAGGAAGCAGTAAGAGACTAAGGATGTGACATGAAAAACATTTTTAGTGTTTGAAGGACTGTCATGTGGTAGCAGGACTGAACTTGCTCTAAGTGAACCAAGTGATAGGAGTAGGATCAATGTGTGTTAGAGAGGAATGATTTGTTGATTGAACAAAAGAACTTGCTACTAACCAGAGCTCTCCAAAGGTAGAAGACTGCCCCTGGAGACCATGACTGCATGTCATCAGAGGTACAGTAGTTTTCTATTGCTGCCAACCCCCCACAGATCAGCACAGATCTAGCAGCTTAGAACAGCACTCGTTGGTTATCTCAGTTATGTTGGTCAGCAGTCCTGGCAGGCGGAGCACATCACTCTGCTCACAGGCTCATTCAGGGTGTTGGCAGCATTCAGTTCTACCTACCAGCATCCTTCCTGAAACAGAGCAATGCAAATATTCATAAAGAACACATGCACAGGATTATAATGACACATGGTAAACTTAAGCAGCAAGTAATAAACTAAAAATAGTCCTAGGGAAGAAAGAAGTAGCTTTATCCCGTGTGTTCATTTCCCTTTGCCTTTGATTCTCATTGTTCCTGTTTTGTGGTTTGAAGCTTCTTTTTTTGTGTGCGTGTCAATGAAGCTTGTGCAATGCTTTGAAAGCCCTGGATACACTTTAAATTCTACTTTTTTTTTCCCCTCAGCTGCTTTACCTACATCTGTCAAAAGCATATTTTAAAGAAGATGAATGCACATATTTAAAGCCAGTTTTAAAATTCCTTTTTAAAAGAAAATCAATGTTACTTCTTAAAGAATTCCCCGGTTGTCATTCCTTTGATTGTAGAGGCTTATTTTATATAAGAATTTTTATGTCATAATTCAAAAGCAGTCACCTAGGCGTCAGGTATATTTGACGCAGCACAGCTTTACTTTTACATGTTGGGACTAGGTGTCTGTAACTAGGTGTCTGCCAGGAAGATTCCAGCGCATCCCCGGTCCGCACAGGTAGACTCCAGGGGGACTGATGCTTATGAAATTCCCACCTCAGGGATGGAGGGGCCTTATAGCTACAGTTTTGTATTGGTATTGGCCACGGCCCCATCAGTGTGACCAGAACTCTGAGAGAGAGGTTTAGGGGTTTCATGAGAATATTGACAGTATAGCATTAGTCCCATCACAGGGGTTGAGGAAAGGCGCTGTCACAGGAAGGGGCTCCAAGGACATGCTGCCCCAGTTATGCGTTCGGTGTTTGTAGCCAAGTGTTACTTACAATTGTCATTGTCAGGTATCACTTCTGTTTTCAGAGTCCCTGGTGACTCGGCATAGGCCAGCCCTGGAGACAGTCAAGGGCTTAGATGACAGGTAGAGTGGTCTTTCCTTGGACCTCTCATCAACGTGGGTCACTAGAAATATAGCCCCACTCCCTGGCATCCTGCCTGACTTGCCATCCCTCTCTTCTTTGAGGGTTCTTCGCAGATGTTTTCTTTGAGAGGCAGCGCTGCCTTCAGGATTAGAGACACCAGCGTTTACATCTGGTCCCACAGCTTCATGCTTGTGTGGCCTTAGGAAATCATCTAATTTCAATTAGACTGCAAGGATAGATGAGATAGCACATGTGAAAATGTTTGGTCCATATTAGGTATTTAATACTACTGGGATTAATTTCATTTGTGTGGTGAATGGGTTGTGATTCTGAAACCTCTGTTATTTTTCTGCCTTCTTTAGCAGAGCATAGCCTTGGACAAACATTGATTGCCATTATTTTTTTTAATGCACAGATCTCTGTGTTAAGCAGTGTGAGAACTGTGGAATTAAAATAGACACGTCCCTATGCCTCTTTAGATGCTTCATCACAAGCATCAGTGTGAGCACTGGCGACTGACATGCCTGGAGATGCACGAGCCATGGGGTGGACACTTAGCTTGTCCCAGGGAGATTTTGTTCCATAGAGTCAGGGTATTTGAGGATTCAGTATTCATGGTTTTGACGATCATGACACACGTGAATTCCACGACCTGTATGTAGTCATTTAGAATCTGGGTGAGAGGCACGTATGAATTTCATGGACCCATGAAGTGGTGAGGAACCTTGCTTGGTTCCCAGCTTCCTACATCTCAGCGAGGCGTTGCTGTGTCCTGCTCATTGTCAGTGAACCGTCAAGTTTGTGATGGGGTGAAATGGTTCTTTGTGGCATGTGCCAGAAAGAAGGCCAACAGTTTGATGGTGATGGCAGGAGAGAGGAGAAAATGAAGGGATTTAAGAGAGAGATGGCTCTTTGACAGTTTTGGATAAACGAAACAATCAAATTTGGTGGTAGCTTTGGTCTATTATATTAATGAGTTGAACCAAATTTTATGTAGAAATAAGAAAACAATTCAAGAAACTGATTCAGCAAGAGCTAAAATTTATAGTTGTGAGAGAAACAAATAAAATGTAAACCCATATTGTTGGCAATGAAGAGAAACCAGACCTTTCTGCCACGGTTCATCTTCGGAGATTTAGTTTTTCTTGGAATTTTGTACCAGTCCCTGTCACCACCCTGCTGGCCTCCAGGAGGCATTGTTTCCCCTTCAATGATGATTCCAAACATGGGACAACAGATCCTTGTTTCGGTATACCCTGTTGCCCAGTAGGTCAAAGCCGGATGAGGTTTTATTTAGGGTTTGATAACGCACCGGAAATGAGTGACACCTGGCTCTCTGTTTAGTCTCACGGGGCATATGCAGTGGGCTTGTCTTCGAGATCAGGACCTCTCGCAGAGGTCTTCTTACCGGGCTCCCAGGCCACCTTCATTTGGCCCCGTTCATCTTCCCACGTTCACTTGGAATGCTCCCAAGATGTTAGATTCCTCAAATCCAGGCCCAAGGGACAGAGGCCTGCCTCAGGACCACCTGCTGTAGTTGTCTAGTGTAGTGCCCGTCTCTTTCTTGATGTTTTAAGCCAGCGATATGTGTTCCTTTCAGGGGAGACCCTTGCCCCTGCCTCTAGGAGTGGGGCTTTATTGTTGGGACAAATTTCATCGCAATGTTTTAATGTTGACAGAGAGCATTTTTCTTTTAACATTAGCAAACTCATTTTATTATTGGGTTGTCGGAAAAGTCATGATGTATGTTTTCTATGTTTTTCATTGCAAAAATGTGTCATGACTTTTCGAACAACCCCATATTTTGTTATGACTCAAGTGTCACTTGTCACTCCATCCTTAGAGCCTGTGCCCATACCAGCTGCTTCACACTGTGTCAACCGTGTCAACACAGTCCCTCTGTCATGTACCCCCTTAAAGGCTAGATGTTCAGAAAAACCTTAGTGTTCAGTTTAGTTTTTATGGGCAAGCCAAAGAAGTGAGTATAAGTCATAATTCCCCAGCAAAATATAAAAGTATCCACTAGCCATTTCTGCTTTTCAGAGATCCTTCTCAGATGGATTGTTCTATGGGGAATGTGGAAGGGGGGATGGGTAGGATTTCTGTTGGCCCATTTTCAGCCAGTAGGCAGCCTAGCTGCTGTCTTTATGGTTTCTCACCCCTCTATTTTGAAAAAATTAGCATTAGCCTACGCAACCTGATCCAAGGGGCTTGCAAAGTGGATGGGCTCCACCATTCTTAGATAGCCTTGGGCAGTTAAAAAGTAGAATTTGGGAGAAGGGTGTGTTGTTATATGATAATGATATGAGCTCCAGTTTACCCAAAGACTACTGCTTGTTGGGTACCATGTTACGTGCTTTTCATGGAGGTTTTCATTTTTCTCGTTCATTGCTCACATGTGTGTTAGATGCTTTTATGACTCCTTTCGTGTTGATGAAGATGGATTATTTAACTTGTCCAGTGGTGGGTATGGTGTGGACTCCAGCAGTCCCACCGTTCAGCTTAGATTCTTAAACACCCTGCTGTAAACCCTTTCAAATACAAATGCAGTCCATACCATGTATATTGGAATCATTAAAGATCCAAATAGGTCACTGAAAAATTTTTGTTATACTTTACATCCATGTATAAGGGCAGTATTTCTTAAACTTCCCTCAGTGATAAGGCTCATGTGAGATGCATATGAAATTAAAGACCAGCCAGTCTCACCCATGGAGACTATGATTCAGTTGGGGGCCAGCTGCACCATTTGACATTCCTGTCAGCAGTGTGTGATGGGCCCGATTTCTTCTCATCCTTGCCAAGAATTATTGTTTGTCTTTTTGATTACAGCCTTCGTGGAGGGTGCGAAGTGGTGTCTCATTGTGGTTTTGATTTGCCTTTCCCAATGACTCAATTCGTGAGCATCTTTGTAGGGGCTTATTTGCCATTTGTATGTCTTCTTTGGAGAAATGTCTATTCACACTTTTTGCCTATTTTTAAATTGGGTTATTTGTCTTTTTATTATTGTGTTGTAAGATTTTAAAAGTATATTCTATTGCAGTCACCCTGTAGAAATGGAATGCACCCCTCATCCAAAATTTGATTTGGGTATCAATACTGATAACACCACACATGCACCAAAGGGTATGAAAAGGTCTACTACTCACATAATTGGGCTTTCTGGGTGAGCAGGGCAGCCCTCCACACAAGTCTGAAAATGGTTTGGGAAAGTAAGGAAAGGAGATTAACTTGTCTTTTATTGTGTTTAAACGGGTAGGGCTAGGGAAGGGGTGGAGCTAGGGGGAGAGTTCCCAAGAACATGTCAGGGTTTTTGTTGTTTGGACTCTCTCCAATGCCCAAAGAGGGAGCACACAGGTTTTTTATCAGCTTGCCTGATGAGTGGCAGAAGAGGGAAGGAGAGGGCTGAGGCTTGAGAGGTCTCACACATCAAAAATGGAGTCACTTCTTTTTTACCTTTAAGTAAAGTCCCTTATCAGATATGTGTTTTACAGGGCCTTGATCCCCATTCTGTGTATCCTCTTTTCACTTTCTTGATGGCATTGTTTGCAGCAGGATTTGTTAAAATTTTGATCAAGTCCAGTTGCCTAAATGAAGGTCACAAAGATGTATTCCTATTTTTTCTTCCTCTAAGGAATTTATAGATTTAGCTTTTATCTTTGGGTATATGATCCATTTTAAGTTAATTTTGCATATGGATATGCTTTGGTGAGATGATATTTTACCTTTGTCAAAATTTGGTTGTCCATATATGTCCTTTTGCTGGATATTTTATTTTGTGTTCTTTGTTTATTTTTCTATCTTTTTGTCAACATCACATTGTTTTGGTTATTATAGCTTTATAAAAAGTTTTAAAATCAGGCAGTGCTGCAACTTTTTTTTTTCTCTCAAAGTTGTTTTATCTATTCTAAATCCTTAGCATTTCCAAGTGAATTTTGAAATTGGCTTGTCAGTTTCCACAAAATATATTGCTGGTAGTTTGATTGGAATTATATTGAATCTATAGATCAATTTGGGTGAGAATTGAAACCTTAATAATATTATTCAGTATTCCAACCCATGTACATAGTATATTTCTCCATTTTTTTTCAGTCTTTAGTTTATCTCAGCAGTGTTTTATTGTTTTTGTTTTATACATCTTACTCATTTTTGGGCGATTTATCACTAAACAATTGATATTTTTTATGCAATCATACATATTGGTTGTCAGAAAAGTCATGATGTATTTTTTCTAAGTTTTTCGTTGCAAAAATGCGTCATGACTTTTCCGATAACCCAATAGTATTTTTGTTTTTAATTTCTGATTGTGTATTGTTAGTATATAGAAATCCAGTTGATTTTTTATATTGATCTTATATCCCATAACCTTGCTAAACTCACTTATCAGTTCTAGTGCTTTGTTATGGTTCTATCACATGTTTTTTTCTGCATAGATAATCATGTTATCTGTGAACAAAGACAATTTTATGTCTTTCTTTTCAATATGGCTTTCTTTTCCCCCTTTAATTTACTGCACTGATGAGGGCTTCCTGTATGATGTTGAATAGAAGTGGTGAGAGTGAACATCGCTGTCTTGCTACTGATCTTAGGGAGAAAGTATTCAGTCTTTCATCATCATGTATGATATTTGCTATAGGTTTTTGAAGATGGGGTTGAAGACATTCCTTCCATTCCTACTTTGTTGAGAGTTTTTATCAGGAATAGATGTAAAGTTTCATCAAATGCTTTTTCTGTGTCTATTGAAGTGATCACATGTTTATTTTTATTATGTTAACATGGCAAATTCCATTAATTGATTTTTAAATGTTAACCCACCTTTTCCTTCATGGGATAAACCCCTCTGGTGATTGTATTAGTTTCATGAGCTGTTATCTAAGTGCCACAAACTGAGTGGCTTGAAACAACAAAAATGTATTCTTTCATAGTCCTAGAGACTATAGTCTAAAATCAGTGAGTCCAAGGTCATCCTCTCTCTGAAGCCTCTAGACAGTATCTTTCCTTGACTCCTACCAGCATCTTTTGGTGGCCGGCAGTCCTTGGCACCCCTCGGCTCGTTGATGCATCACTCCAATCTCTGCTTCCATCATCACATGGCATCCTCCCTGTGTGTCTTTGTGTCCATCTTCTTCCAAAGACACCAGCCATTGGATTAGGGCTACCCTAATGCATCCTGGCCTCATCTCAACTTGGTTACATCTGCAAAGATCTTACTTCTAAATAAAGTCACATACTGGGGGTTACAACTTGAACATATCTTTTCAGAGGACAGAGTTCTACCCACTACAGCAATGATGTATTATTTAAAAATATATATATATATTGTTGGAATCAGTTTTGTAATGTTTTGTTTAGAATTTGTCATGTAGGTTCATGAGGGATATTGTTCATTGTTTGTTTTTAAAAAACACTTCTAAAAATCTATATCAAGGCAATGCTAGCTAGACTTAGAATGAGTTGTGAAGTATTTCTTCGTCTAATTGCTGCAATCAGTTGTGTAGAATTAGTAATATTTCTTTTTTAAATGTTTGATGGAATACTCCAATGAAGCAATGTGGCCATGAAATTTTCTTCCAGAAAAGGTTTTTAACTCAGAATTCACTTGCTTTATAGATATTGAGCCATTTTGTTTATCTGTTTCTTCTTCAGTGGACTTTGGTTTTTTTTCAAGGACTTCGTCCATTTCATCATAATTGTTGTTTTTATTGGCATAATATTATTTTTAACATTAACTTATTATCCTTTTAATATCTGCAAAATTTATAGTGATTTTGTTAATTTATGCCTTCTTCCTCTCTCTCTCTCGCTCCCTCTTTTTCTTTTTTTTAACTGACCAGTTAGTTTAGGGTCACTTTCTTTCTTTCTTTTTTTTTTTTTTACTGACCAGTTAGTCTAGGGGTATCAATTTTATTAGTTTTCTTAAGAGGCTAGAATTTGGTTATATACATTGACTGTATTACTTTTCTGTTTTCAATTTTATTTATTTCCATTCTGATCATTATTATTTCCTTTGCTCTGTTTTCTTTGTGTTTAATTTGCTATTTCCCCCCCTTAAGATGAAAGCTAAGGCCATACCTTCTTCTTTTCTAATACAGATGTTTAGTGCTGTAAATTTTCCCCTATGTACAACTTTATCAGTATACCATACATTTTGGTATTTTGTATTTTTATTTTCATTTTTGATTTATTCCTTTGATTCTGATTTATTCTTTTGATTTATTTTTTGATACATAGGGTATTTAGAAGTATTTGGCTTAGTTTCTAAATATTTGGGGATTTTAAAAGAGATCTTCGGTTATTGATTTCTAATTTAATTCTATTTGTTCAGAGAACACATTTTTTTTTTTTTTGAGGGCAGTTTCACTGGCCCTCATATGTGGGACCCGAACCGGGGCCGCTGGCTTCCCAAACCAGCGCTTAACCACTGCGCCACTCGGCGGGCCTGGACACATTTTTTTTTAATGTCTTGAATCCTTTTAACTTTATTAAAGTTTGTTTTATGGCTCAGAATATGGTCTATCCTGGTCAATATTTCAAGTATCATTGAAAAGTGTGTGCATTGCGGTATTGTTGGTGTGTTCCATAAATGTCAATTAGTTCAAATTGTTTGGTGTTATTTTCAAGTTGCCTGTACCCTTCCTGATTTTCTGTATAATTATTTGTGTTTTATCAGTCATCAACAAAAGAGTAGTAACACATGCACATGCAACTATGCAACTATGAATGTGGATTTGTCTATTTGTCCTTGTAGTTCTATCAGTTTTTCCTTCATGTATTTTGAATCACTGTTAACAAAGACATAAACATTTATGATTGCTATATGCTCTTGATGAACCAATCCCCTTTTTCCTCTATGTTTCATTTTGGATAGTTACTGGTGCTATGTCCTTGCAGGTTTTTTCTGTAGTGTCTAATCTGCCATTAATCCCATCAAATACACTTTTTAAAAATCTCAGACATTATTGTTTTCATTTCTAGATGTTTGATAAAGATATTAATAATATTATCTAACTTTTTGGAGGTATGGAATACGGTTTTAATAATAATCATTCTAATGTCTGCTAATTCTGACATCTGTATCTGTTATGACTGATTTCAAATTAGTGATTTATTTTACCTTATGGATGCTATTTTCCTGCTTCTTTGCATGCCTGGTGATTTTTGATTGGAGGCCAGGCAGCATGGATTTTACCTTGTTGGTTGTTGGATGTTGTATACCTATAAATATTTTTGCAGCGGGCATCAGCTACATTACTTGGAAACAGCTTGATCCTTTACTGTCTTGCTCAGAGGATTTGTTTGGTAGGACAGAGCAGTGCTTAGCATAGGGCTAATTATTCTTCAGAACTGAATCAAGACTTTTCTGAGTACTCTACCCAATGTTCTGTGACTAATGAGGTGTTCCAGTCTGGCTGATGGAAATGGGCAATATTGTTGTCTCTTATGAGCCCTAAGTACCATTTCCTGTATTCTTTCTGATGGTCCTTTCCTTGAGATAATTTCCTCATGCGCTGATCAGGTGTCCTCCTTAATACTTCAGTAGGACCATCTGCCAGTTTCCGGATTTCTCCGTGTAGCTCTCTCCTCTCTGGGATTCTGCCCTGTGAACTCTAGCCACTCTGGTCTACTTTTACTCTCAGCTCCATCTCCTCAACTCAGGGGGTCAGTCAGGCTCTGCCTGGGTTGTCCCTTTCTGTACTACACCTAGAAACTTTGCAAGGCAGAAAACTGGACCAGTCATAGGGCTCACCCCGTTTGGTTCCTGTCTCTCATGGACCACTCTCCTTTGTTACTTAATATGGAAAAGTTATTTTATGTTTTCTTTCTTTCTTTCTTTCTTTCTTTCTTTCTTTCTTTCTTTCTTTCTTTCTTTCATTCATTCATTCATTCTTTCTTTACTTTTTCTTTTTTCTTTTTGGGTTGTTGTTTTAGACAATAGGGTAAATCTGGTCCCTATTATTCCAGTTTTGACTGGAAGCAGAAATCCCCATATGCAAAATTTTGTATATGTATGCATATGTACATATTTTTTTCTGGAGAGACCCCCCATAACTTTCATTAGATTTTCTAAAAGGTATGAACCCTCTGTAAGAGCAGGTAACACTTATTTGTAATAGTCACCATCAATTTTCTTCAATCTTATTTATTTCCTTAAGTCTTTTTGTCTGTGCATCCCATTACATATTTCTAATTAAAAAAAATAAATGTAAATTTTCACTGTATTATAAATATTAACATTTTAAAAATAAATATTTTATATCACTCTTTTAAATGTATCCATTGGATTCTAACTATCATAGCAATTTGATACTCAGAATTCTCCATTTAAAAGCAAGATTTTCTTTAATAGTTAAAAATTTTACCGTGCTCCCTTCATTCTTTGAATTCACCTTTCCATTCCATTTCTCTAATAGAATGTTGCCCTAATATAATATATTTTATGCTTGAAAGTCTTTTTGTTACCCTACTGTATCTAAGGTCCCCAAGACTACCTCTAGTTTCTTTTTCTTTCTTTTTTCTTCTTTTTTTTGAGGGCAGTGTCACTGGCCCTCATATGTGGGACCTGAACCGGGGCCGCTGGCTTCCTAAGCCAACGCTTAACCACCACGCCACTCGGCCAGCCCTGACTACCTATAGTTTCAATGATTTTCTAGGAAGACTCACAGGACTCAGCATATTGTCATCTTCATGGTTGTAATTTATTACAGAAAAATCATATAAAGGAAAATCAGCAAAAGGAAAAAACACATTTGGTGACGTTCGGAGAAAACTGGGCTCAAGCTTCCAAGTGTCTCTCTCAGTGGAATCACACTGGATGTGCTTAATTCTTTCAGCAACAAGGTGTAACAACACATGTGAAATGTTGTGTATCAGGACATCTCATTAGACACTCCGTGCCCAGGGCTTTAATTGGGGGCTGGTCATGTAAGCATCTTTTTTATAGGACATACCAAAACTTCAGATTCCCAGAAGGGAAATATGTATTCTGCATAAGTCATCATTTTAGTCCTTCAACTCCTCCTCCTCCTTCTTCCATTTTTTGATTTTGTTTTTGAAAGAAAATGTTTAAAACTACCTGACTTGAAAAACTATGTGGTATACCAGTGGTTGGCAAACTTCTCTGTAGAGGGCCAGATAGTAAATATGACAGGCATTGTGTGCCACGCTATCTTTTTCTCAGCTGTTCAACTCCGTAGTTGTAGCGTGATAGCAGCCATGGACCAAACAAAACCAAATGGGTGAGGCTGTGTTCTAAGAGAAATTTACTCACCCAAACAGGTAGACAGTAGGTTTTTGCCTGCAGGGTGAAGTCTGCCAACCCCTAAGCCACACAATTATTAGAATCAGCTTCCTTTTCCCACACCAACATCAATGTATTATAAAGCTGATATAAACGCCAGTCCAAAAAACTCAGTGGCATAAAATGTTGGCCTATTGTAACTAACATTAATGAAAAGATGGGCTAAGTCTCCTGCAGGAGAGAGTAGATGGCTGATGACCTCCTACCTGAATTTTCACTGTGATACAGACGTTCACTGTATTTTGAATGGTTTCTTTTGTGACCTGGGGATTTTTACACCGAGGGGTACACCATGTTGAGTTTGGGAAGGAGTGAGAAAGCTGCTTTCTTTGATAAATCGTGAGACCTAATATTGTGAAAAGGGAAAGGAGGAAAAAAACCCCAAACCTCCATCACAGCCTTGGTCTTACACAGATCACTTTAACAAAGCGCACACATAGGAGATTAAGGAACATCTGGGGTGATTGTGTTGAAGACTTTTGAGCTCACATGCCCATTGAAAATTCTTCCAGTGACTCCAGGGTTACTTTAGCTTGCGCTGTGAAAATTTAGAGAACTTCCTTTCTGTTTCTGAGCAATTCAACCAATTACAGTTCCACCCTTGTAACTCTCTTTAGTGTTGCTTGGTGGTGGATTTCCTGCAGTCATAACTCATGTTGTCATCTCAGGTGTCCCATGTCCCAAACAGACTTGTATCTACAAATGCTTCATTTTCACCTTAATTCAACCCACACATGGAACTGAGCACTGCTACTCGCTTTCAAAAAAATATCCACAGTATCATACTCACCTATAATTTTGATAACTTTTGGTAAAATTTTGGGAAGATCTAGGAAATTACAGGGAAAGGAAATCATACAGGTTTCTGCCAACTTAATCTGTGTATGCCTCAGTTTCCTCAGTTGTAAAATGGGAATAGTAGTAGTGTTATGTCTGAAGGTGGTTCTTAGGACTAAGTCATAACTTTTATTATTATTCTGGTTCTGCTTTTCCCATCCCACCTTTGGTCCTCACTCCCATTCCTCCAAGATTCCTTTCTTGGGAGCAGCGCGTTTTTGCCCTCTTCAGTTCTCCTACACAGCCGCTAGGGGGCAGCGGGCGTTCCTTCCACAGGGACAGACTTCCAATGAAAACTGTCTCCTTAAGAGGAATCCTGGGTCAGCTGTTAGGAGACTAATTTTCTCCATCTTGTTACCCTGGGTATTGATGGGCTCCATGTGGGTGTTTGAAGCCTATTCTTTAACTGCTGTCAGATAACTTGCTTGTTCTCGAGGGCCAGTCTCTGGATAGCTTTCTTTTACCTCAAACACAGCAGTATTGATTGGGAAATGTTCCCTTTGGTGATAGATTGGAAGGAAGGCCAGATTTTGTTTATTTATTAAGAAATAATGTCAAATCATCTTAGATCCTTCAGAACCAGGGAGAGATATCGGGCACAAAGTGACTATTCAATGAATATTGACTGAATGAAACAACTCAGCATTTAGACCTTCCTGTCTTATTTCTTTCTCAAAACCGGTACAAGGCTCAAGAGCTCGGGCCTCAGAACGGGACTCAAAACTGGGTTATTTATTCAACATGAGAGGCAGGGCCGTGTAGTGATGGGGGGATGGGCTCTCCTGCCAGGGTGCTGTGGTTCTAAATCAGGCTTCACAACATACTCTGGACCTCAGTTTTCTCATCTTTACAATGGGCATCATGGTAATGCCTATCTTATAGGGCTAGTGTGGGAATGAATGAGTTACTCCACAGAAGGTGTTTTCAGCACAGTGCCTGGTGCAAAGTTAGCACCACATAAATGTCAGCTATTCATTCAATGAACTTAATAAACTGAGTGCTAAGCATGTCTCACAACCTAGACTGGGTGCTGGGAAATATGGAGATTAAAACATAGTCCCAGGCCATAAAGCGTTTAGACTTTCCATGGGGCATCAGCAGGGCACAGGGGCGAATTTTCAATGAGTTTCATGAATTCACAAAAGCAGGTGAGTCCCACCCCCACCAATCTCTTGTACTTCCAGAGATGTCCCACATAACATATGATGATCTAAAACTCATATCCACACTCCACTTTTTTCCCCAAGTATATGTAGTCCTAGCCAGTAATGTAAGATAAAAGAAAATATTATTTCCAAAACACTGACTTTGGAGTTGTCGATAATGTAGAATTTTCAGGGCTCTGAAAGAAAATGTAGAGAAGCAACCTTAAAATGCAGTTTATGGAACTTTTTTTGTTTTTCCTAAGGGAAATGGTAGAAATTCCAGTGCAAACATATAATTGTTTTGGTAAAAAAAAAAAAAAAAATCAAAGGTAACAGAAACATTAAGTGCCTGTGAGAGTTGGAGGAAGCTTCTCAGAGAAGGTTGCATTTTAACAAGGTCTTGATGGGTGAGCTGGAACATGTCAGATGGAAAGGCCACTCCAGGAAAAGGAACCAGTTTGTACCACGGCCAGGAGCATGGGAGGCCGAGGTGTCTTGGGGGAATCCCAGATAGCTCAGCTTAGCTGCACTGTAGGGAGGGTGACAGCAGTGTTCAGTGATGGGAAAAGGAGGGTGAAGCTAGGTGGTGAAGGGCCTTTTGTACCTCGTTCAGAGCTCAAAATGGATCTAGTGTGACGGGAAGGGTTGCAAGAAGGGCAGAGACTAGATCACACCTGCAGTTTGGAGAGACTGTTCTGGTTGATAATGGGTTGGAATTGCAATGGTCAAGTAAGGCTCACGGGGCCTAGAGAAGGGCTGGTGTTCTGGACACTGGCAAATTGTTGGACCTGATGCCGCCAGAGCGTGACTAGGATAATTTCCATTGTGTTAGACGTTGTGGGTTACGCCACACAGCCTGTTTACCAGTGCATTGTAGACTCTACCTGCCGCTGGTGAAGCTCTGTCAGAGCACATAGGTATTATTAATACATCTCATTTTTTAGGTGAAGAAGCCATTTCTTTAGGTGAAGTTCAAAGTCACTGAGCCCATCACTGGTTGTGGTGGTAGAGCAAGGACAAGAACAGGGATTTGGAGCCCCACTCGCGTGCCCGCTGCCATGTGTTCAGAGAGAATTCTTCACAGTTCCTGCCTTCTTGGTCCTGAAATGTGTGAACCTGAAACCCAAAACTTGGACCTCCCAAGCCTCTTTCGTGTCGCTTCACCTTGCCCCCCTGCTCGCTGTCAGCCCCAGTCTGCCTTCCTTCCTGATCCCGTTTAAAAGCCGTGGGATGCACCTTTCAGTTCCCAGGGTCCTGGGTTTTCTGGTTTGTGCTCAGGAGTCCCTATATTTCTGACCTAGTGGGACCCTATTATATCCTTGGTATGGGGTCCCATCTTTCTTTTTAAGGATAAGGCATGCAGCCGGTGTATTTCTTTAACTACTTTTCAAAGTCATTCTCTATGTATCATTGATCCTTCTTTCAATAATTGTCTACTTTCTCAAAAGCCAACCCCTATCAAAGAATTCAATTAATAATCACCTTTAAGAGTAATTAAAGATGGAAGATTTATAACATGTATGCATGTTCTGTTGCTCCTAAAAGATTCTTTCCTTTCTCAGGCCCATGACCCTCACTTTTCATTCCTGTAATATAAATATCAGGAAATGAATGATAAATTTGTTCCATGATTGCCACTGAGGCCATGGGTTTGCTCTTTCCTGCTGTCTCTCTGGCCAGACCCCATTTGTCCCTGGGTGCCTTTTGCTTAGCACAGGGCCTAGAACTCAGTGGCTGCTAAACAACTGTTTGCATGATTAAATTTCCAAAGAGCCAAAGGGACAGGAAGGGGGAAGACATCTGTGTTTCCCTGTTATGGATTGAACATTTGTTTCCCCCAAATTCTATGTTGAAACGCTACCCCTCACCTCCCACCACCATGTGATGGTGTCAGGAGGTGGGATTTGGGCCGGTGATAAGGATTAGATGAAGTCATGAGGGTGGAGCCCCCATCATGGGATTAGTGCCCTGTTAAGTGTCCCTTCTCTGCTCTGCATCCTATATCCTGTGAGGACTCAGTGACAACTGGGCAGTCTGCCACATGGAAAAGGGTTCTTCTCCTCAGGGTCTGCACATGCCCGTACCCTGATCTTGGACTTCCAGGGCTGTGAGAGATGAACTTCTGTCTCTGGGATTCTTGTTAGCGAGCCCACGGTGACTAAGACTTCTTCCTCATCTATTGCCTGAAAGACAAAGAAATGAGGGAGACAGCAGCCCTTGAGGATCTTGTTAAAGTCTCTGCTGACTTCATGTTGTAACCCATTCTGCAGATACCTGGGGGTAGGAGCCCTACTCAGGGGGCTTTTCATGCGGGAATTCTGCAACTCTCCTGAGGTGAGGCTGCTACTGGGGTTCCTGGAACAAGGCAGGATGTTGGAGGGGTGCCTTGGGCTGGGCTTAGTGGGGGTCCTGGGGGGCGGCAGGGTCTTTGCTGAGAGTAGACAGAGGGAGGAGGAATGGTTCTACCATTTGGAATTAAGACCAGAGAGAAAAAATGTTGAATCCGTGTTTTCACCTTCCTTACCAATGCCATGAGAACACTTTTTTCCCAGCTGGATTTTATGGACACCTAATATATATGAAAATCAGGGAGACAGCAACGTTGTTAAAAACAAGGAAAAAGAGCAAGGTTTTGTTTTGTTTTTGTTTTTGTCAGAGTTGAAACTTTCTACCTGCTTCAAGGTCAGTTACTTAATGACTTAACTTGTCTGTAAAATGGGACTAAGGAGAATCACCTTGAAGTGTGGCTTTATGGATTAAGTGTAATAAACAATGTCTAGACTTACTATAGTGTCAATTATAGAGGAAGCAAGCATTCCATGAAAGGGAGCGTCCTTCCTGTCCAAAGAGGATGCTGGGGTTCTTATAGTAAACAGACAAACATCTGACTTTGGCGGAAATTTAAACCCCTCGGTGAATGAGCAGCATCCCTGCATTTGGCTACGTGATCCCAGGGTGCACAACACATAGAGCTTCATGCTGATCCCATGCTCAGGTTTGCTTTGCAGGCATAATTCTGAAATGGGCAAACAAATGCATTACAACTTCCCAAGGACACCCAGCAGATACATTGTTCTAGTCGTGAAGTCCACAGAGCTTGGTGATGGTGGGAAGAAGTAGAACAGAGTTCGACTGTGCCAAGTAACTTTAAGGCAGGAAGGGGCTAGAGAAGACGGGATGGCTTGTGCCATTTCTGGATCACTCCCTGCCCCATTTGAATAGCTCTGTCCCACTCCAAGGCCAAATAGGAAATATTTTTGTCCCCATTTCCTATCTCCCTTCTCTATCAGTAGGCAAACTGGAGGATAAAACTCAAACTCACTGATGGATACTACATGGTCCAAATCTGTGTCTGAAATGGAATTGAAATAGGGTGACCTGCAGAGGGTAGACAAAGCATCCTTTTTTAGCTAGGTTGATGGCAAACCCTTCTGGACAATAGTCAGAAATACGCGTCCTTTCCCCAAGCCGTCAGGGACCTTATGCAGAAGGATGGAAGAGGAGCTGCTTTTTCTAATACCAGAGACAAAGCTTCTAGAATTCTCCATGCTCGATAAAGTTAATGACAACTCAAAGATACTGCATTCCATAGCTGTGTCTGTATGTTTACCGGGGCACTAATCAAAGGAGCGATGTATTTTTTTGTTCCCTTTCTTTTTCATGGAGGCAACCTAAATCAGATGTCACCTCCCTAGGAAGATCTTCCCTGATCCTGTGCCCCTCACTCTCTACCAACCCCCCTCAGCACTGCCCTGTAGTTAGAATAGCACCCTGTTTCTACTTAACCCCACCTTACAGCCTGCCATGCTGTGCTGTGATCACCGCTTACCTGCCACTTTCCCTACTCACATGAGAGTTCTCCCACACGAGGCAAGATTTCACTCTTCTTCAATAGTGTCATAGAAAATGCACCTGTGTCTCTGAAAGTCATCCAGACCTGGGTTCAAGTCCCAGCTCTGTCAGTGACTAGCTGTGTGACCTTGTGAGTCCCCCTTACTGTGCAGAGCCCAGTTTGTCAATGGTACAGTGGAGAGAGCAGTACTGAGCTTGGGGATTTGGGGTGAGAGTTAAACGAGATACTGTAACCGAAGCACTAGCACTGTCTCTGATTCATAGCCAGGATTCGAAGCTTTAGTTGGTTGAATGAATGGATGATTCATACTTTCCGCTGCCTGGAGAAATAGGGGGACCTTTGTACAGGAGCAAGTGGGCCCCCTTGGTGCTTGGTGGAGTGGCACCTGCAGCCTGTTTGCTGTGCCTGCAAAGGAGGAAGTGTGGTCTGTTCTCGAACTGTATGTGAAAAGAGTTTACACCCAGTTACAAGATAAGTCCTGGGATCCAATGGACAGCATGGTAACTGTAGTTAATAGTACTGAATTGTATACTTGAAAGTCATAAGAAGGTAGATTTTACAAGTTCTCATCCCATACACACAAAGGTAACTGTGCGGGGTGGTGGATGTGTTAACTGGCCTTATTGTGATGATCATTTTGCAACATCTACGGATATCAAATCATCACACTGTACATCTTAAACTTACACAATGTCATATATGTCAGTTATATCTCAATAAAGCTGGAAACATAGTTTATTTTGAGGTTACTCTTGGGATATTTGAAAAATTAATTAAAAAATATTGAAGGGATTGTATGAAAGACACAATAAGAAAAGTAAATTCCTAAGAGTCTGGACACCTAGGTTTCAATTCCGAGTCTGACATTATGTGAGCTTGGGTAAGTGAGCCTCATGTCTGAGAGTGTTTCCACCACGCTAAATGGGCGTGAGGATGCTGAATTAATTAATGATTGCATGAAGATATCTTGATCATTTATTATGTTTGAGGAACCATGCTGATTACTGGGGAATGTTGGAATGCATTAATATATCTAGATTATCCTGCATATTTTCTTTCAAATGTTAAATTCTGTCCATCTATGAATTTTCTAGGTTGACATTGCAACAGAATTAGGTAGCTTTTATGAGCTATAGTCCATAGCTGATTTCATCTCAGATACACTTATTTGCCACTAGAGAATGTTTCTGACCTCCCGGATTAAAGTTAGGCTCTAACGTGGAAATATACCTGAACTTGCTAAGAAATTGTATTGTTAGTGACCCTGTGAGTTCTGCTCATGCATGGAATTGGGGGAATAAAGTAGGTCTTTGGTACAGGTTTTGGTAGGCTTGCTATGAGCCTATCTGGTGGCCCGTCACTCTGAAGGTTTTGATGAGCCATCTCTGATTAGAAACATGACCGGAAGCTCTGCTTTAGAGCGTTCCATTTGATCACTTCGCATGTGCTTCTGAGTTTGGAGGGGAAGGCCTGGGGAATATGCTAATAGCCTCATGTCAGCAATAAGCAAATAGGAACCATAGTGTCTGTTAGCCATGATAGAACCGTACCTGTGAGGAGACCCACGTGTGCGTTCCCTTTGCTGAAGCTGGTGTATCCGCTGAAGAAGGCAGCTCTGCTGAGGGGCCCCTGGTTCTGTGCTTTCACGACTGTAGCATCTGGGTTTTACCATTCACTATGGGGCTTGAGATTCCAAAGAAGAGGCCCACATCTCTAACATCTCTAACCACACTTTCAGCATAAATGGAAATCGTTTTCCCCGTTAGATTCAAACTCAGCTGTCATGAGTTGAGCCAGGCCTGACCAGACTATGTCGCCCCTTCCTTTCTTTGGTCCTCAGTTTCTCCATTTGTCTGTGGAGGTTTTCAACTCCAGCTCTGATACTCCACATTTCACCTTGGGAAGTGAGTCTCAGGGTCTCTGCTCCTGAATACTGGGGAAAAAGCAGTCCTAAGTGAGGCAGCAAGATCATCTTTGCTTTAGCTTCAACTCACCTCTTCTTTCTGGGCCTCGGTTTCTATATGGTAAAGTAAAAGGTTTGGAAGGCAATTTCTTGAACCACTGTGTCCCAATTTGGTAGTCAGAGAAGCTACTGGAACAGTTCTCAACCAGCTTGAGAGAAATAGCAAACCTGCCAATTGGAAAAAAGAAGTGACTGCCACTGCACCTGATTTTCTAACTGGTCAAGTCCTTCCTCTTTCCTCTGTGGGAATTATGTTTGAAAAGTAGAGAACACAGAGGCCGGAATAAGCACAAATGTGAAAAAGAACTGGGGAATCTAAATCCACACTCTGATAGCAATCTGTGGCTGAAAATAGGAGACCGATCCCTAAGACAAAATCAGCAGAAAGTCTTGACTATCAGATAATTTGCCGCTTTGACAATTGAGTTTCGCCTCCTAATTGAGCACAGCCCTCCATGGGAGTGGGTGACACTCAGCAGCAGCATGAGCAGCAATCACCCGGCTTTCTGTGTTCCAGGAAGTATTTTGAGTCTGTCAGCAACCCATCCATCTGCTCTGCCTTCCTCCTTCCTGAAAAGAGCGTCTGCTAGAAAGCGCAGGGCCGAAGGCCAGGAGAGATGTGCTCCGAGCTCCCAGGTTGCTTTGCACTTCGATGAGGGTCAGCAATTTCTAAAAAGAGCTCCCTGCTCTTCCTGGGAGCAGCCATGCAAGGGGGAGCCAGCAGTTTTTGAGCTCGCAGAGGTCTACCTGTAGATGTCCTGCTGAAAAGAGCTGCTTGTGCACCCTCCCAGGATTATACTGGGTGGGAAGGGGTCCCACGTCCAAGAGCCCTCGAGGAGGAATTTGTGCAAACACAGGCCATCTGGAATTTCCACAGATGTACAGATTGTTATGGACAGGGAGGCCCCACCTACTAAGTGGGTTATGTGTCTTCCCTACCTTTCACTTGGCCATTGACTCCAACCATTCATGAATATTTTATTAGGTGCATACTATGTGATAACTACCTCCCTTCCCTACCTCACTCCTCATCCCTTGTAGAATGTAAATTCCAGGAGAGCCAACATTTTGTTAGTTTCATTCATGGATGAATAAAAAGTATCTATAAAAATGCCTGGCACATAGTAGACTGTTATGCATATTTAGAAGGACTGGGCTAGGGGTTAGAGATGTTAAAATCAAGGCTTTACCCCTCTCTTTAGCTTCCATAAAATGAGGGAGGCAGATATTTATTGTAACATGGTAAGATGTAGAATGGAGGTGTGTGTAGGGGAGAGGTGAAATGCTGGTCTTTCTGGGAGTTTTAGAACCAGGGACAATTGCTGGAAGCATTAGGAAAGCATTCCTTTCAGTATGAGCGAGGACTCTCTAGGAAGCATCTCAAAGGTAGCCAGTTACTTTTTACTGGAGGCTTGATCCGCAGCTGGAGATGTGGTAGAACGTGCCCTCCAGAAGATGGAGCTAGATCAGAGATCTCAGACTTAGTGCCCTGCACGCTGGGTCATGGGGTGCTGGCTAGCTGCCGCAGGGGGAACCGGAGGGCAAGGCCACGCTCCAGCATGTATTAGGGTTGAGCAAGAGTGCATTTGAGCCTAAGTCTTCTGATTTTTTTTTAGTGACTGAGCCCAATACCTAAAAGTGCCCTTCCGTATCCAATGACCCACAATAACGCTAACTTTAAACCTGACCATGCTAGCATTTTGCATTAGATTATAGCATATTAGGACTGGGGGAAACGTTTGACATAATCTCTAAAGGTGATTTTTTTACCTTTTGGCCATCTTTGACCTACTTTAAAATGTCATGGCTGTTACCCAGGAAAATGCACATATATCTTTATGACAAAATGCGGTGTGCAAGGAAGTTCTGAATTTTGCATTTTCCATGAATCCCATTGTAGAGTCCTCAGCAGCCTGTGGACCTCAGGGGAAGAGTCTCTGGTTTACTTCCACCCTAAACCTCACAGAGGGGGAAGTGAAGGCCAAGAGGCAGCACTGGGGGAGAGGAAAGTCCACAGAGCCTGGAGTCAGAAGGTCTTTATTCAAGTCTTGGTTCTGCCTTTCATAAATGTGTTCTTGGAACACTGAAGAAAAGTTTTACACAGGATGCAATGAAACAAATATTAAAATATTACAAAGAATGCCTTTTTAAGTCTTCCTGAAATAGAGGAAAAGATAAGAGATAAAACAAGTAACAAAAGCAGAGGTGTAGAAACTGGATGGATGAGAAGTTGGAAAGGGGAGCAGAAGCTATGTATATAGAAAAGAACTGTCAGGGCCCAACAGCTTATGCCAGAACCACAAGTTTATGGCCAAGTCAGGGCAGCATGGCAGAGCCCTGGCTGGCGACACCCGACTGGCACACCTCACCCTTCCAGGCCTCCTAGACTTCCAGCCTTCTGTTATAATGGGATAGTCGGTACTGATGGTGAGGAAATGATCCTGTGCCTACTTACCACAGGATAGTGGTATTGGGGTAATGGTCATATCTGTGATTGAAAGTGGAAGGTGGTCCCTGCTGGGTTTGACCAAGAAGGGTGCTCGGGATTAAGGTTACACCCTGCTTCCTTGGTTATGCCAAGCTGAGAGGCTTCTATTGACAACAGTTTCTTAATGTTTTTACATCACCCTAAAGGTTGTAGGAGTGTTGTTGCCTCAGAGTTAATAGGGCAGCACATTCAAATACTATGGGTCTTAATTTCTTTGTTTATATAATACAAACAATCACAACTGCATTGCTTACAGTTGTATTGAAATATTGCTGAAGGTGATTTGGGCACAATTGCTTTATTGGCTGGTTGGGCTTAACCTGTTATAATGGGCATTTAAACATGGTACTGTTCAAAGGGGGAGGATTATTAGCACAGCAGACTTATAAAACTGCAGAGGAAAGCCATAGCAGTACCCATAGGAGTCCATATTAGACTTCATGCACAAGTATAATTTCAAAGCTAAGAATTACCAGATTTGAGACAACACCAATAGCAAGGAAAAGATGAACAATAAAGCAAATTCAAGGTGTACAAGATACTTAAAAACAAACAAAAATAAACCATTTATTGTCTTTAGATTTGGAAGCGTATTGTATCAATATAATACAAAAAGGTCAATATAAAGTTTAATTAATCATATAATAAAACTAGACATGGGAAATTAAAAATATATGCTGATATGAAAATGTCAATGGATGGTCTAAATGAAGACATTGGTACAACTAGCTGATTATAAAGATGAAGTCTAGGACGTAGGGTAAGCAGACAGGTGGAAGACAGGGGAAGCAAATTAAGAAACATGAGGATAGATTGAGGGGTTCAACATCTAGCAAACTGCAGTTATAGAAAGAGAAAACAAAAACAACGCAGGAAATAAAATATTCAAAGAAAAATGGAAGATCATTTTCTGAGCTGAGAAATTGCATCTCTACATGGAAAGGCTGAGCTGGATTAATCGAAAAAGATATCCTAGATTATGAAAAATATATATTTCAGAAATCCTAGGATAGAAAGAAAATCTTACAGGCTTTAAGAGAGAAAAACACGTTATCTACAAAGAAACACACATACACCAACTTAGATTGTTTTCATTAGCAGCTTTGGGGACAATAGATATAGAGCATTGTCTTTAAAATTCTGAGAGAGAATGGTTTAAATCTCAAATTCTATATCCAGATAAGCCATCGACCAAGTTAAAGCCAAAATAAAACACTTCTAGACATACGTGATTTCAGAGCTTACTTCTCAATATCCTATATGAAAAAAACAAAATGTTACTTTAGGAGCTATTTTAGCAGACTAAAAAGGAATCCATGAAAGAAGATGACCTAGGGCACACAAAAGAGGACATTATTGAATGGCCTGAGTGCATGAAGAAAGTTACAAAGAAATGAAAAGAGGTTTCATTAGATTTTGTTGCTTGAAAATTCTCGTTTTTATAATACAGGGTTTTTTTGTTTTGTTTTGTTTTTAATGAGTCCATATTACTTGGTTCTTTGTGTATTTTAATTAAGCTATAGACTCAGTATGGAAGACCTATAGAAGTTACAGAAGAGGGTTTCAATGTTATAAAGCTCAGCAAAGTATAAACAGTATTTAACTAGTGTTAATGTCTTTAAACAAGGAGGCCATTAAACCTGGGTGGCTCTGATGCCTGGGGATCTTACATAAGCAAACCCAAACCCAAGCCAGACTGCATGTCAACCTGAGCAAGTGAGGCCTAAGGACAATCAATCACAAGCAGTCAATTAGGCTTTCCCAAATAAGGCATTGTACGCTGTAGCCACTCTAGAAAAACCTCTCCCCTATTGCCCAATGTGAAGGGCTCCTAACAGCTTTTGCTTTGGCCCTGCCCCATTTGAATAGAAGTTTGCTCAAATAAACTCTACAAGAACTTTGCTGTGCCTCAGTTTACCTTTTGACACTAGTGAAAGAGGAAGAGGAGGGAGGAGATATTGAAGTTTGTATAAATGTGCTAATTTCCTCATTGTGAGTATCCCTGTTTATAGGGGAAATTCAAAAGGTTCAATCTGAAACCAACAATGCAAGAAAGAGAGGTTTAATAACATCATTCAGCCTCACAAGAAGATTTTGAAAATGAGCTGTTAATCATAGCTGCTTATTGGGCAGTGGGACTGAGTGTTGAGAAAATGAGGTCGACTTTACTTTTAATCATCCTTGGATAACATAAACATTAATACCAAACAGTCCAGCCTTTCCTATCATAAAATCCTAGGCTGGTGAGGTATGCTACATCCTGGAGTTTGAATTTCCTCATTATTCATAATCAAAATATTTTATGTCTTCCCCCCATTTGTACCCTTCAGAAACCAACTTTTTTTTTCCCTATGAAGGGAAAAACCCACAAATTAGACTTTACCTTAGAACAGTTTACCTTCCACATGGATACATGTGGATATTATACACACAAGGCTTTTCAAAATGGAACACTTATATTTCTAGTAGCTAAAATTCAACATGAATGGCCAGTTATAGGATTTCTAATATTGGGATGAAAATAATTGCAAAGCAACCTCATGTAATTAAAGAGATTATCATAAAAGTGGCAGTGCTGGGCAAACAACTTGTATATCATAGTCCCTTCTTACTGAATTCCTATCAAATCTGTTCACCTTGGGAATCCTTCAGGAAATGAGGCTCATCCAGGTTGGCTAGGACCCTCCCACATGGGTGAGATCACTGTTTTTTTTTTTGTTGTTTTTTTTTAAAGAGGGTCATTTATTTAGGATGCCAGGAAAGAAGAGGACTTAGCAAACTAATGAGTTATCTGTGTACTTTGCATACGGACTGGAAGATTAATCTTCGTTAACTGCTTGTTTAATGTTACAGTTAATAATTAGTTACTTTGTCGCCCTGCACCATCCATCATTTTATTGAACTGTGGGGTTTATGTTTTGTGCTTTTCCTCCACTTTTAAAGGTGGCTGCTTATCTTTGCTTAAGGTTGATTTTGGATAAAAGAAGCCTAGATGGTTATTGAAAGAACTGTTGTTGTTTGAGGGGTCAATTTCCACAGAAAATATTTTTGTTCTTACTGGTTTCAGTGAAGGCATCTATTGATTAAGAGAAGAAAGGAGGAGCGAAACGAGCATTGGTTTGGAAATCAGACGTGAGACCAGATCTGCCAGTTGGTACTGCGTGTTACCAAGCAAGTAACTTAACCCCTTCAGGCCTCAGTTTCCTCCTTTGTGAAATGAGGGGCTGGAGTAGAAGGCTCTGAAAAACTGCTCCCGGTTTCAGTGTAGCACTCGATGTGATCTGTCAGGAATGAAGCTCCTTTTTAGAAGCATCTTTCTTTTGACAAAAAATAGCTTGCAGGTAGCTGCCTGCCTCACCAATATTCAGTAGGATATGAGCTCTGTCTACCGTATCTCCAATCTCGACTAAACATGCCTTTTTTCATTTGTCAGAAGTAACTATAGAAACCGCACTGACGATATCGTGAGATGCCTTTAACATTTTTAGGGCTTTAGAAGACACTAACAAAGAAAGGGGGTGGAGGAATAAACAGAGGCGTTTGCTGTAACTGCCTTCACTTTTAGCAGCCTGGCCCACAGCCTCAGAGTCATTTCAAAGTACCCAGTGTTCCTGCAGCCTCTTTGGCATGGGTTAGAGATTCAGTTCAGGAAAGTAATGGATGCCCGGGTTTTTATAATATGCTGCAGACCTGGGCATGTCTTCTTCGGGTTGGTCTTTGGAAGTCAAGGCAAAGAAAACACACAACGCAGAACAGAGCTCTGGATCCCGGGCCATCTGCCTGTGAGTCGCTGTGTGTCTCAGTGTCCTCAGCTGTCATACAGTTTAGATCACACCAGAGCAATGGTTTCAGAAAAGTTCACCAAACCCCACTGCTTTGGGAGACCCAAGATATGAAGCAGAAGAAAATGGGGCTGCTGGAGGTGGATCGTTTGTGGGGGACTCTGGACTCCCACCCATCATTCTTGTTCCTTTTTTTTTTTTTTTGTTCTGACCAGTCACACTGGAGACCTTTTGGAGGTGCTACCAGCACAGTTTGAAATCTCAGTCTCAAAGGCTCTATGATGCCAGCCCCTGACAAGGCATTAATGGAGATGAGAGGCTAGGTTCATGAGTAGCTTCACCCAGGAAGCCCTGGGTGGCATGAGGGAACCCTGCTCTTCAGACTTCTGTCTGTCAGGCTTCTGCAGAGAGAAAGTGACTGCGCTGCAGGGTGTAACCCTAAAACAACTTGCCTTCCACAAAACTGTGCACTAAAAACATGGCCAGCTCACCCAGCCTTGTTACCATGCCACCAGGAGAAAACAATCACCATAAAAATACTGGCACAATAAAAACAAATACAAAAACCAGGTTTAATTTCTAATAAGTCAGAAACTCCTACAGTACATACAGAATTCTATTTAGAAAGGCAGATGTCCCTGGATGGATGGGGGGGTAAGGCAGGGTCGGGGCTGCCTCTTTCAGGGGATGAGAGCACAACGCCTGCAGATATGCGTGGGATCCTGCAGAGTGTTCGTGCGACATGGGCCACGTGGCCAAACCCACCTAGTGTGAGAAGGTGGGCATGGTGCAGTGCCCAGGGTTGGCTTGTCCATGGCTTCCTGTACACGCTGGGGAGGGTATTTTATGTTTAACAGCTGTTTTTTGTTTTTTTTTTTCGTACCATAAGGTATCATCCTGCTGGGAAAAATTGCTGTGAATTGTGACTTCTGCACTATTTTGATATTGTTCCCAATTTACCAATTGCATATAAGCAAATTTGTATACACCGTCGTGTGATGTAGCAGAAAACCTGGAGCTGTGGTGTACGTCGTCTGCTTTAGGCCCGCCCCAGAACTGATGATGCACAAGGGACAAGAGAGCTGCCTGTCTCCTCCTGGGCCTCTAAGCCCAGCAATCTCAGCCAGACACCATTCCCTTGCAATTTTTGAAAAAGGTACTGCAAGCTCCAAGAGTTTGTTGGACAATGAATGGCTCAAGACCACTCCCAGTGTCTATTTCCCCAGCTGGCTGGCATCTCCCTGAGTCCAGGCTCCTGGCTCTTTATCCTACTTCACTGACAGCTCTGGGTACCTTGGATTTATCAGCTCTCCCAGTCTGGTGTGGGGGATCCTGGTTCCCTAACATTCTTGTTAGTATCCATTCATGCTTCTCCCCCTCCCCTCCCCTCCCCTTCCCCTCCCCCTGCCTCTCCTCCTCCTCCTCCTTCTCCCCATTGGCACTGTTCCCCTGGATTAAGAGTTCCCTGCACCAGCCCCTGGTCTCACAGAAACCTCATTCCAGAGCTGAGTCAGCTTTCCTCTTGCTCTCTATCAGAAAGGGGGAATACTCCGTTAGCAATGGAGCTAGTGAAACTTAGAGGGCAAATTATATACCTTTATCTCCCTGCCCCTTTACCTGGTTTCTCCAGCTTTTATTTTATGATAATAATAATAAAAAAAAAATGTGATGTTTACTACAGAGAGCCAGGATTAGAAAAGCAATGTTTCCGAAGGCAATTGGTCAATAACATGATCTATTGCTCTTTGGGATCTATTTAAGTCTCTAATGTCAAAGCCAGGCCAGATGTCCTATGCTGACAACATAGAAAATATTCAGGCTTATGGATAATTCAGGAGTCATTGGCAAGGACCACACATGTGCCTCTGGTGACAACAGGGTTTTAAATGGTGAGACTCAAGAGGGTGCAGACAGAAAGCTACTTTACTTTATCTTATTTTGCCCCTCAATCCTGTTCTATGAGATATCACTTCCCAACCCTTGGATGATTCCACTGGCCGAGTCCACAGCTTTTTCAGTTATTCTCAGGTATAAAAGCAGTTTGATTTTCAGGTATTAAAAAGTCCAGTCCAATCTCAATCAAAACATACCCTGCTCATTCTATTCCGTGCTTCACTCTCCCTTCTCGGGCCATCTATAAAATCTGACAAGAGGATGTGAGTGAATATAGATAGCATGGTCTGCTTTTCACTCTTCTCACACCTGTGCTCCCTCTGTGCTTCTCAGGATTGGAGTGGAAAACAGGGCCGGGAGAAGGGCAAAGCCAGGACAGTGTTACTAAATTCTGGAACCAGTGCCCTCTCTCCAGCAGGCTCCCGGATGCTGACTTTCCCCCGGGGGATGTTCAGATAGCCACCTCATCCTTCCTGCTATTTCCTGACCCAGGCAGTGTGCGCACAGGCAGGCTTCTCATGCCTCCCCCTCGGCTGTGCCTCCAGCTGTTAACCCCACAAAGCCTCTCTCTCCTGGGGGCTCCCTGCTCCACCAGGAGTTCCTTTTGGGTGAGGTCCTTTCAAGATGGCACATGCTGGACACTGGAAATCCTTCCCCCTTGTCCCTCCTCCAGGGAAAGTAGAGGTTGCTCCCACTAAAGAGGTTCCCCCTCCAATCTCTGTCTTCTGGCAGCTCCAGTCAACCCCTTACCTCCAGACTTTTCCAGTAAAGACTCAGGTACCAGCCTCTCTGTACCCCATCTAACTTTGGGGGTCAGAAGCCAAGCTTTCCCAAGACTGCTTTTACCAAGCTCCTCTTCAGTAGCAGCTCAGGGCTAAACTATGAATTTCTGAGGCTCAGCAAACATTTAACTCTGGGGTGACTCTAATGTCTAAAGGTCAATCTACAGCTTTGTCTCTTTTAGCTTCAGATCGGGGTGCGGAGCAACCCGCCATGGGGAGGAGAGGCATAATACGACAGTTCTCTGGGTCAGCAGTGTTCTTCAGGGAAACTTGTGCTCTGATCAATCAATCTCCTTAGAATATCTATCTATCTATCTATCTATATCTATCTATCTATCTATCTATCTATCATCTATCTATCTATCTATCTATCTATCATCTATCATCTATCTATCTATCATCTATCTATCTATCATCTATCTATCTATCAATCATCATCTATCTCTTTTGTATAAGCTGGACATGTAAGATGGAATGAGAGTGGTAGAACCAATTTGGTTGCCTCTTGAAAAAGGCCTAGAAGGATAACCCAGAGCTTCTCTTTAAAATATGTGGACATT
Source organism: Aselliscus stoliczkanus (assembly GCA_033961575.1). Classification (NCBI taxonomy): domain Eukaryota; kingdom Metazoa; phylum Chordata; class Mammalia; order Chiroptera; family Hipposideridae; genus Aselliscus; species Aselliscus stoliczkanus. The sequence goes on along the minus strand of CM066730.1, from coordinate 36,944,301 downwards.
TGTCATCTATTTTTCAATATTGGAATTGCAGAAGAAATTCAAAACCAAAGAAATGTCCCATTTAGCATCTGTTATAGAAAGAGCTGGGGGGAAAAATCAACATTTTATTGTGATATTAAATCCTTGTCTTCATGAGGAAAATTGCTGGCCATGAGAATGTCAATGAACACTTTGGTGTGTAACTCTGACATGTATTAATAGATCTAGGTCTAGGCCGGTGGCTCTCAAACCTTAGAGTGTGTAAGAATCACTGAGGGAGCTGGGTACAGTGGATCCTATTCAGAGCTGTCCTCAGATACTGTGATTCAGTAGGTCTGGGGTGGGACCCAGGAATATGCATCCTAAGGAAACACCCCCTCCCGGCCTTGAGTGTGGAGTAGCTTCCCCAGACCACAAGTTTGAAAAACAGCACTCCAGGCAATTCCGGTGTTCTCTAGTCCTTGCTGGAGGCAGAGGACAGGTTGGTCTAATCCCATACTGGGGACAAAATAGCCGACCAGATGAGAAGACTTCCTGGCCCAAACCTGACTCTTGTGACGGTCTCCTGCCAGGAAGTCTGTTAAGGCCACTTCGAGCTTGGTTACAGATGAGCACCAAAGTTCTGTCCAGAGCATGGGGACTCAGCACGCTTACCTTGGGCTGAGGTCCTGCCCTCTGAGAGGATGGTGACGGTAGGAGAGGAGGCACTGGTGTGCCTACAGTGGCTGAGATTTCAGCCGTGGCTCTTCCCCGCCCCAGATCCCCTTCATCGCTGGCAGAGGCTATTGTTTCCTTTTGGTCCTTTCCAACTCCAATAGGATTTCTAAAATTTCATGATTTGGATTGTAGCAATTAGTGTCATGGTGAAATACATGGAGTGTTTTGTTTTGTTTTGTTTTAAAAGCAACATGGCTAACTTCTTAAAGTAAACTGAGTTTTCAGGCAAAAGTAAAGAAATATTTGTGTGCAAAAATACGACTCATAAAAATGATTGCATATTATATGTACTAGAATAAGAAGTGTGCTAATATTTCATATAAACTATATATTTTGTTATATAGCCATATCTTATAAAAATGCATCATTTTTTTACCTTTCCTACCCACACCTTTCCCCAAGTGTGACATAGGCTTATGGCAAATAAAATTGTATTTCACTTCTACATTTTCTCTCTTTCTATTGTAAAGAGCTTTTTGCCTGCATTCTATGTGCTATGAGAAGTGATATGCTTAGAAATAAAAATAACCACCATAGGATTCCAGTTGTGATGCAGTCACGAGAATTTAAATGAGCCTCTCATTGGAGAACTAATTGTGTAGGGAGAGTGAATGCTTTGAGAAAAGAAAGCTCTCAACTTCTCTGAACTACAGAAAAATGAAGTGAGGACTTTGGCACCTTTCCCTAAATGGTTTCATCACTGCTGGAGATACTCTGTCTTTACATAACAAATGAAAACTGAAGTTTGCAGAAGGTAATTTTTCTGGTCAAAAGGAAACCTCTAGGCATTAGCCTTTTCAGATAACTAGGGGACATTATTATACATGAAATAACAAGGAACCTGAGGGGACATTGCTGGAGTGTCTCAGCTCCACTGGGGACAGCGTTTTGGAGTTCCCTTAAATTTGCTCAGTTTTCAATGTCAATGTGTGATAAATTAATGCACACTGGGAAGCCTTTTGCATATAGCCAGAGAGGAGACTTGCAGGCAGGCCTGTGGCTGCACAGATTCAGCTGTGAGGCATTTATAGTAAGATGAATATAAAGCGATTTCTTTCTGGTGATTTATTCTGAAGCAGAATTTCAAATGAGCTCCAAGTAGTTCATTATATATTCCTGAATATATTTGGGGGGATGTTAAAATCTCTTACATCTTCTCAATGGCAGTAATCTGCAGCGAGTGTTGTCTGAAAGTTCCAAAGACCCTTGGAAAAACTTTATTTGATTGTACTGCTCTTGGATTGATTCTAGTTTATATCATTCAAAATCTCTTTCCCCTTAAGTTTCAAATTTGTTCCGCAGTCCACGTTTATGTGTGGAATCTTGGAAATATCAGATGGAAGATATGTGTATGTTGGTACAGTAGCAGATGCATTATGTGTGGGGTCCTTTCCAGAAGATTCTCTGATTGTGGCATATGAAAATGGTTACATGTGCAGGAAAAGGTCTGGGAGATCAAGCAGACTGAAGATGGTCTAGTAGCATCTCTCTCCCAACATCCACCTTCTTAGATTATTGCAAAACTTCTCTGCTTCCAGCCTTCTTTTCCTTCAAACTAGTCTGCACCCAGCTGCAGGAAAGATTTTTTTCCAAAAATGCACATCGGATTATGTCATCTCTTCCCTAGTTTAGAGAGCTCTGAGGATGCCTTCTCCACAGCAGGGCAGGGCAGCTGCCCCCTCCCTAAATGTCATCTCCTGTCACTCCTCAGAATGCACTCCATGCTGTGCGGAGGGGTGCCGATCCCCAGCAGGCTTTCCAAACACCCCAACCTCTTCCCCTTTGCCATTTCATCTGTATAGAAAGTCTTTCTGGCCTATGTTCCATAGGTAAATGTCTACCTTTATTTTTGGCTTCAATGTCAGCGTTCCCACTGCAGATTAAAGACCTTGTTTGTCTGGTTTATCCTGGGACTGCTGAGGGCCGGCCTACTGCTTGTTCTAGGGGCAAACACTACAGAAATACATGATGGATGCATGAAGGGCCACCTCTCCTGGTAGGCCCACCTGTCACAGTCAGCCTTCTCTGCCTCCGTTGCACTTCGTATAAACTCCATCAACACTGAACCACCCACTGCTACACTGATCTGTTCCATAGCCCTGCAGAGACTACAAGCTCCTAACAGGGACCAGGCATATGGATACATTTCCAGGCTGTAATGCTGGTAGATGATCTCAGGGTAGAGCAAGGTTGGTAATCTCAGACCTGCTTTCAGAGAGGGCAGCCCCTACTCCATGACTCCATGGCTGGTTCTCCATGGCTGGTTCTCCATGGCTGAGTATTGGCAGTGAGGGCACATTCACAAAGACCATGGCACCCTCTCCCATTCCCAAAGGAAGGGGCTAGAACTTGTGTGCTGCAAGCCATAGTAAAGGGTCACATTGGGAGGCCTAGACTGCTTTTGGTCTACACATCGGATTTGTTGGGAAGATGCTGTGTCTGAGAGGTCATGGGGAAGGCGGGGCTGGAGGTGGGGAGGAAGCATCTGAGTGCCTTCACATGGAGCATGAACCTCCCAGTTCATCACAGGCCCCTCCTGTTTCTACAATAGTTATGGAGCGTCCCATCTCCCCAGGCACATGCAATTTCGACTGAGGGCGACATGTAGTGCTTTTGTGTAAAATAGCACCAGTCAATGGTCACAGGCATTCCTTATCCAGGGTGGCCATAGTGCTGCTTCAGGGCATGTGGCTAGGGGAGTGATGTCGAGGCCCCACCATCCCCAGAGTCTAGCCATGCATGGCAGCCCAGGGTGGATTTTCATTGTGGCAGACAAACTGTAAGATGCCCACAATGATCTCTGCCTCCTGTGTTCACACCTTGTATAGATCCTTCCCCTTTACATGCTTCTAACCAACAGAGAGCGTGGTGAAGGTGATGGGCTGGACCTTGTGGGAATAGCTTACTGAAGATGGTAGCCTCCATCTTGCTTTTAAACTCTGTCCCTTCCGGCTTGGATTAAACAAGCTGCCATGTTGATGAGGTCTACCTGGCAAGGAGATGAGGGTGGCCTTGGGCCAATAGCCAGCAAGAAACTAAGGGCCTCAGTCCAAATACGCTTGAAAAACTGAATCCTACCAACACCTTCTCAGTAACTGTGGCAGCAGATTCTTCCCCTGTCAAATCTTCTGCAGAGACCCAGCCACAGCCAACACTGCGATGGTAACCTCATGACACATTGTGAGGCAGAGGGGCCAGCCACGTCATGCCCAATTCGTCCAGCAACTGTGGAAGAATAAACGTGTTGTTTATATCTGCTAAGTTTGAGATAACTTGTTACATAGCAATAGATAGCTAATATGCTCCTTATACATTTTCTGACTCTTTCTCTGTAGTTCAAACCCATGGGTCTTCCTGCCCTTGGTCCAGCCAGCACAGGACTTGTTTCCAGTGGGAATGAGAAAAAGCACATGTGCGATTTCTGCTTTCTAATATTGCTCATGGGTGACAAAGGAGGAGGCTGCTACAATCTGGCCCACCTTATGGACACGGAGTTGAGAACAGGCCCTGGAACAGAACCATAAACACTGTGCTGTGATGCATTGTCTGCTTTGCAGGGACAACCGGAGAGAAGACAACCTCAGACTTCCAGGCTGTGGGCTCAACCATGTCTGCATACACGAGGCATGTGCCGAGACAAACATGGAAGAGCCAGCAAATGGCCAAACAGGGCGCAGTGGCTCACTGTCACACAGCAGTCAGTCTGCTAAGCAAGATCGCTGTGGCCCGTTACAGTAGTTACAATGAGAAAAATTACTTTCGGACTTGACATAGATGAGCCTTCCTATATTTTTTACTGAAAGCAATCCAGGCATGGTATTTAGTCATGCTACAAAACAGGCTGTCAGCAGGATGTAACTTACACGTGATATGCTTTATCTTGCTACTGACAAGTAGCTCTGATATATTTTTTTTACGGAAAAAAAAATAAACAATGAAAATGTCCTGTACAGCTGCAGTACACCAATTTAAATGTCTTTAAAATTTTTCCTGAATGTTTTTGCCTTGTAAGTATGAGTGCTAAACAGTATTTGTCCTATACTTTGCTTTTAGAGAATGGAAGTGGTCGAGTGGGACTTAGAGATCCTCTGATGGAAACATCTCATGTTATATATAGGGAGCCAAGGTCAGAGAGGGGAGCCTGGCTTTTCTCTGTATTATAAAGCAGGTTATTGCAGAGAGGAGACAAGTAAAAACCCAGGCATACCATAAAGCATTTTGATGTAATCCTTATGACAACCTAATAGGCACTATCATCATTATGCCTTTTATACAGGTGAGAAAAACAAATCTCAGGGAGGTTAAGTAACTTGTGCAAGGTCACGTAACTCATAAGAGGGGATCAGGACCTAGGTTCAAATGCAACCCTTCCTGGTCCCAGAACCTCAGCCATTAACCACTAAGCCATGCTACCTCCCGGCACAGAGCTCCTACCTTTTATTAAATACTCCTTCCAAAAACCCAGTTGATATAAAGATAATAATTGTTTAATTAAAAAACCTTTGGTAATAAGCTGAGTATCTCAAAAAATAGGAAGAAAGGAAGTGAAATGCATAACCTACATCTGCTTTGTCTCCATTGTTGCCCCTCCAGGGCCAGTCCCGTCATTCACTGAAACTTTGCTCTCTTCTTGCTTTCCAATCAGCATGTATCAGTTAGCTTTTGCTGTGTAACAAATACCCCCAAACTTAGTGGCTTAAACCAAAAAGCATCAAACAGGGAGTGTGTAAAGGAAAAGACTGCCCAAAGGTGGAGAGTGACACTCCCCTGGCCTTCCAGGTATCTACACACAATTACTTGGTAGGTCTCTCCACCTTGACCCACAGACTCCTCCTACTCCATCTCTTCAGCTCAACAAGCCCAAGGTAAACACACGATGCATTCTTCAGAATCGGCACCTTCTAAGTCCTTCATCTCAGGGAAGTGTTCCATCACCTACCCATTCCCCAGAAATCCCAGAAACCTCTGGACTCCCCTCTCACATTCGCTTCTATACCTTTATAGCAGCAGGCTTTGGGATGACACCGAGAATTAAGCTTCAGTGTTATGTGCTGCCTTGACATCTGGCAAAGTCAGGGGGGCCTTGAATGGCCTAACCAGTTTCCCCTCCTGCAGATAAGGCTCCCGGGCTAAACAGCGCTCCTTAGCAAGGTGCCAGGCACAATTCCGACGTATCCATGAGTACCAGGTTTCATTGCTCTGACAGCCGATGGAAATACTCACACAAGCCAATCATATCCTCCCATGGGAACCTGGGGGCACCTCACCCTATTTATACTACAAAACCTGCCCCCACGCTCCCTGTGGATGCAGTCTGTTCCCAGGGGCAAACTCCATGAGGCTCTCCATGGTGTGTGGGGTCCTCCTCACCTGGGTTGTGGACCTATGTGACTGCTAAACTTCTGTCCATCTCATCTGTCCAGTGTTGGGTGCTGTGTGTTTGGTTATCCCTATGACCCCAGGGCAGAAATCCTTCCCTCATTGATGGGGTGAATGGGAGGTTGTTTAAACACAGGCCTTTGGAGTCTTTCATCTAAATACCCGTCATATCTGTATCTCCTTCTCTGTCCACATGGCCAATGCCTCTTTTCTGGCTTTCATCACTTGTTACTGGATAATTAATTCAGCAGCTTCCTAGCTGGTACCCTTCCCCTTGCCTAATGTCCTTCACCATCCACACTGCTGCCAGGCTATCTTTCTAAAACAAACAAAAACACATCATTCCTTTGCTTAAAGTCTATTAATGTCTTCCTAAAGCCCTCAGGGTAGAAACTAAATCACTTAGTTGACCTTCCATAGTGTTTCCTGGTCTGGTCTCAGCTTTGCTCTCTCAACTGGTCTCCTAACACAGCTGCCTAGCCTTTTACCCGTGCTTTCTCTCCTGACCTTTTAGTGTCTTCAATTCCAGGCATGAGCTCCTCCTTCTCTACCTGTCTCATTAGTCTTTAATGAACCGTGTCCTGTGATGCGTCTCCAGGAAGCCTTCCTTGGTCATCTCTCAGTGAGCTCTGACCTCTAGCCACGCTCACCTCTACCACAGCACATGCCTATATTCTGCTTATCTCCTTACTTGTCCATCTTTCTGACAGACTATAAACCCCCAGGCTGACGGTAGCCTCTGGAATATAGAAGACATTCAAAAATATTTGTGACTTAATGAGTCAATGAAAGTTAAATACATTTCAGTGCCAATAAATATCTTATTTTCATTTTCATGACTATGATGCAGCCTCTTATAAATGGATTTTGTAAAAGATTTAATGTTCTTTTTTTCAAATTACCCCCCCTCCTACCCTCCCTCCCCCCAATGATTTTGTGTTCATATTAACCTGATTTCAGAAGAAATCGTTTAGCACAATTCTATTTTAAGAACATGAATTCGTAGGGGCAGAAAATGAGAAATTGCTCTTCGAAATGCTCTTGGGAAATTTCAGTCTATGCCTTGTGTTGTTTAAAATAAAATAGCTCCAGACCAGGATATAGACTAGGAGGCAAAATGAAACCTTGGCTTAGACATTATTTCCGATAAAAATCCCCTTGTAACAAATGCACACCACAGGACCTCTAGATTGACTTGTTAAAGGGATTTCTTTTTTTAGATAAATACATGGTGAGAAATTTCGTAAGTTACCTGGAGGAACTCTGACTGGCAGAGGATGTATTCCTGGTTTCTGTGACTAAACACATGAAAGAAGAGATCCAAACTATTATAGAAAAGCAAGATGAGGGTTGTCACATGCCTATGTGACCAACCTTTCTTTCCCTTTTGGCCATTGTGTCATTTGTACAGTGCTGGCTCAATGCGGAATTTTTGAGTTTTCTTCCTGTTTTGTGTATGTGTAGGTGGGAGGCAGACTTTTCTGACTGGAAGGGTTAGTCCTTTTGAGATGAGGTGATGAGGGATTAGAGTTAGGTTTAGCATTTCTTATGATTTACTCCATTTACTAGCACAACTTGAATGAAGAAGAAATTTGAGTTAATTCTTGTTAAAATGGTTTGATAAATAGCACTTATTATGGACAAGCCTCTTGGTGAGCATTTTGCAAATAATTTGCTCATTCAGTCCTCATGGCAATCCTATGTGGTATAACTCTCTCTCTTTTACAGGTGGGGAAGTTGAGATTCAGAGAATTTAAGTAACTTGTCCAAGGCTACCCAGCTAAGAAGCTACGTAAGGTCTTAAAGAGCCAGATAGACTGGCTATAGGGTCTGAGTGCTTAATCGCTACACTAGGGAAGGAAACTATTGAATTCTTACTCAATGCATTTAAATAATCTTCTTTAATTTTGAGAACAAATGAGAGGCATCTTACTTTTATTTTACAGAAGCAACTAGGGCTCAGAGATCATACAGGAGAATTGTCAGTGGCAGAGCTGGGCTATGGTCCCAGGTGTGCCTCATTCTCAAACCCACGTGCTGGGCTGTACTGCCACTGTGCAGTAACCCTAAGCTCCACCCTGAGGACGAACCCTTTCCTTTCAGCAGTAGGGGTGCAGGCAGTCATGGTGTTTCAAATTTGTTGGGCATCTATCCATCCCATCCCAGTTGATCTTCATGAATCCTGAGGCAGAAATGGGAGATGCTGCTCTCCTATGTTATAGGTGAGAAAAATCCTTGAATTAAAAGGGGAAGTGACTTGTTCAAGGTCAAAGCGGCTGAAGATAAAAACAAATACACATTTTCTGATTTCAAGACCAGGGCAAGTTCGACTTTTCCAAAGCTCGTTCAGAGTTACTGAGTGACAGCTAAGCTGAGTGATCTTGAAAAACTGGTAGATTGTTCGAAAATCTGCTTTCAATAACATCTTGAGAGCTAAATTTGAGGAGAAGGTTCAGAAAGGTAACTTTGAGTTTCTTTGTTCACAGGAAGGAACAGAGAGACAAGTTTTCAAATCCTCAAGTGACTGACATGGGCAAAAGAAGTTGATTTTGCTAAACTTTTCCAAAGTTGTAATCCATCTAAGTCATTCTTGATACATTACTGTAAGACTCTTCTCACCCTGCTTCATGCTGTGTGGGTAAATTGGGAAAGAATATTGAACTCCATATCTTCTGATTCTTCACTATCCCCCAATACAATTTTGAAGACCCTTATAATTTTGAAAGCTTGCCTTCTCAAATAGCAATAAATAGCTCCACTGAAGACAAGTCCAACTAAATTGGCTTGGGAGCCATCAATTAAAAATTGGGGGTGGGAACAAAATGTTAAATCCTTGGGCACAGATCCTAGTCACAGTAAATCAGGCTTCATTTTGATATCCAAATCACCCACTTCAAATATCAGCATCAAATATTCCCAAGCACAAAGCTCAAAATGAAATTAAAGCTTTCATGTGGTTTTTCAGCTGCATGGGCTAATATCTGCCTCCCCCCATAATCATCAATTATCTCTCAACTACACCTTCTGTGCTTGGCTCAGAGTCAGAATACCCAGGCTTGGACCTGCTGATGCCTCTTGGGCCTGAGATGGCAAAACAGGTTTATACTGAAGGAAAAACACTCTCTTCTTCCACAGTGGGATGGATCTGTGTTCCAGATGCAGAAGCGAAGAGGAAGCGGAATATAGTGCAAACTCCTCGTTTTGTGAAGGCTGGAGGCTCAGAGCAGGAAAAGGCAGCATGTCGGTAGAGGAGTAAAGACACAGGGGAGCTGATTTAGATTATGGCTGATCCTTACCCGGGACAGTAACTTGGAGCAATGGATCCTCTTAGTGCCTCAGTGTTCACATCTTTAAGATGGAAATAAAAACACAGATTTAAAGGGGATAGTGCACGATATTATATAGAGACATCATGGCAGCCCTGGGACCAGAATTCCGAGCTACTGGCTTTCTGACCACTTTCAAGCAGTTGTGTTCATCCTTTGTTACTTTTTAGCCTTTGCAGCAAGTTATTTAATCAAGCCATTTTCTCTCTTGGAGAACAGCTAAGCGCATATAATTTTTCTGTTCTTTTTATGAACTGCAGGTGAAACCCAAGTTCTCCTATGCAAATGAAGCTAGAACTCTTTCCCCTAAACTGATTGCCTATGGAGATGCTAGTCTCCAGGACAACCGGGCCCAAGAAAGGTTCCAGCCACAATTCTCAGGCAAGTGCACCTGTTTTTAATTAGCAGGAACAAAAACAATCCTGCCAGCAACAGGCAGAGCCCACAGCATAAACTTTGGAATGGGTTAACCCTTTAGGTCCCCAAACCCCAAAAGGCTGGGGGAGAAACAAGCTCAGTGGGGCTGGCTCCACAGTTGCTGCTGGGCATGTGGGCCCCTCCGCCGCCTTCCTGCCCCACACTCTGCATCACCCTGTCAGGGGCAGTCTCGTCACTGAGAAAGTGGAAACTTCTTTACTCCCTCCAGCTGAATCCCATCTCTGGACCACCACGCACTGGCCTGGTGCATCACCACTTACGCAGCACCATTTGTGTCATTACCTCATTCTTGTCACAGTCATTTATGGAAGATGGAACTACCCTGGTTTCTACAGCCAAGGAAACATAGCTTACAAAGCTCCGGGGATTCCGGTTGGTGCAGAGAGCCAGGAAATGGCAGAGCCAGGATTTGAGCTCACGATTGAATTCTGATTCCAAGTCCAGTCCTCACTCACAATCCTGTTCTCTGAGCCCCTGGTATCACCTCAATCATTTAACAGTGATCAGCAGTTGGTATGCAAGAATGGCATGGTTTTGTTCTAGGACAGACACATGCTTTTTTGAAAAACACGCCCCTAGGCTCAGGGGTCCTCAGTTCTAAGCCGTGCCTTAGAGTCAGTTGGGGGAACTTATAAAAATAGATAGGTTAGACCCCACCCGAGACCAATTATATAGGCATCTTAGGGAGTAGGATCTGGCCCTGCTACTTTCTAAAATTTCCTAGGTCCTCCTAATACATAGCCAGGGCTCAGATGAACTCCAATGGCCCTTTCAACGCTGGGAAGCTATGACTTTTGAGGTAGGGAAAGGGTACTAGCAACAGATGTCGGGAAGGACAGAAGTCTGGGACTCTTTCATCTTCAGAGTAGTTGGCAGCTTTGTCTAAATACTGTGCTCTTTTGGACTTTATGTTGGCATATTGGCCACCGCGGTCCCTGAACTTGTGTTCATCTAATCAGTCAATATGGAAAGTAAGTGTGCTTACATTAATTGCCATGTGTTCTTTTTCTTTCTAGTAAGATTCATGACATTTTATACCAAGAATGAACTACAGGGCAAGGCTTGTACAGGGATGTCCACCTCCTTTTAAGGTCATGAAACCTTTGAGGATACAATGGAATTGACACAAACTCTCTCCACGAAAAGGACATACAAGTATGTATATATTTATATATATAATATATATATATATACACACACACACACACACATACACACACACACATATGAGATCTGACAATTAAGTTTGCAAACTTATTGCAACGATGTTGCTAAGCTTTATTGATATCAGAGGGATTATTCATTATGAATTTGTACCAACTGGACAAACAATTAACCAAGTTTACTATTTGGAAGTGCTGAAAAGGCTGTATGAAAAAGTTAGACTAACTGAACTTTTTGCCAACAATTCATGGCCCTTGCATCAGACAATGTACCAGTTTACACGGCACTGTCTGTGAGGAAGTTTTTAGCCAGTAAACGAATAACTGTATTTGAACACCCTCCCTACTCACCTGATCTGGCCCCCAATGACTTCTTTCTTCACCCAAAGAGAAAGGAAATATTGAAAGGAAGACATTTTGATGGCATTCTGGACATCAAGGGTTATACGACGACAGCTCTGAGGGCGATTTCAGAAAATGAGTTCCAAAATTGCTTTGCAGGGTGGACTAGGTGCTGGCATCAGTGCATAGCTTCCCAAGGGGAGTACTTCGAAGGTGACCATAGTGATATTCAGCAATGAGGTATGCAGCACTTTTTCTAGGATGAATTTGAAAATTTAATTGTCTGACCTCATATATGTATAAATACATATATACATACACACACACACACACACACACACACACAAACACACAGAGGGTACCAAAACTGTATACACATTTCAAGAAAGGAAAAATACTGTATTAAAATTGTAATACAGGGCCGGCCGAGTGGCGCGGTGGTTAAGAGCTGGCTTCAGAAGCCAGTGGCCCCGGTTCGGGTCCCACATATGAGGGCTAGTGACACTGCCCTCAAAAAAAAAAAATTGTAATACAATGAATGACGCTAGCATTCATTTGATTAAGGCCATCTTTTGAGAGAACATTGCTACCGTAATTCAATTCAACTTCAAAAAGTTATACATAGATAACGTCTCTTAAAATGTATACATTTTTTTGGCACACTAGTTTGCATACAGCTTTTGAGGGTTCTCAGAAACTCTGAGGACGGTGATCCTTAAACTTCAACAAGCAGGTGTCAGAATCGCCTGGCAGGCTGGTAAAGCACATATGACTGAGATGCATCCCCTGAGTGTTTATGTCATTAGGTCTGGCGTGGGGCCTGAAGTTTCACAGTTCTAGTAAATTCCCAGGTGATACTGGTGCTGTTGACTTGGGGAGGACACTTTGAGAACCGGTAACCTCAGACAAAGCCTGTTTTGTACTCTTAGCCTCCTGTATTGTAGGTAAGTGCGTTTAGGTGCAGAGAGCGGTCACACAGCAAGCTCATGGCAGGTGATGTCAGGTCCTATCCTTCTCAGGCCAGTCCAGTTTCATTCACCTACCACAAGTGAGGGTACTGTGATATCGCGCCTGCTGCTGACATGAAGATCCATGAATAATTATGAAAGTCAGAATGTGATCATAGTCAAAAGAAAGAAGGAGAGTCTAAGGGAACACATTTTAGAGTGGAGGAGGCACTCAGGAACCCTTTGGGGGAAGGACTGCGTTTGAGTTGCGTCTGGAAGGAAGCATAGAGGGTGGGATAAGAGCTACGGGCTGTGAACTTGTAACATGTCCACACAGTGCCTGCTTCGTGTGTATTTTGCTTTTTAGCCTTATTGACGTCTCACAGCAATGGGCGATTCGCACCAAATTTACACAAAAGGAAAGGATATACTTTGTTGTTTTCATATTGTCCTGTGTGGAGAAAAACAATCCTTAGTTATTTGGTTCTGGCTTTGTGTTTATGTGAACACATGGCTCATTCAGAGGGGCAGTGAGGTAACTTCCTAAGTGTTTTCCGAGAGTGCCAGTCTTCCATATAGAAGGCAGCATCCCCTTAGGTGTGTCTCTGTGGGGGGTGAGCTGAACCAGTCACAGTGGTGACAGCTAGGGACTGCAACTGCAGGAGGCTGGCCCACCTGGAGACCTCCCCACGTTCTCACTAGATGTCAGCAGAGGGAACAAGCCCTGTGTGCCCAGAGCAGCCAGGCCATTTAGTGGGCCAAAGAGAGTAGCGAAAGGACACTGGAAGCAAATGCATTTGGTACAAGGCTGGCATTTTAATTTCGTTAAACAGAAAGTTGGGGACAGGCATGGAAACCCACCTCTCAGGAGGCATAATAAGCGTAACCTCTAAGTGAGGGATTCAAACTAACTTCACTGACAGTGGGTTTGGGGGAGACAGGACGAGGGGCAGACTGGAACAGGGGAACTACGCCCAGCTTATGATGTTTTCCTCTTGTCATTCGTATTAAATAATGGGAGTCCTTGGCTTTGTCATCTTGAGTTTGGCAGAAGGAAATTATTTTGTTAGGATTTTCTGTGTGTTGAGGACTGAGCCTGGCATCAACATCAGAAAAACTAAGGACTAATGGGGAAAATACCTGACCTCTGAGACACCAGGCTGCTTGTTTTGTTCTGCCCCAGACTCGGCAAGTGACTTTGGACAGGCCATGCCACCTTCAGGGCTGCAGCTCCGGCTGACCTTATCTCTGGGGGCCTTATAACTCCCACATTTCACAATCCTCTATGGCAGTGGAGAGTGAAGGTGGGTCTCCAGGAACAGTGTGTGCTTTTGAATTGGGGTTAACATTGCAGATGGGGGCAGCATGAGTGCACCTTCAGTAGCCGAACCAGTTCATTCACTCAATTAGAAAGAGACAGACTCCAGTGTCAGTGAGATGTGAGTGTGAATCTTGAGACTGCCGCCTGTAAGCAAGTTATTTGATCTCACTTTTTTCTCGCCTATAAGAGGAAGAGTCTGTAAAACTGAGATAATAAGTGCCTACTGTTGAGAGTTGCTTTTAGAATTAGATGAAACAGGTAGACACAAATTGTGCCCAGTGCCGGACAGAATACCAGGTGTTCTATTAAGGGTAGTTACTGCCACTGCTTGTAAAGCTGCTGCTGCTCCTACTTCCCTTACTACCCCTCTTACTCCTACTGTGTTTCCCTGAGAATAAGACCTAACTGGAAAATAAGCCCTAGCATGATTTTTTTAGGATGCTCATAATATAAGCCTTACCCCAAACATAAGCCCCAGTTAAGATCATCAGCCAGATATGACTGTTTGAATAAATGCACATTTTTGTACATGAATAAAAGTAGGTTGTTGGAGTAAAATTTTGTATAAGACCCGGTCTTATTTGGGGGGAAACATGGTACTACTAGAGTGCCTACCGCGTTCGAGAAATCAAATTAGGGAGCATGAATAAAATGATGCGTTAGAAATCTTCCCTGCTCTCAGGGAGCACACAATTGGAGCTCACATGCATACCCATCAGTACAGAGCCGACTGTCACAAAGGCTGTAAATACAGAGACCAAGAAAACGCCCTGGGAGTTCACAGATAGAAGGTGCTTCTGACTGGGCATCAGACAGGTTGCCTTTGGGCCCGGTGGGCTTTAAACTTGAATGACAAAGGCATTCTGCGTGCTCAGCTGTCCCCTCCTCCTTCCTTCCTCCTGAGCACACCTGAATTATGGGGAGCCCGTATTGCTTTCCTTAGGATGAATGTTGTTTCCATCTTCCCCAATTTCAAACACTTTAGCCAGGTCACTTTTCCCACAAGGCATTCAGTTCAAGACACCTAGAGGAGGTAGCTAAATGGGTTAGTGGCATTATACTGACCTTGTTTATTTCTTTGCTGGCCAGGCTATTTGGTTGTTCATTATTCCCTAAGGAGGGGCTCACCAGGAGGAAGGCGGGGTCACCTGTAAGGGGTGGGTGGTTGGGCCAGCTCCTCAGCAGCCACTTGGAGGGTCAGGTGGGTGCTGAGTGGCACCGGAACAACAAGTGCCATCCTGATCACAGATTCTCTGTTCGGGTGTCATAGTTACATCTCTGGGGGCTTTGATAATCTACTTTTGGGGACTTTACTTAGTTCATTTATTCATTCAACATTTTTTGAATATGGCAATAAAAATCACACTATTTAATGGGATGCAGTCCTTGTCCTCCCAGTGCTCATAGCCTAGAGGAAAAAGATAAAATTACAAATAATTATAAAACAACATGAAAGCAGACTGAGAAATGCCTATGTTTTTCTGAGTACCCAGAAGGGGTCACCTAACCCAGCCTGATGGGGGCAGTGTATGGAGGAGGCTCAGAGGATGTTCCAGCAGGTGGTAACTTCACCTGGACCTCTCTCACTTTTTTAAAAAATTGATTTAAAAAAATATTAAATTTATTGCTCTGACATTGGTTAATACAATCATATAGGTTTCAAATATACAATTCTGTAATACATCATCTGTATATCACATTGTGTGTTCACTACCCAAAGTCAGTTCTCCTTCTATCTCCATGTATTTGACCCTGTTTACCCTCACCTACCACCTCCCTCTTGCCTTACCCTCTGGGAACCACTAAGCTGTTGTCTTTGTCTAAGAGTTTTTGTTTGTTTGTCTTGTTTGTTTGTTACTTTCAGTTTTACATTCCACATATGAATGAAATCATATGGTTCTCAACTTTTTTGTCTGATGTATTTCACTAAACGTGATAATCTCAAGATCCATCTATGTTGTTGCAAATGGCAGTATTTTATCTTTTTTTTTTTTTTTTTTTTTTTAGCCAAGCCCTCCTGCCACCTGTTGGCAGCTCAGCTCTGGCTGGGCATTGAACTGCTGTTGCTCAGAGCTCAGCTCACACTCCTGAGCAAGCTTTTAACCAACTGAGCCACTTGGCCCGCCCTTAATTTTTTTTTAATGGCTGAGTAATATTCCATTACATGTATATACACACCACATCTTCTTTATCTAATAGTATATCAAAGAACACTTTGATTGTTTCCATGTATTTGGCCACCGTGAATAATGCTGCTATGAACATAAGGGGGTATATATATATATATATATATATATATATATATATATATATATATAATCTTTACAAATAAATGGTTTCAAAATTTTCAAGTAGAAGCCCAGAAAAGGGATTGCTGGGTCATATGATAGCTTTATTCTTAATCTTTTGAGGAACCACCATCTGTTTTCCATAGTGGCTTATGGACCTTGGTCGTACAGAGGATTTTATGAATTTGACCTCAAAGGCAAGGGAAATAAAAACAAAAATAAGTGAATGGTACTATGTCAAACTAAAAAGCTTCTGCACAGCAGAAGAAACCATCAACAAAACAAAGAGGCAACCAACTGAATGGGAGAAGATATTTGCAAACAATACCTCTGATAAGGGGTTAGTGTCTAAAATATATAGAAAAACTCACATAAAAAAATCCAAACAATTCAATTGAAAAATGGGCAGGTGACCCGAACGGACATTTTCCCCAAGAAAACATGCAAACAGCCAACACATGTATGAAAAGATGCTCAACTTCACTAGGGAATTTGACCTCGTCTTGCAACTGTTCTCTCTCACTGCTTTTCTGGGTCCCGTGCTCCATGCTCCTGGGTCAGGCTATATGGTGTCTAACATCCTTTCAGACCAGACGTGACTGTCATCGTGAGGCAGTCATTTCTTCTTTGAACCTTGAATTTCTCAGCAGTAAAAAGTCAACGGTAACCTCCAGTGTTGACACCCCACCCCGATTTCTTTAAAATCATGATTTTGATTATAGTTTTTGCTCTTTTGTAAAAGAGATGCATAGTTTTTTGTACTGATATGACATTTTTTTTCCTCGAAATGTCTTTTTTTCCATCCTGATGAGGAGCTGGGGGTGCTGATAAGTGATAATGTGTTGTCTTCTGAACACATTTTGGGAGAATATTTTGTACATAGTTTTCATTTGGTTCTTGATTACCAATTTCTGACTTTTAGTCTCAGTATATTTTTATTTATTTATTTTATTTTTATTTATATATACTTTTAATTAGCTTCAGGTGTACAACAAAGTGCAATAGTTATACTTTTTACCCCTCAAAGTGACAACCCCCCTCCCCCAATTCTTCCCTCCCACTCCTCCCCCCCCATATCATACTATCTATTACAATTCCTTTGACTCCCTTCCACCATATAATCCACATCCTGTGACTGTCTATATATTCAATTATAGTTGGCATACAATATTATACAACATCAATTTTAGGTATACAGTGCCGTGATCAAGCCTCTACTCCATCCATGAAGTGGTCTCCCTAACAAAACATGTGACCATCAGTCTCAGTATATTTTTGTAAAACTCATTTCACAAGTCAAAAAAAAAAATCAGTTTGCATTTAGGATTTTGAGATTCTGCAACATATTTAGAAGTATATTAACTGAACTTTCACCGTCTTCTGCAGAGAGCATTGCTTGTACCCTCACAAGGCCTGGCCAGCACTAGAGAAGGACTCCTAAACATTGTGATTGGCTGTTATCTTCTTGGACACTGTGTTCAAAAGGCCTTGGTTCTTTTATTCATTTATTCATTCATTTACTCATTCAGAGAGAGCCTTGTTGACACAAACTGTCTTCCGTTGAGATTGATCTTTGTCACTGGTTCAAACTGGTTTCCTTGCCTCTCTTCTTTTTCCCCTAGCTTCTGTCGTGGTGTCTTGACCCTATGACCCTATGACTACCTTCGGTTCTCTGACATAACATTCCTACCTTATGTCTTTTCCCTAAAACAGCTAATTTGCTCCAATAGGAATTCTGTTGGTTGATTTTTGTTGGGCCTCCATCGTCTCAGGCTTTCTGGCTTTGAGATCATACTTGTTTGATCTATTTATTACCTGCCGATCCAACCTGGATTACCCTTCATATAACCTCCCCTTCATATAGCTTCCCCTTCCCCAATTTCCCAGAAACCTCAGTAATTAACTCAGTAAGTAACTTTGATTCTTTTGTAAGGGGTCATCGTTTTAAGCAGTACGTAGGGTTCAGTGTTGGTAGAGACACAATTCTCAGGTTGACAGTTATGCCCATAAGCAATGCCCTAGAACATTTTCCAAAGTTTCCGTAGACATTATCCCACACATGGGTTTCCAGGTATAGTTTCTGTTTTTCCCTCTTCTTCCCTCTCTCTCTCTCCTTTTCTTTCTATTCCCTCTTACAAAAAATACCAGACATAGTAAATGTAGAAAGAAGTAAGGGTCGGAAGGGGAAAAGAAATTATTGCTGCACTAACTAAGCACTCCCAGTCTGCAGCAGGAAGTAGAAAACAGATTCAGAAAGATAGAAAGATTAGGGAAGTAGCCTTAGAGCTGAGAATTTCAGTGATTTTTATGAGCTCAGTGGCACTCTTCCTGGTGGCGGGGGAGGCAGGGAGGGAATTATCACAAGAATGCAGCCAATTCCCTTTGGTGTTCCCTGCATGCCAAGGCTGCCCCCAGCATCCACTTTCCTTGGCCTGGACCCCTCGGGCCACACCTGTGTGCAGACCACCCTGCTGCACATTTAGCCTTTCCTAAAGGTCACTGTTCAGAAGTTGTAACTAAAGAAGGAGAGAACTCTGATCTGAATTCCTGGTGGAAACATACCTTGTAAAGGCTATGAATTTAAAAATGATGAATTAAACTTAATGACTATTTCCTCACTAGATTTCTATCCCTATTAAGTATTTTGCAAGATTTTTATTACTAACTAAGAATCTAAGTTATTTCCTTTCATTTTTCTTGCAAAGGATGAGTTCAATATTTTAGTTATCCTCATTTATTGTTAATTCTCTTTTTCTACTCATTTATTTCTAGAAGACTCATTTTTCTCTGTGGTTTATCTGTTACTCCCCTAAAGTGTTTACAAAAATCCTCTCTAGCTCTTTTACCACTTAAACAATTTATTCATCTTTTCTTTTTCTTTTTTTGAGGGCAGTGTCACTGGCCCTCATATGTGGGACTGAACCGGGGCCGCTGGCTTCCCAAGCCACTCGGCTGACCCTTATTCATCTTTTTTTTATTATTATTATTATTACCTGAATTGTTTTGGTTTGACCATTAGCTGAGGGAATATAAAATTCTCTCCTTTATTTTGATCCTTTTTCATCACTAAACATTTCTAACCTTATAATTTTCTAATGCTGCTAAAACTAGAATGTCAGTTGCTATTTTTACTTTGGATGGGATGGAGTTGCAATTCTATTTACTTTAATGGCATAAACTTTTGTTGAGCACCTACTAACTAATGCATGTGAAGTGACAGTGCTGGACACACAGTAAGCACTCAGTATATGCCTGTGTGGTTGTTGCTACTCCCAGGCACTGTTTCTGTTGACTCTAGGTTACAAAAATAGACAGGAATTGATCCATGTCCCTGCTTAAAACCTGGCAGTGACTTGCCATCACCTCCATGGGAGGTTCAAATCCTTGAGATGTAACCTAAGATGGTAAGCGGTCTGATCCCTGTCTTCCTCTTGATCTCTAGCATCAGCGGCCACTCCATAGGTCCATGGAAGCACAAAATTGGCATGGATTTTCTGATCTTTAGGACTTGGCATGTGGTTGGTGCAAAGGCCGGAACTGCCTTCTTTCTGTTTCCTCAGCCCTGCGCCGCTTCCTCTGACGGTCTTCTCCTGATGCTTATTTGTCCTTCAGAGTCCTTCTTTATTTCCTCTGGGCTCCTTCCTGTGCCTTATGTGTGCCTTTGTTCTTATCATACCTTATTGCAACTGTTTACAAGGCTCTCTCTCTCTATTAGATTTTGAGCTTCTTGAGAATATGACTTCACCTTATTCGGATGTGCATCCCCCAGTTCTCAATTTGCCATTCAGAAAACTTTGTCAGATTAATGATGATACTGGACATAGCATTACTATTTTAAAAGGGATTCTTGGTAAATGCAGAGATTCGGGAAGACTTCCTGGAAGACATGGCATTTAGAGCCAAACTATGAAGGATGAGTAGCATTTCAGTTGTGAAACTTCATGGGAGTAGAACATACCAGATGGAGAGACTACCTGGACAACAAACAAACAAACAAACAAACAAAGATAAAAGTAGTAAAATTATGTCAGTTTGGGGGTTTTTTTGAGTGAATTTTTTTTTTTTTTTTTTGAGGGCAGTGTCACTGGCCCTCATATGTGGGATCCGAACCGGGGCCACTGGCATCCCAAGCCAGTGCTTAACCACCGCGCCACTCGGCCGGCCCAGTGAGTGAATTTTTTAGTAAAGCTGAAGCAGGCTTGTTTAATGAGAAAAGGGATGGTGTCATTCATACCTTTATTCCATCCACAAATATTTGTTAGACGCTCCTATGTGTCTTGTAATAGACAGCTAGTAAGGTAGAGTGGATCATGGAAGGCCTATTGACTATTAGGCTGAAAAGTCCCAGGACTTGGGGCCGGGGGAGAAAAAACTGAGCAAGTGGGCAGAGGTTGTCTTTTCTGAAGAACTGGCTGGGTTAACTGACAGTCAAAATTCCTTGTGAACTTGAGTTTGGAGCAGGCTCAGCTTTTGCAGGAGATAGTGGGAGGAAGGAAGGATATGACTGAACATTTGCCTCAAAACTCTCATTTCTATGCTCTCTCTGCATTTTAGGGGACCGTTCCCTTCTAGTATTATCTCCCCCTCCTCTTTTATAACCTGCTGTCCTGGGGCATTTAGCAGCAGCCCCTGACATCTTGCTAAGGATTCAACCCACTCTGCCCTCCGTCTAAACCAGATCTTCCTTTATGGAATGAAATATTTTGTCTCCTTTCCAAGGCCCTGAAGTCAGAGGCTCTAAATGGCCTCTTTCTCAAGGTAACCATTGGCCAGATACTTGGGACAGCAAGAAAAGAAAAAAATAAAAAGGTGCAATCTTGCTTTTTAAAGGGCCCTGGAAGAATGAGCAGAGGTACTCTGAAAACAGCAACCACATATTCATTTCCAAGTTAAATTGGTTATGATCACATCAAGGCATATTCATTCTTCAATATTGGATGGTAAAATCATTGTTTCTGTTGGAGGCTGCTGAATGGCCCATCAACACAGTTTCTTGTTAGATGGGCAAGGCAAATAATCTGCTGAAGAGCCTGACAGCTTTCTAAATGGCAGCTGCTGTGTGTGAGCCAGCCACAAATTTAACCCTTCTCAATTTTATTTAACTAAGAACTAAAACATTAATCTGGACTAAGGGAATTACGTGTTCTCTCTGTGATCTGAAATTTATTTAGCGACTGTGTTCTGTGTGCCAGACACTGAGCAAGGCTTACTGAGGGTCATGAGCTCTCAGGGCTGTGGCAGAGGCCTCCGGGACCTGTCTGGATGGCTCTTTCATCTCCCACCCCTTGAATCTGGGCTGCGCCTGGGGCTACTTTACCATACAATATGGAGGAAGTGATGTCTTTGAGCTTTGAGTCCAGGCATTGAGGTCTAAAAGCTTCTGTCTTCCCTCTTGGACAACAACCTTTTGGAAGCACTGAGCTGCCATGTAAAAAGTCCAACTCCCCGGCTGGAAAGCCCAAGTGGGCAGGAAAGGTCCTGAAACCCTGTGCAGAGGGAGGGGGCCAGCTGCCCCCCATTTCCCAGATGACTCCACATTACCTGCCACGTGACTGAGACCCCGTAAGAGATACCCGTAGCACTTCCCTTTGATCTCAGACTATAGAACCATGAGAGACATCACAAGGTTGGTGTTTGAAACTGCCAAGTTTAGGGTGGTTTATTATGCAGCAATAGAAAAGCAAAACAGCTCTGCTGGTCTGGAACCCTTCTCCTCTGCTTTGTGCCGCTTAATGGTTTTATTGGCATAATTTCGTAGATGGATCCATTTCTTTTTTTTTTTTTTTTTTAGCTGAGCCATCCTGCCACCTGTTGGCAGCTCAACGGCAACTCAGCTCGGGCTGGCCTCGAACAGCTGTTGCTCAGAGCTCAGCTTGCACTCTTGAGCGAGCTCTTAACCAACTGAGCCACTCGGCCGGCCCTGGATCCATTTCTTAAGGCGCATCCATTGGAGATTGATTTCTTAGCACCTCTTTAGCCTCCCTGGAAAAGACTATCCCGTGCTTCCTTAGACACACCAACATGGTTTTCACCTTTTCTTCTCAAGGAAGAAATAGACGTTTCATTTGTTAAGGCTCTGTAGGCATATGTTGGCATTTAATGTGAATTATCTGTTTGAATTCTCAAAGCTTCAGTAAAAAGGTAGTCTTTATCAACAGCTTGTAAAGGGGAAAACTGAACAAATGTTAAGTTATCATGGAGCCAGTAGGCAGTGGAATGGCCCTTGAGCCTAGGCTCTTCTGATTCTCAATGCAGAAAACATATGTCATCAGATCAAAACTGATATGAGACCTTTGAAAAGAAATTTGGAACCTTCCCATGGCACTGCTCCCCAACCCCATCAGACTCAAGCAGGAAAGCATCCAGCACGAGCCTAGGGATGTGCTGTAAGGAGCACAGAACCCCAGTCTTTTCCAGGACCTGAACGTGCACCTCTTTCCTTGGAACGCCAAATAATTTCTCCTCACTCCCAAAGATCAATCTGCCTTTTAACCACTGCCATGTTATTGTGACTTTCATCTCTTGGGAGTTGAAAGATCCCTTCAGAAGCCAGTAATCCAAGGTTCTTGCTTCGAAAGAGCTGTGATGCCCGACGAGGGCATGTCCCAAATAGGAGCTGGGGGGCTGAAATGCTGGTGCACAATCCCCGGTCAATGTCATATTTTATCTTTAAGAAAATGTAGAAACAAGTATCTAAATTAGTGTTTCCTCCACAAAAATTATTCTGGAGTGTAGGATCATTAGAACAGGAACAGGGTGGAGATGGGAGAGAGGGCAATCAATATTGCATTATTATATCTCCAGAGGCTTCCAAAGCAATGGATACAGGAAAAGGGAAGCTTTTAAGAAGAAAAATGGTGCATATAAATGACGCGGTGAAATGTGTTTTCACATTTTACTTAGAGAAAAACATAGTGTTCATTTTAGCAGAGAAAAGTGGATATTTAAATAATTTATCAGACTTCTTTCCTTAGGGAACGTACAGAGTAGTAACATCTCCATAGCTCTCTAGAAAGGGATACATTTTTAGTTTCTATAAGTAGAAAGCACCAAAAATAAGAAAGGCAGAAAAAGACGAGTGGCAAAACATTGAACCGGGAATCGAAAGAAAGGCGTTTGGTTTCAGCTTCGCCACCTGCTAGTTGTAGATATTCCATGAGTGTCTTCCTCCTTTCAGGAGGCCTTACTTGTTGTCATGTGTAAAACGATTGATAAGAGAGGAGCCCTGCCGCCCTCGGGGGCTTGCAAGTTGTGTAGTTCCATTGCTCGTCTCTCCTGATCACCCAGAAGCCCCCCGATCCACTTCCCTGAATGTCTAGGGTCCTCCATGGAGGACTTGGAACTGTCCTGCACACAAGGGCTTTCCTTTTCTTTCACATTAGGTGCTCACATTTTATGTGAATTTTTATAAAACATAGACTATTTATATTGAAAAGATTATACATGATCAACAGACTCATCTTGGTAAATGACCCATCGTTGCTTATTGTGATCCATACCCCAAGTGTTTGAAAATGTCAACTTCTTCTTGTGAAAGGCCTGCAGACTTCCACCTAAATGGTCTGTGGGTTTCGGGGTCCCCTGCCTCTCGCACCTTTAATGAGGTTGTGTGGAATCTAGAGGAAGTCTCCACAGCTGCAGTGATGATGCACTGTTCGTGCTCCCTGTTCTGTGAGGCTGTTATTAAAACACAAAATTAAAGTCAAAATAAACAGCGAGAGCACTTTGCAGTGTTTTTCTGAACAGCTAATTGGTTTGTTTTGCTTTCGATGGGCTTCCAGAAATATGTTATGAAGCCATCTTCCTTAACACTGAAGGAAGATTTGTTAAGTGTGAGGGTATAGGAGGGAGAATGACTAAGGGAAATATTAACTTGCTATGAAACACAGTAAAACTGCTCTTAGCTTCAAGTAGTAAATTATCAATTTTGAAAAATATGCAGTGAGGCATATACTAATTTGGTATTTAGAATATAATGAACCTTGATATTATAAATATAAAAACCTGTGTCCTGGCTGAGCCAAAGCAAGGTCTTTAGTATTTCTGAGACCCTGCCCTTTCCCCACACGTCCTAAAGAGCCTCCTAGGAAACCTCAATTCAGTGGGCTGCTCAGATTTAGACACAGGACCTTGCTAATGCAACTGATACTATGGTGTTAATGCCTTCTCTTTTCCCAGAATAATTTTGTTGTTTTGTTCCTGGTTGCCTCGGTGACGAAGACCTGAGTGTCTTAGCTTACTTATTTTTCTATTTTAAACATTTAACTTCTCATCAAAGTAATATGTTAACAAAGTTTAAAAACTCATGTAGAATAAGAAAGTATATAACAATCACAACAACAATAAAATACGCTTCCTTTTCGCTTGTCACTTACCCTCCTCAACCTGCTTCTCAGAAATAACTTCTTTCATACTGGGAGCTAGTCTTGGTGTTTACCTCTGGTTCCTAAATAATATGCTTACTATGCAATTTATCTATTGTGAGTTGACATTCTATTGTGGAAGTAAAGATTTAGTGCCCTCATAATTCCTCTCCATGCCTATATCTCCCATCTTTCCTCCCTCCCAACATGGCAATATTCCAGCTTTGGGTTAAATCAGTATTCAGTGTTTATATTATTTTGGCCATATAAACATTGTTCACAGATGACCCACGTGGGAGTCTATGATATTTCTTTTTCTTTGTACAATTTTCACTTTTTTTTTAACTTCTTCCATTTGCTTAATTATCTAGGTACTTATCACTAATTTATCCTTCAAACTCTTTAAAATACCTATATATCTTTTCTCAATGCAGTTGAACGTATAAGGTATCAATTCCAAATTTCCATAATTTGTTAGAAACATCCTTCCTATGATCTCGATACTTCTGCTCCCTTCTGGGTTCCATCACTGGCATTTGGAGACTGTTTTCCAATGATCAGGGAAGTTTCTTTTTCCTCTGACTGTTAGGTCCCCTATATTCTTCTTTCTTGTTTTACTTTCTCATTTTGGTGGAACACATCCTGCAGTAGTTTACTAAGTAGACATATATGAGAGCTGCATATTTTCTGAGTCTCTACCTTTCTAAAGTTTATTTTAAAAAAGAGATGATACCCATAGAGTCTTAATTTTTGAAAATTAAGAAATTCTCTAAGTAATATCTGCATACTGGATAACATAAAAAAATAATTTTTAATTGATAAACTATTTAGAGAACAAGGAACACTTTGTACTAGTAAGAGTCCCATCACTCCATTCAGATGGTTCAACTGTAGAGATTTTGGTAAACTGATTAGAAAAAAGGTTTTAGGAAAGTTAAAAGAATCAAGGAAGAATGGGGCACCCTAAGTTGGGAAGCTGTTCTCACCCCTAGGCTTGAAGGAACAAAGTGAGGAAATAATGTTGGAGGACTCCAGTGTGAGCTGACGCTATGGGGGGACTCCACCTGGGAGGAGTGTAGTTCCTGCCACTGTAAGAGCTGCTAGGATGGAACGGGGAGGGAATAGAGCAGAACTTCTCTTTCTTCCCCCTCTGATTTCCTGTTGATGTTGCACATTGGCCAAATCCACCTGAAATCTATCCAGCAAGACATCTGGGTGATACAACCCATGAGGGTAGGATTCCTGGATCAGAGTAAAACAGAGAAAGGTGGACAATGAATCTGTTGAGTACAAATGGAGAATAACAGCACATATTTCCTGCCAGAATTATGAGTCATGGCTAAAGCTAAACTCAAAGGAAAATTTATAGCCTCAAACATATTTATTTTACAAAAGAAAAAAAGACATAAATACAAGAATTATTGCCCATCTTAAAAATTAGAAATTATAACGAGAAACTAGGAGGAAGAAAATATTAAAGGTAAAAGTTAGAATAAATGATATAAAAAGCAAAACAATGGCAGAAAGGAGGTGTAAGTCCAAAAGCAGTTTTCTTGGAATAGCAAATTAAAAAAAAAAAAAAAAGCAATGGATAAAAGCCTTAGAAGTTTGATGGAAGAAAAGAAAGAAATTACTTAAAATTAGAAATGAAAAGGTAAGAGCTACATGTATGGAAGAGAGTAAGAGGGATGAGTATATGCTACTATTTGTTTATACATGCAACTTTATTTCCTTACAAAGTTCAAAATACCAAGACTAAGCCAACCAAGGAGTAGAAAACTTGAAGAACCCAACTACTGGTAAAAAAAACAACAACAAAAAAACAAACTTGGAAAGGAGATTAATGATCAGCAATTAAGGGAAAAAAATCATTAGGAGCAGATGGTTTCCCAGGTGAGTTTTATCTAACCTTTAGTAGACAGATGATCCTAATGTTAATTAAATTATCCCAGGCCTTAGAAAAAAGGTCTCTTCAATTCATTTAAAGAAGCAACCACAGTCTTAATCCAGAGGGAAATGTTAGACCAGCGTTAGGAATAAAATAGCTAGAAGTCTAAATACAATGGAAAAAAAACAAAAAACAAAAAGAAAAACTAGACTCCAAACAGACTAAAGAAAAATGCACTATGGCAAGCAGGGTTTATCCCCAAAAGGCAAACATGGTTTGATATCAACCATAACATAATTTATTACATACCCAAAATAAAGGAGAAAAGAAATCATATTGTTAAATTTACAGTTGCTGAAAAGAAATTTGCTAAAGTAAGCGGAATGTCCTAATTAAAACTAAGTTAACTAGGATTAGCGGAAGTCTACATAAATAGAATACCCACAAAAGCAGTGTAGTCCAAAAGCTTCATTGTATAGAAGAGGACATGGAGTGCTGACGGAGAGAAGGGATTTAAAAGTGAGGCAGTGATTTAGAAGGTGTCCCCCCTTCACTGTCTTCACCGATTCCCAATGTGACAGCAGCTTTACCACACTTGTGGGGCCTAACTGTGTTGATGCTTAAGCCTCAGGTTGCAACATTTTCTCGGAGAGACCTTGCAGTATTGTATTTATTTCTTTATTTTCACCATCAGAGGAGATGCAAAGCCTGTGATGCCCTCTGGGTGGTAATGGCTGCCTCCTGTGCACCTCCTCTCTTTCCTGCTTCCAAGTCTCTTCGTGACCATTCTAAGTGCTGAAGGCTTTCTCGTGGCAAAGGAGGACTACGTACAACAAAGTCCTGGACTCATGAGTGAGGACCAACTAGCAGTTGCGAGTTTGTTTTCTTTAAAAATTGGGTATCTGCTGGGTTCTGTGTGGCATGTTGGGAATTCTGGCATGTGTAATTAGTCGGTCTCACAATGGCACTGGGAGGAAGTTATCAGTCCCATTTTACAAGAGAGGAAACTGAAGGTTACAGAAATGGTGGCTAAGTGATTTTGGCCAGAAAATATTATAATTGTCAGAGCTGGGATTTGAATCGATATTACTTGATTCCAAACCCGCTGCTTTTCATATGACACCATAGCTGCCTGTCCCCTCCATGAGAATGACAGAAAATTGTAGAACGTGGAGAAGGCAGAGAGAGGGTAAAGCCCCAGTTTCCCTCTGTTAAAGAGGGGCAGGGTAGTGGTCTGAGGCCTCCTTCGGCACTGGATTCTGGGACAGAATCATGGCGTCCACAGAGTGAAGGGGCAGGGGTGAGCTTTGGAACCAGGGAGCTCTGGTTTATGTGACATAGTTCTGCTATTTACTAAACAAATGCCTGAATTGCACCCTCTGCTCTCTCTCCCAATGTCTTTATTTCTTAAACAAGATGACAGCATGCATTTCATATGTAGTTCTGAGGACTAAGTAAGATCCTTTAGGTAAAGCATCTGGCAAAATACCTGCACTTAGTGAATGTCTTCAATCAATGTTCATTCTCTTCCTTCAAACTTGGGCAACCCATTCTTCCTACGAACATTTACTGAGGGGCTTTTCTGTGTCAGATCCAGGTACCTATACATGGAAGGATGTATTAGAAATTCAAATGCCCTTCATGTTAATCTGATTTCTTTTAATTTTAGGGGGAAAAATCAAACAGTTTAAAGTAGTTTTATCTCAGTGGTCTCATTTTTGTCTCTATGTTTTATTTCTGTGATATCAGTTGGATGGGAAGTTACTTTCCCTGTTAGGTTTGTCTGGGTGCAAAATAGGGGCCCCTGCCCATCATCCCCATCCTATACTCCATCCATTAGGGGGTACTGCTTTTTTGCTTCTCTTTTCCAGTGGCCATGAAGAATTGACAAAAAATTTAGATGTCACATATTTATGCAAATATAGCTATTAATATTTCAGAATCATTCTTTTCCCTTTCTCTTCAAATCTCTCAAGAAAGAAGGTGTTAATTATTACAGAAATTAGTAATTCTAATTCTTGAACTGTAAAAAAGATTTGCTACTAATAATCTTTCATTTACAAATGGGTATTTTTTTTTCTTTCTTAGCTGAGCCATCCTGCCACCTGTTGGCAGCTCAATGGCAACTCAGCTCGGGCTGGCATTGAACTGCCATTGCTCAGAGCTCAGCTCACACTCTTGAGTGAGCTCTTAACCAATTGAGCCACTTGGCTGGCCCACAAATGGGTATTTTTGAAACTGAAGTCTAAGGCATTTTGCATTTTGATTTTAGTGCCTGCTATTTTAGGAGAACATGATTACAAAGTACTATTAATAAGTTTTAACTTCATAACTTTCAGCAAAATAATTTTCTTACAGATAATATATAGGTAATACCCTTATCAGTAAAAAGTGCTTAGGATTGCTAAAGAAAGTTGAAAACTGTGAAATATGCCGTATGCTAAGCATTATGTTTTTTTTTTTTTTTTTCCTAAGGCCATTTGCTGGTATTGAGATAGGGTTTTTTGCTGCGTGGAAGATATGGAAATTTATATCTTACATCATGATGCATTCCACTTCGTTGGCTAAAAAACGTTCATTATCTCTTTTGTAAAATGAATCTTTGGGCTCTGGAGAACAAAATCCTTAGGAACTGTAAATAAAGGATAAATTTTACTTTTCATAGTCCCCCCAAATGAGGGGAAATGATTCAGGAAAGGTAGGTATCAGCATTTGCAAACAGTATGTCTCCTAAAGAAAAAAGTCTTGGCTTTCTTTGGAAGACGACATTAAGAGTTTGTAAACGCTTACATTTCAAGGAAATGAAGGTAGTTAATTAGTTCAAAGCACATATTCTGGTATGATTTTAGTTTATTTAGAACCCATGTGCTCACACGCAAATACATACATATATTATGTTAACATCTTAGAATGTTAAAATATGAGTTCGATAGTAATAATGGTAGCTTGTAGTTTCCTTAGTGAAATGAGGCAAATTTATTGGCCATCTACTTTGTCCTGGTAAAATTTTGCGTGTGTTTTCCTTACAATCTAGCCTGTAAGACAGTTTCTGTTTACAGGTCTCTGTTTACAGGTTTGGAACCTCAGGTGGACGGACTATGTAACATTGTCATTCACATGTGTAGCAATGGGAAGACTTGCACTTCTAATCTCACCCACATCCCACTGTTCCTCCTCTGACCAGCTTGGACCTTCCATCTGCGAAGGCTTTTTCTCTCAGGCCAGTGCCTCTGATCCTCAAAGCTCCATGTGTAGTAAGGCTGTGGGGGATGGGGGGGTGGTCTGGATCTTTCTTGGATTTCAGGAACTCGGAGAAATACATTCTGTGAGATACTTATGAGGACTCATTTTGACATCAAGGAATTCTTTTAATTCCTGTGCTTCCACAGGAACTCCTCCTTGGACATGGAACATTGAGCTTGGATTTTGAGCTCTTTGAACTCAAAGAGGTGTGGAATCAGTTCGTTCAGGCAAATGTTTCCATTCAGGATATTTATGGAAATATTAGCCAAAGCTTCTCAATGGCACTGTGTCAATCGAAGTGGCAGATGAGGGAAACATTTGTGGGAGAGCTACAGTATATGAAGTCTAAGGTAGAGTCTGTGTGGCTACAAATCTGGACACACTGTTTTTATCCACCATGTATATAAGCGTAAATAAATTGCTATCAAACAGGCTACAAAATTGAGCCATGAGAAAGGCACAGAAAATGTCCTGCGAATCCAAAGGGCAATGGGTGAACCTCTGTTTGGGAGGATAAGAAAATGCCTCCTTGTGTAGAGACCGGTGGCGGACCTTAATGGAGTAAGATTTGCACAGGTCAAAAAGGGATTCTAGTGGGAGGGCGCTGCCCGAGCACAGACACATAGGGAGGAAAGTGCTGGAACATTCAGAGAAGAGCACGCCCCTACCCCGCATGTGATTCTTGGTCTGTTCAGAGCGACTCACTGTGCTCCCGTACTCTACTTCCAAATCTTTCCTAGTTTTTCTGGCATCCAACTGGTTTTCTTACTTATGTCTTCAGCTTCCTCTTTGGACCTCACACCTAGCTACATTTATCTGGCTTTGACCTTGAGAATGAAACGCCCTTCTCAATCACTCACATGTCACACTCTTGCTCTACATCTTTTTCCATTGGCCGCCCAGGGGAAATAGCTCATAGGGTCCTGCTGAGCCCTTGGATCTTACATATTTTCCTGGCATTGCTCTCAGGGAGGCTCACTCCAGTCCTGCAAGGAAAAACATGGTGGGTACATACAGAGATGGCATCCTGAGAAAAAATGACTAATTTAATACCTTTCAGTTATACAATTCTTCAAGAAAATAAATAGCCAGCAACCAGGCAGGGCAGACTGTGGAAAGCCTTTAACAGCAGCTTCTCAAAACCAAATGAGAAGTTGGTTTTTGATTCTGTAGACAAGAGAAGGCAATGAAGATGTGTGAGCAGAGGAAACGCGATCAGCGCAGCGACGACGTGACGGATGGAGGGCTGTGTAGGAGGCTAGACAGGGACGAGCAGGGGCCTTAATTATGGAGAGGGGAGTGGAGAGAAAGTGATGGATCCTGGAGATGTGAGCCTAAAACAGATAAGATTTAGTGACCAATTAGATGTGGGAAGGAGGCAGAGGGAGGATGGCAAGGCTCTCAGTCTTCTGGTGGGCAACATCGTTGCTATGAGCAGGCTATAACAGATGCCACCCACAGCGGGCTCTGCTTTTCAGAAGCCTCTCCTCATGTACCGTCTTCATGAGCAGGGAAATTTTAGAATGTCTTCCATTTTAGAAAACGTTTAAATCCAGAGTACTATATTTAAAAAGATTATGAGATTTCATGGGGGTTCTAAGTAAGTCTGCGCTATGACAAATTTGTTTTCCTGTCAATCAGCTCAAGAAGGTTAAATTTCCTTTCGGATCATGTTTATCTACCTGGATTTCACTTCAAATAAAACAAAGACCATGTCCCCAACTCCTTTACTATTTTATAAAACTCAGCAATTTTCCAGGAAATATTGACTTCCTGATGACCTGAATTTGTCTGAAACAGGAAAATGGCCGTTGGGTGCCAGACACTAAACATAGCTAATAGGAATGTGCCTATTCTTGGGGAGCTCCTGAATCTTCATCATTTTCTTCCTCCTTTGTTTAACACACTTTCCCCATTATACTCACCCTGGGCATTGTCCTCTGAAGAAGGTGGGGAGGAAAGGGCATGGTGTTGGAGTTTACGTAAGCCAATCTGGACACTGGCTGAATGCATGATAGTGTGACGTGAGCTACTGCCTAAAGTTATTTTTTTTTAAATTTTTTTAGAGGGCAGTGTCACTGGCCCTCATATGTGGGATCCGAACCAGGATCGCTGGTGTCCCAAGCCAGCTCTTAACCACCATGCCACTTTAGGCGGGCCCCCTAAAGTTATTTTGATAATATCTATGGGTACACTTATTCACTTCACATGTACCTATGGGCTCTAGGCCTTGCTGGGCACTAATTATAAAGAAGGGAGAACAACATGGTCCCTGCCTTACAGAAACCCAGTCAATGAACAGCCACATCCACAGATGAAGGCTCCAGTTGAGTAACGCACAAGGCAAGTGTGCAGGTTTGCTGGAAGCCTTCCCACAATAGATTATTTGAACTGAACCTCTGTTATTGAAAGATTAGGAAGGAAAAAAGACATTGGTGGCAAAAGTAACCATATAGAGGATGGCATGAAGGCTTGAAAGGGAATGAAGTGATGGGAGAATGATGACTATTATGGTTTGAGTGTATTGTAGATGGGTTGGGAGGGACAGGAAGACAGGGAAAAGGAAGGGAAGAGTAACAGAAATTGAGGGGGCCTCATTGTTTGAGGCCAGGCTGTGAAGTCCTTGACTGCCAACCAGAGGAGTCTGGTGCTCATCTTGAGGCGAGTGAGGGCCCTCGAGTGTATAGAACCAGGCCAGACATGCTTTGTATTTTAGACATCCAATCAGGGCTGGGTTACTCCGTCTCACATGCCATCCTACTGCCCCATCCCTTGCTTTTCTACAGAAGAAACTTCTCAAGGAAAGTTGCTGGTTCTTTTTATTTCTTTCCTGCCCATTTCATTTATTCCACTCCAAACTGGTTTCTACTCCCACCACTGCAGTGAAACTGTTTTTGTTAAGATTACCAAATGCCATTCTAATGGGCACTTTTGTTTTCCTTCCGGTAACCTTTGCGGCAGTCTTCCTGTTTCCCTCTTCCTTCCAGATACGCGTTCTTGCGGGCTGCTCTGACTGCGCGCCCTTCCCATCCCCTGGCAGAGGCTTTTGCTTCTCTTCATCCCGACTTCTTTGTGTAAGAGCATTTCAGGCCTCATTCTTGGATGCTCTCCTTTCATATTGAGCAGCTCTCTAGGGGATTTCACCTGCAACTTGGATTTTAAATTCCATGGGTATGGTGATGAATCCCTAATTTATGTCTCTAGTCTTTACAGACATACTGAACACCAAACTCCTCACTTCCACTGCCCTTTGGACATCTTCCTGTGACCACTAATAGACATCAAAACAGAGTTCTTTGTTCTGCACCTTCCTCATTTATCCTTTTATCTCTTCTAGCATTCTGTAGTTCAGAAAAGGACATTGCTACCATCTACCTAATTATTCCATGCTCAAACCTAGGGATTGTCTGTATAATCCTTGGTTTTCTTCCCTTCTCTCACTCTTTATAGCTTATCCATGAACAAATCTTATCCTTCTATCTTTAAAAAAACAAAGGCTTAATTTTTTTTAGAGCAGTTTTTTTTGTTTTTTTTTGTTTTTTTTTTGTTTTTTTTTGAGGGCAGTGTCACTGGGGCCGCTGGCTTCCCAGGCCAGTGCTTAACCACCGTGCCACTTGGCCCACCCTTTTTATAGCAGTTTTAAGTTCATAGTAAAATTGAGGAAGGCACAGGGATGTCCCATAGCCTACCCACCCCCCACCCCCATGTGCCGCCTCTCTCATCATCAAACTTTCCCACCAGAGTGGTGCATTTGTTACAGTCGACACACAGAGTCCATAATTTACAATGGGGTTCACTCCTGGTGCTGTACATTCTATGAGTTTGGACAAGTGTGTAATGACAAGTACTCACCATTATAGTATCACACAAAGTACTTTCACTACCCTAAAAATCTTCTGTGTTCCACCTATTTATCCATACCTGCCACCCACACCCCCATCAATCCCCGGAAACCCATTATCTTTCCATTGTTTGTATAGTTTGGCTTTTTCCAGAAAGTCACATAGTTGCAATGGTACAGTATGTAGCCTTTTCAGATTGCCTTCTTTCACTTAGCGATATGCACTTAAATCTCCTCCATGTCTTTTTATGGCTGATAGCTCATTTCTTTTTAGCACTGAATAATACTCCATTGTCTGGATATATCATAGTTTATTAACCTGCTCACTTACTAAAGAATATCTGGGGTGCTTCCACGTTTGACAATGATGAATAAAGCTGCTATGAACATCTGTGTGAAGGTTTTTGTGTGGACATGTTTTCAACTCCTTTGGGTAAACACCAAAGAGCGTGGTTTTTGGATCATAAGGTAAGAGTATGTTTCATTTTGTAAGATGCTTCCCTCTTCCAAAGTGGCTGCACCATTCTGCATCCCCAGAAGCAATGAGTGAGAGCTCCTGTTTCTCCATGTCCTCACCGATATTTCTTAGTGTTCTGGGTCCGGGCCATTCTAATGGGTATGTGGTGGTATTTCGCTGTTGTTTTGATTTGCGTTTTCCTGATGACATATGATGGGGAGCTCCTTTTCCTAGGCTTATTTGCCATCTGTATATCTTCTTTGGTGAGACATCTGTTGAGGACTTCGGCCCATTTTTTAATTATGGTTTTTGTTTTCTTATTATTGAATTTTAAAAGCTCTTTTATGTACTGGTAACAGTCCTTTATCAGCTGTGTCTTTTGTAAATGTTTTCTCCCAGCTTGTCTTCTCTTTCTCTTGACATTGACATTGTCTTTCACTGAGCAGTTTTCAATTTTCATGAAATCTAGCTGATCAATTCTTTCTTTCATGGATTTTTCCTTTGGTGGTGTATCTAAAAACGTATCGCCATATCCAAGGTCATCTAGGTTTTCTCCTATGTCATCTCCTAGGAGTTTTGTGTTTTACAGTTAGGTCTTTGGTCCACTTTCAGTTAATTTTAGTGAAGAGTATATGGTCTGTGTCTAGATTTCTTTCTTTGCATGTGGATGTCCAATTGTTCTAGTATCATTTGTTGAAAAAGACTGTCTTTTCTCCATTGTGTTGCCTTTGCTCCGTTGTCAAAGATCAGTTGACTACATTTATATGGGTCTGTTTCTGGGCTCTCTATTCCATACAGTTGATCCTTTTGTCTGTTATTTTGCCAGGATCACATTATCTTTTTCTTAAATGAATTAATTAATCAAATTAATTAATCAATTAATTAAATAATTTTATTTAGGATCACAGTATCTTGATTACTGTATCTTCACAGTAAGTCTTGAAATTGGGAAGTATTATTCCTCACTTTGTTCTTCTCTTACGATATTTTGTTGGCTATTTTGAGTCTTTTACCCTCCATATAAACTTTATCATCATTTTGTTGATATTCTCAAAATATCTTGCTAGGATTTTGACTAGGATTGCATTGAGTCTATAAATGAGAAAGAACAGAACTGACATCTTGACAGTATTGAGCCTTCTTATCCATGAATGTGGATTATCTCTCTATTTATTTAGTTCCTTGATTTTATTCATCAGAGTTTTATAGTTTTCTTCATATAGATCTTGTATATACTCTGTTAGGTTTATACCTAAGTATTTAATTTTCTTGGGCGCTAATACAAATGAGATTATATGTTTAATTTCAGTTTCCACTGGCTCATTGCTGGTATAAAGAAAAAATATTGACTTTTGTGTATTAACTATGTATCCTGCAACCTTTACTACTTATTTGTTCCAGGAGGATTTGTTTTTTTTGATTGATTCTTTCAGGTTTTCTACATAGTTAATCATGTCATCTGCAAACAAAAAACAGGTTTATTTCTTCCTCCCCAACCTGTATGCCTTTCATTTACTTTTCTTTTCTTATGGTATTAGCGATTACTTCCAGTACATTGCTGAAAATTTGCCTCGGTCCTGATCTTAGTGGGAAAGCTGTGAGTTTCGCATCATTCAACTTTTAAAAATACATCTCAAATTGCCCCATTTCTTTTCATCTCTACTAGCAGCACTCCAGTGTGCTACCATATCTTTAGCCCAAACGACTGATTTTACTGTGCCTCCAGGCTCATTACCACCTTAACTCCATTCTTCATACAGCAATAAGAGTGACATTTTCATGTATCAATCATATTGTGTAATTTCTCTCTTTACAGTAGTTTGTGACTTCTCATTGAACTTGGCACAAAACCCCAAATCAAAGACATGGCCTTCAAGGCCCTATAGAATTTGGACTAGCCTCCTCCCTGACTTTATGTCCTCCCTCTTTCACTTCTCCTCATAATCTCCACCCACCAAGGCCTTTTTTTTTTCTTCCTCTCACTTAAGGGCCTTTGCACTTACTATTACATATGTCTGGAACTATCTTCACTCTGTCTTCTACATGTCCAGATTCTCTCATTTGGTTCAAATGACATATCTTCTGAGAGACATTCCCCACTTATACTACTGAAAGTAATCTTCCAATTATTTTCCATTATGTCACCCTCTTTATTTCCCTGATAGCATTGTTAGTATTCAAAATTTTGTTTATTTTTGTATTGTATGCCTCCTCCCACTGGAGTGTAAGCTCTTCAGGAAGAGCTCTGGGCTACCTTGCTCACCTCATTATCTTTAGTATTAGACCAGAGCATGCACAGAGTAGGTACTAAGTAAATTTTTGTTTGCATCAATACAAAATGACATCCCACCACTCAGCTCTGTGCACATTTTTAGGAGAAACCTTGACAGAGAATAGAGTTTCTACCCTTTCCTTGATCCCTCATCCTATCCTTTCCCTCATCGTTCCTGAGGTGAGTGACCATACTCCTGAAATGGTCAGATTCTGAGACTTGATTTCAAGGGAGTGTGAATGTGGAGGGTCATGCACACAGGAGTGGCTCCTCCTGGTACTGCAGACTGAGCTTCTCAGACTCTCTCCCCACCTGCTACATTGCTCCAACCTCATAGTCACATGCTGGTGCTGGTGTGAGTTAGATTTAGGGTGAGGAGGGGCTGACAGAGTCCTTTAGGGCCCTACACAGTCTGTGCTGAGGATTGAGCACAAGCCTAACTCATTACAAACACTGGTGCTTTGGTTCATCTTTGGATGAAGCCTGCCATTGTGGAGAGGTTGCCTGGCAGGGCCAAGGCAGGTTCGGGCACCCTGGGCCCTATGGGTGAGGGGTGTTTTCTACTGCTAAGAGCTTTCCTTCCCAGCTGCCTCTGGGTGGATAGCCAATGCTCCATTCTCATGTTGTATTTAAATCCCTTCACTTTCTGGTGTCTAGCATTTTGGGGAGAGGACAGATACCTTCTGAAATATAGATCTGTTCTTCCATGCATATGTTGCCCATAGCAGTGGAGCTGGTGTTACAATTCTTATTTCTTGCCTCTGAATCTTAGTGACTTTTTCTCCATGAATATTGCCTATATGTCAAGAATCATTTCCTATTTTATTTTTTAATTGGGAATTAACACTGTTTTAATTTCCAAGTTCAGAGCAGCTTTAACTTAAGCATCTATGCTGATGAATTTTCTTGTTTATCTTACATGTGAAAAGTAGGCACGAGAGAGTACACACATAAAGCATTTAAATATTTGAAATATATTGTTCAGGTTGAGTGAACATAATGTAAACTGCAACGCTAGTACTAACTTTGTGATGCATATATTTAATATTATCCTAGCCTGCTAGTGTTAATTAGAATAATGAAGATAATTTTTTTGGAGGAAATATGGACAAATTCGCAAAGGAAAAGAAAATGCTTTATCAAGAAGAGATGTGCATGCACCTTGTAGCTTCTTTTCATTTTCTTTATCCCAACTAAGCACAAAAGCACTATGCCTATTGAAGTAGAATCTTTAATATGTAGATGGGAAATTAGGCAAATGCTTAAGCTGGCATATTTCATGCTCATTTTTACCAGTTGTATACATTGTCACTGCTGTGCTTATGCCTATTATCTCCCCTTGTGAAATCTAATTTTAGATTTTATGTGGGCAATTATTATCACCAGGAGATGTAGAGTGGTTCATGTAAACAATAAAATAGAAGTGTGGATGGGCAGCTGAAGAGAAACAGATGACATGGATATGGCTCTCTCTGGACAGAGTACCAGTGCATATTGTTGCATTTTTTAACAGTATCATTAACAAAAATCAGTCGTGCTCCCACTATATGCATGTTATTTGTTAATGGCCAGTTCTTTCTTTGGGAAAGACACAGCTCTCTCCCATAACCCTCTGAGGGTAGAATTAAAGACAAAATGTAGTCTTCGGGAACATGTATTTAGGCCATAAAGCTACGGGATGAATAATTTGGTGGGCATACTGATTGAAGTTCTCTCTTGTGCAGAAGACTCTACTTGGGGATGTTTTGTTCCCTTGGTAATTTCTCTTAGAGGATCATGACACTCTTTCTCTATGGCCATGTCCTACTTGAGAAGACTTGTCCAGGCACCTCAGTTTGGAATGCTAAGTGTGGAACCCTGGAAAAGGAGGCATGAATAGCTCAGGCAAACTGTTTTCCTCTGCTTTGGGGAAAAATCCCAGTTTTTCCGAGGTCCATCTTTCCATGCCTTCTCTTATAATGATAACGGTAAAACTGCAAAGGTGAAGCTGAGAGTGGGGGTCTGGGGGCTTCAGGAGGCTGCTCAGTCATGCTTTTCATCCAGAATGGCGAAATGAGGCCTGGTCACTCAAGTGTAGTCCAGCTCTTCTGATAGATAGGATGAATTACTGCTATTAGAATGAGACTTTGGATATAACATCAGAGCTAATTAATCACAACTATTACACTGAGCACACACTGAGCTGGGCACTGTGGCCTACTGAGTGGAGGGGGCGATGAGGAGAATAGGGTTTAGGGGAAGTGCTAGGATAATGGAGGGAATCAACAATCAATGAAATCGTTCTGCCCACTTTCTTCTCCTCCCTTGTTATTTTGTCAGAACCTGTAACACCTACACATTCTTTTTCCACCCTTGTCCTAACGTTTGTTCTTTTTTGCAAATTACATGTATTCTGTATTCCCCAACAGACATTTTGGCAAGTTCCCCAGTTGTCTCTTATCTGGATAAAGCCCATTTTCTAGGAGTGGAATTGGCAAATTTTTTCAATTAAAAGGCCAGCTAGTATATACTTTAGGCCTAATGGACCCTTCAGTCTCTGATATAGCTCCTCAACTGTGCCATTGCAATGCAAACACAGACAAAAAATAAAGTACGAAAATGAGAAGGTGTGGCTGTGTTCCAATAAAACAAAACAGGTGGCGCGCTGGTTTTGGGCCACAGGCCCTAGCTAGCCAAACTCAACTTAGTAGACTCCTTGGAAAAGATCCAAGGAATGGATCTTTTAGTATGGATATTTCGGTAATGGATCTAATGGTATTCCCTGAGTTTTTAAATGTTTAAAATTGTTCTGCTGTAGACTACATTATTGAAAGGCACCTGGGCTGGATATAAAATCTTTGGTTCACACTTTTTCTTCCTTGAGTTATGGCTATCACTCTTCAGTTTTGACTCTTTGTGTCAAAAGTTGTGCAGGTAAGGAAAGAAATTGCCATTCTCTCTGTAAATTGATCCTGACTGTTACAGTTACACAGTGGGCACAGAAGAGAGAATATGTTTGACATCTAGGTAATCACATGGCATATCTCTTGTTACTTTTTGGCCCCATTTTTGGGGAAAATGGATAAGAGCAGCAGCCATAGCCTGAGAAGGACATGGTGACCAGGAGTGCAGATACCTCAGGAATAAGGGGTTGAGTCACCTCACCCATCAAACCACCCAGACCAACAACAGTGCTAGCTGAGGGTGAGAGGAATCTAGAATGATTGGAGGTGGTGGTTGGGTATGTCACTGTGAGTGCAGAGTAGGGACTGTAGTTTGTCTTATAAACCAACCCAAATCCTGGAGCTCTTAAAATATTGGGAGTGAGGGATGTGAGGCAGCATAGGAATAAAGTCAATGAGGGTGTACTTATGAGCTGGGTACCACTATGTGTAACTGGCTCAATCCTGCTAGAGATTTCCTGAATGGCCATTTAGAATATACTTCAGAATTATCAACTGAAGGGTGGGGAAACCGAAGTCTTTCCCACAGAGGTCTGCATGTTAAATCTCTAGCATTTCTGGGCAATCCTGCACAAGGACTGGGCACCATTTCAGCTGCAGGAGAATGTCCTCAGTGAAGAGGCCGAAAAGGCAGGTACTTGAGATAGGAAATTGTCATCAAGCTTGGGAGTCAACAGTATCAGCATTTAACACGATGCAATTTGCTTATTTATTTCATTTCCTATTTCCTCCCTTTGGCTATAAGGACCATGGAGGCAGATACTGGTTCGTGAATACCACCTCTCCAAAATCTCTCCATCTCCTTCTCTCTGCTATAAGGCAAAGCATATTTCTTATAGTTTGCAGACTTAATGAGAACAAAAAGGAATTGTTTTCCAAAGGAAGAAAGATGGAAAAGGATGGTAAGAAGGCAAAACCATGGAGATGAATTTCACAAGACAGTTTAGTAGCCAAGTCCCCATTTAATTGCTTAGATAAGTCCAAGAGAGCAAGAGGACACATTTAGTGCAATCTCTGAAGAAATCACAGAGAACTTCTGAGTCCTGGACTGTAACATAAAACAATATTCTGTCCATGCCTACAACCTCAGCTGTAGAATAATGAGGTGAATCTCAGGACAGAAACTTTAGTGAGAAAGGATTTTCACGTAATACCACCCATCAATTGTATGAATTTATTTTTGTTGTTTCCTACAGACCCTTATTTTCAGGTCATTATTACTAATTTACATGGGCCTTCCCATAGTGAAATTTTAGTCATTTTTCAACAAATTCTATTATTGTCCTGTTAAAACCCTAAATGAAAATAACTACTTCAGACATTAAAAAGACTACATAGATACCGATCAAGGTGCCCTGAAGTACAAGTGCCATCTTTTATCTGGATCCCTGTCTATATGAACCAGATGGGACACAGTGTGGAGACACATCAAAAGTTTTGGAACTGGACCCATGTGGATTTAGCTTCCAGCTTTGCCATTTCTGAGTTATAACGTAGGCAAGTTGCTTAGCCTCTCTGACCTCCAGTGTCTTTACTGTAAAATAAAGTTAGTCATGGAGATACTGTATGTAGAACTCACAGCAATATCTGGCACAAAGCAGGCACTTCTTCAAAGGTGCCAAGGTCTAGCAACGAACAGTGTGGAGTGAGAAGTTGTGGGTTTGAATCCCAACTCACTTGTCTGGTTATGAACATGCTTTTTTCCCTTTTTCTTTGCCTCTGCATGGCTACCGTGATGATTAGAGAAGAAAACATTTGATAATTCCAGGAATACAGTCAGCAGAAAAATATGAAATTTCCTTTTTAATTTTTAAAAATATGTGCAAGCACATTTAAGGAAAATGTGTAAAAGAAGGTATAAGCATGGTCATTTCTTTATAATAGCAAAACCCCAAAAAACAAAGCTCAGAAGACAGAGAGGGGCAATGATATCTAACATACTTTTAAAATAATCATGTGTATGATCTCAAAAGTGTTCTAATAAAAGTTAATGAATTAGTGGTTACTCCTTACTTTCACCCATTTTTTTGGTTTCCAAAGCACTTTCAAATGCATATCAGTGCTCATAGATCTTGCTGAACTGTTAAATGGAGGAGCCACGACAGGCATCTAAAAACATTGGATTCAAAATACAGACTTTGTGCAAATGAAGATGTTTGCCTTTGGCTGGGTCTTGGGGTAGAGCATGTATATATTTATTCTTCTGGGCCAGTTGCTTGGCTCTTCCCCAAGAGACACCAGACTCCATGCCTCCTTGGATTTTTTTATATTGTTTGCAAACATAATATAATTAATCTACCAGTCTGCAACCCTCAACTCTCCTGAGCCATGATGTAGAGACAAAGCTGTAAAGAAATATTTTGAAGTGCTTTCTATTCAGAGAACTGCTATGGCTCAATGCAGATGTTA
Organism: Aselliscus stoliczkanus; assembly: GCA_033961575.1. Lineage (NCBI taxonomy): Eukaryota > Metazoa > Chordata > Mammalia > Chiroptera > Hipposideridae > Aselliscus > Aselliscus stoliczkanus. The sequence continues at coordinate 36,902,986 of CM066730.1, read as the reverse complement.
TTGATCCCTGGAACGTGATCAGCAAGGCTGGCTTCCTGACCTTGCCACTGACAAGCCTGTAAATTCCACGTAGTGATATATCAACTTGTTTCATTTACCTGAGAGGAGCTTTTATTTGCTCCTCTTAAGCTTTTACAGTTTATCCTGTTTGCTTTTCATTTCTCTGCATAGCTTATAAACCATTTCAGGATCTTTTTGGCATAAAATTCTGTGATATTTCTGTATCTAAAACTGTCAAGTGTAGATCATTATTATTGCTTATAGTGTCGCAGCTATATCTGTGACTTGTTAGTAGTCTCTTAGCATCAGAGTTCTCCAAAACCACTTCTGAATTGTATGGATATTTCTGAAATGCTAAGCCAAGGCCCATCTCAGAAAATCTATTTATATATTTTTTTGAAATTCAAAAAATATAGACTCTAGTTGTTGATCATCATTAAATGTGCTTAGCAATATTCCTCAGAAAGATCCTGATATTCCACAAGGAAGTCCTCTGCTCTCAGCGGTCAATTTCCAGCCACATAACCTCATTTGACTGTTATATTTTAATCAGTACATGATTAACTGGAATGAATGAGAAGAATATTGACTAGGTACATGAAAACATGGGTTCCACTTATATACCCTTGTGATGTCAGAGAGAAGAGCTCTTTGACAAGCCATTTAACATCTCTGGAATTGGACTCCTGCTTTTAAAAACCAAGTATGGGAAATTCTAACTAATATACATATGTATAATGTTGTTATTGCCGTTGTAATATATTCTGGGCCTACTTGCGCTAGCAACATGCAACAAACGAAAGACTTTCAGCCCTACTGCAGAAGGAACCAACCAAGAAGCAGAGGAGACTGACAGCTGGAGAGGAAACTCTTGCTAGTATCAGTAGGTTAGAGATCGGGTTGCAGAGTTGGTCTTCCTGTTGTTACCAACTTGTCTAAAGAGCCCGGAACTGCTAGTCACCTGCTGCGAGGGCAGAGCCTGCACAGTGGAGCTGACCCATTGATTCTTTATGCCCTTCTAGTTCCTTCACTCCAGACCCACCACCACACTGGTTCTCTAACCTCCATTCACACTGCAAGAACAGGTGCAAGGGATACTGATACAAAGAATGTATAATTTTAGTGTCACAGGGAGTGGGAGGGGGGAAGCGGTTAGCGTTATTCTTGTTCTCCATCCCATCCTCACCATTGTACAGATTGGAAAACTGAAGCCCCGAAAGACGGGAATGACATCTAAGCTCTCGTATAGTAAGAAGCAGAAAAAGCAGGGGGACATGGTTTCTATTTACTTTGCACACAGAAGCCCTTGTTGGAGGAAATCCATCTATGGAGGGATGATGAATAATAAAGATAAAAACTGAATTGCTAATTGAAGTGGAATGGGAGACCAAGAGAGCCACGTGTAACATGCCTCCTCCCAGGGGAGCTCCTTGAGGGGGTTTCCTCAACAGAGGGGTCTCCTTAGAGCAGTGGACTTGATGGCCGGACTATAACGATTATAATTGTTAGGTAACAATGCTCTGTATATGTACTACCAGTAATGAGAGTCAGAACTTTTTGAGTCCTTACTACACTTCATATGTACTATCTTATTTAACCCACCCAACAAACAGCCCTGTGATATTGGTGCTGTGATTATCCCCATTGTACAGAAACTCTAGTAACTGAGTCAAGGAGATGTTAAAAGATGCTCAGAGTCATGGCTCTTATTCTCATAATGCTTATGATCTATCTGGTGCCCGGTGCTGTGTTTGCTTCTTTACAGGATGTAATTTCATTTTAATTCTCACCATAACCTCACAATGAAGGTCTCTTTTTCCAGTTAGTTAGAAAAGGGATCTGAGTCTTAGAAAGGATAAGGAACTGACCAAGGCTCTAACATCGGTCAGCAATGGGAGAAAGGGGTTTGCATGTAGGCTGTTTTGTCACTTGTGCCACTGCTGGAGTTTAGCTTTTAAACCCTGGGATGGTATCAACATCTGAGGATAAGGGAGCCCTGGGTTCAAGCCTTGGTTCTGTTGTGTAGAAACTCCGTGGTCTCAGCTGAGGCACGCTGTTGGAATGCCGGCTTTCTCATTTGTGAGAAATTGGCCTTTGACCTCAAAGACCACTCCCCAGGGGAAGGAGTACAGCCCTAAAGCCAAGGAGACCAAGGTTGTACCTCCAGTTTCTCCACTTACTGCTTGTCATCAGGTGGCCTCCATGAGGGTGGTAAGCTTTGTAAATCTCAATTTCCTTGTCTACAAACAGTGGTGGGAGTCAAGCTTCCTTGAATCTCTCAGGTTTCCACACATTCAGGTGTTAATAGCCAAATATGATCTTTTCAAGTGTATTTATGTAAGCAAATGGCCTTGGGAAGATGTAGTGACTCTTTTGGTACCAAATCTGATCACATTTGGGAGATAAAGAGAGATGTCTTCCTTTCTCAGAGCAGATTTGCTCACATGTCAGGGTCATGAGGATAATGGGTCCTCAGAGAGGAAGATGGGAAGCCAGAACCTCAGTATGGAAACAGAGTTTTCCGATCTCAGGGTTCCTGAAACATGCCACTGATGTGTCACTGCTGGGCCAAAAGCTTATGAGAAGTGAGTGTGTCTCCTTCATGGTGTCTCTTTACCTCTGTTGGCTGAATGGAATGGGCACTGATAACCCAGGAGAGGGGCCTTACAAAATAAGGAAGCCCGAGTACCCCCAGTCCACTCTGGAAACTTGCCAACCACCCATGTTCACATCGGACTGCGATATGCATAAGCAAAGGATTTTTATGATGTTAAAATTAGAATTTCAACGCTTAGAATTCATGATTTACTTACTGTAACTTCTAACATTCACTTAATACATGCTGTAATGTGGAAACAGCACTTGCTGCTTTTTCTATGCCCAACATTGTGGTAGGAAATTTCACCTGCATCGTCTCATTAACTGTGGATACAACCGTGAGATATAGCTGCTTTTTAATCTTACAGATGAAGAACCTGAAACTTAGAAAGATTACATGTTGGTTTTTTTTTTTTTAATTTATTTTTTTGCTTTTCTCACAAGATCACACAGCTAGTAAGAGGACAAGGTAGGATCGAAACCTGGTCTCTTTGACTCTAGAAATTATCCTACCCCTCCTTCCAAACACAATTATAAACACTAGGTTCTTTACATAAATCTGGCTCAGACTCAGACTGCCAGGAATAGTTGAGAATGAAAGCCCTTGAACGCCAGTATTCACCTGACTTCCTTTCTCAGCTGTGTTTTTATCTGTTGCTCCTTGTTACATGCATTTAATTATTGTTTGCGCCTTGACCCTTGGCTCTGGATTCAAACGCTCACCCCCACTGGTGACAGTGTTGTTTTCCTGATGGGTTCCTTATGCTCTCCTAGGCCTGCTCTGTGGTCCTAGCCTGTGGCTATGGGAACAGGGAGCAATGGATGTGAGGAACCCCACATTCCACTCAGGCTTTCTAAGACCTGTATTTGCCAAGACAACCCTACTTCACCTCCTTCCCCACAGGGGAAGGAGAGTGATTCTGATATTATGAGAGCATTTCCAAGGGATTTCACAGTGTCTGTTTTGAAGTGCATTGCCAGGCTCTTAAAGAATGCAATATAAATTTTTAAGCCCAGTAGTAAAGTATAAGTTACCACATAATAGAACCCTTAAATTATTGAGGGGATAACATCATCTCGAGATTTCTCAAAGGAGTACTTGTTGCAGAGCTATGTCTGCTCAGTGCAACCCTTGAAAGCAATAATGCGATCTAAAGTCCGTGTTTTTCAGGAACAAGAAAGGAAAACGTTTCGTGTTTTCAAACTGGCATGTGCATGTTTTGTCTGCTTTACCAGACTGGAGGCTCCTCCAGACTGATCCCAAGGTTTCCTCTTCTTTTGTCTCTTGTCTCACATCCAGACTGCTGATGTACATGTACTAAAATGCTCATAAATTCCTGTGGCTTTTATTAGTCCTTAGAGAATATACCCACCTTTTCCATAGATGTCAGTGAGATAAATAAAGACCATAAAACAAAATACATCCATACTGTATTGGGATGGAGCATGCAGAATGACTCCCAAATGAATAATATAGTTATTTCAATTAGATTCATCATGCATGTGCAATGCACAAGGTTCCAAGATGTGCATTGGAGTTGCCGGTGAGTAGAAGAAAAAGTTCTGGCCTTCAAGAAGATTATCCACCAGTAGGGGAAGTAATCCTTCACAGCAGCAAAGGGTAGATACAACCAAGAGGTATGAATATGTATATGGCCTGTAGCTATTAATGGTATAGCTCCATAAACAAAAACATTCCTACAAAGAGAAACTCCAGGCTCATGTGGCTTCTTCAGCAAATTCTACCAAATGAGGGGTGGCCGGGTGGCTCATCTGGTTAGAGCATGTGTTCTGAACAACAAGGTTGCCGGTTCAATCCCTGCATGGGCCACTTGGAGCTGCACCCTCTTAAAAACAAACAAACAAACAAAAAACAAACAAACAAACAAGAACAGTAACCATTCTTATTAACCCTATGAAAAAACTTGATAAAATACATTAAAATAATGTTTATCTGTTTATCAACAATCTCCATTTAAAGAGAGAAAAAGAAAAATCCAGAGTGAGAAAACATGTTTGCAATAGATGTACCAAATAAAGGGCTTTTACCTAGAAAATATAAAGATCTCTAAATCAATAACAGAAAGCCAGTGAAAAAACAGTAAGACATTGGAACAGACATTCCACAAAAGAAGATATCTAAATGATTCAAAAAGCATTAATTCCATTTATATGGAACACTGTTCAACTTTATTAGTTATCAGAGAAATGCCACAGGCGGTATCCCTATAGGCGCACCAGAATGACTATAATTAAAAAGACACCCATCAAGCATTGGTGAGGTTGTGTAGCAACTGGAACTCTTATTTACTGCTGATGGTTGTGTAAATTGTAGTCACTAGGATCAGAGCTTGCATTTCCTACTAAAGTTGGGAGTGCTATGCAATTTCTTGACCTAGCAATTCCATCTCAAGTTATTTAGCCAGCAGAGATGTCTACCAACTGATAAGTGTAAGTGTGCTTGAACAGCTTTATTCATAATAGCTAAAAATAACTCAAGTATAAATAAAAGTGAATACTGTCTTCCAGTGAAAACAAATGAACCATAGCAAGCAACATGGATATATTTTACAAATATGTTGAAGACCAGATACTAGACATAAAAGGATGTACTCATATAATTCTATTCAATAAAGGTCAAAACAGGCAGAATTAAGTAGAGTGATTAAGGCTGCATAATTAGGTGCTAAAAATAAAAGGAAAACAAGGAAGTGAGTACCATAAAAATCAAGATAGTGGCTCTATTAGGAGGGAGGGACATGGTTTTTATTAGTGAGAGGTACTCAGGTGGCTTCCTGGAGTCTGGAAACGTTCTATTTCTTGACCTGGGTGGTTGTCACATAGATATTTAATTAATAGTAAGTTATTAAGTTGTCCGATTATTTTTATATACCGATATATTTCATTTTAAAAGGTAAAAAAATTTACACCCTCAGCTTTCCTGAGCCTCTGATTTTACATATTTAAATGCCTAACGATCATCTCTATTGATATGTTTTATTGGCACTTCAAACTTCACATGCCTCAAATTGAATTGATTCTACCTCCCAAATCTGCACTGCCCTCTGAATTCTCCAAATGGGTGAATCGATTCCCTCGATTTTCCCAACAAGGAATAAGGATATCATCATCGAGTCCTCCCTCCCCCTTAGTCACCACATTCAATAAACTTCTGTTGACTTTACTCTTTAATATCCTTTGAACTTTTGCCTTAAGTTCTCTTCTTACCACTGCCTTTGTATTCGCTGCCATGGTGTCTGATCTATATCGCTGCAACAGCCTCCTAACTGTTCCTCTTTTCTATCTGTTTGGCCTTTCTCCGTTCTGTCTGCCATGCTGTTGTCAGAGAGCTCTCTTGTAAAATACTAATCTGATCTTGTCCACCCCCTCATTAAATTTGCACTGGCTTATGTCAGCTTACACAAATCATCCTTCACCTTTCTCTCTAGGCTTATTAATTACGCTCTCTTACAGTTCATGCTTCTGAAACACTGTCTTATTTACTAAGGATGCAGTAATTAAAGAACTAAAGCAGTGGCACCAACCCCCCCCCCTACACCCCACCCCTCTCTCTCTCCTGCCCCACCCCTCTCTCTCTCCTACACCCCACCCCTCTCTCTCTCCTGCCCCCACCCCTCTCTCCTACTCCCCACCCTTCTCCTATACCATATCCCCAGGCTTACTCACGGAACCTTACCTTCTTCTTTCAGTGTGTACGTTGCTCTTATTGTACCTAGTACAAACCTCTGCATAGTTTTGTAATAATCTCTGATCTGAGCTCCAAGGAATCTGACAGACTCAGTATTCGATAAATGTGCAATGACTATTTTTTTTTTTCCTTGAGGGCAGTGTCACTGGCCCTCATACGTGGGACCGAACCGGGGCCGCTGGCTTCCCAAGCCAGCGCTTAACAACCGCGCCACTCGGCCGGCCTAACAATGACTATTTTTGATTGAATGAATTCAGAGGCTGGCAGTGTCGCCTCTTGTGAGAAGACTCAAATGACTTCACTGTCCATTTTCACTAGGCCTTGAAAGTGGATGGAGCATTCGAAACTAGAGAGAATGTCACAAATATGGGAGGAGACACCGAAATTTGAGTGGTTCCATGGGAAAGAGTGGGCTGTTCAATGTTTATATAAGTTTAGGTCTCCTGTTGGAAGACTGATTTTTTTAAAAAAATCTGCTGTGCCTGCCTTTAGGCTATTCAACATTCCATTTGACTGGTGCTTGTTGGGAGGCATTAGATTTCATTGATTATTTTTATTCAATACATGACAGAAAGATTATATTCCTGAACAGTATGCAAAATCATAAATATTTAAATCCGAGTTATTTGCCATGCATAGAAATAATCAAGTCATGATAGCCCACTTATATGTTCAGTGACTTGATTATTGCCTTTTACAGCTCTAATTTAAATTCTATAGCAATTCACTGAAATGGCTTGGAGGAGATTGTTGTTTTAATATTGCAGTAGATGGTCATCTTATATACATAGGTTCAAAGAACAAGACATTAGAAAAAGATCTGAGCTGTCAGGTAGCTCAGTCTTCTAAATACTAGATGATGAAATAGTCTCAGAGGGTGAAGTGACATAGTCACAATCACAATAGAGAATTAGGGTCAGGGTTAGAACCCAGGTCTCCTAAATCCCAGTTCAAGCCCCTTTCTTATTTTTTTTTTTCAGGATTGTAACACACACATCAGTGATTCAGGATCTTAGCTCATATAAGGAAGAAGTGGCCAGCATCTCGCTGTTTGATTTATCCAGCACAGAGAGACCGACTATGCAAGTGAATAGTGATAGGACAGCAGGATATTTTACTTATTGATCACCTATGTGCCAGGCTCATCACGGACACCTTGCCTACCACATCTCTGGGTCTGCAAACAAGAGAATGAGGTAAGAATATTTTATGAATAAGAACTGCTAGTGTCAGCACCTCATCCCAGGTCTGCCATACAGGTCATGTGATCTCTCTGATTTGTTATCAATAGTCCCAGAACAACTTCATACAAATCAGGACCCTTCACTGAGAATCCATTATTCAACTGGTGTAAATGTGGCTGAATAGCACTTCAATCTCAGTGGACCCTGGGACTAAGTGTGAGCTTCTGGCTTGTTTATTTTGAGGAGGACTAGAACCTAGAAAATTAAAACATGGAGAGTTATGATGTTCATTCACTTATTAATTAATGTAACAAACATTTATGAAATGCCTCCAGACTCAAAGATTCTGAGCTAGACTTTGAAGTCACACAAGAGGCAGAATGTTAATAAATGCATATGTCATTCACTACTCCTGGGCCCTGGGCAACCTGCTGGTTACCTGTATTTAGTTTCTTCTGTGCCATGGGCATCATAACTGTCTCATGAGGCTATTGCACATGTCAGTTGTTCTCACTCAGGGGTGATTTTTGCCCCCCAAGGCACACTTGTCAATGTCTGGAGACATTTTTGGTTGGTATAAGTAGGGCACAGGGCTACCACAATGCATAGGATAGCTCCAAATAATGAGTTGCCTTGCCAAGATGTCAGTAGTCTTGCAGTTGAGAAATCCTCATGTGGAATTCATGCACTGATATATGTGTATGTAGTTATATGTGGATATGTATGTAGATATATATGTAGTGGATCCAGGCAGGACTCATAGGGAATTTCCCAACTGGTCCTAACCAGGCCCTCTATGCAAAGAGTTGTCCCCATAGAAGTTCATCCACTTTCCCCCTGGAAGCCTATGCCGGGGGCCAGGATGATGGAAAGGGTGTTGTCCATAGGTGATGGAGAGGTGGTGGGCACAGGCAGGCGGAGGGGTCCTTATCTGACAAAACGTAGCCCTGAGTCAGCTGGTTCTCAGCTCCCTGGTCCTTATAATGGAAGATCCTTCTTCTTCCCACTGTTGAACTAAAGGCTCTCATCCTCCCCTGTCCCAGGTCACCTTCTACCTCTTCCTACTCTGTGTAGATGCCAGGTCTTTGTGAGAAAACACACACACACAAAGAAACAAGTAAAAACAAACAAACAAATAAACAAAACACTCCTACCAACAAAGCAAAAGCACTACACCTTGTAACATACTCATACATAGGAGTCTGTCCTGCCATTTAGGCCAGGCCCTTCTTCTCTCTTTAAGTCCTAAGTGAATGACTCAATACCCAGCGAAAGGTTGAGGTGGGAGAAATAAAAGGCCTCTGGGAAGTAGAAAGCAAGAGGAGGAGGAGGAAGAAATGCATACATAAAGTCACACAGCTATGGCCAAGCAATAACACGAGAACACAGGTCTGAGAATGCCTTGTCCTGGGTCTGACCCAGACTAACTCATTCGGTCAGTATCGCTTCCAGGTTCCTTTCAATCTAAGAGGAGAATGAACTTTCTGGGAAGTGTTTCAAGTGTAACTGTCGTGATCATTGGTTGGTGGGACAAAAGTCCACAGGACATTGGTCAGCAGATCTGCCCATGTGACTGACATGAATTATTGCATGTATACTTCTTATAAGCCCTATGATACAGGTGCTTCTGTTATTTTCATGTACCCATGATTAGACTGGAGTTAGGAGAGGTGACACACTGGACCAGGATTGTCCCACCCGCAGGTGGTAGAGGTGGAGCTTCATCCGAGGTAGCCTGACATAGAGATGATACTTTTTTATCACGGGCTATATATAGCAGCCACCTCAGTTTGTGTTCCCATTCCAATAAGAAAAAGGGGGAATACCAACATTTATATGAAACAAGATTTAAAGGAAGTATTTGAAGCAAAGGAAACATTTCATGACTGTGTAATAGGTTGCTTACGGTTCCTTTATTTTATTAAGTCGTATTAGGAACAGGAATTTTCTAAAACATTGTGCTTTCAGCGAAATTCACAGGTATAATCATTTCCTTTGACACTATTTATAAAAGTGGTTAATTCTTTACTTAGCCTTTCTTGAAGTCTACTTTTTTACTATAATGTTCTTTCCCACTAATGAGTAACAAATTATAGGCAAAATCATGGTGTTACTTAAAATACATGAAGTTTCTGTCATTCTAGTTATATTGGGGTCTTTCTCCCCCTGAGGAAGAGGGTAGTCACAGGCAGGTCTGCAGCGCTGGGCTGTGTGGTTTGTCCTTGTCACATGGGTTCTTCCCTGGCCAAGGTGTGTGGACACTGACACACCTGGGGAGGGCTGATCGTGGCCATCTCTTGACAACTCCATGTTCACTGACATCCATCAGTTGCTTAAAACTGGCCATGGTGGGCATATTTACACTGCACAAATTGTCAAGCTGTATGAATTAGGGAGCTGGTTGTTAAACATTACCCAGCACACCACAGGGCACAGTGAGGAGAGAGGGGCTGGGGTCTAAAGTTTAGCCCTTGATCCGCTCATCCAGCTGGACGCCCAGCCCTCCTCTGATGTAGAGGTGAGCTGGGAGGGGCTCCATCTTCTGCTAATTTGCACAAAGGCAGCAAATGGGCGAGCAGACACCCTGAGTGTAGGACAATGATTTCCAAACCCAGCTGATCATCACAATCATCTTACTTTTTTTTTTTTAAATATAGATTTTAGGGCTTTTTAAAGATTTGGGTTTGGTTTATGTAGCATCCAATAATGGTTGCTTACTTACTTATTCTTCTTCCTACCTGGTAGAAACTAATTTTCTTTGGGTGTTTACTGAATTGTATCTCGCCCTCCAAGGGTTAATCATGAGTGTTATCAATCCAGGCAGTAACATACCCCTTGCTACTGATTTGTTTAAGGGTAGGCATGTGACCCCTTTGTGGTTAACTACTTGAGGCTAATTACATGGGATTTTATGTGCTGCGAGGCTTCTGAGGCAAATTCCAAATTTGAGAAAGAGACATAGAAAAGGTGGTCCCTCTGCCTCAGCACGTTGCTGGACATTGTATGACAGAAGCTATTTTAATGCATGGAAGTGTTGCAACCATGTATGAGGGGAGCTAGCTTGAAGGCAAAGCTGATACGCTCGGAATGGGGTTGTGGAAAATCAAAATCGGAGCTACTGATGTAACCAGCATTAAAAGTCACCAACCTCTAAGCTTCCTATTCATCCTTTAAGGCAGTTTGAATATGTATTTTCTGTTACTCGTGCAATTGAAAGCTATTTAACCAATATGTCTTGGACGTAGTCCTGGGAAATCTACATTAAAAAATTCTTCCAAATTTTGAAGACTATGGTAACCACCAGAGTAAGTGCCCTATACACTAACGTACACTTTCCTTAAAGGTACGTCAAGATGTTTTACCCAGCCCATTTTTGTGTGACTCCGTAAGCCCCACGGCAGATGGAACCCCTGAGGGAGAGGCACCCAGCCACAGGCATCCTTGCCCAGCATCCTGTAAAAATTTCAGCTGCTATGTGGTGTGTAAAAGGTTGAGAAGCGCTGAACTGCTGTACTTAACACAGTGTGGTGGAAAGAAAATAGGAGCCGAATCACCGGAGAGCTGTGTAATCTCAGAAAATGCACTTTGTCCATTTGACTCTCAGTTCTGCCATCTCTACAGTCACAAAAATTGGCTATTTTAATGATCATGATTAAGGATGGTGAGGGTAAAGTGCACAATTTGGTTGTGACTTCCTGGCCTCCTTGTTCTGCTTTCTTCCTCATGCTTTGAGGGGTGGGGATGGGAGTAGATCGGTACTAGCTGTGCATTTCCAAGGAGGAACACCCTCCCCCCATTGCTTCTACAGGGCCCGGAGATAATAATACTGACAAGGGTCATCATTGCTCAGCATGAACTCAGAGGTATAGCTACTCTTTAAAAGCAGTCGTGCAGCGCAGGTAATGCTTCGCAGCTGAGTTCAGTCCAGTCTCCCTTTCTGTCCCTGTTTCTCTTATGTCCTGTGATATCGTTCGCTGACCCAGGTCCCGATCCTTGGCTTCTGTTCTGGGCCTTTTTCCTTTTCAGACTTCTAACAAAACTTCTGTCTTCCTCAGGTGACTTTGAGCCTCTGTGCCAAAATAATAATGATAATAATAATAATAATAATGATAATAATAATAATAATAATGATAATAATAATAATAATAATATAGGTATTCACCACCAGGCAAGTAAACAAAAAGTATAAGTTACATATTTTTGTTTAAAAATGATTAATATTCACACAAAAACGAACCTTGTTTGCACCATCCAGAGATATTTAATCTGTTTTGTTATATTTCCAACCAGAATTGTTTTTATATCCATGTTGTTTTATTAAAAAATAAAAAGACAGGGCTGGCCGAGTGGCGTGGTGGTTAAGCACTGGCTTGGGAAGCCTACCGGCCCCGGTTTGGGTCCCACATATGAGGGCCAGTGACACTGCCCTCAGAAAAAAAGAAATAAATAAAAATAAAAATAAAAAGACAAAAAACACCTCAATTCAAAAACGTACAAAACATCTATGATTCTTCTCTTTCTCTCCCTCATCTGTTTTACATCCAATTCATCAGCAAGTGGATTGCACCTCTAACTGGACCTCTAATTCATCCGTTTCTTCCTGTAGCCACTGTCAATCCCTCACCTAGCCACTGTCATTCCTACTTAGGCTACTCCAGCAGCCTCCCAACTCATCTCCTTGTTTTCACTCCTATTTCATAAAGCTCACTTTATTTTTCACACAATCATTAGAGCACTCTTTCTATATGTGTGGGTTTGATTTTGTCATCCCTCTCTACAGAACTCTGCAAAAGCTCCCCATTGCACCTAGAATAAAATCTAGATTCCTTTCAAGTGACTTAAAAGACCCAGAGTGGCCTGAATCTGCCTCCCTGTCCTCCGGGTCCCTTTCCTCATTTCTTTGCAGACATTTTACCCCAGGGCCTTTGCGTTTCCTGTTTTCTCTGCCTGGCACATTAACCCTCTGGCTTTTGTACATGGCTGCCCCTTCCCAGGTCTCAACTTGAATGTCCTTTCCACAGAAAGACCTTTCCTGCTCACCAAGCCAAGTTGCCTCCCAGTCGTTTGTCACCACATCACCCTGGTTTGTTACCTCCAGTGCACACATCATCGCATTCTAAAATTCTTTTAATAACGTTTCCTTTTTTATTCTCCCTCTTTTCTAAGAGATAAGATGCAGGAGAAGCATGACCTTGACTAAGGCATTTACTGTTCTGCCCAGGGTTTCAAATGATTCCTGGCCATATGTAATCAGTATCTAATGACTACGTATCGAATGAGTGAATGAACAAAGGAATGAATAACTGAGATCATAGTGACTATTCCTTTTTGTATTTTTCTTTTCCACTTTCTAACATGTAAGCTAGTATTTCTTAAATATGGAAAAATGACCACAGGATTCCTCCCCGCCCCCACCTCCAGTGTTGTCTTATACATGAACAAATGTGAAATGCATTAAGTTTCTTATGTTTATTATTCCTCTGTGGATCGAAAATGAAAACATATTTACAAATGACATACAAAGCTACAAAACAAATCCAATTCAAATTGACAATATTGATTTAATGTGATAGATGATAGTTTGAGGAAAGTAAATCACCACTCATTGACTGAATAAGATACTGATTGCTATAATACAGGTTCTTTTGAATTCAGAGGACTCTCCTGTCCATTTTTCTGTGATGGTTCAATTTTTTTCATGACTTTTCTCTCTTTGAACTACTGCAAAATCTTAATTTCTACAACATGCTGTGAGCTGTATTTATCTGGGATGAGTGTGATATCCTGGAAACATACTGACCTCTGATGTTTTCTCATTAACCTTTCTCAGTGAAGTCCTGCTACTGAGTGTGATGTGATCTTTCACCGAAAGTCAATGAGGCCAGTGGAGTCATGCTTCAGATTTGCTTTTAAGGAGATGCTCATCCAGATATTCCAGCACAGATTTACAAGGAGTTGGGACACAATGTTCCCTAGAATTCCAGGGAGACGTATCTTGGAGAAAAGTAGTCAGAAGCAGGGATGAGACCAGATTTCCTAGGGGTCTACAAGTGACACCAGAGGTCACACTTTGGGACTCGGGGCTTTGGAGAGGGATCAAATGGAGTGGGGTTGGATGTGCTCTGAGAGAAAGTTGACTGGATGGTGATGGAATGCCTTAGAGAGGTACCGTGTGATCTCTTCCTCTTGGCTCAACCAGCCCCTCCAGAGACACTAGAAAATCATGCCATGTTTGGTGAGAATGGATTCCTTGAAGTAGATGGTGAGGGGCAGAGGTTTGCATGGAGGGGTCACAAAAACGGGATGGAAAGGCAGGTAGAAGAGCAGAGAATGCCTGGCATGACTCTGGATTCATCTACATCAAGGAAATGTACTTTATTTAATTCTTTAAATGACACCTCATTTATATATAGTATCAAACACCAATCTCATTATGCATAGCATCACACATACTACATGCCATGAAACACAATGTCTCACGCATGTCTGAATGTGTGTGTTTGTTATTTACATATTTATTTTGCTATAGAAGTTAGTGTTTATTTAAAATGATAAAAAAAAGTACAACTAATTAAAATTTGAAAATACTAACATCTCTCTAACATTAAAAAATCCAGGGCCGGCCTACTGGCACAGTGGTTAAGCGCTGGCTTGGGAAGCCAGTGGCCCCTGTTTGGTCCCATATATGAGGGCCAGTGACACTGCCCTCAAAAAAAAAAAATCCATTATCTTACATTTGCATATTTACCAAAACTTGTGAACGCATTGCTAGGGAATTCCCCACCTCCCCTCCCTCCTGAGGCTTTGGAGGAACTCAGTCTCAGCGAGGAGCCTTGAAATGGAAGCTTCTTTAGCTTCACAGTGTCTTCATTATTCCTAGTGGTACAAAAAATTATCTCTCCCACCACCAAATTTCACTGCTTAGAACAAATATTTGTTATCTCGCATATTGGGTTGTCAGAAAAGTCTTGACACATTTTTGCAATGAAAAACATAGAAAAAGTACATCAAGACTTTTCTGACAACCCAATACTTTCTGAGGATCTGTTAGTCCTAAGTTGCAAAGCCTATCTGAACCTGGACTATTAGATTGCAATATCTGTATTTGTATCCATAACCTCTGCAACTTCTACACTCCCAGCTGTCACCCCACCCTCCCTGGAAAGTGCCCACCAACATTCGACCTAACTCCTGCCTCCCTTGTGGAGCCTTCTTTAATTCTCTAGGCTGACTTGGGTTTTCTTTCCTCTAAATTCCTACTAAGCCCCACGCCCCGCACTCCCTTAGCAAACTTCTCACAGGATCTTAATTTTTAGCTGTCTGCAAGATAGACTGTAAGGTGCTTGAATTCAGGGGCCATTTTTTTCTATCCCCAAACCCACATAAGCCCTGACAGAAGGTTGACCCCAGTAAAGGTCTGCTGCATGAGCAAGTGGGTTCAGAGAGGCAGGGTTCATTTCTAAGGCCATATACCTCCTGGATCTCTGGATGGTTAGCATTTAGTTCATGATCACAGCAAATCACTAGAGCACAGCACTCAGCTTCCTTCTGGTAAAATTTGCTATGTCCAGAGGAAAGTTCTGGGATATGTTAACCCTCGGGGAACCAGTGACTGCATGCCGCCTACATGATAAGGCTGGCAACCACATTGGGCACGTCAGTACTCACTCAGAACCTCTTAATGTCAATATAACCCATAAAATATCAAAGCTTTATCCAGTGTGTTGAGCTGCAGGCAGCCAGAGTCCCGGCCTGTGGCTGCCCACTGCATCACAGCGCACATAGACACACATGGCAGACGGGCCTCAGGTCACAGAATGAGCACACGTGTTAGGAGAACCCAGCTGTCTGTAACTCCCTAAGCACACCTATCTTTTCCAGATGCCAAATGTACATGCTTTACTTTAACAATTTTCTTTCTTTCTGTAGCTAGAAACGCTCTTAGTGGGAATATTAAGGGCACAGTGAGGAAAATTCCAAACGTTCTTCTCCAGGTTCCTTTCTTTGGGCAGAGGGAACTGCTGTCTTCTCCTGTGCCCCCTTCACTGCCTGCAAACCTGCTCTTCCCAGTACATTTCTCCTGCTCCTTGCTGACCAGGGAAATTTAAACATCTTGTAGGAATTCTGCCTATAATCTCATAGAAGATTAGCTCAAATTCTACCACCTCCAAATTGTCTGCTCTGATCTCCACTGCTTCCTTCCACTTTCGGAATCCAGTGGTGTTTGCTGTTTGGTGCTCAGTATGGCCATGCCTCTTGGAGTGTCACGTGCATTCACGCCACCTGGGGGATCTGCCGGATTGCAGAGTCTGATTTGTAGGTCTGGACCAGGCCCTAGAGTCTTCATTCCTTTTTTCCTTTTTTTTTAAGTCTTTTCATATTACTTTCAGGTGTACAGAACAACATACTGATTGAACCTGCATCTCTAACAAGCTTCAGATGCAGCCCTTGGTGCTGACCCATGGGCTGTGCTTTGCATAATGAGCGTGTAGACTCCTTGGTTTTAAGTCTTTTCCTCCTTTGCTCCCTTCTTTCCCCCCTCTTCCTTTCTTTGCACTTCCTGTGTATGTTCGCTGGGCTCCATCCTTATCTTATACTTAGCGTTATGTGCTGTCATCTTAGAGGTAAAAGTCCCCTCTCAATAACTTTAAATTTATAGTATTTCCCACTCAATCAATTGTACTACCTTGAAGGCAGACAATGGCCTATGCTACCTAGGCAGTATTTTTTGGTGAAAAGAGCACACCACTGAAATCAACAAATCTAAGCTCAGGCTCCAGTTTTATCTACCATTTACCACATGTGAGATGTGGGCAAGTCCCTTAGCCTCTGAGCCTCAGTGTGATCACCTGAGAAGCGGGCATAATCGTTGCTGTGCGCCTGCGCATGGAATGAGATGCTGCTTGCAAAGTGTGTGGCCCCGAGCCATGTCCATTCTCTCCCCAGCCGAGACTCTCGGCTCCAGACATCCAGCGGGTTCCACGATCTGGGTAGGTTGGGCTTGGTGGCAGAGCAGCAATGGATGGAGGTTTAGTTTCCTTCTGCTTCGGTTCTGATTTTGAACTTTGGTAGTAAGAATTCATGGTATGCTGGTAAATGTTTATGTATTTGTTGTTTTTAAATTTTAATGCTTTGAAGTTCTCATTTTACACATATGAGGAAAGATGATGTGATATAGTAACTAAGCCTTAAGAAAAACTATACATATATACTGTAAAAAAAAAAGTTAAAGATAGTATATATTTTTTTATTGCCAGTGGATTTACCACTCAAATCAGCTGCAATTTCAACCCCTTTAAAAATTCTAATGTTGGTTGAGTTTGCTTTTCTTTTGAAAAGAATAAAGTAATCCTTTGGGGAAAAAAACCTCAGAGAGCTGTAGTGGGACATGGGACAGGACCGTGGCATAGCTCTAGAAAAACCCAGCTGAGTTTTGGTTCTGCTCTTCTAGCAACTTGTTCTGAGACCTTCATAAATATGACCTTTAATGTATCTAGGCCGTTTCTTCATTGTAAAATGAGGAGGTAGGACTAAAGAAGCCGTAAGATCCTTTTTTGCTCTTAAAAAAAAAAAAAGCTATGATTCTTATTAATTTAGTTACATGTATTGGAGAAATGAAAACTTCAGTCAAGTAAAACAATTTCTTTATAAGTTTTACAAATGAATAGTGTGAACGAGATTATAGGGAGAAGGTTTAAAATGCTTGAGAGAACACTTTCAAGTAATTTGAAAGCCCTTGAAGAGCATGGATTTAGATACAGAAAATTTATTGGCTAATTGGAAACCATGCTTAACTAGTAATTAATGCATGTTAGAGAACACCATTGCTTAAATGGAGTCCCTGTAGATTGTTGACGGGAATTAAAGTATACTTCATTAAAAAAAGATTCCTATCTACAATTTATGGGTGTTTTACTAATTCATCTTGCGACAGAACAGCATCACACAGTGGTTCCAGGCATATGTGATGGTGTCAGATTCAGGGGTCAAACCCCGGCTCTGTCACTTACAGCCTGTGTGATGTTGGGTAAGTCAATGGGCCTCTCTGTAGAAGTTTCATAACTGTAGCAGGGAGGTATTATATTTTGGATGTTGCTAGGTATATAGTTATTATGATAGCTGTTATTCTTATGTTATTATGATAGCTTCATTTTAATGACTTGAGTATGATCTATAACCTTCTATCAAACTATAGTCTCATTCATAACTGAGGTTTTATCCTTAAAATGTCCTATTCAAATTGCTTACATCGTTGCAGTTTTCATTGGGAGGTCATGCCATGTGGAAAGAAAGTGGATAGTGAAACAAACCAGTGTCACTTTGGCAAGTCACCTCTATCAGGAATCTTGCTATCTTCATCCATAAATAAGAGTGGATTGGGTTAGATTATTAGATTAGATCTGTTTCAGGAGTGGGGTGGTTTGGAGGGCTGATATGTATGCAAAAGTTATATGCAAAATATTGTGTGCAGGTGCAGTGTTCTAAGGTGAAGGTCTATATGATTCATCAGACTCTCAGGTAGGTCCATGGAGAATCAGGTCCCCCTGTCTCCAGGGTCTTCAGCTTCCCTTTAGCTCTGAAGTCCCATAGCTATAGGATATTGGAATTCTGGTGAAATCACTCAGAGGAACAGATTTTTCTGGGGAAATTGATAACTCAAACCATTTCCTGGTGACAGAGAAAACTAATATTTTGACAGTTCCTTCTGGCAATAGCAAGAACAAGGAAAAATAGATTACGGATTTTCAAGTGCCAGATGACCCAGCTTGTCCTTCTATTTCAATGAGACAAATGCTACCAACCTAGTCCTTTGGGAGCATTTGCATTACTGTGAGGGTTCTTATTCAAGACTTAGACGTGCTTATTATCTAAATAATGATTATATTCGTATTTTTGGTGTCATTCTGGATTTTTCCAACAAGACAAAAGGGTGTATAAATTGTGCTTATGTTCCACCACTAGTCACTCTATATTAGTCAGGTAAAGTTCTCTTGATTGGCTGTGCTATGACTGATCCTTTCCCTGTGGAAGGATCCAGAAAGAGAGATCTGGCAGAATCAGGGCTGGGTTCTGGGTCAGGGAAAAGAGCAGGGAATTTGAGACTCCTTGAACTTGGGGCTGGAAGAGAGGATAAGACTATCTTTAAAGGAAAGGGGGCAGGTGCTCCTGAGCTGAGAAGACTGATAACACCAATTCTAGAGGCGGTAGGGCTGATGTTAGGCTCAAGATGTTAAGTATTATAATTGAAGTCAGGTGACAGTATCAATCAAGGAGGATATCATATACTCCGCAATGTGGGAATGAGAGCTACCTTCCATGCTGTGAAAAAATAATCAGCCCTCTTTTTTTTCTCCTTTTTTTTTTTTTAGAGGGCAGTGTCACTGGCCCTCCTATGTGGGACCCGAACCGGGGCCACTGGCGTCCCAAGCCAGCTCTTAACCACCGTGCCACTCGGCTGGCCCAATAATCAGCCCTCTTTGATGTTGCATGTTTTCTTTCTGGCAACCAAGCTACCAGCTCTGTGTGGCAGCTCCAGTGGCTTGAAAGAGTGTCCAGAGTCCAGAGAACCTGCTCCCATGACTGTCCTGGCCGCCTGTGTCACCGGGCACCGCTCTAAGGGGCTCACATTCTGGTAGGGGCTGACTCTGTCCTTTAAGAGGTGCTGCTTCCTTCTGCTACTTCCTCTGAGTAACAAGGAATGACTGGCACCATCAGTGTCAACCCCTCCATGTCTTTCCTCTTAAAACTTCCTGAAGAGTTTCTTGACTTGAGGTTGTAAAGAGGCAATAAGAAATAAGTAGAGACGAACTTATATAACATAATGATATGCATCATCTATGATTATCAAATTATCTTACACATACATATTTAAAGAACAATACTCATAACACAATGTATGGTGATACTGGTAACTATGAATGCTCTTTACTAGGGAGCTGGCAGGAGAGACATTGTCTATGATCTGCTGCTTTCGGGGTCTTCTACTTCTTTATCTGGGTTAAGTCTTTGAAATCCTCTATATTACTTCTGTGTTTTATGATTTTCCATGACCCATGCCAAACTATTTTCAACTAGACAGTAACTTCAGATTCTTCTCCATTTTTCTAGCTGTCTCAATCTCTAAGTCTGTCTCTGCCTAGTATAGATACAGACTTCATTGGCAGACATATATTTTTTAACCTTTTGCTATTGTACTGACTGCTGTACTGCTGTTTTCTGTTGCCCAAGTCTTGGAGTACACCCTGGTCTCTAATTGGGCAAATATGTCAGCTGCAAAACTCTCCTACTCTGCTGGCATTGGAAGGATTCTGTAGACAGAGTAGGATTTGCAGGAAAACAAAACAAAACAAAACAAAACAACTCTTGTGGGATCTACCTAGAAAAATCTTTTTTTCATTCATTTATTCACAAACATTCTGAGCATCTAATATGTCCCAGGCATTCAGAGAGCACCTGGGGAAACAGAAATGACTATGAAATCACTGCTGCTCTCAAGGGGCACAGAGTCCAGTGGAAAAAAGGATGTAACAATAGACAATTACAGCGCAGGGTGAGATGTGTTATAATAGAGGGAGCCACAAGAAGTTATGGACCTGTGATGTTGTGATTTATCATAAGAAATGTATATTTGGACTTTGTCCCCATTCCTGTCACAATTCCTAGAACCCTTGGAATTCCCTAAGAGATGAGAAAAATAAAGGTGTATTTTGAGCTTATGTTCATGAGACAACTTTGGAAACCTCCTAGGTGACCTAAGGATGGGGGCTCATTGCCAATGGAACCAACCATTGGAACTTTCAGTCCCGTGCCGGCCTCTGGGGAAATAAAGAGGAGCTGGAGATTGAGTTTAATCACCAATGGCCAATGATTTAATCAATCATGTCTATGTAATGAAGCCTCTATATAAACCAAAAGGATGGGGTTCAGAGGGCTTCCAGGTTGGTGAGCATAGGAAATGCATGTAGGGGGAGTGATATACCCAGAGAGCACTGGAGCTCCACACCCTTCCCACCTCCACACCCCCATACCTTACCTTATGATCTATCTGGCTGTTCTTGAATTATATCCTTTTACAGTAAACCAATGATTTAGTAAGTAAAATGTTTCTCTGAATTCTGTAAGCCACTCCAGAAAATTAATCAAGCCCTAGGAGAGGGTTGTGGGAACCTCTTACCTGTGGCCAGTTGGTCAGATGCACAGGTGACAACCTTGACGATTGGCATCTGAAGGAGGGAGGTGCCATCTTGCAGGACTGAGTCTTGAACCTATGTGATCTCACACTGTCACACTATCTCACTCCAGGTAGACAGTGTCAGAATTCAATTAATTGCTTGGTGGTATGGAAAGAAAAAACACGTCAGAGGAGCCCTGAGGATAGGCTGCGCCAGGAGAACTCAGGAGGGGAGTTACCTTGACCTTGGTTTGGAAGAGTGAATAGAAATTGTTCAGATAAAAAAAGGGTGGGGTAGGGGAGAACATTTCAAGCAGAAGATGTAGCTGTTCAAAGAACTAAAAATCAATAAACATTTCAAGTCCTGCTTCAGAACCATGAATGAGAGCTGGGAGCTCCTTCCTGGGTGCCACATCCTCACCAGCTGGCCTTGTTGCTTCAGGCCTTATCTTTCTCCATTAGCTGCTTTGAGGAGGTTTGGCAATCCAAATGTCTTGTGCCTTTCATATAGGGCTTACCTCGACACTGTAAGACTGTCACATATTAATCAAATGATTGAACAGTATTTACTACTCACTGTATGTAAAGGTTTTGCTTTCAGTTCTGTATATATAACTTCTGTTGTGAGAAACATGCTGGGAAGAGTAGAAATAACACAGAAAACTGAGGCCAGAAGACTTGAGAGCAAATCCTTACTCTTCCATGATCAAACTGTGAATCTAGGCAACGTACTTACACTCTTTGACTCAGTTTCCTGCAAAATTATGATGAATAATATTAACTGCATTACAGAATTATTGAGAAAAGTAAATGAGGTGATGGGTACAGATAGAAATTGAAAAGTTAGAAAGTACTAATTAATGATGAGTTATTATCACATATCACACTCATGGAGAGAGTGATTCAGGATAAATCTGAATTTCTAGGAGAAAAATATCTTGAGGAAATGTTTGAAGGAGGTGAGGAAGACAGCTCATTGGATCTAAAGTAGGAGGTGATTGCAAGACAGTACCATGGACTCATGGAGCCGCTGAACAGGGGTGTGTGGGGTTTGAGATGTGCCCAATCAATCAGATGGAGCAGAGACAAGTGGGGAGGAATGGAGGAGGTGTGTGTGGGGACATGGTGACAGAGTGTGACGGCTGGGACGTGTGGGCTAACTGGGTGGGAAATGACGTGGGTGAAAGAACAGTAGGATCACGGGCTTACAGATGGGGAGAGCAGGGACCTCACACACTCATCTCACTGGTGGGGAAATAGGTTCCTGGGAAGTTAAGTGATTTGCACATAGTCACAGCCATCGTCTGTTACAGAAATGAAATTCCAGCTTGGGAATACTAATTTTCAATCTTATTATATATTTTTTAAAATTTTTACTAAACTTATTGGGGTGACATTGGTGAGTAAAATTATATAGGTTTCAAGTGTACATTTTTATAATACATCATCTATATATTGCGTTGTATTTTCACCACCCAGAGTCAGTTCTCCTTCCATCATCACCATATATTTGACCCCTTAACCCTCATCTACCACCCCTCTCCCCCCTTACCCTCTGGTAACCACTAAACTGTTGCCTGTGTCTATGAGTTTTTGTTTATTTGTTTGTTTATTTGTCTTGTTCCTTTGTTGCTTTCAGTTTTATATCCCACATATGAGTGAGGTCGAATTGTTCTTGATTTCTTCCTTCAGATTTATTTCACTTAGCATGATAATCTCAAGATCCATCCACGTTGTCTCAAATGGCAGTATTTCATCTTTTCTTATGGCTGAGTAGTATTCCATTTTGTGTATATACCACCATTTCTTTAATCACCTGTCGAAGGACACTGGTTGTTTCCATGTCTTGGCCACTGTGAATAACGTGGCCATGAACATAGAAGTACATATACTGGGGCTGCCAAAAAAATGTATACGTATGACTCGTATTCATCTTTTGTTATTTGTGTATATTGAGTATTACAATTGTAATACAGTTTGTTTTTTCCTTTCTTAAAATGTGTATACTTGGTTTTGGCATCCTCTGTATCTTTACAGATAAATGTTTTCAGGGGTAGATAGCCAGAAGAGGGATTGCTAGGTTGTATGGTAATTCTTGTATTAATTTTTTGAAGAACATCCATGCTGTTTTCTATAGTGTCTGTACCAACTTACATGCCCACCAGCAGTGTATGAGGGTTCCTTTTGCTCCACAGCCTCTCTAACACTTGTTACTTTTGTTGATGATGATAGCCATGCTATCCGGTGTGAGGTGGTATTGTTTTGACCATTTCTTAACACTCACTTGGAGGAAATAATGAGCCTCTATTTAATCATAATCATAATAACTTCAGAGAATAAATTTAGCACTTGAATATATTTAACACATGACTAAATATATTATTGCTTATATTAATTCCTATTTGATTCAACCCTACATATATCCGGAATCTTTTTCTCCACCTCCTTCATCAAACTATTTATTCTCAGATTCATTTATTCATGAATTCTAACACACATTTACTAGGATTTCCTATATTCTGGGTACCACATAAAACAGTGGGGATCCAAGGATGAACAGGGCCCTGTCCTTGGCCTCAACAAGCTCATCATCTCATATACAAAGCAGACATGCGGATGCACACAATACAGTGTAGTGAGTGTACACAGTGGAAGGAACAATCAAGTCAGTTGTGAAAGTTGAGGGCGGGCATCTCAGAGTCAATGATCCTTGAACTGGGTCTTGGAGAAAAACGTGGAGTTTGCCAGTGGAAGGCAGGCAGTGCAGGTATGAGAAGAGCAATAAATACTCCAGGTAAGTGAGTGGAGAAGTCTTCATGGCTGCAAGGCAGAGAAACTCTTTCCCCAACAACGTTTGATAACATATGATGACACGATGAGGGGGTGCATTGATGAGTTTTGGAAAAACATTTTAAAGTCTCAACCAAGTATAAGGTGACTTAATGGAAAGGATAAATGACCGATGCTTTTAAATCCGGGGAAAAAAATCATCGCTTTTACCTTCAGGAAAAGGCTAATTATTGTGCGGTGTCACCCCCCATTTATGAAACTCTGCCAGATGGAGTTCTGCTGTGGCTTTTTCTGCTCCAGGCAGTGGAGGTGGAATTTCATAACATGAGTTCTCTTCCCACTTGTTAAGCTTTAGCTGGGATGGCTGGCTCGACACCTGCAGAGTTCGGTATCATAATAATGACATCGTTTCTGTAAAACTGAAGCGATATTTATTGAGCTATGGAGACACAGAGATGCATGTGACATAATCTCTGCCCCCAGGAAATGTACAGCCAGGTGGGAAAGACACACAAGTAGTAAAACACACTCAACACAGTGGGATGTGTGCTGGTGGGCTTAGAAGGCAGCAGGCGGTTTACTGAGGCTGTTTTCATAAGGTTGATTCTTAAAGAATGAGAAGGAAGGAGTAAATTGGATAAAGGATGGAAACCATTTCTCACAGAAGGAAAAACAAAACAAAACAAAAACTCATGGAACTCAGGGCCAATGTGATATTTTCAGAGACTATGGATGGGAAAGTGAAGTATAAGGGGAAACAGAAGCAAGTAGAGGCCAGTCCCAAGAAACCTTCTAGGCCTAAAGGAGTTTAGACTATCATATGAGGTTGGGAGAGCCGTTGAAAAATTTAAGCGGAGAGAAATCAGAATAGGCTTTAGTTTGAGAAGAATCATTCTAGCCAGAATGCAAACAGGAGGAGAAATGGAGGAGGGAAAGGTTAAAGGCAGGGAGACCAGTTGTCTGGCTGTTGCGACAACCTTGGTAGGAGATGATGCTAGACTGCATGAAGATGTAAAACTTGTGGATTTAATTACCAATTGTGTGAGGGTTGGGAGGGTATGGGAGGAGTTTGGTATGGCTCACTGATTTCTAGTTTAGTTGTCTGGGTAGATAGGCATGCCACTGAATAAGACGAGTAATACAGAAAAAGGAACTAGTGTGGGGTGCTGCGTGTGTGTGTGTGTGTGTGTATGTGTGTGTGTGTGTGTGTGTGAGTGAGATGAACTGAGGTATAACTTTGCTGGATTTGAGGTGCCTAGGGGACCTTCAGGTTAATATGTCCTGTAGAAGTTGGATTACCAAGGAGAATCGAAGGTCTGGGTCTGAGAAGAGATATCTGGGCTTAAGACAAAAATTCGAGTATCACCAGCATGAAAGAAGTAGCTAGAAGTGGAGAGGAAGGGTGATTGAGCTTTCCAAGAACAAGTGATCACAGAGAAAGGAGGTGCAGGGTTGGATTAAGTGGCTTCTCTATTTGAAATGATAAATCATAAACTTCAGATCTTATTCACTCTTGACAGAGCCTTTGGGTATTTTCCCAATGGGCAGACTTTGGCTGACAACAAAGTGTAAGTGCCAGGAGCTAGATTTATTCTGCAAAGGAATTCTTCCCAAAGCAAGACATTTTTGGCTCTCACTCTGGGACTGTATGTGCCCAGCCTTCAACAACTCTTGGTAGTTGGTAGTTTGGATCACATTTGGGCCAATATTTTCACACTAGTATTTTGAGAGGAATGATTTTGGGTCATAAAAGTGGATGAATATTCTCAAAGCCTCACAGCTAATCACTTGTTTTGATCTGAATCAGTTTGGCAGTTTGATATTTAGGTTTTCTCATGACACAAATTGGGATTTTATCTTTTAAAAAGGAAGGAACTGGAAACAAAATAACTTGTCCTTTCTTTCTACCTCAATGTATTAGAGTTATTTAGAGTAACAGACCAATAAGATATATATGGAGGGAGGAAGATATTTATTTATAAGGAATTAGCTGACACAGTTACAGAGGCTGAGAAGTCCCGTGATCTACTGTCTGCAAGCTGGACACCCAGGAAAGATGGTGGCGTGATTCAGTCCGAGTCTGAAGGTCTGAGGACCAGGAGCCCTGAGGCCAGGAGAAGATTGATGTCCCAGCTCAAGCAGTCAGGCAGCGAGGGCTGGATCCTTCCTCTATTGTTGTAGAAAGACCTCAAAAAATAAAATTGGATGGTTCCTACCCACACTGAGAGCTTACTGCTTGGTGAGTCCACTGATTCAGATGCTAAATTCATCTGGAAACATCATCACAGACACACCTAGAAATAATGTTTAGCCAAATATCTGGTTGCTCAGTGATCCTCTCAGGTTGACACATAAATTAATCATCACACTCAGAAGAAAAAGGCATGGGACTATTTGAGATTCCAAGCCTGTCTTCCTTCCTTTTTCATTTCTTCCTCCATCCTTTTCTGTGATGTACTGAATGAATGTAGAACACCTATTTTGTTCCCAGTACTATGGAGGGGCTGTGATAAATACAGCTCAGCCTTAGCCCTGAGGAGGGTGGTCTACTGGGGAAGATGGTAATGTAGGCAAATGCAGTTGGTGAATGTGAAGGGTGATATGATAGAAATGAAAACAAGATGTGCCAGGGGCTTGTGGTAGACCGATACTGATGTCTTCAGTGAGCTCTCTCTTCTGGTACTCCTTATGGGATCCCCTCTCACACTGACTCTGGCTTGGTCCATGAGATGAGTTTTCACCCATAGGACATTGACTAGCATGATGCAAGCAGAAGCCAACCCCCCCTCCTCCCAATGCATAAGGTTGAAGCCTAACTCCTGGTACCTCAGAATGTGACTGTGTTTGGAGATAGGGCCTTCAAAGTGATGATTAAGTGAAAATAAGGCCATAGGGTGGGCCCTAATCCAACCTGAATGGCGTCCTTATAAGAAGAGGAGATCCAGATACACAGAGAGATACCAGGATGCACATACACAGAGAAAAGGCCATATGAGGAGATGACCACCTGCAAGTCGATGAGAGAGGCCTCAGGGAAACTTAACCTGACACCTTGATCTTGGGCTTCTAGCCTCCAGAACTGTGAGAAGATACATTTCTGTTGTTAAAGCTACCCAGGCCTGGGTATTTTCTTAGGGCTGCCCTAGCAAGCTAATACACCTGCTACAGCTAACCATTTACCAAGTCACGCCAGTTCTGTTTCGTTAGCCTCCCTCCTGTTCCCTTTCTTCCTGCATTTGGTCATCGCTTTTCGGAGGTTCATCATTTTCCTCCTGGGTTACTGTGACAGCCGCATCACGGGGTTCCCTTCCTCTCTTCTTTCCCTCTCTACGAAGTCACCCTTCCTACGTCTCTCAGATCAGGGCTTCTTGACTTTGTCACCTCGCCATTTTGGACTGGACAGTTCTTTGTTGTGGGGGGTGGGGCTGTCCTGTGCACAGTTGCACATTTAGCAGCATCCCTGGCCTCTGCCCACTAGATGCCAGTAGCTCCACCATGGTCATGACAACCAAAACCACCTCCAGAAGTTGCCCGATGTCCCCTGGGATCAAAAAAATGTGCCTCTCATTGAGCACAACTGACTAAAGCTCTGTCTAAAACCCAATTCTTTTATCTCTGTTCAGAATCTCTGTGGTTACCATTAACTTTTGTGTGCCTCCCATATACCTCCCCGTCTCATTTTATCTTTTAAAAAGAAAGGAACTAGAAATGGGGAAATGAAAGGGAGGGGAAGTAGAATAATGATTTAGATCACTTCCCTTAGTTTTGATCAGAAATCAGGAGGTCAGTTTGGTTATCTCTGCTTCTGGTAAGAAGGTGTCAGAAATCTCAGGAAAGGTGCTTCATATAAAAATATGAGGGTTTTGGTTTTTTTTTTAATCTGAATCACATTCACTCTGACCTTCAGAAGACATGACCCTTCTTTCCACTTTGTAAAATCGCTAATAGATAGTACTTATCAGGCCCTTGCTATGTGCCATATACCATTGTGCTCAAAGCTTTAGAGGAATTAACACATTTAATCCTCACAAAAGCCCTGGGGACATGACACTATTTTTAATCCTGTTTTCTAGTGAGGAAATTTAAACCACATAACTTTAATAGCACAGCTAACCCAGTCCGGAGTGCAGATTTGAACCCAGACCTCCCCAGCGATGATTTGTACCCTGCTGCACAATGTCATGGAAATAGCAGGGAAGGCAGAACTCTGCCACCTAGGAGCTCTGTCTTCTTGGCTGAGTTAATTTACTTCTCTGAATTTAGTTTCTTTTTCAATAAAAATAGGAGAAATAATCTCTGTCCTACCTTATCCTATCCTGTCCTGTCCTATGCTTCCATTGTTATAGGATTAGATGAGGTCTAATATCTAGTACCAGGTATACACACAATAAGAAGTCATTTGTTTTGTTTATATTTCTATAATAGCTAAAATACTTGATCCGACTACGTCACCCATCAATTAAAGATAGAATATGTGTGTGATAACTGTTAAAAATGTAAAACAGTATATACATATTTAGTGTTTGAGAAATGCACATGTGTGTGAGGGCGGAGGAGAGAGAGGAGAGAAAGAAACAGCATCAGTCTCTTCTGGAACACCTAGTTTCTGCCCAGTGCTTATATGAATGATCTCATTTAATTATCTTCAGCGTAGTTGTTATCTCATTTTAATTTCCAAGAAAACTGAGGCTGAAAGGGAAGGAGCTAACCCAATCTCATAGAGCTAGTGAATGACAGAGCTGTCATTCAAACTCGGATCCATTTCCTTTTGAAATCCAGTTCAGATGCATGGCTTTGTGTGATATTTTGAAGTTTTAAGTTTCATTGCTGTATTATATGTTTTGAAACGGGTGTGAAGCCCTAATTACGTAAAAAGAAAAATCTATAGGTATTCATGTTCTTTCTGAAATGAAATCTCACAGGGATGATAAACATAACAGGTTAGCATACACATAGGAGAGCTGCCTCTGAGACCTAACAGGCCAAAAAGAGGAGCCGATACCAGGGCCTGCGGTATTCACCATGTCTCTCTC
Organism: Aselliscus stoliczkanus; assembly: GCA_033961575.1. Lineage (NCBI taxonomy): Eukaryota > Metazoa > Chordata > Mammalia > Chiroptera > Hipposideridae > Aselliscus > Aselliscus stoliczkanus. The sequence goes on along the minus strand of CM066730.1, from coordinate 36,874,501 downwards.
TCTCTCTCTCTCTCTCTCTCTCTCTCTCTCTCTCTCTCTCTCTCTCTCTCTCTCTCTCTCTCTCTCTCTCTCTCTCACACACACACACACACACACACACACACCGCCCCCCTCAGGCACATGTGCTCCTGCGAGGTCTGAAAAGTCTTCAAGATAATGTAAAGGGTTGTGGAAAATTACCTTGTATTAGAAATACCTGGAGATAACAAATTTAGACATTTATGAAAACAACTCTACAAGAAAACCCTTGGGGAAATTAGACACCATAATAAATAGAAATTACCTTGAGATAATTGCTAACTTTGTAATCATTGTAAAGCTCAATGAAAAATTCAGAAATAAAGGAGAGCATGTCATGATTGAAATATTTAAAAAATTACATTTGAACCCATGACAGTAGCCAGCATGCCAAAAGCCCCACTCCTATTTATATAGATGTGCCTCTGGGACGCTCCCTGGATCTGGGTAAAGAAAAGGATAATGGAAATCATTTCTGTTAGTGTAGGGTTTTTATTATTGTTTTTTAATAGAGAAACCAAAGATATCAGGAGACTACAAAGAAAACAAAAGAAAATGTGATGCAGAATTTCACAAAATAAATGAAGTGAGTAGAACATGCATCCCCAGGGAGTTCTGACAGCAAACTGAAAATGAAATGGAAGAGGTTTTATAAAGAAAAACTGCTTTGGCGATGCAATGGGATGATCAGCAGTGGCTCATATGTACCTAACAATTTTTGAGATGATTCTTGGTCATTTAGAGGCATTCCCGGCTAAAGCCCATTTTTTCTTTCTAACCTCCTCTTATTCCCCTGACATTGTCAGCCTATGCGCATTTTAGTAATCAGGACAATAGTTTAGATTTTAAAAATGGATTGATGCATTTCATTGATTATGTAAGCTAAAAATAGTGGGTTTTTTTGTGATTTGCAATGGGCAAAATGGAGGAAAATAATTTTAAGGCACATACTACAGGCATATCTTAGAGACATTGCGGGTCCACTGCAATAAAGTGAGTCAGTTTTTTTCTGATGGAGGGCCTTGTCTTCCATTTGTAAAAACCACATCTGTGAAGTGCAATATGGTGGAGCACCATAAAATGAGGTGGCCTGTAATGGGGAGGAAGCTCAGAGTGGCCTGTATGCCTTAAGTATAGGTGGGTGTGTGGTAGGAGGGTTATGGAACAGACAGAGATTGGTAGAGTGGATAAAAAAATACACAACTCGACTATATGTTGCTTAAAAAAATATCGCTTCAAATTCACTGACAGGTAGACTAAAAGTAGGATAGGAAACGGTATGCCATGCAAAGACTTTTTTTAAAGTAGGAGTGGATATCTGATAAAGTAGATGTCAGAGCAAAGAAAATTACTAAAAACAAAGAGGAGCATTACATGATGAAAGGATAAAATACCAGGACAACATAAAGATCCAAACACCAGAGGCTCAAAACAAAAGACCTTTGTCTTTTGATTGGTGTATTTGGACATTTATGATAATTATCAATGTACTCGCACTTAAGTCTGCCAGTTTATTTTATTTTTAAAAGTTTCTTTCTTCTGATTATTATTCTTATGTTTCTCTTTTCTTGACATCCTGTGGGATCCTTGAAAATTCTTTAGGACTCATTTTTTATTTCTTTTATCATGTTCTTGAATATATCTTTGTGTGTAAATTTCAAAGTGGTTGCTGTGGGTATTACAATATGTGGGTATGACTCAACAGCCTACTGATTTTTAACACTTAACCACTTTGAGCAAAGTGTGAAACCTCACTTCCATTTATGTTTCTATCTTTTGCCCTTTAAATATCGTTGCCTTGGGTGTCATATGGTATTATTTTGGTTCTAATCATCAGATAAGACTTGTAAAGCTCATGAGGAAAAGAATATTCTATTGCACTTACCCATAATGATGACTTTTCTATTGTTCCTTCCTAATTTACTATGGTTCTTTCTTTTGTCACTTCCTTTCTGTTTGAAGAACTTCCTTTCAGCCAGTCTTTAAGAGTGGGTCTACTAGTGACAAATTCTTTTAGATTTTCTTCTTCCGAGAATGTTGATATTTCTCCTTACTTCCTGAGGGATGATGTCTCCAGATATAGAATTCTTGTTTTCTCTCAATACTTGAAAAATTATGTGTCATTTCCTTCTGTCCCTCTATAGTTTCAGATAAGAAATCCATTGTCTTTGAATTGGTGTTCCCCTATCAGTAATGTGTCATTTAACTGCTTTCAAGACTTTTCTCTTTAGTTTTTGAAAGTATAATTATGATGTGCCTTGGCATGGAGTTTTTTGACTTTATCCTCTTTGATGTTTGCTCAGCTTCTTGAATGTGGAGGAAGGTGTCTTTACCAAATATGGGGATTTTTCCATCATTGTTTCTTCTAATACTCTTTCTACTTCACTCTCCCCGATCCTTCTGGAACTCTGATGATTCAAATCTTGGATCTTCTTTATTCAACTAATCTGCAAAAACTTTTTGTGAGTCTAGTTCCTCTCTGTTGTTCAGATGGGTGAATTCTATTGTTCTGTCCTCAGGTCTATCATATTCTGTCATCTCCATTCTACAATACTATTGAACCCATTTGATTTTTAAGGTTTCCATTTTTGTGGGGGGTTTTCATTTTCATCTGATTGTTTCTGTAACTTTCTTGTCTTTGCTGAGATTTTATACTTTTTCATTTGTTTCAAAAGAATTTGTAATAGATTATTGAAGCATTTTTTTTTTTTTGATGACTGCAATCTCAGGCTGCCAGAACACAATACTGTAGACTGGGTGGCTTAAACAACAGAAATTAAGTCTCTAACACTTCTAGAGGTTGGGAAGTCCAAGAACCAAGATGCTGGCAGATTTGATTCTGGTGAGGGCCCTTTTTCTGACTTGCAGGCGGCTGCCTTCTTGGTCTGTCCGGGAGAGAGGGAGAGAAAAGGGAGAGAAAGAGACAAAGAGATAGAGGGGGAGGGAGAGGGAGAGAGAGAGAGAGAGGGAGGGAGAAGCTCTTTACGTGGTCTAATTTTATTTTTTCAGTGATGTTGTAAGGACTCGTTAAGATAATTCATTTTCAGTGCCAGGAACATAGTAAGAGCTCAATGAACAGAATTCCAGCCATTCTGCGGACCACCCAGCTTTAGCCCAGAAAGTTTCCTGCTCCTTTGTAGCAAACCAATTATACTTTTCCTATGAGGTACAGTTTCTTGTTTCACTTATTTTTTCATAAGCATTTGCTGAGCATGTGCTGTGTACACTAGCAGTGGAGATACAAAGATAAATAAAAAGTCCCCGTTGTCTTCCTGGAGCTTGCTCTGTCAAGGGAAGATGCCCAATGAACAAAAGGATCAGAATAGAAGTGCAGGCAGGACACGGAGGCTTGGAGAGACAAGGGGGCCCTCCAAGCTTAGGAATTACTTTTTGGATTATTTTATTTTCATCTGTTTACATTAAGATGGCTGAACCTAATATATTGACTCCAAGGAACAAATGGTTGCAAGGTTTTCCAAAATTAAGATTTTTTTTAATATTAAAAATGTTTTTCAATCAGTATAAGTCTTGGATATCCCTAAAAGAGCAGGGCTCTGGAAGCTGGGGGAACTGGCTCTGAGTCTTCAGGAATCTGGTGAGGCTGAGTCAGGTAGAATCACCTTTTACAGTAAGTTTAGTCACAACCAGGTGACCAGGAGTTTTTTCGGTCAGTTTGCTGTTTAATTATCTGACTGAATGTGGAAAACCCAGTTTTAAGGACAAGTTCCAATTAATGGATGGTTAACTCCGGAAGAAGACGCATGTATTGAAGAGACATGCAGGGAGCCATAGGAGAACAGGAAATGGAGAAGTTAATTTTACTTATTATCCTAGGACTGTGGAAGACTTTTGACCTGGGATTGAGAGGTGAACATGGGGGATGGGGTCATTTTGATGGACAGGGACACCCCAATCAAAGGCTGAGTGTTGTCAGTGGGAGGTGGGTGTCGGGGACGTGGGATCATGAGCTTGAGGAGGAGAGGACAGACTGGCTGAGGGTGAACTCTTAAGATCATGAATGCCAAAGTAAGGAGGATGGACTGTGGACTTCATGAAAGTGGAGAGGTGATGGGTGTTAAGAGTGAGAACTGCAAAAGCAAGCTTGCAGTTATAATATTGTCAAATGATCTGTTCTTTGCATCTCTACATTTTAAAGAACAGAGGTATTAAACATATTTAAACAATGGCAGCATTTTCTTGCCATAATAGCCATTAGAGACATACATACTTAAAAAGAGAGTACTACTTAATAAAAGCCATTGGAAAGATCTTACAGACATATAAGGGACCCCGGTCTGATTATAGCTCTCAGGAATGTCATTTGAAGCATAGTAATTCCATGTTGATTGATCAACTTGTTGAGCTGGCTGTTTATAGCCTTGCATTCTGATTAGCTAATGATGTCCTCCGCCATTTTCAGGAAAAGAAATGGCCAGGACCTGCCCCATTGCTTTAGATTTTTTTTTTCCCCCTGTGAGTCTCTTGAGCAGCTCAGGTGGGAAAAGAGAAGTCTCCATCCAGCTTAGGCTGAAGCCCAGGATGAAAGAATCATTGCAAGATAAAAACAGAGTAGTTGCTTTTTGGGGGAATAACTGGTTCTGGGCTCTATTTGTGTAAGCAAATTAATGAGCTGGAAAGTCTCGTTTTTACAAGTGTGAAATTGTAAAGATACTGCAGGGACAGGCACTTCAGTGTTATTGATGTCTGCTGACAAGAGGGAATGGAATCTCATGGAATACCAAGGAAGCCTCCTAATTTAAAATATCTCTGCTGTTAGCAACATCACTTCAATCTCAGAGAATACTTTTCATGTTGTCTGTTGCAGATTTTCCAAAATGCATGTACAAGTTACCAACTATGAAATATCTCTTATGAATTTTTTCTCTCCAAGATGGCTAAATTAACATTTTAAAGTACAATCCTTCTTCTCTAACCTCCCTTCCTTTTTTTTTCTTTTCTCCATCCTGCCCTCCGTCCCGCCTGCTTTTCTTTCCTCCCTCCCCTCTCTTGTTTGCTCTTTTCCCTTTCCTTCCTTCTCTTTTTCCTTCCTCAAAAATTGATTGAGCAGCTATCACATGTCAATCACAATTAGGGACAAAATTTACGAAGAAGGAAAATTCAAGTCCTATTCTTAAGGAAATCATAGTGTATCTGAGGAAATAGATGCATAAAACACATAAGCAGATAATCAATCACACTGCAATGAGAGAAATGAGTTGCTTCCAGTTATTTTTCAGCCCAGAGGAGTTTCCATGAGTTACCTGGCAGTGGTGTCCTTTGGAGATGTCAGGAGCCTAAAACAGAGCACTTTACTCTCTGGTACCAGTCAATATTTGTTGAAAACCAGCTTTCTGAAGATGGTCCAAATAGCTATTCTTTCAGGAAGCATGGCTAATTTCATACTTCAGGAAAGCAAATGATTATCTGACTTTTTAATGGACCTTTTATGCTTATGTTTGCATGTGGCAGTGCAATGTTAGAAATTCTTAGCTCTTCAAATCAAATGAAAGCCTCACTCAGAAAAGCCTGGGCAAGATCTGTCACAGAATTTCATTTCCTGCAGGAACGCTGAGTATCAACTTCCAGACTGAATCCAAAACCCAGGCTAAGTTCTGCCGTATATATAGCAACTCCGAAATTAAGAGTTTTGCCTTAAAAGACATTTTGTATGTTTGCTTAATTTAAAGTGCAAGCCCCATAGGTTATGCTAATTGTAAATATAATTTCTCTGATCACATCTAAGCGTGCAACCATTCGATTCTCAAGTCCATGGAGAAGCTGCTGTTATCCCCATGTTACAGATATGGCCTCAGATGTGGGGAGGTAAAGGCTTAGGTAAAGACAGCCAGTAGGAAGCTAAGTCTGAGTGCGGGGTTAGTGCAAGCCCCTTCTTTTAGTCCTGCTTCATCCAGATGGCATGCAGGGTGGGGAAGAGGAGACAGAAGTGGGCTAAGTTTAGGGGTCACAGCGAATAGGCCCTGGCAGGCCACTGAGTGCTGGTTAGAGACACAGTGACAAACAAATGAGCTTTTCTGGTCACCCAAGAGTTATATCAATCGGATATTAAGAGAGACAAAAAGTTTCATAATGCTGTAGAATCTTCCATCTAGTCATTCAACACATATATTTTTGAGTTTCTACTATATACAAGAAACTCTTTTAGGTACTTGGGATATATTGGTGAACAACAAAAAGTCTGCCGTCATTCAGGGAATATTCTAGAATCAGGTATTGGACAACAGCAAATAAATATAATGTACACTATGTAAGATGGAGAAAAATTGGGGGGAGAAAAATAAAACTGATAAGGATGGCAGGGGTGCTGTTGTTTTAAAGCGAGCAGCCAGGGGAAGGCTGGGAAGGCAAGTGCTGTGAGGAAGCGAGTCTTGTGTCCACCCAGGGGAAACTGCTTTGGGCAGAGGGAACAGCGGAGCAAAACCCTGAGCTGGGGGCCGGCAGGGTGGGTTTGAGTCAGAGCAAGGAGCTTAGTTTGTGGGGTGGAGTGAGCACAGAGCGGAGGGGATGAGGGTGGAGGGACTCACAGGGCAGACCACAGCTGATCACAGACCCTGGACTGTGCCCGGAGGGAAGGTGGCGGGGTTTGGAGCAGACGACTGTGGGAGCTAGCAGATGTCAGCAGACTTGTGCTGACTGCTGCGTGGAGGGTGGGCCGAAGCGACCATGGGCTGAAGCTGGGAGGCCTGCTAGGAGGCTTCTGTACAGATCAGGGGAAGGAGACATGATGCAGTGGACTCAAATATTAATTCTCGAGATAAGATGTGTGATCCTGTGCAGACATCAGCTCCGCTGGGCGGAAGATAACAGGTGCCTCTTATTCCGTCCTCAGTCCCTGGATTTGGTGTTCTGTGGCTTTAGATGTATTTCACAGGATTGATGACGCGACCCCTCTAAGAGATTTCACATCAAAAGATCCAATAGCCTGGGGCTCTTGAGAGCTCATTTCAGAATGGGAGGGAGCAACGCCTAATTCGCTCATCTTTCAGAAACATTCCGAGAGACGTGTAGGACACACACTTGTTAATAGAAAACCACTACACAAATTAGGGGGTCTCATATGTTTTCTAACATTGCTGTTATTTTGCTAATGTTTCTACAATAGTCCTCATTTTATGAGCATTAATGTGAAATGTTTATAAGGGTTGCCTTTCCCTTGTCCTCCAGTCCTCCCTGTTTGCTGATTCCATCCTATTCACAATGTTTTTCCTATTTGTCCTTTTTAGCCCCTGGAGGCCAGGTCCTTCTAGGGTGATAATGAGGTCATTGAAATAACCTTTTGGGGGACTTCCCTGCCTCTTCTCTTAACTTTACGTCTCACGGGCCACAGTCTTCCCCTACATTGTATATTCTTAGCTGAACAGTTGGCCACCTTCCCGATACAATCTCACCCTCTTCTATCTCTTTTCCTTTGATTCTGTTTTATGAACCTGATTGTTTCAGAGTTTCCTTAGATTTTTAAAGAAATCTTGTCTTATTGTCCCTCTTTCTGTGGTTTGGATTAACCACTTCTATTCAAAATAGTCCTCCCTTCTTTCTTTCTATCCTAAACTCTGCAGTCTTTCCTAACCCCTTTGCTGCTACTCCTACCTACTCTAATTCCTTACTCACTGAGCAATTAAATGTGTGTCATGTGATATTACTTACCTCCATATATATGCATGTCTTATCTCCTAATATGTCCATCTTTAGGTAATCCTTGTTCCTGAGCACAGGGCAAGACTCATGGTTGCTATAAGTGTCTGCACAGTCAGCATGGTTCTTAAAAGTTGCAAGGAGACCTGAGCTTAACAGGCTAGGCTTTAAATCCCAGATCCTCTGAGAATTTGCTGCGTGATCCTGGACAAATTATTTAACATCTCTGAACCTCCCTCTCAGCTTTAAAATTGTTGTAATAGTAGCTACCATGTGGAATTGCTCTGAGGATTAGAAATAGTTACATAAAGTGCCTACCCAGATTGGCCATAGAAGTAAATGCTCGATAAATTATAATTATTATAACCATTACTGGTATCTTCATAACCACATGCGACCATCGCTGGTGCCATGAACTAATCATCACTTACCATCGGTGTGAACTTGACAACTCACTCTTTTCTGCACTCAACTTCCCCACTGTTAGCTGAGGGCTTCTTCCAGATTGGTGTTTTTCAAATGTTTGACAAGTATGTCACTTTCACTTCTATAAAAGTCACATTTTTCCTTAGTGTCATTGAAAATGGAAAAGAATTCGATATTGTGTTTAAAAAGAGAAGCAACCAACCACCAAACAAAAACTCAGACATGGACAACAGTTTAGTGGTTACCAGCGGGTAAGGGGGAAGGGGATGATAGAAGAGGGTAAAGTCGGTCAAATATATAGTGATAGAAGGAGACTTGACTTTGGGTGGTGAACACACAATGCAATATATAGATGATGTATTATAGAAATGTACTCTTGAAATCTATATAATTTTACTAGCCGATGTCACCCCAATAATTTAATAAAATTAAATAAATATAAACATATAAAGAGATGCAAAATGATACTTTATTTTTAAATCACAACCCAAAGATGGAACTCAGAGGACCAGGTATTCTCTCGTATCCCCTCCAGATTTAACATTTGGCCCAATTCAGAGGCTTTTGAAGGGGAGAAAAGCTCATCTATGTCAATTTTTTTTCTGTTGGAAAATACTAGACTTTGGTTGTCTGGCATCTTTAGCCTTTCCAAAACTTGCGTTTTCCATGAAAATTGTATTTCCCTCATTTAAATATACATGGGAGCCTCTGAGTGTCTTCCTTTCTCCCTGTGGTTTGTTGGATTGGTACAGCCCTTGCAATACAGAAAGTCAGACATTTGGACAGTCAGAAATCCCCTCTTATGCTGTGTGCTGTGAATGCCGTCCCTCTTCAAGTTCAATGCAGTGGGAACTGCTGGCTCTAGAGGATAGGAACATTTACACACAATAAATACTATTGATTTCCCTTGTCCAGAGATTAATTTAGAAAAAAGAATCTGTTATTGGTGTGACAGCGATGTGCCATGACGGAGAAAGGAAGGGGTGAATCAATACCCCGGAGCCACCATTAATGCACTGCCGTCACTATCATTTTGACAGGTTTACAATCAAACGCGATTGATTTTTCATCGGCTTGGTCAGCTGGCTTCAGAAGGTGCGGTCTTGAAAAGAAAAGCGTTTTTTAATAGACATTTGTGTTCTACCCAGGAAAGAACGTTTGAGATTTGCTAGGTCAGCCTTCCATTTCTGTTCTGTTATTGCACCTTGGCTCGCTGGCTTGGAAGGGAGGTAGTATAAAGGGAGGCATCTGAGCGGGTCTATGGTTGATGCCCTTGGTGGGAGGAATCGTGTTGCTTAGAGAAGGGGACATCCCATAGCAACAGTATGAGAGCCTGAGAGGGGGATTAGTTACTCAGGATGCACATAGGACTTTGTGGCAGAGGTGACAAGTAGGAGATTAATAGTCATTAATCTCCTGGCATGTGCCGAAGCTTCATATACATCATCTCATTTAAATCTTATAATTTCCAAATTGTAAAGAATTGAAATTTACAGAATTCACATAACTTGCCCAGGTTGACACAGCTGGAAAATGTGGCTGGGATTTGATCCCAGGATTGTTTGAAATCATGTCCATTTCCCTTTCGAAGTTTCAGTTCATGTATATGTTTGCACTGTGGGTGATGGGTGCTGATTTTCCCTGTGGACTTGGATGAACTATAAAAACCATGAATACTGGCCTTTGTCCTGAAGCAACCCATAAGTCTGCTCCCTTTTCCCTGATCCTACCTGTTTATACCTGGAGCTCCTCTGTGGGTGCTGGGTGTCCTGTTGGGTGAGTGCTACACCCATTGGTGATGGTGGTTCCCGGTCATGATCGTCACATACACCTAATAACAATGACCACAAAATCAATAGATTTATTCTGTGTATATTCCTTCTGGCACTAATGGCAATTTTCCTCTACTTGGACTTTTTTCCCCCCTTGTGTGTAATTTGAAGGAACTTGTTTTATTTAACCACCTTTTGCTCTTGGTACTTCTCCAGAATTAATAATTAGATATTTTTAGTGCTCAAAAATAACTACAAGAACCCAGATCGAGGCCCTTAGCATAAACAAACTGTTTCTGTGTTGTGGGAGTGAAGAGGGCTGGGCTTAGATTCAAGAGAATGGATTCGCTGAGTTGCAATCTTGTCCCAGACAAACTGTGTGGCACACTGTCAGTCCCTTCTTTCTAAGCATCACTTTCCGTGTCTATAAATGGAGGACACAGAGCATAGCACTGTTCTCAAGTTTGTTTAGAGAGGAGAGCAACAGGAAGTTTGGGCTTACTTTTTTCACATGCAATGAAATGATAATTCCTATACCTTTTTTAGCAGAAAGCATTCTATATTTCTTTATTCTTCTAAATCTCAAATGGGAATAACACATAAAATAGTCTTAAGAAAACACATATGAGCAAAATAAAAATAATCTATAGGATCTGTATACCACATATAAAGGGTGAAACTATCAGGCTGAATAAAGAGACTCAGTATCAGGTGTGATCTTTAACAACTGTTTTGTTTGTTTGTTTGTTTGTTTTTTAATTGTATGCCAGCAGAAAAGCAATAGAAGGAGTGAAAGTTCATGAAAATTAGTGCAAGGAAATATTATAATTAAGCAGTTCGATTCAGTAGCTTTTCTGTTTCTGGGAGGACTGGGAAAAGACCTTATGGGTTTGTTTATAGAATATAATGGGATAATATGTGAGAGTATCTAATTTATTGCTTGACATGTAATAGAAGTTCCCTTAGAGGTATCGCATGTGATTTTAGGGGCAGATGATCTCTGTTTAGCTCTGAATTCCTCAGAACTAAAGTTGAGAACCAGAGGGTTACAGATATCTTAAGATCCCTGCCAGAATTCATGTTCTCTGATTCAAAGATTGCTTTCCCCTAGGGCAACAGTCTAAGAATTTTGGGAGTTTGCAGTAGGGGTGGGAGTGAGGGGTAGATTTGAGGATGGGGGTGGGACATGCCACTCAAGCAACTGTCACAATTTTACCCACAAAGGCCTTGACTTAGTCCATTGATGATGGGAAGGCAATTCTCCCTGAAATCCCCAAATCGGTGCTCTCTGGTAATCATATACAATGCCATCTGTCAGCCCTGTGGCTGGGCCCTAATCGATATGAGAAGACTTAAAGAGGAAACAAAGAGAACTTTGCATTGAAATATACCTAGGCAGATGCTGTTGGACAGACATCTTGCTAGGGAGGCACTGGAACAATCAAAAGTTGAAAATGTGCAGATTTCCTGCCTTCAAAGAGATACAATCTAGTGTCCGATACTCATGTCAATGCACACACACACACACCTAAAGCTGAACGTGTTAACTACTCTAATGCAGGCACCAAACACATAGGGCGGGACATGCTTGTTTTCATATGGGAGGATCAGAGGTGTCTTTCCAAGGTAGAAGCTTTTAATCGCTTTTTTTACTCCACCTTCTCTGTCCCCACCTGGAGAACATGGATACATCTGTTGAGATGGAGGGTCAGAGGGCCAGGGTGCCTTGTACAATTAGCAGGTTCTCCTACAGACCCATGCTGGACATGAAGCATCAATGAAAAATAAATTTGTATTACAGGAAACCACTGACACTTTGGGGTTGTTTGTTACACAGTGTAACCTAGACTATGCTAACTGATACAGTCAGAAAGAAGTTCTCTTAATTTGCCCTCAGCTTCTTCTACTTTCCTGCCTGTCATTCCTCAACCTTGTGTAACCTGGATCTTACTCTCTTCATTCCTTTGAAATGTCTCACAGGAAGGATATTAATGATCTCCTATTTTCCATATCCTGGAGAGCTTTTCAGGAGTTATCCTACTTGAGCTCTCTGTGGTATTTGATTTTGTAAACTGTGGAATATGTCTTTTTCGCTTGGCCTTTATGATACCATACTTCAAATGTAGTTTGAATAAGAGAGTAGGGAATAAACCCTTGGGTATTTTCCTTTTAATATGAAAAATATAAATTGTTGCATAGCTTCTAACATTTTCTGAAATGAATAAATAGTTGTTACATAGCCATGTTGACTGAGTCAAATGGTTAGGACCCAACCATATCTGGTAATGGATAGTAAGTATTTTAAAAAGGTACTCAAGATGTTAAATTAAAAAAAAAAAAATCTTAAACTAAGCCACTCTGATAACTAATATAAAAATGCTCATTTTTATCTCTTAAAAATATTAAATTCAGATAAGTATTTTATTTGCTAATGAAATACTAATGAATATAGACCATTTTACAGGTAATAAAACAATTTGTTTTATCACTATCATATTTATAACATCGTTGACCATTTTATAACTGCAGTAGAATCACCAGATTTTCACTGTACAAAAGAAGGATGCGTTAGAGAAATGAAGATTGATTTTGTCATTGTGAAAACTCTGCAAATATAGAGGAGCTGAGCCAGAAACAATGAGCCTGTTACCTACAGAAATGTCTTAGGTAAAATCTCACTGTTCTCTCAAATAGAACAAACGCCAAAAACAAACAAAACAAAACAAAACAAACAAACACAGAAATATAACACATTCATTTTAGTATGTTACAAGTAAAAGCCCCAATTTTTCATTTGTTCTTCCCTGTTAGAAACCCCATCCCCTCTCTTTCTGGTTGATTGTTCCGGTTTACTATTTACCAAGTTCTTCCAGTGCACGAGTATGTCCAGACATTGGGCCGGTGCAAACCCCAAACCCAAAGGAAAACAGAATGATTTCAGACAAATGCCCAATCTACTCTGCGGGATGTTCAGTATCTGCACGTATGAGAACGGGAAACTTGTTGACCACATACGTACATTCAATTTTTTGTGCTTATTTTTAATTTGTGTTCTATGTACATGTTTAAATGCTTTTTGCTTTTTGTTTTTGAATGCTGGATCTGTTCATTGACGTGTTCAAGGAGCTGCCTACCTTGGCAGGACACGTTGAGCTTTGCACACAAGGAGCAGCCTCATTGCTTTCTCGGCATTTACCGGCTTGATTCTGACCCTTCAGATCTGACTCATTCAGTGTTTTAATCCTGTCTCCATTCTGTCACGTCCGTTGACACTCGACCTTATTGTTCACCTACCATTTATATCTCCCTTTCACTCTTCCATAGGCGTATTTACCTGCCTTTATCTTTTATCTTTCCTCTTGCAATTTCATCTCCTTTTGATCCTTGCTGTACTGTAACACCCCTCCGAGCCACGCACACCTTGTGTGTGCCCCAACAGGCGATCAAGTGATGGGCAACATGGAATAGAGTTAGAGCCTCAGGTGGAGGGAATGCCTGAGATCTGACAGGGCTTGACCCAACCTGGAAATCTTGTGCCTAAACCCAGGTACTTGAAAATGGTTTCTGCCTATCCAGAGTCAGTAGTTCTCCGGAGGACCCAGGCCTATCACTAAAGGGGGCAACTGGGCTATTGCTTTGCCACGGTTCCTGCAGCCAGAGTAGAGAACTTGGCGGGGGGGGGTGCCAGCCTTGAGGGTCCCCAGGAGGCTATGCTTCTGCCCGTGCTGCTTGGGCTAATGTCTGGGGTCTGACATCATCAACACTGGAGCTGATACCCAAACTTCCAAGTACGTGGGGGATGTGTTCTCTATAATCCATATGTATATATGTGTACATTGGGGGACTATGTACATGTGTGCATGCATGAGTGTGTACATGCATTCTTCCCCATGAGCGCATGGGTGTGCAGATATGAGGGTATGTTACGTGTTTGGGGAAAGCGTTGTGTATGCTGAAAGTCAGCACTCAGTAAATGTTTGTAGAGTGAATCAATTTTTCCATTTGTTCAATTCCATAAATATCTATAGAATAGTTTGATGATCATTAGATTTATAATATGTAGTAATAACATAAACAAGGGAAAACTTCCACTAGAACATTTATGAAAAGAGGGGTTTGCCCCAATATCTGCTCAGGAATTATCCATGAGCAGCCACTTCTTTTAGAAATGCCAATCTGTCTTGGCCTTGTCACTGTGACAAGTCTCACTGTCTGCTGCTCGATAACTGGAACTCTGGGCCATTGTTTCCTTTCCATTAGCTGTTGTTACTATCACATTGGCCTCATTAGAGACATTTGATGTGGACCACCCATACTGCCTGTGCCCTTAATTTTATATAACTCTGTTAATATCATTCTCTTGTATTAGGCTAAGAATTTTTGCTGAGGTTTGGGGGTAATAAAAGGGAATTAACAGCACTGGGAGTTTCTGAAGAGTAGATGCTAAAAAGATTCTTTTCAGCAACCAAGGGATGAAAATAAGCTATGCTACTTACAGGGCTCCTGTCATGAGTGGGCATCTCAGAGCGATAGCCAGGCCCTTAATCATTCAGGGTGTGGGTTTCAGGCTCCTCTTAGGGAAACCCCATATCCATCTTCAGGGCTTGGTCTCACTCTAGATCCATCCTCTTCCCTCCACCTTAACAAACTTAGCTACAATTATGCGCGACAGTATACACTTCCTACAGCCTGAGTTGTTCTGTCAAGAACATACAGGACTTGTGTTGAACAGTTCAAGACAGGTGATTGAATCCCAAGGCTTGGCGCTTTTCACATCTGTCCACCAGAAAAATATACATGTCCTCATTCTTTTTGGGGCCTTTGGTCCCACGTGGTTAGACCTTGGGCTGAACAACCCCCCTCACCTCCACCCATGCATGTACACACATCGCTTGCAGGACTGATAATAATTCTCAGAGACAATGCAGTCTAAATAAGTAGAAGAAAAACATTTTTCTAAAATATACAAGGTTTGACAATTACATCTGCAAACATCCTAGAAAAAGTCTACGTATACATCATTGCTGAATATCACTATGGTCACCCTCCAAGTACTTCCCTTGGGAAGCTATGCACCGACGCCAGCGCCTAGTCTACCCTTCAAAGCAGTTTAGGAACTCTTTTTCTGGAATGGCCGTCACAGCTGTCATCATGTTACCCTTGAGGTCCTGAATGTCATCCAAATGTCTTCCTTTCAATATTGCCTTTATCTTCAAGTAGAGAAAGAAGTCATTGGGGACCGGGTAAGGTGAGTAGGGAGGGTGTTCCAATACAGTTATGGGTTTACTGGCTAAAAACTCCCTCCCAGACAGTGCTGTGTGAGCTGGTGCATTGTCGTGATGCAAGAGCCCTGAATTGTTGGCGAAAAGTTCAGGTCATTTTCGTCTAACTTTTTCATACAGCCTTTTCAGCACTTCTGAACAGTCAGGTTGGTTAACTGTTTGTCCAGTTGGTACAAATTCATAATGAATAATCCCTCTGATATCAAAAATGTTAGCAACATCATTGCTACAAGTTCATGAACTTAATTGTCCCACCTTGTTTACAGTCTGCAAGGATTTTTTCTGTACTTGGCAGGATGGCGTTTTACATTAGAAAACAGTTTTTCTTTCCCTTTTTTCCTTCTCTCATTCCCATCATGCATTGGTCTATGGCAAGGGTCCCACTTAGACATGAAATGGGGTTCATAACTGTCATTCCCAAAGGCTCTCATTTATTTTCAGTCACCCCCAATTAGCTACGCAAAGAGCAGGAACATGCTTTCAATTTATTGTTTCATCTTTTTGGGGGCAAGCCCAAATGTGTGGGCTCCTCCCTTCACTAGTCTCTGTGAGGGGACCGGAGAGGTGTAGAGATATATTTCCTCATCTATAGAACCTCTCTGAGTCTAGGGAACAGTGGGAAGAAGAAACACTCTTTTCATTATAACAATAATTTCACCTTAATTCATGGAATAGTTTATAATTTACAAATAACATTTATGACTGTCTGCACCTGAGGTTAAAAAGAAAACCTTTTTAAAGTAAAAAAGTGGTCTCATATACATTGTCTTATGTAATGAATGATCTGGGACTTACATAGCACTAGCCACTCTCCCTCCAAAAGAACGTAAGGTTCATCTAAGGCTTTTGGAGTGCGTCTTGGTGGGGTGGTACTTGCAAGGGCTACTGCCTTTCCCATCCACTTCTGAGGACGGGCACATGATTCCTCATCAAGTCGTCTGTCTCTTTAGTGGCAGTTTTGACTTGACTTTACAGCTGTGCATCTCAATGATCTCTAATCCATACACTGTTAAGATGCCAATGGGAGGGAAAAACATGTCTTTATCTGAAGAAAGCAGCCCCCTGCCACCCCCGGTTTGCACTCTGTGCAGTGGGCTTGTTGCTGTCCTGAGCCATATGGAACAGGGAAGGGAGCTGGCAGCCTGATTTTCTTTCTGAGAAGGTCACCAGTTAGATCCAGAAAAGGATGCATTTCTCACTTAAAAGGAGGCTTTAAGGATATTTAAATCACCCAGGTTGCCCTCTGCACGGCTCCATGATGTAAAACGGCATCAATGATGCTGTGGAATGAAGAGGAAGGTGGCAAGCCAGACACACAGGCTGCAGAAATGGGAAGGTGTTTATGAGGTTTATAAATTTTGCACCTTTATATATTTAATTAAAAACAAACAAACTTGTGTCTAAATTACAAGAATGTTCTTGAGAATGAGGCCTGGGTTTAGGGAACCTTTAGTGTCTGAGGGTATTTTAACTACAAAATAATAACTTCACTGAAACTTCTTTGAATCGGTATGTAGTAAAAATGCAAGGGGCATTCAGAGATGCTCTCATTGTATCCATTCACCACTGGAAGCTTTCATACAGTCAGGATTTACAGCCTCCTATATATTAAATGCTGGGAGTGTTATAACTTTGAATGTTCTTGGAAGCTAGCTATCCAATTACATATGTGCCTCCAGAAATGCAGCTGAAATTTCTGGCATTGCACTTGACAGAAGTGATTTCAGACTATTTCCTTTTGCAGATAATGATTTCTACGTTTCCTTTCACTTTCTTTTTAGCACAGCTTATGGGTTACTTATAAATCCAAATCATGGTTATGCGGGATTTTCCGAGGCGGACAAAACCTCCCGTTAAATTGCCCGTGAGAAGAAAAATCAGGCGCCTTTCTTTGGGTTGGACATGTATATGAATACCATGGCCATGTCAAAATAGGTTAATGAATTAATCATTGTGCAGTGAGAAGACTGTCAAGTTTAAATTCAAAGCATCAATCACAAAGAAAAAAACAAGGCAGCGTAACATGCATTTGAGTTTTGGCTGTGTCCTTAGTCCTATAGACTCGGCAAGTCCCAGTCCTCTGAGTGTCGGGGTCTTGAGTAGAAAGTAAGGCAAATTATGTAACAACATTATTTTGAAGATAATTAAGGGGGTGAATATATAAGTTCTATATGTATTATAAATTACTATGCATTTTTTAATTGTGGCCATAATTTATTAGTCAAACAATGTTAACTGAGGTCTTTCTGGGTACCAAATATTGTGTTAAGCACTGTATCAGAATAAAAAGATGAGAACAGACAGCTTATGCTTTCAAGGAGCTTGTGGTCCATAATAACATTAACGGTGACATTCACAGGGTACTACTATGTGCCTAACACTGTGTAAAGCATCCTTTAAAAAATGAGCAGGCATAAAAAGAAATCACTTGCAGGAGAGCCTTTGTGTAGGCTAATTAGAAGAGCTGAGTCTGAGCCTGGATCTTCCAAAGTCATGGCTATGTTTGGTGGAAGCCTCAGGAAGCCCTAAAGACATGAGGTCCACACTTGTCCTTTCACTAAGGATGGCAGCCTAGCAAGGATCTATGGTGTGCATTCCTTACGACTTATACTGCTGCTGCTCCTGTGCATTTCAGAGCTCCACCATGGCTCCATCTGGGTCTGTGTGAACACAGCCAAACCGTAGTGCAGCAAAGCTGCCCGTCTCCAAGGGAGCTGCACAGTCCAGCCTGCAAAACCCATAGGCAAAGATGGCCATGATAGGGCTGGTGAGTCTTGTGTCTAGCATGGAGAGATTTCAGTGGCTCCTTGAAAATAATTTCTCATCCAAGATTCTTTAGAAACTGGATATCTTAACATCGACATATGTTAGGATGAGGGTTAAATGCTGTTGAGTTGGTGACTGCTTCAGTCTAACATCCTGGGGATGGGTATTATCATATAATAATTTTTACAACAAACGGTGTGTCGGGTACTACTATTATCCTCATTTTAAAGACCACACTTAGAGGCTTAGAGAGGTTAAGTTAGGCATGTAAAGGCATATGGTTCGTGCAGTTGGGATTCCAATACAGACATTACTGTTACCCACAACGTAGGTACTTAAATTTGAGGATGGAGTCGGAGCCCCAGACTCCGCTTTGGGAAGGTCCATTGGGGAGGTGACCTGCGTAAACAAGCTCTGAAGAATGACAGGGCATTCTGCAGGAAGGGGAGTGGCTATATCAGGAATAGGGACTCCTTCAGCACCGAGATGGCAGCCACCAGGTGGGGGACACAAATGAGTCCATGTACTGCCCAGAGGTGAGGTTCAGGCCAGCCTAGGCAGGCCTCGGTTTGCCATTTTAAGGAGTCTGTCCTCTATCCTGTAGCAGGTGGGTACTCGTCAGAGGTTTTTAGGTACAACAGAGATGAATTTGGATTTTAATGTTAGACAGAAGGACCCTGAGGAGTGTAAAGGAGTAAGGCTTAAAGTACGGAGACCTACGGGGTAGTTGAAACACTGGAGGATATGAAGGGATAACTGAGGACTTTCAATCTCCTCCTTCCAACATTGACGTCATGTGTAGCCAGAAGGAAGTGCATATAAAATGTTTAAACAGAAACCCTCGCTGCTACAGCTGGAAGGACACTGACAGGAGGAGAGGAGGACTGAGGTTTTGACCATCAGGGGTTCATTTTCAGTATGGAATCAACTGTGATGTTTTTCTTCCTATCAGAATGAATTTGATTTACCATTGTGTTCTCCCATGCATGTACGTGTGCATGTACATACACTCACACTCACACTCCGCCCCACCCCGAGGCAGAATGCAGTGTCAGCACACACAGAAAGATAGAAACCTCCAAGGCCTGTCTAAATAAGTACATGTGCCTAGCATTTCAAAGAATCATATTTAAATAAATGTCCTTGATGAAAACTCTACATTAAACTGAGAACTTGAAACAACCACAGCTAGAAACAAAATCCTTTCTATTGTTATTCAGTGAGCCTTAAAGAGATGTCACAATTCCAGTGTAGGTTGTGTGGGACAAGAATGGTGTATAACGCACACATGATCACCTGCTGGATGTGGACAACAGAAAGGGGAGAATGTTTTTATTTTAGTTAAAGAGTTTTTCAACAAACAATAAATTAGGAGAAGTGTTAAGCTCATATTAAGACCATAATATAATATCAGTTAGCTGGAAGCCGCAACACTAGGCCTATCAAACAATGGAATCGTTTTCATTAACGAACAGTCTTTTAAAAAATAATGCCATCATTATAATAAAAATGCTTATAATGCTTAAAAAGAACCTGCTTATAATGCTAATCTCAAGGCATGGAGGCCTTCGGTGATCTCACTGACAATGGCGCATGAACTACGTGCTGAATAGTTTACTACTTACCTTGGGATGATCCAGTGGCCCAACGCCAATTCTAGGATAGCGAATGACCAATAGAGCAATTTGCTAAAGGATCTATTCACCTGATACTTAGCTAATGACCCCCCAAACAATCTGTTTTATGCACTTACAATCTGTTTTATGGCAGTTATTTGTGTTTCACGGAGGCTGGCCTAATGTTCTGTGCATTTTTGTATTATATTTGTGAATTTTGAGTTTCCCTGTAATGTGTAGCATGAATGTCAAGATTTTAATGAATACATGGACTCTCTCCCCATGTGCATTTTAAATCCAGTCTCCTGTCTTTCCTTCTTTCCTCAGTCCATGAATTTACTTTCCTGAGCAGGAGGCAAATGAGGGAGATGTACAGAGTACAGCAGGATTTTGGCGCTTGGGGAGGATTTTGCACAAGTGCCTTTGCACACTTTCCTTGGTGTCACTCACACACATAAACGTGCGGGCCCATACAGATACAGAGGCTCTTCTCTATTCTTGAATAATCTTTGTAAATCATTCATTATATAGAGCATGGCAACACTGTGTTTTGCATCTCAAACGACGCCCACTCATCAGATAGGACACTACTGTGTCTCCTTCACTATATCCATTGGTATTATATAATTTCTGTATGGGCCTATATCTCCCTCAGGGTCCACAGTGTCATAATATATATTTGTCGGCCTGACTAAGCAAGTCAAGTCCGTGTGGATAGGGGCTTGAGAGTATAAGATGTGTTATTGGGTGGATGTGTGATATGGACAGATAAATGAGTGAAATATTCCCAATATGGTGCCCTACTCAAGTACCATCTCTTTTCTCTCAATCATGAAAACAAGTCAGTAAATCAACTAAGTAGAAATGACAGTAACCTGGATTGAAAACATAGTGAGTGAAATAAACCTATCCTACAGTTATAAAATATTTAACATTTGTGACCTGCCTGACAGGTGAAATTCAAAATATAAAATATTGCCAGCCCAAAGTATACTTAACATGAGCCGTCTTCAGAACCAATTTTATAATTGGTTAATAGAAACTTTTTTTTTAAATCAATAATTCAACAGATCGGTTATTTGATGAATCACTGAGCTAATATTATTAACAAATTATTTGGCTTAGAGATTTTGATGGATGATCACTATAAGCAATGAATGTTACAGTGGTCTTTCTGGTAACAATTTAGTTTATATATTTTAGTAAGTAATACAACTTGAAAGCATTTGTGGATACCATAGATTGGAAATTTATAAATATGTTTTATACAGGAAAAAATAAAAACAAAAAAAACTAAGAAACTAAAAGGAAAAAGAGGTAGCATCTACATTAGGAAAGCAAAACTTTCCTCAAAAATTTCTGCTGACTTCTGCTGATGTCTCATGGGCCAGAATTTTGTCATATGGTCTATCTTAGCTGCAAGAGAGTCTGGGAAATATGCTTTTTACCTTGACCCATTGCTCTCTCAAACATACCTGGAGCTCTGATCAGAAGGAAGAAAAAAAACTTGGATATTAGGAAGCAATTAGCAGTGTCCATCTGCCCAAATCAAGGTTTTTCTTTCTCACTGTCTTTTCTGCTCACTTTTAAATTCATTACTATGTTGGCTTTTTTTTTTTTTTTTTAAAGTTGCTGTACCCTTTCTTCCCCACTGAGTTTATGCTTTGCTGAAAACTGTAGCAATCCTGGGTAGGAGGGTAGGGATCATCTAATTCTACCTCTTTAGTTCACTATGAGAAAACTGAAGCTCAAAGTTGCAGGTACTTGGTCACAGGTCACACAGTGAGTGAGTGACAGAAGCCTCAAGTAAAGCCCAGTCCACCGCTCTTCCCCAGGGCAGTGCTGCCTCTGTCTGAGAAGAGAAGGCAAAAGAGTCAAAGGGACAAATATTCCCTTTTCTTTTTCCTAAGTGAAAACCGCAATCACCAACTTCTTTAAATTTTAAATGATTTGCACTTGTGGAATTCAATTTCTAGCCAGCGAAGCATAATTGTAACACATTGCCAATTTTTGTTATTAAGCTTTCTGCACACTTTGTTATAGCATCCTGCAGCTGACACAATGGGAGTTCATAGGGGTTTCTCTTCACTCGTTAATCAAAAAGATGAAAGGTTGATGTGGAGAATAACCTCACAGAATGCCACCCAAATTTGCCACCCAGAATTGCCAGAAAAATACCCCAAATAAGATTTGCAGCTTCCTGCCATTTTTTTGAGCTGTACTTTTAAAGATGGTCACACTGAAGGCTGTGTGATAGCGTGGGAAGGCTCTTTCAGTCTCTTCCATGAAATGAGGGATCTCGTGCAAGGTCTCTTTCTTGCCCTGGCCGTCTCTTCTACAGTTAGGAGAGGTTGCTCTGGAATTAGGATCTCTACTCTGGCTGCACAGTGGAATCACTGAACGGTGCATAGACCTTTCAGTGTTATGTTCCCCCAGCCATTTTGCTTTTATTGTTTTTTTTGTGTGTAGGGCATAGGTATTGGCAGTTTTTGCAAAACTTTCTAGGTGATGCTAGTATGTAACCAGAGTTGAAACCCACTGGGTTACAATGAGCACTAATCTTGCTACTCAGAGTATTGAGTAGCTGACCAATAGCATCATACACCCTGGGATCTTGTCAGAAATGCAGAATTTCTGGTCCCACTCCACATCTGCTGGATCAGGAACTGCAAAAAACAAAAACCTCACATGATTCAATATGCTGCAGAGTTTGAGAAGCACTGCTAAGATTCCTTTCAGCCCTCATTTCATGATTCTATAATATTGAGTTGCTTCCTTGTTCAAAAGCCTTCAATTTTCCCCCATGCAATTTAAGTTCTTCAACCCGGTATTTAAAGCTCATCATAATCTAACCCAACCTTCTCTCCAGCCATTCCCTCCTTCATACAGAGGGTGCCTATATATATATACGCACACACATTTTAAGAAAGGCAAAAACGGTATTACCATTGTAATACTCAATATATACTGATAACAAAAGACGAATACAAGTCATGTGTATACCTTTTTGGCACCCTCAGCACGTTCGGATCTCGAGAAACGTGTTTCCTCATGGCCTCCCGGCACTGCGTGTTTCGTTGTGCCTGGCTGGCCGGGCTCCCCAGGGCCGCGTGTGCACCTCCAAGCCCAGCCAGAAGGTGGCTTGGCCAGCCCCTCCTGAATCACTAGCTCTTAACATTTCTGCTCCGACTCGTGAGTTGCTCAAGGCACCTGTGCTTCTTGCCATTGGACTACTTTTCTTATCTCCCTACTGAGTCCTTTAAGACAAGGACTATATCCTATCCATCCTTGGAGCCCTAGTGCATACTTAAAAAATATGTTGGACATCCAATAAATGTTTATTATCAGGGCTTGCTGGAGCGAGAAGACCAGTGACCTGGGAGTAAAATGAGGTGGATTTTATAACCCCTAATAGTGTGACCTTCTCTGGGTCTCGGTTTTCTAGTATATGAAGGACTTTAGGTGTCTTGCAGCTCTGATAGCCCAAGTCTAGGGTTGTGTTAGGACCCAGTTTTAATCCAAATCATGGTCTTTGACACTTGAGTCCTCAGCTCTCATGTATTTTACCAGCAACAGTTTGCACATGTGAAACGTTTTTAATTTTTACATCTTTCATGTGGGATTTAAATGTGTATCTTGTCCTTGAAAATAAGCATTGTGCCATAGGACTGAAGCTGAAAGAAATCAGGGTGAATTCAGTAAGAATCAGGCAGTTGAATGGATGAGAAACCAAATAAACATGGCTTGGTCTTTCCATTAACTTGTTTGGTTTTCAAGGGAATTGTGGTCTTCTGTCTCTTAAGGTTATGGTTGGGAATCAATAGGAAACATGTGGGTTTTTTTGCCCTGCAGATTTCTCTGCTCTAAGTTACACAGCTGTCTGGTTAACCACAATGACCATCCTGCACAGGCTTTTGCAATTGACACATTACCATCCTCATTTCTCAGCCCCCCAAACACCCTGTGAGGGAGACATACAGGTTCTAGAATTGCCCCAGTTTAGAGTTGATGGAGCAAGCTCAGAGGTGAAGTGAATAGCCAGTGATTTGCAGTGTTTCATAAAAGGGCTGGTCTCTGTTCCACCTGTCTCAGACACACCTGGGGGCACTTATCAGCCTTGAGGAGTCCTTGGCCCCACTTTACCTGGAATTTCTGGGGAGTGAGGCCCAGGAGCCTGTCAATTTTATAACCCCCTGGGGGAAATTCATATGAACAGCCTTGCAAAGAAATGTCCCCTGTCCCTTGGAGAACCATCTTAAGTCTCAGGATGACTGCATTGTCTTCCTTCCCCAGGCAGAAGCTTGGAAACTGGGTGTGTTAATACCGTCACCTGGGGATCTTTTAAGAAAGGTCACATCACTAAATGCCACACTAAGCCAAAGGGCACATTCTCTGTGGAGCAGGCTGGGAATCTTTAAATAGTTGTGCAGATGACCTTGATACTCAGCAAGTCTTGGGAACTATTGTCCTATGTCTAAGTTGAAACCAGACTGGAATAATTTTAAAAGGCTGCAGTCAGCGGAGAGAAAATTTCTAATTGGATAATTTGATGCATTCAATATGGCGTCTCTTATAGGGCTGTCTGCCTACCTTCCAATTTGTATCGTCTGGAAAGGCCTCTTTCTCCTTATCCACAGATGCCCTGAAGTCTCGGGGAGACGTTTCCAGATCCTGGTGTCTTGTCTCAGGCCCTGCCACTCATCATGCTTCTGCTTTTGGGGACAATGAGCTACCTGCAGGCTGTGTCCTCAGCCCACAGCTCCTGTCCACCAGGAACAGTGTCCCCTCACTGCACAGAGTTAGATAAAAATAGGAATAGTAAGCCCTCACATTTTACAGCACTTGTCCATTCACCAAGCACATCCACGTCCTTTTACCTCGTCCATCCTCACAAGAACCTGTGAGGTTGACGTCATTACCCACATGTTACAGGTGATGAGACTGAAGCCAAGAGAGACCAAGTGCTCCCTCTGGTGAAGAGTCACTGAGCCCAGCAGATGACCGGGCTTCTGACGTCAGGCCCAGCGCGCCCTCCATTGCGCATGTCAGCCTATCTCATTCTCACCACAGCGCTGATGAAGCAAATGTTTTATTCTCATTGTCAGATGGCAGAGCTGAAGTGACAAGTGGTAAGCCCAAAGTCATACAGCCAGTAAGTGGAAAGCCCGGAATTCGAACCCAGTTCTCGGCAACTTGAAAGACAACTTCTCTTTTGATTTCATGACTCTGCCATTTTCCTTGAAGGCCTGAATCATCAGTTATGCTTATCAATCATTTTTGACATCAACCCATGGTAAGAAATCATAGTGCAGTGTGTGTGCCTGCACATACATGCTCGTGTACACACATACAAAGCCAAAAGTTTTTTGTTTTTAAACTAATTGTCTACTGCTATGCATCATGCATCTATTTTCCATTTTATTCTAAAATGCTGGCCATGCACCATTAAATTCATTTTGTAATCTGCCTAAGGGCCGTGGCCTGCAGTTTGAAAAACACTCCTCAGAGCTCTCAAACATTTGCCTGTGGTATTTATTTACATCTATCCTACTAGGTCAACCCCACATGTGGAGAGATGGGAACACGTTCCTTGAGGGTCAGCCTTGGACCTGCTCAGCGTGGGCACCTCTGCCCAGGTCCTCCCTGGTTTTTGCTGGGTCCTCCGGCCGGCCTCAGGCTCTTGGCTGCCTTCCAGGCCTCAGAGTTGGGGTTCTTGGGGCTGGCAGGGGGCTCCTGGATAATGAGCACATTTCTCACAGCTTACCCTTTCCTGATGACTGCGAGCAGTAATAAAAATGTGAGCAAACAGGGAGAGTTTAGTGTGTTTATTGCTGCTATTGAGAAAATAATGTGATAATAAACAGGGCCAGTAATGGAAATTGCTTCTAAGAATAAAATTATGTTATTATGAGTTACACACAGCCATCAGAACATGTTTTGTCTCTCCAAGTGGGAGCTGCCTGGCTGGTTGGTGCTGTGCCACTGGCCTTCTGCCTGGGAGCCGTGCTCCTCACACCATGCGCCAACTTGAACTTCCAGCCTCATCGACTTCTTGGCACTGTGACCTTTGGAAGCTAGTGGCTCGGGTGGCATTGCATTTTAATTAGTGCATTTCATCCCCTGGCCTGTGTTCTGATGCCTGGCACCTTTCTGGGCAGAGCTTCCCTCGGGCGGGGTGAGAAAACTCTTCTTTACTATATGATGAAGGAATTAATCCCGAGCGCAGTTTAAATGATCTGTGGGGAAGAGAATTGCCGTGGATATCAGCTGATAGCCCATCCCATCATTAACACAGGCAGAGGAGGAGACTGAAGGCTGGGGAGCATAGCCCCTAAGCAGAAAGAAAATGACAGAAAAACTGTCAGGCTTCAAGGGCTGAGTTGTCTTCGATGGCACCCATACTTTCACAGGCGAAGAACAAAATACCCTTTAAACCTTCTCATTCAGATTTTGTGCATAATTTTGCCTTACACCCTGCCTTTTTACCATGTTTATTCACATTTCTCTTTCTGCCAACTTCATCTATCAAAATCTTACCCATTCTTCAGTATCCCTCCCAATTGATACCCTGCAAGAAATCACACCAAAATTTATGGAGGTATTCTTTCCCCACATAATTCCAATATACATCTGACCCCTCCATTTTATTTATTAATTAAATTTATTGGGGTACGTTGGTTAATAAAATTATATAGATTTCAAGTATACATTTCTATAATATATCACCTATATATTGCATTGTGTGTTCACCACCCAGAGTAAATTCTTCTTCCATCACCATATAGTTTGACCCCCTTTTCCCTCTTCTACCACCCGTCTTCCCCCTTACCCTCTGGTAACCATTAAACTATTCTCTGTTTCAATGAGTTTGTCTTGTTCTTTTGTTGATTTATATCCCACATATGAGTAAAATGAAATGGTTGTTGATTTTTTCTGACTTATTTCACTTAGCATAACAATCTCAAGATCCATCTGTGTTGTTGCAAATGGCAGTATTTCATCATTTCTTATAGTCAACTAATATTCCATTGTGTATATGTTCTTTATCCAATTATCTATAGAAAGACACTTTGGTTGTTTCCATGTCTTGGCCACCATGAATAATCCTGCAATGAGCATATGGGTACATTTTTCTGTGTGGAAAAATGTTTTCAAATTTTGGGGGTATATGCCAAGAAGAGGGATTGCTATGACCTCTCTGTTACAGAATTCATCAGGGTCTCCTGAGTATTAAGCTGATTGCATCACATTCCTTATTAGATCAGAAGCTTGTTGATTCCTACTATGGTTCTCATTCGCTTCTGTTACCTCTACAGAATCTGGCCCAGGGTACATCAGAAGCCAGCTGGGTGTGTGATGGGGCACTAGATCCAAATGAAATGGAATTGATTTCAGGATATCCATCATGCATCATGGGGTTGGGGCTAGAGTGAAACAAGAAAGGCGCTCTAGGCTGCAAAGTTTAAAGAGGCACTTACAGATTCCACAAATAAGTGAGATCATATGGTATTTGTCTTTCTCTGACTGACTTATTTCACTTAACATAATGTTCTCTAGGTCCATCCCTACCATTGCAAATGGTATGATTTCATTCTCCTTTATGGTGGAGTAATACTCCATTATATAAATGTACCATAGTTTCTTAATCTAGTCATCTACCAATGGGCAATTCAGGTGTTTCCAAGTCTTGGCTATTGTAAATAGTGCTAAACATAGGGGTGCATATATTTTTTCAAATTAGTGCCTTGGATTTTTCTGGATAGATACCCAAGGGGATATAAAAGACAGTTTGGGGAATATAATTAATAATGTTGTAAATATTTTGTAGGGTGTCAGACGGTCTTCATGGATGGGGTAGAGGCTTGATCACTGCACTGTACACCTGAAGCTGATGTTATATATATATATATATATATATATATATATATATATATATATATATATATATATATATATATTCACGGGATGTGGAGTATAGTGTGGGAGTGGAGTCAATGGAATTGTAATAGATATGTATGATCTTGGTGGGGCGGAGAGTGGGGTGGTGAATTGGGGGAGGGGGTTCTCACTTTGAGGGATAAAAAGTATAACTATTACACTGTGTTGTACACCTGAAACTATTTAAAAAAAAAAGAAAAAAAAAGAGGCACTTGCAAGACCCTACAGTGTCTCTCTGAATGTGGGTGCCCTGGGCACCTCTCTTGCCTCGCCCCAGTCCTGGCCTTGGTGAATGGACTGTGGAAAGAATGGAGGTCTCTCTTGAAGAGGCATAATGCTGGATTGTTTTGTGATCACAGTTTAGTCTTACATGATGAGGATTTTTAAGATCAGCAGATTAGTCTTCTTAAAGGCCCTAACTCTACAGCCTCCCTCCTGACCCCAATCCAGTAGGGCCCAGTGCTTTACTGATGCACCTGTTGCTGTCGTTGGGATGTCCCCATGCTCACTCATCCCCAGTGCCCTCTCTGGCCCTTCATCAGTCCCTTTCACTGGATACTGCAGAGCCTCCTTCAGTTTGCCTTCAGGGCCTCTCCACCTTTGGCTCCAATCCATTCTACATGTCTGGGTCCCATCTTCCCAGTCATCCTTGTTCTCCTCTTCTTCTTCAGCCCAAGGCAGGTGAAGATCAGCATAAAGAGACTACAAAAAGAGAAGATCACTGAGACATTTGTGGAATTCACAAAGATTTCCTATTTAAGTTGCGATGGCAGCTCAGAGCATTTGACTACAATTATAAACCAGGTTCTTTAAAGATTAGAATGCTTATACCATGATAACATGTTAGAATATTTGAGTTTTGTCTTTAAGGGTAAATGTATTCACTCATTTATTTTATTCATTCAACAGCACAAGGATCTGGTCTAGATACATCGGGAAATGAGGCTGATATGGCCCCTGTCTTCATATTCTTTACATTCTACAGAGAGGAGGAGTATACCAGGACATAATCTCTGGACAAGATCATGGTAAACTGTGTAAGTGCTATGAAGAAAGCAAGCAGGGTAGGATAGCAAAGGGCTGATGATGGGGCTATTGCGATGGGAAGGCCCTCAGAGGTGACAGCATCCATTCTGAGACCTGAGGATTGGATGAAGCTGCCAAGGAAATTGCCAGCGAAGAGCAAGGGCTTGTGTGCAGGCTGGATTACTCAGGGTCCAGAATTCCTCATAGCCCCCACCCAGCTAACTACCCTTTCAGGCAAAACACAAAGGTCTGTGACATATATAATGTTCTTTGTTTGGATCAAATATTTTTGGTATTGTAAATAATAGCTGTAAGTTATCCTTTTCTCCTTCTTTGTCACCTAGTCCATGATATCCCCATGCTGCTTGACATGGGCACAATATATGTTGGATTTTTGCCTGTACCCTTTCCTGAGAATTGAGTGTAAGGCAAGTGCTTGAAAGGAGCCAGTACCATTTCTTTGAATTTGTCACAGGGAAGAACATGTTATTTACTGATGTCCAATTTTATTTGGTGTTTGGAATAGCAAGCTTCTTTAGGGACAACAGCAAACTTTCAGACTTTGAACATCATCTGATATGAGACACTCTTGGAAAATAACCCCTGGCTCCTACTCTGGTCACCAGTGGGGAGAAAGCAAAGCTGGCACTTGGTGTCCAGTCCAGTGTGTTCCCTCCCTGTAATAACCTTTGTAGACCCACCCCCCACCCTCTAAATCTCTCCTTTGTCCTTTGGTCTGAGAAAGTGGGTTTAGGGAAACAAAGAAGAGATATTTGGGGATTAAGAAGGGAGTTAGCTAAGAAAAGAGGCATTTTTATTTTTTATTTATTCCTGTAAAGGGTATGGGTATATTAGAGGGTGGTGCCTCCATTACAAGTTAGTGGTTCTCTGACTAGGCTGATAAACTCCCCTGAGCAAGTGTTTGAAAGCACAGTCCCAGCCTGTTTGGAGTTGAGTTGTATCCCTCCCAAATACTGTGTTGAAGTCTTTACCCTCCACCCCGCCCACCGTACCTCACGTGACCGTATTTGGAAACAGGGGCCTTGCAGATATAGTCAAGTTAGGATAGGATTCATGCTTGATTAGGGTGGGCTCTAATCCAATATGACTGGGGTCCTTATCTAAAGGGGAGATTTGGACACACCCAGGGAGAATGCCATGTGAAGATGAAGGCAGAGATGCAGCAGAAGCCAAAGATCACCAGCAAACCCCAGCAATGAGGAGAGAGCCCTGGAAGGGACTTCCCCTCCCAGACTCAGACCTCAGACAGGACCAACCCTGCCGGCACCTTGACCTTGGACTTCCAGCCTCCACAACGCTGAGAAGGTAAGTTTCCGTGGTTTGAGGCACACAGTTTGTGTTATTTTGTTACAGCCGCCCTGGGAAGTTAATGCACAGTGCCATCCACCTCCTACTGAGCACCATCTCTGGGGAATGGCTCAGGGGCCTGGACTTCTCAGGAGCCCTTCAGGCCTTCCCAGGGGTGGGGCTGGAGGGCGCAGTCCTGTCTCCCTGGCTGTCCTTGGGCGCCCACAGACACTTTCGCATCCGAGCTCCTGCCACCCCCGCCGATGAGCTCAGTGGCTCTCAGGGCTCTTGTGGGAAGTGTAGACATGTTGCAACCACAAATGAGTCAGTCAAGATGGGACTGTTCACTTATTAAAACAGACATTTGTTGACATTCCTCTGGTAAAAAAAAAAATGTTGGTGTATCATCCTAGTGTATAATATCACATATAAAAGAGCCAAACTTACAACCACATCCTTAGCGCCTAGCCTTGTGCTGACCACACTAGTGCAAAGGTTGTTAAAGATGACAATGTTTCCAGCTTCAAATAATTTGAATACTGGACTTTGTATGGTGCCTGGGCTGTTAGCTAACCAGGAAGAGATTCTCTTCATTCTCACAAGTCTATGGAGCTCAGTGTTCTGACAAGCACAGAAAAAAACGTCTTCCCGGACAAGCCTGGTTAGCAGTGTATATAGAGGAACCAGAGGCTGGAAGGAGTGTTTTTCCTCCGGCCCTCGGACCTGCTGGTCTGACGGCACCGCCTGACTGCAGTTATCATCACAGATGCTATTACAGGTCATTTTTATTACTACTCTGTGTCTCAGGAACCCAGAGCCTTCTTCACCTCATCCTTTGGGTTGGAATTTATTAGGCTTGCTCTGAGCTCATGGGTGATCTCTTTTTTCCTCC
Organism: Aselliscus stoliczkanus; assembly: GCA_033961575.1. Lineage (NCBI taxonomy): Eukaryota > Metazoa > Chordata > Mammalia > Chiroptera > Hipposideridae > Aselliscus > Aselliscus stoliczkanus. The sequence goes on along the minus strand of CM066730.1, from coordinate 36,843,807 downwards.
TGAAAGTTTGGTAAATTTCTGCTCAGCCATTTTTATACTGTTGAAGCGTGAAGCATAGTTATCATGCTCTGAAAATTGTTTAGATGCTTTCCACCCACCTCCAGGCAATAACAGAAGCTGTTTTTTTTGTTTTTTGTTTTTCGTTGTTTTTTTTTTTTTTAAGTAAAAATTTTCCATGGTCTCTTTTGAGTGCAAGAACTGATTCTTTGTGACAGTGGGAGATTTTTCTCCTGAGCCTGAAGCAAGACAGGAGAAGGAGCGTGGGCTGGGAAAAGCTCAAGTCTGAATCACACTTTCCAACCACTGTTTGTATGATCATGGGCAAGGTAGTTAGCCTTGTTCCCAAGCCTTGACTTCCTCGCCTATGAAATGGGACCTTTCACGTTCATGTTGGGAATCGGTGTTTACATATAAAACAGTTCCAGGCATGGTCTAGCTAGGCTGGTGGTTTGCAAACCGGTTTGCTGCCTAGAATCACCTGGAAACTTTTGCCATGAAACTGGCCCTCACCCTAGATAAAATGGATTTGATTGTCTGGGGGAGGGGTGAGGCTACACATCTGAATAAGTTTGAAATGCTCCAAGAGATTCAGAAACCCAGCGAGGGTTACGAACTAGTGGGTAGGATGGACTTCAGAGGCATTATGCTACTTGAGAAGCTGACACAAAAGACCACATATGGCATGACTCCATTTATATGACATTCTAGAAATGGCAAAACTGTAGTGATAGGAATCAGATCAGTGATTGTCAGGGCCAGGGAGTTGGGGAAGGGGGGTCACTGCAAGAAGGCACAGAGGAACACTTTGGGGTGAAAATGTTTGCTATTTTGATTCATCAATACTCATTCACCTGTATGCTTCAAAAAGTAAAACTTTATTGTACGTAAATTATACCTCAATAAAAAAGAACTAGGAGGACAGGTCCTCAATATCCCCTATTTTGATGATGATGATGGAGCAGGTGGAAAGGAGCAGGACTCTGAAACCATTCCCACAGGTTGTAATTTTTGGATGAGGACCAGCTTGTGGCATCACAGGATAGAGAGCCATAAATCCGTGCTTTGGAATGTGCACATTAAAATGAATGCATTCGACATGCCTTTGGTTCCAGATGTTCAGGTGAGCGTACCGAACGGGGCCTGCCGACCTTTCATTCCTGATGAGGAATACATATCAGATGGCTGGAAAGAGTGTTGATGTGGGGCTGGACCCCGGGAGCGTTTTCGAGCCGAGTTACCCAAACTCGGTGAAGCTGTCGAGAAAGCAATCACAGAGAAGCAGCGGCTCTCGGGAAGTTCTTCCCGAGGCCCTTTTCTGCTGGGGCGGGAAGAAGAGTGCTTTTTTTTCTTTTTGAACTGATTTGCCAGAGAAGCCTTGAGAGCACGAGCTGTCTGAAGAGCAAAAATGCCAGATGTGGCGGTTTCAGTCTGAGGCGGCTCCGTCTCCGTGTCCAAAGGGACGCGCAGGCGCTGTTCCCTTTGCTGGTTATCAGAACTCAAGGGCTCATCCTGGCATCTTTGAAATGGAGGTTCTCTTGCACAGAACAGGTCAAAATGTCTCTCCCTTTTTTGTCCCAAAGGCCATGTAACCTTGGACAAATGATTTAAATTTTCAGAGCTTTCGCTTCCTTACCTATAAAAATAAGGGTTATGCTAATTTGTCGGCAGTGTTGTTGGACTAAGTTGAGCTATCCTGTGTTAGGTGCTGACACTGTGCCCGCTGCTGGTAAAACATTCTGGATTTAGCGATCTGAACCATGTGCAGGCACCATTTTCCTAGGTTGTCCTGTTTTAATTTCTTTATAGTTTACCACAACTCGCTGTGAGGTGGAGACAATTGTTGCCCCATTTTAGGAATGAGGAGACTGAGTGCAGGGAGGTTGGTAATTTGACCAAGGCTGGATGGAACAGCTTGGCATGAACTCCTGTGCTCTTAGACCCTCGGCTCTCCTATCCCAGGAGCATGCAGTGGGCTTGCCATAAGCTGTGGGGATCTGCAGAAAGTTCAGTGTCGTTCAGTTGTCCTTGGGTGAGGTTGATTCACTGCTAGAGATTGTGCTGATGGTCTGCACACATGCACATAGATGTGGCAGGGGCAGGCGGTACAAATGTGGGTCAGTGTCGCCCTCAGGCCTGAAGACCTGCATTCGAATTCCCATCCGTCCTTTCCTGGGTGTGACGTTCGGCAGGCCACTGGATCTCCTTGGGCTTTTAGTTCACATCCACACATTAGGAATGTTTCTGTCTATCTTACCAAATGGTGGTGAGGGTGAAATAAAAGAATGGGTGCAAATGTGCCTAGCGCATTGTATGAGCTAATATGGTTAGGATCTTAGTAAATATATTTTTGTTAAGATTAAAAATGTGTGCATAGAATCTAATAAGTGAAGCAGCATGAAATCACATAGGTGATTATGTTACAAAACGGGGGGGAGGTAAACAGCTAGTGTCTGGATATTGCATTCTGGATAGCGGTCCAGGTATGTGGTAAAGCTTAACAGAAACCTGTTTCTTAAGCTGAGCAGCTGCCCCCCCCCTCAGAGCAGTGACCACACTCCTTCCCCACAGCCTTAGTATATTTCACGAAAAGGCCCAGCGTGGGTAAAGGGGAGCACATGAGCGCAGGACCTGTCATACGGGTCGCTGTGTGCTGAGCTGTGGCAGGTGGGCATTCAGGGAAATACGTATCAAAAATGAAGAGACTGCGGAGGAGCTTGCAGCCTCACAAAGCTCAAGGAGCGTGGGTTTCTGACCTGGTCTCCCAGTTTCCATTTTATTGATGATATTTCCGGCTGTAGACCTGGCCTCAGTCCTGTCTGTTTTCCTGCTGAGTAACAGAGGATAATGGCGCTCAATCCTGAGGGGAGAACCTTGGGCTTGCAAACACAGTTACCTGGTGTTTGGCAACCAAGGCCCCGAGCCCACTGCTGTGTGCCCAGGATGATGCCTGGCTTTAAGGATATTCCAAGGAGGGCAGCAGCATGATTCCTGTTCTCAAGGAACTCGTCAGCTCACTGTGGATGGCCAGGCTTCCAGTGCATTTTAGCGTGGCCTGTAGCTGTTCATCTGTGTATCTCCAGCACGTGGTCAAGTGCCCAACACACAGTAAGGGTTTCGCAAATGCCTAACAGAGGCCTGGTTGCTGTGAGGGCAGGCTGTCAAAGATTCAGACGTGTTGCAAAGTGAAGGTGTAGGGATGTAGGTGTGCTAGACCACTGAGCATTGGGGTTTCTGGGCTTGGGGACATCTCTCCTTATGGACATCAGTCAAGCCTCTCCTCTCCTTGCCAGATGCTCTGAGATGCTGCTTGCAGCCCTGGGAAGTATTGACAATGTTTTCTAATTGATGCATCATTAACCATCTTTCCAGGCTGGAAGAGTAGAGAGACGCTACCCAGGTTGGTGATGTGGGATATCCTCTCAGCCTCCAAGCTGTGCCTATGGGGCCTGGGGAAGGCCAGTGGACAGAGGACTGACCTGAGCTCAGAAAACCTGTCACTACTTATCTTTGTGACCTTGGCATGTCATACTGTGCTAAGCTTCAGATTTCTTACCTCATCTGGCACTGTGCTCATCTACCACACATTGTGTGCCTGCTGTAGTCCAGGTCCTGTCCCAGGGGATAAAACTTGCCATTTAGACAGCTCCAGGGACCAGCTGAGGAAACAACTGGGGGGCACTGGGGAGATGCCCAGGTCATCCCCTGGTTTCAGCACATCTTGCTGGATGACTCTGGGTCTGTCACCTTCTTCCAGGCCTCCTTTTTCTCAGCTGTAATGTGGTGATGATGATTCTTGTTTAGTTCTTAGGATTACAAAGTTAGAAATACTGTGACAATGCTTCTGAAAGGCCTTAGGTTCTAAACTGTGATACAAGAATTTGGTAGTGGTGCCAAAAAGGATTGCCATGTCCCTAGATGTCCCCCTCCATCAAGTTCCTTGTAGGCTGAAATCTCCTCGCCCAGCACCTGAGCCGTCTCCACCCAAGAGGAGTCAGGCTGCAGATGCCCGCCTTGCTGCCCTGTGCTGAACACAGGGACAATGGAGGATGTGCCTCTTGAACTGGGACTCAAGGAAGCTGGTGTGGCCTGGAGCAGGGGAGCAAGGGAGTTTCATACACACTGGATTTGAAAATTCTTAAAAGAAAGTCATTTATCTGTAACCTGGTGACATGTCTGTCTCTTGATTATGATTTGAACTCCTGGCGTGTTCAAACAGATGTGTCATCCATTTTTGTCTCCTCATCCCCAAGCATAGGACCCTGCACAGAATAGGATCTTTATGGAAATATGCTGAACTGAATTAAGTGGAATCGAATCACTAAAACACCAAGACAGTTGCTGGACTGAGCGTGAACAAAAGCCCTGCCACGCCTGGGTAGAGGCCATTCTTGAAAGCTGCTGTGTGTGGGGTGGAGGTGCAGCCAGGCTCATTCTCTCTGACAAATAGATGGAGACTGTTTTCCTATACCCTTGGGGTTTAATCTTTTCTTTTGAATCTTGAAAGCCCATGGCGTTGAGTGCTGAAACCCATTACAGAGCAATTGTCCTTGGAGCTCAAGTTCCCTTACAATTCTTTTCATGGGAGGCTCATATGACGGGATCTGACATTACTCCATGAATCACAGACACTTGTGCTTCAGGCTCTTAGAAATGGTTTTCACCTGCCTGGACCTACCAAGCACTAGAACTGTATTCCCCTTTCTGTACCCTGAATACCCTCATCTTCAAGGAAAGCACTCGCTCCAAAGCCTTCCCCCTGCCGCCTCCTTAGAGGAACGTGCAATCCAATAAAGAAGAGGCCACAGGCCTGAAATAGAAACACTGCGGGGACTGATCTCATCCAAGCAGGGCAAGAGTATGAGTCTAAGAATCACAGGTTCAAGACACATGAGGTCAGGACGCACCTGGGGACAGTAGGACCGAGCCGGTGAAAGTCACACTCCCGGGCAGGTCTTACTCTAGTTGTTCATAAGCTGTAACCACTGCCATCTTGGAATTGTGGGAGCGGAGACAGTGCCAGAGCCTGGCTTCCCCCCCAGGTGCACTGCTTACCTCTGTCCCCCAAGTGCAGGGGGTCCCCTGAATGGGGTGCTCCCAACCCTGAGCCTCTGCCACTGGCTGATCCCTGCTTAGAAGCCCTTCCCAGTTGTTCTTTGCTGGAGGTCCTTGGCCTAATAATTCTATATTATTCAGACCAGAGATCAGTTTGACTGGAAATTCTCTGAGATTTCCAGCCTGTTTGCACTGTTGTGCCTCCTGCTATCAGAACACATTGAACTTATTAATTAGGTATTTGTGTTCTGTAGGGAGCCCTGAAAAGGCTTGAAGTTGGGAAATGACACAACCAAGACTGATTTTCAAAAAGGTCACTCTGCTGGCATCTGTAGAAAGCGTGGCTGCCAGTGTGGAGAGCCAGGGCAGGGAGGGGAGGTGGGACACGGTGGGAGTGGGCCGGGGGAGTGGATGGAGGCTTGAGTGAAGATGTAAGATGAAGCCTGGCATCTGTTCAGAGATGTTGCAAGATGAAGGAGGCACCCAAGGCCCTGCTTATATGAGGGCTGACCAGATGCTGGCAGGAAGCCTATAACGAGCAGAATAGAATGGGACAGGGACCTTCAGGGCTTTTCTGCTGACAGAATCTGGCTGTAAAAGCCCTCAACCAACAAGGCAAAAACACTCGATCTCATTTTTGTTGAAGCTTTTCTTGAGCCAGGTGTAACACGCCAGCACCGTGAATGCCTGATCTTTCTGCGGGCAGCATGTCTCACTTCCTCAGCATTCCTCTGTGTGTCCAAACCAGACAAACTGCCATTCTTCAGGAGCAGGCAGGCATGCTCAGCACCTTCTACCCAGGAGTCTTTGCGCCCACAGTTCCCACAGCCTCCCAGCCTCCGGGGACCCACAGCCAAGTTCCTGCCTGCCTTTAAAGGCGCAGTCCCAATGACCCACCCCTTCTCACGAAAGTCAGAAGTACTCTCTCTCCCTCAGAGCTAATTTTAAGCCACATATCATGCATGTTCTTTCATGTGTTTGAGTTCAATAGGCATATAGTTGATCTCTTCCTTGCTGCTTGATAATCACTTTTGTAGTCCACTATCTGTGGCCCCAATCTGGCTGAAAACTTGTACATGGCAGATGCTCAAACTTGTCTGTGAAATGAATAAGAGAGTAAATATCAAGCTTAACCTTCCTAGGTGCCAGAGACCATGGCCACCCTTCATCAATGAAACAATCAAGGGGGATCATTCTTTTAATTCCTTTTTTGCCAAGAAGAGCTCAGAGGATTTGGGAGTGTGATGTATGTACTCAGACAGACTCAGGGACAACATAACATTAACAAATTAAAGTGTGTGTGTGTGTGTGTGTGTGGAAGAGGGAAAGGAGGGATGGTACATACGGATGCAGTCAGCTGTGCAATGCCGAGCACAAAACAAGCACCAAATCTACCACCACCTGCCTCCTCCTTCCTCCCTTTTCTGGGTGGAGTTTTTCAGGACTGCAAATCCAAAATGCCCTGAAGATACCTTCATTGCAAGAGCTGACAGAAGAGAGATGCGGACTAAAATAAAACCTGGCAGGGGCAGAAGACAAGCCACTTGGCAGAATTCCTCCGATTCCTGCTACCCACATTCTTTCCAGAATCGGCCTCGTGTCTGCACCTAAGATTTCTGACTCCCTCAGGAATGACTTCCAACAACCTGCTGTTTGAGCATCATTATCCATGGTTGGTGCCAGCCCCCAATTTCCAAGGTCTGTCGTGGGCCTGGCCCTCACGAATACTGATTCTGCCAAATCACATTCCTATTCTCCTTTCATCTATGGCTCCTCCAGACTGTTCCCTGAGGAAAGTCATCTTGGAGGAGCTGCCTAATTTCACTTGGCTTTAGTTTTTTTCCACAGTTCCTCTTGTTCGGATAATCTGGGGAGCATTGTCATCATCACTACAGGAAGGCCTGTCTACACTCAGAGCTCCTTCTAGAAGCTGAGCAAATGCTATATTCCTTTGGGAAATGAGCCGAGGCATCCTGTCCTCCCAGGGAAGTTGCTTTGCTTCATGCTGTGGAGTTCTCCACTCTCCTGGTCTGGTGCTGAGGCTGAACTGCACACCCAGGGTCCTGCCCGTCGCCTGACCATTCATAGATTATTAGGAAATCCCATACTCCTGACCGCAGCCATCCATAATGAGAAAGTGTTGCTTTCTAAGACGGAGTCTTTCCTTTAACCTTTACACGGAAATGAGCTGATGAACGTGGGACAGTTCTGAGATTGTCTCTTAGCTCTGTGAAAAACAGTGTATGGCTCACATCAAACATGGGCTCTTCAGCTGAGGCAATGTGGGAAATCTTTTTTCCCATCATCAGGGGCCAATCAACCAGCAAACAAATAGAACAGCTTACAACTAATTCATTGATATCCCAGGTATGTCTGAGAACAGGAGAGAACAGTAGAAGGGAATATCCCAAGAGGGGGTCTAGCGTCCTAAGACTCTCTGGTCAGAGGCTGGAGCCTGGATCTTGTGGAGACTTTGCATCCAGAAGTAATGGGCATTTGCCATTCATGTCAAGGTCAGAGCAATAGTTCCCATTTCCACGTCGTGCTCATGTCATCAAGCAACGATCAACTGACATCCACTCTGCACTCCTTCCTTTATAGGGCAGCCATGAAATTTCAAGGACTTCCTCCATCCCCAGCCCCAGGAATGGGCTCTGATGTGCCTAATTTATCAGGGAAGTCTATTCCTTTGCCACAGTAACTGGTGTGGGCTACACAGGCCTACATTGATCAATGCATGGCTGACTTCTGGTCATGGAGACTGGTTTCATAATGACCTTCTGGTCCATTTCAGGTCAATGAGATGTGAGGGGAAATGTGCTGGAAAACTTGGGGAGTAGCTTCCCACTCTCTCTGATCTATTACTCTCTGAAAAATAGTGTAGGCATTTTGCCTCGATGAGCATTGAAACGAACTCAATACATGGAGGAGAACACAGCTGAGTGATCAGCAGAGAGGCAGCCTGAGACACTGGATCCAGGTAACTGAAGCCTGCTCTTCCCCTGGACTTCCAATCCTGTGAACCAAATCACCACTTCATTATTTAAATGAGCTATATTGGCTTTTCTATTATGTGGAGCATAAAACAAACTAACTGATATAGGGAGGGGACTCTACCCTTGGCTGGAGAGCAGGTGACGTACAAGACTTCCTAGTGACAAGGCTGCCGGAGGACTTGAAGGAGCTCCTGGCGGAGACAAAAGCATGTGGCAAGGCAAGGAGGGGCAACAGGCCCAGTGTGCTTTGGGAAGTTACCAGCGGTTCTGTAGGTCTGGGGAGCTCCATCGCCCCAGGAGGAGGGATCTGTACACTGGGCCTTGAGCTCCTGAGGACTCCATGTCTTCTTCACCTGAGTTCCTAGTGCCCAGCACAGTGCCTGGCACATACTTTGTGGGTGAATAAATCAGTGAATGAATGGATCTCTTGCTGCTCCAGACCATGCAGAGCTGCAGGTACAGGAAGGGTGGAGAAAGGGCAGCAGCGACAGACGTTGGAGCCACCAGTTGCCAAACTCAAGACAGTAGCAGCCAGAGCGAAATGGCTCAGGTCCCCTCTGCTGACAGCATGAGCTGGAGAGACCCTGGAACAGTTGGGACCTCATGGGGCCTGCATGTAGATGGGCAGCCTTGGAATTCGTGTTTGTGGAGCAGTGCCTGTTCATCGAATCCTTTTTGGAAGTACTCCATTCAGAGACTTGCAGGCTTGAGGGACTGCAGATCTGTCTGGTGAGTATGTTTTCCTGGAGATGGTGTGATGGCTGAAGCCCTGTGAAGAGTGACAGTCCCCTATGATTATTCAGAAGTCTCTTCCAGAGGCTCTGGCCCAAGGACTCCCAGAGTAATTATAGCAGTGGCTGCATTATCAGTGCCAGCCAGGCCTCCTGAGAAGCCTGAAATCAATCTCTATCATTTTGCTTTTATTTCATCACCAACTGCAATACAGAAATCAACTGGGGATAGCCTGGAATGTAACATGTGCTTATCTCTTTGTGGGCATCATTGAAATCAGAGAGCTCAATTAAGTCATCCAGTTGCCAATATGCAATTCGCTGGTTCCTGGGCGGAGGATTTGAGATCCTGCACTCCCCTTCCACAACCTCTGGTGTCTCATTCCCTTAATCACCCACTTTTCTCTCCTGTCTCTGAGCCTCGTTCTCGACACTGGCGCTTTGCTTTCAACGTATAAACACATTCGAGTCTCCATTTTCGCCAACACAAAAAGCCTGCTCATCCTACAATCACATTCCCCTCTAGCCTGTGCCTCCATTGTTCCCTCCTTTATGTCTCTTCCAAAGTCAGTGGAGGTCACCTGGATCTAGCCTCTAGGTTCCCTGTCTCCACCTCTGTGACACTGTCTGCACTTGGCTTCTGTCCCAACCACTCTCAAAACAGCTCTCTTTACATCTAAGCTCTGTGCGCTCCTGGTCGCCTGATTCACTGGCATTAAGATGCTCAAGACATTGAGATGACAGAGCAGTTATCATCAAACACTCTACAGAAACTCTTGCAGAGCAAATGGACATGGGCATTGGAACAGCACCCATCAGGCTCTCCCAGAAGAATTGGGATGAGGAGCTTTAACAATGAAACAGTTTACAAATATTTGCTCCCTTACAGACTGGAGAGACAAAACAACTTTCTCAAGGTCATAACACATTCGGATTTGAACTCAGGCTTTTTGACTCTGAACATTCATTTAGGACTCACTGTACACAGGCACTGACCTATGTATTTTACAACTGGAGCTGTCATAACAACTCTACAAAGTAGATACAATGACTCTCGTTCTCATTTTACAAATAATAAAGCTGGGGTAGAGAGCGGCGAGTAACCTGCCCCAGGCCACAAAGCTGGAAATGGCAGAGGTTAGATGGGACTCTAGAATCCACTGCATTACCACCTGGCCGTGCTGCCTGGCCATTGTCTCACCTACTCTTTATCCCAGGTCTTCCCAGCCAGGGTGTGTGGCATGCCCCAGGGGGATAGAAGTGGTCTGAGATATCAATCTCCTCAGCCCAGGGACAACTGGGTGGGGCTTGGGGCAGCCATAGCTCTGGACTGGTGCCCTTTTGCTGGGAGCTACCTCCACTCTACTGCAGTGGGTCACACAAGTGAAGTTTTTCATGTTCAACATGACATGCAATAGTTCATCAGTATTGTCCATGTCATGACAATATGACGATAAGCACTCTGCTCATATGTGTTGATTTATTCAAACAGTATGTTAATAAGCTGTTGGGTATGAATCTCTCAAAAATCATATAATAGTCACTATAAAGTTTGCAAATGCAGTGGGATGGGGTGAGAGTAGGGATCGGGGTGAGGGATGGGAGGAAGGCAGAGGTTCTGAAAGAGTGGTCAAAGGAATTTGAGTTCAGTTTGTTTCTATGTAAGTGCCTTCGGAATTTCCCATAAGACCAACCCTCCTCTTAATATTCTAAAATGCTCCCTGGAAGTCAGTCACAATTAATTATAAAGAATCCCAGTATAAAGTGAGATAGGCTCGCTTTTAAACCAGAATGACTGCGTACAGAACAGGGCATGCCATGCAACCTCATTATAGCTGTTTGCCCCCAAGACAGAGATTTTAATAATTAAAGATATTGCTGAAAGCATAAGTTGTTGCTAATTAATATAATACATGATCCCCTTAATTCCCCTACATTCTATGCTGCTATTATAATAATACCACTTAATAGTAGTTAAGCCTTTGACAATACAGACAGCACCTACATTTGCATGGCAATTTGTATCATATTCTCCTATGTAATATCTGAAACGAGTGTTTGGCATTAATGCGGATACCCTCAAGTGTCCTCTGAAGCTTCAGTAAGATGGACCTCTCGAGCCTTCCATGTATGGGAGTCCTCAGGCACAGAGCTCCATCAGACACTCCCCTGCTCAGGCTCCCAGAATTTTGGCCACCTGCTCTGAGAGGGAGACTCCAAGTAGGAGCAGCCTCCAGAGGAGGGGCAGAGGGGAGCTCCTGGGGAGTCGGTGGGGAGAAGGGGCTCCAGAGGGTCCTGGGGATGAGGAATAGGGCCAAGTGCTTGTTCTTGTGAGTGCGAGCTTCTGTCCCTCAAGGATTCACCTCATCAAGAACTCTGCTGCTCTTAGGAGGGTCGTTCTCTGATGACCTATTCCTGGGTTTGCTGAGACAGCCCAGCCCAGGGGTAGGGTTGGCTGGGATACAGTTCAGTCTGATTATGGATGCTTGTATTTATTTCCTATGGCTGCTGTAACGAAGTACCACAAGTTTAGTGTCTTAGAGCAACACAAAATTGTTACCTTACAGTTCTGGAAGTCAGAAGTCCAAAATGGGCCTCACTGGACTCAAATTAAGATGTCGGTAGGACTGAGTTCCTTTACAGAGGCTATAAAGATTACCATCCCTACCTTTTCCAGCATCTAAAGGCTGCCTGCTTTCTTTGGCTCATGGCCCCTTCCCTCTTCAAAGCCAGCAATCACTGATCAAGTCTTTCTCACATTGCCTCACTCTGACACTGACTTTTATGCCTCTGTTTTCCATATTTAAGGACCCCTGTGATTACCTTGGGTCCACCTGGATAACCCGGGATCTCTCCCTGTTATGAGATCAGATCATCCTCAACCTTAATTCCACGTATTCCCTCCATTTCCCTAGCCATATAATATAACATATACAAGTTCCTGGAATGGAATGAGACATGGGCATCTGCGGGAAGCCATTATTCTGCTAACTCAGTGGATGATGGGTCTGGCAGCTGCAGCGTGATTTTTAGACCACATGGCTCTGACCATTTAGTGTTCCACATGAGATAACTGGCACAGTTGGAAGACTGATTGGCTGGCTTGTTGATCTCTTGACTGACATTTTTGATATGTCCAGAGAATTTAACAGAAAAACCAAAGCCGAGCCCAGTTTGTTACCACTGCTATATTCTTTTCTCCTAGCCACAACTCACTGGCGTCCGGAGGTAACTTAGAGGCTTCTAACTACTTTGTTCTTCTTCTCCACCGTTACTTCCTTTTCCCTCTAACACCTAACTTTATCAAACACACACAATGTGTCAGGACCCATGTTAACTTCTTTAACAGAATTAGCTCATGTCATCTTCATAGCCAACCTGTAAGGTAGGTGTTATTTCTCCATTTTATATATGAGGAAACTGAGGCAACAACACATGCACTGAACACAGGGTTGATATTATCATCCAGGTCCACGCTTCTGTTCAAAGAGATTAGGGCTTGGGAAAAATGAACACGTGAGCCTGAAAAAAACGAACACCACGTAACTGGAATAGCTCTACTTGCCCCTCCCGGAGTGCTGCAATCTCCAGGGGGCTTTCCAGCCATATATCATGTATTCTGTGTACATCCTCAGCCGTTCAGGAAGGTCTGGTCCAGATAAATGTGTCTCCCCTAAACAGAACTTCACTTTTCATAGGTGCATGAATGCAGGAACCCCAAATAGTCAGATAAATGGTGGTACAATTCTCAGTAAGTCTCTGAGATCTATCTACCTGGTATGAACTGTTGTAGGTAATATAGGCAGGTGTAGGCAAACCATCCCACAAAATGGAGTGAAAAGGGCCCCTTTACATAGAGATGAGTCACAGTTTAGACTGAACAGGCGTGCCAGGCATTGCCAAAATTTATTTTCTGTAATAGCAATATTACAGGTGCCCGGGGCTCCTAACTCGGATGCTTTTGGCGGCAGTGTTATATAAATTTAGATTTCTAAATTTATATCAGACAGACAGTTCAGGTGGTAATGAAATGCTCTGGGTGAGTATAATTTACTTCTCCAAAGGAAAGTGACAAAGAATTGCCAAGGTTTGGGGGGATAATAACATACTTTATATTTAGCTAGTGATAGCTCTCCAAGAAGCTCCAGGTTCTTAGACACATTACAGGGATACAGGTCTTCGGGACGCTCTTGAGAGGTGAGTGGCAGGTAATACTGTCCCGGTTCCTTTGTGGTGAAGGGAAGTGTGAGGAGGTCGCCCCTTCTGAGGCAATCCTGAGAGGCGGGCAGGACTTGGAAGACGCTAGCTCTCCCAACCTCAGGGCACTGGTAGCGTATCATTACTACTGTTAGTGATATTATATTTACCAGATAGTGCAGATCTGCAAACATTCATGGGCTTGGAGAAAGCAAATCCTGTTCAATCTTAGGCACTTCCTGTTTATTTAAATATTTTTCCATTGACACATCTCTCTGGTTATACTTAGGGGACTCCTAGGGGACTGTGGCTTGCTAGGGCTGCTGTAACAAAGTACACAAACTGGATGTCTTAACACCACTGAAATCTACTTATTCAGGAGATTTTTTTGCTCAGTTCAGGAATCTAGAATCTGAAATGAAGGTGTCTGCAAAGCTGTGCTTCCTCCAATGGCTGTAGGGAAGGGTCCTTCTTGTCTCTTTCCAGCTTCTGGTGGTTGCAAGCAATGTTCCTTGGCTTACAGATGCATTGCTCCAATCTTTGCCTCTATCTTGACATGGCTTCCCCCCTGCAAGTCTCTGTGTTCAAATTTCCCTCTTCTTACAAGGACACCAGTGATTGTGTTAGAGTCTACCTTAATTCAGTATGACCTCATCTTGACTTGATTATATCTGCAAAGCCCCTGTCTTCAAGTAAGGCCACCTTCACAGGAACCGGGGATTGGGAAGCTGATGAATCTTCTTAGGGGACACAATTCCCCATTGCAGGGACTATCTGATCCACTGAGACTCAATCATTGAAGTTCTCTATGTGACAATTTGAGAGTCTGTGACTGTAATAAATGTGATGAATTTGATTTTTTTGGCCCAGTGACCCAAGTTAACTGTCTCTAAAAACAGAGCTAGGTGATGCCCTGGAATATGCCAGCTTTGGAGCAAGATTTTGGCACCCATGGCAGTGACCTCCTATTCCTGGTGATCCATTCAGGAGCCATTCTGTGCCTAGACATAGGAGAGACTGAAAAAAAATGATGCTGGAAGACTTAAAAAGCTAAAAGAGGGAAAGTGAAAAGAAAGACGTTAGTGGAGTTGGTACGGCCCATGAGGAGGCCCACTTCTTGCAGTCCAATCCCTACCTGAGCCCTCTGTCTGGAACTGCCATGAACCAACTCCTGTCACCAGACCTGCCAAGAAAGCAAACAATCTTTAAGATGACCAATTTGGCCTTGTCCCTTCCACTTCATTATCTGCACACTAATCCTGTATCAAGTCACATTGATTCAGGACCGTTATTCTCACACCTGTAAAAATGTCTTCAGAGAATGGCTATTTAAGAGGGTGCCCATTTATTTTACTGAGGGGCCATATAAGCAGTGACTGAATAAAGGATGTTTCTATAAATATTCTATAAAAATGCTACTGAAGAGAGTATCCATTCCATTGTTCCATGTTCCTTACATCAGGCTCTCTGTAATGATGGCCTCTTAAAAGCTGCTGATAGAAAAAGGTTTGTCTTTTCCATCACCCTGTTTTTCTTGTTAGCAGGAATGATAGCACAGGTGATTTGGGGGTTTAGAGTTGTTTGATTTTTGCCTTTGTTGTCAGAAAACCATGAGGATCCAAGTTTCTCTTTTCTCCCCGATGTGATGCAAGTTGCTTTTGGATTGCAACCCACCTGTCAGAATAAAAGCATCATCTTATTAGAGGGCTGGATTGAGCAGATTCCCCCCTTCTCAGGGCCCGGAACTTGACTCTAATAGCCAAGAAGGGGCAACCAAGTCCAGACACCCAATACAACTACACGTAGAGTGGCTCTTCAGTATGACTAGAATTGGTTGAAAACGGCCAAACCCACATTGTGAAATGAGAAGTATATACTGCTTTGGCACATACATAATTACATGAATTATAAAGGATTTTCAAAAAGATGTATCAATAATAAATGTATGCCTGAATAGGCCAGACAGATTTTGGCTAGACGCCCTTATGACACCAGTTGCCAAATGACCAGTCTTTTGTGATTTCTCCCCATATGTAATGCTTTCATGCAGTGCCCTGCCATTTATTGCTTCTGTTTGTTCTCGTAGAAACAGTGTCTGCACACAGGCTGGGGTCTACATTTCAGGACAGCCCCTTACGACTGTGTACTCTGTAGAGGAGCCAAGAGAGAGATGCCCAGAGGTTGTAGAAAGACTGCCCTGTGCCCTCCCTTTATAAATTATAGAGGAAGCCTGTATTTGTGTGTGTGCGTGTATGTGTGTGCGTGCAGGAACTCACAGGAGCCATTCTATTCCCTGCAAGGAGGCACCTTCAGAGTTTACTGTATACAAATTTATCACCTCCAATTCAGCTCACACATCCCATAGCATGTAAAAAAAATGTTACCCTGTCTAGAAAATGAATGAATATGTACCTAGGTCCTCTGGGTTTGAAAGCATACATTTTAAAAAGAGGTCTTAGGAAAATATCAGTGAAAAGATTGAAGAAGGAATGCTAAAGGAAAAGAAAAAGAGTGACTTTAGAATTGAAACAATGAAGACAAGGCAGAGTGCATTCATTCATTCATTCACTCAACCGTAATTCTGTCGAGCATGTACGAGGCACCAAGCACTGTGATAAACACTGGAGTATGATGGTGAGCTTAGACATCCAATGGAGCTAACAGAACTTAAATAATAAACTGATTAATTAATGACACAAAGATAAAACTAACTATGACTAGTGCCATAAAGAAGAAAGTGCTGCTCAAAGGAGCCACTCAGGGGAGAGGTAACCTACAAAGTGAATTAAGTGCTGGTGGGAAGGTGGTTCACTCACAAGAGAGTGTCTTGTGAAAGCACTTAAGAATGAGCCAGCCCATGTGCAGATGGAGGGTGATACAGTCTCAGGATGCCGGCACTGAAAGGGATCTGGAGCAAGCCTCTCATCTCACAGAGGCTGAGGCCCGAGAGGCCACCGGCGTGCGCCGTGTCTACATGGACTTCTTATCTCCCTTCCTGACTCGTTTTCTTCACGGTTCTGTCACCCTTTAAACCCTCTAGAATGTACGTATATGAGTGTGTGTGTGTGTGTGTGTGTGTGTACACATCTATGTTTGTGAGCACACAACTTTATTTGTTTATTGTTGACCTTTGTTTACCTTCCCTGACTAGAATGCGAGCTTCATGAGGACAAAGATTTTTGTTTGTTTCATGTCACCCTCAGCTATAGGAATGCTTGGCACATACTTGGCACTGTATGAAAATTCCAAACCCAGAGCGTTGTAGGTGTTTAATAGTTGTTATTTCCTTGTCGTTTGTCATACCTTTGCTGAGATGTTATGATAGTGCCTTGTGTTCTATTCTTGTTATCTGGTGATCCCAGGATGCCGAGGGTTGACACATAAGATGAATCACCTAGGCTGCCCCCTCCACCTTCTGGGCTGCAAACCAGTTTAACCAGCCATGTTTTGAAGCTGGGAAGCAAGACTCGCACCATTGTTGAGTTAGAAAATACAAAACAGTGTCTGAGTGAGGAGTGTCTTTACACAAACAAGAAAACTTCAAGGTAAAACAATGCTCAGAACTCAGAACCAGCTCTCCCGGTCAGCCCTGGTTCTGGGAATGGAGAGAGGTGGGCTGACCATAGCTGGGCATTCAAAATAATCAGTCAGTATTTCAGCTACATTTAGATATGCATTGGGCTGCAAGGTAAAAGTGGCATAAAAATGTTCATTTTTGTCACACATCACCAAGTCTAGCCTTGGGACACTGCCCAATGAGTCCTTGAAGAGGCAGGCTGCGTTCACGTTTCCTCTCTGCCATTCTGGGCATGTTGGCTTTTCTCCTCCCTGGCCACCACACCTCATGGCATCCTGTCTACATTCCCAGCAGGAAGAAAGGAAGGGAAAGTAAGTGAAAGAGCCATGCCAGAGAAATCTGTTCCCTTCTAGAAGGGAAGCAAAGCTTTTCCAGAAGTCCTATCCAGTCAACTTCTGGTTACACATCACTGTCCAGAATTCGTAACGTGGCCACCCCGAAACTAATCGTAACCAAGGGGAATGAGAAATCCACCAGTGGTGTAACTAGTCATGACTCATCACCCCTGGGGAGAGAGTAGGTCCATCTTCCTAAAGATCAATGGATCTTCCCCATTTTGAGCAGACACCATCAAGGTTCCACATCCCCCCCACTCTCTATTGCCCCAATCCAGTTGCAACCCTGTGCCATACTGGCCACTGCTACTTTTGGTCACTTCCCTCTCTGAAAGCCTTCAGCTCCCTCTGGTAGGTTCTGTCTTGTTTTCATGTTTGTCTCAGCTGAAGAGCCACACTCAGCGGCTCCAGGACTCATGTTGTTGCTAATGACTGTGACATGTATCCTTCTGCCACCTGTTTCTCTGGACTTGGTCTTCCTTCGGCTTTGGAATTGTCCACGTTTGAGTAGCTACTGTTCCTCAGTAGCAGCAAAAGCAGTCTTCCCAGCCATCACCTGTCCTGCCTTGTTTCATTTTTCTTTGTTTTGCTTCTGTTCCTTTCAAGAGGCTCTGCTGAGTTTCATAAATGTGGACCTGTTTTGTAAATTGGTCATGTTCTTCTGGAAACATGATAACTGGACTTCCTTTTTGAACCCAATGTCTGGCTTCCTGACATATCTCTCTAGATTCTGTGTGTGGATGGGAAGGTTCCCCTGCGGTGAGATACGTTAAGTGAATGAATTCAGGGTTTATTAAACATCTACTTTTGAGATCCATCTTATTCACTCTCACCTTCTACTTGGTATAGCTCTCCTAGTTTCAAAGGGTTGGTCACCCAATTGTCCTTTCTATGGAGCTCTTTATCAGCTGCATCTGGATGGGGGCTCCCTCTGGAATTGAGCCTTGAGTTCTTTTTCCCTGTTAGGGGAAGAGTATTTCCCTGCCTGCCCCCATGTGTCCCTGAGGGAATGATTCCCAGACACATTGTTAGAACAGCACTTACAGCCCCTTTTGTCACCCGCCTACACCACTCTGAGTGGGGAAGAGTGATTTAGCTCACCAGTGGCATGTTGGGAGTCTGACATTATTGGTCCATCTTTCTCATTTAGGCAAGAGTAAGAAAACAACGCTGTTCCCAATGTCCAAGCTTTGTTCTACCTCAGGCTTATTCTTTGTTCTTTCCCTAGCTTGACTGCAATGAATTTTCCACTTTTCTCTCCTTCCCTGTAACAAACCTTCAAGAGGCAGATTCTGTCCCCACCAGGGAAGGAAAGGGCAGGAGGAAGGACACCTGACTTTATGTGGCTTCTCCCCCTGTGCCTGGGCAGGTAACTTTAGCTACTTAGGGATATGGGGTGGGGATGGAATAGTAACTGTACGTGGCCAAGAGTAAAGCTATGCTCTCCAAACCACAGCCCCTGGCAAAACACTCATATTTTTTGTTATCCTGAACTGACACATGTTTCAGTTTTCAGTCAGGTTTGGAACTGAGAAAAGGAGGCAGGTGTGATGTATTTACCTCTTCATCTCCAGACAGCCTTTCCTCTGCTAGGCTCCCTGGACCCGAGTCTCCCATGCTATGGAGTAATGGTTGTAATGCCTCCTTTCCTGTCTTTAACAGAAGTGCTGTCCAGGTACATCTCTTCTCTCTTTTTATGTCTGTTCAGCCTGGCCTCAAAGCTCACAACCTTTCTCCTAACGAAAGCCCTCTCTTCTTCCAGCTCAATCAAGATGTCATTCTTCATTTTTCATTTCTTCTCCCACAACAGTTCTTCTGAAGGGAAGAGTCAAACCTTTCTTCCTTTATGAGTCAATGCCATCTTTCCCTGAGTCCTTTATTAGATCTGATTTCTAGAGACTGAAAATTCCAAATATTTACTTCCATTGAGCTTTCCTGTATCTTAGCCCAATGGGAGGGGTTTTAATTCTTTTATATGATAAATCCCCTTATAATATTTAGAATACTTTATAATATTTAGAATAATATTTTACATGGGTAAAAGCCATGTAAACTCTCACTTCATTTGGATTAAATAGATTTATTGGTTCCCATATCTGGAAGTCCAGAGGAAAGGCAGGCTTCAGAATTAACCAGGGATTCCAGCTTCACTCTTTCACTCTTGGCTCTGCCTTTCTCTTTGGGTTGCTTTCCTTCTCAGTCCTCTTTTAGCAGTTTTGGCCTTCATATTCATGTACATAAATGTCTAGAAAAGGAAGAGATGTTCATTCCTGTATATTTTCCAGACCAAAAAGGAACTTTTCTAGAGAGCTCTCTATAAACTTTTCGTCACATAAATTTGCCCTTTATCAAGTCTCATGTCTATTCCTAAATCAATCATGGCAAAAACCACTCCTGGAACAGGGCTGGGCTATCCTTCTCCTGAGTCACAAGACTTCAGTGTGGAGGGGTGGATGACTGAATTACAGGGGCTGCTGCTTGGGAGGCATGGGGGAGGAAGTGGGTGTAAGCAGACAACCCAAAATTCCTGCCTCAACCTCATTCCTTGGAAACAGTTCATTGGCAAAATCTATACCTCTGTGGCTGAACCCACAGTCTGAATCTCTGACATCCATGACTATGGCCAACCAAGGGTTGTGTCTAAGGATGACTTGACTGTAGGTAGTTGTCAGCATGTGTACACACACACACACACGCACGCGCACACACACACACACACACACACATCCTTCAGGTCATGCCAACACAGCCTACTCATATTTGAAGGAGTAAAGGAAGACTATTGTCCCCATGGGGCAGGATGCATGGGTAGTAAACTTTATTCCTTTCTTGTCATTCAGAGAAAAATAGATCCCTCTGTTTTATGTTAGTCTGGGTTCTCTAAGAAGCGCACACCAAGGCAGCATTAAATACACAGGGGTTTTATTATGGGAAATGCATGTATAAAAATGGGTCGAGCCAGGGCAGGCCAAGAAAATAGTCAGCCTTCTATGTACGCAGAGAAGAGACATTTGGGTGGGAATGTCCGAGACTGCTGAGCTGTCCAGGGAAAGTTTGGCAAAGCTGGCAGCAAGTCCTTAAGCCAAAGTCAGCTGACCAATGTGCCCCGTGTCTCCCAGGAGCCCTGTGTGGAAGCACCCATGCTGCACTCTGTCACTCTGTCACTGGAGACACACCTTGCTGAGCCATGTGTGAGCCTGATCAAAAGGAAAAACAGTAATACCAATTCTGACTTTATTTAAAATTTTGCATTTTGTTCATCATGGAATTTTTTGCATTCATTTTTTTTTAAATATTGAATCACATATCACTTATTTTCCTTACCAAGGTGTTCAGTGCCTGTTAAATTTTGTACCCGAGGCAAACACCTCACTTGCCTTGTGCTAGTCCTTAAGATGCAGGGTGGCATTTTCCTCCGGATGAGCTGAGGCACAAATGCAGGAAGAGGCAGAGAAGGGCAGGCTGGAGGTGATTTGAGAGACCTTTGAAAGGACCCCAAAAGGGAGATAAAAAAATGAGATGAGTATAATATTTAATATAGATTTGACTTTGGGATTAGTGGGACGTGAGCTGTGAGTAAAACAAAGTGCCAAAATAAATAGAACCCATGGTCAAGGATTAATCCCTCTTTGCAGGAAGTTATATTGGAGAATGGGCCAATTGGCTTTTCCCCATAAGCAATAGATAATCCTGAAGATAATTTTTTTAATTCAGAAACTCAAAAATTGACTCAATCATTCTAATTTGAGGAATTGGCAGTAATAACTGTTTTTAGAGTGCTGCAAATTCAACATGTGCTGGACGTCACACAAGAGATCACCAACTTCTTCCGGGGAACCAGGGGAGGACACGCCCTTCCTTCTGGAAATCTCTTTACCCACCATCAGCCCCTTTAGCGCACAGATTGTTTCTTGTTTCTGATGAATATCTGGGTCACCAGTGTCCAGAACAACAGAAAGCAGCTCACATTAGACAATCAATAAGCATTTGCTGAATGAATGTGGGGTTGAATGAACATTGGAAATAGACTGTAAATAGGTAAGTCTGGTCTGAAGCTCCAGGCAGATGCAGATTTATGTGCAAAGGCACTGAGGTATAAGAATACCTACACGTGTGGAAAACAGTGAATGGTTCTGGGCAGAAGCAAAAAGAAGGGAAGGGAAGGCTAGTCCAGGTGGTGAAGGGTCTAGAATGCCAGGTGGAGGAGCATGGACTCCATGCTGCAGAGAATGTGGGCAGGAGGATCTTGGTAGATTTGGGCCAGATTCATTCTCAGTGGTAACTTCTCATTGTTGATAATATGTCTCGCTGCATGCTGCTAACTAGGAATCCAGGGTGACTAGTAAAGTCAAATCAACTCTGCTCTTCCTAGGCCTACAGGAGACACCAACGTGCCGCAATGCCCCTTCCCTTCGTGAAGCTTGGATCTTAGCTCCTTGTGAACATTGGCAAGCTCAGCCTGTAGGAACCTCTATGGGTTGAGCAACTGGCTGGATCTGAGCATTAGGGTTAGGATTATAGAACAGAATTTGAACCCAGAACTGATGTCGTGTTTCTGGGGGATGTGCTGTGTTGCTGAGTCATGTTTTCATAGTCAGGCATGCCTCTGGAGGTGTCTTTACCCCTCAAGAGAAGCAAGAAAAGACTGGCACATTTCTCAGTAGTATGAATGTATGTTCTTCCAGTTTTTTTTTGCACTTGGTAACATAAGGAATGAAGCACTTATTTTCATTCTGTTTAAGAAACTAAATATTGAAAGGAAGCCTGTAGCAAATGCATCTTTTTGGTCCATGTCATGTCAGGGGCATCGGCTGCTGCCTTCATACCCTCATTGGAGGGTCCAGGTACCTGAAATGGAGTCCCCGAAGCTTCTTCTCTTTGCAGCTCCTGACTCGTAGTTAACCCTCAGTTCAAACACTTCTCCCTATCTTATCTCTTCTTTCCCTGTGGTTGATCTCTAACACCCTCTGCTTGGTGATCTATGTGAATGGTGTGTTTGGTATTATTATTTGGCTCTCTACGTGGCACTTCTGTTCATATCACTCCCTTGACTTTGTATACCATAGTCTGTGGGCAGGCAGCGTGTCTGAGACATGACAGGTTAGTTTGGTCTTCAAGGTCCCAGACTGTTCTCATCGGGGAAGAAGATTTTAAAAAATAAAATGAAGGATCCTTGGTTACACAGACCCTAATTTCCAGATTAATTAAAAACTTAAACCTTTTCTTTGTGCATGATACCCAAGTGCATCAGGTGGCATAAACAACCTTCCTGACGACCCTATTGGTCCCCTCTGAGTCGAGCTAAGATGATTGGTGGATACTATATTGCAGACAATGGGCAACGGGGCATACATTGATTCTAATCTTTCCAACAGCTATGGAGTATAGATGGTATTGCCTCCAGTTCATGAATATGAAAACCGAGGGTCAGAGAGGACTTGTAACTTGCCTCAGGCCACTCAACTGGTAAACGGTGGTTTTAAAACCCTAAGTCAAGTGTGCTCAACTTCTGTGTCTGGCTCCTTACTATCCTCCATATTTCTTCCCACAGACTGACAATGTGGGATTTATGTCTAGGGAAAGCATTGCTATGTATCAGTTGAGGTACAACTAGCTTTTGATTTGATTAATCACTAGACATTTGGAGTAGTGACTGTAACTGCCAAAGGAGCTCACCCAGATAGTGTTGGGGTGGTTTCTGCCATGACTGCAAAATTCACTCCAACTCCATTGACCAGACCACTCCATCAAACTTTATAATCAGTTCTAAGTAGTACTCCAATAGCTGCTAATTCTTCTGTTGTTTTTTTTAACCTCCAGCTGAATTGAATTCTAAAAAGATACAAAGGCTTCAAAGACTTTGAAAGAATAATAAAAAAAAGAAATTTCCCAATCGATTGTTGCTATGAAAACCCTACTAAAGATGCAAAAAGGAGGAAACTAACCCTTGAGACCACATGGAAAATTTATGTTTGCATGACATAAACTGAGTCTGTACAGCTTCTTGTGACAGGGGATAATAGTTCATCCTGAATTAAAACTATTTATTAATAACTCCAGAATCTTTCAAAATGGATATTATTTTCCAGAATTCCACTCATATGATCATTTCAGATACCTTTCCTTGGGCTTCATGTAATCAGTGGATAGAGTCATTTATATGAGCTGATCACTGTTATATGTTGTGCTATTAAAAACTAAATGCTCTTAAATATTTATAATGAGAAAAGTAATATTCAGCATCTTACATGCATTATTAACAGTCTCTAAATACATCTTCTGAATCAATTACAGTATGTATTGTACCTCTGCCATTGAAATTTACCTTCCCATTTCAGTTATTATGTTTGTGGCCAAGGAATGATGGGTCCCCAAGGAGTACTGTGACCCAGATTCATTTTCCATATGTTCAGTACTTCCAAGGGTTTTCATATCTGTTCATTTGCTGACTACTCATGTATATATTCATATTCACATGAAATTAAATGTGTCTTTATTGAGAGTTCAAGAACATGTTAAAAGCAAGAGGACTTTGGCCTTTGGACAACCTGAGTTCTGATTCTGGTTTTGCTGCTGACTTGCTTGCAGGGAGCTTTGCCTAAGCTCATCCTAGCTTTCTATTTATCATCTGTGAAATGAGAAAGGTAGAATAGATGGCCTGTTTCCTGCCAAGTGTAGGGAAGCTCAGGCCACACACCTCTTGGCGGGAGGAGGCAACTGCAGGGACTTAGGAATTCAGCTGATGAGACAGACTACTGGGAAAGAGCAATCCAAACTCTAGAAAATATGCCCAAAACAAGTGTAATATGTTTTATTTGCAGTGAGGATGATGGTCATATTGTACTTTTATAGCTTAGAGAGAAATGGTGAATGTCATCCCATTGTCACTCATCCTGGAGCAAGAGATGCTGTGATTCTTAGAAGCAGGGAAGGAGAGATTTTGTTATTGGTACAGACTGAAAGTCTGTATCCTCTCCCCCACCCTGCCCACACACACACATTTATACACTGAGATCCTAGACCCCAGTGTAATGGTGTTAAAAGCTGGGACTTTGAAGTGATTGGGTCATGAGGGCAGAGCCCTCAGGAATGGGGTTTGTGGGGACACAGTGAGAAGATGAGCATCTGTGAGTCAGGAAGCAGGTTCTGCCCATATGCGTTGATCTTGGATTTCTCAGCCTTCAGAACTGGGAGAAATAAATTTCTGTTTATAAGCCACCATTCTGTGGTGTTCCGTTACAATAGCTTGAGCAGATCATGGCACTTATCTACTTCAGGTCTAAAGTCATAGGTGTGGCCATGCCTAGAAATCGTGATGGAAAAGGTAGAGTTGCTCTGACAAGAGGAAGTTAGGCAGGAGTTGAGTAGGGGTTCTGAGATTGGGTTTGTACCAGTGGGCCTTAGATTTACCATTTCCAGAAGGTGCTAAATTATTCTCTCCATTTGCTTAGATCCTTGGGTCTTCAATATGTCTTCTTGACTTCTCAAGTCTGAGTTCCGCTCTGGGAAATTAAGAAGAATGATGTCTCTTCTGTGATAGAAGTTGGGGCATCAGGTAGGTCAATGCTGCTCGGAAAGCTGCAGAGAAGCATGGAGACCAGCCCCGGAGGCCAGGTGGAAGGGCTGGAGGAGCCTGTTCCAGGGTCCATGCGAGGCAATCCTCTGGGCAGCTCTGAGACATCACGAGTG
This sequence comes from Aselliscus stoliczkanus, assembly GCA_033961575.1. Lineage (NCBI taxonomy): Eukaryota > Metazoa > Chordata > Mammalia > Chiroptera > Hipposideridae > Aselliscus > Aselliscus stoliczkanus. The sequence goes on along the minus strand of CM066730.1, from coordinate 36,819,230 downwards.
AGCGCAGGCTATGTATCTGGGGACGGCTAGAGAGGGAAGATCGTCTTACATGCCATGCTGAAGATCTCAGATTTATCTAGGAAATGGGAGGCAGTTAAAGTCTTTTGAACCAGGTGGCAATATATCATATTTATATCTTATAAAGGAAACCCTGGGGACAGTGTAGGGATGTAATGGAGAAGAAAAATGGCAGGCAGTCCACTGTTACTCTTAGTATGCAGTGTCAGTCTTCATTAATGCCAGGGGCTCCATTTGGGGCTTCAGATGTTTGGAGTAATTGGTCTGTGTATCTTGATCTCTCATTTTGGACTCCAGATTCTCCAAAGGCCCTATTCCCTCTAAACCACCCCTCAGAGCAGAGAAAACTTAAGTCATGACTTTAGGTGTTCATTTAACATATTGCAACTCCCATTATTTGAAACCTTCTAAAAAGATAAGGAAGGGAAATACAATTAAGTGTGTGTGTACATGCAAGCGTGTGTGAGTGCATGCATGTGTGCATATGCGTGTGTGTGCATGTGTCTACATGTGCGTGTGTCTCTGTGTGATGTGTGCCTGTTCACATGTATGTGTGTGTCTGCATGTGCATGGGTCTGCGTGTGTGTGTGTATGTGCACTGTATGTGTGTGTGTGCCCGTGCGCCCACATGCACTGCATAGATGCATATGTGCCTGCCCCATGTACGCACGCCCAAACACGTGCATGCTGGTTGGATTCTGCAGCATGATATCCCAAGTGCATGATGAAGAACGCTCCAGCCCAGAAGCCAGGATACCTGTGACCATGTTTTTGCCCTGAGCCAGGGAGCTCTTTAACTCTCAGTAGGTCACAATTTACCTAAGACTGTTTCCTTCTGGGCCAAATGGAGACCGGGAGTGAACTACACTCCTAAGAACCTTATCAGATATAACATTCTTATTTTATTAAATAATCCCTTCCATCCTAACTTAGAGCTGGTACACAGTTTACAGATATTGTGAATTGTTTGAATTTGTACCATGCTAGATAGTTTATGTGGGAAAAAATAAATAAGGGAAAAAGAGGTAAGAATATATTAGATTTGACCTTGGCAGTTTCATTTTTAAAAATATTTCTAAAGTGGCACGAACAAGCAAAACATAATGGAAGCAAACAATAGATGGACCTTTTACCATGGAAACCATGAGACAATAGACATTGTGCTGTGGAAATGAGTAAAACCGACAGTATGAACCTGTAATACACTGATGGGAAAATTTCTGCCTGCAGAGGCCTTGGAAAAATAAGATCTTTTGGTACTTGCACAGCAGTAAGAATGAAGGTCTGCATTCAGAAATATGATGATATATTCACTTATATTAAAATAAGACAAATTTTGATAAATGCTAGAGCAGGGTTTTTCAATAGCAGCACTATTGTGATTTTGGACCAGGTGACTCTTTGGTGTGTAGGGCTGTCTTCTGCATTGTGTACCATGTTTAGCAGCATCCCTGGCCTTCACCCACTGGATGCCATTGGCGTTGCTTCCCTTCCCTTCCAAATATCTCCAGACATTGGTGAATGACCCCTGGAGGACAGAATCGCCCCCATTTGAGAATCACTGTGCTAGAGTCAAGATTTCTAAAAGGAGTAAGAGTGGACTTTAGAGGCAGGCAGGCCTGGATTTTATTCTGGGCTCCGCCATTTACCAGCTTTTGACCGCAGACGAGCTCCTTGTCCTTTGGTTTCTTCATCTGTAAAATAGAGATAATATTGAAAATCTCACAGTGTAGTGTGTGGGTCAGGTTAAACAGGATAACAAATGTTACGTGCCTGGAGTATAGGTGTCCAGTGTGGAACAGCCATGCTCGTGATGAATATGAAATAGGAGAATGCAAGCCTTCCCCTGGGTTAGGAAAAGACACAAATCATGAACAATTGCTTGCATTTATATAAGGATGAGGGAAGCAACATCATGACCCAAAAATGTCCATTGTACCTTTGATCACAGAGTAAAGAGGGAGAGAAGCTGAGATAATATGTGAGTACTTAGTAGGCATCAGACACTAAGCTAGCCCCTTTATCGTCCTCACTTCCTTTAATCTCTCAATACCTACTTGGGTATTCATGTCTGCCCAGTTTTCATATGAGATAACTGAGGTTCAGGGTGAGAAAGTATCCCATCTAGTGCCGTATAGTAATGTCCGGCTTACTTCATGTCAGAGCGTGGTTTCCCCAAAGATGAGATTGGTGGTCAGGGACACCAGAATCGAAACCATTGCATTGGAGAAGAAGAGAATTAACATGAATTTGAAAGGGAATGGCTGGTAGCAACAGATCTTGCTTGAACATAAATAATTAGAGCTAAGTGAGTTTATTTCAAGACACAGAGTTGTGGGGACCATTACAAGTGTTCAGAGAGGCATGTAACTCAGTTTGCAGAACACAGAGACTGTTTTCCAGCAGGCACTCGCTGCATGAGGAAGGCTAGCACCATGCATTTAATTTATTCTAATACACAATTAAAAATCCAAATTCTCCTTTGTCAGCTTTCTTCTGGACAAAGCTGTGCCTAAGAGAAATCTTCCTTCCAGCCCTCCCTGGCCCCAATCTTTCATGCTGGTAGAGGAGAAAACCCTGATTCATGGGTCAGAGAATTGGGTTGTATTGCTTTTGAAATATTGGTGCACGGTAGGAATGGTTTCCAATTACAGCCACCTGAATGCCCAATCCTCGCACTGTTCTATTTAAATAACTGCTGAATCGCCAGGGTTGCTTTCCTGTTTCTAGCTCCCTGAACAAGTAAATAATGGAAAGAGAAAAAAAATCAGCATTTGTAATAAATAACCATATAACCTGGTGTGGGGAACTTCAGTCTTTGGTCATAATTCACCAACCCGCCCACCACTTTTTCCTAATAGCAACTTTGAAATAAACGTTACTTTTTCCATGTAAAATGTGGAGTCCAAACTTTAGTTTACACATGTAGGAATGTCTGTGGCAGCGTGTTGCAGGGGTTACTACACCAATTCCAGGGTTGGACACGCTTTGGGTTGAATCCCAGCTCTATGGTCAGCCGGCATTGTCAACGGAAATATCACTTCCATCTTGGAGTTTGAATTGCATGGGATTTGAAGTCAGACCAACCCTGTCAGAGAAGTTCATCTCTGCGAGCATCTATAAAATGGGTAAGTCACCATATGACTTTCAGGGTAAGAATCATGATAATGAACGTGAAGTCTAGCATAGTTCCTGATGTGTAGCGGGCTTTTAATTAAAGGACAACTACATTATTATTGCATCATTAATATCAATTTCATTTGTAGATACAGACATTCAGTTTATGAAATGTACAGAGCTGGTAAAATGCAAGTTACACCCAAAGCAGTTATAACAGATGAGTTTTAAAAAGCAGGAGAATTCTATGTGAATTGGAGCCTGACATATTTGAGAAATGACATATGGAGTTTGTGAGCTGTGGGTGATGGGGCTTGTTGGTACCAGTCATCCAATACTTAATTACTTGGGGGAGAATTAAGAGGGGGGCTGCGTGTGTGTGTGCTTGTGTGTGTGTGTGTGTCAGAGCAAGAGAATATACTAGAATGTGTACATGGGAGCACAGGCTTGCTGTCCACCTGCCCTTGTGTCACCAAGATGAGGGGAATGCTTTCTGATGGCCCCTCCTCTGACCGATAGGCCCAGGGACACAGAGGAGGTAGGTGTGCTAAGCAGGCATTAGGATTTAACCAAAGGACCACACAAGTCTGCTAGACAACTGGATTTAAAAGGAGTCATTCGGTCCAGGCCTAGCTGATGCTTGATTTTCTGCTGTAGTCTGCCCACTAAACATGTCTCTGTCACTGCCTCAGTCACTTCAGCCGTGGTGAGCACACCACTCCTGAAAGTGATCAGTGTGAACATCAGAGCAGGAGTTCTTCTTCAAGTGGAGCCTGGCCTTGTCCACCTGTAGCTCATTCCTGGGTCCTTGTTCTGACCTTGGGGTGACACTTCCCCCCCCCCTTCATGTGAGGCCATCTAGATCTTAATGACATCTGTCACTTCTCCTGGATCTCAGCATCCCCAGTTCTCCATGATGGCTTCTCACTGCACTGGGAGTAAAACTGACACACGGGGTTACAATGAAGTGTCAGAGACAGTGTAGCAGTGGGCAGAATTTGATGTCACTGGAAACTGGGGGTCTTCGGGCTTCTTACGTGCACCCCTGCACACAGAGGTGTCCTGCTCAGCAGAAAGAGCGTGACCTTGCGCCCATCACTTTACTTGTCTGTCTCACTTCCTATGAAATGGGGATAACATTTCCTAAATTTTCAAGGCTCAAATGTAAAAGTGCGTGTGAAAATACTTTGTCATTGTGAACAGTTGTACACATGATAGTGCTATGCCTAATGACAATGGCTGAACACAGTTCATGGGTCTCTCTTTTCTAATCAGTCCCAGAGAGATTTCACAGGGACTCACCCGCTGAGTCTCCTCCAACTTCTGCTTTCGCTCTGACCTGTTTATAAAAGGCGTCATTCTGGGTACTTGAGTACACCGGACACAGAGCTGTGTAGACATATGGCTTCATGGTTGCCTGTGTCAAATATGGCATGAAGCCATCCAAGTTGGAATTTAGGTCAGCCTCCGCCCTTCATGAAAACAAAAACCAAACAGATTTGCCATTGAAAACAAAAGCAGGTATGTGTCCTTCTTGTCATTGGTGTTGGTTCCTTTTGCTAAGTGTTGTTGCTAATTCAAGCATGACAGCTTTTACGTTGTTGCCCTGGGAGCGGGCTATAGCCAAGCACCTGTCAGGCACTGGGCTGTCAGCGCTTGGTCACCAGGGACTCCGTGAATTCTGAGGGTAGGACATTGTACACCGTCTCACACTCACAGTCAGGCCTCCTGCTGAGGGGCCTGGGGATGGAGGGCAAAGTCCAGGCGTTCCCGTATCTGTCAGCGAGAGACTCAGACACACACACAGTCACAGTAACCAGCGAGGACGTAGACAGTTCACAAGGTGCTACGGGAAAGAGTGACACCCTCTGTTGTCAGCCCAGGCAGCCTTCTCCCCTCTCCTTCGGACCCCATGACGATGACCTATGTATGCTTGTGTCTTCCATCGTAGCGTGTATCCTGTGGCACTGATGACCACATACCCCTGGCTCCCCTCAGACTGAGCCCTCTCAAAAGGGCAGTGTTCTTACCAACAAGTGTGATTTCTGACGCGGTAGATAGTCAATAAATGTTTTGTATAAAGGAGTGGTGAATGGGTGATTGACTGCTGAGATTGGGGAAATATTTCTTGAAGAAATAGACGTTCTATAAGCTAAAAAGGACAGCAGTAAATTCCATTTGTGAACACCGTGAGCAAAGATTAGGACATGGGAGAGCCTGGATTTTGGAGGGAAGGAATGACAGCGTGGAGGGGATGTAAGTTCGCTATCATTTGTTGAGTGTCTGTCGCGGGGCATTAGGCGTCATTCACAGCTCATGGATCGTCGTAAAAATCTTGGAAAGTCTGCGTTATATTGTGCCCATTTTAAAGATGAGTTTACTGAGACGCAGGGAGAGTAAATAAATTGCTAAAGTTCACAAAGCAAATATGTGGCCCGGCTGGGATTTGAACCCAGTTCTGCTTCACTCGGAAGACCACTGTATGTGACATGATAACTGGCAACGCACTCGAATTGCTTCATTGGAGGGTCACAGCCCACCCAAACCGCATCCACTTCTGAACCCTGCCTCCCCTGAACATTCACATCCCTACCCCTGGACTCTTCTGAGGGTGTCTGTCTCTGAAAGTTATTCTCTTCTCCACTGCCATCTTTATGCAGCATATTTTAGACAGAGCTTGACTGAACAGGGGTTGAGAGTGTTAGAAATCATTACTCGCACCCAAGGAAACAAGGCCCAGAGTGGAGCGCAGCCTGAAGAGCCCCACTGCGAGCCAGGATGGGGGAGAGGACCCAACTCTCCCAACTTGTTTAATTCCAGTTGTCTCCACATAGCAGAGGATTCCAGAGAATGTGTAGTTTCACTTCAAAGCTGCCACAAAGAAAGTTTACCATATGGCAGATATTTTTAATTGTGGAAATTAAGGACACTATCCTTAGATGGGGAAACTCACTTTGGGAAAGTGGTTTCTTTGTTGACAAAATATCTAACTCCACCCATCTGTTACTATAGTTATTTACAAACCACCCATGCCTGGCTTTCCCCACCTCCCCTCCTCCAGAGGCACACAGGGTGTCAACCCCTTCCAGCAGGTCCCATGCCACATACACAGAACAAACAAGCAATTCAGTGAATAATTTCTGAGCACCTCTGTGTGCGTGTGTGTGTGGAGGGGGGTGGGAGCTCAAGGGCCAGGGTGACTGCTGCATACCTCACCCAGGACTCCCCATGTTGCCCAGGACCATGTGGCCTGTATCCAGCACCTGCGACAGGCCAGGTTCATGATGGACATTGACTTATAATCTAATTTCACTGCCTGAGTGACCCTGTGAGAGAGATGCTGGTTCTCCTATTTGCAGATGAGCACAGTGGCATTAAGAGAAACTGAAGAGATGTGCCCAGAGTGAAAAATTAAACATCTGGTACCTTTTAGCAGTTTTAAACTGGATGAACAGAAGGCATGAAACATTAAGATGGAACTGAAAGTATACGAAAGAGTAGGCAGGGGGTAAATTTAACTCCAGTTGGAAATAGGATATCAGGTCACTTCTTAATGCTGCTGCTTCCTACAGTGTCACTGAGAATGTTGCTTCTGTAACACTGCAATTGCTGATGAAGTTTGCCAGGGGGAGGTGATCCTATGAGTGGGAGACGCGATGCTGGAAGGGGAGGCAGGCTGCCTCACCCGGAACTATTGCCTCAGTGGGTTTGACATCTCAGGGGTTCTGGTATCTGGGCTTCGTTGGCCAGAACCTGGACTTCTTGGTACATCCACAGATAGCTAACACTTGTGGCCACTCACTCACCAGTGTGCTAATAGTAGTGTACAAGGCAGATGCTGACCCAAAACTGGCAATCCGAGGTGTCCTTTTCCAAGTAAGAAGCTGACTGTGTCCTCAATCCAGAGTGTGTTGTCACCTAATATCCAGGGAATCTGGGAAATATGACTGACAACGAAAGTGTCCTTGGTGAGCTTGGAATTAAAACAAAAGAAAGGATCCATAAAGTCTAGGGATTGAAAACATATGACTCACAGGGTAAATCTGACCTGTGACCTCCTTTTGTAAATAAAGTTTTATTAGAACACAGCCATGCTCGTTTATTTACATGTGTTCCTGGATGCTTCCATGCTATAGCTGCAGACCTGAAAAGCTGCAAAAGGGACCATGAGGCCCTCAAAGCCTAAAATATTTACTACCTTGTCCTTTATAGAAAAAGTTTGCCAAGCCCCGATATAGTCCATATTAGACTCACACCTTATTCTTGTTTCCATGTCCTATAATGCCATTTCTCCCAATCTCCCAAATCTCATCCCTTTAGGGGAGAAACGATTCCCACTGTTTTACTTAAGAACCTCAGAGAGATGCAGATGACTAATCCCAAATCAAAACCACTTGAGCCAAAAATGAGGGGAGAGTTGGACCATATAGCATATTCAAGGTTGAGCTGGCTTTGTTTTCATTCTCTGAACCTCGATTTTAATTTTTTTTCTGTGTCAGTTTCATTCTCACCTACTGTGGAGAGGCAACTTCTCATTGGGAGAAATGACTGCTGGCTGCTTTGGATCTTGAGTGGTGGAGGGATTTCTTTCCCCAAGCTCAAGGTTGAAAAGTCTCAGTGGGTCTCCTGATTGGTACAGCTTTAGTCATGTGTCCATTCCTGGAACCAATCACTGTGGCCAAGGGTGGAAGGTGGTGGGGAACATCATGGGGCCAGCTTGGTCTAGTAACAGAAGAAGGAATGTAGGAGGTACAGAGCCTCTGGGCTGTGGGGCTACACCACACTGAGGGTCACAGCTGCTTTCCTCGATCCCTAGCCCAACCTTCTGACTTCAAACCCTCAACACACCTCAGACCAATTGCAAATTTCTCCTAATCGCCTTCGTTTCTAGACACCCTGGGTTCTCCTGCTAGAGGATCTCCCAAAATGCAATTTGATCATGTCCCTAAACTTAAGCTTAAAATGCTGAAAACATTTCCATCTTGCCCTTCACCCATGGCCTACTGATCAGTAGGAAAGCCTCATGATCAGCTCTTGATTATCTCTTCAAATCCTTCTCTTATCACTTCCTCACATGCACCCTTCAGTCCAGACATCTAGGTCAGGTCAATGTGCAGTTCCTTATTCACGTCTGTGAATTCCATGCCACTCTCCATGCCCAGAATATTCTGCCATCTGTATTCATCTAGCCAGCTTCTGACTCGTAGTTTCCTCCTTAACCCCCTGGGATGCCTAATGGAATTGATGTCCCTCTCTAGCCTGCCACAGTCCTCTGTGCTTCCCGCTGTCACAGACTTATCACACTGCACCATATTCTGTTTGTTCTTGTCTTCATTTACTATGAGGAAATGAAGGAAAGTGTCCCATGCCTCACTCACCTGTGTGCTCAGACACCACACCAAGCTGGCTGTCATTATTTGCTGAATGAAGCATAGAAATGCTCCCACCTTTCCATAAGGAGGAGTCTTCTAGTGATCTATCCCTTCTCCCCAGGTTATGGCAGTTTTCTTTTCTCAACTCCTTTTCCTGTGCTCTGCACTCACTTAAAATAGCATATTCTTTCTTTGCACGTGGCTACATCACTGAATAAGTCTGGTCAAATAGCAACTACTGTGGACCTGGTCTTTTCTATGCCTCCTAGTTCTTGGAGCCAAACATACCCCGTTTTTATTCACAAGTACCATCTACATTCCAAACTTGACTGGGAAAATAGTCTATTATGGTTTTGTTTGAGAAAATAAAAATGCCCATTAGTTTAACATACACACACACGTATGTGAATATGCATGTAAATATATAATGTGTACACACACATCATACACAGATATCAGTAATCCTCAAAAATTACTCAGGTCCACATGGGATATTTCCAGGTGAATCATTGGAGCAGTATACAAGGCCTACCAGACGTCAGGCCTGGGAATCCTCATTACAGAGCTGTATATTCTGCCTGCTTAAACTCAGTGCCTTTAAAGATTTGTAGAGAATGAGACTTGAGATCACAGGCCCAGTATTTGAGTCTTGGCTCTCCCTTTTCTGAGCAATCACCAAGAAATTGTATTCAACAGGGATAAGCTTTCATGTCTACATTTATATAATGCTCATCTCTCCTAGGTGAATGACCACATTTAAAAGGGAATGTGTAGGGAAGTGATTTATAAATTGGGAAATGCTATAAAAATATCAGTTATTACAAAAATAACAATCTACGTATTCAAACCTGTACTAATAATGTGACCTTTGTGGGGAAAAGTATTTTAAACACTACCCTTGTCACAATTTGGTATTTCCCCAACAAAGTGCTATGGCATCTCTTAGGTAATGTAATTACCTAGTGGAATGACAGCTTTTGCAGAGTTAACAACTACCATTCGCAGGACTCCAGCGCCGGGTTTCATATGGAAACCAAAGAGATGCTAACAGATGTGCCTGTTAGGGGCCTCTCTAGGCCCCCTTGCTGGGGCGGTGCAGCTGCTGCTCTGCTTTAGTCTCTGCTAGTTGGGCTTTTGAAATGTGCCTGTACTTTTGTGAGATTCCCCCTATTGGAGCTTTATGGTCTTTACTTTTCCTAAGGACAGCCATTTTCCCTGACAACTCCATGCTGATCCGCAGTAATGATTTTCTACAGACAGTTATAGGTGCTGAATGAATGGTAGGGGCAGGGGCTGCAGGTTTCTGAGGTGCACACACAGCTCAGATGGAGAGAGCAGACAAGCCCTAACAATGAAGGTAGCGGTGACAATGAGGAGATGGCACAATGAGCCATGTGGTTTTTGGCAGTGACACTGGATATTTGCTGAACTGCTCGGAGGCCTTTTTTTCCACCCCCATTTTGGGAGAAAACCAATTTAAACAGTGTTTAGAAGGAGATAACGAGGGAGGTGGCAAGTGAGGAAGTCAAAACTTACAAGATGTTTCTGGTCCTGACATTGATTCTTTTGCCTCGGCCATATTGGTATTTATAAGTAACTCATAATTTGCGTCACCTTTATGTAGCACTTCTGAATCTCCTGCCCACAGGCTGATGTTGGGAGCTATTTGCAAGGCATTCTGGGAAAAGTCTATACTCTGCGCCCTGCAAATGAGAGTTGTTTTTTTTTTAAGTGATTATTATTTCACATTCTGAGCTCCATCAAGCACTAAGCAGTAGACCAAACACACACATATGGACTGTGCCCTGTATGTATTAAAAATGCATTAGTCAGTTTAAGGTTTTCTTTTGTATTTTCTAAGACTTGTCAGTTACAAATGAATAGATCTTCTTTGTAGAGCAAGAACAGATTTAAAATGACAAAACCAGAGCATTTCTCAGAATCCTGGGCAGGGCTGTCACTTAAAAAAAAAAAATCAACGACAACAAAATTTCAAGCAAGCTGTCTTAGACAATTGCCAGATCTGGGGACACACTGCTTCCTCTGAGTCCATGAGTCCTGGCTGGAGTGATTTCTGTAGGAAAACAATCATGGTTATATTCAGGAAAGCTTACTTGGCAAGAAAATTATGATCAAACTGATGTTACTGTGACATAATGTAGGAGTTTACAATTGCAATTTGTTATGAAACAGTGGGACTGAGTCCCAAAGATGGGTATTTTAATGATTCGTGGAGAAGTTGGAAAGAAAGGCCTTGGCAAGGGTGGACGTGATGGCAGATGAGACTGGCAGTTAGGAGGCCTCGCTACTTGTCACTTACCTTGGGAGACCCACAGAAGTCTCAGATCTAGTCTCACCGGTCTAGAAAGTCAGCTTTACCAGAACTGATCATATTTGGGGAGAGCCATTTATACTGAGTTAACTCAGGTGTATAAACCAGGAACAGTGCTGTGTGTTTACCAGGAAAAATGGAACTGTCTGACAGGCCTGCCCTTCTTTTTGGCTCAATCAATACATGCCCTGTAGGCAAACTACACAGAATGTCAAGGGTGCCAGTCAGCTTGGAGTTGGGAAAAGGCAGATGGTTTCATGTCTCCTCACGCACCCACCTTCACAGTCCTAATGGTTGCTGTGGGCATGATGGAGTGCCACCCAGTGTCCCCCGCCCTCAGGAGCCCGTCCTTCCCTGGGCTTCCATTGTTGACATTCTTCCCAATCCAAGCCCTGTATCTTTCTTCAGTTGTGATAATGCTTCCAATTACATTAAAATTGAGGCCAGCCCTATACTCTGACTTCTCTTCAAAATGACATACTTTAAATATTTGCCCAACACTTCTGCACAGGGGTGAGGTGTGCAAGCGGGAGCCCCTTGGCAGTGCTTAGCCTCTCTCTGTTGTTCTAAGGTGTTCATCCCTGGCCCAACCTTGCATTTTACTCTCAGCAAAACAATTGCAGAAAGTGGATCCACCTTCCTAAGAAGTCAGCTTAAAGACCACCTATTATTAGTTGAGCCTGGCTTAACATAACATTCCTCCGAACCACACGTTCCTCCTTGACACAGATTCTTATAGATTAATTCCATCATCACACACACACACACACACACACACACACACACACACACACACACTTTTTTTTTTTAATCCAAGGGTGTTTCAGAATGCTTTTGAATCGGTGCTATCTGCAGCTATCTGCTGGCTTGTTCCTTGGTCCAGCTAAATTCAGAGAGAAATCTTACCTGGCCTGGGGAACTTTTGCTCTATTTAATGATTCAGAGTAAACGGACATTGCATGGCTCTAAAGCCCGTCCATTCGTTTTGTTTTTAAAAATCATTCCATCACTCATTTATCCTTCCATGCAGCAAATGGTCACTGATAGTCTTCCAGGTTGCGCCTGGCAAAGGTTAAGTACATAAAGAAGGGCAACACGCAGTCCTTTCCCCAGATCCATGTCTACAGGGGAGACAGGCAGTTAAATCGATCAGTGTAACTCAGTGTGGTGAATGCGGTGATTCAGAAAACTTGAGAATACAGAGAAAGGCCACTCACCTGAGTACCCGGCAGGGCTTCAGAGGGGCTTCCTGGGCTAGGTTGTGTAAGAAGTGGCCAGCTTTAGGGATGCGGGGCGGTGCACACTAGGCAGAATGGAAACACAGTCTTATCCATTCCGAGCTGAATCTGTGGTTTCAGTCTAAAGGCAGCATGAGCTCTCTCTAATATTTACTTGGGGGTTTCTCTCACCCTTGCCCAAGCGTTTCCTGCATGAGAGAGTGAGAACAATATTGGGTGGCAGAACTCCTGGATCTAACAATAGCCACTAGTGAAAGTCCAGTTCTTTATGGTTTCTTAAACAAACCCATGTTCATTATCATTTGATTTTCTAAATAAGCCCTATGGCGGATTCTCAGTTGGAATGATTTTGCTCACAGACCACAGTTGGCAATGTCTGGAGACTCTTTGGATTGTTACACTGGGTGTTGGGAGGTTGTTACTGGCTTCTATCGGGTAGAGAGATGCTGTCAAACTTCCTACAGTGCAGTGCACACGACCTGCTCCCACAACAAATAATTATTTATCTGACACAAAATGTCAAGAGTGCCGAGCTGAGAAACCCTGTCTTGAGAGGATCTCCATATTTAAAAAGGGAAACTGAGTCCCTGGGTCTAGCTTTATCTAACCCACTTGATCATGACCTCTAATTCTTCTACATAAACCAAATATTTATTTTTAAATTAAATGTCCTATAAAACCTTCCAAATCCGAGGACCTTGAGTGCATGGATTGAAATGTAGATTTCAACCAACAAATCAGTAAATAAAGTATTTCTCCCTGCTGCAGAAGTTACTGATGTGATATGTTGATTCTCAATGCAGTGTTTTATTTGGATAATAAGTAAAGATTTCACTCAGCTAGAAACCTGGAGGTGCCTTAAATGTATGTGGCTGGGGTGACTTTGCGGAACACCTGCTCTCTGCCTCCAACCTCCTCTCTCCTCCCCAGCAGTCTAAGCCTGTGCATTCTAGGGACCCTCAGAACCATCTGGAAATTGAATTAGAAGGCAGCATAATTCATATGGTGGCAATGTGGTTTCCAGAACTTGTTGAGATCATTAAAGGTTACCTGTGTCCATCAGCCCCTCCTCTTCCCACCAAAACTCTTCAAACTCCCCATCACCTGACCACCTGCACCCCTGCCCTTAGAGACAGGTGACTGTGCCATGGCATTTGAAGGTATGGAGAGCAGTCCCACTGAAGGGTCAGCTAATTGCTAAAATATAGTGAAAATGAAAATCGCTAAAATATAGTGAAAATAAAAACCTCAATTCATTGAGCTCTTCTTATGTGCTTTCTATATGACAACCCTAAAAGATGACTGTTATTCTTTATTTTTGACAGATGAAGGAACTGAGGCTATGAGAGGTTAAGGACTTGCTTTGCTTTGATTTGATTTTTTTTTAAGGGAATAGTGAAAGCTTGACAAAAGATGTGAGTGTTACATTGGAAACTTATAACATTTATGGTCCAGATGAGATGGAGGGAGGATGTTCGTTGAATAGTCCCTGTAAGATGTTTGACCCATTTGTACCAGGATTGGTCTGGCAGTGCAGTAGCATGATGGAAAAGCATGGTCTTCATAAGCCTTACTTTCCACACTTCCAAAATTGAGGCAGCAATTCTTGCCTTACAGTTTGAATGCTTTAATGTATGTTAAATGAAAACTGTAGTGCCTAGAACATAGTAGGTGCTCAATAAATAATGGTAGCTATCACTATTTGTTCATTCATGCAGATACGATCTTTAGTATCTTCAAAGCTGGAAAGGCTCAGGGAAATTGGAAGAATGTGGAATGATGACACATGAGGTTGCTCAGCATTAGCATTTTTTATGTGGGTCAGATTAATTCCATTGAATCCCCTAGCATGTATTTTCAATTCTGTAAATCCATAGGGCTTGGTTAAGAAAGTTGGTTGGCAAATTCTTATTCAATTGAATTAGTAAATCAAGTCATTTATATATATATATATATATATATATATATATATATATATATATATATATATATATGAAAATAAATTGGGGAACAGTGTTTTTTTCCAGGACCTGTCAGCTCCAAGTCAAGTAGCTGTTTCAATTTAGTTGTGCAGGGTGCATCTCTGGCTCACGTGGATATCAAACCAGCAAGCTTGGTGTCATGAGCATTGAGCTCTAACCAACTGAGCTAACCGGCTGCCCCCAAATAGAGTAAGTTTTGACCACATCATCTGCTGATTTATTCAACTCCCTTTTTCCCATTCCAAGTTCATTCTTGAAGGAAACATTTCCTATTTAGGTTTGATAAAAACAAATCTAGTTCTTTCTCTTCATCAGTTACTCTGCTAGACACTGTCATTTATTACTTGGATTCCCATGGAAATACTTCTCAATAGGACTACAAAATTGAGGGCTTTCTTTGATCCCCAACAATTTAAAACCTCCTCTGAGAATCTGACATCAGCCTCTCTCTCATTTTGCCATCAGCAAAAGAAAGAGCCAGTGGAGAGGGAAAGAATAAGGATGACAGTATTTTGTGGGCTAAAAAGAAGCACCTTCTGGTCAACACATCAGGTTGAAGAATATTTATTTTTAAATTAAATATTTAAGAAGAAAGTTACAACCACTGCAGTACATGTTTTTTAGTTAGAAAGGCAAGTTCTTATTTTTTACCAGATAATAAATACCCAATGAATCAAGGTGGATAGAATTACACTGTACAACTGTACATATATTCCAATAGGCATTTGTTTTTGTTTTTCCCAGGGGAAACTGCATAGGATTGAATTATGACCCCCCCCAACTCATATTCACTCAAAAGCTCAGGATGTGACCTTATTTGGAAATTGTGTCTTTGAAGATATAATTTAATTTAAGATGAGGTCATACAGAAGTAGGATGGACCCTAAATCCAATATGACTGGTGTCTTTATAAGACTAGGAGAGAATGCAGAGACACAAGGGAGAACTCTCTATGAAGGCAGAAGCAGAGATTGGAGAGGTGCATCTGTAAACCAAGGAGGCCAAGGATTGCTAGAAACCACCAGAAGGTAGGACTGAGCCCTGGTACAGATCCTCCTCAGAGGTCCCACGAAGCACCAATCCTGCCAACACCTTGATTTCATACTTCTAACCTCCAGAACTGTTAAACAATAGAGTTCTGTTGGCTGACCACCCAGTTTGTGATATTTGTTATAATACCCATGGGGAATTAAGTATTCATGTTTATAAAGCCTCAGTAAAGAATGTTATTGGGGTGCTTTGAAACCAGAAGTAGTCAAACCTAGATGGACTTGATGATCAACCAAAATTCATCATCATCAGCTTCTGGCAGCGTCTTTCTTTCACCTGCCCGGGTTCCTGCATACCAAATAGTGTCATAGACGCCTTTGAATAGAGGCTAATTTCTAGGTAGAAATTGCCAGTTACTATAAAGTTGTCATATCGTGCCTTTCCAGTTTAAAATTCTCTTCTGGTCTACATTTGACTGTTGTTTTGTTTTTCAGTTGACCTTTGTTCTGAATTGAACTTGAGCAAAAATAATGGGATTTGATATGACAATAAGATATTGGCTCAGTTTTCTATTATAAGAGAATTCAATTCACAGTGTGAAGAATGCCAGTTGGCCTTGCGTTCCAGTTTGTGATCAATGTTTTAAAGAATTAGAGGTGTTTTTAGGCAGGCCCTTAAAGTTTAAGGACCTAAAAAAAACAACAAGAAAATGGCAAGACCAGCCAAGTCTTTTTTCTTATTTTTAATTTTTATTAAATGTATTGGGGTGACACTGGTTAGTAAAATTATATAGGTTTCAAGTGTACAATTCTATAATACATCATCTGTCTATTGCATTGTGTGTTCACCACTCAGAGTCAGTTCTTTTTCCATCACTATACAGAGGGTGCCAACAAAATGTATACACATTTTAAGAAAGGCAAAAACTATATTAATATTGAAATACTCAATAACTGATACTGATAACAAAAGATGAATACGAGTCATATGTATACATGTTTTTTGGCAGCCCTGGTATTTTTTTAAAGGGCTAGATAGTGGAGTGTAGGTTCTATGGGCCTCATACCATCCCTGTTGCATATACTTCTCTTTCTGCTCTCTCTCGCCTTCTCCCCTTACCTCACACTTCCCCTCCCCCTCTTGCTCCCCCTCCTCCCCATCTCTCTTCTTCAACAAATTCTTAAAATGTATAAAAACCATTCTTAAGTACCAGGCCATGCAAAACATGTCAAGAGCTGGATTGGGCTCATGGAACATGGTTCCCTGACTCTTACTCTAGATGGATCATACTTTCCTGTTTCTTTGTGTGTCAGGTATTTTTGGATTACATCTATAGCATTGTGATTTTTATGTTCTGAAACGCTTGATGCTATTATATTCTTGTGAAGAATGTTAATATTTTTTGGTGGTGGCAATTTACTCGTGTGGCTTAAACTATCATCTGTCAGCAGCTCAAACCTCAGTTCAGTTCATTTGTCCTCAGCTGGGGTGGACGCTCCCTGTGTGTTCAAAACCAATGGTTCAGCCAGAGATTTTTGGAAGAGTTTATGCATAGAATTTAAGGCTCTACTGTCTTTTCTGGAATTTTTCCCTCACTTTGCAGCAGCTGTGACTTATGCATAGTTTATCCTCTGACTCTACAGTTTAGGAAAGCTGCACGTTTCAGCAAGTAGATACCAGAGGTAACACCTCTAAAGCTCAGTTTACTCATGTGTAAAATGGAAATAATAATAGTACCTGAACCACAGGTCTGTTATGGGATGACAGGATATACTGTAATGCATGAAAGAGACTCTGCACCAAGACCAGAACATACCAAGTCCTACACGATATTAATTCAGTTTGATTTAAAACTCTATAAATTTTCCAGTGCATCTTCAACCCACTCTTCTCTTCTCACTTGAATAAATACCACTGATTAAGAAACTGTTATGTGCTAAGCACATATGGCTATTTTGTTATGCACATTTGGTCACATAAGGTGGGTTTTATGACCTTCATCTTACAGCCAAGAAATCAGACTTTGTGAGGTTAAGTGTCCAGATTTCCCTTCCGTCCTATTAGCTTGATGTTTCTTCACAGCCCCTTGTGGAACTTTGCCTGACTAGTCCAGCCCTTGCCGGCTTGGAGGAACTGTTTGGTAGACATATGCGTACACTCCCTTTCACTTGTACCGTACCTCACACTGTACTGGATGCTCGAAGGATTCAAAAATATTCTAAATATCTTTTGTTTTATTAATTAATCCAAATAGGATGGAGGATATATTGCCTGCGTGCACTGTAATCTTTCTGAAACACAAAATTTGCCCCCGTTATTCTCCTGATCAGCTCCCCATGGCCTACTGGTGGAAGCCCAACCTGTGTGCCTTGTTAGAAGCAGCTCTCGGCGACCTCACTGCTGCCAATCACTTCAGCCCCAGCCCTCACTGCTTCCGCCTCGTCCAGCTGAGTCACACTCTTGCAGTTAGTACGGCATCCGTCCCTTGGCTCCCTCTGCTCACCCGTCTCTTATGTCTTCTTCACTCTTTCCCCCAAAACGTATTCTCCAGGACTCAGTATAGGGACATCGTCTCTATGAAACCTCTGCTTTTGTTCCCGGTTATTACTGAATACCCATTCCCCCATGTCCCACTTCACCCCGTGTAGAATTTTATTGCAGCATCCAGAAAATTGGATTTTATTTGCTTGATTAGGTGTTTGTTTCCTCCTCTAGATGGTGGAGGTAGGAAATCTCAATTCACTCATTTCTTTTACATGAGGGTCTAGCATCATAGTTAATAAATATTTTAGTTAATTTTAGTTTGTTTTTTGATGCACTCATTGTGTCTGCTTCACAGTTTGGACACCTTATTCCATAACTTACCTGCCATTCAGTCAGAACTCCTATGGGCCCCCACACAGGCTAGAATGTTCTCACCTGACTTCTGCACATATTCTTTTTGTATTGACTTTATCTACACCCCTCCAGCTTCTCACCCTGCAGGGGAAGGAGTCACCACTGTTCTCTGCCTAGTGTGACACTGGGCCACACACTGACTCACACTCTGCCTGTGTCAGTCAAGCTGATCTCCTCGCTGCCTGTTCTCTGCCTAGTGTGACACTGGGCCACGCACTGACTCACACTCTGCCTGTGTCAGTCAGGCTGATCTCCTCGCTGCCCCTCCATAAGTGACACTTATGGAGACCTCCACCCAGGTATTCAGCCTCACCTCCTCCTCAAACGCTCCCCTTGTCCCCGTCTTAACTTTAGACAGCTCCACTTCTTAAGGTCTCTTTTGTAGTTGTTGTATTCCAGAAGGATTGCTTGCATTTGTATCATACTTTATAATTTATAAGGATCATTCTATTTAAGCCCAAATGTTGTCTTGTGAATTATTATGATCATCATGCCAATTATAGAGATTAATACCTTCCTTATTGTGCCACGCAACACATTATGGATAGTAGGGGGCTCAGAAGAGGAGCTTAAAATGAATTTAATGAATATTTGTTGGCCACTAAAATATGGAAATCCCTGGTCATGTTGCTGTAAGGCACAGAAAGGTGATCACATTATAGTCTTTTGCTCAGGATGCCAAAATCTGGTAATAATGATGATGATGATGATGATGATGATGATGATGATACTACTACTACTACTAATAATAATAATAATAGGAGAAGGAGGAGAAGAAGGTGGCAATGACAAGTGTTTTGGAGTGTCTGCTGTGTGTCAGACATTTCAGTACATTTAATGTATTTAATTGATTTTCATCCTCACAGTACTCCTAGGAGGTGGGCATTGCCATATCATTTTTATGGGCATGGAAACTGGGTTTCAGACAGGTTGACTGGCCCCCCAAATGTCAACAGCTTGTGGGGCAGAGCTGTACCCTTGAGCTCTGACTACCTGGAGCCAGAGTGCCTTTTCCTCCACTGCCCCACACTGCCTCTTGGGAGCAGATAACTGGGGTACAGTGTAAACTAAGTGATGAAGAAGAATGGGGCTTTGAGATAGAGAAGAACCTGGGACTTGGGTTGGAGCTTGATGTGGGTAAAATGATAGAGGAGAGATTCTGGGGGAAGAACAGAGCCTCAGCTGCCGCCTGGGGGGATCGCAGAAGGAGTACGCCTGGAAAGGTCCATGCAGTGCAGTCCACATAGAGCTTGGGCAGGTTTCTGAATAACTGAAGAAGCAGAATCAACCAGAACTGGGGGCTGATGGAGTTTTAAGGAGTGTCATGGGCTGAATTGTATCTCCCCAAAATTCCTCTGTTGAAGTTCTAACCCTCAGTACCTCAGAATGTGACTGAATTTGAAGATTGCATCTTTAAGAAGGTAATTAGGTTAAAATGAGGGCGTTACAGCAAGCCCTAATCCAATGGGACTGGTGTCCCTATTGGGGGGGAAGTGAGGACACACACACACACAGGGAAGGCCACGTGAAGACACCGCAAAAAGGCAACCATCTGCAAGAGAAGGGGCCTCAGAAGAAACTCCTCCCATCAACACCTTGATCTCAGACTTCTAGCAAGCAGGATTGTGAGAAAACAAATTTCTATTGTTTAGATGGTTAAGCCACCTGCTCAGAAGTACTTTGTTATGGCAGCCCTAGCAAACGAATGCATGGAATTATGGAGAAAAGTTTTATCTGGAAAACTGAGTAAGAATATGTATATAGAGGATGACAAAAAACATATATACATTTTAAGAAAGGACAAAACTATATTAAAATTGTAATAATATATATATCAATAACAAAGGATGAATACAAGTCATGTTTGACTTCTGTAGTTTCAAGAGGTGCTCAAAGTGGTTACCATCAGCATAATTATAATATATATATATATATATATATATATAATGTTATATATAATATTATATATATATATATATTCTGTTTGGAAAGAAAAAGACTTTTGTTAAGAGCATCAATATTTGTTAATTGATCTCTTCATTGATTATGCATAGAGACTGATCCATTTAAGGAACTCAGTTGAGACTGATTCGAAAGCTGCTGGTGCTGTGCAATTTAGTATGTGACACAGCATCTCATAAATGACCTGTCTTGATCTGTGCTCCAACTTCACTCTGACCAGAATGAGAAAAAACGTTTCACTGTTGTAATGTCATCTTAAGTTTGAAATATGACTTGGCCCTTCTCCTTCTCCGTTGTTTTAATAAAGGTTCGAGGGCTGAACAGAGATTGGAATCAGGCTTAGCAGACCTGAGGCTGATTTTAACTCCACAGAAATTGAGATTTATGAACTTCTTATTAGCTCCTTAAAACAAAAATGATGAAACTTGAAATCCCCATCTGTCAAGATTAAGAAGGAAAGAATTTAATTTTGCTCTTAAAATATTACTTTAATGAATATCATTCCTCTTTACCTTTCCCCTTTTTTGTCACTTGGGAGCAATATCCCCATGAAGAGTTAAAAAGCGTTTAGGAGTAGAAAAATTGAAAGCCAGAATCTTTATTTTCAGTTCCACAAATATGTTGAGCATTTAGAATGTGCCAGAAATCCTGCCGGGCTCCAGGGAATACAAAGATGAATAAAACAAGGTACCTGATCTGAGTTCTAAGCAAAGTTCCTCTGCCTAAAGATACATATGTTTTATACCTATTACGTGTAAAGAAATTCATGACACTTTTCCACTCAGTCTTTACAATTATTTTGCAAAGTTCTTTTAATGAAAGATTAACTAAATTGTGCAGGGTTGAACTGATCACGGCGATTTGATCCCAGTTCTGATTCCAAATTTCTAGAAGACTGGACTGTTGTTTGGATCAGCCATCACAGATGGCTTCCCATGACCTCTGTATTATGGCTTCAAGTCAAATCAAGCCATGCTGGCTGGCTACCAAAAGGATGTGTTGAGAGTTCACCTCGGGAATATGGTGCCTGGTCAGATCTGCAGAGGGCTGTGTGTGTGTCTAGGAGATTTTTCTCTACTCTCATCTTTTAGTGGGCTATGGTCTTGCTTGTGCAGTTTTCTCTGGAGTCTATTTTGCGAAATATAATTGAAATCGAAACTCCAGTGATTTTTAATCATACTCCCAATTTATATCTCATGTAACCATATGCCAATGTTCTAGGAGTGTTACAGGGATCTGAATTATGCTGAAATTGGATTAGGCAAATACACATTTTCCTTAAAAAATAGATACCCAGAGCAGTAATTTAATTCCACCAACTCGAAAGATTCTCTCAGAAATACCCTGTGTATCTTATCAGCAGCTCATTGTGAGTTTTCTTCTGAGCCTATTTTCTCTGCCTTTTCATTTTCTTCCAGAAACCACTGTATTTAACAAACATTAGTGGCTGTCGGCAGTCAATTTATATCAGACTCATCCCTCAATGTGAGGAAATCAGGTTTTCAGAGGAAACCATCGAGTCCCTTCCTCCACTCTTCAATTTTGGGGAAAGCAAAATAGAATGCAATTAAGTGCCATTTCCCTTGGAGTAGGTTCTTTAAGCTCTATCGCAGTTTGAGTATTTGAAGTTATTAGGCCGGAGCTTTGGATCCTAATTGGCTGTGAGACAGGTTATCTTATTGTTCAATAATAACACCATGGTTTGCTGAGAACACTAATGTGAGCAAACACTACTGAGAGGGTGCTGACTTGGGGGTATCGTCACGCTGTACATTCTTTTGGAATAATTCTCATGATTAATAAAGGCAAAGACAGATATATAGCAGGAGAAGAAATAAGATTGGAGCAAAGATACCTTCTCAAACAACTCACTGGATGGAGTGCACATCACTTCAGAAGTGACATCATGGGGTGGTTACACTTATGGTTTCCGGCCCCAGATGGCCTGGGTGAGTATCCATGTGCCACTCCTTCCTAGCTGGGTGACCTTGGCCAATCCATTTCATGTTTCTGCATCTCAGGTATCTCAGAAGGTTGCTCAGAGGACTCTGTGAACTCACACATGTGAAGAATTTAGTATAATGCCTGGTACCTAAGACATATCCAAGAAATGTTTTCTGTTGATGTTATTTTAGAGCTCTGTTTAATTGTCTGTGATAGGCAAAATAATGGCCCGTTAAAAATATTTACACCCTAATCCCTGGAACCTATGACTGTTTCCTTATAATGCAAGACGTTTTGCAGATCGGATGACGTTAAGGATTTTTAGATGGGGAGATTATCCTGGGTCATCAGAGTCAGCCCAATATAATCATAATAGAAAGATTGAGGCAGGAGACCCAGTCATAGTCGGAGATGTCAAGAAGGAAGCAGAGGTTGAGGCTATGACTGCTGACGTGGACGATGGACAAAAGCACAAGCCAGGGAAAGCAGGCAGCTAAAGCACAAGCTGGGGAAAGCAGGCAGCTTCTAGAAACTGGGAAACACAAGGAAGCTGCTTCTCTGGAGCCTCCAGGGGGAATGCAGGCCTGCCAGCCCTGATTGACAGGCTTCTTACCTCTGAAACTATAAGATACGCAATATAATTGTATTGTTTCAGACACTAACTTTGTGGTAGTTTGTTACAGCAGCTACAGGAAACTCATACATTAGGCTCTATTCCCAAATGTTCAGTCGTTCCTTATTGCTTCCAGCTGAAAGTTCAAGTTACCTCCCATTATGACTTTTAAGCCACATTTTCTACTTTCTCAAACATGATCTCTGTTCTACAGCAAAATGTATGTATTCCCTTTCTTAAATTTCCCTCCTGCCCTGTCATTTCTTTAACGCCATGTAAGCTTTGACTGGAAAGTCCTTTTTCCTCCTCTCCCTATACAAAAATTATTACCCTGCCTTCTTGGCCAAGACCAACTGGTCCCACAGTCTTCCTAACCCTAGCTTGTCCTTCATCCTGGCCCACAGATCTGTCCTCGAGACCTAGTGATGTGCAGATCCCCCTGACTGATAGGAAATATTCAGATAGTGAAAGTATGAGTAGATTCAACCACAACCCTCTGTCACTGCGGGCCTGTGTGATGCACCGGAGCATATTGTTGCTCACTGGCTCCTGGGGCTTCCTCTAGTCTCAGAGCCCAGAGGCTGAGCCTGAGCCTGTGAGCCTGTGGCTTCAGGCAGCCCAGCCTGGGCATGAGCTGTGCACCCTGGTTCTCAGGAGGACGGCCAGGCAGTTACTGCTTTCCTGTGTCCCAAGCTGGTGGCTGGGGTCCTGCTTGCCTGTTCAGGGACCTCTGCCATCTCCGCCTCCTCCAACCACAGGTAATCCTCTCCACTCACAGAGCTCCAAGTTCTCATCCTGCTTTCAAGGTCAGCATTATTCACCTAAACATGGCACCTCACCGTGATCTAACCTCTCCCTCCTTCCCAGCTTCCCGCCTGTCCTTTGTCACACCCCATTCACTAGGGCCCTTCTCATACTGTAAATGAAACAAAACCATCATGGTGTATTTTAACATGATAATCACTTCTTTGGGTGGAGATAAGAAAGTGATCCTATTTAAATCTAAAGCATATTTTTTTGTTTGTTTTGTTTTGTGTTTTTGGTAAAGGATAAAAGAAGTTCAGGCTAGGACTGAGAATCACATGATGTAGGAATCAGAGTCTGGCTGGGAGGTCAGTTTTAATGGAAATGGGTGCTCCAAAGCAATCAGTTCATTCAACTCAGATCAAAAGTGAAGGAACTGAAGAGAAAGGAAAGAATTTACCTGCAGTCACACAACAAATTAATGACCGAATTCCTGACTTGGTTCTTGGTTCTTACCTAGTTTATGGTAGTAGAAAGTAGCAATTCTTTTTTTTCCCCCCCCAATTTTACCTGATTTTACTCTTTTCTAGGTGTAATCATTTGAGGTCCAGCAACACTGGACCTCAGATTCCAGGTCCTGAACTTGGAAGTGGTAAAGAAGTTCCACAATTTAAACAGAATCAAAATGATCAACTATGTTAATTTCTAAAAGTGACCTTTGTAAAGAACATAGAAAATTATTTCAAATTACTATCATAAATATAATTATCAAATGTGTAATGTTCTTGCTCAAACTGGAGGGTAGCAAAGAATGTGGACTTTATTTTATTTTTCATTAGTTGCAGGTATACAAAACAATGTAATAGTTAGACATTTACACCCCCCAGATTATTTCTAAACATATTGAGTAGATGCATGCATGTACACACACACACACACACACACACACGCACACACACACACATGCACACGCACACATGCAGAATGGTCAGTACAGAGAGCAATCAGGCTATTATCTCCATAGAAATGAACTCTATATTTAAGTGGCATAAGGCAGGGGAATACTCTTTCAGAGAAAAATTACCTGTAGCAAAATGCATTTCAGAGGGGGATGGCTTGCCTTAGACTGCTGAGACCCCAAATCAATGAAGAACCACAGTGGACATGGTACTCTAAACTATGACCCCTTTGTCCTTCTCTTTCTGAAAGTCCAAATTGGTTCCGTAAAAAGAAATGAACTTTCCAGATGATAAACTCTTTCTTCACAAATATGGGTACAAAGCTGAAGAGGATGGGAGGTTACCAATCTATGCTATAATTTAGCAAGATAGCTGCAGAAAAGTGTTTGAAAAAGTGTTTTTTAGCAAGATAGCTGCAGACAAGTTAAATTTCTGCTAATATGAAAAATACTATGTTCAGAATCCCACCTTTCTTACTTTGTGATTTCCATTTTGGAAGTTGAGCAACCCAAACAGATACTGACTAACTCATAAATTATCCCACTAGAGACCCAGTGGAATTCATCATAAGGGTAAACAGCGATGGCAGAGGAATTCAACTTGGCAAATACAAAGTGTGATCAAACAAGACACATTGCCATTAATCCCACTCAAAATACTCCCCCTCACTTTGAACACACATATCCCATTGTTCTTGCCACTTTCTGAAACAGTTTACTGTAATAATTTTTTACTGTAATAATTTTGTTTTTTAATTTAAACATTCACTGTATTTTTTGATCACAGCTCATATGTACTCAACACCTACCAGGAGCCAGGGACAGTGTTACGTTTTGAAGGGACAGAGTTGGATAAAATGGCATGTGTTCTCGAGGTAAGCGTGGGGCTGCAGGTGTGTCAGAAATATTTACAGAATAATCGAAGGAGACTTAATCAAGGAATGAGGCATGTACAGAAAACTGGAATGCTGCGTTAGGAGACCACTAACTGCGTGTACACAGAGTACAAAGGTAACACCGAGGAGAGAGGGACGGAGTTGAGGGAAGAAATGGAGACAAACAACAGGAAAGACTTTGCAGGGAGTTGCTTCTCAATTGTGCTGTCAGATGAATACAGGTTTCTCATACATAGAGGGTGAGGTGGAGCCCATGGAGCCCAGACAACAACTGGCCTTTGCACCCTGGGCCTCACTTAACACTGCCTCTGCTGCTTTGAAAGCTGTACCTGCACACAGTTATTTTTTTTTTTTTAGCTGAGCCATCCTGCCACCTGTTGGTAGCTCAATGGCAGCTCAGCTCGGGCTGGGCATCAAACTGCCGTTGCTCAGAGCTCAGCTCGCACTCTTGAGCAAGCTCTTAACCAACTGAGCCTCTCGGCCAGTCTCTTGCACACAGTTCTTATTGAAGCTGTTCTGTCTCCCCCCACCCATGCTTCTAAAATGGATATAGTACCCATTTTCCTTGGGCCACATTGAAGCAAAAACACATGCCTCCTTCATCAGGAGAATTGTAAGGCCCCAAATATCTTAAGCTGCCACTTCTTGAAAAGTTTCTGTGTGATCTTTTACCAGAGAATTTATTTTTTACACTTCATTGACTGGCTGAAGTGCATTGAGGGATTTTTTTTTTCCTATTTCTAGATGTTTCTAGTCAGTTTTACATCACAAGAAACTTCCTGGTGACATTTAAACAGGGGATATCATCATTTGTCAAGAACCTGTCTCTAGTCTCTCAGTAAACTGGCAGTAAACAGACAGGTGAAGCAATAACATAAGAGTAATAATGATAATAGTTATGATACTAAGTCAAACTTGGATATTTTCTTCAAAGAAATGAATTCTTTTTTCTTAGTAAAAATCCTTTAGGCTTCTTTCAAATTCAAAACAAATGCCAATTTTATTTCCTTTGAAAACGTTTTTAATCTTGGTGATTGAGGTTGTGGTCTCTGCGTATTACTGATGGCGAGTTTGGAATCTTAACCCAAGTCCCTACAAATCCAGTAGGATAGCAACAGATTGGGTCAATCTTAAAGTTTTCATCTGGGAAGACTCTTTCCTGACAGTGGAATCATCTTAGCTAGCCGTCTTCAAGCTGGCTAGTGTTAACTAAGACTTGTCTCTTTTTCTTAATATTTAACATTCCTTCCTGGAAGTAAAAGCTGATAAAAAACATTTTTGTTCTTCTTGCTGTTCTCTTTGATGTCTTATTTTATTCCTGCCCATTGGAAGTCTTGATTTGTTAACGCACTTAAGTCCCTCTTCATGCACATGATTCCTGGATGTGAGATCCGAACAAAGCTAGGCATGTGTTACCCTTATTTTTATAGCAAAAAAGAACTGCTACATGTCAAAGTCCATTACGTTGTTTTAGTTTCTCTTCTGTGACTAATGTGTTAACTCTTGTTGGGTGATTTTCTCATCTTAATCTCATAAAAATATTGTTCACAGTCATTAAATGATTTAAGTTGACAACATAGGGACAAACTTCCTTTAGCTTATATATCTTTTTTTCTCCTTTTATTTCTATTCAAAGCCGCCTATATTTTTCTAATTGTAGCAAGGAAATGTCCAGCAACATTAGGCCTCAAAAATCCTGATTCTAAAATATCAATTTCCAGAACTCACATAGAAATTAGTTTTAAAATGTGTATATGTAACTTTTTAAAGGAAGAACTGGATGAAACAATATTTTTTATTTTGTTTATTTAATATTTCATTTTTTTATGTTGATTATTTATTGCTGTAAGATTCCTAGATATTTTGGGCAAAAAAAACCAAGGTACTTAAGACAGCTTGTGGCAAAGCATTCTTATTATGACTGAGATTCAAAAGCTTTTAAAAAAAATCTTAAGAGCTTGGAAGTGAGTCACCTTCTTGGGTGAATAGAAGCTTTTTTTTTTTTAATGTAAATGGATTTTTTTTAATGAGGAATTAAAATGTACAGGGCATATTTTTACATCTTATGCTGCACAAGCTGAAAGGTCTGGAAGTTTACTTCAGTTTTTGTTATGTAAATTCTGTTAATGGGCTTAAAGAACTGGGCTCTGTAGGTAGGACCCTTGGGTGCACCTGCAGTCACATCAAAATTTCAGAGAAATCTTTTCTCTGGGCAAAGAAGGAGACAGGGAGAAGGGGGTTGGGGTGAGGAGAAATGTGTGATGGGGAGGGGAAACATTTCAAGATCCAGTTTAATGAGAGCTCTAAGCTCCAACAAGGAAAACTGTGCCTCCATTTGGGAGTTTCAATTAGAATCTGTTCTTTCATTCTCAATTTTTTTTCTTTAATTTGATGCTTGTGTTCCCTAAACACTTTGATTCTAGCATTTCAAAGTCCCTGCCCTTTTACAAGGGAAATATTAATTTGGACTCTTTTTCAGTTGGTTCCTTCAGTTCTGGGGTATTGTTCCTCCAGCTGGCTTTTACAAAATCAGATCCTTGAGTGAGGGGATGTTTGGGACAGTGGCTAGAAGCAGTCTTGAATTTTGTTGTTCTGTTTGGGAGAAAACACCTGATGTGTTGTAAATGGATCTAGGAAAAGGCCAAATCATAGTTTATTATTTTCCTTTTGCTACTGTATTTGCCATAGATCTGAACAATACCTTATATTTCCTAAAGGCTTGTTTATTTCACCCCTCTTGCACTTAATTTGAAAACAGTATTCGAGCTAAGAAGGACATCAGATCAAACAATCCAATCTCCTTTCCAAATAGGAGCCTTCTCTGAAAATTAAAGTATAATGTGGTATCTCTGTTTCCTAGACTTAATTGTCTGGTGTTTAGTCTTAGAAATTTTTGACTATTTAAGGAGAGCTATAAACCCTCTCCCCTGAAAAACTGACATTTGCATTCATACACACCATTTTATGGGGTCCATAGGCCTGCCTGTCGGACCCCATTCTGGACCACCTGGGATTCCCATGGGTCCCAAGGGGAGGATTTCTCGCTGTGTTCAAATCGCCCACACAGTGGTCATTCTGCTCCCCTCTTCCCCTCCTTCTCCAGGGAGAAAGAAGCTATGGCTTCCTCAGGTGGCTTATCCTGTTCTGGTTCTGCTTACGATGTTCTTCTTTTGATTAAGTTGAAATGTCCCTCCCTTCAGTTCTATCAGAGGTTTCCATCTCTACTTCTGGTTTTCTCACAGAACAACTGATTCCTTTCCCTGTGATCGCTCTTCATAAATTTGACAGCGAAATTAATAGTCAGTCCTGGGTCTTGTTTTAAATTTACTCTGAGTTTTTCCAGCTCTCATTTTACTTGGTGTTCATTGTTTGTCACTAACCGTGTACCCTACCCTAGAAAGGATGTGCAAACACTGGCTATGAGTTTGGCTAACTGGTGGGCGGTAGTAACAGGGTCTACAGTTTGTATGCAAAGAAAATGTTGGCAGAGATCTTGAAACAAGATAAGCAATGATCTGATTTCTACTGAAAATGTTTTAAGGTTCCTTATAGGGAACTGATTAAGAATTGTGGGTTGGCACAGCTGTAATTTGTAAACTAGTATTTCCGGGGGGTGGAGACAGAATTCCAACAATAGCCGTGTTAAAGGCGAAAAGCAGAATAACTGCAACGTATGTGTAATCATTCTTGCAGATATGCAGTGCACATTAAATGGCAGGTATGCCAGTCAGTCCATAAAAGACTGGAAAAGAGATCCTCTGAAGGCAAAGGAAATGAAGCATTTTATGTCCAAGAAAGATAAGTTTTAAAGCCAAGCAGCATGATACAGGGTTCAGTTTCCAGCTCTAAAACAGAGCGAGTTGCTTCAGCTTTCATATCTTCTACTGCTGTGTCAAGAAGAATAAAGCAAAAGTGGGGATAATATTACCAATTCCTAAAGAGATTGTAATATTGTCCACATTAAATAATGAATTTTAATCACTGTACAGTTACGGATATTTGGTGGGGGGCATAGGGCTGGTTGCATTCTCTTCCGACTTTCCTCAGTTTAGCAATACCCTTTCCAAAGTGCTATGCCACTTGTCCCTTCATTTGATCTGTACCTGATTTCTAATTATTATTATCCACATTGTCTTAGGGGGAGTCTCAGACACAGAGCAGGGATGTGTCTAAGATCATAAAAAAAACTATATAGTAAAAGCTAATTTAATTCCACTTCTATTCGGTGAATAAATGTAATTTTTTCATACTACTAAGTTCAGAGCTTCCATAAGAGGAGAGTAAAATTAAAATTTCCCTGGAGAGAGCAAGATCAGATAAAATCCACAATGGCAAAGCGAGATCACCATATGCAGAATTTACAAGTGAAACTCTTAGAGCTGCTTCTTGGGCTCTTGGGTTCATCAGTTAAATGAACACATGGAAGGAGCCAGAATGGCTCCACTGCTGCCCAGGAATGACTAAATGACTGGAATTGTTTTCTCTCTGAAAACAACTGGAGAATCGGTCAAAATATATGAAGCAATTGCTTTAAGATGTTGGACAACAGGCTGTGTAAGACTATGATCTCTGAGAGAAGGGAAACAAGTCCAATAAGCCCCACAATCACCCCAGTTTTCTTCTGGGAAGCAGTTTCCAGATTGCAGCCTAAACAGAATGCCGAGTTTCCCTGAATTGGGAAGACAGACATTGAAAGCCTAGGCAACTGGAATCTTGGAGGCAAAATGCCAGAGAGAAGGGAGTTGAAAAGACCTCTGGAGGCATCTTCTCAAATCTGTCTAAATATTGTTGTTCACATCTGGGATAAAACTCCATGAGGCTGAACAATTCCTGGAGCTACAGAGGGTTAGCAGTAATTGGCGTCCTCACCAGCTGAAGGGAAGAGACCTCATGAAACACAGAGAAGTGGGGAAGTCCTCAGTAGGGCACAGCCTTAGCTCTTAGTACACACTAGTGACTTAGGGTTAGACCTGAGGGGGGCTGTAAACACACCCTAACAAACTTACAAACAAGCTTTGAAAGGATCAGTTTGGCCCCAAATCATGTAACTGACACAAACTCTAGCACCCGATAAGCTCAATTCACAATATTTGATATTCAATCATAAGTTACTTGGCATGTCCCAAAGAAAAAGGGGGGAGGGAGTCATTCTGGTGGAAGAGTAAAGATACATGGCATGTTGCTGAGAAAGAAAAGCTGCTATGCTGTGAGTCTCTACCCTCTCCATGCCCAAGGGGAAGGGAAGAGATCTCCCTCATATTCGTGAGAGAGTGTGTGTGTGTGTGTCTGTGTGTGTGTGTCTGTCTGTCTGCTGTCTGTAGGGCTGGTGTGGGGGTGCACAAACGGGACCACTTGGTAAATTTGAAAGAATTCACAGAAGTTGGGAGACCAGAGAACATAGAAAGCTCAAGTGGCCTTAGCCATAGGATAACGGAGGCTGTCTTGTACTCCCAGGTGTCTGTAGATGCTTGAATGTTTACTAGAATCACATATGGTGACATGAGACAGAAACCAGTGTGTATCATTTTGGTTCCTGTCAAATAAATCACTCCAGAGAGTCCGAGTGTCTCCAGCAGAAGGAGGTTGACAGATCCTGGGTTGCTGAGGAAAAAGCTGCGCTGTCCATGGCAAGCTGGAAAGGGTAGTTTGCTAGAAGGCAACAACATGAGTGGCAAAGGAGCTGGCCCCGCAACAACATGAGTGGCAAAGGAGCTGGCCCCGCAACAACATGAGTGGCAAAGGAGCTGGCCCCGCAACAACATGAGTGGCAAAGGAGCTGGCCCCGCAACAACATGAGTGGCAAAGGAGCTGGCCCCGCCACACTTCCTCCTGAGAGGGAGGCAACCATAGGTCTTAGTCTACAGGAAGAGAAAGGGAAAGCTGACCTCTGACTAGGAACTTGAACTGGATGCATTCTAATTTCTGGAATGAAATTGGGTTTCTGATTTAAATGAGAGAACCTGTCACCTGTGAGCAAGCCAGAAAAGGAAAGGAATTTGTTTAGTTTCCTTCTAATCAGAGAAAGATAAATTCTATTAAGTACATTTTAAAGGGGAAGTGAAAGACCAGCAAAACAAGCACAGAACTCTAGTCAATAAACCAGTAGTGCTTCCTAAACCAAAATGGAGCCATGCCCATCAGTGCCCACTGAGGTTTGTTTGGATAAAGCGCCTTATCAATCTATATAAGATGACTTGCAATTCTGTTGATTTTAACACTTACCACATGCATTCTAAATCTTACTGAGTACTCTTCTGTGATAAGAACGGTTCTTCTCTCAGGGAGCCTATAGTCTAACAGGAAAGGCAGTCTTTTAAACAAATATATGGAATATCTGTGATAACAGTGAAATGTTACCTAGAGAAATTGATTTTTGTTTTGTCCCCCAAAATGGATACTCTTCATTTTGATAAATAATTAAGCCTTACCTTGGGAGAAAGAGTGAGAAAAACTTGTGATTTTTGTTTGTTTGTTTTTAAGAAACTTAATTAAAACTGCCTCCCTTGCTGGTAAGGAGAGCTAGTCCTTGGGGGAAAAACAAAGCAAGTTGCACAAGAAGTTGAGTGTCCAATGAGAGGGAAGAAGCCAGTGCTCCAACCCCTTCTCCCTTTAGGCTGATTAGACCCTGGAGCTCTTGGGCAGTTAGTGGATAGGAGCAGGGTAAGTAAGGGTGTGAAAATCTCAGGTGGAAGACAATGGATGTTTCTGAAGGAGAGACTTGAGTGGCAAATGGGAAAAATGCTGGAGATGTGATTATGTTTGCACCCCAATCTGTGGGAGAAAGACGTGACTAGCATCACCCATCAGCTGGAAGCTGGGGAGCCTTCCAAAGTGCTGTGTGATCAGAACAAGCAGCGGACTGTGCGCTCTGTGAAGGCAGGGTCTCCCTGCCCTAGAGCAGGGAGAGGCAGCCAGTGGCCAGGACACAAAGGTAAGGATTTTATACCAAGTGTGATGAGAAAACATGGAGGATTCTGAGCAAATGAGAGAACGCCGAATACCACTAGACAACCAGGGAAACGATCTGAGCAAATGAGAAGCCCAATCAGTGTATGCTTTAAAAACAACATATAATAACCTGCCGCTAGGTTAATGATAGAGTGTTGGGGACAAGGCAGGCAAAGGGATTCTGCAGGTAAAAAATGGTGGTGCCTTGACTTAGGAATACAGTTAGATACAGCTATGGAAGAGCGAGAGATAGCAGATTGGGCTGTATGTTAAAGGCAATTCCCATGGGATTTGTTGATGAATTAGATGTGGAGAGGGAGAGAAAAAGAGTTAGGCTGAGAAGTGGGTGAACTGAGATACCGTTGACTTTAACTGGGAAATATTGAGGGAACAGCAGGCTTGGAGGGAAATTGAATGATTCTATTTTGATTCACAGCATAGCTTAGGATGACAATTAGATGTGCAGATGGAGATGGCATTTTGCAATGAGTATCGAATTTACAGGAGAAACCTGGTTTGAAGGTACAAAATTGGGAGTTGCCAACCTATGGAAAAAATGGTATAAATGATGTAGGAATGGAGTTTTGGAGATGAGATATTGAGAGACCAAGGTGTTGGTTTGGTTATCTACCTAGGTTTTGAAATCACCATGAATGGAGACAGAAATAGATTGATGGAGAGAAACCTGAAAGTGTCCAGTGGATAAAAGGGAGGGAGGTGGATTCCATGGGTGACCTCACAGGTAGGTATAGTAGGTGAGAGATAATTTGCATCAGAGGAGCTTTAGGCAAGAGGGTTTTAGGCAAGAGGAAGGAGCCAAATCAGGAAATATTAACAGGGAGCCTGGGGCATGCTTAATCCTAGCTGCAAACCCTTTAATAAGTGGGGTACGGGGAGCTAGTTAGGGCCATGAGCCCAGGATCCCTCGCTCCATGTGTCCCGTGAACCACAGAGAATGGGCCAGAAAACAAACTGGAGTCACACAAACCCAGGTTCAACTTCCCACCTTTTCCAGTCACTTGCTCTGGACCAGTTACCTAGTAATCTCCCTGAGTATCAGTTCTGTCACCTCCAGAATGGATGGAATCAAATGAGAAGGTGGGTGGGAAGCTGCTCTCCAAACTGTGAAGCCCTTTACGAACGTGGATATTGTACAACCGACCTCTGTCCGCACCTGCTTGTCAATCACTGTTTCTCCCAGTGGCCAGTTCAGGCCCCTCTCACCTTTGATATGCGAGTTATGTGTACATTTGACCATTTGTTCAAAAGGCTTTTCTGGGCCTGTTCTGGGTGTGGTGGAGATGAATGAAGGCCAGGACTACACAGACTTTGATGATTGCAGTCCCTGACACGGACACAGTGATTCACGTCCGTCACTTCATCTAATCTCTGCGTCACAGCTTTGGAAAGAGACTTCTGAGAGACTGACTTGTCCAAGATGACAAGTGATGAACCTGGGGTTCAGTCACCGGGGCGGGACTCCCCAGCCACTGCCCTTTCGACTACATTATTTTTCCTGTGCTTCTCATTATCTGTATGTTTTACAAAAATAGGCTTCTGCCTTCTCCCTGTGCTTCCCTAGAGTGAAATCCAATCAGTCAAAGAAACAAGTTCAACCTAAGGGGGTTTTTGGAGAAAAGTGGAAGAAAACAATGCTACCCAATCGCATGGATTTAGCGAGAGACTGTGTGAAAAGGCTTATGAACTGATATGTATTATAGATATGTAAGGTGGATTATTATTAATAGGATGACATAGCGGAGGTTAGAAAAACCTGAACCACTCTGATTGTGTGACTTGTAGCCGATCTTTCTCTGGATGTCCTTTCTTGGCCTCGGTCTCCTCATCTGTGAGATGGAATCTATGATACACCCTCTGTAGGATTGCAGTATGGCTGAAGGGAGATCATGGAAAAGGATGTTCCTTCAAAATTGAAAAGTGATGTCTTGAAAATAGACCTTTATTTTTCTGCACCTTGGAAGCGGTGGCCCCAAACTGTCATGCCAAGACGTGTTGGGGTACAAGTGGTGGCGAGGCTGGGGAGGAGCTCTGAGAGCAGGTGGCACCTGTGGCACCCCTGCAGACACTTGTACACTATCACAGATGCCTTCACAGAAGAATTCCTCCTGGATCTGCTGGTCAGTGTCCAGAGACCCAAAGCCTAGGGGCAGCTTGCATCTGCGGGGAGCCTAACTGCAGCTTCTGGGTTAGCTCCTGCAGATTGGTGCTGTGCCCCAGTTCTCTCTCAATAAATCCATTCACATGAAGACCTAAGTGACTGATACTGGCTTTTGTCCGCAAAGCATCTGCACTTTAATGTGGCATTGAGCCCTAATTTGAATCATGGCATTTCTAAATGTAGATTTGAATTCAGAAGGGATCATAGTTGGAGAAGGCATTTGGAAAGGCCTTGAGGGGAGAGAGAAGAGGCTTCCAGGAACCCAGAAACCATATTGCTGATCCTGCCTTTTTTTGCACTGGCCCTGTCCCCATCACCCAGCACGGGACTGGGTGCATAGTAGGCTCTCAATAAAGACATGGCTGTCAATGGATCCAAAGAAAAAAAAAATGTCCCAGGGTCCCTGAAAAGCAGCTTGGTAAAATGAGGACATAATTCAAATTAGAGGTCTGCAGAATAGGTCACTGTTGCATTTGTGTCCTGTATCCCATTACAAAGGAGTCTTCTTTGGTAAATAACTTAAATGCATTCAATTCATTTACAGAGCAGGCATCACCTTTGAATGTCTTCTGCATTAATTGCCTTTTTTCCCCCTTTACAACTAAGCTCAGACTACCCAAGGCAATGATGCAGGACACTGAGAGCAGTTTCTTTTTTTTTTTCTTTGCTGCATTTCCTCACTTAGAGGATAAATTTAACTTTCCGCCCCAATACTGTGCTATACACAGTTAAGCTTGGCATTTTTGCTGAAAACTATGAGTCATTTTTCATAAACAGGGATTGTCAAAAGTGCCTGATTCACATTATAACAACAAATACAGAAAAAGCCCCAAACTGAATGAGCTCAAAATTTTCAGATGTTCCACAAAGAGAGGGAGTTGGGGACCACTGTCTTTGGAGGAGTTGCTTGGTTTATTTTTAGGTCTTCATTGTTTCATGTTTATAGTTAGGAGGATAATAGTAGTATAATAGCTGTGCAGCCAATTTCACAAAACCCATATTATGGTTACTGGGAAATATTATTTGCAGGTGTCGCATTATTCTTTTATTATTCCTGAAGTTTTATACATGTGTAATAGGCTATTCATAGTCTATTTTAATGGTTATTTTAAACCATTGTACTTCAAACATAATTTTTTTAGAGAACAACCATATATCCAGTGTTAAAATTGGGATGTTGTAAAGTTTCAGTAGGATAACATTGAATAGTGCAGACAATTCAAGAAAGCAGCCAGACCAGACCCCATTTAGACTGTACTGGGCGATTATGCTTCCCCTGGGAATGTGTTATTATGGGGCAGGGAGAGATGGAGTTTAGAGACTTTGCATCCATAGAACATATCCGTGTGAACATTGTATGATAATTACTTAGAAGAAATGGAAACAATGATGGACTATGTGAACTATACACTCCTACAGCTCTTTATCTGTGTGAAAGTAGATAAGCTAGGGAAAGTGCATCCCCAGCTGAATGTAATTTGACATAAATCACAAAGAGAATTCAACTGATCAGAATGCAACTGACCCTACAGAGGTTTCATGCCAAAGAATGAGAATGCAATGACCAACTATGGTAATAGGACACTATTGTGGTATTTTAAAAGCAGTAGAGGTAGGAGTTATGGGTAGCTTTATCTATGGCCAGTAACTGAATATAAGGTATAGTTATATTATTATGGAAGACTTATATGGCAGAAACCAGGAGTGGCTTATCCCATGTCTGTTGTTTTTTCTGCCTTAGCTATAGAACCCTGATATTGCAGCTATGTATCCAACTAAAAGGTCTCCCATCTGAATCAAACCCCTTTAAAGAATTCTCCGAAAGTCCCACTTTTTTGTTACCACTCATGTAAAGACATGTTCCTTTAGCTACAAAGAAATGCAGGAACTACAGTCTTTTTAGCTCAAATATTATAAATGAGAAGAGGACATAGAAAACATACAGCCTAATGTTTCATTTTAGAAATTGAGAAACTGAGACCCAGAAAAAAAGTGTTTCATTTCCTGGCTTTCTTTGTAGCTAGAGAAAGATGGTATTTTGTACCTGGTGGAAAATGGGGCTTTTAGCCCTACCCTCCTTTCATTCTTCCTGCATGAAATCTAGATATGACAGCCGGGGTCCCGGCAGCCATCTTCTTACCACAATAAATCCTTGAGGTTGGAAAGCCATGTGCTGAAGATGATGGACGAGAAAGATAGAAAGGTCCAGCGTCTCTGAAATGGCAGACATCCTTACCAGGCATACACCACCTCCGTCTCAATTTATTTTATAGATTTCCACCTTGTTTAATCAATGTTTCATAAGGCTTTCTTGTTAAATGAAGCTGAACCAATCTGAATTGATACATAACCATCCATACAAAAAGTGAGAGGAAACATAAAGAATAAATAATTCAAATAAATTTATAACCTCCCCACCAAAAAAAAAAAAAGAAAAAGGATATATAGGAGATTTTTTTAAAAATGCTGTGTTCCGGTTCTCAGAGGAAAAAATAAAAAGCAAAAAGTCTTTTCCTGAACTAGACCAAAGGAGCTCTCCATGGTTCTGTCCTGGGAATTTCGGATGACGAGAACTTCAGAGCAATAGTGCTCATTTGGCAGTTACTGTCTTCAGTGTGTGCTTTTTCTTTGGGAATCTAGGAAGGCAGGGTAGTAAAACACAGAATGAGGGAGTTTATGTTCTCACCCAACACCACCTGGAAAACATATCTTTAATGATAGTTACATTATTGAGTACACATTTTGTAGTAACTCAAATACAATGACCTTGCAGAGTGGGGACTGTGATCCATAATTTTCATTTCAAAGGTTTCAGAGTCCCAGAAATTTTAAGTGTCTCACTCCTGGCCATAATGGTAATAAGTGACAGACCTGGAATTCAAACACGGATATGATTCTGAGATCTGAGAACTAGTAGTTACCATAATAGCATTGAAAAACAAACCAATCAACCTGCCACTTATTACATAACCACTGTAAGTCCTGTACTGTATTGGGCACTTTACTGTGATTTTTTTTTCAATCCTTAGAACAATGTTGTCGATAATAAAACTGAATCCCATAGAGATCAAGTAATATTATTGAAGCCAAATGGCTGTTGTGTGGGAGAACTATAATTTAAAGCCAGCTCTTGTTAACTCCAAAATGTATACTATTTCCACTATGAAATAAGGGTATCTTCACAGGAATCTAGGGAGCACACAGCTTGAGCATTAGGGCATGGGGTGTTGAAATCGAGGCAGGCACCCAGATGTCATAGCTGTGGCATAGCATTTGGGTCAGATAAGGAGAATGTACCCGCTGCCATCAAGGCCGCCAAGCCGAGCTGGAGCGGGCTGCATGCTGAGCGCCTGGTAAAACTGTGCAATAGAAGACGGAGTGATTTCCAGCTAGGGGAGACGAGAGGAGGGGCTTGGCTCCTTCTCTGTGACCAGTGTCCCAAGGACCCTGAGTAGATGTGGGCTCCTGGGTTTGGAAATTCTAGAGAAGAAAGTCCCTGCAGCCTGGGCCAAGATGCACCCCCCTGGCCTCAGCAAGCTGCTTTTAGAAAAAGGACCTATTTTTGAGCCTTTCTCCCATTCTGTGGTGTATTTTTCAGTCATTTCAAGCAGTTCAAATGAAATCTGAAAGCCTGCTTGAATAATGTGAATAGACAGGCACTTAGCGATAGATGAAAATCTGCATGCAACTGCAGAAAACACGGAGTTCAGACACCTCCGCCTGTTCCATCCAGTTCACCGTCTGCTTCCAGCGTGACCTCGAATGACTCACATTTCCCTGGGTCTCAGTTTCTCTATTTGCAAAAGTAAACATTGTCGTGTACTGTGATCACCTCGTCTCCGTTTTCTCAGGACTGGTGCAGTTTTAAAACTGAGAGTCCCATTTCCTGGGAGCCCCCTCAGTCCTGGGCCAAGCAGAATGGTTGGGTCTCCCTACCATGAAGCTGTGTGATGTCAGCGTCTCCCTCCAGTACAAATCTGACTCTCAGTCTTGCCATCTCTGCATCTGGGTTACTTACCTGTACAGATATAAATTTGAACGCCCTGTGGGACTGAGTCCTTGGGTCACTCAACATCCCAATTTCCAGCCTTAGTACTGAAAGTCCCATGTCCTGGGAAACGCATCAGTCCCTGGCAAACCAGAATAGCTGTCATCCTATTAGGAAGATCCCTAGACCTCTGTGCCACAGGTGCTGTTGTGGGCCCAGCCTGACCTACCTGTCCTGATTAACCCCCAGTCTCAAAACACACTGAGTAGCAAAGGCTGAGCTGGCAGGGTTTAGAGGCTCATGGGAAGATCTTCAAAAGTTTCTCTTGCCAGGGAAATCTATGAAGAACTTTTTAGTAAGATAAAAATCAAACCAGCTCCCTGATTTCACACATACGTTTGCACAGAAAATAAGCTCACATAGTTTTCAAAAGGAAGAGAATGGGCTCTGGGCTATGGGGTGAGTCCAGTTACTTTGTTTTAGGAAGATAATTCTATGATCTTTAACCAAATGGCTGATGTTAGGAAGGGAAGTTGCAGATTAGGACATGCCAGTAGGCGTGGTTACACTTAGAATTCCCTTGGGGCGCAGTAAAGCCAGCCTAGGATTTTGGGCAGAAAATCCCACACTGGAGCCACTAATTACTCAGCCTGGATGACTCAGTTGCTGTCTCGTTGCCTCAGTTCAAGGAGCCTCACTACCCGTCTACCTATAGCAATGATAGTGGTGGATTATGTTATTGTTCAAAATGTTCCCTGTGCCTCCCTGGAGTGGCTCTGCCTAAAGGGACCCTCCTAATATGAGATTTATCCTTCAGCCCATGGATATCAGACTTAGTTGTGTGGTGTCCTTTGCCCAAGGCGATGTGAGCAGAAACAGTGGGAGATGGCATGTGCTTAGCCATCATCTCTTTGCTTTCTGCAACAAGACCAGTGTATTTGCCTGCTGGGCTGTGGTAACGGAGTACCATAAACTGCGCGGTGTAAGCAACAGGGATGTATGATTTGTCTCACAGTTCCGGGACTGGAGATCTGAGCTCAGGGTGTCAGTAAGGTTGGTGTCTTCTTGGGTTTGTAAGGGACAATCTGTTTTGGTAGTTTTCTGTCAATCTTTGGCATTTCTTGGCTCATAGATTATCCTACAAGCATTGCCTAAACTCCTTGGCGTCACCCTAAACTCTGTCTTCATCTTCACGTGCTGTACTCCCTCCCTGTGTGGGTGTCTATCTGTATGTCCAAATGTCCCCTTTTATGAACACACTGGTCGAATTGGATTAAAACCTATCCTAATGACCTCATCTGAACTTGATCAACTGCAAATATTTGATTTCCAAATAAGGTCACATTTGCAAGAATGGAGGGGTTAGAACTTCAACATTTTTTGTGGAGGAGGGGGCACAATTCAACTCTTAACCAGCAATTGCCTGAATGGGGCAGCTCTGTCAGCTTGGGTCCTATAGTGAGAATATGGTGGTGCATAGTCACAGCCAGCCTGTCCTGGACCTGTCTGTGAGTGCGAGAGAAATCTTTGTGGTTACAGAAACCCAGCTTTACACATCATTCATTGCTGTGGCCAAGCAAAAACCAACTCCATGGATGCTTGTGTTCTTAAAATTAGATGAGGTACATGAAACACCCCTGAGCCTTACGTATCTCTACATGGGCATGAGGGGCAGGGCTGATTTTTACTAGTTCCCAATCCACATCATAATGGAACCTTACCTTGTGAACACTGAATTCTGACTCAGAAGGTCTTGCTGACCCTGGCTCCATCATTGTCTGACTTTGGACTGTCCCTTCTCGATTCTGGGGCTCAGTTTCTCCATGTGTAAAATGAGGGACTTGTGTGCTTTTCATGATTTCCAGGGCCCCTCTCAACTCTGATATTGTGTTTCGCTCACATCCGCCCTCATTTGCTGGATAGATTAGAGCTCTGGTTTGTCCCCAAATCTCTTAGCTGCCAAATATATGGCTTTTGGAGACAAGACACTTTTTCTGAAGGGCAGCTTTGTCTGAATAACTAATGGATTTAATCAAAGAGGCAGAATACTGCCTCATGAAGATATGACTGTGTCAAAGAAAAAGAGTTATTTCACAAAGCTCCACCCCAGGAAATGAATGGAATTGTCTGTCTGAGCTGGAAGCTGCTTTAGAATGGCAGCCCCTGAGATTGGGGTTTCTTTGAGGAGCACCAGGTTCGAGGAGACGCGGTCAAGTGGGGTCTGCCTCAGAGAAAATGAGCAGCCTTAGATTACTCAGCCCGCGTGGGAGACATTCCAGCTCTGCGTCTAACAACCTTTATGACCTTGGGCAGCCCAGCACCTGGGTGCCGCAGTTTGCTCATATGAAAAATGGGACTAGAAGCAGGTACTCAAGAAGGTCACAGGAACTCAGGTGCATGGAATGGTTTTCAAAATTTGACAGGTTTTGCAAATGCTATTTTTAAAGGAGTGTATGGTAAAACAAAGAGGGAGCTTTGGAGTAAACTGTGGGTTTTAATCCCAGCTCTCATAATTACCCCTCAGAGCTCAAGTGTACCCATCTGTAAAATAGGAATAAGTATTCCTGCCCCATGGGGCTCTGGGGGAGGATTAAAGGAGATTATATAAATCTCTTAGTAGAACTCTCTGTACATATCAAACGATAGCAATTTTTTATTGACTTTTGATAGACTTGAAAGTAATATATAAAAATTAAAATTATGAAGAGATTTTTGATATCTTCATGTCCATCATTTTACAGAGGAGATAACTTGGGTACAAAGGAAAATTGAATGTCTTGCCCAAGGTCATATGTTAGATAGCTATATCAGTGGGACTAAAACCCATGTTTCCTGACACCCCTTTTGGTGCTATTTCTACTTCCTTATACTTTCAGGGAATATATTTCATTCCAAACATAAAGGATAAAAGGGCAAGCTCTGCTCGTGGTGTGGGAGACACTTGATCTTCCAGAAACTATGTGACTGAGTGAGTAAACCCAGGATTAGGGTGGGGAGGAGTTGGCACAGAGAACAGACTATGAAACACATTTTGGCCTATGGTCCAAACCAACTCCATCTTTGCTGATCTAGTTTTACAGGTAACCAAGCTAATATTTTGATACCGAGAGGAATTGAAAAAGCTGGGAAAGGCTTACTATAGGAGGAAATGTGGCCTGAGTCCTGAAGATAAAGAAGGAATTAATCAAAGGAAAACATGGGGATTGATTGAGAAGGCATTCTAAAAAGAGGTATCCTAGGCATAGTGTGAGAGAGCACCATGCATTTGGGACAAGTTGAGGGTTGCTAAAATTCAGGGCATGAGAATAGATTATCCTAACTGGGTTCAGAATTCAGTTTAAATGCTTGGTATTTATACAGAGTGATTACATACTACTTCCGCCTTCCCAGGCACCACTTTGCAAGCTTCCCCTTTGCTTCATGTCATTACAGTTAAGTTTATCGTTTACATGGTATATATTTGTGAGGCCTACGCATTATTGGCGTCTGTTTTTTGTTCTGAACGTCAACATTTCTCTGTTAGGGCTGAGTTATTTCATTCTTTACCCTTTTCTGTATGATTTATCTATTTTACCCACAAAAGACAGCATGCATTTCCCCTGACCTCAGGCTAGGTCATGACCCTTGCTTTCCCCAGGGGGCTCTTAGTAGATGTGACAGAAGCCAGGACTCGAAATGTACATGTGCAGGGGACTTGCCCTCTTGCCTCTCCATCATTGTCTTGAAAAGACCCCTTCCCGCTCCCCAGCAGGTAGCTACATCACTTTAGCTGCACCC
Organism: Aselliscus stoliczkanus; assembly: GCA_033961575.1. NCBI lineage: Eukaryota > Metazoa > Chordata > Mammalia > Chiroptera > Hipposideridae > Aselliscus > Aselliscus stoliczkanus. Next base: position 36,777,274 of record CM066730.1, on the reverse strand, counting down.
AGGGGTGAGACACTGGAGCAGATCTGAAGAGCCGCACAGCTGGACCCATGGCTTGAAGCCCGGCTGCCAGGGAGGCCCAGCCTAGATCAGCACCAGGTCACTGGGGCCAACGCAGCTGAGGTCAGCAGGGCCACTCGCATTGGACTCTGAGTGAAAAATAAAGGCTTCTTGTTATATGCCACAGAGATTTGGGGGGCGTGATTCTTACACAGAAATGGCTGAAATGCCCTTCATATTTCCTTGGCCGACATTGCCTCAGACATCAGTTTGCAGTGTTTTAAATGGTCCACACCTAGCTGATCGATCAGGCTTTCCATCAATCCACCCATTTTCTTGCCAAGTTCCTCTCAGTGAATCATTCTATTTAGCCACAGAGCTCATTCTCAATGGAGACCCTAGTCTAGACACCGAAGGAGAACAGGCATCATCAATGACAGCTGAGGAGATGGGAAATAATGGTGGATACAGGAAGTGTCATGGGAGTGTTGTAACAAGTAAACTGTGTAACGGCTCATACTAGACTGGTCAAGAGATGCATAACCTGTAGCTGGATCTGGGCTGTACACAGCTTCTAAGCTCTTTCAAAGGAAGATTACAAAATGTTGAGGCTAATCTCATCCTTTTTACTGTTGCTGTTACCTCTGTGAAATTAAGCACAAAATTTCCTTTCAGTCCTTAATATTTACAACCTTGTGATTTATAAGAAATATATATTTGGTCATTCAGATGACCAAAATATGTTTTTCATATATATAGGGGGTGCCAAAAATGTATACACAATTTAAGAAAGGAAAAACTGTTAAAACTGTAATACTCAATATATGCCAATAACAAAAGAATTCGAGTCATGTGTATACATTTTTTTTTGGCATCCCTAGTATTTGATCATAGTCCACACAATTCCTAGTTCACAGCTTCCAGAATTCTTGAATTTCTTAAATGTTGAGTGTTAAAAGGTGTCTTTTGTTATGTTAATGAGGTGACCTTTGTAAAGCTTCTAAGGATGGGTGCTGGTTGCCAATGGAACCAACCAACTGATTAGATAGTTGGAATTTATGGTACCTCCCTTCCCCTTGGATCTCCAGGGAGGGGGAAGGGGCTAGAGATTGGATCAATTGCCAGTGGCCAGTGATTTAATCAGTCATGCCTGTGTAATTATGCTTCCATAAAAACCCAAAGGTTCAGGGAAGGAAGGGCTTCCAGACTGGTGAACAGGTGAAGAGTAGGGACACTGGCAGGCTTGGGGAGGACAGGAAAGCTCCAAGCCCTTCTATATACCCTGACCTATGTATGCCCTCTTCCATCTGGCTGTTCTGAGTTATATCATTTTACAGTAAACCAGTGATCTCATAAGTAACATGTTTCTCTGAGTTCTGTGAGCCATTTTAGTAAATTAATTGTACCCAAGGTGGGAGTTGTGGGCACCTCTGATTTGTAGCCCATCACTCAGCATTCCAGGTGACATTAGAACTGCCAATCTGTGGCCAGTCAGTAGAAGCACAGGTTATCTAGGCTCCAGTCTGGAGTCTGAAGTGTGTGTGTGTGTGTGTGTGTGTGTGTGTGTGTGTGTGTGTGTGTTTAGGGGGTATAGTCTTGTAGGACTGAATCCTTGACCTGTGGAATCTGATGCTATCTCCTGGTAGATAGTGTCAGAATTGAGTTGAATTCTTGGATACCCTGCTGATGTCTGAGAATTGCTTGTTGATATGGGGAACCCCTTCCCCGCATTGAAATTTGGTACAGGAACCCCATTCAATATTTCATTTGTTTTCTGATGCTTAATATTTCATTCATCAAATGATATAAATCCTTTATCACACTGGTTTTGAAATGGTTATATTTAAGTAAATGAACATATGTTTTGGAAAACCCCAGAAACATACAATTGTAAGAAGTAATAATTGTTCTTATTATTAAAAATAACTTGGAAAATGTATATTAGAATCTTTACAAAGTTAGGTATTGTTGTTTTGTTATAGTTTACCAAATTTAGTTTCAGACAATAACTCTACATTTGTATAACACTGAACACATAACATGGTATTGTTCACACCCATTAGAAAAATATACACAAAGGAATACTACTCAGCCATAAGAAGAGATGAAATACTGCCATTTGTGACAACATGGATGGGCCTTAATATTATTATGCTAAGCAAAATTGATCAGACAGAAAAAGTCTAGAACCATATGACTTCACTCATATGTGGGACATAAAACTGAAAGCAACAAAGGAACAAGACAAACAACAAACAAACAAAAACTCATAGTCACAGACAACAGTTTAGTGGTTACCAGAGGGTAAGGGAAAAAGGGGTGGGGGAAGTAAGAGGGTAAACAGCATCAAATATATGGTGATGGAAGGAGAACTGACCCTGGGTGTGAACACACAATATGATATATGGATGATGTATTATAGAAATGCACACTTGAAACCTATATAATTTTGCTAACCATTGTCACCCCAATAAATTTGTTTAAAAAAAAGAAAAGAAAAATTATTCCTCTAAATGATTCCAGGGTTGGACAGTTTTACATATTTTATGATTTTATGGAATAATTCCTATGCTATTAAAAGTGTTCTGGAGCAAAGCCAGAAATATTAATGAATTTCTTTCACCAAAACCTGACAATGATAGTGCAGAAAAGGGAACCAGGTTCTCACCTGTGATTTTGAAAATAGAAGGAAACAAAATAAAAAAAACCAAAAACCTTTATAAAATGCCAAGAAATTGAAATCCAGGATTGTATTTAAAGATTAATATACCACAACTGCATAGGTGTTTATTCTTAGAACAAAAGGCTGTTATAAAATTAATTGTATTATTTTAATACATCTTATTGATGTATTAGAGATGGAACAATTTAATCCTCTGAAAAAGTGCTGAGAAGTCATTTAGTGGAATTTATCACCCACTCATTTCGTATTAATGAGAAAAAGTAACACACGCACAACAATATGTAGTGAACTGGGGATATAAAGACACTCCCTAAACATTATTAAGAATATCTAAAATCAAGAACTAACTGAATACTAATGTTGAACCATTACAGGCATTCCTATTAAAATTAGGAACAAGTTGAGATTAAAATAAAACCATTATCACACCCTTTCAAGAAGCTTTAGATAACTCAGTAATATATGCAAAAGATATAAATGTTTCAGTGATTAGAAAGTAAAACTAAAATTAGCATTGATAGATGATATGATTGCTCACATAGTAAACCAAAGAGAATTAATTATCTAGGATATCCAAGAAAATCAGCAAGTTGTTTAAATGAACACATGCATTTAGTAATATGGCTGGATTTGAAAAATACAATGAGCATCTAAAGTAGAGATTGGATATGACTAGGTAGAAATTACAGGGGAGAAAAGTACAGTACAAAAAAAAAATGTTGAGCATCTAACATACCCAGGAATAACAAGAAATATGCAGTTCTACATGAGAAAACAAAAAATATTTATTGCAGAAAAGAAAGGAGACATGAATAAATGGAAAGATATTTCATACCTTCAATTGGGAAGAAAAAAATGTATTTATCAATTTTAGGTTTAATTATATTCCAATTTTAAAAAGTCAATGGATTCTGTTTAGAATTTAAAATGGTACTTATCTGGAAGAACAAGTACATAGCAAAGGAAATTGTGAGGTTGGAGGAAATCTTGAATAGTTTTTCTACCAGATGTTGAAACATGTTTTAAAATGACAGTGATTAAAACAGCATGCTGTTATTAACTCATTCTAACAGATGCCACAAACCAACTGGGTAATTTGAGGAGAGTTTAATAAAGGGACTTAACTGACAAAGATATGGGCAGATTTTAGAGAAACTGAAAATGTGTTAGGCAGTATTGCAGGCCAGCAGCAGCGGTGGGTCCTTGAGCCGTAAGGGGAGGGGAGAAAGCAACTACATAACCGATGAAAGGAGAGCAGTGGGAAGAGGGACACCTGACAGCAGCTGAGCCCTTCAGCAGAAGGACAGGCAGGCACAAGGCCAGGAGACCAGGAAAAAGCCAAGGCAGCAATACTCCAACCTAACTCCTCCTTCCTGTCTCTCCTGTAATATCTCCCAACCGGAAGCCAAGGTGCAAAGCAGCCTGTTGATATAGTCTATCAAGGTCAACAAATAGGGCACAGGTCAGAGTGGGAATACTGGATAGATCCAGGGAGAATATTTTGAATAGCATCTGAAAATATCACACCAAATATCAAAATTGATAATGGGCCAAAATAGATATCCAAAAGTAGGCTCTAAAATAATTTTTTATTCATCCATTGAACAAATATTCATTGAATGCTTGTTCAGTGCACAAAGGCATTTGTATAAGTCAATAAAAAAGTAAAATTATTCAATAAATGGCACTAGAAAATTGAGTAGCCCTTTGGAAAAATTAGATGAATGCCTGTGCAGAACTGTGCAAATGGACTCATTCAACACCACTCACTCCTAATTTTAATAGGAGCCCAAGAGCACAGAGTCTGGAGCCAGACAGTCTGAGTACACATTCTAGCTCTGCCATCCATTACTGTTTCGTATTGGGCAATTACTTTCTGTTTCTGTTTCCTCATATGTAAAATGGGAATATAATAATACCCACCTCATAGCATGTTGTAAAAATGAATACCTTAAAACAGTGCCTGGTATACAATAGCATTGCATAGTGTTAGTTATTATAGCTTGACTTCTCAGACTCCCTTGCAGCTAGCATCCAGCATGTGACATGGGAGCCATCCAGGAGCTACAGCTGCATATCATTTAGAAGGCAGAAACGGGCACCATGAAGTAGGAACAGTGTCCCAAGGAGCTTATTCTGGTGGCAGAGATATTGATTGTTCTGGGGCTGTTGTGTTGGGTCTCCCATAGGCAGCAGTAATGGATTTCCCTTAGAAAACTCCCATGATGTGATTGGGAATGTTTTTTTTGTTTTGTCTGTGTCGCTCTTGATTTTTTGGTCCCCTGACCCCCCTGGTAATTCAGTACATTAGCTTAAACTCCTTAGTAATTCCTCTCTGCTTAAGCCAGCTAAACTAGATTTGTTGTCTGACCAGTACAGTTCCTTGTCTCATGTCAAAATAAAACCCAGACAATTACTTGATTGTAAAAAGTAAAGCCATTTAAAAACTGTCATAAAGTAAATATGAGCCCCATATGACCTCAGCTTGAAGAACAAAAACAAAACAAAACAAAAAAAAACTTTGTAAATATAAGGATACTGGAAGATTATCTTGAGAGATTTGACCACACAGTTTACATGTTAAAGATCATAACTGGAATTAAAATATAGAGAAGACCAGGAGATTTCAACAAATACAACAGTGATCTCCCTCTTAGCATATTAGAGTTTATATAAAGCATTATTAAAATAGTAAAGCAGCAATAGAATGAATCTAAAGATACCATCAAATAATTTATATCATGATAAATACAATATATACAACATGTGTTTACTGGTAGCTTAAAAATGCAAGTTAAAGCAAGATACCATTTTTCTCCTTTGCCAAATCGGCAAAGAAGCATTTATCCTTATTCTGACATGGAGGTAGTGAGGAAATACTCTTAGTCTCTGCTGGTGGGGATACAAATTGGCAAAAATCATTGTGAAGGGCAATTTGGTAAAACGTACAGAGGCTTTATGCATCCTACCTCTGGCTTTAAAGCAGGCCACTCAACCATGCTTCAAGCTGTGACTGGTACATAGAAAACAGCTTAAAAACAAAATCTATTTCAGGCATTTGCCTGCAGATGCTCACAGACTATTCTGACTGGTGCTTTGCTCTTTGCAACTCTGCTTGGCCGCTGAATCCCAGCCCAAACACCAGCTTTGCTCTCAAGGGCTTTGGACTGTTAGGCCAGACTCTTCAGACCTCTGTGGTTTTCGGATTACATTTAACATCCCACTCAAGCCTAAACCCAAATGTTCTAGTTTCCCAGTGTCTCCTGCAGTCTCAGGATGAGGTCCCCTCCAACCGCTGCCACAGCCTCATCCTCCATGCTGGCCCCGCCCAATGGGCTCATTTCCTCCCCATCCTCTTTCCCCCCCTTCTCATGTGGGTCAAGGATATTTGAATAGTCCTCACTCAAGATCCAAAGTTGATTATTTTTTGACAAATGCAAAAGTGAATATATAACTTTCAGAATAAGCATAATTGAAAAGGCTTCTTCCTTACTAAATACATAGTGTGTTTTCTTCATTAGATATTATTGTGTGGGACTAAATCACTTATATGCTGTCCCTTGTTGACAACTTTCAAAATGTAATTTCTTTATATTTTGTATAGCTTCTCTCTAAGTTTTTCCCCTCAAATATTTTCGGATCCCTCCTGCTCTGGGGAAGTAAAATTCCTTCCTTCTCATTTATAAATCAGTGGATTCTGTGAGTCATTGCTTTAGCAATATTGAAACTTCCTATCTTCCTTTTCTCTAAATTTTGGTAAAACATGAGTTATCTATGGGGAAAAAAAAATGGAAAAGACGTTTTATATCCCTTCTCTGTTCCTCACTGTAGCTGCACTTCATACGGGTCATTTTGTAATGATTAATTCTCTGGAAATCAAAATGAATTTTGAAGAGATAGTGAATGGGTTAGATTAAATGGCAAGTGCAGCCAGCCAGCCAGGGATCTTTACTTTCTCAATTCAGTACCTTTAATAGTCTTTTTGAAGTGTTGTATTGACAACTGGGGGGGATATTTATCTGAAGATTGTCCGCTTTAGAGGTTCAAATAGAATAAGAATCCCTTAGAAGTGACTCACTTTACCTTTTTAAATGCTGAAAATAAAATTTAGAAAAATCGCTGGTTAAAATCAGCTGTTTCTCATATAGCATATATTACATATCATATATCACATATTATATACCACAATCACAATAGCTAGCCCAGGTTTGTGTTTATCTAAATTTTCACTGAGTAAACTTAAATAGAACCCATTAAACAAGAAAAGAGAAAATAAATCAATAAAAATAATTTACTGCCAGGCAAGGCTTTACAGAAACAAGTTCTTTTCATTATTGCCAGAGGCATATAAGTTCAGTGAAGAAAAACGTGTCAGATATCTTCTGCGTGTCACTAACTGTGTGCATTAAGGGTCTTAATAAGACTACTGCAACATATTGGGGGGGAGACAGAATAGGTGAAATTTAAATGCAGTAAGTGTTACAGCTGGGATGGACATACAGTGTTATCAAAATGGAAGATTGGTGGTGTCCCAGACCCCTGGGAATTCTACAGAGTTTTAAAGATGGCATTTTAGCTTGGATATAGAGAGGGAAGGTCCATCGAGAGAGCACAAAAAAGGGGTTTGCTAAACAAGATAGGAATGCTGGAGAGTATAAATGTCAAGAGCAACATCAGGAAGGTAAGGAAGCAGCAGACTGGGAGGGGCTACTGAGCAAAACACTTCAACGTCTAAAATGTGTCCAAACTCTTTCACCCATTAGGATCATTTCTAGATGATGATTTCAAGGAAATGGTGAGAAAGGAAAACAAACAAACCAAAGATGTGCAAAACTATTGACAGAATCATTTATAATATTAAAATATGAGAAATAATCTCAAAGTCCAACTAGTCAAAGCACTCTAGATAGAAAAAAGTGTTGTAAAGTAAAAATAGTTCGCAAGGGAAATCACCTGACATGAGTCAAAAATATTTTGCCTGTTATGGGGAGAGGGGCATAAAACCTAAAAGAAAAAAGATTAAAAACAGGAAAGAATAATAAACATTGCCAAAGTAAGGAGCCAAAATAAGTTCTTTTGTTTTCTTTTATAAGGTTTTAGGATGGCTTAATAGTAAAACAGTTTTTACAGCCCAACAAAAATAAAAACCAAAAAGCAAAACAATATAAAGAATAAAAAACTTCCATCCACTGAATTCTAAACTTCAGGACTTGGACTTACACCTCGGGTCCACATTTCCCATTTTGGGTAATAGTCAACTATGAGTCAACTATGAATATGTTTTGAGTTCACATGTCACCCTTCCCAAAATACGCTATATTAGTCATAAATTTGTCTCAATGCTTTTAAAAGGATTACAATTTTAGAGAATACATTGTCTTTTCACACTGGAATTAAACTAGAAATCAGAAACAATAAGATATCTTGACAATATTTGAAAACTACGGAACATAGTTGAGTCAAAGGAAATAACCCTTGGGTCAAAGAAAAAAAATAACGAACTCAATAAATTTTTTACTGGACTCAGTAGGCCAAACAAGAGAGAAACCCCAAATTAGCAGGAGTGAAAGGGGGCATGTCACTACAGAGTCTACAGACATTCAATGATAATAAGTATAGATTATAAAAACTTTATGCCAATGAAGTTAACAATTTACCAAAGTGGAAATATTTCTTGAAAATCTTCATAGGTGATTGTAATGCACAGCCATGTTGATTAACTGGTCAAAAGGCTGCCACGTATTCATACTTGACTGGTGCTTGGCCATTTCTCTAATTCATCCCTCCAATGCTCCAATTTGCTCCTATCTCTTCCTGACTTAAAATCTCTAAAGGCTCTAGTTTGCCCGCTAGACAATGTTTTGGTTTCTTAATTTGAAAAAAGAAAAGAACAACATACTTCATCACCTGTTTCTTGCTTATTTACCCAGTCTCTTATGTCCATTCTCTTTTAGATCTTATGTTCCAGCTGTACAACCAAGAAAAAAATTTGAGTATCACATTTTATTTATTCTAAAGTGTACATTTTTCACATTTCAACATGTCTGACATCGGGGTGTGTTTTTACGCTCAGCGGAATCATACGACTCATTTGCACATTTTTTCTGCCTTGTTGGTATCTGCCATAATAACATAATCTCCACAAATGTTACACTTTCTTTCATGCCTCTTTGATGAAGCACGTAGAACTCTCTCTGTCTTGCCTCTTTCTGTCTGTTTTGCACAACTGATGAACTGAACTCTCAGCAGTTATCACAGGTGTCCTCTCTGATTTCAAATTTTCCTTAACACAAAATTACTATTTACTGAGTGTCTATTGAGTGCTAGGTTCTATACAATGTGCTTTACTTATGGCATCTCCTTTATATTTTGTGACTACTTGATGAGCAGGTATAATCTAAGACTCACAGAAGTTAGCTAAATTCAACCAAAGTCACACAGCTAGCTAAAACAATGGCACAACTGGAATAGAACACGAGTCTGTTTGTTATAAAGCCTTTGCCCTTCCTTTATCACAATGATACCTTTCCTAACAATGCCCCATTACTTGTCAAATTAGACCTACTCATCTCAAAGTTTTACAGTATCTGTTTCACTGTATTGTAATGACTTTCTTTCTTATCTTTCTGGTTTCTGAGGTAATGAAATACTTTATTCTTAGATCCTTACCACTTAGCAGAGTGCCTGATATATAGCAATACCAAATAATAAATACTTTAACAAAATAATGAATGAGGTATCCCTGACAATGAGGTTTTCCTGGTCCTTACGCTTCTTCCAACTACACACACTAGAGATAGCATCCATGACACTGGAAAATCAAACAATCTGAGCATAGGATTATGAGCTAAAATTTAGAAGCCAAAACTCTAAGGCAGTGGTAACAAACGGCTTTCATTCCTATTCTTACTCTTACTGATTGCTGGTTTCTAAGAGCACTGGGTTTTGAAGTCTTCTGAGGCAGCATTAGCTCAATGAGAAGTAGATGGGTTGATATCTGTGTTCTCTGAGCAGAGGAGGGGAGAGTAGCAGCATTCCCGTGATGTATTTGCTACCTGTGCTTGAAAGACTCTAGCTTTTTCCATCCTCAGAGCCTTTGCAGTGGCTGTTCTCCCCATTTGGAAATGTCTTCCTCCAGAGGGGGCTTTCTGTCACTCTCTGACTTTATTCGAAACTCTATTTAAATATCAGTTCATCAGAGAGGCAGACCCCCACCATTCATTCTAAAATACCACTTTTCCCACCCCATCACTCACTATAACTTTTTTGTACTTTATTATTGTTTGTTGTACTTATGAGCACTTTGCATTATATTATAGATATTTCTTTATTCACTTATTGTTTGTTGCCCCAGTGGGAGCTCTGTACGGGCAGAGACTTTGCCTCTCTTACCAGGCACCTGAAGTGCGCCTAGCACGTAATCCATGTTGCATCAATAGCAAATTCTCGAGTGCATCTTTTCTGTCGCCTTCTCTCATGGAGGTAACAGCAGGCGATAAGTGTGAGGAAAGATCCCTATGTTCTTATAGAATGTATTATGTTTAAGCTAAGATCAATTTCATAAATTCCGTAGCCTTGATTTTGACTTATCTATGTCTCCAACGCTTTATAATTCTCATGTTCCTTTCTAACTCTTGTACTTCTCCATCTCTCTTTTTTCTGGTCTTCACCACTAGAGAGGTTTCCTATTTCTCCAACAAGAGAAAATTTCAAAGTACATTTAACGAACCCGTCCAAAGAACCATCTTCTTTATTTCCTTAATGGATGGCTTTAATGATTTCACATGATGAACCCCTACATGTTCAAACATTCTCTTTTCCAAGCATTTCCTGTGACTTCTGTGAAAACTGTCCACCAACTAACTAGCCCAGGCTACGGCAGATTGGCTGGCTGGCCAGCATCTCAAGGTCAGTTTGAGTAGAAACCCTTCTATTGATTTTTTTTTTCTTTTAACGTTGGGTCTTCTGCAAGATACAGAGCCACACTAAGAAGAGAAGACAAGCAGTCTTATCTTATGTTAACATTATGTTAACATTAAGTTTAAAACCTTAGGAAAGAGAATAGTGCAGTTGCCCTGTTCAATCCCCATATCATAGAGATTCTTGGTGCCCTGTTCCAAAAGAGTATTTAAGGAGTATATTAGGATATCATTTCTGTAGCTTGTGACAAAACTCCAAAATAACAGTGGTTTACACAAAATGGAAGTTACTTTGCTTTTTTTCTAAAGGCTTAAGCTTCTCTGGCAGGTTGGACCATGTATGTCTCAGGAGCCCAGGCTTTTTTTATCTATGAGGTCAGACAATTAAGTTCAGAAATTCATCCTAGAAAAAGTGCCACATACCTCATTGCTGACTATCACTATGGTGAGCTTCACAGGACTCCCCTTGGGAAGTTATGTACCAACACCAGTGCCTAGTCTACCCTTAAAAGCAATTTTGGAACTCTTTTTCTGGAATGGCCATCAGAGCTGTCATTGTAATACCCTTGATGTCCTGAATGCCATCCATATGTCTTCCTTTCAATATTTCCTTAATCTTTGGGTAAAGAAAGAAGTCACTGGGGGCCAGATCAGGTAAGTAGGGAGGGTGTTCCAATACAGTTATTTGTTTACTGGCTAGAACTCCCTCACAGACAGTGCCGTGTGCATTGTTGTGAATCAAGAGCCATGAATCGGCAAAAAGTTCAGTTCATTTTCGTCTAACTTTTTCACGCAGCCTTTTTAGCACTTCCAGTAGTAAACTTGGTTAATTGTTTGTCCAATTGGTACACATTCATAATGAATAATCCTTGATAGTAAAAAAGGTTAGCAACATCATTGCAACTAGTTTGCGAATTTAATTGTCAGACATTGTACCTTTCCTAACATTCTCAGGGATTCATCCCTGTGGACCAGGCCAAATTCCTGACCCTTCAAGAGTGGGGTATTGAACACATCATTTCTGCTCACATCTCATTTGTCAGAACTTAGCCCCATGAACACCTCTAGATGCAAGGAACCCTTCAACACATAGTGTTTACTCTTAGAAGCTGTGCAGGCAGATAAATATGGGAGTTGCTTCTGCTATAGAAGGGAGAGTGGTTATTGGCATACAACTGACAGTTTTTGTCATAGGAAGAGATGGAAGACTTTTTCTGGAGTCTGCAGTGCCATCCCTGAACCATCAGTGGAATATTTGAAATTCTTCTCATTGATTTCCCTTGTAGTCCAGCGTGTGTGATGTAGCAGTGGTTTCTCAGACAACTAGCTGGTCATTTAGATGGATTTTTGTAGGTCCAGAAATATATGGGCATAGGTTTATGCCAAACAGACTCTCAAAGTTAGGTATGTAAACCATATAAAGAACATAATTTAGAATGAGAAAAATAACTAATGATTGGCACAGGCAGTCTGTGTTAGGATCATACAGGAAGCTACTAGAGAAGACAAAGGATAATTGGGAAGGTGCTGATTGAGTATAAAGAACAACAAAAGAAACCAGCTATTACTAATAGTCAATAAAAGTGCACCAAAATAAAGAAATTTAGATGACTTCCTGGAAGTTCTTATAATACACCCATTATCTACGAGGCTATTTAAAAATTATTTAATTCATTCTCCAATGTTTAGAAATTAAAAGCAGAAGTTCAAAGTGGGGAAATGACTTGCTATAAAGATCTCATAGCTCATTAGAGGCAGAAGAATGGCAAAAACAAAACATATCTCTTCATTTCCAATATAAGCAAGTGTCTTTTAGTTTAATTTACACTGGATTTCATTTATTATTTTATTTATTTAGTCATTCATTGAGCAACTTAAACATTTTAAAAAAACAGAACTTATTTATTTAGGTAGAGAAAAGCACAACCCTATAATTACCCACATTAAGAAATAGAATATTATTAGCACCTCAGAGGTCCTCTGATGCCCCTCCCACTCACTAAGCCCCGCCCCCCACAGGTAACCGCTATCCTTATATGTAACACCATAGATTAGTTTTGCCTAGTTTTTTTAACTTCATGTCAATGGGGTAATAGATATTCTTTGGTCTAACATTAGTGAAGTTTACCCATATTAATGTATATAAGTGTGATTCATTGATTTTTGTTGCTGTAGACTATTCCACTGTATGAATACAGCACAGAGATTATTTATCTCCTCTCTGTCAATGGCGATCTGAGTTCTTCCCAGCTCTTTGCTATTACTAATACTGCTTTTAACATTCTTGTACACATCTTTTGTTACACCTGTGTACACCTTTCTAAGGGGTTATAGCTGTGTAGAATTGCTGGGTCGTAGTGTATGAGTATTTCCAAACCGAGCAGAAACTGAATTGTCCAAAGGGCTTGTACAATTTCACTGCCCATCAGCGATATATGAGATTCCCAGGAGCTTGAGAACTTGGCACGGCTGTCAATCTTTTCCATTTTAGCTTGTGATAGGTGTATAGTGTATAGTAGAAATAAAAAGGACTTACCTAACTTAAAGAGTTTCTACTGAAAACCACAACAAATATTATACTTCATGTTAGAATTTTAGAAGCTCTTCTTTAATATCAAGAATGATGTGAAAATACTTGTTAACATTGTTTCTGTTTAACCTTAGACTGGATACTCTAGCCAACACATTAAAACAAATAAAATGAAATAAAATAAATAAGCAAGAATATTTAAGAAAATTCTGAAAAGGGAGTAATGAGGGAGGACCAGTCCCACTGGCTATAAAAATTATGATATAAAGTTACAATATTTTGTATCATGTAGACCTGAAACATTAAAAGACAGGCAAGCCAATAGAAAAAATAATACACAAGAAATTAAATATATAAATATATATATATATGCAAAATTGTAACATATGATAGAGGGGGCATTTCAAACCAGTAGGGAAAGGTGGCCTGGCTTATTCAACTGCATAGCCATTATGATAATAAACTTAGATTAATACTTCACACCTTACACCAGAATAAATTGCAAATAAATACAATATTCAAATCTAAAGTAATGGAAATATAAACCACTAGGAAAACAACACACAAAAGAATTTCTTATTAAAGGAGGACTGTCCTAAGTAAAATAAAAGATTGATATATTGCATTCCATAACAGTATGGCAAAATAATCACAACTTGGGCAAAAATATTTGCAACTCATTCATAGGTAAAGGGTTAATTAGCCCTTTGTTCATAGGCAAAGGACTAATTTTCCCAACATGTGAAGAGCGTATGTAAATTTTTAGGGGAACCAAAAAAAAAACCTGACCATCTTATTATTTTTTAAGTCATTATAACTGACAAAGTTTAGAAATAAAAAAAAATGTCCAACATTGTTGGATATAATATCAATGTATACAAATGAATAGCATTTATCAAAAAGTAGGATTTCTCGCCAATTTGAAATAGTTCCATTCACAATACATATAACGAGCTAAAATATTTATGAATCAGCCTAGCAAACAAAACCACAAGATTTTCAGAGAGAAAAAAAATCTAAAATTATATTCAATATATGAGACATTTTTAATATTTATAATATATAGATCAGTGAGGGGAAAAACCTGAAATCCTTATCGGACAAATGGGCACAGGTGTAAACAGGCAAATCAGATTAGAGAAACACAGATGAATAGCAAGCATGTGAAGAGACGCCCGAGCTTACTGGTGTTTAGAGAAGAACAAAGGAAAATAGCCATGAGCTATCCCTTTACTTCCATCAGAGTGGGAAAATCAGCAAGTTGGATAAGGCCAAGCATTGGTGGGAACTTGGGACACAGGGATGGGCAGACTCTGCTGCAGAGTACCGACTGGAACAATCACTCTGGAAGACAGGCAGGCAGCACTCTGTCCAATCACAGGCAAAGGACACTCATCTGCCCTGGGACCTAGCATTGCGTTTTCTGGGTGTCGTCTCACACGGGTACATGAGGGGCGTGACCAGGGTGCAGAGTTGGAGGCGGTCTGGGGAGGCCAGCACTTAGAGGACAGAGGAGTATAAAATGATGGCGGCACAGAATAGAATATCACGTGGTGCTCAGAAGTCATAGCGTGGATCTCCCCAGAACAACATGGAGAGATCTTAAAACGTTAGTGCTGGACGGAAAAAGTAAGAAACAGTACAAGGTCCGTAGTGCAATACCATTTGTGTGCACTTAACATATGTGCACACTGCACAAAAATGCATGCTTAAGGGACCACATACAAATAAAGAAATATTTATCAATCATAGTAGACTGGCCTCCTTAGATGAGAGGAGGGATAGAGGAATGAAGCTCGGAAATGAGAGGAAACCGATCAATAAACAATGGGAAGTTGTGGGTATTGATCATGATGATGTGCCATGAACACAGGCGTATGATAAACTCAAGCTCCACAGCTGAGCAGCCTGAATTATTAGCTCCTTTTGTGAAATGTATGTGTATGCGTGTGTGTGTGCATGTGTGTGTGTGTGTCCTGAAATCTTCCATGTGCATTAACCCAGACTCCATATCCAGAAATATATTCTAAGAAAATAACAAACTGTAGAAAAAAAGAAGTCTATCCAAAGATATTTAGTGCAGCATGGTTTTCCATACTAAACAGTGTAAACAAAGCAAAAAAAAAAAACTTAACAATAAAGATAATGAATAAATAAGCCATGGCATATCCATTTAATAAAATACTTTATTTATTTATTTATTTTAAAGATTTTATTGGGGAATTGGGGGAGGGGAACAGCGTTGGGGAATCAGGGAAGGGGAACAGACAAGTTGCTGTCTTTTAGTTCTTCAGTCTAGTTGCAGAGGACGTTGCTTCACTGGCCCATGTTGGTACCGTCATTGCGCTCTTCCCGGGTGAGGCAGATCGGTTGCCGGCCTCTGGATGGTCGCTCACCGCGGCTACTGGCAGCTCGTGCTGGCTGCCAGCCGCTCACGCTGGCTGCCGGCCACTCACTGTAGCCTATGGCAGCCCACTGCAGCAGGGGCTGCAGCCTACACCGTCGCCGGGGCTCGCACAGCCCAGCTCCAGGTGGAGCTGTTGTTAGCTGTAGAGGGCAGTGTCACTGGCCCTCATACGTGGGATCTGAACCGGGGCCGCTGGCATCCCAAAACCAGCTCTTAACCAATGCGCCATTCAGCCGGACCTTAATAAAATACTTTGAGCCCATTAAATTGATGTTTACATGGAGTTTGTATTGGCATTGGTGATGCTTAGAGCATATTTAAAAAGTAAAATATGTGATATAAAATTTTATATGAATACAGCTAAAATGGAGACATGCATTGAAATATTATTAGAGGGAAATACACGTGAATGAATAGTGGTTTTTATATGGGTGGTATAACTATAGACAATTTTTTTTCTTCTTCCTGCATTTTTCAAATGTACTTTAATGAATAGTGATTACCTTAAAAAATGTAAGACACATTATACCAAGAAAAGCAAACAGTGCTCCCAGTTTAAATGCAAATTTCCAAAGAAATATGACCAATTATGGGCCGTCAGTACTTTTCCTGAGCGCAGGAAGACAGGACAAATGATGAGGCCACCTGAGCTCCTGGGGTAAAAAGCAGGCAGAAGATGCTGCTTTCTTTAAAGGGAGTAACAGCTCCTTTTGTGAAATTGTGTGTGCGTGTGTGTGTCTTGAAATCTTCCGTGTTCATTTACCCAGTAACCATATCCAGAAACTGGCTGCTTGGACTACGTCGCCTTCGATAGAAACAAGACGGGCCACTGCAGTGAGAACTAAGAAAATCCATTGGAGACAGTGAAGATCTAGTTTGGACAATTCTCACACCCACGGTGAAGAAGTGCTGAGGAAGGGGATTTTTGAGGGTGTGCTGGTGCACTCTAAGTCTCCTCACCCCCAAAGAGGTGGGAACACAAGACCGCTGGGGCAAACCTGTCTTACCTGGGACCTAGCAAGAAGGGCTTCAAGGAACCACGGAACAGTTTGATGTACTTGGGGGTTAGCAGTCCCTCCAGGACCCTGGAAGACAAGAGACTGGGAGACTGGCCTGCTCCCAGGGTTTGTCTAGAGAAAGGGCACTTGGTAACTTTTAATACAGCTGGAAATTGGCTCTTTCAAGGGTCTAGGTCTTCCAAGCATCAACTGAGACTGTTTTGTAGAAATTAACTGCAAGCATCAGGCCCATTAGAAGCAGTGAGTGCAGCAAAGAGTGAAATAGTTCTCAGGGAAGGTGGGAGACTATCACCTGGGGAACCTCTGGCCGCAGAAATACAAGTGCAGGCACTGTTTGTAGGCCTCCAAGGCAGCTTCCATGCAACCATTGAATAGAATGTAGGGAGGAGATGTTTGTCCCTCCTTTAATGCGTAGTTCCCATTGTCATTTTAAAACACCCATTTTCATCTTCTTTACAGCACCTCCATTTGGAAAATCTCAGCAGCCCTTTGATTTTTATCAAAGAATTTTTGAAAAACTATTGTATACTCGAAATTTTGTTACTGAGGATAAAAAATGGGTAAAACAAGAGCCATCCTCTCCAAAGATTTATAATACCATTTAAGTGGAGACAAAGGAAACCCATTGAAGAATTAGGAAACCTTTAATCTTGGTGGTCAAATAAGATTCACTTAATACCTTAACGTAGATTCATCTGATTTGACCGATTGCCTTTCATGTACGAAGCACTGTGGGCAGATAGATTTGCAACCACTTTAAAACTTAACTTCATCGTAAGCCTGTGAGTTAGAGTTCACAATCTCCTTTTCAGAGGTGAAGGGTTGAGAGTCCAGGGCCTTGATTTGTCCAAGATCACTTAGCCAGAAAGCCAGGAGTCAGATTTGGAGCCATAAGATTTGCAAAATCCATCCTTTCATTATGCCATTCTTCTGCTAGATGATTTAGTTACTGAATTTTATTTACTCGAGTCTATTTCAATCTCTAGTGAGCTCATGGTTTGCAAAGAGTAACTAATCTCATTCAGAAATGGCAGTGCCATAATAGGCTGAGTCCTAAGATACCCTTTCATGAGACATGGGTAAACACTGGCTCTGCAGCATCTCAGGACAGTGCCCTCCTAGCCAAGTTAAACATGTCTCTTTCTAGGTGTAAACAGCTCCTATAGCCAGATGTGGGCAAGGCCTGACATATGCCTTTCCCTGCTATTAGGGATGGCCAGCCACCAAACAGTCATTTTGTACAACTATCGCAGCCTGTTGCCAGAAAATAATTTAATTGAAATCATGTATACATTTTTAATTTGGAATTTTAGACTTCTTATAAGGCATTAGAAGCAGAGAATTTATTGATTATTTTCTTGTTCTGCTTTTTTTTTTTTGAAGACATTTCTCCCAATCACTACAAGCAGCAGAAAATCTAACTGATCAATAAATGAAAAGTCCTCTGAGGACTGCCTTGGACCACTGGCGACAGACACAACTGCTTGAATGTTATTCAACATGTACATCTGTTTCTGAAGTTCAGGGTGAAAGATAGAAGAATCTCAACATTAAAGCTGGATTCCATTTTGACTTGTACACGTCGACATGCTTAAGAGACTTTTATTCCAGGAGACACAACACCAATTATTGGTGATTAATTAGTGTGTGTGTCACACCGTTGGTCCAGAGTTTGAGTGGGTTTGTGTTTTTGAATACCCCAATTATACCTACTTCTGTTAGGTACATTACCTGTGAAAATTAAGAGTCCATCTTTGTTCATCAACAATGATATACCAGAGGTTTGATATAAATATTCCCACATGTTAGCTCGAAAAATTGTGTTTTCCCTTTGAGTAAAGGGTGGAAGGAGACATTTGATTCTTCTAGGAAAATCTTATGAGAGTCAGAGAAAGATAATAGTTTCGGATCAAAACACTTGACTTAGGGCCGGCTGAGTGGCGCGGTGGTTAAGCGCTGGCTTGGGAAGCCAGCAGCCCCGGTTCGGGTCCCACATATGAGGGCCAGTGACACTGCCCTCAAAAAAAAAACAAAAAAACACCCACCTGAATTAAAGGTCTGATTCTACTCAATGCCAGATGTGTTAATATTGAGCTGGGCATTTGCCTGTGCCATGCCTTCATATCTCCATTTGTACACTGGTGACAGTAAGACCTGACTGACACAGGTTTGTTGTGAGGATGACAATTGACTGTAAGTGAGATACATCTGAGCAAATGTCAGCAGTTCCTCTTCTGATGATGTGGACATAGTTGCCTCCTTAGATTATTTCATCATTGTAGACAAATCTAATATCCAGGACGCTACTATAGGTCATAAAAGAGTTTGCAAAGGAAACAAAGTCACCTTGTCCCCATAAGGTTGGAGACTTAGGATATTATTAGTATTTGTTACTTAAAATTACTCTGATGGATAGGTTCTTCCTCTAAGTATTCCATATTCAATTCCAAATGGAATCTCCCGGAAGAAAAGAAGTGCTCCATCAGCAGTGCTCCTTGAGGGTTCTTGTTCAATTTGACAGATTTGACAGGCAGACGAATTTAATTTATTAAAATATTCCATCTAGTGTTTTCAAAAACAAGGTGTTTTTTTATACTGCAAATGAACTGTTTTCACAGCCTTATTAAAATAAATGCATAAAGTCAGCTATTTTTCTTTGGAATTCATTAATATGAGATTCAACACTTAAAAACGTCAATCCAATCACTGCCTACTGTGTACCTGGAAATAGTTTGGCTATTTCTCAGTCTTTGCATATAATCTGGTATTTCTCCTTTTTAAAGCAAGTGGGAATTCCACACAAGAAGGAAAATTTTGCCTGTATTCTATGCTAAATTTCATGGAAATATTTACTAAAATTATTAGAAGGTTTTAGAAAACTGATGCGTTGTGCCAAAGGCCATTCAAGACATCTGAGAAAATTCAGGGTTTACTTAGACAAGAGGTTTAGATTTCTTTTCTTCAAAGAAATTCTATTATTTGTATTGAATGAATATTGTCAAAGTTAATAGATTCCCTGTCCCTACCCACAAAGGCCATTTTAAAACACAATATGCTTTAAAATTAAAATATTTATATAGACTGTGAGCCAGTATCATTTCTTAGAGTTGACAATTTCCTCTTAGCTATAGTTCAATCTCAACTAATTGCACATCGGCAAAACGGTCTTAATCTTGAAACACTTTACACATGGCATGTGAGCACTGTCCTCATGGATCTGGACGGCTTGGTTGTTTTCTCTTTATAGCTCACCTGGCACCTCAGAACTGACCTGTGACCCTGTTGTTTTGTCTGTGGCCTTGGCCTCTCTTCTTGAGTGAAAGCACCTTATCTCTGATGGCCTAAGGTCATCACTGCTTTGGGCCCAGCACTCCTCCAACAAGCTCCCTCTCTGCACAGTTTCCCGTTAGAGAACTTGGCCTAACCCTGTGAACTGAATCTTAGGCAATTAGTTCATCTCTCAATCAAAGATCTTGCCTACAAAGATGCACTGGGAGGTGAATGAATTGGTAAATTAAATGCTGATAACCTGCCAATATTGGTCGTCCCACAGCAAAAAAATCTTTGAGACAATATATTTAAATATCACTTGTATAGAATTTGTGGAGCCAAACTCACTTGAAAGAAAATATTCTACATACAAATGACACAACATAGTCAGTTACATTTAAATAACGTAAAAAAATTTGTCTATTTTCCCAACAAAATTGTGTATTTATATTGAAAACATCATTCAGCTCTTCTGTGTCAGTCAGTGACTTTCATTTATTAAAGCTGACATCTATTTCCAAATGCTTCTTCCTTGGCCTCTACAATATCTTTTTTTTTTTTTAATTTTACCTTGGCAATGACCCATATATCAGGCTGTGGTGAACTATGGCTGATAGTCTACCCATCGCCCTTACCAGATAGAGTTCTTAAACTCTAGACCATGCTTTGTATGTACATGACCTAAAGCAAAGGGTGAACTTTAATGAGGACCCAACAAATGTTTAAGGAGTCGATCTGCCATTAGAACATTAATGTAGAAATGGCACTTACTGTCCTTGGGGAATGATAGTTGCTTTGGCATTCACTGGATTGAATCCAGTCAGCATTAGTTAAGCATCTAATCTAGATACTAATCTGAGTTCAAAATGCCAAGAGCTCTGCCTCAAGATAAAAACATATTTCAGAAGGCAACCTGGTTCCCAACGACTTAAATAAATTGTGTTTGATGGTTTGGGGGCTGAAACTTGAAATATCGAATGGGTAGAGTACGTGTTATATGTTTGGATACAGAGGCACAGAAGCCCATTGGGAGAGGATTAATTCAGCCTGTTGATGCTGCAGAAGTAGGGGGTATTGCAGGAGAAAGTGTGGTTTCACAGAGCAGCTGAAAAATAAACTGGGTCCTAAAGGATGCAGAGGGTTTTGACGTGTAGCCAAGAAGGGGAGAGGGATGCTCTGCAGAGATGAAGCAGCTGAAGCAAAGGCATACGGGGCCGTGGCTTTTGGAGAGAGTTAAGTGGTTCAGTGCAGACGACATGGCGAGAATGTCCTGTGCTGGGTCAGGGGACAAAGCTTCCAAGGTGGGGGTATAGGGGCAGAGGGGTGGAAATGGAATGACATCACACAGTCTGGATTCTATCTGGTGAGTTATAGAAAGCCCTTAAAGGCTTTAAGGGGGCCATGTGGGAGAAACAGGCCTGGGCTGGCCAGCACTTATTTTGTTGGTCTGTAGAGGAGAGTACCTCTGCTCCAGTTTCCTTGTGGGGATCCTTTCTCATAAAATTATACACAAATAAAGTAGATGCACACAGTGGGCAGTGGTCTCTGGAATCAGGGTGCTGATGCCGCATAATGAAAAATCTGGTCTGGTGTCTCCTCTGGAAATTCCTCTCTGGGCAAAAGCATTATTTTACCATAGCCCATATTTACCTGGACTGCAAATCCCAAATTAGGAATAATATTTCATTCTAAAGAAGTACTCTGTTCTTGAGTTTTGAAACCTTTTTTTCCTCAACAGGATGTTGTAATGTAAAATCCCAAATTAAAATGACTTTTCTTAAGTACAGACAGCCATAACCATGACTAAAACTAGATTAAACTATATGAAATGTTTGGCTGTGCTAAGAGAATCGTAACTTCCTGGACCAGCATGGGAGTTCCTTCTAGAAATCCCAGGGAAAATGTCGGATCCAAAAGCATATGTACTTTCTCCTTCCATCACCATATATTTGATCCCATTTACCCTCTTCTACCACCCTCCTCCCCGCTTACCCTCTAATAACCACTAAACTGTGGTCTGTGTCTATGAGTTTTTGTTTCTTTGTCTTGTTCCTTTGTTGCTTTCAGTTTTATATCTCACATATCAGTGAAATCATATGGTTCTCAACAGGAATGATGTATTACAGAATTGTACTTGAAACCTATGTAGCTTTACCAACTATTGTCACCCGAATAAACTTTAATTAAAAAAAAAGTATATATATTTGATGCCATTAATCTAGTTACATGTTTAGAGCCCAACTGCGTTTCAAATTATTTCAAATTATTCTAGCTCTTCAGGCAGCACAGGGGTCCAAATGTCATCAATGGACGGAGGCCGTTTCCCTCTGTCCCCCTGCTGGAGTGTCAGGCAAGGTGGCTCTTTGCTTCCTTCCACACGTGCCATGGGTGTATTTGCTTAGTATTAAAATTGGGAGAGATTTTACTTTCCAAAAGGTGAATAGGACTTGGGTTTTTACCAGCCTCTTCTTTCTGCACTGGCTGAATATCTCTGGCTCTCGAGGACCCATTGACTGAAGTGGTTTGTTCATGTTGGAAATGTCTTGTCTCACTTTTCCGTCTCAGCTGCCTTCTAAACTTGCAACTCTCAAAGCTATTTCGCCTAGGTGGCAATTAAATTTCCAAGAGGAAAGAAATCTGTATTTCCATCTTAATGAGACTCATGAAGTTCATTCATGAAGAAAAGCTTCTATCAGTAGAACCAGCACAGAGAAAGCTTTGATATGATATATGGCTAATCTCCCATCATTTCTAGTGTACTACAATGCAGTATAGATTCCTCATAATTCCAGCTCATTTTCTAAATAGAAATGAATATTCTACTCGATGGGTCTTAGGGCGAATCACGTGTAAGTTGATAGATACTTTTAGCCCATTCCTATCATGGTTTGGCTCAGAGATATCATGTGCAGCAAGCCTCACATACCTACAGAGGAGTCAACTCGTATCCCTTCTCCATCTTCTTCCATTCATTCAACAGACTCTAATTGAGACTGTGACAGCAGGTTCTAGTCTCGTATCCCTTCCCCATCTTCTTCCATTCATTCAACAGACTCTAATTGAGCTGTGACAGCAAGTTCTAGTCTTTGCAACTGCAAACGTGTGTAGGTCACTGGGCTTTCCCTAACAGAACTCGGTCCAGGGAGACACAGATGTTACGAATATTTCTAGTATAGGGGACAGAATCTGGGGAAGGTATAAACAAATTTAATGGGAATATACAGAAGAAAATTACCAGAATCATGTCTGGCATAGCATGGAGCTAGGCCATGAAAGATGAAAAAAGAAAGGTTTTCCACTCAGGAATCAAGAATGGCAATTGGGGGGCCGGCCGAGTGGCGCATTGGTTAAGCGCTGGTTTGGGGATGCCAGTGGCCCCGGTTCGGATCCCACATGAGGGCCAGTGACACTGCCCTCTACAGTTAACAACAGCTCCACCTGGAGCTGGGCTGTGCGAGCCCCGGTGATGGTGTGGGCTGCGGCCCCTGCTGCAGTGGGCTGCCATAGGCTACAGTGAGTGGCCCGCAGCCAGCGTGAGCGGCTGGCAGCCAAGCATGAGTTGCCAATAGCCGCGGTGAGCGACATCCAGAGGCCCGCGACCGATCTGCCTCATCCGGGAAGAGCGCAATGACGATACCAACAGTGAAGCAACATCCTCCGCAACTAAACTGAAGAACAAAAAGACAGCAACTTGTCTGTTCCCCTTCCCCGATTCCCCAACACTGTTCCCCTCCGCCAATTCCCCAATAAAATCTTTAAAAAAAAAAAAAAAAAAAAAAGAATGGCAATTGGATAAAGGGAACAATGTAGAAAGTCAAGGAAGTTCATGTTGTACAAAATGCTCCATGGGGCCTGAGTAAGCTGAGTAAGAGTCCAGAGCAATGCATTGGGTCATAGACAGAGGCCAGTCCATGGAGGAGCCTCACTGCCCCAGTAAGGAGCTTGGCCTTCATTGTATGAGTGGCAGGTCTGCATTTAGAAAAATCAGCATAGCTGCCTGTGTTTAGATAGTGGAGCCATGGGGATAAAGATAGGTGTGGAAATTGGAATGGCCAGGTGCGAAGTGAGGACCCAGAAAGGAATAAGTAACCATTGAGATTAAAAACAGTGGCACTGAGTATTTCTGATTGTATCTGGGAAAGTATGTATCACACCCCCGGATAAAGGATGGCATGTCTTGTAAAATATACTCAAAAGAGTATAAGAATAGAGACATGAAATATTCACCCCACACCCACCCACCCATCTCAGTGTCCTGTGAGCTCTTCCTTCTGTGGCTTCTCCTGGACACTATTCTCGTTCCTGGGCCTGAATCTGCCCCTGACCATAAAAGACACTTGAGCAATCTGGTGGGACTTCCATGCTGCAGGTAGGGGAGGTGTCCTTAGTTCATCAGCTCTGAAAACTCAGAGGCCTCTGGCTTCTTAAAGCTGGGCAGGTCCTCCCTGAGTAGGGCTGCAGGACATGCAGAAACACTGGACATGTGGTTCCATTTGAATTTCAGAGAAACAGATCATTTTTAGTATAAGTGTGCCCCAAGTATTGCATGGAATATACTTACATGAAAACGATTATTCCTTGTTTATCTGAAATTCAAATGTAATTCAGTGGCCTGTACTTTTATTTGCTAAATCAGGCAACCCCATCCTTGGGCCTTGCCTCTCTCTGGCTCAGATCCTGGGGGGAAGACCCCTGAGAAACAGAAAACAGGAGGGCCAGAAGGAAATGAAGCTCTTGCTATTGGGTTTTGGGAATGTTTTACAAAATCATCGTCAGTATGATTTCCCCCCATTTGCTAATTTCCCAGGAGATTCTGAAAACAATGGGCTTGGCACTGCAGAGTGAGCTGGCATGTTTTGGGACTGCTGGAGGGGACAATGATTGAATTTAGAATAACTTATCTGTTAAAGCAAATATCAGAATATTAAAGAAGCCCTCATGTTCCCCATCATGACATGAGTAGAACATCGATGTCTGTGTCGCATGGAAGTACATAAGCAGTAGCCTTCTATGACTTTTTTCTGTTTGGGGAACACTGCATGTAGCTCACATTAACTTATGAAGCATTTATTTTGTGCCTGAAATTGAGGCCATGTGCCCTATTCACACCTGATATTTTATAGACCTCTCTCCTCTTTGGACAAAATTAAGTTCAGAACTCATGTTCACATAAAAAAAATTGGATTATAAAAGCCAATGGACATAGCAAATGTTTGGATGTTTTAATATAGAAGTGAATAATTTTTATTTAGGAAAACACCCATGACCAAACTTCATCAAATCTAATTTTCCCAGAGAGTTAAGCTTGTATTCTAGTAGGTTTTTGCCTATATAACTGAAGATAATTTTTAGCAAGAGCTTCAATAATAGTCTTCCCTCTGAAGGAATAATCTTATGATTTCAGACAAGAAACATCTCTCCTTGAGGTAAACGAGCAATGGAGTTGTGAGAAGTTACACTCAGAATTGTGAGTTTGCTTTCCCCTTTCCAACCAAATGACAAGAGAATATTTTCTCTTTAGATTCTTTGATAGATTTTTTTTCCCTAGAAGCAAACAGAATATTCAGAATACCCTTTAACTGGAATTAGCTTTAAGCCTCATAAATGATATTTCCATGCGCCTCCTGAGGTGGGAAAACCCTGACATTGTCAGCTAGAGAAATTTAGGTCCCCCTTTATAAACCAGCCCAGTGGTGGGATCTTTGGTTTTCCTGGTGATCAAGTATCACTGAGAACCACTTGTAATAGAGAGAGTCCAGGCTTCTACTTATTGAGCACCTACTATGTGCTGTATGCCATGAGCCAGAGAGAATGATTAAAGCCCACAGCATGGAGAACCCTTTGTGTGTCATCAAGGAAGGCAGCATCACAAAACTCACTGTCAGCAACAACAGCAGACAAGAATATTTTTCCATTACCCAACATATTCAATACTTACATCTCTGATAGTGCAAGTTCACATGAGGTAAACATGCAACATGTGAGCTATAATATCAAGGAGATTTTATAATTTATTAAATGATGGGAAAATAAGATCTTTACTGCCGTCAATTAGGATGGAAAACAGGTAACCACCTGGTGAAAAGCTTATTAGCTTATTAGCTTATCATCTCAGAACCTCCCCATTTCATCTTGCTTCCGATTTTTCAATTACTTCCTAATCTTTACAGCTTTCCTCTGAATCTTAGGTCTTTTTAGTTACAGAAACACACTTATCTGAAAGGGAGGTGAAAACTAACTGCGAGTCCCACATTTTCTTCTTTTTGGTTATGCTTAGTTTCAGGCGTAGCTGTTTTACTGCCCTGGTTATTCATGAGCTGTTTGAACCCCTAAAATCTTTCCTCCTGTTTTTGTAGATGTCAAGTCATTCTCTATTTTGTTTTAAAATAGTCCATATGTATCTGTGTGCATATCTGTATCTATAAATATATATCTCTGAATGAAACCGCAATTACTAGCTATAAGTAGACATTATATACATATGTACATACATACATAAATGTACACATATATATGTATATATGTGTGAGTATAAATTATGTACATATAGGTACAAATTATATACACATATATACATGTACATGTATAGATGTATATATGTGTGTGCCAATAGCTAATAATTGTCAACAAAAATTGAGTTGGGTCTTAGCCATTTTCTAAACATAGTTCTTAGTGTTTCAAGAAACCTGAAAACCTATACCTGTTTGCCTGCAGACCCTTTATGCATGTGGCAAATCATCTCTGAAAGGCAAACTAATCTAGATTTTTCTCATTTGTTTAAAAAAGAGAAAGCAGAAAACTTTGAAGATATGCATGTGGCTAAGAGGAAATTAGGTTGCTCTATTATGTTTGTGCAATTAGTATTAATTTCACTGAAATTTTACCCTGTTCCATTTATAAGATGACTAACACATTGTACTCTTAGGGATTCTGAAAGTACACACAAAGCATAATTAGCAAGGTAATGTTTGAAAACTGTTAGGATAGACCAATTGTTTAGGTAATTTGTTATTTTGTAAACACCAATAACATTTTTCTGAAAAAAAATCATTGAAACAAAAGTGTTCATCATAGAAACATGACGCTAAGAGGAAGATAAACATCAAAATTTTAAAAATCTAGTAAAATTACATAACACCATTGCACTTAACAGCTGCTTCTGCATTTGATGTTCTAATCTGGCACAAATGTTTTGTAAGTGAATATATATTACTCTTCTTTTAATAAAATAGAGTCATGACAGGCATTTATATTATATATGGTTCCTCAATATTTTATATATATATATATATATATATATATATATATATATATATATATATATGGCTTATTGATAGACTTCATTTTATTTAAAAATAAATTCACTACATGTAACTTTTGTAGGATTTATAGGATCTTTTTCCTTGTAAACGAAGGAGAATCCTTTGAGAATAACAGTATTTTAGAGCTGGATTGTTTAAAGTATGCCCAGTCTCCCTTCCCACCAGCAGTTTTTTTGTTTGTTTGTTTTTTAATAACAAAATGTGTAGCAAAGCATTCCTTGGAGTAAAAAGATTCATCTTTTTTTAGTAGTTTGCTTTGCAGACTCGCCATGTGAAAGTGGGAAAGAATGGATGAATAAGGACAGCTCTCCCCTATACTGGAGAGCTGACAGCTTAGCAACACTCAGCGTATCATAGAACTTACTATGAAGCTCTGTTCTCTTGAGAATTACTAAAACCAAAATGAAATCCCCAACTTCTGTTAAATGCTAGGAGGCTTTGGCTTCATTTCTATGACTCTGATAAAACCCGGTGGTGTTATATTTGCTCAGAATAAAAAAATCAAGTGTGCCCCTCCTATGCCATCTTCAAAGGGAACTTCCACCTTTGTGGTTTCACTCATATCATTAATAACACCCTAAAAATATACGTGTCTTTCAGGATAAAGCTATTAGGTAATATTTTGATGATATCCTCTGCATGATGCACTAGGATTAGAATCATTCCACCACCTATGATTATTAACATTGACTAACAAATAATCAGTGATTATTTCAACAGCAATATGAGAAACCTTATAAACCTTTCAAGTTCCCTTTGCAACCAGCATTTTACTGTTGTGAACCTGTAGAAGTATTATCATCAACCCAATCCTTAATACACCAATATAGTAATGAATGCTACGTTGGCTACCAAACTCATTTTTATTGCCAGTCTCATTTCAGCAGTATAAAGCTGAGAAGCCATTCCTCTATTAAGAGAAACATCAGCTTATGTGCCATCAGAGGAAATAAATCTTAGTATTAGGTGTGATAGAGACAGATTCATTCCTTTAGCTGAAGTCCCATCCTCTGAGTGACAGGTGGAAGACAAAATGTCAAGGAGTCCTGTTGGATCAAGTGCTTAGGTCGGTGTTTAATACAGCAGAGAGCCAAGGTACAGTGGTAGGACACAGAAGGCTGTGCAGTGTGTGGATACAGTAAAGAATTTCACTTTATGATCTGCCATCTGTTATTGGAAAGAGGAATAAGTTAGGGAAATAAATGACTTTCAGTCCTCCATACATGCAAAGGTAAGTTAGTTATTACAAAAGTTATGCCATTGTAGGTGCTGAAAGGAAAGCATATATATTGAAACATTTTTTAAAAATAAAATCACTCAATCGGCTTAAGAACAATATTCTAGTTCCTATTCCATTGAGCTGACCTTTTGATTCATGATCAGGAAATGAATCCAGGGTAG
Source organism: Aselliscus stoliczkanus (assembly GCA_033961575.1). Taxonomy (NCBI): domain Eukaryota; kingdom Metazoa; phylum Chordata; class Mammalia; order Chiroptera; family Hipposideridae; genus Aselliscus; species Aselliscus stoliczkanus. Next base: position 36,748,726 of record CM066730.1, on the reverse strand, counting down.
AAACCAAAACACAGAACAGAAATGAATCATTTACCATGAAAAGGCATCTCCAGTCTCAGCTAACCTCGACTAGTTTTTATTGCATTATTTTTGAAATGCCAAGAAACTGGCTTTGGCCGTAATATTGGCTATCCAACTAAATCACAGCTTTCAATAGGCAATTGTTTGCAACAATTAGCTAAACACCATTACTTTACAAGTTCCCTTGAAAGGGGCATAGATACTGCAGGTGTGCACCACACACTGAGTTAAGTATAGATAATAACAGTCAGTCAGGCTGGGGCTGGGGCACAGGGAAAGAAGTTGGTAAATCCTTGCTCAGGGAACAGGTTTCAAACAGCCTTAATTTTTAAAAAAAATACGTTTGTCCTGATCCTACGAGTCCTCTCTGGTGTTCAGGAATTAATTGTGGGACTGGCTAAAGAGGAGGGGAAAAGCCACTAACTCTAGAATCATTTTTTTAAGGAGATCAAGGGGAGAGGAAGGAAAATAGAAATGCAAATGTGCAATGGTAATGGTTTACAACATGAGGAAAAGAAACATCATGGGAGCTGCTAGCAATTTCCATCAAAGCAGTAAACCCCTTAACTGACAGAAATTCAGTACAATATACACATAGATTAACAACTCCACCATTACTAGGGCTGCTGTTTCAAGCCAAAAAAAATTAACTACAATATTCACAAACAGGAGTTCAGAAAAATAGAGTGAAAAGGCAATGTTAGCTAAGCTCTTAGCTAAATCCACTCATAATGGCCCCCGATATTTAAACTATCATGGATTAAAGCCATGAAAATAAAAATTTCAATTTGAAATTTTATTAGCATGTTGCTAAAATGGTCAATAAAAACATCAACACAGATAGGCTTTGTTGACATAGCTGGAAACTGCTCCATTGCTTTTAAAACTTTATTTCCACTTCCCCATCTTCTCAGGTTTCTATGTTAGGAAAAGCCAAACGAAATATACTGGTTATGGTGCTGTAAGAGTGCTGGTTTCTGGAATGTTGCCATGTCTTCCCCCTCCCTCTCCTCCAAACCCTTGAAAAATGTGATTATTTTTGAAATGCAGCCCAAGGTGGGAGCAATCTAGGGTTAAGAACAAGCGCCCTTCTCCACAAATTCAAGTTCCCAGACACCGGGAGAGCCCTCTCCTTGCTGCGGGCTGGGCCAGCGCTCCTCACCAAAATCGCTGAGCCACCTTCCTCCCTGGTGGGGAGGCTTCCCTTCTGCCAGCGAGGGAGACTCACCGGCCAAAGCTGGTGGCAGGTGATGTTCCCTTTCCTCGGTGGAAGGAACCCGAAGCCAATGCTGTCTAGCCTAGCCCAGAGCCTGGGATACAATGTCAGGAGACCGGGGGCTGGAGAGCCGGTACAGTCCCGGGCAGCCCAGGATAACCCAGAGTCCCGAGGTGCTCTCTTGTGGAATTCACAAGTGCATAAGGGACAGGCTCGATTTCTTGGAAATCCTGCAATCTGGGGACACATCCGTACAGGAGCTGAACTGTGCCCTGAAGAGATCAATTCTCACCTCCCACCGGTCTTTCTGTGCGCATTTTGGGGGGAAGGGGGGAGGAGTGATGGTCCCTTTGTAATAGGTGGGGGTGACGATAGTGGCTGAGCAGTGACCCTGGCTGAGTGGTCATGTCCTTGCTTCCCTCAGCCCGCTCTCCTTTACCCCCTTGTAACTCGAGGGGAAAGTGCAAGCTGGGTTTCCCAACACCATCACCGCCACTGGGCGTTTCATCTAGGGGCGCACAGCTGTCCTGTTCGTCCCGGGGCCAGTTCCTGAGACTTCCTGCCACTTGCTGGAGGGGTGCGAGGGTGCAGCCTGGTCACTGGTCCCCGGCGGACAGGCGAGGCAGAGTGGGGTGTTGAGTTGCCCGGCGGAAAGCCCTGGAATGGGAAAGGGAGCGGGGCGCGGGGAGGCAGGAGGGGCAGGCGGCCCGGAGGCTACTCCTTGTCGCCTACCAGGTCTGCGAGCTCCTGCAGCATTCGCAGGCGACCGCTGGCATCGATGCGGCGCTTCTCGCGGATGAGGTCTTCCAGGCTGTGAAACCTGGCGGTGTGCACCTTGTTCTCACTCAGGTGCACCTTAAGATAGTACTGCTGCTGTGGGGGCTGCGTGCCGGCAGGCACCTCCCCGCCCGCCTTGAACTCCCGCTTGCCAAAGCGGCACCAAGCGGCGAAGCTTTCCGAGTTCGTCCAGCAGATCTCCTCGCTTTTGAGGCCCAGGTGGCCGCAGGCGTTCTGCACCACCAGCTCGGCCAGCAGGGGACGGTAGCGGTACCAGCTAGTCACCACCCGGCCCACGTTGGCGGCGCCCGCCTCGTGCAGGCTGTCCTGGCGGATCTCGCCTTGGTGCAGGTGGATGATCTGCCCCCCGCCCACGTAGACCGCCCAGTGCGGGGCGGGCGCGGGCGGCTCCGGCGCAGGCTGCAGCCACAGCAGCTCCAGCAGGTCGCCCGGCTCGCAGAGCGCGGGCAGCGCGGTCACCGCGTAGACACGCAGGTCGGCGCCCAGAGGGCCGCCGCTTACTTTGGAAAAGATGCATTCCTGGCCCCGAAAGGCGGAGAACTGAGTTTCCTTAAGGACCAACTGGTGCAGCAGGTGGTGGTGGTGGCGGCTGGGGCTCTCCGGGCAGGGGGTGCAGCCAGGGGGGGCCTTCACGCCAAACTTGTCCGGCTGGCCGCGTTCGTCCAGGTCCTCCTCCTCATCGGAGAAGAAGTAGGCGACCCCGACCCGCAGCTCGTCCTTCTCGATCCCTGACGGGTCCCCTGTGGGCAACTCGCTGTAGTTGAGGTGGGTGATGCGGTCCAGTTGGTTGCCCATCAATGACGCGGCGAGGCGAGGGCCAGGAGCGGGGATCTGCAGAATCAGAGAGGCAGAGACAGGGTCAGAGCCGGGCGGCCCCTCCCCAGGTCGTGTGGAGCCCCTGGGACCTGCCTGCCGCCCACGCTGCCGTGCGGGAGTCCCCCAGCCTCCCCGGGGGTAGGGCAGGTGCAGAAGGCACGGGCCCGGCAAGTGAGAAGGGACGCCACCCGGGAGCCCGGTCCAAATCCCCCAAGAGAAAAGGCAGGCGGGCTGGAGGGCGCGCGGGGGTCGCAGCGAGGCGGGCAGCGCGGGTGGTGGCCGCGTGGGAGACAGACTCCCAGAAAAGGACGGACGGTCCGTTAGAAGGGAGCCGGCGCCGAAGGCTCCAGAGCTCGGAGCAGGCTGCACTCGGACTCCTGTCCCCGCCCGCTCCATCCCACCTCTCAGTGTTGCACGAGGTCGCGCTCCTCCCCTGATGGAGCCTGGCACAATGACAATCGGACACATTTGCAGGCATTCACTTAACACGGGCAACCTTTTGCACCCTGGGAGTGCAGACACAGCCTGGCACACTGGTGTGACAACGTCACACACACACACACACACACACACACAATGACGGACCTCCAGGGCACACTCAGACCCCCACATGCGTACACAATGCCAGCCCCGCACTTGCACGCACGCCGATGCATCTACAGCCGGGCACACCTGGTCACGCAGGCAGGTGCTCTGGGCCCCTGACTTCTCTTGCCTTCTCCCCAGTACAGCCGATCCGATCGGCTGTGCCAGGGCGAGGCTGCTCTAAAATAACCTAACAAAGAAGCCAGGGAGGGACTGGGGAAGCCGGTGCGGTGTCTGTGCGAGGGCGCGGGTGTGCGTGCGGATTGTGTGGGCAGGTCCACTTTCAGCCCAAACACCCCTCTCCCTTCTACCCGGCACAATCCACACAATCGAAGAAAAATCGTCTGCAAGGCAAAGACAGCCGCCTTTCCGTACCCGTGATTTCCCTGCTCCCGAAACCCCAAACTCCTTTAAAGTCCCCTGGTCCCCATGGGTGCTGCGGAGGCGGCGGTGGCGACAGGGTCCGGGGCGGCGCGTGGGGCTGCGGCTCCACTCTGTCCCGCGCGGAACGGTGCGGGGCCGTGCGCGGCGCGGGGCCCGTGCGCCTGCTGTCGGCGACGGCTGGGGCACCCGGTCCACCCGGACGGTCCGGACTCGGCGCAGGCTTCCAACCGCGGAGGCGAAGACTCTTAAGTAGCCTGAGCCTTTGGTTCCAGGGCCCGCCCCGGGACGCGCTCATTGGTTGGGGCGGGGCCCAGGGCCTGTCGATCTACCCCGGAGGGGGCGGGGCGTAGGGCGGGTCTCCGGAGCGCTCTCCGCCCCTCCTGGTCCTGGCCCTGCGCGCCGGCTGGGGGGCCCGCGAGGGGCGCGGCGCTCCTGCGCTGTGCGGCTGCGCGCTTCCCCCCGTGCCCCCCAGCACCCCTCCAAGCCGAGTGCAGCTGAGAGCGCTGTCCGCCGGCGTTCTGTGTGCAGAGGGTCCGGACTCCACAATGAAGTCTGGGGATGGAGGAACAGGCACCACTGCAACCCAGGCGTGGCGTGCAGCCCGGGGCTGGGAGAGGCAGTGCCCCGATGCGATTGCTAGGGCCCTCCTGGAGCCCGGGCTGGTCCTGAGCTGGTCCTGAGCCCCCAGACCTTATCCTGAAGGCAGGCATGGTCGCCTTTGAAATTGCGCCTACGAAATTCGGCCCTTGTCTGACATGGCCCTGGCGCCGCGTTTCAAAGGAGCTGTGTGTCAATGCGGGTGAAAAGTCTGAGCCTTGGCCAACCCTTTTCCTGACTGCGCCTAGGATTTTAACTCCAAGTTTCTGTCTGGGAAAGGGGTGCGTCACAGATTCCGACAGTGGGCCATCTCAGTGCCTCCCACGCCCCAGCACTGCCTTTGCTAATGGGGAGTTTTGTTTGGTGTTGTGGGAGAAGAGTGCCCAGCAGTAATTCATGGTTGCACTTCTGGGTGGAAAGTTAATGAATGAATCTTGGAAGCCGACAGATGACTTTTATATCTAAGAAATTCTAGATTGACAGTTTAAAGACGCTTATAAGGCTCAGCCTTAAAGAGTTCTTAGACACCTGGTTCTACTTTCAAGATTGGGCTCCAGCAGCTTCTCTGTGAAGCCTGCTGTCTTTCCCCAGAGAGGGCTGGGAGCCTCTTCTTTGTGCCCCCTGGGCACCTGGTACAAATGCTTAGAGCTCTTACCGCATTTTATTATAAACTTGGGTTGAATTTCTTCCTCTTTACAAAGTGAATGCCTTGAGGTTTGGCTTTTGCTCTACACAACTTTGAATCCTGGGCCTCTTTCACAGTACAAGGGGAGTGTGTGTGTGTGTGTGTGTGTGTGTGTGTGTGTGTGTGTGTGTGTGTTGGGGGTGGGGGCAACGGGCTCCATCAGAGATAATAAAAGTGAAAACAGTCACCATGTGCTGACCACTTCTGTGTGGCTAGGTATTATGCTAAGACGTTTAAGAAGATGGGTTAATCTTCATGCCTCTGGAGGGGGTTCACTCCTGAGAATACAAGTTGCCATCCTTGGAACTGACCACAGGTTGTCAGTGGTCAGTTCCACGGACCTTTTTTAATACTTGCTATAAATAATAAACAACTCATTTGGGCCCTGAAGTCAAGAGAATTGAAAAACATGGCTTCACAGATGAAGGAATGAGTTACTAGTCTGGTTGTAAACTGGATTTCAAGGATCTGTGTGGGCGAGTATCTGAAAAGTTCATTCCTGCTGTATGAGAGGAACTTTCTGTCCATCTCATGATCAAATTTGATGCACAAATATTTACAATGTATTTGCTTGGGATGCAGTGGCCTACCTGTCCTATTTCATACTGCTCCAGGCTACAGAGGGAACAGGCTGTGTCTCAACGTTCTAGAGAAGAATTAGCATAAAATATTGCCAGGGCTTCAAAAATAGAGTGCCAAAGTTTAAAATATCAATGTACAACTTTTTGAATCTCCTTTCCATCCTGTCTTCCTACCAGGATAAAAGACTTAGTGCTTGAATTATCACAAGGGAAAATAAATGCCATGAGAATCCCCCTGAAACATAAGGCGGAGAACACATTGGCTCTGAGGCAAGGAAAGAGGAGCTAAAAGTAAATCAAGGAAAATACATCTACTCTTTGATAAGGTACTTAACCTTTCTGGGTATCAGTCTCCTCATCTGTTAAATGTGGATAAAATCGTATCTGTCTCATTGAGCTGTTGTGAGTTCATGCATGCAAACACAGTACCTGGTACCTTGTGATTTTTCAATGAGTGTTACTGTTATGTTATTGGTGGAAGAGGGGAGGGGATAGAGAGTCCCATGTCCTAGTTGGACGATTGTCCAGTTCTTTGCCCTAGATGGGGTAGGTGCCAAGGCTGTCATTGGCTGGGGTGTGGGACTGCTTCTGTCTTAAGGTAGTGAGAGCCCTATCTATCCTGAGACTAATTCAAGGTCTAACTCTGGAGAGATATCTGTGTATGAGTCCTGGGGCTGGTCACATCCTGTGTCTTGAATTGTTTTTACCCAATTCTTTTTTTTTTTTTTTTTAGGACAGTGTCACTGGCCCTCATAGGTGGGACTGAACCGGGGCCACTGGCTTCCCAAGCCAGCGCTTAACCACTGCGCCACTCAGCCGGCCTGCTGAATTGTTTTTATTTTATTTTATTTTATTTATTTTTTAAAGCAGTAAATTAAGTAGTTTATTAGAAAAGACAGTACATCCAGACTAGAGGACAGCCCAAGGGCCCATTACCAAAGAATGTGGAGGGGGCACATGCAAAGGTGAGGCTTAAAGGGAAGAAGCAGCAACAGAAGTGGCAGTAGCAGCCGCGTGCGCTTCCCTCCCAGGACTTGGGTGTTTTTTCCTTTTTCTCTAGAATGTTTCCTGGTGTGAAGAACATGTACAGAAGAGGGCTAACAGAGAAGTGGTTAGGAGTATGTTACCTTGTCTATAGGTACCGTCTTGTGTATCATCTTCCTTATTTTCCTCCGGTTTCTTCTTCAGCAACAGATAAAAGGTTTTCTCCCAAATTTTACTGAGCAGGCCCTTGGCTCAAACTGTCATTCTTTAAAATTGTCACTGGAGGTAGGGCTTCAGAACAAACATCCATTTTTCTGTCGGTACTCCTTTCCATCATTGCTTACTAAAAATGTTCTTTTGCCTTTAATCATGTGTCTTATGTTAGCATTAAGCTGTTGGTGAACTGTCCTTTTCTGTGGCCCTGACTGGCTTAGGCAGTCATCATGCTCACCCTGATCTCTGACAAAGACCCCTGTACCATCTGGGGCCCAGTGCTGTGGCCTCACCGACCCCATTTCCCTTCCTTTGGGCACACAGCTAAATCACATGACCCTGCCTAACATGCAGTTAGATGGGTACCATGTGACCGAGTCTGCCCAATGGAATGTGGGTGGAAATGTAGTAAACCACTGCCAGGCTTGGTCTCCAAAACTGAAACCATTAACACAATCTTCCGTGCACTTTCTTTTCTCATCAGGCCATATGTTGGGGATCCATGGTAGAACTCCAAGGCTCTAAAAGATGGGGAGCCATTGGATGGAAGGAGGCAGGGTTTCCTGAGTGACCATGTAGGGCAGGAGTTTTCCCTGTCAACCAACTAGAATTGGACTGTGACCTGAGGGAGAAATACATCTTATTGGGTTAAGCCACCAAAAAAATGTTACGGCTATTTATTACAGCAGTTAGCCTAGGCATCATTTTAAAACTAACTCAGAACAATCAATGTCCTGTCCTCCTCCCTTTCTCTCCTAATGTCTGTTCTCACTGTTAAGGTTGACTTTCCATTGATGGAATTCCTGCAGCATCTCAGCAGATTTCCATCACCCAGAATTTAAAGAAACCAACAATGATGCATCTGTCCCCATTAAGTACTACCCCATATCTCCCAACTACTTTGTTTCCTAAATTCCCAATCACCGCCAGCTGACTAACTTTTCCCACGCTTCTACAAGGATGGCACAAGGATGGCAGGGAAATCTCCTTGCAACTAAGACCAAAGAGAGCCCTGCCTTCTTAGTCCAGCTTTCCCTTCCCCTTTCTTCATGCATTGAATTGTCTGTTTCTTCTTTAAGTGTCCTCTTCAAAGTTTGGCATCCACATTTCCACATTTTTTGAGTTTCCTTTCATAGCTGGATGTGCTTATTAAACTGTCTTTAGTGGCTTCTTATCGTTTTGTCATTGTAGGCTCATGAATGTTCTGGGAAAAATCTTCAGCACTTGTGGGCTTAATATTTCCCTGGATGTAGGTTAGACAAAGATGTCTCAGCCCAGTGTTAATCATTCTGAATTTAGGAGAGTGCATGCCCTTTGCGTGGGCCCACTTCCACATGACAATGATGGTAGAGCCCTAGGCAGGCCTGGGCTCAATCACACACATGCTGGTCCTCCCTGCTGTCCAGCATGCCTTACCCTGCCTTCCTCATCTAGCTTCTACTCAAAATGTATAACCCCTTCAAGTGTCAGCCTCCCCACCGCCATATGTCTGACCCCTAACCCATTCTAATTGAGACACTCCTTTATGTTCCCCTAGTACTATATATAGTCATTAGATGTATCAGGTGAGTCAAACATTTACCAAACTGAACAGGCATCACTGGTTGATTTTCTTCCCTTTCCTTCTTAATAGACTAAGAACTGTTTAAGGAAAGCCTTGAATCGACTTCAAATGTATATAGTCTCCTTGCCAAGGATGGGGGTTTGGTGCATAGTGCACACCCATAGGTACATCTTGTCTGACTTAATGCATGTGTGCACAGCAGGCACTGTTTAATTTACTGAGATGTTAGTGGGTTTTTTTCATTTCAGCTTTCACCAGTTTGAGGACTCCAGCACCTGGCATGTGTGATGTGCGAGAAGGCTTGCTATGTGACTTACACAGTATTGGGTTTCCAAATGGCACTCCGGCCTCCTCAGTGACCCTGATAGAAATATGGATTTCACAGACCCAAATGTCCAACAACTTAGAAGACATGTCCTTGCGGCTGTCCCACAGACCCAGAGAGGATGTCCCAAGCTCCACACTTCTTTTATCTGGAAACATGCGCTTCCCTTTGTGTCTTTCCTTTTGAGGGTGGGCCCCCTTACCTTTCCAGTTTTGCAAACCAATGCCAAGGCACTGTTTGTCACTTTTCTGTCATCCTCAGGCCCCACATATCGCAATGCCCAACTCCTGTGTTTTCTCTCTCATGAGTACCTTTCTCATCTGTCCACGTGGGTCCATTCCTACTGCGGCCACCTTAGTCCTAGTCACTGGGAAGTGCCATCTGAATTGCCGCAGCGGCCTACACCTTGCTTTCCCTGACTCCAGTGTTGCTCTCACAATGTAACCGGAGCCATTGCTAAAATGTACATTTCAGGGGTGCCTTCCCTACCTGGCTCTCCAGATACTCCTCAGTCACTCTCCAGGGACATCCAAAGTCCATGTGGCATGTCACCTCCAAACCGTCGCTTACTGTTCCTCCTTGGCTTTGGTCACTTGCCCTTCTGGCCTCTTGCGTCTGCCCCATTGCTTATGCCGATGTGTTTGTTTTTACCTGCTTCTCTGCATATTTGACAGCCCGTTCTCCTTACTGCTCTGTTCCCTCTGCTAAGCTTCTTTCTTCCAGTCTCCCCGCCCCACCCCCTGGTAAGAAAGCCCTTTCTTCAGCTCTCAGTTAGATATCATTTCCTTCTGCAGCCTTCTCTGACTCACTGCAGTGGCCTCTGGTACCTTCCGCGGTGCCCCCTCGGCACTCTGTTCTTTCACGGTTATATTGGCGTTCCCTCGTTCTTTGTCTAGATCCACTATTGTGAGCTCCTCAGGAGGAAAGATTGTGATGTTCCCACCCATCTCCCCATCATTGAGCTCTTCTGGGCTGTGAGGCACAAATTTAGTACACATTTGCTGAGTACAATCAAATTGGTAGTCATGGCTCTTGGGGATCAGATGAAAATCTTGCTTTTTCTCTATTTCTTTCCTCTACCCATCCTTTCCCCTCCCACTTATATTCCCCTATAACCTATACCACAGGGTGGGGCATCTGTAATAAGCTTGTGATACATTGGTAATTGATAGAAGTGCTTTAGAGTTTAGTGCAAGGGAGAAAATGCTTATTATAAAGAGTAAAGTGGCCACTTATAGTTCACATTTCACTGATTTTCAACATGTTTCCTTCAAATGTCATGGTGCATTTTATAAAAAAATATCAGTGCTGATTCATTTTGTTTTCCTTGCCCAATAATTATAGTTATCATAATGAGGTATTTATTTATTTTCCAGTTGTCAAATGTTTAGATATAACAACAGACATAGCATGTAGTTAATAAAGTATGGTTTCTATTTTAAAACACGTAATTAACATACCACTCCTACTAACACATACTCGGTCTGTTTCATTACCAAGGGCAAGGAGCTTAATGTGAGCATGTTCTCATGCCCTACTCCATCATCCCTCTTGCTTAATGTTGTTCTAATTGCTGTCTGTGTCTTTGCCTTTGATCCTAATAACTGAGCTTGTCCTCTTATCATGCGGCAGCTTTCACGTATCGCTTCTGTTATAAAGTGCCTGGGTTTGGATCTTGGCTTCACTTTTGTTAGCTGTATGGCCTTGGGTGAGATGCTTTGTCTCTATGTGCCTCAATGCATCTCTAAAATGTGAATAATAATAGTATTTTTCTTTGAAGGGGTTTGGTGAGTGTTATGTGAGATAATATATTAAAATCTCCTAGCACAGCGTCTGGCCTACACTAAGGTCTTAATAACTATTAGGTATGATGAAAGAACTCTGTCCTACTGTGTCCACAGCAGTTTTATTTTCCATATTCCTCCTTTATGACATCCTGAATTATTCTATTATTGTGTTCAGTCTTACCCTGGAGCACATAGCATTAAGCCTGGATGTTAGACCCAGACTATACATAGCTAATGTCTGTTCTATTAACTTCACATTTGATTGCAAGCATTTATGGAGCTTGTAGTCTCACCCAGACCCAGGGCTTGGGCCTGGGGAGTCAAAGGTGAAGAGGGTACGTTCTCTGCTTTCTGTGGCGCTCATGTTGTATGTGGAGAGTTGACCAGGATATGATCCAATGCAAACAAACAGAAGCGATGAAATGTTTTACAAGCATGCAAAAGTTTGCACAGGGGCAGGAATTATTAACTAAGGGAGGTTTTAGGAGGAGGCTGTCTTAGAGGCTTTGCAGAATGAATATGATTTTTCTAAACAAGGAAGTGTGGAGACCTTTCAGTTAAAAAGAACAACACATGTAAAATGCTCAAGAGTCAGGAAAAACCTGATATTTTCAGGAAACTTCCAAGTGGCTCGTGATTGGTAGAATGTAGACATGGACAAGTTGGAGAGAAGCCCTTATGTTACACCATTTTGGAAATGGTTTTTAGGAAGGCCATTCTGGCCCATGGTGTTGGCTATACTGAAGGGAAAAGAGGCCAGAGACAGGGAGATGAGGATGTAGCAAGAGACCAGGCATCTTAGTCAGCTTGGGCTGCTGTAGCAAATACCAGAGACGGGGGACTCCAATAGCAGCCATTTCTGTCTCACACTTCTGGAGGCTGCAAGTGCAAGATCAAGGTGCTGGCTTGGTCAGACTCTGGCTTACAGACAACTACCTTTTTGCCCTGTGGTTACTTGGTAGGGAGGCTGGGAAAGGGGAGAGAGAGAGAGAGAGAGAGAGAGAGAGAGAGAGAGAGAGAGAGAGAGAGAGAGAGAGAGAGAGAGAGAGAGAGACAGAGAGAGAGAGAGAGAGAGAGAGAGACAGAGACAGAGAGAGAGAAAGAGAGAGAGAGACAGAGAAAGAGAGAGACAGAGAGAGAGATACAGAGAGAGAGAGAGAGAGAGAGAGAGAGAGAAAGACAGAGGCAGAGAGAGAGAGAGAGAGAAAGACAGAGGCAGAGAGAGAGAGAGAGAGAGAGAGAGAGAGAGAGAGAGAGAGAGAGAGAGAGAGAAAGAGAAAGGCAGAGAGAGAGAGAGAGAGAGAGAGAGAGAGAGAGAGAGAGAGAGAGAGAAAGAGAAAGGCAGAGAGAGAGAGAGAGAAAGAGAGAGAGAGAGAAAGAGAGAGAGAGAGAGAGAGAGAGAAAGAGAGAGAGAGACAGAGAGAGAGACAGAGAGAGAGAGAAAGAGAAAGGCAGAGGCAGAGAGAGAGAGAGAGAGAAAGACAGAGGCAGAGAGAGAGAGAGAGAGAGAGAGAGAGAGAGAGAAAGAGAAAGGCAGAGGCAGAGAGAGAGAGAGAGAGAGAGAGACAGAGGCAGAGAGAGAGAGAGAGAGAGAGAAAGGCAGAGAGAGAGAGAGAGAGAGAGAGAGAGAGAGGGAGAGGTGGAGGTAAGGAAGGAGGAGGAGGGAGAGGGAGGGGAGGGGGAGGACAGAGCTTCCCTGTCTCCTCCTAGTAAGAGTACTAATCCTATCATGAAGGCTCCATATCCCCAAGGCTCCATCTCCAAATACTCTCACATTGGTGATTGGGGTTTCAACATATGAATTTTAGGGTAACACAGACATTCACTTCGTGACACCAGGTAGGTGATCCTGAGGGCCTGGAATAAGACAAACGTACTGGGGGCATAGAGGAACGTGTGGCTCTGAAGTAGAATCAATAGGGCTTAGTGACCTTTTGGCTAATTGGGATAATGGGATGAGTTAGGTGATTCCCAGCTTTCTGGATTGGACATCTGGGTCATACCTGGGATTACCTGGATAGTCTGGCTTCACACACCACAATGCTGCTTTGTGAAGAAGGATTTCAGCTCCTCTTCCTGTACTTCATAGTTCTCCATAAGTAGATCCGCCCCCAGCCTCTTCCCAATGCCTGTCTTGCATCACTCACTAGCCATTGTTCAGCAGGGTGTATTTTCTCACTGTTCTCCAAACATACAACACCATTTCCTGCCTTCCGAGTTTTGATCCCAGTGTTCCTTCCTCATGGCATGTGCTTTATTATATATTCCCCATCTACTGTATCCTTGAAGGTGACCCTGATCTTACCTGTCTGAGAAAACTTTCCCAGCCTCTCAGAAGGATGCCTCATCCTGCCCTGTCTGATTTCCCGATACATTTGATTGCTTTTCTGTGGCAGATAGAACGCTATGGTCTCATCTCTCTTCCTGGACACACAGGGAGATTATTTACCTCCACCTTCCTTGTAGTTCGAGTTCTAGCCCCACGTGCCCACGTCCCTGCCATGGGAATGTGAGCAGGCGCAGTTTTGCCTCCTTTGTAGGAGGAGCTCTGAAATGGTGAAGTTGAAAGTGGAAGCAACAGGGGATAAGCCATAAATGAACTTTACATTATCTCAGTTTCAATTGACTTTAAATTGCCAAAGACAGGTATTTGATTTGCAATTAGACTTGATATGAGTGGCTAAAAACAACAAAAACGCTTTCTTGTGGTAACTGCAATTTAGGGGTTAATTTGTTAACACAGACAAGCAAGGTCTATCCCTACTAACACTTTGTAAGCGGGCATAAAAAGCTATATGACGAGTTTACTCGTTTCCCACATACAATGTGCTAATATGACCACTAGTATTTGGTGTCCTCTTGTGGTGTAGGAACAAATTCAGGGATCCCTTTGTCATCTCACATTGTGCTCTTCTTGTATGTTCTTGTGTGTTCTTAATAAACATACAAGTATTTTGAATGACAGTGAACCTTTGTTCAATGAAAAAAAGATGACTTAATGACTTCATGACAAAATACTTTCTTAGATATAAGATAAAGTGATAACCCAGTGTTAACAGACCCATCCCCCTACTTTCCCCCTACTTTTTTCTATTTTTAATATTTACCTCTTTTCATTTAATGCCTTGACTTCTATATCTGGATCTGTTTTCTCAGGTTAGAAAATAAACAGTATTAATTGGTCAGAATCTGAGAATCTCTCTTTGTCATATTCCACTGACTTATCCTTGGCATTTATAAGTAGTAGAGAGAGATTACTACTTCTGATTACTAAAGTTTTGGTAGAAGGAGTTAAATGTACTTATATTATTAATTTTTTTTTTGGGGGGGGCTGTAGGGGTGATAATCTCAGCCAAAGTTCTTAGGTGTTGCTATGCTACCAATGAGACTGGGCCCTATGTGTGTATAATACAATCTTTTATTGCATTTTCCCTTAATATCTATGTTTTGGTGTAATGCCACCAATTTGAAATGTGTGTACGTTGTTTCTTGCCCTTGAGGACCTTCATCAAAATGAGATATTTTAACTAAAACGAGACACGAACAATTTCCTTCTACCCTGCTATTTATTTTGTCATAAAAACCCCATGCATCCACGAGACTCTGGTTTTTCAAGTCTATTATCTAAAAAGTGATTTTAGAAATATTACAAATAATAATAATACATGATTGAAAAGCAAAGGAGAAATCCCTTCTGGATGACAGTCGCTATTTATAAAATCTTCAAGCTGCCTTCTCTCCAGGTAAAGTATGGGGGAAGCACTCAAATAAGTCACAGGGCTGGTTTCAATAGAAAATTTGAACCATAGCGCTTTTATGTTTTGGTTTTGTTTTCTTGTGTTTAAATGCAAGTTGCATGCTGAAATCGAATTTTCTCTTCCGATGATGGAATATGTAATGCTTCTAAGGCTTTGAAGTATTGTTTTCTTCCTGTTGAGGCCTCTTTCTGGAATGAAGGGAGAATGACTAGTAAGGGGAGTTGATTATCCTTCCCTTTGTCCCTGCTGGTGTACTAATGAGGGGGACCTGGACCTGGAGTGGGAATCAAGAGATTTGAGTCCTTCCTTGGCCATGAAATCTCTGGGTGAATTTGAATTAGCACATGCTTCTTATGAGACCTCTGTTTATCATGTGAACTAGGTAGGATCTGACTCCATTATGGATGGCAACCAGGAGCACACATGAGAATCCACAAGTGAACATTCTTAAATCTCACATTTCTAGGATACATTCCAGACCTTCTGACTCAGAATGTCTAGGAGGGGGGCACAAGGTATTGGTAGCTTTAAGAAGCTTTTCAGTGGCTATCATCAACAAATCAACAAACAACAAGTGCTGGCGGGGCTGTGGGGAAAAGGGGACCCTGCTGCACTGTTGGTGGGACTGCAGATTGGTGCAGCCACTATGGAAGTCAGTATGGAGGTATCTCAAAGAACTGGAAATAGAGCTACCGTTTGACCCAGCAATTCCACTCCTAGGTATTTATCCTGAAAAAACCAAGACACTTATTCAAAAAAAGTTATGCACCCCTATGTTCATAGCAGCACAATTTACAATAGCTAAGACTTGGAAACAACCAAAATGCCCATCAGTAGATGACTGGATTAAGAAACTGTGGTATATTTATACAATGGAGTATTACTCCGCTATAAGGAAGAATGAAATCATGCCATTTGCAATGATATGGATGGACCTAGAGACTATAATGTTGAGTGAAATAAGTCAGTCACAGAAGGACAAATACCATATGATCTCACTCATATGTGGAATCTGAAAAACTGTATGAATGAGCAAAGTAAACAGCAACTGTCTCATAGATATAGAGGAAAAATCAGGGTTGCTAATTGGGAGAGGAATGGGGATGAGGGAGAAGGGGAAGGGATTAGACAGCAAAAATAGGCAACTACAATATTGCTACTGGGATAGGGAAAACAGTTTGGGGAATATAATTAATAATGTTGTAAATATTCTGTGGAATGTCAGATGATCATAGGTCTTGTTAGGGAGACCATTTCATGGATGGAGTAGAGGTTTGATCACTGCACTGTATTACTAAAGTGGAGGTGGTATACCTACTGTAATTGAATATATATATAGATAGTCACGGGATGTGGATTATACTGTGGAAGAGAGTCAGAGGAAGAGTAATAGATATATATGATATGGGGGGGAGTGGGGTGGTGTATTGGGGGTGGGTTGTTGTCACTTTGAGGGGTAAAATGTATAACTGTTGCACTGTGTTGTACACCTGAAACTAATTTAAAAAATTAATTAATTAAAACAAACAAACAAACAAAAAAGAAGCTTTTCAGGAGACCAGGATGGCATGGACTCATAAACTGGCATCCTGTGGATGTGGACATTCAGGGAAGTTTTGGTGATGAATGGGAGAGGGAGAGAGGAGCCTGGAGCTAGAATACAAAGTCTTCTAATAGTGGGGATTGAGAGGCTGAAGTCTGCAGAAATGGGACACCGCAGGGATGGGCGCACTAAAGCCAAGGCCACACCTCCCTACCTCCCCTCTTCGCCATCTTGACCAGGCTCTTTATAGTTTTGTTTTGTTTTTTTGTTTTATAGTGTGCATGTGGGTGTCTGTTTGGAGTGATGATGATTTGGAGTGATGATTATTATTTCTAAAATACAGTTGTTTTGTTGTTATTGTTATTGTTGTTTGTTTTTGGCTTCTCCACAGTTCCCCAGCAGTGCTACCGAGTGGGGTAAAACCCATCTTGACTTCATCTAGTTACATGACCTGTCTTAAATGGGTCCCTAACAGAAGAGTTAGAAGGGTTTGGGGAGGCCTGCCTTTTGTCAGGCACTCAGCTCCATTCAATTCAGTCTATATTAATAAATACCTCTAAGTGCCATTCTATGCAATGGCTTTTAAAGTGGATGAAAGGAAAAGGAGGGAGGGAGAAATGAATAGGGCACAATTGTAAGTTTGAACTTGTAAGGGAGCAAAGACAGATTTACGAACCACTAAAATAACAAGGAGTGGAAGGACCAAAAGAAGTACAGACAGAGTGAAGGGATTCTGAAAAGGAGCCATTAATTGTGGCCAGTCAAGCAGGGGAGACTTTCCAGAAAAGAGACTGTCTGCAGGGCCTGAATTCCCTCGGGCTGATTTTGGGAGGGTCACACATGAAGATTCTAATCCTAACTATTATTGTCTCTTTTGTTCTGTTCCAAATCAGTGAAAAACCTTTCTTCCTAATGGACTGATCTCAGAACAAGACAATACTTTGTTGTCCTCCCTGAAATGCTTGTAGTCACCCTTTTAGAGTCATTCTGTTTTGTGTCTGTGTCATTTTGTCTTGGAACTGGCGGCTTCCTGAAGGGAGAGACTGGGTCTGCAGCTTCCTCTAAGCTCTGCCTCTCCTCATGGTACTGGACAAACAGTCGGTGCATAATTAATGCTAGTTGAATAAGGAAAAGCATGATTAATGTTGGTCAATGGGATAGTAGTGATTAATTGGTGAGGGCCTCCAAAACTAGAGTGCATTTTATTTGAAGAGAACAGAACATGTCAGTGTCTGTACTCGTCTTTCCAGCATCACTCTGGACGAGATCGTAGACAGTGATGTCTCCCCTTTATAGATAGGACAACTGAGGCACAGAAAGAAAGAGAAACATCTTGCTCAGATTGCATAGCATGCAAATCCAAGACTAAATACTGATAATAACCTCTCCCATTAGTGTATCAATTTAAAGTTCACAACACTGTGTCGGGGAGGTACGTGGATTATTTGCATTGTACAGGTGGGGACCTGAGGTTCAGGGAAGGGAAGTGCAGGCAGAAGGTTCCTGAGGGAGATGGTGGCTCCATGAGAAAATGCTACAATAAACAAGACGCATTCATAAGTACCAATGGGTCCTGCCAAAATACCGAGTATGAATTGCTGAAGGACATATAATAAGGTGGGGGCATGCTTCAGTGGAAGACAAGGGGTTGTGGCAGGTTGGTGGGTGGAGGGAACAAGGAGGTGGAACTCAGGAGATTTGGGTGTTTTCCTGCCTCTCCCATAGACCCATTGTGTCAGCTGGGGAAGGTTGCCTCGCCCTTGGTCTTGTCCTCAGTTTCTTTACCCACAAATGGAGAGAGCTGGTTAGTTTATTTGTAAAGTTACTTGTACTTCAAATATACTGACTCAGATAGATGGAGATACCATATTAGAAAACAAGGACAGGCTGAATCATTTTAGAAAAATTACATGCTTTACTGATTTTTGTGATGCCAAAAAATTCTTTATAGGCAATATCATGTTTCAATCAAATTATCCCCCCAAGATCCTTCAATGTCAGGGGCATATAAAGATGATTGAGAGATGATGTAGATACAGAGTTAATCATCAGAGTTGTGTGTAATATTTCTCAATGTCACAGGATCATGGGGTGAAGGATGAAGCAGACATCGCTGTCTCCCAGGCTGTCTTCTCTCTTGTCACTAAGTGTCATCATTGGAGCAGGAGATGGTCACCGCAGCACCACGAGTTTGATGTTCTTGGAACAATGCTAAGTTTCTTCCTTTCAGATTAGGACTAAAATAACCAGCCTGGACTCTTCCCAAGGGGATCCTAAGAGGAGCATGGGTGTCGACATGTGTGAGAGCATTTCGTAGCCTGGAGATCACTGTACAAATGCTTCAGTGAGTGTGAGGAGTCATTCCTGACAAATGCCAATGGCCTCTGGTCACCCATGTGGCTGTGGGGAGAGTGATCCACTACCCTTGCCAGGATAACTCGATGCTGGCCTCAAAGCTGGGCTTAGGGGAAACAGTGAAACTCTGTTAGCTTTATGGAAATCCCTCGAGTTAGCTGGCTTGCTTCCCAGAACCTCCTCAAAACAGAGTGTGAACCAACTGGGCTGGGCAGCTGAAATGGAGAGTGAGAACATTAGGACCTCAGCTCTGCCGGGTGCTCACCCCGGGTAGAGGAGTTTTATTTTTCTGCCCTTACAAGCTGCCCGGCCCACGTTATCACAGTGACCTTGATAAGTCACTTCCGTCGCTGGGCTGGAGTTCCTTGCTCTTTCAAATTTTAAGGGCTTGGCAGAGTGATTTCCGGATTCTGTCTGACCTTGAGATTTTTTTAAATGAAGGGTTTGTTCACATATGTAACAGCGTCAGGTACCCTCCAGTGTCACTGTTTTAAGCTAGTGCTTGCCTGTACTGGTAGGCGAGGGCACGCGGCCTGGCACTGACTTTTCCCATCCTATCCCCCAGCTAAGATGAATGGCCTTGATTGGAACACAGGCCTGTTGCCAAATGTAAGTGTGCATCCACTGTGCTCTCTGAGAGGTAACATCAGCTCGGAAATCTTGAACGTGAGGTCTATAGCAGCTCGAATCACACAGCCCTGGGCAAAGATTGGAGTCAGGTCCAAAGGAGCTGTTAGGTGAGAGGCCACTGGCTGGAGCTCCTGGGTCCTCCGCCTGCCCCCTGGAAGTCTGCTCTGAATCTTCCACCCCTGGAGGCAGGCAGGACCACTGAGCTCTGTGCTCCAGGTGCCCTGCCTCAAGACAGAGATGGACAATGCGGACCTACCAGTTAGGGAACGTTGATAATTGGGGAAGGTAATGCACGGGTATAGGAGATAAAATGGAAAGAAAGGCAAGAACATCATTACTGTATAAACAGCACACTGGTTTCTATCGGATAAGAGGGTGGGCAGGGACATGCCTCTCTGTGGTTCTGGTTCTTTTGATTTCTACTTGGAGGCACTTATGCAGCAGATGACTTTCTGAGTATTCATTAAACATTTAGTGTTATTCACCTGTCTGTGCCCATGTTTACTGCACAGTTTGTAAGTGTGAGAATATTATATAGCGCATGCGAAGCACGTAAAATAAAGCACCTGGCAAACAGGAAGCATTTAGTCCCCCTTGCTGTCCTCCCTAACTTCCCCTCATTTCACAATAAGACCCCCTGGGTTAACAGTTCACAGGTGGAAAGACTTGCCATCACAGGTGGCTTTGTGATCAGAAAGAGTTCAGCTCTATCCCTGCTCCTAACCCTTAATATGGAAAATGTGTTTCTATCTGAGCCCCTCCCTCCCTCCCTCCCTCCCTCCCTCCTTCCCTCCTCCCTCCCTCCCTCCCTCCTTCCCTTTCCTTCCTTCGTTCCTTCCTTCCTTCGTTCCTTCCTTCCTTCCTTCCTTCCTTCCTTCCTTCCTACACCCCACTCTCTTTTCCCATCTTTCTATCTGTCTTTCTCCCCTGACACTCTCTTTAACAGACATTATTAGGTCCTTGCCATGTGGCCAACACCACTGGGTATAAAACCAAAGGTGAAATGACTATGGGTTTCCCCTTTTTGAGGGATGAAAAGTCTGCCATGAGGAACAGACATGCAGACAGATCAGTACTTCAATGTGTCAGAAGGGCCAGACCATAATTTTCTCATCCGTAGGCCTGAAGGTGTATTTTGGTGGCACATGGCACATCCTCAGAAATGGAAGTGCAGTAAAACCTTGGATTGCGAGTAACATGGTTTGCGAGCGTTCCGCAAGACCAGCAAATGTTTCCAATACATTTTAATGTGGTAAACAAGCAATGTCTTGCAATACAAGTAGGTTGTTTCCAGAACAAATTATGCTCACAAACCAAGGTTTTACTCTAGTTGTTGTTGGCAAGTCTGTGGGGCTGGGGTTCTAATCTGCCTCCTGAAGGACAAGTGTGATGTTAATTGACAAAGCAGAGTGGGGAGGGCATTTCAAATCCAGTGTTTGCAATTCAAGCAGAGTGATTCCCCGCCTCCCTGACTTCCCAGAAGTACCAAGGGGAGGGCCAGGGGCTTGGACTGAGCTGCCAGGGCGATATTACATGGGAAAAGGTGTGCTTACCTGCTCAGTAGGCCATGTCTCCTTTAAACGATGGGTGCACATTGTCACTTTATAAAGGACCTCCTGGAATTTCAGAGTAAGCCAACTTTCTTGGTTTTAGAATAGAAAGCTAAAGCTATTTCAGACTCCCCAAAACATTGAACTATGCTATAGTCTTATAGTCTTGGTTGTGGATTTTTATCTTTTGTGGGATAACATTTGGTTTTTGACATAATTTTTTCTTTAAACATTTTACTTAGTTTGTTATATTTATTGTGAACTGTTTCTACATTAGAGTTTTGCCCTTTCATCTTCCCACCAATAGGGAACAGCTCCAGCTTTAAAACACAATGACAATGTAGGGATGACTTCTTTAAAATTAATATTTGAGTCAACATGCTACCTGAATGACAGGACTCATTTAAAAATCTTTGGTGTATATGAGGTGTGATCAAACAATACACTAAATGCTGCTGCCAAGTGCCGTCCAATGGAAAGGCAGGGATCTTCAACATGGGAAGAGGCGCATGGAACCTTAGTAACCGTGTGTGACAAGTTTCAACTTGTTCGGTGCAGTCAGTCGGGTGTGAGCTACGGTTGAGAGAAGGTGTGTTTTAAAGTGTGCTGTAAATCATTCTCCATCATGACAGTGCTTGGTGTCACACATCACTTCTGGTATGCGAATTTCTGTCAAATAAAAATATTACAGCATGTCCTCATCCACATTATTCACTGGATCTGGCACCATGCGACTTCTGGCTCTTTCTCAAAGTCAAAATGATTCAGGACATTGAGGCAGCCATGACAACACAACTAAAGATACTCACGAAAGAGGATTTCCAGAACTGCTTCAGAAAGTGGCAAGGACGATGGGATAAGTGTGTTCAAAGTAAGGGGGAACATTTTGAGGGGGATTAATGGCAAGGTGTCTGTACTGTAAATTTTTTTTTAAATTTAAATATTAACCATATTTTTCGATCCCACCTCGTATGCTAATTCCGCATTCCTAAAAACTTAGTTAATGTGTCTGAATACACAGCCATACCCAGAGGAGGTCACCAGCTCAGTGACATGCTGGCTTGGGTGGCAGAGCACCCTTATCCCGAGACAAACGGGGTGACTTTCCTAGTTCTCTGCCAACGCAGAGTGCCTAGGACACAAATCTCCCTGTCCTCCTTAGCATTGATATTCTGCTTCCTGGCTCCCTCCCAGCCACTCTCCAAGCCACTGACACTGTTCTGCTGGACCTGTTGTCCAAATCCTGTCCCTCTAATTGCTCAATCCCACCTATGCATTTTCTCTAGCAGGACACCTGCTGCTTCCCAACTTATTTTCCTTAATTCCTTCCTCAGTAATCTATTTTGTCTACTTGGCCATGCTTCACATTCGATGGATACTCTGGAAGATCAAAAGGTTGAGAAGACAGTCTCAACTTTCAGGGAGTCAATAGACCAGTAGAGGAAAAACGTTTTGAGAATTCCCTGAAAAATATGAACTCTCTCCACAAGAAAAATTACATACACATCACCTAAATGAGATCCGGCGTGTTCAGGGTGGTGTGGCCGTAGACAACACACATCACCTTAGAAAGTGCTTGTGATCTCTGAGTCATGGCACCCATATTAAGGAGACTTGTAGGAACTGACATAATAGAAATACATATGTGGTACATTTAAGGCACCTCCCAACCACTTAACTCCTATTCACTCAGGGTTTGGTCTCTGAGTTACATGATAGAAGAAGACGTGATAGAATATGATGGATATGAAAAATGATCAAATAAAAGCAAATGAGATAAAGCAATGGAATATTCTTTGTAAACTGGTTTTCACCATATCCGAGAGAATTGTTATTACCAATAGCCAATAAGTAGTTGAAGTAAAGGCTGATGGACTTACTACTCTTCTTTAATAGCTAATCATAGTGTCACCATTATCTGCTTCCCTTTCTCTTCTGGTCACATAAAGTCTGTGTGGCTCCGTCTCCTTGCAGTTGAGTCTGACTATATAATTAGTCTTTGATGTGGCACCTGTCACCCTAGGCTGGGACAGTGAAAGCCCCCTTGCAGCTCTTCAGTGTGCAATTCTCTTTCTGTGTCAGGCAGCAGGTTTCATGTGGTGACGATGGAGCCACACTGTTGAAGTAGACTGCCTTGTGAGCAGCTACGCAGTGTCACTCAGACCTGCACTGGAGTTTGTGTCAGTGACATACCAACTTTTATGTTACAGCACACAGATTTTGGGGGTTGTGTGTTCCTGCAACATAACCTGGTTTACATCGACAAATGTACCTCCCAAGGGCACTGGTGTTAACAAGGGTGGACATCCTGATTTATATGGAGCTCTAGTTTGTGGAACCCATGGTTTCCAGCAGTAGGTTCATCTTTGTGGATACCCCTTGTTGTCCTCCTCTACATAGAGCAGAATACAAATGCCAACCACCTCTATGTGTCACAATAAAAATGGTCACATTTTGACCTCTCTGAAATGTTGGTGACTCCAATCTTAAAGGAATAATTGCTTACAAAGTGCCTTGCAGCCATTGCTAGAAATATGTGTGCTAGTTGGTTCTTTTCCCCCGGAAATTGCATGAATGGCACGTGGGAAACAAGAGGGTCAACACATGACCGCTAATGTGATTAATTAAAGGGCTTAGAATAAATAACTGGTGGCATTTAGTGGGACCTTGCGGGGGGATTAACGCTGGTTAAACACATGGGTGGAGGGGGCAGATTAATGAATGGTTCAGTGGCTGTGAAAGGTGTTGGAGCACTTTTCAGTGGAGAAATTAATAAAGATCTCTATCCTTACATTACATGTGAGGGATTTCACTTTAGTCCTTTAAATGCCTTCACCCTCCTTAATTAGGTAATTAGTTTGAGAGACAACATAATAAATGCACAAGGAGAAAGAAAAACAACAAACACAGATGAATGCATAAGAGCCTTTTATTTCTATATCCAATCAGTTCTTTCTATTTCTTTTCTTGTTGAGGTGTAGCAATCTCCCCAGAAGTCTTTCTGCCTTTCCACAAGGATGGGGCCAGTGTTGTGCCCCTAAACAAAAGCATTGCTGATAGTGCACAACTGGTAAACTCCTGGCTCTCCATTAAGTGCCTTTTAGTTATTTTGAAGCAGACCGTCAGATGGGTGCTCAAGGCTGGGCCCTGGAAAACCATCTGTGAGGTGGACACACCAGATCTGAAACAGGCTTTGCCCAATTCTCCTTGATGAAATGATGCCTCAATATACTTTTTGTATCACTCTGTTTTTGATTCTTCACATTCTCTCTTCCTGCCTTCCATTACTCCCCCTTTTTTTTCCATTCTCTTTCTGTGACTTATCTTGCCTTCACAACAGGACTAAGTGCTATAAGGTGTTTAAGACCTTGCCTTTGAGAACTTTACAATTTACTTGGAGCTTGAGAAATAAGGCATATGTGCAATGAACTAATTATGGGACAATACAAGCTTTGCACCAAATTCGTGGGGGCATTTAATGATGTCTGTATAAGCCTTCAGATCACTGATAGGGGCTCCACAGTCATCTTTCCCCTTTTCTGTTTCTTCTAATCTCCCAAGATCTCCCAACACACCCTTTATTTTCTTCCCAGTTCGATGGCCTACTCGTGTGCCTGCCACAATGTAGCTTGGATCTTTGGTGATAAGGATGCTACAGATCATTTTACAAATATTCTTTTGTGTATGTAATCAGTAACACAAGGACAGCAGTCATTAATTAACCTGGAAAGATAATTTTCAAACAGGTTCAGTAGGACGAGAAAATGGCTGATTGTTCTTTGTTTGTAGAGTTTCCGGAGATGAGCACTTCCTGTGGGCGAGTGAACAGAAAGGCAGAGAGAACCCGAAACATAGAGGAGTAGAAGATCTGGAAAAGCAAGGGCCATGGGTGTTTGAGCACCTCATCCCTACACTCAGCTACATAAGATGCTGAGTAGTTGTTAAATTAATGAATGGATAGGGAAAAAAACAAAGCAGCAGCAGAGGTGGATGTCAAGCAGATTTTTTTTTTTTTTGAGATTGAGAACTGAGGGAGTTTTGAAAATGAATTGCCATTATTGTAAAAGGTATTAGGAAGGGCATGTGAAAGAGAAAGTGTAAGATATTTACTTTGCATAAGATGGTGTGTTCTTAAGAGATTGTAGAGGTATTAGGTACTGTGCTTGATAACATTTAGTTGTTGGTAGTGGTAAATTGTGTGTGTGTGTGTGTGTGTGTGTGTGTGTGTTTTCCTTACTGTGATATTGCTCTGAGATTAGGCCATGTGGGGCTCCAAGGTTTAGTTGGCTTATACTACCATTTATGTGCACACTTTTTGCCAGGCAATATACTAAGTGCTTTATGAGTATTATTTCATAGAATCCCCATAACAGCCTTTGTTAGATATTACTAGGTAGATATTATTATATCCATCCCATAGATAAAATAACTGAGTCTCAGGAAACTGAAGTACTTTGCCTAAGCCTATACACTCCTCATTAACAGTGTAGCTAGGATTTAACCCCAAATTCTAAAGACAATTATCTTAATCCAGTTTTATGACCCTATGGTCAATTTTATATGTGCCCGAGGGTGTTCTGGAAATTAGAAAATTAGTTAAATAAGAGTTCTCACCAATGTAGAACTAAATTTTTAGAAGCACATTTAAAAAATTCTCTCCTACTACGAGGAAGCCTAAAGGATTAGCTTCCATTAGCCTGGGTGGGGTATTCCCTGCTATGCTCCTGTGTAGCTGGGAAACCTCAAGTCCCAGAGAAGTGACATTGTAGCTATGTTTGTAATGCTCTGCACTGACGTTGGACGTGAGCCCACGGAGACACTGTCTGTGGGCTGGAAGATGGGAGGCACTGGCTTTGTGGGGGGTACACAGGGGATCTAGAGTGGCCCTACTAAATGGTCTGGAGTTAGCCCACTCCCCATTTTCTACCTGCCCTTGTGCTGTCAACAGGTCACCTCCCCACACCCAGCCGCTCATACCCAATAAAGGACCATGACAGGCCTTTCTTCCTAGTAAAATCTCTTCATCGTCTTCTCATTCCCGTCCTCTGCTCACCACTCTGATACTTCATCTGCTTGGATACTTGTCTTTTGTTTTCCTATATTTTCTATTTCCAACTTATGTTTGATTTCTCTATTTTGACTCTTAGCACTCTTCCTTTGACAGAGTTTCCATTTTTTCAGTCTCTCCCCAACTTTTTTTTTAAGATTCATCTGGCAAACATTTCCTAGCATTTATGCTAAGCCTTGGCTGCACAGATGTGGGGGAGACAGCACCTACTTTCAAGGAGCTCGCAGTCCACTGAGAGAGAAAGACACGGGGCAGACTATGCTATGGTGTGGCCAGTGTTACGAAGAAAGAAAGCACAGAGTCCTGGAGAAACTCAGAAAACACATGCTTTAAGGAAGACCAGAGCATGAGGTGGGGTGTGGAAGGCTGGTGAGAAGAAGTGATGCACCTAAGTTCAGAAGGGTGGGGTTGGAGCCCTGTGCTCTGTATTTTCCTGCTTCTGTCACCCTACATAACTAGTTGGCCTGAGCAAACCGTTGGCATTGGATTCTCAGCTTCTGACTCTTCCCAGGTAGACCAGTGCCCCCGGGAAGAGTGGTGGCCACCTCATTGATCCGCCCTTTCTCAAGTCCCCTCTCAATTCCCATTACGGCTCAGGGCTCTTCCCCCAGTGCGTTTTGTTTGCTTAATTACTTGGGTCTGCAGGAAATTCCACTCTGCTCTTTGTGTACCTTTGGAATTCGGCTATCTTTGGATGGTGAAAACCATCTCTTTGAGGCCATGCTACTACCCAGTTTCGTAGCCTTTGACACTGAGCCAGCTCTGCTGGTTTCTGTCCAGCACCAATGGCGCCCTGCCTGCTCCTGGCCTCTGGCCCAGGCTCTCAGCCCTCAGCTCTCACCTGTGATTGCCAGACTCCTCCCCCAGAAGCAGGATGCTGCTCAGTGCACCTCTGTGGGGGGCCCGAAGAGGGGAATGCCTGCCCCCCCCACCCCCCCGCTTTCTTCTCTGGGTCTTTACCGTTCATTCCTCATTGCTTCTCTGAGCCTCTGAAATACATGTTTGTTTGTTTGCTTTAACTCATCTTGCTTTTCTGATTGTTTTTGGTGAAATAATTGCTGTACCTTGGAGATCTTCTTCCTCAGAAGCACAAGTCCTCAATATATTTTCAAGTTTACTGGAGGCAGAGATCCAACATTATTACCTCAAACCATCATTAGGCCGACTTGGGCAGAAGCAACCAAGCAACCAACCAACAACGAAATAAATAACTTTGGGTGGGGGTGTCAAGATTTTACAACCAGTTACTGGTTACTGTGTTGCTAACTGGATATTTCTACAGCAAATAGTGTGTAACATTCTTTATATAGCATCAAGCGTGGACCCATGGCAAAACTGTTATTATTCTCTACATTAGGAAGATGGTTAAATTTCTTCCTTGTTCCATTGTTTAAGAGGAAAAGGCTGGATACCAAATACCACCTGTTTCTCCAATGATTGAAAAATATCCAAAAGAAACAAAGGGAAAAAAATTAAGCTACTAAATACTTCTTAGAGGGAAAAAAAATCTTATTTTTCTTATTCCTTTAAGAGTCATTTCTTAAGTATAATACTGATGGCTAGGATCATTTTGTGAGTAAGAGCGATTTTACTTTCCCGACCTGAGCCTCAATGTGCTCATTCCCAAAAGGAAAGGTTTGGATTAAATAGCCAAAGGCTTCCTTGATGAGATGAGATTTACACTTTTCCCCCCAAATACATTTCTCACTAAGTCAATTTTCAGAACCAAACTTACTCTTTAAACATTCCATATCAATGAGTATAATGCTTAGCCCCTTCTCCAGGCTTATCCATTTCCTAGAACATCTCAAATCTAGTAAAACTATAGCAGTGCAGTCATAATAGAGAAAACCATCATTCTCTTTTATTCTGTTATACCTGGCAGGATTCACTTGGGAAACTTTCTGGGTCTCTTCTAACTGGGAGTCACAATTGTACACAACTCCATTCATCCAGAGCTAATCCAAAGTTGATTTAGACTTCAAGGTTAAGTTGACGCAGTGATTAACCGGTTAGATGAAACAGATGTTGAATAATACATATTTTAATACTTAAAACTGTAATTTATTTTGAACATCATATTGTGCTTTATCTTTTTTCTTTTCCTGGAAAATTTTAAGTGGCTTTTGAACATCAGAAATAAAATTTTGGTCTTCCTAACCTGTGATCAGCAGACTCACAGATTTTCATCTGTTAGGGAGATTGCTGGGAATTTCTTTGCAATGTTCAGGATGCATGCAGTCCAGACTAGATAAACCATACAGCTTCTCCAGGAGGTCTTATCAACCTGGCAGCCTTTCTCAACAAGCCCAAGACAATATGCAAAGGAATAAGAGTTGTGAGGCTTGGATTCTAGCCCCGCTCTACCACCAACCAATTCTGTGGCTGTCCAGAATCACATTTTCTTCTCTGCACCTGACTTAACCTTATCTATAAAAATGAGGTGGGGCTGGAGGGCAGGGCGGGATGTTGTAGCCTCAGTGGGTCTCAAGTGGGGACAGGGAGGAGAAAAAGGTACTCTCCTAGGAGATTTGGGGAATTTGGAAGGTGTTCCTGGTTGTCACAATTACTAAGAGAGCCTGAGACCAGGTGTGTTGAGCTTTGCACACACTCAAGAATTCCACCAACCATGATGCTCATGAGTCCTTTTCCTTTGGAAAAACACCAGCAAACGGGCTCTCATGTTGCTCTCTCTGGCAGTAGTATTCTTAAACAGACTCACATTGAAGTTTATTCTGCCTTTTCCTACCAAGCTCACACAATCCCTTTTTCCCGTTCTAGAGACACCTCTCTAGAACTAGAACTCAGATCCAGCATGCCAGTCTATGGATTTCCCACCTTTCCTTTTTCAGACTTCTCTGAAATTATATCAGGATTCCACAGGCTTTTTGTTTTTGTGTTTTTGGCTATAATTACGTGGTAATCAAATACATAAAATAGCTTCACTCTCCGGTCATTTTTGTTTTCAGAGTCAGATGAACTGACTCTCGGTCTTCTCCTTCTCCCACTCCCTCTCCCCCAAACCCTCCTCCTCCTCCTCCTCTTGCTTCTTCTCCTTTCTCCCTCCTTCCTCCTCCTCCTCCTCACCCTCCTCCTTCTTCTCTTCCTTTTTTTTTTTTTCCCCAAAGGGCAAGATCATGGAAAGCATTTTCTTTCTGAATTGGAGCGCTCTCCACTGAGCTAAAATGCCCTTTATTTTCACAGTTCTTTTCAATGCCTGTTTGTTCCATGAAGCCTTCTGTTGACTGTCTGCCCAAGGGGCTTAGTCTGAAGTTTGAGGATGGATGGGAGATTGAAAGATAGGGTTGAGTCAGTGAGTCAGGTATTCTTGCTCTGTTTCCTCTTCCTTAATCCCTTACCTTTACTGCTCCACTAAGGTTGAAAAGCCCTTCTCAGTAACTTGCAACCAGTGTTTACCTGTTGGAAGAAGTAAGGCTCAAAACAAATAAAATGTGTTGGACCTATTCATACCCACCTTTGACAGCACGGTGAGAATGTTTGCCCCTCTTCTTTAGTTCCCTTGCTCCTCCTTTCTCCTAGAAACATACACATTTTAATATCACTGTCCTATATCTTCATCTACTTCTTTCATGAATTAAACAATAGGTGTAATAATACAGGAAGAAAATTTTGGCCATCAGAAAACCCCAGATTTAAGATCCCAAAACCTTCACACCCTGGAGCTCCCACTCAGTACTCCCCTCCCACTCTCCTTTTTCTCCTGCGTCTCCGGCTCTCTCCTTCTTCTCTTCCTGCCCCTACTCCCCTTTTTCTCCACTGTCTCTGATGGCCTGACATAGTCTTTTCATCCATGTCAACCAAGTTTTATGAGTCCTGACCTTGAGAAGAGCCCTCTGCTAATTCTGGGATCAGAAGGAGAAATGGTCTAGACATCACTCTCCGAAACCTTACTTTCTGGCAGAGAAGATGTACATGTAACCGATGACCCTAGCTGAATGTGATTTCTTCAGCAGTGGGATTCTCTCGAAGGTATGGGAAGTGGCGCAGAGTGTTTGGCCTTGCTGGGGAAGGTGGAAAAGGCCATGTTCATTGCATGCTTCACCAAGTGGGAGATGTCTGAGCAAGTGAGTCAGCGCTTTCTAGTGAGTCAGGAGGGAAGGTGGTTCCGGTAGTGAGAGCAGCACGTGGAACGCCACCGAGGCAGGAAGGGGCAGGCTGTGTTGGGGCCTGCGAATCATCCAGAAAATATGGGGAGAGGAAAGCTCGGGCGAATCGTCCAGGAAATATGGGGAGAGGAAAGCTCGGGCGAATCGTCCAGGAAATATGGGGAGAGGAAAGCTCGGGCGAATCATCCAGAAAATATGGGGAGAGGAAAGCTCGGGCGAATCGTCCAGGAAATATGGGGAGAGGAAAGCTCGGGCGAATCGTCCAGAAAATATGGGGAGAGGAAAGCTCGGGCGAATCGTCCAGGAAATATGGGGAGAGGAAAGCTCGGGCGAATCGTCCAGAAAATATGGGGAGAGGAAAGCTCGGGCAAAGCCACGAGGGGCCTAGGAGCCCCACTGCCCTTCGAACGGTGGCTTTTAACATTGGTAAGCCTTGAAACTCCTTGACATTTGACATGGAAGCTCAGAATTTACTTGGTGACTTGTTTAGCAGACCCAAGGCTTTCACTTTATTTGAAAGCCACTGCAGCATATGGTGGTGAGACCTGCGTTTTCTCTTGGGCACTCAATAACTTCGGATTCAAGGTAGATTTCCCCCAGCTGGGCAAAAGGAAAGGGACTAATGAAAACATCCACTTTATTGGATGCTATTTTACATGAAAGGCCAGGATCCATCTTTCTATTCAGAAGGCATGGAAGCAGCCTTCAAGAAAAAGAAGTGCTGATGCACATTAGCTCACTCTGCTATTAACTGTTTGGGGCTAAAATTATATTCATTTATGTCTTCGAGTCCTTTGAGGCCTTTTAGTGACAGGCAAGTCCAAATTGTTTATTCACGTTGAGCAGAATTATCTTTGATTACCAAGTGCTTTCAGCTTGCATGAAAGCTATTATAAATAATAAACCACTACTGGGTCCACTGGGGTATGTGTGTTCTTGTGAAATCAAAGATGGGGAAAGTTTGGGTGAATAGAAGTTTGTTACAAACATAAAAATTGGGTTGACTTCCATCTCCCTGGGTAACCATGGCTCTAACTTTGAACTTGAAAGGATTAGAGAGAAAAAGCTTTGGGTTGCTTTTATTGACATCCCCAGCTTGACATGCCTCAAGGGATAGCTCCATATTTACATGGGTGTCTCATCAAGCCCACCCGATGTGAAGGATTGTTAACTCTTTAGCTCTGCTCTTGGCAACACCACAGGCAGACACAGAAGAATGTTCTGACCTGGCTTATCAGCCCTTTTATCCATATCTTGGCTCTTTTCTCCCATATAGACAGAAATGCAAAACTGAGGCTTTTGTATGTTTTGTCTTTTTCATTGTTAAATTCCTTTTCCTTTTTCACAGAGTAATACATCTTCACTATTGATAAGTTTTAAAAACTACATATATGCAATAAGGAGAAATTAAAATCTACTGGTAATACCTTACTGCTAGAGATAAAGGTGGTTAACGTTTTGGTGTATACCCTTATATCCTTCAAGATTTTTCTTACACCCATATATTACAATGCTTATTTAAGAAATGAGATCATGTTACACAAACTGTTTTGTAACCCAATTTTCTCATTTTAAATACACTGAAAGCAAAAATAATTTTAAAGTCAATAAACAGTTCATCCTACAACATAATTTTTACATGGATGCATGCTATTTCATTACAAGGATAGATCCTAATTTATTGAAACAAACTCTTAGTTTTGGACATTTGATTTTTAGTCTTGCCCTATTATAAGCAGTGCTAGGAAACATCCTACTAGCTCATTTTTGCCCTCAGTTA
The DNA here is from genome assembly GCA_033961575.1 of Aselliscus stoliczkanus. NCBI lineage: Eukaryota > Metazoa > Chordata > Mammalia > Chiroptera > Hipposideridae > Aselliscus > Aselliscus stoliczkanus. The sequence goes on along the minus strand of CM066730.1, from coordinate 36,717,359 downwards.
TACTCATCTCCTTATAATAATCTACACAGGTGGAATTTCCCTCTTAAATGTTCTTTACCCTGTCAATGCTTTGGCGTGCTTTGTAAAACTGTCCCAACAATGAAGGCTGTTCTTGTTTAGACTCCAGATTTGAATGTATGAGAGTATTTGTTGCCAATCAACATTACCAATCCCAGTAAATGCTGTTTTGATCAGTTTAATTTTATTTAAAATTTCTGGGTCTTGCTACCCTCCCAAGGGATGTGGTGAGGATTCAATGAGATAAGTAAGGCAGACAGAGATGGGGTGCACAGGAGGGGCTCAGCAAGGCTTTCACAGTGCATTTAAGTTCATTTGAGAACCCCCCTCACAGAAATAGCTCCTTGATGGCCTCTGCATTTGAACCAGGAGAAGCTGCAGGGTTAGGATGAGCTTACTCACAAACCAAGGTGATCCTCTGCATCCTGGTGACCATCCCTTATCAGATGCAGAGAAAAAGGTGCCCCAAGAACTCTTTTTTTTTCAGGGCAGTGTCACTGGCCCTCATATGCAGGACCCGAACCGGGGCCGCTGGCATCCCGAGCCAGCGCTTAACCACCACGCCACTCGGCTGGCCCCAAAGAACTCTTAAAATCACCGGGAAGTGGTGCAAGCCAGGTGGGCCTGAGGAGAGGCACAGGGGATGCTAAATAAAGTATGGATAATTTTACAGTGAGCCTAATCATTAACAAATGCTGGGAAACACTAAAACGTAGAAAGAGAAGAGCGATCTCCCCTGGAGCTGTGTTCATGGGACTGCATTTAGGCATCGTGCCATTGGCCTGCGCGGAGTGTTGCTTTTTGTCTGGATCCAGAAGCTAGAGTGTGTTGGTGAGCTCTGTGGGGCACCTGAAGTCAGAACTCTGGCCCTGCCATTTGGTGGCAGATTGAATCTGAGCTCTGCTCCACACTGGTTTCCAAGTCTGTAAGGCGAGAGGAAGATGCATGGCAGGTTTGTCCAAGGATGAGATGAGACTGTGTGTGAGTCACTTAGCACAGAGCCTGGGATTTGGTGACCTTTATGTGGTCGCTGTTATTCTTGTACTTTGGCACTCTGCCCTGAGCTCACACAGCGACCAGGATCCTCTGTAGGTGATTTACTGGGTCATAGATGGGGACAAATGCTGCCCCACTGGATTCACCACCCTCCACAGTGTCCTCTCAAGCAGAGAACTATAGGAGAACTTTCTTCCTGTTTCCTTAAATGGAATTGGTTTGCTTTATTTTCCTGTGAATGCTTTGTATTCTCCTCACCGAGTCACCCCATCCACTGTGTCTCCATCTCTGTTTTGATGGCTAGAAAGCATACAGGTGAATCTGTGGTGGATTTGTGTAATGTATAGGGATCCGGGCATTCATTCCACAACAGCCACCTGCTGGAGATATCTTTCTTATATTTAGTCCTTATCTGCTTTTCTCAAAGTTAATTTTATCTTGGATGTGTGTTGTAAGCAAGTGTAAATTGCTGTTAGGACAAGGCAGGGTGGAACTAAAGAAATAAAAACAAAGGAAAAAGGGAAACTCATCCATGGTACAGGTGTGCTGAGGCAAGTCTTATTTACGTGTTGCTATGATTTCCTTCCCTCTGATTGCCTCATCTCTATCCATCCACCTGTCCAACTGCCCATCATTCTTACCTGGAGGCATAAAATGTAGATTTGCATATAACATTATATCACAGACATTTTCTTTTTTCATAAAAGTTTCTTCCTAAAATGATTTTTAATGGCTGTCTATCCTTCTATCATATACATAAGCCATAGTTAACAACTATTCTTCTGTCATTAAAATCTGTTTTGTTTTCCTTCACTGCATAACATTTGTTTCTATAATGATGATCACCATCATTCTTTACACATTTGTGTAATGCTTTACTTTTATTTATCACAAAGGACTTTCATTGACATGGTTGGCAATGATCTTCCTCCTGTTAAAGGAAGTGAAATGAAAGTATGCAATAACCTGCACTCGTGTAGCAGAGTTGGGAGGCAGGAAAGTGGTATTCCCTACATCAACTCTCTGCAACTCAAGCAAGTCTATAAAATGTGGGATGAAAGTATCTTCTCCCTTAGGCACTGAAGAGTGGTTCACGGAGAAGTTGGTGAGGAATGCAGATAAGGTTTAGTGATAAATCCCTCTTCCCTTTCTCAAACTCCCTGAGGCCACCTCTGGCCATCTCATTGGTCCAAGAAGGGGAGACAATGCTCAATGGGACACTGGCCCCTGTGGGCCTGGAGCTCCCAGACTTCATCAAACCTTCCGTAAAGACTCAATCCCTCAGGACCTGGTTTCAGCAAAAATAATAGAGCCTGACATCCCCAGATAGTTTGAGGGTTTTGAGTTTGATAGTTTCCCCAATCTGTTGGGCAAAACCTGAGGGCATTTTTAAATAGAGGATCTTTGAGAATTCAGCTTTTATCTTTCATGGAAGACTAGGAGCAACCTTTAAAATTCCTCTAAGAACTCCCTGCCTGTAGTTTTCATTCCTTGTGACTAAGACTTGAGGTCTCTTGCAGGCCTCTGTGGTTAGGTAGCATATTTTATCTCCATCTACTGACTAGTATATTTTCCACTGCTGTTGGAGTCAGGCTCAGACCCCCCCTTAAAGCCACTGCATAGATGCACGGTCCCCCTGTTTCAGGCGACATCTGTGTAGGCAAACATGGCACTTGCCTGTGTTGTTTTCCAAGATGCAGACCTGGATTGACTCCAGACCTCAGCACCTGTCAGCTGCGTCACCTTGACCACCAGTTAGAACACCCATTTTCACATCTGTCATAAGGAAAATTTGTGATGTCGTTGTGAAGACTGAGATGCATGTGATTAAATTAAATGATCACTTGTGACTTGACAGTTATTCAATTTTCATTAAGCATTCCTCCGGGTCTCCCTGAGGAAGTCACGGGAGCAAGTGATTACCGAGCACTGAGCGTGTGGCTGTTACCGTCTTCAGTGCCTCATCGAGACGCTGACAAGGCAGGGACCATTATCATCCCCATGTCCATTGAGAAGTTAAGTGACTTGACTGGCTTTGGAAGCCATGGTTTGAGCTTAGGAGTTTGGTTGTATTGGGTTGTCGGAAAAGTCATGACGCATTTTTGCAACGAAAAACAGAAAAAATACATCATGACTTTTCCGACAGCCCAATAAAACCTGCTCTCCTGTCCACTCAACCTTAAAAATGGTTGAGCCCTAACAAATGGTTAAGAACATGGACCTCATTAAAGGTTAACTGGAGAAGTGAGTGCAGCTAGACATGGGTACCCTTGGGTTGGCATTGCATCTCACTGCAGGACATGCCCCCTTTTTCCCTCCCACCCAGTCATGGTGGCATCCTGGGTCTTCCTCTGCCACCTGACAGTGTAAACAGGTGACCTGCGGACATGTTGTGCCACAAAGAGGTTTGCTTCTCAGTAGATCCTGGCACACAGGGAATCAACCCCTCCTGTACCAGTGACAAAAAAATGGGTAGTGACCCAGCTCACGGGCAGTATAAACTAGGTCTTATTTGATGCAGGAAAACTCTGTGTGGATCCTTCCAGAAGACACTGTCATTTTTTTTTTTATTAGACTTTTTATTGTGACATTGGGAGCTAACTTTTATCCCACTAAACTTAAAGTTACACAGCAGTGTGTAGTTCACAAAGCATTTGCACAAAGGCTTCTCCCTGTGGAGTCCCCATAGCACAGCTCATGAGGGAGGCCGGTGGGTCTTTCCTTTGTCCCTGGCTCCCTATTTTCTTCCCTTTGCTTTTAGAGTTGCTGCACTGGCCTAAGCTTTCAGAATTAAAAAGAAGAAGAAAGGAGGAAGGCGGGGAGGGGGAAGAGGAGGAGGAGGAGGAGAAGAAGAAGGCTACAAGAGTCTCTCCCTTCCCCATTGACATGGCAGTAAATGGGGGCCTCAGAACCTGGGCCCCCTGATGGCCAATCAAGGATATGCTCTTTATTCAGCACTCCCTTTCCCATGGGCTGCCAGGCGACCTTCCGCATTGAGTCCCAGCATCACTAATACAGGACGAGCTCACACAGGCCTCTTACAGGGACTGTGGGCTGCAGGCCTGACCCTCGGTGTCCCTAAAGGATGTGGCTCGGATCAGATTAGCTTGCATCTGATCAGACTTTTCTGAGGTCGTAGCTAAGGCTGACGGCACCCAGCGGTGCTGAAGTTACTGCTTGAGAAACAGAAACGGTTAAAGCCAAGACAGATGTGTCCTGCTAGTGCCTTTAAAGCAGGACAAATCTCCTATAAACATATTTAATGCAGTCATCCATTAACTGATTTGTTCCTTCTGAAATAAGGGTGCCCCCTACGTGGTAAAGCAGTTCACTAGCTGTGTCCATTCTATCTTTAGAATGCAAGTCTTCAATCTCTCCCCACCTCCAATACACCATCCCATCAATAATGAGTAAAGCTCCGACAATTCCTCAGCCCTCCCATACAGTGCCTTGCCCCTCCCTGTCCTGGGTCTTGGGGGCAAGGATGGGATTCCTTTCTGCTTGGCAAAGAGGTGTGGCAGGCTGGGAAGGAGTTGCGTCCAAGCCCAGTCACTGACCCACATCCCCCTCACACACTGGCTGTAGACCCAGGACATCCTTATTTCCTGTCTTCAGTTTGGGGCTGCTCACTCCCCAGTGCTGTGCTCAGGGGAGAGGAGACCACCCAACTGTCAAGAGCACTTTGATTCAAAGGTCACTTAGCAGAGTTTTGGACTGAGGCAGGCCAGCGATGATGCTGCCACTTATTGGCAGGAGAAGTTGGGAATGCTGGATTGTGTGTGTGTGTGTGGGCGGGGGTGGGGGTGGGGGCGTTGGGGCGAGGGTGGCAGGTCTCTGCAACAGAAGGCTTGAGTGATCAGGAGGGGAGCTGCCCATGATGACGCGGGTCAGAAACAGGTCCTTGCTGGTGCCTTTCAATGATGGTCTCTCGTGCTCTCAGGTCAGGATGCCACCATTTTTAGTTCTATGAGTTAACTTTTCATTTTCAAATATAGCTTTCTTCCCAAGTATCCGAGCAAAGTCACGTTTAGCATTCGTTGCTTCAGGATCTTACTCCTCTTCCCCTTCCTGGGGTGAGCTATTTTTGTTTAGGACGTGGAAACACCCAGGGACCCATCAGACATTCTGTCTCAAGAGGATGAGTCTGAATGATCACCCTCCTGAGTAGGCCACCCTGGGGATTCCATAGTGATTCCCATTCCTGCCAATATTGTGTCTCATGAGAAAGAAGAAAAAACTACGCTATTCTCACAGATAGTCTGCCACCATCTATGCATTCATTCATACAGCAAACCCCGAGGGCCAGGGGTTTGTGTATAAACCTTCTATATTCCAGACCTGGGCCCAGTCCTGAACCTGATTTTTCTCACCTTTGTCACCTTCCCTAGGATCAGCCTGGCTTCTGGCATTTGGACTTCGTCTTCTGTTCCCGGCTGGAGCACTTCCCTCACTGTTAATGTCTGATGTGAGTTTCTCTAGCTTGGTGCTGGGCACCTAAGACATGGCTTTGGCCCTCTGAGCTCCTGGTCCCTCTGGCAGACCCTTTGCACATGCAGCCCGCTCCCTGGGACTTCACTCTGGGGTGGCCAGGCCTCGCTCCACATCCCAGAGGGGGCACTGGTTCCTGTGCCTTGCTGTGTTACCAACTGTTCCGAACCCAGTACACCGTGGGCAGCACACTTCCCGACTTAATTTCTGTCTGAAGTGCTCCTTTTTAAGTCATCTCTTCATGAGGAATGGGGCTAGGATTTCGCTTTCCTTATTGGCAGATTGTGAAAAATAAATAAATGGCACTTGAGTAAATTTGAAAAAAGAAGGACTTTCCCTCTTTTTTTTTTTTTTTTTTTTGCATCTTATCCTATCACTGCTGCCCAATGTCAAAAATGCCCTGGGTCCCAGGTTGCTCAATAAACCATAAGCAATAAAATAGAAATGATTCCCCTTAATAAAAATGAATCCTTTCAATGACTAATTTGAAAGCGCTTCTTTGAGACCTATCTTTGTCACCAAGTAGCTGTGAGACCTGCCACAGCTATTAAGCTCTGGACACTCTTATTCGCTCTCTGTAAACACAGGGCACAGGATAAATAGCCTATTATTCTAAAGGACGGTGTATCATTAATGATATAACATGAACAAATAGTGAGACCTTCGATTATACATCATTTTATTTTTCCTGTATGGATAAACCTCGATATTTAGAAAATAACAGAATTATGTTACTCTCTGTATAGCCATTTGAAGTTAATTAGCCAGTGAATCTTAATTACCTACATTAGTTTAGCCTGGTAAAAAAAATGTAACGGTTTCCACACAGTGTCTTCCCATCTGCCGTTAACTGTAGAAGCAGAGTCAAATATTCACACACTTGGTCAGTGGCTACTGACTCCAGGGTGCTTTAATTCCTGGTTATATTTTCATCCCAGCCTAACAGAGTTTCCAGCCCTGGGATCAGCCATAACAGCCTCTCTTGAAATGAGAATGAGAAGCCCAAGGATTCAATCACCGGTGCTCCCCTCACGCCTGCACCGCACGTGAAATGACAATTCTTAAAAACCACTACTTAGGCTATTAAATAGCTCTGAGTCCACTAGACTTTTCTTCTTAAAACCTTGCAGCTGCAGAAACTTCAGCCTGAAAGTGTTGTCAGAGAAGCGAAATGTCCAGGAGTGAGGCCCTCCTCATTAGAAGAGAATGCTTCACATTGTCTGGATTTGAAAGAAGCATATTGTATCCCCCTCTCCACCTCACAGCAAAAGGATTTCCGGGGCCACCCAGTTCCCCTCCTCACCTGGCCCTATTTTCTGACGGGAAGACTGAGTCTCAGAAGGGTGAAATGTTTTGCCCACAGTCAGGCAGCAGCTAATAGCAAACCTAGAACTAGAATCCAGGGGTTTGACTGTCTATCCATTACCAAAAGGGTATGCTGGGTTTGATGAAGTGGAATTTAAAATGCTGACAGTGGAAGGGAAAGGATTTCAAACACACACACACACACACAAAGGGAGAAAGAAAGAAAGATTGTCCACCATGGGCCCTAACCCCTTTGATGCGGGCAAAGCGTTGGGAATGTTGTTTCCTTTGCAACCGTGCCAAGACTGCCCCTTTATACCCGGGAACATGGCGTATTATTCATGCAAACACAACCTGTTTGTTCTGAGATTTTGCAGACAGAAAACACACACACACACACAAGTTAATGGTAAAATTAAGAGGAGTGATCATGGCTGCACTTTGGCAGAGTGACCTTGAACTGTCATCTAAGTTAGTCCTGGAAGCGCTCACTGGGAAAGGAGCCTGGGTGAGGATGTTAATGAGAGCAGATCTGTGCAAGGTAAAGGAACATTTATGATGTCTCCCACTCATGAGAAGCTTCTCCTTTTCCATGAAGAGAAAGTCTTGGAGTGGGTTCCTTCCTTTCTCTGCTTATTTGCTTCTCCCTACCTGTAGAGAAGTAGTGTAATGACCTCGTGGAGTCAGGTGGTTCTCAAAGTTTGGTGCTCATAGCAATCACCTGAGGTGTGGGGAAGAGGCAGCTCAGCCCCACCCCCAGAGCCTCTGATTGGGTGGATCTGAGTTGAGGCCCAATAAGCTTGTGTTTCCAACACATTCCCAGGTGATGCCGAGGCTGCTCCACAGGGCACCATGCTTGGAGAACCACTCCCTGAGGCCCGAATACCCTCTCTGCGGCAGCCTCATGAGACAGTAGGTCTTTGCCTTTCTTTGAATTTTTAAGTAACCTCATGTGGTAGGAAACGAGAGGGTCAGCGGTTGGGGCCACGGCAGATTTGCTCTGTGGCTGGAGAGGTGGGCTGTGCTCCGGGCTGGGGGCTGCATGGGCAGAGGCTGGGCTCCAAGACCCCATCCTGGGCATGGAGACTGGGGGTGCTTCAAGCTCAGGCCTGAATTTGAGGACAGGCATGTTGCGTAGCCAGTGGGGCCTTTCTTCCATCCCGGAGCCCAAGCAAGGGCCCTCTAGGAGGCCCAGGCTGTCTGGGGAAGGGCTGACTCTTCAGTGGCTTAGGCTGGAACAAGGGGAGGGAAGCCCCAGGCCATCCTGTGGGCTCAAACCCCTGAGTTCTGTTGCCGCCCCAGTGTCTTCCAGGTGATGGACCGCGTGGGTTCTTTAACACTTTCTGTTTTAATAAAGTAAACACACCTGCGCTGGTCCTAGTCACATTCTGGGGAGGCCCCTCGCTCCAGCTTTGGAGTCTAAGACTGCCCGTAAGTCAAGGTGGGCCTGGCTGTGGGACTGGCTGCACCGCGTAGGTCAGGGTAGACAAAGGTGTTCCATTGGGCCCAGCCCCGCGTCCACAACCTCAGCCTCAGTTTACCATTTGGTACTTCTATTCACCAGATTTCTGGACAGGAAGACGACAAGAGGGGTGAGGAATAGGCTTTGGGCAATAAACACCTTCCCCCTCTGTGCCAGTTGGGAAGAAAGTTACGACCTTAAGGAGACGCTGAGTATTTGCTCATCTGAGCAGATAAAGGAAGCTTTGGCCTAGGAGGTTTCAGTAGGTTGTCTGTGGTATTGCAGTGACATGAGGTTCCTGGGACTTGAAATGACCAAAAGCAGCTGAACTGGACATCCATGATGGGAAGGCGTGAGGGTGTGGCCTTTAGATCGTCGGTGCGAGGGCTTCACCAGAGTGCCGGCTCAGCTCCTCCAGTCTCTCTTGGCTTTGTTTTTAATTTCATTCAGGGAACTGTGGAGACTTAGATTCATTTTGCTTCCAGATACCATGGCGTCTTTATCCACAGGGTCTCAAGTTGGTTCTAGATTGTTTCCTTCATAAGTGTGAGTTTCAAAGACCCATATTTCAATTACAGAGTGGCATTGCATTTTTTATCAATTACAGAGGAATGTTGCATTTCTAATCAATAAACAGATAAAAAGGAATAAGATTGCCTCCTTTATCAGCAATATATCATTTTGGTGGATTGAGGCAGAAAGCCTATTAAATGGAAAACATTAAAACACAGTGTGTCTGGAACAGGCTGTTTTCGAGTTTTATTGGTTATGTTGGAGTAGAATTAGTTTTTTAAAAAACAACAAGTTTTTATTGTCAAGTCAGCGAAGAATTGAAGGAAGACGTGCCGATTGAAATGGAGCAAGAAAGGACTTTTCTTAACCCAAATTGAGAACTCAGCATGGATGTGAACGGGAAGAGGCTGTGGCCCCATATTTAACTGCTTTTAAAGCAAGAACTAAAAGTGAAGGCAATGCTTAAGTGGCTACTAGATTGGAGGCTGGATTTCTCCCCTCAATTTTAGCCACGTTGAGCAGTACGTTCCTAGTGTGGACCAGAATGTAGTGAGGACGCTGGGCAGGGGTTCTATTGAGAAACCTCCTCTTAGCAGCACGGGGTGGGGTGGCGTGGGGGTGGAGCAATCACAAGAGTAAATGAGAGCCACCCTAAAATCTGGGACAGACACTTAAGGAGGTTGTGTGAGATTTGGTCAAACTGCTTAGGGGACATCAGCATAGCATATTTACTTAGTTTTGAAGGTAACACAGCTACTTGCAAAGAACAGGTATGGTATGTACTGTGAGGGGAGCTTGGCTCAGACATTGGTGGAATGGGTGTTCAGCACAGATAACATCCTAAATTTCAGCCAGAAAGGTCCACATGATGGAAACTAGACCTGGATTTGCTGTAGACTGCTGGGAAGAGCCCTCCCAGGTGGTATTGGGCTGTGTGTATTTTTAGCAGAGCTGGAACTCGTATCCCTCAGGCTGGGAACAGCAGGAAAGGGGCTCTGGAAGTGTATGTGCTTGGCCCAAGAGCAACCAGGAAGGACGGAGAGCACACAGGGTTTGTTCCACGTGGGGTCGAGGAGGCAGAGAAGCAGCTTAGAAAGTGGGTTTGTTGTTTTTACACTTCCCTTGGCCAGCTGAGAAGGAAAAAGAGAAACATGAACCACAGCACTCAGAGATGTATCCCTCTGTAATACAAAAATAGGAAAGAAAGAAATTTTGCTGCTAGGAAAATAGAACAGGCTGGTCAAGGTCTGGAAAATTCAAAAGATGAGAGATGGAAAGGTTTGCAGGGGGTCTCGGGTGTGTTGAATCTTATTGGACCTCAGAGGCACACATGCTTTTGGAAGTTAGTGAATTTGCTGTAGGTAGTTTTAAACCCAGACAAAGGTAGAGAACCCAAAGACTGCCCTAAGCAGTAAGCTTCCTAAATCTGTGTAACTCAAGAGCAGGAGTTAGAAGCAGTGGTCACTAATGCACAGGAATAAAATATGCCTTGGTGTCCTGCTGGGGGTGCCTCACAGAACAGAGAAAAACAAGGCAGTGAGGCTGGTTTGATGAGCTGCCTGTTAAAAAACCTTATAAAAGTGAGGAAAGCTTCTAAGAAACAATGTCACCAGACAGAGTCTGCACAGTTCCGTCTTGAGTTCTGGAACATACAGTTCAAAATGGAGATGGAAGGCCCAGCCGAGTGGCATGGTGGTTAAGCGCTGGCTTGGGAAGCCAGCGGCCCCAGTTCGGGTCCCACATATGAGGGCCAGTGACACTGCCCTCAAAAAAAAAAAAAAAAAAGGAAAATGGAGATGGAGTTTCAGAGGGCCAGATCCTAAGAGGAAGTGTCTAACTGTAATTGTCTAAATCTTATAAGAATTGAGGTGAGTCCCAAATGTGTCTCTTAATGGAGAGTTGTATAATACATGTAATTGGTTTTCCCCCAAGAAATTATTGTACAAGGTCACAATGAACTGAGTCCAAGATCTCTCCTTCTTGATTTTATGTTGGGGCTCCTGGGATGGACAGACTAGCGTCCTGGCAGAACTGAAACCCAAAACATTTTCTCCCTTTCCCAGCCAGCACTAGCCCTCTCTCTCTGTTTGGTTTGTGGTCGGAGATGGCACCGTGAGCCTGGGTTACTCTCTAACCCATGTATTAGAGTCGGTGTGTGGTAGCTGCTCCTGGGCCTGGGGGATTTGCTGGTTCTATCTAAATTTTGTTGGAGTGAATCGGGTGCTGTAATATTCTTGTGTATCCTTTAGCCTCACTCTGGAAAAATGGCAATCATGAGAAACTTGGAGTTTTGGAGATGCTAAAAGCTGTGCCCATCCTGGCAGATGGTGGCTGTAATGGAGCTTCTGACAAAGAGCACAAACACATCTGTTGGAGGGAGAACAGAATAAGAAGTAGGGGGTATATTCGTTTTGAGACTATTGTAAGGAATTACCACAAACATACTGGCTTAAAATAACACAAATGTATTATCTTATGGTTCTGTAAGTCCAAAAAGGACATTAGCTAAATTAGTTATGTCACTGGGCTAAAGTTAAGGTCTTGGCAGGTTTGTATTGCCTTCTTGAGGTTCTAGGAGAATATCTGTTCCCTTGCCTTTTGCAGATTCAGGAGGCTACCCACATTACTTATCTCATGGCCCCTTTCCTCCATCCTCAAATACAGCAGCATTAGGCCAATCCTTCTCATGCTGCCATCTTGGTTCTGACCTCTTCTGCCTCTCTGCCCTTTGACGGACCCACCCAGATAATCCAGGCTCATCTCCCTATTTTAAGGTCCACTGATCAGCAACTTGAATGCCATTGGCAACCTTAAAATCCCTTTGGCATGCAAGGTCCCAGGGATTCAGATGTGAGCATCTTTGTGGGGAGAAGGGGCATTATTCTGCCTAACACAGGAGCAAGGAACTCGGACTTCAGCTCTCTAAATGTAGTTTAAAAGTCAGAGGAGATTGAATTGTTTCAAATTTTATTTTCTCTTTTGGAATGTTATAATAGGGGGATCCACTTGAAATTTGAGGCATTTTTATATTATTGTTCATTGTGTATCTTGCTAGGCAATGTTTGGAGGATGTGGCTGGGCATACTGTGAAATAAAAATAGACTAGGTGAAGAATTTGGGGCTTAAGATGTGTCATGTCGTGATGCTAATTTAACTAATATCCTATTTGGATGCTTCCCAAGGGCCTCTGGGGACATGAGAACTGCCCAGTTACAGGAGGGGCTGTTGTAGGGCTGTGCTCACAGGCAGAAGCGGGACCCCTCAATGCACCAAAGGTCTTTTCTCCCTGAATAAAGCAGTACTCCTGGCGACCCAGCCTTGGCCTTTGAACCCAATGGGTTCAGAGAGAACATAAGTGGGGGAGAAGAATCAGTCACCCTCTTTTCCTGTGCCAAACAAAACCCTGCTCTCTTCTCCACGAGCAATTTCTCTTTTTCTCTCCAGTAGTTTTCTTGGGTTCGCACTAATCTGGAAATCACGCTTCTCTCTTTTTTCCCTTGCCTCCTGAATCCGTAAAAGGGAAGTGAATTCCTTTCTGTTTCTTGTCTCTGTATACTAAAACTATATTCATACGCTGTCCTAAGGCATCTTTTTGGCTCATAACCAGATGGGGAAATCTGGTAAAGGCTGCTGCAGGCCCTATTGTGATGAAATGGGGGAAGGGGTGGAGGTGGGGTGCTTGTTCTCAGGCCCACATGGTATTTTCCCAATCAACATAATTAAGAAACCTTACATTGGTGGTTCTCAGGCAATTTCAAAGGTTAATAAATCCTTGTGTTAATCCCCATTGATGATCAGTTCTTCGAAACTACATTCAAGGGTTAAACGCAGTTGGGCTAGAAGGGAAGTCCTTGGACCCCAAACCTACAGCACATCTAGGAGGCAGATAGAAATCCTTAAAAGCAGAAGCATAAGGATGATGTTAAAACACTTCTCTCGTTCTACCAAAGCTGTGACCTGATTTAATATCCACAGCTTTGTAAACACATATGCACTTTTATGGAGTCTTCACACACAATGCTATGATCTTCATCATTATCATCTTCATTAGAAGCAGATGGCAGTAAGTGTTGCCTACACATTTAGATAATGTTTAAATAATTCCTGGGAAAACAATCAAGCAGCCTAATCAATCCTTTGAGGAGCTACAGTGAGAGCTGGAAGGCAGGGAGTTGATGTAGTAAAACAGCGGCTCCAAGAAGTTAATTTATGGGCTAAGAAGATGAAGGGTTTTTGAAACTGATAAACAGCCCTTCCTACTAAAACCTCATCAATATCATTGGGTTAAATGTTTGAACTGTAACATTTTTATTTACTATATTCCTATTACAAACGCTTGTGGTTTATTATAGATTTGGAATAGATAGAAAAGCAAACACACATACGTACCCCAATTCCCACTCCCCTGGGAAAAGCTCTGTTGAGAATTGTGGTGAACTCGCTTTTATTATTATATTATATATAGACCAGCCCTTCCACTCAGATGGCTGTCCTCAAACCTCCCTCAGAGACCTTCTGGGCCTCCTGGAATAGCTCCCAGAGCTTCCTTCCTTTATTGTCTTTCCTTGATACAGGCTGCCTGCACCAGCCAAGCTTTGATTCCTGCCGCCTCTCCTTAGAAAAAGCAAATTTCAGTCTCCCACAGCATTTGTTACACGTTTGTTGCATCTCTTGGGCCAGGCAGCCTTGCAGGCAGGAGCCAATGTGTGCTCTGAAGGGAGAAATGGAGGAGGAGGGCTCAGGCCTGTTGATCTGCTGAGTTGTTATTTTCTGAATTCAGCATATTTTTTAGGTAGCTTTTCCTCTGAAACACAAGGTGTTTTGAACTCTTTACAAATCATTTATTTTTGTTTTTGACCTTAGAGACAAAAAGATTAATAGGAATAGCCTAATCTTGTAATTCCTTTTCTTTTTTAAATTAAATCTATTGGGTGTGACAATGGTTAGTAAAGTTACATAGGTTTCAGGTGTACAATTCTGTAATACATCATCTGTATATCACATATGTTTACCACCCAGTCAGTTCTACCTAGTCAGGTTCTTGGCCCATTTTAAATTAGATTATTATTTTTAATTTATTTAGTTTTTTGCTGTTCAGTTGTGCAAGCTCATTATGTATTTTGGATATTAACCCTTGCTAGATATATGAGTACAGTTTGAAAATATTTTCTCCCATTGAATAGGTTGCCTTTTCTTTTTTATTTTATTTATTTTAAAGTTTATTGGGGTGACAATAGTTAGTGAAGTTACATAGGTTTCAAGTGTACATTTATCTAATACATCATCTGTATATGACATTGTGTGTTCATCACCCAGTCAGTTCTCCTTCCATCACCATATATTTAATCCCCGTTTACCCTCATCTACAACCCCCCTCCCACCTTACCCTCTGGTAACCACTAAACTATTGTCTGTATCTATGAGTTTTTGTTTCATTTGTTTGTCTTATTCTTTTGTTGTTTTCAGTTTTATATACCACATATCAGTGAAATCATATGGTTCTTGACTTTTTCTGTCTTAACATAATAATCTCAAGATCCATCCATGTTGCCACAAATGGCACTATTTCATCTTTTCTTATGGCAGAGTAGTATTCCATTCTTTATATGTACCACATCTTCTTCATCCAATCATCTATCAAAGGACACTAATTGTTTTCATGTCTTGGCCACCGTAAATAAAGCTGCAATGATCATTGGAACACAAATATCTTTATGGATAAATATTTTCAGGTTTTTTTGGGTAGATACCCAAAAGAGGGATTTCTGGGTCATATGGTAATTCTATTATTGATTTTTTTTGAAGAACCTCCACACTGCCTTCCATAGTGGCTGTAGCAATCTATAACACATTCCCAGCAACGGTGTATGAAGGTATTATTCCTTTTCTATTGCATTGTAGGAAAAGTCATGATGCATTTTTGCAATGAAAAACATAGAAAAAATACATCATGACTTTTCTGACAACCCAACAGACACGACTCAGACTAAGAATAAACAGACCTCCCCCCTCTTCTCCCATCACCATTTTTTTTCTTCACTATAGGTTAAAAAGTAAGTAGAAAGATGTTTTTGCATATTGTTTTTAGGGGCCCATTATAAAAAAATAATTGGCTGTTTCAATTTTGAAAAAGATACTACAAAAGTATTCTGAAAGGAACTAAATTTTTAAAAATGTTTATTATTACTAGCAGCCATTTTTGTTTTTTTTCAGTTTGCTTCCTCACTAGTTGTCTAAGTATTTTGATCTCTTTCTTTTCAACGGTTTAAAAAAATCTTTACAATAAGCTATATCTATTACTGAAATAGAGTGGTATTTTCCTGGACAAAGAAAAATCATTTTGTACCATGTTCATTTTCAGGTGCTTTTGATATTTTCAGGAATCTTGTGGTGTAGACAAATCAGGGCTTTTTTCTATATAGTGGGAAGGAAACTGACTCAGAATGTTTCCTAACTTTATTTCCCTTTCTTGTTGAATAGATCTCTGATTTCTTATAAGACACACCAACCCTTGAGCTACTCGGTGGGTGGTTATCATGGTGACCTCAGAGCCACACAGCTAGTGAATGGTAGACCTGAGACCAAAGGCAAATATCTTGTATCTAGTTCTTTGCTCCCGGCACTCACATCACTTTCTAACTGAAAGGACTAAAATCGTTTCCATTTAGTGACAGAAGAAACATAAGCAATTCTTGACCAGAGAGCTTATATCATAAAGGAAATTCTTTTTCATGTTTGAAAAGCTTAGAGCTGTAGTGTTGGTTCTACAGAGCCATGAGCAAATTCATCAGTTCCTCAGCAGAGAGCATGCTGGGAGGATGGAGGAGAAAAATGGACCCCCATAATGTTGTCCCAGTTCTGAAGGGTCCTCTGTTGGAATGTAATTTCCTAGAGCTCATTATTAATTAATTCAACAAATATATATTAAGCACTTGCTGTGTGTCAGACTGTGTTCTAGTTCAGGAGATAAAGCAGCAAACAAAATAGACAAATAGTCCTGCCTCCTGGAGCTCACATTTTAACCATTGTCTTAGTATTTTATTTTTGTTAATATTCCTGTTTAAGCCAGTCCTTGCCACCATTTATCTGAATGCTTTCACTATAATTGATAACTCTGGTGGCAGAACAGTCATTCCTGTTTACTGGGTGCTTATAACATGCCAGGCGCCATCTAAACAAGTCATGCATCATCTCATTTAATCCTCGTAACCACCCATCTACCAGGATGGTATTATAATTTTTCACTCTATGTAATTAGTACATCGCAGATCCAGGATTTTCACATAGGTCTGCCTGCCTCTAAAAGCTGTGCTTTTCACCACTATCCACACTGACATCTTAAAAATTGTTGTCTTAAACTGCAGGTCCAAGAAACTAGTTCAAAATGAAAATTGAAATTGCCTTTATTTTGTATCCAATGAATTCAAAATAAATTAGCTTTCAAATTAGAAGGAAAGATGTATTAATCCTGTAAGTCCCATTGAGAGGTGGTAAATTAGAGCTGTAAGCTAGAGGGCAGACAGTGATGTATAATTTCTAGCTTAGCATTATGTCTTAGCACTTCTCTAGCTTAGCATTATGTCTCTGTTATTGTTGGAGACTATACAGGCTGCCATCATCAGCAATTGCCTTTGTTTTTTTGTAGTCGATTAAGACTACACATTAGACCATATTGCAGAGGTTAAAATAATTGCCCCTAGGTTTTAATTATTTTTTGAATTCCTCTTTGATGGGAAATACACAATATAAACTTAAGGAAGCTTATATTCTAAACATTAGTCTACATACATTTTGACAAGTGAATGATTAGAGGCTGACATACCTGTGTATGAGCTCCTGCAGCTTTTACTCAACCCAGATCTTTGATAATCCTTAGAATCGCTGACTCATGTTGTTCTTAGAACTTTACAATGTCACCGTTTTAATATTGGATTCCTTCTCTACCCCTCTCCCCGTCTCTTTTTCCTTTGCAAATATTCCTATGGCTGCTCTGTGTCACATGGACACCATTAGGAATTGAAAACTGAGGGCTGGCCGAGTGGAGCAGTGGTTAAGCGCTGGCTTGGGAAGTCAGCGGCCCCGGTTTGGGTCCCACATATGAGGGCCAGTGACACTGACCTCAAAAAAATAAATAAATAAATAAAAAAGGAATTGAAAACTGGACCCAGTTCTCATCATTCTAACCAAGGTTTCAGTAGAGCTTGGGAAATATTGGGTTGTTGGAAAAATCATGACATTTTTTCTATGTTTTTCATTGCAAAAATGCATCATGACTTTTCCAACAACCCAACAGCATTGGGTTCCAGGCAGCCAGAGGAGGTTGTGACCACCACAGATGTGTGAGCAAGTGCAGGGATGAAAAGCGTAAAGAATATCAGGTGATATTAATTGCTGCTAATTATCGAGAGATGCCCATATGGCAGGCACTTCTGCTCAGTGGTTTACACACATGATCTCCTTTAGTCCTCCCGGCAGCCCAATCTAAGATGTAATTGATGCTCAGAGAGGTTAAATAACTTCTCTGAGGTTGCCCTGCTGGTAAGTATCCCACCAGGATTGGAGTCGAGGTAACTTGAATTCTCCACTGTGTAACAGTGTTACGAAGATTCAGAAGTGAGCGAGATCAAGATAGATGGCAGAGATGGTGTGGAAGTCTTCACAGAGGCCCTCCCATCTGTACCTAAGTAGAAATTCCTGCTAGCATTTCCATCTGACTTGCATCACTTGACTATTTCAGGTGTGACTGGGCAGTTTTGACAATCTACTTCCTTAATCATGCTGAGATGAGCTAAACCGTGTAACAGTACTAATTATAATTAGTGATCCAATCAGGCCAGTTGTAAGGATCACACCTCTCTAGATTGTGCATGTCAGCACTGTTCAATTCAAGCACGCTTTAGTATGATCCCCTTCACTGTCCTTGTCACAGCCACAGACTGGTGAAGTTTGATGTTAAAGATGCCTTTTGCTTCTTGTATTTTGTCTTAAGATTCTAGAATTGAACCAATAAGAAAGTAAGGTAATATCACGATATTCTCAATCAGGAAAAAAATGTAGATTGTGAACAAAATGCACAGACATTTAGAAGAAAGTAATTAGGTAGCTTGGTGTTTCTCATGAAAACTTTTATTATGAAGTCAATGGAAACAATAATGTATTTGCCTTTACAACATGCCCATCCTATTTGCAGAGCTATGGCTAATCCTTATTGTTCTTCCATATGAATCAGGAAAAAACCCCTCCCCGCATTGATACACTGCTAGGCTAGAAGGTATCAATGCTCCCTTCCTCCAGGCGCATGCAGCTCTGAGCCACAGGGACACAACTTGTCAGATGGAAAGAGGGGTGCATTGCACCCCTACTTGTCAACAGATGAGGAACCTTTGTGAGGCACATGAATGGCACCGCCATCCCAGTAGTCTTGCCAATGCCTGTCACTTTAGGGGAAACAGGACGAATGCTGAGGGCGGTGCCTTCACGTCTCACGGTCTTACAATCATCTGTTAGGGAAACTGACTAGAAGTTAAGAGCATACAGCTATCAAGTGTGGGAGCCAGGATTCAGCCTGAGGCCTGATTAACTCTAACGTCTGTCTCATTCTTGCTGATGAACTAACACCTTATTTCCACTGTGCAAAAATGTTCAGACCTGTTGGGCGGCACAGTTAGCCTCATGAAAGAGAAGCAGCAGCAAGCAGCTCCTCTGTTCCTTGTGCACAGAGAACTTGGAGTCATTCTGCGCTTGTGTTCAACCTCTTCTGCTAGTAGTTCCCTTTTCTCATTTGCACGTGTTCAAATGTTACCTATTCTTCTAGCTGTGATGGAATGCTACTTTCTCCATGAAGCTTCTCTTGATTCACTTTAATATGGAAATAACCTCCTCCAAATCACCAAAGCACATTCTTTTACCACTCTTATGGGATCTGCTCTTATCCCAACATGCATTGTGGCTATATGCCTCTCCCCCCTATTAATGAGCTATAAACCCTTAAATGCTAGCATCATATATAATTTGTCTTTTTATCACCACTGCCTGGCACAGTGTAGGAACTCAAGTCTGTTGATTAAATGAATAAATGATGGAATGAATGAATTAACCAACACCAATGAAGATTTGTTTTCAATAAAATGGTATTCAAAACTTCCATACCACTGGAAATAATGATAAAATTTAGATAAGACATTGTTAAGAAAATCTTTAACTACCTCTGTCTTTAAAGAACTGACATGGTAAGTATTATTGGTTGAGTTGTACCCTCTCCCCAAATTCAAATCTCTGGTACATCCGTATGTGATTATTTGGAAATAGCATCACTTCAGGTGTTAAGAGGTTAGAGAGAAACAGGTAAAACCTAGAGGGAACAACAGTTGAAACAGCAGTGGATCCCTCATTGGAAACCATGAGGTAGGGATTCAGCCAATTTTCAGGCTGTGCCTTCTCTCTGTCTCCTATGTCCTGGAAGCTCTCCTCTGGGACCCTTATTGAGAGTCCCATTGCCTCACCTGTTAAGGGAGGGGTAATATACCTTAAAAGTTACTTTGTGCTGGTACCTTCTCATCACCTCTTCAACAGGCTCAAGCTTTTCTTCCTGCTTCCTCAGCTCACCTTTGTATCTATCCACTGCCTAAGGTTTCTCCTCCCGCTCAAGCCAAGTGTCTCCATCAAGTTTTTCTAGGGTCACTCAACTCCCTTTCCTACCTGTGTCTCTGCCTTCACACATCAGGCTAATAGAAACCATTCTTGCCAAAGTCATCAGTCACCTTCTTGCCATAAAGTTCACATGTGTATTCCTGATACCTTTTATTATTTGATCCCTTAGCAGCATTTGGCAGTGAAGACACTCATTTTTGAAACTCTCAAATTCCTTGCCTTGAATTTATATTTTTATTCTTTCCTCGTAGCCCCTTTTTCTCAGTATCTTATTCAGGCTACTCTTTCTATCTTTATTTTGTTACGTTCCAGAGTTACATCTCCCTGGTCCATTTTCCTCTTCATATTCTACATACCCTTTTGAGTAATCTCATACATTTTCTTGGCTTATTTATGTTTTTTATTTACGTATTTTTTTGGCTTTTACCTGGTGATACTCTCAGATCTTTATTTTCAGTACCATCCTATCTTTCCGAGTTCCTGATTTATATATCCACCTAGCCAGTTGCTAGATATCTCATTTGAATATCTCGTAGGCATCATAACTCAACATGTCTAAAATGGAATTTCTTAGTAGCTCCCAAATCTGCCCTGCTTCCTGTTTCAGTGAAGGGCAGCAGCATCTACCCAGCTGCCCTAAAAACACATATGGGCATCATTCTTGATTCTTCAATGGATACTGATTTATAATGTCATATTTCTCTATTAACTGGCCACTGTTTTATATCTCTACAGTTATCATTCCCCCCAAACACACACACACACACACACACAGAAATTTTGCTGATGTCGTTTTTTTTTTAACTGTAATAAATTTAAGACAGGTCCTTTGCCCCTAGTTTTGCCACTCCCACCCATTCTCTTCAATGATTCCTACCCGATTCTTTTGTGTCTAGAATTTACTTAGAGCGGTCATGGTTCTCACCTATTAGCAATCTCTTATTGGCTTCAAATTTCCTGTAGTATTTGCTCCAAAGTCCTTAATATGGGACACGTGAGTGCCTGCCAGGTGAGGGCCCAGGGGATCTAACATCCTGGAATCAGAGTGGTAATTTAATATTTTAACAGCATGGGTTAAATCCCCATTCCACAGGAAATCTAGCTTCCTCCTTATACCTCAAAGAGGTCTTGGGGAGTTTAGGATTGTTCTGGTCATCTGATGATTTCTCTATCGAATTCCTCATTTATCTGCTCACATCATAAGATTGCTAAATGCTTCCTACATATTAGGCTTCGTTTTGGAGGGCCTGCTCTTTTTTGTCTTCCAAAGTAACTGAAATACAAGACTGGAACTGACATTTACTGAAGTTGGGTGGGTGGCAATTAGGGATCACAGCACAGTCCTTGGAGTCACGTGAAATTACATATCAGGTGTCACTGTCATGAAAGTAACTTGGCCTCATTTTCCGTGTCTCCACCTTTTTCTCTATTAGAAGACTCCTTGCCGCTTGCTACCTCATTCCATGTTTTAATTGCCCTTGTCCAGTTCTTCTCCTGGGCTGTCCATGGAAGCCGGCAGCTCTGTCGTGTGCAGAGGGCAGCTCAGCTCTCTTTGCTTATCTCCCACATCAGGCTACAGTCACTGCCCTCTCCTTTCTCAAGCAATAGATCCATCATGATGTTTTCCTAAACAAAAAATCAGTTGCTCCAGAGATGAATTGCATTATCCTCCTAGAATAAAGAAGCAGTAGGCTGTAGCGGATATGTAGTTTACTAAACGGTTTTTAATTCCTGCTACACGCAGCACACACACAGCCTTTTGCTATGTGGCCCCGACTTCCGTTTTATCCTTTACTTTGGGCATTGTGAGCGGTGTTTAGCATTTGCCGCGCCCTCCTGTGATCCTTTCTGCCTTTGCGTGTTTTCTTGGATCCTTGGAACACCTTCCACCAATGTTTTTGCTAGCGAAGACTTGCCAAGCATCAGAGCACAGACTAATTCCTTCAACCAGCCTTCCTGGATGCTCTGGTGTAGGTCAGATGCATGTGACATGTGCCTTCAAAGGGAGCTGTATTTTCCTTACTGGGAAAGTATCACATTTCATTGTAATTATCTGCCTGATGTGAGGGTTGGGTGAGTGTCTTCTTTGTCATGTAAACTTTGTGTCAGGTCCAGCCCCGATACATTATAAGAATCAGAAAACATCTGCCATATAAATAACAGAAGTTCATGACTTCCTCGTGAGAAGCTCGGAGGAAGCATTACTGTCCGCCGCTTTTAAAGAGGGCTGCCAGCCACTCAGGGTGGACCATACCTACCTCTCAGATTGGACCATTTCTAAGGTTCTTACCTACCTCTGCTGTGATCTTAGGTCATTTCTTTTTTCTTTTTGAAAAGTAAAATGAGAAACAGTACTATTTTTTACAATTTCCAAGAAAAGTGAAAACAGTTACACTCCTCTATTAGATTTCCATGTATCCTGATTTAAGGAAGGCACTAAAAAAGATCCAGATTGCTAGAACAGTAATTTGGCCAATCCAGTAGCGTGGATTTTCTATCACATTTGCCTACAATGGGATTCATTTATCTCCTATTTGACTTAATTGTTCTTGAAATATTCTGCATTTCTCTGTAGACTTAGATCATCAAATCATTCCCCTAAATGCAATACTTATTTCCTACAAACTTACTGATAAAAGAAGCTTGACCCCATTTTTTCTTTTAAAAGACTTTGAAGAGTTATTTTTAGAATTATTTAGTTAATATTTATAAACTGTTATAACATCATGATATCATATATGCGTTTTAATAAATGATTTAGAGTTTACCTATGATTCTCATCAATTTTTGTAAAGTGGAGATAACTGAAAAGTCTTTAGGGCACAAACGTATTTCAGGAAACTAGCTCATGTGAGCCTCATAGCCACCTCAAGCTACAGGGGAGTGTGGTCACTTTCACCCCCATTTGCAGGGGACAGCGTGGGAGTATGGAACTGGGATGTAAGACAAACATTTACAGTTTTCTTTGACTTTGTGCAACATACATGAAATTTCACACTTTGATAATAAACTGTATTTCCATAGAAATATTAAAAAAATTAAAGCCAAAATAAACTCTTAAGAGAATATAGTTAGTTGTGTTAAGCACATACGAGTATTAAGAGAAATAAAACTTCAGGGCACAGGAGCTGAGCACTTGCGGTGTGAATGAATGAAAGATTTTTAGTTCCCTTTGCGCTTGCATTAATAATTTGACCAAAGTGGTAAAAATACGAGCGGACCTTCACATTGAAAGCTGATGTTATCAACCTTCTGTAAACAGAACATTCAGTTAAGGAAATCCATTTTTAAAAAACTAATAAAAAGAATACATGGGTTTGCAGTATCTCAAATTATAAAGTTCCACAGAATTTTAGAGCATAAATATCTTTTAGATCTGCTATGATTGTGAAATTTCAAAGAACTACAGCATTCTAGTGGTGTTTAGAGATAACTTAGCCTGGGAGTTTTCAAGTATGATGCCATATTTTGCTTGTGATGCATGAGGAAATTTTCATCAATCCTCAAGAATGATTAAAAAGAAAACCAGTAAGTTTTTCATAAACTCATTTATATTAAATTTAAAGAATTTTTAAAGTATTTTTATTATCTGCGTATTTAGAATTCTGATGAGAGTTTTTTGTCTGTTTACTTGGAGAAATAAAAATTGGCAGCCATATTTCAGCCTCTTTCCCCTCCTTTGGGTGTGTTATGGGATGTTATTAGCCTGTGACATCAAGCAATTTGGGAGTAAGGGATATTAGCCACTGCTGGTGCCTTCTGAAGTGCAGACAGGTAAGCTGAGGGCCAGAGGTGTCAGATGACCTGCTTTAGGTCATGGCTTAAAACCTGGGTGCCCTGATTCTCAGGCCTGGCCTGGCCCAGCTGTGTTCTGCCTCCGAAAGCGTGAATAGCTGACTTTCCCTCTGTGCCAAACCCAACAGCAGGAAGCTGAATGGCACGTTAAAATTCTGCTCACTAATTCATAAGGCATTAAAAATTAAAAATCTGCCTGTTTTGTCAAGTACCTTTCCTTTATTAATTATCTAATCACAACAGACTCTTGTGATTAATAACCCTTATTACGTGCATTTCCAGCTTATTGATAAGGTCCATCTGGGTACTGTAGTACATAGGAAGGAAAGTTTATTTAAAGATTATTAGAGCATTGAAAATGAAGGTAAATAAAACCAGCCCAGTCTCAACAGGAGAAATGTAGGAAATCCATGAGGGGGGAGAGTTCCTTCCGATGGTAATTTTAAGTAAATTCGCTCTCCAGCATCTAGCCTACAGAAGATAGCTTCTTAGATACAAATTTCATTCTTTGATGGCAGAAAAACTGTGAAACAGCGAGAGTCCAGGAAAGAAAATAGCCTTAAGTAGGGTGAGATTCCAAAACATGCTAAAAAATACAAGCACCTGATTGTTTTCTTTATGTAATTTGTCTTGAAAGGGAGGCAAGTATATATTTAAAAAGCAAAGTCATCATTTTCTTATTGGGTCAGACAAATGAAAGGTCAGTGACTGAACTCCAGCTCTGACATGCTCCCAGGAGACAGGCCCACTGCAGGGACTTTTTAGCCTTGTCATTACTGCCAGTTTGAAAAGAGCCTGTGTATTTACATCATAAAAAGGCATGTGCTATCAATACAGCTAAATGCAGCCTCCAGCAGCTGGAGCTGGCAACATTAACTGGACCTGAGGGGGAACAGACGCTTTTAGCCCACCCTAAATGTTCCCCAGATTTCCAGAGAGCAGACACTTTGGAGGTTGACAACGGGAACAGATGTTTGCTGTGATGCTTGTCATTTCTGCAGGTGGCACATACAAGGTGCAAATGGAACAGCAAGAAATTAGAAACAATCCCTTATGTTTATATGATGCACTAATATTTTACAAAACATTTCCAGCCAGCATCTCAAACTATAGGCGTGACAAAGTGCACGTACTACAGGTGGGAGAAGTGAGGTTCAGAAAGGCTGAGCAGCTTGTTCAAGGTGGTTCAAGTGGGGTGGAAACTAGTGTCACATATGACACCAGATTCCGCCTTTCTGCCACACTCCAAACCAAACAAATCTGACCTTTTTTTTTTTTTTTATGTTACCCAATGTCTTAGGAAATGCATTCATCTCAAAGTCTGCCCTGCAAAAATACTCATTTTGTCCAGAGAATGGCTATTGCTTTTTCCTGAGTCCTGCCATGACTGTGTCCAAGACGTTGAGTGTCTTGGAGTGGGGACCTTGCAGATAAGGGTGTACAGTTAAGGGATCATGTCTCAGGGCCTCCAGTTGCATGTTCGTTGCAACACAGCTCATTCCTTCTCAAAACTTCTCACTTTTTTGAAGAGGATAGTCACAATAGCCTTGTCTAGCTCTTAGGGGGCTGGAAAATCACATGATGCAAATAGATAAGTGTTTAGAAAAGTGCAAAGAACTAAACTAATACAAAGCAATATTAGGATACCTCTCCTGGCCCTTATGAATAAATCAAATGGACTCCCCCAAGCTGTTGATGGTCAGGTGCAGCCATGCTGAGGTTAGTGCTTTGCCTTCTTCTTCTTCTGGACCAGCTAGAGCAACATTGGGGAATGTCCTGAGGTCCATTCTCTGGTGAGGTTTCCTGTTCATTTTTGCTGTCTATAAACTTCTGGGGAAATCTCTTTCATTCTTTTAATCACTTAATGATGGTTTGTTGTAGGAGAATGGGCCTTTCTCGGCACAAAATCCAGGTCCTTGGCAACTCGAGCAAAGAATTGAATGAGATACCAGAGTAAAGCAGTAAAATAAGTAGTTTATTAGAAGAGATAGTACATTTAGAAGTAAAAGTAGACCTGAGTACTAGAGGATGGCTCAAGGGCCCATTACTAGAAGTTACATTCCAAAGAGTGTGGAGGGGGCCACACGCAAAGGCGAGGCTCAAAGGGAAGAAGCAGAAGCAGCACCGGCTTCCCAGGACTTGGGGTTTTTATCCTTTTTTCTCTAGAATGGGCTGTTCCCCTCTGGGCGTAGGACCACTTGATTGGCACCTGTGATTGACAAGAGGTACTGCACAGGTGCAAGTGACTGGTCTGATCTAGTTGGATATTTTGTGTCCATTTGCTCTTCCCGCAGGGGTAGGTAATTACAACATAAAAGGGAGTTTTGGGTGGAGAGGGGATATCCCTCAGGCGGTCGCACTCTGTGGGACGTGCAGGAATGCAGAGACTCAATGCCTGCCTCTAACTACCTGCCTAGTTTCTCCTTGAGAGACGTGATCCCCATAAAATCTCTATGGGAAGCTGAGGGACAAGAGGTTTCTTCTGTATCTGCTTCCTGCTGGG
The DNA here is from genome assembly GCA_033961575.1 of Aselliscus stoliczkanus. NCBI lineage: Eukaryota > Metazoa > Chordata > Mammalia > Chiroptera > Hipposideridae > Aselliscus > Aselliscus stoliczkanus. Next base: position 36,691,629 of record CM066730.1, on the reverse strand, counting down.
CAGGGGCGTCGAGCTGTCCCTGCCTATTGGGGTTCACGGAACTCTCACCCTAGCTGGTCTCAGATGAGAGGAAGGGGTCTCAAGCTCTGCCTGGAAGACCGTGCTGGCTTCTTTGGTTGTGACTGGCAATCTTGCTGGGGTATCCCCTGTATCCTCAAGGCTCCTGAATGAGGACAAAACTATAAATCTGTTAGTTCTTATGAAACTTGTGGCTATTCAGTCCATCACTCAGGTGGCGTCAGTTGTCTGGACACAGAATGGGTTTGACATTTAGCTTCCTGGCCTGGGGGATATTAGGTAGTCTCAGGATTTCAAATAGTTATCTGAAGCAGGGGTAGGAGACTTGTATTGTTTCAGATTCAGGAACTGATTTACAAAGCAATTAAGAAGCAAGGAGGGGGGTCTGGCCGAGTGGCACAGTGGTTAAGCGCCCCGGTTCGGGTCCCACATATGAGGGCCAGTGACACTGCCCTCAAAAAAAAAAAAAAAAAAGGGGAATCTTCAGTCCAAGATTCACAAACTGGTTAGAAGAGCAATAAAAACCCAAGAGCTAAGAAACTAAAGAACAAGGGAGGAGACTTAACATTTTTATACTTAACATTTCTATAGAAAAGAAAGCATTAAAGTTTTTCAGCGGTGGGGGTTGGTGCTGCTCAGTTGGCCAGTAACAGTTTGACCTTAGAGATTGACTTGTATTTGCATTTCATTCATATAAAACACATCAGTGAAGTTCAGTATTTCTCTCCCCAAACCCTTAAGATTTTGCCTCCTTGTTCTGCCTTGTGATTACCTCGAGTTCCAGAGCAAATCATGACATGAGTAAGGATTTTTAAGAGAGACAAAGGGTTCAACCACAGATTCTTGATTTAGTTAAAAATGCTTTGATTTCAGAGTTCCTCTGAATGCTATCTGCATGGAGCAGAAAGAGTAAGAAATTTGGAATGTGGAGCCTGGAGCTCCCAGTCGAGCTTCACCACTAAGATATTTTACATCTCTGGTCAAGACATTTCTCTGTAAGCCTGAGGGCTTAGATGTCTGAGGACCAGCCCAGGCTGCAGCCATGACAGGGCTTTATCCGGAAGTCGATCATAGCAAAAGGGCATCACCTGAAATTCTTGACAGCTGTCTCTCGATTCCACATCTATAGGAAACAAGCTACATACAAATACATGCAAACTGTTCTCCATTATGTTCTTGGAAAAGATGATGGATCAGCTTCCCGAGACATTTTGACAAGTGTCAGATGGCGGTTCCTAATCCTGGCCTGGGGGGTGTGTAAAGACTTGTAGCTATGTTCTCATTTATTTCTGGCTATTGGCTAGTTATGGAGTGATAGACATCTTAATTGTACATTAATGAGTTAATTACAATGAACTGATTTCATTCTATTAGCTTTTAAAGAAAGGCTATTTTAGTTTAAATAGTTTCCATAGCTTTTCAGGATGAAAAAGGATGGACTATAAGAGGCTTTAGATTAGAGTTCTCCATGTCTCCAAAAGGGTCTTCCCATTATTTGAGCTTTAAGACAAAACGTATCCTTTGGATCGAGTTACTCAAAGGACTTAGGTGTCTTCTAAGAGGGGATCAAAACCACGCAAGGCATTGAGATGGATACCTGGGGATGGAGTCAGACTCCCTGTCATACTAGCTCTTTGATCTTGGACAAAGCTCCGTATTTGAGCTGAGAGTCCTCAGTGGGTTGCTATGACCCTTCAACGAGATGAAAGATATGAAAATGCTCGGAAAGCACAAACACATGCAGGTATTTACCCTTGCCCCTACTGATCATTCAGTCATCTGTCATTGTCCCTAGAGGACGTTTAAGCAAAGACAATTTTCAAAGCACCTCAAGAGAGAATTGGTATAGAGGTCCTCCTATGATAGGTGTAAGGTGCACAGGGTGGGGTTATGGTTTAAACATTGAAATGGCCGAGGAGATTTCCAAGAAGAAATGACTCATGCTGACTTCTGAGAAGACCTGGGGGAAATGAGGCCCCTTTCTGGCCTGGTTTAGGGGCAGACAGCCTAACTTCCATCTTCCTCTGTAGTTCTAGATGAAGTGTCCTTATCCCAAGATGCTTTAGATACTTTCCTTCTATCTTCCTCCAGTTCCTACCTTCTCTAGGTGGGACAGAACACTTGTTATGTCCACGGCCAGATGTAGAGAGGATTTGGAGATAAGCCGATGGCACAATTCCAATCTAGACTCTGTACTCGGGGTTCGTATCCATAGAGCAGCGTCAGGTCATTCTGGCCTTTTCCTACACCAAGATCATTTCTCCTCCAAAAGCAGACATACAGATGATGAAGAAGCAAGATAACTTCAGGAGTTCCTGTCCCAGTAGCCAGCATGTACTGTGATGAAGGCAGGGATCAGCCTGGGACCCATCGTTATGTTGGATGCTCTCTGCTGGCCCACCTTTCTGTCTTCTCCTTGTACTCGAGTTTCTGTCATCTTTAGGGACCAGGGGGATCCCCCATAGCCCTTTCTTTCATCAATTTCGTCCCTCTTCTTCCTTTTCTTCTTCATAACAGTCATCATGATTATTAGTATAGTCATCATAATCAGAGTATTTGGCAAATAATTTTTAGATCTGTAATCTGATAACATAGCTAAAAGGTATAAAAAAATGTCCATTTTGTGAAAAGGAAGCTAATAAGAGTGACAAGATCAAGCAAAGACGTATTCACTGTGTCCACTGATTCTTAGTCACAGGTGTCCTGGCTCGGAGTCTTGTACTGTTTGCATTGCATCATGTTTTTTTTGAAACCTGTTTATCCACATTTATTATAAAGAGAGATCAGATATCAGTCAAGTACACACTATTGAGAAAAAAGTGCCGCCTTCTCTTTATGAGACTAAAGTCTAGTCCTTTGGTAAACTTAGTATCTATGAAAAGAGCACTGGACTAAGAGTCAGAACCCCAGGGGTCTAACCTCAGATATTCCAACTGTAATAAGTGCTGGATTTGAGAGGAAGAAAAGCTTAGACGAATGCAGGAGCCCTGTGTTGCATGACTTTAGGGGGTTCCATTACTTTGTGTAACATGGCAGTGATATTGTGATATTATTTTGGACTTGGATGATATTTGTAATGGAAGGATCAATCATTTACTTTTTCAGTTGACTTGTTTGTTTTATATTATGGATGGATAATTCGGTTGTATGAAAGATGTAATATCCATATCAAGATTTGCCTAAATTACATGTGTTCATCATAATTCTAGCTTTGTGATTTTCCTCAGACTATGTCACTTCCTTGACTCACAGCCTCTTTAATTATTGTAGAATGGCCTTGGGTTCCACTCCTAATGTCCTGTAACAGAGGCCTGTGCAGATTTTTAGAAGCATTCAGATGGATGAATGTGTGAGTGTGTGTGTATGCACGCTGGGGGAATTTTAGAGGTGTGGCCAAGGGCTCATTCATCTAAATTGTATTTGAAAACAATAGGTTTCTTGGATACTGACAGCCAGCCTTAGTGGCCTATAGGTGCATTTAGGGCTGAGTCATTCATTCATTCATTCATTCATTCATTCATTCATTCATTCATTGTCTAACTCAGATAGTTATGAAGTGGCCACTCTGACAAGCCCTGCACGATGATGAGTGAGGCCAGGTTCCTGTGTGGAAGGGGATAGCTCACAGACTAGTGCCGGTGCAGAGAGGCGATACCACACGTGCTGTCGGGGGAGCTTGCAGGAAGGGTTTTAAAGTCACCCTGGGCAATCAGGGCAGGAAAGGCCTCAATGCTGGGGTAGCTATGGTGGAAGTTTGCCAGGCAGACAGGCGGAGGGGATGGATGGAGAATGCACTGGGAAAATAGCACATGTGATGGCCTGAGATATGACGTGAAGGTGGGTAATGCATGTATTTATTTAACCACCTCGCCTGTGCAGACATAGTGCCTGTACTGGGAACAGCAGCAGATTAGGCTGTAGCTGGAGTCTGAGGAGAGCAAGCTTGTCCCAAGAGAACACGAAAAGCAGAAGTGAGTACCTGAACAATTTTTCCTTGAGACATTGAGTGTCCCATTAACAAGCCCAGACCCCGAGCTCTGAGACTCTGAGCTCTCACCCAGCTGGGCCCAAGCCACCATGACCGAATCCTGAGTGACAGATGAGAGAGACCTGGAATGCAAATCACTCACCAATTAACTAGAGTCCTTTTGAGAGTTCCTCTCAGATCCTCAGTTCAGAGAAATGACACTGTTTCCTGGCTTTATAATGCAATTTTGAAAACCTGGCTAGTGACCTGCTCCCTTTGTACTGACTGGCTTCACAGTGTGGTGATGGGGGTTGTTTTAGGGAAACTTTGGAAAGCTTCTTATTTCCTGCCCCCCAGATTTCCACTCTGGGTACAAAGCCTTACCTTTCACATGGGGAGACAAGGCCTAGGAATTGAAGTCTCAGGAAGAGTCGACACAGGGACTGCTATGGTGGGTTGTGATCTGTGGGTCGGGTTCCAACACCGGCAGAGCTCTCTGGAGCCTAGTAAAGTGAGGATATTAAACTGTGTGATCACTAAGGTCTTTCCAGATTTCACATTCTGTTTAAATTTGAGGTGTCGTTGATACCTCCCAGGGAAACTCCTGGTAACGAGTGGGATGGCAGTGGGCATCTGGAGACCAGGAAGATGTGTCCAGTCGATATTAATAGACCAAAACAGAACTGCAAGTGGCTGGTTCTGCTGGGCCAGACCCCTTCCTGTTCTATTCTTAGCACTGAGATCTACCCCTCTCCATAGTTCAATGTCACATGCAGATGTCCCCTACGGGCCTGCACACTTGGGGACCACCATTTCCTTGCCTGGATGTGCTTCCAGAATTCATCTCTGCACTAGGTTAATCTTCCCAAGCAGGCAGACTCTGTGCCAAGCTTTGGCTTCCTCACTTTCCCCCTCTTACAGTCCACCTGCTTGGTTCCGTTGGGAATGGGCCAACATGCCATCTGTCCGGGGCTCCGAATCAGAAAATAGAAAAGGCACAGTTTGAAGGAAAGTTCCTCATTTATATGTGCCAGACTCCATTGCGTGGTGGAAGCCATGTGTATTTTTATTGTCGACAAATAGCCAACTTCAATGTCAAAATGAGGCCATATAAAGGAAAGATGAATATGATAAAAATCAAAACCTTGAAATGTACTTGGAACGTACAAGGTGTGTTCACAAAATATGGTGAATGCTGCTGCTGAGTGCCATCCAACGGAAAGGCAGGGATCTTCAATATGGAAAGTGGCATGTCAAACCTTAGTAACAGTGTATGACAAGTTTCAATTTGTTCGGTGCAGTCAGTTGGGTGTGAACTACAGTTGAGAGAAGGTGTGTTTTAAAGTGTGTCACAAATTGTGGATTATGAGCATTGCATTAACGTGAAATGGGCAAACGGTTTCATCCTCCATCATGACAACACTCCGTGTCACACATCTCTTCTAGTATTCCAATTTCTGTCAAATAAAAATATTACAGTGCATCCTCATCCACCATATTTACAGAATCTGGCAAGGTGTGACTTCTGGCTCTTCCCTAAAGTCAAAATGACCGTGAAAGGAAAATGTTTTGAAACAATACAGGACATCAAGGCAGCCATGACAGCGCAACTAAAGACACTCAGGAAAGAGGACTTCCAGAACTGCTTCAGAAAGTGGCAAGAATGATGGATAAGTGTGTTCAAAGCGACGGGGGGCATATTTTGAGGGGGATTAATAGCAATGTGTCATTTATAGTACTATGTATTTTTTTATTTAAACATTGTCCGTATCTTTCGATCACACCTCGTATAACTTGAGGGCCCATCATTCTCTGCATGAATTATGAAATCATTCACATGTAACCAATCCCATTACCTTTGAATGCTTTCATGCACCTCCCCCATTCTTGAAACAGAGTAGAAAACCCAGAGTGAGTATTTATTTGGGGAAAACTTCCTGATTTGGAAGAACAGCTTTGCTGCCTCCCAGGTGAGTGCTATCCCCCCAGGCTTTCTTTGACGTGCTTGAACATCATGCATGAGCAATCTGGGTTGTAAAACCAGTTTGTGAATAAATGAATTTCAGAGATCTGTTTAACAAGAAGTCAAAGGAGTGATCAAAGTGTTCAGATGATTAGAAGGGGAATAGAAAATATTAGGAGATGAGAAGGGACCCAAATGAAGGGAAGGGTGTAGGATGTGCGTATCTGTGATCAAACCAGCCACCAGACAGCGCTGAGGCTTCAGGAGACTGACCGATCATTCTCAGGGCTGTCGGGAGCCTGGACTAATGAGAGCCGATGGCAGGTGCATGTGCTTTTCTGCTGACAAAGCTCTGTCACTTATGTCACCTCCCTTGATCTTCTCAGCCATCTGTTAGCCAAGCAGGAGCAGGCGCGCCATTCCCATTTCACAGATAAGATTGAGAAGTGACGTGTCCAAGGAAATTGTGTCTTTCTGCACAGTCACGATAGAGTCAGTTCTTGCCAATCAGCTGCAGCTCCCCTATTCGTTTTGTATCCAGGGTCTCCCTTCCCCATGAGGGAAGCCACTGGTCTGTTGGGAGGTCATTGGAGAAATATCGCACACACATGTTTTGTAGCCATGAGAGGTCCCCATTCGTGGTACCTGACTTCCTCAGAAATCTCGCTCCAGAAATTATGTTCTTGATTTCTTATGCTTTCTTTGAAAGGACAAATATTGCTTGAAAGGTTGGGAAAGGAAAGAGGCGAGACGGTGGAAAGGACAGGTGGGAGCTGCAGTGGGCACGGTTGCCTGGAAGACCATTCATCCCTGAATCCAGAACGACCCCGGCGTGTTTCCTCTTGGCACCAAAGGCCCTTCACTTGTTCATCTTTAGAACCAGCTTCAAGCATGGCCTGTGCCATGGACTGCTGCTTCCCAAACTCGCCCTGCGCTGTCTTAGCATTTCTCAGTGAGGACCTCCCACTCCCAACAGGAATCAACTCCTCTCTTCTGTCTCCTTTCTCTCCACTTCTTCCCCTCCCTTCTTTTTGGACCTTTATCCTTTACTAATTAATTACAGTGTATTTGTTTTCTGTTCTCGCTGTAATGCATTTCCATAGAACGAGTGGCTTAAAACAATGCTGGTTTATTACCTACAGTCTGTAGACTGAAAGTCAGAGATAGCTCTCATTGGACTAAAATCGAGGTTTGGATAGGGCTGTGTTCCTTCGGGAATCACCAGGGGAGAATTTGTTTCCTTGCCCCTCCCACGGTCTTTGACTCATGGTCCCCTTGTTCCATATTTAAAGCCAGCAATGAAGGCCCAAGCTGCTGCTCACGCTGCCATCCCTCCGCTTGCTCTCTTCTGCTTACAAAAACCCTGAGTCCTCCTCACAGAAAGCAGGACCCTCACCAACTCCTTTACCATGGTAACCTCAGGGACTAACCATAATGGCTGATGGCTCATTGTGACTGCCAGCTCCCCATGCCGCTTCTCTGAATGTCCCCTCCAGGAGTTCACTGCCACACTCTTTGCTAAGTTGTGAGCTCTTCAGGGGCCCTTTTTGGGCCTCGCTCCCAGGTGTGCCTTGCACAACTACAGCTGTGTGCTGTCCTGCCTCCATGAATGGAACAGCGTCTTCCAGCCTCTAGCATAACTTGGATTATTTTTCCCACTTCCTTGAAGGGTACAGATCCAAACTCACATCAGAAGGCTCTTTCTAGCTCTCTCCTTCTCCAAGGATGAACACCGTTCATAAAGAAGTGAATATTCATAAGTTTTTCTAATTATTCCTAGCGCACCATCGTCCCTGATCCCTCATCAAAAATGATTCCTGCACTCAGAACAGGAATTCCCAACGTAAAGGCCTGTACCCCACTGTAACGCCTGGCCCATTGCTGCTTAAAATTGACGAGCTATATGTACTGCTTGCCAACTGCCTTCCCAGACTAAATGCTAACTTTCTCCTTGAAAACTCTGAAGGCGGACCCTAAGGAAAAGCAGGTACCAAAAATAAGCCCCTTCCCCCTAACTTTCTTTCTGCTATTTTAAAAATCAACTTCTGATATCTTATGGTAGAACTAATACATGGATTTTGGAGTCAGAAAGATTCATTTTCAAATTACAAGACAGCCATTATATGATCTTCTAGAACAAGCCACTTCACCTTTCTGAGCAGGACCCTGGACACAGCTGTGCTTGCAATTCACTGCACAACCTCAGTGGATGTGGCGGTGTAGACCACCGTGAAAACAGCGCCCCCTAGAGTTGTGTGCTGCGGCAGCCCCATCTGAGCTTCCCTATAAAATGTGATTTCAACAACTGTCACACATGCTGTGTGTGGAGGTGGATGGACAATAATGCCTTTACTTGGGCCCCGATAAATAGTCCGTTTTGTTGGCTTACAGCTAGTTCCTGAGATGTTCTCATATATCCTGGCCTGGGAATGTTTTACACAGCCGCTTGCAAGAGGGTGTAAAGCCCTTTAGGTGCACACAAACATGCAGTTTGTCTCCTGATGGATTGGGGTTGATTATTGTTTACAATTGACTGTTGTGCTGCATGTGAGTTGACTCATTGGGCACAGAGAATGAAACAAGTGCTGCACACAGCTTCCCTGCCCTGTTGCTTGGCTTGGGCATAAAGGAAAGAGTGTTCTCAGGCAAATACCAAAGCCTTGGCGATCTTTCTGAATCTTGTCTCAGCGCATATTGCCTACCCACTGAACTCGTTTACCACAGAGAAGAAAGAGCCTGACTCCATTTTTGTCGTCTGGTCACTGGCAGCCTTCAGGCTGTACTGCTCCCCGCTCTCTCCTCCATATCTAGACAAGTTGATAAGAAAGCAGGGTGCACCCTCCCTCTACACTGTGAGGAATTCAAACCACGCAGTTCCTGAGCCATGTACACGGGACCTTCAGCCTGGTGCTAGCCACTGACCGCAATAAAAACTCAAGCCACTTGCCTCTGCCTTCACTTGAGCCATTCCCAGCAACTTGGGGGCTAGTCCTGCTCTCCTCAGAAAGTAAGTCCCATTATGTGAGTAATAAGTCTTTTCATGCCACCTTAGTACATGTGTAGCATCAGTTTCAATATCAAAACCAATTTTGTATGGGAGGTTGATCACATCCCCCCTAGGCACCATGCAATATTGATTTTGTCTTTAATGCTCTAGTTTGGCGGCATGTAGGATAGAAAGAGAAGAACACTGGACATGAGGTTGAGAGACACCAGCTGGTGCCTTGTTCTAGAATCGAGCCCATCATCAGCTGCATGGCATGAGGGAAACAGCTAACATGCTTTCTTTTTCAAACGGGCATTGGGATGAGTCAATGGATAACGACTTTCTGAGGAGAGAAGGACCAGCCCCCAAGCTGCTGGGGAATGGCTCAAGTGAAGGGAGAGGCAAGTGGCTTGAGTTTTTATTGCGGTCAGTGGCTAGCACCAGGCCTAATGCCATGTTCACATATAGTAGTTGCTGGGTTATTATGCTGATTCAATGGGATCGTGACCGTAGAGTGACTAGAATTTGGAATAATGACTTTCAAAGGCTTAACATAGTACCTGGTGCATAGTAGGAATTCAGCAAAAGTTAGCTTTCATTCCTTTTTTGCTCACTAAGAATCACCACTAAGAAATTCAGTGATCTTTACCTCGTGGCTTATCTATTTGTGCACACAGCAGTTAGGCACTCTCTCAGTGTCCAAACCTTGCACTAGCTCACCTGTCTGAAAATAAACTGAGGCCAGGAGAAGGCACTTGATGTCATGATTCTGAAGATCAGAGTGGGCCTAGGCTTGAGGACGAGGGTCAGAGAAGCTTCCTGGAGTGGTCATCACCTGATCTGAACAGTAAGGCCTGGGGATTGGGATTGTCCGTTTCCTCAAAGACCACATGAAAAGAGAAGACCATGCTTTGGATCTGAGTGAAAAGGAGTGTCTTTTGACAGTAGAAGTGTATTGGCAAATTTGCTGAAATACAAGTGGTAGACTCATACTATTCTGCAAGTGAGCTTTGGGAAGAAGGGAATGAGCAGCAAAGAGAGGGGAGATCAAAGTTTGGGGTGAGTATGGGTGGGGAGCTCCAAGTCTTAAATGAAAAGACAATGGTTAAGAAAGGAATCTTATAATATTTGTAGGTGGCTATGGTTATAACACACTGTAATTTTAAAGACAGTATAACAGTAAGATAGTTAACATGATCTGCTTTTGTATAAAGTAACACTATTAATGATGACTTTTCCTTTTTATTTTGAGCTCCTTTATTCCCCTGTATGCTTTTTTTCCATGTTGTACTACATATTGTGCAACTGATCATTTCCCAGTATCATGGGGGCCACTATTATTCCATCAGTAAATATTATTCCATATTTACTGTGAACTTGAGTTATGTTTCCCCTAAACTTTTATCTGGGTCACTGGAAACACATTTTGAAATTGATCCCATCTTACTTTGTGGCCTTTCATGGAATCTTAAAATTAGAGGACAACTTAAAAGTGATAGGTCTTAATATCTCACACAAGCTGGAGATTTCCTTTATCACATTTTTGATGCGTAAACAACAACCTGATGGAAGAGGCAATGCAGGGAAAATTGTTACAGATGATGAAACCAGGGCTGAATGAGGCTACCTGACTTACAGACACTCACACAATTGGTAAGAGACAGATTTCAGATGGCCCATGGATCTGTGTTATTCAAGTTCAGCTTTGTTTTTGACAACACTCTGTGTGTTCTCCACATTAAAGCGATGCCTTGCACCTGTGACTGCTCGCAGATGGCAGGACAGGTTTTGGAGATGTGGGGCAGTTCTTTGTGTTTCTAAATTCAACCCTGTGCTGTAATCTCTTCCCCCATAGCTTGTTTCTGCTGATAGCTACCATGCATTGCATGATTTTTTAGTTTTTCCTTTTTGTCTGTTTTGAGTGGCTAATTTCCTTTCTCTCTTCCTGCCTTCATATCTGGCTTCCATCTCTTAGGGTGAAAGCACAGCTTTTTCCCAGATTGTGCATAGCTTCCTGACAGCAGCCACTTGCCTTCGATTTCCATACTGGAACCTTGCCTGTGAAATGTGTCCAACTGTTCCTAGGTAATTTCTCAGTTTTAGACTAATTCCAATCATGTTGAAACAAAACAGACTTGTGAGACATAAGCTCAGTTTTCAGATTTTGAGAACTGGCATTCTTTTCATTCGTTTCTAGAATTAGAAATGAGTTGAGGAAGTGATAGAGAAGAGTAGGCGGCTCTTGGCAGCTGGCATATTGGAGGGCAGTGAATGGGAGGGAAGAACAGGTATATGGCTTTCTCTCTGACCCTCAGCATCACTGTTGGCAAAACAGGCATCCTGGCATTGACCTGCTCTTCCTATACATCTGGAACATAGCTCAAGTAAAGTGCTCCTCACGGTTCCAGAAACACAGGAGGCCCTCGGTAAATGGTGATTTCTTCTTTTACCACAAATGAGACCAGGCATGAAAAATGCTGTGTAGACTTCAAAGGTCTCATTATTATTGCTAGCTAGTTTTTTCTTGGGTGCTTAGAGTTTCACTCCTTAATTAGGGGCCACTCCCTTAACTTTTTTGGACCGACATTAAATCACAAAGGCTGCCTTTGATCTATCTCCCTGAATAGGTCACACCCAGGTTTTTAAAGACAGTGATAATCTCCAACTAATCATAGAGTGAAGGCTGACAGCTTGCTGCCTAGAAAGGGGTGAAGATAAACCAGTGTCCTTTCCCATCAGTTCATTCCTGGATTAACCAGGTAAGTGTGAGAAAGAGCTCTGACTTTCCCCTGGGGTGTAGACAGAGAACAGACAACAACAGGAGTCAGCATCATGTTGAAAGGCATGAGTCTTGGAAACAAACAGATGGGCTGATTCAAGTCCGAGATTAACCCTTCTACTGCTGTAAAGTAAGCACAAGTTCTTTCACTACTGTAAGTCCCATTTTCCTTGTGTATAAAAGGAACACCATATTGCCTACTCGTTGGGTTGCTATGAGCTCAAAAGAGTTGATGTGTCATGCATTTGTCCCATCGTAGATGCTAAATGAATGTTAATTTTCTTTCCAGACTTTGAGAATATGCACTGATGTCTGCCTCATCAGGGTGTTTTTTTCTTTCCATGTCCATGTTGGAGAATCTGCCCCTTCACAGTCCCAAAGAGTATTTCCACTTACATGGTTTCCTAGCCTGCCTAAAAGGCCAAAAAGGAGATATTCCTCATTCACTATTCATTCATTCATTTAACCTAGTGACACCTGCCGAGGTCCTCAGATATGAGATGCAGGTTCATTGGAAATTATATTTCATGTTAAAATGTTACCCAAGCTCTTGTACTTCATTAGCAAATAATCATTTAAGAGATACCTTAAATCAGTAATAGAGCTTCAGAGATGTTTTGTATGTTAGAAACTGTATAAAGCATTCAGATGCTTCATTGAGACAGGTTTGAATGATTATGTATTCATACATCTCAAAATCTTGCAAAACTTTTATTTGAATGTTATATATGTATACGTGTGTGTGTGTGTGTGTCTGTCTATAACTTATTTCCTTGTAAATAAGGGAGCAATGTCATTTCCATTGTTTAGATGGATCTCAAAAAAATAAAGGACAGTGTGTCATTTAATACAAAAATAATTTCAGATTTTTTAATCTAAGGATTTCAGTTTTTCTCATATAAAATGAAGCCCAATTAAGTCACCCTGGCATTATTTTACTTAACAAACATTTATCAAATACATATTACATGGCAAGACTGTGTGATTCCTCTTCTGTGATTTCTTGGTCCCCGCTGAATCTTTTCCCAAAGGGCTCTTAGGCAAAGCTGAAGGTTGAATATTGTATGTTATAGCAGAAATAGTACAATCAAAAGGGACATACTGAATCCAAAATCAGTTGTTGACCAAAGGAGGTGGCAACACTCCTGATTGAAATAGTGAAGTCAAGTGAAGAGTGAAGAAGAAGGAGGCTGAGAATGTTATGGACTGAGTGTTTGTGTCTCCCTCAAATTCATATGTTGAAACCCTAAACACAACATGATGGTAATTAGGTCATGAAGATGAAGCCCTCGTGATGACGTTAGTGCCTTTATAAGAAAAGAGATGAGAACTCTTAAGCCCCCTCCTCCATGGAGGTTAAGTCTCCACTATGTAAAGATAGATTTAGAAGGTGACTTTCTGCAAACCAAGAAGAGAGCTTTCACCCAAACCTGGCACCCCGATCTTAGACTCCCAGCCTCCAAAACTGTGAGAAATGAATTTCTGTTTAAGATAGCTCGTCTGTGGTATTTTGTCATAGCAGCCTGGACTGACTGGGATAAGGTGAAAAAAGCAGATTGGGGAGCAGTGTGTATGAATAAGAGGGAAATGCTACAGATGGGTTTAAAACATGGAGGGCCAATGCCTGAGACATCATTGGTTTTTTGTTGTTGTTGTTGTTGTTGTTTAGTCCAAAAATCAACAAGACTTTACTGAAAATTATTGTATCCCCTGGCTGTGCCCATTCTTGCAGTATCCAGGAGCCAGGCTAAGGTTTCCCCTTGCCTGGCATATCTCTAAAGTAGATTTAGATGTACCAGGCTGCCATAATTCAATCGTACTTGAACCTTAGATTACATAACTACTTCTTCTCTTTCTGATTCTTCATGATAAAGAGAGATACTGGCTAAAATAAGATTTATTACTTAATTCTTCTACAGTGATAGAAAGTATTTGTCAAAATACATGAACCACCTTCCCCCCCCCCCATGATGGTTGTATTTTTCATTGTAAATTAATTAAATAACATGGTGTAGGTTCATCTATGACAGACAGATTCTCTGCATTCTAGGGGGTGGGGCATCAAGAGCTGACCCTGAAATGGTGAAGTAAATGCATATTACAGGTATATAAGACCACATGCTTTTTAACATTTTGGTCTCTATTCTCTGAGGGACTGAAGACTTGGGCTTGAGTAAAGGGAGAGTGGGAGGAAATATGGTGGGCACTGTGGGCAGAGGGAAAATGAGGTCTATTCAGGACTCGGGGGGTGTCCCAGCTCTGCTTCTGTCACAGACTCACAGTGATTCCTGGCAAGTGGGTTGACACTGTGTAACTGTTTTCCAGATGTGTTAAAAAGATACTATTTCATCCTATCCCAGAGTCTTACTAGGATATGACACCAACTCATAAGAACTAAGTACAAAACAGTATGAATATATGTGAAAAGGAATCAAACTTGTGATTATTATCTCTGGCAGTGTGTGTCAGAATTACCTACTGTGGATTTTAAAATCACAAATAACCAGGTTCTACCTCACCTTCGATCTCCATCACACACACACACACACAGAAAATGGGTAAAATTATATGAAAAGAGGTACAGTTGAAAGAAACCATCCTGAGTTGTTGCACACCTGAGGCATATTTCAAATGGAGACTGCTAAGTTATGAGTCAAAGGAAAGCGGGAAGCAGGGCATCACGTCATGGGTAGCGACAGGCCCCTCCCCCTGAAACCTTGCTTTAGTCATGGGTACACCCGGAGCACAGTGTGACACTGGAAGGCACACTGACTGGCGGTGGGACATGGGGTCAGGATATTAGGGTTTTCATTTCTGCTCTTTACATCTATGTGAACTTGTTGCAGTCAGCGTCTCTCTCTGATCTCCCGTTTCCTGACCTGCAAAAGAGAGTGATATGACATGATGGCCCTTTCTGTTTTTCAAAGTACAGATTCTTGGGAGACAGATTTAGGCTTGAATTTGCACCCCAGCATTTATTTTTAATCTTCTGCAAATTAAGCGGCACCTAGTCTGTTCATTTCCTTCTGTTTTCTTCTTCTTTCCTCCTAATTGTAATGTTCTGTGTGTCTAATAGCAACAACATTGACTTCTGGTCTACCTCCTGCCTGTTTGGCTTTCAGTTAGTAATTACACAGAGTGGTGATGAATATGTAATGAATGCCGAGACAACTGAAGCTGTGATCGGACACTCTGGCTCTGAAAGGTCTGGAAAATTCCATTTCTTAAGACTGCCTATGTGGGGATATTGGAATATTAACTACCTTGCCAAACTCATTATAGTTTACAAAGAACTTTCAGAAACCTGATATCACTTGACCTTTCCAGCTACCTGAGAATCAGCCAGGCATGGATTGTTTCCCACTTTTGCTGAGGGTGCATCTCAGGCCCAGAAATTTTACATAAATCTACCTACTCTACTGCTTTTTATTTATAACAACACCAACCATTATTATAATGTGTATGGTGTTCTTCAATGTTCAAAGTACTTTTTACATAATATCCTCTCACTTATAAACAATACATTGAAGTGGACTTGAACATTTTACTTTTTTTTTTTCCAGCCCACTTTACAGTTGAAGAAATCCTGTGTCAGGGAGAGTGAATCATTTGTCCAGTTTCATGGAAACTGTAAGTAATGGATTCAAGAATTCAACTCTCGAATCTTTCCTTCAATGCCTTGGAAACTTTTTCAAAGATTTCTTTAATGATTTCTGCATTTCCATAGATTCATAATCTTTTCTGAGAGAATTACTTAATAGAAGTGAGAGATATAGACAACAAAGCAGAGGGTCTGTCCTACTTGTATTTATTTCATTCTTCTTGGAAATATCAAGACATACCAGGGGAAAAAAGATTATCTCATCAATCCAACAGATTCTTAAAATTGAACTCCATTCAATGACAAAGAACAGTTGCTGAACCCACTTGTCACCAAATTAAGTCTTTAAATGCAGGTGATTTCTGAGCTGCATGTCAGTATCACCCCACTGAGTGTCAAATTACTTCAATCTGATATTCTGACTTGCTCATGCACTCTATGTGTTAAGAAAGTTATTGATCTGAATTGAGTGATAGCTGCTAAATTCCAACGTGAGTTCCAAAAATAAACCAAACATGCAAATTAGCTCTCACTATCCCAGGTTCATCCACATGTTCCCCCTTGTCTCTAACAGTGGTAAGTCAGCTCATCCCAACATTTTCAATTCTTGGTTTTGCTGTATTTCTTTCCAACCTTTCCCCAAATATGTTACTGATGAAGTTAGAGTTTCCGTATTACTTTATGCAAACATGTTAGTGATCTATCATATTCATGTTATACCTTGTCATAAAACTGTCCATGTGCATTCATTTAGCTGACTCCTGTATACCTTATGGTGTATGAATAAAAGCAGTATGATTTTCCTTCTACACATGAGAAAAAGTAAATGCTGTAAGACTCTTGCTAAGAGTAATAAGGAACTTGAGAAATGGACTGTGAACTCAGTTCTGTGAAGTACAAGACTCATGCATTTTTTTCCTACTCTACGTACTCGTATATGATATTTACTTTAAACTACCCTTTCTTTGGCTGCTTTTTATAATTGGTGGGCTTATCTTCTAACCATTTGAGAGTTATCAGGCATTTAGCATTTGCCTAGAATGCTCAGTGGCATAGAACAACTATAGTTTTGGGTACAGCGAAAAGATATGATAACAAAGATTATATAATGGTTTACCAACCCTGAAAAGAAAAATCATCTCAGCTCAGCTGTGTTCCTTCATGTTTGTGCATTTAATCCAGGTTCCTCTTTATGAGTTTCTGCTCCTGCCCAGAGAATTCTTTCTGCCACTCTTTGTTCTGCTTATAGATGTATTTTGTTGAATCTCCAAATGAGAAAAAATACCAAAAAAAAAAAGTTTACATGTTATGATTTATTGTCGAAATGGTTGTGGTGAGTGGGGATTCACTCTAGTTTATGAATAATATATTTACACTATTATGTCTCCTGGTAAATTTATAAGATTGATGTTCAAAAGAGAGACCGTAAGTATGATGAATTGCTACCACATAAAGGCAGTCAATCTTTATCAGCTTCCATTCACCATGAGCTGGGATGGTTGCAGGAATGCTGGGAGAGGTTTCAAGCTGCTGTGTTATGCTATGCTCTTCCAATCCATTTGGGAAAAGAAAAAGATACTGAGCTTCAGACCCACATTTTGTGATAGCTTGGGTGGGCCCAGCACAGCGTATGCTGGGATTTATTAATACAGAAGGGGAGGTAAAATCTGTGATCCAGTTAGAATCGGGGCTTTTGAAGTGGCTGAAGGGTTGAAATGTCAGCATTTGAACATACACTGTACTCAAAGAGGGAGTGATTTCATCTAGATCCAAGCTGGTGTTAGAGAAATGGATGTAGGTGGAGCTGGACAGCTTCACTTTTCTGTACAGTGACTTTTTGTAGCTACAAGTAGAATAGCACGCTGCTTTTTAAATTCAACTTATGTTTATTTAGTCCCTGCTGTGACCCAAGCATTGCTGTAGGCATTTGGATGCATTAGAGAACAAAGTGGGCAGGTTCTTAGGGAACTTACATACTATAGGTCCAGAGACAGAGATGAATGACTAAATAAGTAAATACGTAGGAAGTCAGGTGATGGAAATGACTATGTTGAAAAACAAAGCAAGGTAAGTGAAACGAGAGAGGGAGAGAGAGGGTGGATACAGGGAAGATTTCCTTTTTCATTTTAACATTTGGGAAGACCTCAGTGATAAAGGGATATTTGAGGAAAACCATGAAGGGATTGAAGGTGCCAGCCATGTGGTACCTGCTGGAAGCATTCCAGTGATGGAGCATGAAGAAGAAAGGCATAGGGGTGAAGGTGGGCTTGGCATATTTGAGATGACTGGAATGGGGGAAGCATCAGAAATGGACACAAAGATGGCCGCAGGGCCTGTCTGCTGGGAGCACTCTGGGAGGATAGAAGGACGGACAGCGGGAAGGAACTAAGACAATCCATGACAGAATGTACTGGAGTACATACTGAAGACTTTCTACATGCTGGGCTCTGAGGGTATTTAGACCAACAGGTCCTTATGTGGCTCTTAAATCTCTCTTACTCCTATGCCATCAGAGCTGGCTATCTCAGAAACATCAAAGGAATGCCATCAAGTGCCCATTTTCTGTTTGTTTAGATCCTGGGCCCCCAGGCCTCACCAACCACATAACTTATTCCAGGCCAGTCTCCCTAAGTTTGCCCCTCTGTCCTGCAAATGATTAAGCCTTTGACCTTCCCTGCAGCTAAAATAAGGTCTACTCTCTTTCAGCATCTCACCTGGCTCCAACTTTTATCTTGTCTTCAGTTTGGTCAGTTGACCAAGGATTTCCCTTCTTATCCATATCCCTCCTTCTCCACCACATCTTCAGGAACTTCTCCTCTCTACTGCCTTCAAGGTCATGTCCGTCTTGTCTCCTCCTGGCCTTGCAGGTGATCACAGGACATGAATAAGTCAGAATCTCTGTCCTCAAGAATGCTCCAGAAGGAGACAACCCACCCAACTTATTGATATAAGTCTAGTGAGACTGAGATGCGTGGCTCCATTGGAGGAGCAAATACAGTCACTTGGAGGAGCGGTCTTCTCTCTGCCAAGGGCAGGTCATAGAGGCTCATGAAGAAAGTGAGCTTTGGTTTGGGCCTTGAAGGATGAACTATATTGCAATAGGCAGAAGGGTGAGGGTTGGGAAAATGTATTCTATGCAGAAGGAAGCTGCTTGTACAAATGCATGCATATATAAAAGTACATGGTATGTCTCGAGCTATGAGTCAACTTCAGTGCCTGCTAGTGCTATGCAGAAGGCAAGAAATAGACCACAAGACAACCAAGGATGGTGGGCTTTATCTCAGAGACAATGATTAGAGGGGGCTGTTACATGTATGATCCATTTGCTCTAAGGAACTTGTTCTTCCTAATAAGTTGATTTAAATGTGCACTTTGAACATGGCCATCCTGTGGGTCATGCCTTATAGATAGCATCGGGGATGTTGAAAACTCATGGATTTATCATTTATCATCATTGAAAATGATGCAGAGTTAACATCATCAGTGCTTACTATGGGCCAGGAACGCATCTAAGCCCTTTGTATAGTGATTATCTTGCTTAATTCTCACAAGAACAATATCAGAGTAGTACTATTATTATTTTAATATTACAAATAAGGGAAATTTGAGGAAAGAGTGTTCAGACCATATAGTCAGGACCCTCCAGGAGCCCTAGAGGTCATGCACAGCCTCCTCATTCAGTGAGGAAGAAAACAGCAGGCTGGAGAGAGGCACTGCCCCGGCCGCAGTCACCAGCAAGTTAGCAGTGGAGCCGGGACTGGGGTCTGTCCTGCAGCTCCAGGTTCTGAAGGGATCTCAGCAGGAATCGTGCCTCGCACAGACTCCTGTCTCCCTCTGGTTCTCCTTGTTCTTCTGCCAAATTATTCATAGATGACGTATCAGGGTTTCCTTTCCTCTGTCGCCTGAGAGGGCCCTAAACCACTACCCTCATTGGTGAGTGACATGCCATCATTGGTGATGAACTCCTTTGAGTGAGTCATTCCCACCTGTCCCCACCACTCGCCATCCCTTCTGATCTTTTAAACTTGGAATGGGCTCACATGGGAGAGTAGTTGAAGTATGTACTATGTTTGCATACGTGAGTTTGTCAGAGGTTTTCACACCAAACACCTCCCTGTCCCATTGGAAAAAAAAATGCTGGGTTGCAGAGGTACCAGGAATTAATGGCATGACAAGGGACTCTGAAGGCAGAATGCATGGGCATACCAGAGGACTTTAGGGTCATTTGAAATTTGGAACTGGCACTAGCTTCCTTCCAGTTTACACAGCCAGTCCCTGCCGTTTCTCCCTTAGGACACTGTGCTACAGCCCCAGTCCCTCCATGGCTAGCCCTGCACCGAGGATGATATAATAAACACAGGCCTCCTCAACTTCTGCAGCTTTCCTCCCATTTGTTTGGTTGGTTGGTTGACTGGTTGCTTCTGAGCCTGTTTGCAGGAATCCTTCCCGAATCTTCCCCTGCCAGCTCTGAGCACACCCTAGTACTGTGATGTCTTTACTCTTTGGCATGTGTGATGCTGTGACTTTTTGCAGACTCTTTCATCCATGTGTGCCACTGAGGAAAGCCAAGGGGCATAGCAGGAAACCCAGATTTTGGCTCCAGGCCCCCTTTCTATAACACGACAAGTTCCAGGTTCCTCCTTGGAAAGCAGCTCACCTGCCAAGATGTGGGAGATTGTATCAAATGTCCCTTCCAAATCTAAAAGGCAAAAGCCTGTGGTTTTGACAGATTGCAGGTGTCTCCAAGTAGGAGAATGAGTTCACTATTCCTCTTGGAGTCTGTGCTCTCCCACTGAATTAGAGGCAAGTGACTCTCTCATCACAGGTTCCCCTACAGGTTTCAGATCTATGGTTCGCTTTTTGACCTTGACCTTGGATGAGTCTTTTCAACATGCTCAGCCTTGGTTTCCTCATCTGCAAATTAGTGATAGGAATATCTACCTCAGATACTGTGGGAGGGTTAAATCAGAGGAAGTATAAAGATGGAACACATGTAGTAACTTTAAAACATGTTTGAGATACAGCCACACAAAAGAGATGTTTAATGCTTGCTGTACAATGGAGGTTTTATCTGGCTGGATTGGACATAATTGTAACAATCAGCTGACTCTCCATCATCTCAAATGAGGAGTTCTTTTGTTGCAGAGATATAATAGATTCAAACACATTTTAACTCAGTGGCAAGGTTGCTGCTGAGTTCGCGATCAAGGGCATCCTGGAGAATCCATAATTAACTCAGTGTTTAGTAGAATCTCATCCATTCTTTGGAGTATTTAGCAGAAGGACACGTGTGACTAGACTTGCAGTTTCAACAAAAGAAAAAAATGTCAATGCCTTCATAAACACATCTACAATTTCTGAGAAGACGTTTCAATAAAACGTAACACAATTCATTATTATACTACCGTTAAGGCTACGGAGGTTTGCAGATGGATAAGGGTCAGCTCTGCTGGCCTCCTCGTGGGAAAGTGCCCATTCAGATCTGCTCACTGCAGCATATTCAGGACTGATTTGCAACCCAGTTCGCTCTAGTGACCTCACATTAAAGCCTTCTGTTAAAGACACTTTCCTGATCAGCTGTGTTTCTTGCTGGGTCTTCACAGTCTTCTTTTGTTTCTTTTTTGTTTCTGAATTTCAGAAGTGCTTAGGACAGTTTATAGTCATCCAATAAAGTATAATAACATTGATGAAAGAAGATAAAGGAAATGAGGTGCAAGGATAGAACGCTAAGGCTTGAGTGTGCTAAGGTCAGACAGAAAGATCAAGAAAAGCGTGGTGAGGATGTACACACTTGACATACATTGACCTGCACTTACTGACTGGTTATCTACTGTGTGTTCGACATCAGAATATGAGAAAAACCTGGCACCTGCCTTAAGCTAGTCCTCGGCCAGCTAGAGTGACAGGAATCCATGTTGTGCTGGGAGTGTGTGTGAAGGATTCAAAAATCCATGGCGTAGTCCTTTTCTATGGCCACTTGAACAAATTACCACTATCTTAGTGACTTCAAACTGTATGAATTTTTTATCATGAAGATCAGAGGCCCCACATGGTCTCACTGGACCAAAATCAGAATGTCAGCAGTGGGGCATTCCTTCTGGAGGCTCTAGGAGCAAATTCCTTTATCTTTTCCAGCTCCTAGAGACTGTCCACCCTCCTTGGCTCATGGCCCCTTTCTTCATCAGCAAAGTTGAAATTGAGACCTTCTTCCTTCATGTCACTCTCACCGCCTCTCCTGCCTTCCTCTTTCACTTTTAAGAAACTGTATTAATTTGCTAAGACTGCAGTGAGAAAGTACAAAGTCACAAACTGGGTGGCGAAAACAATAGCAATTTATTCTCTCACAGCTCTGGAGGCTGGGAGTCTGGGACTGAGGTGCCTCAGGAACCAGCAGGGCTGGTTCCATCCCAGGCTGTGAAGGAGACTCTGTCCCAGGCCTTTTGCCTCGCTTCTGCTGCTTTCTTGACAATCTGACTTTCCTTGGCTTGTAGAAGCATCACTCCAAACTCTGCCTTCATCTTCATGTGGCATCCTCCTTGAGTGCTTGTTTGTGTCCAGATTTTCCCTTTTTATTAGGGCACCAGTCATATTGGGGGGCCACCATACTCCAGTATGACCTCATCTTAACTAATTATATTTGTGATCACCCTGTTTCCAAATAAGGTCATATTCTAAGGTACATTGGGTTAGGGGTTTACCATATGAATTCTGAGGGACACATTTCAACCTGTCACAGGACCCTGTGGTCACCTAGGGCCAACCCAGGTAATCCAGGAGACTCTCCCTATCACAAGATCCTTAATTCAGCCCCATCTGCAAGGTAGTAGGTGACATAGACCTGGGCAGCTGGAAACCATTTGTACTGAGGCTCCATTTTGCTCAGTTTGACTTGATGGACTATCCTTTCCATCTCAAAGCACTTTCTCAAGGTTTCTATGACACCACAATCTGCTTGTTTTCTTTCACTCAGCATCACTATTCCTTCTCATCTACTCCGGAGGTGGCAGATCGCTGGTACTGGCTGAATTTTGTGGCTGACTCCTTGTATAAATAAAGTTTCCATGGGACACAGCCACACACATTTGTTCATATCTTGTTTATGGCTGCTCTCATGATGTAACGGCAGGATTGTGTAGTCAGAGGTGACACAGCGTGGCTGTAAGAGGTGATATCTATTGCCTGGCCTTTTATAGAATAAGTTTCCCAATCTCTGGTCTACTTTGCTGGGTTCTCCCTGCAGCTTTACAGGGCCCCAGAATTCCATTTTTTATTCATCTTCTGTTTCCACCCACATTCTTTGTGATCTTAGCTACTCTCTTGTCTTTAACTCCCACCTCTGCTGATCACACTCAGATTTGTATGACCCATTCTGACCCCGCCCTTGTGAGTTCCAGATACAAATATCAAACGGCCTTCTCAACATCACCACTTGGATAATTATTATAATAGGTATTCCAAATTTAATAGTTCCAAATTTAATAGTTCCAAAGAAGAACTCTGGGATTCTCCCCTCGTCAGTGTCATCATCATTCGCTCAGTTGTTCAAGCCAAATACCTAGCAGAAAGCCTTGATTTTTCTCTTTCCTTAATCCCCACATCCAGTCCAGCAGCAACCCAGGGAGCACTGCTTCTAAAATGTCCCCCCAGTACGCAGCCTCCTCACTAGCATATTGTATCTACAGCTGCCACCCCCGTGCAGAGCAGCGTCTCTCACCTGTCCCAGTGTACACCTCTGATTGTCCTTCTACTCTGCCCATCTGTTCTACAGTAAACCACTAACCAGCAGCCTAGTCAAAGTAACATCTATTATTTGTTCCTCTGCAATAGGTTTTCATTCTCACTTAAGAAAAACCAAAAAAAATTCTGTGCCCTGGCTGACAAGACCCACAGGGGTCCATGTGGGTGGGTCTCTATCCCTCTGACCTGTGCTCCTTGGCTCATCGCAGCCCTCCTCTCCCCCACCTCCCACTGCGCCTTCACTCTATGGCTTAAACATACCAACCACATCCCCTTATCTGGAACTTTGTATCGCTATTGTTCCTTCTGCATGAACTCTTTTTTTCCACATTTCCACGTGACTGGCTCTTTCTTATCATTGTGACTTCAGTGTAAATGTCACCTCCACAGAGAGTACCTTGACTATCCTGGATAAATAACCTCCCCAGATCCCAGCTCCGCCGCCACCCCAAACCTCACTTTTGTAAATTTTAGCCATAGAACTCTCCTTTTTCTGAATGCATCACATTTTGTTATTGCTTAGCCTTTCCCCACACTCACTCTGTCCCCTCCCCTTCCCACACCACCGGGATATGAGCTACATGATGACAAGGGCTTGGTCTTGATTAGCAAGGACTTCATGGAAGAGGTGACACTGGAGACTCCTGGGATACATTTCTTCATGCTTGCACACAGGCTTACGTGCATGAATGCTTTCACTTTTATACTCTTACTATCCCTGTTGTAAGTAATTTTTCGTCAATATTATATTGAAGGCACATTTGCATATTAACAAGTGTATACTTTCAAATCATGTGTAATGAACTCAGACTGTCATATTTGCTGGATATATCATGTTTTTCTTAACCAGTCCCCTAAAGTTGAGTGCTTATTCTTCTGGCATTATAAATGCATCTTGATAATGTCCACTGCACTTGTTTTTCAGCACCTGTATTTCTATAGGGCCAACTTTTGGTCAGTAGTCACAGTAAGGCCACACCACTTGTTGACATGTAGAAAATTTGTACACAGCTTACCAGTATGGACTGCTCAGTAAGGCTGGGCCTCAAGTCCCAGCCCCTTTGGCTGTCCAGCCCTCCCTTCCTGGACCCCTGAGACCTTACAGCCTGGACCCAAAGGTCAGTGACTGACTCATACGAGTCCCCTTGGACACTATGGCATGCCACTTCCACTATTGTAGCAGTTTTGAATGTTTGATTATAAAACCCATTCAACTGTGGTATTACAGTTAGATAAAAAGTTATGCATATTATTCATTTTGATACATATTGCAAAAGTTCTGTCTAGAAAATTTTCCTCCATTGAACATTGATAAGTCCTAAGAGTGGGAAGGTATTTAATCAGAACTTCACCAACACTGAGTACTGCCAATCTTTAATTAGTGTGAATCTTATTGGAGAAAATATATCTCATTTTTGTTTTATTTGCAATACTTTGATAATTAATAAAGTAAACATCCTTTTATATGGTTATTGGTTATTTATATTCCTTTTTAAGAGAAACTTTCTGCTTGTGTTATTTGCCCTCTTTGGACCATGGAAGTGTTAAACTGTCTCTCTCCAGTCAAGTTTATTGAGGTATAATTCTTTTAACAGCTTTGTTGATCTATAATTCATATACCAAACAACTCACCATTTAAAATGTGCAGTTGGACAAGTTTTAGTGAACTCACAGATTTGTGCATTCATCACCACAATCTAGTTTTAGCATGTTTTTATCACTCCACAAAGAAACTGTATCCATTGGCAATCACTCATTATGTCCCCCACCCCAGTCCCTGGCATTAATCTGCTTTCTGTTTCTATAAACTTAACTACAGTGACTATTATAAACAGAATTGTACAGTATGCCGTCTTTTGTGACTATTTTCACTTAGCAAAGTGCTTTCAAAGTTTATCCATGGTGCAGCATGTATGAGTACTTCATTCTTTTTTTGTGTGGAATCATATTCCATTATATGGATATGTGGTATTCATTTATTCATTTGTTAGTTGATGGACATTTGGATTATTTCCACATTTGGCTAATATGAATAACACTGCTATAACATTCTTTTACATGATCCAACAATTCCACTCCTGAGACTATACCCAGAAGAACAAAAAACAGGCTTCCAAAGAGATATTTGCACACCTGTGTTCATAGCAACATTACTCATAATAGCTCAATGTGGAACCTGCTGAGAGATGAATGCATAAGCGAAGCATGCTGTATACATACCTTAAAAAGGAAGGGAATCCTGACACATGCTACAACATGAATCTGGAGGGCAGTAGGCTAAGTGAAATAAATCAGTCACAAAAAGACAAATACTATATAATTTCACTTACATGAAATACTTAGCGTAGTCAGAATCAGACAGAAAGTAGAGTGGAGGTTGCCAGGGGCTGCGGAGCGGAGGAATGGGGAGATCGTTTAATAAGTAGAGCGTTTCAGTTTTACAAGGTTCAACCGAGTTCTGGAGATGGATGGTGGCAATGGTTGTATGTTGTAAGTGTATCTTATACCACTGAACTGTACATTTAAAAATGGTTAAGATGGTAAATTTTATGTTGCATTTTTCCTCAATAAAAATTCAGAAAAAATTTTCATGCACAAGTTTTGGTGTATACATATATTATACTTCTATTTCTCGGGGGTATAGACCCAGGGGTGGAATAGCTGAGTTCTATGGAAACCCAGTGTTTAACACTGTGAGGAATCGCCAAACCATTTCTCACAGTAACGGTTATGTTACGGTACACACAGAGGGTCCGTTTGCCTGCGCGCATCAAAGCCAAAAGCCGGAGTTTGCAGCAAAGAAAGTAAAGGTTTATGTAAGGAGTTGGCGCCAAGTCAGGTGACAGGTGAGCCAATGCTCTCAAATACCTGGCTCCTTGATGGCCTCTAGCAGCCAGGTTATATAAGGGAAAATTGTTTATCATGGTTACTATGGGAGCTGGGGGTGTGGGTTCTGCTGATTGGTCGGGACTGAGGCAAGGGGCATTTGATCATGGCTTCAGGTCCTGGTGTCAGTCCTGGGTTTGTTTGGTCCGGTGCCCAGAGGGTGTGGTCTGTGGGGCTGTTCAGCTTTCATGAGTCTGGAGCTGAAACATAATGGAGGCCAAGGTGGTAACTGTGACTGAAACCTTATTCTAGTTTGAGATTTGGTTATTGTATCTTGGTCATAGTTGATAGACCTAAAGCTTGATTCTTACTTGAGTTTGATGCTGACCAGAACCTAATATTCCCAGGGCTTAATGATTAAAAGGAGCAGACATACAGTATATGTACAGGTAGGAGGGCCTGGAGAAAGAATGAAAGTGAGTGATATTCTGTCAGGATAAACAAAGCTGGCTTGGATTAAAGCACAATGCGTGCTAAAGAGATGAAGTTCATGTGCCCATTTTATATTCCTACCAGCAGTGTATGAAGGTTACAGTTTTGCCATATTTTCATCAACACATCCTATTTTCTCTTTCTTTTGAATATAGCATCCTAGTGGGTATGAAGTGCTATCTCATTGTGGTTTTGATTTGTATTTCTCTAATAGCTAATGCTGGTAAATATCTTAGTAGGTGCTTATTAGCCATTTCTGTGTCTTTGGAGAGATGTCTAGTCATGTAGTTTTTTCATTTATTAATTGGGTTTTTAATCTTATTGAATTATAAGCACTCTTTATTTAGGATGCAGTCCATTATCAGACAAATGATTTTCAAATATTTTCTTTCATTCTGTGTGTATGTCTTCACTTTCTGGATGGTGTTATTTGCAGCACAACATTTTAAATTTTGATGGAATCAATATTATATTTTTTTATAAACAAAATTGTATCATCATAATTTACATGTGTACAGTTCACTTTTTTTTGGTGTAAAGCTCTGTAAGTTTTGACAAATACATATTGTCATGTATTTACCACTGTAATCAACAGGTAGAGCAGTTCCATTACTCCCAACAAATTCCCTTGGGCTATTGCCAATCTTTTTTCTGTCCTTAATTTTTTTTTCAAGACTGTCATGTGAATAAAATCATAGACAATAAAATATCAGATGCATTTCTGGTTTTAGTGAGTGGAATTCTATCAAGTAGTTCTTTATTTTAAGTATGCCCATGTTATAATCCCTGCTTTTATTATTATTATTATTATTATTATTATTATTATTATTTTCTTTTTGTTTTTTAGCTTCTGCTCATTGTTTTAATTTCAAGATTTCTCTGTCACTTACTTTTAGGTGTAACTCCTGTATACTATATATATATATATATAGCATATCAAAATCTTAGGGTTCTTATCAGGTATGCAAACTTCTTGGCCTAAGTCAAGTTTGTAAAAAGGTGACATAAATTAGGTAAAATTTAATAAGGATGAAGAAATTACATCCTTATTTATTTCTGTGGTAGTACCCCACATTTTAAAAAAATAGAATGCTTTCTTCAAATTAAACTTTGCATAGAAGCTCGATATGTAAACACATAAAAGCAAAGTTTCTCTTTGAATTCTATATACAAGCCCTGCCCACGGCTCCATCTTTCCTTCAGAGAATGGTCTAAGCATCTGTCACCTCACTTATGACTTATCCTGAGTTGATTCAGCATTAGGATATTGGTTACCAGGGTCAACCTCAGGAGGACAAAGAGGGAGAAGCCTGAGAAAGGATTAGCCTAATGACAGGGCTCTGACCTCAGGCAATGGATTTCCTCCTCTCCTCTCTACTGGCTCTGAGCTCAAGAATACTCAAGGACAAAAACAGCTGCCTGTAGACAACAAGGGCCTCTGTGCGGAAGTTAATAAGAATAGCTACAAATCATTCCAGGAGATAGGTCTAGAATGAGAGTGGCCAAACAAATAAGAGGGAAGAACATTCTGTTGGGTTATCAGAAAAGTCATGACACATTTTTGCAATGAAAAACATATAGAAAAAATATGTCATGACTTTTCCAACAACCCAATAAAAAGATCAGCAGTAGAATAGACAACTTTTGAAAATGTTTGAAGTAGGTCAATTTTCCTGCCCCTTATGACAATTGGAGTAAAGAACACAAGATCCCGCCCAGCATTGAATCCTGTGGCTGTGGTGATTGCATGCATGTAGGTCCTGCCGCCTCCCACTGTCTGCCCATAGGGGAGCATCCAAGGGGCCAGTGATGGGGGCCCCTAAAGTAAATTTGTCTTTAAACTAAATTTTCAATTCCAGCCTTATAAATATTAATAACCCTCAAACTCAGAGTTGCTAATGTCCTGTGTTTATTAAAAAAGGTTAATTTGCTTAATGTCAGCCGCCTTTTCTATAGCATGAGAAATCTTTGCAAAAGAACAAAGAGGAACTTGTAGGTATTGTGATGTGGGTGTTTGTTTTTTCAGTGTGTGCAGAGGCACAGAGGGCCTTCACTGTTATTTCCCCAGTGTCTGCCTTTCTACAAATGTTCCCCTTCATGACCCCACCTGGGACTGCAGAACTGCGTGGCTCTCCTGATAACCACCATGGGACTGCACCCATTTATCCTTTGTACCCTATGCATCCTATTGAAGTCTCTGGGATCCCATTAGGCTAGAATAATGCCTGCCTGACAATCAAGGGCTCCTCCAGCTTGTGTCTTTAATAGGGCTGCACATAGCAATGCATTTGGGGAAGGAATTTGGGGAATAACTCAACATAGCACCCTTCCCAAACCTCAAGTTAAATTTAATATGATTTTATTGAACTGACCACTTTATATTTGGTTTGAGTTTTGTTATTTTTTTTATTATGTTCCCTGCCTTCCCCCTCTCCCCGCTGCCCCCCGCCACCCCCTGCCCTGGATGTTTCAATTTTGTAGAAGTTTGTAATTTTTCTAAACACGTGATGTGATTGATCAGCCTGATATGACTGTGGCAGTTTCTGGGGTTCAAGCGTCCAAGGCAAAGCTGGATCTTTGGCTCAGGTTCTCATAAGGCCTCAGTCAAGGTATTGACCAGGCTGTGTTCTCATCTGAAGGCTCTACTGGGGAATTCTTTGCCAAATTCATTTAGGTTGTTGGCAGAATTAATTTCCTTGTGGCTGTGTGAGTGAGAGCCTGAGCTTTTTACTGGCTGGAAGCAGCCATCTTAGAGCCTCCTGTGGTCCCTTCCTCATGTGGGTTTCCTCAACATGGCCACTCATCAAAATCCAGAAAAGACAGGCTTTCACCTCAAGCAGGCCCAGTCCCTTCAGTAAGGGCTTTCACCTATGTCAGATCTACCTAGGATACACGCATTACTGATCAACTCACCATCAACCCATTTGGGGCTTTCATTCCATTTGCCAAATCCCTCACTTTTGCCATATCCTACTGGCTGAAAGAAAACCACAGGCCCCTCCCATACTCAAGGGAAGTGTTTTTTGTAGAGGAGGGAACACTTGGGGGGTCACGATCTTTGGTGGGATCGCCTTAATGTCCATGCATCACATGTTTAAACTAAATTCACATTGCAGGGAGCAAGAGGAGGATCTGGGAGAGTTGTGATATAAGGAGTCAAAGGGAATGGAGCTCCAAGAAAGCCAGTGCCTGCTGTGGCAAAATGGAGGCTGCTGAGGTGAAAGAATCAGACAGAAAAACAAGAACTGCAGTCAGAAACTATCGGGGGAGAAGGCCGGAGAGCATTTAAGTCATCAGCAAAGTCACAGTGGCTAAACGAGTGAGCAAAGGTGCAGAAAGCTACAGCTGCTTTTTAATGCTGCTCTTGAACCTCATTCCAAGGACATATCAGCTACTACTTTAAAGGGTTCACATCTGGTGAAATTGTATCAAGCACTGTCCCTGTCATTTGAACACATTCTGTCATTTCATTGTGTTTCTGTGAGGCTCGAATGAGAGAATCTAGTTCTTTGTAAAATGAAAAGCTCTGCAAAATGACAAAGGTGAACTCCTATTGCCATCGTCATTAGGAGGCTTTCTTAGCCTTCTCTTGTGATATTGTTTTGCTCCCAACCTTCACCTGTGACCTACTCACAGCCAGTGTCTGCCAGGAAGGCTGTGTAAGAGTCTGTGGCTGTACCCCCACTTATGGGGGACGGCATCCAGGACAATGAGGGAGTATGTACATTTAGGGCCCAGTGGATATGGGACTACACACCAGGTAGGGGTGTGTTCTATTGTAGGGAAGCCCTAACTTCTACACCTGAACAGGTAAATGTCAGAGCGAAACTTGTTCAGGGGAGGGCCAGGCCAACCTAGGGCCCTGCAAGGATTAAAAACTAAGAAATAGTAGTTAGGTGTTGTTTAATGATTCTGTTGATGGTAGGAGGGCCCGCTAGTAGGGAGGCAAACGGGTTAACCAAAGGAGGAGTGAGAAAGTCAATTAGAAGAAACAGAGTTCAGTGACTGGAGAATTCAGTGGTATGTTATCATTAATAGGGATATTGGCGTAGGTGTTAGGGTATGAGAGACCTAAATATCTATCCATCTAGCTAGATGTATCTATATATAGATATAGATGATATACATATAGATCTCTATTTATATATCTCCAGCATTTTGAGTGCTTACTATATAAGTCAGGCATAGCTCCAAATGCTTCATACACATTAATTCATTTATTCCTCGTAGCTCTCCTAAAAGTTCTATTTTAGACCCATTTTACAGATGAAAAACCTGAGCCACAGAGTGGTGAGTGACCTGGTCAGGGCCAGACAGGTGTGAAGCAGCACATTTGCTATCCCCGTATTTGAACACTGCATTGCGTGTCTGCTCAGCCCACAGTCCCAGCCTCCATACACTACTGCCTCCCCCACAAGGCTGGTGTCACCTGGCAGCAGAGTGGGCAGAGGGAGAGCCATCCAGGTGACTGGCACCAGAAGACCTGGCCGTGGAGACACTCTGGATGGCTAGACTCAAGAAAGAATGCTGATCACTGGCAGAACTGGACAGAACAGGTTAGGCCACCTTTTCTGAACTGATGGCTCAGAATCAGGGAGGCAAGTTCCTGGGAGCAGAGAATGGGATGAGCTGACTCAAAGCCACACTGCAGGATTCCTGTATTGGGTTGCTTCACTGGGTTCTAAACTCAGGGGAGGGCTGATCCCATGGGAGTGTTCAGCTGTGAGTCCTGGAGGGCCACATGCCAAGCAAGGTGTGGTAATTCACTTAACAAGCACCTACCTGTTATGTGTTAGGACTTGTCTGGGGTGCCAGGAACTCATAAGGGAGCAAGACCATTCCTGCCCTCGGGTTGATCCCGACTGAGTGGCACCACTTACTGTTTCGTCCCATCTGGACCAGCACCACACCCAATACTGCCTCTCTTCTGTCACAAGAATAGAAACGCTTTATATTATTTTCTGAGATGAACTTTTCCATGGTAATTTCCATGGCAATTTTAATAAAACCCAAATGGAAATTCAATTAACTAAAAACACATCCTTTTTTCATTTCCTCATTTTCTAGTTAATTAGAACATGAACATGAGTCTGAGAATAGAAAAAGATAGATTAACGTCAAACAAATCTCTGAATGCCAGTGGAGTTTTGCAAGATGGCACATGTCATATCTTTCCCATCCTTGGCCCACAGGGAGCAGATTCTAGCATCCCATGATCCCCCTGGACCACCCACTGAGAACCACAAAAGCCAAGCTTCCATGGTGGCCAAAATCAAGCTCCAGTGTGTGCACATCCCTTTAAATATTTTCACTGACACTGCGATATGGAATTAGACGACACATTTTTATCTTCATATTGCTTAACTATGCCTGCACATTAAACTAAGTCTAAACCCTTTATGCTTTTTAATTCATACTACTCTGAAGTCAGAGCAAATGAACAAACTAAAAACCAAACAAATTGCAAAAGCAAAAATAACTTAAATTGTCAAGAGTAATTAATTTTGCTAAAACTAAACTGACACTTGCACTAGGGCTGTGGTAAGGACTAATTTTAATATCTTTCTTACGCCATTGGGCTGAAGTCAGTTTTTTGCACCGCTTTGAGCCGTCCTCCTGCCGTTCACAGTGATGTCATTTGGAGTTCACGAGGCAGGAGTTCATCATTTGCTACTAAATCTACCTTTGTTCTTTTCTCATTAGCCTGTGACAATTGCAGTAGCGCTGGTCGACTGGTGACTGGTGGCAATTCATTTGTAAATATAATTACAGACTTGGGGACTGGAACTATGACAAAGGGGTTGACAATAGAGCAGTCATCCTGATAATGGAGAACATGGTGTTTTGAATTTTTAAATGTTTATCAATGATGTTAAAAAATTTTAAAGTCATCTGGGAACTTCAAGCCCTCTGAGAACTTGTCCTTGGACTTCAGTTTATGCAGACAACACCAAAGTAACTATGTTAGAGAGCCATTTCTCACCCTACACATTATAGTTCCTGTCCTCCTTCAGTTTGACTTTGGGGGGGGGTGCAGCAGATACAATCTAGAGGCTGGATATCTGCTTCTCCTGTGAGGAATTAGGTCAGGCTGACATGGATGGACATGTGCCATGAAATCTGGCGTGTGGGTAGTCATTAGAATCAAGTGGAACAAATCCAGAAGCAAAACTGTATATCATGGCCCTATGTGTTTTTGAGAACAGCCCTTTGGGGAGGCAAAAGCCAGTGTTCTTCCACGTTTATAAGTTCAGGATACTCGTGTAATAAATGGAGGAGTCACACCTTAAGGTTACCTATCTTGATCAATAATGTAAGTTTGTCAGGTCATGGGTGGAGATTAAGAAATAGCCACTGGACAGACGTGAGCAATGCCTACCTCAGCCAAATAAGGCCTGCCTTTCACCATGCTGCTGTCAGATTAGAGATGTAATACAGCCTAGTCCATGGGAGCCCTCAGTTTCACTCTGGACCCTGCCACTTTAGAGCTAGTTGACCTTGAGCAAGACATTTAACTTGGATAAGCATCAGGTTGCTTTGCCGAACAATAGGGATAGTAGTGGCACTTTGTAAGCCTGTTGTGAGGAGCTAAATGGAGTAAAACAGGAAAAGTGCTTGACACAGGACCCCAGAGAGAGCAAGTACTCCAGAAATTGAGGCATCATTATTTACATTAACAACAAATTCTACATTGTGATGTAAGTGTGGGAAAGAATGACTCTAGAACAATGGTTTGCAAAGTTGTCTGCTAAGAGGCTACAAGAAACAGTAATACCTGGCGAGGTCCCTCCCCCATAGACCCTGGTCTACTTGGTGTGTGGTGTAGTTGGGGCACTGGGATTCTAAAAAGTTTCTAGGTGGTTCTAATATGTAGCCAACACTTGGAATCAATCACTGCTTTGCAAGAGCTCAGAGTAGGTGTAGGCTGGTGTCACATTTGCATCCTGGTCCCAATCTGGTAGCTGATCATCAACATCCTTGGGCATCACCTTCCCACTCAGTTTTCCATTTATATAGAACAAAGGCCAGATTTCAGATAAGCCTCACAGGTTTCAAATGCTACATTTAATAGGCTCAGAGCTGAGAAAACACAATATCCTATCATACGTTATAGCTCTATCTCCAAGCTGCTTTGAAAAAAGAAATTCGAATTAATGGAACATTTTAAACTGCTCACTTAAAGTGAAACATACATGAAAAATACATTCTTTTTACTTTTTCACCAGTTGGTATTTATAAACATACCTAGAAGTTTGCTACTTGGAGGCACAAAACCTGGAAGTTAGAAGGGTGGACTTGTACAATTTACCATCAGCCACTTTCCTTCTAGCACTTACCTAAGAAAACCAAGGATTTGAGAAAGTCTTCTACCACATCCCTGGCTCCTGCTATATCCCGGCAGGAAGGTTTGGGACCAGGCAGGTTGATGGTCATGTCTGTGTTGGTGTTTAATCCTGGTGCCAGCCTCAAATGTGTGAGGAGGCACCACCCTCCACCCCAGTTTCTTGGCTGCCCATTCACAACCACCTCTTAGTAACTGCTTTAGAAAGAAGTACACTGAAGAAAAACATCAATAGATGTTATGTGAGCTTCAAGGAATATAGTAAAGGCCAAGTGCCTGACAATATGGTTTACAGACCACTTTTGTACACGTTAATTCTCAGTCTTCCTAGTCAGCCCGTGGATGCAATATTTTTACTTGAATTTTACAGAAGAGAAAACTGATACATAGAGAGATCACGTGATTCACTCAGTGGTATCCACCTAGTAGGTGGTTGAGCAAAGACTGCACCTCCCGTGACAAATTCCACATACCTGCACTGCACCAGGCTCGCATCTGGAGTGGGAGCTGAGTCCCGCAGAGTGGGAGCCCCACAAACGTTCACTGGGTGCCGTAGGCGTGTTTGCATTTCTAAGGTCTGCTTTTTCCCTTCTCCCTGCTTCCTAACAGTGTCTTCCTCTCCCGCCTTCCCCACTTTCTTGTGTTTTCTCCTCGGCTTTATTTATCACCTACTCTCTCTGCCTGCCTTCTGTAACAGACCCGGTAGCTTTGCCCAGGGCGAGCCTCTTTCCCCCAGGGCATCTGATTCTCCTTGCGCGTCGCCTATTTCTCCCAAGGAAAGCCTTTCCTTGTCCTGATTGAGGTAGGCGTTCTATTCTGGTCCTTGTGTTGCTTGAAAGGAGCCCAAACGCCCTTCTGAGCCCGTGCAGACTTCCTCTCCCAAAGCCTGGGTCCGCATCCCCAGCTGCCACTGGACCCCTGGGGAAGGAAACACAGTCACAAGCTCCAGCCCTCACCCATTGTCCAGAGTTGTCTTCTGACACTTTGGTTCTTGTGGGGAACATTGGCTTTGTGTACTTCGCACACTCTGCTTCGGACTTCCTGCTAACCACAGCCTGTCCTCTCCTCTGGCTGTGTCCTCCCATCCACCCAGGCCCCCACGGCTGAGGCTCAGACCCTTCTAAGGTAGGATATGCTCTCCCTCTCTTTGACAAGTGCTGGATTCTAATCAAGGAAGCTTAGGGGTGGAAAATGCCCAACTTCACTTGTGGATCAGTCTTAAAATCTGGTGTATTATGACAATGAAATGAGTTGTAACTATTTTAAGATTGGGGATTTTTTTTTTTCATTGAAATGTTATGAGATTATGCATTGATCTCAACGTTTTAGATTTAAGAAAGTAACCATTGCATTTTTCTATAGAACTTTCAATTTCATGCTAAATTTCTTTTGGAGAACATGGGTTTCCAGATGGTGAGATTGTGATAATAATTAGAATTAGACCAGAATTTAATTTTGATGTTATTCATGTAGAGGATTATTTTAGCTTGTGAATAATTTAAACCAATTTTTGGTTTACTGTATTCAATAAAGAAAACCAATTGAGTTCAGATCTCTTTTCTTCCTCTTTGTTAGTCACTATGTGTTTCTTTTTTTCTTTTTATTTAAATCGGGATTATGTGTTATTAGGTGTATTTCATGCAAAATGCCTATCTTATATGGAAATGGGTTACAAAAGCTATGTAATTTGAGCTATATATTATCAGACTTGGATTTGAAATTATATCTATCCTGTAATCCTAAATTCTGTTATATTTTCTATTTGATGCAAAGCCTAAAGAGAATCATTTCATTTATCCAACCTCATTTTTCTTATCTGTAACTTACTGGATTTAAATTAATTAATGATCAATGGCCTATTCAGGTGTAACATTCTTTTTCATGTTAGCTCCAAATGGCCAATCTAAAAACTTCATGTATAAAAACATGCACAACACAATGATTTAGTGTAAATATCTTGGATACCTCTTTTTGTGGATACTAAAAAGAACAACAATATCAAGTTATTTCTCTAAGTAGGTAAACAATGGTTTCTGTGGTCCAGACAAAACACAGTTTTCCATTTTATTTTGTTTGATTTGTTTAATAATGACTCATGTTTATAAATATTTATATAAAAACATATATATATTTATATGTGTTTTATTTTATAGATCTATATAGGCACAGGCTTCATGCGATTTTGGATCAATTAATTCCTTTTAATGCTAAGGTGCATTTTTGGGTAGATGCTTAATCATTTCAATATATAAGGATGCTGCACTTGCAAATACCCAGGACAAGCCCAGGGAACTTTGAAACATAATTCAAACTCATTTACTTTGAATTTTTCCTTTATTTCTACCAAATAGCTCTGCGATTCTTCAAAGTCTGCGATTCCATTAAGTGGATGGCAGCTCATTAGAAAATTGTTGCTGTCTCTGATTATATCTGTTATCACATGTTACCTTGTACCTGAATACCTGCATTTTGTCAGAGCAATCAACTGTGCCTGTATATATTCCTTGGGATTTAATGTTCAGGGGGTCAGATGGTTGATCACTCAGTGAGAACATACAATCCTGTGAGCCTTGGTGGTTTCTCAGATCTCTATTAATTCCCAAAAGTCCTTAATTTGAAGAGACAGTTCACTAATGCTTTAAACGTGTTCCCATGACCTCGCATCTGCTTGCATTAAAACAAGGCATGTCACTCCCTCCGCTTCCACTTTCTCCCCATGAGAAGCTGATGTGATTTCTGTCTCCATCATCCAGAGACACATGACCTTGACCACGCATCCTCTCCTTCCAGAATCCACAGCTCAGCCCTCTGAGGACTGAGGTAGGGGACCTGGCACACTACCCTGAGCTCAAAGAGCTTTTCCTAAGCCTTTGCATTTTTCCTACTGCAGGCCTTCAACCTATGGCAAGTGAACTCAAGACTTTCCATGTTTATCCAAACCTTCTTTATTGGCAGGTGTGTGGATCTGTCTTTTTAGTAAAACAAATATTTTTTCCTGAGACTGTTTGGCAGGTCATTCTGTCCTCCCAGAGTCTCATGTACCCAGGACTCAGTGGTATTATTGTTCGTGTAATTGTCTGTCTTTCTCAGAGCCTGATCTCTTTGAGGATAGGGCTTTGTCATATTCATCTCTATTTCCTGCAGTTCCTAGTGTACTGTCTTGGGTTGAGTGACTCATCTGGTTTGATTAGACCCAGTGAGGGATAGTCCTTAACCCCATTTTACACAAGGGAGGAGGCCAAGTGTTTTGTCCAAAGACTCTAGACTAGTAAGTGGCCCCAATGGGATTAACCCCTGATCTTCCTGGTGCCTACTTATTTATCCTGCACTATTTGTTTATACTATAGAATCTATAAAAGAGAAGGATATGTGGAAGGAAATGAAATTGAAGCTGGGACTTAACAAATTGGTAAAATTGATAAAATTTTCATCAATATAGGAAAGGTAGGAGAAAATTCCAGATAGTAAAAACTGAGGAAGGGGCAGAATTTGGATAGAGGTTGGTAATGTCAGAGGTAATAATTCATTTTGCTTAATTGGGGTTAGAGTCTTTTCTGGGAGAGAGTGGAAATAAAAAGAGATGGGTTGATTTGGGTCTGATTTTGGAGGGTCTTGAAAGCTAGCTGGTGGTACCTAAAATATGTATAGGACAACTTTTGGGTTCTTGGAAAAGCCATGATGCATTTTTGCAACGAAAAACAGAAAAAATACGTCATGACTTTTCCAACAAACCAGTATAAGTTATCATCTCTTGCAATAATCTTTTACATTTGGATTGTACTCACTGACATTTAGAGTACTGTTGTAGATATTATAGGTTTTCATTTTTTAAATTACCTTAGGGGAAAAATGCTAGATTGTTTTACCAGTCTAAAGACTGAACCTCAATTTGGTGTCAAGTTGCACCCTTCTGCAAGGTTCCTTCCCTTTATTTGCTATAGAAGGGTATAGAATCTTCTGGAACAGGCTGTGTAGTTCAGAATATCTGTCCCCTCAATTTTACAAAGCTTTCTCATGATGTCCATGGCACAAACAAACAAACCTCCAAAAGGGGAAAAACATTCAGACAATATAATATTGTATTTGCATTTACTTTACTGTCCCAAAGCTCATTGTTAAACAAGACTGTCTATTATAACTCACTAGTGACCCACGGCTGGATTTTTTGATCTTTGTGTTTTCATGTGGCAAAGGGGATCTTGCTGTCCTCATCTCCATTCATGCTTATTTGAGCAGCTCAGTAAGTGGAGGCTCAGCTCACATTACAGGGAAAAAACAGACATAATTTCTCCATTCAAGAAACTGACATTTTATGAGAGGTGACGGCATTAGGGTGTAACTTCTGGTAAAGGTAGTACATTACTCAAACTACTAGTCTTGGACAGAGAATTTGTAAACAAACAATACAGGAGTTTCTTCCTTTAGGTGTTTGGCTCAAATATGCATGCTGTGTATTTTAACATGTTTCTTTGAATCAGAAATTAACACCACACACACACACACACACAGACATCCTATACCACACAAATATGTTTCAAAACATAGAATAGCTCTGTGTGGAACATTCTTGAACTCAGTGAACTCCACTCTTGCCAGAGGGGAAAAAAAAATGTCTGCCTTGAAAACTAACACACACACACACACACACACACACACACACACACACACACGTATAATCCACAGCCATGCATACATATATTCATATTTGGGCTATAACAATTCTCACCTTAAATAATTAAAAATTTACTGAAATATTTAGAACCTCCTATCAACTGGGTAGATATTAGAACTGTAAATAAAAACTCTTCATTTAGGAAAGTCAGAGGAAAAATAACCAAACACTTTTCTGATTAACTATCCCAATAACTACTAAAATAATTGAAATTGACATTTGCTTGACCTGATGTGAATTTTTGGGGGAGGAGTAACATATACTCAATTCTTCTTAATCATTAGGGCCAAGAAAACGTGCATCTTTTGCTTTCTCCCCTCTTTCAGTCAAGCAGTTGACTGGTACTGAGGATTAAATAAGAAAGTATATTGGCTCAAATATTTGATACCTGTCAATGTTATTTTAACTCAGCAATTTGAATTTGAATTAATTTATCCATTCAAAAAATATTGACTGAGCTCAAGTCTGGGCACATAAAACCAGTGTTAGGGAATAAGGATAAAAAAATATGCATAAAACAGATTGCATATTCTAAAAATGACCACAACAATATTTCCTGTCCCACGTGATCTTCTAGAACTTTCCCTTTCCCCTGTAAAGAGGCAGTGTCTATATCCCCACCCCACCTTGAACTTAGGCCTTTGGGACTGAATTAGCTAACAGAGTACAGCTGCTCTGACTTCTGAGGCTAGGTCAGAAAAGCGATTCGGCTTCCAGCTCTGGACTTGGGGCATTGTCCTGACACTCACAGAGTGTGAGGCTTCCATCTTGTGAGGAAGCACAGACTGACTCACATGGAGAAAACATGTGGCAAGGTACTGAGAGCGCGTGAGGAGGGAGATGCCCTGTTAGCCCTCAGCGGCTCTCACCCTTCGCTGTTGCAGGTCCAGCCACAATCTGCCTATGACTACATGAAATCTCTAAGCCAGAACTGCCCAGTGAGCAATTCTCACGTTTCTGACCCCCAGATAACATGAGAGAGAAATGGCGATTGTTTTAAGATACTTTTAAGGAGCTGTTATGCAGTAATTAATAACCAGGACAAAGCTCATAGAATACTTCTCTTAGTACATTCTAATTTAGAACCACCTGTCTTAATAACTTACATAAATTATACAATAAATTGCATAAGTAATATGACACAAGGGAGACAGTTATAAGTGGCACAAAAGAAAAGCGATTAAAGTACTATAGGAACTCAGAGAAAGGTGAGATGAGGCCCTCTTGCAGCTAACATGGAGAACCTCATAAAGGAGCTGGGAGGTGAACTAGACCTTAACTTAAGGATGAAATTTGGACATGCAGAGGTGAGAAAATTCCAAGTAGAAGGAACAAGTTACACACAGCTATGAATCTAGTTCAATACGTAACTTGTGTTGTTCTCTATTACAGCAGCCAGCTCAAGCCCTATAGACAAGATTCGATTTCTATGGCATCTTTTGTCATGTTGTCTTATGGCGAAATCAAACCTCTGTTTTCACATCCAGTTTGGAATTTGTATCTTTTAATTTGATATGCATTGGTTTGAGAGTTGCTGAGATTTGTGGCATCCCCTATCTCCATCAGAACCACATTGTCAAAACACCTACCATGCTCCCGACCCTCTGTCAGGCTTTGGGGGAATCAGAGAAGAATGAGCCATTGTCCTTGTTCTCAGAGAGCTCGTAGCTTGACGGTGATGACAGTTAAGGACACTCATAGTGGCAGTGCAGGATACTGGGCATTATAAGAAGGGTAACTTAAGGGACACCTGGGGGCACAGAGGAGGGATTGAGGGACTCTGCCTGTGGGTTCTGGAAAGGCCTGCAGAGGAGGTGACATGCTCACTGAACCCTTAAGGATTTAGTTTTGCCAGGCAGAAGGGAGAGAAAGAACTCTGGGCACAGGAGAAAGGAAGGAAACGGTCCTAAACCATAAAACATGGTGTGTTTTGGGAACTGCAAATAGTGTGGTACAACCCGGAGTGCAATATCTAAGTGGAGGGCCTGACGCGTGAGGCTGGAGAAGTGGCAGGAGCCAGCTTACTGCGCGGCTTACAGTCCCTGTTACACTGAAGAGGGACTCCCTCCCAAAGACAGCAGGGAGGCTTGCAAAGGTCACGAGTGACTGAGTCTACACTTTCAATGCGTAATTATTTCTCCATAGCCGTTTTCTGTATGTACGGTTTCGGGGGCTAGAACACACTGTTTGATACAAAGCCATCTCACTTTTGCCTACTTTAAAATTCTGTCATCCATTTCCCCAAGGGATAGTATTCACTATAATGACTGGACCTAGTGTAGCCTGAAAGAAATTCCATCTTACAGGAATCAGAGGCAATTTATTGCAAAGTGTTTTCCACTCACTGTTCTTTCTGGAAATAAGGTTCCTCTTGCCATGAAACTTGCATGATTTGTAATTGTAAGGACACTAATTGTAGTAATTAATGGACTGTGGCTGTGTCAGACCCATTTGATGATCTCTTAGAGATGGATTAATTACCATTGGAGGACCCCCACCCCCCATACAAAAACCACCTAATTAGCCTATTCCCACTGTCAGGAAATCTGGTGGTAAATAATTCAAGATAAATACCATCCCAGTGGGGAATTGCAAGTGGCCATATTTCATGACCCGTGAAGTCTCCTGTGACATGTGATGCTGTGCCGATGGGACCACAGGCTCATTAATGAACCCGCACATATCGGTACTACTCTCTTTGGTTCAGATTATCTGATCTGCCTGGAGCCATGTCATCCATCATCCTCCACTGTGAAGGGCAGTTCTTCGAGAAAACCCATTCCCATATTTCTTTTCCTCTGTAAGGTTGATGGTGCTCATTCAGGTCATTTAGAGTACCAGGAAGAGACTTTAAATTCAGCCACTATTATTCACTGAATATATTTATTTTTTTAGTTTCATTCAATTAGAAAATTATTGTATTTTGGGACAAAGAACAACATTAAAAACTACAGTATTTTAGAGTTGACAAAATGCTTTCATACACATGATGTGCTTTGGGGATGTTGGATGTTAGTATTACTGAGGCACCACCAACTTGAGGTGTATTCTGTTCTGAGGGCTGATGATACGATTGTCCCAAATCTCTGTTTCAGACTTCTCCCTGCTGCCCTTCTCTAGAGTGAGTGCTGCCGATATATTTAGTTCTAAAGGAAGTACTTTACATTCTTATGTCATTGAGCTCGCACAGCAGCCTGGGAGGGAAATACCAATGAGCAGATTGACGGTTAGTTCAGTGATCTGATCCGCCTCAGGTAACAGGGCGGCCAAGTGGAATTGCTCAGCCTGCGAGCCTGGGCTGTCTGACTTCAAAAGTTTCTCTTTTGTTCAGTGCTGTAAGTAAGCTGCCTTCCAGGTACCTGAATAAAATACTTTCCAGATATTTCCTTCTGCTGAGGATTTTAAGAATATGGCAAAGGGATTGGTTGGTGCTTATGAAGTTTTATCATGTAATGTAGTTATTTTTAGTGTCATTCATATGGACGCTAGATTTTGTGGTTATCAGCCCTTTGAAATTTGGATAAAATGGATCCAGATTTTTGCTTGCACTAAACTCTCAGGTTTGCTTTCTCATGTCCCATGTTTGTTTTCTCCTCACCCATCTAAAAGTAGAATGTAATTCATGCTGTATGATTTCTCTTCAGAGGTGTCAGTGTGTTTGAAACAGACTTCATTCATGATTTGGGGGCAGTGATTGCACTGTAATTTGCAGCAAGCTCAAACAACATAAAATTAATTATTAGTTATACCATAAAATTAAATATATAAACTTAATTTCAGGAAGACTATAGTAGCTAGAGTTCATTATAAACAATACAGAAGTGGAATAAAAATCAAAGTTGTCTTTCTGTATCATACACTTTATCCTTAATACACCACGTGTGAGGTGCCTGTCTTTCTGGTATCTCGCCACTTGAAAACCCTTCCCCATGTCGCCTTTCTCAGAGCACGAGGACCCAACCACGCTCACGACCAACGCCGCTCTTCGAAGCCTCCGTGCCGCTCAGTCCACCTCATTCTTTGCACATAGAGGATTTAACTTTCCACCCTCCCTAAATGGCTCTGCAAAGCAAAGGGCCTTCTACCCTTTTCTCACCCTTTGGCAGCCTGGCAAACCCACAAGTACTTAGGAAAATTTTCACTTCTTCTTCTTCCCCCATAAGTCCTCATCAATGCAAAGATATGAAACGGGCCATCCTCTTTCCTTTCTATACACTGTCACCCCAAATATTCAAAGAGGGCAGCTTCTACAGTTTGAGCTGATGCCATACATCTAGTTTTAAAATTGTTCTTGCTCCGTAGTCACATAACTGCACAAATACACAAAACCGATTATGAAGTTATATGCTGTTGCCAATTTCCAAACAGCTTCTCACTAGGGGATGGAGGAAAACGGAGGAAATTCTTTTTCACTTCATATTCAGTATTTTCCAGTACTACTGATTCTCTTACATGTCTTCCACATAGCTCCAAATCCACAGTAGTCTGTGTCTACCTATTTTCACATTTTGGGATCCTTTGACAAAAGCGTTTAGTCTTTTTCACCTAGACAACGATATGGCTAAGGTTTTGCAATACAGAATACGGGGAGCAGAGAGTTCTGGAGTTGCACCAACTTGACTGCTATTAGCATACTGGCTGCACAACACTGGCCCAGCATGTGACCTCTCTAAGCTTCAGTTTTCTTACCTGTAAAATGGGGATGAGAAGAATAATTTAAGTATTGCGAAGATTAAAATGGAAATCATTCTAGGGGTCACATTTAGCATGGTGCCTGGCATAGAGAAAGCTCTTCACATACGCAAGTCGCTAATTACATTAATATTTCTATCCTCTCCCAAAATAATTATACACGCTTGTCTTTAGTTGTTTATTAACTTAGGAATAAAGTCTTGCCTTTGCAAAGTCCCAAAGCTCCTCATTTCTTCTTTGAGTGTTCTGTGCTACAATCAGCTGCTTATGTGTTCTAGGCCTAAGGGGATTTATTCTTCTTTTAGATAGAAATCAACCTTGTTTGGGTAGAAAATCAATGCCTTGACTCTCCTTGTGCAATAATATTAAAACCAAACACTCCCTTCCAACCTTCACCTGCCCAGTGTCCTAGCTCTAGCTGTATCACTGGTTAGTCATTTCTGTCTGATGTTGTTTGCTACATTAGTTCATATTATCTCTGCTTTATAGAGGGGGATGAAGTCTGGAGAGGTTGAGTCAGGTGTGGTATAGCCATGGAAGTAATTACTACATGCCTTCTGAGAGTCTGATTCGTAGAAGGGCCCCACACATGTTTCTTCATTGAATAAGTCATTCAGCAAGCACTTATCATACAACTAGGAAGCAAGTCAATAAATTGCATGTTCAGAGAAATTTTTAAATGGTAGGTTGACACAATTATTTAGCTGAAGGGTAAAGCTTATCCTTTTGTTGTCAGTAAAATCTTTATGCATTTGGGAGGCACTGTCAAGCCATTAGCAAGGGAACATAATGAAGCACTCAGGTCATCCTTGTGTGAAGGCCGAGGATGTGTTTCTCCCTGAACAAACAAACAAAAGCACAATGTGCAATCCAGCGAGAGAGTGAGACCGTCACCCAGAGTTTCCATCGTGGACCTACTGGAAAAAGCAAAGCAAGTCTGACTGACTGATTTTAGTTGGAAAATATAGTCTTCCTCCAGAAAGGCTGAGCACTGCTGCGAGGCTAAGACAGGCTCTAAATTATGCCTCTTCAGAGGAGGCTCAGCACTTCAAAGCAATTCAATCTGAGCCTCAGAGAAAAAGAGGTGACCTCCATGTGCCTCTCTGCAGGTACTGGGCTACTCACAGAAGTTGCCACTTACCAGGGAACAGGGCAG
The DNA here is from genome assembly GCA_033961575.1 of Aselliscus stoliczkanus. Taxonomy (NCBI): domain Eukaryota; kingdom Metazoa; phylum Chordata; class Mammalia; order Chiroptera; family Hipposideridae; genus Aselliscus; species Aselliscus stoliczkanus. Next base: position 36,647,398 of record CM066730.1, on the reverse strand, counting down.
CCCAATTGCCTCAGGAGGAGGCCAGCTCAATTCAGGGGCTGCGATTCTAAAATCCCTTGAATGTTTCTCAGTTTGGTCCCTTTCCTCCATACTTACCAACTGATCTTAGCTCCAACCTTCATATTTTTTTCTCTAGGCCCTGGCTTCAGCCTAACCTCCCTGTCTCTTGTTCAGCCCCCCATCTAACCTCCCTGCCTGTTGTCCATCACAGTTGTCTGACATTCTCTTTACCCATCTGGGCATGTTCATTCTCCAGTCAGGATCTTTCAAATCCTAGCATGGCATTCACAGACTAAATGCTTTGGCTTCTGTCTACCTATCCTACTCCATTGCTTTTCTCCCATTTTAGGTGCCATCAGGACTGACATTGCACTTTCTCGCATGTTCTGTGGAGGCTGACCTCTCTGTGCCTGTATGCAAGCTCTTCTGTTTGAAACACTTGTCCTTCATCCTCCTGGTAGTTCAGTCATCAGCTCTTCCCAAGTGCACACCTCTCCCCTCAGCTGGGCTAAGGGCCCCCTTCTCCCTCAGTAAACATCCTATGCTCACCTTTCCAAAGGAGTTTTTTTCCCTTCAAAGAGATCATCATTGGAGGCTAGATATAGATTTGGATATAGCTTACACACACTGTTTTAAATTCAAATTAAAATCCTTTCAAGCTTTAGTCTAACTGCCTTGTGACCCAACATGTTGGAGACAGTTTGTATCATGGTTGAACACAATCATTTTCAAATCAGGCAAACTGGGTTCAAATGATACTTCTGCCAATTACTAGTATGTGTTAGTGCCTGTTAGGATGATGCCAGAGCCTAGAGAAGGGATATTAAAGCTCGAGCTAAGATGAGTTGGTAGTGCTGGAGAGAAGGACCAAACTGAGAAACACTCAAGGAGTTTTAAAGTCACAGCCCCTGAACCTAGCTGAACTCCTCCTGGGTTCATGATAATTCTGCCAGTTACTTGAACAGTTTCCCTAACCATTGAACATTTTGCCCCTTTCTTTAACATACAGATAATACTGCCAATTAGGGTTTTGGTAAGAATTAAATTATACCATGTGTAAGTCAGAGCTATTTAGCACAGGGAATATAAATATATGTTGATTAATAAATGTCAAAAGTAATATATCACATTAAAAATGAAAACAAAAACAAAAGAAAACATTTTTTGACCTTCTCAGTCACAGCCTCCCTGATTTCTGTTCTGTGCTAGAACTTTCTTTGGTTCTGGGGTCTCAGGATTTTTATGTGATACTATGAAGGTCTACATCAGGCTCCAGAACCAGTGAAGGAAAGAGAAGCAGGTGCCTCTCGTAACCTACCTGATGGCGTCACCCTAAGGTTGACGGGAGGCAGCCCATGTACAGTAACTGACGCATAGTGGGCTCATGGAATGTTTAGATTGCCTTCTCACCAGTGATGGCCAAACTTGGTTCTTTGAGGTTGTTTCTTTCTTGGCAAAAGGTTTAAAGTCAGACTGTGCGAGGCAGGATGATGGCTACCCCCAGGAAGTGCACGTGCCCATCCTCAGAACCTGTGAATTTGTTAGGTCACACAGCACAGGGAAATGAAGGCAGCAGAGGTCATTAAGGTTGCTAGTTAGCTGACTTGAAAACAGATTATCCTCAAGTATCCAAGTGAACTCAAGGTAATCACAGGGTCTTTACGAGTGGAAGAGGGGGGCAGAAGAGGAGGATCAGAAAGAAACGTGACAACAGAAGTAGGATCAGTGAGATGGAAATGTTGCCTGTTTTGAATGTTGCTCATTTTGAAGGTGGAAGGCGCAGGCCATAAGCCAAAGCATGTGAGTGGCTTCTAAAGACTTTCAGAGGCAAAGGGATGGATTTCACCTGGAGCCCCCAAACCAACGCAACCCTACTGATACCATGTTTGTGTTCCAGTGAGACCCGTGTCACCCTTCAGACTGACAGAACTGTCTGATAATAAGTCAGTTATTTCAAGCCGTTAAGCCACTGGTCATTTGTTACAGCAGCAATAGGATATTACTATACAAATGAAGGAAAATTTCCGACGGCCAGGAGTCTGGTGGTCTGGCTATAGGACATTGTGTAATTCAAACAAAATTGCCTATAAAGTAAGGGACCGGATTTCTGGAGGATCTCATGGATTCTCATGTCACAGAAATCCTAACAGTCGATTGCTTCTGGTCCTTTATCTTACCAGCAGACTCCAGGGGAAGCCTAGGTGTCTTCACTTGTCATGAAAATGCAGGGGCCTGTCTCAGGGCTGCTCCCCCTGTGCGTGAGGGTCCATGGCTTAACGCAGGTACGGTGGCAGCAGTTCAGTAACATGGGCACACTTGTTAGCACTTTCATCAGAAAATGCCAGTAATGACCACCAGTTTAGTATAGTTCAGGAGCTGTTCTTAACTCTACTCCTCCCCAAGAAAAGAAAGAAAAAAAATTCCTATGAAGTATTATTATGTATATTTTAAAAACTAGGAAAATAGAACACAAGGTAAGCTAGGTGACTTACCCAAAGGTGCAGAACACAGAAATCATGGTATCTCTACAGATGTTTGGGTCTTTGTCCCCCAAGCCTGTGCTTTGGGCACCATATAACCTTGTCTCCCGAAAAAGCGTCACCTCTCTTTTTCATTTGGGAAAAGAAAAGCAGCTCGCATTGTGCTCCAATGTCTATCGCATCTTAGTTTATGAAATCCACCCCCGACCCTACCATGAAACCAACCCTGCACTCAGAGCTATTTGATAGATTAGATATTCAATACTCGCTCTTCCTAATAGATGGTGCACATCAGTCTGCTGCTTGTGGTACCAAAGAGCTATTGTTTCACAACAATATCATCATATAAAACTCATTGTATTTTCCCAGGCCCAGTGCTGTGATACGCAGTAATGTTGAAATCAGAGGCTATTAGGACATCTTCCCAGAACAAAATGTGTCCCAGAAGAAACAATGTGATGTGGTTTTCCTGGGCGCTTGTGTCCTCCCCCTGCAAGCTCACGTATTTTAAGTTTCACAAATAACACTTCCTAGAGGACTGCCAAATGCAAGGCCCACACAGAAATGGGGAACCCTAGGGGGCACGGGCGTGTGCTCACTTTCCTGAGGCAGATTCCGAAATATTACAGGATGTAAGAGGTGTTAGGGTAGGTTTCGTGAGGCCTGGAGGCATGAAAGAAAGAAGCCCATCATCAGCCTTACAATTGCAGGACTTTAAAGTGAGGCTAAGGGTTATGACCTGTTAGACTAGAAATTGATCATCTCCTGTGTTTCAAGTCCACTGCTCAGAGGGCCTTACACTGTGTGGGGAACTGACAGGTGTGGTCAGCACACCAGCTTGTCCAAATATTAAAGTAACTTGCCAGTTGGGTGTCTGCTCTCCTGACGCCATGCACACTCGTCTAGAAAGGAATGCGGTGAACAAGGAACCAGCAAATAACAGATTACTATGCTTTATGATTGACCCATGCATTTTATCCCCAAGAAGCTGGAGGTGAGATCAACCATGCATTTATTTATTCATTAATATAAACCATTTCATTAAATAGAATCAGTGTTCTCAAAACCCAAGCACATACTGTCTCAAGGAGAATATTATTTTGTTTTCTTTCTCCCTCACTTGAGACCAAACCACTACTTACCTCCTGTGCATGATATGAAATACATTTGAAAACTGGTTCCTGCCCTTGTGAAACTTGTCATGTAATTGGGGAGAAGAGAGTGTCACATGTGAAAAAACTCCAAGGTTACATAAGGCACCCACCACAGTGGCTGGGCACATTCAGGAACTGAAAATTAGTTGGCTGTAAAAGAGAATCAGCTCAATTAATGGCATGGACACTACATGCCATGATATTTCCAAAGAGGCAGCTACCAGTATGACCCAAGAGTGTCTGGGAATGTTCTAGAAAGCAGTGAGTGTATAAGCTGGATTTTAAAGACATTGATTGGCAGGGTTTGAGGGGTAGAAGAGAAAACCTGGTGTATCTCAGGTGACAGGCTGCTGCATGCCCGGCCGCATGTGTCCCTAAGTAGGTCTGGATGAAGTCCAGGATTTTTACAGAAAGAATGAGAAGGGGGTTGGAAAGGCAGGTCAACAGCCCTTGAGTGCTCTTGTAAGCGTTTATACGTGGTCCTTCAGGTAAAGGCAGCATTTGACAAATAGTTTTTTCTTTTTTTAAATCTGGGTAATGGCAAGTTCAAAGCACTGGCTGAGGAGCACTGGCCATGATGAACATGATGTACTGGGTGAGGCGGGGAGAGAGAATGGGGTGTCCAGCTGGGAAGGTTGCTTCAGGGATCCAGCCGTGAGAGAAGGGAGCATGAGAAGCAATGAGCGGGCGTGTTAGGTGCCAAATGCCTTACGTACAGGATCCTGTTTTATCCTCTGGGGATTCTGCCTAGTAGATACCATCATCCTTACTTTAGAGGCGAAGGAACTGAAGCTTGGGCAAGTATGATAATGTGCTTCAAGTCAAAAGACTACTATTTTTGTAGGACTTGTCTTGGCTCCACATTTGTCCTTTCTGCTTCCTCAGGCTGCTGGGAGATCATGAGCACGAAGCTACGGCGTGCCCTGGTCAGCCCCACATCTCAGGGACAGTAACAGCTCACACCCGCCTCGCAGTCACACACGCCGTCAACTCACCCACATCCCCTTTACCCAAAGGGCTGGGAAAGGGAATCAGAATACGGAGTGTAATAAATTCTCTCAGCAGGAAGAGGAGAAGTCTTCTCTTGTTTAGCACGTGAAGTCATATCCTCAGTGGATTCAGGGCTGCTGTGATCCTCATGATCTAACGCACGTGTGAAACTTCTTTTCCGGGTACTCTGGGGAAGATACGCTTCATGGTGTTTTCCTTTTGGCTTTTGGAAAGGCAGGTTGTATGAAATTCGTTATTTTGCCTCAGTGTCATCTATTCTCACATAGACAACCAAAGCTGTTCATGTCCTCTGCCTCATTTACAGCACTCTCCAGGTGTTGACAGCCTTGGACTAGGATGGTCCGTTGTGTCTTTTTTCCCACAGACTGAGAAGTGGATGGCTGCTTTTTTATTTTTAAAATTTTTAAATTTTTATATATTGTTTTGGTTTTTTCATCTGTTTTCTTAATTTCTAGATCCTGATATGGCATCTTGATTTACTGACTTGAATTATAAGTAACGATTGCTGACTACATCTGCAGTACAATAAACAACTAGGCATTTCAAATTTCTTTTTAGAAAAGTGAATAGGTGGATTGCTTTCTTCACAATATTGAACAAATGGACATGATTTGGGTAATTTCCTGTTGTGAAGCCTTAGTGTTTGCTTGTGTGTGTGTGATGACCACCTACAAATACTAACAGGAAACCATGTATTTTTTTTACCAGATAATCTCAGACCTATATGTTTTATATCGCTTTTTAATGATCTTTGCAAAGAATGTAATTTTAATAAATTTCCTATGTATTATTTATTTATATATAATATTTATTTTATATATCATATATGTTATATGGGATATATATTTATATATAGTCAATAATATTATCATTATTTAATTATTGAGTAATTCATTTTGGTTTCTTCCATGGCAGTATTCTTAAAATTTCTCTTTCAACCCATTCTCCTGTGGTGTAACAAAAACAGATAAAAAAACAAGTGGGTTAAGTTTTAGTCTGTGACATTGAAGAAATCATTTCTCCTCTCTGCATCAAATGATCACCTGCAAAATGAGTAAGTTGCTTTGAAGATGTATTACAAAACAGTTTCACCAACTCTCCAATTTTCGGCTAAAACACAAACCAAAAAAACCATGCGGTGTTTGCATCCAAGGGTCAGCGTGTTGACCTTCAGGTTTCCAAACGTCATAAAGCAGCTGGGCGGGTTTGACCTGATTGGTATGTGGCCTGGCCTAGAATCTCAGCTTGGCTGCCTGCACGGCAGCTGCCCACACTTCCTGGCAGCCCTTCTACAGCTCAAGCACTCTGCCTAGGTGGGTAAATAGGTCTTTGTACACCAGGTGGTCTTGGAATAGCTAAGTACATTAAAAGTGAAGTTTCTGGTTCCCAAACTTTCACCACTCAGAACTGTTGTTAAGTTATCCCACCATGGCTTCTTTTATTTTAAAGTTCTGCCAAGCGAATTGTATTTTTCATCTAATGGTGCTTATTCCTGTATTTGTGTTAACGAGGTAATATTAAATTATTAATCTGAGCTTCGGGTAAAACTGTGGGAACCAGTGTGACTCTCCAGTTAAAAGCAAATAAACTTGAATTGTTATTTCATGTGATCTGTTCAGAAGCAAATATATGATTTCCAACTGGGACAGGGCGTTACGTAAGGATGAAGAAGAGATATCTGGAATGACATGGGTGGGAAGGATACTGACTCTGTGGTCCTTCGTTAGACCTAGAGGGGAGGGGGATTCTCAGGGACAGCCAGGTTCTGGTTAGATCAGAGGAGACGTGCAGTGAAGTGCATATGTACGTAAGCTTGTTCACCAGCAAAGTAAAAATGAGGGAGAAGGGGAAAGGATTAGACAGCATAAATAGGTAACTACAGTATTGTCACAGGGATAGGAAAGACAGTTCGGGGAATATAATGTTGTTAAAATTTTGTGGGTGTCAGATGGTCACATGTTTTGTTAGGGAGACCACTGCATGGATGGAGTAGAGGCTTGATCACGGCACTGTATACCTGAAATTGATGTTGTATAATATTGTATACCAACTGTAATTGAATATATAGACAGTCACAGAATGTGGATTATATGGTGGAAGGGAGTCAAAGGAATTGTAATAGATAGTATGATATGGGGGGAGGAGTGGGAGGGGAGAATTGGGGGAGGGGGGTTGTCACTTTGAGGGGTAGAAAGTATAACTATTGCACTTTGTTGTACACCTGAAGCTAATTAAAAGTATATATAAATAAATAAATAAGTGTCATCTATTGTAGAAATAGGATGAGCTAACCCACAGTAATTTTGTGGCAATAAAGAACTTCTTTTTTGTAAAGTGAAAAAAAAAAATTCAAATGAAACTGCAGAAAAAACCCAGGAAGGAGGTTTAGGAAAGCACAGAACAATGTGAAAAGAGTATTTAACTTTAAGAACCAACAGTATGTGGGGTAAGCTAAGGTGACAGTCTTGGGGTAGAGTAATCCCAAGGTTTGCAACAATATTTTGCTGTAAAATTCCTTTGATATAATGTTAATTGAGGGTGAGGTTGAGGGAATTCCACCTGTTGCATTGTGTCTGGTCAGCTGGGGGCCAAAGTTAGTACAGAAATGGATTCTTAGTGAATTGAAATAGGTTCTGTTGTGCTGAAACCAACACGAGGACAGATGTCAAGTCTTCAGGGGCCTGATACCCAGCTATTGAGACAAAAATGAATGTTGGTTGAATTGTACTGATGATTTGATATTTCAAAAATATTAGATTGAATGAATGAATGAATGATGGATCCTATTTTCAACACCTTTAAGAGAATTCAGGGAAAGTCTAAACAGAGAATGGATGTGGGCTGGAGTGGAGTGAAGACGAGAGATGCCATCTAGTCAGCCAAATATGACATTCTTCAGGATTGGTTTCGGGGAGGCCACCTTGTTAAAGAAATACCACACTGATTTGTTGATAGAACCCTTGCTATGTAGTGACCATTAGATAGAACTCACACCCATCCCGAGGCCAGAGAAACAGGGTACTGGTCCTGGATTTGCAGCTAGTTTTCTGTGAGATCCTAAGAAGGTCTCAGAACAGAACCAAATTCAAGCCAACAGGGACCTTCAAGTGTTTAGAGATTGGTAAATCATTCAACCCCCTCCACCACCCCACCCCCTTCCGACCTCCCCTTCAGTTTATGTTGAAGGAAACTGAGACCCAAGGAAGGAAAGTGATCAGCTCAGGTTGACAGGCGAAGTCTAGCCTGGCGCATGTGTCCTACTTCCCACTGCCTCGTGCTTGGTCCCTACGAGCGGACCAAGATCCCGAAGAGCCCTGGGTCTGTAGCAGTCTCAAAAGTTTCCACAGTGCTTGCTAGGTTCCCCTCTTCTGAAATACCTCTAAAGTGTACCATCGGATGGTGTTCTTTTCCCTTTTGAAGTTTTTAGGTATCTTCTGGTCACATTTGACAAGTAGAGCAGAACTCATAGGGTGTGCAAAGGCCTGGTTTTAAGCCAGATACAGGAAAGCCTCATTAATTTGAGAGAATCAGCAAAGGCCTATCAAAATAAGATATTTGAGCCAAATTCAACCCTGATTCAAAACTCAGGACAGGCCTCTTTCATGTGGAGCAGCACAAACAGTGATCTATTGAACTATAGCACTATAGATCTGTTGAACTACGTGTTCTCAAGTATTTTATCAAGCTCAAATTTCTTGCTAAGTGAGAAATTAGTCTGATTATTCAATTTTAAATATAAATATATCTATTTTTAATTGTACATAGTCACTAGCCTTCAGTATTCTTACAGCGTCATCTAATGAAGGTTTTAGGTCCGTATCAAAGACTCCATTTGGTTGTACATGAAAGATCTGTGTTTGTGTAAAGAATTAATATTCAGTATTTTCTCCCTTCTGTTTCCCAGTCTAAGAGTCAATGAACTTGATGGTGGGAAAATTCAACTTCAGACAATTCAGTTAAGTGGATTTAACTTCATTCCTGAAGTTCTGGTTCACACATTGCCCAGTGAATAAGTTCAAATCATTTCGAGAAAAATTATGTTAAATTTTACTTTTCATGCAAACTAAAGGACATGAGGTTTGTCTATTGAAATTCTTCTGCGTCCTGGCATTGTTCTAATCACAGAGGTTGGAAAACTTTTCCTGTAAAGGAGAATAAATATATAGGTTTGTAGGCCACGTATGATCTCATAACTTTTTTTTTCTTACTCTACCTGCCATAACTCTTCATAAATATAAAAACCATTCTTGGCTTATGGGCCATACCAAAACAGGCATGGACCGGGTTTGTTCTGTGGGCCTTACTTTGCCTAACCCTAGATGGGTCTTTGAGTGGTGTGCCTAGGGGTGTGATAACAAATTCATTTCACCTGCATACACAGGTGTCCAGGTGAGTTACTGGTATTTAGTGTCTGAACTTAGAGGTGCTCCTAAGCTCTGTGCTTTCCTTGTTGGGGGATCATAGATGTAGGCACAGAATTTAACATAATCTGTGGACAGGACCCACATCAACATAGAATTTTTCATAAAATTCTGAAGGTTCAAAGAACTTCTAGATCTTTTCATAGATCTTAGCTTAAGCAAAACATGTTAAGCAAAAACGTGAGTTTTGGTGTTTTTTTTTCTTCTTCCCCCTGCCCCCTTCTTGTCCCCCAGGGAATCAGGTCATCATGCTTACATACTAGTACCAATATCTTCTAAGAGAACTTTGTGTAACATGATCAACATTCTTAGCATGTGACATTTTAAAAGCATGTGACATTTTAAAAGCCTGGCTAATATTCCTCTTGTAGTATGGTTGCCAATTCATTCATTTTGCTGTATTTAGATGTTTAGCTAATGGAGGTTTATTTTTATATAAATAATATGCTGAATATCTTTGTGCATCAGGCTTTTTTTTGTGAGTGTATTTCATCTCATAAGTGGAACAACTGGATCACAGGAGGAAAGCTTTGTAAGAATTTTGTTGCTAATTAGCAGTGTTCAGTGCAAAATGAATGCTATTCTTTTTTTTTGTCATCATAGGATATCTTCAGATGCTGTGCAGAGGGCACCATTATCTCTGGTGCTTATCCCAAATGTCACTTCTGATTTTGATGCTCTATGAAAGGTCTAAGGAATATGAATCCTAATCACCTTGCATCTTGAGTACCAAGCATCTGAATTTACTGTGTGTTTACCTGTGCCTCAGTGAGTAGTCAACCCTGAGATCTCTGTGGTTTGATGTTACTCTGGTAGAGATGCATTACATTTCTAGTAGAAGTTAATTTGGTAGAAATTACTTTGGTAGAACTGTCATTCATCCATCCATTCACTCAACACATGTCATTTAGTATCTAATTTGTTCAGTAGTGTCTGGACATTGAGAATATGTTGTCGTCATCATCATCATCATCATCATCATCATCACATAATTAATAGCAATAATAACAATAATAAAATACAGCGAAGATTTATATTATATAGTGCATACTATGTACCAGGAACTGTTTTAAGTGCTTTGACATATTTTAATTTATTGTACTCTATGAGGTAAAGAGGTTTAACATCCCATTTTACAGATGAGGAAACTGAGGACAAAAGAAGTTAATGAATAAGCCCCAAATCATCTAACTAGCTCATACTAGACCCAATTTTGAACTCAGGCAATCAAAATAGATAGCCCCTGGTCTCGTGCATGTCCCACACTGGTACAGAAAGAGTGTTCTATGTGAGGTGAAATTTTTACATTTCATTGTTTCAAGTTGTCTCTGTAGAGGAAATTTTGTTTGCAGGAGATGTGACTGAGACGAGAAGGTGGTACTGGATCAAGAGCTTTCTCTTTCTCTTTTCCTTGGGTTTCAGTCCAAGTAAACTCCACCCCCCACCCCGAGGAATTAACTCTTCCCTGAACAGACTCACTCAGACCTTGTTAGCAGATCCTGTGATGCAGACTCAAGTACCATCACACTTTGTAAAAAACCATTCATCAGTTAGAGAGCTAGTCTCTCTACTTGCATTTCCCAGAAAGTTATTTTCTGGTTTGTTCTCTAGCCTCATCTTCCTTTGGCTTCCCCAGTTTGCTTGTTATCCTCAGGGCCTAGCATACATTTCCAGGTCTTCATGCAAGCTCACAACAGGCTTTGAAGGTGTGGATCTCCAGTGAGTAACCATTGAACATTCCCGTTACCCTATGTTAAAGAACTATTTTCCTTATCATGAGAATATCTGTTCTCCACCCCCAGGTCATTCTCAGCTTCCAGACTCTGCTTGATACAGCCATGACTGTGACTGCCCAGGATGTTTTAGAAACTCAGAGCAGAAGCACACATTTTAGAGTCACACTGACCTGAGTTGTATACGCTCACCTTTATCCCTTACTAACTGTGTGACTGGGAAAACATATTTAATCAGTGGTTTCCCTCTCTCAAAACCACAGGTATAATTCCCACATTGAGACATGATAGAATGAATAATAACATTTATTAGGTCGTAAGTGCCCAATAAATAGCCTCTTTCTCTTCTCCCCAGACTTTAAAAAATAAACGTTTAGCGATTAGTTTGTGGAAAGAACAAGAAATATGGACTACTGAGACTTCAGCTCATTAGGATATATGCATTAAAACAGATAATGGAGTCATCAAAGTTATTTTCAGGTTGTTAAATGCAGACTGTGTTCCCAGTTAACATCAGAGCCATCTTCCTGAAACGCAGCTCCAAATTTTTCCCTCAAGTCCTCATCATCTCTCAATGGCACTTTGCTGCCTGTAGGATCAAGTCCAAGCCTCATGGCCAAGCACCAAAGACCCTATATAACCCTGAACAAAATGAATATTGAATTCTGATTTTTTTTTGCCACGCCCCCTCATGCAATTATGGTCCAGACAAGTTGAAATGCTCATTCATTACTCCTGGAAGCTTTCCTGATTCCATACCTCTGTGCATCCTCTGTCTTACTCTTGGCATGTTCTCTTTGTATTTCTGCCTGGTGATTATTCTTTAAAGGCTCTCTATATAGCAGTTACTCCTGGCCTCCACAACATCATGTTCTGACAAAACACACTTTTCACTTCTCCCTGGTACTTTGTGCTCCTCCCATCAGAACTTCCCGCATTCCATCTTGAGCTTATTTGGATGTGTGGTCAGTTAGTTCACTGGCTCAACAGCAGGACTGAGACTTTATCACCTTTTCTCTTTGCAAAATTTGGAACAGCACCTGGCACCATGGTCTGTCCTCTACAAATAGTTATTGAATGAATGACATAGATCAGCTGAATATAACACTTTGGCCCACTTTCCATATGACAAAACACATAGGGTAACAATGTCTCCCATCAAATAGACAAGAGGAGATGGAACCTCGACAGAAAGCAGGTATTACCAGCCTCAAAATTGGTATCCTTTCCCAGGGTGACCCTGGGAATTAAAACATGCATACACATATGCAAAACAGTGGTTTGGTTTTGGAAACATCTGTCTCCTCCCTATTTGTAAGATGTCTCAGCAATTTGGAGAGTAGTGAGGACTCAGATAGCCTCGTTGCAGGTTCCCATCAGAGGTTCAGCTCGGACCAATGAATGCAATGATTACAAAGCCTATCCTACGTTGTGCAACCCACATTCGCTGAACCATAAGTGATTTCCACTAAGCCGACTTGCCTATTTTGGAATTGTATTCGCTGCCTAGAAAACGTGCAGTGAGGCTTTAGCTAAAGGACCCAGCAGGAAACAACAGGCCAGATTGGCCTTGGAGAGAGGCGGGTGGCACAGGCTTGAAGGGGAGTCTGAGAAGCTCAATTGCTGATGTAGGCTGCATGATGGCTCTGCTGAGCTAAATTCACTACGGAGACTTGCCGTCCAAATTAGTAGATTTGGGCAGGCAGTGAAGCAGAAGGTTGTGGTATCGGTTTGAGAAGATTTACAGAACTCGGTTTTAGTATCGCATCCAAAACGGTTCCCTGAGCAGCATCACAGAAGAAGAGAAACGTAGGAAATTAGACATCATTTTGTGCTGAAGTTTCAAACTGTTCTGACTGTATTTTACTTTGATGAGGAAAGTTCTCTGGACACCACCTGTACTATTTTTTTTTTTCCAGTTGAAAAATATCTCAGTTATCAAAAGGAAGGCAAGATGAAAGCAGACCTTAGGAGAGATAGTTATATATTTGCTTTAACAGTAGAGTATGGATGACATTTGTAAGCTCCCCAAGGGCAGTGGGTTTGGTCTGCTTTGGTCAGTGCTGCATTCCCATGCTCTCAGAACAAGGGCTAGCCCCAAAACGAGTGCTTGGGGACATATTTTGGGATCTAAGGAATCACAGTGAAAATCGTGTTTTAAATGGCTAGTCATTAGACAAGTTGAGGTTCAAGTTATTGATGCAACTGTATATCAGCGTACCTTACAGAGTTCAGCAAACACCCCACAACAAATATGCACAATAACAGAGGATAATTAACAGCACTTGTTGGTTATAAAAGCAACAATATTAGTAATTGAAAAGCATAACTAACTCATAACAGTCTTGATGCTTCATATCTGACAAAGTATCCTTCCCCACAACGTGTAGGCACTTCAGTTATTGGTATGCACACTTGTGCTACAAGAACTGTCCAACAGGGGCTCGAGTTTTTGGTAGGACAGTGAATTTAGAGTCCTCATAAAACGGTGAAAGACATTACTTTTGATTGGGAAATACCCTATGTTTACTCACTTAACAAATGATCTGTAATTGACTTATTTTTAAGTAAAGTGGCCAGCAATGTGTACTCTCAGCCATAAAGGGCTCCTGTTGTTGGGCTGGATCACAGCGCTTGGGAACTTCGGCAGGATCCTCTCCATGACTGGAGCTCAGAACCCAAAGGTGAAGACCACCATCTTAGCGTCGTAGGTTCAGGGGCAACCGACATGAGCAGAAAACAAGGAGGAAGTGGTGAGGGACGATGGGGCCTCTGCCTAATTGTTCTATTTTTAAAACCTATTCAGTTAAGATTTGTTTTTTTTCTTTAATATGATGAATTTTTTGTTTGTTTGTTTTATTAGGCTATTTGTTAGACTATTTATGAAAAAGTGAGGCAGGTGTTGTGGCTATGAAGTCGGGAAAAGAGTGTTTGCCTGTAAGACTTTATTCTCTGAAGGTAGAAGTGGGAGGGAGCCTCAGATGATGCCATGTAGAATGCAGGTGACAGGATCTCCCCTCTCAATCCTAGCAATAGTTTATTTGTTCAGATGACCAGTCAGATTCAGGGTAGCCAAGAGGGCAGAACACACAGTTGAGGCTGGCACGAATAGGAGAGATTCCCAACGTGTCCTAGAGAGGCACCGAGTAACACTGCCTGGGGGCCTGGCTGGACATGGATGGATGCAGACTTTTCCAGGAAGATACATCCGGGGACCAGAAAGGATGTGGGATTTTCACATATCCAGTACCTAAGTACCCAGGGTAAGCCAGGTGCTGTGCTAAGCTAGGGACTGAGGATGAGATGCAGTCCAGGACTTTGAGGAACTCACAGTCTCGGTTCCCTGCCCCTCCAGTGACCTTGAGAAAGATGAAGGAAAGAGTGCCTATCAAGTGCTTCCCATGTTGCTTTCTTATTTCTCACTGAACTTTCGGAAGGAATGAGTCTTATCCTTGTAAGTGATACATAATTGGTATCCAGTGAATAAATAAAAGAATAAAGATTTTGGAGCTTAAAAGGAATTTTAGTATTTATAAGCTTCCTTAAAATAGAAATTTGCTACTTTATTTCTTTTAGTTGTTTTTTTCCTCTATAATTTGATTAATAATGACTTCAAGGACATGCGTTTCTGCTTGTGGGCTGGAATTGAATATCCTCAGATATGTTGTATGTATGCCATGTGAAAAGCTATATCCTCTAAATAGAAAATAGAAACCCTGAAGAAAGTGAGACATAGGAAATTTAGACAAGTTTCATAAACCATACAATGAGAGATTTGCCCAATGAAGACTAAAAACCAGTTCTGCTACTAAGACACTGCCTGTTCTACAATATGGCTCGTACTCCTCCTAAGAGATTAGCCCATGGCTGGGTTTTCAGATGAGACCCTAGATTCCAGGTTCAGGTTCCAAAAACTGATCCACTGAGATATCAACTAGGATGTGGGAAATATAGAGTGCTGAGACTCAGTTTAATTTATGCACACCCTAACCATGATTTCTCCATGTGATTTTCCCATTATGTTGAACAAAACATATTAATGATCTTCAGGATAATATCAATATAGGTCAACAAAGGAATTCCCCAATATGTTAATGTTTAGATTATGTCCAGTCTTTACATGCAACTGTTCAGTTTGCTGTTAACAAAATGTGCTCTAACTTGTGATGTATTGACTTAAAGTAAACTATTAATAAGAGCCAAACTTATGTCAATTTGTTTAACAAACACTATGGGAAAGTTATCTTGGAAAGATTAGAATTCCTGATTTTCTTTTCTTTTCTTTTTTTTTGACCGTGTATCTAGAAATTTTGTTACATTCAATTTATTAATTCTCATGGTTTTATTTAAATTCTTTTGAATTTTCTACAAACATAATCATGTAGTCTGTGAATATCTATTGCTGCATTTTTTCCCCCCTACAGATTCTGATAAGTCATTCTTCTCTTTCTTGACTTATTTCACTGGCTGTGATCTCTGGTAAAATGTGAAATAGAAATGGTTACAGAAGTCATGATTATCTTTGCCACTCTCTGGAAGAAAGCATTCAACATTTTATCAATAAGCCTAATGCTTGCTGTACTTTTATTTGTAGATAGCCTTTATCAGAATATAGATCTTATATATATAAACTAGGAATCTAGTTTATTCCTAGTTTTCTAAGAGTTTTCTTATTTTATCATGATTGATATTAGATTTTATTGAATACATTCTCTGTAACCATTGGTTAATCATATGATTCTTTTTTTGTTATTTATATAGTGTGTTTCATTGACTGACTTTCTAGTTTTAAACTAATCTTGCATCTTTATAACATTGGCTGCGGTATATTGTTATTTTTGTATACTACTGAATTTTGTTTGCTAATATATAGTGGTGGATTTTTGCATCTGTAGGTATAAAAGAGTTTGGACTGTTATTTTCTATTTTCCCTTATATTCCTAGTTTACTAAAGGCTTTCTATTTTTGTAAGGTCTTAGGCTTAATCAAGGGAATCTCTTGGTGGTTAAACTCTGACTTATTTGTCTTAGCCTGTGAGGGCAATAGAATTCAGTGTTCTTTCATTTTAGGAAATTTTATCCTTTTAATCAGGAGATTTTATCCTTTAACTTTAAAGACCAATGACACTAGAGCTAGCATTGTATAATGGGTGATACCTAGATACCTACACACCACACTATACATTGATCTCTATATCTGCCTATAAAATTATATAAATAGGACCTTTTAGAGGTAACCCTGTATACTTCTATACCCCATCTATCCCATGAAGATTCTTTTTTTACTTCTCTTTGAGGATTTAATAAATACACCTAGACATATTCTTTTAATTAAGGCATCTAGAAAGATAATAAAATATTTATTTTGAAAATTAGTGCCCAAATTATAGCAAAAATGAAATATAGCTCACTAAATTATCTATTGGGTCTTTGGAAAAGTCATGTAGTATTTTGTCTATGTTTTTCAAAAGTCATTATCTAAAGAACAAAGATCAATCAATGATATATTGCCTGTTTTGTTCAATAACTTTTTGCCATCTTTCAGTGAGCTTCATAATTTTCCTCATTCATAGAAGGACCTGTCTTTATTGGCGAAAAACTGAACAAGGTGCTGATTTACAGCCTCATCTGAATTGAACATTATACCACGCAAGGAGTTTTGAAGACAGCGAAACAAGTGAAAGTCTGATGACACAAGGTCAGGCGAGTATGGTGGGTGTGGCAACACATCCCATTCAAGCTCCAATAATTTTTGACAGATGATCAAACTTGTGTGTAGTTTGACTTTGTCACGATGGAACACAGCTCCTTTACAATTAACAAGCTCTGGATGTTTCTGGATGATGGATTCTTTCAAACTGTCCAATTGCTGACACTACACATTCAAATTGATTGTTTGATTCCTTGGTAGGAGCTTGAAAAACACGACACCTTTAAAATCCCACCACATTGAGAGCATAACCTTCCTCTGATGACTGTCTGCTCTCAATGTTGTTTGAGGCAAATCATAAGGTCGGGACCAAGACCGTTTGCACACCATATTGTTGTAAACAATCCACTTCTCATCACCAGTTATCAGTCACTTCAAAAAAAGGTGTTTTCCTCACGTTTAATAAGCATAATGCAGATATTTACATGTGCCATCAAATGAACTTCTTTGAGCTCATGTGGAACCCAAATATCGAGCTTGCTTACATATCCCAGCTTCTTCACGTGGTGAACGCTTGAATGATGGATGTTCAATGTTTCTGCAATCTCTCGTGTCGTGTAACATGGGTTTGACTTGATCAATGCCTTTATTTTGTTGTCATCAACCTCGGTGTGCCTCCCTGACTGAGGAGCGTCATTGAGATCAAAATCACCAGCATGGAATTTCATGAACCACCATTGGCACTGACATTCTTGTAACGCATTGTCACCATAAACTTTATGCAACTTTTCACGAGCTTGATGCACGTTCTTCCCTTTATGAAAGTAAAACAGTAAAATATGGCAAAAATGCACTGTTTGGTCTTCCATCTTCAACTTGTAAAATCTCCAAAACTCAACCAAATCACTCATTTTTTTTTTTTTAGAGTGAAGCTAGAACTGTTAGCTGTCCAGTGGCATAGCAATAACATAGATGCGAATGACTCTAGCCCTTCCAAAAATAAACTAGTGCCATCTGTTGCAAACATGCGTCATGACTTTTCGGAAGACCTAATATATGTGTGTGGACATGCACAGACATGAATGTACAAACACATACATATAACTCTATGCTTGTAATATTTAATTACCAATTTCATCTCCATAGAATACCTATAAAACTATTGGCTAGTATTAACTATTTTAGTAATTCTTGTGGTCTTTATCCTGTTTTTGTTTGCTTGCTTGCTGGTTTGGTTTTGTTTCTTTCTACGTCATCTTTCAAGTTGTTCCAGATCCCTTTACGTCTACAATGTACTCTTAGTCCCCAAAGCTTGTGAAATAATTATAGAGAATGTAAAGTTTCTCTTCAAATGCATGTGGTTGAATTTCCCCCCTCAATCAAGACCTCTATTTGCCATAAGTTAACACTTGAAAGTGAGGGTGGCCCCCAACCCTGAACAGGATGTGTTGGTGGACTCAGGCATACATGAGTGTAGTTAAGGAGTCAGGAAAGAGTAAATGACTTTTGAGCTGAGTGATGGGTAATACTTGGCAGGTAAAGAAAGTAAGGAATAATGTCCCAGATATCAGGAATAACACACAAAGGTCCTGGGTAAGTAGTAGGTGTTTAAACATACAAATCCAAACAGAAGGGCAGGAATCTTGGTTACATATAAATATTTTGGATTCATCTGTATTTAGAGGGTGATCTAAGCTAAGGAGAGATGGAGAAGACTTGGCATAAAATTCTGAGAATACCAGAATTTAAAGGATAGTCAAGGAAAAAATAGAAATTCACAAAACTCTGACTGGAGGAAGTAGAAGGGAAGGCATATTTATGGAAGGAAGTTGTCAACAGGGTGAGATGTCACCAAGTGAAAATTACTCAAATTTAACAAGAAAGACCTTGATTATCTCATATCTCCTCCTGTGTCTCATTCTCCTGCCTCAGCAAGGATGTTTAAAATGGACTGCTCTTTATAATCTGATCCTCTCCAAATATAGATTACATCATCAGGGGAACCCTTTGGAAACCAGTGTTTTGGTTATTTTTAACCATCATCATCATATCATTCTTGGAGGAGCAGTGGTGGAGGGCTGACCCTACAGAGCAGGGTCTGCCTCAGCAGGACCCTAGTGCCTGCCCAATCTGCCCCTTGGGTGTTCATCCTTGGAGGAGGCTGGGTGATGCTCCAGCTCATTTCAAAGCTGGCTGTTGGGGGCACCAGCCCCAGGACCACCTGGGAGGGGACCCACTGCAAGTCAAGTTCAGCTGCAGCCAGTGCCCCACCCAGGGACACCGAGCAGGGGCCACAAAGGAATCTGCAGATGGCCACTGCCCAGGCCATGCTTGGAAGTGCCTTAAGAGGCCAAGCCCCAAGCTAAGGTTGGCTGCCATTAATGCTGGGCTTAGGGCTGCTCAGCCAGAATTTCAGGCCACACTTAAGCCAGGTGCTACTTCTCTGGGTTCTGCAAACCTTTGAGAGACCCTAGGAAAGTCTGCAGCATGAGCTATGGCAGGGAGTTTGTATGAAAAAGTCACAGGAAGCACCCTGGGTGTCCCTGAAAGTTGGGCTGGGTCTGAGAATCCTCAGGGCATGGTGAACAAGTGGTGTCAGCCAGTTTAATGGAGACTCAGATATAGCAGCTACCTGCTTCTGCAGGCTGGGAAGGGGGAGGGCCCAACAAAGAAACAGTGGCCTCTGCCAGCTGCTCCATCCAGGGCCCCTCCACTGCCCCCCTCCCCGCCTGAAGCCATACAACTCAGTTCCCCATTATATTTCCTGTTACCTCTTTAGCTGCTGCCCAACACTGAAGCTCAGAGCCAGGGATTCTGTTAGTAAGTCTGCACATGGTCCTTTTAAGAGGAGTTCCTGGGAGTGTAGCCACACTCATTCTCACTCAGTCACAATCTCCACTGGTTTTCACAGCCAGAAATTATGGGGACTTCTCTCCCTGGCATTGGAACCCTGGCCTGGGATGGGGATGGGCTCTCTTTCTCCTTTGGGGTTTGGGGAGATTCCCCACAACTGAAATACCTCTCCCAATTTTAAATGGCCACACATCAGTTTGGGAGCAGCCCATTCCACGTCTCTGTCCTTTCCTACCAGTCTGGAGATGGCTTCTTCTGCGCGTCTTTAGTTGAAAGGCTTCAGTTCAGCTTGATTTTAGGAGATTCTCCATAATAGTTGTTTTGTAAATTAGTTGTAATATTGATGTTGTTGTGAGAGAAGGTAAACACAGCGCTTACCTACTGTGCCATCTTGACCAGAAAATCAGAGTGCCAAATTATTCTGCTTTCAATCCTACTGCTAATTAACTTTTGTTTTAAACAACATTTTAATTTAGCTTATTGTACTCTAATTATACCCAACTTGAGATAACACCAGTTGGTTTTCACATGTTAGTTGACGAATAAACTTTCACTCATTTTTATTTTTCATCATTGTGCTTCTTCTAGACCCTTACCCAGAATTTTGTTGATAGACTCTAGGATTGGAGAGCCAGGTAATTAATATTATATACCAATACTTTTTAAAATTAAAATTTATTGGGGTGACAATGGTTAGTAAAATTACATAGGTTTCAAGTGTGCAATCCTGTAATACATCTATATATCACATTGCATGTACCAGTACTTTTAAACCATATTTCCAATAATTGTTGGTAATTAATTCTTCTCAATAGATTTTAATATTATCTGTCAACCAGTTCTTTTTTTGCCTGTGCTTTAACCACAATTTTCCATTCTTTATTTAATTTTTTTTAAATTCAGCACCCAGATAGCCAACATAATTTTCATTTAATATTTTGGAGATAATGATTATTTGCATATATGTGGCTTTAGGTTCTTCCTTTCACAGCATGAGTTTTCAGAGCATACTTTTCTTAAAAAGATCTGTAGATATTCTTCTCTGTGTATTTAGGGTTTAGGAGGGGAAGCCTGGAGCTAACTTAATTTTTGTTATTTTTTTCCTATCTTTCGGATTTTTGTCTTCATTTGATTTTTTTTTTGAGGGCAGTGTCACTGGCCCTCATATGTGGGACCCAAACCGGGGCTGCTGGCTTCTCAAGCGAGCGCTTAACCACTGTGCCACTAGGCTGGCCCTGTCTTCATTTGATTTTTAAGTCAGCTGAATATATCTTGATCGTTTTTCACTAACTTAGGGAACATTTTATATTCATAGAATGAAATTTTACTTAGCAATAAAAAAATAAAAAGAAAAATGAACTGTTGCTACATTTAGCAACATAGATGGATCTCATAGGCTGAATGTCAAGTGGAAGAAACCAACTAGGACTTCATTTAAATGAAATTCAAGAATAGGTGAAACTGATAGATGTTGGCTTGCGGGTACTTTCGGGGAGATACAAATATTGTATATATTGATCTGGGTGGTATTTACATAGATGTACACATAGGCAAAATGATCAATTTGTACACGTAAGGTTTGGGAAAATTATTGTATGAATTTCATGTGCCTTTCCAGTTATATGTTTACTGAGAGAATTAATGTGAGTTAATAGAATTGGAGTCATGACTACAATGCTAAACAGGTTTTCATCTTTTTTTTTTTTGGTCTCTTGTCATTACAAAAAAGGCACAGTATTGGGTAGGCCCCTTGGGTTTTAGAAACAAGGCATAACAGAGTTAGATGTGATTTGCCCCCTGAGTTCCTGGGAGACCTAAAAGTTTGCCAGCTTTTAAAAAGAGCTCACACCAGGTAATGATACTCCAGCCAATTCCAGCTGCAGCGGAGCCATTCATCCACCTCTGCTCCTATGAACCTGTGCGTCCAATATTGCTCAAAGCATCAATAGCAGACGAGGAAGCTCTATGGATGTTGTGGCAAGCCTTTGAAGGTCAAGTTACTGCAATATCTCCTAGGGTTCTAAAGCAAATTTATAACCTCTTGAGCAAGCAGCAGCCTATGTCTCAAAGTAGTTCTTGGATGATTACTAGGCATTAGTAGAGCCCATAATAGGTTCAGACAATGTATTGTCCTCAAGCTGGTCTGGCCTACTTTTGTGTAGCCCATACCTAGGAAGGGTTTTTACATTATTAAAAGATTGAAAAATATAAAAAAGCCAAATAATATTTTCTGGCATGTTAAAATTAGATGAAATTCAAATCTCAGTGTCTGTAAGTAAAGTTTTATTAGAACATATGTCTGGCAATTAAGTTAGCAAACCTTTTGCAACAATGTTGCTAACCTTTTTTGATATCAGAGGGACTATTCACTAGGAACTTATACCAACTGGACAAACATTTAGCTGAGGTTACTATTTGAAAGTGCTGAAAAAGCTGCATGAAAAAGTTAGATGACCTGAACTTTTCACCAACAATTCATGGCTCTTGCATCACAACAATGCACCAGCTCACACGGCACTGTCTGGAAGGGAGTTTTTAGCCAGTAAACAAATAACTGTATTGGGACACCCTCATTACTCACCTGATCTGGCCCCCAATGACTTCTTTCTTTACCCAAAGATAAAGGCAATATTGAAAGGAAGACATTTTGATGACATTCAGGACATCAAGGGTAAAATGAGGACAGCTCTGATGGCCATTCCAGAAAAAGAGTTCCAAAATTGCTTTAAGGGTGGACTAGATGCTGACATTGGTGCGTAGCTTCTCAAGGGGAGTACTTCGAAGTGACCATAGTGATATTCAGCAATGAGGTATGTAGCACTTTTTCTAGGATGAGTTCGTGAACTTAATTGTCCGACCTTATGCCAACTCATTTGTTTACCTATTGCCTGTGGCTGCTTTCACGCTACCACAGCAGAGTTGAGTTGACGCTACAGACTGTTATGGCCCATGAACCTAAAACATGAGGCCCCTTGCACAAGAAATTTGGTAACCCTTTGACTAGATGCTTGGTTATGGGTCACTATGCTATCTAGGCTTCCTATCATGTCTTGGGTTCCCCTTGGAATAAAATTGAGAGTTTCTAGCAGCAATCCATTATCAATTGGAAGTGTATTTACAGAATTGGATCATGCAAGTTCTCATTTTGCGAGTAAATTGCATGAGCTGTTTCACATTTCAAGGGTCCTACTTCTCTGCAGTGTCTTCCTGTAACTCACATCTATGGCCACCTGGAAAGTTAACCATAAATCATGTACTCAGGAGGAAAATAAATCAAGCCTGGTTTACACAGGGCTCTGCCTAAGGATTGGTGTAATGAGAAGTGGACAAAGGGATCATTACAGCTTCACTTAAGAGGAGACATTACATAATAGTGGAGGGGAAATCCTCCCCATTGAGTAGAACACTGGAAGTATATCTCAATATTCACTTTTCTTTAAGAAGAGATAGCTTGAAATATTAGCTCACAGACGCTTATGGGTACTATTAATAGCTAATCATCTGACCAGAAGATATATGGATGAATCTCCTAGAATAGGCTTACAATGCAAGAATATTTATGTTCCATATGAATGCTGACCAAAAACAAGATAAAATAAATGAACCAATGAAGAGAAAAAAACATTCTGGAAGGAGAATTCACTGTCCAAATGGAATAGATGTGGGTCAGCCCCATTTTCCAGCCACCCAGATGGTTTCCCAGAGGGTCAACCAAGTGGCCACAGTTTCTGTGTCCACAGCTTTACCTCGTAAAAGCTGGCCTGTCTTCTCCCATTGCCTGGTGCCCATCTTAGCAGTGTCCGGCTCTGAGCCCCAGAGAGTCTATTATGTTTCTTACAGAACCAATCAGCTACCTAGCAGTAGATTGATTATATTTGACCCCAATCATGGAAGAGGTAATTCTTATTGAAATCAACATTTAACTGTCTTTGATTTGCCTTTCCTATTGCTCATGTTTTTAACAATACTACAGTTCAAGGACCTACTGGATGCCTTTTATACCATTGTGGTCTCCCATACATGGTAAATTACACAATATTTATTTTTCAACAGATTCACTTTATAGTTAAAAGAAACAAAGGTCACTGGGTGGATGCATTATTTAGCCCACCATCCGGAAGGAGCTGGCACTGTATAGTGGCAGACTGGGATCAGTTGTGGCACTAGCTGCAGAAACACCTTCTCCCCCTTGATACAGAGTGTGTTCTGAACAAGTAACCGATATATGGTGCTGATTCTCCCAGAGCTCTGAATGATGGGACAGGAATGTAAGAGACAGACTTGGGAATGGTGGCATGTGTCACAATTCCTTCTAATTAACCACTTGCACACTTTTTACTTTCCCCCTTTGCTGCATTTGTCTCTAGTGGTTTACAGATTTTAGTGCCAAAGGAAGAATGCACCCTCAGGGGACCCAATAACAGTTCCGTTGCTTCTGCCAAGCCATGTCAGGTTCCTCTTAACCCTAAGAAAACAAGCTAAAGCAGGGATCGTGGCATTGCCTAGGATGATTGAGTCCAGCTTTCCAGGGAAAATAAGGTCACCGCTGCCTAATGGGGGTAGCACAGTATGAATGGCATACGGGGACTGCCTGGAACAAAGGGGCACCTCCCGGCACTACTAGTGTTAAATGTTAATGGTAAACAACTCCAGTCCTATGTGTCAGGACCCCAAGTATCCAGATCTATTGGGCATAATGATTTGAGTCACTTGTTGCAGGATGCTGCTAAGGCAGATAAGGGGAAAGTGAACAAAGAAAAAAGTCATAAATATCGATTACAACATTGTGAACGGTTGCGCATTTAAATACTGGAGCATCTACCGGTATTTCCTTACATAGTTAAATAATTTAACTAATGTCTTCTTTTTCCTTCAACTACCCCCCATACTTAATAAAGAGTATAAGGGTGATAGATACAGAATATGGTGAAATTGCAACCACCTATAAAAAAAAGAGGTATCACCAGGATATGTCGAAATTGTACCTACATTGAATAAGCAAAGGTATTTTAAAAATCTCTTTCCTTGGGGAACAATTTTGTCAGGGGTAAATATTAAAATATGTATTTATTTACATATGTATGTATTTTTAAATTGTAGATTTGAAAGAATGTGTATTTGGATGCTGTTCACTAAAGGAGTGAATGGTATTGACAATTGTCAATTTAACTGCTCAGCAGGAAACACTCTCTCTATCTTGGTTGAAGGTCTAAATAGATGGGAGTCCGAAACTGAAAGGAGGAAGATACTTATTCTCCTGGCTCCTGACAGAGTGTGGTCCATGGACAGTGTAGTCAGTCATCAGCTCCCACCCATGAAGTTTAGAATGACACAGACGGATAGAGCTGTCAGAGGTTGTCTGCAGCAGTTGCAGTGGGGTCAAGACTTCAGTGACGAGATAGCGGGTGTCCAAATGCCAATCTCTGGGGGCATGATCTTGTCTTTGCTGCTGCTCCCTAGGTTCATGCCAGCCCTCCAGTGAGCTCCCTGGTTCCTTTTCAATAAATTCCTTTGGCTTACATTCACCATCATATTCTGTTATTTGACATCGAGATTTCTGCCTCATTCAGTGGGTCTGGTGAGCAAGAGTCTGAGAGTAGCAAACAGAAAACCAGGGTCAGTGTCAGTGGCTTGCAAGAAGCCGAGGTCTAGGGTTCAAGAGGACATGATTTGTTCTCTAAACGAAGAGCAAAGAACAGCTTCATAAATCAGGATGAAGCCACGGGTTCCTAAGACAGTGACTAATGCAATAAGTCAGGAGAGAGCAAGACATTGATGAGTAGAATGCATCTGTCATTTTATGGTGCATGGAGCGTCTTCTCATTGATTTTTTTTTAATATATATTTTTTGAGGGCAGTGTCACTGGCCCTCACATGTGGGATCCGAACCGGGGCCGCTGCCTTCCCAAGCCAGCACTTAACCACCGTGCCACTCAGCCGGCCCCATCATTGACTATTTTTGATCATTGTTTTAACCCAGTGGTTTTCAGAATATGGTCCCTGGAAGGTCCTTTTTCAATGAACCTGTAGTGTCAAAACTGTTTTCATAACAACAGTGAGACATTATTTGCCTTTTTTTTTTTTTTTTTTTTACTGTGTTGACATTTACTGGTGGAGCAAAAACAATGGTGGACAAAAATGTTGGCCGTTTAGCATGAATCGAATCGAGGCAGTGGCGCCAAACTATTGTAGTTTTCACCAGTATGCACTCTCAGGAAAAACAAACAAACAAACAAAAAAGACAATTTTGCTTAAGGCTCTTTTTGATGAAGTGATAAGAAATATTACTTTTATTAAACATCTATCCTTTGAGTATGTAGCTGTTTAATGTTCTGTGTGATCAAATGAGGAGTCACATAAAGCATAGGTTCCTAGGCTTTCTCCATTAGTGTCTCAGTGATTTGATTTATGGTAGCCCCTAGATCAAAAGAAACAAACAAAACTACCAGTTTTGCTTTTCTCTCTCTCTCTCTCTCTCTCTCTCTCTCTCTCTCTCTCTCTCTCTCTTTCTTTCTTTCTAAAGATTTTACTGGGGAATGGGGGAGGGGAGCAGCGTTGGGGAATCTGGGAAGGTGAACAGACAAGTTGCTGTCCTTTTGTTCTTCAGTCTAGTTGTGGAGGACGTTGCTTCACTGGCCCCTGTTGGTATCATCATTGCGCTCTTCCCAGATGAGGCAGATTGGTATCTGGCCATTGGACAGAGGCTCATGGCAGCTCAAGCTGACTGCTGCCTCTCATACTGGCTGCCCACCACTCATGGTAGCTCATGGCAGCTCACTGCTGCCCCACTGCAGCCTACATAGTTGCCGGCCACTCACGGCAGCCCAGCTCCAGGTCATGCTATTGTTCCTCATCTTAGCTGTAGATGATGCAGCGTCACTGGCCCATGTGAGATCTGAACTGGCGGCCCTGCTGCTCAGAGCTCGTGCTCCCAAGCCAACTCTTGACCAATGAGCCAATCTGCCGGCCACAGTTTCGTTTCTTAAGTAGTTAGGTCTAAACAATTCAGGAGCCACTATCCTATATATATGCATAGAAAGAAACAATAATATGTCATTAACACAAATGAAATACTTCTTAATGGGCTGTGCCAGCCCCTGTTTCAAATCTTGGGATCAGATTGGACTCCACTCCCTTCTCTTGTCACATGTTGGTTTTTGTCTGATGTCCAGTAGGAATGGCTGCGTCTCCCTTGAAAATGTCAAATATCTGTGGTGCTGCACTGAGTCCTTGGTGCCCTAGGGGTGCCTCAACACCCAGTTTGGGAAATGGCATAAAATATTCCTGTTGCGTACCAAGGTACAATGTACAAGGAAAAGAACTCGTACAGTTTCCGGAGCTGCAAGTAGAACCACTGGAACTGCAGAGAACCCCACTGTTACTTGAAAGTACAACTGACAGACAGTGGCCCTTCTTGAGGATTTAGAAGATACTTTCTCCAAAAAGAATGAAGTGAACTTGTTACATCAAGGACAATAATTGATAGCATTCTTGACCAATGATAAAATTCAAGCTTTCAGATAAATGTTAGAATTTGTAAAACTTGTTTCTAACACCATGAGATTGGCAGCTTTCAATATTTAAAGGCTTCTCTAATGAGATCCGTAGTGATGTTAACAAATGTGCTTTTTCAATATTGAAATACATCAACATTTTGAAAATCTGCAAAACTCAATGAACTGATATTTTCCAAATGACCAATGGAACCAAAAGTTCTATGAGCAAAAAATCCATTCAAAATGCAAATAGAGAAACAGATTTTAATTCAGCAGATTATAAAATGTTCACCGATGTAGTTTCAGATTCCACATTGCAAGTAGGCAGAAGCTACAACTTCTCCAGTTTTAGCATAGTATCAAAGCAGAATATCCATAATTATCTTGAAAAGGGTTATTCAAATACTCCTTTCCCAACTGTATATCTAGAGAGGCCAACTTTTCTTTGTGCATTTCAACCAAAGAAGCATATTGCAACAGATTGAATGCAGAAGCAGAGATTAGAATTAGTTGTCTTCTAAGCCAAGCATTTAAAAAGATGTTTCAAAATGCAAAAAAAATGCTACATTTTTCATTAAATTTTTTGAAACATAGTTTTTTTATAAAAATCTTTGTTAGCATAATAAAAGTTTTGTTTTTATAAGAATTAATTTTTTTTTAATTCTCAATTTTGACTTCTAATCAAGTACTACTAGATAAAAACCCATATTTAAAGAGAACAACAGCCGGCTCTTTGAAGCCATCAATTGTTGATCAGGTTTGAAAGGGTTCCTGAGAACAAACACTTGAGAGCCATTGTTTTAGCCTTCGGATTAGGCAGAAAAGGGTTTACTACAGATGAGGGAACTATGCTCATGAAGGTTAAAATGTCACACCCAAGAGCATAGGATGTAGCCAGTAGGGTCAGCATGTGAATTTAGGTCGTTTCCCTGTGTTTTATGGGTTTTTTGTACAGTTTAGTTTAAAAGCTTAATCATGTAAAAATAGGACAAGGGCCCATTTAGAGCACCACGAAACAAAGCCAGCATGGATGTAGCAGCGAAAGCTAATTAAACTCTTTGAACTTGAGCTGTTAATAGAGTATTTATCTAAACGGTCTAGGCGAAAGCCAAAATGTGTGACTAGAATGCTGTGGGAGAATAGGATGAATCAGGCCTTTCGAGAACAGGTAACATTCTTTCAGAACAAGGTATGACCTGGGACCCTGAAATGACAGCCAAGAGGCATATACTCTTGAGGAACTCATTGGGAGTAGCAATGTGGAGGCTGTATGTTTGTCTCAAGGCTGCCCTTTGGTGACATGAAACCTATTTATTCTAAAGCCACAGTCTGTCTTCATGCTTTCTGAGGCCCTGGCAGTCGCTGGGTCATTCGAGCAGGGTCTTGGGCATGTGTGAAAAGGTGATGCGTCATTTCAGAACACTGTTCCCAGTCGGGGCAGCCAGTGGTCAGAGCTGTCGCTTTTCACAGCAGCAGCTGCCAAGGGGTAAAAGACCTCTTCTTGATGCTGTTTCTTTTTAACTTTTTAATTTATTTTTTTTGAGAAGTTGAAGAAAGGGAGATATGCAGGCACCACATTAGCAAGCGAGTTCAAAAGCCTGAGTCCTTGCAGCTTTCACAATAGAAGATGTTTCTCTATGCTGGACTCCTATAGAAGAGACCTGTTTTTATTCTTTGCTGAATGCAGTGGGGACAACTTAGACCTGGAAGGGTTTTCTGGGGCTGTCCTATTATTGAAAAATCAATAGCTACACTAGATAGGGCATTAGGCCACATTATGAAACCTAGACTACAAATACCCTTTAATGTCTATGGAATCATGGCTATTACTGGGCAATTGATCTTGGCTTTATTACAGTTCTCACTCCCTGTTATACATAAACATAGCAGCTCTGGATACATTCAGGAAGATGGGTTTCAAAACAAATGCCGACATTCAGAGAGAATCTGAGCAGCCAAGCACATAGGATTTTTATTATCAGGCCCATATTCTAGTGGGAAAGAATGAATTGAGCAGGGGCGCCGAAGATAACACCACTCGTATTGTTAAGAAAGGGAGGCTGCTTCTCTAGTTTGCAGGTAAATAGCAAAATGTCCTAAGAATAACTCATGAAGATCAAACAGGAAGCAAAAATTCCCCTTTCTGAACATTCTCTCTCTAATGATGTTTTATACCAGTTGACCATGGTTCTGAAAATTTCACCATGATTCATTCCTAACAGAGGCTAAAAATGAAAGGTCCCTGTTAAACACTAGCTTGTTCCTACTGAAATGCTAACATATTAACTGGGAAGGAGTTTATTAGAGCAAGATGAGGGTGAAGGTAAGGAGGCTGGTGTTATGGGATAATAAATCTTATTGTCTGTAAGATGTATTGCAAGTAGGGGAGGGGTGGAAAAATGCATTAATAAACTACTGCACAGTGTCTCCATAGCTATGATTTGAAATCGTTTTGAGGTGGACATTGCTCCCTGGGAGTTATGTGTATATGAGAAAAAGGTATATTTGTCTCTGTCCAGATAGAGATATGAACAAAGGGAAACTTAAACAGCAGACTTAGCCTCAAGGTTTTTCTATTATTAAAACTTCTCTGGAGCCCACATCTGGATGAAAATATCAGCGGAATAGTCTTTTGTTCCCAACCATGTGAGTGCTGACTGTAGCGAGCACACATCTAGTCAGAGGAGTTCCTTGTTCTCCAGCCCCCATCCTGCAAGATAAAAGGGACTCACAGCATATCTAGAATATTCAAGTGGCCTTGCATCAATGACATTATACATTTACTTGTTCACTAGTCACTTAGTCACTCAATAAACATTTAAAGAGTAGTCACCTACTTCATATCAAGCTCTGATTTATGAGTCAAGTTTCCATATGAACACATGGCTGGGAAGAGAGAGGGCCCCCCATGGCTGAAAAGCTTGGATGTTAGCCTATAAACAATGGGGAGCTGTTGGAGGGTGTTGATTAGAAAAATAACATGGTCATATTTTACTTTTAGACAGATCAACTGAACTACTACAGTGAATTTCGGTTGGGGGAAAAAAAGCCTGGGAAGAGGGAAAATTAGGAGGCTATTTCAATATTCCAAGTAAGAGGTGATATGGATCTAAGCTAAGGCAGAAATAGTAAGGATAGAGAGGGAGTACTGGGCTGAGAAATAGGGGCAATGGGATTTGGTGCTGGATTGCCAGTGAGGGACCTGATAAACTTTTGGAGTCATTGCTCTGTTGCCTTTATGCTAAAGGATTTTAGCTATAGTAATGCTTCCCCTGATTAATTCTAGACCCAAGTTTGGCAATCTGATGTCTGTGGTTAAAAATGGAAAGGGGACTTTAAGAACATGGAACAAAAAAGAGGGAAATTATCAGCAATCTTTTTTGTTTAGTGTTGGACTGAAAAGTTTTTCTACATAGGTTGAGATTCAATTTCTTCTTTCATATGTAGACTCTAACCAAATAATTGACTTTAATGAGTGATGGATACTAATCATTGTGTTGGGCTTGATATGGAGAAAAGGGAAGACATGGCTGAAAATGTGCTCACCATGAGTAAAGGGGAAAGGAAGTGATATTTAGGGGCCGCCTACTCAACACCCAGCAGTTGTTTATAATGTGTGTATGATTATCAGTCTTCATGCTGATACTCTATGATAATTATCATTATTTGCATTTCAGTGATGGTCATGCTCAGTCACCTGACCTTAAGATCACTGAGCAAATGTGTGACAGAACCTGGATCTGAACCTAGGTTTTTCTGACTCCAAAGGTTGGTTCTTTCCCCCCATTCCTACCGTTTCTTACTCTACAGGATTGCATGTTTAACTGATAAGTAAATACGAGTCGAAGCATTAATAATTCTGCTTTTATTGAAGAGTGACAGAACCTCAATGTCTAGAGAAGGCCAGAGCATAGGAATTGATGACAATAGAAAGAATATGTTGAGTTTTTAAGTTTCTCAGAGGTGTTTGGGTCACCTTTGAGAAAAGATTTGGTTACTGTGTTTCCTAGCAGGTGGGGAAAGAGAAGTTATTCCTGGCTGTGTTTTGCCAAAGGCAGGATCTTTGCCTGTGGAGACTGGATTTTTTTTTCTTAACTGCATATTCTTCATAATAGGCTCAATTTTAATGCTAGCGCAATCTCCAATATGTGAGAAAGAATTGCTTGCTCTAAGCTGGCTGGATTCTACTACCTGTGGTGTTTTTCCCATTAAAAATTATTTTATGTATAACCCAAATGCCCTGTTTCCCAAAACTGTCCAAAAAATAAGAGTACATTTCATATTTAATACCAAAATTATACCATGAGCACTTCTGACCTAATTGTCCTTCTTTATACCGCCATTTTTACTCTTTCTGAGGGTTCTCCAGGATACTAACTCATCTGTTTTCAGAAAGGGATCCCACAACATGTTTTTCTGCTCAGGGCTTATTTTCATCTTACCACTGTCAAATAATAAAACAAATCTGAACTTAATAAACAGAGGCTTTAATTGAAAGGGTTATTTCTCTGATCATGTGGTCAGAGATTTCGACTTTTCATAACTAGAACTCTCTGACTCTGATCATCAAGGTTTATCATAAAGGTTGAGGCAAAAAAGAGGTTTTTTTCTTTTATGGGAAATAAATAAGGCTAGAAATAACCAGGTTTGTGGAAGAGGGTGGGTGACAGGGTGGCTTGATCAGATAGATAGCAAATCATAGAAAGTTTGACTCTGAGGCCAGCCTGTTCTTGGGGAGGAGGCTGGGTATTAAGGAGAAGCTGTATGCTGGTTCAAACTGAGAACAGAGCCCAGAAGCTTTGTATGTGGGGGGAAACTTAACCAAAATGGGTTAACAAGCATTTTGTTCTGATTGATGGGGGTGCAGAAGCATCACAGCTAATCATTTATGAGACAAATAATGGTGATTTGGAGGTTCAGTGTTTGGTCTTATCATGTGTAAACAAAGGGGCATCTGTGACTTTTAAGTCACAGGAAGAAAGGAGAAAAGCACATCACAGGGAACACCTCATAGCACCATGTGTCGTCACCGTTACTTTTAAGTTCAGGTTCAAGCCCAGACTACCCTTTAGTTTCAAGGTGCAAACAGTGTGTTGTCATTTCCTGTGCTAGGATCAACCTTTTCACAACATGATACAGTGGGACTATTCACTAAAATAAGGTAAAACCCAGCCTTACTCAGAGAGTGACCTTGACTTTGGGCGCCAAGTGAAGTTATTAAGATAATCAAACCAACAAGATTACATACATTCCATAAAGGCTGATATGGAGAATCTTATGTCCAGTTAATATTTAGCCCAGCCTTGTTCTTTTCACAACAGCTCTTCTAGGATGAGACATAAAATATGGTGGCATATCCTTGCCCTTATGGAGTCCTTTCCATCTCAGCTTGCTTCTTCCGATAGCATCTACCCAGATAAGAACATACAAAACTTGCTAAGAATAAGCAATTATTTATAGGCATAGTAGTCTAAATTTACCTAGAAAAGAAAACAATCTCCAAAGAAACATGTCCTGGAACATTCTGCCCTCAGGTGGCATGTCCCACCTAAATAACTCCTGTTCATCTTTCAAGCTTCAGCTTCAGTATTGCCTTCTCAGGAACCCCCACCCCCCCAACTTCTCTTGCTGTGATCATCTGCTTATAGTTCTCGTAGCACTTCTTACTTCCTCGTTGCCTTTAGGCCACTTATTTTTATAAATTGTATAATTTTTGCTTATTTTCTCTCTTATAATCTGTCAACACCATTAGGTGTATCTCATTTGTCAAACCTCTAATTCACCTGTCATAGAGTTACTGTCCATAAGTATTTGAGTGACAATTTGTAGAGAAGTTTCCTGATAAAAGACACATCTTGCTTATTTAGGGGAGAAACAGTGCAGGACTGGGCATCGTCATTCCAGTGAAATGGGAGAGGACCTCACTGTTTCTGAAGACAATAGAGGAGGCAGGATGTATATTTGCATAAATATGTGTGGTCGGTGGTGCTATCTCTTCTGTTCTTTTAATCCCAGAACAAAGCCATTGCCTGCCTTAAAGGTAAATTGGAGTCTCCACTCTTTTGTAGAGAAAACATGCCAGAAATTTTGAAATGGCAGTTTTTCCAGCTTTTACACCCATCATGATGTTTAAAATAATGGCTTGGTCTCAGCCAGGGTCTGAGGTTACATATTATTTTCAGAACTAATGACGGATAGTGGAATCTGAGCTCTGAAAATGATAATAACTGTGTTCATGCCATGATTTACCATTTTCTAAGCAATTTCAGGTAGGCTCATTTAATCCTCATGAGTACCTTTAGAGAAAAAAAAATAGTTACACTCAGTTTACAAGTGAAGAAACTGCAAACGGTATCCCTTCCTTGACTTGCCCAAGGCCGCATAGCTGTGAACAATGCTGGGACTCCAGCCCGGCTCTCCTGACTAAATCCATTGCACTCACCATGACTCCCTCGCTGCTGAGTCAACAACAAGGGGGACTTGGCCTATTTCTATCTTAGTTTTAAATAGGTTGTATGTCTTTGGCCTCCTTTTTCAGATGAGAGCCATCAGTTGGGTTTATCTCAAAGTGGATTCTGTTCTTTGGCACTAGGCCTTCTTTTTCTAAAGGATATTCAGAGTTGGAAAGGACCTCTGCAGTTATTCAGTCCAATGCAACATCCCCACCATGTGACTGAGTATCCACGCCGATGGAGGACCCACCGCCTTACACATCATCCTGTATGCAGATATGTTGGCTTAAGACTGATGACAACTATGAGAGAAATACTGTAATCATCCTTCAATTATAAACCAAGAAACCAAGGCCCACAAAATGTACGCAGTTTGCTCAAGGTTATACATCGAGTACTTCTAGACTCCAGATTTGATTGCTGGTCGCCTAGCTCTAGGCCTTCCTTTCTCAGGGACCCTCTGCGATGCTTCTCCATTCCTGAGAACAGTGGAGCTGCCTCCATTGTTGCAAATGAGGGTTCTAAACCTTTCACCTACTCTGTTGCTCATTTGCATGCACATGGATGTGTGTCCAAATAAATGGGGATTAAGGAAAGAAACACATTATTTAGAGATCTGGGTTTTGGCTTTGTTTGCTGGGCTTGGCTATGGCAAGGAGGATTCATCACACCCAAAGGAAATATGTTGGCAAAATGTGTTTCCTTCTTTAGGCACTCCAAATCAATCTATTGGTGGTTCTGGAATGACCCCTTTTGGTGTAAGGCAATGATGAGACTCAGGATAGTGATATGGCTTCATTGTAAACTCTATTTTGGATTCGAAGGCAAACTCCCTGCCCTGTTCTCAATGTACCTGTCTATCAAACTGAGGGTGAAGTGGCACTACCTGGTTATATACCCTGGAGTGGACAAAGGACACCTTTATGATTCTTAATATCTGAATTCAGCCTCGCTCACAAGCCACCTATTTTCTTCTGATGCAGGAAACTAAATTTTGCAAATTAAAGTCAGTTATTTGAACCTAAAATCCAATTTCATTGGGTAACTACTAGCTGAGTTCATTTCTCTCAGTCCCTCTCCTTTCCTTCTCTTGCGCTGGGGCAGCATCAGGGTGTAGAAGTCTGTGTTAGCTCCAGGCTTGGGTGGGGCGAGGTGTGGAGGGAGGGAGGCATGGAGCCCCAGTACGTTGTGAGGTGCACCTTATCCTGGTCTTGGTCACAAGCCTGACCCTGCTGGATCAGGGTCATCTGCTCGCCCACGCGCCATGACCTCCGGCTGTAACACACTCTGTCTCTGGCTTGTCCCAACCTGGATGGCTCTGTGTATGTGCTCGTATTTTCAGACACTTTAGATGCTCCCGTAACAGGTGGGACTGAAGGAGACCCCAAGGTACCTTGTCTGGTTCTCCTTATAGCGGTTGCTGTTCCTCCCTTTGGCTCCTTACAAAGCTCGGGGATTCACTCAGCACTCTGTAATAGCCCCAAGCTAGACTCAAAGTGCGGCATGACATAGTCCGCCTGCCCAGTCCTCACACAGACATAGAGACATGCTCACATCTCATCCCTGAGCTTTCACCATCACTCATGTCCAATACAGAACTTCATCGTACACTTTCCATGTACGGCTGGCACACAGCATTTAGGTCAGCACTTCGTCTTCCTTACTCATGATTGACAGGAAAAGTATATATTCTGAGTATGTACTACAGTTCTTGAAGAGCTAAAATCAACAACTGCAATGGTGATGACAAAAGTCCTTTTCAATTTTCAAAATTGCTAAAATGGGATATAGAATGAGGCTTTTCCTATTGTTTTAGAATTTTGGCCCAAGTCCCAAACCTGAAACAGTAAGTACTCTGACATTCTAAATAGAGCCCCAAATTGCTGCCAGTCAGCTCTCCCCCAGTGCATCTGAAGACAGTGCCAGGCTCATTTTGTGATCCCCATGCTCCCCTTCCCAGACACATATGCAAATAGGAGACTAAACATTCCAAGGGAATTGGTTAGAGGACAAGAAAACTTCTCAGGCGTACTCATATTGGAAGCTTTTCCTTTTTCCTTCCCCAGGAAGAGGGGAAGAGTTATTCAAGGGAGTCACCTAGAGAGTTCTAAGTTTCAGGAGGAAAGGACTGGGACCCTGAAGTTAGCAGAGGTTAGCTCGTGAGGTTTAAGGAAAGACGCTGCCTCGATAACATAGAAGTGCAAGCTGCAGTAGCAAGTACTGATGCAGAAGCTACCCAGCAAGTTATCCAGGAGATCTGGGTAAGGTCATCAGTGAGGGCGTCTCCACTAAACAACAGGTTTTCCGTGTAGACGAAACAGCCTCAGAGTGGAAGATGTTCTCTAGGGCTTTCTTCATAGCTAGAGAGGAGAAGTCAGTGCCTGGCTCTAAAGGACAGGCCAACTCTCTTATTAGAAGCTAATGCAGCTAGTGACTTTAAATTGAAGTCAGTGCTTATTTACTATTCCAAAAATCCTAGGGCCTTTAAGAACTATGCTGAATCTACTGTGCTCTCTAAATGGAACAACAAAGCTTGGATGATAGCACATCTCTTTACAATATGGGTTACTGAATATTTGAAGCCCACTGCTGAGAACTACTACTCAGAAAAAAACAGATTCCTTTAAAAATATCACTGCTCATTGACAATGCACCTGGTCACCTGTGAAGAGTGCTGAAATGACAGCAAAGGATTGAGAATATTAGTTCTGATAGAGATGTACAATGATACTAATATTGTTTTCATGCCTGCTAACAGTTTTGCAGTTCATGCATCAAGGAATAATTTTGACTTTTAAGCTTATTATTTTAAGAAATATATTTTGCAAGGCTAGCTATAGCTGCCATCAATAGCGATCACTCTGACAGATATGGGCAAAGTAAATAAAAAAACTTCTGCAAAGTATTTATTATTCTAGATGCCATTAAGAACATCCTAGATTCATGGGAAGAGGTCAACATTTCAACATTAACAAGTTTGGAAGAAGTTGACGCCAATCCTCATGGCTGACTTTGAGGGGTTCAAGATTTGAGTGGAGGAATTCACTGCAGATGTGGTTGAAACAGCAAGAGAGCTAGAAGTGGATCCTGAAGATGTGACTGAATTGCTGCCATGGCATGATAAAACCCTAATGGATGAGGTATTGTTTCTCATGGATGAGCAAAGAAAGTGGTTTCTTGAGATGGAAACTACTCTGGTGAAGATGCGGTGAAGATTGCTGAAATCACAGCAAAGGGTTTAGCATATTACATAAACTTAGTTGACAAAGCAGTGTCAAGGTTTGAGAGGATTGACTCCAATTTTTGCAAGATGTTCTGTGGATAAAATGCTATCAAACAGCATCACATGTTACAGAAAAATCATTTGTGAAAGAAAGACTCAACCAATGTGGAAAAACTTCATTGTCTTACTTTATGAAATTGCCACTGCCACCCAGCCTTCAACAATCACCATCCTGATCAGTCAGCAGCCATCAACCTACAGGCAAGACCCTCCACCAGCAGAAAGATTACAACTTGCTGAAGTCTCAGGTGGTGGTTAGCATTTTTTAACAATGGAACATTTTTAATTAAGGCATGCACGTTCTTTTTTTTAGACATGACGCTATCGCACACTTAATAGACTAAAGTATAGAGCAAGCATTTATATGCTCTGGGGGACCAAACTAGTGGTGTGATTCACTTTATTGTGATATTTGCTTTATTGTGGCTGTCTAGAACTGAATCTGCGATATCTCGAAGGGTATGCCTGTAAGCCACCAAATGAAATGAGGCCAGATCCAAAGAAATCTGACTAGACAGAGTTTAATGTAATTTTAAAATTACAAATCAGTGGCTAATTAGTATCTGTCATTCATTGCTGGAATTACTCTCGGAGGGCTGGGAGAACTGTGGAATAAAAGAGAAAGGCAACAGAACTAACATTTCTTGCCATAACATTCTTTTATGCCACATCTGGTGACAGGCAAGAACAGCAGTGTCTCTTACTCCAAAGCCTGTTTTTAATCCATCTTCATACTGAAGAGGCTTTAGGAAGAGTGGCTACAGCCCCTACCTGTCAGGGGCTCAGTGGGGAGCTGCCCCTCCCTCCAAGGACCCAGACCGTAGTCTAAGACATGGAGGGCTACAGCTTTTGAGACCCGGAGTGAGGGGTGACTGCCATATGGATGAGCCAAGAGGCTTGCTGAGGGAGAGGCTGTGGCTAAGAGAAAGAGGAAGGTCATTGGGCGGGATGGAAGCACACTGGTAAGGGAGGAAAGCCATTGCAGGACAGTGTTTTGCTATAGTTGGAAGGGTTCACAGAACTTTTAAAAGTGAGTGAACCTGTCTTCTCATGCCGCCTAGTCTAGCTTCCTTTCTATGAACATCAGGCCAGAGGGGCACAGCTTGGCTGTTTCCCCTCCGTGCCTTGCTGTCTTAGGTCTCAGGCAGGTCTAAATCTGGTACCACATCTCTTCATTTCCTTTCCCAGAACATGGCTTTACAAAAATTGAGATTTGCTGACTAACAGTTCTCTAAGGCCTGATTTCACTATTTTATCTAAATAAGAACGCTCTGTCTGAGTCATGCTGGGATCCGGACTTTAAATGTGCCTTCAGAAGAACTGACATTTATTCTGAGCTGACGGAAGTGGGGGCCTGGCCTTGCCTGTCCTCCTGCCATCAGTATTAGCTTCAGTCCCTGATTTACAAATGTCCGGGTCCTGTCAGGCAACACAAACGTTTCAACATCAAAGGCTGATGCCTTGAGTGGCCCTTCCAACTGCCAGCAACTGCTCAGAGGCAGTGTTCTTAAAATGTCATATATATACACATGTCTATATAACTGGAGATGTCAAAAATTTATACACATGACTTATATTCATCTTTTGTTATCAGTATATATTGAGTATTACAATTTAAATACAGTTTTTCCTTTCTTAAAATGTGTATACATTTTTTTTTTGCCACCCTCAGTATATATATTTTCCCCTCCAGAAGAGTGCTGACCTTTCCTGTACCAGAAATTGCTAGTTTTGATGCAATTTCCTATGTAGTCTGCAGCACCCTTGGTAGGGGATTGCATCAGCGATGTCTGTTATTTAGAATTTCTCTTCCCAGTAAAGGCAGCAGGAGAGAGACAGATAGCCAGAGGATTCTAGGATCATTGATCGATATTCTGTGAAGACACTGTTTTGATTTGATAGCATGTGTTCAGTTCCAGAGACTTCAAACCTAGGCCCTCTTAGGAAAGAAGAATAGCTTAAGCTCCAAAGAAGAGGGAGAAGAAACACTAAATCTCCCAACCATTAGCTGTTGTATTAATTTCCTAGGGTTTCTGTGAGAAATTATCACAACCAAGTGGCTTAAAATAATATTTATTCTGTCATAGTTCTGGAGGCTGGAAGTCCACAGTTTAGGAGCCAGTAGGCCATGGCCTGTATGAGACTCTGGGGAGAATCCTTCTTTACTTCTGAGCTTCTGGTGGAGGCTGGCTTTCCTTTGCTCGCAGCTGCGTCACTGCAGTCTCTGCTTCTGTCCTCTGAGGGCATTCTCGCTGTGTGTCTCTCTATGTATCATCTTTCCTCTTCTTATGAGGACACTGGTCATACTGGATTAAGGGCCGCCCTACTCCAGTATGACCTCATCTTAACTAATTACACCTGAAACAGTCTTATAGTCAAATAAAATCACATTCTGAGGTTCTGGGCCTGAGAGCCCACATATCTTTTTGGGGCACACAATTCAGTCCATAATAGCTGTCCAGTAAGTCTGAGAGGTTTGGCTTATGCAATCATAAAATCATATGATTCTATGAATCACAGGCCTCAAGCAGTCATCAAATCCAGCCCCTCCTCCGTCCCCCTGTCCAGCGGCCATCCGTCCTTCCAGACATCTGAAGAATGCTCACCTGTCTCAGGCTAGTGTGCAGCTTCTCAGAGGGGTACGAACGACTGCAGGCCCCCACTGCTGTTGTTAGAGTTAGAGAAGCAACATGGGGTAGATGAGTGGTCCTCAGAAATTATGTTGTGCGTAACGCACAGTTGCTCAGAGAGCTTGCTACAAGGTCTTGCTTTTCCTCATTCAGAGAGTTCCTCCTTTTCCCTCCAGTCCCTCCCCAAGTCCTGGGGCTGTTTCCCGGGTAACCTGGGATATTGTGGGTTCTCCCACAGCACCTCTGCTGAATTTCAGTGTCAGTACCCACCCCGTCATTGGGTGCTGTCAATCGGCCTAGACAGGAGCCTGTACTGATGCCATCGGGCCACTGACTGGGATTAGTCCCTAGCCCACTTGGTAACCTCGGTCTCCTGTAAACCCTTGATGTCCCTTGGACATCTGTTGTTACCACTGATTGTCATGAAGACTCCCTGGTCATTGAAATGCAACCTCCTTCCCCCAGCAGCTGCCCTTAATTGGCCAACCAACCAGCTGCAGGTTCTCATTGCCCAACTTTAGTTCCGGACTTTGCCTCTGAGCTGCTGTCTATACCCCTCCTTGTTGGATCCCATGTCTTCTATACCTGGATGCTTTCAGACTGCTCCTCTAGTTAGAACGTCTTCTTTGCACCCCTTTGTTCTGTCCTTTTTGGGAGTTCCATGCAGAGTTTTGTGCTTTGGTGGCAAGAATTGGAGTTCTCGTTAGTCTCAGGTGACCATATTCTCCTTCTCGAGTGTGAAGAGTGGCTGCCATGGAGCAGGATGGAATATGTTCTATAACTAGAAGCACTCCTTCCCTTCCCCTATCAGGCCTGGGTGCAGAGCCTGGCTAATGGGGCCAGGTTAGTTCTCCCCAGAGCCCTGTGGTTCAATATCATGAGGACCTTCTCCTAAGACTCACGACAGGCTTGTAAACTTCTGCACCCCCAATGTAATATAGTTCACATTCTTTCCAAATTCCTCTGCTCATACAAATTTAGCATTTTGTTTTTTAAACTCAATACTAGGGTCTGAAACCTACTTAAAATAGGCAACTCTATGCCTTTCTCTCCATCTAAGGCATTGATTTTGATGCATCATGCAACTTAGTGCTTGATACACAGGGAGTGCTCAATAAATAATAGCTGCAATGATTTTATTGCATACAGTTGCCTCAAATTTAAGTCTTTCTTATGTAAAGCTTGCGTTTTATCCACTAGACTTTATTCTGTTTTCTAGGTTATACAGAATGTTTATTCCCACCTACCAATAAAATGGCGGCTCTTAAATCTGGCTGAATTCTATAATATTTGTTATGGGGGAAAATCCAGAAATTCACAAATATTGAGTATACCCAGCAGCATTTCCTTTCCTCCTGCTTCTCTCCCTTACCATGTGAGATCAAGGTCAGGTTTTCCTCTTTAAAGAACTACATGAGCAGAAGATTGTAGGATCCCCAAGGGGAAAGGGAGTCTGAGAGAACCTCGTACAGAATCCTGTAGTTAAGTGCTTCTCCACCTTCACAGAGATCCAAGTCATCTGGACACTGACACTGTCAATGAAAATATGTTCATACGGCTCAAAATGTATTTTCAGTGAATAAATATGCAGACATGCAAAGTAAAAGTGCCTAGGCAATAGATTCTCCATCTTTTTAGTGACGTTGACTAATGGATAAGTAATTCAAAACCTCTGAACTCTTATTTGGATTTGGTCTTCCAATTACATAACGCATTCCTGCTCAGCAGATTTGAGCAGGAACATTCAGCCTCTCTTAATCAAAGCTTGAAATTAATTTGCCTAAGAAGAAAAATGTGCGTTGATCCTGAAAGCAGGATTATAAACCCTGGAGTGGGCAGGAGGGAAGGTGTTTTTTCCATGGAAACTGCATTTCTTAAAAACAATGAAGTTTAAGTGCATCGTGATAGGGACATGATTTGGGAAAAGTGATGATATAAGGGCTGGCGCTGACATTGGTTATGGGAAGGCAGCAGGAGGAAAGGGGAAAAAACACATGGCTTGTATTGGCGACAATCTGAGTTTGTTACTGACTGGTTGTGCAAAACTGGGCAAGTGATTTCATCTTTCTGAACTGTGGTTTCCTTATGTAAAGATTGAGATCATCATCATTAAAAAATTTTGTATTTAATGTTTCATATAAAATACTACAATACCTTCAACATGTTGCAGATACTATAAATAGTTGAGATTAGGATTTTAAAAATCTGATTGCATAGTAAATGCAAGTAAAGCCAATAAGCTTAAATATTGGCTGTGAGGAATGTTAATTTCCCTGATCTTTCAAATTCTGGAAAATTATTAAGGATTTTATATACTTCAAGTAGTTCTGTTGCAGTGAATCCATTAAATAAAGAGAGAGATAATTCTAAATTGAATAGAGGACATGACATAATCTCTGTTAGTCTTTAAACAGTGGGGCCATTAGACCTGGGCGGCTCTAGTGACATGGTAGCTTCTCTAAGCAAATGGAAACCTAAGCCAATTCAGTGCACACAAATCTCATAAAGAAATTTAAGAATAAGCAATCACAAATAGGCTTCCCCAAATAAGATAGCTCCTTAAGATAGAACCAGTCAAATAATTTCTTTGCTTTGCATCCGTGTCTTCTCTATAAAAGCCTTGTTCCTACCTCCTGTTGATGAAATGCTCCTAACCACAATTTGAATTGACACATGCTCAAATAAACTCTTGCTGAGACTAAATGGAAGGCATGGGGATTTTAGCCATATTGAAGAGATTGGTGTATCTTCCCAAGATATGGTCCCAATATCATATCACATGCTATGACCCATTTCCTCACAGTGTGGAATAATGGGGAAAATAATCCTTAATTCTTAAAGTGTTCATGCTTGCTTTCCCTTTCTGCCTCATTTGCCTCTTCTTTGTAATCCTTTGTTGCATGTCTTTTAATTTGCTTTAGGTAAAAATATTAATATATGTCTTGCAACTGTATTCAAGTCATGGTGATGATGCTAGGAGTAAAATAATTAATAAACTTAGGATTTTCCTGGAGGACGAACTCAGTCTAGTGGAGGGAAAAAAAATACATAAAGAAATAATTAAAATATAGTCATGTAAAAAAATACAACATTTAGATGACAAATCATAACTAGATGTATAGGAGCAGATGCTTATGGATAAAGAAGACCTCAAAAGAAGTTTTCCCCTTAATTAACTTGTAAAGACCAACTAGAACTTGCCAGTTGTGTGAGTGAAACAGTGCTTATTCCTGGGACTGATTATGATGTAGGCAAACAAGGCTTAAAGACAGCAAGCTTTATGTTTTGTTTAGAGTATTGGGTGACACTGGGAGAAATAAAATGGTGAGATTGAAAGTGTATTTGAGTTGGATCCTGAGTGTCAATGACACACATTGGCCATGGAAACACTTGGGAGCCATGGCAACACTTTTGGCAGAAATCTGGTTAGAGAGAACACTTACCAGCTCCTTCCTTGCCCTGAGGCCAGAGTTCACTCCCATCTCCGGGTCTAGGACAGCAAGAACGTCTCTGGCTTTTGCCTTGTCTTCATAGTCATTCCTAACTTCTTTGCTGAGCCCCCAGACTACTCCCTCTGTCTCAACTTCACCTTTTAGAATTTCTCTGGTTCCTGAAGTGCACAAGGGTTTGATCAGAGGAAGACACTAAAAGAAATTCTACTACCCAGAAATCTTCTGAAGTGCTGTGGAAAATAGGCTTTGGGGTCCTAATGAAGGCAACAATACTAGGACGTAGACAAAAGGGATGAACTGCAGAATATTCAGGGGTTATATATGATAGAAACTTAAACTGGATGTGGGTTGCAAGGAAGATGGAACTTTATGACCCATATGCATGGGTAAAAATGATGACACTAAACACAGGGAATTAATATAACTTAATTTTTGAAATATTTATTTTATCAGCTTTCTCTGGAATAGTCTACATCTGTCTTCCCTTCTTGAGTCCCTGAACCCAGTAAATTAAAAAATAATAATAATGCAGTGACACTTTCCAGTGGAGCTGGCTGTGTGTAGGGCAAGACTCCTAAGTGGACACAAGTCCCTCTCACTATGACAAAGCTGACTCTCCTTTTGCTTGGCAAACTTAGGTGAGGGGAGGACAACTGATAAAGTGGGATGCAGCATTCTGACTTATCTCCCAACTCAGCCTGGCCATAGCTCACCTGCTACCACCCCTTGGACTGTCACACATGCTATTGTCTTTATAATTATATTTACTTATAATTATAAGTAATTATAAGTAATTACTTATAATTATAAGTAAATATAATTATTTACTTATATTTCTTGACCACGGAGGGGGTCCTGTGGTCAAGAAAGTAAGACTGCCAAGTGCTCCTGCCTGCCTCAGCGCCTGTACTTGTGAGTTGGATGGAGCTGTTCTCAGGTGCCCTTACAAACCAATTATAAATTATTTTCAGTGAGCTAAGGTCAAAGGCATGGAAAGAATAGAGAGTGACAACACTGAGGATTTATATGGCCCCTCTCCTACAAGGAGACCAAGTACTTCAAATATATGATGTAATTTGCCCTCCTTTGATGACTAGGAAATAGAGGGCTTGCAGGGGAGACAGCAATACAGGCGGGTAGGAAGGCTTTGGGTAACAATCTTGAATTATCAATAAGACAGCATGGTTTCCTTCTCTCATTTTTCTTCATATTTTTTTTTCTTTTTTTTGAGAAAACTGAAGGTGACTGACCTTTCCAAGATGGTTTCAAAGCTTTTTGTTTCCCTCTTTCAGTTTGAAGGACTTGAGCAAGATGGTGAGAGTGATTTCACATTTAGTGGGGTGCCTTTGATTCAATTCCCTGAGGAAGTGACATGCTGATACCAAAATGTACATTAATTATCAGGCTAAATAAACAAGCAAACTGTGATATGGAGAATGCTATGATGAGGCCATTTGTAAGGAGAAAATTGAATATTATAGATACATAATTATGGCTGGACTAAGTTCCCAAGATTGATTTTCA
Organism: Aselliscus stoliczkanus; assembly: GCA_033961575.1. Lineage (NCBI taxonomy): Eukaryota > Metazoa > Chordata > Mammalia > Chiroptera > Hipposideridae > Aselliscus > Aselliscus stoliczkanus. Next base: position 36,603,260 of record CM066730.1, on the reverse strand, counting down.
TGCATTTGTACTCTACCACTTGTTATCTGAAAGTCCCAGTGAATGAGAATTCTATTCCATGCTCCTTCAAAGACACGGGAAGTTTTTAAGTGAACCCTGGTTGGTAGCACAGGTCTGACTTGATCAATGTCACACAGGAAGTTGGTGGGAAGTCTGACCTTATCCCAGGTTTCCTAACTTCCTGGTTAGGTGTGTTTGTATGCATCTGGGTGTGAGCCAACTCAGCCTCATCTGAACACTGCTTCTGTTGCCATTTCCTTTACAAAGAAGTTGATAATGAGGGAACTAAATACCACAAAGACAACTGGACCTGTAAAAGGATTAGAGAAATGACATAGAAGAGATTACAGAAATTTAATCTGTTACATTCAGCTTTAGGCAGATGAGATAAAGGGAGGGTGACTATTTACAAATTATAAAGGGCTTAAAAGCGGGTGGTGGATTTGGGATTTTAGGCTTGGCAATGGCATGGGCTTTCAGGAAAATCACCCAGAGGAAGAGCAGGCTAAAGTCTAGGAAAGTGTCATTCAGCAGCAGTAGCCAAGAGCAATGAGAGAGAGGTTTTTGAGGAAGTGGGCAAGGTGACCCTAAGACTTGTGATATAGTTTAGCGACATGTTCATGATTTTCAAGTGAAAAACATTTGGACCAAAGATAAGATGCATGGGATGACTAAGATATTTCCTCCCTAGGACATTTAAATCTCCTGAAATGCACTTAAGTTTATCTTAAAGATAAAAATTGAAAAAGACCATTAGTTTCATAAAATGCCACAAGCAGAAGGAATCTGGGACATCACCTAGACAGGGCCCATCATTATGCAGAGGAGGCTCAGAACTTTCTGATCCTATGTAAGACCACAGGCAAAAAATGGAGAAGCTGCATTTGGGTAGGACTCTTCTCATTAGACCATAGTGCCATTTTCTGCTTCGCTTCTTCCAAGCATATGCTTTCCTTGTTTGACATACCAGGAATAACTTGATAGATGTTATTTTAGTTAAACAACATAGGTTTAGGGTTTTTGGGGCAACTATCATTCTTTCAGTCTTTGTAAATTCTTTGCAAAAATTGTAATTTTCTGTTTGAAATGGATACTATGCAATTACATCTACAATACTATTGATGTAATTGTTCAGCAGTATGATGATGATTGTAGAAAGATGGAGTTTTACTTTGTAACTGGATGCAAATCATAAAGCTTGAATACAAAGCTTTCCCTGAAGTGAGATGCATGGATTTGAGAGCTCTATTGAATGATACTTCCTTTAGAAATAGCATTGAAAATCAAACCAAACTGCATACAAAAAGTGAATCTACCCTTTTTTTTGAAATTACACAAAGCCTTGATTTAAAAAAAAAATGATTTAAGAAATATGTTTCTAGAACACACCTGTAGTGAAACAGTTTAAATGGGTAGTAATGTTTGATGAAATTAATTAAACTATAATCGCATGCAGTAGAATTCCAGCAGAAATTAAACCGTGGATATCAAAATGTTTTCTGAAACAAACTGAACCAATTTGATGGTGGGGAGTCAATGCGTTTTAGAACTTGATTTTATACAAATAAATTATAAGAAGCTAACCAGTTACCAAGTAAGTGTGTGGGCTGTTGTAAGCATAGTTGGATTTTGGGTGGGGCAAGTCACCTCTGAAACATAATAGAGTTATTTAACAAAAAAAAGAAAAGAAAAAGTAAAAAGCAGAACAGTTAGAAAATAATGCATTTCTCAGCGAGTCACATGTGAAAAAAGCAAACAGCACCAGAAGAGAAGTCCATGCTGGAAAGTTTTTCTTTTTCAATGTGCATTGTTGAAATTCATGACATTTATTTTTAGGGGTGTTCCAGAGAAAAGTTTGGCCTTGTTGTTTTCTAACTTTGTAAGAGGCATTTTTTTTTTTTTTTTATTGGTGAACTCATTTTAGGCAACAGGAAGCTGATAAACCTACCTGCCTGTCTTTTACAGTATGTGGGTGTTTCTTTTAACTAAAACCTTCAGGGTCAACTAAATATTGGTGCAGAGGAAACTCACTCAGTATGAGCTCTTTTCAGTCTGGTAAACAACATGAACACATGAAATTCCTGGAATACAAAGGAGTATCTAGTGAATAACATCAAATCCTGCAAATCAGGTTTGGGTGAAACCTTTAACTGAGTACAGTTGGTGAGTCTCTGTACTGATTTTGATGTTATTCTGTTGTCATTTGGACTTTGCGGCTGACTGGTATAATTCTGGGTCCTGTGTCAGCCCTTTGGATTTTGCTCGTAATATTAATATGAACTGTAAACACTTTTGTCCCAAACAACAAAACCTCCAACTTTAAAATAGAGTTTTCCTGTAATATGTCACTCATATGTAGAGTCTAAAAAAAAGCTTATAGAAACAGGTTATAGAATGGTGGTTGGGAAGGGCTAGGAGGTGGGACAACTGGGGAGATGTTGTTCAAAGGATACAAACTTCCAGTTAAAAGATGAATAAGTTCTGGAGATGTGATATACAGCATGGTGACTATAGTGAACATACTGTGTCATATCCTTAAAACTTGCTAAGAGAGTAGATCTTAAATGTTATCACCGTGTGTGCGCACACACGATAATTATGTGAGGTGATGGATGTGTTAAGTAACCTATTGTGATAATAATTTCACAATATATACATATATTGAGTCATCATCTTATATACCTTAAACTTCCACAATGTTATATATCCTTTATACCTTAATAAAGCTGGAAGAAAAAATAAACACAAATAAAATTAAAACAGAATTTTCTTCAACTGCATGTTGACTGTTCTGGTTAATTGATTTTATCAGCCTTTACATTGCTGCAAACACAAACCATGACTGGGGGCCTCTTTCTCCTTTTCTGTGTAGATGTTCTGTACTTGTTTCAAAGGGCCAACCTCTCAATACCATTCTGATGAGAAGAACTTGAGGAAACTTGATTTAGGTGGGAGAAAGTAACTTCTTGGGTTATTGTAGTCCAGAAAAGTCCATGGTCACTGTCTTTATCCCATGAAAAACTATACTAAAGGTATTATCCAGTATGTTCCAGGCACTGATAGATTTTTGGTAGATAAAACAGGTACTGAAATAGCAGAATTTCAATGAATATTTACTGAGATAATGAATAGTCATCACTCCTTTACAGCTAGCATCAACCATATAAATAAGTAGGCATTAGCCACTTTTTATCACGAGGGATGAGACTGGAAGTTAGATCAGTAGCTAGAGTTTATAGCCATAGAAAATTGTAGCAGCACCATGAAGCTTTGCTGTTGAAAATGTTTTAACTACATACTTGTGGTTACATTATTTAGATTTCCCAACCTCTAGTTTTCCTCATGTGTAGCAGACACTGGCCATTCACCAAGATTAGAATGTTAACAAACTGCCATTGGAAATCTTTGAATGCTTATCTTAATTGAAAGCAACCGCCAACACCATGAAAACACCTATACCTATACTCCACTTAGTCAAAAACCATGTGAATTATACTTATATTCCTAAATACACAAATTTCTTTAGTAATTTCTAAACATATTTTTAAAACAAATTAATAGCTTAATACACAGAAGAGTGCCTGAAGGGTTAGTAGGAGCTGCTTCTAAGCTCCTGTAGTAAACACAAAAAAAGTGATAATTATAATTGAACTGTATTTATTCAGTAAAAAATGTCAGGAATACTCTCAGTACATAGGTACCTAATTTTTATAATTTCATTTAAAAATATATTATTTGTACACAGTAAGTCCCTGACTTACGAACATTCGAATTGTGAACTTTCACAGATACAAAAGGACCTCGCATTACAAACATTCATAGATGCGAACAAATCGTGCAAGTAGCCCACATGTCTGCGGGACATTGTCACAGCTGTGCTGCTGTGCGCTTAACTGTACAGTGCAATAGTGGACAGCAATCAGCGGCCAGGGTGTCCAGAAGCAAGAGGGAAAGCAGTGGTGATGTGTGGGGACTGCTAGGAAGCGCAAAGCAATAACCATGGGAACAGAAGTGAAAATAATGGAGAGATTGGGCCGAGGCAAAAAGATGGTAGACGTCGCTTGTTCTTATAACATGAATCATTCAACCATCGGCTTTACATGGTATATTTGTGTCAAAGGTGTATAAGACTTTGTCAGACTTACGAAAGAATCCGACTTATGAACATTCTCCCGGAATGGAACTTGTTTGCAAGTTGGGGACTTACTATATATAAAAAGTCTTCATTTTTTTTGTGTGTGTGCTTTTCCAGTAAAAAAAATGACAGGATGAAATTTGAATTCAGAAGCCACTAAATTGATCTGAGCTTATGACAAGCAGTGCTATTTTTTCACTTCCAGGAAAATGTTCTTAATGTGGATGAGTTGCAGAAAGATCAGCCTTAATTCTTGAAAAGTCAAAAGCATTTTCATAGCAAAATCAGGAGTGTTTCTTCAAGTGACTTTCCTGATGAAAGCATGCTCGGCCGCCCCACCCTCTGGCTGGCTCCTTCCCCTTCCAGGAAGCTGTTTCCTAGTGATAGCGGTCCCACTGTTGCCTGCAGCAGTAAATGCAGCCTCTTATTAGCTAATCAATTATTGGAATTGATTGGCAAATAAGTGTGTTCCTTAACCAGGGAGAGGAAATGAGATTCTATAGATTTCTCTCATTTCTCATTATGTTTGTAAAGTAATTTGCGTTTGACTCCTGCCGGGATGTAGAGCTTTGCTCATTTTCCATTTTCCCCCCTCCTGACAGCCTTACAAGGACAGAAACTTTCCATTCTCTCCTCATGGTACTGACACAGCAGATGATTTGACCTTGAACCCGACTTTCCTCTATCAACTCTGATAACTAGTTTTTAACTTTCTCTTCTTTCTCCTCTTATAGTTAAAAGAAGTCTTACTGTACAAGTTGACCCCTTGACTGAGTGTAAATGATGGTGGGGGGAAGTAGGGGTCTGGGTTGCACTCTGACTTTTGTGGGCCCCAGGCATTTTTCCCAGGCTCCATCCTCCATAAATCAATCAATCAATCTCTCTCTCTCTCTCTCTCTCTCTCTCTCTCTCTCTCTCTCTCTCTCTCTCTCTCTCTCTGTCTCTATCCCCCCTTTCCCGCTCCCTCTCTTACCCCCCTCTCTCTTCTTCTGCATTAACTTATTTTCTGATTTTAAAAGCAAACTCTTACATATTTGCTCTTCTCCTGTGCACTGTGGCTGCTGTGTGTCAGGGATAGTCAGCTCTGAGAGGGAAGAGGCATGCGGTCTTCCTAAAGAAGAACAGTGGGAGGAAAGAGTAGGTGAAGGGGGGAAAGATTGAAATCATTTCTGGGGAGCATATGGAAACAGGCCATGAAAACCTTTGGTATGCTCCTAAATGTTAACATGTGGCTGCAAATCAGATATTCACCAGATTCACAAACGTTTGATGAGGTTCTTCTTAGTGCCAAGTCCTAAAGGAGGATCCCACATAAATGATCTCATTGGGTGTTTATACCATCTCTATGATCATTGTTGCTTTCTTTATTTACAGATGCAATAATGGGGCAGGAAAGAGGGTTCTGGTTTAGGTATTTAGGAATAAGGCTCAGGACCTGAATTTTAATAAGAACTTGACATTCTTCTGATGTAGATGGTCCATGGGACACATTTAATGTACCATCGAGTTTTTTTTTCCCTGGCTCAAAGTTACTTGTGTGTGACATGATGATGTCAGTTACTTTTCTGAGTATCTACTGGTTTCCTCAGCAATAGAATGAGGGCAGATAAACCACAGGATGGCTGTGAGAGTCACATGAGATAAGTAAATTTAAAAACACTATAAATCATAAAACACTGAAAGAACTTTGTCATTCTGTGGGCTTCAAGCCTTTTGTGGAATGGCTATGAAACAAAAATATATAGTTATAAATATATGTTTATAACTAAATATATAAATTTATACATGGTACAGATTATTAGCAAGGACCTTCTCTCTTCTCTCTTTCACCGTCTCTCCCTCTCTCCATGTCCCTTCCTCTCTCCCTCCCTCTCTCCCTCCTTTCCTCCCTCTCTTTCTCTCTCTCCCCCATTCCCCACAGGGAAAAAACCTTCCTTACATTTGCAGAAGTCGTGGGACAGGCATCAAGAATATTAATCCATACTGTTTTGAGTGATATTACTTGATCTGACATAAAAAGGGCTTTGACCAAGTAATGGGTTACATGGTTTTTGGTATTTAGTTTGGAAATTTCCCCATTTTAGCTCTGTGAGCCCAATGTAGTTGCTAGTAATTAACCAACATCAAGGAATAATATTTTAGCAATCCAATATACTCTTCTTTTGAGAAAAATGTACATATGCAGAAGGGTCTTCTGACAACTTTTGTTGGATTTGTATAACGATCTCTGACCTCTGTAATCAGCAGAATGTGATTAGAAGGTTTGATTGCCAGTTTCTAGGAGGACATAATAAGGGATAATAATACTAAGAACATGAGGAAATGACAGGCTTTATTTGGAAACATTGTTCTCTTGGCCATTGTTTTAGGGAAATTTTAAAACTATTCCTTGAGATCAGTACTAGATGCAAGACTGTTATAAATGCACAATTTTTATTTTTTAAAAGAGAGAACTGGTTAATCCTCCCCCAGGGACCTACTCACAGTCTGTTAAACCTTTAAAGAGCACTTCATGGGGCTTTGGAGCCCACTGCACTCCAAGGAGCGCTTTTATGTAGGCTGCTTATGCTTTGAATTGATAACGAGGCGGCCTACAGGCCAGCCTTTTAAAACTCTGTCCTCAAGTGGAAGCAGCAGCCCTGATGTCAAGGTTTCTGTGTTTTATTCCAATAGTGCCCTTATTTACATAAACGGACTAGATCACTGCATTGCATGTTATATTTTCATTTGGAAGTCTCACATGTTTTATACTCCTGTCTATATCTTTGCAAACATTTTCAAGACTTTATTTCCAGTCTCCTTTCATGGTAAGTCAGATGGGGGTGTGTGGCAGGTGACTTCCTCTCCATTATGTGCTTACGGAACCTGGGGCCCTCAAGAGGAGACGCACTTTGCTTAATGTCACCAAGCATGATGTCACTAGCTATGGCTAGCAGGTGGCTGGCTGGATCTTCACAGACGCGGTGGTAGTTGGGGATGTGGTTTGCAGCCGGGCCAGAGGACCTAGGCAGTGAGTGCCTGGCCAAGATCCGGCCTGGAGGTCAGCACTTCCTACTTCCGCCTACACTTCCTGCTTCCACCTTCCTGTCCCGCTGGAGACCTAGACGCCAGTCCCTCCTTTTGCACTGGCGCCTGTGGGGGCTGTGAGCCCTGCTCGGCCTTGGTGCCTGTCCCTGCGCCCCGGCCCTGTCTCCTCAGCCTTGGGTCGGCTGCAGCTCGCAGGACGACGCCTGGAAGCTGAGGTGCACAGGGTGGAAAAGGCCCACACCATCTGCCTTCGCTTTTCTCCCTGCGAGCCTCAGCTGCCAGGTGCTCCTGTGCTGTCCCTCCGCAGGACGGGCTTCTCCAGCCAGCTGCAGGGCAGGGGGTGCCCCTGCGCCTGTTCCTGCCACCTCGGACCCTCCCAGGGGAGCACCTCACTGTAGCTAAGGGCTCTCTGCGCTGCAGGAAACTGTGCCCATTTAGAGATCCCCAGGGGCTAATCCCAGCCCCCTTCTCCCCCCCACAACGGGAGAAGTGGACTTAGGGCATTTTAATGCATTTTTGGTTTTCAAGAAATAATAATTCTGTTTCATTCAAGCAGCAGAGAAACTTGAAAAGTTTGTCAGTTTGTGCACAGTGTTTGAAAAGTGTAATAGATATGATTGTAGCTCTGAGCAGGAAAATGTGTTTTTTATAGTTTAGAACTGAGACAAACATGCATTTGGGCATTTAATTGAGCCTCTAGTTTAAATGATTTACTTTTCAGTGGCAACGTGGAACTATCCCTTGCTTGGTCTCCTCATCTTTTATAAAATGAAGAGCTGCAACTATAGGGTTCTATCATAAATAACCTCAAATTATTCAGAAATGTTGTCATATTCCAAATAGATGCATTAAATACACCTAGTGATGACTTTGAGGGTAAGTGTTGAATTTTGCTTCATTGTAGGGTAGAGTGGAGTTTATTAATTGCTAATCTTTAGGAAAAGTGTGCCATATGAAGGCCATGAGGTTTGGAGTCATGACAAAGATTTCAGTCCTGGTTCTGCCATTCACTAGCCTTGCCCTTCAGGGCAAACTCATTTATGCTTCCTGGGTTTTAGGGACCTTAACTGGGCACATGAATGTCCACTTCAAAGACTCGTGAAGCTTTAATGACATAATATCTGTGGACTTTCTAAGCGGTAAAACATTATAAACGTATTTACCTTTGCCCTTCCAAAAGCAGAAACATTTTGCGGTGTGAAAATCTGTATATTGAACTTGATGTTTCTTTTAATCCTCAATGAACTGGGTTGATGGTTATTGAGAAAATAATACATCATGCTATTCTACTTCAATGAATCATTGAATCGGACAATCTAATACTTTATGTCATCCTACACTGTTGTTATTAATCATCCACATCTGCGGATGAAGAGTGCAGAGAGTAGTAGAAATAGAGGGCTCTCGCAGAAATCTTAGTTTGAAGCCCTCCTTTATGAATGTGTAAACTGAGGCCCAGAGCAGGCCAGCAGCTTGCTGCTGGCCGAGCCAGGGCCCCCACACTCACGCCCTGCTCATCTGCCTCACAGCTCACTAGCCCTGTGGCCACCTGAAAAGGGGGCGGGCCTGAGCTCAGGACCGGATATGTCGCCCTGTTCCCCGTCTCCTGGCAGGCCCTGCTATCCTGGCCTGTCCTTCATTCTCACAGCCTCTGTAAGGATTGTTCTGGAAGGAAGCTTCGTGCCATAACAAGAGCCGCTCTGCCCCTAGCTAGCAGCTGATGCTACCACACGTCTTTTGAACTAGTTACACCTGTTGAAACCCAGAATCCTCCCCTGTGGTTTCTCGTAAGGTGAAACGCAGTGATGTATATAGAAAGCACACAACAGAACGCCTGACCGCAGTGCATTCCAACGTGTGGTATTTGAAGGTTTTCAACTTCCCCTAAGCCTTCTCTGAAGGAATGGCTTGTCCTTAAAGTAAGGGCAAGTTGGCTTGTTTCCTGTTTTGCTTTGTCCCTGAGTGGGAAAATGTTACATATTCAGAGGCAGTGGAGGAAGGACCTCAAGGATTACCATCTTCAATTCTTCGTCCTCTGCAGGTCATGTCCTTTCTGAAAATGGTCAGTGGGGAAGGCAGGTGGCCCCCGGCTGACCTGTGCAAACTTGTCTCCAATCTTGGGGTAATCAGGAAGAGTTCCTGACTTTCTGCTCCAGACTGAGAGGAATTTTCCATTGGCCTACAGGGCATTTAGCAGCCAGGTAAGTTCCTTAAGTGCTCACAGACAGACAGTCCTTTGATGACAGAGACAGGTCGTAATTATGTTGAAGAGGTCCCTGAAAGAAATTTTCTGAAAGGTGCCCCCAAACATCCTGTTTTTATGGCTAATGGGCTCCATTCAGGGTTTCTTTCAAATGACTGACAGCCTCCTCCCTTAGCTAGTGTCTGCCTCTCTCCATTCCGGTGCTGACAGAAGGAAAAGAAATGTCTCCAAGTCAGACACAGGAGCTAATGCGATGCAATTTTGTTCTTATTCTTTGAAAGGAGAGAACTGCTATGAGAAACAGGCTGTCATTTTGGAGAGTTTGACCATTAACTCTGGTTTTTGGCAGTTGTGAGACCTTGTGAGGGCATGTTCTTTAATACCTTTGAGGTTAATTTTTGTTACCTCTCCAATGGGGGTAATTGTACAATTTGGGGTAATAGGCAGGGTATGGGCCTCAGAGACAAATAGACTGGGTTCAAGTCCTGCCTACAAGCCACAGAGCTGGAGTTTTGGAGCAGGTGACTCAAATTTAATGAGTCATCGTTTATCTCACAGTATTATTGGGGGATCAAATGGCTAGCACTAAATAATGCATTGATGACTATCAGTTTTGCCCTGTATTGTACAGGGATATAACAGGTTGATAAAATAGGTTGTGAGTGAGAATAGAGCACAAAACAGTCAGTAGGGAGTAACATTTTGATAAATTACTATCTTTTCAGAAGGCAGAGAAAAACCAAAATGGTCTATTCTTAGTTTAACCAGATGCTTTACCAAAGGCTTGCCCTGGGGGTGGTTGACATTTTATTTTTCTTTCTGTAGCAACAAAAGTACTGTGGTTTTTGGTATGAGCCAGAGCAGAAAGTCACCCCGAAATTCTTGAGGATGTATCTTAAAATGGCAAGTCCTCTTGGCATTATTGAGAGTGTAGACTTTCTTATGAAGTGGGTGGAGATTGAATATCTTTAATTGTCCAGGCATAAAGTTTAATAAGACTCCTTGTTTTTAGAAAATTCAGAAAGAAGGTGACCCGATATTATGGGGAGCTGATAACTAGGAAGGCAGGAGGAATGGTAATTCTAGATACTTCACTTGAGGTGTCTGGGCTGCTTTCATTCTGGGACTTGTTTGCTAAGATTGGGCTGTAAGAGCTGTCAGATTGGGTTCCACCTTCAGAAAAGCAGGTCATCCTTCCATGATGAACCTGGCATTCAACAAAGAGAAACTTCATTGTTGAAGTGGATAAGCATCACTGATCAGAGAGCTCGTATAGGGCAATCTTCCATAAAGATGCCATGTGATCTTAGAGATCCATGTTGATAACTTACTAGCTGGAGTCCAGTTTGTTCCATGCTGGGCGTTAGAAGAAGATTTAGCTCTTTGGGTCAAGCATGACACGGGACTCTTGGACAAAGATAAGGATAAGGTACAAGTATTAATATTTGGAGGGAATTATTTGACTACCTGTCAGTAATGAATTGGAGATCCAGGAATTTGCAGGAAATAATACAAGTAACTTGACTTTAGTTGCAGCCTTCATCTGTGGAGGCTTTACCATTGGTGGCATTAGGCATGATCCTTCTTTTCTATTTTTGTTTTCAATGACCTGCCTTATTTCCAGTGTACTGCTGACATTCCATCCAAATTTTGAAAACTGCACATTGTCATGCATGTGAACAGATATTCCATTCAATGGTAGGAGAGCCTGCACATGCAGTGTCCCTACAGAGCAGTGGTGGGACAGCTCTAAGTGAGACACATGATGCTTTGAAGATTGTGCATTGAGTTACTATCATTACGAAGAGGGAAAATGAAAACGAGACCAAACTCATTTCTAGTGACATTGACCTGATTTTCAGTTGGGTGTCCTGAGCACAATTTTCTAAGGAATAATGTGTTTATTATACAAGCAGATTACAAAAAAAAATAAAAAATCCCTTTTCCTATAATTAACACTGATTCTCCTTTCATTTTCTTTGTACTTTAGTTATACTTTTAAAATTATGTAAAACTTTTCAATGTAAACTGAAATCAGAGAATATTTTTTTTATGTTTGCATGTGATTAATTTGCTTGTGAGTTGCTTTACTAAATATTTGAACTTGTGAATAGAAAAAATTGTCACATTCAGCAAAAATGGCATTTCTACTGATTTTGGAATAATTGTTTGCTTGGTTGGCAAAGAGTAAATTGCTCCAAAGCTTTAAAGTTAATCTTTAATGGCTTTGTTGGCCAGTCCTCAAGGGGGAAAAAAAAAGAGAGAGAGAGAGAATAGGAGAAGGAGAAGGAGAGAAGAAGAAGAGAAATGGTTGGAAAATGGAAATGAAGTGAAAGGAAATTTTTCCCAATAAAGATGCTTTGGATTTAGGGCTCAGTACATACTGGTCTGGCCATGTGACTATTTGGAATCAGAACATAAACAAAGATTTTACTTTTTTAACCATACTGTTGTGTGATTAATTCTCTTTCATGCTATGACTGAATTAGCAGGTGAGGTTTTTTAAAAAGCAGACTTGATTTTTTAGAGCAGTTTTAAGTTCACAGAAAAATTGAGGGGAAAGTGCAGAGATTTCCCATATACAAGGTGTGATAAAAAACATATGATGAATGCTGCTGCCAAGTGCCATCTAATAGAAAGGCAGGGATCTTCAGTACAGGAAGTGCGTGTTGAGACTTAGTAACAGTGTGTGACAAGTTTCAACTTGTTTGTTGCAGTCAGTTGGGTGTGAGCTACAGTTGAGAGAAGGTGTGTTTTAAAGTGTGTCATAAATCATCCTCCATCATGACAATGCTCCATGTCACATATCACCCTTGGTACACAGCAATTTCTGTCAAAAACATCATGGTGTGTCCTCATCTACCTTATTCACGGGATCTGGCACCATGTGACTTCTGGCTCTTCCCCAACGTCAGGGCATTGAGGCAGCCACAACGGTAAAACGAAAGATACTCATGAATGAGGACTTCCAGAACTGCTTCAGACAGTGGCAAGAACGATGGGATAAGTGTGTTCAAAGCGAGGGGCAGTATTTTGAGGGGGATGAATGACAGTGTGTCTTTTACCGTAAAAATTTTTTTATCTAAACATTCACTGCATTGTTTGATCACATCTTGTACCCCATCCCCATACATGCACAGCTTCTCCCATTATCAACATTCCCCACCACAGTAGGAAGTTTGCTATAATTGCTGAATCTACATAACACAACATAATCACCCAAGGTCCATACTTGACATTAAAGCCATTCTGTGGGTGTGCATGAATATATAATGACATGTGTCCACTAAAGTACCCCACTGCCCGAAAGATCCCCTGTGCGCCACTTAAACACCCTGTCTCCCTGCCCCCACCCCTGAGCTCTTGACAATCACTGATCCTTTTATTGTCTTTGTAGTTTTGTCTTTTCCAGAATGTCATGTAGTTAGAATCATAGAGTACATAGCCTTTTCAGATTTTCTTCTCCCACTAAGTACTATGCATTTAAGTTTCCTCTATGTCTTTTCATGGCTTGCTAGTTCATTTGTTTCTAATAGTGGATAATACTCCATTGTCTGCAGGGACCACAGTTTATCCATTTAACTACTGAAAGACATCTTGGTTGCTTACAAGTTTGGGCAGTTGTGAATAAAACTGCTCTAAGTATTAGTGTGCAGGTTTTGTGTGGACTTCAGTTTTCAATCCATTTAGATAAATACCAAGGAGTGTAATTGCTGTCTCATAAGAGTATGTTTAGTTTTGGAAGAAATCACAAAACTGTCTTCCAAAGTGGCTGTCCCATTTTGCATTTTCACCAGCAATGAAAGAGAGGACATGCTTATTGTGCATTCTTGTCAGCATTTGGTGTTGCCTGTGTTACAGATTTTGGCCATTCTAACTGGTGTGTAGTAGTATCTTGTTTTAATTTGCATTTCCCTGTTGACATATGATGTAGAGCATCTTTTAATATACTTATATTTATATCTTCTTTGGTGAGGATTCTGTTAAGAGCATTGGCTCATGTTTTAAATTGGGTTATTTTCTTATTGTTGGGTTTTAAGAGTTCTTTGTTAACAGTCTTTTATCAGATGTGTCATTTGTTAGTCACGCTCTCTACTGCATCATTAATCTTAGCTTCTCTAGCAAATCCTTTCCAGTGTCTTAGGAGAATTTTTTAGCCTTTTCTATCTGAAAACAAACAAACAAAAAAATTCCTTGACTCTTTATCTCCCCAAAGTTTACTCCATTAATGGTCCTGTTTCTTGGTTCCCTGTTAATCAGTTTTTTCAAGAGCCATTATTTCCATCTGTTTCCCCTTCTTTATGTGGTGATTACTGAGTGTGGTGTGTGTGTGTGTGTGTGTTTTAATTTTGAAAAGAAAAAAGAAAAAGGAAATGTCAAACACCCATTTGCCCAATATCCAGAATTAATAAAAAAATTTTATCATTTAAGCTCCAATCGTACAGTACTTTGGGGAAAAGAAATATTTCCTTTGTTTCTCAATTGCATTACTAAGTAAACTGCTCCCTTGATTTGGGTGTATCCTTCCACACCACTTTGTAGGTGTGTTCTTAATTTGATGAATGCCATCATATATGTGATACTGCACAATTCATTATTTCATTCAACATTGTGAAGATAAACAAAGATCTAGTTTGTTTATTTTAGTTTTCATAGGGTTTTTTCATGAATATGCCATGTTCCTCGGCTATTTATGTTGTTTAAAGATTTTCTGGTAGATATACTTTTTTAAATTTAAATTTTAAAAATTTGTTTTCAGATTTATCAAGGTATAACTGACTACTAAAACTGTATGCATTTGAAGTAGTATACACACAGTGATGACTTAACATAGGTGTACTTGTGAAATGGTTACCACAATCAGATTGATTATTACATCCATCACCTCACATAATTACCATTTTCCTTTTTATTGTGGTGGGAACACTTATTTAAGATGTATTGTCTTAGTGCATTTTTTCTATAGTGCAAACCAAGAAGCAGAATTACTACAAAATAGAACATGCTCTTTCAATTTAGCTCGGATTCTAATTGCTGTCTAAATTAGTTTTGTAAATTAATATTTATACTGCAGAGAGTATGAAAACTTTCGTTTGCTCTCATCCTTTTCAGCACTTTGAATTTTGCCAAATTTTCTGGTACATGCCCTTTAGGTTCTCCTTGCTTTAGTTCCTACGTAGAAACGTAGGAACTTCCTGTGAAGTTGCATGACTTCCTGTGAAGTTCCATGTATTTTCATACTTATTGGTTATTTGCTCCCCTGGGATTGCCTGTTCAATTAATTCTTTTGTTCATTTTTGTTTCTATTGGATTAGTTTTTCATTTAAATATTGATTTTGTTATGTATAATAGAAATACCTTCTTCCTATTTGACCCTTTACAAACTGTATTGGACATCTTTAGATTATAGAAGTTTTAAATTTGGATGTGATCAGAATGATCAATCTTTTCTGTTTTTTAGTCTGCTTTTTCTAGGAAATGTTGATATTTTTAGAAGTCCTGAAGACATTTGTCTACATTTTCTTTTGAGTATATTGCAAGTTTGATTTCATAAATTAGGTATTTTTTGCATTTGTAGTTTCTTTTTTGTATGATGTGAAGTAGTGCTCTAGATTTTTTTTTTTTTTTTTTTTTTTTTAGAGGGCAGTGTCACTGGCCCTCATATGTGGGACCGAACCGGGGCCGCTGGCTTCCTAGGCCAGCGCTTAACCACTGCGCCACTCGGTCGGCCCGTAGTGCTCTAGATTTTATTTTCCATTATTGAATAGTCCAGCATCGCACAGGATCTGTATTCCGTGCACACCGGGTACTAATTTCCACACATGCCTGAGCCTGTTTCAGCTCTCTAGTTCATTCCCTTTATTTATTTGCCTGCTTTTGAGCCTCTTCCTTTACATTTTCATTATCATAATTTTATAAAGTCTTAAGTCTAATCGGGCAAGTTACTTAGATTCCTTTTTATATTTTAGAATTGGGGTGGGGATATTAGATAACTGCTTTTTCAAATAATTTCACAATCAGTTTATAAAGTCCATGACAAATCCTGTGGAGGTTCTATTTATTATAATCTTTTATGTGTGTGTGTGTTTTTCTTATGCTTTTACTTTTATTAGCATTTGTTTGATGCTGAACTCACTCCCAGGAAGGACAGAAGCTTTCGTTTCCTCAGTTTCCTTGGGAGCCCCTTTTCGTCTGTGCAGCCTCCTCTTCTGGTCTGGCCCAGTTGGCTCTCTCTCAGTGAGGCCCGGCTCAGCGCGGCAGGGAGAGCCCATTAGCTCATTATGGGTTAATCCTCCCGTGAGCTCTGTACATTCTGTGCTTCACCTGGGGGTTTTGTTCACCTGGCTGTGCTCAGTGACCAGAAAGTCTACATCTAAACCCTTATGTTCAACGTCACTCTCTGCATTTTTAAGCCAGTGCAGTGAAATTTTTGCACTCTTTTTGGGCCACCAACCCTGCCTCCAAACCCACTGTTTGGCCTGAGCACACCTCCAACTCCACCATTGTAATGACTGAATGGCACACTTTGCTTCTGTAAGTGACATCCTTTAGACACTTGATGGCTTTTCGGATATGCATACCCTTGATAGTCTGGGCAATTTCACAAGTGCTCTTCAAATGAACATGAAGATTTGAACCTCTCGATTTACATGATTTTGTGGGGTTCTCTGGGTCAAGTGAATAGCAAACCATCTTTAGAGGGTACCCCAGGCTGCTTATGGGAAGAGCTTATTTAAATAGTCTTGAATATATGGATTAATTGGGGGAGAACTGACCACTTTAGAAAACTCAGATTTTTCTATCCATGAACACATGTGCCTGTGCTCATTTATATATGTAATCCATTTTTGATCTCTTTCAATAATGTTTTACAATCTTCTCAATATGGATATTATACATATTTTATTAGGTTTATTTCTATATACCTTATGGTTTAAGTTGCTGTCGTGAATGATGTCATTTTCCATCAAACAAATTATCATTGGTGGATAGGATTGATGTTTATTGTTGAATTTTGATCTTGAATTCAGAGCTTTGAGCTCTTCTGATTTGTAGGTCATAGGTTCCCAGCGGGGAATTCTACCATCGAGGGACTCAACAGCGGCTCTGTTAGTTTGGAAGCTGAGACTTCCCCCTGGCCATTTTAAACTCTGGATATCACTGCACCAGTAGATTGAGAACTGGTAAATTAATGAAAAATTACAAAAACTTGAAAGTTTGGATAAATAACCCTGACCAGATGAGGAGCTGGGCGAGGGCAAAGGCTACACTGAATTGATGGTGAAAGAAGGAAGCTACATGTATCAACTAAGATTTCATGACCTGTTGCAGTAAAGAGAACTATAACAGCCTTGCATATTTTCTTTCTTTCTTGTATATATATGTGTAATTTATAGTTATATGTATTCACTTATATATAAATATCTACACATTTGTAAATATTAATCACTTTCCTCTTTTTGCCTCCTGATTGTGTTTTATTAAGATTTTTGGAGATGGTTTATCTCACAAATTGGGCTTAAGATTACAGGATATTTAAGTAGGGCTTTGGATTTGAGGACTAAATAATACTATTAGAGGTGGGTATTCCGACGATTGTTCAGACTGGGATTCAATGAGTGTAGGTATTTTCTGTCTTTTAATGTGGTGACAGTGAGAGCATATTTGGTCCTTTGAAGGATAGGTTTATAGGAACATTATAAAGTAGTTATGGATATTATGTGGAAGTTCAAGTATGTGTACAAAGGAATGTATGGAAAATGAGTAGGCTCTCAGGCTCGCCTCCCATATTCATATGCTGTAAGAACCATCTTAAAACATAAATCCCATCACTTCTATGCAAAACATTTCCTGTCAATCATTTTCCATTGTTCTTCAATAAATACACGTTCTTGACGAAGGGACTGCAGAGCTCTGTATGATCTCCCACCCACTACCCTGCTCCTCATTCACGGTCATTCCAATTTTACCAGCCTTCTTTCAGTCCTCAGCATGCCCGTATTTTTACTGCTTTGGGCAGTTTTCATCTTTTCTCTCTAAAAGTCTGAGAATTGGAATCACACAGAAAGTCAGAAATAAAGGTCACATCTTTCACATTCTCATGCTCAGACCCCTGCCTAAATGTCACTTCCTCTGGTAGTGTTTCTTGGAGTAGCTGCTCCAAATAGTGCCCTCTGCCTACAATTATTCTCTATGACATTTGTTACTCTTATACTATAAGTAACTATTTATTTATTAGTTTGTGAGCTTAGCGCTTCAAAGTAAACCGGTGAAATCAGAGGTCACATCTTTCCTGGTTATCATTGCATCTCAGCTCCTAGCACAATTAATTGAATAAAGGTTTACCCAACATTCTCTTGAGACTTTTTTTCTAATATCTAGAAAATGCAACAAGAAGTGATTACAATGACATCCTAGTTTATTTTAGATGGAAATTCCCTTTTTATTTTACATCTTAAAAAAAGGTAATGGCTTTCAAAGGGAATTGTGTAAGAAAATACCCCTCCCACCATCTATCCTAGTAGAGCACTGTGCATTTTGTTATTTGCTAGATTTCCATCCTGTAGAGCTTTTTCACAAATAAATCTAACTCATCCTTCAAGGCGTAGTAGGAATCCCCGAATACTTTGACCAAGGAAACTCTTGTCCTTTTTGAGCTTGCTGCCTCCAGTGTCC
Organism: Aselliscus stoliczkanus; assembly: GCA_033961575.1. NCBI lineage: Eukaryota > Metazoa > Chordata > Mammalia > Chiroptera > Hipposideridae > Aselliscus > Aselliscus stoliczkanus. The sequence continues at coordinate 36,585,219 of CM066730.1, read as the reverse complement.
TCGTTACTTAGTGGCACCTGGCCTCTGATGCCTTGCGTAGTGGTCTAGATTCCAAAATGTGACCTATATAGCAGCTTCCTACAGTAGCTTGCCATAGTTTCATTAACCATTTTCATTTTGTTGGGCTTGGGTTGCTAGGAAATATTTCATGATTATAAAAAGGCTGTGATGAGCACCTTTAGACATGAAACTTTGTTAAATGTTGAGATTCTTACACAGTAGTGGAATTACGTGGTCAAAGCAGGCCACATCTTATCTGATGCGCTAGCTGACGCTAGGAACTTTATCATCCCTAACACTGGCTTTTTAATAACCGGAGCGCTGTAATGATGAGTCATCTTCACTTCTTAAAAAATGGCACCCTCCGTTTGCAAAGAGCTTTGATGTTATGTGGGGCCATGTTTTGCCTCAAGGAGATAACCCTGTTAAACCTCAGACCCACAGCTCTGATGTGAGCCTTTTGTCTTTCTCTCCATGGAGCCCTGCTTGCAGGACCCAATTTGAGAGGGCTTTTCTGCCCTAATCCTTTAGGGCACGCTTTTCACTAGAGAAGTTTTCAAAAGCTGTTGTACACACCAGGAAAGGGAAATATTTCCTTGTCCTTGCTCCCTCTTAGGTTCCCTTCCTCCTGAGGAGACCTTAGGCCAAAGAATGCTAATGAACATTTCATTTATTCTTCTAATATAGAGACCACCCTGTAGATGTCATAAAATTATCATCCCAGATAATGTATAGTCTTCTACCATGGAAGTGATAGGATTTAAAAGTGAGTTACCTTTCTCTTTATCCTAGGACCTAAAATGGCAATTTTCCCCAAGTAGACCTTTGGCAAAACAAACAGAGGTTCTGAAATAAGCATGAACTGTGAAGCCAAGAGAACTTGCGGGCACTTCTGATTTTGGCACTGGATAACTCAGTAACACATATATTAATAGCTCATCCTATAATAATACATATAGGATTATAATAATAACAGTTCTGATTTATTATGCTCCCTATTTGCCAGGTTCTATAATAAATAATTTTCACAATAATCTCAAATCCTTAAAAAAGCCATATCGTGTTGTTTTGACTTAATTTTTGATATGTAGGTAATAAAACGCATGCTTTATTAGTTTATTGAAAGATCTAGACTTGGTGAAATGACAGGAGGAACCTCTGTTTTCTTCCTGCCATTTCCTTTCAATTGGGTTTTGTGGCATCTCCCTTACCGCCTCCAAGCTATGCCTTAGACGCACGAGAAAAGGCCAGCCCTTTTTTCAAATCAAAAGTTCAATTTCTTGTCAAGGTTAAAACCTCAATTTCTTATTTAAATGAAAGCACCTCTCTCAGTCCTATCTCATCCCCACTTACAAGTCAGATTTCATGTAGACTTGCACGCCTTCAGTTTTGGGGGAGGGCTGTGGTCAACTTTTGCATGTTGTTCTCACTTTTTTGATCCATTTTTCTGCATTCATATCCATCTTATCCAGAGTTGAAAGAGGGAGAGTAGCATGGTAAAGGTCCCCCAGGATATTACTTTACTGGGCCAGTCTTAATTAGCCATTGATATGGGTGTTACATGGACACAGATGCCAACTACTGGATATTTCTCTCACGGGCACTATTTCGGGTTCTTTTGAGGCTGCAGCTCTCTCAGTGAAATACTCCGGAGAATCTGTGATATGGTTGGTAGGTGATTGCCTAGCGTCTCCTTCCTCAGCTTCTTCATCGAATTGTACCGTTCCGGCTTCTGTCTGCTAGAGCCCATTCACTCCGGCCAGGATGCCCACTTGGATGCAATTTTTTCCACATAACTAGAACCTGGCTTCCTCCAGCGGTCCATTTGATTCTTATAAAAACTCACAAATACGTGTCCCATTGTGAGATGAAGTATAGGGCCCCCACTGTAGTTATTTCTGCTCACCCTACTGTCAGGGCAGCTCTGGCTAGCTTCGCATATTCCAAGTAAGAATATACCCAGCCCCCAACACCTGTCTCCTCAAAGATTGCTCTGGCCCGTTAGTAAGAGTAGGTCTATGTCTTCTGCCCAAAGGGAGTGGTGGGAGCCGGTGGACTTAGATGCTGACATGGAACTGTAGACTTGACAGAAGTGGGGGCTCGTAGCCATGAGACCTGAGTTTGTGACTTCAGAAATATTGAGTCATCCAACTCTCAGTTTTCCCAACAGTGCATAATGTTGTGTAGATGAAAAAGGAAAATGAGTGTGAAGTGTTGTAGGCCATATCACGCTACCCAGACCTGCTCTAAATTTTGCTTTTATTTGGTACTTGTCTCTTAAATTTATAATTCTTAATAATTTTATAACAAGGGCTCCTGTATTTTTATTTGCACTGGACGTCACAGATTATGTAGCTGGTCCTGAGTAGGAATCCCATGGGCAGTTTCACTGAAAGTAAATATGGTATGAACATTAAATATTTAGATATTAAAGTCACCTATTATATAAATATGTGTATACATATGTGTATAATAATATATGTTTATATTAATTTATATTCATGTACTAAATATTAATTCATATGCTAAATAAATATTTGAACTGGAAAATAAACCCAGTTTTTAGCTTTTAAGAAATAACAGTAATTGAGTACTGTCTTCTCTCTTTTTACTTAAGTATAAAATAGGGCATATAATGGGAAATTGTTTTTCAAAAATATATAAATGTACAAAATGGGGAGTGTAAACCTTTCCCCTCTTAATCTCATCGTAAGTAAACAGCACTTAATTTTTGATGTATTTACTTCCTGAAATTTTTATTTTCCTTCTTTGCTTGTTTTTCTATCAAGATTGCATTTTAAACTTCTTTTCAATGCAATAGCATAGTATTTCCCTTAATTTCCCAATTGCCAGTTATATAATTTACTTAGATTTTTCTTTTCTTGTCATAAAAATGTCCACAAGATTCTCCTGTTTAAATAAACTGCTTTGCATCTGGATTGTGTCCCCTTCTCACTCTTAATATTGTAAATCTGCACTTTTTACTTGTTCAGGCTCAGAGGCAGTCGCTCTCTTTTAATTATCTTTTTAAAGAGCCATCTCTAGTTTAACCATCTCTAATTCTACAAGTTTTGCCTTTTAATATCTTAGCTTTTGCTCTTATCATTATTGCTTTATTCATCCTGTTTTGGTTTAAAAATTAAAGCTACTTTTTAATGATCTATTTTTCTGTCTAGATGTTTGAAGTGTATCTTCCTTTATTCTTCGAATTGAGAATTCCCTAATAAGATGTATAGATGAAGATCTCCTTCAGCGTGAAGACAAGTGTTTTATCAGTTCAGGCCATTTGTCTTTTTTTATCCCTTTAATAACAGCTTTCACTACATCTATTTTCTTCTCTTCTTACAGAACCTTATTATACAGATAATGACTTCCGTACATCTATCAGTCATGTCTGATCTTTTCTCTCATAGCTTTTCTTTTTGTTATATCCTGGGGATTTTAGTTGGTTTTTTAAATGACAAAGTTTGTTTTCAGCAATGTTTATTCTGATATGTACTATTACTATTAGGAGTTTATTTGTTGATTTTGCAGTCAAACTCTGTTATTTCCAAGAATTCTCTGATTCATCATTCTGCACTCCTTTTCAGGTTTGCCAGCTTATTTTAATCAATTCAATATCTGCTTAAATGTTTTAACTTATTAATTTTAATATTTTAATATTTTCTATTTTCATAGCCCAGGCTTCTCTTTTGTCTTTGGAGTTGCTGTTTCTCCTTCTGTATTCCTTGAATATTGTGTCATTGCTATTATTGGCTCATATTTATAAAGATGTACAAAGACCAGTCTCAGTGATAACTTAGACATTATCCATGGCTGTGCAGACACTATATCTTTTCTCCTGGCAGGAGTCTACTCCAAGAGCGGGAGTGATTATAGAGGCCAGGGGGAACCATATACCTCTATCCCTTGCACACCATCCATAGTAAATGAGTGCTAGAACGAATGATATATCTAACCACATTTGGTGTAGGAAGCTAGAGGCGTGCCTAAAGTATTTAGCATACGTGATGAGTTCATTATGAGCTGCTCTATCCTTAGCTTTTGGTGGTGAGATTTAGGGAGTGGTATCCTGATGAAGTTGCAGTAGTTAGTGGGACCTAGGGGAGGAATTAATTAGGAGAAAATATGTGGGAATTTTTTTTTCTTCCTCTAGTGATAGTTCTGAGTTAGCTGAATTGGCTGTCCTTGTAATTTATTTTGCCTATTTCTCAATGCCTTCACATTTTTGTTCTTTACCCTGAATTTCCATTAAAAATGTAATCTGTTTTAGATGAATTTTAATTGCTGGAGAATTATACAGTCTATAAAATTAGACTGGCAAGAGATTGCCAACATACTGTACTTCCTTTACAACTCTAAACTCCACCAAGTGCCTACCTGCATGTGGTATAAATCGAAGTGGATGGAAAAAGGAAATAAATGTTCGTATTGTGTGTGTGTGTGTGTGTGTGTGTGTGTGTGTGTGTGTGTGTGTGTGTTAGGAAAATAGGCTGGAGATTTAGGATACAATGCAAAAGACCCTCTAGGGATCCAAACCCAATCCTATGCAGAAAGGAACTTCATTACAGGGTTTAAGTAGGGGACTGGTATGAGACTAATAATTTAGAAAGCTTGCTGTGTCCTCAAATATTTAGTGGAAAAAAAAAGTGTCAGCCTTCACTTAAATGCTACTGTTATTGAGAAACTTTGCTGGTTTTGTTCAGTCTTGTTAAAAATCACATTTCATTTCCAGTTGTACCAACTCTTTTCTTAGACATTAAAATCACAACAACACAGCATTTAATGATCCCATTTAAAATGAAATCTGGAAGTAGGCAGTCAAAGAACCCAACTGTCTTTTTCCTTTGGAACTGGCTTCATGTCTGTGGCCTCTCCACTCAGGTCTCCAGGATAGCTGCTGCAAATATAAGCAGCAGGTCCTCATACAGCACAGCCGAAAGCAGGAACAGCGTCGTTTCCTCATGTAACTATCTCTTTATTACAAAGGAAAAGAAATTCTGGATGTCACCTACTATACCTTTTATGTCACTTGGGCTTTGAACTGGGGTATGTTTTTACCCCTAGAAAACTCACTGTTTGGAAAAGTCATGATTTATGCCTGGAGGTACAGTCCCACCTCAATAGAATAGGGTCCTCTGGGGACAGAGGGGATTAGATGTTAGATAAATGTTAGATGAATACTCTCTGCCCTGCCACTTTAGCTCCAGAAGAGAAATACAGCTACTTGACCCAACAGCAGACTTGCCTAATGATTTTCACTTTAGATTTTGTGAAATCTAAATTTTAGGCTTTAGATTTTGATTCCAAAATCCTTGCCATCCTGCTTTACTCTGGGAATCTCCCTGAACTTTCAACTGGCTCCCTGATTAGATTGTAATGCTCCGTCATCGCTGGCTCCCTCCAACTCCCCTGTGCATGCGTATATTCAGGCACTTAGCCGCCCCGTCCCCTGTCTCCTTGTCTGTAATTCCTCTGCTCCCAGAGCTTTTCCATCAGATCCTTCAGTGCCTCCTTCTGTGTCTTCTCGGAGTCTTTTCTGAGCCATCAAGAGTGTTGCATATGTTTTAGTGCAAGCTGTTTAATATACTTTGCAATGTATGCATTAGACTTGCAGCACGCTCTAGGAGTTTTTTGGCTGAGATTAATCATACCATTTATGATTCCAGTCTGTTCCTCCTTTGACTGATTGGGTTGGGGGTAGAAAAAGAAAGAGCCTACAACTAAATGATGAACCTTGGTCTTTTACAACATCATGTGGTTCTCAAAGTGTAGCCCCTGAACATGGCATTGGCATCACCAAAAAATAGGTGAGGAACATACACTCTTGAGCCTCACTTCAGACCTATTGAATCAGAAACTCTGAGGGTGGTGCCCAGCCTTCTGTGATTGAACAAGCCCTTCAGGGGATTCTGATGCTCACTCAAGTTTGAGAACTGCAGCAGTGGAAATAGCAGATACCTGGAGTGAAGTGATGTGACCTCGGTTGAGGTTATACACCATTCTGATGCTCTGTTGGAGTTAAGAAAAGCAGTCATTGATGATAAAATACCCAATGATGATTAAATGCACAACTATTGTAAAGCACTTAGCTTAATTTTTGTCACTTATTAGGAATGTAATTTTGTACTGATTTCTTCCTCCTCTCTGTCTTTCTTAATGCTATTTATAAGAATAATTTTTTTCAATCATGCCTTTTATGTTACTTAGCCTGGAAGGCAGATTTATTCCAATTACTCATCTGAAATGGTTTTACATATTAAGTTCCTTCCTGGAAAAGATAAATGAGTGTTAAATACAAAAGCTCTCCGTTTCTGTCCCAGACTTTGCTCTCTGTTTACCTGCACTGTGACCCTCCAACTCCCAACTCTTTTGCCTGTTCTCTGCTCTGGCTGTGCTCTGAGGAGGTAGCTATGTGATTCTCCAAGTCACGTGGTCTCTCCTTTCTCACTTTCATCTTCTGGTTGGGGTTCATATGCCTGGTAGTTCATTTCCTTAAAAGTCACATTTCTTCAGGATGAAAGGATGCTTGAATATGCCAAGTTTCATGGCTGTGGGATTGCAGTTGAGAAATATCACCGTCTGTTCGTATCTTGCCTAAGAGATGTGCTCAACTTGATGCTTATGGTGGCTGCAAATGGTCTCAGTCAGCAGGACTGTGTGGCTCCACTTTTTGGTGCATGGTGTCACAACAGAAAATAGGCATTGTTTTTCATCTTGTGCATGTGTTTCTAAGGGGTTCCAGCCCTGGCTCTCGTGAGCAGTGAACTGGCTCTCCGTAGTATGGGTAACGGCCGATTCTGTTTCCAAATGCTTCTGGTAGGAAAGACGGGCTATTTTTTTTCCCCCGCCGAAAAAGCCTGTTCTAGGAACTGGAGCATAAGAACCAGCATTTTCTGAGCTCCGACTATATGTAAAGACTGTGCTAGGTGCTTTTAAAACAGTCTTGATTCTTTACAACAATCCTCCAAAGTAGGTATTAAGCACTGTTTTACAGGTGAGGCAACTAAGGTTTAGAAAGTGTAACTGATATGTTTAGAGTCACACAACGATTAAATAGGAGTGCTTTGTTATTACCCAGATCTCTCTGATTCCAGGGTCCTTGCTGTTTTCAGAGTGACATGCTGAATAGGAAGGCAAATTGCCAGGAATGTAGAGTGAGCCCTTCCATACTGGAAATTTGATTGTAATGAATTTTTTTTTTTTTTTTGTGTGTGTGTGTATGTGTATGTGTGTATGTTTTAGATACTGGACTTGGTATCAGCTAACAGCTCCTAATTATGTATAGACTTTCTGATTGTAAGCTTACAATTCTGCTGGATAGAATAAAATCATTGTGTATATAGTTAAAGAAGAGAACGGAGTATGTGTTTATTCATTGTTCACTACTCAATCATTTATTAGTTATCAACAGATATTAGGCACCTGTGAGGCATTTCATTATGCATTGGGAATAAGCAGATAGAAGGACAGTCCCTGCCTTGGTGGGTCTTTGATTTTCTTCATGTCTTAAAGAAGTTGTGTGTTTTACAATTGAGATTATTATGAATTAGTTATTTCAGAGGTTTAGAAAGCATCATAGTTCCATCTCAGCTCTGCCATATTAACTACATAGATGTCTCTAAATTACTTTACTTTCTGAGTTTGTTTATTCATCTGCCAAATAGAAAATATAAATACTCATGTTGGCAGCTTCTCAAAATGGAGATCAAATAAGATAAGGTTGTAAGGGCAACTGCCAATTTCCAAAGCATGATAAAATATTTAATGTTAATATATTATTGATAACATTTTACTATTACTATATTATCACTAATTTATTTTTAAAAGATTTTGTGTAAATAAGTTGATGAGCCTATTTGTGCTCATTAACTATAAAGTCAGTGAAATTTACAGTTTCACCTTCACTCAGAAACTAAGAGTGATTGCATTTTCGCTTCTATTTCAAAAGTTCGGGAAGTTTAAATAATTCTCATCAGAAATCCTGAAGGTGATCCAATGGAAGCTGATTGAGAAGCTGTATGTAAGATTAGACACACAGCGTATGCTGGAGAATAATATAGACCTATTTTCACAATCCGCCTCTATTTTTTGCTGGAACACTTCAGGCAAGAATAATATTTTCTTAAATGAGGCGATAGTGGCATGTAACATACAGAATTATTGCGATGATTAAATAAGATCAAATATATTGAAGTGACCAATACATTATAAAACATTATATACAGCTTATTTATTAATACCAGAAGTCTGCAAAACATAGTCCTAGGAAGCAGATTTTTCTTTTTCATTTTTAAGTAATCATTTTTAAGAAAATTCAAGTAAATCCCAAAACCGCAATTGAATTACTAGTTTTCTTCATTTAGAGAAATTTGTAGTTATTATGAAGCCAAGCAAAATTCAAGACATAACTTGTGACACACTAATGCATGCTTCGGTCCCACATCCACAAAATAGATACATCCACTCCTTGCATTCCATCCCCGCTCTCCTTGGTGTACCTTTCCTGTTATTATGTATAAAAGTTTATTATCGTCATCATCCACATATCTGTTTCCTCACTGGATTATGAACTGCTTGAGGTTAGCAATGCTTTCTCAATTATATTTGTATTCCTAAAGTATTTCATGGTTACTGGCACATGGAAGGTACCCACTAAATATTTGTTGCATAAATGCATGATTGCTTCTAAATATACTATAAAGGACTCTTTCTTATGCAAAAGTAATCATACTGGGGTTTCTTAAAATAGTGTATTCCTAACTATACATAAAGTATAATGCACCAATTTGATTTTAGACACAACTTATATGGATTCCAGGGAAAAATTATATATAGGTGCTTAATACAACCTCAAAAAATACTTTCGGTATATATATGCATTGATCAGTGAAAATGTTTTAGGGTAGGATTCTTTTTAGTATTTTTACCTCTAAAGATAAATTTCTATGAGTATATTTTTTAGTATATTTCAATTATTTTTAAAGTGAAGGCCAATTTAAGCAGATGTATGCTATAAAACTAGTTATGTTTTTGTTTGTTTTTCATTTCTGAGCAAGGTCATCAGTCAGTTAATTAGTTTGAGAAGTCACATCTCTGCTGAAGAGAGCCGGAATTGTTTTCTTATAGAAATAGAGTCTGGGTAAAAAATGAAGCGCCAGAAATGTAGAAAAATCAGAGTTAATTTCCTGCAAACAATATGCAGGCAGTAATTAGCTGAGTACCCAGCCCTGTGTAGGCATTGGAAACCTGTATTGTGTGATTCTGTGATACTAGGTCTTATCAGCATCAATATTTGAAAGCTTTGCTTTCCTTCTTAGAGCAGAAAACCTATCACTATGGCAAAAACTCTAGTATAGGACACAGAATGGGCATGAGTCCACGATCGTGGCACACTATTTTATTTTATTTAGTTTTTCCTAAGGTAGGTTTGGTATTAGATTTGTAGAGGGAAATACACAGGAGAATGTGATAGCCCTGGTTCTAAAGAATGCGAACGGTGGGAGATGTAAATAGAGAAGGAATCAAGTGACTAGCCTAGGGAGAGACCTCAAGTCAGTAAACACAGGAGAGTTTTTGTGATGGAACTGTTCTGCACCTGTGGTGGTGGTCACACAAATATGCTTAGGAGATAAACTTTCAGGGGACTAGATATGCAAACACGAGTGCACATAAAACTGGTGAAATCTGAAAAAGTTGGGGGAATGTGTCAATGGATTCCTGGGTGGGTTATTGTACTATAGTCATGCAGATGTTACCACTGTGTGGAAACATGGTGCCTGTTATACAGGATCTCTCTGTATTATTTCTTACAACTGCATGTGGATTTATAATTATTTCCCCAAAATGTTTTTAAAATGCACAAGAAGTTTTGTGGAAAATATAAGTATGGATCACTCACTAAAATTTTTTTTTCAAAAAATGACCTTTGTAGAAGAAAGAAATGGGAGAAGATGAATTAAGCCAGCCATTGATCCATCAATCCATTCATCTACCCATTATTTCTTGAGTGCTATGATACTACAGACAACGAGCAGGGAATCAGGAATCATACAATGCCTATGTGAGAGGGTGTCACTGTTAAAGGGAGACAAATATGTAGGCTCCTCCACCCAGTGAAGCATGACTGGTGCAGGGATGGAAGTGTAGGATAGGAAGGGATGCACTGAAGGAAGTGGTCAGCACTTCCTGGGGAAGGTGAACATTTAGGAGAACATTCGCCAAAGAGATAAATCTTAAAGTGTTTATATATGTTGGCAGATTTCCCTCCTTACCTTCAATCCCAACTCAAAGAAACCAAAGAAGAGGTTTCCAGGAGCATTGAGAGTACTGTGTATTTCCCTTATCACTGCTCTCAGACTTCCTGTTGGGAATATCTGTGTCCTCACTGGTTGTCTTCATGAGATTGTGAGGCCTATGGTTGTGGAGTGTTTCTCCCGTACCCTCCCCAGCCCTCCAAACACTACGAGACACTCAACAGCTAGTGATGGACACATCCTTCACATGCATAGGAGGCATGAATTGTGTGCAAGAAAAAGAATCGCAGGGCAGGTTGTGTCCAGGGCTCAGCTTTCACATCAGGATGAGTGCAGGGGAATTGGGTAAGGCTTCAAACTGCCAGCAGAGTTTTGGAGCTGAATCATACTTCACACTCACTGTGACCAGGGGCCATGCGAAGTGCCCTGTGGTTACCATTCCCTTCACTCCTCCCAAGAACTGTGTGAAGTGCATGCCTTCCAGCCTTTCAGATAAGTTGTTTCCTATTCCATTGGTTATTTCCTAACAAGCAACATGAGACATTACAACTAGCCAAGCCTGTAGTAGAAAACCTCAAGTAGATACCCACAATATGGAATGTTTGGGCATAGGTGAGCACTATGCTGAACAGATATCACTGGAAATGAAGTGCTTTCATAGACATTTGGAGAAAGGGGGCTTTTCCCTCACTAGGGAATATGAACTGAGTCCACGTCTAAAGAGGGCAACAGAGCCTCTGCATCCTGTAATCTGTAGGCAGACATGTGGCAAAATGGAAGGTGAGATGACAAAACATGTAACTGTATAAAATGGAAGGCGAGGGGGTAAACTCCAGCCTTGGACAGGGGTCCTCGCCCTGCCACCAACCCTCTGCATGTCATTACCAATGACCAGCATTAGCTTCCTCACCTGTAAATTGGGGTGTCCCCTACCTTGTTTTGAGACTTAAAGTCCTTAATTACTGGCTTCTGGGTTACTCATTTCAGTATAAAACTGAAAACAAAAACACACTGTTTACAGAGTGAAGAGCAAGCAATAGAGAGAATTGCAAACTCCTTCCCTCTAAGGCTTTGGACCAGGCTACACTGATTTCTTCCTAACCTGAGTTCTGCCAACATGAGCTACTCTTTGGGGACTGGTCCAGTGCCATCATGAAATGACATTAATTGTATGGAGGATATTCAGCCAGATGTGGTTGGCTGGAATCCCCTTGAGGGCGGGCTCATAAGACACATGCCTCTCTGCCATGTATGTGGTACAGCACCCTGCCTAGAGAAGGGACTTGGTACACCTTTATTGCTTACCATGATTTTCGGCCACCTTCCTAAGTACTGTGACCTAGTATGCATTCTTTTCAAATGCTTATTTAATTTTATTCTGCTAAAAACATATGTGTTCATTCCCTTTTAAATTGTACGTTTTTCCAGGTGATAAGATACAAATTTCAGGAACACCCTGTGCAAAGGCACAGAAACATGGGGAAATTTAGTATGTAAGCAAGCACTTCGGTATTATTGGGTCAAAAATGACGAAGAGGCTGAGCAATGGTGAGAGATGAGGCAAGGAAACTACCCAGAGTAGTCCAGTTCATAAATGGCCTTTTAAAATATGGTGAGATGATTGACTTAGAAATCATGAATCAGTGTCTACATTGATTAGATGGCACCTTGTACTAGGATTTGTCTAAGTCTGCTCAGGCTGCCATAACAGATTACCACAGCACAGGTGACCTAACAAAAATCTATTTTCTCATAGTTTTGGAGGTAAGTCCAAGGTCAAGGTGTTGAAAAATTCAGTTTCTGGTGAAGCCTCCCCTACCAGCTTAGATAGCGACCTACTTGATGTGTCCACATAAAATCTTAACTCTGTGCATGAGGAGAGAGAGAGAGAGAGAGAGAGAGAGAGATCTATAGGTATCGATCTGGTGTCTCTTCCTCTTCTTATGAGGACCTCAGCCCTGTTGGATTAGGATCCACCTTATACCTCATTTAACTTGACATCCTTAAAGATCCTATTTCCAAATGCAGTTACATTGGAAATTAGAGCTTCAACGTATGAATCTGAAGTGGGAGACACAATTCAGTGCATGACAGTAAGTCTAGAGGAAATATATTGCTTATATGAGTATTTTGGAACTTTCATTGGTCTGTACTGATCTACATTAAAATGCTATAAATTTAGGCTGGCAATAAAAACATGGATATATAATCTTTCTGTATGTTTTTATTCTATACCAATTTTTTCACTCTATAGACCTATAAAAGAGAAGAAAATTTGGGTCAAGGTCACATGGGTGGTGAAGGCCACACAACTAAATAGGCGTATCCTGACTCCCACTGGGTTCCACTGTCTAGGTTAATCCTGGTAGAGAGAAATAAACTTGCGCTTGAGACTCCTGCCAACTGCTGACTCCTCTCAAGCCCAGCGGCCTTCCCTGACTTCTCAGCTCTCTGCTGTGTTTTCTCAGGTAACTTGCTTCCAGGATTCCTGATTTAGTGCAACACCCACTTCATCCCATCAGTCTCTGATGTCATTTTTCCATCCAGATTCCTGCCCTAGGTAGCATTGCTTCCAAGGAGAGTAAATCAGTCATTGCATGTCCCCAAGGAACTAACCCAGTAATTTATTAAGTGTGGAGGGAAAACAAAAAAGACTAGAAAATACTAGTAAAAGCTCTCCGAATGACATGTCCCCTTTTCATTTTTTCTTTTATTGACGTATCGCATGTTTCACAACACTGCCAACATAAAGACAAATATTATTCCTCCGCAACTGTTCAAATTAAAGAGAAGGACAACTGTTCCCAAATACAAATGACTGAGAAGGGGGAGCTGGGAGTTTGCTGGCTGTACCGACTCCCGCCCAAACAGATACCTTTCAGACCTGTGGGGTTTCTCTCCAAGGAGCCCACATCTGTGCTCAGTGGTGATTTCATTTGCAGGCAAACCTTACAATCACAGAGTTGCTGCATTTACAGCAATTACAACACAGCAGCCATTAAAGAAACTGAGATGAGAAAGAGGGCTTGCTAAAAATTATGGATATATTTTCTTATCCCATCCAATAAAGAAACAAAAACAGAGATGATTTTATTTTATTGATTTAAATATTTCAGGATCTCAATGATACTTATTTTTGAGTATGAGTCTCATGAAATGTTAAATTCTCATGATGTGTTTTTTGAATACATACCCTGGGCTGAGAAATGTTCTTGGTAACTGAAGTTAGAAAAAGAGGATTGATTCTGCTTCCAAAAACTTTAGAGTCTAATTGGGAAAATAAGACAATGACACTATTCAAGGCTACAACTTCTACTTTTAGATTAGATTCCTTGGGAATATTGATTGGTCCAGGTTATTACATTTCTCTCCTTTATTTTAAACTCTCCTCAATATCTGGTTCTTTGTTTGCAGAAATCACAGATGTCTCTTACAAGATCTCTTAACATCCCATTGTGTCCGAGACACCATTCCAACATATTCCTTTCCTTTACACTAAAGCCCTCTACCAAACTATTGTCTACACTCCCTGAAATCTCACTCAATCTGTGCTCATCAGCAGCTGGGCTTTGCTCCCCTGAAACCCATTTCTAAGACCAGTAGTGGCTGTGCATAGTCAAGTTCATATGGCTTTTTGGTTTTGACCCCGTGTCCTCTCGGATGGGCTGGATACTATTGGCTATTCTTCCCGATCCATTCCTCCTCTGGCTTCCATGACTTTCTTGATTGCTTCTTCTCGTTTCTCTGACATCGTTTGTAGACTCCTTTGCTGGATCTTCATTTTTGTTCTGATGCATTATATAGGGCTCGTCTTTGCATTTGTTTCCCCTCTCAGTCACCTGACTGGGCCTTCTGCTCCAGCTGGAAATTCAGTCAAATGAAGATGATTGTCAAATGTGTTTTCTCAGCTCGGACTCCTTGAGCTCCGGTCCATACATCTGTCTGCCTAGGAGATACTCCATTTTGGTGCTTTGTGGCACCTCACATTTGCTCAGCCTGATGAAATGTCCGCTCTTTCTTCTGGATTCCCAGTTTCTGGTGACTGTCACAAGAACCAATCAGGCACCTCACCACGGACTCAGGAGTTGTTCCTGTACTTTTTGTCATTCTTACACTCTTCTGTGATCAATCCACGAAGTCACCTAGCTCTGGAGATTCCATGTAACAATCTTGGTGAACGGGTATTATATCACTTGTCTCCCTCTTATTAAATTAGATTGGAGTAGTAATTTCCATCTATGTCTATCTATATCTATGTCTATGTCTATATGTCTATATCTGTTATGCATTTCAAATTACTGATAATTCAAATTATTGCTCTAACATTATAATATAAAATAGTAAAATATAAAAAGCAATGGGGGCTTCTGATTAAAACTCAAAGAAAATATTTCTTACTAAGAGGAAAATATTCCTCACTATAACAGGGACACTAGATCAGCCATGAGTACTTATTCATACATTTATTCATTAGTTTCTGCATTTATTCATTTAGCCAAGAAACAATCTGTACAAAAAAATACTCTGAGCCAGATTACATGTTGACCCTGAATGAGCTACAAGAATAACTCATCTGTATTTAGGGGTTATTATATCATGACAGGTTAGACTTAACACATTTTTTTGCGGGAAACGAGTAAACTCGTCATATAGCTTTTTATGCCCGCTTACAAAGTATTAATTTAGAATTTTGTATTATACAAAAATTATTATGTAGGGATAATTGTAAGAATATTTTGGGACATGATCAGCCATCACACAAAAGTTCTGTTTTTGTTAGATTCTTTTTTTTTGAGGGCAGTGTCACTGGCCCTCATATGTGGGACCTGAACTGGGGCCACTGGCTTCTGAAGCCAGTGCTTAACCACCACGCCACTGGGCTGGCCCAAAAGTTCTGTTTTTATGAGAACACCTAAGAGAAATTTTAGAGGTCAAGCTACTAAAAAAAAATATATTGTTTCTTCTAAGCAACTAGCTTATTCTTTTCACCATAAAACTAATTTTCCCATTGTGTTTATACTGCTACCTTTGATTAATTAGCTTATAAGCCAAATTACTTTAGCCATTAAGAAGCACCAAGGAAAACCTGTGGTTCCCCTCCAGGAGACACGCACACACCATCTTATAGTTCACATTTTGAATAGTAACCCCTCTCTCAGTATCATCAGATTTTCCAATTATTTCTTTGTCTCCATGCCTTATCTTTATAAAATATTGTGTTTTATTGTCAACATCTCTGTAAGGTATATTTAAGTGTGTTTTTTTTTTAAAAAAAAATAAACATGGGTTATATATTTACAATGGAGAATGAGTGAGGGGTTATAAAAGAAGATGAAGAAAGGAAAGAAAGGAGGAAGAGGGATTTTTGGATTTATAAGGAACTATCAGAATTAATTTAGCCACAATTTGCCCCAATGCAGGTAAGAGTTAGGGAATCTCACCTTGTTCCTAAGCAAGGTTCATCTAATTTCCTCTTGCACGTTTTTATAGAAAATCATCTCTCATCTCCTTGCAAGACAGCTCTCACCATTGCAGGGTAACTCTGATTACCTGTAGGTTCATCCCTCTGTGAGGTAAAATCGGCCTCTGACAAAAATTTCGTTTTCAAATTCAAAGCTTTGAGATTTGTTTAGATTCATAAACACGGGAAAATCAACAGCATTTTCTTTTCTGTTTTCCTTTGAAATGACATGCAGCTCTAGACCCGGTTGTAGAATAAGAGATATTAGCAGGGTCTGGAGGGGAGGCACACAGTTTGTAATTCAGAAGCAGAGACAGGCTTGCTGGATGGGTTCCTCCATCAAATCTTTATTGCTCACCACAATGGGACATTACTCACAAGCTTTAGCATCAACATGCTGCTCTGACATCACTCTCCAGACCCTCTTTCTCTCTAGAAATAAATGCTATCGATCAGCAGTGGCCATATCAAAAGTTGAATGCATGAGCTTAAGTTTCTTTATTAAAGTTGAGTGTAATCCGGAAAGAATAGTTGATTCCCTCTGGATTTATGGTCATTTATATTTTTCCCTTGTAATC
Organism: Aselliscus stoliczkanus; assembly: GCA_033961575.1. NCBI lineage: Eukaryota > Metazoa > Chordata > Mammalia > Chiroptera > Hipposideridae > Aselliscus > Aselliscus stoliczkanus. The sequence continues at coordinate 36,568,924 of CM066730.1, read as the reverse complement.
CTCCATTTGTAACATTTCATTACACACTGACTAGTGGGGTTTAGGGATAGTTTTATTTGGTAAAGGATTTTTGTCCTGCTGCTTTTTCCCAATCGTTCAAACCTCAGTGGAGAGTCTACAGGGGAAGATGCAAAATGCAGCTGTGGACATCTACAGGCTTAACATGTGGTCAGTTATATTTGCTCTAATTTATAAGGTGATTTGAGAATGAATGTTGGATCCAAAGAGTTTAACCATAACATGCACCCCTTAGTGTTCTTATGTCATCGTTTTTCTTTCCTATTTTTCAAAGGCCTTTTTTTTGCTGTAGCTTTTTGAGTTCAGGCCTTCTCTTACATTTTAGCAAAAGCATCCTTACTGATTTCTCTCTCTTTGACTCCTTCCTTTCCTCTCCCATCATTAATCTTTCTTCTGTAGCCCAAGCGATCCTTCTAAAATGCTAATCTGGCCATATCACCCCATTACTTCCATTCTCCCATGACTTCTCATTACATTAAAGTCAAAATCCAAATTCATTGCCAAGCTCTGAAAGCCTCCCTCCTTTGATGCTGCCTGGCTTGCTCTGTGTGTGGCCAAGCTGCCTTGCCCATCCCCCACTTTACCCTTCGGCTTTGATAAGCTCTTTACCGTGTTCCTGAATGTCTGCCCAGCTGGGCCTCTGACGTCATAGCCCTTCCTCTTCCAACTAACTTGCATTTACTCCCGGAAAATCCTTTTCTCCCTGGGAGCTCCTTTCTGCTCTAAGTTCGACTTCCATGGCATCATGGTACCAGTGCCTCCCTACCACTGAGACCACTTTCACTTAAGCTACCCCATTTCTTGAGTTTTTAACCACTCCTCCTAAGAGCTTTGAAGACAGATCCCGTGTCTTTATAATTCCCTATCTGCAGTTTCTGACTCTGTGCCTGGTGCAAAGGAAGTATTTAATAAAACTCTTTTGAATGACTGAGTGAAGAAATGAATGGATAGATAGATAGATGCATAAAATGGATCAAATAGTTTAGAACTGGTAAGTCGTCAAAAAATTCTCTGCTTCAGAGAGCAAGGGTTGTGATGTCAGAAAAAAATATATTTTATGCAGACCTGTGATTCTTAGAACTTTGCATCTATTATAGAAAGGACCTCAGAGACTCCCTAAGATGTCCAAAGAAATCTAGTCCAACCTCTTCAATTGGTGGATACAGAAACTGAATCCTGAAAAGGTTCAGGGGTCACAGAGCCGCCCCCGTCAGAGCAGGTGCACAGGGCTTTTAATTATTGTTGATGTTTGACTGTGAAAAGCTAGTTACTTCTTTTTCACTTCAGAATTGCAATGGTATATAGTACATGCTATCTTCCTAAAATATATATATTACTCAGCAATCCATATGGTTAGAGGCAGGAATTCTAAAAGAAGACTGTCCAAAACTACAGGGTTCTCTTAAGTTTTCAAGTTTTACTGGGGAAAATTTAAAATATTTCTCTGAAATGTACTCTTGACTCATCATGAGTTAAGAATGCATTGACACCCTCAGAAAATGTAACCGAGAAAATGTGTTTCACCTGGAGGTGTGTAGTCTAATTAAAAATGAATAAAACCTGAATATATCAGTTTCTTCCTGATATTTAGTTTTTCTTCTATTCTGAGCATACGCCAATTATCTACTTAGGCCTTTCCATCAAGTATCAAGTATCAGGAGATAGTTAAATTTATCAGTTCTAGGGGGTCATAGGGATAATTTTGAGCAGGAATTCTCTTGGTTCCTTAAAGGTAATATCAGAGCCCTACAGAACTTTTGAACATGTCTAATACTAAAAGAGGTAGTATGTATTACCTCTCAACAAGATTGCAGAAATTTACTGGAATGTAAAATTGGCTGAAATTATTACAACTGGAAATGCCTGCTGATAGGAAGCATTTATGGGCAGTTACATATCTCTTTGCCCAATAACAAATGGGAATAAAAGGGTTGACCATTATAGAATAAATGTAATTTATTTGGTAAACATTTGCTTTCTAAAAATGGTGTCAAATTCCCTCACCCCCCAAAAATAAAACAATAACACCCCCCCCCACCCCAAATGTCCTTTGATTGTAACAAGATCGATGCCCCTTGGTGAAGTGTAATCCCCACATTTCTCAAGCTGACATTCTGGGGAGAAAAAACAAACAAACGAACAGCTAAACTATGGGAAGGCTTGAATTGAAGTGGTCATTTTCCTATGGCTGTTCAAGAACCTTGGAGATTGAGCAGTCAAGGATCTTTGCAGTCAGAGATGAATTGTGTCAATAGAATTATAGGATTTGTAGGTCTTAGTAGGGGCTCATGAGTCAGCAAACTGGTAGAAAGCTCTAGGGTCCCTTCTAATTTTGAGCATTCAGCATGAAGCATCAGTGACGCGATATGAAAAGTGGAAATGGGAGAGTTCATAATTTATATAAGGTCTCACAGTGGGTCACTGGCAGCGCCCAAGGCAATGGCTATCTTTAATTCTGCTGTAAATACAGTGATCTGTCAATCAGCTAATTATAATTTACAACTCCCTAAATTTATAAGACAGGGATATCAAAAATTTTAATAGAAATCACATTCTTCAAAAAGCACTGCTGAGAGGCTGATCTTTCACCACTTTTCAATTCCTGATGATAGAAAATGCGAAACTTCCAGAAGTACAGCTTCCTATGAAAAATGTTATATAGGAAAATAATACTAGAGTTGGAGTTATAACCTATGTCTAATTTTGTTTCTTTTTCTAAATTGCTGTATGACCTTGGTTAAATCACTTCACCTTTCTAACTCTTATTCCTTATCTTTAAAATGAAAAGAGGGGTTTTAGTCAAAATGTGTTCTTAGGAGGCTTATGGCTTCTTTAAAGTTGTGTTAGGATAAGGATAACTAGGGCTGATTATAATTTCTTAAAGCAGTCCTAATATCCCATTTATATGCTTTGCTGGCAAATTATTCAGCTGCATTTGCCTCTAAAACACTGTTAACTTAGTGGATAGTTTGAACGTCCAAATGTTATGGAAATGAGTGATTTCCTTAAACCATAGACATTTTTCTGCTAGGCTGAATTGCTAAGGCTTTTTAGAAGTTCTAACTCAGGTTATTTCCCTTCTTTCAGTGATTGATTGGTGCAGGTTGAAAATAAAATTAGAAGGTGTCCCCCAACTGTGAAATGACTCATAAGGAAGGTTCAAAGTGTTCCTTTTCGAAAAGTTCTTTGATTAGGAAAGTGCTTTATTACCTTAAAATATCTTGGATGAAATGTCCAACCCACTTAGAATGATCTAATGTTAGAATTAGAAGGGACCTTAGTTTCACTTTTTATAAGCATCTTTTTATAGATGTTAAATTTGAGCTCCTAAAATATTTTCCTGACTGGAGGAGGGGAGCAAACCAATCCCATAGTATGACAAGCCCTTTATGGAAGGTCATTCTTCTATTTGCATAATATTGTAACATTTACAAAGCACTTTATTATATAATACTTAATTTCAGAAGCATCATTGTCCAGTGAGGAAGATAAGACAGTTACAGAGATCTTGATTTATGTCGAAAAGTTAATAATCAGCATATCTTGTTTTATGTGGTAAAGGTAATAATTTTAAAAAGTCGAGAAGAGAATTAAGACTTTCTGCATCAGACTAGTGTTTTCTCTACCCACTGATCTGCCTTAAGTTTTTTAACTGTAGTTATAAAAAATGAAAAAAAATTTGATGCTGCACTTACTTTTAAACTATTTCTCAGATTGCCCCTCTTTCTAATAACATTATTATCAACGATGAGATGCAAACATTATGTTACAGGGAAGTGTATGCTCCTAAAATAGTAAAACAAAAGCCTAAATACCTTTATATGCTTCTTCCCATATTTGTTCGCTGAATGGTAGGTAATAAGGAAGGAAGGCTGGGCCAACGGTAATGATGGAAGTCAGGAGTTTTGCATATGTCACAAGCTGCTGGACGTTGTAAGGGGAAGAGTTTCTATGAGTTCACCAGATTATTAGACTCATAGGAATAGATGCTGTGAGCATAGCTTGTTATCTCTAGCTTGTCAAGAGACTGGAAACAAAACAGACATGGCTTGCTCTAACTTCTAAGACTGGCAAAAAGTGTTCAGAAAAAAAAGATATCAATAACTCATCAATAACCCACTTAGTAAGTAGAACATGGAAAGTGTAAAACTTAGCTTTAAGTAGGCCTGGAGCTCCACACTGAGCCATGCCATGTCGATATTTGATATTTAGCATGTCATCATAGAAAGGGAAGAAAGAAGGAAATGTGACTGGGTAGAGAGCTCCTACAAGCCAGAGCAGAAGTAACTTTCTGTCTAGCACAAGCATGAGATGATTGCTAAGCAAAAGAAAGAAGACAAAGGAACTCTGATTCCAGTGAAGGACAAAGATGGCTTCTTCTCTTGAGCCTCTCCTACCCTCTGCTGCCTCTAGAGCTGCTCAAGCTATGATGCCTGAGTAGTTGGTTTCAGAATCACCCACTCATCCCAGAGAGGTTATATTTTCTCAAGGTCTGAAAGTCTGAATTCATGGCTCCCTATGCCCATGGGAATGGAGCCAGGAAGGCCCTGTTTATGTAAGATTTCACAGTGGGTCTGTGGCAGTGCCTGAGTCCTCTGCCAGTTACCCAGTGCCCAAAAGGCAACAGCTGTCTTTAATTCTGCTGTAAATACAGTGGTCTGTCAATCAGGCTCCAAAAGAGGGGCCCACTGGCAGAGAATATCACTGCAAATTTTATATTCCCATGAGTAAGGTGATGGTAGCCAAACTATTACAATTTATAAAATATTTTATTTACTCTATTAGGCTACTTGAAGAACAATCAATCATAGGAAGTAGTCAAGGGAAATATGGCTTTAATTTACAGGGGAAGAACATGAGACTCAGGGACATTAAATGATTTTCTCAGGGCCATATGAGTGCCAGGATGATGGTAGACCTCGGTACTTTGACGCATAATTTATAGGTTTTCCTATTATCTGATAGTTTTCGCTCCTTCGGGCCAGAATCTTTGTCTCATAATCCACCATTCATCATTCAAACACTGTGTTTTGTGAACTGTGTCAGGTATAGATAAATCTTCACTTGGTGGCAAGAAGTGTATTATGTTTAAATTCTGACATTCTATAATAGAGAACATTTCTGATAAAACTCTCTTTTCACCTTCTCTTTTTTCCCTTAATGTCCTCTTAGGTGCATAATGATTAGTGGCCTGATTTTTATCATTTCTGAGGCTAGAGCGATATATAAAAATCAGAGCCATACATCAGAGTGGTGATCTCACAAAACCCAAGTGGTCTTGTTCCCAAGGAGAATATAAACATACACATGTTGGTTGAAAACAGACGTTGCTGAAAACTATGATGGACTAAGACATAAGCATGCTGGAAATATGGGAATGAAAAGCCATATTTGTCTTTCTGTATTCTAATCTCAGCATAGTCATAGGGAGCTCAGACTCACGCGCTGAACAGCCTTTGTGCTTCTCCCCAGGGAGGAAGAGTGGCTGCTTAGAAAATGAATATCCGGAGATTTATTGGATCATTTTTTTTTTTTTTTTTAGTGGAGAGGATTAATTTGCAAAAATGCCTTAATCTACCTCTTCAGCTTTGTCTTTTTACACTGAGCATCGGTGCCCAGGCACCTTTGCTATCTCCATGGTTTGAAAATACCCATTGGATTGGTTACCTTCTGTTTGTGGGAGAAATGGGAAGGGCAACTTAAACCTCTGGCCCAAGCCATGTTTCCTAATCTGTTTTTTATTGGAAAGCCATGGCCTAAAGGGTTTAGAGCCTTTGTAATGAGTAGTAGATTAGTACTTTTTCCCACTTGTTGAGATACCATGTGTATCCTTAATTTAGGGTATTGGGTTTAAAAAAAAAAATGAAGGAAAATGCAAACCTGTGACTGTCACAATTACTGAGGAGCCAAGCTGATGACAATTCGCCTCTGTCTTGTATCAGTTTTCACGTTCAGTAAAAATAAAAAACATCACAAGCTATGTTGGTCCCTCAGAAGGATGTGTTGAGGAGAAAAAGGAAGGAAGCCCAAACTGGGAGAGTCAAGGGCTGAGAGAACTGACTCTACTCAGAGGAAATTCTGTAATTGAAAATACACTGTCCAGAGTATGTTAAACTCAATCTGTGTCTAACTGGCCCTGTCCTCTTGAGTTCAGTCTGGTGTGTATAGAGGGGAGTCACATGGTACCAGTACTAAGAGTCTCTAAACACAAGTGTGTACTGGAAGTCAGCGGCATTTCCAGATGGTCCTTCTCTGTTGAATGGCTGGGAGGATAAGGATAGGATCTAGACCTGCAGGGGACAAGAACAGCATGAAGTGGACAATGTGATAGGATCCAGATAAATGAGCTACAGTCAAGGCGTGGCCTCAAACTACAGCAGTGAGATCAATTCCAGAGGCAGAACGGTGCCTGCGAAAGCTTCAGACTCATACATTGTCATTTGCTTTGTCTGTGACCTTGGTCTTCCTTTTTCTTATTTCTGAACTGAGTGTCCTATCTATCCTATGTGAGTGTTGTGAGGATTAGAGATTATGCATGAAAAATACCAGATTTACAGCAGGCTCTAAACTAAAGGTCCTGGATGTTATTTCTTTTATTGTTATTATAATCATCACCTTCTTGTCACCCTTAGGAATAAGTTCCCCACTCCCTTCTAATTACACAGACTCTTCTTTCTGTCCTCTTCAGACTAAGAAAATTACTACAGATTGGTCCCCAATTGCTCTTACCATAGCAAAGCCCTTGTCACTGACCACTTTGAGGCCCCAGTCATCAAAGAACTTCATCCAAGTACCTCAGATGCTCCTTTGAAAGAGGTGACAGGATGCTAGTGGAAGATTCAGTTCACCACAGGGAAGGGACAGTCATCAAATGATAGACTCACAGTGGCAAATGCAGCTGCAAGGTGACCAACAAGACTCTGGGCTGCAGAGATTTTGTAGGTGGTCAGGACACATATCTTGTTAAGGAGACCACTTCATGGATGGTGTAGATGCCTGACCACTGCGTTCTACACGTGAAGATGAATAATATTGTATGTCAACTATAATTTTATATATAGTCATGGGATATGGAGTATAGCATAGAGAATAGAGTCAATGAAATTGTAATAGATATATATGATGTCACAGGGGCAATAGATTGGGGGATGGGGGTTATCACTTTGTGAGGTTTGTGAGGGGTGAAATGTCTATTACATTGTTTTGTACAACTGAAACTAAAAAAAAAAAAAGAAAAGAAAAGATTCTGGACTGAAAAGGATGATCACAAAATCACAAAAACCTTTTATTCCAGAGGCAGGAAGGACATTATTTTTTTTCTTCTTCTTTTCAACACAATCAAAAAAACCATGAACTTGCCCCAAACAATAGAAAGCAAAACTGAAATGGGATTTGGAATTTCAAGGCTATTTTCATCAAAAAGAGTGAAAGAAAACACTTACCTTATTGGATATGTGAACCAAGAAGAAATGTGGAGTGTGGGGTGTGTTATCAGATCTCAGACTGTGTGTGTGTGAGGGTGGGTAGAGATTCCCAAGGAAGGAAAGATTGTGTACTTCCCTTTTTTTGGCCTTTCTTGCTATTGTAATTTTGTATCTGATTTTGTGATTAATGTCCCTCTATCCCATTAGGCTATGTGTTCTGTCAGGACAAGGGATTGTGGCTGCCTTTTCTCATCATATCCCCAAAGTTCTCTGTTTTCCACTTAGTTTCTATGTGAGGTTGGTCTAGACACTGGCCTCTGAGGTTCTGCTTTCCTAGAGATCAAAACTGAGACATGCTTGCTGTGAAAACTAAATAAGATCATGTGTGTAATGTCTCCTGGAACTCAGAAAGTACTGTCGAATATTCCTCTTATTTTCTTTTTAAACCTTTTTATTCTAAATAAAATTACCTTAAATAGATGCATATTATAGAGTATACAACAAGTTCCCAAATATTATTACATTGAAATCTCATGACATTTCTGTAAGATAGGCAGAGAAATTGATATCATCACCACTTTATCATTTAGGAAATAGAGATTTGATATGTTTATGTGCGGCCAACTCAAGGGCCACAATCTGTACCATGAATCTTCATGGTTTAGTGTTTTTCCTGCTAAAATAGAGCAGCGATTAACAGTCATGCAGGAGCCAAATTCTATTCACTTTAGAGTTCAGAAAATAGCAATGAGGTTCCTCTGAGCCTGAGTTTTCTCATGAAAGGTGAAGATTTAAATACTTCATGAGATACTACTTATGAGGGCTAAATAATACAATATATGTAGATCAACATGGTTTTTCAAATACCAGGGGCTCATAAAACATTAACTTAGTTCCTCTAATTGCTTGCTCACAAAGCTAAGAGATCATAGTTTATACTTTGTTCACAGGTAAAAGCTGTGATAAAATTGAAATGTGTGTGTACATATATATATGTTTTTGAAATAAGTCAATTCAAAAACATTTATTTTGGGAGCAGGAGAAATTGAATGGGATAGTCAAAAGCAGTTGGGCAAAAATCCTGTACTGGCATTTAGCAACTTTGTAGTTTTGCAAAATCTCTTTATTAGGAGACCCAGTTTTTGTTGTTCTTGTCGTTTGTTTGTTTTTATTATTTGTAATAAAAATGTATTAAAGTATCTAGGTAGCACCTGGCACAAACAAGAATTTCATAAATGGTGGTTGTTACAACTGTTGCTGTTATTACTGCTGCTGCTATTTCATCATCACCATTATCATTATTTTCAATAGGAGCATTTGCTCAGCATTGTTTTGAAAAGTATCAGTTTGATTAATCATTGCATTAGTTTTATAGGGCTGTCACACAAAGCACCCCAAACTAGGTGTTCTAAAACAATAGAAATATATTATCTAGCAGTACTGGATGCTAAAAGTCAGGAATCAGGGTGTTGGCCGCTCTCCCGAGGGGTTCTAGCGGAGACAGTTACCTTGCTTCTTCCAATATCAGGTGTTGGCAGGCATTCCTTGTACATGTGTCACCCAGATCCTTGTTTCTGTTGTCAAATGGCTTTCTTCTCATTATATGTCTTCATCTTGTCTTCCCTCAATCTCTGTGTCCACATTTACCCTCTCAGGACACCATTCATATTGGATCAGGGTGTACCTCATGTTAACTATTTATCTCAGCAGCAACCCTATTTCTGATGTCACATTCTGATGTACTGAGGGTTAGGACTTTACCATATCATTTTTTATTTTTGGAGACACAATTCAACCCATAACAAGCATTGTTAAAACAAAACAAACAAACAAAAACTTTTGGTCTATATTCAATGATTCATAATTATTTAGCCATATAGGTGATATGAATTTTGTTGGCTGTAATGTAAGCCTCTTATATGATATTGATTTCTATATTTGTGAAAATCAAACCAGATCCCTAGGAAATTAATGGAAATTGCAGAATGGAGTCTTCAAACTGTAACACATCGCTATGAGAGATTCCTGAACAACTGTGAACACATGGGAGGATCCTCGGGTCTTCATTCAGGATAAGTGTCTTGTCCCATCTAAACTCCAGCAGATACAAAGACTGCAATAAATGAAGTGAAGGGTTGACATCTAACTTTATACCTGACACCATCATGGGGGGGGGGTGAGCATAGTTAAGAGAGTCCGAGAAGAGAGTTAGGACTGAGCCATTGAAAGTCACCTAGAGACCACTGAACTCACCTCCTACTTTTAACCAAGTCCCACATCCTCCTATTGCAGACATTCTGGGTCCATTAGATGAGTAACAGGACAGAGTTAATGCTATAAAAAAGAATACTATGGGAGAGGAGACTCTTTCCACTCTGGGGCCAAAAGAAGGCTAAGGATTCCTCTGTTCTCCCTGTCCCATGTCCACATGTCACAGAGAGACAGAGGCGATTACTGAACCGAGTGGTCAGGAAGAGAGAATTGATTTTAGACTTAGGTGAGTTGGAGAAAAGTAATAACACTATGTCTTTTATCCATTCTGGCTGTGGGTATAGAAATAAAAATCAATTACTATCACCCCTTACATTTTTATAACCCTCCCAGAATTCTGATGAGGTAGGAAACTCTGGTGGCAGGGTAATGGGCCCCCACAGATCTCTCTCTCTTTCATGGCAAAAAAAGACTCTACAAATATGGTTAACGATCTTGAGATGGAAAGATTATCCTAGATTATCAGAGTTACAAGTGTCTTTATAAGAGGGAGGCAAGATGGCCAAAGTCAGAAGAAAAGAATATGTCATAATAAAATCAGAGGTTGGAGTGATGCTCTTTGAACACAGAGGAAGGGGCCAGGGGGCAAGGAATGTAGGTGACCTCTAGAAGCTTGAAAAGACCAGGAAAGCCTCCTCTAGAGACTCCAGAAGGATCCTGGCCCTGCAACACCTTGATTTGAGTCTTCTGGCTTCCAGAACTGTGAGAGAATATATTTGTGTTGTTTTAAAGCTATTGAATTTCTCGTAATTTGCTGCAACATCTATAGGAAAGTAATACAGAGTCATTTCAGGAGGATAACACATTTTAAAGAAGAATAAATGAAGGAACACAGAATTTAAGTGGCTCAATTTCACATACTTATTAACTGGCAAAGTAATTTCTTTATTTAATCTTGCTCTTTTTTTTTTTGGTTTATCCATCCACGAGTCCTTATTGAGTACCAAAGAAGCTCCCAGCACTGCTCCCTGGATTTCTTCCTTTAAGTCCAATGAGAGCCTCTAAGACATACACTAGATCTTGAAAGACTTTTGAGTCATCGCTGAAGTTGACGCTGTGGGCGGAATAGGAGCTCTAAGCTGGGAGGCCCCTTGGACAAAGAAAGACTCAAGGCTGGGGCAGGACTCAGCAAAGTAAGCAAGGCTGGTGGGTCAGGCCCTGGTGTAGCCTTTAGAAAGACAGGAAGGCAGCTCTGGGCTTGCTGCCTGGCCTCCCTGGGGAGGGCCACTGGGCCCTATATTACATCCAGCCCTTTCCATATGCTGTCCCTCAGGAGTGCAGGGAATGGAGGAACCCAGCCACGTGGCTCAAGAAATGGTTTGCCCTTGGGCGCAGTTAGAGGTGGATTCATGTAGAGAACTCAGGTCCTCCTGGGTTCTGGGCCAGGGCCCCACTCCCCCTGCACACCCCACTCCACAGTCTCCAAACAGAAAGCACTTGGCACATGTAATTCAGAAGTTATAGTCTTCTGGGTCTAGTTGAATTTTTCACTTTTTCGCTGAGTAGCTGTATCCCCAGACACGTAGTTGAACTTTCCTAATCATTTTACCATTGTGAAAGACAGGTGTGAAAGCTGTTGGAAGCTGGAAGCTATTTTACCTGGTAGGAGTTAATTGTGCTAACCCTCCTGGGACATTATGAGCACTGCTTATTTTTTTTCTTTTCTTTTAATCTTAAAATAACTCCCTTTATGAAAGGTGAGAATTGTGTACCTTTTACTTTTACCTTTCTTTGAAATGTCATTATTCTTAGTAAATTCTTCTGTAAAGCCAAAATATTGTTTGCCATCACTATAATATTACTAAGGGTACCACTAGTAATAATAGTTAATATTTATCAGGTACTTACATTATGAAAGTTGCCAAATTGGTGTGTAAGATATTATTATATTATATATTATTATACCTCACACCAATTAAGCAAGGGAGAATGTATTGTTATTTCTATCTCATTGATAAGGAAACTGAGGCTCAGAAAGGCAACCTAAATGGCTTAATAATTCGGCTTGTGGTGGAAAAAGGGTTGCAAGCCAGATCTTCTGACTCCAAAATTGTGCAATTTTTCCAATAAGGCATGCTATTAATTGAACATGAAAACTTCATGTCCTTTAATTTTGAAACCACAAGATGTAGCATAATTAAAAGCCTATAATAGATATTTAAGGATATTGAATTAAATGTTCACTTTGAACTCAGGCACTGGATTTATATCAAGCTATCTTGTACATTACACAGGCTTAAACCCTGAATCACCAAGAAGCACGTGAAAAATGGTAAATGCAGCCATGCTCTAAAATTCTAGTAAGGAAATATATGTTAAATGCACCCTCTGAGATTTTGTCCTGTCATATACATGAAACATAACCAAAGTGTTGGGAGACCATTCGATTGCCCTTGTCCCCTCATTTTGATAAGGCAGCAGGGTGGCGCCTCAGGGTCAGTGGGAGCACACTAGTATGTAAACTCTGTATCCCCAGCTGATACTTTCCCCAGAAACACATTAACCACATGGAGGAAGTGGTCATATCCAATGAGTGAAGATGGACATTGTTGTATCAGAGGCAGAGAGCATCCTGCCCATGGCATTAGTCCGTCCTCTTTCCTGTGACGTCATGACAAGCATCTAATACAGGCCTCTCCACTCCCACCCAGGTTGGTCATGACAGATCACGCAAATGACAGGCCAGTCATCAGAAGCAATGACTTTATTAACTAACTGGTTCATTGATAGATGACCTTTCTGGTTCTAAGAACTTGTTGGTCTGTATAAAAGACCCATAAGCTACTGTAGAAACAAATCAGTGACAAGACACACAAAGGGAGTGTGGTACTTTTTTAGCTTAGAATACAGAGGTATCTTAAAATATTTATAGAAGTACCATCCTTTGAACTATTGCAAAAATCATATAGGGGCCTTTTTTCCTCCATCGAGAGTATTTTTATTAGGAAGAATTTGTAACCAGCAGTCCTGTGTGTAAATACCACCTTTTATTTGTTGGATGAAAGAAATAGTGCATGAATGGACTAGCTGTTCTCAACATGGCTACACATTAGACATACTGGGATGATTTGAAAACACAGACTCTTATGAACCAACCATGATAATCAGCATTCAGGTGGGGCTTTGGAAATTTCTCCTTGATGCCAAAAAAGAACCAGGTTTGCAATGGCTAAACTGGTGCCTTTTTTTTTTTAAATTATGAAAAGCTTTGAAAATTTCAACCTTTGAAGCACTTTGATCATTTGTCAGCACTTGTCATTTGTTCCAAGATTATACTAAACATTTTACTTATATCAGGTCCACTGCTGGGTTCCATCTGCCCAGCTTGTGACTCTGCGACTTATATGCTCTGATGTCCTACCCCATCCATATTCAGGCTCTCAGTCAGAAACGGGCAACAAAATAGAAGCAATGTGTTTTACGTGTTTGTTTATGCATCCTACCTTGGTTAACTGTGCTTGTGGGTTAGATCCCAGTAATCATAGTGTTTCATTCTTGAGCAGACTTTTACAGAGAAACAACAAACTTTGGCCTTGCGGTTCTTTTAATCCTTGCAAAAGCTCAGTAAGATAGGCAGGGTGGGGATTATTTGCTTGGCTAGGTATGGAAGTCTAGGCTCAAAAAGGTTAAGAAACTCATCCAAGATTGCACAAGGCTAGAAGTAAACTCACGTCTTCTGACTCAGATTGTTTTCTTCTGTTCTTGGCTGTCATTGACTTGACAACCATGGTTAAACATGTGTGCACACACACAAACATACACACTTATACACACACACGAGGGTGGATACTTATAATCTGGATCAAGGAGAATTTACAGAGTGATTTGCCCTATAGCTAGGCTAGTAGCGCATGATTGATGTCTGTCTTAAATATACATGTTTTGTTTAAAGTTTCTATATCTGTGCTTAGCTAAGTATCTATAGATTAATAAGTTAACTGTATAGTACCTTTTAAGCACCTACAGTTTGTGTTAAATATCAGTATATGTAACTAATCAGTAGTTTTCTATCTGGCTGATTCTTCACCAATGTGTGATATAACAGATCCTTTCCTTTTTTCAGAGCTCTGGCTTCTTCTCTATACAGTGGGTGATCTTTGGGACTCAGCTTTGACATTCGATGGCCTTTGCTTCTGTTCTGTTCTGTGTGAAATTCCTTTTGCCACCAGCTCTGCTTGCACACCCCCATCCAGGTGGTGCGGCTCTGGGTGTCAGCCTTGGAATCTCGGGCAGGCAAAAATGCCACTTCTTACCCTGAATGGTTATGGCATCTTATCCGTACTCCCTCATGTCTCACGTCCTACCTTATAGTATATTTATTTTCATAAATGTCTTTGTCTTGCTGAACTGTGAGCCTGCCTTATTCATCTGAGGGGCTCCTGGCCCTAGCACAGTATAGCAGACGGGAGAAAAGCTAATGCTTTTCTGAGGACTGCAAGATAGAAACAATTATGATCCCCAATTAGGATAATAGACCCTAGACAAGAAAACCAAGGCACACAGAGGTTAAGTAAATTGCCCAAAGTCACCTAACAATTGAGTGGCTGCAGCAGGACTAGCCGTGTAACTATGATACCATGCTGCCTCACTGCCATGTGCTGACTGAAGGACAATTTTGAGCTGAATTAGGCCCAGTCTCCTCAATGCCTTACAAACCCATTTCCTCCTTCAGAAAGGAAGGAAACAAGAAGAACCTTGTCACACGTTTTTACCAGGACACGGGGTAAATCTACACCCCTCATGGCAAAGGTGCCAGCGAGATGAGGGTGGACATCGAGCACCCTGGCCAGGTTGGCACAGTTATTCCTTTTCAGGGGCAGCTACTCTGTTGGTCCTACACAAATCCAGGGAACACTGCATTTGGCAAATGTTAATAAGCACAGATAAAGCCTCCATTGTTTCCTCCACTTTGTTTTCTACCCTGTGTCTCAAAGTACTTAGAAAAACGGAGCAGCAGACTCCATCAGCCTAGAGCTGTTCTCCTGGGACATGTTGAAAATGAAAAAGAAATCAGCAGCCCTGGATGGAATCGGTTTCACACCTGTTTCAGAGCAGTTGTGCCCGGCAGAGTATTGAAGCACAATGGGTCTTTGGGAGCATTTTCAGAAACAGTTTTGAAGCTCGCATTTTAAAGGAGATGCTGTATTTTAGAGCAGCAGTTGGCATAGTTTTTCTCTAAAGGAGCAGATGGTAAACATTTCAGACTTTGTGGGCCAAGAGGCCAAATTGAGCATATGATATGAGTCCTGACACAAGGGGGATGAGAGAGGAAACTCCTTCCGACCTCGGCCCCGTTTGCCCAGGGTGGTCGAGGCCATTGGGCTGGTGAGTGCTCTGGGCCAAGGTGCAGACAGACATGGTTCAGAGGAGGCATGCCTGGAGGGTGAGGGTGTCAGGCTGTGTGGGGCCAGTGGTGGTGTCTCACTTTGCTGCTGTCCCAGTGAGACCCAGATCCACGCATGCCCTGTTTTCTTCCCAGAGAGCGTGGCCCTCTCAGCTAGGGGAGCTGCTAGGGCACAGAGATTCCAGACTTCTTAGTCTTCCAGACTGAGACACCACCTCCCACTGCCCAGCAGTTGCCAAACAGCAGAGACCTCAACATGTTGGTGGCAGTGAGTGTTGGGTGTGGCCCATGGTGAGGCTTAGCCACTGGCCAGGGAGGCACGACTGGGGGTGGAATGGGAAACTGGAGTGGAGGGAACCAAACATGGAGCTTGGTTTCCATGACTCAAAATCCAAGTCTGCTGGAGCCGTTCCATGCGCTGTAAGAAACAGGCAGCAGGATGGATTCTGCCCAAAGTAACCCTGTTTTAGCGCATGGCTGAATAGGACAGGATTATATTAAGGAGACACACTGGACATAAATAGAAACTGGAGAAAAATGTTCCTACAAAGAAGCTGAGATGAGCAGAGTCCAAAACGGAGACATTGGAAGGTGTAGACGTCTGGAGTAATTGGTATCACGGTGTTAACTCAAAGATTGGGGATAATTTCACAGGTGGGGATCTTACAGTGACTGGAGTCTCAGAAGCTGGTGTGGCTCATTTCTTTCTCTGTCCCTATTAAAGGATTATACCATCCTGTCCATTGCCAAGTGACTTGTGGGGCCCTTCTGTGAGATTATTGTTCGGGCCCTATTATTGGGCTTGGCCATACGATTTGATTTGAATAATGGGATCTAAGAACAAGTGACATAACGCTAGTTTGGGGCAGAATCTTTATGCAACTCTTCATGCTTTCTGTCACTAATTTCCTTGTTCCTTCTGCCAAGAGAACATCTGTGCTTCTTCATCTTGGGTTTTGGATCGGCTACAGAGCCGCGCTGTCCTTCAGAAGCCCACATGGCACGCGACTGAGAGTGAAACTCAGTTTTGAGAAGCCACAGAGACTTTGAGGGCATTTGTTGTTACAGCCAAGCTGGCTGAAACTCAGGTGACGTTCAGAAATGCAGAAAGGAAGCTCCTGTTAGTGAAGTCACTTACTTGACAGACAGATCCAGGTACGAGGCTCAGCGTTCAGAAATAGTCTGCCATCCCTTAGCCACAGAGTTGGGGCTGGCATAGCAATCCTGACCCCAAGTCATTCAGTCACCCGGGTATGAAGAGTTCCCTACTGTGCACCAGCGCACAGACCGGGAGCTAAGGATTCAGAGACAAATAAGAAGGGAGAGATCAATCACTCTTGGAGGAGAGAGCGCATCATAAAATTTCTGCAGAGGAGGCTGGGCTCTAAAGGAGGAGTAGATGTGTCTAGATTGTGAGACAAGCTGGTACAACAGCATGGAAGCATAAGATTGTCCCAAGCTCCTAAATCCCTTTTTGCCTCATCCGGATTCGTCCTAGAGCAGTTCCTCAAAGTATGCTTCAGGAACCACCTGCACTGGGGGCACCTTAACAAAATGAACACGCCCTGTGTCCCCAGGCCTGCTGCCATGAGACTTTCCAGATCTGAAGCCCTGGACTGACCCTCCAGGTCTGTGACCCTGTGATACATCGTAATGGGTCTCAGCCGTAGCCAGACATTAAATAATCCAGGCAGCCTTTAAAACATAAGATGCCTGGGCCACACCCTAGAGATGCTAGTGTGTGTGATGCAGGACAAGGCTCAAACTCTGCTAAGTTACAGGAGTTCCCTATGTTCATTTTGATGCACAGTCTATGTGAGAACGATTGGCACAGAGAAAACATCAATCCACAGTTACTGAGAATCCATCACATGCAAGACGACATCCAGGGTACTGTTGTGACTACGGCAATAAAGCTGGTAATGGCCTTTCTTAAAAGGAGCTCAAAATATTAGAAGATAGTGCCTGGTGTAGAGTAGACATTTGAAGTCATATGTTGAGTGAATGAATGAATGAATGAATGAATACGCATTCAAAGCGTTGAGCATTTTAACCAAGAATTCCAGGCCATTCTTGGGTGCTCTAAGTGAAGTTCAGGCACCACCGTCCAGAGAAAGTCTGGGAGGGGAGTGGACAGGCACGGGGTAGGGAGAGGAGAAAAGCCTGAGTGCAGATGGGGCCCCTGAAACCAGGGCCAGGCAGGCCCAGACGGGACATTCTGGCCCTAAGAACAGAGGGGCCCCATTCTGACTGCTTGGGGGTCTGAAGCTTTCTGTGCTCTTGCTTCTAATACTTATCCTCGGAACACATGTTAAGTTGTCTTCCAGTTTTGGAGTTTGCTTATTGCATTTTCAGAATTGAATTTTTCAAGAGCAATTTTCGCAATACAATTTTGTGAACTCATAGCACTGAACATTTCTAATTAGGTTGCTGCAGCCCTTAGCCAAATTACTGCAAATGTCATGTCTCTGCTCTCTTTTTTGATGCAAAAATGTAGGGCAGTCAGCAATATACACAATTTAATCTTAACACAGGCAGACGCTGCTCATGGTGACAGAAGGGTCTGTTTTCCATTAATCCAAAATTTGCTTAGTCAAGCAACTCCCTCATTACACAGCTTGCATCTAAAAGACTGTTTCTGTCTTTTAAGCAAGCTGCAATTTTTGCAATTAGCTCTACATAAAAATGTGACTAATTGCCCTATCTCTTGATGGTCGGTGAGTTGATGGTGTCCACGGGCCAGCTGTGGCCATTCTGAGTCTCCTCTGTTGTCCCAGACCCCGGTTTCAGGGATTCTGCATCATGAGAACATGTGACAGGACTGGTGAGTGACTTCCTGGCCTTGTCATTGTTATCTTTAGAGCAAATCCCTATTCATTTAGAGAAAACTTTTATTTGTCAATTCCGATGTGTTCAGGCCCATGACCTAATTCCCTTGCCTTTTCTTCTTAGTCTCATTTTTTTACATCCTCTTCCGTTAACCCAACACCCCAGCCTAGACCAGTTCAAATTCAAACAAACCGTAGCAAACCAAAATGAACAACTGATCAAGGAGAATATTCATCCTTCCAAATCTGTGGGCGATTGGCTCCAGGACTGCTCCACCCCGCAAGGATTCCAAAATCCATGGAAGCACAAGTGTCATGTAAAAAGGCATAGTAGTTGCATGTAACTTAAGCACATCCTCCCATATACTTTGAATTGTCTCTAGATTACTGATAATACCTAATACAATGGAAATACTATGCAAATAGTTATTATACTAGTAATATATTGTTTATGGAATAATGATAAGAAAAAATGTCTGTACATGTTCGGTACCCAACTATTGTAGGCCTAACTACATAGTACATGTCAGTAATAGTGTGACTTTTTTTATGCCAAATATTCTGATCTGTGATTGGTTGAATCTGTGGAGTGAAACCTATTCATTCAGAAGGCTGACTGTACTAGTCATTAGCAATAAATACTAATTATATATGAGGCATTGTATTGGGCCCTTTAGATCTAATTTCATTCTGGCTACAGTTCAAAGGGTGTCAATTCTTATTCCCAATTAACATATGAGAAAACTGAGTCAGTGAAAATAAGTGGCAATCTTCAGTATTGCACAGCTGAGTCATGAAATGGCTAGTTATGCAGCACATGGTTATGTAACTGTTTCTACTGCATCCTAAATGACATTGCCATGACATTAAAATTGCTATCCTTTCAGACTTGGAACCCTAAGACCCAGTCCTGAGGAGTGGGCCCCCTAAGCATGTACCCCACTACTATGTGCACTCTGTGGGGATGAAGCTCATTATTGAGATGGTTTTCCCTTGTCTGTGGGTTTACTATCTATGGATAATCATCTATAATCAAGCTACTTAAATCCCTAATTCCTATGGGTTGTTTACTCCAGGGTCTTCACTGATGAGATTGATCCACCAATTAGAACCCGACCTGATTCTCTGCCCTCACCAGGGACCCCACACACAACCCCCCACAACCCCTACTGTATTGATCTGAGAGGCAGATGGGGAAAATGAAGGTGCTTGGGGAATGGAGATCTCTATCACAAGGTCAGCATTCCATAAAAACTCTTAAAGGTTCTTCATGCCTTTTCATTATTCACAACCTTGGTTATGAACTGATTTTCTTGATCTGTTTCTTTGTTCCATCTCTTGAGGCTCTGATGGTAAAAGCCTTTTGTTTTATGAGTTTACTTCAACTTTTAACCTCATCTCCCCACCCACCCCAATCCCCGCAATCTGCCTTGCCAATCATTTGGTTTCCCTCCAGCTCCACTGTCTCCAGCTCACCAGAATTATCACTAGCTTAGGTTTCCGTTTATCTTCCATTATATTTTAGTGCCAACTAGAAATATCACAAGCGCCTTATTGACTCTTTCTTCTCACGATTGACATTCAACCAGAACAGTGACCTCTGGATTCTTATTCCTAAACATCTTTGAAGTACTTTCCTTTTTCTCCATTACCTTTCCTACTTTTCTAATTCCATAACTTCATCACTTATTATGCGGATTATGATTATTCCTTCTAACTGCTCTCCGCATCTCTACCCTGTTATTCCTAAATTCTGTGTTCTACTTTCCCACCAGAATAATCTTTCTAATCATAATGTCCCTCCTTTTTGAAACCCTTCAATGGATACTCATGCTTTCAGGATCAAGTCCAAGCCCTTTAACAACATTTCAAATCATTTGCATGTTTCAAAACCTAATAGAAATTTCCTCTCTGTTTATAGCATTTCTTAAATTGGGCAGTAACGATGTACACATGAGGCTTTCTCCCCATGCTGAAGTTTAGATGCCTCGAGTAGGCAACGACTGTGTCGAGTTCATTTCTATATCCCCAACTCTGGCACACTGCCTGTGACATATTTGATATTTAATAAATGTTTGCTAAATGAATGGAGGAATGAATCAGTTAATGGGCGAAATAGAGGTCCACATCACCATCCCCTTCTTTCCTTCTTGGTTCAGGGTGTTTGTTTGTCTATGTGCACATAGAGTGATGAGCAACTTATTCAGGGATATGAATGGAGGAAGTCATTAAAAGTCCAGTGAAAATACCCAGCTTATTTTAGATCAGATACAAGCCAAGCTAATTCAGTTGGCCTTTATGCTGTAGAAAACTTTCATTCAAAGCATCTACTTTTAAACTGTAATTTGCATATGCCCTTAGCTCGTGGAAAAGGAGATAGTGTTGCACAAAATATTCTAAAATAGTGTTTGTGTGTGCGTGTGACTGCATAGGTAGAGGATGAAAGCAGGATAGTTGATAATGTTGATATCTGAGATAAAATGGAAATTTGGCTGTAGGTGGAGAGCAGGATCAGTGAGTGAGTCTCTGTCTCTAATCTCAGTGACATTAGGGCAGAATGAAGCAGAGTGGAGGTCTTTGGAGGGCCCTAGAACCAGCCATTCCACCAGCTACTTATTGAACAGCATCCTGTGCAAGGCACTGTGATAGCTCCCAGAATGAAGACATAATTAAGAGGTGCTTTCTGCTCCTGGGGGTGGGGGGAGGGGCACACATTAGGGAAGTATAAGGCAATGTGGAAAATGCTAAAATAGGAAATGAACAAAGTACTCTGGAAATATGTTAGAGATTGAAGACTTTGTCTTTAGAGACCGCAGGAGAGCTTGGCAGAAGTGAAATTTGTGTTGAATATGTGAGGGTGATTCAGAGAAAACAGAGTTCTAGCAAGAGAGAACAGTGTAAAAAATTTTTAGGGTGTGAAGTGGCACTGTCAAGTATTGATACAAGGGACAATGGTGAGTGGAAGGGGATAGTGACAGATGAGTTTTGAGGAGGAAGTTGGGCCAAGCCATTGGCACTTCATACATAGTGAATGGAGAGCCATTGGAGAATTTGAATAAGGGAATTGATTTCATCACACTAATATTGTATATTCAGGGGCATCTGAGGGCTTAAAGCTTACACAATTTAGAACGTTGTCTGTAAGTTAAAGAATCTTTCATAGTTGTATTTTATACTGATATGAAATTATGTACATGTTTGTAAGTGAGGGGCTCTGAGTTTATTAGCTTCAAGATAAATCCTTTTCTGGTTCACAGAAGGTGGACTTATGGATATAAAATGCCTTTACTCTCAAATTCTGAGGATAAAGAGGAGCTTGCTTTGTTAGAAAGAAAACTGGTAGAACCATACAACAAATAAACCCAGGTGAGAAGGACTGAGCTAGTCTGATAAAAATGTTCTCCATCTGCCCTGGAAAGCTTACTTGTCTTACTTTGTTTTGGAGCTACTGATTGTATCTTCTGACAGTTCTATCACCATCTTGTCAAATTTGCCTCTTGCTGCTCCAGAGAGAGTACCGATCCAATGAGGGAGGAAGATGGGAAAGGGAGGAGAGGTCTTTTATTTTTTAAGTTTTTCATATATCCCATGTCTAAATAGATGGAGTTAACATTTCAGTAACTTGTTGCGTGGAGGAAAATGCCATCAGAACTCCTCCATACCATTGCTCTTCTCCTTAACCAGATCTGAAATAATTAATCTAGACATGCCATTTCTTTTCCTTTTTAAGCATTTCTGCAAAGAGAAGGTGGAGAAAAAATTGCTGACTTCTTCCAAGATTTTCTGCATGTCTTGCAGAAACCAGTCAGCGAGATTGGTTTCTGAGCATTTCTGATACCCTTTGTATTCCCACTATTTATAGGCCGTTGCATTATCCATATCATGGCACATGTTAAAAGAACAGCCCAAAGAGATAAAGGATTCCCTGTGTTTTAGGTGAGCCCAAGAAACTTGTCAAGACCCCACAGCTCATTGGCAGAGTTCATATATAAAACCTGGTTTATCAACCCCAAGATCTAGTCTTTTCTCATCAATGACTCTGTTTTCTTAAGAGCATCACAGTTCTAAAAAATATTTGGGGACCTCAAGGGCATTGTTCAGGCCCCCGTGGAAAATTCCAATTTGCTTTCAATTAATCGGTCTTTAAAGAACTTGGGATTTTGCAGCTGTTACTCACGAGAAGTTATGAGAATGAACACAGGTAATTTCCCATGTTTCTGTTAGGCCAATTTATGACTCAGATGCCCTCACTAGACCTCTGTCACTTGTGCACACCAGGTTTTCCTCTTTGTGTTGGTGTGCAGATATGATGTGATGCATAACCACACTGTACCCCAATTACTCAATGCTACGTACGTCTTACATTAATTGGAAAGAACTCAATATTCCAATTATGAGTATTTTTATTTCTTACCCAGGAGGCTTTGTTCCTTCTATTCTCACTCCTGGAATGGTTTCCTGCATTATTAATTATTCAAATACTGTTTTACTTTCAGAGCTAACTTTGGTACTGACATGTGACCATGTCATGTCTTCCTTGTATTATCTTATTTACATGTATATGCTCTTATCTTTTGTAATTAACCATGGCTTTTTTTTTTTAGGATCTAATCAGTGACTGGCTAATCTTTATCTCCCTCACAGCATAAGCACAGTAGTGAATATGTTTTTATAATTGCTAGGATGAATGGGTGGATACATTATGTATAATGATCTTTGAAAACCTTATTACTCTGTAACACCTCCATACTGGTAGAATTCGATCAGAGACAGCTAGCCAACTTTAGGAACTCTTCTTAAGTTTAATCCTATATATTGGTACTCAGGAAGCCATAAATGAGTTTTATATGCCTCAGTGATAAGAGGGAGCAGTTTCTGATGGATAGGTTTCTGATACAGGTGAGTTCTGATACAGGCGACTGTGCAGGTCTCTTCTCCATATAACAGGAGGATATCATCTCTTTAAGAAAGGAAAAGTAGATTTATCTAACATGGAGAGATTAAACTTAAGTGAATGGAATTTAGTCACATTTCTTTGCAATCAGCCTAGAAATATTGATCCCTGCTAGGATCACTATTCTTTCTCAGTGACAGAGACTATTAATTGCCATGTGGGAAATGACATGCAGATCTGAAGAACCCGTATGAATTCAAGAGATTATGTGGTTGAAAAGTGGAGAAAAAGAGTCAGGAAAGGGTAGTCATAGAAAGAGGGCTAATTTTTAAGTTCATCTCCACAGTTTTCTCTCTCTCTCTCTCTCTCTCTTTCTCTCTCTCTCTCTCTCTCTCTCTCAGTTGAAGAATGCCATAAACATGGCAAATCTTAGTATTAGCAAGTAAAGTGAATTTGGCAATTTTCTTCAATGTGTGTGTCTGTGTGTCTGTGTGTATATGTATGTGTCTTAGAAGAAGTATACATATATATAATACTAGAAGACAGTGGATTCAAACCTGGTCAAACATTTATCCAGTGAAGGCAAAAAAATAGACAGTTGCCATCCTACAGGAACACTTTGAATGAAATACAATAGGACTGCCTTCTTAGTAATGTTTGCATCCACAAATGGTATGGAAATATTCATGGTCCACTTTTAGAAAGAGTCCATGAAATAAAACTGAGTGACAGAACTCTACATATGAAGTTGCATTTACAGCAGTGCAGAGCATAGGAAAGGGAGCATGCGCCGGGCTACCCACTGTAAAAATGATAGTGACGATGAGGAAACTGAAGGTCAATGTGGTGAGAAAATTTTCACAAATACTTTCGAATGCCCAGGCTAATTTGGAAAGCTTAGGGTGTTTCCTTAAAGATAAAAAGACACTCTGGATGATGTAGTTGTCATTATCTACTTTAGTCTGTCATGTAGAAGACAGGTTAGCCCTCATGTGTGTGGTTTAGAGGGCAGAGCTAGAATCAGTGGGCGGACGTTACCACGACTCCGAATGACCCTGCATGTGAATATTAATTAAATCAAGAAACATTTCCTGAACACAGGCATGTGCTGAACATGGGCATACAAGATACATATGACAGAGCAGGCAATCAAATGGCCTTAAGCAGGCTTATAAATGAATGGCTGAACACCTATGGTGATGATGCTGTGTGTTATATTGTGTATGGTGATCAACCCTCTCGATCAAGGCATCTTCCAGAAAAGATCCACATGACATTTTAGGATTTGGATTTTCAGTTTGGATTTCTTATGAAAATATCACAGCTGAGAAATCAGTCTGGAGGGTGAGAGAAAAAAAAATGCTCAAATTTATTTGGTTTATGACAGGACTAGGAGTTTTAATGACCCACATATGATGGTAGGGCTTTCCCACAGAAAAGTTCAGTGATCCGCTGGGGATGAGGGAGTGTAACTCTGGGTATGTGAGGCTGGGCGTCAGTCATCAGAGCCAGAAAGAAGGGGTAGGGGGACCGAGGTGAATACCCATTAGTGCTCTGCTCAGCTCTCCCATGGAGCTTTGGGGGTCAAGAGCTAGCTTGTGAGGGAGAATTAACACACTAATTGGCTGCCTCCCCAGCACAGGCACTCTGTTTGCTTGGTCTGCTATAACAAAGTAACCCAAACTGAGTAGCTTAAACAACAGAAATGTTTTTGTCCCAGTTCTGGGGGCTGGAAGTTTGAGATTTCGGCGTCCACAGGTTTGTTTCAATCTGAGAGCTGTGAGAAGAACCTGTTCCTACCTCTGCCCAGTTTCTGGTGTTTGGATGGCAAGCTGAGAACCAGCACTCAGATTCTGTCTTCATCTTTACGTGGCGACCTCCCTGTGTGGGCGACTGTGTTGAAAATTTTCCTGTTTATAAGGACACCAGTCACAGTGGATGAGAGCTCACTCCAATGGCCAATTCTAATTTGATCACCTCTGTAAAGCATCTCTTTCCAAATAAAGTCGCTGTCAGAGGCACTGGGGCTTAGGACTTCATGGATCTTTTGGGGACAACATAAGACACCCAGTAGTAGGTGCCTTATCAACACTAAGGGATTCCTAGAATTCAGTCACATTTAGTTGAAGATGTAGGCAGCTCCTAACAACAGAAACATTATAAAAATGGTGGGGAAATGGCAGAAATTGATGTGGAAATGACGCATTTCACATTTAAAGAGAACTAAATATGGATAATTGAGAAAACAGTTTGCTAAGATCAATAATATATTATTTTAGTTTTCTTTTTTCACCTTTCTCATGTAACTGCACCTTGTTCAGGGGTATGATTCTCTTTGTTGATTTCAGTTGAGGTAGTGTGACAAACAGACATTCAACAGGAAGTAGTAATTGAACCATCTACATCATTAATAGCCTTTTCTGATGAAATGGCTTTTGTCTGGTAATTGTGCAGTCTTTCACAAATTTATCCATCAGAGTTTGGTGTAGTAGACTGTGTCCTCGACAAGAAATGAGAAGTCCTGGGTTTTAGTACCTATGCTGGCTTTCAAGCTCTGGAAATGACATGATAACTCTGGCCCACAATGTTTTATTGAAACCAGAGTTGTATATTAGTTTATATAAACATTCTAAAAGTCTCGATTAGTATTTACACAACTTCTGACTTGCTATTCCATGCACAGAAATAAATTAGACCAAAGAGCCAATGGAACTCTGAATACTAAGAGATGAATGTCAAAACCAATGTTGATGGAAGAAGAAATGTGAGAGAAATAAAGGTCTAGAAAGTTGGTTTCATTGAATGAATAATTATTTAATTATTGTGTTAATTAAACACAGTTATTTTGAGAAATTTCAAGAAAACACAACCCGATTCTTTAAGAAAATAGATTGTTATTTTTCCATCTAACACAATACATTTAAAATCATTGTTATGAAATCTATTTAATTGATCAATATCAGAATTAAGAAAAAATATAACAGAATACAATGTAGTAGAATAGGAAAGAATACAAAAGCAGTATGAGTTTTGTTTTTCATATTAATACATATATATGTGAGTACTGGGTTGCAATGTGCAGTGCATTTCTAACAGTGGATGTCAGTCAGAAGTTTAAAAACTGTTGACTTCTTAAAGATCTTTCAAGGTGAACTCTTTTCAGAGGCTTGAAATCACTGATAGACTAGGGGAATCTAGCAAAAGACGATGAAATAAGAGGAAATTATTCAGTTCAAATTTGTTTCCACTTTCTTCATTAAGGAAATTGATACATCTGCTGGAAGTAGAAAAGATAAATGTTTTATAGATGAAAATGAAACCTGAGTTGGATAAAAAATTGATTGGAGAAAATACTGACATTTAAAATAAGCCCAGTTCACCAAATCTTGGTGAATCTAAACCAGGATCCTTTTACAAATTTCTCGAGAAAATTTTGAACATTTATTTATTTATTTATTTATTTATTTATTTATTTATTTATTTTCAGCTGAGCCATCCTGCCACCTGTTGGCAGCTCAGCAGCAGCTCAGCTCAGGCTGGGCATCGAACTGCTGTTGCTCAGAGCTCAGCTTGCACTCTTGAGCGAGCTCTTAACCAACTGAGCCACTCGGCCGGCCCTTGAATTGTACATTCTAGATAGGTGAATTGTATGTATAAAACTAGTGAATTGTACATTTTAAATAGGTGACTGTTATGGTATATGAATTATATTTCAATAAAATTGTTATTTAAAATTGGAGATAATTGCTATAAAATTGAGGAATTTGTTATTGCCAGAATTGTCTGTATTGTACATACAGCAGAATCTATTTACAGAAAAACTGAATTTGATGTTTGACCTACAGACCATAAAGCTATGGCTATTAGCGGCCTGTTGCATACCAGGCCGACCTCTCACTCAGCAATCCTTCAGCATTTCTGGAACTGTACTGTGTGGTGTGTATTTAGGAAACCCAATAAATCCTATTACTCTGGCTCATTTACATGTATGCATACATTCATACAAGAGCTTCTTAATTAAAAGGGGCATGTTTGTATTCTTATAGGGTAAGCAAAATTAGCAGTGTAAGACTTTTGCTTTCCTCCTTGACCCCTTTTTATACACTTAACTCTGAATTATAAACTAAACTTCAAAGCTTAGAGTGTCTTTTATTGGGAGTTGGGCGGTAAATGAACAGCCACAGCTTCTCCGTTAGTAGAGATTAGAGAAAATTTGTATACATTTCGCTCTTATCCCTTTTGTGTTTCCAGCTTAATTTTATTCTGCCTCCTTCCCGTCTAGTCAGTTTCCGCCTGAATTTATAAGAAGTAAAACCTAAAAGCAGTGCATTCATATTTCTCCGGTGGCTGTTTTTTTCAGATTGGGCTGTTGTGACACCAGGATCAAATCTTGGCGTCACACCACGTTGTAGCTGAAAGCGACTTTTGGTAGCATCTTGTGTAGCCTGCATAGGTATTAAGGGAATGTGGAAAAGCCTCCAGGTGCAGGGCTCCCATCGTCCATCGCTTTCCCGGGCCCTGTGGCCTGGCGGGCATGTCCCCTGAAGCGCTCAGTTCATGCCCATTATGGCAATTACAACATTGCTCAGTGATCCATCAGGCTTCTTGTTTTCTCTCCTCCCAAGCTCTGAATTTCTTGAAGGCAAGTACTTTCTTTTTTACTTGCTAATAAAGACTAGAGCATTGTACCTACCACACACAAGCGTCCTTTTTAGTCCAATCCTTTTTCTTTTTTTTTTTTTTTTTAGCAGGAACTAATTGGCAAATTGTGTTGTGCTCCATGACTAAGAGAATTTTATCTAAGTAGAAGCTGCAGAAGTAGGTATAAAATGCATCTGCTTGTATATTTCATAACCATTACCGTGCTGTATAACATTAGGTCATTAGGCTCCAAAATCTTTGGTTAGGAAGCAGCCATTTGCATCAAATTTTTGTGTCATGAGAAAGGCCAGTAAAACAAACAAAAGCATACACAGACATTCGATGGGATTTTTCTGATCCGTTTGGAGGAAATCTCTACACAACTCTTGGTCTTTCATGTGGCATTTGTGTGTTTCAGAGCAAGCTTCCCCCTTCCCCCCTGAAATGTTTTTAGAAACCAACCAAATCTCCATCATCTTTTTTTCTTGGTTTGACAACTTTCCAGATGAACTGTCACTTTTGCTTCATAATTAAAAAATGAAATAGAGTTCTTTTCAGCTATTTTTCTCCAACTTGCCATTAGGATTGAATACAAGTCAGTGCCGAAATCTGGATTTATATTTCCTAGAAATATTGATGTTGATGGGCAAGAAGATAAAAACCAACTGAAGTTAAACTGGTTCTGCATATGAAATGGTTGCCTGCTTCTGGGCAGACTTTATGTCACCCAAAAATACTGAATAAAAATTGGTGGTCTATGGGTTTTGCTAGAGGGAATACTTTTCAGTCCCAATGACTTCGAGGGTTCAGGTGGCTGGGGAATGGGGGAAGAAATTGCTGTAAGTGATTTATTCTTCCAACACAGGTTTGTGGTCACATATTCCCAGTGGATGGCCTCAGGCATCATGAACTATTCCCCCATGCCTCGGTTTTGTTACCTGTAAAACAGATAAAAATGTTTCTCTTATGTCCTAGCAGACTCCTGGGAGGCATGGAATCATAGGAAAGCTGCAGCTGTAATGCATGTGGGCTCATCCATAAGGCCTTCTGGAATCTCAGTAGTGACTGATGGGAAGAGGCAGGGGTTAGAAGTGAGCTACAGGGACTGGCTGGGTGGTAGGACTGGCTGAGGAGTGCTGGCCAACAGTCACAATTACAATATCCAAGGAGGCTCAGAGGCTAAGCATGCTTGGAGCTTCGGTTGGGTTCCAGGGAAATGAGTCCAGAAACAGGACCAGGGACCGCCAGGATGATGATGCCTGCGGGCGGGCTTGGCTGGATGCCTGCCCTGTGCTTCCAGTTGGTCTGTGTCTTTTGATTAGCATCCTAGATAGCACCTAGGAGTGGGGTGTGTGTGTGTGTGTGTGTGTGTGTGTGTGTGTGTGTGTGTAGTGTAAATGTGTATATGGCTTATGTGTGTGGGGCACAGGGATAGGAAGAGGAGCAGGGGTGAGGGGTTCTTGTGGTTGGTGAGGGACAAGCAAGGAGAAGGTTCTAGCTCTCAGGAAGAGGACCTAGCAAACACCTGGTGTCTATCCAGGCCATAGAGAAAGGAAACAGGAGTTAGGGCAGGAGCCCATCCCAGGAGGGACCTGAACTCACCTGGGGCTCATTCAGCCACTTCCTTTACCAGCTTACAGCAACAAGACTAATCCCAGACTGGCTCTGCTGGTGGGCTTGAGTTGCCTGAAAATGTCAGATGAGAGCCAGTTTTGCTAAGGAATTTACCAGCACCAGATCTTCAGGCTGAAGGTCTTCACTGCCACCTGCTCCCTGGGGACCAGGGCAGATGAGCAGGGGCTCCAAGCATCTGACAATAAAAGTGTTTCCGGGCCTTTCATTTAACTGGCCTTTAGTCTGTTCTTAAAGCTCACATGGGTCTCCCTTAGTTGTGTGTTAAAATTGGGTCCTCCATTTTGTCGCACTAAGTTTTGATAATAAAGTTGAAAAGCAGATGATGTTTTCCAATAAATGTAAAATATGACATTTATTCCCCTGAGTTTGAGCTTTGGGCTGTTTTTGCTATTAGATAAGAAAAACAAAATCTCATGTTTTTAAAACTCTAGTGATGAACATATGCTACCAAGGTAAAGCTTTCAAAAGAAAATCTATCTTTACCCAGACAGATTAATTCTGGTGATAAAAGTCAATGCAAAGTATGTGTCTACACCAATCAGAATATTTCTGCTAGTGCATGTCCTGTCCTTAAGATATCTGAGGGGGGTGGAAGGTAAGTGTGTCCACGGGGGAGGCAGAACTGCTCCTTTTATACTCAGCTGCTCTCACGGCAGGCTGGGTTCTGTCTGCCCACTCCCTGGGCCTATCTTGCTGGTTGCTGATCATCATGCCTCGAGCCTTGGATCCTGGGCTGGTGAGATGCAGAAGCTGATGTAGGAACCACCTTGAGTCCCTGGTTGAGGGGAAATGCAGTGCTCAGGTGAGTCAGGTGGAGGTGACAGACAGGTCCTATGGGGGAGCTGGGCTCAGAGGTCTGGATATAGAAAAAAGGCAGGCACAGAGGGCAGTGTCTGGCCATATTTAACAGGGCCTCAGTTTTCTAGGCTGGGAGAGGGAGAGGGTGGACAGACAATGGTTCCTGCCAAAGGGAAAGAGGGGCTGAGGTACCAGGCGGGCATTTAAGGCTGGGGCTCAGGCTCAGGGGAAACGACAGATGTGAGGACCCAGGGAAGGGCAGGCCAGAAAGACAGCGAGTCTGCTGGTGGCCAGCTTGTCTTCATTGCTGCATCCAGATCTCTTAAACTGATCCTTATTAAGAATAGGACATTTCCCCAGGGCCGAGAGGGGGAAGATTCCGGGAATGAGCCTTCCGAATTCCAGAGAACCCAGAAGTGGGCATTTGAAATGCTGCAGGGCCTGCAGGCCCATCAGTATAACTCTCCTGTTCCTTCTCCTTCGGCAGCCCAGTCTCCTCAATGCTGAGGTCCTCTCTTAGGTGTCAGGAAGAACGGCGTCTAGTCAGGCTCATTCACACTGTGTGATGGTGAAGGCGGGCCATTGTCTCAGTCCTTCCTTCCTGTCGTTCGGTTTTCAGAGGAATTATTCAGAACTGTCTGGGAAGCCAAAGCAAACTCTAAGTATTGGAGTTTCAATCCACCCGGCAAAGATAGTACTGAGTAGCATCATGGAGGGGAGGCTGACCTGGAAAATATTACTTATCACAGCAATACCATGGCTATTTTGAACTCCACAGAAGCTAGAGCGTGGATGTTCAGCCTGGCTCTCTGTGTGTGTGTGTGTGTGTGTGTGTGTGTGTGTGTGTGGAGAGAGAGAGAGAGAGAGATGGATGCATGGATATGTATGTGTATGTATACATATGTGTTTATTTCTTCCTTAGTTTTTCAATATTTTTAATATTTTTCACATTGGAAAATAAACCGGCTGTAGCAGATGCTGTTGGGGTCCCACCCAAGTCTCGAGTGCTAGGCTGACGTCAGTAGCCAACACCTGCGTCTTTGAGGGCTGTCCTCAGGCAGGGAGAACCCACTGGCCGCACAACCACAGGAAGTTCCTGGGAGCAAAATCTTTCATGTGACACTCCTAATCAATATCTGGCTGTCTGATAGCTCCATCATTCCTGGTGGAGATAATTCTGAAATGTGTATTTTACAACAGTTCAGAACTCCCCTAGTGGATTAAACTGGTGGCGGTTGGCTGAATAACATTTCTCCTTATTACTGATGTACCTAAACTTTATCACCAAAATGACATGCACTCAATCCTACACTCTACTCCTAGAAGGCACTCAACTAAGAGTCAGAAATTAATTATTTTTGTGCCACTTTGCTAAAAGGTTTTAGTACTGATGCCAGAGTTTGATTTCCTGAAATATATTTTTTTAATTATTTTAAACTTTTTTCATTAGAAAATTATATCATGATGACTGAAAACTGAAAAAAAATATTTTCAGGTGGAATGACAATAGTTAATAGAATTACATAGGTTTGAAGTGTACATTTCTATAACACATCATCTATATATCACATTGTGTGCTTACAATGCAGAGTCAGTTTTCCTTCCATTACCATATATTTGACTCCTTTTACCGTCTTCTATCCCTCCTCCCCACTTACCCTCTGTTAACCACTAAATTATTGTCTGTGTCTATGAGTTTTTGTTTCTTTGTCTTATTTCTTTGTTGCTTTTGGTTTTATGTCTACATAGGAGTGAAGTCAGATGGTTCTCGACTTTTTCTGTCTGACTTATTTCACTAAGCATAATAATCTCCAGATCCATCGATGTTGTCGAAAAATGTTTTTTTTTTTTTTTTTTTTTTTTTTTTTTTTTTTTGAGGGCAGTGTCACTGGCCCTCATATGTGGGACCCGAACCGGGGCTGCTGGCTTCCCAGGCCAGCGCTTAACCACCACGCCACTCGGCCGGCCCTCGAAAAATGTTTTTAAAGATGAATCGCAGAACCATTATTTGCCTTCTAAAGCTGTAAGTCATGCATGTATGAGGAAGAGTTTTCAAATGAATGAATACAATGCCTCTCAAGCTCAAACATAACTGCGTCATCACCTGTCGCGCACCGTACACCAGAGTCCGGTTTTACCAGCTGTGGTAGATCGCGTGACAAACGCTCCCTGAAACAGTCAGGAAACCACCCAGGGGCTGTCGGGCTCATGATGAGAGGCTCTTCCCGCAAACACGCTCATTGGATTCTTCTACGTTTGATTCTTCTCCACCAGCCTCAGAAGCAATGCAAACAATACACACCTAGAATTTAATCACTCCAGAAGCAACAGGTTACAGAGGGATTAATAATTGCAGTATCGTGTTTATGGCTCTATCAGAAGTCCAAACCAAGCATGGCTGTGTTAAGAGGACTTTCAGACCTGTCTGAAGTGAAGTCAGAGACTCGCTAAACCGGATTATAGCAGTGTGTATATGGGGGTGGGTGGGCGGGAGGGGTTAGGAAGGGAATGGTAATGTTTATAATGCCCCAAATCGGAAAAAAATTATAAAACTGGCCTACGTTCAGAGAAAGAGTAAGTATTGGAAGTAGATGAACAAAGCATTGGGAAGGAACTATGATGATGAAAGAAAATGGTTTGTCCTTAGGAAAATACTTACATAAGAATTTGTTGTAAGAATGTATAGATAAAAGGGTTTGTTGGGGCAGGGCCGGGGTGGGGGGTTGGGGATTCACCTGAAACCGATTTAGAGACCTTTTGGCAGCCACCTTTGGTTCTATGAAGGACTGCCACAGAGAAGGATGAGACTTGTTTGGTGTGTCCTCCGGATACTGAGCTAAGGTAGAAAGATCACAGCTTCAAGAAGGCAGGTTTTGCATTCGTATCAGAGAGAACGTCACAGCATTTAAATGTGCCTGACTGAAGTGCAGCCTGATCACCTTAAATGGATGTGTTCAGACAGCTGTCCTAGATGCGCTGGCTGGGATTGGTGGGTCAGAAAGTGATACAGATTGGTGGCTTCAAAGCCTTCCCTTTGTATTGGCCTCGGAACACTTTTCCTCACAGAAAAGAGAAGCACAATATGTAAAAATTGTAACAGGGACGCTAACCTGCTTGCAAAGTGTGTGGGTGCCCGCAGCCCTCTCAGCCCTGCAGTAGCCTCCACCGTATCTCTGAGGGACCCCTGGGCTTTACTTTGAAAACTGCTGAATTAAACAATTTCAAACTTTCTTTTCAATTCAGTGCAGTATTCGCCTAGAACTTTGTCCCATTTTAATAATTTTAAAAAATATTTTTGTCTTATCTGAAGTCACATTTAAAATCTCTGTTTAAGGCTGGCCGAGTGGCGTGGTGGTTAAGTGCTGGCTTGGGAAGCCAGCGGCCCCGGTTCGGGTCCCACATACGAAGGCCAGTGACACTGCCCTCAAAAAAAAAAAAAATAAATCTCTGTTTATCTATTGCTCAAAAAAACCAGTTGCTTACTTTTTTCGTATGTCAGTGTCCTTGTGTAGATTGAGAATCATGTTTTGACTGAGGGCAAAATATTTTGAAGGCCTGATGCCTTAGGGAGAGAGCGTGTTGCCTCATGAACTTCTGTGAGAGCTGCAGTAGCCTGTTCTCTCTTTGAGTAAAATGAAACCCTTTAAAGTCTTGTGTGGGACTCTTAATTCTTTTTATCTCAGTCATCTAGAAAGCTTCTGGGGTTGATTAGGCACAGCTCATGGGCCGGTGTCAAAAACAGGGCTGGTGTCTGTGAAGATAATGCAATGTTTTCAGCCCTCCTACAACATCGGGTATTGTAGGATCCTCTCTCTGCCAGGCACTGTCCTGGGCACAGCGAGAAAGAAAACTGGGTCTTTGTCCTCCTGGAGTTTTCCCACCATGAGATGGTCCAAGTGAATAAGTCCATGGTGCTAGGTACCCCGAGAGCCTGACTGTACCTAGAGAAAGGCTTTCCGGGTGAAGGCAACATTTCTTCAAATTTTGATCTTAGAAAATTTTAAACCTACAGAGAGATTAAAAAACGATACAATAAATTTTTTTTTCAAAATAAGATATTTAAAAATTAATACAATGACTACCCATACTCAGTCATATAGATTTACCAATCATTAACAGTTTGCAGCATTTAACTTTACCTCTCCATTTAGATAGAATAGAGATGAAATAGAAGTGTGTGTGTGTGTGTGTGTGTGTGTGTGTGTGTGTGTGTGTGTAATGAAAGCCCTTCTCAGCTCCCCACCCTCCACTGGTTGCAGTGGTTCTCCAATAACTTGGAAAATTTGAATATGAACTATACAGTAAATGACATTATAGGATGATTGCTAATTTGTTTGGGTCTGACAATGATACAGTGGTTATGAGGAGATACTCTTAGGATTTATGTGATAGAGTATTAGGGGGGCAAAGTGTCAAAATATCTGCTAATGTTTCAACTACACACACACAAATTTTATATCTATTTGTCTGTCTGGCATGTGGAAGGTACTCAGTTCATACTCGAGTGACCAATGACCAGCCATTGGCAACAAGGCCAGAGCTGCAAGGAAGTCACAGGAGTTGATTCTCATTTCAGTGTGTGCACCGGAGCTCCTTAAGTCCTGTCTCTTTGAAGGCAGGGGTAGTTTCAGATCATAGGGAGGCTCTGGGCGCGTGGACAGGAACCTATAGGCCATTCCTGCATTGAGAGAAAGTGGGCTGTGTGTCTGCTCGCAAGGTCAACCGCACTGTATTAGCTCACAAACTTGCGCATGCATCAGAACCCCTGGGGGCAGGTTAAGACGCAGGTTGCTGGGTCCCACCC
The DNA here is from genome assembly GCA_033961575.1 of Aselliscus stoliczkanus. NCBI lineage: Eukaryota > Metazoa > Chordata > Mammalia > Chiroptera > Hipposideridae > Aselliscus > Aselliscus stoliczkanus. The sequence continues at coordinate 36,534,267 of CM066730.1, read as the reverse complement.
TCACAGTTTCTAATTCAGTAAGTCTGAGATGGGCCCAGGTGTTTAATTTAATTGATTAATTAATTAATTTAATTATTATTTCTAGCTGAGCCATCCTGCCACCTGTTGGCAGCTCAGCAGCAGCTCAGCTCAGGCTGGGCATCGAACTGCTGTTGCTCAGAGCTCAGCTCTCACTCTTGAGCGAGCTCTTAACCAACTGAGCCACTCGGCTGGACCCCCAAGAATTTGATTTTAAATAAATTTCCATGAGATGATGATACAGCCAGGACCACACTTTGAGAACCCCTACAACCAGGTAGCCGGCGGGGAGCTGAGAAGGGTTTTCATAAGAAATGTGGGCCCAGTTTATCAACAGAAGATGAAACTGCCCCCCCCCCCGCCACACACACACTGAACTGTGCACCACCCTGAAAGAACCTTTGCAGGGTGCCTGGGAGTGGGTGCCCCCCCCCATGATAATAATATGAGAAACAGTCAGTCCCAAATGAAATGCTACATTTGGTGCAATGAACTATATCCTCTGAGGATAATCAGGTGTCAACAATTCGACAGCCCTCCTGTAAATCCGGGCACACGGGCCGAGAACGCTCTGCTCCTCTGGCTTTCTGAAGTCAGCGTTTTATGGCCGCACCATAATAAGATCATTTTGCTGTGGAGTCATTTGTGTTGTAATTGCTTTAAATTTTCAAAGAGCTCTGGATTTCTACACCTCATTAAATTGGATTATATCAGGAAAGCACTGGATTTTTTTTTAAACGAAGAAAGTGACCTTTATTTGTTCCTTTACCCTGCCATGGACTTTCCTGTGGTCCTGTTTGGGCTCCTGGGCACAGGCGGACCCCCTTCCGCACCTCGGGATTGTCAGAGGATGGCAGGGAATGGTCCTCTGGGGTTCATCCCATTCTAGGCTTTCTTCCCATCAGGTAAAAAGAGGTGCAAGTTACCTGTGGGCTGGGGTTTGAGGTCTATACAGGGATTGCTCAGACCTGATGGATGTTCGTACTTATCATTTTTATATCCTTGGGGACAGGAAGCCACCTCTCTCCAGCCCTCTCAGGGTCTGAACCATCAAGGGAAGAGATAGGAGGATGGAAAGGGAGATGGCTTTGCCCCTTCCTTAGTTCTATTATCAGTTATTATTTTCAACGAGCTAATAATTGTTCATGCTTACCATGTGCCAGATATGGAATTAGGTGATTTATATACACTGCTTTAGATAACTACACATTAGCAATCTTATGTGGAATTTGCTTAAGGGCTCAGCACTAGTCCGTGACTCCCTGCCTGTGTGTTTCCACTACATCACAAAGCCTAGAAGCAGCATATTTTAAAGGTGCCATAGGGGCATATGTATAAAACATATATGAGAAACATACCACCCATGCTCTTCGGAAGAGCAGAATGAGTAAAAAAGACACATTCCATAGTTCATCAATGTCGTGAGCATATTGGTTCACATTTTAATTTTCTGAAAATTCTCTTGCAATGAATGCTGGTTTAAGACTGCAGGCATGATGTGGCCATCCTGGCACAGTGACCGATGCCTATGTGGGCGTGAACTTGGCCGTGGCCATTCACCTTGTTATCACTTCTGGCTCTAAATCAGTCTAAAAGCCTCTTTTGATAATTACACAAGAAAGCTTCTACATGATAAGAAAGCCTCATGTCATGGTTTGGCTGGCAGAGACTTCCTTTCTGAAGGGCAAACAAAATAATAGTGCCATTATCAATTACTAGTATCTTAGTTTCCCGGAATGTGGTAACTGTTAAAAATGGCTTTCATATATGAGACTGTGAGTTTCATGGGAGTCTAGAGAAGGGAGAAATTGTGGGGTCATAAAGTACCAGGAATATTTTTTACAGAAAGGGTCTGTTTTGCTGAGACCTGGGGAAAATAAAAATGTCCCCAGAGGAGTATTAACATGGACATTTGGGCCAGGAAAATGTGAGGACATTCTGTATTTTTGAAGCTGGACCTCTTATTACTTCCTAGATCTATCCCTTTAGAAGGTTAAAAAGAAAACACAAAACAAACAAAGAACTATGCATGTACTTATACAGAGATATGTATGTATGCATACATATAAATATAAACATATGCAAATATAAGCACAATGAAACATAAACACATGTAAACATAAACCTGTATGTGGGAACATGCCTTTTGTTATCTCTCTGGGTTCCTGTCTCTATCACTCAGTTCTTTTTTTCTCTCTTCTGTGGGCCTCTTTTCACTGCCCATTTCAGTGTGATTATAATTTGAAATTGAAAATTGTTTTTCATTCAATATTTATTAAAGAAAGCATTTGGTCCTCCGTTCATAATTTAAAATAAAGTGAGCTAAACTTTTCATATAACTCCTCACAGAGGAAGCAAACATTTCATTCACTCAGAAAGCTGCTTTTTCTGATAGCCTAAGCACTAGTTTGTGATTTTTTTCAGTGTGTCTGACCTTCAAATTGAGGGTGTTATAGCTTCTTCTGCCCTGATATAAAACTCTTTTGTCTCCCTGATTGAAAATAGACAATGCCCCTATATGACACCCCCGTTTGTCACCACTTTCTCTTTGTGTATTTGGGGATGAAAATATGGAAGAGGTTAACATATTTTTCAGTGCCCACACGCTACATTAGAATAAACCAGTTTAATGTCTTTTCAACATGGGGCGAATTCATGCTGCCTGTGTGGTTGGGGTGGTTCTGGGGGAACACGGGGGGACATTCCTCACAGAGTAAGGTTTGCAAGGCAACTTCTCTACTAGTGTCCCCTCCCGCCTGCCCCATCAGATGCTGCTGTGCTGGTTAGGAGATCGTCACAAACTCTTCCTGGATGATGTGCTTTTGTTGTATATTTGTTTTGTTTTTACTTTTAATTGAAATAATTGGGAAATAATATCAGAACTATCACAGGGAGGCCTCCAGTTGACAAATGTGATCGCATTTGGAGACAATGTACAAGTTGATGGCCACAGTGGTAAAGGCAGAAGATTCAGGACACCGGCTGTGTGTGTTGACCTGGCGCAATCTCAGTCTCAAATTTGTGTGTGACAGTGGCACTAAGATGATGGAAAGTGCTAAATACAAACCAATGATAACAAACACTTCTCATGTATGGATCTGGGAAATGGATGGAACATAAGGTTTCTTTGTAATGCTTATACATCAAAATGATATTTTGGATACCTTGGATTAAGTAAAATATGTTATCAAATGAATTTCAGTTTTGTTAATGCAATTACTAGAAAATTTAAAATTCTGTCTTTGGTTTCTCATATTTTTATTAGTTAACACTGCCCTAAACAGTGTAACCATCCTGTAAAGTCAGCATGATAATATCCATTGTAAAGACCAGTAAACTGAGGCATAGAGAAGTTAAGCAACTTGCCAGGCACCCAGCTTCCACCATTGTCTCCTTTGTATTTTGACTCTAAGTCTGGTGAGTTCTCTTTTTCTAGCACAGTAGCTTCTCTTTTTCAGCAAATTCTTTTCCTACCTGAATAGAAGGTTCATCTGAGTTCAAGCATCAATGGTGCAACCTCCCCAAACTGACAAGAACTAGGAGGGTAGAAAGAGGGAGTGGATCATAGCCTCTCCAGGGAACAGTTCACTCGTGCACCTTAAGAGACGTAGCAACCAGCGGCAGTTCATGAGGATAACTCCAGAGACGTCCAAGGAGAACATAGGGAGGCATCAAGAACCTAAAACTGATTATCAAGATCAAAGTAATGCTCTTCCTTTCAATACTTCCTATTGCCCATCATTTCACTAACTGCCGACGTGATCCAGCGTCCCCGGAACGTCTCTGGAATAGCCACATGTTCATTTATCGATAGGATGGCATGGTCTCTGGCTTATCACAATGATCCTCTCACAGGTTTGCTACCCTCTCCAAACGGTCACTATGCACCTACACCACACAAAGCCTCTGATTCAATTTATGATTTCAACAAATACCTGAGAGTTCCTTTCCCATGTTTATTTAGCACCCCTCCCATGCCCAGTTCTATAAAAATAAGCCAGGTTTCATACAGGAGGTGGATGGAAGAGTGAAGAATCTCATGGAATGGGGAGTTCAATCTTTACTTATGCACCTGGTCTTCCTAAGCTTCTGTTTATTCGGCTATAAAATGGAAATCATCACTCCACTTACAGGGTAGTGATGAGAAGTGAATGAAATAATGAACCTAATTCACCAGTGGCTGTGGCTAGCACGATTAGGTGCTCAATTGATTATTTGATGATCTCTGGTATTTGAAAATATCACCATAGATACTGCCATGAAATTGGCCTGGTTTGTGTCACGTGTGTGTACAGCGCGAGGGGTGATAAGTGCCCAACGGAGTCCATTCCTGTCGTTTGTATCTCCCTGTAGGAATTAGTTAATCTCGCAGGATTCTCTTACAATGTCAGCATGTTGTGTTGAGAGCCTTCTGTTGCAGCAGGTGAGGTAGCATGGTGAGTGATGGAATGGGAACCCTGAGTTTTGCTCTCTCTCTCGCTCTCAATTTGTTCATCTATTAATGGATGGGACATGACTAGATGATAATTAACACCCTGTTCCGCTATGTAGCATTTCAGAAAGTTCAGATTGCGCCCCCCCATCCAGCAGAAAGGTATGTTCTAATATAGGAGATAATAACGAACTAACAATAACAAAGGTTGCTAAAGGAAATGTGACGAAGGAGACAGAAAGAAAGCAATTGTGGATATCAGAAGAGGCGTGCCCACTTTCCTCTTGATGGGGGTGGGGGTGCTGCTAAGTTTTATTAGAGAAGCTGGGATTTGAAATATTTGAAGGATGGGCCAGATTTCAAACATGGAGATGAGGGCGGAAAGACCTCCAAGCTGAGAGCCATATGTGAGCAGAGGCATGGACCCATGAAAGGGGGGTGGCAAGGTTTCTGCTGTGATGAAAGCATGGTGTAAATAGCAGGATTTCATTAGCAGGATTTCTATATGAGACGAGAGAGGCCAGATTGTGTGTAGACACAGTGGTGAGATGTGAGCAGAGGGGGCAGGGAAGGAAGGTTGGGCGGAAGCAGAAGTGGAATCTGCAGCGCTTAGTGATCTGTGATCCTGGGGAGAGTGAATTCTGGGGGTCGGGAGCAAGAATCACTGAAAGTGACTGACTTTGAATCTGAAGACACGGAATGATATGGTACCTGAATGGGGACATTTCATCAGGAGAATCCTGCCAAACCTTGGTATTTTGAATGAAATTTTCAATATCTTAATGTGACTTTGGTTATATCTTCAGCTTCCCGTTTTGGATGCTGTCAACATCTGTGGGAGAAGCGGTGACACTCATGTGAAGTCTTTGTCCCATACTGGGCTGGGGTGAACATGGTTCTGATGCGTTTAGGAGGCCGGACCCAGCATGAGTCAGCAAGAGCTGGCATCTATGAGGCCTGACTGGGCTCTCAGCCACACACTGTTAGAAGGTAACTGGTCATGAACGCACATGCTTGGGGCCCTGGCCAATCTCCAAATGGCTGTCCTCCAAAGCCTACCTTCCGCAGCAGGACCTGAAGGGTTCTCTTGGAAAAGCAGTGACTGAAAGCGTTCAAAGGTCTGATGAAGTCTTCAGCTTCAAGCGATGTATCCTATAGAATTCCACCACACGAGGATCCCAGGGCTTTGCAAGTTTCCTAACGTGGCTGGGCAGGTCCGCCTTCATTCCCTAGGAAGGCTGTGAAGCCGGACAGGAGGAGGAGCTGTTCCTTGTGAGATGTGCCTGTCCAGGCACAGGCACCCGCCTCCACTCCACACACACACAGGGATCCTGATGGCCGGGCTGAGTCCCAGGAGAGGGGCCCTGGGCAGAGCTGGTGCAGAGATAGCCCTAGTGCCTGGGAACAGAGAGCAAACAGCTGCAGGCAACACTGGGTAATTATCTTGTCAGTTTCTTTAGGGCAAAGTGACGTGTGGACACCTTCCCTGGAGGCAGTGTGGAGAAAGGACAGGCATCTAAAAGTTAACAAACTTGTTTTTTACTGGCTTTGCCATTGACTTGCCATGCTGCAAATCCTCTAAATTTTCTGTCTTCACCATGGGTATAGATAACACTGTGGTACCTCCATTTCCAGGCTGTCATTATGTCCCATTGTTATGTCCTGCACCTAATAGATTGCAGAGATGGCTGTGGCTTGGAAAAGCCACAAGGAGGAAATCCCTTTCTTAAATGCTGTGGAAAAATACAGAGAGAAAGAAGAAGATAAATATTTGTGGAAGGTGGATGGCATCCATTTTGTTTTCCCCTTTGTTATAAATGGAGACAATTTATACCATCAAGTTATTTACTTTAGAGCAGTTTATTAGCAGTCATTGAGCTTAAAATGCTTTCTTAATGGTTAAAAAGTCAATACTCTGCTGTGTGATCCTGCTGGCAGAGCACAGTTTAGGAAACAAGCCTGTTCAGGTAAATCTATTAAGAAATTGTAACCATTCTTTTCCTGAAAAAACACTGGGGGTTCCATAGGTGACTGGTCTTTAGACTTTCCTGTGAGTTTCTGAAATGAAGTTGATGATAGTTGAGTGTCTGCTCATGTGTTTGTTTGAGTGCATTACCCAGACCCCGTCAGCATTCACCCTTCCCCTCTCAAAGCTGCTACTTGAGAATACCTGTGGCTTGTTTCTAGCCAAGGGCAGGGCAAGCTGGACGTTCCAGAGACTGAATGCCTCTGGAAGCTCAGCCAGTGACAGACACGGAGCTGCTGTCCTGCACCTAATTCTTGGGTAATTCTCAATTTTTTATTTTATTTTATTTTATTTTATTTTATTTTATTATTTTATTTTATTTTATTTTGCTATCTCCTAGCACGCCCCAGCAGACTTGCACGCCAATTGTGCATCGTATTACCTGGCTCCATGGTATTACCTGATTCCATGGTATTACCTGGCCCCTCAATCCTTTATTGGGTTTCTTCCATTGCCAGTCTTACTTCTTGACTCTTTGCAGAGTATTTCCTAGTGTCATATTCCAAATAATATAATTGCGCTCAAACGCTTGTCTCAGGATCTATATACCAAGACACAGTTTGGCTTTTTCCAGGCAATTGCACTGTGGTGGTTTGTAGTGTGAGACCTGGAGCCAACCTAGATTTTTTTTTTTTTGGTATTTTTGCAAAGTATAGCAGATGGACATTGGATATGAAGAGATTCAAAAGAGCAGAATCTATGTCTTCTAGCAAATCCAGCTGAGGGCATTGACCACAGTTGGTACCGGGGTGCCCAATCAGTAATGGGGAGCACAGAATTGGCAAAAAAAAAAAAAAAAAAAAAAAAGGTAGAGACTACATAAATCATGGAACCTGGGAGATGAGGCAGCCATGATTGTGAGGAGATAAATGGCGCAATGGTCCCAGAATGCTGGACTTGGCACCAGGGTTTCTCAAACACCCAGGATGGGGTCTTGGGGTAACAGGTGGGGTCTGGTGGTACATTTGCATGGCCTGACATCCCTGACAGTGACAAAGGGAGACAATAAGTTGATTACTTAAGCCTGACACCAAACTTTTTTTTGTAGGTTGCTTCATTTAATTCTAACAAATACAGTTAAGTAGATATTCTCATCTCCATTTTATAGGTGGAAAAAGCGGAAGTTTTGAGAACTTAAAGAGCTTTCTTAAGATCATCTTCCTGGAAAGTGGTGGTGGGACTTGATTGACACCCAGTTCAGACTGATTCTGTAGTTCAGATTCCTTTTGGTTAAAATCCAAAGTAAACAGTATCTCCTGGACTCAGCCTCTGTGGGTACCAGTCCTTACCAGGATTGGCTATAAGGTGACTAGGGATCCCAAGGATTATAGTACATTTTATGATTAGATCCCATGTTTATAAAGAAAATTCACAAGACGAGCAAAGGACTTAAACAGGTTTGATTACAGAAAGGGAGCATCATTCTTGGGTGCCAAAAGCCAAAGGAGGTATAGAAAGATGACATTCCATTAATAGTTGTGTGTACATTTCTTCCTGGTGCTCAGGTATTAGCAGCAGTTGCCAACTTCACCCAGGATTCTACTGCCAGAAAAAACACTGTAACTATTTCATGCCTAAGACTTCGTTTTTATCGTGAAGCACAGCATAGAGAAAAGCACATATAACAGAAATGTTGAACTCATTAAGACTTGTAAAATGAGCACCCCTGAGACCTCTATCCAGGTAAAGACATGAAATATTACCAAAACCTAGAAACCCCACAGTTGTCCCTCGGGATTATAACCCCCTTCCTGTTTGCCAGCCATATCTTTTTTTTTTTTTTTTTGAGGGCAGTGTCACTGGCCCTCATATGTGGGACCCAAACCGGGGTCGCTGGCTTCCCAAGCCAGGGCTTAACCACTGCACCACTAGGCCGGCTCGTCAGCCATATCTTTATCCTAACAATATATTATGGTACTGACCGCCTTTAAAAACAAAACAAAACAAAACAAACAAACAAAAAACCGTTGTAATTACTACTAAGTCATGCCAATAAAATATAGCTTAATTTCTGCTTTAACTTTTATATAATTGCTATATTCAGACGTTCTAGCATTTTGTCTCCTTGTATCTGTATGTGCTGACTTTTCTGAAATTGACTACAGATTTTAGGTGCTTTGAAGAAGGTGAGCTAGTTGGTCAGGTTATATCCCTTAGAGGACTGATGTCCGGCAGGGAAATTACATGTTATGGAGAATAAATAGAGACTTAAAAGCCAGATGGGAGGCACATCCGGTTGTCATGGTCACTGAGGAGCATTTACATGGCTCTCTGACAAGTGCCTCGTGTTTCTTTCTTCTTGGTAAGTCTGGTTCACGTAAATAATGTGTGGATCAGCAACAGATTCACCGAGGGTGGAATTCTTTCATTGTCAGTCATGTTCTCAGAGGAGAAACTGAAGGGTAAGTTCAAGTTTTCTTGTTCCAGAAACAAGATACACTATTTCAAATTTCGTGCCTTGGTTCGTACTTTCCCCTACCCAGAGCGTTCTGGGTAATTGCTCCTGCCTTTGGAAAGTTCTTGCTTGGTCTTCAAGGTTCAGATCAAATGTCACTTCTCAGGTGAAGATTTTCTATTGTTCACCTCTGAAGGAGCAAATAATCTGACATTTACTACCATGAGAGAGCATTTGAACCTAATTGTATTGCCAATAGTGCAGTAGCATAATTATGTTTCCATACAGGTCTTCTCTACTCAACAGAAAGAAACTTGAGGAGAGGGATGGCATCCCATTAATCTCCCTTCTCAGGGATACACATATGGACATCCCATTCACTTTTGTTGAATCAATCAGTCAATCAATCAATGAGGAGATAAAGTCCTGTGGAGGGAAGTTAATGTCAGAAACACATCACATCTTAAACTAAAAGGACAAAGTAAGGTTCTAAATCATAAATCATAATAGCCAAGCAGAGCTGGTGAAAAAAATCAACAAGAGAAGTATGGAGGAGATATAATGAGATGGATGATAATCGGGGCTCAATCCAAGAATGCAGGGAAAGTCACAGATGCCATGATGTGGTTATTCTTTTAGGCAGAGCACTGTTCATCTAGCCTAAAAGGAGGCATGTCAGGCTGTGGTGACCTCTTTCACAGAACCTGATTGCATTTAAGAAATTATTACTCTTACAGAAAGTGTTATTTCCGTAAAAACATTTTATATACATATATATACATATATATATACACATATATATATACACACACACACACACACACATACACACATATATGCATAATACATGTAACTAAAGAACACTTTATGGATGAAGAAGACATGCATGACGATTGTTTTGAGAAACTTGCAAACTTCTACACATTCTTCACTTTTAAATCATTGGAGAAAAACTTTCCTAAAAAGACATGTTTTCATAATGGGAGCTATTTTAAGTACAAAAATTTCAGTTAATCTTCCTAAAGACTTCAGGCTCCTACATATTTAGTGCATGCAACACGTCCTGGTGAAATGATAATTTAACTTTATGGTGCAAAGGAAGGTGCCCTGATGATGACAAATGCAGAGCTTCTGATTAATCACATTCTTACTTATGAAAGTGAGTGTTCTGGGCAATCAAATGCCCTTGCTGTCAGAAAGTCATGGTGAGCCCCCTTTTCAAGGGTCTTTTTGTCTCTTTCTTTCCTTTATGAAACTTTTCTTCCTCTGGTAGACCCTAAGAGATCAGTGTGGTTTGTAATAACCAAAGGGGCCTGTAACAGTAAATGTAGTTAAATTCATAAGTAACTCTGTTTCCATTCAAACAAAGTTTTTATAAAAATGTAGAGAATGGTTATGGTCACAGCATTATGGAAATTGGGACACTAAACTGTTGCAATTTGCAAGGTCAGAAAGCTAGGAAATGAACAAGGGAGACATCTCATTTTTTAAGTGAGGGAGGATATAGTAGTTATTAAAGAAGTTTATTTTCTCTGTATATAATGATTGTATTTAGCAAATATTTATAGGTTCTCTATATGCAGGTATAATAGGAGTTTGAATTGTAGGTTTGGCACTGCCCTTTCTGGAAGCTATTTTTTTTTTCTACCACCCAAATTCTGTCAAATATTTCATTATTTTACATTCAGTACCTCTTTGGGTGTTTTTTCTGGATCATGGCCAATTCCTTCAAGTAAACCTGAACCTTGGAGGTCTCTGTCATTCTCTGGGTTGAGCATCAAGGGATTGGTCTCATGCTCTTTCTCTGGGCTCTTCATCGCCAGTGTCTGGCCTTTTGGTGGCAGGGTCTTCTGCTCCTGAACTTTCACCCCAGGTAGACACTAACCTTTGTTTGGGATAATGCTCTACTTATTATGAATTTACAATTGCGGTTGAAACATGACTTTGAAGTAAACATTCCTGCAGGACGTTGCAAGCAGTCATGGGTTTAGGTCCAGTTTCATCAACTGCTCACATCCTCTGTGTTCATTAATTCACTGAATGTTTATTGGTCAGTTACCTCACGAAAGACACTTCCTCAGGTACTGAGAAAACCCTCAGTGGATAAGAGTATATTGTCTTAGGCACTGACCTCGGATGTTGAAATGGGGGATTTAATTTACGACAACTGTTATGGTGGGAATGCAAAGAGGAAAAAGATTGAAGAAACAAAAGGAAAAGTTATTATTCATCTAAAATGAGATTTTCAGTACATATAACAGTGAATAGGCTTAAAAATAGTAAATATTTCAAAAATATTTATTGAATTAATTATCTTTCCAAAAAATGCATGTGGCAGTGTTTTTGTGTGACTCTCAAATCTTCCCACCTTCCAAAGCGTCAGTTTTCTTCCCCTCTTCTCCAAGTTGCCCCACATGTCTCATAATCCCTTATGTACCTCCTTTATGTACTTTTCCTTATTCCCTTAAAGGCTTCTTCATGTCTCTGTGTACCTCCCTATGTGCTTTGCCAAAGCTCCTGCTCCTTCCCTCCTAGAGTTTTTCTTCGGCTTCACCATAACCCTCAGGACATCTCCTTGGACTGTACTTTATCTTCACTCTATTTTTAATTGCATTTTTTCCTCTCTCTTTTCTCTGTATTTTGATAACATGAATTGCACATACATTCTTTAAGGGAATCCATAAATAGTACATCATGTCAGACTTACAATCCTTTGATCGCTTTAACTGCCCTTTGGGTAAAGCCCAGACTTCTTAGATTGTACGCAGGTGATTCACAATTTGTCCTCTTCTGAAAGTCTAGGCTCGAGTTTCACTCACACCTCCTCCTCGATCAGAACGCTTAGTTACACATAAATCTCTTCACCATTACCAGACTGGCTCATACTTTGATTACACCATAATTTTTCACATCCCCTGTTTCTTTATACGTTGCTATTCTTGTCCTCTAGAATGCCTTTATCCATTGTTATCCAAGATATTTTTCCTTTAAGACTCATCTGAAAGATATCCCCTTGTATGAAACTTACTCTGATAATTCTTATCACATTTGGTAGCTCTCCCCTTTTAATCCACACAGTTCTTGTCTCTCTGATGCTCAGTGAGCTTCGGTGGACCCGGCCAACCTGCATGGATCCCCCTGTACTGTGATGCCTGTGTTTGAGGTGCTGCTTCTGCCTGCAAGAGTCTCCTTCCATCCTTTGTCCCCCAAAGGACAGCAAAACCCTCTGTAGATTCAAAACCCTCTGACACTTTTACTGATCCTCCTACTAATGGAGGTCGAATTAGTCCCCCTTGATCTATGTGAATTTTGTGCTCATATTATAGTTTGTATGAACTTCTTTCTTGTATCTATAGTATTACATCTTGGGGAACTTATATTTATCTGTACTTTATTATGAGAACACAAGGATGTTGAGGGGAGGAACTGAATATAAGTTATGTATACATTTATTCATATATATAGTGTCAAAAATGTATACACATTTTAAGAAAGGAAAATACTATTAAAATTGTAATATAACGAATGATGCTAACATCATTTGATTAACGCCATCTTTTGAGTGAACTTCCTACTACACATTGCTACCATAATTCAATTCAATTTCCAAAAGTAATGCATAGATAACATCTCTTAAAATGTGTATATTTTTAGCACCCCTGGTGTATGTATGTGTATATGTATACACACACACACACACACACACACACACACACACACACTGGGGGTGCCAAAAAAATGTATACAAGTGGACACTTTGGTCAGTGTTGCTCAAGCAGTAGTTCACTGTAATCAGAAGTATCTGGACAGATGCTGATGGTAACCACTTTGAGCACCTCTTATAATTGCAGAAGTCACATGTAACTTGTATTCATCTTTTGTTATCAGTATATATTCAGTATTACAATTAATACAGGTTTTTCCTTTCTTAAAATGCGTACACACTTTTTTTTTGACACTGTGTGTGTGTGTGTGTGTGTGTGTGTGTGTGTGTGTAACTTTTGGAGTGTGCCAGGCATGTGTTGAGTGCTAAATATATATTAATGAGCAAAACACATATTCTTTGACATCATTATACTTTATTCTACTAGGGAATAGAAGCAATAAACTATTGGGTTGTTGGAAAAGTCATGATGCATTTTTGCAATGAAAAACAGAAAAAATACATCATGACTTTTCCGACAACCCAATAGTAAGTTAGGCATGGTGGGTATTAGGTTAAGGGCATGAGAAAGGATGTTCAGGGTGGCTTGCCTAGCGGGACCACAGAAGCCTGAAGTACAGTGGTTGTCTTCTGAGACTGCAAGTCTGAATTCCTGATTTCTAAGGCAGGTGAGTTTCAGAGGGTACAACATACAGGGTGGAGCTGTGGTTACAGTGAAGAGGAGAAAGTTGATCTGATCTAACACATTTCCTGAAACATGGAATATGAGCAGATTATTAATTTAATATTAATTGAAACAATTGAAAGCACGGGATTTTTTTTTGTTATTGTCAATAGATTTCACCTCATTCTGAGATTGACATTTATGTGGCTTGATGTACTTTTTTCATCGTGTATACCTGTACACAATTTCATTCATTGATTTCAATGGATGCTCTCATTTTTATGACGGCTGCACATTCATAATATCTCGATGGAATTATTCTTCTACTTTAGTGTATCAGGCTGACAAATCTTGAAGCAAGAGGCAGAGAGGTTGTGGAGAGTGGGGTAAGCCAAGGTTGATGGCCCTGGCTTCATATAGTCTCTCCTTATTTTCTTCTCCTTGAATCTAGAATGCTCTATGTCACATGGGGGTTGCTTCCTTCTGAGATAAGGCTTGGGAAGGAGTTCTGAGGCCATGAACAAAAGAGAGAGTATTAGTGGATTAGTAAAAGTCTGAACGCAAGGTGCAGAATCCCCAGGGACTCTTCCAGGAGCGAGGAAGCCATATCTTTGGGAGATGAAGTCAGAGCCTTAGAAAGAATATGGCCATGTTTTCCTCCCTCTCGGCCCAAGACCAGCTGATGAGCTGTAGGAACAAGGGTCACACAATTGAGTTTTGAGCCTGGTAATGAGGAAAGCTGCTGATAGTTAGTGTTTCGCTGACAGGATCTGTTTTCAGATTGGGGGCCTCAGAAAGGAGAGGGAACCCTGGCAGGCCTTGCTGACCATCCGCATTTGCCAATGACAAGGTCGCATAGCACCAGGAGGTAAGGGGTGGGGTCTGCTTCTGTCAGCCTTCTATCCCTGGCCCTCCATAGGCAAACGATACACAGTCATTCAAGGGTTGAATCAATGCACGCACTAAATAACAACATTAACTCATAAGAGGATGGGATAGGAGACATGTGATGACTTTGCAATCACAAGGAAACCTTATTGTCAACTTCCATCTTGACTCAAGCTAGAATCTCCGGTCATCTTAGACAAATCACTTGGATCCTTAAATCTGATATGTATGTAAATAGGGGCAATTCTACGCCTGTAAACCAAGTCTTATTACAGCGAGTGCAATGCCTTCTGAGCAAGCTTGAGCATGGTTTTTCCTTTTCCTGGGCCTTGGTTTTCATATCAATCAAATGAAAAAGTGGAACCAATGACCACTTAAGATTTTTTGAGCTCAGAAGTTTCAAGTATCAAAATATCTATTGTCTAAGTGCACAAGAAGGTTATTAAATTATAAACAGTTTATCAAAATTTGCTCTCAAGTAGAAATTCTTAAACATTTAAATACAACCTATAATGTATGTTATGATTTTTTTTTGGATAACTTTTAATAATCCTACCTTAGGCATTATAGATGTTTGTTTTCAGGTAAAGATAAAGGGCCAGTCTGTCTGAGGCCTATTCAGGACTTCTTTCATGAAGTTTCATAATCCTGATCTTTCTATTAAACTCTATAAATTATATTTTTAATGTCCTTAGTAGTTCTATGGCATTTTTTTTTGTATCAAAAATCTGAGACATTATAGAGCATGCTGTCTCTTCCCTTCTGTAGCAGCTCAGCAGCCACCTTTCGGGTAGTCTTCAGTCATATTACTTGGTTTTATTTGATCTATATTACATATCATAGAAAGGAGAATAGAACCAACTTCCTGTATATTTCTTCCCACTGCTCTCAGCAAATCAGCCATAAGTATTTACCATGAGCCTACTTGGTAGGACACAGTTCTAGGCAGCGGTATGCTGAAGGTCAGACCAACCAGGAAATGGTGAGGAATTCTGTGATCTGGTTGTCAAATGCAGTCATTATTAAAACAAAACAAAACAAACAAGCAAATCCCCCAAAAAACAAAGAAACAAAACTGGTTATATAAATCTACAGTTAAAAAAATTATATTAAAAACAAAATCAATAGATTCTCAAAACTTATCACTGAAATACTTTATTTTACTACATTTTGCTGTTGGGTATGCTCATGGGTTGGTTTAAGTTATTGTATCTGTATTTTAGAAATGCCATGTATGGATTCAAATCACTAACCATCTCTTCTCAGCTCTGCATTCGTTGGTATCATGTTGGTAGCTTGAAATCGGCCAAAGTCGGAATATTCATGCCACAGAAATCAAAAAGTGCTACAGAGCAGCCCTCCCCACCCCTCTCGCTGGCCCATTCATGAATATTTATCAATGCACTGCTGCGTCCAGGTGATACATAAATAGAGTCAGAGCAGAAGAGTAGCTATAGCGCTCCAGGAAATCCTGTGTTCACTTATAAGCAGGGCAAAGATGTTGGAATAGCAGTCCGTATGCTAGTGCAGGTTCATAATTAAAAGGTAACTGGCAAGATAATTAAAAGGTAGCCGAGAGAAACATTCTGTGCTTTGGGCCAAGTACTGTAATTAGGTTCAGCACACGCTTTACCAGCTAGGATAGAGTATGAAGCAGGCACTGCATATTCTGAATGCAATGAAAATACATTGGCCACAGTGGATGGGTGTTTCTGATGGGCTTTGTTACAAAGCAGAGAGCTGCTCTCTCTTTGTCAATAAAAATCAGAGATATATAGACACAGATAGTTTTATAAATCTGGAATGCCTAACATTTAGCTATAAAATGTGTCTCCCAACTTTTATGTAGATAAGGGTGATACAAATGTTTGGGCCATTAATATTCTTGAATTAAAGACACAGTAGATATTCAGTAACACTCTGGTTAGGCATTGCCTGTCATTCAGGGAAGGGAACTGCCATTTAGTAAGAATCAACAGTGTGCCAACAACCTCTTAGTTAATATAGGAGACTCCTTGTCCCCAGCACCATGTGAGGGAAGAAGTAGGAAAGAGAAGTGAGTAAATACGGAACACATACAGATACTGCTCAAACAGTGTTAAAAGCAATATTGTTTATTTTAATTTCATAGTAGTGAAACAGACTTAACAAAAATGAAAGAAACTTTTCCAAGGTAGCATTGCAAGTAAGTGGCTGGGCCAAGATTTTTTTTTTTTTGAGGGCAGTGTCACTGGCTCTCACATGTGGGACCGAACCAGGGCCACTGGCTTCCCAAGTCAGCGCTTAATCACTGCGCCACTCGGCCGGCCCTGGGCCAAGATTTGAAAGCACATATCTATGATTCTTTCAGTCAATAAATGTTTCTTGGATGCATGTTACCAGGAGATACCCTGGATGCTTCAGGAATGATTAATATTACACCAATATCTCTATTTAGAAAGCTTAGAGTATCCTCTGGGAGGAACACAAGTAAATAAGTAATTATAATTACACATATAAATATTATCAGAGCTCAGCATGTAAGTTCATAAGAAACACTCAACATGGTCTTTGGATCTCAGTGTAGGCCCCTGGGAGTACTCTAGTTTCATTCTTAAAGAATAGGAATGAAGCAGGGAGGATGGAATGGGTTGGGCAAAGAGCATTCCAGACAAAGGAAATAACATGCAAAGAGTTGGGGTCAAGAGGAGAAAGGCAACTTAATCAAAAGATACATTATATTGATCATTTAATTAAAGTTATTTATTCCTTCAGTGCTTTTAAGACACCTATGAGTAGGTCTTGCTACTATATATGAGGTTGTTCTAAGAGTCAGAGTTGCTAGATCATAAATCTGTCATTATAAGAAATTTGGGTTTTTATCTTGAGCATAGGGTTGCAAACAAACAAAGAACAAATATATATATATATATATATATATATGATTAGATTCATGTTTTAGAAAAACCACTGTGTTTTCTGGAACAAGTAAAAATCTCATTAGTAATCTCCTTGTTTAAATATTTGCTCACTTTGTAATGTTGTGTTTGTTTGTGTATGAGAGCTGACTGGATCATGTGTCAAAATCTAAATACAATTCTTGAGAGGTAGTAGATGTAGATGGTAGCCTTGGCCTCTGTAAAACAGCAATAGAAAATTTCTCTCAAAAAACACATTTTATGAGAAAAATAGGTAACAAAATACAGTTGTATATTTATTGTATTCTATCAAGCGTACTTTCCCTACATCTTAAACACAGAATTTTTGAATACCAAAAGTATAAGAGGTTGGTTTGAAATGGGGGAAACAAATGAAAAAAAGGTGATAAATTCTTAGACATATAAACACTATGGTAAAAGTTGAGACCTGAGACTTTTATTCAAGTGATTATGTTAGAATAAAGAAAAGGAAATGCATAATTCATGCATGACTCACCAAGACTATATTAAAGATTAATCACAGAGGTCACACTTCAAGGATGCAGTGATTGGAACACTGAGAAAGATGGAGAGCTGGAAGCCACTTACCTTCTAATACATCTTGCTTCATAGACTTGGGACAGCCCACCTTTTCAGCCTCTTTTTCCCATACCTTCATGCTGCATTTTAGGTGGTTTATCAGATGGGCCAAGCCTGGGTAGCTATTGCATCTTGCAGTGTCATCTCTTGGTGAGCCAATCTCCTTCCTGACCCCACACCCAAACCACCCCTTGCCCTATTCCAAGATAACCCAAACAAACTTCATTTCAGGCCTCTTGGCAACTTTTTCCTCTTAGCCTTAGCAAGTACACAGAATTTTGTGTTTGTGTTACTCAGTTATTTATTTTATTATATATTTATTTATATATACACAGTGTGTATATATATATGTTATATATATGTTGTGTGTATATATATGTTGTATATGTGTGTGTGTGTGTGTGTGTGTGTGTGGGGCTTGTAGTTGACATACAATATTACACTCGTGTCAGTTGTACAACATAGTGCATGACGGACATTTATATAGCTTAGGAAGTGGTCATCCCAACGAGTCTAGTGTCCATCTGACCCCATATACAGTTATTACAATATTATTGACCGCACTCCCTATGCTGTACAAACAGACAGAATTTGGACTCGCCAGGTGTTGTGTTTTCTCTGTCATCGCTGAGACTTTATTCCTCAAGCTATAATCTTTCTATTCTTAAAACACTTTGTTCTTACAATGAAGTCACTTGCGTTTTGTACTGTGACAGGGTCTGTCTGTGTATCCTCATAGACTGTAAGTTTCTTTGGATAATAAAATGTGGGGAAGGGTTTGACATTTACAGGCACACCCTCCGTGTCAGGATCTATTCTAGGTGCCTTGCAAAACATGCTATTTCATCTTCAAAATGGCCCTGTCGCATAGATTATCATTTCCCACTTTACAGATGAGTTAACCAGCTCAGTAAGTGAATTAACTTGACCAAGGGGACTATGCTGGTAAGGATGTAAACAGAGTGTTTTCTGAGTCAGTGCCTCCACTGTTTTTATATGTCACAGTGTATTGAGATTATGAGTCCGTGTTTCTTTATTTTTGTGCCTGGACTTGTACTTTCCAGATTCTGTTTCTGGATTGGGTTCTCCCTCTCTGTGTGTTTCCCTCTTTATTTCTTCCAGTTATTATATTTTCTTGGAACTTTCTAGGATTGTTGCCATACAATGAGTGTGTAAGGGGGTGACATGAGGAATTCACCATAAAGAATGCAGCGGAAGGCATCAGGGGTTGATGTGATGGTTTGAATGGACATGGATAGAGATCTGCCACTTATAGTGACCAACCAACATAATGAATGGCCACTGTGGTGCCAGAGACAAGAGTGAAGGGGAGGACCCATGTATTCAGCCTACATCTGATGATACCAGGCACTGGGCAGATAGGGAAGCATCTGTTACTACCACACAGGTCAAGCTGGTCATCCAGGATGGTCATCCAAGCTCTGCTAAGATGGATGTTGTTCTGCTGGTCACTAAAAGAGGCAGCTTGTACTGGTCACTGCCCCCTAGGAAACTTGGTTTCCACACCCACATATGGGGAGAGAGTGGTAACTATCCAGACTAAAGGATTCTCCCCATCTCTTTCTCTGCAAATTACTTTTCCTCTTGTGTAATGACATTATGCAAGATTCACCTGGGGTTTATTTTCTTGGCCAAAACCATTGAGGTCTTCTTAAATAAATGACTTTTTCCCCTCTGTTTTACCCGTAGAAAAATGGAAAATCTTCCATCTCTATAAAACCATGCTTTTTCATTGGCCTTTATACCTATAATTATGTGAAAATGGCACCACTGTCCATATTTTTAGTTGAGGAAACTAACGCCCAGAGAGATAGGTGGCCCCCAAAGTCATCCACAGAACAAGGTAACAACAGATCTGTGATATGATCCCAGATCTCTTGACGTTTAATTTAATATCCTTTGTATCATATCTCTGTTGATTAAAAAAGAAGGAAAAAAGCAAAGAAATAGTAAATAGAGTCATCCTGGTTGAGTTTTTGACAAAACTTGCTGTTTGTAGAGGTATTACCTGGAAACTCAACACCTGGGTTACTTTTTATCACTTGATGGTCCAGGTGACAAACACTTGAACAGTTTAAAATGAGATCAGTTAGGGGAACAGTATCTCCTCAGACACAAATCACAGCTTTGAACATTTTCGGCCTTTAACTTCAGATGCGTGTATGAAAGACTCCAAGAAATCCTATATGAAACCTGGTATTTTTTAAGCCCCATCTAAATATTTGTGAAAATTGATGACACTAAATAATGGGCATTGCTTTTCAAATTTAAACAACAGCAACAAAAATGAAGCTTTGAAAGGCAGACGGAAGTGCTTTTTACTCAAGGTAGAAAGAATCCATTAAAAATCTATTTCCTTATTTTGTCAGCATGCCTGATAGGTGAGTGTTCATTTATTCTGTTTCAGATGAAGTTCAGAAAGTTGCCACTTTATAATTCCACACAATGGAGTCTTTAGACATGCAAATTAGCAGTAGGAATTCCTCTAGGGAGGAAGATATGTTATTTGTGATTTTGAATGTCCTCAGGTTCCCCAATCTTCAGTGGTCATCTTCCTGCTTAATGTCTGTCTAACTATATGATTGGAGCTTCTATTCTGTGTCTGTAAGGGACCCCATCTGTTTTGGATTCTCCTTTCTTAGTCTTTGTGAAACTACCAAAGTGCTTCTGTAGCACCAAAGTCCATGTTTTGGCATGGTTAATATGTACCATGAAGAGCTATCTACTCTATAATTAAACTGCCAAACAAATAATAATAACAACATAAACAGATGCTTGGTATCACTATGTTCCATGATTTATCTGCTTAAATACCCCTGTTCCAGACCTGGTTTGGATCTTCTCTATAAATGGTTTCTATAGCATTGTGTACTTTTTTTTGTATTGTTGTACAGATCAATTAATTTCATTTTTTTCAACCAGATAATTATTTCTCAATTAGTAATTGCCATGTTATTTATACCTGCCTTTGTGATATAGGA
Source organism: Aselliscus stoliczkanus (assembly GCA_033961575.1). Taxonomy (NCBI): domain Eukaryota; kingdom Metazoa; phylum Chordata; class Mammalia; order Chiroptera; family Hipposideridae; genus Aselliscus; species Aselliscus stoliczkanus. The sequence continues at coordinate 36,513,681 of CM066730.1, read as the reverse complement.
AATCTTATTGTCAGTGGGAAAAGCCTTGATACATAGAAATACATCTTCAGTCTGTTGAGACTTTCCTACATCAGCTGTAACTCACCCAGGCTTGATTGGGGTACTCCTGCTCATTCTACCGAGCTTCCAATTTTGTCGACTTTTCTTCCCCCTCTTGAATTAATTTTACACTCTGATTTTTGTTTTTCCCTATAACATGTCCCTGTAAGTAGCCTGACAGTCACTAGCTTTAATCAAGATTGGTTTGCTAATCTCAGTTCTATGGCTCTGTATCAGTCAGAGTTCAATCAAGAGAAAGAAACTTCACAGTTATTGGAACAGAAAAATTTTATATAAAGAACTGTTACTGATAACTATCAGGAGGGCAGCCATAAAGAGGCCAAAAGAAATCTGAAAAATAATTTAGAGTCAAGGTGGAATAAAGCATGGAAAGGATGAACTTGTGAGGGAGTGCAGAGGTCCTTTCCCAGGCTTGGGTTTGGACCTCACGGGAGAAGGTATAGTTGCTACTCTGTGTAGTACAGACATGCTCTGAGTCTCTTGGGCCAAAACTGATCAACAATCACTGGATGAACAGACACCTCTCCTGGATAGGCCAAGGCCTCAGAGCCATGGCTGGGGTGCCTGCAAGGCTCTACCCACAGGAAGCCACTGGAACCCAAAGTTATTTTCCATTGTGACAGTTCATTCCCCATATTCCATTATGCTTTTTAAAAATAGCTCTGCTTCTTAAATAGTACTTTTCACAGGTGCTAGAGTGAACTGGCACCCTCCACTTTCTCTTCTTTCATTGTGAACTATTTGTGAGCTATTCATAATTTTATTAAAAAAAGGCAAAGAGATAAAGAAAAAAAATAGGCTGTGGAAAATGTGTTGCACTCATTCAAAGTAGCTGAAAACTATTTAAGCCAAGATTTGATCTTCTGAGAGTAGTGAAAACCTAACCTTCAGTCATTGCTGCTTGCCCCATGAGAATCTGCCCCCATCACGCAATCAGAAGCACCTCCTTCTTGTAGACTTTGAGGAAGCACTGCTCCTGTTGCCGCGGAGGGAAAGGAAGTCAGGACACCGATCTGCAAGTTCCCCGAACCCCCCAGCCGTCAGAGCCCGTGCTCTTCCTGAACAGAGGCTGGAGCAGAGCTCTTTAAACCAGGAACTTCCCATCAGAGAGGGTAGGTGCCACCCCACTTCGCCTTTCCTCTCTGTCCCAGGGTATTTCTAGGTCTTTATTCAGTCTTCATTTTCTCTCACCACAGAGGAGACGCTAACTCTGTGGAATTTCTCAGCAGCCTCACGCTGCTCTCGCCGTTCTGTCCTCTTGTCTCTGCCCTGGCCATCTCCCCCTTCTCCACTCATGCCCTGTGGGCTGTCTCCTCCTGAAAACCCTTGTTTTTCCCCTTTCATCTAATTTCTAATCTTCCTTCTGATGTCAGCACCAGTATCACTCTCTCTGGGAGCATGTCCTGGACCTTCCTGATGAGTCAGGTAAAATTTCCTATCAAGTATTCTCAAGAGTGGCTTGAATCTCTCTTTTATAATACTCATCAGAAATGCAGGTTTATACATGGTGTAATTAAAAAAAATATATTCTGTCTCTTCCACCAGGTCATTTGCTTGAAGAACTCAGTGGCTCAAGTGTGTTTACTTATGTACCTGGTAACCTAGTAGGCATTGTTAGGGAAACTAAGGTATCTATTCACCTGTTTCCAGCCTTTCTCTAGGCCAGGGGTCGGCAAACTTTTGAGATGGAAGAGCCACCAGGGGTCAGTGAACTGCGGCTCACAAGACACACACGGCTCTTTGGGTACATACATATGGCTCTGATGTAAAATTGAAAATGAAAATAAAACTATCATAGTTTCATTTATAAAAATTTTAAAGGATGTTATTCACATCATGGTGATTTCATTTGTTTTATGGTTCTTGAATAATTCTTAAATTGTTGTGAGGGACAGGATTGGCTCTTCTGTTTCAAAAGTTTGCCGACCCCTGCTCTAGGCCTTCTTCTTGGTGACTCCTTCCTCAGGGTCAGCTCATTGACCTGGTTCTAGCCAGCTCCCAAATGGCCTAGCTTGATTTGCTCCCTGTCCCTGTCACTTGATGGCTCCTCTCTTGGTGAACACCAGCCCTCACTGCTTGTTTCTGCTCAAAGCTGAGTCCCCTGACCTACATCATTTCTTGTAATTCTTGCCAACTTAAGGCCTCTTTCTCACCTTCAAAGTCACATTTTCTTCTTTTTGAGGCATTTGTTTGAAATCTTTAGAGTACTAAGGGGGGGTACCTGTGAGACACACTGGCAGCCACCCCTGCAGCTCTCCCTGGCACCACCTCAGCTGGGCCCCGCCTTCACACAGAGCCCACCTCCTTGCCTTTCCATGGTGGTCGTGGTGGAGATGGGGGCTGGGGGCAAGGTGGGGAGGCGGGGGCCAGATTTCCTGTTTCCCCCGGTGCCATGGCAGCCCTTGGCAGCTCACTCCCACCAAAACACCATCTCAGGGCAAATGAGGAATCCAACCCCATGTGCCCAAATCGCAACCACTCAGGACGTAGATCCTCCACATCTGATTAAGATGAAGTTCTAGCCCTGACGTGGGTATCCCTGAGTTTCCGAAGCCCTGTTTATGAGTGAGACGCAAGCTGTAGAGAGCTGGTGTGGTTAACAACAGAGGATACAGCCCTTAGGAGCATGTGAGGAGCTGCCCCGAAAGGCTCTCCTTTCCATCATTTTATTTTGTTTTACAAGTAGAGATTTTAATGACAAGAAATTTTAAAAATTCAAGTTTAAATATTTATTTGTAATGCTTACCGAATGTGGGAATTTTGTGAGAGTTTTCTTTTTCTCTATACTCCACCAGCAGTCTATCCATAATGTTGAAAAAGCAAAAATTAAAAAGAAAAAATAAAAAAATAAAAAAGTAAGCATAGTTGGAAGAATGCATAATGGCTAAATCTGAGCAAAAGCCCAATAGGCAGCATATTCCAGCTGTGCTTCTGTTTAGATTTCTATTTCTAGAAGTAGGACTAGATAAAGGATTCTACAAGACTCAGCCAGTTCCACTGTATAATCTTGAGCTAGTGTTTTTGTTTTGTTTTTGCCTCAGTTTCCTCATCTATAAAGTGAGACTGTGACATGCGAATGCCATGAGATGAAGTAAAGGAACTCATGTTGTCTAACACTTAGAACAATACTTGCTCTTTCCCTGCTTTCCGTATTTCACAAGTCTGCTATTTCTCATCAGGGTGTCAGACTCATCAAATATGTTAATTTTGGATCACCTCTGATCCTGGCAGGAGACCTTCATGTAAACAGCAAATTGTCCTTGAGGAAAATGTGCACAAATGATCAATTAGACCATTTGCAGTGGATGTCCCCTGCTGTGGACATGAGCCTGTGTCCCAGCTTTAGTTGGAACCTGTGCTGTGCATCTCCCAGGCTTCCCTTTGTACTTTCAGACCCCCAGATGCCCCAGGAATATTCAGGCAATTCACTCCTCTCTTTTCTTGGGTGACTGTGAAATAAATACTCTGTGGTGACAGAGCGCTGGACAGGGAACCAGCAGATATGGCCCTGCCATTAAGGCTTTGATCTTGACACTTTCAGAGCTTCGTTTCCTCTTGAGTGAAACCAGGTGTCTGTATCATGTGTTTGCAGAAAGGCTCTGGAGTCAAATAGGATCATTATGCAGATACATCTTGAAAATAGTGAGGCTTTGTATAAAGCCGTAAGTTAATAATAATGATTGGTAACACTGTTAATGTTATTACAGTAAGAAGCAGAAGGCGTATTACCTGTTCTAACCTGACGATGCCTGTAAGGTCGATCTTCTCTAAGTTTAAGGACAGACAGTGGAGGAGGGTGGTTAGTTAGTTGTCCATTCAAACTTTCTGCCACAGCAGCATCAGAGCCATGGCCACAGAGAAAACACATGACCCATGGTGTGCTGACCCTCCCAGGAGAGGTGGAAGCTAAAGGAAGCACCCAGTCTACAGGTGCTGGAAGTGATTCTGCCAACCGTCCCCGACAGCAATCATGCTGGAAGTCGGGGCCTGGAGATACTGCAGAATTTGCAGAAGCTGAAACGTTACTGTGACCCCAAGGGCAGAAAGAAGCTGGGAGGGGTCAGGATGTGTTGGCTTTTGACTCACCCCCTTACATCCTTGGATGCCATAACTGTAAAACAGCTAATAACAACAGCTAGTACTTATATAGCACTGTACTATGTGCTAGGCACTAGTTAAGTGCTTTAAATCTATTATTTCTTTAACCTCTACGGCAACTCTGTGAGGCAGGTACTATTAGGATCCCATTTATAAATGAGGAAGCAGATGCACAGAGAAGTAAAGAAACTGACCCAAGGAGCAGTCATCAGCCTGAGAGCTAGGATTTGCATCTAGGCAGTTTGCCTCAGAGTCACACAACCTTAATCTCCACGCTCCCATCTTGAAATCAAAACAAAATCTTCCCATCAAAACTAACACCAGCCTTGTCTTGTTGTTTCTCTGCTAAGAACGAATATATAGTAGATCATCTTCCAAACAGAGACTTTCCCTAAGAACATGCTGCTAAGTTTAGACTTGGTGCTATCACGTCATCCCAGAATGTGTTTCTTCCTAAATAAACAGGTTCATTCATTTGTTCACCAGATAGTGAACACCGACTCTCTTAATTACTGAGCTGAGAGCAGAGAAATGGAGAAGACACACTGATGGTTCTCACGGTGCTTCTAGGACTGGTACTCAGTATGATACAGTGAGTGGATGACTCTGTTTGAGTCTCAGTGCCTGACTTTTACTTTTAAAAGTTACACGGGGTTCTATTATCCCTTGATGGCATTAAATAAGACAAAGTTTTTTGGTTCCTGGAATTGCTCCCATTTTCCAACGGAGGAATTTCTGCTGCTCGCCCCTTTCTCAATATGGCATTTTAATGACGGGAGTGTGGTAGGAATTAGTGGTCTGAAATATTGCATCTACAGCTTCTTCATAAACCAGTTGAGCAGGCAGAAGGAGGTGGTCAGATGATTTAAGGCTTGCGGTCTGGGTGCCTAAGCACTGTGAGTTGAATCCTCTAAATTATCCTGGGCCTTCTTTATTACCTATTAATGCTTGACAGGAATAAGCCATAAGATGATAGATTTTCAAGTTTAGGGGCTCCTGCAGTGAAAGCTCTGGGTAGCCACAAAAGAAGTGTTTGTTTTATCTGGAAGAGAATGAGGTGAAAATCCAGCTGTCTATTCCATATCATCAGCAATGGAGGTCAAGTGACCCCAGGATGCTATGTCTACCAGAAAGTTTTGCTGAATTTCCCTCTTTATTCCATCCCCATTGGCATGCCTTCATTCAAAGCTTTTCATTTCTCTCCTAGATTAGTAAAAACATACCAGTTATTCCTCTCTTCAGTATCAATCACTTATACTCAATTTCCATGTGGCTTTTCAATATTTTGAAATTACAATTTCAGTGATGCTAGCACCTTCTCAGAGCCATTGGATGGATATTACCTTCACAATAGAGTTCAAACATCCTAGTAGAACATATTGCTGTCTTTATATTTTATGTCCTAATGGGCTTTGGGGTTTCTTGTCTTGCCACGTGCCTCTAAATAGCCCGGATTCTGGCTATCCTGGAGCAGTGCTCAAACATTCCAGTGGCTCAGGCCTCCCTGCTTTATTTACATATGTTGTATTTCTGCCATTTCAACATATTGAGTCCCCTTTTCTCTGACCTACAACTTACAGACCTTATAAGTGTCCTTTCACATGCCTTTTTAGTCTGAGTTGGGTGTCTTCCATTTGGTTGCCATAACTCCTTGGGCAAGATACATTGTTGCTTCTGTCCCACCATTTTATAATCACCTACCTACACTTCTGTCTTCCATGCTCACCTGTAAACTTTGTGGGGGCAGAAAATTGCTTTATTTACTCTGTTCCCTAGTGTTTTACACAGTAACTGACACACTGAAAGCCCTGAGTAAAAGTCTGTTGAACAATTGGATAGTCTTTTGAATTAACAAATTAATACGATAGCTATTTTCCAATGTGTAAAAACTGGTTCAGATAACAGCACTTGGTTGCCATAATCCCCATCATGGGAGCCCTCAGTGCCAAAATGACGTTTGTCCAGATGTCCTGGGCTCACCTGCATGTAGCCACAACACCTAGCACAAGTGACATGTGTCTGAAAAGGTCTTAAATCCACATCCATGTTTTAAAGATATTTTGGCTAAGTGTAGATTTATAGTTTGATCTTTTTTTTTTTCTTTTAGCACTTTAGAAATATCATTTCACCTTCTTCTTGTCAATTATTTTTTGTGCTAATTCTTATTTTTCTCTCTACAGAAATAAAGCTGTTTTTAAGATTTTGTTTTTATTGCTGCTTTTCCACAATTTGATTATGATGTGCTTTCATGTGGCTTTCTTTATGTTTCTTTTGTGGAGTACATTAAACTTCCTGTATGATTTTATACTTTTCATTAAATATTGATAACATTCAGCCTTTGTTTATTCATATATTTTTGTGCCCCTTTCCCCTCTCTGGGATTCAATTAGACATTTCAGACTACTTGAAAATTCCCCATAGCTTTTTGAGGCTATATTTATTTTTTGTGGTCTTTCTTTTTCTATGAATACTTGATTTTCAATAATTATTATTGCCATATCTTCAAGTTTACCAATCTTTCCTTTTGAAATATTTAATGTACTGTAAATACTATTTTGTTAGGTTTTAAATTTTGATTGTTGTATTTTTATTTCTTAAATCTTCATTTTGTTCTTTTTTATATCTTTTTATTATGTCTATGCTCTTTTTTTGGATTGTTGTTGGACTCAAGTCATATCAGGCTTGTTAATGGATATTATGTACTTATCTATAACATTTACCTTAGCCATGTATCATTCGTTTTAGATGTGCTTTTCAAAATACTGTGAACATTTCTTGAAAAAATGTGTGTCATCACCTTATTGTATACAATGCCATCATACTGTTCACATATTTCATCACTTTCTCTCTGAAACAACATCACCAGTATTCTTCATAGGGGAAATACGTATTTCATTTATTGTTGCTATGGGTCAGATACCTATGTTGATCATAGTGTAGTCATATAGTTCAGAATTGAAATATATTAGTCTTTAATTTCTACAATTATATATCACTTATTAAATCTTTTCATTTAAATTATCTAATTTGATATGGGCAACAGTCCTATGGAAAATCATATCCCTTTATACAATTTATAATTCTCCCTTTTACATTTGGGGATCCAGAATTAAGAAACAATAAGTAATTGCACAATTTTTATTCTTATTATTATTCTTATTATTATTATTATTATTGACACCTAATGTAGACTTCTGTTTTAAAAAATGTAGCATTAACTATATTAATGGGAGGTACAATAATAGTAGGACAAATATATTCATTCTATTGTCATACCACAGAAATAAATAGCTGTTATACTTGCCTTCTCTTTGCTTTTGTGCACGTGTATACATTACATTTATAGCAAAGACAAATGTTAGTGGAGTTCTTTGTTTGTTTTCCTTTGTTCATGTTGGCTTAACCTTGTATCATCATTTTAGTGATCTTTCCATAAGATAGCATTGCCTCTCCAGAGATGAGTCATAATGTGAGTTGTTTGTACAACAAAGGCTCTATTTATTGAAAATTTGATTTGGAGCAAACTGAGGCTTCTATAACAAAAGTGAGAATTCAGAAATAGAAGATAATACTCTGAAATCCCATATAAATTTAATATGTGAAAGGATCCCTCATTCAGTAATTATCGATTCTTTGTTGGCACAAATTCTAGTAACCTGGGTTTCCAGATTTCCTAAAACATATCACATTTAAAGCACGTAATGTGGAGACAACTGATAACTGTGTCATCTTCACTGTGTATTGATTAGAGGAAGCCCTGCAGCGTGCTCTGTAGCCTCAGAAATGTATACCACATGGTCTAGTCTTCAAAGATCTTAGTATAAATTTAGAAAAACTTGCCATACATATAATAATACAAAGTAGAATGCTCAGAATATCAAAAGAGAGTTACAGAAGTAGTTTTAGGTTTTATTAGAGGGAATACAATGACAGAAAAGTCTGAAATTGAAGAGTAAAATAGAAAGCTAAGGCAAAACAGATATAACAAACATAGCATTGAAATACGAGGCCATGTAATTTCCATACACAGGTAAACAACATGGTCTCAACTCCTTCACTTCACGTGTTTTTAAGGATGTCATAACATTTACATACAAAAGTTGGTTAGCTAATGCTATTTGGTTAACTAATGTGACTTGGCTGTTATTGGATGAGTAATGCCAATGGAATAGAATAGACAACATCCATTCCATAATAATAGTGATCCAGCATAGTGGTTATAAGAATGGGCTCAAAAGTTGTACTGCCTGGGGTTTGAAGTCCCAGCTTTCTCAGTTGCAAATTTGGACCTATTTTTAACCTGTCTGTGTCGTCTTGTCTTCACCTGAAAAGAAGGTAATAAGAATACCTTCATCGAAAGGCTATTATGAAGACTGAATGCAACAAAATTTGTAAAGCTCCTAAAACAGCATCTGATTCATAGATAAATTTAAATGTGTGCTATTAAAAATAGTAAAAGCGGGCTGGCCAAGTGGCGCATTGGTTAAGAGCTGGTTTTGGGATGCCAGCGGCCCCGGTTCGGATCCCACATATGAGGGCCAGTGACACTGCCCTCTACAGCTAACAACAGCTCCACCTGGAGCTGGGCTGTGAGCCCCGGCGATGGTGTAGGCTGCAGCCCCTGCTGAAGTGGGCTGCCATAGGCTACAATGAGTGGCCCGCAGCCAGCGTGAGCGGCTGGCAGCCAGCGTGAGCTGCCAATAGCCGCGGTGAGCGACATCCAGAGGCCAGCGACCGATCTGCCTCATCCGGGAAGAGCGCAATGACGATACCAACAGTGAAGCAACATCCTCCGCAACTAAACTGAAGAACAAAAGGACAGCAACTTGTCTGTTCCCCTTCCCCAATTCCCCAACACTGTTCCCCTCCCCCAATTCCCCAATAAAATCTTTAAAAAAAAAATAGTAAAAGCATGTGTGTTGATACCACTTACCTATGCATGAGGCAGAGGTTTTACATCTATTAGTTCACTCAATTCTTGCATCAACCTTAGGAGGGAGAGACTGCTATTATCCCATTTTATTTTTGAGAAAACGTAATCACAGAGATACAAATAACTTACTCAAAAACCTACCTACATAAGTCACAAAGCCATGATTTTATCCAAGTGCTTTGTCCCTAGAGCCTTTATATAATAATGCTACCACAATGTTGTTCATAAAAAAAAGTATAAATATTAGAGTGACATGGAAATACAATGAGCCCTTGATTTCCTGAGGCAGTGATCACCTTTCCATCAGATGGTTCAAGCAAAAGGCATCCAATTAGGAGCCTGGACTAAGTAACTTGTGTAGTTGCTGCTGATGTATTTTAATATTGACCACTGCCAGTGAAAAGATTGTTTAATTTTTATTGTTTATGGAAGTAAATATGTTTATACCCATGGAAAGTATACTCTCAGAATTTGCTTGAATATGGGGTGTAAAGCTCCAGCTATCTTAAAAATAAATCTGTAATTATATGTGTATGATTTTATATACCATTATATATAATTTCATGTATACATATATGAAAATATCTTCCTCCATCTATATAGAAAAACATTCCCCATACTGGAAGGCACTTGGGTGTAGTGGCTAAACACACAGTTTCTAACATTAGAGTAATCTGATTTTAAGATCTACCTGGGCCACCTGCTTGCATAAAATTATCATTGTAAAATGAAGGAAATAACAACATGTACATGATTCTGTTATTGCCAGGAATCACTGAGATCACTCATTAAGAAGTATCTAACATAACATATGGAATTGGTAAGTACTCATTAAACATTATTATTACTATTTTCTAAGTGAGATGCTAATTCCCTAGCAAGTGCAAAGGCAAGCACACACACACATGTCAATAATAACAATTAATTTGTTAATGAAAATTAGCCTTCTTTTCATTTTTCATTGTAAAATATGAAACCCATACAGAAAAGTACAGTTCAGTGAATGTCACAGAGTAACTATGGCAAAGAAACACAGTGTTCCTGGACCAAACGATTCTTTCTGAGCACAATTTATAGCAGTGGAATCACTTTCCTGGTCCCTTTCAGGTATGATAATAAAAAAATTGAACTTGCTCTAAATGTCAGCTTATTCAGCGGTTCTGCTGGGGAAATGATGCAGGAAGGAAAGAAAGAGGGTACTGGAAAGTTCCTTTTTAATTGGTATTGTTGTGACTTGCTTTTGGTCTCCGAGCTTGGCATGTGTGTGACTCCCTGTCACACAGAAGCATGCTTGGTGGGCTTCTGAACCTGTTCCCCCTTCACTGGGGCTCCTACCTGCCATTCCTTTAATGCTGGCAGACACGTTTCCTTCTGTCTGCTCACTTCCAGTGCCTTCTGTAGCTTCCAAACACTGAAAGCAGTGCGTGTTTTTCAGGCTGATGTCTCCTCTGCCCTCCTGGTGCCCTGTTTGAATGGGATCTTCTGCCCCATACATAGACTATGACTGGCCTGTGTCACACATTCTCACTTTCTTTGATTGACAAGCTCAGAGCTGCAGCCACTCACTCTGTCACAAGCATGGCCAGCCAGCTGGATGCAGGCTCTCCATTTGGCTTTTGCTGCCCTTGTCTGAGGGTCAAATACCAGTTTGTTCTGCCTCCTAAACTGCAAGGGACAAACGTGATCCGTGTCGTCCCTTAAAAGCTCCTGTTGCCAGGCTTTCCTCCTCTTCAATGCTAATCTCTCTAAAGGAGTATTTTCCTAGTCTCACGTCTCCACCCTTCTTTAGTGGGTGGCCAGTGAAGGATGAATCACTATCCTTTCCCCTGTCTAATGCCATTTTCACATCTCACATGTTTGTCTCACGTCAGACTTCGGCACACGGAATCTATTGACTTTTAGAAAGAGCAAACCCTGAAACCAGCAGTTTCTCATTTTGACTTCACAACAAACCTTGATATAGTAATTTTTTGCCCATTCTATAGAGGAATACAAAACCTTTAGCAACTTGCACAAGGAGACAAACTAAGCAGGTACCATTCGAGCCCACGTCTGACTCACAGGTCTTAGCCCTCCGCCCTGAACATCCTTCCTTCCCATCCCTGTGAACTGCCTCTCGTTTCCTCCCATATTCGCATTTGTGTCTCCCACCGGTCAGTGTAATTCTGTCTGGCCCTTAATTTATAGGCCAACATTTTGAGATACAAACTATCAATAGTTAGTGGAAGAACTGGACCTAGGACCCAGGACTCTTGAATTCTAGTTTAAGGATTGCTTTGCTAGGCTTCACAGGCTTGATAACCCTTCACATGGGAGAAAGTCCTTCTATTATACACATAACTGGCATCACCCAGTTATGTGGTTTTCATACCAAGGTGTAATTAGCTGATGCAGAGAATGTACGAAATGTCTAAAGTTGGGGCTTTCGACGGCTCTCATTATTTATACACTTTGAGATCGTACCTATAAGCTTCCTTGAGTGGCCTCAAGGCAACTCCGTAGGGCTAGCGATGCAGTGGTGGGATGGTGACGGCTGGTATTGGGGTCAAGTGTGGTGGTTTCCTAGAGCTGTCAGGGTTTGGGACCACATGTCGTACACATGCCATGTGCTCGGGGACATATGGCATTAAATCTAGGGAAGCATGTTTCACTATAATCAATGGGAGTGAGTAGATGTAAGAAAAAACCTGATTTCTTTTTCCATGGAAAACCTGATAACAGACATAGTGTGGGATCAAAATCAGGGCAAATCCAAAAGGTCCGAGAAAATTGCTTGGAGGGACCAGACTGGGAAAGTTTCAATCTCTTAAACAGAGAATATGGAGAATTTACCTTGGTTTGTTTAAGGGTGTTGGGTTGAAGCCAGTGACAATTTTCTCATATTCATTTCTTCTCTTGCGTAAAGGTAGGTTTTGCGATAAATTGAATTTCAGAAATAGAATTTTAATGATGAGATGGTATCTTGGCTGTGGTCCTCAGTGAAATTTCACAGATCTCATCAAGGTGTGATTTCCAATGAATTGTGATTACACTAAGAGAAATCTGTAATTACATGGTACATCTCCGTTCAGTTAAATCTATCAAACAACTGTCCCAAGGCTCATCAATACTTTGCATGTCTTTACATGTATGTCTACTTTAGGACAGGCCACATCCCCGAAGGCAGATACCAGACACAGTCATTGTCAGGTGTCTGTTCCCACTTAGAGAAGAGAACTGCCAGGTGGCGTATTGGGGATGAGACAAGTTTGAACAGGCCTCAGGATGGTCTGGCTTCCCTCCAGACCTCAGCGTCGCTTACCTTGGTGGGATTATTTGCTTAAGAAAAACAAATGAGTGAAAGAATAATAAGAGTGTTCTCTCAAATAAAATGCTGGGCGGGAAACATTGATCTTATTTTTAGATCAAGATTTCTACCTTGAAAATGTTGGAGAGAGAGAGAGTATGTGTAGGCGGGGGTGGTAGGGAATTGGGATGCTAAGAGCCGCAGTGGTGTGAGAAAAGCTTTGGCTGAGAATAATACTAAATTCCAGATTTCAATCTGCTCTCAACTCACCCTGTGACCTTGAAACAGTCACTTTCCCATTCTGAATATTTATTTTATCTCTAAAGTAAAAGATTTGGGTGAGGTGATTTCTAGGATCCTTTCCAATTTCAAAGTCCTGTGACTATACTCAGTGGTAAAGAGCCAAGAGTGATCATAAGTTTAACGCATAGACAAGGTCTAAGACTGGTTTAGATATCACAGTGGGTATCTGAATTCTTAAGTTACATTTTAAACAATAAAAGGACGTTTTGGCCATTGCTACTCTTCTCTGAGAACTTAGTCCAGAAACAGTTTTATTTGGAGAGTAATCTTGGTATTTCAGGTCAGGCCTACAAATGTTATAAAGTCATACTCGTATTTTCCCACCGAAGGGTAATAGAACTTTCTGTGTTAGGGCATTGCCAAAGGTATCCTAGCTTAATGATATGCAATCCAATTGGTGAATTTCAACATCTTCATATCTTTTGAAAACCTTGACCTTACTTTCAGTATATTGCAAAATTAACTGTAAGGTCCCACTGATAATTGTAAACTCTTGAGTGTTGCTTTCTAGATGAATTAATGATCTAAAGTAGAGCTCAGTAACAGAAATATGTTTGTAATGTTAAAGCAAGGTGATATATAACTTTGCGATCTAATATATGACTTTCCTTAAAATATTAAAAACACTTGTTTTCTCAAAGAGGGACAGTGTTTTGATGAGGGGGTTAAAAAAGTCAAGCATTGTCAAGGGGTGCTCTATTGTACTTCTCTACCCCATAGCTTGTCCTCTCCTTTCCTTTGATTTTTCTTTTTTTTAATTGAGAAAACAACAACGTAAATAGCTTTATTGAGACATAATTGACACACAACAATAAACTGCACATACTAACATATGTAACTGGACCAGTTTTCACAATCAACATGGGGAACATGTACGTGAACCCCTAAGTTTCCTCTTGTCCCTCGCACCACCCCCAGGTTCTGCCACCCAGGCACGAGACTGCTTTCTGGCACTAGAAATTAGTTTGCATTTTCTAGAGTTTTGTGGAAATGTAATCATACTAGCTGCATTGTTTTTTGGTCTCGCTTCTTTCACTCAGCATAATTATTTTGAGATTCATCTATGTTTTTGTGTGCATCAATATTTCATTTCTTTTTACTGCTGAGCAATCATCCATTGTATGGATATACTCACGATTTGTTTAACCATTCATCTGTTGGTGGACATTTGAGTTGTATCCAGGTGTGGTTTATTATAAATAAAACTGTTGTGAACGTTTATGTATAAGCTTTTGTATGGAAATAAGTTCTCATTTGTCTTGGGTAAGTGCCCAGCAGTGGACGGCTGGATTCTAGAATAGACATGTGTTTCATGTTAAAAACCAAACAAACAAAAACAAACAAAAACTGTGAGAAAAGGTAATTTTCTTTGTTTTCAATCTGGAGATTTTAAATTTATTATTAATTTTTTGTACTTATTTCACTGGTTTAGAACTTCCTCTCTCTCCTGATCAATCTGGCTATAGGTTTGTCAATTTTATTGATCTCAGATATTCAGCTTTTGGTTTCATTTATCCTGCTGTTGTGTTATTCTGATATTTATCGTATTTCTGTTTTGACCTTTCTATTTCCTTTCTTTGTTTATTTCAGGTTTAGTTTGCTTTCCTTCACTCATTTCCTTTAGGTGAAAATTGAGGCCATTGATTAGAGGTCCTTCTTTTTTTAATATAGTTGTTTATTACTATAAATTTCCCCTCCTTTCCTTGATATATGTCAAGAAATAAAAATGAGGCTATACAAACAATGAATCGTAAAGAATTAAAATGTATAATCATGGTAATTAGTTCATTTTAAGAATCTCCTTGACCTGAATTCCTGACGTTACTTGTAATATATCTCATTTTAAGACAGATTGTGAGCTGCTTTCAAAAGAATTGCACTTCTCTAAGTTGGAGGCAGTTCCAGAAACAAATGAAGGAGGGTTAAATACCAATGAAGGTCTTTATACATCTTCATATAATTTGTCCTAATCAAGGATTTTTAAAAAATATAATTTATATTAAAACTCATTTTCACTCTTTTGTCTTTCAATGATATATATATTTTATTTGTTTTAAAGTATCAATGAATAGTAAAAGGGAGCTGATGTTTCCATTAGACTCAACTCTGTAAGGGTAATTGCCCTGAAGGGATCTGCCCAGGAGATACTCAGCTCAGACTTGCGCAATTCCTCTTGCAGGAAGGCAACCTCACTGCAGGGTCTGTGTGTGTTCTAAGGGAGGGCAGAGGGTCAGGGCTGGATTTGGAGTGTTAATGGCCAAGAAATCTTGGTTGCAAGTTTTAGAAGCTATATTGTTTACTTTTATAATAGGACATAATATAAAACTTGCAGAAGCATATAGCTAGAGTATGATCTAGGGGACTGGACTTCCACTTTCTAATCGAACAGTTCTGAATTGTTGAGTGTAGCTGTATAGAGCTTCAAACAGCTTCTCTCTTATCTCTTCCATCTCCATTTATCCATTCCTGGGTGGAAGAATGGACACCTAATTTCTTTTGTTGTCGGAACCTTTTGAACTTTGGCTTTGAGAGAAGCCCATGTGTCAGCTTCCTTTATTCCTGTTATCCACGGACACAGGGAAGGAAGGCGAAATAATGGCAGTATGGTCATACCAGTCTATTGGAAAATGGCCTGTGCTTTTCAATTGGTTTTTCTTTTATTGAGGTTCTTCTGAGAGTTATTTGGGGAAGGACTCCCAGGAGACAGAGTGATAATTACTAATTATTTATAATTAATTATTGTGTTCCTGATCCAAGAGCCCAGACATGCACTGGGCACCTTAGGAGGGGTTGTCATGGAGGCAGGCATCCCTCCAAAGGCAGCTTCTCCACAGCCATGTTGTTAAGTCTGTAGGCCGTGTGCGGGCTCTCATGGACACACACAAAAAAGTCTCTAAAAGCTTTTGAAGTGGGCTTTTCCCCATGTCAGACCAGTGTAAGTCACTGGTATCTTGGTGATATCGTAAAAGACAAAATCCCATACTTTTCATTTCTGAGTCAGATGGGTGCATTGTACCCTTTTTTTTTGAATACGAGGCAGCTAAATTCTACTTCTCCAAGCAGAATTTCTACTAAATTCTACTTCTCCAGGCTACTGGTTCCTGTTCATCATGTTGGGGATTTCTTTCTTATTTCAGTGTAATTATTTGGATCTGTATTTATAGATGCTGAGCAAGTAGCTAATAAATATGGACTCTTGCAAGCATTAGAGAAATACCGATTTTTCTAAAATTCTTAGATTCAAGGGAGTGTGTCTCGTTCTCCCTTCCTTTCATCATTTAAGAATAAGAAGCATTTTTATTCACTGCAATGTTAGCAGGGGATCTGCTAGCAGCAACTGTTTCTTAAGTTATTTATAGCCTTACAAAAAATGTACTTTGCTGTGGTGGGTACATACCAATTTGTATAAGGGTGGGCTACTTTCTTAGACAGAAATAAAAAACCAGTTTAGAATACAGAATGTGCTAATATCAGGACTTACAGTGTCACAGACCCACCAACATCCTGGTGATGTGGAAGGAGCTCTGAGCTGGGAGTCGTGGGTGGCACAGTCCAGCCTGCCGTTAATATGCTGTGTGACTTTGAGCAAGCGCCTTGATATTTCTGGGCTCAATACTGGTATTTGCAAACTAAGGTATCCTGTTGGTGGTCTGCCCCAGTCCTATGCGTTTTAGTCTCCACTTCCCTCACCTTCTGCATGCTTTGTTTCCACAGGCAGGTGCCTCCGACTTTCTTCAGAGGACTGTCTTTGAATCGTGGAGACATATGCTTCATCCTCACGGAGTCCAGGGAGTTTCTGTCTCCCCCGCTAAGCAGTCCTGGTCTTTATCCAGTGACAGGCTGATTAGTAGTGTGAAAACCCCGATGCCTTGCCTTTGACTGAATGCATTCTGAGGGTGTAACATACCTTTCAGAGCTTTCTAGGCTATTGCGAGGACTGTCCCTGAAACCTCAACCTTGTTTGATGTCTCCCTTTCCCAATCCTTCTAGCACTTCCTTACTTGTTTCCCCTGGGAGTACTTTCTTTAAAAAATTACCTGGACGTAAGCGCTCGTCTCAGGATATACTTTTGCACAATCTTATCAATTTCTTTTAACCAGAGGTTCAAGCTTAAATCAATATTTGATCAACATAGACTTATTGTTCTTTTATAATTTTTTTAGTATTTTAACAGTTGCCTGAGTAAGGTCCTATAATGAGACTATAAATCTTCAGTCTGTATGTGTGTGTATAGTGGAGGTGGGTACATTAGGCCTCTTGAGGTCCAGATTGAAGTGAAAAAAATGTTACTCTTTCATTTTATAGTATTTACTTCTTCAATCATAGCAATGACTTGTAGAGGGAAGGAAATACTTTTGTATTTCCTAGAAGACACCTGAAGCCCAGAAAGGACACATCAGCTAAGTGAAATCATGCAGCAATTGTCCTTCTGTAATTGGCTTATTTCACTTAGCACTATGTTTCTGAGATCTGTCCATGTCATTGCAAATGACAAGATTACTTCTGTTTCATGGCTGAATGATATTCCACTGCATATATTACCACATTTTCTTGAAGTACCTAAAATAGTCAAACCAATAGAAGTAGAGAGTAGAATGGCAGTAACCAGGGGCTGGGGGGCGAGGGGAAATGGGGAGTCGCTGTTCCATGGGCATCAACTTGCAATTATGCAACATGAGTAAATTCTAGATGCTGTTCAACATCATGTTTACAGTTAACAATACTGTATCGCAGACTTAAAAATTTAAGAGAGTGGATCTCATCTGTTGTTGCCACAATAATAATAATAATAATAAAAAGACACATGATTTAATTTATCTATAAGCCAGAGAGATTAATCGCATTCTTGGCACCCAAGTGTTTCAGCTCTGGGCTCAGGGTGCTCCACAGACAAGGCAGTGGGTAACTATTGTTCTGGAAGTCTCTTGGATCCCTGACCTCCCCAACTGCTTGGAATGGCCTCCCCTGAAACCTCAATGTCACGTTTAATCCTGAGAAACTGTTCAAATGATAGCTAAGATATTAGTTGCTGGGGACTCGGGAAGAATTGATAATTTAATAAGATGTTTTAAAATATCTGAAGCCTTAATAGTCTAATGAATCAAAGCTGAAATAACACTGAACAGGATCTTTACTCAAGTTTTTCTAAAACCATACCATATCTGTAATGTAAAAAACAGTGAGTCTTTTTTTTTTTAAAACCTACCTTTATGTTCAAATTGAGATTCAGTCATCATTTAAGGAAAAAGCATTCGGCATTCTCTTTTATGACAAAATCATTATAACTTCATTCGCTCTCCATATGGTTTGGGTAGAACATCAATTCTCCACAAGAAAAAGCGTCTGACACTTTTAAGAAGCTACTTTGCAAATTAAAGAGACCCTCATTAGAGAAGAGTGGGAGCAAGTCAGTTAAGGTTCAAGGAAACCTTTATTTTCACTCAAGTTTCACAGAATAAAGCACTCAAGAGGTCGAGGTTCCTGGAGCGAAAATGCAGCTTTCTCAGCCTGGAAAGCAGAGGAGCCATGCTCAGAATCCTTCCTCGAGTCCCTCAGAGATACCCAATAAGTAATTAGCACCTTTGTTCTCTTTTATAATTGACAAGTGATTGACTCCCTAATCAGCCCAGGTATTAAGAAAAAGACAAAAGCTTTAAAAGCATTAGCTCTTTGCTTAGACTCTAGAAGATTACCCTGGAAGTTGGTTTCTAGTGCAGAATCTTGGGTCCATGTCTGCAAGCTGTTTTCTCTTGTTGGGGATAGAGCCCAGGAATCTGCATTGGAAATATGTATAGAGACTGGTCTTGTGTTGCTCATATCTGGGAACACTACTGGTGAAATCTATTTTAATATAGGCCAGTTTTCTAAGAAGGACTTATTACAGTGGCTTCAAATGATACTTTTATTGTTATTTTTCCTTTTAATATCTTGTAATATTTTAAATATTTGCCCACAGAAGACAGATGTAGGTAAAAGGACTTTATTTTTTTTTTCCTGAGGAACAGTTGAAATAAATGAAGATGCGTAGAGAAGAAAAGAATTCTGAGTAAATGTTAAATACCATCAAATACTATATTTAAAAGAACTCCAGTTGAAGAGAGATTAGGTGTTTTTTTTTTCCTGTATAGCTTCAAGAAAACAACTGAGGATCAATGAGTAGAAGTAATGAGTAGCTTCTTCAGAGACATGGATTTCTAATAGAGTTGTCCCAGCTGAACTGCCTCAAACAAATTGAATTCCAAATTTCCCAGGATTTGCGAACATCAAATAACCAACCAACTAACAAGACGAAGTTGAAGCCCGTAGTCAATTTCTGTTCCCTGACCACACATGGTTCCTTACAGACAGCAAGACAATGGACCTTCCCCAACCATAAGAAGAATGCCCCCCCAACCCCGCACACACACACTGATATCCACACACATACACATACACATACAAGGCTGCTTTTTCATTTTCTCTCTATACTTTTGTCTTTTTCTAAATTCATGGAGGGATTATAATTTCCAGAAATGCAACAAGGTCAGGTATAAAAATTACGTTAGTCCTCTTGCATAATACAAATTAAACCAATAATGAAGTACCAATTACACCTATCAAAATGGAATCATTTTCCCAGAACTACAGGATTTATTTATTAATATTATTTTTTTTGTGGATGTAAATTGTACTCTAATGCCTGCTGTTGTTAATATGTATTGTTGTATCTTCTATTATTAAGTAATTTTAAAGGCACTGTTAAAATCTGAAATTTATGTACTCTTTGATCTAGCAATACTGTATTTCTTCAAATGTACTTTTTTTATTTTTTTATTTTTATTTTTTATTTTTTATTTATTTATTTTTTTTTAATTAGTTTCAGGTGTACAACACATTGCAATAGTTATACATTTTACCCCTCAAAGTGACAACCCCCCACCCCCAATACACCACCCCACACCCCCCCATATCATATATATCTATTACTCTTCCTCTGACTCTCTTCCACAGTATAATCCACATCCCGTGACTATCTATATATATTCAATTACAGTAGGTATACCACCTCCACTTTAGTAATACAGTGCAGTGATCAAACCTCTACTCCATCCATGAAATGGTCTCCCTAACAAGACCTATGATCATCTGACATTCCACAGAATATTTACAACATTATTAATTATATTCCCCAAACTGTTTTTCCTATCCCAGTAGCAATATTGTAGTTGCCTATTTTTGCTGTCTAATCCCTTCCCCTTCTCCCTCATCCCCATTCCTCTCCAAATTAGCAACCCTGATTTTTTCTCTATATCTATGCTTCAAATGTACTTTATAGAAACCAAATGACCAGTAGGCAAAGATCTATGTACAAGAGACTTTCTTGGATGATTATCCATGTAGAAAAATATAAGGACAGATGACTATCAATGGAGAATTGGTTATATAAATTATACGGTGCATCGACACCACTAAATAAAGCCATTAGAAAGAATGGATTAGAATTGTATCCATTTACTGGGAAGAATGTTTATTTACCTGGTATTGAGAAAAGCAAGACAACAAAAAGTGTATATAACATAATTTATGTTTATAAGATATGATTTAAACATGCACATATTTTAAAAATACATTGAGGTTTATATATTTGTCTATATTATGTATATATGCATATAATGTGTGTGGGTATTGTGGGTGTTGGTATATTTAAGTATGAAGATAAGTATCAAAGATGTAGATATTAACATGTTTCACCTACGAGGACATTGATGTGGTCTATGGGTGGAGAGGGCTAGAAGAACGGGAGGAAGTTGCCAAGTTCAAAAGTAAGATAAATGCAAGCCTCCATGTGTAAACATGACGTATGATATGGTTCCGTATTTGTGTACTGTGTAAAATAATATATGTGTAAAGAAAAATGTATAAGATCTTTTCCTCAGAGATGGGGGAAATACTCTATGCAGCATTCATTAGCCTGGTTTTAATATCAAAATGATGAATAATATTTGAGGAAAAAGCACGCAGTAGTGGTGGATTCAGCTCAATGGTGTATTTGCTTGTTTCCTTCCCTATATCCTTTCTCATTTCAGCTCTGATGTAATGCAACTTGCCATGAAAAATAATAGCATCACCTGAAAAACAATCAAGAGAATTACAGGATGAGGACTAGAGATGCATTTTTTTGTACAATTATTTTTTTAAGTAATAGCTAAAGCCCCACGTTGGGTATCTGCCAAGTTACTTGTGACTGAAGGGTTTATGCATCCAAGCAGGAGATCATCAATATTCTTATTGAGTTGGGTCTCTTGATGAATTTACCTCATTTATCTCTATGACAGAGCAAAGTGATTTCTTTCACTTGGACAAACATTAAGGCATTGTTGAGTATTGTCAAACTCAATAAGTCAATGGTAATTTCAGGGGGAAAAAAAAGGTCTTTATTTTAAAGGAATCCTAGCATGGGATCTACAGGAAAGGTCTACAGGATAAGAGCTTTATTGGTTCAACCTTTCCAGCTTCAGTTTTGTTTAGTTTAACACTTCCGTGGACCGCCCAGTGGTAACACACTGCCTTAGACTTATCTAGCTCCTTTTTGATCATTTACAGGTTTGCATAAATACCACAAATTAAGGAGTTCAGTGTGGGTCAGGGTGTATTCCTTCTGAACCATAAATATGGATTCTGATACTTCACGTATCATTAAATTTATCAAGAAATCATTTCCCCAGGGCTGGTAGACATGAGAACATTTTTTAAGTGGCTCTCCATGTACTGATGTGCCTTTTAACCTAAAAAATGCAGGCAGAAATGAATGATGTCTTCAGGCAGTGAGAGGATGTACCTTCACCTCTCAGATTCACCCACTTTCCAATTATTGGGCCAGGCCTGCAACCTCTTGCCCAGAAAAAGACCCATCGGGCTTTTGCTGTAACCCCTTCTTGCAGAAGTTCAGAACGCAGCAGCAAAAAGTCTCTTGAGGTGAAGCATGTCATGTAGTTTTCCAGTCCCAGATGTAGATTCTAAAAGCGCAGTTCAGCATATTTGGATAGAGGACATGTAACTAAAGGACAAAAAAACCTTAAGTCTTCTCAGTTGGGAGGCCAGTAATATGTGCCCAGTTGAGGAAAACAGGTCAAATGTTCATTAATTTAAAATCCAAAATGTTGGTTTTCCTGAGAACTTTAATTCTCCCTCCCTCCCTCCCACCTGTTCTCCTTTCCTCCAGTCCTCCTACCTTCCTTCCATCCCTCCATCCCTGCATCCCTACATCCCTTCTTATCTCCCTTTCTTCCCTTCTGACAAGCATGTTTGGAGTTCCTGTTATGCTCCTGGGACTAAGCTCATTGTTGGGTATATTGGTTTCCTATTACTGCTGTAGCAAATCACTGCAAACTTAGTGGCTTAAACCAACATTTATTCATTTACAGTCCTAGGGCCCAACAACCCATGCGGAGTCTTAACAGCTGAGTCAACTTGTCAGCAGGGCAGTGCTCCCTTGGAAGGCTCCCAGGGAGAATCTGTTTCCCTTTGCCCCTTCCAGCTTCTGATGGCTGCCAATATTCCTTGGCTTGTGACCATGTCATCCAATCTCTTCTTCTGTTGACACATCACTTCCTCTTCTGTGTCAATTTCCCCTCTTCCTGTCTCTGATGAGGACACTTTGGATTTCATTTGGGCCCACCCTAATAATTCAGAATAATTTTCCCATTTCAAGATCCTTAACTTAATCACAACCAAAAAGTCCCTTTTGCCATAGTAGGTAACTTTCAGAGTTTGAGGAATTAGGATCTGGGTATGGGGGCCAAGTTCAGCCTACCACACTGGAGATTTGTAAAATATATAACATGCACCTGCCCTCATAAAAAAGCTCCCATGCCATCATGTAAGCAGATTACCAAAATCTTAGAAATGATCATGTTAGACACAGGTCCTCGGAGCATGTGTTTTCCTGCTAGAAAATGATTAGGAATTAACTGCTTCTCAGCTATTAATTTCAGTTTCAGTCTGAATAGGAAGTAATGCCTCCTCGACTGTATAATAAAAAAGACTAAACCCCAATGCAAATGGAGATGTCCTTTCATGCCTGTGGTAGGCTGAATGATGAGCCTCATGTCCAGGTCACAACTCCTGGATTCTGCGCACATTACTTTATAGAAGAATGTAGACTTCACAGCTGTGATTAAATGAAGGGTTTGGATATGGAGAGATTATCCTGGATCAGGGTGGAGCTTTTATGTAATCATAAATGTGTTTATAAGAAGGAGGCAGAGGGAGATTTGAAAACAGACAAGAAGAAGGTGAAATGATGATGGAAATAGGAAGATCTGAAGATGTTAAGCTGCTTGCCCTGAAGATTGAGAAATGATGTCATAAATCAAGGAATACAAGAGCGCAGCTCTAGAAGCTGGGCAAGGCAAAGAAGGGCTGCTTCCCTGGAGCCTGCGGATGGGGCCCAGCTCGGCAGACACTTTCCAGCCCAGGAAAACTGAGTTTGATCTGCAGGCACCCAAACTGTGTGTGGATAAATGTGCATTGTTTTAAGCACTGAGTTTTTGTTAATATATTAAAGCAGTCATAGGAACCCAGTCAATAGGTGTTTCTGGGGTCTGAATGTTTTCTGCAATTGGATGTAGTGGAATGATGCTGGTCTGGGAGACTGGGGACAGAATCCCAGAACTGTCACCTACTCACTAAAACTATGGACCACAGATGATGATCTTCTTCTTCTGAAGCTTAGGTATCCTGTGTGCTGGGAGGCAGGGCATCCCTTTATGTTCTAACAGTATCTACCTAAAAAAATTGCTTTATTGAATCTCCTAGACATTATAAATATCCTAATATCCAATCAGGAAAATAACACTGATACAACACATCATTCCTGAATTTGACTCTAGACCCGAAATGGGACATGGGACAATCTATTCAGAGTAGAGTAGGTTGTCTCACTATTGTCCTTTTTCTAGATCAGAATCCAGCTCAGTAATACACATTGCACACATTTTCATGTCCCACTAGTCTCTTCTAATCCAGTTCCTCAGCATCTCTGTGTTTTTCATCAATGGGCACTTTTGAGCAGTACTGCCAGTGCTTTGTGCTGTGTCCTTCAGATTGGGTTGGTCTGATGGTTCCTCATGATTGCACGTAGGTCGTGCATTTTCGGCAGGAATCTTACAGAAGTGATGTCATGTCTTTCTCAATCCATCTTGTCAGAACGCACATCTCACTTTATTGTGTTTAGGGAATTTTGGTGAAGGGTGTTGGGAATTCTTTGTATTATTTTGTGATTTTGTATACATCTCACTAAAAAATTGAAAGTTGAAACAATCTCTGCTCTTAAACAGTAGGATACCAATTAGCAAATTTATGTAGCTTTAAATGTCAAGTGTATCATGTAAAAAGTTGGAAGAGTTAATGTCCCTCTAAATTAGCCTATCTATTGGGGTCATCCAATCTTGGATATGGAAACAATGAAACAATGGAGAGGCTGAAGGAGCAGAACATGATGGCTAAGAGCCAGAGCTCCATCAGACCGGACCTACTAATTTGGTCCTCACCATTTAATGCTACCATGATCTTGGGCAGTATATAATAATAATGGCCATTAGTCGACATATATTAAGAACTACCATGCTCCAGGTGTTTTAAGAGAGGTGCATTATCCATGTAATCCTTACAACAGCCACATGAATTTTATATTTCTATTATTTATTCCCATCTTGCAAATAAGAAAACTGTAGCCAGAGATGGTAGGTCTCTTCCTCAAGATTACGCAGCTAGAAAGTATCAGAGCCAAGTTCAAACTCATTTTACATCCAGGGCCTATGCTTGTCACCACTATATTATACTACTCCCCTAAAACTGTGAACCATGGTTTTCTCATCTGGAAAATGGAGAGGATAATCACACCTGTGTTATAGGTATCTATAATTTAATACAAGGAAGCATTTAAATTTGTGACTCATGGTAGGCACATATAAGTGTTAGTTTTATTATCCCATAGCGATTATTGTATCCTGACTTTATGCATGGGGGAAGAAAGAGGCTTGGAGAATTTAAGTCATTGCCCAAGCTAACTTCATAAGGAAATATAGATTAAAACCTTAAATTGCTGACTTTTTATCCATTATACACTATTCCTCCTGGTAATTGATTATTATGCTAAAAGTCAGGGGCCAGATCCTATGGTAATGATGTAGTATACCCACAGGTATAAATTAAAGACATAACTTACCATGAAGTCATTAGCCATTACTTGAATAGCCATTTGCCGAAGAGGTAAGAGAAGCCCTCTGGTTCTGGGAGCCCCAGGGAGCCCATGATACAGCAGTGCTGCTGGGAGAACAGGGTGTGTGCTGTCACTCCCCAACTCCCCACTCCCCAGGGAACTCTGAGTCAGCAGCCTCTCTTCAGGAAGTGGCCAGAGTCACACTCTCCATATTCTGAGAAGAGACTAGTAATGGCCCCAGAACTAGAAGTAATTAGTGGCCTCACACGAGCCACTTCCATTCCCTAGGCCTCCATTGCCACGATGGTAAAATGGGGGAGTTTGGAGAACTTTGAGGGAAATTCTTTTTTCTTTTTTCTTTTTTAAGATTTTATTGGGGAATTGAGGGAGGGGAACAGCATTGGGGAATCGGGGAAGGGGAACAGACAAGTTGCTGTCCTTTTGTTCTTCAGTCTAGTTGTGGAGGACGTTGCTTCACTGGCCCATGTTGGTATCATCATTGAGCTCTTCCCGGATGAGGCAGATCAGTTGCCGGCCTCTGGATGGTCGCTCTCCGCGGCGATTGGCAGCTCACGCTGGCTGCCAGCCACTCACTGTAGCCTATGGAAGCCCACTGCAGCAGGGGCTGCAGCCTACACTGTCACCGGGGCTCGCACAGCCCAGCGCCAGGTGGAGCTGTTGTTAGCTGTAGAGGGCAGTGTCACTGGCCCTCATGTGGGATCCGAACCGGGGCCGCTGGCATCCCAAAACCAGCGCTTAACCAATGCGCCACTTGGCCGGCCCCAAAACTCCAATTTGGTTTTTTGTTTGTTTGTTTGTTTTGTTTTCTTTTTGAGGGTAGTGTCACTGGCCCTCATATGTGGGACCCGAACCGGGGCCGTGGCATCCCAAACCAGCGCTTAACCAATGCGCCACTCGGCCGGCCCAGGAAAAGCTAATATCCCTCAAAGCTCAATGATTTTATGATATTCTGAAATGCTTGATTATTAGTTTTCCCATTAGTTTGGCTTTTCCGGGCAGACATTTCAAAATCTATCAACTAATAATTAATCTTGAGCTTGATCTAGTGTTAAATATTCATGCGTTTCATAGGTTAGGTAGAGGGTTTGGACTGAAAGTCTGGGTTTTTCCACATGATTTTCCCTGTGCCCACTTCCATTTGTCTGATTTCTCTTTGTAGTGTGCACACTAAGGCTTTATCTGGCTGTCTGCTAAAAAATCCAAGTCTCAGATGACCTTGCATTAACCTTGTTTATCCTAAGATGGAGATATGTCCACAGAAACTCTCTGTGCTTCTAATATACCCTGTTAACTTTCCCATCATATCAAAGGGCATAAGAAGTTCACACAGTGATATTTTTTTATGTTGATAGTTTTTATATGCAGAGGTATTTTAAAGACTCAGGAAGAATGCAATCGCTGTAAACTTTCCCACCATATGCCACACATTTTAGCATTAAGATGAAAAAAAAAAAAGCCAGCATATGATGGAGTGATGAGAATATGTGGCTCTTTCTTTTTGTTCCAACCTGTATGTTTCAAGGTGTATTAGCTTGAAAGCAAGGTCAAAGTCATAATACCAAGACCTCAAATAAACTGGACTGTTTATGACATTTTAATGCAGCTGGACTATTGTTATATTCTTCAGTAAATTAACTGAGAAAATAGTTCAAACAGTGGCTCTAAAATGTGTTTAAATTTGAGTTTTATTCTAAGAAATTTTCTTGCTGGAAAGTTGAACTGAGGTACATTTTCTTTCAGATGTAAAACGTTTTGGTTTCTTTAATGGAAATTTTCAGTGGTTTTTATTTTATTTTATTTTAAATTATATATGAAATGAGGCCTTGGCAATAATAGACTTTCCAAAGCGTATGCCTTTGTTTAGTGAAGAATATCATTTTTTGGGCCGGCCAAGTGGCTCTGTTGGTTAAGAGCGAGCTCAAGAGTGTGAGCTGAGCTCTGAGCAACGGCGGTTCGATGCCAGCCCGAGCTGAGTTGCCGTTGAGCCGCCAACAGGTGGCAGGATGGCTCAGCTAAAAAAAAAAAAAAGAATATCATTTTTCATTTTTTAACAAATAATCACTGATATCACGTCCCAATGCCTGGAGTGTTCTACTAGGCATGGGGACTGGGGAGAGTAAGAGACGGGTTTAGAAAGGCCACGTAATGATCTTGTGTCTGATTTGCTGTCATTCAGCTTGGGAGAGAAGAGAGGCATGTAAATTAATGGAATACAAAGTAGGGCTGTGTTTAGAGGAGGAGAAAAATATTTCTAGGTGACATTGGGAACAGCTTTGCAAGTGGCCTAATAATTGAGATGGATCTTGAAAAATATATCAAGTGTAGTTGTAGAAATTCAGGGTAAGGACTCTAGAGGGACGATGGATGGCTTAAGAAGGGGCACAAAGAGAGGCAAATACAGGGTACAGTTTGAAAGTTGGGGGTAGCTTGGTTTTATTAGAACATACAGAGTCTAAAGAGGAATTCTAGGGGAGGAAAAGGTTAACTAGGCATGTGGGAGGAACCAAGTTTGGAAGAAGTGAACTCTAACCCTCAATTTTATCCTCATCCATTGACTCTGTGCTTGGCATTATCCAATTGAGAATATTTGATAGAAAAGAGAGAGGCAGGCAGAAAATGGAAAATGCGGGCATGACATGCAGCTTAGGCTACCTCAGTTTTTCCCCTGAAGCAAACTTCTTAATAAAACACAGGAAAACAAGAATGCCTTTTTAATACTCTTGTAGGTAGAAGGAGGGTAAAAAAGGCCAAAACAAATTCTGGAATGGTCATTACTTGTCAACCAACGTCAGTAGAATGGCTTGGAGTATTGAGTTTTTCTTTTTGAAAGATGCCCAATGATAGGAAAAGTCGGAATGTAATTTCAAGAGGAGAATAGGTTTTGTGAACTCTGTCATCACTTCATTTTGCCTCTATGCAAAGAAAATTGTATCTTATGTTCCAAGTCACAGTACATTTGTCCTCAGAGAGTTTTACGGCATAGTTACCACCACCAATTTTCTGTCAAAATGTTTACATTATCTGTGGGTCTGTTTCAGAAACTGACACTATTTGTTAGGCTGGAAGGAATGACATTTCAGTGAGTTTACACTATACTTTGGCTTCGTTACCAAATTCATATGCTGCTTGCAAAATTATGGTGTTGTAATATTATGTCTGTCCCATAATTTGGAAGATCTGTTGGAGAATATCAAATTTAATTGTTTTTGTCTATAAGTGTTTGGAGAAGTTGACTTTGGAGAAAGCTAATTTGAGATGTAACCTTCATTAAATTGGGGAAGTTCCCAAAAAGCTATTATTATTCTCTTCTTTCCCCTCATTTTTTTTTTTTTCTGTAGAGACTTCCATGTGTATGTTGCTTTTTCCATGGGGAGTAATTTATTTCAGGCTAACTCATGATGGATATATTTTTCATGATTAAAATGAGTGCTTTTTAACCTTAGGCTACGGCATATGGGTACATAAATATGAAACAGAAACTGAGCCAAAGACTGACATGTTTGTTTTTTAATCCTGTCCCCACTGCCATATATTTTTTTAATTAAAATCTCAGTAGTTATCAAGAACTCTAGCTTTGATAAATCAAATATCTTGGTTCCAAAGCCCAGTGTTTAATTTTGACAATGATGTGAACTCTTGATTTACTAAAGGGTGCTGCTTACCTGGGGATCTGTCTAATCCCGACTCCGGGATGTTGTTCAGCACTGATTGTTATAACCCTGGACCCATATCCCCTCTTAGTAATACCATGAGGGATGCTTCCATTTAGAGAATTATAAGGACAGCCTGAAATAATTAAGAACAGCCTTTATATTTATATGGGAGATGGATCTACGTCCTCTTTTGTATACTGCCTTTAACTGGTTTTGCAATCATGTATGTTTCTTCTAGAAGGAACCACGTGATGTGATGTGGATACTCTAAAAGCAAATTGTGTGAACTAGGGGATCTTTGTTCATAAAATCAGTATTGAGAAGAGCTAAATGCATAGAACACTGCCACATGTTTTGAAGCTCTAATTTAAGCAGACTCATACAACAAATGAGTGCCTATACAAGAGTCACAGCAGTTGAGTTTCCCTTTTAAATTTGTGTTCCTTTCTTGTAGGTTCATTAACAGTGGATAGAGCAGTGTCTCCTGACTTGATTTCATCTAGATCTCCTTGCACTTTTGCTGTGTTGTTCAGATTACCCTTGATTCTGGTCCAGTTAACTATTCCTGGTGACATCCTGGTGCCAGCCGGATGACTCCGCCTACTGGTATTGCATCCTAAGTACTGAGATTCCGGCAGCTCTGTGATTGCGTAGGGTCAGTACTTAGCACTGACTGGAGGTGGTCTGCCTCTGACGCATGTGTACTGCTCCGGATCTCTTGCATCCAGTGCTGAGTTGCTGGTGCGGTGAAGTTTTGGTATAAATCTCTTCAAATACATTCAAATGACTGTAATGTTTCCCTGCTGTTTGGGGGTTGGCATGTAACAGTCCCATGGGACTGCAGGCAGGAAAAGATTACCTGCTGACTAACTCCATGGATGACCCTTCTTTATCTTTCCAAACCCCGATTCTCTCTGCTTCCTTGTATGTGGTCATTCGCCTGACTGTGGGAGGGTGAGTAAATGGGAGAAGGTTAGAGTTGTCAGAGTTCGCAAATCAGTGCAGCGAGGCAGGACAGGCACACGAGTTTGGTTTGGGCATGTGAGAACCATCTGTGAGACACCCAGCTACCGATGTGGACTCTAAATTGAACATCTAAGTCTAATTGGGAGTCGTTGAACTATAGATATTTGATGATTGAAGCCATAAAGCTGGCCTATAGTACCAAGGAGTGAGTATACATAAGAGGATCAAAAATTATATCTAATCTTATCATATAAGGTTTTGAATGTGTGTAACTTGTCCATACTTTATGTGTTGTATACCTTTTTAAATTTTTATATTCAGATTAGCCTAAAACCTTATTTGGAGATTTTTTTTTTTAACATGTAGTTGGGAAAATAGAGGATCCGCTTCATTTGGATTTGCCTTATATGTGGAGATACGTGGTAATCCCTACCTTTGTTTTGTGTCTGGGGCAGGACACAGGAGTGTCCCCTTAGCGTGCCTGAACCTGTATGATAATGAGCTGGATTATAAAAGGCTTCTATTGTGTACTTGGTCCTTTCATATTCCATAGGCAAGGGAAGGTTGGCGTTACTCTCTGGGACTTTGGGTAACTTTTCTGTTTTTGAAGCACCAAAACGATCTTTCTTGTACTATTCATTCAGTTGCTTTTTCTCCATCTGAAGGAAGATGTCTTGGCAAGTGTGAATGTGCTTCTGGTTTCTTCCTTGTTAATTCCTTTCACATGATAAATTGCAGGGAACTGTACTGAAATCCCTTGAAATTGAAAAGTTGGACTACATGAATGCTTAGGAGCAAAGGTTTTAACTGTCCTAAGTCCACAGTCATTCAGCTGAGAGAATTTCCGAAACATTCGCAGTAGATGGCTACCTTTCATGGGTACATATCGACACATTTGCATACTTTTTGATACGTCTTGCTTAGGTAGTCACTCTGAGTTATGTAAAAGGATTGCAAAACCCAGGATTGTTTGGAATATTTTATATTTTTTGAAGATAGGGTCATTTGTAAGGTAGTCCTTCCTTTAAAATGCAGCAAGTGTTTTGGAGTTTTTTTCTTATTTCCATATATACGAAGGTGGCCTGCCTCCTTGTCCCCTCTGTGTTCCCTAATCTTCATGGAGGCCCTCAAGCTGTTTTCATTTTTAAATGAATATTTGTTCATAAAACATTGATAGCTGTTCAAACTGTTTCAGCAGTTCACACACCTAACCAAAAACTTTCACTGATTCATGGTCAGTTTTCTTAAGATCATTTAAAATATCAAAATCACTTGATGTCTCAGTTATCAAGAATCCAATTCGCATATTTATATATGTGTGTGTGCAAGATAAAAAGTGAAAACAAAATAATTCATACTAGTAAACGTATGTTGAGGAAAAGAATATTCACACAATCTCAAAGAATCCCCGCCACAAAAAAAAAATTGTCAATTATGAGGAGAAAAAAGTACTTTTACCATAGACAGATCTGGCAGATACTACATTAGCTAATGGCTGAAACTTCATATTATTAACAATGGGCAAACTGACATTGTGTTCCTTCTGAGGAAACATTCTGAGAAGCATACAACATTACCTGAAGAAAACGTTAAGAATCGGTGAATATAATAATACAGTGAAGGATACATGAACACTCATTGTACTATACTTTCAACTTTATTGTAAATTTGAGACCATTCAAAACAGTTGGGAGATACATTATATGTATTTGAAAGGAAAATAGAGTTGGAAAATATACCTCACATCATAAATGATCTCATTTTAAGAGAAGAACACTTTTCATAGATATGAGTAATTATTGTAAAGACATTTATAATAATAGTTCACTTTTTATAGGGTGCTTTACATCTTACATTATTTAATGCTCAGAAACTCCTGTGATATCATATCGAGAGATCATTACTATTATTCATTTTTTACAGATGGAGAAACTTGAGTCTCTTGATTTAAATGCCCTGTCCAAGATTTTATAGATTAAAAAAAAAGAATATGTAACTCAAGCCCAGGTTACTCAACTCTGAGTTTTGTATGCACTTTACCTACCATATTCCTTGTGGGTATACGTTTGTGACTGCATGTGTTTTTCCAATAATTAAAAACCTTGAAAATCGCACAGTTGCCTCTTAGTTTCAGTGGATAGGGCAGGAGCTAATGAAACATATAATGTAATCTCAATTTCTGTTTTGAAGGAAAAAATATCTAGTGTTTTCTATTACTGTACTGCAAATGAATGAGATTAGTATCACAGGACAAGGCCACAGATTACTTTTGCTTCAAGAAAATGACATCTCTGTGAATTGTAGATAGCCTTTTAATACTGGCTTAAAACTTCTCCTATTTACATATGATACCCTGGGGACAGCTGTAACTTGAATTCAAATACCCAAATTGTTACAATCCTTGAATATTTCTCAAGTCTCTTTTTTTTTTTTTTGGCACTTGTAAAACATGATTTCAAATTGAATAAGAATGCCTTATTTAAGTTTTGGAAAATTGAAAAGAAACTTACTTCCTCCTTGCACTGTGCAAGTAAAAGAGAGCCCACAAGCAACTTTCCAATAATTGCTTTTATGATGATTCGTTTTATCATTTCTTTAATGATAAAATGATAAACATGTTTATCATGTGAAAAAGTTGCTATTCGCTTAAATTTGTTTGTTTAGCAGTCTTGTGTGATGCTTTTCATTATTTCAGCAGATTCATACTAACAAAGCCAAACCAGTTACTGTACAAGTAAGGGTTTTATGGAAATAAGCACAGTGGGCCTTGCAATGTGGTTTTCCACTTTTTAATTGTATCATTGTATACCTCGACTCTAACTTATATGGTTTATGACAGAGTCTATAGTCATTTATGTAATTTCTAGGATGAACATGCAAAATTTGAAGTTATTAACACACATACTTTCTTGCTGTTGTATTACTGCCCAATGGCTTCAGGAAATGTAGACTCTCTCCTCCATTGCTGCTACCTCTTAGATGAAAGCCACTACATGGTTTGATTCTTTACTGACATCTCTACCCATACCTCTCTGCAT
Organism: Aselliscus stoliczkanus; assembly: GCA_033961575.1. Taxonomy (NCBI): domain Eukaryota; kingdom Metazoa; phylum Chordata; class Mammalia; order Chiroptera; family Hipposideridae; genus Aselliscus; species Aselliscus stoliczkanus. Next base: position 36,481,121 of record CM066730.1, on the reverse strand, counting down.
CCCTTCATGAAGTCATTGCTGAATAGCTAAAAAACAGACAATAGAATTTTGAAAAAGAAGTGTAAGGAGGGAGGCCAGTTGTAATAAACATTAAAATATTTTATGTGGCTATAAGAATAAAATAATGGGAGTGTGTGTGTGTGTGTGTGTGTGTGTGTGTGTGTGTATATATATATATATATTTTCTTCCCCCCCCCCAGAGGCTGTATATATATATATATATATATATATATATATATATATATATACATACATATATATATATACATATATATATATATATATCCATCCATCCAGAGGCATAGAAGTATGGCTAACTCTGGATCAGACTGTAGTTTAATAATGACCCAGCATAAGATAAAGAAATTTGATCAATTAATACATAAATAAAAATATTCAATAAATGTTAATCATATAATGGCTAGTCTTTGGGAAATAAAGAAACAAATGTAGATCTTCACATAACAACATATGCCAAGACAAATTCATGATGGGTTAAGTGGTTAAACATAAAAATAAATAAATAAGTAAACAGTGTAAAAAAGATAAAAATGAATTCATATCAAATCTAGCAAGCACATGGAAGTTTATGTGGGAATAATTAATTTATAAAATAATTAATATTTTATTAAAAAGCTGGAAATGGAAAAAAAACTAGATAAACATCAAAGACTTCTAGATGCAAAAAAACAGAAGACAAAAGCAAAACAAAAAACTATAGAACAAATGAAAAGTTAGCAAAAAGTTCCTAGCCAAGAGGAGAAACAAAGAGTTAATAATATTTTAAGGGCATGGATTTCTTAAAAACAATAGATGTCAAGGAGAAAAAAGCTAGATATTTGCAAACAAGCTGTTGTTCTTTCTTGTGTTCCCAATAACTAATTTTGGGTAATCTTGGTTGTTTACTAAATCCCTCTTAACACAACCAACCAACTCTATTTATAGAAAAACGTAGATTACGTATGCATATTGTAATGTAAGGAAAAAACTAAAAAAAAAAAAAAAAAAGAGAAGACTTCTAATGAGCATTTGTGTGAAAGTCTTTTCAACCAAGTCATATCAGGAAAAACTGCTCTTTTCTTTGAATGCCTCAGTAACCAAAAAGATACAGGATCACTAAACAGTGGAAATTCTTGTAACAGTAATAGAGTTAAGTGGACAAAAATGAGCAAAGGATCCTAACACATAATTCACAAGAGAAAATAAAGAGGTAAACGAAAACAATGGAAAAATATTGAACAATATTATAATTAGTTAAACATTTTTTTCTGAAAATGAGATACATTTTCAACTACTTAATCAGCAAGAGTTTTGTAAAAGTAATAGCTTTTTTCCCCCACACTGGTCTTCCATGAAATGGGCACTCTTATGTATTGCTTCTTTGTTAGATTATCTGGAAAATATCAAAAATTTAAAAATGTATTTTTTAACTCCTGAATTGGATTAAACATGTATCCTAAATACATAATACAAAATAGTACAAAAGTTTTTTCACACAGATGCATATCCCATAATTTTTGTCAATAATGGATAGAATATTTGTCAAAATGATAGAATTCAATAATGTACATATCCATTGTTTAGAATGTTATACTGTGACTAAATATAATGATAAAAAGCAATAGAAAAATGGTCAAAATATTTAAATCGCAATTTACAAAAAATGTGAATAATGCATATAAGAAAAATGCTCAAGTTACATTTGTTCAATGAAATAAAAATAGAGAGTGCTATTTTTAAAACCTCCATATTTTCAAAGACCAATAAACAGAGCATCATATCTACTATTATTAAAGCTATAGGGCCTGTGGTAGTCCCATATATTATTAATTGCTGTGTAAATTGGTACAGCATTTTTAGAAAGCAAGTTGTCAGTACCAATCGAATAAAAAATACATAAACTGCTAACCAGCAAATTCTGCTTTCAAGTTAATACTCTCATAGAAAAACTCAAAAGACTTGGCAAGGATGTTTATTACACCCTTGGAACATCAAAACACTTGACAGAACTTAAACGTCCATTAGTACACCCATGATGACACAACTATATTGAGGAATATCGTATAGTTATTGAGCAGAATACACTCAGCTTTACCTACGATCATGTAAGGATTTCCACAATACGCTGTTGAGTCAAAAAACAAATTGCTAGTCAACACAGTGCAGTACCCGGTATCCATGCTCTGTCTGTCTCGTATCTGCCATCTATCTCATCATCCCTATCTGTGAACATATACTGGGAATCAGGAAGGCTAAGAAGTGAGGGTTTCGACATTGCAATTCTATGCTTACTTTTACATCTATAACTTTATGATAAAATAATAAAAAATAAACATGATATTCCAAGGAGGCATTTATAACATGACAATTAAAGCTTGTATTGTTAAGTATAAATAGAGAAGAAGGTGAAATTGTTAAGTATATATAGAAGAACACACTGTTCTACATTGTATTAAGACTAAAACTATGTAAACTAATAAATAGAACCATAAGCATGAAAAAAAATACACAAGGATATATACCTGAGTACTAAACATGCTTATTCCCGGACAAGTGATAGAAATTAGGGATATAGTTTCTTTCTGTATTTTCCAAACCTTGTATAATGAGCCAGCATACATAAAATTTTATGGTGATAAAAAGAACATAATGCAGTGTTTGTAAAGCAGTTATTTAATTTGTGGGATGTCTTGGTTCATTTGAGCTGCTATAACAAAGCAGCACAGGCCGGGTGGCTTATAAACAGCAGAAATTAAGCTCACAGTTCTGGAGGCTGGACGTCCAAGATCAGGGTGCCAGTGAGGTCCTGTGAGGGCCCTTTCCAGTCCCAGGCTGCTGACCTCTGGCTGTGCCCTCATGCGGGGGATGGCACTAGGGGGCTCTATGAGCCCCTTTTATAAGGCAGTGACCCCATTCCTGAGGGCTCCACCTTCACGGACCTCAGCACCTCCCAAAGGGCCCACCTCCAACACCATCACCTCTGGGGGCTAGGGTTTCAACATGTGATTTTGGGGAAGATGCAAACATTCAGATCACAGCACCTAAAGTGCTGAGATAAATACTGCAAGACGAAGAGATAAAATAGATGATTCACACGTTCAGAATTTATCTAAAAGTTTGTATTGTGTAGGGTTGGGGCCACTGCCTCTGGAGCCAGATTATCTGGGGTTCACATCCCAGCTTCTGACTGACTGGTTGTATAATCTTGAGCAATTTTATTACTTTCTCAACACCTTGGTTTTCTCATCTATTAAATGGAAATGATGACAGTACTACCTCATAGAGTTGTTGTGAGGATTAAATGAATGTATGTGTATGAAAGTTTTACGGCTGCTATAACGAATTACTACAGACAGGGTGGCTTAAGACAACACACGTTGATTCTCTCCTGGTTGCGGAGGTAGAAGTCTGAAATCAGCATCACGGGGCTGAAAGCACAGTATTGGCAGGGCCGTGCACCCTCTGGAGGCCCAGGGAGCGTCGTTTCTTGGTCTTCTCCGGCTTCTAGAACTGCATTCCTTGGCTTATGGCCCCTTTCTTCCTCTTCAGTCTTCACATTGCTTTCGTCTCTCCAGTTAAATCTCCCCCTGCCTCCCTCTTATAAAAACGCTTCTAACTATTAATTCATTTGATGCTCACTCTATAGGCTGGGATAATCTCCCGGGATAGTCTCCAGTTCCTGACTAAATCCTATCTGCCAGGCCCCTTCACCACACTAGGTAACCTTCAGAAATCCTGGATATTAGGATGTGGCGATCTTCAGAGGCCTTCGTTTGGCCTGTCACAGTATGTAGCACTTAAGACAGTGTCCGGTTCATAGTAAATGCTAGAAAAATGTTAACTCTTAAATTTAAAAGTAGTCTGAGATAATAGTATAAAAAGCCCAATAAGGCATTAGAAGAGTGCCTGGGAATTTAGAGGAGGCAAACATCACTCCTATCCGAGGATATCACAGGTGGCATCATATACCAGTGAGCCTTTAAGAACAGGGAGTATTTGGGGTTGCAAAGATGGGCAGGGGAGGGGGGGACTCCAGGTTTCTAGGTTGAGGGCCCTGCACTATTAGGCTGTCTCTACAGCCCCTCCCTCCTGGGCCCACCACTTTCTTAATACTCAATAAACCAAGAATGTTGTGATCAGTGGGCATGAATTTAATTTCCCTCTGTTATTAATGTGACTGAGAATGAGTTCTTTTTTATTCTTCTATTTCTGAGTTTCGTCTAACTCCCCTTTACATGGAAATTGAAGTACCTCTCAGGACTCAAGATTAAATAAGTTAATGATCGGGGATTGTATTTTGTAAAAGATGATTTAGTCCACAAATATTAGCTATATTGGTTGTTTACATATTATCATTATTATTATTATTATTATTATTATTATTAAGTATATGGAGACTCCATTATTCCTAGGGATAATGAGATAGATAAAAAGGACCAGTTATCCTTAACAGCATGAAAAGATTGAAGATTGACTCTTCACGAAGATCCAGATTGGTAAGAATGCAGGTAAGAAGAGACCATGATAGTGAAGATTAATTTTAAACTTTTCTCTGAAACAATGGACCCAGTGAGATGGAGGGTTTGGGAGAACAGGTAAAATTCTATCCTAAGTTAATCTACAGGCTAACTCAACAGAATTCTACATGGCAATAAAATCATACTTTGATTCTTGCCTTGTTTGCTCTCTTTCCATATTTTCTCTCGAGTCTTAGCATTGAAAGTTTTGATCTAAACCAATTCCCTTCTCTCAACAGTGTCTTCAGTTTATTTCTTTCTCTTTTTTCTTTTCTTTTTCTTTTGCAATTTTCTCATTCAAGACTTAAATGATTCAAACTGACAACTTTCTTTGGAACCAAATGGCTTTCTTGTCTCAGTGGGTGGTTCCATCGCCCTAAGGTTCTCTGAAAATCTCCCTGAAATGATTAGAAAGAAAATTCTGGGTTGCACATACCTTTGGCTTGGCTGAGTAAAGCCTCTATGGACCATAGAAGAGCGATCTCTTAATTATAAACCATGGGTTGAACTCATTATGAAGAAATTCTGTGATTCTCTCTCTGTAAAATTAACTTTTCAGCTTACCTGAAAGTGGTTAATGAAACACGAGGGGTAATGAGTGGTAAAGGGTAGTCATTAACTTATTCTGAAGCATCATATGAGCCAAAATCAATCTTTAGTTCTACGTTGGAGATATTTTCCTTTCCATCTTTTGGGCAGTGAATAATGGCAAAAAGAGTCTTGTCACACGTTGGGCTTGGATGATAGCATTTCTTCCTTCACTGATAGGAATGAAATTGATGTACATGTGCGTTGGTCAGGGGTAGAATTCCCTTTAGATTTACTCCCTGAAGCCATTTCCCCAAAGGCTGGCTGAAGGACTATCTATAGTCCATGGAACAGGGTTTGCGTGACTAGAACTTAATGTCTTTCTGAGCATATAGCTTGATGTTTGTGTCCGTTTAACCCAGACTAGTCAATGGCCCCATGAAGGCCAGATAGGGGTAGGGTGGGATTTAAATTTGTACTGAGCTCAAGGTGCTATAAGCAGAAGGAGAAAGGAATTAAGCCTGTGTATTACACCCAAGCATTGATGATAGGCTGTGATCGGATCTTGCAAGCTTTTAAATTTTTATTACACTTATTTGGGTGACATTGGTTAGTGAAATTATATAGGCTTCAAGTGTATAATTCTGTAATACATCACCTATATATTGCATAGAATGTTCAACGTCCAGAGTCAAATCTCTTTCCATCACTATGTATTTGATCCCCTTTACCCTCATCTACCACCCCCCATTCCCCCTTACCCTCTGGTAACCACTAAACTGTTGTCTATGAGTTTTTGTTTCTTTCTTTGTTTATCTTGTTCCTTTGTTGCCTTCAGTTTTATATCTCACATATGAGTAGAATCATATGGGTCTCGACTTTTTCTGTCTGACTTAATTTCGCTTAGCATGATAATCTCAAGATCTGGATCTTTCAAGTTTCAATTTATCTTCACAAAAACTGTTACAGTTATCTTAGCACTCATTTACTTAAATTATACAATAATTTTTGGTGGTAAGAAAAAATTATATACAAAGACAGTAACTAATATAATTTGATACAATAAATTATGTATATATATATATAATATTTAGATAATGTGTTCACTTAACATAAATATAGTTATATTAGTCCAGCACTTTACAGTCTGAAAACATTTCCAGATATACCATGTCATTTGATCCTCACAACAATCCTGAACTAAGGCAGTAGAGTGAATATCATCCCCTTTCTACAGATGAGGCAACTGAGGGAAGGATCAGTTAGTCCTTCAACAACTCTCACACAGCTAGGGCGGCAGAGCAGAGCAAGAGCCACGTTTCCCTGGTTTTAAAATCATCCTAACAACCTGTTGTTATCGAAACAGTTGCCATGGCTAATTCTCAGCCTCCGCAGCATTGTAGCTGGGCTTGTTACTCTAGTTACTAACCGCTTCTCTAAGCTGCAGGCAATGTTGTGGAAAGAAAAGAAAAAAAAAGTCACAATGCCAAATAAGATTTCTAGTGTGTGTATGTTTCATAAAGCAAAGGGAAACCTGGGCATGTAGAACACAGCTGATGATGAAATGGGACACTTTGTGAGATGGATGTCTCTTTAAATACAACTGTTGCTGTGTGTGTGTGTGTGTCCTGATGTGTGGGTGTATATAGCAGTGTAAAAATATGATCCTGATGTTGGCAAACCCCCAAATCTCATTAAATGCAAGTTTCTGAAAAATATTGATGTGCCTTTGAACACAAGATTTTCATGTACCTTGGATAGAAAGTATCATTCTTCAGAGTGTGTTGGATAAATATGATGCTATAAATCGAGGACTCCCCAAGTCAGTTTTTTTTTTCCAGTGGGTTAATAGACAGAAGGGGAATCTAGCCCATTGTGATTTTATTTGCTTTTGGAAATGGAAATTATATATATATATATATATTGCTCAAAGTTCCTGGGCACACAAATAAAAACCTGAATTACAGCATTAGCATTCTATGCCGCAAACTCACAGTTCGGTTAATAAAATATAAATACTTGCAGTGGCCAAAGAATAGCACATTTGATGAGGAAGGTGGGAGGTGGGTTGTTGAGGGCCGGAGGGTGATCAAGGTGCCGGTGAGGGCTTCCGAGTTCACTCTGTATGGATTAGGAGAGACCGCGGCTGTGTGTTCCCTAGTGGCTCTGCCAGCTGCAATTCTTAATGAGTTATTACATCCCGGAAAGAGCAGGCAACATGGTGCATTAGGAAAATTCAAGAAAAGGAATTAGGAAATGTTCAAGAAAAATTCACTGCCTTTGCAGAGCTTACATTCTGGAAAGGCTAGAAATAAGCCCAGGAGACCTTTCTTGAGAGGAGGTTAAAACAGAGATACTTCCCAGAAAAAGCCAAAATGACTTTTATCAGTGGTCTGGAAGCTAAAATTCCACATGTCAATATGCAGACAGCAGTTACCCAGGTGCTTCCCTCCCACAGAAAGGTCCTAGTGAGAGCAGAGACGTGCGTCCACACTCCTGGCACGTGTGCATCAATAAAAATATAATGAAAAGGTGAAAAACAGTCTCTGTCTTTTGAGGAATCAGCATCTTAACCTCATGGTCAAATGTACTGCTGTCTTAGCAGGAAAACAGAGAAAGAAAGTAGCATTTTTTTTTGACACCTACCCAGTAGAAGCTACTGGGATTGTTTCTCTCACAGATGTATCCCTTTATGCTCTCCAGAGTCCTGGAAGATGAATATTTGAACTCCATTTTTAAGCAAGAAACTGAGGCAGAGATGAATGACGTGGTCCAGGTCTCTGTGACTAAAAATCTCTAGGTTCCTTCTACCTCACCACAGTTCTTTTTGTTTGTTTGCTTTTTTGAGGGCAGTGTCACTGGCCCTCATATGTGGGACCCGAACCGGGGCCGCTGGCTTCCCAAGCCAGCGCTTAACCACTGCGCCGCTCAGCTGGCCCCCTCACCACAATTCTTTTTTTTTTTTTTTTTTTTTATAGCTGAGCCATCCTGCCACCTGTTGGCAGCTCAACGGCAACTCAGCTCGGGCTGGCCTCGAACAGCTGTTGCTCAGAGCTCAGCTCGCACTCTTGAGCGAGCTCTTAACCAACTGAGCCACTCGGCCGGCCCTCCTCACCACAATTCTTAATGTCATCCTTCCTGTAAAGCCTTTCGCCGTGTTTCATTTTGCCCTCTTCCTCGTAACCCTGCAGCTCGCACAGTCCTATGCTAAGCTTGTAGCTGTTGCTCTCAGGACTCGCACTCGAGGAAGAGAGAAGAGGAAGTATCTCAGGGCTAACCATGTGTCTTCAATATCCCCACATGGTCCTCATTCCCCTTTTGCGCTCTCAATCTGCTGTCCTCTGCCTCCTCTTTCCCTTCCCCTCCCTTGTCTTATCTCTCTGTGGGGCCAGCGCCATTAATTGGCAGATGTAGGCAGTGATGTGTAATCTGAAGCAATGAAGCAGGAAAATATGACCTTCCTCTTCCTTTGTACAAGCAACTCGAAGGATTTTGGGTTTGAGATGCACCAAGATTTCAAAGTTCTTCTAAGGGCACATTACATCATAAATTTACTGAATACCTGTAGGTTTCCATGGATGGTGCTGGAAGTGTAATAGTTTCATGTGTGTGTAATGTGGGAGGAATAGCAGTGAATTCTCAAATGAATGTGATAGACTTTTAGTTTCCAAGAGTTAAAGATACTCCCATCATACACATACACACACTAAAAGATTAGCAGAAAACGTAAGCAAGTGTCAGCACTATGCAAAGCAAAGAGTGACCAGTGTTGGATGAGAGAGATGAGAAGCTTATTGGTAAGGAGGACTCTAAGCTGGCCTTACTATGTGATATTACTGGTCAACTTGGTGAATCAAAAACCATTCTCCTGCTTCGTTGTGGAATAAGTTTTAAACTGTTAATAGCTTGAGTGTTTTTTCATGTCCTTCATCAAAATTCCTGATCTACTTTCCTTTTACCATGTCCCCCACTTTTTTTTTTTATCATTAAAGCTTTAAATAACAAAGTGATTTTCCAGGTTTTGTCTTGCAAGCTGAAAAGGGAAGTCGAGATAGGTCTGGGCCTAATCATAATGCAAGAGAGGTTCCCCAAGTCTCACAGGGTTTCTGAATCTCAGGGAAATATACAAACACAGTGGTTGCCTACGGGTGCCTCGGGCTTGGAATATACCAGTGGTTTGGGTCAGAGAGCTCCAAACAAATGCTGCATGATACCACGTAATATCAGTGGGTTCTTCATAGAAAAGATTCAAAGGCATGGCATGGCCCTGGGGTGCTATGGAAATCTAGCTGAGCCTAAATTTTTCTTAAAGTAAGTGATATTTCTTTTTATAAGCCTCATTTCCTTTGTTGTGTCTGTACCCAGGATCATCACTGAAATATCTTGCAACTTCTTCCTGTAATATTTATAGCTCAGTAAACCTTTATTTAGTACCTATTATAGACTAGATCTGGGTAGGTCCCTTGCATTGCCCCAGTACCTTTTTATTGTTGTTATTCTATACCTCAAAAGAGCTCTTCCCTACTCTCTTAACCGCTTCCAATTTGCAAGTTACTTGAATTCTCTGTGCTTCAATTGCCTCATTTTAAATTATAATGATAATTAAAGAACTGAATGAAATTTTTGTAAAGTGTACTGATTTAATAGTGTATGTAACATCCTTAAGAGTACCTGATTGATATATGTTGGATATTTTATAAAGAAAAACCATTATGGTTGTTGGTATTATTTCCTCCGTGGGATAGGGAGAGTGAATTTGGACCTTTGGGAATGGGTAGGATTTAGACCTCTCCAACTGATGTACCAGAGACAAGAACGGGAGTGTGGGGAGAAGGGATTGGTCAAGGATCGTTCAGATTGAGAATTAGACTGGGAGTCAAAGTATTGTAGTAGGAATTTCAGTTAGTCCTTACTATATAGAGCTGGGAGATTTACATATATTACTGCATCTAATGCTATTTGCGTGATGTGGGGACAAATTCACTTCCTTGCTAGTTCCTTGTACTCCAGTTGTCAACAAAGATGCTAGATTACTCATTGAATCATTATACTTTTTAATTATTAGAAAAAATCCTCTTAAATTAAAAATTTTTACTAAAATCCTCCGTATCAGTGGAAATGCTTTGATTGAGGCTCGTGCTCTCTACCTCATCCAACTGTGTCGCCTCCCAGAACTTCCTGAGGAACACAGCTTGGAGGCCTCTCAGTTACACATTGTCAGTTTCTTATTTTAGACACATGCTATGGGAGTGCATAGCATCATGTAAATTATTGATACAGCTCTGTGAGCTTTGCAGTTAATTTCTGTGGCCTGAAGGAATCTAAAGTTGAGTGGCCCAGGAGACCTTCGCTCCTGTCGAGAACTGGCAAGCGTTATATTGCTACAATCTCAGAGTCACCATAAGAGTTACAGCACAGTGACTAGAAAAATCTCAGCCTTTCAAATTTTGGAGTACCAATTTTGGGGTTATCTAAAGCTACAGTGAGCCATCCCTTCCTATTGCATAGAACAGATTCCATGCAAAGATCCACAATGCCTGACTAGCTCAAACTTATTATAAAGAGACAGTGTTGGCTGATACATAGTTTGTGCATTTGGATGTCAGTGTTTTATTCCTGGGAACCCCTCCTGCTCCCTAAGATTCCCATGAAGTAATTTGTGATTTTAGTCCTAGAGAAAGCAGAGGTTTTCTGAATGAGTTTTCTCTTAGAGGCTGATTTATAAGCATTCCCTTCTACCCAGATATATATGACTTCAGTCCTAGATCACAGAATAATTAAGGTAAAAGAGATTTTTGAAACCAAAAACTGATTTTATTTATTGGTACAATTAATGGCTTTCCCACCTCATAAAGGCAATGCCCACTCATTGTAAGACCTTGGACAAATTACTTAAACTTTCTGTATCTTGTTTTCTCCTCCTCTGTAAAGTGGGGATAATAATAATAATAATAATAGTACCTACTTTGGGAATTGTGAGTATTAAATAAGTTAATACATGTAATACATCTGAATAGTTCTTGGTACAGAATAAATGCTATATAATTGTTTGCTATATTATAATTATTACTTGTATTTTTGCATTTATCCCTTTGGAAAAACACAGTATAAAATAGAGAAAAATATCATCAATAACTCTTCTGCCCAGAAATAACTTGTGTTATTACTATGCTAGACAATTTATTTTTATTATTTTATTCTGCATACGATATGCATGTTTTCTTTTTTCACAGAATTAGCTTTATTCTAATATACTCTTTAGTAACCTGATGCTGTATGTACCAATTTATCGTGAGCATTTTCATGTCATGAAAGACTCTTCTGTCACATGGTCTCTACTGATGTTTAAGATTAATGTAAAGTATCTCTCATTGATGGGTATTGTTTCCACTTTCTGAAATAATTATTTAAAATGCTGTAATGAACATGCTTTAACCTGTTAGCACGTATAGTGCTAGTGTAGTTCAGGTCCAGCAGCAACAAGCAGTAGACCAATGGACAAGGTGGAGCCACAGTTCATCTTCCCCAGCGGGAAGGCCTTCTCCCCCTGTACCACACTGCCCCCCGCTGAAGTCTGAGGAGGAGAAATGGGGCCTTGATGAAGCACCCAGGTGAATAAGTTCCCTGGATGATCTTAGTTTCATGGGGCTAATTGCTCAGAAACAAAGGGTCTAGTTCTCTGTCACCACTCTGGGCTTGCTGATGCTCCCTCTCCTGTTAGCTCCACCTGCTGCCTCTCTGTGAAGGTTGCTGCAAGCGACACCACATAGCCTAACTCTACAACTGATGGGGACCTGGTGGGCACAGGGGCGGGGGGTTCTTTTCTGGTGAGTTGTTTTCTCTTCCTTTTTCCTTGTGGCGCTTCCTCTGGACCTGCAGCCTGGTTTCCTCAGACCCAGCTTGACCTTGCTCAGAGAAGGCCCAAACCACCGGGATTTGTTTTCCATTCGCTATACAACAGACACAGGGACCACTGGTCATACCTGGGTGACTCCCAAGGCTTTTGTCCCTTACCCATTGGCTGGTAGCCAGCTAATAAGATTAGGGAGCTGATGCCATTAGGTGTGATATTCCTAAACTGTTTGGGCTTGAATCTATTGATCATATCACATTCTTTGATTCAATTAATATTCATGTTCCACATACCATGGGCCAGGCTCCAGATGGGGTGAACAAAAAGAACAAATGTTATGCCTTTGTGGAGTTTACATTCCAGGGGTAGGAGAAAGAAGGGAAAAAAAATGTGTGTGTGTGTGTGTGTGTGTGTGTGTGTGTGTGTATTTAATATTTATATATGTATGTATGAGTATATAGTGTAGTAGAAAAAGAAATCAGAGTAAGAGGGATAACAAGTGAGTGAAAATGAGTGTTATTTTCAGTGAGAGGAAACCTCACTGAGGCGATATTTGAACTGCTCTCAGAAGGAAGTCAGAGAAGTAAGTAAGCAGCACAGAGAGGGTTGGGCCCTTGTACCCAAATGCAGTGTCCTGGTCTGAGTTGAAATGCCGAGGACAAATTTGCTATGGAAAAGGGCTGACCACCAGACTGGCCTAAATGCTGCTCTGTTATCAGTTTTGGAAATACCCAGGGACTGGCTCATTCCCCTCTGGTTTGGCTTGGTGTTTCCAGACCAGTTCCTAGTCTGTGCATGCACTGGGCTGAGGTTTCCTGCAGGTTTCAGCTTTGCTTTGTATTAACAATATATGAGATACTATTTACTTTATCAGTATATTCCAAAATGTATTAGCATTTCTCTTTGTCCGATGACACTCTTTTTTTTGTAGCACTGCGCTTTTGTTTTCTTTTCATTTTGGAATGGTCTCAAGCTTTCCCAAATGCAATGCGGCTTAAAGAATATACAAAGAACGCTCATCCCAGATTCACTTACCCTTTTCTTTCTGTCTTTTACATTTTTTTTTCCCTGAACCAGTAGAAGAGAGGTTGCACACATTTTCAGTCTTTTTCATTTTATTGTCTCAGTGTTTTACTTCATCGTATTTGCTAAGAACAAGGATATTATTTTACATAAATACAATAATGTTATAAAATTCAGAAAATATGACACTGATACTAAGTTTTAATTTAATCTTCAGTCCACAACCCAATTTTTTAGATTTCTTTTCCCCTAATGTATTTTATAGCACATTCCCCAACCCCTTCCATGTTAGTATCTGGTCCAAATTGCACAGCAGATTTATTGTTCATATTTTTTTGTTTTAGCCTTCTTTAATTTGAAACAGTTTCCCAGCCTTTCCTTGTCTTTCATAACGTTGACATTTTTGTCACTGCCATGATTTTGTAGGTTGTCTCACAATTTGGGTTGCTTGATGCTTCTTGATGGAACTGGATATTGCAGCATATTTGGGGAAAATGCTACCTCTGTGACGATACTGTGTCCTTCTCAGAGCATAGCATCTGGAGGCACATGACATTTGCCTCTTAATGGTGAGAAGTGTTATTCATCTTCTTCAGTATAGAGTTAATATTTTTCTTTTTGTTAGGTAATTTGCAGAAAGCTATATTGAGACTATTTATTAAATATAAAAGTCATAAATATATTTAGCACCTATTGGTGATTCATTACTGATTCATTTTTACTCTGATGGCTGAAAAATAGTAATTGTTTTTAAATTTTATCATTCTTGTGTATTTATTAATTGACATTAGGACTATAAAAAGCTTTTATCATCTCTTTTTCATTTTTATTTCTTTGATTTTTATCCTATTCAGTGGGTTATAATCTATTACTGTTTTACTTATTTTGATATTACATTTTTTTTCAGGACCAGCTAGTATGTGAATTCTGTATCTTCTTAATATGTCCTCATCTTTTTTCCTTTTCTTTTTTCTTTTTTTAAGATTTTATTGGGGATTTCGGGGAGGGGAACAGTGTTGGGGAACCGGGGAAGGGGAACAGACAAGATGCTGTCCTTTTGTTCTTCAGTCTAGTTGTGGAGGACGTTGCTTCACTGGCCCATGTTAGTATTATCATTGCACTCTTCCCGGGTGAAGCAGTCACTCACTGGCCATTGGACAGCTGCTTACAGTGGCTCATGGCAGCTCACGCCGGCTGCTGGCCAGCCACAGTGCAGTAGGGGCTGCAGCCTATGCCATCTCCTGCCACTCACAGCAGCCCAGCTCCAGGTCGAGCTGTTGTTCACCATCTTAGCTGTAGAAGGCGCAGCGTCACTGACCCTCAAGTGGGATCCAATCTGGGGCCCTGCTGTTCAGAGTTGGTGTCCCAAGCCAACTGTTAACCAATGTGCCGCTTCGCTGGCCCCTTACTTTTCTTTCTGAAGCACTCTTTTATTTCCTGGTGGGATAAGTTGTTTAGGTCCATCCTGCATTTTCTGTTTCCCAAACTTGGCGACACCCATTTCTTCAAGGACTACTGGTTCCATGGAGTGGAGAACGTATTCAGAAACCAAGTCCTGAGCAGTTTGTCCTCATTACTATGGGAATGTGGATGACCTAGGCCCTTTTAGTGGGCAGAGCTAGGATTACACCCTCCCAGTCGAATTCAACCCCAAAAGGATTTTTCCACATTTTCCCTTATTCCATGCTGGTATCTTCCTTCTTTCACATTGAAAACCTTAATTCTCAACATCAATACATTCATTCCTCAGTCATCTAATACGTTCAAAATAATTTCAGAATTGCTTTACGCTTACCAGTGTAAAAAAGCAACACTACTAAGAAAAATATCAGGATTTGTGTGCTGTTCTTGTACTTTTATTTTTGATTAATTGGGCATGAATGAAGTATTGAGTTCCAAAATTATTTAGCTTAGTCCCCTCCCCCTGGAGTGGGGTTATATTATTCATTTGTTATAAAAATAGTCACAGGGATGTAAAATGCAGCATAGGGAATATAGTCAATAATATAGTAATAACTGTGTGGTGTCAGATGGGGACTAGACTAAAGCATTCATAATGTATATAAATATCTAATCTATGTTGTACACCAGACATGAACATAATATTCTATGTGAACTGTAATTGAAAAATTAAAACAAAAAAGAAATATAAGTGATCCTATGTGAGTCTGTTTGTATCCGGTTTTAGGATTTTCTCCATTATGGTTGATTTAATTTAATTTTTTTTTTTTGAGTAAGTTAAACATTAACATGGTTCTAAAACTAAAAACACAACAAAATTATATAAATATATTCAGAAAAGTATTTCTCCTTTCCCTGTTTTTTAAACCTGTCTCCCTCTCCTTTTGTGCCCCTTTTAGGTAACCATTTTTTTTAGTACCCATTTTTTTTTTAGCTTCTGGTTCATTTTCTCTCTCTCTTTCTCTCTCTCTCTCTCTCTCTCTCTCTCTCTCTCTCTCTCTCTCTCTCTCTTCCTCCCTCCCTCCCTCCCTCCCTCCTGCCCTCCCTCCCTCCCTCCCTCCCCCCTCCATCCCTCCCTCCCTCTGTTGTGTTTAGTAAAAACTAAAAACTAAGCAGATACATGTACTGTGATAGGCAGAATTCTAAGGTGAGCCCTAGTGAGCCAGTCACAACTTGCATAATTCCCGCCCCTGAGTCCAGTTGGAAAGTTTGAAAACATGGCATAAATGAGGGGATAGTCACCCCCTTGATTACATTATATACATTACCTAAAACTGGAGAGAGGAAGAGAGGTTCCCCTGCTGGCTTCGAAGAAACAGCCTGCCATATGGTGAGAAGACCTCTGACAGCACCCTAGGGAGGGAACTTGGGCCCTTAAGTGCTGGGAGTGGACCAGCTGACAGCCAGAGGGGAAGCAAGGATTTCGGTCCTATAACCACAAGGAGCTGAATTCTGCCAGCAACTATGTGAATTTGGAAGAGGAGCCCAAGCTCCAGAAAGGAACAAAGCCCCGATGACACTAGATTTAAACCTCTGAAGACCATGAACAAAGGACCCAGTTGAGCTGAGCTCAGATTTTTGACTCATGGAAACTGAGATAAAAAGAAAAATGCAAGTTGTTTCAAGCTGCTAAATTTGTGGTAATTTGTTGTGTACCATAGACTAATACATATATGTTTTCCTTCATATTCTTTCCTACAGAAAAGTTAGCATTCTATATGTCTTGAAAATCTGCATACCAGTTCATTTATGGAGATTTTTCTCTTAAATACACAGCTGCGAAACACTCCATGATGCTTTCTACCATTTTTTCAACATTCAGGCAGTCAGGTATTTTCTAATATTTTGCAGTTACAAATAATGATAGTTTAACTTTTAAGGAATGAGAAAATCTTTTTCTTCTAATAGGTAAAGTAAGCTGATTTACCTTTACTTCTCTCTATCACAAATATTTTATTTTATAATTTACTTATTTTAAGTTTTGTGTGGGGGTGTCTTCTTTGTTCTTACATTTTTGCTTTTGATATTTAGTCAGGTTTATGCTTTTTAAATTTTCTAGTAGTCACCTCTGTCGTTATGCCTTTTATAGGATCACAATCCCATTTTTCTTCCTTAATGGTTTACTATGTGGTCTGTCAGTTTTAAATGATATTCTTTGATTTCACTTATTATAATCAATGATTTTATTTTATGTTCTTCTCTTCTACTCCCTTATACCCACTTTTTAAAATTGCAGTCTTTCTGTGTTTTCAGTACATATAACATTTTTATACTCTCCATGCTTACAAGGGCTCACCCTTCTTAGATCTATAATGAAATATATTATACCTTTCTCTATTTATTACTTAGTACTGGTGAAAGTGTGTCATGTGCATTTTGTTTTTCCTGCTTGTTAATTTCATATGGAATGACAGGGGGCAGTGCTACATGTGTAAATATTTGAAATAGATGGCCATCAATAGCCTTGGGTATCTAACCCAGTTTACATTTTTTGCATTTTTAAATTAAAAAAATAATTTTATGAGACTTGGGGTTGGAGAGAAAGCAAATGCATGCCCTCATTTTGCCAATCTAGTTCCATTCCTATAGTTATTAGTTTCCCCACTGCAGCTGGTTTCTGGATGAACTTACATATTCGGTTTTGGCTTCTAGGCTAAATGGCAAAACTAGCCTGTTGTGGTGTGTTAGCCCATCAGCCAGTGTCCTGCTCTCATTCAATCACAGACTTGGAGAAACTTCAGGAGAGCTTTGGCAAAATTATTCTGGCGTGCTTTGACAAGGTGAAGTACACAATGCAATGAACTGCATTGTTATTTCAGCTCCATAATTTTCATAAATGGCCTATGGCTCCAGGTCTTCTGTGGGCAGCTCACCCGGAATGAGAGATAGAGTGTGTCAGAAAAGCCTTCTGTGGGAAGGTGTATGGTCAGCTGGAGTTTACCAACTAAAAAGGAATCGAGGAAAACGTTTAAGGCAATGAAAACAGGGTAAGAAATGTTACGTGGGGTTGATAATGTGGTCAGAAAGGCTCAAGGAATTACACAAGAGCTGGAACCCAGTACTGAGAGGTGGAGGGCAGTAGGTGAGGGGGTAAGGAGGAGGCCAGGTATTCTATCTCACTAGTGCTACCGCTTGTCAGGAAACCACTTCAGTTAAAGAAACATAACATATCGGGTGGGTGGGGGGGTCTCAGGGTCACATCCATCCTTCACCCTGACACCTCCCAGAGAATTTTATTTTACACATGAAGGGGGTGATTCTCCTTCCTGAATTTGTTCCACTCCTCCTCCCTATCCTCACATCATTGGCTGTCTTTCCCTGTACGGTCATCCATCTGAATATCCATTGCTGATATTGTGGCCAGTTTTCACACTGGAACCATCAGATCTAAAATGGTTCCCCAGGTGTGTAAAGGAGTTAGTTTTGAGGGCAGTTAAAACATAGGGGTGGGTGTGTTCAGGGTCCTAAGAGACCCCAGAAATATCCTTTGTGGATTTTATTAGGGATCTGAAATATAATCTGAAATATAAACACCTTGCAAGGATGCAAGGCATTTCTTTAGATACCATGTCTTATTCTTACAAGCTGGGTATTAATTGGCGGGGAGAGAGAGCATTTCTTCCTACATAATCTATGCAGTATATTAACTCCCTTTCTATTACACAATTCACAAATTATCAGACAAAACTTGCCTCTCACTATAGAACTTGAAAACTCTAGATAGTTACCAGCCTTTACTCTTTTCATAGCTTCACTTGCAACCCTGACACATGGCCCAAACTGTGTCAAACATATTCAGCTGACCCAGGTTTTTAATCACCACCCATAGTTGAAAAGAATTAGAGATCTGAGGGAATCTGTTTCAGTGAGGATCGGAGCAGCTGCCATCTGCGTTCTGGGGATGGTAATGGCTGTGATTCCAGTAGGACCAGCCCAGAGCTCAGTGGGTGGGATTGCCCAGCAGGGGAGACAGTAGTATTTCTAGTGGACCAGCTCTGTGAAATGATTCTGTATGTTGCCCTGGGTCACCTCAAACTATGAGGCATAATAAAAAAAATACGGTAAATGTTTAATTTAAAAATATATATATTATAGTAAAAGACACATTGCCATTAATTTCCCTCAAAATACCGCCCCCCCTTACTTCCAACACATTTATCCCATTGTTCTTGCTGCTGGATGAAGCAGTTCTGGAAGTCCTCTTTCGTGAGTGTCTTTAGTTGAGCTGTCGTGGCTGCCTCCATGTCCTGAATCCATTCAAAACGTTTACCTTCCATAGTCATTTTGACTTTTGGGAAGAGTCAGAAGTCACACGGTGCCAGATCTGATGAATAAGGTAAAGGACACACCAATAATGTTTTTATTTGACAAAAATTGCCATATTCCAGAAGCCATGTATGACAAACAGCCTTTCTGTTGAGATTACAAAATACAGTGAATGCTATTGCTGAGTGCCATCCAATGGATAAGCAGGTATCTTCAATATGGGAAGCGGCACAAACCTTAGTAACAGTGTATGACAAGTTTCAACTTGTTCAGTACAGTCAGTCTGGTGTGACCTATGATTGAGAGAAGGTGTGTTTTAAAGCGTGCCCTAAATCATCCTTCATCATGACAATGTTCCATGTCACACATCGCTTCTGGTATATGGCAATTTCTGTCAAAAACGTTACAGTGTGACTTCATCCACCTTATTCGCCAGTTCTGGTACTGTGTGACTTCTGGCTCTTCCCCAAAGTCAAAATTATTTAGGACATTGAGGCAGTCACAACAGCACAACTAAAGACACTCACCAAAGAGGACTCCCAGAACTTCTTCAGAAAAATGACAAGAATAATGGGATAAGTGTGTTCAGAGTGAGGGGTATTTTGAGGGGGATTAATGACAAATGTGTCTTTTACTGTAATACATTTTTTTACTTTAAACATTCACTGTATTGTTTGATCACACCTTATATGTGCTTTCACCCTCCCAGATTGCTGCTCAGTGCTTTTTTTGCATAATTGTGCTCTACTTAGATTGTGTTGATTTCACCTAAGTAGCCTGATTAATATACTAGATAAGTGGTTTCATCTCCTTAGGACTCAGTTTCCCTTTCTTTGAAATTAGCTAGTTGGACTATATCGTTTCATAAGTCAGTCTAGCATAGTAAGAGGATATGTCAGACTTTTTTAATGCTCAAAATTAAAGAAATAAGAATAAAAGTTCTTTGGTGATAAATACCATAGAATCGTTCATTTAAACTTTTCAGAAACGATTTCACACTCATTAGTTATTTTCTAGTACCAAAATGACTAGTGACCTGGCAGTGAATGTCTCACTCCATATAGCAAATTCCTGCTTATGTTAGAAGTGTGTTGATCATGGAAGGAAGATTATATTTTTAAAAAGTATCTGAATGTAGTTCTTCAAAGAGGTTTTAGTTCTTTAAAAGGGTGTGCAAATGCTGTTCTAGACAAAATAACACTTTCTTTGGGAATTGCAATATTCAGACTGAAGAGATAATAAAAGGAGCCTGAGATCCTGTCTGGGAAAGAAAAGAGCTCCAGGGGAGAAAGGACTGATAGTCAGAACATAGAAACCAAACATTCCATTATTTTCCAGGGGACGGAGAAGCGAGATTTTTTTTCTTAAGACAAAATAAAGACTTTTATAAGACTATCCATTTCTTTTTGGAAAATATTTCAAAGCATTTGACATTCACAGATATTTATAGGCAATATGAGATATTTTTCAGGTTCAGAACACAAATATATTTCAGGCATTCACCCGTGAAGATAGTAGAGCTGTCATAAGCTTGGGCATAGATTGTAGAATGCGTACAACTTGTAGCTGCTTTGGAAACATTGAAATTTAGAAGAAATATATTAGTTTGTGCAGATTTCACCAATAAAAGCTCTTCGGAGGCTGGGAGAACCTGAACATTCTTCTTATAATGACATGAAATTTAAAAGGTTAATGTCTATTAGGTGATGTTAGGGTGTTTCACCATAAGCTGTAACAAATCAAAAAGGGAAAAGCACTCTTGTCTAATCACCTGAAAAATCATCCTGGCACTGTTATGATGAGCTGGTTTAATGTTAAAAGGTCCGAATTCCCTTTTAGAAACCTGAAAATATTGATAAGAAGTGAGTACATTTTCCTATCCACTCATCTTAAACATTCATGAGAATGAGGAATACAGTCATCCGTCAGTATCCTCAGGGAATTGGTTCCAGGACCCCACAGATTCGAAATCCCAAGGATGTTCAAGTCCCTTATATAAAATGGCATAGTATTTGCATATATCTATTCACATCCTCCTATATACTTAAAATCATCTCTAGACGACTTATAATACCTAATATAATGTGAATGCTATGTAAATAGTTGCTATGCTATATTGCTTAGGGAATAATGACCAGAAAAAAAATGTATGTACATGTTTGGTACACAATCATCATAGGCATAACTACATAGTACATGTCATCAACAAGATAATTTTTTTCTTTTTTGAGTATTTCAATCCACATTTGGTTCAATCTGAGGGTATAGACAGAACCTGTGCATGCAGAGGTCTGACTGTATACATGAATTTTCTGTTATTTGTGATGATGGACCATTCTTTAGATGTGTTGTTGGTATAGGTAAGTATTTTATCACCGGTTGAAAGCCCCTTAAAGCCAAGGGCTATGTTTTTTTTACCTCTTTCCAGTAATGATGTTGAGCGCCACTCATCCTTATCAGCTATTTGATAATGTGCTTGGTGTAATTTGAAGTATATTTGCACTTTACAAGTCTATGAAACACAAGCATTTATAACAAGTTATATGGAATTAGAAATCTTAATTTACCAGTATTTGGCATCCAGAACAATTTGTTTTACATTCATCCATTTACTGAAATTTATATTCAACTGAAATTTATTGAGACCCTCTCAGATACCGGGCACTGTGCTAGATGATAGTGGTGAGCAAACAGATCTGGTCTCTAATCTCATGTCTAGTGAGAGACATATATTAATCACAAATTATGACAAAATCAATAAAATGGTAACTGTGCTAAATGCTCTGAAATCATGTCAAAATGAAATAGCAGAGAGTGTGGAAGACACATTCTGTGTCCTAGTCAGCCTTCTATCCCAAAGGAAAATCAATTGACAATAAGGCAAATATTCCCTTATTAAAGTTTAGTTTAGTTAGTATTTCCATCTTGCATCAAGACTGTCAGTATTTATAATAGGAAGCTTAACTGATTACAGGGATCAGGGACAGCCTTCCTGGGGAGTAACTTCTGAACTTATTGCTGAGGAATGAATCTGCAAGTACCAGGCAAACAGCCCAAGAACCAGGCCTTCAAGTGAGGGAACGGTTTGTGTAATTCTGCAGCGCACCTGATGTGGTGACAGGATGTGGGTCCAACGTGGCTCTAACTCACTACTCACTGCATGCCATCTCCTCCCAAGATCCAGTGATTACATATACTTTCCACACGCTCAATACCCATCCCTTCAATAGAAATTTCAAGGGAATGTAATGGTAACAGTGACCAGGCCTGTGGAGAGCCAACCAAGAAAACTCCATCACAGTGGTCCTGGGAAAAGAGATGGCTTAGAAAATGCTATCCATTCTGTAATGAATAACATGCAGAATAGTGTACCAAATGCGCCACTGTCCACAATAAAGGGAAACCAAGTTCATCATAAAGATGGAAAATTAAGTTCTTAATGGAGATTTTCAAAGAAAACAAAGAAAACCTTCCATAGAAACTGAACTCTACCCTCGAAGAAATTACAATAAATGTGAATTAAAAATGGTGACTGGAGGGTCAGCCAAGTGGCGCGGTGGTTAAGCGCTGGTATGGGAAGCCAGTGGCCCCGGTTCGGGTCCCACATGTGAGGGCCAATGACACTGCCCTCAAAAAAATAAATGGTGACTGGAGAATGAATAATGAGTACCCAGGTGTGCTACCCAGCTCTCCCCCAAGAAGAACGTGCTTCTGGAGCAGGTAGGAGTGCTGACAACAAACAGCTGTCAATCTTGGATTGCCTCAGCATCTGAGAGCCATTCATCTCTAATCCTAGCCCTCCCCTGGGTGGCCAACCTCTACTGACCAACCAACGTAGGGCTATGAAGGCCTGGCTATTATGGCCCCACCAGGGACAACACTAATAAGTCATTTTACTTCCACAGCTCCCCTTGAGGTTTGTCGATGCTGTCATTTAGAATCACACTGGAGTATGATCTAACCCTCTGTCCAGTCCTGATTTACTCCTCTACCTTTCACACACGTGGATTCCAAGAGCACGACCTAACAAACATCCTTCACACTAAACTCCACCTCAGATTCTGCTTCCCAAGAAATCCAACCTGAGACAAAACGCAACCTCTCCCACAGGAGGTACTAAGTTAGGAGCATGAGATGAAGTTGGAAATGGCAGCATTAGGAAAGAAATTAAAACAAATTATGCTATAAGAGTTAAAACTGCATCAGAAGCAGCAATGTCTAAAATTGACTTGCAGAAAATAAAGTCAGTTATGTGAAGGACAATTTTGAAAAAAATTAGAAAAACACAGTTGAAATGGGCCAAGAAGAAAGCAATTTAAAAAAATGAAGTATTTGGAAGTTTGGTGTTTGCACAGATATGAGGGTTATTAAATCATAGAACCAAAATAATCATGGAATAGAAAAATATAAAATCATAACTTTTTTCTGAAATAGAGGAATATTTGAATCTAAGTGTGCACCATGTTGCCTGAGTTTGGAGAGGTGGAATGCAAGAGAGGAAGAGGGAAAAGTTGGACAAATAAGAGGGAAAAGCCAGTAAAATGTATGTTAATGAGCTGGTTTCTACAGCGAGCACCTGTGTCAGGAGTACAAGCTGCAACACACCTCTGAATAATCCACCAGAAAGCAGGAGGCTGGGCATTTAGTGTTGACTCCCATCCCCCATTGTTGAGGCTGATTGAGGTGGCATTGACTCTGCCATGCCACAATGGTAGGCAGCCAAGAAAACTGCTGGCACTGGAGGCAGCCCTCAGAAGAGGAGAGGCAAATTCAGCTTTTTTGTTTTGAGGGCAGTATCACTGGCCCTCGTATGTGGGACCCGAATCAGGGCCGCTGGCTTCCCAAGCCAGCGCTCAACCACCGCGCCACTCGGCCGGCCCCAAATTCAGCTTTTTGAGGTGGGAAACTGCAAGCATCCTAGGAACCATCTGCATCTAGGTAAATCCAGGTGGACCAAGAAGATACTGGGCAAGGTGTCATTGGCTTTTGAAAATAATAATAATAAATGATCAAGATTGAAACAATTTGGTGAGGTTATTGAAATTCAAGAATGAATACAAATTGCACAGCTATACAAAGGAAAAATCTCAACAATAGAAAGAAAGGATAAACAGATCATCATTTGACATTAAATGACAGAAGACAAAGGAACGGGTTTGTGCAGTGTGGTAGGACAATAAATAGGTCCAGTCAACAGAATTCTATTGGATAAAATCAACCCACTTCAACCAAATACCCACCCCCAATGGGAACCTTTACCATCAAAGGGCTACTAGTGACCACTGGTCCACGACGCTCGTTACACTTAATACTGTACCCCCTGCACATTGTCTCTGGCACATAGAAGGCACACAGTAAATACCAGCTGAATGAATTAACGTGTGAGTGAAGGTATTTAATGTGAAATAACATAGATAATTATATACACAAAGAGATAGTAGTTCCAATAATTCTGTTCAGAAATATATTTTACAAAAATGGCTTTCCTTCTAATTAAGGGGGTAATAATTCTACTCGAGTCCACGTGGTTAGAAGAAAGCATAGCCTTTCTCCCCGAATGTAATCACTCTCCAAACGTAATCAATAAACCATGACATAGTTTGACAGTAAATCAAACAATAGTGTTGGACATATTTATACACCTCCACATAGAATCACTTACACAAACGTGTGTGTGTACATATGAGGAGGATGCTACTATGTCTTCAATTCTTAAAATCCCAATTAGATAGAAAAATAACAAAATCATAGAACAAATAAATTATAAAATTTAAAAGGTAAGCTAAATTAATAGATACACCATTAATAGATACACTAAATTAAATTGATATATGTACAAATGTATAAACATTAAAATACTACATACTAAAAAATCTAATAAACTCTAATGTCAAAGATGAAATTAAAAATGCCATAGATCAATATCTAGATAATAACAATAATAAGAGCACTCTAAATCCTATAAGGCAGAGCTGAAGCTATGTTCAGAGAAAAATATATAATAAAAATGTTAATTTCATAATAAAAATAAACTAATTGAACATCCAACAAGAATTTTATAATAAAAAGGACTATGTATAAAAATAAAATGATGAAATCAATAAAGATAAAAGTAGAAGTTATATATTATGAAATGATAAGATAGTAAACTTGATAAATTAATCCCAGAATTACTAAAACAAATACATAGCAAGTAATGAAAGGGAAAAAATACATAAAGTTAAGAATCAAATGAGAAAATAACTGCAGATACAGAGAATCTTATTGATAATGCGAAGGTTAAATGAAACACACAATTTTGTATAGAGTACAGTAATTAAAATCAACAATTGCCTTCCAAATAGCAAAGACGCAAATATAACATAATATAAATAGTGCCAGATATCTTCACAGGTAAATTATTTTAAGAAGCATGTGATTTAAATGGCACTGAAGCTACTCTGGAGCATTGCATATAAATATTCAAAGTTAGGAGTTGCAAGTAGGTTCATTGCAGATTTAACAGCAAAAATATAAACAGTATGTAGATGTCCTTTAAAAGAGCATGGGTAGGGCCAGCCGAGTGGCTCAGCTGGTTGAGAGCTCGCTCAAGAGTGTGAACTCTGACCAGCAGCAGTTCGATGCCCAGCTTGAGTTGAACTGACGCTGAGCTGCCAAGAGGTGGCAGGATGGCTCAGCGAAAAAGAATAAATAAATAAAATAAAAGAGCATGGGTAAATAAAGTAAGATTCATCTATATAGGGTGTGCAGGTGGGGCAAGGAATTGGAACATTATTCCAAAAGGTACATCAAGGAAAAGTTCTCCAGAGAAAATGATACAGTAAAGCATGAGCTGTGTTTCGAATGATGAACAGAGTTAGCCACCTGGAGAATGGGCTATGATAGGCTTTTTAGGGAGGTAAGGACATGTATAAAGTTTTGTGGTCATAATCCAAGCAAGACTGATTTAAGAAAGCCTATGAGTGGGTCGATGAGCCTGAGGAAGTAATGTAGGCAAAAGAGTGGGAGAGGAAGTTAGAAGAACTGGTTCAGAACTTTATAATCATAAAGTATGATTTAGTCAACATCATGAAAAAAGCTCCCTTGCGGAAAGCATTACATTCATTATGCACTAAATTGATAAAACTTGTATGTATGCACATGTTTATTGTGAACTTTAATTTTATATCCTTAGAAAACAAGCTAAATCATTAGCCAAGTGATGATCCTGGGAAATTATCTTTTTCTTCATTGCCTTGGCTATTTGATGTTACCGTTTCAATCCTATGTCCAGTTCTGGTCCATGGCCCATGCTCCTATGCTCTGGAATTGTTACCTCCTTGTATAGGACTGAAAAATCACTCCAAAAAAAAGTATTCCTTCTGTTTGTACTTGCTCAACATCCACATTTTGGCCAAGTCTTTATTTATTTTTCTATACTTTACAGGAAGCTTTGTGAAAGTTGAGGCTTAAGGAAGCTCCGTCTTACTTAAACACATATTCTACAAAGCAACAGGCTGCCCCATAGCATAGCACTGGGAGTGGTTATATAAACTGCCCTGGAGCTGGGCCAAAATAAAATTCCTAGGTTTATCTATTCCTGAAAAGTCCCCTTTACCATTTAAGAGTAATTGAGCCCTTCACTTCCCAAGTACACTGTTGAAGAAATATTCCCCTACCTCCTCTACCTTCACTTGGCCCGTTCTGCTCTCACTGCCCTGTTATAACTACCTGTGGTTTTCCTGCTTTCGTTTCAAGCCCAGGGTCCAGATAGTAGTACGGGCTGGAAATCAGAATCATAGCAGCAGGCATGTCATGGGGTCCATTCTATGCAGACTTGTTGGCCATCCACCAGTCTCTAAGAAAGGAACTTGATTCAGTCTTTTTATTCATTAATTATTCAGCAGATGTTTATTAAAAGCTATTATTCATCAAACGTTGAGACAGGTACTAGGGATACAGATATGAACAAGACATAGTTGTTTCTATAACTAATCTCACATAAATAAGATAATTAAACTGATAAAGGCAATAGACTGTGGTGAATGCAATGAAAAGATACGGGAACAAGGAGGGGAGGAACCTGCATGTGGGGAGGCGACAGGTAGGGGAAGACTCTCCTGGGGAGGTCACATAGGATTTACATTATGCACCAGAGAGGGATTTAGCCAGAGGAAGATGGTGTGTGTGCTTGCGTGCGTGTGTTGGGTCTGGTGGATGGGCATGTACAAGTCGTGGGGAAGGCAGTGACAAGATAGCTTGGCACTTTCTGTACCAAAAGGTAATGGGAGGAAGAAGAGCTCGTAATACCTGTAAAACGACCCATTAGTTGAGCTTGTTGATTTTTTAACTTAAGACTTTGAATTTCTCAAAATGAAATCCCTGTATTTTAAGCAATTCAGAAGCAATTCATACATAATAACACAGCTGAGAAACGAACCCTGTGCCTTAGAAATGTTCTTTCGCTTGCCTTTTCAGACAGCCATTCACAGGATGCACTTAATTTCCACCTTTAAAGCAGTTTAGACAAAAGAAGTCCTGCAGGCATATAGAAAAGAGATGAAAGTAAATATTTATTGGCACGACTCATTTTCTGTTAAAGCTGAGCCATACTTTGGGTCAAATAGAGTGAAAGACTTCAAGGATCAAAGGGCTAAATATCATGAAGTGGCCACATAAATTCCAAAGCCATCTTTCATTTTAGGAACATATTAAGGGTGTCTTTGGTGACCTGTAGAAAATTATGCTCTTGCTTTCAATTCAAAATAAACTCTTCCTAGCACTCAAGAAACATTCATAATTTGCTTAATGCCTGCCTTATGCTGCAGGAAAAAAGAACAACAAACAAAAAACACCTAACAGATTGCAGAGAATTCTTAAATGCCTGCAGTTTGGAGTCATTCATTCATTCATTCATTCAACAATCTGTTTTGTGCCTGTATTGTCATGGTGCAAGATACAGGTGGAAAATATAGGAATAATTCCTACTCTGGAGCCTACATTTCTTTGGGGCAGACATACAACAGTGAGTAAAGCCATGAATAAAAGCAAAATCTAACAAATGCTATAAAGCAAGTAAATGGGGTGATTGGATATGGAATAACTTAGGGATGCCACATTAGCTAGGGCTTAAGGGAAAGCCTCTGTGAATAAATGACATTAAAGCTAAGGCTTGAATCCTGGCTTTCTCTAAGTCTCAGGTACAGTATGTAAAGTGGGATAATAATAGACACCATCCAATAGGACTTTGGAAGGCATCAAATGAGATAATGCATGCAAAGAATCAAGCTTGGTGCCTGACGGTTAGTTCTCAATAAATGTTATTATTCAAATAGATACTGTCATTTATAGAATATACCCCTGCACATTTCCCTTAATAAAATATACTGAAGCTCACAAAGGAACACCCACACTGTGAAGGAGGGATGTGCATTTAAAAAATCTGCTTCTTTCCAGAACTCTGGGATTCTGAACGAAAATGTAGTGATAACCCACTGCTTCATTAAAAATTGCAAATTAATTTGTATCAGCTCATTTCAATGCGAGACCCGCCTGAGAGAAGGTGAGACAGAGATAGAGTGGGGCAGGCGCCAGGAAGCAGGGGCAGGCTCTGTGTGGCTGGTCTGAGTTTCATCTTTTATGCTGACCAGAGCTCCAAAAAACAAGCCATTACCCTCAAAACACTGATTTCCAGAAGGCCTGGGTCCAGCCGAGTGGCTCAGTTGGTTAAGAGCTTGCTCAAGAGTGCGAGCTGAGCTCTGAGCAACAGCGGTTCGATGCCCAGCCTGAGCTGAGCTGCCACTGAGCTGCCAACAGGTGGCAGGATGACTCAGCTAAAAAAAAACAACCCAAAAACAAAAAACAAAAAAACCCACAAAAAAACAAAAGGCCCTGCATCTAAAGTTCAGGTGAGACATTCTACATGTGGTTTGCTAGAACCTGGGCTTTTTCAAGTGTGCTGAGGACACATGCTGAATTAGACATGTATGAGGACATTTGGCTCAGATGACCACTAACATTTGTGTCAGTTGTGCCCTTGTGTCTCCCTGTGTTCCTCCCCATCCATGTGTTTTAATAAACAGTGACAATAATGGTAACCACTATCTGTATAAAACTTCACAGCTCATAAAGCACTGCTTGGTCCATTGTCATAATGGGTCTGATAATAATCCATTGAAATGTTAATTATTACCCAATATTCTTGAAAGGAGGGGTGATTGTCTGAAAATCACCTAGTTGTAAGGACAGACCAGGGGCCTGTTACCTGTCAAATTGCTTTCGCTTTGGGAACATAAATTCTGATTTTTGTCTTTTATTTTTACGTAGAGAGACAATGCATTTACTTACCGTTGCCATCTTCTACAGAAAACATTGAGACAAGATTGACAACCCAATTCGCCTCTGTGCAAATATGCCGGGCAGTATTTAGAGCCTAGTGTGATTAACGCTCTACCGAATGCACTGGAGAGACCCGCTTACTATATAATCAATTCTCTTTCCTTTCTTGTATCTCGGCTTCTGGGGAGTCCTGAATACATTTCAAATTGGTTTCTGACACAGCTATCATCTCTTCTCTTCATAAATTTTCTTCTTTTCCTTTTTTTCATTTTCACTTTCCTGTGGGTATGTATATATCTACATCGATAACTACATCTCTGTGTGTTTCCACAACTGCAGTCACACGTTTATCTTGGTGGCAAGCTGCCTCTAGTCTAGTCTAGAAGCCGTCAGGACATAAAAATTATAAATATGTAGTAGAACTCAAAGCAATTGAGCAACTTGTGAATCTAGAGAGAGTATTTTGGCATTGCAAAGTAAAGCCATCTCTTTTTTAGCATATTAGCCGTGAATAAAGACATGGATGTAAGTTAGTTTGGATTTTGTGTTAATTTCATTCAGATCTCTCTTCTTATTCTCAGACTGTAAAAAATGCTACTTTCTTGGGGGAGTTCCTGTAGTACTCCTACAGAGAAACACAGAGGCTCATTGGGATAGAGCTTCTAGTTATTAATTTAAAAAATAAGAAATTTTTGTTTACACAGAACTTGGATGATTCATTATTAATTTGTCAAAGCATAGTTGCACTGTACACAAATTACTATTATGCTGATTGACACACTTGGATGACAAAGTGGGGAATATATTATGTTTCAAAGACAACTATAAATATGCAAATCAAGGATTTTAATAAAGGTTTTCCTTTTGATATATAAGCAGTAAAAATTGAAGTATCTGATTTTGGAGTGCAAATCTCAAAGATTCTTCTTCTTTAGAAATATCTCACCTGTAGAGAGCATAGTTCATTGAACAAAAACCCTCCCCAGGTGAAGAATTCCTTGTTGATTTTGCCTCTACTGGACCTTAACACTCTCTTTCCCAAAGGATTGAGATAAATGTCATGGTAAGCTCCTAATATGTCTCTATTTCTTTATTAATTTAACAGAGATTTGTTCAGCACTGAACCTCAGAAACCATACCCCAGACTGTCATAATAGTTTACTGTCTAAACCAGGACACTTTTAAGAGCCATGCAGGTATTATCAATAATCAAGCTAAGAGACATGGCATTTGGAGCTTTGGTGACCTTTTTCAAGGTCACACAGATGGTAAAGAGCAAACAGGAAGCCTGGGTTTATGTTGAATATCTTTCCTGGGACTTTATATCAAGGGCAGTGTTAAGAAATTTATTTAAAAATGTACTGAGTAGCTCATAGACTCGGAAAAGCTACACCACTGGGTCAAATGAAGCTTAAACAGTAAAAGTTGAAAGCTAGACCCCAACCAGCCTGGTGACAAAACTGCTAGTCCCACAGAGCGTTTGGTCCCATATTTTGTGTTGCTTCCAGGACCTCCACCGAAACTGCTATTTTATTCCAGAAACTCCGTTTCTCACTTATTGTTCCACACTGAAGTTTAGCCTGTTGCTGTTTCTGATATTTGGTATCTTGGTCCCATGTTTAAGTTCCATTTGCAAGAGGCTGGGAGAGAGTGGACCAGCAGAGAAAATCCCCAAACAGTGGAAAGGTATTCAAAGCTGTGAGGCAGATAGAAAATACAGAGGGCATGTGCATGCACATGGTACCCCTCTCAGGGTCGGTGTGATGATCAATTTAACAGATGAGAAAGTCCTCTTTAAAGGTAAATGTATGTATTCTTATTCACCGTCCCCTGCTCTAATCTTATCTCCATTGCACTTGCTAATTTACATGTCATTTATTGTTAGTGCATTATTAGTTCATTGAGAACAAGAAACTCAGTGTTTATATCTCACTACCTCTTTCACAGCCAGTCATATAGAGAGCTGAGAGAATGTTTAATGATACCTCCTCCTTCCTAGTAGGAAGAGAAAATTATGTTTGCAATGTCCACGTTTGAAAGACTAAGCATGATGGCGAGTTAAGGAACATCTTTTACACACCCAGGAAAAACAACACTGGCAGACGTTTCTCCTTGATCCCGGTCTTTCCATTTTCACACATATAGTCTGTGTGTCCATTCCATAGTAATAACTTTGACTTCTCCCAAAAACGTGAGGCTAAAGCAGTATGAAGTATCATGTGACTCAGTGATGAGGAATGACTCCTGGTTGTAACCAGCTAGTGTCTTTTCTTGTGTTTGTGCTTTTGCCAACTCTGCACATTCAATGTTAATGGGCCCATACCCTCTCCATGGGGAAAAAGATAAGGCTGTGACATCGCCATTTCAAGACCACATGGCATGCACACTCAGCACCTCATCCCATTTTTATCTTTGAAGATAGGGTCTCAAAATTAAATAGTCCCAGTCAATACCGGGTCAGCCCTCAAATCATATATGTGATACCAATTTATACTCATAATCATTCTTTGTGGAAAGTATAATTAAAATTCTTGGATTTTTTTTCCTGAGAAAATTGTCGAATTTTGCAGAGCTTTTAAGAAGTAAAGCAGAATACAGATCGTGTCCCTCTAAACACTTTTAGAAACGTTCAACTGTAGTATCTTTTCTACTTATGTTATTGGATATATTCAGATTTGTGGGGGGCCCTAGGTTAGAGATTTAGCAGTCTGATCTTGGTTCAAGGACAAAAGGACTTTCCCAAATTTCCCATGAAGCTAAAATTATTTGTGGTCTACAGTACTTTGGAAATGAAAGTCCCCAAAGCCATTATAGTTCTATTTAAGGAAGCTGGGTATCATTTTCTTGTGATAGGACCCTTAGATGAATGAGAGAATGCATTCTAATTGTTGGTTTAGAATGCATTCTAATTCTTGGAACCGTGTTGCCAAGGTTCCAAGGTTTGGCTGATGAGAGGTTTTCAAGGCCAGTGCTAAGTAACTCTTGGTCAAGAAAACCACATTCAGGCAAAGAAAAATCCCTGAGAGTCTTTTAACTAAAGGTCACATCTTTGTAGCTGTCCCTGGGAGCATATGTGGGTGGTCATGGGTGAGGAAGGGGATAGGGCATCTTTGCATCAAAACTTAGGCTAATGTGTGTCAACACACTGAGAATCATGCATCATATGTGTGGGAACACCTATTAAACAGAAGTAAAGTGAGAGTAGCAGCTGGGACCAGAGAGAGAAAGTAGAGATCTGTCTTCTGATGAGAGTCAGGGGTAAAACATTACCAGGGTTCCCTAGAAGTGTTCACACGCTCACCTCTGGCCGGATCTTGGTGCCACTGTGCCTTTGTTTCCAAGAAGGGATTTTTGAGGAAATCAGGCGCTCATGATTCCTCTATTCTTTTAAGCTCTAAGGAGGTGGACACCAACCTGAAGAAGGAAATTCACCACATTCTAGTTTTAGTAACATACACACACCAGTTACTGCATTTGAAATGAAAAATTTAAAACAAAACCATGACCAAAAGGAAAAATAAAGTTCAGGGCCAAAAACCCCCTGCAATTTGAGACTCAAGATATGTCTGGAAAACAGCAAATTAGCTATTACTTAAATTTCATCTTAGCCATATTTTGGAGAAGTAATACAGGAATTAAACTACTCTGAAAATATGCGCTTTTTTTTTTTCTTTCCGAATTAGAGATTCCAATTCTATATGAAAGAGCTCCATTTCCCCAGGTTGAACATGCTCTAGTTTGGGAGGTTTCCCTGAACATCCTTTGAGTCTAAGACTCTCATGTGCTGCTGGGTGATGTAGTGATAAAGCAGGTGAGAGCGGGGGAATAAGGGCGCCAGTCATGTTCCACTCAGGAAGGCTTTGGGTCCCTCAGTCCCACTTTAACCAAAAGCACTACATTTTGAAAAGTGCTGTCATTGGATTTCCTCTTAAGATTACTGAGTTAGTACTAGGGTGAGGTGAGTGAGGCATTTACTTTGGACACAAAATTGAAGGAGATGCCAAAAACTGTTACTGACGTAAATACTGCTTGACATAATCCATTAAAAAAATCAAATAGGTAAACTGTGGCTGACAGCCTGGCCATTTGTCTTGTAAATAAAGTTTTATTGGAACTATGGCTGGCATTAGGGTGAGGCTAGGAGGTAAGGTCCTGCAAACACAGGGTTGGATCCTACCTTTATTTACAATTTTAATATTTGTTCATCATGAGTCATGCATTTATTATTATTTTTATATTTTACATGTTGCACTAAATATTATCTTAATTACTAAGTTTTTTCCCTTAAATTTGGCATCATTGCTAAGGTGAGCATTTCACTTCCCTCACCCTAATTTTGGGTTTCTGATATTTAGATCCCAGATTAAATTTGAGCAAAATATGTGCTTAAAATTTTTGTAAATCACAGCCCTAGAATCTGAACAGTGACATTATGTTCAGAAAAGAAGGAAGGAAAAATGAAGGAAAAAAGGAAGGAAGGAAGACATAGTGTCAGCATATTACATGGGCCCAGTTATAGTCTAATCAATGGTCATTTTCTTTTCCAAAAGACTTGGTTAGGCATCATCATCATAACGTCAACTTTTCTTTTTCTTTTTCTTTTTTTTTTGTTATTTCAGTACTTATCAGACACTATGTTGTCATATTTTAATATGCTTAGCTGCTGCCCCAATACTCTGGCCTTCTTGATGTCATTAAATGTGCTTTATTCACTTCTGTATCTGCAGAACCTGATTCAGTCTTTGGCACATAGTGGGTACTCAGTTAACATTCATTGAATAAAGAAGAGTGTACATGTAGAAATATTACTATTCATTTAAAAAGAAATAAAGATCCTCCTGACAAGCTATGTGGTTTGAGTCACCATGCCTTAGTCTGTTGATTAATCAGTAATATTTTTCTGGTATTATTTTGTAGTTTTACTTGCAAATCAATCATTTCACGAGATGCATGCAACTGCATATTAATCTTAACCTACCCTCCTCCTTGTAATTGGCACATATTGAAATTTCACATATTTTTGATGTCTGAAGAAGTTTGAAATGTGAATGATTTTTCAGTGAGTAGAGTCAGACTAAGCAAGGACATTCTGTTTTGTATTTTCTTATCCACAAGAAAGAAGACGGTGCCATCATTAAGATAGCACCAAAGGGGAACATTGTGCTGGTAACATTACGCACACTAATGTTGGTGATTATTGGTGATTTCAGTCATTTGCTATGAGAAACTAGATTATTATATTTTTCCATTATGTTTAAGTACATCTGAGGCCTTGTAATTTTTTCTTACAATAAGCAGCATTTAGTTTTGTAATAGTAATGAGGTATTTGCTGTTATACCACTCAAAGTTTGATATCGCCTGAGAAGTTACAGTGAACTTTTAGAAAGTCTCATATTTGGGAGGTATTTAATAACTTCTGCTAGGTAGGTGACAAGTGCCATGCCAGGCTTTAGGGGTGTAGAGATAAATATGCCACAGTCCTTTCTGAAATGCACCAGTGTCTACTGTGGAAGACAGGTATGTCCCCAAGCCACATCTCGGTACATTCCATTCAGTATTTCTTTTGGCACCTGCCACTGAGGTGGTGAGACAAGGTCAGCTCTAGAATTACTTTCAGTCATGAAATCCTTTGTTGTTCTGATTGTGATTAGTGCTATTGGACATAGGGCTAAAGAGGTAAGTACATAAAATTGACTGTAATAAAACATGATTCCCGTGAGGAAATGAATTGATTTTAGTAAAAGAAGGTAAACCCTCTGATGAATAAACAGGGTGCAGTTAGTGAGTTTCCTGGGAGAGAATTTAAAGAAGGATTGAGAGCTCTCAAAGTTCCACCTCACTGTATTTATTTTTATTTTGACTTAAGTCATTCTCAGCTGAAAAAGAAAAAAATGCATTGTTTTCTAGAAAGTAAACTCTGTTGCTAGCATGTTTGTCTCACAAGGAGAAAGGTGATTTAAATAGAGTTCTTTGGCTTTTTAAATTGAACCAACCAGGATTCTCAACCGGGTGTCTCTTATTCCCATGCTGGAGTGAAATGAAGACCAAACTATAATTGGAATGAATACATTCAGAGTGTATGATACAACCTTTGTTGTAAAATTAATCTGCCCAGGAATTCCTCAGGAAAAGTGCATGTCTAGGTCATTGTGAGCAAAGGTGGTTCTCTTCCATGGCATTAAAAAGGTCCAAATGACCTTGAGGCTAAGCTTTCCACTGCGGATCATGGTTCCTGGATTATCAGTATTGGCTACTTCACTGGTTTTCACCCTCACACCCACACCTGGAGGACTTCGGTGGTTGGGTCTGTGAGCCCCCAGCTTGCATGGCATAAACTGGTATAACAGTTTCCTACATAGATGAATTAAATTTATTCTACGCCAACTTCTCCACTGAATATTTTTTTAAAGCTAAGAAATCCCCTACTGCTACATATAGATTGGAAATGTGAGAAGAAAGATAAATGGAAAACCGATATGATGAATATGCACTCAATGAGATTAACCGGAAAAATTCAAATTAGGATAATGTTCGTCAGTATTCAATATAGGTTGACAATTTAAAAAAAAATGGTAATAACCAATTTGAGCAAGGATCTAGGAAGTTACACACTCTCATTTACTGTCATAATGGACAATTTGGAAATAAGTACCAAGAGCTATAAATATGTCTATATCCTTTAAGCTGGTAGTTCCATATTTTGGGAATAAAAATAAGAAAATAATTAAGGATATGAACATAGATTTAAATTAATGTTTGATTTTTTAACATTTTCATGTGTAATCATTAAAAATAGGAAACCACATAAATATTTTTAAAATTTGAAATATTAAATTCAAGGTGATTTCAGTGGTTTTCTTTGAGATGGCACTCTATTTTTGGACTTTGTAACATCTTAAGATGAAAACCATTTGCTTTTGTTGTAGAAAAAAATACATATATAAAAAGCAAAATATATGCTAAATATTTTTCACTGTCAATAGAAATTTTAAATTATAAAGATATCTAATCTTGAAGGATTTGGACACACCCTTTTTGAGGCAAATTACAAAAATTTACACAGGGAGTGATATCATGATATTGGATGACAATTGTAAAAGTTTTAGTTCTTCACCAAATGTCCAAGTTATTAACATTCAATACAAATGTAGTCAGTATTGCTGGAGGTAAATGGAGGAAGGACTCTAGCCTTAAAAAAATAAATCCCTCATGAGTTCATTTTGCTGTGGGAAAATAAATGGAAAAATAAAGCCTATGCATTTTGAAACATATAAGTGTTGGAAGAATTCTTGATATTGGCAGCCCCGTTAAAACCACATCACAGCAGTTGCCACAAGGTGATAATCATGCTGGAAGAATTGTCAGACCTATTGATGGAATGGAATAGGCGCTCAGAGATTTAATATGCACATCTTTAGAGGAGAAGGATTCAGAATTCTCTGTCTTTTGAACCCTGCTCTCCTCTCCATGCACAGCAGCCCCAGTCTTAAGTCAGGCCCTAATGATCTCTCTCTTCCACCATGACAGTTGATGCCATGTCACAATTTGCAATTATTCTGAGATATGAGTTTGAACAAAGCTTTGTGAGGCTGCTGATCATTTTTAAATCGAGTCTCATTTCCAAAGTGCTGTGTTGCTGTCTTTTCATTGACTAGGAAACGTTCTAAATGTTGGCGCTTTGTAGAAAAAAAACTGTTCATCTTCTGAGAAAACAAAACCTCCGTGTAAGTTTGAAAGGTGAATAACTTCTGCATGGGTGAGAATGTGTACAGAAAATATGTGACTCATCACAACTCTGATTCCTGAGAAGATCAAGATTCTCTACCAACTATTTCTTATTGTGGAACGTGCTTCATATTAAGTCGGTAGGGAAGGCAATGGTCTATTGAGCAAATATGTGAACAGTTAGGCCTATCACACACTTTATAGCAAATGTAATTTCAAATTTCCTTAAGAGCTAAATTGTGAAAATGTAAATAAACAGGAACCCTCACAGAAAAATTAAAGGAATGTTGAATTGCTTTTAGTGCGGAGAGGGTTTTTTCAATATAAATGAAGTTTTAGGGGGAAAAAAATGGATACAGATGACTAAAAATACTATAAAGCACTAAAAATCCCAATTTTAAAGTGCACTAATTGTATGAAAGGATTTTACAAAAGTAAAGTTAAATACAATTATGCAAAATTGTGTTGAGGATTTGGGTTTGAGCCTGTCCCTGTGGGGGCCCGTGTCATAGTCCCTGTTCCCTTTATCTGTCCATTGCCTGGACTGCCGGGTGTCAGGCTTACCCCCTGCCCAGGACAGCCCACTAGAGATGCCTGGATAGGTTCAATATTTTGTTTATTCAATGTTTGTACTTGTGATCTACCCATAATGACAAATCTAGCTCAAGTTCCATTGTATAAATATGCCCTATAAACAATGGTACCATTAATACTTGTCCATGCGTTTTCTCTTGCATGTACCTGGACGTTTTCTAGGATGAAAATTTCCGTATCATAGGGCATGGACCTTCGTCTTTAATTGATATCGCCAACTAAGTCTCCCAAGAGCTTTTGACATATTTCTTTAAATAGTGCCAATCTTATGGAAGTGAAATTGTACCTCATTTTCTTTTTAGTTGGCATGTACTGCTACAGTTGTTTAGGCTTTGCTAGTTACTCATGTAGCTGTCCAGTCTTTACAATCTGGCAGAGACATTTCTATGTTTCTGTCCATTAGTGTTGATATGTCTCTATCATTTTCATCAATTTTTAGAAGTTCTTTATATATTCTGGACACTAATATTTTGTGAGGTATATGCATTGCAAGTATTTTGTTCCAGTCTATGACTTATCTTTGTGTGTGTGTGTGTGTGTGTGTGTGTGTGTGTGTGTGTGTGACTTTTCAATTTTTCTTTTTTTCCTGGTGTCTTAAGGCAATGCCAGTTTTAATTTTAATTAAATGTATTAGTTTTCTTTTTGATTTCTGCTTTTATTGTTTAGGCACTCATAAATCCATTCTCCGGCGTATCTCTTTGGCAGTTTTACACATCTAATCATTCTTTTAAACTTTTAATTAACCTAGAGTTGATATTTTGGGTAAGGTGTGAGTTAGGAATGACATTTTATTTTCTTTCATTTAGATAACCAGTTGTTCCAACACTATTGAACTATTTATTCCAACAATGTGCAATGTTTTTTACTTTTTATTTCCTTTCATGCGTGAGTCTGCTTTTAGACTTTTAATTCCTCTTCATTGTTCAATTTATTTTTCTGTTTCCTACTACTCCACTGACTTAATAGCTTTATTATAAATATTAGAAGCATTTTTCCACATTGTTTTCTGCAAAATTGTCTTAGTTATTCTTACCCACTGCTGTTTTATATAGATATTTGAATTAACTTTTCTAATTTCATAAGGATCCCTGTTGGAATTTTGAGTGTAATTGCATTGAATTTATAGATAAATTTGAAAAAGACTTTATAAATTTAGGTAGAATTCTGTATCCAATACTGTGACACTTCCTATTTCATTAATTCACTTACATTATTGCTCTCTATTTCCTCCTATAGGATTTCTTTATTATGTCTTCAGTGCAATTCCATGTGAGCTTAAGAAGGATGTGTATTCTGCTGTTGTGGGATCAAGTAGCCTAGTGATCCATTATATCCAGTAATTGAGGTGTTGCTGAGTTCAACTGTGTCCTTACTGATTTTTTGCCTGCTCTATCTGTCCACTTGTAAGAAAAGGGTGTTAAATTCTCCAACTATAAGAGTGGATTAATCTATTTCTCCTTGCAATTCTATCATTTCTTGTCTCATGCAGTTTGACACACCCTTTTTTAGGAGTGCACACTTTAAGGATTGTTTGTGGGTTTTTTTTGCCTCTGGTAGTTTCATATTTTTTTCTTAATAGCCAGACATGTTGTACTGCCCCAAAGGCACTGCTGTAAACTGAACTTTAATCATGTGCTGGTGAGTTTTAGTGGGAGGAGAAGGGTTCTGTAGTCCTATGATGAGGTCTCAGACTTTTAGTGAGCCTCCACTCTGTGAACTTTGTATTTTTCATTCCACCCCCTCCTCCTATCCCCCTTAGTTGAGATGGGGTGGCTGGAATGCACTGGAGTTTGGGGTATTTCGTTTCTCTCAACTCAACAAAGCTCTGAACCTACCCAGTAGGTTAGGGTCTAGTAAACTAGTTTCTCCTAAGCACAGGCCTTGTTAAGAAGAGAATGATGTGTTATATTTCCAACTGGTTTCATTCTTCCCCTCCTCCCACCCCCCCATGGAAGCGTGTGTGGATTTTTTCTCCAGTACTTACTGTGAGAACCTGGTTGAGCTCTTGGAGGAAATTCTCACAAAACTGTGGGTGCTCCCCATGACTGGGTCTCTCTAGAGCCTTTAACTCTCAAAGTTGTCTACACTGAGCCTCTAGGAATTCATCACAGCTCAGGCTTTCCTACCATTAGCGCTGGTTTCCACTGAGATGTCCACTCATGAGTTTCAGCTCTGCTAAGCCATGGCTTCCTGAATGTGCTTGTCCCTCGCCAATTAGGGGACACAGTTTGCACTGGGTCCTCACCTCTCTCACAGATCCTTGAATTGTTTTTAAGACGGAGTGGTGACTTCCTAACACAG
Organism: Aselliscus stoliczkanus; assembly: GCA_033961575.1. Classification (NCBI taxonomy): domain Eukaryota; kingdom Metazoa; phylum Chordata; class Mammalia; order Chiroptera; family Hipposideridae; genus Aselliscus; species Aselliscus stoliczkanus. Next base: position 36,441,535 of record CM066730.1, on the reverse strand, counting down.
GAAAGCAGAAACACTGAATCCTCATTTTTAATGTTAGAAGAAAAGCAGGTATATGAAATCTATCTATGAGATTCAAATTACAGACATTAATACGTGTTATGTTTTCTTTTTCAGCATTTGTTATTGTTATTATTATTATAGACTTTAAGTTTTTATTATTTCGCTATATATTAGTTTGTGATTACTTTCTTTTTCATGTTTATGTGTTCAGTTTTTGGGGACTACTTTGGAAACTAGTAAATGGGAGTGGCAGAAGTTAAAACACACCATGGGTTATTGACTTGGACTCAGTTTTTGCGCTTGTTTAGTAGACAAAAAAATATACTTGCCTTAGAAAAGTCAAAGATTAAATATTATCTGGAAATTATACCTTAAGGAAAAAAATAGATTCTGACCATTTAGAGGACACAGTTTAGAATTAAGGACCAGAAGAAATACATATTACAGTCATGACAATCTGGCTTAATACATTAAGCTTAAAAACAGGGATTATATTAGTATCTTTGTAATTAGTGTTCTCTTGCAAGAAAATTACTGTTTTACCAGAATAGAGTAAATGTGAGAAAAATCCAAGAAAGCACTTAAAATTTTGAAGCATGGAAGTCAGTGCAACACAATGGATCATATAGATAAGAATTTTTGAATTGCTTAGTGAATCAGGAAGCTGGTTGGATTAATTACATTGAAAAGGCCAATAGACTCATTCTTTCCAGGACCCATACACCCATTAAGTTTTTATGTCACCACCACTCCAATCAAAATCCAATTTTGAATGTTACCAATTTCCTCCAATTGCCAAATATATCAGCAATTCTTCATTTTATTAGAGCTACTAGTAGTTCTAAATTATCCCTCCTTGAAATATTCCCCCCCCTTGGCTTCAGGCCACCATTCTCATATCTTGTCTTAGCTATCTTCGTATGCTTATCTCTTTCCTCACACAGTCATCCAGCCCATTACATTTCAGTGGAACTTGTGCTCTGATGATTCTCAGATTGTACGTCTTTGACAACTTTTCCCTGAAATCCAGACTCCAAAGAGAACTGCCTAATTGACATTAACCAAATGTGTCCCAAATGGCACCTTGACCCTGAAACCGCTTCTCTAAATCTACAACTTGCAACAGAAGTTAGTCACATGCCCCATCTTCTGGCAGCTCTGTTCAGAAACCTTGGAGATACTCTTAAGTTTCTCCTTTTTTTCTATTCACACTTTAAATTCAATCCTTCATCAGTCTTGTCATCTCTGACTTCAAAATAAATCCTGAATCTGACCCAACTTTTACCACTCCAGCTCTCTGCTCTTCACTCATCATCTGTTCTGTGGTTTATTGCAATAGCCCACAATTAATCTCTCTCCTTCTTTAACCACATTGCTTTGTCGCAAAATTACCAAAGGAGTTCATTAAAATGTATGTCCCATGATATCACTATGTCATTACTCTACTCAGATCTCCAAGGGCACAACCTCCCAGTCAAAGTCAAGTTGCATAGGATGTGATACCCTTTTTGACATTATCTCTTCCCACTGTTCCTTTGTCCCCATCCATCCACCACACGGGGTTCCTTGTCCTGCCTCCAAAAATCAGTTCTGGTGACTTTGCATTTACTTCTAACTCTTCTTAAAACAACTTACCCCAAGTATCCGAGTGCCCCTTCTCTCATGTGATGCCTCAATTATCCTGTAGTTTTCAATGTTTTTTCATCAGTGACAGAATCACTAACAATCCAGTAAAACAGTGTGTGCTCAGCTGTATAATTCCTCCCCTTTTATTAATTTCATTCATACTGCTTCATCATTCTCTTACATGTAATGATTTTGTTGTTCATGGTCTCTTTTTCCCCGTTTAGAACGGAAGTGCGATGATGGCAGAAGCTGAGACTATCTTCAGCGCATAGAGTACCATCTGGCATCACGGTAGGTGCACATTATATATTTCTGAATGAATGGTTGACTATATGAATACATATTTTCTATTTATGATATAAGCCATGAGTCAGGAAATGCTTGCATTATGTACAGGTAGATTCATATCAATAATATTAGTAAGATTTACTCTTTGGCTTTTATATTAAATCACTTAATCTATGTGCATTACAAAATTGCATTTATGTTTTTTTCTGAACTGAAATTTTTGTTTTATTCTGTTTTTTTATCTTTAAGACATATTAGTTCTTCAAAATGATCACATGGTGTTTTAATGTGGCTATTTGAGAATTTAATGTGATTGATACCCTACCTTTGTACTGGATAAGATTTTTATAAAATCTGTTTGCTTGTATTATCTTTACATTTAGCCTTACTTTATCTCCTTGTCAGTCTTCCCCCTTTATTTCAAGATCCCTAAATATGTATTCTCTATTTTATTACATTTGTCTATGGTATCTAAACTTCAAAACTAGGAAGAGGTACACACATATCCATACGTAAAGATACAATTTATAGATCTCACAGTGGCAATAAGTGAAGTATATGGACATTATATTTTATTTGTAATTTGTCAACTGTTAAAATTATGTGAAATTTCAACTAATAGGATGTATTGTCTAAACATATATGTAACTTTGATCGTCAACCAAAGAGTTAATTCAGCAAACATGTATAGTGAATAGAGTGACTGTTTTGAAATGTTCTGACTTTAAGTCAAACGCAAAGGTTTTAATAGGACTCTATTGTCCACTTTTCAATCCTTATAAATAGTACTTTATTCTTAGCGGTACTATCATAAGCACCCGCCTATCCTCTCTTCCAATGTGAGAGCTTCTTCAAGGTGGACTATGTTTCATTCTTTGGTGTAACCAACGTGTAATGACAGCAGTGTCCTGTTGTCTAATATGCACTCTTAAATTAATGAATTTTTCACTGGAAAAATAAATATTTTCCAGATTTTCTATTTTATTTTATAGCCTAATGATTACATTGTTTGAATTACGATATTTATAAAGTAGATCTTATGAATACTAAAATTAAATGATGGGATCGCTCACAAAGTTTTCCATCAGAGAGTAAAGCAATGGCTGCAGTTCTAAGTGTAACCCCATTTTGGACACAAATATCAATCTGCTTCAAAGTGCGATTTGGTTTTATGATTTGAGATCTGAAATTCTGATCAGTTAGATGGGACTTCTGAGCAAACCTCTATGAATGGGGAGATTGTGTGATTATGTTCAGTGATAAAAGATGTACACATGATAAATTTATTTAGTAGACATGTGAAGAGAGATGTTTCTATTTTATGGAAAGAAAACAAAGAAAAAAGGAAGGATTAAATTCAGTGGTTGTTTTTCTTTTGTTTTGTTTGGGGGTGAGGTGTTTTGGCCACTGATAAAAGATATCTAAACACACATAAATGATAATTTCAAAGAGTTAAGTTGTACAGATTTTGACAGACATAAAGACAGAGATCAACAGTAACACTATCATAGTAGGGGACTTCAACACCATTATCACCAATGGACAGACCCTTTAGACAGAAAATCAACGCAGAAAGAGGGGCCTTAAATGATACTTTAGACCAGCTGGACTTTGTTGATATTTTTAGAGCATTTCACCCTGCAAAAACAGAATATACATTCTTCTCAAGTACACATGGGACATTTTCCAAGATAGACCATGTTAGGTCACAAAACAAGTCTCAGTAAATTTAAGAAGATTGAAGTCATATCAAGCAGATATAAAGGAAAAACTGATGGTTGCTGGCTGGGAGGGAGTGGGGAAGAGGGAGAGGGAGAAGGTTTTGGACAGTGTAGGTGGGACTACAATGTTGCCGCAGGGATATGGGGGCAGTTCTGGGAATGTAATTGATAATGTTGTGAAGAGACTATTATGTTGTGTGAAATAAGTCAGTCGGAGGACAGGTACCATGTGATCTCACTTGTGTGTGGAGTCTGAAGAGCTGAGTGAACAATCAAAGTAAACAGACTTGTAGATGTAGAGGAAAAACTGAGGGTGGCTAGTTGGGAGGGGGGTGGGGGGATGGGGGAAGGGGAAGGGAATAGACAGCATAAATAGGCAACTACAATATTGCCACAGGGATACGAAACACAGTTCGGGGAATGTAATAATGTTGTAAAAATTTTGTGGTGTGTCAGATAGTCACATGTCCTGTTAGGGAGACAACTTCATGGATGGAGTAGAGGCTTGATCACTGCACTGTACACCTGAAGCTGATGTTGTATAGTATTGTATGCCAACTGTAACTGAATATGTGGGTGGTCACGGGATGTGGAGTATACTGTGGAGGGGAGTCAGGGGAGTTGTGATAGATATGTATGATATGGTGGGGAGTGGGGTGGCGAACTGGGGGAGGGGGGTTGTCACTTTGGGGGGTAAAGAGTATAACTATTGCATTGTGTTGTTAAGTTAAATTCTTATGACATACATGAAATTTTTTGAAAAACTATGTTGGAAAACAAAAGTCAGATTAGCTCATGATGAAATCTTCTGCATGTTTATGTTCAACAATTCTGGAATATCATGTAAAAACCTGCTAGAATTTCTAATTAAATGTACGCCAGATTAAAGAATCTTCTGCCAGTTTTTGTTCTTCCAATTTTATAGGAAGAAATAGAGGCATGGCAAAAATATGTAGATTCCTCACCTAGAAATGTTTCCCTTTTTTTGAGGGCAGTGTCACGGGCCCTCATATGTGGGACCGAACCGGGGCCTCTGGCTTCCCAAGCCAGCGCTTAACCACTGCGCCACTCTGCTGGCCCTTAGAAATGTTTCAGAGATTCTATTTCATGATTTATTTATAGATTTTTGTCTCACATACTTTTGCACGGTACTACAATTGTTTTAATGAAAGTCTCTATTGTCAGCTTGCCTCCTCCAACAAATAAGTGGATTTTATGGAGGGAACACAAATAAATAAGATTCTAACCCATCATCATTTTCTAAACTTGGATACTTATGCGTACTTTTATCCACTGTTGAATGCTAAACTGTAATTTTAATGGGTTGTAGCAATTCTAAGGATATTCTACCAATTCTAAGGATATTGGTAGAGGATATCTTGCCTCTTGACCCCATGGGACCATTTTGATTCCTTTGGCTCATGTTTCTCTATGTACTTCTTTCTTTGCTTGAGTATCTATTTGTGTATCTACCTGCCATGGAAGCATGACCTCTAATCATTAATAGGGAACTTAGAGGACATTTAGTCAAATGCCTTATATTAAGTGCATGTTCTCTGTGTGGCATTTCAGCTTGCCATAAGAGTTATTGTTAACAGCTGTTATGTTAATGATGAGAGTTCATCCATCTTGAACAGATAATTACTGAGCACCTGTGAATTTCCAGGTACTGAGTTAGGGCCTATGGAAGATAAAGACCTGAATTAGAGATGAACCCTGATAGCTCATTGGCTCCTTCCCATATATTTTGTAGATGTTTTTCTTCTAGTCCAAATGAAGTTTAATTTTTTAAATTGTTTTATTTTCTATCAATTATTAATGTTTCCACATAAAATCCTGTCAATACATAGTTATTAAAATGTAGATATATAGATATAGATATTTTACAAAATATATAAAGAGCCCTGTAGAACTTTAAAATCTCTATATACATTTTTTATTCCTCCTTAACAGGCAGACTTCTCTATCCTTATTATGAGATTAAATTGGACCTTTATTTCTGTGCCTAGAGATTTTTCTCCAGGCATTGGAAGAACAGAAACAGGGCGGCTTTGATTTCTATTAATTCATAGCATTCTTTATAACAAATACTCATTGTTTTAACTTGCATTCACACATTATTTTCATATGACAACTTCACACAAATGATTGGTGCTTATGTGTATAATAGTATTCCTCTGACACGTCCCCTTTTTTTCACCCCGACAGTGTCATTTAACCTAGACACAACCTTCTAAATGTGCAGACCTATTGATTGCAGAGACAGGGGAGAAACTGAAATAGAGGTGGGGTAAGTGAATTGCTGTAGGTTACACAGTGGGCAGCATATTCAGGTGTAAATCAGTCTCAACTCCTACTAAGTACACTAGATGAATAATTATCTGTTAAAGGAAGATGATTTGGAATGCTGCTGTCCATCAATCAAATGCCTTTTGAAACTGGAAGACTAAGCTTTCTCTTTTTCAGAGACAGTGTCTTCATTCTAACTCTGAATCTTTAGTACGAATCAGAGAAAAGTTAATTGTGACAATTTAATGAAATACCTATATGTCTAAGATTCTTTTTAATTGGATACAGTCTTAAGGAAAAAAAAACAAAAACTCCCTTTTTCTCAAGTCAGAATTCCCTTAAAATGTTTGTTTTCAAAATATTCTCTCATATCATTACCAGGGGACTTATATTAAGGTTCAAATTAATATTTTAATTCCAATTAAGATATTTTTTCTTGGACTCATGGGTCATTTAGAATTAAGCTTTTTATTTTTAAATATTGAATTATAATCTAGAGTTTTTAGCATAATCTTATTATGTTCAGCGGATGTGTGATGTATTATTTTAGTTCTTTGAAATCTATATGAATCTATAATTGTCTCATTTGTTGAAAGTACTGTTCTTTCTACATTGAATTACCTGAGCAACATTTTTGAAAATCAATAGACCAGATGTGTGTAGACTTATTCCTGCATTAATTTTCGAGTTTCATTGATCTATAATTTTATGGTGATACTGTATAATTATAGTAAGTCTTAAAATCAAGTAGCATGAGTCCTCCAACTTCGTTCTCATCTTCAAAACTGTTTTGGCTCATGAGGCCTTTTCTGATCCATACTGGTTTCCACAAAGCCCTCTGGGGCTTTGACTGAGATGATATTGTATCTAAAGATCAGTTTGGGATGAATTGACCTCACTGTATTGAACCTAAATCCAAGGACTTAATTTATTCCTAATTTGATTTAGCTGTATCAGCAATTATTTGTTTTCATATAATATAATATGAACACGTTTTATTTAATGTATCCTTGTTTTACATTTTTTATGCTATTGATTAGATTTAAACATCCTTTAATTTCTATTTTGCTAGTATATAGAAATATAATTGATTTTTTTATAACTTACCTTTGTAATTACATATTTGACTCATGGGTTACTTAAGAACATGGAGTTTATTTCCCAAATATTTGGGAATTTTTCAGATATCTTTGCAATACTGGTTTCTAGTTTAACTCCATTGTTCCAAGAACATACCATATGATTTCAATCCTTTTTAAATTTGTGTTTTATAGTTCAGCATATATTAAATATAAAGCAGTTGAAAAAAATTCTGCTAATAAAAGATAACATCATAATGATGAAGAGTTAGACTAAACAAAGAAGCTATATAAACTCTTAAAATATATGCTCCAAAAACATGGCCTAAATATGCAAAACAAATTAGAATGATAAATGGGGAACTGTGCAATAATAGAGAAAATTTTAATACAGCTATGTGTAATGGATGGAGCAATGTACCACCAAGTTTTTTCAGTCTCTATCTAGCATAATTAAACTATTTCTATATTGTGTAAATTCAGCCTAAACCTTTCTTTTAGCCTTTGTCAAAACCTATAGATCTATACGTTTTATATATGTATCTATATCTATATCATCTATCTCTTTGTGTGTGTGCATGTGCATGTGTGTATAAATTTTTAATTGAATTTATTTGAACAAGAGTACCTACCCATAGTACTGCCAAGGTTGAAAGTTTTATGGTTAAATATATGGTATTTCACTCTGTACTTACCATCCCAACAAAAGCATCAAGAAAATACCTACATGTTAACAGGGAAATTTAATCTAACATGCAGCAGTTCTTCAGAGGCCTTGCTATTTTACTCTGTGAGGAAGGCAGGTATTCTCAGCAGGAAATCAGAAGCCTTCTCACTAAGAATTCCCCTGGGGCTCAATGTTGCTACCATGAGACCTGTTGGGATTCGTTTATTCATACACAAGTTATTAGAGGGAAGAGCTGAGCAAACTGCTTTTAGCTACAGTTATATTGCGAGCATAAGGGATATATTTACTTATTAAGGACAAAAAAAGTTTCCAGAAAGTACTGAGTTCTTGTTTATAAAGTGCCCTGTGGGGTAGCATAGATGAAAAAAATAATTAACTAGCAAATTAACTAAATTCTGCTTCAAAGCTTTGATTCAAAAGAGCATTTAATAAGCATTTTGTGTTTTTTTTTCCAATAACAACTCACTGTTTTATTTTTTTCTGAATGCGATTAAGTATTCATTTTAAAAAGATGAAAACTAAACCAACAAATAGGAAGTCTCTTTTAACTTATTTTAAGTTATTGTATAAACTATGTAACAAATACTATATTGGAAACCAAAACAGTGTTAAAAATTAGCTACAACTGTCCTGCCCTAGTATAGAAAATAATTGCATTTTATAACTCTCATAATTGCAAGAGTTAAAGAGAAAAGCAAGATGATTTAGTGTTTACTTTCTTCCAATATTTCCACCCTTTGAGAAAAAAAAAAAACTTATGTTGAACATCAAACTAAAATGTATATAGCCAACCCCCATGGCTGGCAGCATTACATATGACATTCCTGTAATTTTGTGACTATTAATTGAGGATCATTGTCCCCACTTAGCAGACTAACACTGAAGCGAATAGAGAGCTGAAATAGTTCCAGTCTCAAAGTTAGCAACTGATAAAACCAGGGTTCAGATTTAGGCTTTAACAACCTTCTATTATAATGAAACATTTCTTGCTCCAATTGCTACATTGCTAATATCTCTGCTGGGCATAAAGAAACAAGAGAATTAGTCCTTGAGTAATTTAGAGGTTAGAGATTCTTACTCAGCTAAGCAGAGATTTCTCCCAAGAGCCCCCCGAGTTCCATTTGGAAAATAACAAAGCTCGCAAATGGACAGATACGTTTTTCCATTAGAGTGATAATTACTGGTTATGGTAACTGCCGACCTCAAGGTATCTCTTAATGTAGCTTGGCACGTTATCATTTCTTTATTATTATTATTATTATTATTATTATTTATTATTATTATTTCTATTCTAAGCAAGGCTGTTGCTCCATGGAAAGTCTATGTAAAGTCCAACATTTGGAGGACAAACTCTGGAGTTGACCCAGCTCTGCTATTTATTCTGTGAAATGGGCATGTCTGCATCTTCTCTGTGCCTCAGTTTCCAAAGCACAAACTAAAGATTAGAATAGCATTTGCCTTAAAGTGTTGTGGTAGGAATTTAATGAATTTATAAATGACAATCTCTCAGAACAGTGTTTTTTCATATTATAAGTCCTTGTATTGGCTCCCATTATTATGTTTATGGGTAGTAAGAACAAAAAATGTAATTTAGTCCAGTGGATTCATTTATATCTTTCTAACTTTCCCCAAAATGTGTAAGTAAATTCCATGAATATATTCATATTCAACCCCAGTTGTAAAGTTAAAAACAAAAAAAAAATATTCTAAATTCTCATTATAGTATTCTGTTTCATTGTTAGAAATGTTTGGGAAAACAATCTTATTATTTAAAGTTTCATCTAGTGCAACAAAATTATCCATTATTCACACATTGTTACTAAATTAGTTAATTGAGCATGACTTGTAATCAAATCTGAGGTGTGTATTAAATTATTCATGCTGTAAGTAAATTAATGCTCAGAGATTTCACTTTCATTTTTAGAATATTTGATTAGCACTCCTTTACTCTGTAACTTACCCATTTTCATTTTTAAAGGGACATCATTTTTCACAGGTAGACAACTATGAACCCATAAAAAAGTTGGTGTGACTAATTTGAGTTTACCTTGCTTTGTCTTGAAAATCTTTTCAGTTGTTCTTTTTAAAGTTTCTAATTACATCTGAAGCACTGATGTGGTGTGTATCTTTTAAGGGTGGCTTCAGTGTAATGGACCTTTTTTCCCACCAAATGCATCAAAATTTAAGCATCAGCATTGCCTTTGTGTGTCAAAATTGTTTCCTTGTGAGATTATAAATAAATCTACCAATTCATGGCCAAATGACAACAACCAATGTGAGATTAAATGTGACTAGTCTAATATAGTGTAGGGAGTGGGGAGCAATGGACACAGATCATGGCTTCAAATACTTACTTTACTTAGAGTGTCATCCCTGTGTCTACAGAGCCCTATGAACAAGTACACACACACACACACACACACACACACACACACACACACACACATACACAAGCAATATCCTCTTATGGCACTGTAGACAAATTATGTGAAAGAGCTGGTTCTGTTCAATTCACTGAACATTTGTTGACCTCTTCTGTGAGACCCTGACACTGCTAGGTTTTCAGAGTAAAAAGATAAGAACTCCTCTTTTTTTTCTTCTTCACAACCATCAGTTTACAAGGAACGTATTAAGTGAAAATGAAAGATGTATCAGAAGGTAACAGCTCTGTGACATGGTGTTTGGTTCAGGAGAGGGCAACTGGGTTTTAGTGGAACAGGCCCACTTCTCCATGGTCGCGAGGTTCTCGTAGAAGATGTTGCTTGAGACATAAGGAATCATGCTGTCCAGGTATGGCTGTGGGCTTCACAGAAGCAGTGCTGCCTTTGCTGAGTAGCCTGGAGGCCGCACTAATCACCGTACAGATCCTAGGGTGTGAGAAATCAGCCTTCCTTCTGGTGGTTTTCACAGGCCATTCCTGTTGCCTGCTTTCTGTGTTGCCGAGTGTGTGTGTGGAGAGAGAGCGAGCGAGCGGGGGGCTTTCTTGTTTTTCACATGTATCACAAATTGTTGTTAAATGCTGGATATTGTAGTGACTCTGATACTGGTCCAGTATGCTGAGCTTGTTAAAGTTATCTGCATGTTTACATGTTTCCTAACTGGCTAGATTACTTTAGCAAAGCCTTCCCCTCATGGCACTGTGCCTTGTGAAGCACTGGGGTGCTTTCCAGGAGCACAGGGCTGGCTGTGACCCCAGTACCCAGGGGTGGCAGTGGTGGGGCAGGGGCGTCTTTGGCCAGCCCTTTCCCTGGCCACACCCAGCTGCTAAACCTGATGAGTCTCAGGGTGATTGCTTTCCTGTTTCAAACAGTGTTCTGTGCCACGTTTTTTTTCCCCCAAAGCTACTTTGGACCTTGCAAAGACAGTTCTGAAGGTCACTCCTTGAGATTTGTTCTGACCCCCACAAATTCTCCTCTCAGAACTTTCTTTCCCTATTTCTCTCTGGCAAACTAGTCAACCTGAGTTAAATATGCATCTTTAATAAGCCTGTCCCTGTCTCCACTACCTGCCCTGTTTCCGATTGCACTTCTAGGCTTCTACTTTTCCGTACTGTTGCAAATGAAGTTAATTCCTTTGTGGAAAGATTCAGAGCTCTCATCTACAGCCATTTTTCCCCCAAGGCAAAATCTCTGAGCCAGGGTTCTGTTGCCAGGGGCAAGGGCAAGCATGTGTTCTCTGAGTGACACCCCGGCTTTAGGATCTGAGAATCCCCTAGGAGAGGCAGGAGTCCCACGTCACCTCAGTTTACTTCTCCAGGTGTGGCACCATTGCCTCAGAAGCTAAGGCAAGGAGGACCAAGGCCCTAGTATTGTCACAGTCCTATACCCAATGGAAAGCCTTTGGCCCAGGAGTGGGGGTTGGGATAAAGAAGGGTTTCCCCAGCTTTTGGCTACTCTTGCCTGGATCTTAACCTCAGTCACAGGTACCTGGGGTAGAGTGAGAACTATTTCCATCTTTCCATCTGTCCTTCCCAGAAGGACAGGCCCCTGATGGCTCCTGCCGGAAGCTGAGGCCATGTGTGACTCACTGTACTGGTTGCAAATGGCATTTCCATCTTGCTGAGTTGTGAGGGGTGAGGGACAAACTTGTTCTTGATTTAAATGTCACAGCCTCTCAATTTTCTTACTAAATGTTTGTAAGAAAACTTTGAATATGTATTTCTTTACTTGATGTATGCCTTTAAGACCACTTTCAGAGACTTTAATTTTTTTTTTAATGGTACCCAATTTGCTAGGGAACAGCTCTCCACAGCTTCTCCTGCTGCCATGACAGAAGTGAATCTCCCCAGTGATCGACAATTACATGGTTTACAACTTTTTATTCTGTGTCGCATAACACCCTCTTGAATACCTCATGCTATGCTATACATAATATATTGGGTTGTCAGAAAAATCATATATTTTTTTCTATGTTTTTCGTTGCAAAAATGCATCATGATTTTTCCAACAACCCAATAGTTATTTAGCAAACAACACCTGTTTGATATGCACTCGCCTGGATTGATATACTTGAGGGGGGAATGTTAGTTTGGATTCTATCTCTAGACTTTTTACTACCTAATTAATTGTTGCTATAGTGATTTGACTCCTTTGAACTGCTTTTTTATTTAATCTGGCAAATGTAGATATTACCCATCCTCACAGGACTAAAGTAGAAGTAAATGAAATAACATATGTGAGAGGGATTCATAATATCAGTGGAAGATATAATAATGTCAGCTATTCAAATGTAATGTATTATATTAACTTCTTCAAATTTCTTATTAATTATTTATATGGCTCCAGCTAACAGAGTTGAAATTACGTGAACAAAAATTGCATAATTTCGATGGGATACTATTCCTGTACTTCTTGATGATGCCATATATAAGACAGATAGGATTAAAATAAAGATAATTCAGAGGAGGGCCAGCCGAGTGGCACGGTGGTTAAGCGCTGGCTTGGAACGCCAGCGGCCCCGGTTCGGATCCCACATATAAGGGTCAGTGACACTGCCCTCAAAACAAAACAAAACAAAAAACAAAAGATAATTCAGAGGAATGGGGCCAAAATAAAGATGATTCTACAAACCATGTGTAGGATGAGTTCTAGAACTGAAAAATTTCAAATTTTTGAAAACAAACATACAATCTTTTCCTCCAGAAGGCAGAATGGATGGTCGGTGACTTGGATAATGATTTAAATTCAATGTCGTAATTTTCCAATGATGAACACTTCACAGTAATGAAAAGGTATTAAATGTTGTGCTGTTAATGGTATTGAAACAGACCCTGGACAGTCTTACCAGGAATGCTGTCGAAGAGACTCCTGAAACTGAGATTTCCGTCAATCAGCATATTCTTATTAAAAACAACTTGAGGAGAAGCTATGCATTAAATGGGTGATTTTAAAACTGTCTTCAAAGAAACCAAAAATTATATAAAGTTGACTTTCTCAGAGGGGAAAGCAAACACTGGCATGACCTACTGGGATGTCATGTTCTTTTTTCAATCAATCAAAAATATTTGTTGTTTTATATTGGAAAATAACATAGGACTCCTTGGGGGAAAAAAAAAAGAAATACACCATTTAAAACATTTTATAAAACAATGTTTACAGATCAGATTTGTAAGCTACTGGCCTAGATGACCTCTCAAGCCTCTTTGATCTTTAGATTTACTATTCAATGAGGTTTTGGATTAGAAAGTGGGTGGATGGCAGAGCAGGTTTTTCAAACTCAGATCTTTTGTCCTTCCTGAATGTTTCTCTGTTTGATCAAAGTTTTACCTGATTCATCTCCAACTTTTTTTTTTTTTTAAACCTGGCTAATTTCCAACATCTGTCTCATTCTTTATATGCTTTTTTGCATCTTCTCAAGGGCAGAGTCTCCCAGAAAGAAATAGCTCTTCACTGAAGAGGATGTCTGGGGTATTGTTATAAAAAGACTTCATTCTGAAATCCTCATCACCAAAGAGAAGAGATGTTAACCCGGTTTCACCTTTTCTAGCAGAAGGACACAAATGCTAGACTCAGTGCACATTTATTCTGTCATTCTTTTCAGTTCTTCCTAGGCTGACGACTGTAGAGAATGAAATAAGGGATGCTTTTGGCCAGCAAGAAATATAAAGGCCATAAAAAAACCAGCACACACTGCTCCCGTCTCCCATAAAACAGGACCATATTTATTACTTTTGATTTATAATAGAAATGACAATTGCGTATATTTCTTCATGAGTGTATAGAATCAAATGCAGAGCATAAAATTCCCTGAACAATACAGAACTCTACCAATTAAGTCTAAAATTGAATACTTTTCCTTGAGTCTAAGAAGTTGAAAAAATTTCTGATGGGGTAGGTCTCTCTCTCTCTCTCTCTCTCTCTCTCTCTCTCTCTCTCATTTCTCATCTCTCTTTTTCTCTCTCACAGATAAATATACACACAAATTTTTAAAAAATTACCAAATTAATAACCACAGGTTAGAATTCATTATGTCATCTATATAATATAAGTTTTACATCTAAAATGATTTCTCATGATAGTAAATCAAAATATTTCAAGAGTTTCTGGCCCTTTAAAACATTTTCAGAGTACTTTGTCACATACCTTAATTTCAATATAATGTTACAGGAGAGCATTTCTTTTCCTATTTTTTCCCCTTTGTATTCTTATGAATATAAAGATCCTTTTGCTCAGAATAGTCCTTTTCATCAAATAAGTGGAATGTAGGCATGCATGCGTTTTTACATGCAATTTCATGGCATACACAAAATATATCCAGCGATCTCAGATCAAAGAGCCTCTTTTTGAAGAAGATAAAAGGAAAGGAGTGAATGCGTACCCGGCACTGCCTTAACAGCCTATGCTGCTCAATATGCAGCATCACTCAGGGGCTCAAATATACTCTGGAAGTGAGAACTTTGACACTTAATGGGATAATTCATGCAGTCACACAGTCAGCGCCTAGTCCAGCTGAACTCAGTTGACATCTTCTCCCTTCACAGTTTTTTTCATTTTATCATCTGCAGTGTTAATCAAGAGATAATAAATGATTAGCTCACAAATCATACTTCTCCATGAGTCAATAAATGCCGTGAAAAGCATCCCGCCCCAACAACTAGTAGTTGGATGAAATGGATAGGTTTAAATTCTGTGTACCTCATCATACTCACCTGTGAAATGGGGATACAGTAATTTTCCCATGTGCTTTTGCAAGGAGCAAATGATTGAATCCAGAGACAGTGCTGAGAACCCAGGATGCTTGGACAACAGTGACTTTCATAGCATGGAACTTGGAAGTCTCCTAATACAGCCTCATCCCCCTTATTATGTCTCTGATTCTGATGCTTTGGTTCTTTTACCTCTTACTCTGTGATTATGTGTCTGGTATGTTTTGTTTTTTGTCCTCAGAAATTACTTTTTTATTCTCTTTTGCATAACTTTGTGCTAGCATTTCTATAAAAAGACAGTTCAAATATGTTAGCAAATAAGCTTAAAATGAGCCAAGGCAAGTTGAGTGTATTAGCCTATTTTCCTGTTACTGAAGACTCAATTCTCCTGCTGGACAAAGCGGAGCCTGCCCGCAATGCCCAGGGTGCCCGTATGTGGACCTGGTGCATCCATGGGAAATTCGGTTAGTGGCTCCTGACTCATTTATGCAGAATTTAACTATGTTCTGGTGGCATTCTTATAAACCAAGGTTTTAAAAACTGATCACCTTCTATCACTTCTGTCATATATTTAGAGCCTATATTTACTGCCTAGATCTCACTCCTGAGCTATAGACCTGTGTATGTACCTCATCAGATATCTCCTGGATTTCCAGGGGGCAACTCAAAATCAGTATATCTGAGTTTCTTCATTGCTCCAAAATCCTTCTGCCCACTATATACGCCTCATCTCCATTTGAAGATTTGCTGTGTTTCTAGGCACACTGGCAGAAACCTCTAAGCCATCCTGATTCTTCTATAGTTTCCAAATTGAAAATAATAATAATAAAAGTTGAATATTGCAGTGGCCTTCTGATTGCTCTCTCCAACACTAGTCTTTCTCTCTCTCAACCTCAAACCCTACCTACACTACTACCATCATGACATTTCTGATGTGCAAACTTGGATAAGCCTTCTAAGTATCTATCCCTTCCAATAGCCATCCTTTCTCAAGGGCTTTCAATGAATACATTTGCATTTCCTCCCTCTTAGAAATGTGACTCATTAACTCATTAACATGGCACTTAAAAATCTTCCTGACCTGCTATCTGTCTCCTAACCTCATTTCCCTCTTTGTCCCCACACCCTTCTCACCAAAACATGCCCAATACTCCAGCATGTAGAAACACTCAAGTTTCTAAAGCACACCATCATGCGTTTTTGTCTCAGGAGCAGTGTCCTTTGACTAAAATATCTGGGTTCCATTTCTCTTCCTGTTTAGTTTCTTCTGATCATTTAAGGCTGGTTCGTTAGCACCTCCCAGTGAAACCTCTTGACAGCTTCAGCAGAGGTAGGCACCCCCAGAACCTGTGAATACCTTGTATGTACCTCTGTAGTAACTTGTGTGCTTTGACTTCCCTATTTCTAGCTAGCAATGATAATGCTATTAACCACAAAGTGTTGTTAGAAGGATTAAAAGAGGTGTAATGTCTACTTTACCATGTTAATTTGGCTAGGCTGTTGTGCCCAGTATCTTAGTCCAACATTGGTCTAGACATAGCTGCGAAGACATTTTTTTAGGTATGAAAACATTTAAATCACTAGACTTGTGTTAGGCAGATCCCTTCCACAACATGGGTGCGCCTCATCCCATCAGCTGAAAGTCTGAAAAGACAGAGATGCCTAAAGAGGAAAAGACTTCTTTCCCATATTGCCAACAGGTGGTCTCCTGTTGCCTGTAGCTGCCATTAAATAGATTAATATTTCCTTGGAGGAAGAGGCTTTATCTAGTACAGGCGTTGGCAAACTTTTGAGATGGAAGAGCCCCCAGGGGTCAGCAAACTGTGGCTCGTAAGCCACATGCTGCTCTTTGGGTACGTACGTATATGTGGCTCTGAAGTAAAATTGAAAATGAAAATAAGACTATCATAGTTTCATCTATAACATTTTTAAAGGTTATTATTCCCATAATGGTGATTATGTAAAAATATATTCATGGCTCTTGAATAATTTTTAAATTGTTGTGAGGGACAAGACTGACTCTTCCAGGGGTCAGCAAACTTTTGAGACGGAACATATTCAAAGAGCCCATGTGGCTCACGAGCCATGGTTTTCGGACTCCTGACCTCATAAATGTCCTCAGCAGGATCCCGCTGGCTGAAAGAGGATAAATTGTGAATGAATTCAGGATCATGAGGCGTGGCTGCCTGGAGAGGGTGACACAGGTGATGCACCTCTCTGGGGGATGAAGCGAAGAGGTTTCAGAGCTTAAAGGCTCTTCCCTGTGTTAGGTAGTAACTTTAAATCCTCACATGGAGATCCCATCTACATTCTGGACCGGAGACTGCAGGGCTGATATGGGAAGACAGAGCTGTCTTGATGTGTCAGGCCTCTCTCTGTTTTGTCTGGGCCTCTTTATTGCCTACGTCCTTGGTATAAGTGGGAACACTTGATACTAGATATGATCTCTGATGTGTCTAAACCTGGCTTGACAATCTTGTCATTTGTGTTAGCTCAGATAGCAATGAATATTTTGGGCATTTTGGTTTGCCAATTAAAGAGCTAGGTTGGTGATAGAAAAATGGACGATATTTAATTTTCTCCTAATGACCATAGATTATAAACAGTGGTATCTAGATTGGTAAAACAAATCAAGGAACAATTAGCCTGTAAATATTGGACCACCTCATTCCCTGCCTTCTTGTACAGACAAAATTTTATATTTCAAAAAGGAAGGGATGATGTGTAGTAACACATGATTTCTTTAAAAACTCTTTCTCATGAGATTAACACTATAGATATCTGTGGCAATGATACTCTTATTTTTTAAAAACCTGCCTATCTCCAGTGGAACTTTATACCCTTCATTCCAGTAACAGCCCTATGGTAATTCTGAGAAAGAAAAGTATCTTAGGAACCCAAGGCAATACCCCTGAGATGCCTGTCAATCAATGTGAACAATTTAAACAATTTGGTACCTGTTTCTAAATTAGCCAGATAGCATATGCTAATGATCACTTCATTTCATAATAGGCCTGCCAAGATGCCATAAAATAGTCCATCAGGATATGTCACATGTCTTCTCTGAGTGCTAATGAGACTTCTAAACTTCCTATAGCTACATAGGGAAGCGCCAGGTCATGAGTTGAGTGATCTATCTGTACACACCATCCATCTTCCTTCTCCATGGTAGCGAGTCCATTCAAAGTAGCACTTTGCTTTCACATGACATTTATTTTTTTATGATGGTGTGGAACACTTAACATGAGATTGCTTCCCTCTCCCCCCAATAAGTTTTTAGGTGTGACTTACAGTATTTTAACTACAGGCACAATGGTATACAGCCAATTTCTAGAGCCTACTCATCTTGATAACTGACACTTTATACTCACTGATCATCAGCTTCCCATTTCTCCTCTCGCCCTGCCCCATTCGACTCTGCTTCTATGAATCTGACTATTTTAGACATCTCATATAATTGGAATCACTTACCCTCTTGTGACTGGTTTACTTCACTTAGCTTAGCATGCTCCAGGTTAATCTGTGTAGTCCCAATAACCCAAGTTCCTTATTTTTAAGACTAAATAATATTTTATTGTAGGTATATTCCACATTTTTGTTAACTCTCTATTCCCCTCTCTAGTTCCTGGAAATCACAATTCTACTTCTGTCTCTATGATTTCAACTACTCTAAGTATAAATGGAATCATACAGTAATTAGTATTTTCATGACTGACTTATTTCACTTAGAATAAGTCCTCTAACTTCATCCATGTTGTAGCATGTATCAGAATTTCTTTACTTTTTAAGTGAATAATTTCTCCCTAGTGTGTACAGACCACATTTTACTTACCCAGTCATCCATTGATGGACACTTGGGTTGTTTCCACAATTTAGGTATTGTGAATAACGCTGCTACCAACATGGGTGTATAAATATCTCTTCAAGACACTGCTATCAGTTGTTTCAGGTATATTCCAAATAGTGGAGTTTCTGGATCATGATAATTATATTTTTAATTTTTTTGAGGAATGCCATATTGTTTCTCACAACAGCTGTACCATTGTATATTCCAAAGACAGTGTACAAGGGTTCCAATTTCTCCATATCCTCACACCAACAATTGTTACTTTTCTTTCTTTTTCGCTTTGTTTTGCTTTGCTTTGTTTTCTAATGGTAGCCATCCTAATAGGTGTGAAGTCTATCTCACTGTAGGTTGGATTTGCATTTTCCTAATGATTAGTGATGTTGAGCATATTTTCATTATATTTGTATATATTCTTTCAAGAAATGGCTATTCAAGTCATTTGCCCACTTTTTAATTGGACTCTTTTGTTGATGTGTTTTAGAAATTCTCTTTCCCCATTTTTCATAGGGGTTTGTGTTTTGATATTGAGTTGTAAGAATTTCTTACCTATTTTGGATATAACCTCTTCTCAGTTATTTGGTTTGTAAATATGTTCTCCCATTCTGTAGATTGCCTTTTTATTCCATTGTTTGTTTCCTTTGCTGCGCAGGAGCTGTTTTGTTTGACATAGTCTCACTTGTCTGTTTTTGCTTTTAAGACTTGTGCTTTTGGTATCATATCTAGGAAACCATTACCAATACTAATATCATATTTTTTCGCCTATGTTTTCTTCTAAGAATTTTACACCTTCAGGTCTTAGGTTTAATATTTAATCCAGGTTGAGTTGATTTTTGTATGTCATATGAGATAAGGGTCTAGTGTAATTATTTTGCATGTGTATATCCAATTTTACCAGCATTATTTATTGAAGAGACTGTCTATTCCCTTGTGCATACTTGGCACTCCTGGTGAAGATCAGTTAGTTGTCCGTATTTGATGGATTTACTTAAGAGCTCTCTATTCTGCTCCATTGGCCTATATGTCTCTCTGTGCCAGTATCAGATGGCTTTAATTACCATAGCTTCATAATGTATTTTAAAATCAGGAAGTCTGATACCTGCAGCACTATTCTTTCCCAAGACTGACTTGAATATTTGAGGTCTGTTGTGGTTTCATAGGAACTTTATGTTTTTGTTTTTCTTTCTTTATTTGTATAAAAATGCTACTGGGATTTTGATAGGGATTGCATTGAATCTATAGATTGCTTTATGTAGTATGGACATTTTAACAATATTAAGTCTACCAATCCATGAATACAGGTGTCTTTCCATTTATTTCTGTCTTCTTCAACATTTTTATCAGTATTTTATAGTTTTCAGTGTATAGATCTCTCATTTTCTTGGTTAAATTTATTCTCTTTGGTGCTATTGTATAGCACCAAATTATTTCCTTAATTTCATGTTTGGATAATTCATTGTTAATGTATAGAAATGCTAATGATTTTTGCATGTTGATTTTTTTAGTACAACTTTACTGAATGTGTCTGTTTTTTTGCATTTTAAATGTTCCCCATTACCATACATACCTTCCATAACATATAATAGAAAAAAAATGACTGAAGAAAGTGCCTTTTCTTTCTTTTTTTTGAAATAAGTATTAACAAGAAGCTTAACTGGGCATGACAAACCAGAAGGTCATAAAGTACTGGGGATAATTTAAAAAGTTGTGGCCTGAGAGTTTGGAGATCTGACCTCTCAACTTGCCTTTGAAACTTACTAGGGGTTTACACATGAGGAAGTCAGTAACATTTCTGAGCTTGACATTCTACTTCCAAAATATAAGGTCACTGAACTAGATGTTGTGTAAATTCTACTCTGGCCCTATTTATTTTGACCGAATTCATCTTTAACTCTGTGATTTCTGTACATCCTTGCTATTTTCTATTCATTTTGGAGAAATCAGAGATTGAAATTCCTAAATAGGATATCTAACTCTAATTTCATTCAAATTTTCTCCAGCATCTCAATCCAAGTGTCCAAAAGGTAAAGGAAAGGCCTCAGGGATGTGAAGACTATTTCATGCAGCAGCAAGAGAGAACTTGCTTGGAAGTTTTGGTTTTCAAGTTAAACATAAATTGAATGTGTTTATCTGTGCTACGATTTATCCCCTCCCCCCTTTTTTTTCTGTATAAGATTATATGCTTTCCCCACTCAGCTTTGATTCTTTAAGTAAAAATGATGTTCTGACTGTGTTATACATTAGGGCATCCACTAAACCACGTGACTGTCTAAATTTACATACAACATAATTAAAATTAAACACCATTAAAAATTCAGCTTTTCAGGCAGACTAGTCATGTTTCAAATGCTCAATAGCCACTTCTGGCCAGTGGATACTGTATTGGCCATGCAGACAGAGAACATATCCATCATCACACAAAGAGCTGCCAGACAGCGCTGTTAGAAAATAACCAGTGGTTTCTAGTTGCCCAGGAATTCTTCTAAGAACTTTCTGAAATACAGGGACCCAGCTTTAGAATTACAGCACAATGGATGTTGAAGAATGTGAACTTCGGGTATAGTAAAACTAAAGACCAACTGGAAGTCAGAATAATAGGATTTATATCAAGTCCTGTAACTTATGAGGTGAGATATAGGACTTTAGGCAATTCACTTATATTACCAATGTGTCTAGACACAGTTGCCTTATCTGTGTTATGTTAACAAAAATAAATGTACTTCCTACATCATAAGATTGTTCTGTGGATGAAATGAAATAATGCACAAAGACAAGCATTATATCTCATTGATATTTACATATTCCGAAAGTAGCTGGGTATCAGGCCTATCTTGGAATTCAAAAAATATTTAATACCCGATGGACTGGGTGATGGATATGCATTCAGTTGTATAATCATTGGTATGGACAATTTGAAAATAAACCTGCTTATAAAATTTTATAAATATAGTTTTGGTCTTTAAGAAAATATTTTCATTGTATTAAAACTTATTCTCAGAGACTTATTTGTAAACTTAATGTGTTGGAGTAAATCAGTATAAATTACTCTAAATGTTGTGGAATTCATACCAAATTTAGTTTTAAAGTTTTGGCCAATGTTTGCATTTATTCTAAGGTTAAAAAGATGACTACAGTTTTTCTCACAAGTAAATCATCTCTGAATGTTGCCCATTTCCATACTTTTTTCTTTTATGCCAACCTGTCCTCTAGAATGAGACATTGCTATTCCAATTTTGCTTCTCCACATCCCTCTACCATTGCAGAGCATAGTGCTGAGTCAAGAACTCCAGGATGTCTGTGAGAGACCGATAGGAGTCAACTTTTAGCACATTTGTTCCTCCTGAACTCCCTTTGGACCTTCAAAAAGTGCCTGTTGGCTCTCAATTAGTAGAGGATTCTAAGTGTTAGCAACTTGGTTTTCATTTACAACAGATTATCACTTACAGATTTGCATATAGCTCATGGGAGGGGTTGTTTGTAAAACAGAAGTGATTTCTAGCAGTCTGATACTAAGAGGAATAGCAAAACATCTGTGAGAACAAGGACAAAGAAATTTTAAAAAGTCAGAACAGACACAGGCCTTTTGCATACTAATGAGTAGCCCTCAGTTTGCTGAACTCCAAATGCATGTTTCGCAACTCAGCCTAATATTAATGGGAGACATTGAATGAAATAAAATAAAGCATCCTTACAGAGTTTAAGGAACTGCCTTCTAACCTGGGTTTTGTTATTGTTTGCTTGAACTTTGACAAATACTTCCCTTGCAATTTTAGTCTTTTCTATAAAGTGAAGGATTTGGGCTGTATTATCACTTGTGCAAGTGTTTATATTATATATCACTCAGGCTCCAGTCAGTAGCCGGTAGAACACACATGACTTTGGAGCCACAGCTGTCAGTTTTCAGGTT
Organism: Aselliscus stoliczkanus; assembly: GCA_033961575.1. NCBI lineage: Eukaryota > Metazoa > Chordata > Mammalia > Chiroptera > Hipposideridae > Aselliscus > Aselliscus stoliczkanus. Next base: position 36,418,949 of record CM066730.1, on the reverse strand, counting down.
GTAGTTGGAACAATTTTTAGGTACACAACTTTTGTCAACTACTGTATGTGTTTTAGGGAATCATAGTTCCCTTCTCTGTAAGATGGGAAGTGTTCTATACACATTTGGAAGCTTTCCCATGGGTGAAAATGGTGAAGGGGATTAAGAAGTATAAATTGCCATTTATAAAAGTAGTCATCGGGATGTAAAATACAGTACAGGGAATGTAGTCAATAATATTGTAATAACTGTGTATAGTGTCAGAGGGGGACTAGGCTTATCGGGGTGATCACTTTGCAAATTATAAAATGTCTAATCACTATGTTGTATACCTAAATCTAATATAATATTGTATGTCAACTCAAATTGAAAAATAAAAACATTTGATTTTTATTTGCATTTCTCTGATGATTAGTGTTGTTGTGCATTTTTTCATGTCTATTGGCCATAAAAAAATCAAGAATGTATACATTGTCTACTTTTGTTTTTGCACTTAATATATAAGATTAGGTCTCAATAAAAATGTAACTTACTGTGTGTATCTGCCTCCTCTCTTTAAAATTCCTATGGCCTAATGATTGACAATTCAGTTAGTATATATTTGTTATAATTCTAAACTGATAAGTAATTTATAATGAAGAAATTGCTAAAGTATCACTTTTAAGTAAAGAAGATCAGGCATTAATAAAACTAAGCTTAAATAAAATGACAGTTGTAATTCTAGAAATATTTCATTTATATTTCTTAATTTTCCACAATTCCCTTATTTCCTTCTTGCTATTGTTAGTCACTTAGGCTATTAAAAGATTTCTTCACTTTTATTTTATTATGTAATTGCTTTTGATTACCTATTTGTCTTTCCAGGAATTTAACTAATTAGCATAAATTTAGAACCAACAATTAATGGAAGATACAAACCCATCCTTCCAGATCACAAGCCTGCTCCTGTTAACTCTTTACTTGTCATATATATATACACACACACACACACACACACGTACCGAGGGTGCAAATAAATGTTTACAAGTGGACACTTTGGTCAACGTTCCTCAAATAGTAGTTCTCCGTAATCAGAAGCGTCTGGACACTGATGGCAACCACTTTGAGCACCTCTGCTAATTGCAGAAGTCAAATGTGACTTGTATTCATCTATTGTTATCAGTATATATAATTTTGATAGTTTTTTCCTTGCCAAAAATGTATACACATTTTTGGCACCCTTTGTATATTTCATTTATTATCAATATCTCATTTATTTTTTTTATAATTTTAATCATTTATAAGAAACGTGATTTATTTTAAATCATTATTTTAAAAATCTATAACTACCATACGATACGTTTGAGCCCAGTGCCACACAACATAGGGAATTGACTGTCGTAAAAACGCAGACTTGAAACAGTTGGAGATTAGTGTGTAACTAAGAGGGGAAATCATATTTCACCAAAAGGAAGATTTGAACCATAATAGCCTATGCTCTTGAAGGAAAATGGTGCTGTTAAGGAGGAGATAGAACTTGATCTTGGCATTGAAAGATAAGTCTATCAATGGGATTAGGCTTAGTTTATTTATCCAGATATGGTAGGGAAAAGTGGATTAAACAAGATGGAAATTTGATTTTCTCTCTCATGTAAAACCTGTCTAGTCACAGGCAGTCCAAGGTCAACATGGAGCTCCATTGTTTTCAGGACACAGGCTTCCTTCTGTCTGGCTGCTCCCCCATCCTAATGCTTGGTTCTGTCCTCAAGGTGACCTCATAGTATACAAGTGATGCTGGAGATCTAGCTTTTATATTCCAATCCCAGGAATCAGAAAGAAGAGAAGAAAGAAGGAAGAACATCTTATTCTCTCCTTTCAAAAAGCCCTTTTAAAAGACCCACAAATGCTTCTATGTATAACTTACTGGATGACACTCAGTCATATTATGGCCATACTAGTTCCCAGTAGGGCAGACAAGTGCATTCATTATTCCAGGAAGCAATGCTCTTTCCCAAAATTCTGGTAGGTGTTACTAAAGAAATAAAGGGAAAATAAACATTTATTAGGCAACTGGCTGTTTCTGCCACAGTGCCCTCTTTGGACAACCTAAAGATATCTATTGTACATGTCCTTCTTGTATAGAGAACACTACCATGCCTTCCTAAGAAACTATTCCTATGGTGTCATACCATTACTGCATCCACTCGAGGTCCATAGTCTGCATGAGATTCATTTCTTCCTTATGTCTAGAAGTGTCATTCAGCATTAAATAAACCGGAAACAGTCTTTTACCCATAAAGACCAGAGGAGACAGCACAGAACTTAATAACAACTGCTATTCAGAAAATGAGACAATTATATCACTGAGAAGTGATACGTAAGAAGTACTTAGTGCTATGGGAACACAGAGCAAGAGGCCATTATTTGGGACTGGGAAAATCTGAAATGCTTTATAGGAAAAACAAGATCTGGCTCCCAATGAAAGGATATACCTTAACAGATAAAAATTATAACTAAAATGATAATGATAATATTAGTGACAATAGTAACGAAACTGTTAACTAGCATTTGCTCAGTGTTTTCTATACTTCATGCACCCATTTTATTTCCCTACGTGTTAACCTATTTATTTATTGTAACAATGGTACAGTACAAAATGTTTATCCCATTTTAGAGAGGTTGGGTATCAGACTCACATTCACCCAGCTAGCAAGTGGCAAAGCTGTGATTTGAATCCACTCAGTTGGGTGCTGTGCTGTTAACTACTACAACAGAATTCTTATTTTGTGATGGACATAAATAGAAGGAACTCTCAACAAAAGTTTTTGAGGCATTGCAAAAATGTAATAGAAACAAGCAGGTGGTTTTAATTTAGGCTATGGCACAAGAGTGATTTTCAAACCATTTGTGTGTGAGTTGGTGTTTTTGCAGTGTCTATGCTTTACTGTTGCTATAAAACCATTTTAGACACTGTGTTCTAATACTGATGAGATGATTATAATATTTAGATCCATACTTAATTTTACAACCATAATATAGAAATAATCACATACTTGAGCTGTTCATACATATCAAAGCTAAAAGACAACATGCATTGGATGGAGATTGGCTGCACACGGGAACAGCGCCATATTTTTGTGTGTTAAACAAAAGCTGGTGTAGAAAGAAAATGAGAAATGGAATGCTAAAAATGCAGTAACTATGTGCATCCTCTGTATTTGCTATGCTATGTTCAAGGTTAAAATATCAATTTGTTAAGGAAACATATTCTGAAACAACAATGTAGGGATGCTTTGTGCAATTTTTTTTTGTGTTGCTTTGCTTGTAAGAATGTACAATGCAACACAATGAGGCTTTGAAGTTGATCACACTGAAGAAATAGATTTACACTTATATTGTTTGGCCCACAGTAATCAATTAATTTTTTTTTTTTTTTAGAGGGCAGTGTCACTGGCTCTCATATGTGAGATCCGAACCGGGGCCGCTGGCATCCCAAGCCAACTCCCAACCACCACGCCACTTGGCCGGCCCGCTTTTTTTAGTTAAATGTAAATCTTGCATTATTTTAGCTCTAGCAGCGTATACACTATCTTGAACATCGCTATCCAGTAGGACTTTCTGTGATGCTGGAAATGTCCTATATCTTGTTGTCCAATATGGCAGCCACTTGTCACATGTGGTTATTAAGCAGTTATGGCCAGGGCAAATGAATGAAGAACTGCATTTAAAACATTTCTGTAGTTAATTTAAATTTAAATAGCTACATGATTAGTGGCTACCATATATATGCACAACACAGTCCAGAAACAAAAACCTCAAAGCATACACCTCAAAATGGTACATAGTAAAATATGATTTAATACCGCTGGGCATGGTGGACCCTAAGTAATCAGATAGGAGCACGGAAATGATTATTATTGAATTAGTTTATCAAATATGTATTAACCATCAGTACTTATTTTTCAATGTTGTACAGATACAAATGTAAATTAAAACATTGAAATGTGTTTCTAATGGAGAAAAGGAAATGCAATTCATAAAATGTACAGCTTGATATATAATGTAAGTAATGGTAAGTAATGTGAGTGATAGATACCTTGATGAAAGCTGAGGGTGGCACCAGAGAGGAATGGAATAGGGGGATAGTGGTCATTTTAGACAGGATTACCAGGGAGACCATATGTGAAATTTAGATGATTAATAAGATATTTAAGACCTGAAGCAGGTGAGAAAGTAAGCCTTGCAAGTCTTGGGAGAAGAGTGTTCTAGACAGGAACAAAGCAAGTAGAAACCCCCTAGGTTGGAACTGATGTGGAATGGCTTAAGATGTCAAAGCTGTTTATCAGTTTAGTTATCATTTCAGAAAAGCAGTTTTGGGGTTGGTTAAATTTTGATATCTGTCTTTATTCTATTTTGGACCCCTGTCTTACCTGGTTATTTATTTCCTGTCTTTTGCTTATCTTGACTTTACTTACCTTGGGTTCACTGTTCTCATTTTTTCATTCTCACTATAAAATGTGAAAATAGAGGCCACTTGTTTTAGACTTATATTCTCTTCTAATAGAATAGTGCAAAGCTATGTTCCTTCTATGCACTGTTTTAGCTGCATTCCACAGATATTTTTGTTGCATTATTTTTATCATTGTGTTAGAAATATTTCTAATTACTCTTGTTTTATTTTTGATTTATAACTTATTTACAATGTGTTTAATTTAAAAGTATTTGGAATGGTCCTAGATAGCTTATTTCAATCAACTTATAATTTAGTTCCACTGTGGTCAGAGAACATATACTCTATATTTTAATCTCTGTAAATGGGTTGGCATTTTTTCCTGACTTAGTAAATGGTCTGTCTTGGTGAATGCACCACAAGCAATTGAAAAGAATGTATATTTTGCTGTTGCTGAGTGTAATCTACATATATCAATTAGATCGAGGAGATTGAGAGTGTTGTCCAATGATTTTGTTTTTGGTCTGGTTGTTTAAACAATTGCTTAGAGAAGGGTGTTAAAACCTTTCCCTTCGATTGTGGGATTTTTGTTCCACCTTTTGACCTTAACAGCTTTGCTTCATATATTTTTGGACTCTGTTATTAAGAACATACTCATTTGTACTTGTATCTTCCTGCTGAATTGTTCCAGTTATCATTAAGAAAAGTACAGTCTGCACAAGGTGAGGTCATGTCAAAGACATAGAAGATTTGGGGAAGTGTGAAGCACTAAGACCAGTAAGGCTGCTATTCTAAACTAGATTTATGAAATGTTTTAGCATCACACCATTTCTTAGTTTTACTGAGATAAAGCAGACTACTAATAGAATTCTCCACAATATGTTTTATTCTTCTATTTAATAATATTTATTGAATACCTGTTAAGTGCCAGATAAGGTACCAAGTGATGTAGATACATCAGTGAACAAATTTCACAGAAAACCTGCCTTTGGAGAACTTAAAACATCTCACAATTTATTTATGAATTATACCACAATGATTTAATGGCATATAAAATCAGCTGTTAATACTTTATATATGAATATGTATATATTTATATATATATATATATATATATATGAGTATATGTATATATATATAAACACACACATATATACCAACACAAATATACATGTGTTTTGCTGAATTTATTGCTCACTAATCTTTTTCTCTCCTCCTCCTCTTCTACCTTGAATTTTGATTCACTTATCTGATTGGGATCCTTCGAATATTTTTTTTCTCAAATGCGTGTTGTGGGTGATATATTCTAAAGTATTAATAGATGGTCATGTCTGTGGTGCCCCTCCTGAAACTGTGGTAAACTTAGATAAATTATAGTTTGTCTTAGAGGGGTTAGGGTTTCCTGATCTATGTCTCATTTTCAGACATTTCAAACCAGCCACACTCCTTCAAATATCTGTTTTGGGTCCAGCATAAAAGCCTATGGAGCCTGGACTCAAAATGGCCTGAGAGATAAGGAGGCCCTGAAGGCACATTCAGTGGATAGGAGAACTGCGACTCAGGGAGACGAGTTGTCATGCCCCGTGATAGTAGTAAATGGGGTTTAATTATCCAGCATATTGATATTCAGTAACTGTTCTTTCCTCTGATAGTTGAGACATATTTTGGGATCTATTCAGACTATAAAACTAGCTGACTTTAGATTCAACTTGTTATTTTTGATTTCATTCTTCCCTTTTTTTTTATCCCCAATAGTACATGTACCCCAGGTGGGATCTATTACTCTCAACTGGGTCCCACCAGTTTGTCTCAAATCTGTTTTGATGGACAGGTAAGAAACTTGAACTCTTAGCATCACTAAAAATATTCAATTATATGTTTTATCTAAGCTTGCTTTATATGCTATAATGATAGATAAAGTTAGCTTCAAAAAAAAAATGTAGACACATTCCTAAGGCAGTGTTTAAATGAGAAAATGATCTCCTGATTTTCAGCCTTATAACACTGTTAAGATTCTGCATTCCTATTAAGAAGACTTATGAGAGAGTTTGAATTCAGGACAATTTAAATTTTCATACAATTAAAATTCCACATACTTATTAATGTTAGAGGAAGACAGAACATACTTTCTAAGAATGCATTATCCACAAATCAATTCCATTCTACTGCCAAGTAAGTATATTTTTTAAGTAGACTGTGTATCAGTGGGGAGCAGAGCAGCAGGTAGGCCCATGCTTCCCTTGGGCATCTGATAACCCTCAGCTGACTGAGCTGTGAGGTTCCAGTGGATTTTAGTCTATAAACTAGTCTAGGGCCAGCGTAGATATTGAAAATAGCAATCCTTTTCCATTTCCTTCTCACATATCTAAAGAACCCCTCTATGCACTCAGTGGTGCCTCTTAATTCTTTGCAGATTGGAAAATATTATATATAATGTGATTAAATAGATACATGAACAAGTAATGCTCATACCTAATTCTGTGTCTATTTATGACCCAGGGTAAAAAAGATTGGAATAAGTGAGGTAGATGTTATCAGGGCATCAACATTACTGTGATGCTTCATAAACATTCATTTAGCAAATTTTCATTTAATTCTTGTTATAAACCAGGTTCTGTGGAAGCTAGTTCCTGGCGACACTAGTTCTTGGTGACACAGGTAGGTAACAGGGATTATTATTGAGTTGATCTTTAAGGATATTAACTGTACCATATGCATTTATTCTCTCTCTCTCTCTCTCTCTCTCTCTCTCTCTCTCTCTCTCTCTCTGTCTCTCTCTGTCTCTCTCTGTCTCTCTCTTTCATTTGATACATGTGCTACACCAATAACTTATCATTGGGCTTTTTTGCAATCAGAATTCAGGTCTTCATGAGACATTACGTGGCCTCTCATGGCTGTGTGGCCGGTCTTCAAGAGACATAAGTGAGGACTCCCTTCAATGCTCCCCGCCCCTCCCCCATACATAGACACCTTTCCATAATGACTTTAAGGGTTACCTTGAAGGAAATTGCATTACCCAATGCCCCTTCCCCCAATATGTTGTTCCCTATTGAGGTCTAAGGTAGTAAGTTCAGGAGGCAGATAATCTTCACAACAGGTACCATGGCTTTTCTAGAACCAACTGCTTTAGCTATTACCATCCTCCATATTGTTCTGTTTCCTCTGAGCCCAGTCATCAGCAACACAGCTGCCCACTCGAGAAAAAATGAAGACCTAGAGTGTGTGCCTTTGTGGGCTGTGCTCTGTGGGCAAACAGAGTGGAGCTTGTCAGTTCTCCCTGCCAGCTCAGAACCCCTTGGGCTGTGGGAATCCCACATCCACCACAGGGCACAGCATAGCCCCAGACTCCAGTCTCTGATCTGGGCTTACAGAACGGTGACGCTCACTGTGTGAAGTGAGCACCGACAGATAAACACTTGTATAAATCATCCAAGAGAGACCCCAATCAGTGGGTGGATCTGTCCCTACCTCTTGTGCATCTGTTTATGTCAACATTGCAGAAGACCCTAAACTCAGAGAGTACATTGGCTTTGGATGGCTGAATTCAAATCCTGGCACATAACTTTTCTTGATCTCTGTTATTTCTTATTTATTGAGCTTTTCTGAGGTTTTTAAATCAAATATTTTTTTTTTTTAAAAAAAAGGAAGAGGGAAAGAGGAGAGTTAGGAGGGAGAAAGAGGGAGACTGAGAGAGAGGGAGGGAAAAATGAAACGAAAACCAGGACTGTGTGTCAGATTTTTCAGGTCATCACTACATCTTTTTGTACCCAAGAGTGATCGCTAAGTATGTCAAAATGACCCCAGGAGGCACCATGAATATTTGAACTCATGATTTCAGTTTTTACATGAATGGGTGAGGGGCCTTTCGTGGGATTAATGCTGGCACTGGTGTTGTTGCTTTTGATGGATGGTAGATAGATAGATAGATAGATAGATAGATAGATAGATAGATAGATAGATGATAGATAGACAGACAGACAGACAGACAACTTCTTTTTGGGGACTACCTTTAATATCTAGGTCAAAAATAAAGCTCTGCCTTATCTTCTTTACAATTATCTTTCTCAGTGATACTCTAGAAATCTTTTTAGAAAAGGGCAAAGCCTCTCATTCTTATTACATAAGGGTAACAACAAAACAATAACAGCAACATGGACTTAAAAAAATTTTGTGACAGAAAAACACTAAATTTTAAATGTGTTAGGTATGCTTCTAAATTTGTGTTTCACTTAAATGTTACAATGATCCTGCAAGGCTATTTTTATCATTTCTGTTCTATAGATGAAGAAATTAATGCTAAGAAAGATCCAGTTCCCTGCCCAAATTTAGAGTGCAAACACATGTCTGTCTTACTCCAACGTTGTTTTTCTTATTTAATTTCTTATCTTACTCTCATCTGCAGCTCAGGTGCAAGCATGCTTGCTGAGGGAAAAACAAATTACGTATATAATTTTAAAAATTACGTATATAATTTTGTTTTACTTGGCCTACTTGTTTAAAAAGTTTCTTCTTGGGCCGGCCGAGTGGCGCGGTGGTTAAGCACTGGCCTTGGAAGCCAGCGGGCCCCGGTTTGGTCCCACATATGAGGGCCAGTGACACTGCCCTCAAAAAATAAATAAACAAATAAATAAATAAATAAAAAGTTTCTTCTGCTAATTTCAGAATCCTAAATTTGTGGACTATGGAAACACCAAACTGAGTTAGCTAAATTATATTACTTAATTGCAACAAAATCATCTTCTCTTTTGAGACTAGGCAGAAGAAAAATGGGAACCAGAAGGAGAGCGAGGCATACAAATGGGAAAGAAGTTAAAGAAGCAAAGATAAGCTTCTCATGTGCTATCAGCCAGCCTTTTGCTCCCCTCTCTCTTGCATATAGAAATAAAGGCACTTTGACCCCTTTGCAAAATCCATAAATTGTCTCTTTTTGTGAGATGCATCCATGCACACAGAGCTTGCATCCAACTTTCACTGTCCACGGTACACAGGAGCTGGCAGGACTCCGTGTCCCTCCCCCTGACCTCCAGCAGTGAGATGTTGGGAGCTCGGTGCTTCCAGCCTGACGCTTCCCCATCTGCAGCCTAGCTGCGTGCCCAGCACAGCTGGGCTCAGGGAGGCAGGCTTGTTGCCAGTCAACTTCAACTTGCCAAATCTTCAGAAGGGCAGCTGGGATATCAGAACTTGCCTGGGAATTTCCCAGCCGCCAACTCAAAGACTGTGTCCTTGTTTGCTCAGCTAAAACTAGTAAAGATTGGCAAAGATAAACTAGCAACCAATCCAGGAGGATTACTTGTGTCATCCAAACATTTCCCCACCACTGATTCCAAGTAGCATTCAACTTCGTCTCCAATGAGCTAACAGATGTGGGCATTACCAGAGAATGTTACTATGACATTATCCACAGAACTGGGGCTGGATGAGTTTTCTCTCTAAGATGTTTTGGAACGACAGCACAGAAGATACAATTTTCCTTTGACAAACAACTTCAGAGGATAGCACGCATGTTCCTTTTTCTTTCCTTAGGCTTATCTCCCATGGCTAGATGGTTCTTTAGCTCGTGATTACCTACAGCTAGCAAGGGAGGCACTGTGTGCCATTTCTAGAATGTGGCTCTAAGCAAAGGCATCTATTCCTAGTCTGAGTTCCATCACCTGGGGCTGACCAGCCAGGGTGACAAAGGCTGGCTCCAGGGGCAGGGCTGTGTAGCAAAATCTCCCTGCATGAATGGCAGCCATACTTGTACATTTGTAGGCCTTGCCAACATAAAGCATGGACCTGTTATGAACGGGGTTCCTTTTCTGTTCTGTCTGGTACATCACACTGTTACCACATTTAATTTTCACATCAAACTAGAAAGACAGTAATAATAATAGTAAAAACGACTGCTAACATTAGTTGCGCACTTAAGATGGACTAGAAACTGTCTAAAATATTATATGCACTGCTTTATATATTTAGGTGCTGTGATGTTAGGTGCATATATGTTTATAATTGTTACATCCTTTTGATGAATTCACCCCTTTATCATAAAATTTTAGTTATGCACAATAAATAAGTTCTGGAAATCTAGTGTACAGCATGGTGACTATAATTTAGAGTACTGTACTGCATGCTTGAAATTTGCCAAGAGAGTAAATTTTAAGGGTTCTCACCACCAAAAACAGGGGGAACAGGTGATGAATGCATATGAATGTGTTGGTTGGCTTGATTGTGGTAATCATTTCACAGTATATACATATATCAAAACATGTTGCATATGTTAAATATAGATACAATTTTTTTTAATTGGCTTTTCTTTCTTAGTGCTGTTTAAGGTTCACAGAAAAATTGAGGGGAAGGTGCAGAGATTTTTCCATGTACTCCCTGCCCCCATGCGTGCATGCATAGTCTCTGCCACTAACAATATCACACTCCCCTCACCCAGTGGTACATGTGTTACAATTGATGAACCTATATCAAAACATCATATCACCCAAAGTCCATAGTTTACAATAGTGTTCACCCTTGGGGCTGTGCATTCTATGGGTTTGGACACATGTATGATGTCATGTCTCCATCATTATAGCATCATACAGAGTATTCACTGCCCTAAATATCTTCTGTGTTCCAACAATTCATCTCTCCTTCCCTGACACACACCGTCTCCACCAACCCTTGGAAACCACTGATCTTTTTACTGTCTCCATAGTTTTTCCTTTTCCAGAATGCCACATAATTGAAATCATTAATGTATAGCCTTTTCAGATTGGCTTCTTTCCCTTAGCCATATGCATTTAACTTCCTCTCTGTCTTTCATGGCTTGATAGCTCATATCTTTTTAGAGCAGAATAATAATACATTGCCTAGATGTAGTCCTTACTGAAGGACATCTTGGCTGCTTCCAACTTTTGGCAATTATGAATAAAGCTTCTATAAAAATTCATGTTCAGATTTTCATGAGGACACAAGTTTCTGATTCCTTTGGGTAAATAACAAGGTGTGTGACTGCTGCATCGTATGCTAAGAGTATGTTTAGATTTGTAAGAAAACTATTAGTCCTCCAAAGTGGCTGTAAATATATACAATTTTTATTTGTCAATTATACCTCATTAAAGCTGAAAAAATATATATTTTAGTACATGATACAATTATCTATGGCATGAGATCTATTATACATATGAAAAAAATGAGTATCAGAGAGTAAGTTTTTTTCAAGGTCACTCAGCTAGTAAGCCATGGAATAGGGGTCAAATCTCATGCGTCATAAAAACAGAGTGGAAGGGTGCTGGAGGCAGGGGATGGAAGGTCGAATCTGTGCCTTGCTGACCTGCAGTGACAGCTGCTTTACTTCACTGAGTTCTCATGTGCACCATTAGAGGATGGACACCGCAACTACTTGCCTAGATCAGAGATAAAAGAGGCAAAGTGCCTGTCACTCGGTAGCTGTTCAGTAAATGAGGTCTTACTACTCCTTCTTTGATGATCTATTATACTTGGGGTAGGAAGGACAATGCTTGTTCAGTATCGTCAGCCCCGTGTTGAGATTGATCTAAGGTTTAGGATTGAAATGGCAATTTAGGTTGGAAATTCAATGGATCCAGTTATAGGAAATGAAGCAGATGAAATGAAAGTTCTTGCAGTTCTCTTTTGTGGACAATTAATTATTTTGGAGGCATCATACAGTGTCTCTGTGCCTGAAAGTTTGGAATCTCAGGTCCTCCCCTTTTGGTAACTGTACCTAAATAACCAAAACATGGGTTTGTTATTTTTTGATATTTTTTTAATGTCATATAAGGGTACAAGGTTAGGATATTCTTGATGTTTGGTGTGAAACGAAAGTGTTCAGGATGCCAAATTTTGAAGGGTGGAACTCCCTAGGAGGAAAAGCCTTCAAAGAGAATAGTGACCTATTATTTATGAGACAGAAACTGTTGATATAGTCGATCATATTGTGCAGAACACAAGATTCTAAATTTAGTTGTGTATAGTATTTTATTCTGACATGATTTCTTTGAGGGAAGAAATAATTTGGGATCTTCCTCTACTTTATTGCTTGCTTTTTGAGCAGAAATAATTAAATTCAATAACGTTTACCCCTTGCAGAGCAAGCTGTTTACATAAATATTTCAATTGCAGGTTTGGTGGACTTGCACCGCTCCCCCTACCCTGCCAGGAGACAGATGAAGAACTGAGCTTTAGACAGATTATTTGTCTTACCTATGATCGCATAACTAGTGAAAGTTGAGGCACAAGTCATTGCATTTTGAACTCCAAATCCAAACAAAATTTTCTTCTTTGCCAGGTGGAAATATTCCAGGTTCTTCTTTTGTTATGAAATATTTTTAAATTGATTAAAATATGCAAAGATTGAAAAATTATAACATGGCAGACACATTCAATACAAAACAACACAAGACATATCTTCAAATGTATTTATTCTTTCTGTGTGTTTGGTTTTTTTGACTTGACAGATATCTCCATGGGTCCTGACTTTCTTGGGTTATGCTTTTTTTCTGCGGGGCCTCGGAAATAAAGTCCTATTGTGTTCTGCCTTTGAAATTTAGCATGTCGTTCTGAGGATTTTTTTTGTAAATGTATCCATCACTTTCTGCACTGTGCTTAAAATTTTATTTTTTATTCTGGAAATTCAGCATATTACTCAGGATAAGCTATGGAATAGAGAATTTTGCATGAAAATGTCCTAGAATAACATGGACTCTTTCATTCTTCAGAGGCAAAATCTTAATCTGTGGAAGTATTTTCACTTCTATTTGTTATTTTTCTTGTGTATAGTGTGGACATCTTTGATCTTATTTGCATTTAAAAAATATGTAATAACTAACATGTGTGAGGCTCTGAACTGCATGTCAAGCATGAGGTTAAATTCCACACATTCAGTATTTCATCAGTTTTGTGTGGAACCAACCCATGAAGTAGATTTGTTACTATTTCTGCGTTATAGATAAAGATCTTAAGACACAAGAGGCTAAAGTAGCTTACGACACTCAGCCAGTTGTAGCTGTTATGTGGTTTGATCCCAGAGAGCCTGGCTCTTAACATCCAGGTACTTATCATGTCCTTGTTTTCTTCAAACTGCACCTTGTCTCCTTCATTGCTGCAAGTTGAGTTTATTTTTAATTTGTTGTTCTAATGTGGCTTTCACATCAACATTTGTTTTCCTGTTCAGTGTCTTAAAGTCTGCCATGAAGACTTTGCTTATCTTTCTCTGTATTTTTTTTTTTCTTTAGTCAAGTGATTTTTTTCCTTAATATTTCTGAGACCATATCAAACACTTTGCATGAATTCTTTCACTGCTTTTTGCTTAGTTTTATTCTGATGCATGGTAGCTGCTTTGCATTCATTTCCTTTACTATTTTCATTTACTCCAATATTTACATGCGTAAGTTTTATACTGTCACTTGTCAGGCTATTTCTTATTTTAAGGAGCCTTTCCATCTGGGTCAGTTATTTCTTGAAGAATGCTGTGGTGAGTGAAGTGAGGACACTCCATAATTTTAATTTGAGCCCATATAATTTAATATTTTTCATGCACCATGCATTTTTGTCTGCTTTGGGCATGCTGTCTGCCTTGGGGATACACCTGTAATCCATAATTGTTTTGCTGTCCACAGTGAAAACCCTTACATTACAGGTCTCTATGTGAACCCCAACTAACTGTCTTGAAATGGCATTCTTTTCACTGGGCAAAACCACCATGCACATCTGTCCCATTGTCTCTGTGTTTCTACAATGATAAGCCTACATACATGTCCATTCTGCAGATGGCAATGCTGGTTATGGCATGATTGGGATATGTAGAAAGAAGTTACAGAAACATATTAAAATCATCTAGCACTATGGTGGTGGAAGTGAAAAATGGCATCCGCAAGGTAGAAAAAGGCAATTGTTGGAAAGTGGGGGATATCCACAAGGGAATTGGAAGATTAGGGATTAATACCAGTGCTGTAAACCTGTCTGATCCCTGTGTAGCTAGAAGTTAGATGGCTATGAGATACTAGGTTCAGATAACAGAAGCAAAAAGCTATTTGCATGATCCCCATTTACCATAGTTTTAGTAAGGTGCACAACTCTGGGATGGAGGAGAGGGAAGGGGTATTTGTGGGACAGGGTATCGCTGTGGTAGGAATAAAATCTAAAATGGCCTATCCCCGTGTCAAATAGAGAGGGTTTCTTTTTTTCTCTTTAGCTGTACCTTCTCAGCTAGGCCAAATTCAGACAGTTCTTTGCAGGCTTCGAGGTAGGAAGTGGCTGTTATTCGATTTGAGTATTCACATTACCAACAGCAGATTATTCATTCATAATGCTAAGAGAGCTCTCATGAAAAGGAGACAGCTGGCGTCAATGTTTCTGATGGCGATAAAAGGCAGAGGGGCACACAGTCATAATGGCTTATTAAACATTCACATTGTTAGAGATCCTGCAGTCGTTGCATATTTAAAAACAATTAAAATACAACCATTGTCACCTTGGAGTCCCAGGAGCCTGTCATTGCAGCCAGGTACTGTACCATCCAATGCAGCCCCTACCAGCTGCTTCTCAGGATCCATAAAAGAAAAAAGCCACACGGTAGACACTTTTTGTGATTTTTTTCAATGACAATTCAGGCTTTTCCATTGAATGGGTAATATTTTTCATTCAAATATGCAAATATTTGCAAATAACACCCTATGACTCTATCTCACTTTTGCTATAGATGCATAATAAATGCAATTTTAAAAAGAGTATTTCAGATGGTATCTTCATATGAAAAGCACTCTACGGTAAAAGACTATAAAATTCCTTTGTTCCTTGGTTCTGTTTTGCTTGTTGCTATTAATTCTTAGTTTTTATTGCGAGTCTGTTTTCTTATAGCACATAATTAGCATGTTGAAAACACTGTGTACCTTTTAAGCAACATCGAATTAAAGAACATAAATAAATATAGGGTGAGGAGCACAGGTGCTTTTCTGATTCAATTAGTGCTTCTTTATTCTAAACTCTTCCCTGACTTGTAGTCTCTTTCTTAATTCAAAAGATGAAAATAAACAGTCATTTGGCCATTAGAGGAGCCCGTGGAGGGCTCATTAACTGGGTTCTAATTGGGTTCTTTCACAAATCTGTCACTCAGGATTGAAGGTGCATCTGATGCCCGCAGCAAACGAGTGCACAGAGGACTGTGAAGTGGAATGACTGAACGCACTTCAGAGAAACGCAGGGAATGAAATGAATTCAGGGCAAATGAAATGCTCTTTTAATATGGGTGAGAGGTAGGAAGTAACATCGACAGAAGCCTTGGGAAGCTGGTGCTTGGAAAGACTGATTTCATTAGGTTCTCCTGAGCTTTTGCTTTATTTTCTTTATTGGGAACAGCGATTGTCTAAACTAGCCATGCTCCCAGCTATCTCTTCACATCCTACAGACACCTGCAGGGTAGCATGTATCTGCGTCCTGCAGCGCAGCTGGCTGCACCGTGATTGTTTGATTATCCCCTCCCCCACATCACGTGGCATTTCTGGCAGTGGGGTCTGTCTCGCCTGCAGCCACCTTACACATAGGTAGCCCAGAGGAAGTCCTTGGTTAACGTGTATTTGGCTCAATCAACCCATGAGCCATCTGAGTGAGCGATGCACCCCTATGCCCTTGGCCTCCGCTGAGCCTTTCCTTTCCTACCACATTCCTTTATTCTTCTCCTTCACTTGGCTAAATCTTATTAGCACCTCAAGGCTCAATTCAAGATTGACTTCACTGTGAAGCTCTTTCCAACTCTCTACCACGCAGGTAGTGATAATCACTAATTCTTACCTCCTCAAAACATCAAATAGCATCTAGTATGTGCGTCTAGCACAAGGCGAATTGTGGTATAATATAGGGACATGTTAATGCATCTAAACCTCAGACAGGCTGTAGGGTAGTTGGGATATGGGGCTCAGCATTAATCATTACCGGGGTCTTCTCTCTATTCTCCTTAGCACTTGGAACAGAGCTTGGCACGTGAGAGGCGATGACATGCTTGCCTCAAGTGAGTGGCTTCTTATCTAGGGACGACACTAAGGGTTTCAATCAGATTTGCCACAGACTTTCCTGAATGCACGGTTTACTTCTCCTTATGATGGCTTTATTAATTTCTGCAGGATCAGGCTTTCAGTCCCAGAAATCAACAAAAGCAAAATACTTCTGCATAAAATGTAATGGGAAATTGAGATGGAAAAGCAACACAGCCCTGATAAAAGATAAGCTATGCTAAGAATGATAAAAATAAGAAAACTGTCTCTCAGATCAGGAAACACCATAGAGACTCCCCTGTATGGGTGTCAGACAACTCAGCACCCACAGGGCTCAGAACAAGGATGAAAATTGATGAAAAAAACAAACAAAAACTAATTATATAGTCACGTATTAGTTGTGTGGAACTTATATATTATTCATAAATTATACTGTACATGTGAAATAATATATGAATAAAATAGACATAATACTTTTTTAACATAAGCTGTATAATGATAATAGATCCTTTTAAAAAATGTTTCCCAGAAGATAGGCATATACTCTAGGTCATGACAGGACCTTATGTGTGTTAAAATTTAAGAGCGGTCACTACAGTAATAAAAATGCAACTCGTAACTTCCAAGCCAGTAGAGGAAGTAAGGTGACCAAAACGGGGCCCCCCAAACCCCACAATATTTGTTTGAAAGAGGATATAAAATCCACATTAAGGATCCCCACCAAGTTGTCTCTCGGTTCATTTTCTACCCCCACCCAACCTACCAGCATTCATGACTGTTCTGACTGCCCCCTTTCACTCCGTTGATGAAGGAGGATCCTTGTCCTAAATAGTGCAGTCATCCATGCAAAAGGGGCCTAACACTGGGCAGATGAAACTGGGAGGATTCTATTAGTCACGTGTGCACAGGGCTGTGGGAGGTAAGATTTGTAGTGAGGGGAGGCTAGGTAATGCTCAGTTCCTGCAGGACCATGTGATTGATGTTTTGAATGGTTTCTCACACTGGCAGGGAGGTGAAACCCATTTTTTTTTTTGAGGCTGGGTGAGGGTGTAGCTGGTCCAGCTCACATCATGGGGAGCCTTTTCTGTGGGGAGGAGGACACATGGCTGGACCTGAAGACCCCATGAGGCTCTAAGATGACAAGCGGCACATGGAATGTCAGTCAGGCCTCACAATACAGCAAGTCCTCAAGCAATGTATCAGCTCAATATCGTTTCATTTTAAGATTGATGAGAAGGAAAAAGAAAACATCAATTCCTGGCCAGGACTATGGGTGTGTGGGGTTTGCACATCGTCTGGTTTCCCATGTCTGTGTGGGTTTCTCCAGGAATACCGGTTTCCTCCCAAATCCCAAAGATGTGCTAGGTAGGCTCATTGGCTTGTCTCAGTTGTCAGTCTGAGTGAGGGTGGGTGGGTGTGTGAGTGCGCCTGGCATTGGCAGGTGTGCTGTCCAGGGTGGGTCCCTCCTGGGCTGACAGGAGAGGCTCCGGCCACCTATGACCCTGAACTGAAATAAGGGAGTTGAAAAAAGAATTATCTTGTTTCTAGCAATCTTTCCTAAATGTATGTATAGCTCACTATTATTTCAATGTTTAATATTAGAAGTTTTTTGGGTCTTTATTTAGAAGTTTGGTGATGTTTTTGTGTTCAGAAATATTCTGTAGGAACCTAACTCTTGTTTATATCAATGAGCATATGGTAACATTGGTTTTGTTTCAAGGGGTTTAGCTTAAAGTCGCCATTTCCAAAAATCTACTTACGATGTTCAGTGAGGACTTACTATATTCCGTGACCCATGTTTTTTTTGGTTTTCAATGTTACCCAGCTGTAGCTCCTAGTCAGCGACCAAGATGAAGCTGCGTTACTTTTTTTCCCCTTTTCTTTCTCTTCCCATCAGGATTTTCATTCCCTATGAGTAAGTAAATTTATTATGATAGTTATAAATCGTACCACTTCTAATGTTAAGATTAAAGCTAGAAAAAATATGAGGTAGATTACAAAAATGAACAGTTAAATTCAACAGTGAGTGACAAACAAAGGAGTCTTGAGGAGGAGAAAAATAAAATGCAAAAAATTGGGGATAAGACATGTGGTACCGATTAGCATAATTTTTGGTTCTAAGCTTCCGGGATCTCTAGGAAAAAAAAAAAAAAGGAAAACATCAGCCAATACAACTAGAACCAAAACCATAACAAATTGACCTGTAAGTTTCTGTTATCTGACAAATGGAAGACAACTACTTCTCATTGAATACTAGAATTAATTACAGTAGACATTGAATGACATAAAACAGTGTCTGCTATGGTGGGTTTACCAAAGTTACATAGATATATGTTTTTCAAGTGATCTTTTCCTAAATCAGTCCTTCCTAGAATGAAATTCACACCCCTTAAGAGCATATTATGTACTATATACTGTGCTTTGAACTTCAGGTATATAATTTTACCTAATCCTCACTACAATTCTGGTGGACTATATACTAATTTTAAAATTGTGGAGTTCAGTTAATAAAGGCATACAGAGGTTAAGTTAAATTCTGAAGATAAGAGACTTCGACAAGTTAAAGTTGGGATTCAAATCCAGCGCTCTTAAAAACTTAGAGTTTAACATTAAATAATGACTAGTGAAGTCATTCTTATTCAGAATTTAGATAACAGACATCCACTCTCATAGTATTTAGTACCTAGGCATGCATAATTAGGGCTTAAAAAAATCACAGAAATTAGTTGGTAAATCATTTTAATTTTTTCACGTGCAAGGAACCTCAAGTAAGCTTGAGTGATTTTAAAATATCAGGCTGACCTACATGATAAAAATTTGAAGTGTGTACACACATATACACACACAGAATTATCATTATAAAGTGACATCCACAAGCTTTTACATGTATGCCATATTTCAAACTTTGGTATAATCTAAACACATATTTAGGGATATGACAGTATATATTCTTAATTTTTTTTGTTTTTATTTTTCAATTAGAGTTGGCATTCAATATTATATTAGTTTCAGGTGTACAGTTTACTGGTATAAATTGGCAGTTGCAAAATAGTCACAGGACGTAAAGTACAGCATAGGGAATATAGTCAATACTATTGTAATAACTATGTAGGGTGTCAGGTGGGTACTAGACTTATGGAGTGGATCGCATCATAAGTTAGATAAATATCTACCCACTATAAGATCCATAAGCTTTTATCACCAGTTAGTTATTAGAACATAAATAACAGGGTAGAGCTGGTATATATCATTGGCTAGACTACTTTCTCTCTGAATTTGTTTTTGGAGTCTAGAAAAAAGGTAAGGCAGAGATTCCTTGTAAATGCTTACATTCTTTCCAATGCTTGAACAAGTTACTTACTGAAATTTTAAATGGTATCATCTAAATCGAAAGCAATTTAATTGAATAAACATACAGTAAGGTGGGAATGAATTGTACTTTGCTTAATTTGATATTCCCTTTGTATTTTGCTGCTTTCTAAAGCAGTGTTTAATAAACCACACTACCAAGTCAGAAGTGCAGTGCTTGCATTGTGGGGAAGGCGACAGATTCTTCAAGGTGTAGCCACAGACCTGCTTGGCAATTACTGAAATTAAAAATGTAGCAATATTTTGTGCTATGACAAACCCAAAATTCTCTGCTCCCAGGGCATATCCAGAACTGAACTTCCTGTTTTTGTGGATAGGTGATAAACCATTATCTGTAAATGGCTACTAAATATAATTCTAAAAATAAATGCTAATAGGGATCTGGTCTAGTTAGAAAGTCTCCTGAATATCAGTTTCCTGAAAGATAAAAAACATGAATGTTTAACTAGATCCTGGAAGCTGGCAACTGATTCATTGTGTAGCAGAATTCAGCAATCAGACCTCCTATGATCCCAGAGTAAGGATGCACGTCACTCTTTTCTTTCCTTTTTTTCACAGTGAACAAATAGACATGTTACAGCACAGTCTTGGGAAAGAAAGGTGTAGGAAGCTGAGAGAGCTGTGGGGAGGATGAACTCAGGCTTTAGTCCAAGGGAATTTGGGGCCTGCCTATGCTTTGTTTACCTGTCTTGGACTCTTTTTTTTTTTAAATATTCCTCCTCTTTTTCTGTGTTTGGGCTTCTCTACTTGAGAAAAGGGCTGTGTGTGACACTGACATGAAGTGGGCGGGGTCTTGAGATTATTCTGAGGTCTTTTTCAGGAGAAAGTATGATAAAGAGAACTTTCATATTCTCTTTTCTAGCTTGTATGTCTCAGTTACCTAGGACAGAAAAGGTGGTAAAAATAAGAAATAAGACGCGTGTAACTGACTGGAACTTTCACTGTATCTTATCTCCTGGGGAGCTTACTATGGTGAAATGTGTGCAGAATGATGAGAAATGGCATCTAAAATGACCTTTATGTCTGCTTCCAACCTGGAGAGTAGGAGACACTGGGAAAGCCAGCAAATGGCTCTATTATACAATTTTTGCATAGAAATTTTAGACTCGCATGTATAGTTTTTCATTTTTCCATGTTACATTCTGAGGAAATATCACGTCTTGTTCAAATCTGTCAAAAGCATTTTGGATCTGGACTCTGCGGTGTGGCATAGAATCTAACAATCATAACTATACACCAGGGCAGAATTTGACAATGTGTCACCCGTGTAATATCCTCCACCAAGCTATTAGTGAAGAAAGAACAAATTGAACAGGAGAGGTAAAAAACAGATACCTATGGAATACAACCTTTCTTTGTTCTTATTCAGAGTTACTGTTTTGAGACATTTACCCATTGTTTTGAACTCAGGATTAATTTACTGAGTTCTAGTTGACAAATTTACAGCAAATATATAGTAGGCATATAGTATATTATGATATTAAGAAATTGAGATTTTTTTATGAGCATGCCATTTTCTTACATTTCACCATTCTTACATGTTTTAGTAATTTATGTAATTTTGCGATTGTTATTAGAACTGCATTGAATCTATAAATTAATGAAGGGAAAACAGACATGTTTATAATATTAAGAATTCCTATCTAAGAACATGGACAATTTTAACCTAATTCTTTGAGAAACAATGTGTATTTTGTTAAATGTAATATTAAACACCTTATTTTTTGTCACTATTAAAAATCTATTTTTTCAGATTATATTTTCTCATTTTTAGTTGAGGTGTATAAATTTGTAATCAGCTGTTGTTAATTGACCTTGTGTCCAGCAAACTTACTAACCTTTACTACAACTTATAGTTATTTCATAATTTCTAGAGAGAATATGTTAGATTTTTGTATGTATATCAGGTAATCAAGTAACCTACTTCTGTTTTTCTAATTGCTTTGTATTTTTCTAAAAATAATTTCCATTAAATAATATGAATGCCTTTTTAGCATCTACTTAAATATTCAAATTGTTTATTTTTCTTTAATCTGTTAATGTATAAGTTACATTAATACATTTTCTAATGGTAGCAAAAAAAAAAAATCCTCGCATTCCTGCAATAAACATTTCTTAGTCATTACATGGTCCATTTTATACTTTGCTTAATTTATTTTAATATAGATAATTTCTTCTCTTCATCAGCAGTCCTTTCTATGAAAATCAGTTCTTATTTATTACAGTATATCCTGGGATACTATGTCTTCTTATTAAAATGGGAAAATTACAATACATAATACTTCATCCCCAAACACACAACCATTTTCCTTATAAAAACACACAATAAAATTTCTCCCATTAAGTAAAAACCTGTCAATTTAGGGCATACAATTCTTTAAAAATTGTTTTTCTATCACCAAACAATTGATGTGGATATTAACAAGTAATCACTTTGTGTCCTCATCATGGTTCTGCCTCAAAATGGCTCCATTGGAAGATGCATAGCCTGGCACACTTATTCACAGTTCCCCCAACCCCCACCCCCGCCCCGCCCTGCCCTGCAACAGCTGGTGGCAGTCAGTTGCCTGTTAAATATACCCTGCTTGGCCTCAACTCCTTCATAACTTTCACTGCATTGTAAGTTCAGTGAAGCTCTGGTTGTGTCATATTGGAAGTGCACCCGTAGCTCCTTGCATGGAAGGTTCTCCCACAGCAAATATGGCAACCTTTGAGTGCCATAATTTAGTAAACTTTAGATAAATTCAGGCCACACAAACTGTGAGTCAGCGTCGAGACAAATGACTATTTTAGAACCGAGCCTCAGGTGCCACTGTCAAGCGCACAAGCTAACGCGGACACTCAGCTCTGTACCTGTTCACTCAAGGGTGAGAACCCCTGTGTATTACTTTTTTGTTAATGTGTATATTTTGCAGCGACCAATTTTACCAATAAGAAGACATTTTTATTTCTTTTATTAAGTCTTTAGTGTTTTTCAGAAATAAAATAACGGCAGCAGCCTTAAAATTGTTGGCTTTTATTGGGAAGCTTTCAAAGACTAACTCCTTCCTGGCGTTGTGATGCTGATTTAGGGAACTATCTTTAAAATTCAAATTAACAAGCAAAAGCTTATCCTTCCCACTATCAATGCTGACTTATTAAAAATTAAATTACAGACAAACCAGAGTTCCATAAAAGTAAAAGGAATAACAAAATCACTTGTAAACCCATCACTCAAAATTAAGCCTACTTAACATTTTAATCTATGATATTAGGCTGTAACTCTACATATCTAATCTATTTTCACTGGCACATAAGTACGTACATGTATGCATAAGTATGTGTATACTTTTATTTTTCAGTATTGGTATTTCCATTTATTTTTACCTATCTGTACACATTCACACCCACATATCTGATAATACAACATATCTATTGAAACCTGCTTTTTAATATTGATGATATAATTATTTTATATATATGATTATGTATCTACACTATTATTTCATATTTCTTCATAATCTCCTATGTTTATACCATATTTTAATTCATGCAATCTATGATATACTATTTAACCCTTATGCTGATCCCAATTTTACTTTGCTACTTTTAACAATGTTGTGATGGGACTATCTATACTATATTTCTTTCCCTTATCTGGTAATTTCTGGAGGAAAAATGTCTGTAAGTTGAATTATTAATTTAATGATATCCCTGTGATAGAAAGTCTAAGATATGCTTTCAAGTTATCCTTCAGAACAACTGTATTACTGATTTGTGATAACTTTTAATGCAAAAGATAACCAACCTTCTTGTATTATATATGGTGCAACATTTTTTTTAAATTTGGCAGTTATTTTTATTTAAAAGCAATTATGTATGAAGTCTAATCAGCCATTTTTTTCAGTCTCTGCTTTTACTGATGTACTTTAAAAGCTCTCTATATACCAAGACTACAACAAAAATATTCATTATACTTTCTATTGCTTCTTTTATGTAAGTGAAATAAGTAGTCAGAGAAAGACAAATGCCATATGATCTCACTTATATGTGGAATTTAAAGAACTGAATAAATGAGCAATGTAAACAGAAATAGTCTTAGAGACACAAAGGAAAAACTGATGAGGGCTAGATGGGATGGGGATGGGAGAAGGGGAAGGGATGAGGCAACGTAAACTGATAACTACAATACTACTGCAGGGATAGAAGAGACAGTTTAGGGAATATAATCAATAATGTTGTAAATATTTTTTTAGGGGACCAGATGGACTCATGTCTTGTTAGGGAGACCACTTCATGGACGGTGTAGTGGCCTGACCACTGCATTGTACATCTGAAGCTGCTGCTGAATAATATTAGATGTTGACTATAATTTAACACATATATAGTCATGGGATGAGGAGTATAGTGGGGATGGAGTCAATGGAATTGTAATAGATATATATGATATCAGGGGTGGGGGATAGGGGAGGGAGGAGGGAGTCACTTTGTAAGGGCTGAAAAAGATAATTATTGCATTATTTTGTACATCTGTAACTAATAATAATAAAAAAAGAAAAAAAAATATATATATAAACTATATTTAGTTTAATTTAGCATAGAGGTGAAATACATATCTGGTTTGTTCAATCCTTTTCCTACTAAACAATGGGTGTCCCGGCGTCATTTTTGAATAATTCATTATTTAACTCCCAGTTTTAAATAACATTTTAAAATTTGTTAAATTCTATATATAATGTCTTTCAAAGAATTTCATATTCTGTTTCATTGACGCGTCTGTTTGTTCCCACATAGCAATGGGCCATGTAAATTATTATGACTGTTCAATATAATTAATGTCAGAGATATCTTGCTATCCCAGATTTTGGACTACATTTATTCTTATAAACATATTAAAATAATTTTGTATATATTTAAAAATAAATTTCAAGATTTGATTAAGATTACATTTGCAGACTAATTTCAAAAGAGGTGAGAAATTTGCAATATTAAAGCTTTGCATTTCTAACAAGCCAATTATCCTCTATAAAATGAGAAATCAGGCTGTTTTAGAGAAATGCAAAAATTAGAATTTGATGTAAATGTTTCATCCAGTAAGTCATTACAATGGCAGAAAGATTTCCTATATGCATTTACTTATTTATCAACTCAGTCATATCTGTGGATATAATAGTAGTAGCTATAGAATAGTATAATTACATTGCTAATTATAACTGTAATATTTTGTATTTAAGTCAGCGAAGGACATTTTATCTTCCCAATATTCATGAACAAACGACTGCTAAGAGATTTATAAGCATTCTCAGGCATATACATCACTGACACAAAAGCACTGAGATAAGCAAGAGAATACAAAAATTAATAGATCCATATATGCTTTGGAAGCTTACAGTGTATTAAGGTAAACAAACCTACAATCTATTAAAATTTCCTATGATACATATTTTACTAGAAGCCTGTCAAAAATGATAGAAGATTATCCAAAAGGGAGTAACTAGTATGTGAGTTGGAGAAATATTCATATTATAAATAACCCTTGTTTTCCTGTACTTCCATGCCTAAGCCATCACCAATCATATCAATTTTCCTTCCTAAGCAAACCATACGTCTTCTCAATTTTCTCCATCTTCTCTGTTCCCAGGATAGTCTAACCTAGCATCATCTCTCATCTGGACTACTGTGAAAGCCTAATGGAACAACTTCACTCCTATCCATTTTCTTAAATTGAGGTAAAATTCACATTACTTGAAGTTAACCATTTTGAAGTGTGCAGACCAGTGGCATTTAGTGCATTCACAGTGTTGGGCAACAAGGATCTCTACGTAGTTCCAAAATAGTTTCAGCATCTTAAGAATTCATTAAGCAGCCTCTCACCATTTTCCACCTCTACCTAGCCCTGGCAAATAGACTGCTTCCTGTGTCTAGGCATTTGCCTATCGGGACATTTTTATATCTGCCATTTAGTAGTGGTATGATATTAATGTTAATTTCTTAGTTTTGTTAATATAATATGGTTATGATGTAACATTAGGGGCAGCTGAATGAAAAGTACATGAGAATTCTGTACTATTTTTGAAAGTCTTCTGTAAGTCTAAAGTTATCTTAAAATAAAGAGCTTGAAAAAGAACCATAAAAGATACTATAAATATTAATAATATTGGACAGAGATTTGGCCTTGGAATCCAGATACAATGGTTGGAGTCCTCCTTCTACTAGTAGTCGCTTCCTATTATCCCCTTAAATTGTAAAATAAATAATTGTAGGCTGCATAATGGCTAAGTAAATTAAACTCTCTGGACTTCAATTTCTTCATTGAAAATAGGAGAAAACAGAACAGGCATAAAATATCTCTAAGGCCCTTCTTATTCTAAATCTGGAAATTTGGTCATTTTATAGGAGACCTGGACTTTTTCTCAAGTGATAATATTTTGCCACAAAAACAAATCCAAAGAAAATAGTTTTTCTTACCCATTACTGAACAATTTATATTAAAAGGCAAGGAAGTATGAAAATACTTATAATTACCTAAATGTCAGTCCCATATCTGAACATGGTATTTCATAAATCTCTCTGTATTTAACCCTGAAGTGTGATCAACAAATATGGTGACTGTTTAAATTAAAAAAAAAAATTATCACAGTAAAAGATGCATCCCCATTAATCCCCCTCAAAATACTCTCCCTTACTTTGAACACACATATCCAATCATTCTTGCCACTTTCTGAAGCAGTCATCTTTCATGAATATCTTTAGTTGTGCTGTTGTGGCTGCCTTAATGTCCTGAATCAATTCAAAACATTTATCTTTCATGGTGAATGACTTTGAGGAAGAGCCAGAAGTCACATGGTGCCAGATCCACTGAATAAGGTGGATGAGGACACACCATAATTATTCTATTTGACAGAAATTGCCATACCAGAAGCAATGTGTGACTCAGAGCCTTTCCATTATGATCAATAAATATGGTGAATGCTGCTGCCAAGTGCCATCCAACAGAAAGGCAGGGATCTTCAGTACAGGATGTGGCATGTCCAACCTTAGTAACAGGGTATGACAAGATTGAACTTGTTCAGTGCAGTCAGTCAGGTATGAACTACATTTGAGAGAAGGTTTTTCTAAAAGCATGCCATAAATCATCCTCCATCATGATAACACTCTGTGTCACACATCACTTCTGGTATATGGCAATTTCTGTCAAATAAAAACATTACAGTGTGTCCTCATCCATCTTATTTACTGGACCTGGTACCATGCAACTTCTGGCTCTTCCCCAAAGTCAAAATGATTCAGGACATCGAGGCAGCCACAACAGCACAACTAAAGACACTCATGAAAGAAGACTTCCAGCACTGCTTCAGAAAGTGGCAAAAATTATGGGATAAGTGTGTTCGAAGAGAAGGGGAGTATTTTGATGGGGATTAATGGCAATACTATAGTAACTTTTTTTTAAATTTAAACATTCACTGTATTTTTTTTTTCAGGGCAGTGTCACTGGCCCTCATATGTGGGACCCGAACCGGGACCACTGGCTTCCCAAGCCAGCGCTTAACCACCATGCCACTCGGCCGACCCTCACTGTATTTTTTTAATCACACCTTATTACATATGCATATAAATTTGTGTTTTTTCTCAAGATGTGTTCAATTAGATTAGTGTCAATACAGCAGGTCATCTTACTGGGTACATCATGTCCAACTGTCCAGAAAATAATTACAACAAATAATAAAAGGCAAAAAAACACGATTTAAAGAGGTAGAGCAAACATTAAGAGCCAGACATGGCAGGAGGTAGGATTTATCAGACAAGGAATTTAAAACACCTATGATTAATGTCCTAAGGGCTCCCGGATAAAGTAGACAGCATGCAGGACATATGGACAGTGTAACCAGAGTGGAAATCCTAACGAAGAACCAAAAGTAAGTGCTAGAGGTAAAACAAACAAACAAAAAAGCAAACAAAAAAAAAAAACACCCACTGTAAGAGAAATTAAGAATGTGATTAATTCACTAATTAGACTGGATGTGGATGAGAAAATATATCTGAGCTTGAGGATATAGCAACAGAAACGTATAACACTGAAAAGCAAAGAGACATAAATTGGGAAAAAACAACAACATAATATCCAAGGACTATGGGAGAACTACTAAATGTGTAACATTCATGTAATTGGAATACCTGAAGGAAAAGAAAGAGAAAGAGGAACAGATGACTTATTCAAAATAATAATGACTGAAAATTTCCCCAAATTAATGTCAGACATTAAACCACACATCCAGAAAAACCACAGAGCACCAAGCAGGAAAAATGGAAAACAAAACAAGACAAAAAACCCTACAGAAAAATCAAAGGTTAAAATACATATGAGGTCAGACAATTAAGTTTCATCCTAGAAAAAGTGCTACATACCTCACTGCTGAATATCACTATGGTCACCTTGGAAGGTCTCCCCTTGGGAAGCTATGCACCTATGTCAGTGCCTAGTCCACCCTTCAAAGCAATTTTGGAACTCTTTTTCTAGAATGGTCATCAGAGCTGTCGTTGTATTACCCGTGATGTTCTGAAAGTCATCAAAACGTCTTTCCTTTCAATATTTCCTTTATCTTTGGGTAAAGAAAGAAGTCATTAGGGGCCAGATCAGGTGAGTAGGGAGGATGTTCCAATACAGTTATTTGTTTACTGGCTAAAAACAGATTCACAGACAGTGCCATGGAAACTGGTGCATTATTGTGATGCAAGAGCCGTGAAATTTTTGGTGAAAAGTCCAGGTCGTCTAACTTTTTCATGCAGACTTTTCAGCACTTCCAAATAGTAAACTTGGTTAACTGTTTGTCCAGTTGGTACAAATTCATAATGAATAATTTCTCTGATATCAAAAAAGTTTAGCAATATCATTCAACAAGTTCACAAACTTAATTGTGAGATATTCGTGTGTGTGTGTGTGTGTGTGTGTGTGTGTGTGTGTGTGTCTAATACGAAGGAAACCAGAGGAATAAACCCCTTTACCTATTGAGGAATGAAAGTTAAGAATTACAGCTGACTTCTCAGAAACCATACAAGCAAGAAAAGAGTGGAGTGAACTATTTAAAGTGTTAAGGGGAACAAACCACCAACCTAAAATTGTATGCCATGAAAAATGATCCTTTAAAAGTGAAGAGGATATAAATACTTTCTAAGACAAACAAGTATTGAGAGAATTTGTTGTCAGTAGATATGCCTTGTAAGAAATGTTAAGAAGGAAAATAATATAGATCAGAATTTCATATCTAAAAAAAAAAGTGAAGAGCATCAAAGCAGAAATATGTGAATGTAAAATAATAAAAAACAACCTTTTATTTTTCTTTTTCTTAATTAAACATCCATCTAACAAATTTTGTTCAAAATAATAGTGCTGACAATGTATTTGATCATTTCAGTAGATGTAGAAAAAGTACTGAAAAAAACCCCCACTCATTTATGATCAGTTTTCTCAGTAAACCAGAAATAGAAGGGAGTTTCTCAACTTGATAAACAATATAAAATACTCTGCAGCTAACATTGTAGTTAATGATCAGAAACTCAGAACTTTCCCACTAGGTCAGGATCAGTGGGTGTTTAAATTTAGGTATCAAATTTACCTTCTGAGTAAGCTTAATTTATAAGCATTAATTTAGCTAATCAAATGTTTTAGAGCTACTGTTTGTCAATCTAGATTCTGTGGAGGGGTCGACTCCTGAGAGCAAGGACACAGCATCCCAAGATATTTTCTGGATTCCCCAGGGGACTGAGATTCAGGGGTCAGGGCTGAGTACTTGCAAGTTCTGGTTAAAGCGAAGCACATGGAAAGAGCTACTTGACAAAGCACCAAGTCTTGCCCCTTCGTCTGCCCAGTAGGTACTTTTTGTTGTTGTTGTTTAATATTAAGGTTACTGGAAGTTTAGTTTTAACTCAATCTCGTGAATGAAAATGTTAGGGCCTGCATATTTAGTGTGATACAGTTTGTTGGAGACTGCATTCCCTAAGAAAACTCTTCCCGTAGCTTTCTTCATCTCACAAGAGACTGCTTCTAATGAAGGAAACTTTTAATTCCGAAGAAAAACCCGGAGAGGTAAGGAAACTATAGCTATTATAATGCCATAATAAGCTCTAAAGAAAGGCAGCAGTGAAGGCGTTCCCTCCAGAGGGTCCCATAGGATGGCTCTGAGCGAGCCAGAATTAGAAGACAGTTATTAGATATTCATTTCCAACTGTTGGATCACAGTTGCCTTTAGTTATAGCAGTACAATGTAATGGCCTCTAAAGAGTTTTAAGAACTTTTTATCTCTTGAAAATGTTAATGCTTTTAGCATATTTTTTCATTATATTGGTATTTTCTTTCATTATACTAATAATGCTTGAACATAAAAACAAACAAACAATGAAGAATTATGTAGAAATGAAGTCCACTTTTAACTCTAAACCAACATATTTATTCCTGTAAATATATTTGTAATGAATGGGTTTATACCAGGCATGTTTTTCTGCAACTTGCTTTCTTAACGTGATACTACAGTGTAGTTATCTTTTCCTCTTAGTACTACATCTAATTTATTCTTATTTTATGGCTCGTAGAATCCTGCATTAGGCACACAGCAGTTTATTTAACCTTCATTTACACATGGACATTGAGCTGGTTCTCAGTGATTAGCTATTAAAATTGTAACAAATATGCATCTCATATGTGCTCTCGTCATATATGTATATTTACAAATACATGTACATGCACCTCTATTTATATACATATATATGTTGACTTGCAATCTCTGTATAAATACGCATATAAGTATGTGTATTTTATATATGCATATATATGGGTTTATATGTATTATTTTCCCCCTTAGTTTCGATGCCAAGGATGGCAATGAATGGATCAAACATTAGGTAGAATTTAAATTTTGATACAGCTAAACAATTTACACAACAGCGTACACCAACAGTGTCAACAATACATGAGAATGCCGCCTATCCGCTAGCTAACACTGCTTGTTAATGAAATTCAGTATTGTAAATACAGTGGGCCTAACGTGTTATCTTGTTGCCTTTCTTTTGTATAAAGAAAAATAGCTTATTGTCCTGCTTTCCAAGTGTATCAATAAAGGATATGAAATTGGTTTTGAGTCTATAAACTACGTACCTTGTAATGTCTTTTACTCTGTACTTTATAGTTTTGTTGAGAGGAATAATAATGACAATAACAACAATAAGTTATAGTTTGGCACACTTATATTAATCTTACAGTTTTCAAGCTCTTCAATTCATTCTATTATTTGCATTCTCATGGCATCTGTGTCTAGTTAGGGCAGTGATTATCATTATAGTTTTACGGAAAATGAATAGAAACTGAAACTCAGAGAAATTAAATGACTTCACCAAGGTCACACAAGATCAAATAAGATAATGTGTGAAAATAATTTTTAAGTTATAAAGAATTAAGTTATTTAAGAAACGGGAAATGTGAAGATGAGAAACCATTTGCCTTATTGGATAAAAGAGAATCCATGCCCCTCTGTTGGAAAGCTGAGCTCTACCAAAAAATTAAAATGGAAATGTTTGGGAAAGCTCTTTACCTGTATTATAGAGACTACCCTGAAACAGATACACATTGGACCATAGCTGCCACCTCCTGCCTAGTAAAAATCTTTGGTGGAATTCGGTCTTTGCAAGAGCTGGGTATGAATTTTTCATAGACTGCTGGAAGGAACCGAAAGCAAGAATTCTTCAGTCGTGGCAGCATCAGCTTATATAAAGCACTGAAAAATGAAGGATGCACCCAGGAGTGAGCAAAGGGAGCACATAGTTTATATTCAGCAAGGGCAGTGTTCCATTTTGGATTAGCTTTCCACTGAGGTGAACAATTAGTTTTCATGTTAAGAGGTAGGTGGTGCCTCTGAACCTAAGTTTAAAAATCACATGAAAGGTCATACATGCAATAAACATGCATAATGCACGCACATGTCACACGGAGGCACACAAACACATATAAATGCACACACTCATGTATTCTCCCACAATGGAGACATGAGCACAGGTCGGGAAAGTCTGTATATGTCCATATTGACTGGCATACGTATTATACAGACTTGTACTGCCTCTTCATTGAAGCCCTCACACAGAGGTGGGATCATACTCAACATGCATTCACACACAAACAAGATCACCGGGTGGATAGAGTGCACGTGTGCTTATGTGCTCAGGTAAAATATTCATGCACAAAAAGAAATGCAAGTACGTGCTTGTTTTGAGATTTACAGAGGTTTTGAGGTCAGCACGACCCTGCCACCAAATCCCAGCACAGATACACAAAACAACATGAACAACCACCAAAGTACAGGCTGATACTCCTGAGGAACACATGTAAGCAGACATTGACTTTTACCAAATTAAAGTCAGCAATAACTCATCAAGGTAATATACCATGAAAAAGTTAGGCTTATCCTACAGATTGACAAATATACTTCAATTCCAATCTGTTGAAGGATTGGGTAAAACAAAAGATTGACCCTCTGCCAAATAAAAGAGAATTGCCCTGCCTCCTGGCACTGGAACTGGGTCATCAGCTCACCCTGATCCGACAGCAGCCTGCCTGCCTTGCACCTTGAACTGGGACATGGGCTCTGCAAGTTTTGGTCTTGACCACCAACATAATTGTGTGAAAAAAATCCGTATAATACTAAGTGAATATTTTATACATGGCAGCATTTAATTTTTTGAATTATTTTTATGGAGATGTAATTGACATATAACATTGTATTGGTTTTAGGTGCACAACTTACTGATTTGATGCATGTGTATATTATGAAATGATTACCCCAATAAGTTCAGTTAACATTCATCACCACATACAGTCAAAATTATTTTCTTGTGAGAACATGTAAGATTTATTCTCCTAACAACTTTCAAATATATATCGGAAAAGTCATGACACATTTTTGCAATGAAAAACATAGAAAAAAATAAGTCATGACTTTTCCGACAACCCAATAATATTGTTAACTACAGTCACCATGCTGTGCATTATATCCCCAAGACTTATTTATCCTGTAACTGGAAGTTTGTAGCTTTCGACCAATTGATTTTAAATATCTATCTATCTATCTATCTATCTATCTATCTATCTATCTATCTATCTATCTATCTATCTTAAGTTTTGTTTTGTTTTGTTTTAATTGGGAAATTGGGGGAAGGGAATAGCATTGGGGAAATGGGGAAGGGGAACAGACAAGTTGCTGTCCTTTTGTTTGTTCTTCAGTCTAGTTGGGGAAGATGTTGCTTCACTGGCCCATGTTGGTATCATTGTGCTCTTCCCGGATGAGACAGTCACTCACTGGCCATTGCAGAGCCACTCACGGTAGCTCACAGCAGCAGGATGCCGTCGCTGGCGACTCACGGCAGCCCAGCTCCTGGTCGAGCTATTATTCACCATCTTAGCTGTAGAGGGCACAGTGTCACTGGCCCTTACATGGGATCCGAACCGGGGCCCTGCTGCTCAGAGCTGGCATCCCAAGCCAACTCTTAACCAAAGCGCCACTTGACCGGCCTGTGATTATATATTTTTAAATTATTTCTTTACTGTGTTTTTAAATTTCTCTAGGCCTTGCAATTTATACCTTAACTCATCATCTACTTCAGCTTTACACTGATTTAGTTCCAGTGAAACATACAAACAGCGTTTCTAAATATAGCCATTGTTTTCTTGCCGAATTGGAAGTATTATTTTCAAAATATTGTAGCTACATATTGCAAAT
This sequence comes from Aselliscus stoliczkanus, assembly GCA_033961575.1. Lineage (NCBI taxonomy): Eukaryota > Metazoa > Chordata > Mammalia > Chiroptera > Hipposideridae > Aselliscus > Aselliscus stoliczkanus. The sequence goes on along the minus strand of CM066730.1, from coordinate 36,385,452 downwards.
GCCAAAATATAGTTATAATTACTACTTTACAAGACCCTATATATTTCAAAGTAGCTGAGATGAAGAGAACAGCTGCTGACTGCTGTCTACTGAAAGCCACAGGCCCTCAAATTAGCATCAGCACAGCCAGAAGCACATGTCCTAGAGCTGGACCAAATGACTCTACAGTCCTGAGCTGCCACTTCCTAACTTCTGATATCGAGTGAACGATGAAACCCTCTTGTCCTCAATTTCTTCATGGATATATTGGAAATAATAACAGTCCTTACATCACAGGGTAACTGTGAGGAATAAATGCTTTAATATGTGTAAAGTGCTTAGAACAGTCGGTGGCATTAATTACTTTTAATGCTAGTAACTATTACGATTTCACACAGAACTGAAAATGTTTCTTTCTCATTTTCTTCAGTTAATGGATATTAATGACATCTCTATACCATCCTTAATTTTCATCCATATTTACACACCTAAAGGACACATTTGATTTCTGAAATATGTCTTCTGGAAATGACACCTTCCATTAAAGGAAGTAACCCAAACTCCTTACTTTCTGTAGCCCATTTTTGTGGGGACTTGGAGATTTCCATAGCATCTTTACTTCTTACATTTTTCCTCTTTCTAAAGGAAGCATTATTAACATCATATTAAATTTAATTCAAATTCATTGTAGAAGAGATGGGATGAATATAAATTACTTAATAAATATAATTTCTACAAACATTTTGTTTCAGGATTAAAACTATATACGGAGTATGGAAAATTCTTTAGACATATCAAAGAAAATTATTTTAAATTTATGTTTAAAATATTTCAATTAAAAATGTGAACATTATTTGAACTTTTTATGAAAATGTAATTTTTTGTGGAAGGTTAAATTTAAGGAATGGCCTTAATGTGATGCTGCTGCTTTCTTTCCTCTACTTTCAAAGTGTTTTTTTTTTTCCTATTTCTGCAGTATTATCTCTAAAATTTCCATCAGTCTGGAGAGCCTTATGACTCATCTTAATACACTTTAATGACTATGTACTTTGTAGCAAATTGAACCTGATTAAATGAGAATTTTAGGATAAAAATAATAATTCCAGTTAACATTAGCACATCTGATTTTTACATATCCTTAAATCTCATTTTAAAAACTTCATATTCTAGTTCCTTGTATCTTATTTGAATGTGGAACTGTGCACATTAAAAATAGAAAGATTGAATCAGAAACCAGGGATTCGCTATGGAGGTGCAAATGTAGTAGGGAGTTTAGGGGCACAGGTATTTTGGGCATTTATTGCTCATGATTGGGCTGCATCAGTGACTCATTAAAGTGCATTAAAATAATGCTAGAGCATAATGGACTATTTGAATGTTCCTATTAGAGACAGGATAAAAAATATACAATTATTTTCTTTTGTTTTATTTCTGAGAAATTCTGTACAAGTGAGATGTCTTCCCTTAATATTTATACTATAAGTCTTGATTTGTTAAGTAATAAAACACCACTGTTTTTTTTTCTAATGCCGATTAATCTAATGGTTAGAAACAGATTAGAATCCACTATCAAATGTCTTATTTATTTATTGAAGATACTCAAAATACAATAATATTGTACTACTTTAGCCTAGTCTTATCTTTACTGAATGGTAAATAGAAACAGAACTTTAATGATGAAAGCACTAAACATCATACATTTTTTTAATTTCCAAATCTCTTGTTCATTTTTCAGACATATTTTTCAAACTAATTTTTACAAATAAATTTATGAATGCAAAATTAATACAGATAATTGTTAAAGATTTGTAAAAAGAGAAAATATGATAAATGAAATGGAAATCACCCATATTGCAACTAGAATATAAAAGATATGGATTTTTATTATTGATTTATTTTTAATTTATTTTACATGTATTAATGCTTTATTATTTCTAATTTTTATTTGATAAGTTACTCATCTTTTTTTTCCTTATTGGAATTTTTAAAATTAGTTTTAAAAACATAATGATTAGACGTTTACACCCCTCAAAAAGTGATAACCATCCCCAAGTTTACTACCCTTCTGACATCGTACATAGCTATTGCAATACCATTGACTATATTTCCTATGCTGTACTTTACATTATATATTTCATTATATATATTTATTTTATATATATATACATATATATATATATATATCATTAAGTTGACATTCATATCTTTTTATATTAGTTTCAGGTGCACAGCTCAGTAGTCAGGCATCTACACAGTCTATGAAGTGATCCCTCCATAAAGCATGGTACATAGTCTTTACAACATTATTGATTATATTCCCCATACTGTATTTCATATTCTTGTGACTATTTTGTGACTACCAATTTGTGCTTTCTAATCCCTTCACTTTGTCTCCCCTCATCTAGCAACCGTCAGTTTGTTTTCTGTGTCTATGAGTCTCTTTTTATTTTGTGTGCTCCTTTATTCTGTTCTTTAGATTCCACATGTAAGTGAGATCATATGGTATTTGTCCTTCTCAGTCTGAGTTATTTCACTAAGCATAATATCCTCTAGGTCCATCCAGGTAGTTGCAAATGGTAAGATTTCATTCTTTTTTGTCATAGAATAATACCCCATTGTATAAATGTACCACAGTTTCTTTATCCAGTTGTCTGTTGATGGGCATTTCTGTTGTTTCCATATCTTGACTATTGTGAATAGTGCTGAAGTACACATAGGGGTTCATATAGTTTTTCAAATTAGTGTTTTGGATTTCTCTGGATAAATACCCAGGAGTGGAATCTCTGGGTCATATAATATCTGGTTTATTTTCTATTGGGATATTTTTTTTTCCTTATTTGATAAACTTGTTTGTATGAGTATTGATGAATATAATGCAGAAATTATTCAATGTTTTGGTATCACACAGTTGCTGTTGTGATGTTGTATTTACAGTGATAAATATAACTCCATGAATCAAATAATTATATCATGAAACAGAACATATAGGTGGTCATTCTATTCTGAAATTTTCTTATAGCAATTGTTGTAAGATTCCTGGTGTCATCTCCTAAATGAAAAGACCATTTCTATTACTTGGTCTCTGAATCAAAATTTCTTACTTTAGGTAAGTGCTTAACATAAACAGATTGTAATTATCATTTGTGACTGTCAATCATGACCTATATAAAGAAAGAACAAGAAGGAGGAGAAAGAGGAGGAGAAGGAGGGCGAGGAAGGGGAGGAGGAAGGGGAGGGGGAAAATAAAACGAGTATTATTGTTTGATCCCATTTGCCAAAGGACAGTGAAGAGAGTTCCACCTCCTTATGTGGGAATGCCTTAGTATGTGTTTCCTTGTTGTCATGAATTTGTTGCCAGGAACCCTTGATTCAAGGGTTGGAAACATTGCTGGGATGAACAAAGATTATAAATGTTAAATGTTATCCAGATTGTGTCTCATTCTGGAAATCATGAAGGTAAATCAAATAGTCTGAGGTACCATGATGTAAAAGAAAAACAAAGCTCTAAGAATCTGGGAATCAAAACCTGGATTTTGTTACGGATTTGACATTGCTAGGAAGTAAGAGTTCCTCTTAATGAAAATGGAAGAAAGCAGAAAACTCCTTAGGCAAAAACGGAAGGGATTATTGGCTCCCCTATAAGACATTCAAAGTCTAATTTATTTTTAGAGTCAAGTGAAAAATAATTGTAAAGTATTAAGTACCTTGTTTATGGTAAATTCTCAGTACCAGGTAAAGAGTGATGATATTTCAACATCTTTGAATAAGGATGACTAATATTTGCTTCTCTGACCCTCAGGGCGTTTTCTTGTTTTTGTTTTTACACAACTGAAAAACAAAATAACTACAAAATTGTAAATAATATGGACCTTAGGAGGTTATTAAAAAAGGACAAAATAATAAAATTTGGGGGAACATTTACAACAAGAGAATAATAATAAAGTCACTAAATATCTCTCAAAATATGTGAAAAGTATATAAACACTGAAAAGGTACATAGAAGAAATTAATTGATCATTGTTCTCCTTGTTGACTTAGAAAGCCCATTTGAAATAGTCTGTTCCTCAAATAAACAAAAAGCATATCCAAAAACTTTAAGCAAATGTTTCATTCTTCCTAAGGAATACATTTTCTTGTTATTTTAGGCCACGTCCTCCTATGAACAATATTCATTCCACATCTAGAAAACTCAGGATTCCATTTGTATCAACTTTATGCATTCAGCTCTCATTTTCCCTAAGCTTAAAATGAACGCTATTATCAGACCAATTAAAAGGATAAAGTTCACCAGTGTATAAATTAGAGCTGCCTGAATTAATATTTTCTTCAAGATTTCAACAAAGTTCCAGTTTAATAGGCAGACTCCAAGGTCAGATTATAATTAAAGTACCTGTTTTTCCTGGAGAGAAACTAGTTTTGGTTTTGGTTTTGGTTTTCCCTCTCAAATGCATGTTTAAATACATTGATATTTTAAAAGCATTATAGTGGGATAATATCTATCCAGAGGACACTGAAACTGATGTGGCATCAAGATGGGGAATTTCATTGCCTCCTTTCAGGAAAAGTCAAACTCCGTTTTCATCTAGACTCCTATTACAATTTATTGAACACTTCTCAAATCTTCCTATTGAATTGCAGCTATTAGTTTTTAAGCTACAGGAAGCCATACTTTTGAATTTTTAAACTTTGAGTTTAAATTTTATTGTGAAATTCTTTAACCTTTAAAAAACTTTAATGTAAACTGTTTTCATCAAGTTCTTAGCATTTATAATGCTTCATTTTTGTACAAACCACTTTACCTCTTGGATTTCCCCCATGACTCAAAGGTACCATTAATCGGTATCCAATATGTTGAGCTACCTCACAGATTCTTTGCTTATATGGGGATTTATTAATAATTAATAATTATTATAAGGGCCGGCCGAGTGGTGCGGTGGTTAATCTCTGGCCTGGGAAACCAGCGGCCCCGGTTCAGTCCCACATATGAGGGCCAGTGACACTGCCCTCAAAAAAAAACAAAAAAAACAAAATAATTAATACTTATTATAAAGCAAAATCTAAGTTTTTAATTTTGATAAATTCTAATTAATCTATTTTTGTTGTTGTTGCCTATACTTTTGGTGCCATGTAAAAGAAACCTTTGCTTTTTCCAATGTCATGAAAATTTATGACTATATTTTCTTCTAAGAATTCAAGTTTTAGTTCTAATTATGAAGTGTTTAATCAGTTTTGAGTTAAATTCTGTACATGGTGTAAGGTAGGCAATCAACTTTATTCCATTGCATGTAGATATTGAGTGTTACGACACAGTTCTTTAAAATGACTATTTTTCCCAGTTAAGTTTTCTTGGCACCCTGTTGAAATCAGTTGTCCACAGAAAAATGGTATATTTCTGTACTGTCAATTCTATTCCGTTGATCTATAATATATTACTATTATTACATCACCACCTCACTGTCTTTTTTACTGTACAATTTTAGCAACTTAGGAATGGGGAAATATGAGTTTTCCAACATGGTTCTCTTTAAGTAATGACTTATATACATATTATTTTATACAACTCTTTTTTAAATCAAAAGAACAAATGAAATATGCATTTTTATCGCCATTGCTAATTACACAATTAGCTTTACCAAGATGTTTTTTTTTGCCCATGTGAATTTGAATTCCTGTAATTACTGTTTGGGGTCAAGTGCTCTCTGTTTAAAGATGTCTTTTTGTATTCATTTTAAAGTTGGTTTTCGGGCCGAGATCGAGTGGCGTGTTGGTTAAGAGCTGGCTTAAAGTTGGTCTTCTAGCAATGAATTATCTCAATTTTCATTTATCAAGAAATATTTTCATTTTTGTCTTTTTTAGTGATTGAGAGTTTTTTTGTTTTTATTGTTTTATTTGTTTGTTTTCTGTTCCACACTATGACTGTCATCCTACATCTTTCTGGCCTGCATTTTTTCTCATGAGAAGCCAGCTCTTAATCTAGTTAAGGTTTTCTTATACATGACGAATTATTGATCTCTTCTTTCAAGATTTCCTCTTTGTCTTTGGCTTTTAGCACTTTTACATGATGTGTCTGCATATGGATCTCTCTGTTTTTATCCTACTTCGAGTATGTTGGGCTTGCTGGATACACAAATTAATGGTTTAAAAAAAAATCAAATTTAATAAATATTCAGCCATAATTTATTTGATTTTTTTTCTGCCCCTTTATTTGTCCCCTCTTATTCTGGTACTATCATTCTGATTATATTGGTGATGTTAATAGTTTCCATCTATTTCTGATGATTTGTTCATTTTTCTTTGTTCTGTTTTTTCCCCCCATTTGGGCGTTGTGTAATCTCTTTCAATATGCTGGCAAGTTCCCTGATTTTTTATTCTACCAGTTTATTCTGCTGTTGAGCTCCTCTAGTAAACTTTAGCTTCAGTTATTTTATTTTAAAACTCTAAACTTTCCATTTGGTTCTTGTTTAAAACAATTTCTGTCTCTTTATTGATATTCTCTATTTGGATTGACATTGACATCAGACTTCTTTTACTTTTACAAGAATAGTTTCCTTTAGTTCCTAAGCAGATATATAATGGTAGCCTTGGAATCTTGGTTACATGTGACACCTGGGATCTGTTCCAGCCACTTTGGGTTGCCTATTTTTTTAATCCTTTTTTGTTGTTTCCCTTGTGTATAGGTTCACACTTTTTCTGTTTTTTTTTTTGTTTTTTTTTAAATGTCTGTGCACTTTGTTGAAATTGGGCATAAAAATAATGTCTGGATACTGCTTCCTTCTACCATCTAAGGCTTGTTGCTTCCTTATTTGTTTAATACCTTGGTTGTACTGTTTTACAATAGTAAAGTCTATTTATTTCTCCTACAGTGTAAAACCTGTGGTAGCACTGCTCAGCAGGCATAACCTTGGTTGCGAGCGATGTCACCCAAAGCATTCTCTGACTATCTTTTTGTCTGCTTTCTATGTTAAGCTCAGAGCTGGGATGGAGCCAAGGATTTAAACAGGCCCAGGTAAAAACGCCATAGGCTTCCACTGTTTTAATCCAAGGTTCATTAATTTTTCTTGTATAAGTGTATCTCAATTTGTCAGGTATCTTTGTACAATTTTCAGAATTTTAAATATACTATTCAGTTTAGAATTTTGGTTGTTTCAGATAGTCTTGTGCAATTTTAGATTGTGGGGAGCTTGCTGTACTTCTTACTATACCATTCCAGAAGCTTTACCTCCAAAGACACATTTCACAGGCCATATTCTCTAATCACAATCCAGTATGTAGTCCTTTGTGTCTTGTTTCCTTTGTTCAACATTATATTGAAAAAAATTATTTGCATTTTTAATATAAATTAGTTTTTTCTACATATGATGTATTAAAATTTTTACATAACCAAACAATTTTAATATTGGTTTTGGGTAGGTGCCACATGTAGTATCATGTAAAATGTGCGTACATTTTGGAGCCACCACACTTAGAATAGCAGTTACTCAGTAAATTAAGGATAAAATGTATTGCTTCACCTTCGCTTGTAGCCTTTTATTTAAAAACAATATGATATAAATGGGCAAAATGTTAACAGTCGTCAACGTTTGGTGTTGGTGTATAGTATTTGCTTTGTTAGATTTTGTTTTTATCAGACTGCATGTTTGAATATTTTGCAATAATTATTTAACTAAAACAACCACAGGTAAAATACTTAAAACATAAATATCATATTTGTTATTCAAGGATACAAACACTCAACATCCTAAAAATGTAAAATCATAGGCTAATGAACTACGTATCTTTCTAAAAACTCAAAAGAGTTTAGCTTAAGTTTCAGTGCTTTCAATTTCCCATACAAGTAGCAGGTATATGCACATGTGTATACACACAGACACACAGACACACATGCATGCACACACACACACACACACTCATTCATTTCCTAGAAACCTGGTCAAATCACTGATAACCATTTTCTTGCAGTTCGATGAGGCAACTAGACAATTCCGAAACATAAAACAGGAATTTGGTCTGATATTCCACAATTAATATAAAAAGTAACAACTCCATAGGATAGAAAAAATAGGTTTTATTCACCTAATCTCTAGGAAATTTATCACAAAATGATTTTCTTTTTTTAAAAAAAGAGAATACTAGCTCTTTTGGAGTTTCACATGTATAGTAGTTGAATAAAAAACATAAAACTCACTTTTTTTGGAGATTTAAGTCAAGTAAAATTTATAAATCTCTTTTCCTTGGCTTTCATTATTTTTTTCCTAAGCTCTAATAGTTTCTGAATGTCTAAAAACCAACATTCTAATCAGTTAGGTAGTAATAGCCATAAGCTAGGTTGTCTTTCAGGACATTTTCTCATGCAGGGGAGAGTAAATGAATTCTAAAGGTGAAGGGAAAACCACATCACGCTAGATCAGGGGTCGGTAAACTTTTGAGATGAAAGAGCCAACTCTGACCCTCACAACAATTTAAAAATTATTCAAGAGCCATAAAACAAATGAAATCACCATTATGTGAATAATATCCTTTAAAAATTTTATAAAGAAACTGTGATAGTTTTATTTTCATTTTCAATTTTACTTCAGAGCCACATGTATGTACCCAAAGAGCCGCTTGTGGCTCGTGAGCTGCAGTTTGCTGACCCCTGAGCTAGACTATGTAGGATAAATTAAACCAAATTTGATATAGATCTGTGGGTCTAGAACAGAGTAAAAAATGTAGCTTAGAGGTCCTAAATTCAGCCAGGCTGAATATACAAACATACATTATAACCCTTTTTCCACTCAGCTCTGTGGTTTATGCTGTTTCCATCTCCTCTACTAAATCTTCCCTCCCACTTCCTAGACCAGATTAATTTATACTTTCATTTATCATGCTAGCTTCTTGTATATGTCCTATCTTAGTGTTATTATACTGTATTTTTATTGTATGTTTATTTTCCATCTTTTTATACTGCTAGAGAGAGAGAAGAGAGAGAGAGAGCACACTCTATAGCCACCCTGAGCCCCCCGAGCCATTTTAGTCATCCTCGCTGAACTGCCAGCCAAGGGCATAAAAAATATTTAAAATACTTTTGCTCCAGTCATATATACCCTTGTGGTGATTTTTTTGCACAGCAATAAGGATCAGAAACACAAACTCAAAGTAGGGAGAAAATTAATACTGCTGGGAGGAATGGATATAGAGGAAAGAAGGCAAGATTATGAAAAAATAGAGAAGATAAAAATCAACAGTGTGGTGATTAAAATGGAGGAAAGGTGGGAAATTCTGTTACTGATTTTGCATGATTTTGTGAATAATAATTTCACGGGCTGAAATATAAAAGAGAATGTGTTGTGTGTTTGAAAGTATTTAGTCACGAAAGATGTGCTTTTTCAATAGCTTTATTGAGATTAAATTTGTGTAAGAGAAAATTCACCCATGTACATTGTATAATTAAATTTTTAAGTATGTTCACAGTGTGCGACCATCACATAATCTAAGTTTAAACATTTTCATCTTCCCAAGTAGAAAGGCTGTACCATTTGCAGTCACTTCCCAATCACAGCCCCCAAATGTTATGCAACCAAAAATCTATTTCCTCTCTCTATAAATTTGTTAATTCTGGACATTTCATGTACATGAGATCACGTAATATATGTTCTTCTGTGAGGTTTCTTTCACGTAGTCTAATGTTTTCAAATCTTACCCATGTTGCAGCATGTATCAGTACTTTATTCATTTTCATGGCTGAATAATAGTCTACTGTATTATTACACTACATTTTATTTTTCCAGTTGCCAGTTGATGAATATTTGGGTTGATTCCATTTGTTTTGGCTATATGCTGCTAGGAACATTTATGTACAAGTCTTTGCATGTACATATGTTTCTCTAGGGCTTATAGTTGGGAGTGAAATTGCTGCTGAGTCATATGGTAAAGTTTTGAGAAACTTTTGAGGAACCAGTACACTGTTTTATCTTGCACCCAAAAATATATGAGGGTCCCAGGTTTTTCTCATTATCAAAAAATTTAGTATTTTCTACCGATTTGATTATAGCCATGCTAGTGCTAGTGGTATGAAGTGTTTTCTATTTGTATCACCTTAATAAATTCTCTTGTTGAGCACCTTTTTATGTGCCTATTTGCTATTTGTCTGTATTCTTTGGAAAGATATCTATTTAATCTCTTTTCCCATTTTCTAAGTGAGCTGTTTTTCTTGTTAATGTGTTCACATGTACACTTCCATGGAAAAATCTAGCCCAATTTTGAATTTTAAAAAAATTGAATATTAATGTTTTATTCTGTAGTTAAAATTATCTTTTTTATTTCGGCTGAACTAATGCCATTCTCTATAAAACTGTTTCTTTTTCATTTAAGATACAGAATAAAAATTTACTGTTATCATCATTTAATTAGAACATCTGAATGGAATAACATCCACCAATTGTAAAATTACTATAAACAGATTCAAAGAAAGGCCATCAGACTTTTCATTTACATGCTGGATATGTAGAGTTTGGCTGCAAATACTTGGGACAAATATTGTCTATAAAAGAAATACCATATTTTGCCATATATGCAGTAATGCACTCCTGTGTATTATGCACACCCACATTTTTGGCCCAAACTTTCAGGGGAAAAAATCTTTCGTTTTAATATTTTAATTCAAATTTTTATTTGTTTACAATTTAGGTACTCGTTTTTTGTATTATAAAGGGATTTTAGCATTTACATTTTAACATATTATGGTACAATAATTTTATGTAACAAATAATTAAAATACACAAGAACAGATACAAAGTACAAGAAATTTTGTGTACCAGTAACAAATTTACGATATTTATGCTCATAGAAGGCCATGAAATCTTCTTCGTTGCAAGTTCATTGTAAGTTCAACAAAACTGATTGTTGTATTCCAGGGTATTTATCTTGCATACAGATATCATTGTGGATTTCTATAGTTACACTTTTAACTCATAAGTATAAGTAAAAGAATTAAAAGACATTTATATAGATACAGAATTAATACTAGCCATGTATAATACACATTATTATTTTTCCCTCACAATTTGGGCAAAAAAAGTGCTCATCATACATGGCAAAATATGGTAAAACAGACAACAATATCACATTTTCCATGGTAATTTTATATCATTATGTATTCTGTGCTATAATCAAGGTCTTCAAAGTAATTATAATGTTGCCATTTTAATTATAATTAAGAATGTGAAAACACATTCTGTAAACTTTTTACTCAAAGGAAATACACATCTCAATTAAGGTGCACTGTAATTGACAGATACATGACAGGTGCCCATGGTGAGAAGTGATTGACTAATGTGATAAATAGGTATGATGCATATACAACATAAAATAGTGTTCTGGATCACCATGTTATTGTTTGCTTTTGTGTGTTTCTTTTTGTTTTGTTTTGTTTTGTTTTTGAGGGCAGTGTCACTGGCCCTCGTATGTGGGACCGAACTGGGGCCGCTGGCTTCCAAAGCCAGTGCTTAACCATCTCCCCACTCAGCTGGCCCCTGAATCACCATGTTACTGAATGCCATGACCATGAATAATAAAATGGCCTCTCTTCAACAGCAAGATTAAATGCGATGATGCTCCTGCCTGGATCATTAACTACCTAGAAGTCCCACATGGCTCGTGTGAATTGAATGTTTTTGTATACCTGGCTTTCCCACAGAAATAGTACTAGGTCAGTACTATTACTAGTACAGACATTTTTCAGATTTACAAAGTACACACTAACATGACTTAAGTTTGTTAAGCATACTGGTACTACTAGAATTCAAACCAGAAGTGTAGCTTCACAGCCTTCATCTGTGTCGCTGCGCCTTGTCAGACCCCACAGATCACACATTTCTCATAGAATCAGGTTAGAGCTGTCTGGTAAAGTCTCTCCATACACTGTCTTGCTCTGGCCATGGTCTGGATAGAAACTTTCTATGTGCTTTTAAGAATGATTGGAAACGTTGTCCTTATTTCTTGTCACCTTCAGTGGTATATTTTGTGTTCTAGGTTTTTTGTTTTTTTCTGACTCATTTTGGTATACCAGATGCTGTTGCACATACTTAATGGAGATGCTCAAAGATTAGGGTAAGTTAGAAAAAGCAACATGGATGATAGAAAATGAACACAGCTCAAGATGCCTTCAAGGAGCACACATCCAAGTGAAGAAAGAAACACACACACACACACACACACACACACACACACACACACACACACACAGTTCATACATGTATTGAAGTGGAATAATAGAATTTCAAATTGTGTCCTGTGGAAACTCAGGACATTTAGATTATATTTTATGGTGGAAAGCAAAACTTCATGGCGTAGGTATTAATGAACTTGACCTAGAGTGGCGTTCTCAGTGGTGCCTGTTCAGATAGATGCCAGAGTATAGCCAAGATTGAGAAACACTGCCCCGAAGAGACAGTAGACGATTGCTAGGCAGAATGGAGAGGGAAAGACATCTCTCAAACTATAGCAACTTTGAAATTTGCAAACTGAAAAGTGCTATTATTTACCAAGTACCTGCAATATTCCATAAATAGCCATAAAAACATAAATACTAGGCTGTATTAACCAATCTGAAATACACAAATCAGTAAAATTCCATGGGCAAACTTCTAAGATATATACTGTTTGTCTCTTTAGTGCCCCAGACCGCTCTCTCTCATAATTTGCCCCTTGTATGGCCCTGACCTATGCTATTAGGAGAGATGACCTTTGTTATTAAGCCAAAGCCCAAATCAGTGGGCTGGGCCTATGTCACCCAGGATAAATCAAAATCAGGCAGATTGTCAGGCCAGATTATTAATCAAACACTGAGTTTTAGAATGAGCATTCAGGGTTAAATGTTAGACCAGTGTTTCTAAAATTCTAGGTATACACGACTGCCGATAGCTTGTGAAATGTTTTCTTTGGAAGTAGACCCTTAATAATAATGCCAGAGTTGAGACATTACCTGGGATTGATAGTCTTTTCATAGATTCAAAGGCTAAATAGCCTTAAAAAGTGGGATTTTTAGGAGAGTAGGTGAGAGAGTTTTGTCAGACAAGGAAACCTATGCTGCATCTCTAAAATCTTGGCAGGTAGGCAGTCATCTCCTATGTGTATGTGTGAGACGAACATTGGGAACAGCCCCAATTATTATAATAATGTATTTCCACCCACCCACACATCCTTATCCTTTGAGCAGAGTCCTATCTAGATAAATACATTGGAACACTGCTTTTTCAACTTGCAGGTGAGTCTGTGTTCATTTCAGACAAAGTATTCCACCATAAAACTAATGTTGACAGGCCTATGGGCAGAGTAAATAAGCTTGTCAGTGTTGGGAACAGCAAGGGCGTCATCGGCCTTGTGACAGCTCATGGCTCAGTCCTCTGAAGTCCGCTGTGTAACTCTGCTTGAAGTGACAGCCTTGATGAGAGAATAGCTGGGACGCTATTTGGTTTCCTAGAGACTGAATCATTTCCCCAGAGTGCAGGGATTATCTGGTAGGCATTCCCCCCGGGCATTACAGATGTTCTAAAAAGAAAACTATTAAAAATGAAAATTTCTAATTTTTGTATGTGATTTTTGTCTTTCTATGGTTACAGATTAGGCGGTTTGTGATATAACACACACGTGCACGCACGCATGCCATGAGCTCAAGAAGTGGGGCCCTGTAGTTCTGTCTTGTGGCTTTCTAATCATGGTTGAATTAGATACCTTTTCTAGTCTAGTTTCCAGATTTGTAATATTAATTGGCAAACCTCCATGTCCTGTCCAATCATAGCCTGATAAGGGGTTTTCATCTTTCAAGTAATTTATTTCCATCTTTCAGTTATTTTCTTCTAAGTCATCACTTCAAATCTTTATTCTTCAAATATGCATTGATCCAATGTTGCCCGTGAAGAATGAACTATTACTGGAATTTCCTTTTTTATCATAAAAAATGTAGAAACTATTTCTACTGTTCTAAATGTATGAGGTAAGTTTTCAGCATTTGATAGCAGGCAGGTTAAGACTGTGACCCAGGAGTGAAGAATAGCGAACAATGTGAGTCTTGTGGTGGCATCAGCCAGCCGCTTGGAGAACATCTCCAGGTCCCAGATGGCAAAATAAACCAAGGCTCGTTGTCTGGATGATTGAGGGGGGATCAAAGAGTCTGGGAAGGATAAAGTGGCTAAGATATGTGGAATAGAGAACTAAAAATGAAGGCACAAGAGAGAGACAGAGAGAGAGAGACTATGGATAACTGCAACAAGGGGACCTTGATTCTTTGAGTTCACAAATCTGAGAAGAAACTACCCAAAGTTAGAAAATGAACCGCTACGAAAGAATAGGCAAAAAGAGAAAAAGAAAAATTCCTGGAACTTAAACAGGTCTGTGGATACTCTTTCAAGGGTAGAACAGTCGTTACTTGCTGGAGTGGAGAAGCCTTGAAATGCTTGGGGCAGCGGGGGGATCCTCAGAACAGAACTGCCCACCTTTGTACAGTTAGAGTAACATTAGTTGAGTTAAAAGTAATTTATTTGTGCATCAGAACAAAAGCTGAATCAATTTTTAAAAATCACAACAAATCATCATCAACACAACAATCTAACAATCATCAACACAAAATACACGATATCTGGCCTTCAATAAAAAATTGCCAGATATGCAAATGAGCAGAGTAGTATGACCTATAACCAGAACAAAATGTACCAATAGAAACAGGCATTGAAATAACGGAGACCTTGGAACTAACATAGAAGACTTTTAAAATAGACATTCACATGTTTAATAATATAAAGGAAAAGTAGAACACAAGAAAAGAACAAAAATGAAAAAAAACACACCTCAAATGGATATAATTTGAGTGTCATAAACATACAACTAGAGGTGAAATTTTAAGGTTAGATCTTGACTAAGTGACTTAGTGTATTTTTAACAAGAAAGAAAAATAAAGAGCCCTGAGCACTCCGGGTTGCCCAGACCAGCGACTGGATAGAAGGGGCCTAACGACATTCGAACACCCTCAAAAGAGGTGCCATTCCACAAGCTTAGAACAGGTTTTCAGGAAGGAATTAGTCTTCAGTATGAATGCTGCTGAGAGCTTATCATGAGGACAGAGCAGTGATCATTATATTTGGCATTAGCAGTTTCGACAAGTAACATTTCAGTGAAGTAATGAAATAGAAACCCAATTGCAGGGTGTTAGACAAGGATGAGAAGTGGAGACAGTACCTCTAGACTCTAGAATACCTCCGGCAAGACATGGAAGGATATGTGGTTTGGGGCGCGGGAGGGAATGCTCTCTGATGGGAGCAGTATCTGTGGGGTTTGGCAACAGATTTCCTGTCACTCCCAGCACCTCACTTTTGTAGGCACAGATCACACCCCACTCAATCAGCCGCTGGCCTGTTTTAGCACAGAACAGTATATGTCCCTACAGGGCTATATATATTCAGAGGGTGCAGTAGCCTTCCCCTGTCTAGCCTGATGGTCTCCAGTGTACATTGTCAGTTCTTTGTCGGGGTCCTATGTCCGGTACAAGCACACAGGTCCACAGGAGTGACCTTAACAAGTATTAAGTGCCACTGCCACTTTAGTAAAAGCTTTCCATGGTGGGGTGGAGCCAGCCTGTCCCTGCACTTTGGATATGTTTTTCAGATTGTAAGGACATAAAGCACAGATAAGTTTAATTTCTTCCTTCACTTCAGTTCCAGGGAGAGCCTTTTGTACTGGATAGGGTCCATGGAACCAAAAACAAATTTCCAAAATCAAAATATTGAGTTCTTAATTCTATACCCTCTCCTTGTGAAACACCATATATACACATATGTAAATACCACAAAGTTGCTAAATCTGGTCACTGCTCCAACATGCACTAGCTAGCACCTCATTGCCATGGCAATCCCCTATATTCCTTTGTCTCTCCACTTGAGTTTTTTATCTCTAGTGACCCTCAGGCCCCCTTCCCCTCCCTCCTGACAGGCACCATTATGGTGATCCACGCCTTCCCCAGCCATTTTCTCCTCAAATTTCCAGTCACTGCAGCCCACATCTCTGTTCATGGCACAGCACTGACAGCTTCCATGTTCTCTGTGCCACCCTGTTGGAGGGAAGCAGTAGGAGGATTGTGGGACATACGATCTCCGTGTCTCCTTACTTTCGCCCAGCTATAGATCCTAGGACAGCATGGTTACATGCCAGGTGGTGTGCATGTTTCTACATATGCGATCTTATTCAATCCTCACAAAACTCAGTGAGGAAAAAGGCAACATTTTCATTTCCAGGTAAGAGAACAGATCCAACAGTTTTATGTAATGAGACCCAAGTTAACAAGCTAGTAGGTGGCAGACCAGGATTCAAGTTCTTGTGTGTCTGCCTACATCCCTATTTACTGCCCGCCATTGCAGCTGCTTTCCAGAAAGGTTGTACCTGAATGCTTTGTTCCTCCATTGTTTTCTGTGCCTGTCTAGGCCTCGGTGTTTGCTGGTTTTTTTTCCCAAAGCCATTAAGTCTCAGTTCAGGCAAATCTCTCTGAAACCTTTTCTGACACCCACCCGAGGCTACAGCTCATAAATGTTCCCAGGACGCCTTGTCTTCCTCTTATTGAGATATACTGTATTGTCATTTGTCTGTGCTTTCCACATGGTGTATGTTTATGGATGGATGGATGAACACCTGTGTCTTTCAAAATCTCAGGATGGATTGCACACATCAGTTTGGGGGCCTCTGCACATTTGGGAAATGGCATCCCATGCTAAGGAGTCCCGAGAGAGCATTTTTCTCTAACTCTGAACCAGAGGTGGCAGAGCCTTCTGACCTGGGGTTAATTTATGCCGGGCCGGTCAGACAGGAGTGGATTTTCCCCCAGTGCTCCTACCTGGGGCCCCTCCTCTGTGAATTGCCATTTCTGCCTGTTTGGTCCCATCCCTACCTCTCCACTAGCAATGGAAAGATCTTCCCATCTCGTAAAATGAGTTCTGTCAATTTTCTCAGAGCTCATTTGTCCTTTTCTCAAGATGTCTGTGCCCTTATTAATGATTCTTTTCCTTTAGTGCTTGCTGTTCCCTGGCTCCTTAATATCTGCCACTTTCCCCTTAAAAAAAAAAAAAAATTCCAATCCTGTCCCTCACACTAAGAACAGCTCTTCTGTTAGCTTTTCTCCTCATGCCCTGAAACCAAGTGCTTCTCCTAACAGCCTGTAATTGATTTCTGTCCAGGTCTGGCTTTGGTGCAGCTGGGCCTTTCCCTGTGAGGAGAGGAGATAGCAGTCTTGAGGTTGATAGCCAGTCATCTTTCTACATCAATTTATCTCTGACTCAGCATACCAGGGCACTTTGTAGTTGAATAAGTTAAAATTCTGAGACCCTCTAGCCTTGCTTTTGCCAGATCTCCTACTGTTTGTTGAACTCAAGTAGCATCAGGGTTAATTGTTGCCCGCAGAGTTCAGGGGTTAAGGTTTGGAATTCAGAGAATGATAGACATTGAGTCCTACACTCTGGTCTCCACCACTTCTCTGGGGACCATGGCTTCTCTTGGCATCTTGTACACATTTCTGTTTTAAGAGCATCACATTATATATAGTTGATCTATATTCCACTGAGACACTAAGGTTATTCTTGGGTTGTGTCTAGATTCGGAAACCTGGTCTACCTCTTTTAAATATCTTAGTGGCCCCATAACATCCAACATTTAACAACTCTGATCTTTCCCTTTTCCTTAAGGTGTGGTTCTGCAAGCTTTTTGTTGATACCATCCTATCCTGACTTTGGAATTAAGCCCATCTCTTGGATTCAATAATAAGTAGTATTGATGGTAGGAACCAGGTGCATATGAACAGAAAGGGGGAAGGATATGGATTGTCAGATGGGCTACATTTTCTGCTGTGATGTAGAGGAAGTCATGTGAGTACCCAGACTAGACTAAGTAAGCACCGCCATGGTGATGTATGCTGCCTGAGCAGATGAAATAAGTGTGCTGATGCATTGCATTCAGAGAGCCCGAGGTAATCAGTAGGGCTTGGGGTGAACAGCCTCAGGAGGTGATATCTGCCTCTATCCAGCTTGGGAGACAGTTGCCTACAGGCAGGAAATAGACTGTTTGAAAGAAAATATAAAAGCTGTACAGCTGAGTTGATCTGTTTGCTACAAAGACTCATTAGGGATGTGATGCCTGTGATTGGTGATGTAAGAGTATGAGTTTATGAAGTGTTAAAATAGGACTGCTTACTTGGATTGAGTCCATGACCTTATGTGGATCTTTTTAAATTCTAAGTAAACAAGCTCTGTCATGGAGGAAGCAGGGATTCAGGTTTATTTCTGACCTCTTTATCACTGTGGCTTCCTGAGCCCCACGCATGTGACAGACTCCAAATTCTTTGCCACTCTCCTGAGATGGCCAGGTCACTACCTGCAACAACCCGTTTGATGTAAATGATGCATCTTGACCAGAAGGAGAAGCCAGTGTTTTCCTTTCTCCTGGATGAGATGGCTCCATAACGAGATTTCTGAACAAAACACAGTTGAACCATCTTTTTTCAATTTTAATTTTTTTAAAAAATAGCTTTTGGCTTTGGTGGGAGAATTATCAATGAGCCTTGTACCGGGGCAAGCCTACAATCTCTTGAACTTGGTATCTTGTTCTGCTTCTAACCACAAGAGAAGTCAGAAGCAAAGGGATGGGGCGACTTCAGGACATGTCAGTCTAGAAACATTGAATCCAGAGGAAAAGACCAGTTTCTCATGGCTCACCAAACTGTCCCTCTCTCTGAATCCATTCCTCCAGTCATCTTTGTGGAGAGACAAGAAACTGCGGTAATTGGCTTCTTAAGGACTTAGTCTTCTGCCAATTCTTTTTACATTAAGGACAAAACCAAACTACTTATCTCCACTTTAACTTTCCAGGTTCCAAAAACTCAGCATGAATAACATGAACACTACTCCAAAATATGAACCTTATTCCTCCTTCTATAATCCAATCTTAGTGACTGTTACTGGCCACCCATCCAATAGTTCATGCAGAACTGGGGAACTCTCCAAAATGTGTCTCTCCCGCCTCACCCAGCAAAATATTTAATCTTTTTATTTCCATTGCCTTCATCATTTCTAACCTCAATTACAGCAGTGGCCTCTTAATTGAACCTCTTTTACTTCCGCAGTGACCAGCTTCCTGCATTTGAATGCTCATTCAAAAATGTATATCTAATCATGCAACCTTTCTGCTTAAACATTACAGTGGATCCCCAGGTGTTCTTAAAAATAATACAAACTAGCTTAACCCTGAAGGCTCTTCCTGAACTACATTTTGCCTGAAAATCATCCTTTACATATTTCTATTATGCACAATATGCATTCAAATAGACCATCCTATGATTTTATCTGTTAGATACCTTTTAGGTTCATCCACTTTTCTCTACATTCACTCCCACTAGCTCAGTTTTTCTCTTCTATTAGTACAACCTCATTCTGCTTGTTCTCCTAACTTCTAGAGTTTTCCTTTCCAGTACGTTACTTCCACTGTAAACAGAGATTCATTTAAAACAGAACTATAAAAATATTAACTCTCAGCTCATATTCTGCTAAAGCTCCTCATTGCCCTAAGGATAAGGGGAATAATTTTTAAATTAAATTTATTGGATGTGACATGGGTTAATAAAATTATATAGGTTTAAACTGTACAATTCTATAATACATCATATATACATTGTATGTTCACCCCCAAAAGTTAAATCTCCTTCGATCACTATATGTTTGACTCCATTTACCCTCTTCTACCATCCCCCCTCTTCCCACTTACCCTCAGGTAGCCACTAAACTGTTATCTGTGTCTATGAGTTTTTGTTTGTTTGTTTGTCTTGTTCATTTGTTGCTTTCAGTTTTATATCCCACAGATGAGTGAAGTCATCTTCTTCTCAATTTTTTCTGTCTGACATATTTTGCTTAGCATGATAATCTCAAGATCCATCCATGTTGTTGCAAATCAAAATTCTGTTTTTAAATTAGCATGTCTAATGTTCACTTAGCCTCATACAAATTCCTGTGACATAATAGCCAACCGTAGTTTATCAGTTCTAGCAAGGTCTCCATGAATGCCGAGGAGATTCCCGTCTCTCATAACCATGTGGTTAAGGCCTTCAAGTTTAATCCATCATCCCCATATTGGCAAAAAAATATAGCTGCAACATAAATATTAATAAAAAGGATCAGAGACATTCCTTTCATCCCCATTCCTTATACTGTCATTACATTGATTATGAAACTAATTTCTGGCCTTCCTTTTGCCCAGTGCTACAATTTTAGGACAAATAAATACTTTGATTTTCAACTTTTCAATGGGTGATCATTTTCGGACAAGAACTCTCTTTAAAATTTACTTTATAATTTATTTTTTTAAATGAAAATTTATTGGGGTGTTAATGGTCAACAAAACTACACAGGTTTCAAAGTGTACGATTCTGTAATGCATCATCTATCTATTGCATGATATGTTCACCACCCAGAGTCAGTTCTCCTTCCATCACCATGTATTTGACCCTCTTTACTTTCTTCTACCACCCTCCCCCTTACTCTTTGGTAACCACAGAGGAGTACTGTTTTCTGTGTCTATGAGTTTTTGTTTTTTTATTTGTTTGTCTTGTTCCTTTTCTGCTTTCAATTTTATATCCCACATATGAGTGAAATCATATGGTTCTTGACTTTTTATGTCTGACTTATGAAATATTTTAGAATTTATAGAAACAAATGTGACAAGAAACAGTTGTTTATATTGCACTTCCATTGTACGTTAAGTAGTTTTTGGCTTTTATGGAGGTGTTGAGAATATTTTGGCTATGAATGCAGCAGACTCTCAAGCCTGTTAATTTTCAGGCTCAGTTATTTTCAGAAGGCTGTGAAAAAAAATTCTTACTGTGCAAGGATAAGGGGGTGCTTTTATTAACTAATTGACAAATACGTTGAAAGGTCTTACAAATCAAAATCACACCACTATATATTTTGGGTTGTTAAAAAAATAAAAAGAAAATCATTACTATTTATAAAAAAGAAAGCACAGGGAGTAAGTGTTCGCTGGCAGGCACATCCCCCAGTGGAGCAAGATGGATTGATTTAGTGGCTTCCATTCTGTTATCTCCACTCTACACCTCTCCCTCCCCTGGTCTCCCGCTGGTTCTAGCACTTGCACATGATGCTGGTCTTGCAGGCAGAAGAGCAGGTTGGAAAAGATGTAGCTCCTCCTTCTCTAAACTTCTTTCTGACTCCAGCTTGGAAAAAACACCACCACCACCTTTCATAGCACAAATTAGTTAAACTATCATGATCCCAAAGAACTTACTACAAATACTTACTATACAGGCAGTTATTTGGCTTCATCTGGCTTTTAAAAATAAGAGAAAATGCAAGTTTGCTTATTTTCAATAACTATTATTAAAAGAAAGCAAATATAATTGTCTTGATTTGGTGAGCTAGAGCTGACTATAAGATAGCTTTAGTTTGTAGAGTTTCTAAACTGCATTTAACCAAGCATAAGAAAACAGCTTCACAGTCATCATCATCCCCAACTTCTTAAAATTAACTTGTCTTCATAGAAAGTAAGTACCCTCTTCCCTTTTTTTTCTGTAATAATTTTGGGAGCGATGTACTATTCGTCAAAGATTTTGGAGCTTGGTTCAGTCTTTTCTTCCTATACTTTTTCTTTTGATAATACTGGGTAACACAATATTTGCACGAATGTGGGTCAGCTATCCATTATTGTGTAACAAATTATTCCAAAAGGCAGTGGCCTCCAATAACAGTAAACACATTATCACTCATATTCTCTTTGGGTCAGGAATTAGGGAGTGACTTGGCTGGCTGATTCTGGCTCAGGGTCTCTCACAACATTCAGTCAGATGTCAGCTGGGCTGTAGTCATCTGAAGGCTTGACTGAGGCTAGAAGTCTCACTTCCAAAGTGACTCTCTCAAGTGGTTGGTGAGTTGGTGCCTGCTGTAGGCAGGGTTGTCAATTTCTCAGCATGTACACTTCTCTAGAGAGTTGCTTAATTACCTTCATGGCAGGAGGCCAGCTTTCCAACATGAACCATCTAAGAAAGAGAAGGATGTATGTGCAGCAGTATTTCAGCAGTTACGTGTCATTATTTCCTTGGTATCTAATTGGTCACACAGACCAGACATGATTCAATATAGGAGGGAATTATAAAAAACTGTAAAAACCAGAAATCAAGTATCACTGGGCTCCATCTTGCTTGCTACCAGAAATTGATTCTCCCAATTTCCTGGCCATTTTCAGTGGACTTCCCCCTCACTTCATCTCATCCACCCACCCTTACGGTCACACTCTAAAAACTGAAAAGAACTCCAACAATAAAAGCACTTATTCATTCAACCATCTGTCTAACACAGTCATCTCTCCTTAAGGTTTACTTGATCAACTATTCATATTAAGAAAGATATTTCATTAATTGCCAGCCCTACCTACTTTTGATTCCTCTTCTTATTTAACTTACATTTTATGGTCTGTCATTTCAATACTACTCTTGGACATACTTTAGTATCACTGGCATCCAAGTCTTACATCAATTGATAATAATATCTGTTTTCCTCACACTTCCAACTGAACTCCTTACAGTGCTGAAAAGCTCTGTAGGGCATGCAGCATCAGTATTAATTAATGACTCCCAACCCTAAACAGGGCTTCAAATACGCCTACAAATTATACTATTTACTCAATTCATCTTCTGAGTGAAACACCTCTTCAAAATCTGACCTCTTCTCTCTTCAAAATCTGACCAACTCATCTCTTCTTTCACTGTCACTTGCTAGTATCTTCTTCTTAACTAAGGAAATATAACCTATCAGATGGGAAATCTCTTACTTCCATTTGCCAAACACATACACCAAGATACATGATACCCATCCTCTCCTTCTTGTGTCTTGTTGCCATAGATCAGTGATTCTAAAACTTTAGGATGCATCACAACCACCTGGATGGCTTATAAAATGACTGGTTGTTAGTCCCCACCCTCAGGGTGTCTAACTCTAAACATTTCCAAGTGGTGAGGATGTTACTAGTCTACAAACCACACTTTGAGAATTGCTGTAATAGAGAACATATTCCTCATTGTCTGAAATGCAAATTCCTCCACCTGTGTCCTGGCTCCACCCTTTTCCTATTACACACGCACACACACACACACACACACACTCTCAAACACACACAAACACTAAATACCAGGGGTGACAAAAAGTGTATCCAACTGGACACTTTGGTCAGCGTTACTCTTAAGCAGAAGTGTCTGGACACTGATGGGAACCACTTTGAGCACCTCTTGTAATCGCAGAAGTCAAACATGACTTGTATTCATCTTTTGCCATCAGTATATATTGAGCATTATAATTTTAATGCAGTTTTCATTTTTTAAAGTGTGTATACATTTTTTAGCACCATAGGGAGTGTGTGTGTGTGTGTGTGTGTGTGTGTATATATATATATATATATATATATATATATATAGTTTGAAACAAACTTTTTTGTGAACCAAAACCCTTCATAACTCTTCCTTTCCCAGTTAAATTTTTTGAAAGACTTTGCCTACTTAATGTCCACAGTTTTTCATTTATGACCCTCCTACCTTTCATCTCATTCCAAGAGGGTTATTTCCTCAATCCGCTCAACTGGAGCGCATCTTGGTAAATTCTCCAAATACCTCCAGTCTGCTAAGTCCAAGAACATTTTTTTCACTTTTCTCATATTGCTTTTTATATTTTTTCTTCCTTGAAACACCCCTGGTTTCTATCACACTGTGCACTCCTGATTTAACCCATGTGAACACATCATTGGTTTAGCCACCACTCTTGGTATTCTCTTTGTGATTATCTTAACAGGTTTCTCTTATATTCAGCGATTAGATTTTAGAGCCCTTACAATTTTCCCACAAACCCTCAACTCTTCTTCTTTATAAATCCTTTCCAGACAATTTCATGTTTTTTCAAGATTTTAATTACCATCTTGTTGCTGACCACTCTTAGATACACACCTGAGCTTCCATTTTTTATTCCTTATATTTTCCTGAAAAATAGCGTCTTAATGGTTGCCTTTTCTCAATGTATCATCTCAAAAAATATACGATGACCAGGTTTTGGACAATTATTTTATTTCTGATTTTTAAGGCTGTAGAAAATATACACTTTAGCATGTAATTTATACTTATGTTTTATTTTTCCTTAGGATAAAATCCTATAAGTGGATTGATGAGTCAAAGCCTGTGTACATTGTTAAGTCTAACTTTATAGTTGTTGACTAACTAAAATTTTATTTCTATATTGTAAGATATAATAAAAATTAAAATTACCCTTAACCTCATCATTCAGATTATATCATTCTTAAATATTGGATAATTCAGTATATTTATGTTAATGAACAAACTATTATTCATAACTTTCAATGTTTTAATATTTATTTTAAAATACCTTCCTTATTTTAGAACAGTTTTGATTTATAGTATTATCAAGAATAATTTCCCATATACTCTGATTCTTGTATTATTTACTTCCTATATTTGTATGGTAATTTGTCATATTTAATAAGCCAATATTGATTTATCTTTATTATTATTAACTAAACTCCATATTTTAATCAAATTGCCTTAGATTCTTCCTAAGTCCCCATGTTGTTCCATGATTCCATCTCGGATACCACATTATATTTCATAGTCCTAGCTCTTTGGGCTTTTCTTCATTATCACCATTTCTCAGGTCTTTTGTTCTGTTTTAATACCAAAAATATTTATTTTTGAGAGATGTGATTATTATCAAGTTATGTTTTATTTTTTAAATATATTTTAAACTTCTAAATTAAAAAATAACTTAACTGTATAATATGAGCTGAATAAAGACAAAGTTCTGTATTAGCAACAAAGATTAGGAAATACTAATTCTGGGCTCTCTACTAATAATTTGCAATCTGTATCAAGCCACTAAATATCTATGATCTTCAGACACTTCATGTAAAACAGGAGAAGACTGAGCTAACTAGGCTAAGTAATTTGTAAGATGACTTCTAGATCTGCAATTCTGAAAACTATCATAATTAGGAAAAGTGTCTATCTATGTGTAGATTAGATTACATGAAACATTTTGTTCTTCACTTTAGCAGAAATTTAAAAGAGAAATATCAAACCTCTCTAAAGCAGACGAAGTGTATTCCTTTAGCTTGAGATTTTTGGAAACATACCAAATAATGAAAGTACACATTTTTTCCCTGTGCTTATATTGATCTTTCTTTCTCAGCTTTATAAGATGCACAACGTGCTTATATCATATATGTATACCTTAATGTAAAACATTGAATTCACAGACCCAGAGACTTCCGTTGTGTTTGATAATTTTGATAATGCCGAGGTGCATTAGTCCCAGATTTTGTAAAACGTCCCTCAATTGAGATTTGTCTGATGTTTTTCTTATGATTATACTGGAACTCTGTATTTTGGGGAGGGAGGCAACTCCCTCTTTTGGGAGAGATTAAGTGTCATTCTTATGACTTCATATCAAGAAGGGTACATAACTATCCATATGACTTATCACTGCTGAGTTAACCTTCAGCATCATTCTTGAGGCAGTGTTTGTCAGGTCTTTCAACTGTCAAGTCAAGTATGTATTCTTCCCTTTCCATGCTGCACTGTCCAGAAAAACGTCATTTCACACAACCAACACTTAAATAGTGGAAACTGCACTCCACTTCCTCAGGGCAGAGTACCTACATAAATTATTTGGGATTCTTCTACATAGGAATCTTTTCTATTCTCCTCCACTTATTTATTCAGTCATTTCTTTATCTCTGTATGGATTCGTGGGTATTTATTTTATTCTTTGGTTTATGCCATTTATAACATTTGAAATTTTATAATAATTCTAATGAGTAACCCTGAGGTGAATCTGTACACAAAATCTGGATTATTTTCTTACTGATTAACAAAAGATTGTTGGGTCTAGAGGTAAGAAACAATTTTAAGGCTTTTGATACATTTTTCCATATTGCCTGTCAGAAATGTTATGAAAATGCCCATTTTTTACATGAAAAACATTGCCTCTCAATGACTCCCAAAGGGCAAGGAAGTACCTTCTCATTCTATATCCCCAACAGACATATCGCAGAGCTTTTCACATTCTATATTAGAGAGGATTATTAAATCCTCTCTAATCTAATGCATTGTACCTTTTGCCTCTATCATCAGCAAGAACACTATCTATCCAAGCTATTTTAGGAATTGCATTTAAGCCTCATGGTTTGGAAATGTACTTGAGAAAAAATAATGCCTCTGGGATGAATTTATCTCTTGCTCTGCTTATTTGCTTTCTTGCCAAAGATATGTGAGTTGGATAAAGATAGCCATGGGCAGTTTGAGCAATTTTACACCTGTATCCTTGTCAATGAGAGTGCTGGTTGCATTGCATCTAATGGTCATACCAGCACTCTATGAATGAATGTGATTGTTCCTATTTTGCAGGTGAGGAAACAAATTCCAAAAGGTTGAGAGGCCCAAGACTAGATTAGCTCAGTATTAATATTAGTGTTGTATTAATGCTTTATACCAAACATGTTTATTTTCTCCACATCCCTGCAGAGTGTTATGCTCATTTCATAGACATCAAAACAGGAATTTAGAAATACTGAAAAGCTTGCCTGGGGTAAGCAAAGCTAAAAAGTAGTAAGCGGCTTTCCCGGTTTGTACCGGTTTTTCTTCACATCCGTGCTACTTCCCGTGGTGCAGATAATAGTCACAGATAAATGTGGATTTGTACATATAATTTTTGACTTTTATACTTGACTGTTCCATTGTACAATCCTGTTTGGAGCAAAGGGATAGCAGGAAGCAGAGAAGAGTATCATAAAATAGCTAGTAATACCAAGTTTAATATAGAAATACATCCTATATTCTACGTCAAGATGTCATTAACTTTAATTCTAAATATTTTCCTTTTTCTTAATCCTATTAAACATAGGATTTAAGTCACACCATTAATGCAAATTTATAGATGCTGGTCTCCACTGCATTATCTGTGCGGTTTCCTTTCCCCTTGTCTGGTTCCATGCCAAACGTTTAGTAAGGGCTCTAGTTTTGTCACATATTGGTGTCTAAGCCTTGCTGGAGGAGATTTTCTTTTTAATGAAAATTCTATAGATTCAGTCAGACATATTTTACCTCTTACTTTCTGTGTGCATTTGGTCAAAATATTCAATCTCATCGAGCTTTAGTTTTCCTATTAAATGTCATGGAGTTAAGATGGCAGAGTAAATCTATCATTACTCTATTCAGTATAATTAAAATACATCCAAAACAAAACTACAAAAACAATGAATAAAATACATTTTAAAAAATGTTCTAAATCCGTACCATACATTATGAGTGACATCTGCGAATTTCTCTAATGATTTCGTCTGCATGGGGAAGCTTGCTGAGACAGAACAACCATTTCTCAGACCTCCCAGAGAATGCAGATGTTAATAAAAGTGAGTCTCCCCATCAGGAAACATTGATTCAGTAATCCTCTGACTTGAGCAAGGATGTCCAAGATGCAACAAAACCTGCAAAAAGAGGAGAACATACCTAAAACAAGCCAGTCACACAGATAGGAGAGCTGTGATTGAAACAATGATACCCCCATTTTCCAAGACCTTCCCTGGCTGCTTGCTATGGTTGAATGAGATTGAGGATGGTGCACTGGTCAAATTCAATCAGGAAAAGAGAACCACTCTGTGTATTTGAGGGTTTAAATCAACATTGAGAAAGCAATATTGTCATTGAATCTTGATTTTAATCAAGCTGCTTCTATTAACTTTGAGTCCAAAATTTCTGGTCAGCTGACCCTTATTAATAAATTCACACTGGTCCCAATTTGCATCCCTCCCTCCCTCATCAAATACCCTTAGAATTCATTTGGACACATATTCCTCAGGTTTTTACATGTGTGAATTAGTAAAATTTTATAATATTTTTTTGCGGATGATAACTCCTCTCAGACTGTATTTATGCTCCTTGAGATCTACTGGGAATTTAGTCTATTATGGGTTTTGAAGCAATGGGATGTATGGAGTTGGGTCTTAGGAGATTCAACTGGCCTGTGCAAAACAGTTGCCCCTGGCAAGGTTCTTATTAGGATCCTTAGTCAAGGGGAAGCAAATGCACTCAGATGGGGAGGAAGGTGTGTATGCATGCGTGTTTGTGTATTGTGTGTGTGTGTTATTGATTTTTTTTGTTTCATTTATTATTGTTTTTACTCCCTGTGTGACTTGGGAATTCAAATTCCCAATACCGATTTTTAGGATTCCATGTATTCCCAATCATCATGTAAGAGACTTGGAGACTTTATGAGTTCCATTTACTTTGTAATTCAGCCAATTGTTGGATAAGATTTTGGATTTGGTTTCTTGAAATACCTACCCTATAGCAATATAGCAGAGTTGTCATAGAAAGCTTGTTTTCTATCCATGCCAAGAGCCTAAATTATAAGTCCCAAGGTTGTCACTTTTGTCCTCCAAGATCTTCACAATGAGAAGCAGCTTGTTCACCCCACAAAACGTGCACATTTTATTTCTACCATAACTTTCTACTGTCAAAACTACAATTTCACATTTCATAGGCATTCGACTCCATGAAATTTAAAGTAATACATTAAGAACTGTTTACTGATATTTCTGAGTGGAAGGCTCATAAATGGTTATTTAACTTTTATCACATCATATCATAGGGGAAAATAATCCTTTCCCTTACAACAGAATTTTCAAATACTTACAAAGCATGAATTTAAAAACCATGGCTAAATAGCAGGGGTAATCACAGAGCTGTGTCCCATCCTAACCTCACCCCACCCCAATAAATGGCATCTACATTTCATAACAAGTAAGTGGTATTACTTATTCATATGACTACATATTTATTTTCGGTGCCATCACACTGGGAAAAACATTCTGTGTGAGGGAAGGCACTGTCTTACTATTTTTTAAAAAGTATTTGTGGAGTGAATGGATATAGAGTTCTATATTATTTATAGAGTTCTATATTATTTATCTCACACAATAAAGCCAAGTTTTTGATATTTCTAAACTGTTTCCTTGATGTTGGGCAAATTATTTTATTTCTCTGTTGGACCTCTCTTCCTTGAAATGGCAATTTCAATACCTGAAACTTAAGAGACATAGCTGATAGGGAATGCTGCGTGAACACAAAGAAATATTTTGTTCCTTGCATCTTCACTTACAATTGGTTTCTCGAGTCTAAGCCTTGAGGCCTGAGGTTGGCTTCTTGGGTCATATAATCACTCTAACCTTTTTCAGCTTTCTACTGATCTGGTTCTGTACCCACATTTGTTTGTGGCCTGAAACTTCTACACTGCCATCTGCTCTACTTTGACCTCTTTAAAAGTTTCAGGCATGTGTGACTCAGCAATCCGGACAACCATGACACACTTGTCTACATTTTGCATTTATTAAGAATCAACAGGGCCGACCGAGTGGCTCAGTTGGTTAGGAGCTCTCTCAAGAGTGCGAGCTGAACTCTGGGCAACAGCATTTCAATGCCCAGCCTGAGCTGAGCTGCCACTGAGCTGCCAACAGGTGGCAGGATGGCTCAGCTAAAAACAACAAACAAACAAAAAAACAGAATTAACTATGAACCAGACCTACTTGAATATGATATAAATAGATTGGTAGACAATAGATAAATAGATAGAGCTATATATCCTGTTATACTTTAACATGATACATAGGATGTAGATTTAGATATATATGTAGGTATAGATCCTATTCTAATACGATTATATACATACCTATCTATAAATATAGATACATAATATAATATATAAATAACCCAATGAGACTAGGTTTCTGTGGATAAATGGTTAAATGGTTAGTAAGTGGAAAAATAGAAGAGCTAGAATTTAAACTTTTACAGTCAATTTTCTGCCTATTTTCTTAACCACTCTGATACTGTTCTTTTTTTATACTAAACTTGATTTCCCACATTTTATATATTTATTTTTATACAGAGGCTACTTCTCTTCACCTACTCTTAGTTTCAGTTTCCAATTTTTTTTTCTCTTTTCCCTGACTCTGACCTTGAATTTCCCTAGAATGTTGTTTTCATAATTTCTCCTCTGCTCCACAAATTTAAATCATAGCCAAGAGGCACATTTTTCTGAGCTGTAGATCCATACCACCTTTTGTCCTTGCTGGCTAGACATCATTTTTAGGTCATTATTAGAATTACCCCAAGATGATCTTTGATTTTCTCTGGCTTGATCTTATGCCCTCACTCTGTGACATATTCAGCTATTAAAATATCTCTAATAGCCTACTTTTCTCAGTAATTGGTTTCAAGCAGTCAGACTCCTGCTAAACCAGATTCATAATTTATTTAACCAGATGACACTTCTTACTACCCAATGAGAAAATAATTGGCAATCTCAGAAGAACCTCACTGTGTAGAAAAGCTATACAGGATGCCAAACTATGATCACAAGATTGTTGGATGATTACTGAAGTAGATCAAGAAAAATCAAATAGGTGAGATTAATGGCTAATGACAGGCCAATAAAATGACCTGATGCCTCATCATTCAAATCTACAATTCAGGCTGACTGTCATAGAAACCAAACTCTGTGTGAGAGCTTTTCTTCAGAATAGTGCTGGGTGCCCAACACTAGTGTTTTGTCTCCCTCATTTTAGCCTCAGTACTGAAAGACCATCTTTTTATAGATATGGTATTTGTTTAGCTTTCTTAAAACTTATTAAGATTATATATATATATATATATATATATATATATATATATATATATACTGAGAGTTAATTAGTAAGGCTGATCCTAGTCTGAATCCACTTTTCCATGGAAGAATGTAAAAATGTGTTGGATTTGGAGAGTCCCTCTGACCACGTACGTCAACACTAAGGCACACACAGCCTTCATGCCACCGGGCAGCCAAGTGTAGGGCATCTGCGCTTCAAGACGCATTTCAACACAACAAAATCTTTGCAGTTTTCCTCCCTCCTAGATAAGGAGATTGGACTTTCTGGTCCTAATTTTGATCCCAGTCTGTGGAAAGCCTTTCGGCTAATCAAAATTATTTCTGCAGCTCAGTTTCTCCATAGGGAAATGGGAGATGCAACTAAATACCTACTAAATGTATTCTCAAATTGACTCATATAATAATTCAACCTTGTACCTACAGCTCTTTCAGGGCATCACATTCAATGTGACAATTTAATAATAATTAAAATGGGAAGCAATAACGAGTCTGTGATCCAGACAGGGTAAGTGTAGAATCACCATTAAATAGATAAGAAAACTGATGCTAATGTTTAAGTGATTTCCCAATGATGGCATTGTTTGAAGAAGGGCTACCAGAAGACAAATTGTCTGACACTGACGCCCATGATCCTACATTTCATTATATTCTAACTGGCTTCTCCTTCTAACTATCAAATGGAATCCTTTGCACACACAGATGACTGCATCATTAGCTGCCTCTCCTTGCTCAAATTAATCAGGTATTTAACTTTGGCAATTCCTTTTAAAAGTGAACATAGTATGAATATTCTAAAACCAAGACAAACAAACAAAAAGTACAATAAAAAGCTAAATTAAAAATATTTGGGCCAGCAGAGGGGCGCATTGGTTAAGAGCTGGCTTGGGATGCCAGCGGCCCTGGTTCGGATCCCACATATGAGGGCCAGTGACACTGCCCTCTATAGCTAACAACAGCTCCACCTGGAGTTGGGCTGCTATGAGTCCCCACGTCGGCATAGCTGCAGCCCCTGCTGCAGAGGGCTGCCATTGGCTACAGTAAGTGGCTGGCAGCCAGCGTGAGCTGCCAATAGCCACAATGAGCGACCGTCCAGAGGCCGGCGACCGATCTGCCTCATCCGGGAAGAGCGCAATGATGATACCAACATGGGACAGTGAAGCAACGTCCTCCATAACTAGAGTGAAGAACAAAAGGACAGCAACTTGTCTGTTCCCCTTCCCCAATTCCCCAATAAAACCTTTATATATATATGTATATATATATATATATATATATATATATATATATATATATTTAACATACCCCGCAAAAGTTTGAGAGAATACATGTGTCTGCTGAGAAGAAACTCAATGCACTCCAAATTAAATCTATTCTTAGAAGAAGGTTCTGGTGTTGCCCACCGACCAGGTGGGAGCGATCACATATTACCAGTGAGGAGCGTGTCAGACAGCTAATCTGTTTGATTGTCTTCAGGAAATACAACCGAATAATCCATACAAACATAGGGAAACAATCATTTACTTTTTTGACATCAAATAAGTCAATAAATTGGGATGTTCAAAACTTACAAAAAAGGAAAAATACATATATTCCACATCTTCTGAGAAATTTTATTTTATGTTTGAATATTAACATTTGAAAAAAATAGCCAGAGTAAGTCAGATGCTGATTGAAGCAAATTATTTTCTATTGAAATAGGGTCCCCAAAAGTTTATAATTGTGTTTTACAGAAAATAAATAAGGTCATATTATGTATTTCCGACTGCAGACTGTTTGCCTATAAACAAGAACATTCTTAAAAAAAACAAGGTGATAACACTATATAAAGTTTATGACATTTTTAAATATGCTTTGCACACATACTAATATGTGGTTTTCAAAACAAATACACTAAGTAGGTAAGGAAAGTGAGATATCCTCTTTATACAGGAAAGGAGGTTTTCTGTGGCATTCTTTTCTCTGACTGCACTTGGCTGAGGATATCCTTAGCCCTCTGGTTGACCCACTCAATTCACTTAATTCCTAATTATAATTTCAGTTCAAGATTACAGAGAGTCCTTTGTCAGGCTTTCTTTGGATTTTCCAGAAAACTTATTACATCTGTCATTATCATCTATTATCATTTTGTGAAAACTGAATTTATTATTAATATATCCCACTACAATTATTCTATTAATTTTTAATATTCATTAATACCTCCTTTATGGCAGAAATTAATTAAGTTAGCTTATGCAAATACATTGAATATAAAAATTTGGAACATTTAAAAATTGAAGTGGCAAATAAAAATGAAATATCTTGGGTGTGATGGCAAAGATGCCATGAAAATCCCCAAAATACTATAATGGCTTCATATACTTGCTGAAATTGGTCATGAATTATGCAAGACGTGAATGAGAAGAAATGTTAAAATGAAAAGTCAATTAAATAATTCACTACCAGAAAAAAAAGAAGTGCTCAGGAAAAAACAAAAATATTATTTGTCATAAGTTAAAATCAAAATTTCTCCCAGATCTCTGGCAACTATTTTTGGTTCTTTTTGCATCTCTCATCCTAGATGACACTGTCGGTTCTATGAGGGTTGGGATGAGTTATGTTCACCTGTCTGAGATGGAGGTCAGCATCAATATCAGTGCAGCTGAGATAGTAAGATCCTTTAAAAAGTCCACAGCAACATTTTAGCAAGACTGGTGATCTCTTCAGGTTCTCCCTTTCTGCTTCTTTAACCCTAAATTCTCTTGTTCTAAATGAGTTTTCCTGGAGTTTCAGAATTCCTTTGCAAGAACTTTTCCTCTTTGCTTAGTTCCATAAGATTGACGTTTTGATTGGTCTGCCTACTGGGCTTCAGATCTGGTTTCCCTCATGCATACTACCTCTTAGACACAGCACTTGGACTTAAACCGACCCCTGCTTACCCTGAGCAGGGCTTAATCATATCAAATGACTAAGAGTTCAGTATTGCAAATGACCATCTTCTCTGGAAACTGGACAGATGCCTGTCACAACAGTAGATACTTAACACAAGTGTGTTGGCCATTGGCTCTTAAAAAATTAAGTGATTGGCCTAAGGAAATACCTATAAAATGCAAATAAGACATCACTGAAGAATTTGAAATGGTATATCATTGTTTCATGATCTACAGCTGACTATGAGATCATATGGTCATATTTCATTTTTTTTCTCTCTTAATATATCTATTGAGTCTTTTGTGTAGTTTTTAATTTTAATGAGCTGTCCAGTTTTTAATGAATTTTAGGAGTGTCTTACATATTCTTTTAGTAGTTATATTCAATCAGGCATCTTTTATTTGTCAGTGGCTTGTCTTCTTATTTTAGGGTATCTTTGTTTTTCTTTGATAATCAGTTTTCCATTTTAATGAAGTCGGCTGTATCTATCTTCCCTGTATAACTAGTACTTTTTGTATCATGCTGAAAAAAGCATCCCCTATTCTGTGAATTAAGGTTGTGGAACTTTAATGTGGCTCTGAGTCACCTGGAGGTCCTGTTAAAATAAAGACCCTGGACCTCTGCCCCAGAGTTCCTGATTCATTAGGTTTGGGAAAGGGCTAAGAATTTGCGTTTCTAACAAGGTCCAAGGTGATGCTGTAGCTGCAGACACAGGTATTATACTATGAGAAATACACACTTGGATCCTAATGATAGCCTGACATTGTAGTAAATGTTTAAAAATTTTGCTCTTCACATTTAGACTGTAAATCAGTTGGACACCTATTTATTTATTTTTGGTGTGAGATACACACGTGCTTTTTTTTCCTATATGAATACCAGTAGTTCCAGCACTATTTATTGATTGATCTTGTAAAGCTTCCCTAATTTCAAATGCATGTCTTAAATATATATGTGATTGATATCTGGTAGAAATAAAGACTGTTTTCCCTTCTTCAAAATATGATTTATCTTCTTAGCTACTTAGTTTTAAACATGAACTTTAAGAGTTGCTTCTCAAATTCTATGAAATATTCTACTATAGTTTTATATGAATTACATTGGATTTGTAGGTAGTTTAAGGAAGAATTGTCATTAATTTCCTCCAAAATGTTATGTACATCCTTTACTAGATTTGTTCTTAAGTGTCTTATATTTTACTATGATTATGAATGGGATTTTTCTTGCAATTTTTTGATAGATTCTTAATAGTGTAGAGGATGTTAGTGCTTTCTATATGTTTATTTTTATCTAGTAACCTTACTCAATACATCTGTAAATGATTTTAGTTTGTAAATTTTCTTGAACTCTTCTCTGTAAATGTTGACACCAAGTGGAAATAAGTATAGTTTTACCTTTTATAGCTTTTATTTATTTTTTATCTGAATTATTTAGCATTTATCTTCAGTAAACTGTTATTCAAATGGTTATAGCAACCTTCTATATCTTATGCATTTTCTCAAATGAGGAAGCTTTGTAACAGACACTGTTATTTCTTTTTAGATTTTTGACATATTGCTTCTTCAGGTTATGGATGATTTTTTTTTTTTAGTATTGTTCATTTCTTAGTATATTTAGAGAAACAATTATTAAATTTTATTAAATGCACTTAAAGTATCTAGTTTAATAAGCATATATTTATATTTGATAAACAGAGTGTGTCTAGTTAGTTAATGATGTGACATATGTTAAGTATACTTTTAATTATTACATTTTATTATGAATACTCTATCTTGGATTTTAATCTATACTTACAAGTGATATTTTCTATAATTTTCTTGTATTCTCTTAGTCGTGTTTTTGTTTCATGGTTATGTTTTACCCATAAATGAATTGAGTAAATTACCCCGCTTTGCTAAAACATAATACATTAGAGATAAAAACTCTTTTCCTTGCTAATTATTAAAATTCATCTTTAAAAAGAGCACATTAAATAAAACAGATTAAAATTAATGTTCAAGAAATCATATTGATAATAAACAAACGAACAAATAGCTCTACCTTATAGAAAAAAAGAAGAGAATAGGAAAATCAGCATTAGAACTCTGGTAGTAATAGCTTCAAGTATGATCCATTAATGGAGTCTGTAATCATTGGGTGAAATTTTGAGGAGTAATGGGATAATTTCATAGTCTAAAATTACTTCAGGTGTTTATTAGTTACAATAGGGAAAATAGTAACTCTACAGTGGAGAAAATCCACATACAAGGTGTGATCAAACAATATGGTGAATGTTTAGATTAAAAAATATATATTACAGTAAAAGACACATTGCTATTAATCCCCCTCAAAATATACCCCCTTGCTTTGAATACTCTTATACCATTGTTCTTGCCACTTTCTGAAGCAGTTCTGGAAGTCCTCTTTCATGCGTTTAGTTGCTCTGTCATGGCTGCCTCGATGTCCTGAATTATTCTGACTTTGGGGAAGAGCCAGAAGGTGCACGCTGCCAGATCCAGTGAGTAAGGTGGATGAGGACACACCGTAATGCTTTTATTTGACAGAAACTGCCGTATGCCAGAAGCGATTTGTGACACGGAGCCTTTCTGGTTGTGATCACAAAATACAGTGAAGGCTACTGCTGAGTGCCATCCAATGGAAGGGAAAGGCAGAGATCCTCAATATGGGAAGCAGCACGTTCATCTTAGAAACAGTGTGTGCAAGTTTCAGCTTATTTGGTGCAGTCAGTCAGGTGTGAGCTACGGTTGAGAGAAGGTATGCCATAAATCATCCTCCATTATGATAACACTCCATGTCACACATCTCTTCTGGTTTATGGCAATTTTGGTCAAATAAAAACATTACGGTGTGTCCACATCCACCTTATTCACTGGATCTGACACAGTGTGACTCTGGCTGTTCTCCAAAATCAAAATGATTGAGGATATTGAGGCAGTCACTAAACTAAACTCAACTAAAGACACTCACAAAAGAGGACTTCCAGAACTGCTTCAGAAAGTGGCAAGAATAATGGGATAAGAGTATTCAAAGCAAGGGGGTATATTTTGAGGGGGATTAATGGCAATGCGTCTTTTACTGTAATAATCTTTTATTTTTGTCTTTAAACATCTGCCGTTTAGTTTGGTTCACACAGCCTTAGATAAGTGATCAAGGTAAATATCACCAAGAATAAGATGTATTGATATTGTATACTTCCTGATATGACACACTGAGAAAGGCACATCACTTTGTTGGTATTTGAGCCAAAAATGGATAAATCCAACCTAATTCTGAGAAACATCAACAAATCTAAATTGTGGGATAGCCTTTAAAGATGATGGACATTCTTCAAAAATATCAATGAAAAACAAGGAATAACTGAGCTACTCTCATAGATTAGAGTACAGTAAGGAGGCATAACAAATATGGGTCACAAAAGTACATAAACGGAAAAACTAGCAAAATCTGAGTAAAATTTATAGTTGGTAATTAGTGTTGTACCAATATTAATGTTTTTGTTTTGACAAATACACCATGGTTATGCAAGATGTTAACATTACAGAAAGTCAGATGAAGGTTATATAGAAATTCCGTATTATATTTTACAACTTTTCTGTAAGTTTAACTTTCTTTAAAAATGGAAAATTTAATTTAACATAATAGCTTTTTATCCTGGGGTCTTTGGTAAGAAAGAATTTTGGTTACCAGTATAATTTGTTTTTAAAAAATTTCTGTTTTTGTTAGCATGATTTTCTTTTAAGATGATTTTAATCTTATAGTAGATGTGCAAAGAACCCCCACATATTCTTTTTCCAGATTCCCCAGCTATTAATTTGTCACATTTATATTTATTTCTATCTCTGAGTAATAAATATGATTATTTTTTCTTCTTATAGCTCTCATTTTCTTATAGAGGGCTCTTAAATCTGCCACTATATTTATTGAGTTATGTAGTTAGGGCTCTTTATAATCTCCCTCTATCGTTATGGAATTATATAATTAACTTTATCATGTATACTCACATCTCCTTTGTCAGGACTCATTCTCATGGCCACACTTCTCTGCAAAGGAGGCTGTAAAATGTGGTTTTCACCTTGAGTGGTAAAGTGCCAGCTAAGCTTGTGATTGTGGAAGGAGAAAAAATATGTGACAGATAAATGGCCTCTCCCATACAGGTCTACTTTCACTCTTTATCACTCATTTTTGTTTTTCATATCTCCCCACTTTCTGCCCCCACGTTTACTTCCCCTCCAGTATTTCTAGGGGTCGCTATTTCATACTTATGCCCCCAATGCAGAAACAAGTCATATACACTAATACCTTGGTTTGTGAGCATAATTTGTTCTGGAAACAAACTACTCATATTGCAAGACATCGCTCGTTTACCATGTTAAAATGTGTTAGAAATGTTTGGATGTCTTGTGGAACACTCACAAACCAAGTTACTCACATTTCAAGGTTTTACTGTAAAATGTTATTTCAGTGTTCCTGCCTTTCAGCTTATTTGAAACTTTCACAGATCTAATCAGCAAAGCAAAGGGAAGTTTGATTCAAATTCTGGGTTGGTATGTGACCTTTAAAGTGGCTGTCATATTAGAAGTACAGAACACTGGAAGGACTAATAACTTGAACTGTGCTTTGTGCTGGAACCAGCTACCTTATTAGTTTGGCTAATAAGCAAAACTTCAACCTAACCATGTCTCCATCTTCTGGTATCTATGACTAAGCAATATACTGTACTCTTTTTGTTTGTTTATTTAATATAGTCAGCTAAATATATCATTAGATAAATACTAATTTGTATACCAGTCATGCATTAAAATGTTTTCTGCAATAGAATTATTCTGAATTTCCAATCATGTTAGTAAGTTATAAACATAATTTTTTGTGTCTTAATATCTTTTTAGCTGTTAGCTTCAACTTAGCTTGTTTCTGTAAATATTCTCATTTTTTCCATGTCTAGAATTCCAATATGAAATTTGTCAAATTACTGAAAAAATGTTTTTGTTTCAAAAAATTCTAAATTGTAATCTTAAAAAGTACAATTAATTATTAAAATGTATTTAATTGTACTCCTTTAATAAGCCAGTCTTTTCCATGCACTCAAGAGTGTGTATTGTTCATCAAGGGTACCAAGACAATTTACTAGAGAAATAATAGTTTTTCAACAAATTATCCTGAGACAACTGAATGTCCACATGCAAAAGAATACAATCGAAACACCTTCAGAATTTCATTACATAAAAATGACTATTCAAAATAAGTGAAACAACTGAGTGTATTAGGGGTTGGATGAAACAGTGAACCATATACTATAAAGTCTTTAATTTTAGAGTCAGTAGACTTAAGTTCAGCTGATGATCTTTTGTTAGTTGGTTCTTTAAAATTTGTTAATATATTTCCTTAATTGGGTCTCTTTTCTCTAAAATCAATCATTAAATATAAATTATCTCTAATGTTCTTGTATTTAGTTGGTAAAAGTAGAGCTTTCAGATATACTGAAGAAAAGCAATTAGTTTGTGTGCACTTAAGTATTAATTTCTTTTTCTCCATTACTGAAGAGACAGTATTGGTACCTTGCAAAGATATAATGCTAAATATTGGTGGGATATCTCAGTTTCCACGGTACTTGTTCAAGAGGGTCCAGCCCTAAGGGGTCCCACATCATATTTGTAAATAGGGCCACATATAAAAAACTGGCAATGCAAATTAATAAATTCAAGTTAGAGGTATATTTGATGCTGGGCACACAGAGGAGGGAGTGATGCACTGTATCTGGAGAGATTAGAGATGATTTCCCAGAAAGGCTTGCTCATGAGCTGGTGTTTGAAAGGTAAATGGCAGTTTTTTCAGATAAAAGCTGAAGAAGGTGGGGAATGCAAGATGTGCTGATCAAAGAGGTATAGGTACCAATGTCCAAAGTCATGTATTGCCACGGAATACTGAGGCAGCGCAGTCATTGATTTCATATGAGATCATTTTATATGAAGCTGTTTGTGAGTATTGCTTTTGTTTTGCCCTCCAACCCCCCAACACACACATCACCACGACCATCCTGGTACCAGAGGTGGGAGTCTGACAGGGATGGACAGGAAAGCAGGAAGCTTGTGCCACTGTCTTCTTTTTTCTTTTTTCTTTTTTTGAGGGCAGTGTCACTGGCCCTCACATGTGGGACCTGAACCGGGGCCGCTGGCTTCGCAGGCCAGCGCTTAATTCTTTTTTATTATGTCCAACAAATAGGTTTATTATCTTTCCAAAAATCTGTTAAGTAAATGAGTGTTCTAGTATCAAGCACTCAATTCAGTAGAACTATATGGTTAAGTTTCAGAGGGATTTTGATAATCTCTTCCCTCCAGTTCTAAATGATCAAATTGAATAAGAAAGGCTATTCACAATAATGATCATATAATATTAAAAACAACAATAATATGAGTTACATTTATATAGCTCACTATGAGCCAAACTTTGTTTTAAGTCCATTTATATCTATCTATTTATTTACATTTCACACAAGTCTTACAGACTAGCTACCAGTGCTCTTCGCATGTCTGAAAGAGAAGAGACTGGAACATTTAGATAAGGGACTCAAAGGTGCATATCTAAACCACAGCAGAGCCAAGTTTTCCAGCCCACACACCCTGCCTGGCTCT
Source organism: Aselliscus stoliczkanus (assembly GCA_033961575.1). NCBI lineage: Eukaryota > Metazoa > Chordata > Mammalia > Chiroptera > Hipposideridae > Aselliscus > Aselliscus stoliczkanus. The sequence continues at coordinate 36,345,167 of CM066730.1, read as the reverse complement.
AGAGCCTGAGCTGTCACCTCTCATGCTGCACCACTCCAGAAAGTCAGAGTATGGATGGACAGGTCAGGATATAAAGCTGGTGCCCACCTAGGAGGCACATCCTTTAGAAACTTTATATGCCAGGCCAAGCCTCTTCTCATTTGGGGGGCGGGGGATGGAGAACCCCTGAAAGGTTTATGATGGGGGATTTCATGATAAATTCTGCATGTGTTAGAGAAATCACAGTGCTAGGGGACCAATCACGGGATCTTGTTACATTAAATGTTACACTTCGTTATATTTTATTTTTAATTTTCAAACAAACGCAAAATAGAAGAAAAACAACAATCATGATTCTAACTGAAATGTGGAGAGTGGACAGAAACAGGGAGAAGCCTAGATGCAGGGTTGTACCAACAGCTCAGACAAGAAATCGATGGAGAAAGATTTCATTGTCAAGTGGGAAAGGGCTTAGGGAGTATAAATGACAAGAATAAGTCAGGAAATGGAGTCAAATTGAAAGGCTGCATAATGGTTAAATAATTTCCTGAAGGTCACGCCATGGTGGGCTGCTAAGCCAGCTCTCTCCAAAGGGGAAGGACGGTAAACCGTGATTTGTAGTCTGTTGATTTCTGTAGAGTAAATACACCCATCATGATTAATTTGAAGATATCAACCTGATATAACTGAACGTGGAGTTTGGAAGAGATGCACATAATGGGTTCTTGGGCGTGAGCTGGTGGCCGCCGAGTGTCTGGAGGCTAGCCCGCTGCAGTGACTGTCCTAGTGGCAGGAGCCATGCTCTTTAGTACCTAGTACCTTGCTTCATGCAGAGCTGGAGTTGAAATAGATTGCTGCTACTTTCAGTAGCCATATGACCTGCTCAAGTTCTCATCCTTTCTAAACTTGAACCGACTCATTTTAAAAATGAGGGCTAATACCTTCTTTAGAGAGTTGTTTTGAAAATTATAGTATAAAGCACCAATAACATGGCCCAGTGCTTGGCACAGTAAGCCCTCAGTGAAAACAATAGCATTATTATTGTCCATTATTATTAATCGTGTCCCCTACCTTTGGAAGAAACAGGACTAGCACTGATCCATGACTGAGAATTGGAAGGCAGACTGTGGGAGCAGGCGGGTGCTGCCCTGAAATGGGCCAGAGCACAGCGGGCGAAAGATGCACACCCAGGTCTCGTGCAGGGCCAGCAGGCCACGTGGAAGGGAATGCGGATGCAGCATCATCCCATCTCTGAAAGGCAGGTCAGCAAGTGCTGGTCTCATCTCTGCCCTCTGGTTTCAGAAAGGTGTATAAATGACCCCAGTAAGTGATCTTTGTGTCTGGCTTCTCTCACTCTGTGCAATGCTGTTTTGATTCTGTTATTGCAGGTGTGTATCAGTGCTTTGTTCATCAATGTTACTGAGCGCTGTCCCTTAGATAGATGCACTCTGACTTGGTTTTGTGACGAGGTGACCACAGGACACCCTATCATCTAATGTAGTGGATCAAATTCGTGGCATCCACCCATATTTCTGTTCGGGGGGAGAGTAAGAGGGTCCCTACCGAAGACAGTGGGACCAAAACAAGACACTTGTTTTGTCGTATTCTGAGTGGTGCATTCATCCTAATGTTTACGTAGCATGGTTTTATATTCTATGGCCCCACATTGCTTCACAAACTGTCTCATGGAAGTGATAAACTGTGCAGGGAAAGGTAGAGGTTAGCAACCGTGTTTATACTAATCAAAACTGTGACACTTCAAGAGATACACACATTCTGGAAATACCACGGGTGCCAAAAAAAAATGTACACACATTTTAAGATAACATGTATATGCATTTTTTTGGGCAACCTCTGTATGTGTCAGTATATTTTTCAAAAAAAAAAGGATACAGATACTTAGTACATTCATACTGGAGTACATAGAAAACTTTTAATTCTGAAAGAATCTTCAGCAGGAATTTACAAAATATCGAGATTGGTCCATTTCATAACCTCCTCCGCACTGCCTATTTCACTATTAATTCTAACATTGAAGCATTAATTTAGAAGCTAATGTAAACAGAAAAATAATCATTGCTCACCGCCTTGTTAGCCGAGCATTGATATGGTGACACCTTTACCTTGGTATCCTGTAACAAGCTGAAAACTTTAGCTTGATGTGGGTTCTTGTGTACTGCTCTCTTGTCCTCACATACAACAGTCATTATTCCTTGACGGAGTCAACTTTAATTCCTAAGACAATTCCGCATCCTCTTGAAATTGTTATCGCTGGTCTGTGTTCTGTAACAATTGATCATGCTTTTATTTTTATTAGTTTACTCCAACTCAGTATTCTCTTGCAATATTTCTAGAGCCTATAAAATATACAGGTGGAAGGGAATTTTTTTTTTTTATTAATAAGCCCATTTTGTGTGAATCCATTTGCTACTGTTCTTGGGGATAAATCATAAAGTATAAGCAATGTGCTCTGAGGAACTTACACTGTCCTGACTATTAGTTTATCTGTCACCAGGGTTGTGCACATTCAAAACTAAAAATGAAATAAAAGGGATGTACCGACAGCAAGGTTCCCTATTTTTCTTCTTCATAAGAGCCATTAGAATAGTTAAAATTATGTGGCAAATTGGCTAGTTAATTCCCCCATCCCAAACACTCCCAGAGACTGAAGTCCCTTGTTCTCCAAGTCTGATTCTTTAACTTTTCAGGCTTGTCAAGTTAGAAGTTTCTTAAACTGGAGGTGCATTTTGCTTTCAATGAAACGATTCATTATTTAACATGTTAGGCAAGATTTAGCAAAAGTTTCTCCCAGAGCGACAGCCCAAGACAGAAAAAGAGATACAAAAAGTTACATTCTGATATATTTTTTTGTCTGGAAAGAAGGCAAATATTCACCCAGCTGGGCACTGAGGTATGGACTGTGAGGGACAAACAACCTGACCCAGGAGTTTGATTCCCTGACAGTAAGACCTCGGGGACCGTCTTTAAATAGGAGAAGGTAGTTGGACATCTGTGTAATATATTGGATGATCCTTCTCCCATGTAATTTATAAGGTTGGTTTGAGGCTTACATTGTTTCAAGTGTGAGCAATATTTGAAATAAAAAGCCTGTAAGATAATGTTAATATCACTGAGTGGGGAAATGCTATCATTATTCCTTTAATGGTTTTATATTGCATTTAAACAAAAAGCATAGGCACAATCCAGTTCAGATTGATTTTTTATGTTTTTTTTTTTTTTTTTAACATTGTCCAGAAGTGACTGCAGTCGCTGAGCTGATGCTTCCCCTGGAGAATGGGTCGTGCTCTGTCTGCCCTGGTCGCTTCGTGTCTCTTCACCTCTGGTAGAATAAGGGATTGCGTTGCACTTTCTCTGAATCTCTCATCTCTGTTGAAGGTTCATATCCATGACCCGGTAGATGACCCGGTTCCACACTGGGTCCCTTTACTATCCGGACAACAGGAGTACCCGGCACATAGCATTCCTAGGGGGATTAAATGAGTTAAATACATGTAAATTCTTACAGCAGTGCCTGACATATATTAAGCATCCAATAAATGATCATTGTTGTTATTGCTGGTATTATTATTATTATTATTATTTGAAGAATCAGTAGCAGTGATAATTGTATATATGCATTTGGAGATAGTTTTTTTGTTTTGTTAGTTTCCATTAATTCTATTCACTAAATAAGACCTGTAATTGTTATTTTCTAACATTTTTGAAGTTTGTTCTTTTTATAATTTTATGAATTTCAAGTGGATCATATTTCTCACTTCAACAGTTACCATCACTGATACAGTTAAATATTAAATGTATTTTGCAAACAACCATGTCCCTCTGTACAATATTCTTAATCATAAAACATTCATTTTGTCAAAAATAGCATTAAGTATTAATATCTTCAGTAGTCAATATTTAATATATGCACATCCTACCGAACGATGAGATCATTTTCATAAAATATTTACAAAACTTTTCACCTGTTCTGTGTGAAGTGCCTTGGGAACCCAGGCATTGGAGTTGCCATCTATTTCTAGAAGGCCGTGTAGACATAACAGTACCTACGAATATTAAGTCCCAAACACTCTGCATTTCTTTTTATTCAAATTTCAAAAATTCAACTCTATTAGATATCACTGTTTCAGTACATAGGTAGAGGTTTCCTAGACTTATTTAGCAAAATTAATTACCTGGTCCTCTGTATTCCAGCACTCGTTGTGATAGGTTATACTGTATCATGTCAATTCTAAAATGAAATGTACTTATTGTTTTTACATTTTAACATCTCTCTGAACTTGAGATATGTCTTTCAATCAATGCCATAGTTGCTGTCAACTAGACAGCAGCCATGATGTAGGTGCCATGGCCTGTACATGGAAACATCAAAAGCAGCAACATCAGAAACTTCCAGAAACAAACTGTGACAATGTTTTTAACCCCTAGTATCAAACTGATTGTAAAGAGGGGATGAGGGAGGTGATAAAGCAAATGTTTTGGGCAACATTGAAAACATTTGCAAAACTGTAAACGTGTGCAAATCTGGCTGAATGGCTTTTAGGTTTTTATGAATTATTTTAAGAAATTCGACAAAATCAATCAATACTTTTGCTGAGCACAGATGAGGCCATTGATTGGGTAAACACAGGACTGACACCCCAGAGTTGAAAAGGGATGCAAAAGAATCAGACTTCAAATGTGAAGGAATTTAAAGGGTAATTGAACCAATTTAGTTTTGAATGAGTCTTTAAAAAAAAAACACAAAAAAAACTCAGGAAGAATACAGTAAGAACGCTATAAAATAAATGCAATGTGTCAGAGTTGCGCTGGCCGTATTTTACATTTCTTAACAGCGGATAACACAGTGGCGAATGTTGTGATCAATTATATCAGCATTTGAGATGCCATCTCCAGATCCCTGCTTCTCCACAAAGGTGAGCTCGTCTAGGTCAGGCTTCCCATGCTACTCATCCTTGAATTCTCCTTGCCACATGCAACATTTGGCACAGAGAAAAAGGAATTAAATAAATATATGAATAAATAAATGAAAGATTTATTTGAGTGTGTGTAGCCTGTCTCCCTCCACTGAAGCATGGACTCCTTGATGCATTCTTTGATTTTTGCATCAATAAGTTATTGGGTTCCATTGTGTTGGGCATTCAAAATGTTGGGAAAAAACAAAAACAAAATATACAGCTATGGTCCTTGAAAAGTTCAGGGCTGAATGAATAAATAGTCACATATACAGGAAGGTACACAAATCTGTACTGGATGCGGAAATAGAAATGTATTCGAGACTCGGTGAAAGCATGCAGATGGAAAAACAAATTAAACCCAGTATGTCTGTGAAGATTTCCTAAGAGTAAAGGAAGTTAAGCTGAGACTTACTTGAATGAGGAGAAGGAATCTTCAAGATGAAGGAATTTTCAAGAAGAGAACAGAGGAAAATTCAAAATGAACTTTCTAGGCACATGGAGCAACATCCACAAAGCAGAGGAAGCAGAGAGCTACCAAGAGTCCAGGGTGACAAAGAGTCAAGTAAACATGTTCACAGGAAATTTGATGGTGCACGGAGCTGGAGAGAAAAACGGGCAAGCTTGAGGAGGTTTTTGTGCCGTAAATCTGAGAATTTTACAATTCGTAAAAATGTTCCACAAATGATGTAAAGTGAAACCCTGCACAAAGTCAACTCCCTGTCAATCATGGAAAGATGCTATGGGCTAAGGCATGGCATGAGGGGCCAGTGAGGTGAGCGGAACTAGGGAGACATTCTCCTGGAAAGGCTGACAGGGAAGATGAGGAGGCTGGGAGAAAAAAGCCACTGAGTCTGTATCTAATAGACAATAACGCACTGTGCATTTCCCCAAAGACCATTCCAATTTATTTGTTTATCCTTTTGCTGCTTTCAGTAATTGAACATCATTGCTCACCCCCAAGATATATGGGAGTTTGACCCTGGAGAGAACTGGTAATTTATTTTTGAATTCAAATAGAAGATTAAGAAAGGGGGTTAGTGATATTGACGTTTGTGTGCTGATAAATGTGTCAGTAAATGGAGGAGCCGTGCATTCCCAGAGTGTTGCCTTTGAAAGTGTCATGGTGACAGTGCCGGCGAGAATCAGCGCTGCGTGGACCCAGAGTCAGGCAATCAAGTTAGGTTAGTCAGATCCCAGCAGAAGGTGAAGAGCTTTCCACATCCACTCTAACTCATTTTCTCCACGTTATTTGTTATTCCCCAGAATAGAGTCTTCTCTTTATACGTTGATGTCCCCACTGGAAAACAAGTCCTCTGAACCGTGTCCAGGATATAATCATCTTGATGTCATCCCCACAGACTGTGCTAGACTAAAAACTCCTGAAGTTATTTGGGTTGATGGCACTCTGTTTTTTTTTTTTTTTAGTATTTTAAATTCCCAACCTATAAAAACCCAGATATGATACAAGATTACTATGTGTGAAGTGTTTATTTTACCTGGCCTTTATTCTAATGACCTTTTTTTAGCTACTTCAGATTAAGTACATCATGATTTAAATATAATTTAAAGCATATATCAGGATTTTAGTGGCTTTTGATGTGTCACACATGTGTGTAGAGTGCTTTTTATATTTTCTTATGTGCCAGGCAGAGGGTGCTTGCTGATCAGTAATCTTTTGTTCTTGTTGTCATTACAAAGGGAGTCTTTGTCTACCAATTTCTGTAGCATCTGGGTGACTCTTTGCAGCCAACATAATACAGGTATGCACCACTTCCAGGCGTGGCCCATAAATAACTTCCTCCTGCCCTTTGATGCTGATGAACCAGCTGAACCAGGTTAGAAGCCAGGCACATGCAACTGATCAAATACAACACTGGGCTGTTATGTGAGTGAATCAAATATATGACTTGAAGCCACTGAGATGATGGCTTGGTTTGTTAGAATAGCAAACATCCCCCTCTCCCACAAGAGATCCAGGCTGGAATTAAAAAAGCCAAGAAGACCCCAGAGAATAATAACCACACTTGGCAAACAAAGAAGTCAGGAGTTTAAATTATAATTCCAGAGCAGAGGAAAGTCTGAGGCTGGTGCCTTGCTGTGTTGAGAGTTGTGTGGGAGTCAGAGGACACATAGTCCCAAGGCTTCTAGAAAGTAAATGTTCTTTTGTGGGGGTGGCTGATGCATAGTTCGAAGACAGAAATGCAGAACAAAATGCAGTTACAGAAACAAAAAAAAAATTCCAGATTGAGTCCAGGGAAGAAAGGTTGTTTAAAAGTAAGTTCCAGCTTCCCTGGCTGGAGGTCCCTACCCTGGCATCCAGATCCACGAGGCAAAGCCTGAAATTCAGATGGAGGCCTGATCAGGCCCCATGTGCCTGGAGGGAAAGAGAGAGCCATCCAAGGTACAGGTGGGGGCTGGGCTCAGTTAGCCTCATGCACACTGGCCTTTGGAAGGTGGCAGGGGACCATCTCTAGACCTCGCCTTTGGCATCCTGACCACTGAGTTCTCACTGGGCCACAGACTAGAAAGAGCAGAGCCCAAAAGCGTTGGCCTTTAGAAACCCAGGTAGGCAAGCCAAGACAGGCAGGGACTGACATTGTCCAAATACACAGGTGGAATTTTATCCATCACAGTGTGAAATATCCACGACTTGGTATTAGTGGATCTTGTATTATTTGTGAGATACTATTAAGTTAGTCCTACTAAGACTGGCTTGTATTTTCAGATGGAAAATACGGTAAGGTCATATGGTAAGTTCATCCAAAGAGTCATTCTGTTAATCAAAGATTGCAAGGTAATTCTTGTTTATAACATTGGAAATAATTAGAGCAACTAGAGAAAAAACAGATGATAAAGTGAAAAGTAGAGCCAAATTAAAAATTTAGAAATGCAATCTTAGGAATGATACTTGAAGCTGAGACAAATTGGACCAGCAATAAAATGAGTTTCCTATTTGTTAGATTTGAGGGGGTTAAATAACATACAGTCACCATAGGTAAGTCTGATGCTATAGAGCCTCATGTGATGGGGGAGAGACGTAGAGGAACCCCTTCTGAGTACTTATGTTTTCTCGTTAGCATTACTGAACTGAGTATTGTAGCATGATATATGCATTCCTGAATAAAAAACAACAGGGCTTATGGGAAAATACAGAATTTTGGAGAAACCATTCAAAACCAATATATCTTTATGGAAAAATACAGTATGATATAAATATAATACCAATGCTAGCACAGTGAAAAAAAAAGTAATTTGTACAAAATGAAATAAAATGCTAGAAAACATATTGAAAGTTAACATTAAGACATAGGATAAGCCCTTGATGCGGGGGCGTGCAAACAAATTTGAGGCTGCTAAGTTATAGACACGACACAACGCACAGAGATTCGGGAGAACCATGTGGGGAGCACTTGCAGGACAGGGCATGTCTCACCTGAGCCAGGACTAAAAAGAAAAAAAACACAACTGAGGTGAATAAACGTCATATACACTGATTCATTTCTCTGTGGTTTGTGTTCAGCTGTCTCGGTGTACTTCGCATTTAGCTGCTATAACTTGGATGGCATAAAACTATTCATGTAATGGAAACAATTGTGAATAAATCAACTTGACTTCTATATTATAGTAGCATCAATCCTCTATATACTCATTGGATATGAGTCAATGTGCATTACAGAAACATGCATTGGGGCAGAACAGATTTCATACCCATTAACAAATGCTTTCCTATTGCAAGCATCCAACTTATTACATTTTTAGACAGTAGCTCACGCACACACATACATATACATATGAATTATAATTTTCAAATATGTTAATATGTGGAAATCTACTATAACATACAACCAGATGTAAAAATAGTCTAGGCTTATGGAATAGCAAATGCAACCACATGAGGCAGGAAAACCAAGGGATAGTTGACAACTGCGATTATAAACTACAATCAGGGATGTAGCAGGAAGCGAAATGGAGAAAATTAAGTCCAGGTGAAGCTGATAGAGGTAGCTTCTAGAAACAAAACTTTGGGGAATTTCTGCAAAATGCAGTACTGTGCTTGTCGCAGTGATTTAGGAAGCTCACTGTTGGCAGAGTAGAAAACGGAATAGCGAAGAAACTATGGCCATTGTTCAGGGATGGAGTTATGAGTGTGAACCAGAGCGGTCTCAGTAGAGATCGAAGCTTAGTAACAGAAGAGATGTTATCGAAGCTAGAAATTACAATTAAGGGTGCAGTCCTTTGGGGTTTCCTGATCTATTCATGATGGCATAAAGATTCTGTGTTTCCAGCAGAAGGCTGATTGGAGAAAGAAAGGAAAAAACAGGTCAACCATGCTGAGGTGCTTAAATGACAAAACCACATTCATAGGAAGGGCTCTAGAATCACAACTCTAAATTGCAATTTCCTCCATTTTTAACCCTAGAATATAAATTATGAATATGCAGAAAGCTCTTGAGGTTTTCCAAAATGTTTGGTGAAGTTAGAAACCATTGATGATCCTTGTCTAAATCCATTAGCCCAGTGTAGGCTGCAAGATGGTGATCTGCCATCATCCCTTCTTTGCTAATCAGCAGGCACACTCCCCAAAACAAGAAACTTTCTAGAATCATTTATTTAGTTATCCTGTTGTACTGTTTATTTATTAAAGACATTATATGTGATTTATCCTGTACCTTTATCATATATATATATATATATATATATATATATATATATATATATTTTTTTTTTTTTTTTTTTTTTTTTTTTTTTGAGGGCAGTGTCACAGGCCCTCATATGTGGGACCCGAACCGGGGCTGCTGTCTTCCCAAGCCAGCGCTTAACCACCACGCCACTCAGCCGGCCCCTTTGTCTCTTTATTGTTATTGTTATTGTTATTATTATTATTATTATTATTATTATTATTATTAGTTACAGATGTACAAAACAATACAATAGTTATCCTTTTCACCCCTCACAAAGTGACTACTCCCTCTCCCCTCCCCTGTCTCCTTACCCCAGATATCATACATATCTATTACAATTCCATTGATTCCATCCCTACACTATACTCCACATCCCATGATTATATATGTGTTAAATTATAGTCAACATCTAATATTATTCAGCAGCAGCTTCAGATGTACAGTGCAGTGGTCAGGCCACTACACCATCCATGAAGTGGTCTCCCTGACAAGACATGAGTCCATCTGGTCCCCTAAAAAAATATTTACAACCTTATTGATTATATTCCCTAAACTGTCTCTTCTATCCTTGGGTAATATTGTAGTTACCAGTTTATGTTGCCTCATCCCTTCCCCTTCTCCCATCCCCATCCTATCTAGCCCTCATCAGTTTTTCCTTTGTGTCTCTAAGACTATTTCTGTTTACAGTGCTTGTTTATTCAGTTCTTTAGATTCCACATATAAGTGAGATCATATGGTATTTGTCTTTCTCTGATTGACTTACTTCACTTAGCATAGTGTTCTCTAGGTCCATCCATATCATTGCAAATGGTACGATTTTTTTCTTCTTTATAGCTGCATAATACTCCATTGTGTAAATGTACCACAGTTTCTTAATCCAGTCATCTACCAATGGGCATTTCGATTGTTTCCAAGTCTTAGCTATTGTAAATAGTGCTGCAGTGAACATAGGGGTGCATAAATTTTTTTGAATAAGTGTCTTGGGTTTTTCAGGATAAATACCTAGGAGTGGAATTGCTGGGTCAAAAGGTAGCTCCATTTCCAGTTTTATGAGTTACCTCCATACTGACTTCCATAGTGGCTGCACCAATTTGCAGTCCCACCAACAGTGTAGCAGGGTCCCCTTTTCCCCACAGCCCCACCAGCACTTGTTGTTTGTTGATTTATTGATGATAGCGATTCCGACTGGAGTGAGGTGGTATCTCATTGTGGTTTTTATTTGCATTTCCCTAGTGATCAGTGAGGTTGAACATTTTCTCATATGCCTGTTGGCCATCTGTATGTCCTCTTTAGAGAAATGTCTCTTCATATCCTCTGCCCATTTTTTAATTGGATTGTTTGTTTTTTTGGTGTTGAGTTGCATGAATGTTTTATAAATTTTGGATATTAACCCCTTATCAGATATATCATTGGCAAATATATTCTCCCATTCAGTAGGCTTCCTTTTTATTTTATTGATGGTTTCCTTTGTTGTGAAAAAACTTTAAAATTTGATGCAATCCCATGTGTTCATTTTTTCTTTTATTTCCGTTGCCAATGGGGATGTATCAGTAAAAATATTGCTCAGGGTAATGTCTGCAAACTTACTCTCTCTATTTTCTTCTAGGAGTTTTATCTCTTTTTAAATAATAAGTTTCTTCTCTAACATGCTCAAAAGGTGACCAACCATTATTTTTTAGCTGTCATCATGGATCATCTATTTTAAATACTATGTTTTCTACTTTATTTTATTTTTGCCTAACCCTTTTTTGTTTGTTTGGTTTTTCACATCTTTGTGTCAAAAAAAAGTTTCTTTGAATTGGTCCTAATTCCTTTTTATATAAACATCCTGTTTTATATCTTCCAGGATGATAAGGTATTCTAGGTTTTGTCCTGCCCTCAGGAATTCTGGTCCTTTCAGAGGAAAATAGTGTTGTGGAGTCTGAAATCTAGGCACTAGGAGACCAACTCCCATGTAAAATCATCATCATCATCATCATCATCATCATCATTATCGAAAACTTCATTTGAGTTGATTTTCTAGCTCTGTCACTCAAAGTTTCCTATGACAAATTTATATTGGGGAACATCATTTGATTAAAATGCAAGAGTAATTTGTAGAGCAGTACTTCTTACACTGAAAGTGAATTGAGTTATGGAGTTACTTATTGTATAAGTCAAAACCTCATCTGATTATTGAAAAATGATTTTTTTTTACCACCCTTTTCTTTAGTACTTTGGTCCCAACATTCTTTGTGACAGCTGACTCAATGCTAAATAAATATATGGAAGATAAGAAAGCCTCTTTTTATTTCATTCAAAAAATATTATTTGAAAGCTCAAAGTTGTTGGTAACACATTCAATTTGCCACTGGTAAACAAACTACCTGGGTAAAGAAGCCCCTGAAAAAAGAGCATAACTTGCTGAGTAAAAACGTCATGAAATGGGCTCTAGTTAGTTATTGTTTATGAACTTGCTGTTACTGTTAAAGGAGACGATAAGAAAATACTGATATCCCTGAAATTCAAAATCCATTGCAGTGAGAAATCATTTCTTTTAACCTTCTAATTGTACAAATACAATGGCAGATAGATTTTTTTTTGAAATAATATTTGTGCTCTGTTATGAAAATCAAATTGTAAATATGGACATGCAAACAAGTAATTATGCTCCCTTATTATGGAGAATCATTTGTCAGGGAACTGATTATTCTTGCAGGTATTTTCAGAGTAATTTCTAGGTAATAAAAATAGAGTAATAATATAGGAGTGAAAATTAGCCTCAAGTGAAGGCCTCCCTGAAAAGCCATTGGAGGTCTTTCCTAACTCAAGTGCATAGCCAGAGGTCATCAGTGCACACATAATGGACAGTAACTAGTTATATTTTTCCAAAGAAAATATTTTCCTGGGCTGGCACCGTAGATAGGCATGTTTTATGCTTGGGGCATTGATAGAATAGATTTAAGATCAAGCTGATGGATTGTTACATTGAGAGACTGCAGATGGCCCCAGGATATAAATGAGAAAATTTAGGATATGGAAAGAAAAATCAGGGGATGTTTCAAAGCCAATTATAATGAACTCAGAATCTCAATTTCCATCTCCTTTCTAAAATGGCATAGTATGATTTTTAACAACACGAATTTGCAAGTGACTCCGCACTAAAAGAGAAAACATACACAAGAGTGTCAGACCATCAATAATTCGAACTGCTTTTCTTTGGGTAGAAATTTTCATTTTCTTGCAGTCCCTAAACACATATTGAGAGAGGTGACTATATTCACGTTTTGCTATTTAGGAACCTGGCTGCGTTCTCAAAATGACTTCTAGATGAAAATTCTCTGGCTACACTGGTCAAAGACAAGATTCTTCTCCTAGCTAAACTCACTGTTACATTCCTTTAAAATAAAATGGAAATGCATTCATTTCGCTTTTTCCTCCATTTCCAGTTGGAAAGAGTGCGCAATCAGAGCAAATAAAGGTGTTTTAGATGAGTGGGTAGAGGAAAGCTCAGCTTCTCTCCTGCAGCTGCATGGACTCAATAGCCTTATAGTCATAGCTTCTTGTGAGCGGGGGGCCGGCCAGGGAGCAGGTGGCCTTGTGTAGAGTAATAGATGCTCCGCGTGGAATCAGCCTTCTCACATTCGACTCCATCTCTGATTCTTGCAGCACAGTATCTCTAAGCAAGATTCTTAACCTCTCTGGGCCTGTTTCCTCATCTGTGAAATGTGCATCCAAATGATTTCCCCACACAGAATAGTGGTGGCTTTTGACATGGAACTGAACCCAATGGCTAGCAATGCCATTTACAAAATGAGCCTCTTGGATGTTCTTTCTGAATACAAGTATTTCTGGGTGAATTTATCTGAAGCATTCATTTCCTTCAACAATTTCCCCTGACCAATAACAGTAATAATAATATAGTTATTATTCCTGAGCACTTACTCTGTGTCTGACTGTTCTAAGGCTTTCGCGTGGATAGTCCCACTCTGTGGAAGGTTTTGTTAGCCTCATTTTACAGGTCAAAAAGTTGAGACTCCATGAGGATCAGTAACATGTCCAAGCTTCCTCTATGGTAGGTGGGAGAGTGGGGCTCAGACCCAGCTGTCAAGGGGAGTCCTTGGTCTCCACCCTGCAGTGCTCTGGTGCTACGGGCACCCTCTAGTCCTCTTTCACCCTATTTACTGAGCCTTTAAGGGCCTTGCCTTCCTGTCTGCCCCCACCTTTAAATTGTCACATCCCAGAGGAAATTGGTCATTTCCACCCAGAACTATGGGATACAACATACAGAAGGCACACAGTGCATTTTCTTTTTTGAAATAAATAAACTGTGCAAGTGAAAGTAGAGCATGCAACGTAATTTGATAAGAAGAGTTGAACAGCAAAATGCAACAGACTGTCTTATCAGTGGGAATGTGGCTGTGGTACTAACTACAGGGAATAATAGAAAACAGTACCCTGGAAGTGACCACAAGAAAATGAGTTTAGAAAAATCAGCCTTTCTCATTTCCACATCCTCCTCATTAGATTAAAATCTTAGAGCAGGGATGTCTTCTTATTTGTTTTTAGCGCTCATGGCTAACAGAGTATCTGAAACAAAGTAATAATTTAGATAATGTTTATTAAATTGACAGCAAATTTGAAGTTTGTTTGTTTGTTTGTTTTTTTATTCCCAAAGTGGGAGCAACTTACATACCCTGCATTCTACCCAGGAATTCAAATGTGTACAGATCTTGAGAAGCAGATGTTAAAATTCATATGAAATCCTAAATGTGCAAGTACAGCCATGGCAATTTTAAGAAAGAAGAATAAGGGTAATGGGCTTGCCTTACTACACATTATGTATTAAAGTTCTAGCAATTAGATGAGTGTGATATGGTACAGATTCGACCAAGAGGTCAATGAAATATAAGATCAAAGAACTGGGCTTATGCATATATCAGACCATATGTAATATGTATGCATATAATGAGTGATATAATATGTATGAAATCAGATATATTTCAACTGAGTAGTGAAGCATAAATTATTGAATAAAGGCCTTGGGTTAGTTGAGGATTCACTGGGTGGATGGGTGGGTGAGTCAGACTATTCTTCATAATAAATGCGAGGTAGATGAAAGAGGAATTTGTATAAACAAAACAAAAACAAACCAGTAAAGAAAAACCTAGAAGGTGTTAACATAAAGATAATGTGTTCACCTTAGACTTATCAGAATATCACAAACTTCTAAATTCCATGTATTTTATTATTTTTGTTTACCTCATACATGGCACTATACTGAACACCAAAGGAATTCCCTTAAGTCATTATTAATCAGGGTATTCTTTGAGTGAGGTAGATTGAAATAAATGTATCATTCCTTGGAACTTCTCCTTTTAAAGGGCTGTATTTAAATTTATATTTGGCTGTGGGTTTGTTGCTGTCTAGACCTGATGCAGGCAGATCAGCTGGCTTTTGGCACTTGTTTTAAGGGCCCCTCTGCTCTTGTCATCTTTTGCTCTGGCCTAGGTGATAGGACAATGTATTTTTGGACATTAGTAAAAATTAAGAATGGGGTGAATGTTGCTGCTAAGAACTTAAGCAGGAATGTTAAGACATGGTTTCAGAGTTAGTTTTGGTTCCCAGTGAGTTCAATGCTGTTATTAATACCATGTGACGTGAATGAGTGTGACACATTTAGCAACAGAACTGCATGTAAGGAATTTTTGTGCTTCAATTAATTTGAAGGAGCTGAAAAAAAATCAATTTTTTATTCTTATGTATGTCATTAATATTTGGCATCATTAGAAACAAAAATATGGATATTTCATGCAAAAAGTTTAAGCAACAGTTAATGAAAAATAAATGCAAAGCAAATACATTTTGGAGGATAAGAAACATCTGCATTAGTTTTAGGGTGTAGGACATTATTGAATACATTGATCTGGAATATCTGGGGATAAAGTTTTGTTGTTTAAATTTTGTGTTCTGCATTTAATATTAGCCATGTTGCCTTAGAGGTCTAGATAATTTCTATTTATTTCTCAAGAGTCTCCTTAGATGTCACATGATCACCTTCACCAGGGTAATAATAGTATTCCTGCAATCATCCCATCTCTCTCCTGAAATATCAATTTCTCTTTCTTTGTTGGATTCCTCTTTAAGGTCTTATGCATATATACAATAATCAGTCTTCATTTGACTCTCATGAACATATTCTTTACTTGTTTACATGGAAAAAATGAGCAAAGTGCCTCCAGATGTTCCCACATCCGAACCCCTCATATTCTCTCCCCTACTGGATCCCCATCACTGTACAGCTTCTCCCCTTATCATGGTTGTCAATGACTTGTTTGTTCACGTATCCAGTAGTCACTTATCTTGCTTCACAGAATAATGTGACAAATTGAGGCCTTCTCCTTGGCTTCTGGATTATGTACATCTCTTCCAGATAGCCAACGAAAATTCCTAGACCACTTTGGCTAGGACTGAAGAGAATAAAACAGAACAAAAACAATAAAGAAATTATGCTTTATACTTTTGGGGATTCAAATTTTTTTCTGTGGGAACATATAAATGCATTAAGAATATACAGGGTACAGTTTTTAATTTTACTATCTTGGGGATATTTGGAGATATTTTGTGATGCTGGGTGTTCTAAGATTTGGGTTGTCGAAACCATGCATGATTCTTGTTTGATGAGCATGTTTTGGTGAAATCACTCAGTGGGGTAACATCAAGGTGAGAAATGGAAATGAAAGAGTCCTCATCTCAGTGTATGAGGTGGCTTTGGGGAAAATGTAATAAAACTAATACTCTTACACATCGAGGTGATTTTTGGAGATGACATTAGACAGATTATTTCCAAAAAGCTGGTGAGCCTTAGCATGTCATTAATCCTGAAATGTTACAAAGGGTCTATTGCAAGGTTGAAAATGTGAACTTAAAAAGGTAAAATCATTCTGATTCCCTAGTTCTGCCTTCTAGAGTGTTTTTAATAATTCTCTCTGACAATAGAACGCTCAACTCTTTAAACATATAGTGTGAGGGATTGTCACTGGCAATTCCCTACCTATAAGGGAGATGAGGAAGCTCCCTCCATCATCCCATTTCCCTCACCCCCAGAAGGGCTGTCATTTGGACCAAGGACTAACTTGAGTGTTAATGCCAGGAAATGGAGCTTTCAGAAGACTGATTCAAAGTTCAAAAGCTCCATATATCTTGAAATAGTCTCCATTTTTCTTTGGTCTTTTGGATTATGCCATATTGCTCTTCTGTATGATTTTCCATCTGTAAGGCTGAGTTTAAAAAGGGCTCTATTTAAGAAGTTTTTGAAAATAAAGTAGGGCTCAGGGAAACCAAAGTGTGAAAGTTTCTAGTTTGGTGACTTGAAGAGTCTGGGGCATAAACCTCAGGAGACAATAGTGTATTCTATTATTTCTTTTTATATTCTTCAGACTAAGAGATTTATGAAGTCAAGCATGGGAAGTGGTTCAACCACAGTAAACCACTGATTTAGGGTTTATGTCCTTGGTTCACTCATTCTGGAGAAAATGGCTAAATGAATATATAAATATTATCAACAAGTAATACAAAATATTTGATCATTTCTACAGTTCTTCTGCATTTGTTTTTACTGCTGATGTTGGGAAATTATATGGGATAGGAGTTATTGTTTTACAGTTAAGAAGAATGTGTTGAGAAATTTTAAGAAACCTGCTCAAGGTCACTCAGCTGAACACAGATCACATGTTTCCTTATATCCTTTCCATGTTAGAGAAGTAAAAGATCAATATGGCAAATAGTTTACATTTACAATAGAAAAGTGATAAAAATTACATTTCCCAGCACATTGAACACTATGCAGAGAGAGGACCACCCTGCATTGTAAGCCAAGGAGTCATTAGAATTCCTAAAACAGAAGTGAGAGTCCTTACACGCTCTGTGTGCTCATAAAGGCTGATTGTGTTTTATTAATGAGGTTTCCTAGGTTAAGCTAATCATATTTATGTATGCCAATATTCAAAGTTCTTAAATTGCCCATGGAGCCATTTAATACATTTGACCTGAATGGCTGCAATCGCAGCAAACTTCATTTGTAAATTTGCATTATCATCTAGACTATAATGTTACAAAGAGTTACTTCGAATGTTGATTTCATTTCTTTCTAACATTCCTATGAATGCCAAGCAGATGGTCTGGTTTGGGTATTATAAAGGCCTTCTAAGTGTGAGTTAATAACACCCTAAAGGACTTACGGTAACTGCTGTTTCAAGCATAGACCATAGTAAAAAATCAGCATTGTTCAAGGAGAGGGGATAGAGAGAGGAAACGGAAAATAGTAAAAGAGTAGTCAATCCCTCCTCCTTGTGCAGAGTCTACCACTTAGAAATCTACAGCTCTTAACATTTCCGCTGAGATGTTCATCTATAGTCAAATGCTATTTCCAGGCCGTGGACTTCGGCATTCGACTTTACCCTACTGGAGCTCAGTGTTCCAGAAAGGAAGCTTGGGAAAGCAGGTGTACATTTTTCTATATTTTTGTGTTTTTCAAGAATGAATAACAGTAGGAAATTTTTATTCTTTAAAATAATCATTTATTTTCATAAAATGCAGCTTAAAAACATAAATACTGTTTTGTTTTGTTTTTTTGCAGTTATTTACTTAAAAACATAAATACTGTAGTTATTTTCTGTGGATTTTTGACACATTTTGGAGAGCACACTTGAAATCAATATAACACAGTGAAAAGATTAAGAAAAAAGCCTCCTTCCCAAAGTCTGGTTGTGACTCTGATGTCTGTACCTTCTTCAACCCACTGAGCAAAAAGCAGTTATCCAGAGCCCATGGTTTTGCTAACTTAAGGAGAACAGATAGAAATGTGTGGACATTAAAGGGGCTGGAAGTTTTAGATCAGAGGGCTGGAGAAGAGGGCTAATTGAGCAAAAGGGTAACAGAAATCTAGAAATGGTTTCCTCGTGCGTTTGACTGAAATTTCACAAAGCTAGTCAAAATCCAACTTCTGGAGAAAGAATAATTATAGGGGAAAACTAAAATGGACAGTTTCTAGAATTCACAGAGGATGGTATGGTTTTAGTTCTTATCTGTGTGCTGAGACTCACTGGATATGTAGGCTCCAGCACAGGTCCAAGGAGGGTCTGCCTTAGTTGTAACGATAAGCTACCTACAAAGAGCAGACTTGCCCTCCAAAGCTTGAGAAACAAGCCTCACAAGACTGCTGGAACACAGATGAGCCCTCTTTAAAGTAATGCAATCAAGTACAGCACTCAAAAATATAATTTAAAAATCTGACATTCAATAAAAAATATGACCCATATGCTTGAGAAATAGCAGTTAAAATGGATAGAAATAGCTGAGATGATGGAATTCATAGGCAAACTTTAAAACAGATATTGTAAATATATTTAAGGGTTTAAAGACAATCCTAAGAGAGTTGACAAGAAAATAGAACATATAAAAAGAATAAATACTTTTTTTTAGATATGAAAAATATAGTATCTAATATTAAAAAAAATTACTAGATGAGCTTAACAGAACATTAGTCACCAAAGAAGAAATGAACTTGAAGACAAAGCAATAGAATTCAATATACCAAAATCCAATAGGAAAAATAAATAAATGAAAAATGGATAGGCCTGGGGGATAATATCAGGTAGTTTAATGTATGAACAGCTTGTATCATGAAAGGAAAAAGTAGGTGCACACACAAAAAAATTATATATATATTTATCAAGGAATTATGGCCACAGAGTTTTTAAAGAATGATAAGATTATAAATATACACATACATAATGTTAAATGAAACATACACAGAATAAACTCCAAAAAAGTCACAAACTAAAACACACCACATTAAAAATGGTAAAAGAAAAAAGTGTGATAAAAACAAAAATCTAACAAGAAGCCTGAGTATAAAATGGCATATTATGCAGAAATCAATAAGGGTATAAATCCTGTCAGATTGTCAGAAACTCTGCAAGTCAGAAGATAAAGACATATTTAAAGTGATGGGGGAAAAAGAAAAAATAGAAAAAGGTCTGCCAAACTAGAATTCCATACACAGTGAAAACATATATCAAAAATAAAGATAAAGATTTTTGCAGATATCAATTCATTGTTGACAGATCTGCAGTATAAAAATGTTAAAGGTAATTCTTCAGGCAGAAAAAGAAATTGGTGTCAAATAGAAAAGACCTCCATGAAAGCATACATAGTACTGAAAATGGTAAATATGTGGTAAAGATAAACTTTTTTTCCCATGTTCAATTTTGCCCGCTGTTGTTGGAATCATGATTAAGGTTGGAGTTTAATAGGGAGCCACCTTAAATCCCAGACCTGTGCACACGACAAGCTCAGGAAAGGAAAGGCCCCCCGAACCATGGTCAGAAGGCCTTGCTATATTATATATTTGGTGTATTATCACTAGGAAACCTTGTAACTCTTATAAACATTTTTCTTCACATGCAAAAAGGGATAAAAATAATTTTGCCATGCATATCTCATTATAGGCATGAGGATAAAAAACATAGTCAATACAAGGGATTTTTAAAAATATTTAACCAATATAAAATGCTCAAATTGTCATTCCTTTAAACATATTAAATTAGGAGGTGATTTTAGATACTGAGATTTCAGATAGGCAAACAATTGATGCTATTCAGGCTCAGAGGCCACACACTGGTCTAGCGGGATTTAGATCAAGAGGAAACTTCACTAATAAATGTCACAGTATGTGGCATATAGGCGCACATGGGGCTAATTAGGCAGTGGAGACCGCACTGAATTGGGATTGAGGAAACCGGACTGCTAGTAAGATTATGCTAAAAATTAATCATATAATTGTAGAAAGTTATTTTACCACTGAGGTTCACAGTGAGGAAAATTTTTTAGTGAAGAACCCTCTGGTCTAAAGGTCAGCCAGTCTAATTATTTTAAAATAGTAACATGATCATTTTAAGATATAGGAATTGCTTATAGGTTTCCAAACCCTTTCACAGGGGAGCATATATTTTATTTTCATATATTTAGACAATCATTTAAAAAAGTAATATGCATACCAGGAGAAATTAATAAGTGCTGCAGAAGGGTGTAAAATGCTAAGCGAACTCAGGTATATGTATATATAAGTAACATGATTTTTTATATATATGTACGCATATATATGTGTATATATAATACACACACACATACGTGCATAGTGCATCAGTTAACTTTGTGAACTTTCTATCACGCACTTGCAAGTTGGAAAGTTCGTGAACTTAATTGTCTGATCATGTGTATGTATAATATACATATACATGTATATGTGTATATGCAAATATATATATATACACACACACACACACAAAAGAAGGTATACAAGTGGGCACTTTGGTCAATATTGCTCAAGCAGTAGTTTGCTGTAATCGGAAGTGTCTGAGCGCTGTCGAGAACCGCTTTGAGCACCTCTTGTAATTGCAGAAGTCAAACGTGACTTGTATTCATATTTTGTTATCAGTATATATTAAGTATTACAATTTTAATACGGTTTCCTTTCTTAAAATGTGTATACATGTTTTGGCATCCTCTGTGTGTGTGTGTGCGTATCTCTCTCTCTCTCTCTCTCTCTCTCTCTCTCTATATATATATATATATATATATATATATATATATATATATATATATAAAATGGTACCTAAAGGAAAGATAGTACTTAAACTAGTGCTAGGCTCATACAAGTGTGTAGAATCCGTCACTCTCATACTCTTCCCAAATGAAACCCTACAGGTATCTTACCTGGTTCTTGCTTTAACTGAATAGAGAATCTTTGCTTGACATTGAGACATTAATGGGGGTAATGTGAAACAACCCACATAATTTATGACACTTAAATGGATTTCGAGATGAATGAGTTCAAGGAAGTTGCTCATGTTTTATTATTGCGGGCTTATTTAGCCTTTTATGTGCTAATACGTATGTCTAAGGAGATGATGGAGAGAGGAGTGTACCACCTTTCCCAAGTTTGCTTGACCTTCTTAACCTGTTTCTTGCAACTCAGGTTAGGAACAATGCACTATATCATGCTAACTATAT
Organism: Aselliscus stoliczkanus; assembly: GCA_033961575.1. Taxonomy (NCBI): domain Eukaryota; kingdom Metazoa; phylum Chordata; class Mammalia; order Chiroptera; family Hipposideridae; genus Aselliscus; species Aselliscus stoliczkanus. The sequence continues at coordinate 36,323,476 of CM066730.1, read as the reverse complement.
TATCTCAATAATGCAGACATGTCAGAATGTCAGCACTGAGAAGTGCCTCAGAGTATACAGAAGAGTGCCAAAAAATGTATACACATTTTAAGGTAACATCTCTTAAAATGTGTATATATTTTTTTGCAGCCCTGTATTTTGTACAATGATACTATTTCATAGGAAATAAAAATGAGACAGAGCAGAAAAGCAACTGCTTAGTTGGTTAGCTGGTTAACATATGGGTTAAATAGATAACTAACTTTTTCATTTATTCTATATATAGTTATTGAGCACTGGCAATGTGTCAAGCTCAGTGTGAATTTATGTGAAAAAAAATAATGATGAATAACAAAAGCACATAGTGATACAATATAGGGAAAAAGTATCCAGAGAAGACTTTGGAAAAGATGTGGCACTCAAGTTTGATACTAAAAGACAGGGAAAGTTTGGCAAGGAAAAAAAAAAAAAAAAAAAATATATATATATATATATTTTGGGCCCAGGAAGGAGACAGAAAGGCATAAAAGTAAATTAAACATTTTGAGAATGGCAAGTTCTATGGGTAATGAAGCAAAGAATTTGAAACATCCTTTAAGTACCAGGGTACCATTGAGATGATTTAAGCAAGTGAATATTGCATGAATAATTATAGAAAGAATTGCTGATAGTCAAGTGGAAGATACTTTTAAAAAGAAAGCCACTGGAAAAGACTGTATTGGTATAAGGCAGAGATTAAGCATATTTTAACTTTTAACAAATATATACAGATATTGACTGATATATGCCCAAGGTAGAGATAGGAGTACACACATCAAACTTTAAACTGTTCTGGAATTCTATGTCCATGTTCAGCATTTGAATTGAAATCTGTTTGAATTATACATGTTTCCCCCTAATTTCTTATCATGTTCTCCTCTCTTGTCCAACAGCCAAAGAATAGCTATTAAGTTCCTTTTCTTTTTCAGGTGATTGGAAATATGGCATAACCTAAGGCATGTTTTCTAGATGGAAAGAGGATGCATACAGAAAACGTAATCAAAACTATGAAGCAGTATTTGTTTAAGAGCTAAATCTTTGCTTTTTATTGTTTGTCCAGAGACCCCAGAAAGCATTGTGAACTTGGGCTATTGTGGTGGGCATCCTGACGGAGGTGAGATGGACATCAGCCTCGACAAGTGGAGTCTGGTAGAACAGGATTTGTAATCTAATGTTACACTCTGTGACCTTTTGTTTCTCTTCTCATAAAGAAGAAAACACTTATCTTTCTTATAATACCTACCTCATAGCTGCCCATGGCTTAAAATTCAATCTGATAATTGTTATGCAAAGTATTTTTAAAGCATCTGTTTAAACAGATGCTACATTTTGGACATCATCTCTGATGTGGCAAATGGAATGGAAAGGCAGCATTTCTGGGGGGAAACAATAGATAATGACTTAGTATATTTAGCTAAAGTATTTTCTTCTAAAATTCCTTCCTGTCTCTTTCCCTTGTCTCCTTTTCTCCTTTTCCCTCTTGTTTTCTCCTCTCTCTCCTCTCTCCCTATTTGTCGTGCACTACTACTCCGTGCCAGGCCCTATGTTGGTTTACACCTTCCAGAGACCACATCATACGAGCTGGGGAAGGAAAGCGGGTGATCCCATGCAAGCATAGACTAAGTGGGGGACGATTTACTGTCCCCAGGGGGAAGACAAACACTATCAAACACGCTTCCCCGCCGAGACATCTAAGCCTCCCCATTGGCAGTAGCACTCCTCACTGCCCGCGGATGCCTGATTCTGGGGCTCTCTTAGTGGGCTTGGCATCTTAAGAATGGAGAACAGGGGGAGGAGGGAGTCCTGATACTGGGGACAGCTTGCAACTGATGGGGATTTCACAAAGTCATAATACTCTCGGTGCTGCGAGACTCGAATTAGCTGAGCTCCCTCTTCTTACCTATCATCCCTGTGGCTCACACCCCCAGGTGTAATGACCTAGGCTGTCTGCAGGGGCGTCAGGCTCTGGACTGACCCTGTAAGGCACAGAGAGACCTGTAAACTGAGTGTGGTCTGGCCCACTCACTGATGGAGTCATTAAATGTCGCCCAGGAGGTCCCAGGTGACAAACCACCACACCTGTCACCCTCTCCTCTCCTGCTCTCCTTCCCTTTGCAGCCACGCTGTCCGGTTAGAAAATTGCCTTGTACAATCCTCTTCCCCAATGGACACTCAATTTCCGTACAAGCTCCCAATAAAGATTTCAAAATATATTTTCTGTTTATATCTCATGTATAAAGCACATATTTTTAATAAAAAAAGTATTTTAAAATGTGCTTTGGGTACAAACTGATCACACTTCTATCTGTGCCATCTGATGTAAACAGTGACAACTACGGCATCTTGAATGAAGGCAGGTTCTGTGTGGTAACACCGCTGAAATTAGCAGGGAGGAAAAACAAGCAAGATTCGGGAGGAATTTTCTCATCACATGGCACTTTACATTTTAGAGACACACATTTCATCTTTAACACAAACCAGAGATTATGTTTCTTTATAATTTAAATCACATTATGAATGATTTAGTGCTTCTTAAAAGGCAGAGTAATGTTCATCTGTTTTTTTTTTATTTTTTTGGAGAATGGCACAATTTCGCATTATCCTATTTTGTGTGTAGAAGAGAATGGCTCTTAAGATTCATTCCTGATGATACCAGTAAGAATGAACACACAGCTTTCACGTTTCAATGACTATTTTCCTATCTCAATTACTAACCTTCAAAGTCTTCATAAATTTCTAGTTTTTTCTTTTTATATGAGAATAATATAATTTCAATTATAGCTTTTGTTGGTGGGAATGTAAATTGGTGCAGCCATTATAAGCAGTACAGAGGATCCTCAAAAAATTCAATATAGAACAACCATATAATCCAGCAAATGGCATTTCTTAGTATTTTATCCAAAGGAAAATAATGACTATCTCGAAGCAATAGCTGCACACCCATGTTCATTATTTACAATAGTCAAGCTATGGAAACAATGTAAGTGTCTATAAGTGGATGAATGCATAATACATCAAGAAAATGTGGTAAAAAAACAGTTTCAGAAGAATACTATTTAGCCATAAAAATGAGAAAATCCTGCCATTTGTCACAGCGTGGATGGACCTTGAGGGCATTACGCTAAGTGAAATAAGTCAGACAGAGAAAGGCAAATACTGTATGATCTCACTGATATGTGAAAAAACCAACAGCATACAAACACAAAACAGATTGGTGGTTGACAGACATGGGAGGCTGGGGGGTGGGAAAATCTGTGAGGATGGTCAGAACTTACAAAGTTCTGATTATGTGATTAGTACATTCTAGGGATATCAGGCACAGCATGGTGACTATTGCTAACAGCACTGGATTGTATATTTGCAAGTTGCTAAAAGTTCCCATCACAAGAAAATAAAATTTATAATTATGTGAGGTGATGGATGTTAACCAAACCTACTATGGTAGCTATTTTCCAATATATACATACATGAAATCATTATGTTGTACACCTTAAACTGACACAGTGTCACACATATCAATTATATCTCAATAAAAGTGAGAAAAATCCCACCTCATGCCTCCCTCCTCTGCAACCCTTCTCCTTTGTGCCTGGCCCTTTCCCTGTGCCCCCAGACATTCACAGGTCCCTCACCGGACAGTGAAGTAAAACATTCCAGACACGCCAACGATGGCCTCTGGGCCCTGAGCCAAAAGTGCCCTCTCTCTGCATTTTTCTGTCTAAATCCTACTGTTCTTCATAGCCCATCACAAATCTCCCCTCTTCCTGAAGGTTTCTGTTATCCGTGTCTGAATTATTGTCCAAAGCGCTTAATTTTACTCAGTTATAGCACTTACTTCATCCTGCAACATGTTTCCAAAAGTTGTTTACAACAGATCAGTGTTTCCCACAAGACAGAGGGAACGGGAAAGCAGGGAGTCTGGTTCAGTCATTTTTGATACACCTCAGCCTTTATCATAGGGCATTGCAAACCACAGATGTACAAGATAGATCGATGATAGATAGATGATGATAGATAGATAGATAGATAGATAGATACATAGATACATAGATAGTAGATAGTAGATAATGTGTCAAGTTGAAAAAAAGAATGGTATTTCAATTACAGACTTTGAAAAGGAAGTGATCTGGATTAGGCACCGAGGCTCAGAAAGCTTGTATAACAGCACAGGGCCACACATGCCATTGCTGTCTGAAACCAATGTCTCTCAATGCACAGATGGTCCTGTCTACAACACAACAATTTTATAACGTCTATCAAACAATTTTAAGTATGATTCTCGGGACTCACCATCCCCTAAATGTTCCATCTTTTACAAATGAGGCCATGCTTGTGCAGGTGACAGGTTACCTGAGAAATCACCGGGGCCCAACCAGGCAGGTCACCAAGGCTCAGAGAAGGTGTTCAGTCACCTCCCTTATCTAAATTCTTTATACTGGGCACCTTTGGGGATATCTTTTTTTTTTTTTTTTTTTGAGGGCAGTGTCACTGGCCTCATATGTGGGACCGAACCGGGGCCGCTGGCTTCCCAAGCCAGCGCTTAACAACCGCGCCACTCGGCTGGCCCTATACTGGGCAACTTTGGGATGAGACATTTGTTATTTTGTAGTTGGGTATCTCATTGAAAAAATAAAATACAATTCTCTACAATTTTTCTAAGACAAGTGTCTGGCAACAATGCTTGAGGACAGTCAGGACCAGCTGCCGGAGATGGCAGCATGGGCGCTGTCCGTCCCTTGCTGTTTATTTGTTGTTTTTATGGGACTAGATCCAGATTTGTCTTAAGCCATGTTTGATTCCTGCAGGTCTCAATCTCTGGTTTGTATGCTAATTTTTGGGAATGGATTTACAGTCTCTAAATGAGTGAGCAGTTCTTTGGAGAAAAGGTGACAGCCTCCAGGAGTAAATAAATAATGAGTTTGGGATTCAAAGCTTTTGGGGATTTCCTCACCTCATCAACTTGTTTTTCATTCTGTGACTTTTATACTGTGTCCTATAGAAAACTACACATGACAATCCTTAGAGAAAATGTAGTTAATAATAGAGCACGCATTAACCCAGGTTCAAGTTCAGTTGGCAACATGCTATTTTACATAAATGAAAAAAATACTCAAACCCTTAAATAAATGCTTCCATCACCTTCCCCATTTTTATTTGTAGCTGTAATGCCTAGCTCACAGATTCACACTGTGCAAGTGCAAGCATTTTATGGGTTTTTTTAACATTTTCTACTTTTATTACTCATTTTTTCTCATTTATCTGTTCATTTAGCACATATTGAGTGTTTACTGTATATCAGTAATTGTTAATCTGAGAAACTGAGTAACAAAGAAACCCTTGCTTTTCTAGCACTCACATATTATCGAAAGAATTAGATACTTAAAAAAAAATGCATCCCAGTATAGTTTGCCAAATAGCATAGCTAAATTATCCACAGAATGTTTTTAAAGTTCAAACCTATAGGATGCTAAATCTGGGAAGCAAGGAAGGCTTAAAAGACAAGATTACCTCTATGAAATTTGATCACCTATATGAAGCCTGAGTTTATTTGAGGTGTGGAGAGATGGTGATGGAGGAAGTCCTTTTAGGCCAAATGTTATTCAAAGGGTGACAGTAAATTAGTGCAAGAGGAAAAAAGGCAAGAGAAGAGGTCACAAAAGACCACCTGTGATAAGCTAAGGAGTGTGTGTGTGTGTGCGCGCACTCACGTACGCACTCGCACGCATGTGTTTTGCAGAAGTGATTGAAAAATCAAACTTTCTATTAGAAAGGTAAACATGGTGCCACTTTGTAGAATATCTAGGAAGAGATAAAGTGACAACACTGATAGCAGGGAGGTGAGTTTGAAACTATTTGATGCTTCTAGGTGATATATGTGACATGATAAGAGTATGGACCTGGCACATTGAATTTCAGTCTAGCTAGATCTTATATGTGTTTGTTTTGTTTGGTTGGTTGATTTTTGTTTGTTTTGCATTCATGAGTGTTATTCTGTGAGGGTAATGAGTAACAGGACCAGAAGCAGCTGGATGGAAGGACATAATAGAAAGATGTTTAGGTTTGTGACCTTAAATAATCTAATCACAGTCAGTCGTTTTATGTAAAGGATTAACAGCCAACTCATGAGGGCATTCAATTCGACAGTAGTGATGGTGCTTAGTATTTTCTGTATGCTTCTGTGAGTCAATTAAAAAGAATTCTCTCCTTAACAAAACCCTAGCTAGGCTCCTCTGAGCCCTCTTCTCACCTCAGCCTCAATCTTGGCTTCTAAAAACGACAGACTCTCTGTACAAATAATTTCACCCAGTCTGTCTCCTTCCCCCACATTTAAAAGAGTTAAACAAACACTAACAATTTTTAACAGCTCCAAGGCGGTATCCATAGGATGGCCCTAACCCACTTAGAGTATCTGCCTGAGAAAGCAAAGGCTGCTGAAGGAATGAATGTACCAACACCTGTCATAGGCCCCCGACCTCCCTCTCTTAGTGCATTTACAAAAATGAGTTTATAATGTGACTCCTTCCTCTGTCCAATTGAGATGTGCATGTGTCTCCTACAACTCGTTCTTTCTCAAGGACCTGAAAGTTGCTCCTTTGAAATGTAACCAGGAAGGAAGGTCAGGGCCTCTGGCCCCCATCTCTGTGGGGGGACAGGATCCTAACTTCCTCTGTCTCCAGCTAACAGACACAGTTGGCTGACCTAATCAAATGTACACAGACCAACTATGTAATTTTTCCCTTCACTTCTGGGGGGCTCCCCACCGCCCCTTCATACTCCCTCATTCTCCCTTCAAAATGCCCAGTCACCTCTACATAAGTCAAAGTTCAGTCAATTCGTGCTGGACGCTTTTCCCTATTGTACAATAATAGTATTATCTTCATGATTGAAATCTGTCTTTGCCTCTTAACCAGAGCCTGGCTCAATATCTTTGATACAGGTATGGCGCGAGGCTTGTACAATCATTTACCCCTTAGCTTCTCATAACCACAGCCTACGAAAGGGGCGTTGGCTTCATTTTCTATTTGTACCGCCTTCTGTACATGACCCAAACTCTCCAGGCCATTAAAGTACATGCAGAAATTTTTGAGCAGCAAAGAGCTAGAAATATTCAAGTCCCAGTCCAATTCATGCTGACACTTGGAAAAACATGCTTCTGTGAGTCCCAGTTCAAGGCAGCAACTACCAAGTGTACAAACATCAACGTTATGTAGATATCATACTTGACTTCAGGATTTATAGTCCCTCCGATTCATTGATAGGAAGAGCATCAAGTTTGTGCCGAGAAACTCTTGGGAACATAATTGGTACATAATTAAAATGCTTTCACTTATACCCTAATCTTTTGTCTGTAACACATTGATCCCAAATACCTTCTCAGATGTCACAGCTCTTCCTCTAGTAACGATTACCTCACTAAGTGTTTTTCTCTTCATTATAATATTACTAGAATATGATCAGTGCCCACTGCCAAACAGCTAAAAGTGGGTGAGTGAGTTCAGGTGGGTGGATCATCTGCTCCATTTGGTCAGATTCAACTCTATTCTTCACTCAACTCCCTTTTTGACCATGAGACCCAAAGCATTCCACAGTTTCACGCTATTATTTTGTCTATCACAATTTTTTTGTGATTTATGTACTTTTCTTTAAATTTAATGTTTAGCTTAATTTTGTATCTACTAACTTTGATCCTGAACTTTCCAAGTCAAATATATTAGGTTTTCTATACTGATAAATATATAGCCTTGTTATCCCTAAGTGCAAGTATCATTTTATATATCAGAAAATCAAGGGGCTTGAAGAGGTTAGGCAACTTGATAGAGACACAAAGATAGTAAATACTTGAGTTCATGTATTTGAGTAGGTCCTGTGTTCTTAATAACTGCAATATGGCATTATTTTCACTGTATTATATGTATGCACTGGACAATAAAAATATTCCTTTAATGAATGACACTGTATTTACTCTTAGGAGGAATTATTTTTTATTGCAAAACTACTTGCAGTGAAAGAAGAAATCTGAGAGCTCTTTATTTTAAAAAATGCAAAAAATGAATACATAAATAAATAAAGTATGTGCGTTGTAATTGAGCATATTATCTGGAGATGGAAGGATGTTTTATAAGCCAGCAAACAAGGAGAGGATAGAGCATGAGAAAAAGATTTAAAATCACCTTCAAATTTTAGAAAACCTACTAAAAAGTAACTAATATCACCCAGTATTAAATAAGAAAAACCAACAGAAAAACTCCAGGGAAGATAAATCATTTATTTGTAAAAGACTACATAATTTGTAAGTATAGAAACCGGTATTTAAACCCAAACCTCACAGGCTCCCACTCATTTACTGGATTTTTACTCTGTGTTATGTCCCGGCTTTAATGCAGATGCATATTCTTATTCAAAAGGTCTTCATCCCTATCACTTCTCAAGGGCCCTCAATTGAAGGGACTTTATCTTCCTGATGTCATACGTCTTCTTTGTGCAATTGAACTTAAAATAACTGTATGAATAAGCTTTCACTCTTATACCTCTGAGCTCTTTGCCAGAATACTTTTTCAGACAAGCGTATTCCTTCCTAGCACCATCTTAATTTTTGTTACATCTACACTCTTTTCTGCTTCCTAGTTACACCTATAGTTCACCTGAAATAATTACTTGGCTTTTCAGGAATTTAAAACCTTTAGGAGTTGGAGATTGGTCTGATTATATATCCCACCAAGTCAGCTTCTGCCTGAAGGGGACCTGGGCAACACAAAGTCAATGCCAGATCCATTCTGTCCTTAGAACACTCTCAAGGTCAGCCATTCTTGTTTGTTAACCACGTCTTACCCCTTTACTCTCTTAGTATCCTAAGACATTTCCAAGGAATCTGGAAAACACAGATATAGAATACAATAGGAAAGATGAAAGAATATTATGCATTCCAAACATATAGTATTGTGGGAAAAAAATAACATTATTCGAAGGACACATTTAATTATTTTCATAAAATAATGGTATGTGAGAACTTCAGCCATATTATGATAAGCTTATGAAGGCTATTATAAGGCCTAGATCTTATTTAATTTTTATTTTTAGTAATCTCATCACATAGTATTATAAAGAATAAATTCTGAAATATAAAATTCACAAGAAGTTAATCAAAATCATATTCTATATTATGATTATACATTTGAGGAAAGTACTTTGGTCAGTAAGTGACCCATTGATTTTTATCTAAACATAAAATTAAATGCTATAAATTAGAAAATATTTTTAACACTAAGAAAGTAATTCCAGGAGGTAAATGTACATGAGGGAGAAACATGAGGACATAATGTAGAACACTTATAAAAGGATTGGAATTTGCAATAAAAAGGCTTATATTTCAATATATTTAATACGAATGGAGCATACATATGCTATTTTAACAGAAAACTAAGAACATTGTACTTTATTTTAAATAAGACAGGTATATTAACCATATATTGTCCCCTATTTTATATATAAGCAGGAGTCATGAATTAGATTACTTGAAATATAGAACATAGAAAGTCCTCATGGGTACTGGAGTGATTCAATGTGTATGGGATTAGCTTTTTAAGAATGCATTGTATAGTCCCTAAGGGTCCCATACCTCACTACATCCAATCTTCTAATGCTCTCATTTCAATTTTGTCAGACATAATAATAGAACCTACGTGGGGAATATGCTATTTAGAACAAAGTATAAATATAAAAGTGTACCAAATGTGCTGTAAATTATAGATGTATTGTATGGGCAGAAAATGTTTTGACCTTTAATATGGAACATAATTTTAAAGGCATTATTTTATATATATGGTTACCCAAAGAGAAAGAGTAAGAAGTTACTTTATGGAAAGGAACAGAAGTTGTTTTGCAAATAAAGGTTAAATAGGAATCTATTCTTTGGCTGTGACAATCAATCTACATGTTACTCTTTTGCCTGTGAAAAACCTGGTCTGTGTCCAGGTCAGTTTTAGGCATTTACATCTTTTTTCCCCATATTAGTTGGCAGACTTTTCAAGAAAGTGAAGTCAAGATTTGGAGAAGTATTTACAACATTTTAATTACCAACAAATCCCTTTAATATTATTTCCTCTCACTCAGCTTCCCCCAATATATACCATGTTTGGTAAGGTTTCTTGCCTAGCAAAAACCTGTGAAGGAATAGTTGCAGGCTATTATGGAATCATCCTGGGTTTTGAAGTGTGTTACAACTGAACTTGAATTCTAACTTGGTCTTTTGGTAATTTAGTAACTTTAAGCAAGTTAATTAACCTGATAGATTTTTATCTCCATCTAATGCCACTTCACCAGGTGACTTTCAGAAATAAGTGTTATATAGGTAATGGTGGTCTTAGGTTTTAGATACAATATGGCTGTCCTTGTTAGCTGTAAACTTTTGTTATTTGTTTTTCCTCTTTTATTTATTTATTTGTTAGCTGAGCCATCCTGCCACCTGTTGGCAGCTTAGCGGCAGCTCAGCTCGGGCTGGGCATCGAACCGCTGTTGCTCAGAGCTCACCTTGCACTCTTGAGCAAGCTCTTCACCAACTGAGCCACTCGGCCATCCCTGTTTTTCCTCTTTTAAATGTATACCTTTAAGCAAAATCGAAATTCTAAAAGCATATTTCTAGTGTTAACAATTTTTTTTTTTCATTCTAAAAAGAGCGGAGAAATTCTACCTATTATTTATCTCTGGTGGTTTTACCATAGGAAAGTTTCTGATTTCAGTTATATATAAAAAGTGTTGTCACACGTATTCCAGATCAATATTTATAAAAGTGTGGACAGTAGCTCACAAACTCATATCACTATATAATGGTCAGTTGCAGAGCAGGCCTAGTGTAAGCATTCGGGAAATGCATGGTCCTTTCATTGCTACTTTCCTACAACTTTGGAACTCCAAATATGGGACTCATGCTCTAGACTGAAGACATTTTTCAGTGTCCTCACAGGAATTTGAAGAGTGCTTAGATGATTTTCTCTGGAGCCTCCTTCCCTGGTCTTCTGAGCTGTTTCCCACAGAGTGTTAAATGTAAGAATTCTGAGCATCCTCACTCTCTCCCTGCTCTCTTGAGGAGAGGAAGTAATAGAAAACAGAAAAGAAAAAAAAACTGTGACAATTCTATTAATAAACACTGAGAGATTCAGAAAGTAGAAGAATAAATAGAAACTCATCCTAAGACAAAGAACATTTTTTAAATACTGCTTTCAATTCCAGAAGAGATATTGATATTTGTTTTGAAAACATATTTATTGCACTCACAGGTATTGATGATAAAAAAAAAATCATAGCTTCAAAAGGTATCAAAACTAATTTCATTCTACATAACTCCCTATCAAATTATATTGCTTGACGGTCAAAAATACTGCACTGCCCAAAGTAATTTATTACTCTTCCTTACATAATACAGAAGTATTCATATGATTTTGTACTACCACATGTTATAACATTCTAGGAAAATGCATAACTATTCTTTAGGTTTAATTATTAGATATAATACTTGAATTAAAACACAACATTTATTTCATGCATTCAAAACACATTAAGTAAAACTCTAAAAAATATGTACACAGCCTGTATTCTGGAAACTAAAATATAACAATGGAAGAAATCAAAGAAGATTTAAGTAAATGAAGTGATATATGTTTATCATGGACTAGAAGCTTCAATATAGTAAAAGGATCATTTCTCCCCAGATTGATGTACAGATATAATGCAAAAACAATTAAGGAATTTTTGTAGATGTAGATAGGCTTATTCTCAAATATGTAAGTGTGGTAGGATGAAAAATAGACACCCCCCCAAAAAAATACCCATACCCTAATTAGGTTATTCTAATAACCTAAGAATATTATCTTATGTGGGAAAACAAAAGGGTCCTTGTAGATATGATTAAGGGTCCTTGTAGATATGATTAAGCCAAGAATTTTGAGGTGGAGTGTTTATCCTGGATTACCCAGGTGGTCTGTAAATGCAGTCACAGGTGTCTTATAAGTCAGAAGAGATGAAGATTTGACAGAGGTACATAGAAGACAAGGAACTGGGAAGACAGATCAGAAATATTTGACTGGCCTTGAAGATGGAAGTTATGCCACCACAAATCAAAGATGCCACCAGAAGCTGGGAGAGGCAATGAGTGGGGTCTCCCCTGGAGCCTCTGCAGGGAGTGAGTGCAGCTCTGTCAATACCTTCATTTTGCCAGTGATACTGAATTCAGACTTCTGTCTTACAGCACTGTGAAGACATACATTGCTTATTTTAAGCCACTGAGTTTGTGGTATATTGCTGTGGTATATATGGCACCCCCAGGACACTAATGGAATAAAGAAATTCAAAGGAATTAGAATAGCCAACATGTTTTTGAGAAAGAAAAAACAAAGTTATATTTTTATATCTTCTTCAGAAAAAAACTTAAATATAAGAAAAGCTATAGAATGTGAAAAAATATTTACAAAATACATATTTGATAAAACTTTAGTATACAGAATATATGAATACCTTCAAAGCTAAGTAATGAGATAAACCTCTCAAAATAGGAAATACATATAAACAGTTGACTAAAAAATGACATGGATTTAGTAGCAGCACAGAAAAAGGTGTTCAGTCCCATTCGTAGAGAAAGGAAGGTTTAACCATGATGGGTCACAGACCACTCCATAGGACAGGTAACACGGCAGCAGCACTAGTGTACGGGGGTACAGAACTCCTGGAACTCACCTACTTCAGTGCTTGGAGTGAAAACCAATACAACCTCTGCTGAAAGGTGCTTGATATTTCTTATACAATTAAACATATATCATAAGACTCAGTAATATCGCTCACAGATATTGACCCAAGAGAAATGAAAATATATGTCCATACAAAGATGTTAATCCTAATACTGAAAGCAGCTTTATTCATAAACACACACACACACACACACACACACACACACGCACACACCACGCACACACACATGCACGCTGGAGCTATCCTAGCTTGAATGAGCAATGCATTGTGTCCATTCAATGAAATATTTAGGAATGAATAAGGATTAACCACTGATCTATGTACAACACTGAGGAATGTGTATCCTAAGTGAATAAAGCTGGAAACAAAGGCAGATTAACTGTGTGGTGCAATGTTATGAAATTCTGGAAAAGGCATAATTATTGGAATGAAATCAGTTGAGATATATCCAGGGGTTGGCGATTCATCCATTGAATATAAAGGAACATAAGTGAAGTTTTGGGGGGTAGTGATGGAAATACTCTATTTCTTGATTGAGGTGGTGTTTTCCGGACTATATACATTTGTGAGAATTCAGAGAACAGTACCTAAAATGAATGCATTTTTATACATACAAATCTTATAAACCTAACAAAAATAAGTACTCTTGGAAATTCAAATAAATATTTGAATTCAAATAAAAACAAGTGACAAGCATTGGGTTTTGGAGGACGTATATATGTGCTGTGCATGAGTGTGTCTGTCTGACTGACAGTGATTTATTTTTTATTTGCAAACACAGCCCAGGTGGAGAAACAGCACCTCGTTTTAGGCAATATGCTAAACTGGCTTTGGTTTGGCAGCAGCACCACATAAAGGTGACTTGCTTTTACCTGGACCTGTCACAGTGTGAATATTCGGTACATTAGTTGTTCCTGAGCTTCTCTTCATGCTTCAGTTATTTCATGCCTGAGTTATTTCCTGGCCAATGCTGAATGTGAAGAATAAAACCTATAAAAATCGCAGCTTATCTACAGATCCCAAACCACTAGGATTCATTGAGGTTTAGAGACATGGTCAGTGTCACAGGGCTTCAGCTAGCAGTACAAGGCATCAAACAGAATTCTCTGCTGTCAAGATTGGGGCCCTCGTCATCATGTCCGGGCATCCCCTCCCCTATATTTTATGGTCTGGTGATGGATTTCTAGAGCAGAATGTCAGCTTTAGGATGTCAGATATTCAAATGTCTCAGGGTTGTGACACAAGTACTTTTTATTTATGTAAGTCTTGATTCCAATTTATGAGAATTTTCTTATTGCTTTGGTTTTTTTTTATATAATGATGCTATTCAGTGAAGAATAATTGGAAGTTTTAATAAAGCTCAAAGGAAGACACCACCCATAGGTCTCTCTCTAAAATAGCATGTATTAATGTGTTCAAATTTATTATTTTGTGCTTTCATAAATGTGTAAATTTTTAGAAAATGAAAGCTTTTAAAAACTGTTGCCATTTCTTTGAACAATTATCATGACTTACTCTCCAAACTAATAAATATAGATCTCTGACAGTGGATAGCAGTCAAATACAATGATGGTGTTTTACTGAATGAATGTGCATAAGGAAATATGTGATTCAATAAACATTTTCAGATGGCAGATGACTTTTCCCCTAAGATCAGGAGGAAAGCAATGAATAGTTGGTATTTAAAATAATAAAAAGAATATATCATTTATAGTGGAACCAAAAATAATGAAAAGCTATGTATAGTACCTATTTGTGAAAAAAATAAAATAACTCCTATGGAAGAAATCAAAGAAGATGTAAATTTTTAAATGGTCTTCATGTTTTGACAAACTTGATCTACTCATATATATGAATGCAACCCCAATTAAAATCCAATTTATTTTGTAGTTGTCAACAAATTGAATCTGAAGTTTATATAGAAAAGCAAAACACCTGCAATATCCAACACAACATTAATGAAGAAAAACAAAGTTGGAAGAGTCACACTACCCTATTCAAAACTTGCTGTAAAACTACAGGATCTTGTTTCCTAAAGTCATTTTTCAGTAAAAGGAATCAAGGGTTCCTTGGAGAAATAGCCAATCTGTGACTAAAATAGGACATAAAACAGATGGTTCTAGAGTATCTTGTAGTGCCTCAAAATGGTCAAGGTTATCAAAAACAAGGAAGTCTAGGGAACTGTTACAGTCAAGAGCCTAAAGAATTAATGGCTACATAGAAAGTGGTCATCTGAATGGGATCCTATAAGAGAAGAAGAAGAAAAACAAACAAACAAACAAACAAAAAAACGTTAGGAAATCAGAATAAAGCATGGATTTTAGTTAGTAATAACGTATCGATATCAGTTCCTTAATGGAGACAAATTTGTCATTTGGATGCAAGATGTAAATGTAAAAATACATATGAGGTATACTGAAACTTTGTACTACCTTCACAATTTTTCTGTAAATCTAATACTATCCTAATGTAAAAATAATTAATACAAAGCAAGGCAGGGATAAAATAATAAAGGAACAAAGTACATCTGGTACAAACAGAAAACAAATAGTAAGATGGTAGACTTAAGACCAACTCAATCATTAATTGCATTAAACTTGAATTACATCTGTCTGCCTTTATCCATACCACTCTCCTAAACCTGTTTTTGTCAAGGTCAGTTAAAACTCCACACTAGAAAAAAAACCAATGGGAAATTCTGTCTTCATGTTACAGAATTTGATACAACAGACTTGATCAAATTGACCATCTTTCTTGAAAAATACATCTTTATTGGTTTTTGTGATATTACTTTCTAATCTTGTGACCATTTCAGTCCCCCTTACACCTTACCCACCTTGCATTTATGGAGTAGCTACAGCTCAGCATGAGTCTTCTCTTCTGAGATGAAAAGATCCATCCCTATAATTTTCAGTACCACTCTATATACACTTGACTTTATGCTGCAAATTCAGATTTCTTTCCTGGGCTTCAGTGTTCTTAGGTGATATCTGTCTCCACTCAAGCATTTTAAACATAGCCTCACATAGATAAAATTTACATTTTTATCCACTCCACTAACTCTTAATCTTGTCCTTCTCCCAGATTCTGACATCTTGGTAAATAGAATCATGTATTTAGCTATGTCAATCAAAAATCTAGGAATTATCCTTGATTTCCTTTTTAATTTACTTTTTATATCTAATGTGTAAGCAAGACCCCTGAATTTTGCCTCCAAGAAAACCTCACATCCAATCACTTTTTCCTTTCTGCACCATTTCCATACTAAATCAAGTTGCTATCATCTCCATGGACCATTGTACTAACCTCTAAACTGTTCTTTTTTTTCCACTGTTGGCCACATTTCCTTAAATATCTAAAAAGAAGCCAATGTTATCTCTTTAAACATACATAAGATTATGTTAATATCCTTCTTAAATTCCTTCACTGACTCCCTATTCACTTAAATATCTAAATTTTACGAGACTAATTCTATATTATTATCCCCTTTATTTGTTTTTCTTTCTCTTATTCATTTATTGATTCAACACCCCCAAACAAACAAAGAAGTAAACAAAAAAATGAGCTATGCTAGAAATACTGTAGGGTCTTGGAATCCATTAGTACACCAAACAAATGACAGTCCCCATCTTTATGGAGTTTGCATTAGGGAGGGAGGAGAGAGAAGCAGCAACAAGAAAAAAACAAGTACACACAGTCCTTGCTTTTCATGGTAGTGTCAAAGCAAAAGCAAAAGAAACATGCAAACTAAAACCTTAATAATCAAAGGAAAAATAACCATAGTGGATCCACTTTGCTAATATATTATGTAGAATTTTTACATCTATATTGGCCTGTAGTTTTCTTAATTTGGATACTTGTATATTGTTTATATTTGATAAGACTCATAAAATATATTTTTTAAATTTTTAAATCATAGGAACTCATTATAAATACTACTGGTATCAAGGTTCATTTATTACAACTCTTTAATTATTCTCATATTGGTATACATTCACTGATTTTTCTGTGCTGTCCCCTTTATATCAATTATTCCAGCCACCAGGCTGTGCAAAAAGTCATGTACTTTTTGTATATTGTTATATTTCTTATTATATTTCTTATTTTAGTATAAAGTCCATCAGAAGAATAAATTTTCTATATCTATCTATCTATCTATCTATCTATCTATCTATCTATCTATCATCTTTATGTCTTTTGTTTAAAAGCCAGTCTTAAGTCTTCAACTATTAAATGCTTTTCAGATTGTAAAATATATCAACCATACATATCTTTCATACTATATATTGAAAATATTTCTTTTAACTTTCACCAGGCATAGATGATGAATGTAAGACACTTTCATTTGTTTACAAGAAAAACAAAAATGAAATAAGGTCAGTGGTTAAATTTGAGCATTTGATGTAAAACAGTACTCATGTCTTCAAATTTTTATTTTTCTGCAAAATATCTAGTAGTTTGCTTAGTTTGTTTACTCCAACAACAAATAGCAAGATCCAAATATTTGAGTGTTCCATAATTTCTTTTTTTAAGATTTTATTGGGGAATTGGGGGAGGGGAACAGCATTGGGGAATCAGGAAGGGGAACAGACAAGTTGCTGTCCTTTCCTTCTTTAGTTGTGGAGGGCATCGCTTTAGTGGCCCATGTTGGTATTATCATTGCACTCTTCCTGGATGAGGCAGTCATTCACCAGCCATCGGACAGCCGCTCATGGCAGCTGACGAATGCCCATGGCAGCTGACCAATGCGCACGCCAGCTGCCCGCCAGCCCCACTGCAGCCTATACTCGCTGGAAACTCACCACAGCCCTGCTCCAGGTTGAGCTGTTGTTCACCATCTTAGCTGTAGAGGGCACAGCATCACTGACTCTCATGTGGGATCCGAATCTGGGCCCTGCTGCTCAGAGCTGGCGTCCCAAGCCAACTCTAACCAACATACCATTCGGCCAGCCTTGAGTGTTTCATGATTTCTAAGTTGTTTCGAATGACCTCTATACAACACAGTGGTTCATAATGTATGAAAAATATATTTACAGTTTTTTCTCACTCTGATAACCTGTTAATATCTCATGTAACATAAAGAATTTCATATACAGCAACCCTTAGGTTTGAAAAGAAAGAGAGAGAGAGGGGAAGAGAGAGAAATAATATTTTTTAAAAGTTGTGGTTTGTAAAATAATTGTATTCCCCAATTATTTTTGTAAAAGGATACCTTTCAAATATTAACTCAATTAGAGAAATATTTAAGCATGCAATGATTCAGGTAGTAAGATCTTAAAAAATACAGTTGAAAACAAAATATGTCTTGGAAACAAGTAATAAAATAAAGTTCAGATAGATAATTTTAAAAATAAAATTGGTTATGAGTATTAAATATGAAATAAATGTTTTCAAGTGTATTTAAATATTGAGATAATTTAAACTAAAACATGTAAATCGTGTATTATACAGTCCCATATTTGTAAACACATCTGTCTGCTTATCTATTTTGGAATGACTGACAAAAGTACTAGAAATGCTTAATTCTCTAAGTTTATATGTTTAGTGAATCTTTAACTTTAATATTTAATGTTTTCAATTGCTTTATTTTTTTAAAAAGTAATAGATATGTATCATTTAAAAAAATAGCAACAATCACATTATTGAAAAAATATCCGCTCTGTTCAAATTATACATTATTGGTAAATTCTTACCCTATTCCCAGTTCTAGCCAAATTTCCTATTCTTTCCTGAAGATGCCTGTGTATGCATTTATTGTCATATGCATGACAATATTTTGCACTTGATTTTCTGTATGCTCTCATCCCTATTAAAAGGTAAAATCCTCAATAAGTAAATAAATACAGTGATCTTTCAAAGTGTAAAAGCTTAGGGATTGTAACGGTTCCTGATAGTTTAATTCAACATATTTATTGAAATTGCATGTTACTTACGAAGGAGGGTAAACAAAATCAGATATATGGTGATGGAAGGAGAACTGACTCTGGGTGGTGAACATACAATGTGATATATAGTTGATGTATTACAGAATTGTACACTTGAAACCTAGGTAACTTTACTAACCATTGTCATCCCAATAAACTTTAATTAAAAGAAAAAAGAAAAAAATGGGGAGAGGCCAATGATTTCAAACTTGGGTATAGATCATAATGAGGTGGGAAAGCATTAAATATCCCAGTGCTCAGGCCATACCTTAATCTGATTGACCCAGAAACTATGGATAAAGGAACAAGACAGCAGTATCTTTTAAGTTCTCAAAATGAGTCCCATGTAAATTAAGGATGAGAACCAGCAAAGTGGACAGAATCTCTATTAAAATATATAAATTTTTTCTAGAGTTGCTTCCTCTTCTAGTAACTCCTACTGAAGTTTTGAAAAATGATAAATTTTATTCGGTGAATCAACTTTTTATTTCTTCTCCTGAAAATAATACAAACTAAATGCAAATAGTATTTTAATATAAAATTCCATGTACTATTTATGTTCACAGAAAAAGAAAACTTAAGTACAAGATATAATAGACTTAAGTAGAAGAACATTTAAGTCTATTATACTTAAGGTATAGTCAAGTTTGAGGAAGATTGGTTGAACTTGGCCTAGAACACTTCCTTGTTAATGCCTATGGGTTATCAGAACTCAAGAAATAAATCAATAAGTAAATTTGTGTAAGCCTGAATAAATACTTTAATGATACTATAAAAATTTACCTTAAGGATATTCAGAGGGCATGAAAATAACAATAATAACAGGTATTTATGAAAGATTTATTTCATACCAAGGACTATGCTAAAGGCTTTATCCACAATTTAATTCAATTCTCATAAAAACTTTTGAAGTAGTTATGATAATCTTATTTTTACTGAAAATCAAATGGAGTTTCAGAGAGTTTAAGTAGTTTTCCTAGTATTAACACAACTCGTAATTGCAAGAAAAATAATGTGAACATTCATCTGTCTGTGTCTAGAACTTATCTAAAACCAGTGCATTCCCTTCGAACTCAAGACACTGGTGAGGGTGCATGATAATGCAAACGAATGTACCATTCATTTATTTTAACAAATCATTTTAGTAAGGAAAAGATATACTTTTCCCCTATTAATGAGCCCCTTTATAGCAACATAAATTTGAATCAGGTTGCCAGGTAAGTATGAAACCGTTTTAAATATGTTAGAGGAAAAAACTATTATTATTTTTAAAATTACAGCTTAAATAAACAGCTCCATGAGGCTTATTGACAAAAACAGCTGTCTCTTCTTCCACCGGCTCCTCAATTTGGTTGTATAGAAGTGTACCTTAGATAGGCTTAAATCTTGAGTCTAATGTAAGAGGACTTCTGGAAATCTGACCAATGCCTTTTCAGGCCTAACCACAAGTCAGGATTGGGTGGTGGCCATTTATGCATCAGGTATTGCATTTGGCTGTGTAGGAAGGAACTGGGCTAGAGGCCCCAGTAGTCAGCCAAGAATCCAGACAACCATAAAGGCAAATTTTCCTTAAGAGGATCTAAAGGAGCTTCTTCTGGGTGGTAGAATTTTCATTTTACACTATTGGTATCATTCAGAGCTTCATTTCTTTTCATTTTTAGTTTCCCTGGAACAGAAGGCACCCATTGGTCCCTCGTCTTTGGCCCAGAGTATGATGGTTAGTGATATAATTTGCCTCTGTAACATTTTCCTAAGCTTCAGTAGTTTACCAATATTGCCTCATCTAGATAAAATAATACCTTTAAGTGAGGCAAGGACCATGTCTTATTTATTTTTGGCATTATCACAATGCTTTGTTCATAATAAGAACTCAATAAACATTGACTTTATTGGAATTTTTGTGGCTTGAAATTAATATACTTAACTTGCATTAAATCCTGGGGCTGTTTCATTGTTAATGATTTTTTGTATGCATTTCTTAATAAGAGGAAATACACTAAGGCTGTGCTTAATGAATGGAAATTTCTGTTCTCTGTGTTTTCCAAAACTAAAATTTATTGGTGAAATAATCACTCATTTTAGTAGTTCATTAGTAAAAAGAGTTTATAGATATTCTTCTTATCAAATTATGTTTCTTCGATTAATTTAAATGTTTAGGAATTCCTCCATATAATTATTTTATTTTTATTTATTTTTTAAATTTTTATTAAACTTATTGGGGGTGATACTGGCTAGAAAAGTTGTATAGGTGTCAAGTGTATATTTCTATAATACATCATCTATATATTGCATTGTGTGTTCACCATGCAGAGTCAGTTCTCCTTCCATCACCATATATTTGACCCCCTGTACCCTCTTCTACCACTCCCTGACCCTTACCCTCTGGGAACACTAAACTGTTGTCTGTGTCTATGAGTTTTTGCTTCTTTCTTTCTTTGTATTGTTTGTTTGCTGCTCTCAGTTTTATATCCCATATACGAATAGAATCATACAGTTCTTGACTTTTTCTGTCTGGCTTATTTCCCTTGGCATGATAATCTGAAGATCCATCCATGTTTTCACAAATGAAAGTATTTCGTCTTTTCTTATGGCTGAGTAATATTCTATTATATATATATATATATATATATATATATATATATATATATATATATATATATATAATCTTCTTTACCCAATCATTTGACAAAGGACACTTTGATTGTTTCCATGTCTTGGCCACCATGAATAATGCTACAATGAACAAAGTGTGCATATATATTTACCGATAAATGTTTTCAGATTTGGGGGGTAGATACCAAGACAAGGGATTGCTGGGTCATATGGTAATCCTATTCTTAACTTTTTGAGGTATCTCCGTACTGTTTTCCATATAGTGTTTGTACCAATTTACCTTCCCACCAGCAATGTATGTGGGCTCCTTGTTCTCCACAGCCTCTCTAACACTTGTTATTACTTGTCTGGTTGATAATAGCCATTCTGACACGTGTGAGGTGGTATCTCACTGTGGTTTTGATTTGCATTTCCCTAATAGCTAGTGAAGTTGAGCACTTTTTCATATATCTCTTGACCATTTGTATGTCTTCTTTGGAGGCCCTCTGCCCATTTTTTAATTGTATTATTTGTTTTTCATTGTTGTTGAGTTTTATGAATTCTTTATATATTTTTGATATTAGCCCCTTTCTGAGGTGTTGTTTGCAAATATCTTCTCTCATTCAGTTGGTGGCCTCTTTGTTTTGCTGGTGGTTTCTTTTGCTGTGCAGAAGCTTCTTAGTTTGATACAGTCCCATTCATTTATTGTTGCTTTTACTTCCCTTGTCTTTGAGGTCAAATTCATAAAACACTCTCTGAATCGAAGGTCCATAAGTTTAGTACCTATGTTTCCTTCTCTGCAATTTATTGTTTCAGGTCTTATGTTCAGGTCTTTTATCCATTCTGAGTTAATTATGATATATGGTGACAGACAGCAGTCTAGTTTGATTCTTTTGCATGTGGCTTTCCAATTTTCCCAGCACAATTTATTGAAGATTTCTTTTCTCCGCTGTATAAGTTTTGGCTCCTTTGTTGAAAATTATCTGCTCATATAGGTGGGTTTATTCCTAAGTTCTCAATTTTATTCCATTGGTCTGGGTGTCTGTTTTTCTGCCAACACGATGCTGTTTTGATTGTTATCGCTTTGTAGTAAAATTGAAGACAGGGAGTGTGAAACCTCCAGCTTCGTTCTTATTTCTTAGGATTGCTTTGGCTATTTGAGTATTTTATGTTTCCATATGAATCTAATAATTTTTCTTGTGCTATTTCTTTAAAACATGCCATTGGGATTTTGATAGGGGTTGCACTAAATCTGTATATTGCTCTGTGTAATGTGACTATTTTAATTATGTTGATTCTTTCAATCCATGAACATGGAATATCTTTCCATTTATTTGTGTCTTCTTCAATTTCTTTTAATAATGCCTTACAGTTTCAGTGCAGAGGTCCTTCATATCCTTTGTTAAGTTTATTCCTCTGTATTTTATTCTTTTTGTTGCAATTGCAAAATGAATTGTTTTTCTCATTTCGTTTTTTGTAATTTCCTTGTTAGTGTATAGGAATGCAGTGGATTTTTGTACATGGATATTTGCATCCTGCAATTTTACTGCGCTTGTTTATTGTTTCTAACAGATTTTTTTGTGGAGTCTGTATAGGATTTTCTGTATAAAGATTCATGTCATCTGCAAAAAGTAACAATTTAACTTCTTCATTCCCAATTTGGATGCCTTTTATTTCTTTATCTCATCTCATTGCTCTGGCTAGGACTTCCAATGTTATGTTGAAAAACAGTGGTGTAGGGGGCATCCTTGTCTTGTTCCAGATTGTAGAGAAAAAGCTTTCAGTTTTTTTTTTCATCATGAAGCATGATATTAGCTCAGGGTTTGTCATATACTGACTTTATTATATCGAGGTACTTTCTTTCCATACACATTTTATTAGGTGTTTTAATCATAAATGGATGTTGTATCTTGTCAAATGCTTTTTCTGCATGTATTTATATAATTATATGAATTTTTATCATTTATTTTGTTTATGTGGTGTATCACATTGATCAGTTTGCTAATGTTGAACTGTCCTTGTACCCCTGGAATGAATCCCACTTGATCATGATGTGTAATCTCTTTAATGTATCACTGTATTCAATTTACTAGTATCTTGTTTAAGATTTTTGCCTCTGTATTCATCAGAGATAATGGTTGTTTTCTTTTTTTGTTTTCTTGTGCTTTTTTTTTTTTTTTTTTTAGGGCAGTATCACTGGCCCTCATATGTGGGACCGAATTGGGGCCGCTGGCTTCCCAAGCCAGTGTTTAACCACCGCGCCACTCCGCCAGCCAAATGGTTGTTGTTGTTTTTTGCTTTTTTTTTATTCAGCATTTGTATTTAAAATATAAGATTCACTAATAAATAAAAAACATTATATAATAAAGTATAGTAATAGAATGAGGCTGTGATCATTGGAGGAGCACTTTTTAATTTAACAACATTTGATAAAGCAGGGCATTTAATTTTAAAAAAGCAACTAATTGTAATTATTTTGTATGAAAACTTACAGACATTTCAATCTTAGTGACTTTCTGATGGTCAAACATAAGCATAATGTTTGGAAATGTAATAACTGCTATATATCCTGTGTTGCTACCCTGGTAGACACAAAACATCAAGATTCCAAGAGTTATTCTACATGAACTAAAAGTGATAGAAATATTTACTTGGGTTTGTATTACGTTTGAAACATTTATGCTAGTTGTCCTGAGGTAAATTAATAAACTCCTAGGCTGACCTATCTAGACTCAGAGGTGTGAATTAAGGCAGAGACAACTAGCACTATGATTTCCAAAGGGTGAAATTTGCTTTGTAAGACTTTTTGAATGTTTTCCAAGATTGTCTGAAATTCCTACAGCCATGGGAGGCTGCTTTGAAGAATGCAGTGTGTAGTCACACACCCCTTTTTTTTCTTTCTGCAAATCCACTCAATAAGTGCACTGTCCCTTGTCTCCAGTCCAGGACTGTTTGGCTTCCAAAACTTCCACATTAGTGGACACCTTAGCATATGGTTTCCATCAGTAAGAATCAGTAGTCTCCATTCTACCTGAAAACTACTTTTTGGGAGGTGGGTCCTCTAAGTCTCTTCACCAAATTAACACTGGAAAACTCTTGTAGGGATGGCGTGTCTCTGAAGTCAGATTTTTATCTACAGAATACGTAAATGGAGCCTAGAAGTTTGCTAAGTGATCTCAAGATAATTTGCATATATTCAGAGTAATGGAAATCCAAGTAACTATTTCTAACGCTTTTAGTTCATGTTAAGTACAACTCTTAGATCTAGATGCTTTGTGTTTATCTACCAGGTTTGTGACACAGGACATATGGTAGTTATACTTTCAATCATTATGTGTATTTTTAGTCATCATCAAATCACTAGGTTTGAAATGTGTGGGAGACTTCATATTCAATGATTGTCATGTGTTGCTTGGCATTTAATTACATTTTCTGTATTCCCACATTTTGATGATTACAAAGTTCCCCTTCCTTACAGAATAAATTTCTCTTTTGGACCTCAAGATACAAAATGACTTCATTACATATTTAAAGCAAAGGTGAAGTAAATAGGGAGGGAGAGAAATGAAGGGATCAGGAGAAATATGAATTGTTTTAGTGACTACTGTTTTCTGAGTGTTCTGCATGTTTTTCCACCTTAGATATGTTTATTTTCATTTCTAAAGGTACATATCAATGCACAGAAAAGATATGCCATTTACTAATGATCACATACCTACTAAGTGAATAAACTGGCTATCTACCTATCTGTTTAATACCTATCTGTTTAATTTAAATCTTCCTTCCTTCCTATGTACGGCATTGTCCCACTTTCTTTGATAAGAGACATAAAAATGAATATTTAGGGTTAGGTATAAATATAATCATGATTAAATTAGATATGGGAGATAGAAATGATATAAAAAGGAAGTTGATTTTTGTTGTTTGTTTTTTCTTTTGAAACAGTGCAATCTTGTTTAGATTATGCATATATTAAGTTTTTTTTTTCCAAGTAAAAATCAATTTTCCTCTTATAGAATGTGTCTTCTCTGGCAAAGAAAGTACTGGACTATTTCACAGAAATATACAATATTCTAATATTGTATAAATTTAAGTGTGATATTTTACTTCCTTGGTGAGCAATTATCTTTCTTAAAAAATGGGGGAAATAATTACTGTTCTGTCTGCCTCACCGGCTTGTTATGAAGGACACACGAGCTAATGGATATGAAAGCACTGTAAAGAATTTAAAGCATTGAATGCATGCAAGAGATATTTAATGCTATTGAATGAATCATTAGAATGCAAGTTCCTTTGAAGAAAAGGGTGCAGTATTTTTGGTTATTTACTTATTTTGAGGGCTCTTCAGCCCACAGAAATTGACTGGTACAGTGAAGTAATTTCAGAGGGATATACTGAATGAATTCTGAGCTGACATTTATATAAACTGCATCAATTAAGGAAAAAGTGTTACATACAGAATTTTATGTATATATAGTCCTCACAGTGACTTTATGAGGTGGTTCATATTCATGAATTAAAATATAAGTAGAGTGGCTGAAATCATCCACCATCAATATCATTATTTAAACTGCAAACTAAAGCACAAAGATGTAGCAGTTACTCACAAAATCTAGGGGAAAAGAAACACTTCTGTGTACAATAAACCATCACAGAAAAGAATATTGATTCTGTATCCAACCAACACGAGACCTGCCAGTATGTCTTCTTGCATCTGGTCTCCTGGCTGCAGCCGGGAAACCCAGGTGCTGAGCCATGGTTGGCAAAATCAGACTGAGTTCTGGAACTGCAAGAGCCAATCCGCTATGACAGATACGGATGCTAAGCCAAGTTGAGGAAATGTCACTTTAGATGGTGCTGGAATATTATTGAGACAAAGAAACTTTGGTAGCCGTCACCACTGAAGTGGAGGGATTTGGAGAGAAGTTTCTTCAGGCAATTTTTCATTCCAAATACTTTTGCTTAACATTTTATATAGTAAGATGTACTGAGTCCTTTATAGTATATTATGGAAGTAAACTAAAGATGAGTGAGGCATACTCAGGGTCTTTTACCTGTTTACATTCTAATTGGTTTACAGCAGGACTCAAAATTAGCAGTGTTGTCGGGAAAACCTGGAGCTCAGCGGAGACCCCATACATAGCAAAGTTAACATTTGGGAGTCAAGAGTACAGATATGAAACTGGCTGAATTATACAGGAAGGAGGCATATCATCTCCTACTCAAGGACGTCTCATTTGGAGATCAACAGTCAAATAATTTTCATTTGTAACTTAGAGTTTGAGGAGATTTTTAACGTGAAATAAATGCCATTGAGTCAGGAGAGTGGAGGTCATGATAAAGATTATAATTTTAAACCACTAGAACTTTCAATATCCTGAAAATATACCTTTTAGTCATTATTTAGGGAGTTTGTGGTCATCATGGTTTCTAAGGTAAATAGATATGTCTTCAGAAGGGAAAGTCAGACATTGGAAAATGACAGAATTTAAGGAAATTAATATTCTCTGCTCCAAATTCCTCATTTATAAATAACTTCTCAATCAATAGCTCTTTTTCAGGAGAACTTGAGCAAGTATGCCAAGATTTACACTCAAAGCCATATTCACTGTGATTATAATTAGAAAAGCCATACCCACTGTATCTCCTTAATAAACATTTGTTAACTTATAGGATGATACAGTGTATGATTGGCAAGCCACTAACAAGTGTTTAGTTATTATTATGAGAAACACTTGGCTTTCCTTTTCAATTGGAACCTGCAAAAAATGGCCACACGCTCTTTGAAGCTGTTTCTGTGAAGGAAGGATCTGTTTCTCCATCTTATTTGCACTTGGCCCTGGTTCTTACTTTGGCCAGTGGGACGTTAGCCCCCCTGAATACAGCATATAATTAACAAAGCTTGCATATTACGGTTGGCTTTGTCTTGCTTCTGGGGACTTTTTTTGCCATCATGTGTATAACTCTGAGCTAACCTCCTGGAAGACGACAGGCCATTAGAAGGGAGGCTCCAGTTTCCCTAGATAGCCCAGTGGAGGGCACCCATACGAGCCAGGGTACCCATGTGAGTGAGGCGATTCGGGGTCATCTAAGCCTAGAACACTGAACTCAGACAAGAGGGACCACCAGCTTCCTCGCAGAATAAGAGCTAAATAAATGATGGTTGTTTTAAGCCATTAATTTATGAAGTATTTGCTTTGTAGCAATATTGAGTTGATAAAAGCCACATATTTAAATTAAGCCTTATCTTTAATGATTAGATGGCACACCTGAATTTCATGTTGTTGAAGTGCGCAAAGTTATTCAGCCAAAACATGGAAAGAGTGAGGTTCAATGCCATAGCTGTTTGAATCCGTACATTGCTTTTTTGTTTTTTTGTTTTCTTTTAAATCCTTTACACCTCGTTGACTACGACTTGGCCCATCCAGTGGTACAAAGCATGGCATAGAGGATTCAGCCTCCGTTACGTCTTCCGTTAGTCAGTCACATCTGGAGCTCTTTCATTCTACCTGAAGGCCCATAGTGCAATGAAAAGAATGGTATTGAGAGACAAAATTACTGTAATTGGTGATACACAATAATGCAAGTGCTATAGTTATCATACACAATGTGCTAGTGCTAAAACCTAGTGATTTTAGCAAGTACTTTTAAAGCTCACTAGAGGTTATTTTTAGTCTAACATACTTCTTTTTAACACTCAAAATTGATCCTGGAATAATGCATTGTATAAAATAGAAAATAAAGTGGAATCCTAGAGATTTTTAAAAGCAGAATAAAAATACTGTGCTTTATCATTCTGAAATATTGATGTAAACAGTCAGTGGCTATATTTTCCTTTTGTCCTGCTGGGTGGTAAGAGAAGCTCAAACTTGGAACAGATGGACATTTGTTGTAGGTATTGATTGAAGTTCCAATGCTACGTTTATTAATTCACATGTTCATATCACAGCAGAGGTCCAAGCTGAAGTCATTGCAGTACAATATGTGCCTATTTGTAGTAGTACTGCCAGCCTTTTAGACAATTCTGCTACTAACTCAGACCATGTGCTTTTGGACTATCATTTGCATTTTATGAATGTCTGCTTTATTATTTGTGCTTAATAGATATGTCATGAGTCCTTAAAAATTGTAAGTACAAGGACATTTGTACTTGTGTTGTTAAAAATATAAACCTTTTATGTTGAGTCTACCAGTAGCATAATAAAACAAAATCAGTTGCCTCAAAATGTTCCCTTTGATATGTCAGAGATCTTTTAAGCCCGTGGATTCTCTAGCCACTTGGTTTTGCTATTACTCCACCCGCAATGTCCTTTTGTGTCCTAACTTCTGCATCCCACAGGGGGCCACTGCTAACGTGTCCACACCAAACTCTGAGAGGGGAGACTGCTTTCCCTCGCAGGCAGTAGCATGGCTGCACCGGACAGAGTGTATTTCCTCTTTATAGTCTGTCCTCCAATAAACCTGATCTTCTGAGAGCAACTGTTTGGGCAAGAATACATGCACACCCCATAGAAATGTAACACACACACAAAGTTCCCCAATATAAACAATCATCTCTAGGGTTGGGCACATCTTCATCATTTTTAGTCAAAAACAGTGCATCTCTGTGATACAGTATTAATCTATTTATATCTCCTTTTCTTTTTCTTTCTTTTTCTTTATTATTTTCAGGTGTACAAAGCAATGTAATAGACATTTACACCTCTCACAAAGTGATAACCCCCCTCCCCCGACCTACTACTCCTCTGACATCATATATAGCTGTTATACTTTCATTGACTCTATTCCCTAGGCTGTACTCCACATCCCTACTTACATATGCATGTAAAGACAGTAAGTAAAAATATAAGTGACACACTGCCTGGAATCAAATCTTGACTCTATGATTTATCAGTTGTATAAACTTAACTGTGTTACTTAAATTCTCTAGGCCTCAGTGTGTAACTCGTAGTTTTGCATTGAGAACTAAATGAAACAATGCATGCAAAATACTAAACATCAGGTCCTCACATAGAACAATTATTATGTAAATGAAGGACAGTAATGACCAATTCACATTTGTAAAATTTTTATTTATAGAAAAATAACATTCATTGAATTAATTAGTAATTAATTCGTATGTATTTATTGAACACTTACTATGTGCTACAGGCAGAGTTGCTTTTATTATTTTTGATGGCTTTTGCAATTGGACTGAGAATGCAGTAGTTTTCCTCTCCTGTCACTTTATTTCTTCAAGACGAATCACAGAGACAAACATACTTAAAATTGTACTTCTTTATACCATAACGGAGTAGTTTGCTCCTGGTTTTTCTTGCACTTTAATTGCATCTGATTACTTTCCTTACAAATGTGTTCTTACTACTGCTGGCTGCAGATTCGAGGACAGATGTGGGCAAGTCACTTGTCAACTCGGTTTTAAACTAAGTTAATATTTCAAATGTTTAATTGCTTATGAGGTTAGAAGGTGCCAAGACAATGCGATTGATTTTCAGATTGCAGATTGGAGGTGGTAAATTTGGTGTCTGGAAAAAAAAAATCTGACTCTAAATTGTGTAAATGTAACAGAGAAGCTGTACATAAAATGAGTTTTAAAAATATTACACGCTTCACTGCATTTTAAGAGCAAATTTAAAATAAAGCTTTATGAACATATTATGGTAATATGGCCAGTTCTTTATCGGCTCCAAAGCTTCAGTGCTCATTGCGTAGCCTCCATTCTTATATTATAAATCAAGAGGGCGATTACACAACAGATATTAGATATGGAGCTGTGGCAATAGGAGGCTCTGTCCCAATGGCTACAGGTGTCCCTGTTCCTGAATAATTACTTAAGGTGTGTATCTTTATAACTGAGAATTTAAAAAAATAATTTAATTATCAAGTTACATTTAAACATATTCCATGTGTAACTCATGTTGTGATAAGATAAATACATGAGGTTTTGAAGAAAAAAAAAGTCTTGCCTGAAATATATAAACACTTTCTTAGTCTGCAAATTATATAATACAATTCACAACTGGTAATTACTTACTGGCCACTTCATACAAACATCGGGAATGAAATCTCTAAGAAAAAAATAAACCAACATTTAAGGAACAATTAATCCTTTCTATACGTATCATCTTGAGAATCTTCACAACAACTCTATGTGGTTCATATTATCTCCAGATTACAGATTAAGAAATAGTGGCACAAAATGTAAACTTCCCAATATAACGCACCCCCCCCACACACACACACAATTTCTCTTTCTTGGCAAAGTAATTGACAAAATAACTTGAAAACTCTTCTAGTAAAAAAACCTATGGGCACTAGATAAAATATAACAAACATCTTTTTTTCACACACATTGATAACCTCTGAGCAGGCTCTGGGGAAACCTCGGGAAGCAACAGAGAAGCAGCAAAGATGCTGTAACCGTTTAAGTAGATGCTGTAACTTTTCTAAGAGAGAAGATTGGCCATCGAGTATCATCTAGTCTCAGTAACCTATGACCTAAAATTTCCAGGTCTACATTGGTATAGTGATCAAGCTTTCCCTGCCACATACAAGATGCATTAAAATGAGACCTGCTTTTAAAATGAGTCCTAAAAGAACTACCACATCTAGATATAGTGGATTTGAAATGAATCTGCGCAGGGTCATTGGAAACAACAAAGAAGTCAAAGCTACTTTGTGGCAAAAAGATTCATAGAAATCTAACATGCACATCAGCCAAAGACACATATGGCTTCTTCCTATCAGCAACATTCATGAACCATATTAGAAATGAATGTCAAATTCCCTTTCAAACATTAAGATACAATACATGAAAGTGCTGTGTTAGTGTTCATTGCATTTTCTTAGTGTAGTCCCACTTTTAAAGAATAAATAAACCTCATTTGCAATATTTTTTTCCTCAAATTGAATACTCCTTCTCTTGACTCTCTATTAATGGCCTTGCTTCCTAGTTCATGAGACAAATGCAACTCTAGGAGGAGAAGCTAACAGCCTTCTGCTTTCCAGACTTCTCATCACTGCCTCTTCTGACTCAGCAAAATTTGTGTCCATATACTCGGATTCCCTCCATGAACTACTAAAGAATTATCCAAACTCATGAGCAAGGGCGCTCTTCAGTTATAAACTCCATTTCAGGGGATCATGTATTTCTCTTTTTTCCCCAAGGATGTCAGTCTAATAATTATTTCTCTCCTGCATCATCAATCTCCTCCTTTGTATTGTAATATTCCTAATAGCATACAATATCCTGTAATACCACTATAATCTCAGAAAAAAAATGTCTTGCTCTATTTCATTTTACAGCTATTGCCTCCTTTGTCCATGTGCCTTTTCAAATTCCACCAGAGAGTTGTTAATTATTGGTGCTAACAATTCATTTCTTATAATTCTTTGTCATCCTGTCAATATTGTTCTTTTTAGGAAACTAATGAGTGCTGAGTTGCTAAATCAAAAATGGACAAATCTCAAAACCAACTTTCTTGGCTGAAGAAGAAACACTGACACATCTTTCTCTTTGAAATATTTTCTTTATTAGTGGTTCAGTCATTGATTTTTGTGGCAAAACAAACAAGCAATCAAAAAAACAACCACCCAGTGACAAATAAGAAAAATATTATTTTTCAAGAATTAATGGTTGAATTAAAGGGTGGCTCTGGTCCTCTTACCTGGAGTTTCCCATTAAGCTGAATTAAGTTGATAGATTATCTGTGGGATGAACATGGCTGGGACAATGGTGAGGGTGCCTCAAGTGTCTTCCACATGGACTCTACATAACTAGCTTGGGCATCCTTACAAGCTAGGAGTCTCAAGGCAGTGATCCAACAGGAAGCATTTAAAAATCATGAAAATACATTAAATACCTTTTAAAATTGAGCCTCAAAATCCAGACGTGATCAATTCTGCCAAATTCTATTTGTCAAACCAAGTTACAGATCCAATGCAGATATAAGCAGAAGAAAAAGTAAATTTTTGATGAGAAAAGTAAAGACACTCAGAGAACTGGAAAGAAGTTTAGAAAATTTTAGAATATATAACAGACATGAAAAACTCATAAACTATCAGTCTTGACTAAAGCCCATCAGAAGATGAAATTTATAGGACACATTATGGGTTTGAATAAATAGAGAAGGGATTTCCATAATAGGAGAAGAATTTAGAGTAGCGATGTCATAAGTGGTAAAGCTAAGACAATGACAACAATATTAGCGAAAGCTATTACAACTGAAAATCATCATAAAATAAGTATTAAATTCACAACTGGATATTGGTGCTAAAATTTTTGCATTCAAATATCATTCTACCATTTTCTAATTGTGAACTTGGGTAATGTACTGAGCCTTAGCTTCTTCAATTGTGAAAAAAAAAATATATATATATATATAAAAGCTCTTAGGGGAAGACTAATAACATTTTGAGAAAAAATAGTATGTAATATATAGCACATTTAATAGATTAATGTTAACACAATATTGTTTTAAAAATGATAACTATGTGAGAAAGATAGGGAGTGTGTGTGTGTGTGTGTGTGTGTGTGTGTGCGAGAGAGAGAGAGAGAGAGAGAGAAAGAGATAAGAGGGCAAGTGTGTCAAAGTAATTGTTATATTCTCATTTTCTGTACTAGGAAGTCAATAGGTAAAGGCTAATACTGAACCATCAATACTTGCTTATATAAGCACATTATTTATCAATGATATGGAGGTAAACTTTAACAGAATTAGCTAAGAGAATTTGCCCATATAGAGAGTTAAGTGGTTAGGACCTGCTGTTGTTTTCACAATCAGCCTTGTCAAACTCATTGACTCCTTAAATTTTCTACTTTGATGGAAAGTTAAACTGTTTTTCAAAATTCAATACTGGTATAAATAAATACCTGAATTAACATGCTGTCTGATATTTCTACAGCTTTGCACGTTGTTTTCCTCTACCTGCAATGTCCGATTTTTTAAACTTTATTTTCTGGCAGCTTTTCATCAGTAAACATGGGTTTACTCACATTCAGGTCTCGGAAATCATTACTGAACTACCCATGCAGATTCAATAGCTCTTTTATTTCCTTCTTGACTGCACTTGAAGCATCCTTCCTGAGCGCCCTGCATTGAAATATCAATTACGAGCCCGCCTCCATTTCTAGGCTGGATGCTCACGGTAAAAACTATTAATTGTCTCTGTGTTTTAGACCTCAACAGCAAGTACCCAATAATTGTTTTTTAAGTGAACTCAAGTAAATAAAACGTATGGATTAAAATTCTCAGAAATGTATAGTGAAAATAAAGGGTGTGTCCTTAGCATGTTCTGGTTGGTTTCTTATGATGAATGAAGATGTCAATCTCAGGTCAGAGCCTGTCAATTATGGATTATTGTAGGTACTGTTTTGCCTCTCCAGTGTGCCAGCATCAGGGCTGCTAATCATGGAATTTCTGAAAACGATTCCACATTCTTCTGGGAAATGAAAACTTTTCCTCACCCCCACCTGCCTTTACAAACATTCATGTACACACACACACACACACACACACACACACACACACACACATCTACATGGCTATTGTGAATGTTAACATATTATTAAATCACGACTTAGGGTTGAATAATTCATGGTCATGGCGCACTATTGTTTAGTTAAATGGTTCCTAGATGGAAATATAGCTCATTCTGGGCCAATTGGTGTTGACCCTTTGGAATCTGGGGACCAACTGAAACTGAGGAAGGAAATTAGTCTCTCTAGGAATGCTTGAAGCTCCATCATGTAAAATTCAGGAGCTTCCATCAGCCATGATTTCCAATGCCTGAGCTGAAAAAGTGGAGAAAGTCTCTCTTCAGAGGGAAAGAAATGAACAAAGCACATGCACAAAGCAGAGAAATCCAGAAACCTGAGGGCATTATGTGTCTATTCCCGTTTATTCCTAAGGCTTCATTACTGGGTTTCTTCAGATACCTGGATGTGACTCCTTTTGTGATTTAAGTTATTTTGGATTTGATTTATGTGATTTGTTTCCGAAATACTACTAAGAAACAGAAAATTAATAAAGAAAAAATTACCCATGGGAGTTGAGGAAAGCAATGCCATGTGAATTAGGCTAATGGTTAGAGACTGAAGAGCTGGCTTGTTAAAATCATTAATAATATGTTGAGCCTGAACCATATTTGTATGCTAGTCTCTGGTTGTTCATATTCTGAAGTTTCAGTAGAATGTTTGTAACACATAAAACTTCATTTAAGTTGAAATTGCAGGCATTTTGAATGGCTCAGCCCTAAAATTGGATTCAGTAGCACAATTTGGATTGGACCGTCATTGCCCGAGTCCACAGGGCTGTTGGCAGTGGTGGTGATGAGGAGAAAAAGATATGATCCCTGCAGAAAAACAATTACACATAGTTCATCAGCATCAGAGGTATGATGTGCTGGCCCGATGGGGAAGCAGTTACTGATGGGCCTGAGAGCCCTGAGGGCTGCTCACACATGTCGGAGGAAAAATGTGAAATGAGAGATTTTTGGACAATCTAGAAGGTAGGGATTTGGCTATAAAATTTCACTTATGTTAATCTTAGTATGGTGAGAACTAGTTTGTTTCAATCCAGTAAGAACTAGAAAAATATTTGGAAAGTAGTGGGGCGGAGTATTGTAAAATAAGGAAGCAATACCAGGAACAGCCACAGCAAAAATACTGATGAAAGATAATTTGATTAGGAGAAATAATATTTAAGAAAATGAGAAAAGCTAGCAACTGGTTTAGTTTCCTATTGCCACGGAACAGGTTGTCACAAAGTGACTGGCATGAAATCACACTAGTTTATTGTCGCACAGTTTCTGGGGTCAGGAGTCTGGGTGTGGCTTAGCTGGGGCCACTTCTCAGCTCTCACAACAGCTGGGCTGTGGTTCTCCTTCAGAGCTTGGACTCCCATTCCAGCCTCATTCAGGTTGTTGGCAGCTGAGTTCAATATTTTGCGGTCCTAGGACTAAATTTCTTGTTGTTGTTGTTGCTATTATAATACTAGCTTTCAGCTCTTAGCCAGTTTATTGTCAGTTCACAATATGGTAGTTTGTTACATTTTGGAGAGAGAGAGATAGAGATAGAGATAAAGATAGAGATAGACACAGAGATAGACATAGAGATAGAGATAGAGATAGAGATTGTTCAATTCACCAATCTTACAATTCACTCTCCTTCTACTGGGCAAAGGCAGATAAGGGACGGCATGATGGTCCACAAACATTATTTAACAGAATACATATGAAAGCTTGAAGACTAAACAAAAATATGTTTGTGGTTGGGGGAGGGCAAAAAAAGAGTTCCTGTTTGTTATGCTACAGTGAGTTTGGAGGGTGGCTAGGTCACGTGTGTAGACAGGAATGCAGATGGCAAAGTTGTACGCATGGACCTTTAAACATTGCACATCATCCAGCGACAGTGTTTAGAAGAAGAGACAAAGCAGCCAAAGACAGTATGTTAGGGCCATACAACGTGCAAAGGTTACATGTAGGCAGAGAAGTCTAGAACAAAGGGAACCGAGAAGCAGAGATAGAACTAAAACTAATACACCATGGTGTTATGGAATCAGAGAAGATGCCATTAAAGAAAAGGCTCTTAAATGTTCAGAATGTCCCTGAGAGCGGACGACTGCATTTGACAACATGCAGATCCTGGTATCTGCGATGAAGCGATTTCAGCAGGGTAATAGTGATGGACATGCCTGAAGGTGATTGGAGGTAAAATTAGAGATGAAACTGTCTCTGTATCTGTATTTCTGTATCTCTGACAGTCTCTGTATCTCTGACTCTCTGTCTCTCTTTCTTTGTGTGTGTGTGTGTGTGTGTGTGTGTGAGTGTGTGTGTGAGTGTGTGTGTAGGAGTAGGTTGTTGAATGTAGTTGATGATATTCTACGATAGCACCTATTAATTGCGTAAATATAAGCAAGTTTTTCTAATGCTCTGTGTCCAGCTTATTCACACATAAAATAGAAGTATTAATTACACCCATCTTGGGTTGTTGTAAAAAGAGTAATAACGCTTAAAGCACTTAGAATGGTGTCTGAGATTTACAATAGAAGGAACTCATTTATTAACTACTGTTTTTTTTTATTGCTCTCTCCTTGTATCCCTACATTCATCTCAGTATCTTGATATATAAAATGTCCATATAAATTATTGTGAATTCATAAGTATATAGCTGAATATTTCTTGCCTCTGGATTCAGTTCACAAAAGATCAGAGTAACCAGCCTAATCAGTATTCAAGAATATGGTAATTGTGTACAACTCTAAAAATTTACTAAAACTCATTGGATTTTAGATACAAAGTGAGGAAATTTTATGTCATGTAAAATAAACCTCAATGAAGCTGTTAAAAATCAGCTTAAATGGACAAAAACCTATTTTCCATGGGCATATATCTTCTAAAGCAGGGCGAAGAGGTGTCCTTTTCTCCAAATCCCAGGCAAACAAAACTGATGGAAGATAAGTGATATTCTCAATCTATTTATTTCTCTTGCACACGATTCAGTATTTGTTTAAAATTTCAAAAGGAATTTTTTTTAAGGAGGGGAGACTTTAAGTAGAATCTAATAATCAGTAATTCCTACAGATTATTAATTTTTGCATTAATATGTTTGTTCTGTACATTTCTGTATCATAAAATATTATCTTAAGATATAGCATAATCATGTTCCCAAGATGAAATCACTCATAATATTAAAATATAATCTAACATAAAATATTCAGTTATGTGTAGGAATTGTAATTGTGGCGATGTGTTTCCTCGGCTCCTTGCTCTTTGAGTTGCCAAAGTCTGTGGCAATCATGGGAACTTGGGGATATTGCTGTTTTCTTTGCATGTCAATTTTTCTTAACACCATAGTTGGTGACATTCTCTGGGCTGCATATCAAATAAAGATTTATTCAGAGCTCGCTTCATACCAACAAGGATTTAAAGTGGTTGTACCTAAATTATTGGGCCATAAATTCTGCTTTTGAATGACATGCTATTGAGCCCAACTCTATACTAGCACCATTCTCTGAATGAAATAGAAGCCACGTCAAAGGCTTGAAATGACTTCTAAAGCAATGTACTTGTTCAACACACTGAAAGTTTTTGGCTCTAGTAGACATTTCTGAAGTGTAATCTGAAAAAGACTAACTCTATGCACTCATTCCTCCACCATTACATCACACTTAGTATTTTTTTCCCCAAACCAGGAGATGTCGTGTAGTATAACAGCAGTTTAGAGATCCAGTTTTCAGGTATCACTGTGTTCACAACCTGAAATTCACCATTAATTAGCTCTATGAGGCTGGACAAGTTACTGAACCTTTTGAGTCTCTTTGTCATATACTGTTTGCAGGGACCATAAAACATAATTTATAGAATTATTATAATGATTAATATAAAACATAATATAAAGCACTTCATATATGTCATGGTATGAAGTAAGTGCTCAGTTAAGGCTAGCTTTGATAATGATGACAAAAATTGAGAAATGAATAAGACTTAGTCCCCATTTTCAATCTAGCGTTGTGGTGAAAACTATTTAAATGATTACGGAATTAATTCTCCATTTCTCTATCAGCTCATCAACAGTCTAATTTTAAAAAATCTGAATTTTTGATAACCTTCCAAATACTGAAGATATATAGAAAACCAATGTTAGACTCATTACAGTTTATTCTGAGTGTTTTTCACCAGATGAGTTCTTTCAACTTTTCAGTTGAAGCTTTAAATATAAGAAGATAAAAAGGCTAGCATGGTCCTAGCAGTGGTCTAGAACATTATGTGTTCTAAATACATTTTTGAAATAATATGAAAAAAAAAAGATAGATGTGGAAGAGAATGTTAGGGGTAAGGCGACACATTATCATAAGCTTTCATCCATCTTCATTGATTTAGTTATAATATAGTACTCACATGTAAGGGATGGCAATTTAATTGTTAGTGTTATCACAACAATTTAAAACAATCAGATTTTTACTTTGACTTGAAAATTATTTTAGCATGATTCTCATGACTGTTATAAATAAATAATTCATAGGACAAAGTAATATTTTCTATGTGATAGCCAGAAACTTATATGCACAAACAGAATCTCCTATGCCATCCTCATGGGGTAAATTCAGGTACATAGGGAGAAGTTTAAAATTTTTGAGTTTGGATAAGGATTATCTACTCTAACTCTTTTAGGTACATATGAGGTCATTGAATAAATAGAACTGAACTCATACTCCTCTTAAAAGTCATTTTAGATTTAATTATTTCTTTCTCCCTTGATTTTGCTACCCAGAGAAGATATTTTTGTTTCAACAACTGAAAGACTAAGATACTTGAGACTACGAGAAGGGGTGGAATCCAAGGAACCTGCCCATTGATAGAGGGGAAACACTGCCTCCACTGAGTGAGGGAACGAAATGTAAGTCAATGCAGAGACATTTGCATATTTGTGTTCAGGTCTTATTTGATATTTATTCTCTCTCTCTTTGCCTCTGAAATGACATCTCAGTATCATGAAGCCACATACTTATACATCTGAAGAAAACTGAGTTATGTTTGTTTCATCTACTCACTCATTTTGCAAATAATTATTGAGTGTCTACAGTATGTGTCAGGTACAGCGCTAATGCTGAAGACAGAGCAAGGGAAGAGAGGAGGCTGCCATCTCCTAGGGAAGAGTAACAGGAAGGAAATCATTACACGAGTAAATGCATAACTAAGATATTGTCTGTTTATAATAGGGTGCATGCAGAAGTTCTTTGAGTAAGTAGAATTTCAGGTGAGGCATAAAGATTGGACAGTGGGCGAATGGGATCACGTGGGAAGACCACAGCATATACGTGGCCCTGAGAAATTCAACGAATGAAGGTTTGCCCACATATGGTGTTTGTCTTTTTCAGTCTGACTTCTTTCTCTTGGTATAATATCCCCTAGGTCCATCCAGGTTGTTGTAAATGATAAGGTTTCATTCTTCGTATGGCAGTGTAATACTCCATTATATAAATGTACCACTATTTCTTTATCCAATTGTCTATTGATGGGCATTTTGATTGTTTTCATTCTTTGGATGTTGTCAATAGAACTGCAGTAAACATAGGGGTGCATATATTTGTTTGAATTAGTGTTTTAGATTTCTTTGGATAAATATTGAGGGGTGAAATTGTTGGGTCATAAGGTAGTTCTATTTTTAACTTTTTGAAGAACCTCCATACTGTTTTCCACAGTGGCTGCACCAATCTGCAGTCCCACCAACAGTGCAAGAGGGTTCCCTTTTCCCCACAGCCTAGATAGTACTCATTTGTTGATTTATTGATGATAGCCATTCTGAAGGAGTGAGGCGGTATCTCATCGTGGTTTTTATTTGCATTTCTCTGATGATTAGTGATGTTGAGCATCTTTTCATATGTCTATTGGTCATCTGTATGTCCTTTCTGGAACAATGTCTATTCATGTCCTCTGCCCATTTTTTAACTGGATCGTTTGTTTTTTTGGGCGTTGAGTTGTATGAGTCTTTTAATAGTTTTTGGATATTAACCCCTTATCAGATGTACCATTGGCAAATATCTTCTCCCATTCAGTACTATGTCTTTTTGTTTTGTTGATGGATATGGTCTCACTTATGTGTGGAATCTAGAGAACAGAATAATCAAGCAAACAAAACAGAAATAGACTCATAGATACAGAGGAAAAACTGATGGTTTCTAGATGAGAGGGGTTTGGGGGAGAAGGTGAAGTGATTAGAAAGTACAAATCAGTAGTCACAAAATAGTCACAAGAATGTGAAATACAGTATGGGGAATATAATCAATAATGTTCTAAAGACTATGTAGGGTATCAGATGGGTACTAGATTTATTGGGGGGATCAGTTCATAGATTATATAATGCCTAACCATTGCATCGTACACCTGAAACTAATATAAAATAACATTGAATATCATACACACACACCCACACACAACACATATTTACAGGATGTAA
Source organism: Aselliscus stoliczkanus (assembly GCA_033961575.1). Taxonomy (NCBI): domain Eukaryota; kingdom Metazoa; phylum Chordata; class Mammalia; order Chiroptera; family Hipposideridae; genus Aselliscus; species Aselliscus stoliczkanus. The sequence continues at coordinate 36,283,246 of CM066730.1, read as the reverse complement.
AGTATAGCATCGGGAATATAGTCAATGGTATTGTAATAGCTATGTACGATGTCAGAGGGGTAGTAGATTTCAGAGAGGTGGTAGATGTAGCAGACTTGGGGCAGGTATCACTTTGTGAAGGGTGAACTGTTTAATCATTATGCTGTTTTGTACACCTGAAAAAAGCAACAACAAAAGGATGCCGAAATTGCAGTGGGTGGGTTGGGGGGCAGTGTATAGGCGGAGGAAGGTGAGTTCTTGGTGTTTTTAGACCATGCTCAACCTTATAAGGAATTTTATCCTAATGGCAATGGGAAGTAATTTCGAGTTTTATTTGTCGCATGTAACGGGAATTTCAGAACATGGGCAACAGCTCGATAATGGCGTTACAGATCCGGGCTTTGCTGCTTTCTGTTCAGCCACCTTGAGGATGCTGGTTAGATCTTCATGTCTCCTGGTCAAGAATGGGTGCTCCATTCTGATCCTCACACCCTACAACCAAGCAGGCCAAGGGTGAAGGACAAAAAGGAAACCTGTTACTCAGGAGGAAACCCTTCCCCAGTAATTCCACCTTAAACTCATTCACCGGAAACAGTGACAAGGTAGGCAGGATGATTCAATAATTATGTCTCTAAACTTTATGGCAAAAGAAAGAAAAGAAAAAGGAGATATGGGAGGCTCCGTGTAGCAAGGTGACATCATCTGCCACATTCCTTTCTCTGTTTAATATCCCTTTTTCCTAGGATTACACTAGATGGAGGACAGCATCACCTCTTCTCTAGGGAGGCAATTCCAATGTTTCTTCTCAGGATTGCATTCAGCTCAAAGCCCAGGGTCTTTATATGGTTATTAGTCAGGTCTAGACCCCGCTCCAGGAGGATCCCTTGGTCTTTTGAGTTCAACCAATGGATCAGTTATTAGAGGCCATATAGTCCTCTGGTACTTGATTTGTCTTCTGGCTGGTCCTCTGAGGAGGGGTGGCAAGATAATGATTTCTTAGACACAGGTTTTTTTGTTTTGTTTTGTTTTCATGATACTAGTCTCTCTGGACCAATAGTTCGCCAGCATCTACTCTTAGCATTCATTGTCTTATCAATTTGCCTTCTGAAACCAGAAATGATTTTAGAAACACATTTCCATGCATTTCCATGTCTTTCTTTTAATGCCTTCTCCTCCTCCCTATGTAGATAGCTTAACTGACATTCAGTTACTCACCTTCCATATGTCTGTACTTTAATTATAATTCATACTGTCAGGGAAGATGCTAAATCACAGAGGTCTGTCAGCGCATGCCGGCACAGCATGGGGATGCTCCATGCTCATCTTTGCTCCCACTTCAAATTTATATTAATGACCATCATTCCTCAGCAAGCTTCCCTAAGCAGCACTGGCCACCAAGAAAGAAAGAGAAATAAACTATATACTTTCTCAAGCAGGGAATGGCTGCTGTTAAACTGCCTGAATGAAAACTTAAGATGTGCCATCCAATTCTCATGTGACAAGGTCTTCTCTGTTTCATGAACTAATCACATGTATCTTGTCCAATGTATCTGACCACAAAGATAGCAACTCAGAAAAGGAGCGACTTGGCATGAAACAAACCAACTAAAAATAAATTGGTAGGAAAGTCACTGAGAATAGACATTATAGTAGCCAGAGAATTTCTGCGAACTGAATTATGCATAACAGAACATGAGAAAAGCATCTGTTTAGATAGAAAAAGAATGTGTGGCATAATTAGACAGAAAAAAAAAACCTTTATTAAGATAGCACACTCCAAGAGGTCCCACTTTCCTGATTTCTCTCATTTACTGAATTCTTGACTCTGTTGGGGAAAACCTAGTCCATATCTATGCTTAATGCACCTGTACATGATTTTATGAAGATTCAAGAGATAATGTTAGAAATAAGTGAATTCATACCATACCGTGGGGAGGGTACCACAATATCTATTCTAAGGGTGTATATACGTGGGTGGATAAAACATAGCAGTCTATACAAGCTCCAGTCAACTGCAGAGCCCTGGCTATCTGTGGTCTCTGACTGTGGCCCAAGAATGGCCTTGACTGAGTCCTTTCCCTCCATGTCCTACTGACACTATTGTTTGTCCCACATGATTTCTGCCTGGAAAATCCACTCCATGATGGTGCTTTTGGGCTGTCTGGGCCATTGAGGTCAGTTTGTACTTTAGAATCTTCTCAAATTTTACCTAACACTGCTGTTATGAAGGTTTACTTGCCAGTTGCTCTTTATAAGCTGGCAGTGGTCGCTGAGCAACACAAGCCTTGTCTCTGGGTGTCAGCCCCCTGAATATGCTGTCTATTTCTGTGTGCTGGGTTTTCTGCTGTGCTGGGATGAAGGGAGGAGAATTATAATTCATTTTGTGGGAGGAAAGAGTCATTTCTAATTAAGAGCAGACTTAACAGGGTTTTCCCCATTACACAGACTGGTGGATATTATGATTCTTTCTGTGAAAATCCATTAAACATCCACTCATGATTTTAGAACATTTTTGGAAATGTTTGATTTTGATTTTTAATGATCAAATATGTCCTCACAATTTGTTGTCATGGATAAAGACAAAGATATGTCACACATTACTTATAAGCAGACATCTCACTCCCAGCAAAAAACGCAAAAATTAAGGGCCTCTCTCAAAAATGAAGGTGTTCACTAATGTCTATTAAGATAACAAATTTAATTGAAATAAGTGTAAAATTATGAGCATTCAGTTTTCCTTATATCACGAGAGTTGGATTTTGTGTGAAGACTGGCTATTACAAATAAGTGAAACATATGTTAGGATAAATTTGTTTTCTTAAATTACAACAACAAACAACTGAGTTTTAAAATATATGTTCATTCCTTTTTGTGTGATTTTAAATTCTTGTGCTTGCTTTTTAAAACAACTCTGAGATATCTTCAATATATAAAATGTTTATGTATTGAATGTACAGCTTGACGTTTCAATATATGTATACATTGAAGAAACATTGCTACAAGCTAAATAACTTATCCACCATCTCTACTTAGTTACCTTTGTGTGTGTGTGTGTGTGTGTGTGTGTGTGTGTGTGTGTGTGTGTGTAGAAGACTTAAGATTCATCCTCTTAACACATTTCAAGTACACAGTACAGTATTGGGTTTTCAATTATTGTTGATTTTCAATATTATATTAGTTTCAGGTGTACAGCATAGTGATTAGACACTCATATAATTTATGATGTAATCCCCCCAAATAGCCTAATAGCCACCTGGCACCATGCATAGTTATTATATTGTTATTGACTAAATTCCCTGTCCTGTGCTTTATAACCCCAGCACTATTTTCTAACTACCAATTTGTACTACTTACCCCTTCACTTTTTTTTTTCACCCAGTCTCCCTACTCCTCTCCCTTGTGGTAACTATCAGTTTGTTTTCTGTATCTATGAATCTATTTCTCTTTTGTCTGTTCATTTATTCTGTTCGTTAGATTCCACATATAAGCGAGATCATATGGTATTTGTCTTTCTCAGTCTGACTTATTTCACTTAGCATAATATGCTCTAGGTCCATCCATGTTATCACAAATGGTAAAATTTCATCTTTTTTATGGCTGAGTAATATTCCCTCATATATATTTACACAATTTCTTTATTCAATTGTCTATTGATGGATTCTCTGGTTGATTTCATATTTTGGCTATTGTAAATAATGCTGCAGTGAACATAGGGGTATATATCCCTTTGAATTAGTGTTTTGGATTTCTTCAGATAAACACCCAGAAGCAGAATTCTTAGGTTATAAGGTAGTTCTATTTTTAATTTGTTGAGGAACCTCCAAACTATTTTCCATAGTGGCTGCACCAAATTGCAGTCCCACCGACAATGCACAAGGGTTCCCTTTTCTCCACATCCTCACCAACATCTGTTGTTTTTCGATTTATTGATAACAGCCATTCTGATAGGGGTGAGGTGATATCTCATTGTGGTTTTAATTTGTATTTCTCTGACAATTAGTGACGTTCAGTATCTTTTCATGTGTCTATTGGCTAACTGTTCAGTACAGTATTGTTAGCTATAGTCACCATGATTTACATTCGGTCTCCAAACTCATTCATCTGTATAACTGAAACTTTGTACCCTTTGACTAACATCTCTTCATTTCCCTCTCCTCCTGTCACTGGCAATCACCATTCTACCCTCTGTTTCTATGAGTTTGACTATATCAGATTCTACATTTAAATGAGATCATGTAGTAATTGTCTTTCTGTGTCTCGCTGATTTCACTTAACACAACATCCTACAGGTTCAACAATATTTATTGATAACATATAGTTTATATAACAAAAGCTCTTTAATCACCTATTTTCCAAATAGGGACACAATTATTAACCCTGTTTAAAGAGCAAATGTGGAAGATTTCTTAGACTTAATTGGTATGGTCCAGTATAATATATCCAAAGCTTTTCTATTAAGCTATTTGTAGGAGAGAATAAAACCATACCCTGTAGCTTCTTGGTAACAACCAATCACAAATATCACTTGCCTTTCCTGCTTCAATTGTGTATTAAAATTATAAATATATATTTTTCAATATTATATGTATTCATTTTAATAATAAAATAATATTTAAAATTATTTAATGCCAATAAAAAACAAATAACTAAATGAAACTTCTACCTTTCATGTTAATATTTTCTTATATAAAATCTATTAATTTTGGAGGCCTTTGTGCATGTGTTCTGGATGTAAGACATCTGATGTGACCCACACACTTCAGGTTCCAAATAGTTTTCTTCCTGTACCCATCCATACTTCTACAGAATCTTGGGCATACTCCTGGATGAGACACTTGGAATGAGAGAGAAATGATTATTCTGATTGATTTTCCATTTGAACTTCGAAGAGGAGTTGATCAGAGAAGTCAGTGAGGGAAGGGCATTCTGGGCTGTAAAAATACCGAGATGTGGGAAAATGATGTTTACATCAAAGGTTGGCTAGAGAGAGACAAGACAGTCTACATATGTAGCAGCTGCATTGTAGAGGGTGCCTTGCTGAGGGCTTTGGGCTTTATCTTTCTGATGGGGCAGAGAGACATTCAAAGACTTTTTAAAGGGATTTCCATATTATTATGCTTTAGAATTATCTTGCAGTAGCAGTATAGAAGGTATATTAGAGGTGAGATAGGTAGGTTGGTATAGAGACGGTTGTGATATTTCAGACGAGTTTTAATGGCCTGGTGTCAGGGCACAGAATTCAATATTATTTCAAAATATAGACATGATAGTCAGGTAGGTTTTCTTGAGCATGGGAATGAAGGAGAGAGTGGAGTCTAGGATAACCACTAAATTTTGACTTGGTGTATAGTATAATTACTGAGGATGAATGTTTTGAAATTGAGATAGAAGATAGATTCAATAATACTGTATGTTCCAACTGCTATGAAGCTAACTCATCACTCTGAGTTTGAGCAGAAGACTAAGGATGTGAAGGATTTCACTATGTTGGTGAACATCTTTTCTCTTATATTAGGGTGTGCTCATGAGACAACAAATAATAATAGTGGGCTAAAGTTTAAAATAGATTATAAGACTCTGGTCTAGTAAAAACAAGACTTAGTCTTTATATCAGGCAATTCATATTTGAATCTCAGATCCATTACCTATTAAAAAGCCCTGGAAAAGTTGTATAACTTAATTAGAGTTTAGTTTCCTCATATGGAAAATGTCAGCACAATGATTATGACCTCATGACATTGATGTGAGGATAAAATAGTAAAACAAAAAACGAAATCGCCCTTGGTTAAGTGCTGGCTTGGGAAGCCAGAGGCCCCGGTTCGGGTCCCACATGTGAGGGCCGGTGACACCGACCAAAAAAAAAAAAAAAAAAAAAAAAAATATATATATATATATATATATATATATATATATATATATATGAAATCGCCCTATGCAGTATTGTACACATACAAGGGAACATGATAAATATTAATTTGCCAAACTAAACATAGGGATGGATATATACTAAGTGACATTTGCCTTAGCATTTCATGGGTTTGAGTATGTATGGAAATAACCAGAACAGCTTCTGCTCGTTGAGTGGCTAGTGTGGGTTAATAATTCCAATACATTATTTCTGTACATTAATTCAAATAAGCCTCACAATGACCCTGTTGAGGCAAATATTATCACCCCCATTTTACTAATTCTTCAGGTTATGAATTAGTTAAATGACAGCACCAGGAAAAGAACCCAGATTGGTCTGACTCTAGATCGAATCTGGTCATGATGCCTAGCCTCAAAAATAAGGTTCGGCCATGTCTTTCCTGAATATCAATGCAGAAAAGAAAAGAGGCAACAGTGCTGGGTGAAATACACTGGAAACTGCAAAAAGCCTTAACACCGGTCTCTATCTTACTGATATTATTCTGTTTCTGAAATCACTGACTGTAAATGACATCTAAAAACAAACTAACACAAACAAATGAAAAAAACCCAAACCACTTATTTTCTGTCACTTATGGACATAGTTAAAATTGATGTTATACCTGGGTATCTTTTTTAATTTTAAAATATTGTCTTTTCTTCCATCATTCTTTCACCATCGATAGCATCCTTTTCAATTATATGTATTGTATATGCCTATTTAATCCTTCCCCACATTCTCCATTTCACCCTGTAATCACTATCAATAACATGCAGAAGCCATTAATGGTATGCAGGAGAGGAAGAATCCAAAAATGAACTTCAGGATGTTTTCTATGGTGCCTTTTTCAGGCAGATAAAACCAAAGGAATGAATGGACTTCACAGAAACTCAAGCATACAAAGAAAAGAAACATATACCTTTCTTTTTTTATTTTTTTAGCTGAGCCATCCTGCCACCTGTTGGCAGCTCAACGGCAACTCAGCTTGGGCTGGGCATCGAACTGCTGTTGCTCAGAGCTCAGCTCGCACTCTTGAGCGAGCTGTTAACCAACTGAGCCACTCGGCCAGCCAAGAAACATATACTTTTAGGTCAAAATGTTTAAAGAAACAGCTGTCTCAGTCCCAACAGCCTACAACTGCTCTGACTTTGGTGCTCGATTTCAAACAATTCCGAGGTGTGTTGTTTTGGATTAGTTCAGTAGTTTTTTGAGTGTTAGCCTCCTCATCTGTAAAACAAATGACAGCAAAATGAAAAAGATTCTAGTAGCTATCTTACAATTATTTTCACTATATGGAACATAAATGTATATAAAGCCCTTGATATGCATAGTCAAAGTTTTTTTTTTCTTTTCTCTCCCATTGAAAATTCATTCCTTTTTTTGAAAAAAAACCCATAAAGTAACCCTAGTAAGTAGTGACTTGAATGAATCACATGTGTTCATTTCCATAACGTAATTAAAATACATTGTGATGATGACAAAACTTAAACTGTGCTACATACTCTCAGGCTGCGTCACAATAAAGCATAAATAAGTGATAGAAAAATGATAGATTTTGTTCAATTGATGTTTTCAAAAGTGTGCCTATTTTCTTTAATTTACTAGGTGAGAATTTAGAGTTGGTTTCTAGATCAGTATGGATAAACTGTCAGTCAATAAAGCTCACCTGCCCCTCTCCTTGGAAATAAATCATCCAAATCCATGTACCAGTTCAATCAGGCTGCATTTATCCGGGTACAAAAGGTGGGCTCTTCCATGGCTCCACTAAGGCCAGAGCCCTAATGCCCTCTAATGACAAAAGTCCGCTGTAGCCTGGTGTCTTCCCATCTCTCCAGTGCGACAATCTGAGGCGTCTCCTCCAAACACTGTCCTCAGATCCCAGTGTTCCGTGCTTTCAGGATGATACTTCCCCTCTTCCTCCCTCTCCTTGAGCCTGGCTGCATGCCCCCATCCTGTATGTGATGTTTCAAGCACAATCACAGGCCATTATAACATGTCGTCTGGCAGGCTTCACAGGGAAGCTGGACTTGGTGGGCAGACAGCCCACTGCAGCCCCCGGAGGGAGAATCAGCCAGACTCCCTCCCTGGAGTCTGACACACACGTACTCACACAGCTGTATTCCTAGCCCGCTTGCCTCCTCTTGGAGTTTTCCTGGGGGCCCGGTGGGTGGCTCAGCTGAGGCAATTGTTAGGCATCTCCAATGAATTCTCCTTCTTAGGGAGCCTTGATAAACCACTATTCTCAGCTCTGACTCGGCTTTGTCTTTTTTGGCACTTAGTCCTTGCCTCTCCCCTCACCCCACCCCTAGCCCTGCAAGCCCATAAAAGTCAGGAAACTTCTTCGGTTCAGCCCCCTGAGCCGAGCTTATCATTTCACTGACACCTTCTCCTCTGTGACTCACAGAAAGTTGAAATATCCCTGCATTATAAATGTATTTGTCCTACATATACCTCTACACGCGTGTCATCAGTTCTCATTTGGCATTAAAGTTGGGTGTACTTTCGGCTTTTTTGCCTCAGAGCCCAAGAGACTTCTGAGAAGTCAAACTGTTATATTCATTTTTTTTCCCATATAAATGATGTGTGACACATGTTAGATGAATAATATAAATGTTCAATAAGCCACTCTTATCAAAATCCAGTGAATGTTTAACATTTGCTTCTTATAAAGATGTATATGCTTTGCTTTGCCTCATATTATTTTAAAAAGATGCTTAAGATATGAAAATATCATCGTGTGACTCCTAATATTGTACATAGATCAGAAAATGAGATGTTTTAAAAAAGATAATTTCCAAAATAACTAAAGTCTGCATCATTAAATGCTATTTCCTTTTGTTCACTTTAAGGGTTTGTTCAGTGGATGTCATTCAATTTTATTGTCTAATTTCTCAAATTCCTCATCTTTTTTTTATAACTCATTGATACTATTTAATCATCAATTTACAATCACATTTATTTCCTCACATAAATACAGCAGAAAATGTTCTTTGCAGTTTAAAATATCTCCAATTCTAAGCTGTACAGAAATATTCCAAATCTCGCTGTTGTTATAATGGACTGGTTATTAAAATTAAAATACAATATTTATGCTATGTAGATGCAAACTGAAATGGAAATAATTTACTCCTAAGAGTGACATATAAATACTATTCAAAAATGCCCTTCCAAGTATTAAAGTGTCATTACACTTAAACTTTTGCAAAACTATAGTCACTTAAATAACAGCATTGTATTAAACTGATGTGGATATTTAGTAGAATTCTCATTTGACTATTAAGTTACTTCTGATGACTCCCATTTTTTTAGCTTGTGGAGATGAGGGTAGTAATCTTATCCTGGAAGAATAACAGTAAGAAAACACCTTGGGTAGAGAGGAATTCTTGAGAGGGGACAAAGTAGAAAGTCGAGAAACACCCTAATGGAATCCCTGGGGAAGGTGTCCTGGAAGGATTTCTTCTACCATTACTATGAAGGACCTCAGGTTGGATGGAAAAAAAGAGAAAGAAACTTTTTACACATTGTTTACAGTATTAGTCCAGAAGAAAGAAATCTCTCCTGTCCTATGCAGGGTCAAACATTGGGAATAGATGTGGAAGGAACGTGGCCAACTATTCTACTTGAAAAATCATCTGGCCATTTGATAGAATTATTTATTCCTCCAACTGACTATAGCATTCATGTATTGGTACCATCAGATCATCTTGTTCCGGGAGACTTACAATGATTGTAACAGTTATTAACAATATTCTAGTGTAATATAAAAGTGTCTGGACTCAGGTTAGTTGCTTTTGAGCAGGATATAGTAGATAACAGGAAGCGATTGCATCCACTAAATACAAACAGATAAGCAAAAAGTTAAAAAAAAACAACACATTACATGAGCTGCTAATTGGTTAAAAACACTGAATAGTTGTGGACGCAAAGAAGTTTAGATGAACTAAAATTCTAGATAGGAAAGCGCACTTCTAGCTGGGCTGAGGTGGTCAGCCATTTTCTCCCCACCCCAGGGAACTGGCTCTGAGCTGGTTCTCTGTCCTTGGCAGATGTGTTCCATGAGGGAAAATAGAAAGCAATGGAGCTTGAGTCATAGCTTGAGGGGCTTCTCGCCTGAAAAACATCAAACACACAGCTTGATTTCCCTACAATGTTTTGCCAAATGCTAGGGCCATGTATGAATGTGAAATTCTGGAAAGGCAGAATTAAATTTTCTATTGTTTTTAGTGCTTAAGAGACAAAACTCCAAGTGCCATCCAGGCAGCATCTGCCAGATATTTAACCTGAACAGGAAAGCAGGGTAAAAGATCTTACCTCAAACCATGTGGAGGGACAAACTCAGGCCTGATGAGAGAGAGACATTTCAGGGGAAGTCATATGGAAAAACAACTAGACAAAGAGACAGACAGACAGACAAACCGAGAGGAATATCCCATGGTCTCATAGTACAAGAAATAATATTGTTTTGGTTCCCTATGTTTCTTTCCATTAACTCTTAAACTTTTCCATTCATTATTTATTCAAATATTTTTTTTCTGCATCCCCCCACACCCTACCCCACCATTATAGGATTTTGGTTACAGATGGTAGATTTTTTTCACATGTCATTGTTTCTATTTTGTTGTTAGTCTTTTATTTTTCTATGTTCAAGTTTGCATAGTTTATATTGTTATAAAATCAAGCTCGTTATCTGTTGTTTTTTTGTAGTGTCAAATCAGTTCTTAAGCCTATCCATGGACTTTTTATTTCAGCTACTGTATTTTTCAACTACAAATGTTGCATTTGATTATTTCACATGTTTCCTATTGCTTTGCCTATATACACTTATAGGAGTGTATTTATTATGCTAACATTTTAAATATATATTTTGGTAGTTATTTTTCAATTTATATGCTAATTCCATCATGCCTTTTAATTGTGGGCCTATTTCCTTTGTCTGCTTTTGCCCACCTGCTTTAGGGTCATAACTTCTTGCTTTTCCATATTTCTAACTTTTAATTGAATGCTTGACTTCCTGAATTTTTTTTCTTTTGACCTTCTGAATTTTGAGCTGTTCAGTAGTAGATTTTGTTTTCTTTCTTTGAGTATTGCCTTATTCTGTTTTACTAACAGTTAATCATTTGTAGGTAGCTTGATTATTGCTGTTTTAATGCATTTTTAGAGCTCTAATTCTAGGACGTGTTTAGCCCAACTCCTAAGAATGTCAATAGATACATTCAGAGTCACTCTAGCTAATTTCGCCATGAAAGCTTTCTAGATGGTTGCCCTTTCAATCTACTCCTTGTTGCATGTTTTTAAGTAAGTGGAGATGACATTTATTTGCATTCTCTTCACAGCAGCATGACCAACCCTCTGCTGTTAGTGAAGACGTCAGTTTAGTCCTGCTTTTCCTGTGGACAGATTTGATCTTGTGTGTAATTATTGGAATGGTGTTAGAATTGTTATATCTAGGCATTGATACTTCATATCTTTTCCCACCATTCTTTTCATGAATCCCAGAATTCCACCAACTTCATTGTTCCACAATTAGAAAGATTAAAATACCAACATTTGCTAAGAATAGTAAGAGCCTGGTTAACATTCACAGCAAGGATTCAATAATTAATATATTTTTTCCTGAAAGCATATTTAGACAGGTTCTACAGATCCGGGAGTGATAGTAAATTGGGAAGAACTAGGGAAGGATTAACTGTGCCACATAGGTAGGAAATCTTCAGAGGAGAAAGATTAGAAATACAAAGGCACTCTTCTCTCTTGCTTCCATTTGTTTTCTTATGTTGGGCACACACTGGGAAAAAATGCCGGGTTATCTTTCTCTCATATTAACTGTTAAAGTCATACTACAAGAATTATTTTCTTAATTCAGGATTTTGTGTTCCTTTCTCTTATGCATATATTGATTAGACCTCCAAAATCTGCCTTTTATACCTTTTTACAAAGAAGCTTTCATAGGGTGTTATTTTATAATACTTTCTTCTTTTGAAGTTATTGGCTGTGGCATTTTTTTTTTTGATTATACAACGTTTAAGAAATTATTTTTTCCTCACTTAAATACCCGCTCTAAGAACTCTAGAGCCAAGCCATGTGTATATCCTGCCTCTTGTGTTTCTCTACAGATGGTTTTGCTTCCAGTCGCTGAGGAAATGTGAAAAGGCTCTCTGACTGACAAGGTTACCTAATCATCACTAGCAATCAAAGAATTTAAATGTCAGTGCACTTGCTCACATAGTTCCAGCTGCTAAGACAACTAGGATGACTTTGCTTGAGTGCTAAGTTTTTCTTTCCTCTGACCTTCAAACTATAAACATTTGAAAACCACTGGAGACTTGAAAGCTGGGATTTCCCCCCAGGAAGTTCCTTAATCAAACTCATTCAGTCTGTTTATACCTATGCTAGTTGAACCACTTGCTGTGTTCCCTTCAAAACCCATATTCTCTTAAGGTGCTCTCTCTCCCTTTAAAAGTTGGTTGAGTTCTTACAACTTGAGTAGGAAATAACTGCCTTTATTTTCTAATTAAATGGCAAATTTAGTTCAATTTTCTTCAGCAAATATATATGAAATTCAGCATAATATATCACATTGGCCTAAGATATGTACTGAGGCAGGTATATTGAAGCATCCTTTTCTAGGTTAGTCATGTTTCTATTGTTTTAAGGACATTATGAGCCTTCTGGAAGGAATAAGGCTGACCAGATCAGCCTGATATCCTCTGTTCAAGCTGACAATCAGATAGTTTGTATACAATCACCAGTCATAACCTTTTAAATTAGTGTATTAGATGTGCAAATACATCATATTAAAAGGAAAGAGAATTAAGGGACATAACTTGGCTTTGTTTGGTAAAAATGGATAATTTGAGGTCTCCTTATGTTGAATCATTAAAATTGAAGTTTATTTTAAAACTTGGAGAACCTATGATAATGTTACACTGTGAACTGAAAAAACAAATCCTAACAGTAGAGCAATATGTGTAGAGTCATATTGGTATGGTAATCACAGTATAGTTACCATAAAAATATCCAACTGAGAGCATATCTGATAGGGAAAGAAGGCAGTGAATATAATTTCTGTTTTGGCAAGCAGGCATAAAATGAGACATTTTAGATCCACCTAAGACTTCTACCTGCCCTAAAATAAGATTAACAGCAACAGGAAAACAGTTCCCACCCAAGCTGAACGCTGTCCTCACAGCAATCACCCTGACACACCTACATATTTGGAGGTGACTACCACTACTTAGAAACAGATAACCCAATGTAGCAAATGAAGAGAAAGCAACTAGAACGTCACAGATTGAGTGATGGCACTAACAGAAGGACACACCTACATATTTGGAGGTGACTACCACTCCTTAGAAACAGATAACCCAATGTAGCAAATGAAGAGAAAGCAACTAGAACGTCACAGATTGAGTGATGGCACTAACAGAAGGAGAGTGACGCCATATTGCAGGAGAGAAGACTCGGATTATTTCTAAATCATTGCTTCTTTACACAGGTTCTATTTTTTATTGATTTGTGAATTAATACAGTACCTGGTATAAAGTCATATAGGCTTCAAGATATATGTTTATTTTACAAGAGTATGTATTCCTGAAGACCCAGAATAGTGTTTGACAATTATGGGCCTCAATAATTAATTCTACCTGTTTCTCATTAACAGCATCACCTTTCCTTATCTCACCTAGAGATACCCAACCATATTCTCTTTTACAGGCATAAAGTCCATTAACACACATCATGTGGATGATAAGTTTTTTTTCCTCGAGAGAGAAATGAAAACTTTTGAAACTGTAAACTGATAGTTAATCTTTTATTCCCCATAAGTTGCAAGAGATATTACAATCTGTTTCAAAAGTTAATTTCAGAGCTTCTGTTTCCAGTATGGCTGAGTAAGCTCCTATTGCATCATTTCTGCCAAAGAAAAGTACTATATACTCGGGGGAAAATATAGAGAGCAGGCAGAAGCTAGAAGAAAATACACATTTGTAGGAAAGAAAAGGTACTGGCTGGTTTCATAGAACTAAGGTTTTAGCCAGAGAACAAGCCAAATTCAGCACAATATGGAGCAGCTAGAATTTGAAAGAAAACAGTTTTTCTGGCATGAAGAAACAGTATGAAGTTTTAAGCAAACACAGTCACTGGGAAGTAAGAGGGAGCCTAGTAAAGGAGCAGTCCCGCTAGGGGAGCCCCAAATTCTGTGTGTATATACTGCCCACATCGCGGGCTGGCCCCAGCCAAGTGCAGATTCCAGGAACCACAAGCAAAAGCTGAACTTCTCCCCAAGAAAGGGAGTTTGCTATTTGAATCCATCTAAGTTAACAGCCCACTAACACAAATAAACAAACAAAATCAACACTCTTCAGAGAAATATAACATAATCTGAATCTCCTTAAAACTATTCACAGTCAACTGGATAGCATTCCAAATTCTCCAGTGTACTAAAGACAATGACAGGAAAACATAAACCATTCTCAAGAGAAAGTAGATGGAAGTTCTTGAGTTTGTAATTGAGGTTCAGATGTGACCAGGGGAAATAACGAGGAAAAAAACACCTCACAAAGATACGGTAGTTTGTGCTGGATGGTGTGACAGGCTAGAAAAATTGAGTTCTCACCCTTGTGGAGTAACAGGGAGTCTATTTCTTCTGAAGAGAAAGTGAGCTACATATGGAACAACCAAAAGGGTGGAATATGGTTTGCAAAAATTCCCATCTCTCTGTTATCTAAAGACATAGTAGATGTCCACCTCTTGGAACTTACTGTGGTTGGGTGGAACTATATGTTTAATTAGTAAATGATTAGTAGGCAAATTAATAAGTGTCATTTATGGAACATATTAATTACAACAATGTCAATTAAGGACAGAGCATTTAAGTGCAATGTAAGATCATTCATCCATATTTTTATTTTTCACTTTAAGCATAGCAAGTGTTAACATTCTCAACAGTGGAGGCTATTCTATTAGATTCCTAATGGATTACAATGAACAGAAGCCTTTTCCTAACCTTTGATGATAATATATAGTGAGAAACACATTTTTGTTATTTACAGATCAATAGTACTTATCAAATATCAAGTATTAGGTTTTGGATGTGGCTGGTTATTTTAATGAGCCATAGCATAGGCTGACCATTAAGTAAACATAGCCAAATATTTTTGTTTTCTCTGCTGGCTACCATTTCTTGGGATATCCTTGATCTTCCACACTTTCTGCTGAAACTTTGAACATCTTGCCAGTTTTCTGTCTGCTTCATCTGCTGCTCATGACCCTGTGTCTTTCATGAAATGCCTTCATGTTGAGTCTTTCTTATTCTAAATTCAAAGATTCTACTATTTCAAAGGTTTTCTTTTCACCTCCCTGAGACAAAAGTTCTTCGTCTGTAAATAAGGATAATAAAAGCTCTTACTCTAGAGAGGGGTTCCAGGGATTAATTAATGGGTATTAAGAAATCAGACATGCTTGTTGATGTTATCATCAGCATCAGATCACTATCAGCAGCAGCAGTATCTCTGCAATCTTATGGAACTAGTGGAAAAGCTTCAGATGATTTCTTCTTGTACCATGTTCAGGACTGTTGGATTACCTAGGTGTTTCCTTAGGCACCCCACTCACAGATTGTGATGACTCCACCCTCATTTAACCCATCTGTATTCTCTCTAGGTGATGCCTTGTAATGAAGACACACACCTTATCTATTCAAGGATACCTCCAAATTTCCATTCATACCCTGCCAATCTCTCTTTGAATCTGACTAAATGAATCAAAGTAGGAAATTGTAATTGTCTTAGAGACTTACTCTGTCTAAATTCTGGTCAAAACCCATCTGACTCTCACTCTTCCAAAACATTCCTGGAAGTCAAACTCTTTTCTCCTTTGGGTGAGAAAGTGATATTGTGTTATCAGGAATTTTTCACAACTTTTAGAGTTTGAGAACCACATCATCTGAGGCCTTCTGACTTTCATTCAAATGTGCCATGATCTGCTTTTTGAATTTAAAAGAAACACACCAAATAAAAATAGCATATCAAAATCACTCTCATATCTGTCAAGAGCTTCAAAAATATACATTGAAATTCAAAACTGAGAAATGAGTTCTTTAACATATTGGATTATCTCTTTTCTTTGGGTAAGAAATGTACTGGTTTCATGTGTGAGAAACCATGGACAAGAAAAAAAATGTGATAAAGTAAAACTTCAGTTTCAAATTTTCAGATTACATCTTGCAATACTAAGACTAGTAATGAGGTTGCTTTATAGCTAGGAAAATATTTAATAATCTATATCAGCACACTGACCTTGGCAGCATTAGTTGGGAAAACTACATGCTGACAAAAATGCCTGTCTAATACTCTTTGTTTCTAATCCATGGTGGGTGTATAACTTCAGTCTCATACATGCCGGATATAGGTAAAGTGTTTCTGACAACTCAGGGACAACTTTCCCTGTGTTCTGTCTTCCTTTTCTGAGAGGAAAAGGAAATGTAGTCTGCAATCATCAGTGGTTCTTGCCTCATTTCATTTGCTTGGTGGCTGATTACATATTTCTTGCCATGACCAATGCTATACCTCACCTTTTTTTTCTCTTCCCACACAGATGTGTGATCATTTCCTTTCCTAATTACTAACTTTATTTTACATATTATTGAAGTTATATATCTTAAATCTTGTATTAGACTCAGTAAATAGCTCCTTAGAGAGCTTTTTTATTTTCATCCTTGAATGTAGGCTGCATGCCTGTACGTTGATGACCCAGAAAGTCCCCGGATCCTACATTGACATTAAAAATGCTCAAATAGATTTGTCATCAGAATTTCCAAGCAATGTTAGTGAAAACATTTAGAAAATATTATGTAGTAATACAAAGCTTCTGCCGAGAAGACTTCCCCTTTTATTTTCTTTTTTGCCTAGCAATATAATATGAGTATATTTCAAAAATATGTCTAACAATTCAAATGTCTGTTATTAGCCTTTTGGTAACTTATAATATTTATATCATGAGTTTTCAAATTTCTGGATTCTCTTCAGTCAGGCTTCCCATCTAAATGGAATATTTTCATAGATAGGTCCTGTTGCAACTCATGAAAACTATACAAATCAACCTGGAAACTGCTCCTGTTGGCTCATCTATTATAATCCTGCATTTTTGATGATAGCTCAACTAAATTTTCTCATGGTTGAAAACACAACGACACAATGGCTTTCACAATATAACTGCAAAATTTTCCTTCCAATAGCTCTGTTGAGTTTCAAGATTAGAGGCAGAAGCCAGAGGAAAAGCTAGGATACCAATGTTTCAGTGGCATTTTGTGTCATAAAAATGAATTGTGTGTGCTTCAATGTCTATTAAAATAATAGCCCGGCTGTTATTTGCATACATTTCACAAATGGAGACAGAAAGCTTTAAACACATGAAATTAACAGAGTTAAAAATAATTCTCTGAATCAAGCCACTTAGCTACTGAACTGCTGTTGATTGAAAAAAAAAAAACAACATGTGATTTTTTTTTTCCTGCTTGGATTTAAAATTTATGAAAAAAAAAAAAATTCTGTGACTTGATGATAACCAGAACAAAGTTTTGGCAGCACATCTAGGGTTTGTAGAATTCACTCAACCAAGGTCAGACATGCAGAACTGTTAACAGAAAGAAATATAAGCTGATGAAAGGAGCTCACATTTTTTTTTTTTTCTTTTTGGCTGATACACGAAGCATTGCTCAGAGAAAGGGATAATCTAGTTCTTTCTTTAGATGTAGATATTCCAGAAAAGGAGACTTTCCCTTCCCATGAATCATCTCCTTTGATCAGCCTGATAAAAAGAGCTCTTACCCAGCAGGGGTGGTTCAGAACCCCTGTCTCTGGGGACATAGTTCTGTGTGTATTTGTCTGAATAGAGAAGGCACCTTTATATAGGATATGACCAGTTTATTTAGAGACCACTACCGGCCCTTCAGTTCCACAAACACTGAATTACTCTTCCTCATCCCAGCTTCTTTGCATCCATTTCCCAATTCTAAATGTGGGTAAGTGACTGTGAGTAGGGAGTCAGGGTCATATACTGTCCCTACTGTATGGAATAGCAGAAAAGCAAGGACAGGGCATTGCTTCTTCCATTGAGGAAGACGGGATCTGCTGCCACCCAAGTTCATAGCACACAAAGTTCTCCATACATCAGAAGGAATTCAGATACTCAGCAGCCCCCTTCCCCAAAATGACAGGTGTCAAGGAAGGACGTTAAGAAAACAAGCTCTGAAATGAATCGAACTTAGGTTCAAATCCCAGCTCTGATACCACTTAAGTGTGTTATTCTAGGAAAATTAGGTGCCCTCTCTAAACACCAATTCTTCAACTAGGATAATGGGGAACACATCTTCCCTAATTAATGAAGTTATATTATGATTAAAATATGTAAGTAAAGTGCATGACACAGCATATACAGCATAATACAGTAGATGCTTAATAAATATCAGTGTTAATTGCTTACAATAATGCATTCGGTCTCTACTTTTAAGATTTTTAGGTGGGGTGTTGGGGATTGTGCTAAATGGTAAAAGAAAGCATAATGGCCAAGATGCTGAAAGAACTGCTAATAATTTGGGGAAGTTCATCCTTAAACTAGCTCCCTTCCACAAGGATCATATTCAAATAAAACAGAAAGGCTATTCTGGGCATGGATGATAGAAAATGCCTTAAAGTTAAAAACAAATCTGTTCCTTTCTCAAAGTATAAGGAGCAGCATTTGAACTGCTGCTGTATATCACAAAAATTTAGTGATAGATATTTACTACTGAAGATGGTCTGCCATAGTCAAGATCAGTCAGCTTTCACCTAGAAAAATGATATTGTAACCCAAATGAGGGCAGCCTTGGTGGTGATGGGGTGAGGGGGTGAGGGTGGAGGGACTGTGCACACAAGTGCAGCATATATGCCTCTCATTTTTTAAAACAAAATTAAGTTAAACATTCTATTTGTAAGCCTCATAATGGAAAGTGAAAAAAGCAAAGAATAGCTAAACTTCTAGTAAGTGAATTAAATCGCTTCTTCAATGTGGGTACTCTGGAGACTGGAAAAGAAATCAATATAGCTTTGCCAATGACATAACTGAAAATTTTCTGAGAACACCGTGATAACCCATGAAAAGCTTTTATTGTTCAAAAGCCAGTTAATGCTGTTACTATAATATTAAAAGCATCCATAAAGGATCAAATTCTGGCCTGACAACATGAGGAGCTGTACACATCTGCTTCCCAGTAAAACTGGTGAAAATCTTAAAAATAAACAAACCATTCAAAGCCTATGGAAATGGTCCTAAGGTGATGCAGCAAGTGAAGCAAGATGTATTCAAAGAAATCTGCAAAAATATTGTAAGAAAACCGGTGTCTGTGCTGTTTGAACCAAGGCTGCATCTTCCCTCCTCCCTCCCAGCTGATCTGCTTTTGTCTCTTTTATTTATTTGCATTTTCCAGGACTTTGTACAAATAAATTAATACACAATATACACTTTTGGGACAAGCTTCTTTAACTCAATGTGTTTATTTTGAGATACATTCACGCAAGCATCATTTGTTCATTCCTTTTCAATTGTTTCATAGTATTCATTATATACATATATACATTTTGTTTATACTTTCAAGGGGATATTTAGATTGCTTCTAGCTTTGGCAAATGTGAATAAAGCTTCTATTATTGCTTTTGTACAAATTTTTATGTGGCGATATATATCTATATCTATATATATATATATTTTTTTTTTTTCATTTTGCTTAGGTAAATTTATGGGAGTAAAATGACTGAGCCCATTAAGTAGTATACTTGTAGGTATATGTTAAACCTAAATTTTTTTCCCCAAAAATTATCCAAGTATTAATAGTTTTATTATTTTACATTTACATAATTAAGGATGACTATTTCAGTTACTCAAGATCCTTGCCAATGTTTACATTTTGTTTTCAGTCTTTTAAAAATTTTAGCCATTCTAGTGGGTGTATGTTGCATGGTGGCATTAAATGGTTTCCCTTGATGGCTAATTATGTTAATTTTATGTGCTAATTGGCCATTTATATCTCTTCTTTAGAAAGAGTGTGTTAAAATACTTCATCATTTTGTAAATTGGTTGTTTGTCATCTTATTATTGGGTTGTAGGAGTTTTGTTTTATTTTTTGATTTTACCTATTCATGATACAAGTCCTTTGAAATATGTGTTGCAAATATTTCCTTAAGTTTCTAGCTTTCATTTTTTAATGATACATTTCAAAGAAAAAATCTTTTTAATATTTTAAAATTTCAATTCATGCATATTTGTCCTACATATATTTTTCAATGATTTCACCGCATTTTCTTCTAGAAGATGTATGGCTTTTTATTTTATATATGTTACATAATCATAGGTCTAGCCATTGAATATAAGATAATAGTTGTTACTATTTCCTAATTGTATACTAAGTACTGGGCACCGTGCTAAAGTACATAAGGTATTGAAGGGATATAGAGAAGCTTAGAAAAGAAAATTATCAGATAATCCTTTCCCGGAAGGTCATATCTAAGCTGAATAATTAAAGAGAAATGGAATTTAAACAGAGAAGACTATGGGAAGATTAAGTATTAGGCATAGTAAACACTAGATGCAAAGGCTAAGAGATGAGAAAGCATGGTAAGTGCTGGTAAAAGCAATTTTAACTTGATTAAATCTTAGCATACAAGGGAGTGTAAGCTGAGAGACAAGTCTGAATGATTAGCAAAGGATAGATCACAAAGAGTCTTAACACCCTGTGCTTTGGAGTAGACTTTACTGAGGGCAATGAGGAACCACTAAAATTTCCCTGATGTTTCGATCAGGGAAAGGCTCTGATATGTTATCAGTTAGGGAAAAAGCACACAGGCTGTTAAAAATGGATTTGAAACAGAATAATAGTTAAAGGGTTGCTCTAATAATCAATGAGTGGGAAGACGGGAGACTTGGAATGAGATATCAAGATAATTTTGAGAGACATCAAGAAGACCAAATCTGCTGAATTTAGTCATTGACTTAATAGGTTTGTGAGGCAAAATGATGAATAAAAATTGGTGTGTAGGCATTTGGCTTCATCAAATGTGGGAATGTTTCTAATGTCCACCAATATAGAAAGCAAAGAATAAAACATACATCTAGGAGGAAAATTTCCATTGCTTTACCATGTTTGAGATAGCAATGAAATATCTTAGCGGAGATGCTGATTAAATACTTGATTGTATAGGTACGTGTAGATTTAGGGGGTCTTAAACATCAGTGGTGTGTGATTCAATAAGAGAGCATGTGACTATATGTGAAGACTTTAGTGCCCCATTGCTTGAGCTGCAGAGAATTCTGAAGTTACATAGATGACATTAATTTGGTAATAAATACCAGGTACCAAAAAAATGTGTACAAGTGGACATTTTCGTCAACGTGGCTCAAGCAGTAGCCCACTGTCATCAGAAGGGTCTGGACGCTGCCGGGAACCACTTTGAGCACCTCTTGTCATTGCAGAAGTCAAACATGACTTGCATTCATCTTCTATTATTGGTGCATATTCAGTATTACAATTTGATACAGTTTTCCTATCTTAAAATGTGGATACGTTTGCTTGGCACCGTCTGTATTTACTTGTCTGTTCACACCTGCTTTACGAGACTGTGGTTGTGAGTCAGAACTATGTCCCAAGTCAGGAAACATAACAGGTATTGGTTATTATTTATGGCACAAATAAACAAACAATGAATGAATGAATGAATGAAGAAACAGATTTTATTTGCAATTTAGAAAAATTGCATACCAACCCTTTTATAAACTACAATAAAAATAAAGAACTGAGAGCTTCTTTGGTTATTACGAAAAACAAAATTGCTATACAATTTCTTAACTCTGGATTTGTGTACCCACCTATTTGCAGACTAGAAATCTACTTTCCTTCGTATATGAATGAATGAGATGTGAAGATTTCAAAATGCCTTTCTTATAACCTAGCCTCAAAAGCCCCAAAATATCATTTCATCTATTTTTTATTAGTTAAGTCACTAATATCATATCTATTTATTGTGAATCCAATAAAATGTAGTCCTGAAATATACAGAAAAAGGAAATGGCATTATATGGGTAACAGGCATTATGGTAATTCTAAAAAGGGGTTTCCTGGCCTCTGTGGCAGCTTCTTCTGAAAGACCAGTAAGTAGCATGTTTGTCCCTGACTCAACAATGCACATTTTAGTAAGTGATTATTTCAGCTAAAAAAAAATACTACAAGTCACATTTAAAATTCACTATAACACATAATGCAGTATATAGATGTCGTGTTATGGAAATGTACACTTGAAATGTATATAATTTTACTAACCAATGTCACCCAATTAATTTAATAAAAATCAATTAAAAAGAAAAAAAAATCACTGTACTATTTCTTATTGATTTAATGGTGTATGATAAATACAGTGTGGAGAGGCTCAGGTTAATTGTTTTAGAATTATATTCATATGCTAAAAAAATAGGTCTGCAAAAGGAAACTTCACTCTCAGTGTTCTAATTCATGCCCAAGAAAATGACCTAGTACAGTGAATGTATTATATTTAGAAGTGAATACCTATCTGTAAAACTGATAAATGAAAAATAATTACATGAATGAAGAAATTATATGGAAGAGCTGGAGCACACCAGGCCAGATAGTAGCAATCAAAATGGTCCATAATCCTCCTTTTAATATTTTATACTCAAGAAATAAATGTATGCTAAGCTTATACAATTTTTAACAACCCTCTATCATGTATCTTCTGACTTTCTCTACCACAAGGATAAGGTGACTTTCAGTAAGTAGTTTGTGGTGATTCATAACCCAGTGCTACTCAAAATATAGTCCATGACTACACCAGTCCTCAAAACTAGATTTCCAGTCTGCAATGAGGTACACAAACCCAGAGTTAAGAAATTGTATAGCAACTTTTTTTTTAATAATAACCAAAGAAGCTACCAGTTCTTTATTTTTATTGTAATTTATAAAAGGGTTGGTATGCAATTTTTTTAAATTGCAAATAAAATCTGTTTCTTCACCACAGACAACTTGAAAAGCAATGCATCTAGTCCATATTTTATACATTAAATGCCCTCTTGTCTTTTGACACTAGTGGAACTTGTTCTTATGGTTCTGAAACAACACATGCACTCAATAACTTGCCATTATGGTATTTCCATGTTAGTACAACATAATTTTGTTTCTATTCTTTATAATTAATGCTAGTTACCCTACAGCTTCTTCATTGAAAACACATTCGTATTATCACCATTTTTTTTTAGAATAATGCAATAAAGACTCTTCCACATATATCTTTATACATATATATGAACTGTACTTAGGATAGATTTGTAGAAGAGTAATTAGCAGCTCACTATACGTGCATAATTAAAAGTCAACCCTATAATGACCACTGTCCTTCCAAAAATGTTAATTAAATGCCTTTGTTTTTCAATTATGGCTGTGATAAACCAGTTTGCAGCAAAGCAAACTTCCACCAGAAACTGCTAGAAAACTAATACAGTTTTAAAAATCTGATGGAAAGCACTGAAGAAGGAAGGATCAAGGCAGCCAGAGAATTCAGGAGGTCTTTTCATTTCTCTGAGGACACCCAGAGGATAAGAAGCTGGGGATTTCTCACATTATCCAATTGCTTTTCTTCTTGAAATATTACCTGACTCCCCAACAGAACGAGTACAATACATATTTGATTCTTTCCTAGCACTCATGGTTTTCAGTCAGAATAAGGACCACTGTTCCCAAAGCCCATTGGAGAAGAGAATAGAGCTGCATCCAGAGTCAGCCACTTACTAGCTCTTGAAGAATTGGTCAGTTTTCTTCAACTCTTGGAATCTCATCTTTCTTCCTTGAAAAAAAAGTGAACACGAGCATCTAACTTGCAAAAGTATTAGGAAGAAATATGAGATATTAAGTTTTAAGAGTTTTTAGCCCCAGAATAGTGGTCACTCAGACATTAATCTACTTCCTCATCAATTTTCTAATTTCCTTGGACTTCGTGCAAAATGATTTTCGGCCTTCTTTCCCTCTGCAGGGCAGTGAACTGGACGTGGTCACTTTATTATTGCAACTGCTTAGCGGGGAGATAAGGTAAATGCCTGCCAGGCTTGGTTGCTTTCCCTACAGGAAGTGTGCTTACTCATTCTTAGTGGGGAGCCCATTTCCTGGGTCAATAATGGATTCAGTTCCCCCTGGGCTGAGTGTATCGCCACAGGTCTGAGGCAGTTTGAGCCTCGATGCTTGTAGTTCAATTTAGTGCTTTCATGCTCTGATTCCAGGAGGCGAGGTTGCTTATTTTTTACTTTGTAATCTGAGATTGTGGAGGAGGGAATATACACACATCTAGGACAGTTAAAAAATACTTATGCTCATGTGTGTGCGATTGGTGATACATGGCAGACATTTTCCCAGCCCTCACAACTGTGAGGACAGTGGGGAGTTTCAGGGGTGTCTATAAGCCCCCTTATTATTTCCTACCCAGGAGAGCACATTGCCCATGTGTTTTGCAAGTCTGTATCTTCAGCTAAAACCTTTAGGTAACCAAAGGTTTAGGGTACTGAGATAATCTGCATCTGTTCCCCAAGAACCTGACAGCCCACAGCCAATGCCTCTAGCCCATCCCTAGGCAAGTAATTGTCTTTTTGTTTTTTAAATTTTATTGGGGAACAGCCATGGTCATTGGTTACATGTTGCTTTCATGATACAATGGCATAGTTGACTTTTAAGGAGGGCACAGCTCACAGTGGCCCATGCAGGGATTGAACTGGCAATCTTGGTGTTATCAGCACTAACCAACTGAACTAACCGGTTTGACTTGTGAGTTGCATTGCAAACAACATCTGCATGGTTAGTCTTTTGTGCAGAGACTTATTGAAGGGCCCTAGGGTCACTCAATCATTAGTAAAATTATTTGGTCCATTTTTAGTGGCTGCATCTATAGGCCTGTCATTTTCTTTAATGTGTCCCTTGTCATACAGTCCCTCCACCATCAACTCTCTAAAAACAACTGGGCATTTTCCATTCCTTTGAATACCACCTTTCATCCTCACCTTATTCCAGAGAATCACAATACTTACCAGCCTGACCTAAGAAGTCTCAACCAAAATTCCCATGTTCCATCAGCAGATTTGAAATACAAAGTTCTTTTTTATTTGAAAATGTGTGCTGCACCTAATGTCAAATAACCACATTTCAATCACTTTGCTAGTAAATAGTATCTGACATGCTTTCAGGGAAAAAAAGAGGGGATCAGGTGGGGTGCCACTTTCTTTTCCAAATCTTTCCTTTGTTACTCTGATTGCTTTGTGTCTTAACTGCCCATGTTCTCCAGCAGAGCTGCCCTTAAGGATATCTGTTTGGTTTGTTTTGAAGTGAGGATGGCACTATGGATATAATGGCATTATGAAGTCCTGTAGCAGAGGAGGGACTTTTGGCAAAGGAAAAACATAATCCCAAATATACCCTCTTTTGAATTCTGAGAAATACTTCCCCAAATAAAGGATGGAACTGGAATACTGAAATCATTTGAAAATATTCTAAGTCAAAATATGAAGGATAATATAGTATGAATGTTGCTGTATCTAAGTTATTTAGCCCTCATTGTCATCTGAGACACAGTTGGTTTATTTTTGAGAAGTATGGACACAGCACATGAGCGGACACAGAGCAGACTGCTCCCCGAAATTCCAACATTTCCACCTAAGAGCAATTTGAAAAATGCTGGGTGTCTCTATGACTTAATTTCTGCATTTATTTACAACATAAGGCTGCTTAGTTAATACATGTAAAGTACAAGAAAATCACAGTACCTGGCACTGAATAAGGGTTCAATAATTATTAGATATGATTTAGCAAAAAATGTGATACTACAGAATTCATTGATCATAAGAATATCATTCAGATCATTGACATTAGTCATTTAAATATGATTCACATTGTAAATTATTTTGAGTTTTGTTTTTGTTTTGTTTTGTTTTTTCAAATTAAGGTACTGTATGGAAAAGCAAGGTAGATATGGGAAAGATGCAGGAAAACTAATACACTGTAATGAGTTTCTGTGCTTGAATGTCACAACATTAGTGCTAGTAGTAGTGTTGTAGCTTTTACCTATTACATTCTCTATCATTTGCCTAACACAATTGTTTTTCCTTTGAAAAAGTGCAATGCACAGATGTATAATTATATGATGCATTGAAACAATTATTGTTGCAAAATGGTTTATTTCTGTGGCCATTTTTCCTTCAGAAATAACTATGAAACTATAATATGTAGGAAAATGTTCTTTGGGCCTTTTGATTTGAGGCATAGCCTCATTGAAACTTTTGACAATATCAGTGTGTCTATAATTTCTTTCAAGATTCATATTTCAGTTGACAATGCCAAAGAAACTTCATTTTCTCCTGACAGGCTTGTTGTTACACATTTTATTTTATCAGAATTTTTGTAAGGCGATGTACTGCTCGGTAACAAATTTTAGCATATGGACATATGTGTGGCATTGAGCTGTTGATAGCAGTGATTTTTATTAGTGCCTAAGGAATTTGTGTTAAGCCAAGGTATCCTTCCCTCTTATTTCTTAGACTCTAAAAGTCCAGAATATTTCATATGATTTTAACAATTGTAAATAACAAGATGAAATATTTTTACTGCATAAAAGGACAACAGGAGAATTACGTGTTTTGTATATATGTGTATGCCTATATGTGTCTATATATTTACATATGAAATATACTTCATGTGTATATGTGTCTATGGATATATATAGATGAAACATGCTTCAGGAAGTTGCACAAAGTATGTGCATGCATCCTGATAAATTTTCACAAAGTGAACAAATCTTGTAGAAATTACCCAGATTAACAAACAGATCTTACCCAGTGTGTACAAATTCCTCCCAAGCTCCCTTCCAGTCACCAGCCTCCAAAGGTAACAGCAATCCGAGTTTGTAACATCACCGATTCATTCAAGTTTTTCTCAGAACGCTTCTGTTTTCTTTCCACTCTCTGAAGCTTCAGAATTTGCATGCGCCCAAGTTGGCACAGGCGCTCAACACCCCTCACTTTCCAGCTGTGTTCCTTCCTTTAAGGTGACCAGAGCTCCGCCAGTTTCCTGGTCCCAGAGTGCTTCTCTGCTGGGGGCAAAGCGCAGATGGGCAGCCTCTGGCTCTCCACGCTCAAATCAGCGAATGCTCTCTGAGAAACGTCACTATAGAAAGCCGGGTGACCTCTCCGCCATTCTCCCCTCCCAAGCACCTTTCACCCCTCTGCTCACTATTTCTTCAATAGCTCTCAGATGCCATCAGCACTTGATGAACTGTGTTCTATCCAGATTTTTTTCGGTTGTTCTTCATGGGAGCATTGTTTTCTTACAAGATCCTCTATCTTACCCAGAAAACTATATATATGTGTGTGTGTGTGTATATATATATATATATATATATATATATACACACACACATACACACACACACACACACACACACACACAATCTTGAGACCTACATTGTATTTCACAGTATGAATATTCATTTATGGTTGTCTTTAGAACCTGCAATAATATTGAAGATAAACTAATTTAAAGAGCAAGTAATTAACTCAGCCTTCTCTGAAATAATTAACTGAAATATTAGGATAGGCAAGGAAAGGCTGTTGAGAAAATATTGATTGTGCTTGGTTCTTAAATAGAGATGAAGTAAAATCCCCATTTTCTTTATCCACGGCAAGTAAAATATACATCATATTGCGCTAACAAACGTCAGTGCCCGCCCGAGTGTATCTCTCTGGAGTTAAGGCAGCACTCCCTGAAGGTAAGGTGCAGCTATCAGCCAAGATTTTAATGTGCATACCTATATCGGAGCTTTGGTAGAGCTCTATTTAATTTTAGCATTCAGATCTTTAAAAAATGAGATATCACCTCACACCTGTCATAATGGCTATTACCAAAAGACAACAAACAACAAGTGTTGGAGAGGATGTGGAGAAAAGGGAACCCTGGTGCTCTGTTGGTAGGAATGTAAATTGGCGCTGCCATAATGAAAACCAATATGGAGGTTCCACAAAAACTAAAAAATAAAACTGCTGTATGATCTAGCAATTTCACTTCTGGCTATTTATCTAAAGAAAATGAAGCCACTAACTCAAAAATGTATATGTGCACCTCCATGTTCATTGCAGCATTATTTACAATAGCCAGGATATGAAAACAACCTGTGACCATCGACGATTAAATGGGTAAGGACAATGTGGTACATATAGTGGCATATTATTCAGCCATAAAAAGAATGAAACCTTACTATCTGTGACAACATGAACACAACTTGAGGGCATTATACTAAGTGACTGAGTCAGGCAGAGAAAGACAAATACCATATGTTCCCTCTTATACCTATACGGAATCTAAAACAAGAAACGAAAACAAAAACAAAAAAAGAAAGAAAGAAAATCCAAGATTGTATATGCAGAGAACACACATTGGGGTGTGGGAAAAAGGGAGCCTAAAGGTACACACTTCCAGTTTTGAAATAAATAAGTCCCTGGAATATAATGTACAACACGGAGACTCTGGTGAATAACACTGTATTAGCATATTCAAAAGTTGCTAAGAGCATGGATCTTAAAAGTTTGTATCATAAGAAAACCAACTGTGTAATTATATATGGTGATGGATGTTAAGTATACTTATTATGTTGGCCATTTTGCAATCTACAGAAATATTGAATCATTATGTTGGATATCTGAAACTATGTAAATTATACCTCAATAAAGTTAGAAAAATAAAGGCAGAAAGTAGAAAAAGTCTTAAGGACACCCACATTCCAGGATGTTCTTCCCTGAGCCTGTTAATTTCCAGGTAGAGCCATAACGCCCAGTCCGCATGTTCTGAGTACAGAGGAACATGTCACATGTGCAGCTGATGGCCTTGTTGCCAGTCAGCTCCACTCACACCCTTTTCTGGCTATGTAATAGTTGCTCTGGGCCTTGTATTTTTTTCTTTGCAAGCTAGCCGGATCTGAGCTTTGTTAATAGAGAGCCCTGTAGAGACATTGCGGGAGTGAAGGGTTCGGCATCCCTGTACTGTGTGGTCACGGTAGGCTCCTGGATGGCACATGGCTCCTAGGGCAGCTGTGACTCCTCCAGCACCTGCTCCTGCAATGTGAGCGGCTTCGCCAGCGTGCAGCTGCGGCAGCCCCAGGCTTCCTCCGTGCCCAGTGCCTGCAGCGCGAACGGCTTCCCTGGGACCTGGCCCTGGAAATGTTTGCACTTTCTCCAGCGCTGGGCTTCCACTGTGCACAGCAGCCAACAGCACCCAGTGGGCAGACACTTCCCAGAAATCCGGGGACTAGCCGTCCTGGTTTCCTCAGGACTGAGGGCATCCATGGCAGATGAGAATTTCTTTTTTCAAACTGGGACATTCTCAGACAAGTCATGACCAATTGGTCACCTTGTAGGCAAATGCCCTGCCCTGATGTGACATGTCCCCCTGAAGCTTCTCCTGGAACCCCAGAGGGCACTCTCAGGTTCTGCCAGCATGGCCCATCAGGGACTTCTTTGCCACACAGGGGACCACAGCTGGGATCTCCCCAAGGTTCGGATCAGGGCTTGGGGGTTGGGGTGGGGGCCCTTCCTTGGGCACATGGTCCCAGCCAAGGCAGAGAGATTGCTCCTTTTATCTGCTACACCTATATTGTTTAGGATTCTCTTTATTTCTTAGGAGCCAATCTTAGTACTCTAATTTCCTGTTATTGGTAATATTTTTTTTTTTGAGGGCAGTGTCACTGGCCCTCATCTGTGGGACCCGAACCGGGGCCGCTGGCTTCCCAAGCCAGCACTTAACCACCGTGCCACTCAACCAGTCCTTAGTAATAATTCTTTATATGACATCTTACCCATTCAGATTTCTGGGCTGTTTCTGTTTTCTCTCTGTACCCTGACTGGTACATTCATTTTTCAACTAGCACAAAAACAGGTCCTGGACAGAGGGTGTGCCAAATACATATTTGTTAATGTATTAACGTATATATTATGCTAGTATGAAAATTTTACTACTACCTCTCTCACAGAATTGGACAATAAAAATCCGTTAAAAAACATTTTTTCATAAACAGGTAGTTTTTCTGAACACATGAGTTTACACTGGAGAGAATGCAAAAGATAAGGGATTATACATTAAATTTTTCCACCCTAGTACATTCCAGAAGTACGATGGTGATGATAAAATTTTGGTCTAAGTCTGAAATCATACAATATCCTGCCTGGTTATATTGGGGAATGAAGGCTTCAAAAATTTATGGTTGTCGATAATACTTTAGAGGATAAAATAAAGAGCAATTTTCTAATTATTAGAATTTATGGCCTTTTTGAAATATGTCAGGTTCACAGGACTTGAAATGAGACTGACATTTTCAAAGCAGAAGTGCAGGATGGGAACATCATGAGGGTGGGGGCTGATTACAACATCACGGCCTGGGCAATATCACCCTGTCAGGTAAAGTTTCAGGATTAGAATATTATCACACAAACAGGTCATACTGATCAAAGACCCTCAATGCTCTGGCTGATTTACTTGCCACCTAGAAGATATACTAACTCCTTTAGATTCATAATTGACCTTGTGTTTCTTAATAAGGAGAACTACATTGACTTTTTTTTTCTTTCTTTTTTTTTTTTTTGGCTCTAGCACTAATGATGGATGGCTCCCTATTGTTTGAGATACTGCAATGGTCTGCTGTTTATTTTGGGAACCTCTCTTGATTTATTACCACATTCATGTTCCCTCTTCTTGTTTCCGAGACTATGATTCTTCGTTTATCCTATACTTCAGAGATGACTGTCCTTTGTTGCCCATTATCTTGAAAACCATCATTTCATAACTTTGGTCCAGTTTTGCATTGGATCAAGTGAGAGAATACATCTGGTCCCTGTCCTTCAGCCTTATTTATGAGCTACTAAAGACTTCTGACTATAATTATATTAGCAGAGGGGCTGAACTGGGGCAGTCATTATGAATAATGACTTGATTCCCTTAGATTCAACCACGTTCCCACAGAAATAGTGATGTGATCTGACTAATGATTGAGAGTTCAAATCAAGTGTAAGGAATGGTTAGTGAAACTTTTTTTAAAGCAAGTTTTTCTTTTGTTTTTATTAAATTTATTGGGATGACAATGGTTAGTAAAGTTACATAGGTTTCAGGTGTACAATTCTGTAATACATCATCTATATATCACGTTGTGTGTTCACCACCCAGAGTCAGTTCTCCTTCTATCACCTTATATTTGATTCCCCTTTACCCTCATCTATCACCCCCCTCCCCCCTTACCCTCTGGTAACCACTAAACTATTGTCTGTGTTTATGAGTTCATGTTTCTTTATTTGTTTGTCTTGTTCCTTTGTTGTTTTATATCCCACATATCAGTGAAATTATATGGTTCTCAACTTTTTCTGTCTGACTTATTTCACTTAGCATAATAATCTCAAGACCCATCCATGTTGTTGTAAATGGAGCTATTTCATCTATTCTAATAGCAGAAGAGTATCCCATTGTGTATATATACCACATCTTCTTTATTCAATCATTTACCGAAGGACACTTGGGCTGTTTCAATGTCTAGGCCACTGTGAATAAAGTTGCAATGAACATTGGAGTATGAGTATATCTTTACAGATAAATGTTTTCAGATTTTGGGGGTAGATACCTGGGAGAGGGATTGCTGGGTCATATGATAATTCTATTCTTAATTTTTTGAGGAACCTCCATACTGTTTTCTATAGTGGCTGTACCAATTTACAGATATATGAAAAAAATGCTTAACTTCACTATCTACTAGGGAGACGTAAATCAAAACCACAATGAGATATCACCTCCCACCTCTTAGAATGGCCATCAGCAACAAAGGCATATAATAACAAGTGTTGGAGGGGCTGTGGAAAAAAAGGCACCCTCATTCTCTGTTGGTGGGAATGTAAAGCAAGCATTTTCAATAACTATACTTGAAGCTTCTCCTACACAAAATAGGTAAATTTGCACTGAAGTTCCTGTCACCTGAAGAGGACCCTGCATTCCCCACTGAGGAGATGAAAAAGTGGGTTCAGGGTCCACCCTCAGTTGAGCTCTCAGAATTGTGAAGCTTAGCATCATTAGGCATTTTCAGAAGTTCCTTGTTTAATGTGATTCTGACTTTTTTGTCATATCTTAAAAATCAAAAAAAGGGGGGAAAAGTGGTTTTCTTGCTGTGTTCTTTATTGGTTAAGATTTGTATGAACAGTGTAATGTTGCTATCAGATGAGTTGTGTTGCCAGACAGTTTTGAGATAAGATTGTGAAGGAGAACATAGCCAGATCTTCAGTAACTTGAAAGACTTAACAAGGAAGTTTTACTTTATTGCTTAGGGATGGCAGGCTGTGATACCACCTGAGGAGAGAAATTGGAACATCAGAACTGTGTTTGGAAAGATAAATTTGACACCTATCTCTTCATGTTTATCACCTTTCCAAAACCAAATAAGATGCCCTAAATTTACTTTTCTTCAGAGAAAGGAATAACTTATATCATAAATCTTAGCAAATGAAACCTTGAAAAGACAGCTATTTGATAAATACTTCTGCTAATGCATTTCACATTTTTTTCCCATATTAAAGGTATGCATCTTTGGAAATGCCACAAATGGTGTAGTCTGCGTATTCAATGTGAGTTTTCTCTTTTAGGCACCTGAATTTTCCCCCAAGTTCATAGCTGGAGTCAGGCATTCGATTTGTAAGCTTTTCAAATGTTCTGATACAATTGTGGCAAAGTTTCAGGTGGCAGCAAGCATAAGTGAAGCACAGACAATAATAACACATTTTTGAGAATTCAAAGTGTGTTTCTGATTTCACTGCCAAAGACTGAGTGGATAGAACATTATTATTTGGAAGTGACTATGAAGATATGTATTATGGAGGGCTGGGATAATTCAATTAAAATATAGTCATTAAAAGTCAGGACATATTTAAGAAATGTTTCCATTTATATAAACAGTGTTGATCACAAATCATTTGGCTTTACTTGTAATTGATGGATTGATGGACTACAACTGAATTCTTAGTCTAGTTGATACAGATACGTGTTTACTGTGTCCTGATGTTTGGGACATATTCTGTGTTCATTTCATCTTAAGCTAACTACATGTAGGATTCAGCCTTGGAAGACCACACTGTGCATGTGAAATAATATGATTTATTTCCCATCGTGAAGAAAGACATTGGAAAAACTAGAGCAAAATATGACTTTCAGAATTATATCATTTATAATAAACCTAGAGGTGGGAAATTTTATTTGACTTTTTCCTCTTGTTGGATAGATGAAAATACACTTGCAGGACTTAACTTCAAATGCTTCAGCATTGGATTTCTAGTCAGTGGCTTTAGCAAGTCAGCCCATCTTATTTCATATTATTATTGACCTGAAAATAAAAATCATAATCTCTATCCATAGTTGTTTTGGGGAATAAATCAAATAGGAGAACACAATTGCCTACCATGTGCTTATCTTATAATAGGTTTTGAAATACACTAGTTGGATCGGATTCAATTTGAATCCTAGGTATGATTTGGTCTAAAACTTTAGTTTTACAAACTGATATTTACAAATTGATATTCTTGTTATATTGTGATGACAGAGTATTGGGATTTCCAGAATAGTTTGGTCCACAGTGACAATAGGAGAGAACAATGACAATGAAGATGATTTGAGGAAAGCCATTCATGACACATATAATACAAACTACATTACTCTGGTTATACATATATGATTGCTAAAATAAAGAATATGTGATACATAGATGATGTGTTACAGAATTGTATGCCTGAAACCTTTGTAACTTTACTAACCATTGTCACCCCAATAAACTTTAATTAAAAAGAGAACATAACAACAATAATAATAATAATATAACAAATACACTGATAACATAAGAACGTAGTGAGGAATTGCCTGAATACTAACATTTTCAAAGCCAGTTTTCTTAGGTGAAAATATGGACTGGATCATTGGCAAATAATATCAATAACGCTGTACATTCTTATACCTCCCTACACTCAGGAGCTGCATACACTATCTCATAGAAAGGTCAGGGGGTGACATTTGAGGTGAGATTTTTGGAGGCAGAGTGATTTTTCAATAAAGAGAAGATCTGTCAAAAGTCAGAGAACACAATAAGCAAAGTTAGGCATCAAACTATGAAAACTAATGGCATTTTCGGGAAAACGGTAACCTAGTTTTATAGTGCTATAGTCATAAAACAAATGCTCTTTGAATTTCTTGTATGCACTAGACACTCTATTAGGTAGCATTAGATGACTTTATGTACAATATATGCTTAAGAAAGGAATAGTAATTATGGATATCCCCAAAACAACTTGAAGTGTCTATCTATATTTATCTACCATATCAACAACATTTTTAATTTTTATTTCTTTCTCCAGTCATTGCACACAATGTAAAAATTACTACTTTGCTAAAAGATGGTAGCAATGTTTTTTGAGACAGTTTTTAAAAATTATTTTTCATACAGAAGTGTGATGACTTTCATGTGTCATATGTTTATTATTCAGTTCAAAATATTTTCTTGTTTACATTTTCATTTCTTCTTTGACCAATGGATTGTTCAGAAGTTTGTTGCTTTATTTCTAATCAGTTAGGTATTTTCTAGTTATCTTTTTTATTATTGACTACTAGCTTATTTTTACTGATGTTAGAGAATATATTTTATATAATATCTATCCTTTAAGATAGGTTAAGCCTTTTTTAATAAGCATGACTTATAGTCAATTTTGGTAAATGTTGCATGAACATCATAAAATAATATGATTCTACATTTATTGGGTACGGTGTTTAATATGTATCAATTAGGATAACTATATTAATTTTTATTATCAAGTTACTTTATAACATTTTAAAGCAAATTTAATATATCCTGAAGTTCTTTTGCATGTCTTATTTTTCTGTTCTTCTTGCAGTCTTGGAAGCAACTTTGTAACTACCTATATTCAGACTCTTTTTATAAAATACCTAGTATTATTTCAGTGTTTAGACTAGCCCCTGGCTGATATGACAATAAACTAATAACAGCAGAACATTTCTGTGTGTTCAGGGGCAGAGGTGAACTGAATGGATGTGGTCAGGGCAGAGACAGCTTCATGCTGCATGCTATTTTTATAATTTTAAGCACACTACTTCCTAAAATATAAATAAATTAAAAATTTGAATACAGTGAAACCTTGGATTGCAAGTAACGTGGTTTGCGAGTGTTCCCCAAGGCAAACAAACATTTCATTTTAATGTGGTAAACGAGCAATGTCTTGCAATATGAGTAGTTTGTGTCCACAACAAATTATGCATGCAACCAAGGTATTACTGTACATAGTAAATAGTAATAGTAAACATTGAATTACAATGTTTATAATGAATTACAGTTCAATAGTAAACCTAAGTTACAGTAGGTATACTTTTAACAAAATAACTTTGTTAAAATGAAAAAAAGAAAAGGTAAGAATGAATAGGTTTCTGGCAGTGTAAAATATTATTATGGCTTATTATAGTTTCTAATAAGTTGGCTAACTCTGTTTTCAATAAATACAGTAAGATGGCAGAGAAGTATCAATAGAATATTTATATTTAATAGCATTACATATAATAATTACACAGGCAAATGAAATTGCATAAATTCATCATCCTGATAAATTTGTAGTTGAACATTAGGCTGTTGCCTGGTACATTACAGTTTTCATGTGTTGTTCATAATCTAGCTATTTGTCTTGTGACTGGCCTGAACAGATACATTATAGTAAAATTAAAATTCCGTATTTGCCTTTCAAATTATTCAATATATTATTTAGGGATGAAATTGTACAACAGCTCTATTTTAAAACATTTCAGCAAACTAAAAATAGATAAAAATTATGGAAAATAGTATGAAAAATATTAATTTTACTACTTAGTAAATATATAAGTAGCAGCACATGTGTGTTTGTAATACTAGTCTGTTTTTCCTGTGTTTAAAATTATCCATCAGATAAAGTAAAAACCAAAGATGTGAGTTGTGTTTTGAAACACACCCACCACAATTATCACAGGGGTTTTTATGCGATTTCACATTAGCTATGAAAAAAAGTGAAAATGATTTGACATAACAGGTTCTTCAAGTGATGCAGCAATCTACAATAATTTATCCTGAGATTTTGAAAACAAAGGCAATAGAAACAAAATTCTATTGGCATTTTAAAATTCTATAGTTTTTCTTTGAGTCTTTTCTTATTTACCTATCATTGCAAATATTTTCTTATTATTCAGTTTTCCTTTTCAGAAACAAGAAAGCAATTTATCAAATAAGATTTTACAGCTTATTTGGAATGTTGCAAATACTCATATGAGCTAACACTTAGCAGTGATTTTTATTCACTAACTACTACTTTTAGTTACACCACAGGTATCAAATTGTTTAATATGTAGGACTAGGTCTTAATAAAATGATGTTGTTATCTCCATCTTAGAAGATTAGTGACTTGAGGCAATATATTGGACATCATGTGCGTGGTGTGGTTGCAGCACACTGACTGACCTCCTACATTGTCCCAACAGTTCATGAAATATTATTTCCATATGCACAGCCTTGTTAATGACGTGAAAGAAGTGAGAACATTTCAATTTCTAAATTAAGTAAAAAATTCCTACCCTAATTTTCATTGTTCTTTCCTATAATGTTTGTATTCAAGGAATAAAGTATTCACGTATGAGCTATTTAATTGAGTTATATTGATTTTGCTACCAAAAATGGCAGTAAAATTGTGAGTGAAGGATTCTTCAAAGAATACATTAGCTAAAACCCAGTTTTCAATGCATTATTAAATATTAGGGCAGAGAAACAGCCCTAACCATAATAGAAATGTTTCCCTTAATCATCTCTGATTCAGGAATATACAAAGAACTTCATTTTGAATATAGCTAATTACAATAGGATTTTGCTTTAATTACAGCTGTACTACAATAGTAAATGTCATCTTTATAAAATGTGTTTCAATTAACCATTTAGCACAAAATTTGCAGTTTCTATTGTATTTAGTTTCAGTTCTCCACAATTGGTATTTTATTAATTTAAAAGCCTTGTTAAAAAAACCCATAGATCAGAGATTGCAAATTCATGATGTGAGAACAGAATCTGGCCAGCAAATGTGTCTGGCCTGCGTAATTTTTTAATTCTTGATCATGTTTCATTAATGTTTTAAATAGAAAGATGTCCCATAAAAATCCAAATGTCTTCACCTCAATAAGAAAAATCAAATCTAAATAATATTTAATATTTACATAATGTTTAATTTGCAAGAAATAAAGGAAGGTAGATCCCCAATCTCAGTTAAGAAATGGGTAATTGAAATAAAGGATGTTTAAATTTCTTGAATGTCAATGTAGGAGATTTATAATATTGATTAATATACATATTATTATTTACATACAATTTTTTTTACATACAATTTTTAAATTTAGGTAATAAGTAGATATATACATGTGTTAAAATTTCTGGAGTAACCACGAATATTTTAGATATTAATTTATAATTTTCTAACAAGTAGAGGAAAAAATATATAATAAAACTCTAAAAGATTGAAAGTAAAAGGATGAAAAAGATATAAAGGCATGTGCTAAACAAATATTAAGCAAATTACCAAATGGTTCTTTAGTTGACATGCCTATTTGGAGGAAGGATAGTACTATTGATTTTATTAAATCCATTCTGAGTTTATTGAGTTTTGGAAATTATTGAAGATAGTCCTAGTAATGCAGTAAATTATTTGTCTTTGAAATTTCATGCTTTAGTTAAAATCGTCTCTTTAGCTTGGTAATTATGCATGAACACAATTATTGCTCCAAGTCTGCTCAGGGCAATCTGTCTCTTTTTATAGGTATTCCAACCATTTATTCCATAGTGCAAAATAGATATTCTCTCAGATTTCCTTTTCTGTAAAATCTTGACTGAAATATACACATATTTCATAGAGTTATTCAGCTCTGGTTTTCAGCCCAGAGATTTTCTCTTTTATCTCTCCTTTTATTTGGAGGAGTAGACATTTTGATGCTGCTTACTTTCAGTCTGTATTAACACAAGGTCAAATAAAATGCACAAGACAGCATTTAGTGCCTTGAATCCATAGTAACATCTAACAGGCATCCATCACCTAAAGCCTAAGAGGGTGACAGAATTTATTATCACTCTTTCTCAGACTTCAGCTTTATTTATTCTGTGAGCAGTCTAAAGAAAATAGCACAGTTAATGGTAATTCTGTGAAGAATCACTTTTCAATTATGTAGGAAACAATTTGTTAGTGTCAGAATGTGGAAGTAGAGGAAGTATAGCCTGCTTTAAATAACCATTTAAAAATTTAGATGACATGAGGAATCATTGTGGACATTAGCTTACCATACCCACAGTGAGGCTGCACTGCTCTAAGGAGCCAGGGTTTCTAGTGTGTGTCACCTGCCATAGCCAGGAGGAAACGTGGTGGACCGAACACTACACTCATTACAGGAACACAGGTCCTATCCCTACCATATATCATTTAATCTTCATTTTGTAGGAGGTGTTCACAATTACACCCATGTTTATATACACAGAAACTGGGAACTCAAATCACCCAACTTTCACAATTTTGGAAAACTTGAGTGATGGAGCCAGATCTGAGAAAAGTTTTACATGACGTATACTATATACCAATGAGAGTCATTCTGGACCTCTGTCTTCAGTGAAGTTGCAATTTAACTGAGAAGAGGAGATTTTAAAAAACGAAGAAGTATAACCTAGCAGAACAAATATAAACAAATTCAGAAAACATTAAGAGAAAAATAAATGAAGAGGGTCAAATATATGCATGGAAGGAGAACTGATTCTAGACGGTGAACACACAATGCAATATATAGAGGATGTATTACAGAACAGTATACTTGAAACCTGTATAATTTTACTAACCAATGCTGCCCCAATAAGAATAATAAATATTTTTAAAGAAGTATCTTGAACTAGTTGGTGATTTAATGCACCAATAAAGTCATGTGAATGTGGTGTATTAGTTTTCTATAACAAACCGCCACAAGTTTGGTGGCTTAAAACAATACAAACCCACTTTGCAGCTCTGTAGGTTTAATTCAAAAATAGGACCCACCAGGGTAAAAGCAAAATGTTGGTAGAGTTGCTTTGTTATTGGAGGCTCTGGGGAATAATCTGCTTCCAAGATCACTCTGATTTTGGCATCTGTAAGACTGGTCCCAATATTCTTTTAATTTTTAAATTTTTTGCAATTATAGTTGACATGCAATGTTATATTAGTTTCAGATATAGAGCAGAGTGATTAGGCATTTATACAATTTAAGAAGTGATCCCCCTGATAAATCCAGTATCCGCCTGGCACCAAACATAATTATTACAACATTATTGACCATATTCTCTATGCCGTACTTTACATCCCCATGACTATTTTGTAACTACCAATTTCTTAATCCCTTCCCCTTTCTACCCACCCCCTCACACCTCCCTCCTATCTGGCAACCATCATAGTGTTCTCTGTATCTATGAGTTAGTTTCTGTTTTGCTTGTGTATTTATTTTGAAATACAGATTATAATAAGAGATAAAGAAGGACCTAGTAATCCCAGTTCTGGGTATTTATCCAAAGAAACCCAAAACACTGCTTCAAATGGATATATATATATATATATATATATATATATATATATATATATATTATATATATATATATATATATATATATATATATATATATATATATATATTAGCATCATTTATAATAACAAAGATATGGAAGCAACTTGGGTGTCCATCAATGGATGAATGGATAAAGAAGAGGTAGTGCATATGTACGATGGAATATTAGTCATAAAGAAGAATGAAATCTTGCCATCTGTGACAACATGGATGGAACTAGAGGGTACTGTGCTGAGTGTAGTACGTCTGACAGTGAAAGACAAATGCCATATGATTTAACTTATATGTGCAATCTAAAGAACAAAATTAATGGTCCCAATATTCTTGTTGGCGGTCAGATTTCTACATCTGTAGGACTGAGATCCCAGTGTTTGTGATGGCATCACCAAGAATCCATCTTTGCTCCTACGTACTGCCTGTATCCTTCTCATGTTGCTCGTGACCTCCTAAAAATCCCTCTTTCTGATCCTTGCATATGGACCCTGCATCTCAGAGCCTGTGACAGCAATATCCAGTCCATCTCAATCTTGGAAACTCTATGACTTCCATTTCCTCATCGTCTCTCCTGCTTTTCTCCTCCACATCATCTCTCAGCCTGAGCAAGTTGTATGCTTTTAAGGACTCACTTGATTCGATTGGGTGCACTCATAATTCAGGATGATGGTCTTTGAGGATCCATGACATTAATTACATCTGCAAAGCCCTTTTTGCCATGGAAGAAAACAGATCCACATGTTTCAGGGATTAGGGCGTGGGCATCATTGAGATGAAGATGTGGGATATTATTCAGGCATATATGGTCAAGAGAAGGGAAAAGAAAGTTTCTAAAGGAAATGAGCACTGAAAGAGGTAGATTGGTTGATGAGAACTTCATGGAGAAAATAGCTATTGGGTGACAAATGATTTTGCAGCCCAGTCAATGGACCCATCACCATCTTTTGTTCATCAACCTTCCTTTTGTTGAAAAGGTATTTCATGAGATGGTGGTTGGGAAATACATGGGGAATCATTCGCCTGCTTTAATCGCCTTGTTTTATAAAGGAGAAAACTTGTATAGAAGACTAATGAGTTGTTCAAGTTTATACAAACATTAATTTGCAGAATAATGACTTAAATGGTTAAGGAAATAAAAATATGTGAAAATAAAATGGATACAAGCTTACAGGGACTTCCATTACAGAGCTTCCATTTGTAGGGTTGCTACATTTTCTCTCTCTCTCCCCATTTCCCTCCAGTAATAAAGGAGCCGAAGGCTTACAGGAGGCAGTTACAGATTCTCACTGTTGAAACTCTTCTTTATCTTCATTTCTCCAAGATTTGAACTTACGGTACCTGAGTCCTGAGTTGTCAAGTATCTAATCCTGTACTTCATGACATTTTACTTGGTTACTTTCTGTTGATGTTTACATTTGATTTTTTTTTTTTAATTGCACCACTTCTTCCAAAATAAAATAGCAAGCAACTTCACAATATAGGGAAGGCTCACTCTACCATATATTTAGTAATGTTTTTTACTTTTCAGAATAGTAAATATCTACCAACCCTTACAAACCAAGCTTATTTTACTGTCTTCAATTAGATTCCTTGCACATCAAACAAGAAGATTTTTATTTTAAATACTTCATTTGAAAGCATTTAAATGCATGTTCTACCACTTGCATTTTAATTATATCTTTCTTATGGCAGGCAGAAATTTATATTCTGATACTGAATATAATTTTCCCAAATTACAAAGTCTCCTTCTTTTTGAAGATGATAAATATGTGGGAATTGTAGACCACAGACCAGGGGCATAGATTTGATGCATCTGTGTTTATTTACTAGGTTAACATGCTTAGGTAGGTTATTTAACACCAATGAGCCTCAATTATCTCATCTGTGAAATGAGAATAATACACTCAGCCATAGGGATTAAACAAAATCACATATGTAAAAGCATCAGACACAAAACACTTGCTCATAGTATTGACTGTCTCTCCTGATGCTTCCATTTTAATTGTATATGTGCTTTCTGGGAAACTGATGGCAAGTTAAAAAGACACAATGAAGGAGAAACATAGATTCTAACTCACAGAGAATGTGTTAATAATCACTCATTGATGAGGCTTTGAAGACAATAGTGTAAAGAAAATATCACAGCAAATTTCAAAACCTTCCTACAATTCCCTGTGCTGTCTTGATAATTAGACATAGTCTCAGAATGCAGTTATACATTTTGTAAATGACTTGTGAATGTCAGCTAATCTTGTTTTAATTAGAGCAAATAAGACTGATGTGAGGGAACGTTTCAAACTCTAATGCTGAATTCCTTTCAAGTGTAAAGTGCAGTGGAAAAAAAAATACTTTTAAAAGTAAGGAAGGACACAATTATACATCATCGATCTCATGAAAGGCGAGGCATTTCTTTTTTGAAGCAGAAGGAAAATAAATAGTTTTTTAAAGTAAACAACTTCCCTTTGAGGAAGTGTATAAAGCCAAATTCCAAATTTATAAGCTTAGAGCACAAATAATGATCGTTATACTAACCATAATAACTAACGTACATTTAGGGTGTTCTGTGTTCTAGACATTGACTATGATGGCCTTAATGTCCTCAGCTTGACTATACTTTATACTTTAGCTTCTATGCTCTAACTTCCCTTTCCTCAGAGTATGTATTTTAGCAAAGTTGAAATTCCTAATTCTTTTGCTGTCCCTTTGAGATGTAAATCTTAAAAGCCCCTTGCTAGTTTTACAGGCCAAGACTGTTTTTCTCAAGGACCTGGAAGGGGGGGGGGCATCCTTTTTTTTTTTTTTTGATTTGTGCTATTTTTATTATTATTATTATTATTATTATTATTATTAATTACAGATATACAAAACAATGCAATAGTTGTCTTTTTCACCCCTTACAAAGTGACTCCCCCTCCTCCCTCTCCTGCTCCCCAACCCTGATATCATACATCTCTATTACAATTCCATTGACTCCAGCCCCACACTATATTCCACATCCCATGACTATATATGTGTTAAATTATAGTCAACATCTAATATTATTCAGCAGCAGCTTCAGATGTACAGTGCAGTGGTCAGGCCACTACACCTCCATGAAGTGGTCTCCCTGACAAGACATGAGTCCTTCTGATCCCCTAAAAAAATATTTACAACACTATTGATTATATTCCCTAAAGTGTCTCTTCTGTCTCTGCAGTAGTATTGTAGTTACCAGTTTGTGTTGCCTCGTCCCTTCCCCTTCTCCCTCATGCCCATCCCCGTCCTTTTGAAATGAAATGAAATCAAGGAAGAAAGCATCCCCATCTCCCAGTTTCTATGGGAAATGATGAGGGAGCAAAACTTCAGTGGGCACCTTGTTTCAAGCTGTAGAACACCCTCCCTTCACCAAGACATAAGAAAATTCACTTTTCCTCTGAGAAATGCCAATTAGCAAAGACAGGTGGCCTATCATCTCCCCCACTCCAGCTCTCAAAGCTCTCCCACCCTTTGCTTCTGTG
Source organism: Aselliscus stoliczkanus (assembly GCA_033961575.1). Classification (NCBI taxonomy): domain Eukaryota; kingdom Metazoa; phylum Chordata; class Mammalia; order Chiroptera; family Hipposideridae; genus Aselliscus; species Aselliscus stoliczkanus. The sequence goes on along the minus strand of CM066730.1, from coordinate 36,240,093 downwards.
CATTTTAGTTCAGACCAGGTTCTGGCCTCTCTCCCCTATTGCAATAGCCTTAGATAAAGTCTTCCTTACCTGTTTAACTTTGTCCACTGCATTCTTGCTTTGAACATGATATACTTGGTAATTTGCTAATGGTGCATGTAATTCCTCCACCCCAAAAAAATCCAATAATAATAACAATAATAATAATAATAATAACGATAATAATAAGAGCACATATACCTGGTTTGGGTAGTATTATATATGGAAAACCATTTGGGCAGTGATCACCAGAATCCTGGCTAATACAGTGAGGTTAGGCTACGCAATCCTTCAAGTTAGCCTGGAAAATCTAGGGAGCGCTTATACTCAATATTTTCTAATATTGTTAACAAATTTGAGAAATATGTTAACAATACAAGAAGGAAATGTTTCCAACAAAAAAAAAAATAATTTTCGTATTGATTTAAATACGCTGCCTTCTTGCAAACTTGTTCGGTGAATTTGGGCACAATATTTCTCCTGGGAATCCATTTCCTTGTCTATATTTAAGATTGAACTGGATGACTGTATAATGATGCCTGCAGTTCTTAATCTACATTTCTTTAAAACAATCCAGTACTAAAATGGTAAATATTTTCTTAAGAACAACAACAAAAACATGCCCGGCAAGTTAACATCCAGCAAACATATGTGCACTTATTGAAATCCTAGCTCTGTACAGACCACACCCTGGTATGCCTCTGCCTCTGGCTGACCCCTGTCCAGAGCATCGCTTCCTTAAAAGCTGTCGGCCTGCTGTCTCCGTCTCCCATGAACTTGCGGGAGTCACAGTCCAAATGTTCCATCCACCTACTCTCACAGGGCGGCAGAGATTTGACTGTTTTCCCTTTGCTCTTCTATTCAGAGACGTGCTTTCTATTCCTAGAGGTCAGCAAAGCACTTCACATTCTCAGAGAAAAAGAGCCATTCAAATTCAGCATGTTATTATCTTTCAAAGTAATGAAATATCTGACTTTTAAGTGCACACTTAAACCCTGAATAAATGTTAACATTATGCATTTTATATCAGTCCTTAACAGCAGCATATTTAATAATTTCTCATAAAAATATCAGCTCATATTTCCACCAAGCAAAAGTGACCAATTCTGTTTGCCTGGCCCACTCAAGTCTCATGTGTTCATATACAGCTTATATTCATGTTGGTGTCAATTCATTTGATCGTGATCACAGTCTATATACTTTTGCATATTTTACTTTTTAAACAAAAATTTCCTTTCTTCTCAGAAATTTTCCAAATAATTTATATTTTAACCTATTGCACTAACACTGTTTAATAGTTTCCTTTTGTGATTTTGTGTAAAAAGCAGAATGTTTAAAATCGACAGACCTGGTTTAGAACTTAAGCTCTGACACGAAAGTTTCAGGTTTCCTTGGACACATGATTCACTATGCTTAACCATGGTTTTCTTAGTTATAAATGGAGAAAATAATTCATAAATCATAGGATGTTTATGGTGGAGGAGAGATTGTTCCCTAATGGGTCCACTGCCAGACCCACCAGCTAGATCCTGGCCAAAACAGAGATTGCCACCCCAAAACTCCCCTCACAGACTGTCTGATGACCTATCCCCTATGCCCCACAGTGTGTTGGTTTGTGCTGGTTTCTGAATCAGGCCATTGCACCACCCAGGGACCAGCATGTATGGGGGTGACAGCCCAGTACCTGTTTCCATCCTGCCTTTTCCTATTGGGTTGTTGGAAAAGTCATGAGGTATTTTTCTTTGTTTTTTTGTTGTAAAAAATGCATCATGACATTTCCAACAACCCATATATAACCTCTGAGAGCCTGCCATGACCACAGAGGCTATCCATCCATGTTGTCCTGCCATTGCCTGGGATGCACCTTGTGTATAAGTTCCCCATAATAACTCAGAATGTAATGCTGGAGTGCTCAGCCCCTTTCTCGGTCTCCTAGTCCTGGGAGACCAGGAATTTTCATAACATTTATGAAAACTAAATATGCTAAGATAGGTGCCAAAATCTAGTGTGCTGCCTAACACATAAGAAACACTTGAGATATAAATAGTTTTGTTCCTTTCTTCTAGAAAGTTGAGGTTATTTTTTTTTCTTTGTGCTACTATAATGCTTCTGGTAATGCCTTAGATACAAGGTTGCATCCTACTTATTCTCATACAAATTTGTGGATGGAAAAAATTATGCATATGATTTTTCTAATTACATTTTTTTCTACGTGAGGGGCATACATATATTTAGGGCACGAGTTGTCTGATTAATCCCTGTGTATTCTGAGACAAAAGTTCTCTAGTGTGGGCAAGTTTGCCCCTAGGAGACACATGACAGATACTTTTGGTTGTCACAGTTAGAGGATGGGGTGAAACTGGCATCTAGTAGATAGAGATCATGGGTGATGCTAAATATCTTACAATGCACAGAATGGCCACCTATAACAGAGAATTATGTTGCTCAAAATTTCAATAATTCTGAAATTGAGAAATCTGTTGTAAATCTATCACAGTGCTTGGCATATCATACATGGTCAATAAATATTTTCAGAATGTATGGGAAAGTCTCACCTCCCTGATGAAAGTCAAAAGTTCAGGCACATGAATTAATGGTGCTCATTTTCTCTAGAATGATCACTTTCATATTAAAAGGAAAGAGTAAGGAATACCAAAAATTATTGCCATGTTAAGAGGATTTATTCTGCAAACATGTTTAGTTCTTTGAAAATAAAGTTTCTTCAAATTGCACTTTGTCCTCATGAAGGCATTTTTTTTTCAGATACAAAATGGATCAGCAACCACTCATGTTCACTTTACTGCAAACTATAATGCAGTTAAAAATAACAGAATAGAATGACTTCAATTATAAATGTCAAATCAATGAGTAATTAGATGACCTGAGCAACGTAACACTCTCAGATCAAATGCCACTAAAGGCTGAAGTTGACTTCAGGCTATGTTAATTGTAATTCAGGAGGAATGACGTTAACCAATATCATTCCACATGATCATTGTAATTAAAGAAATACTGGTAAAATCAAGAGCCTTTAGGGAGCTCTTTCAGGGTTTCCCAACTCGTAAGTTCAACATACTCAATGAAGTCTTGAGTTGTCAGAAAAGTCATGACGTATTTTTTTCTCTGTTTTTCGTTGCAAAAATGCGTCATGACTTTTCCAACAACCCAATAGCATGTGTTGCAAAGAGCAGATGTACTAGCCAAAGCACTACGGCTAATTAAAGGAAAGAAGCATCTATCTTGGTGGAGAAGATGAGATTAAGGCCTGAATTTGAATCCTGGACTTAAAAACATTTTTATTCTACCTCAAAGAAATCATCAGTTGTTGTTTTTTTTAATCACTATCATTATATTATTATTATTTCTTTAAAAATTGAAATGATATGAATAAAAGAGGGAACAGTGAAGGTAAGCACATTTATTCTAAGAAAAAAAAATTATAGGTAAAACTTCCATGTACCATGTATAGATTGTGTTAAAATTCTGCTTGCATCATCTCATCCAGTTCTTGGAATATATAATGAGGCATTTATTTTTGGTAGTATTTTAAAGAGAAAGAGACCAAGCCACATGTAGTTTAAATGGTCAAGATCATGCAGGTAGTAACAGAGAGAGGATCCAAAAGTCTGAACCCCACATTCTACTGTCCCTGCCTCAAAGTTAATAAAGAGAGTAACTGGGTTTCATGCCAGGTTTCCTGATGCCAAACTCTTTTCTTCATACCCCTGTTAATGGAACACTGGTGGTGAAACAATTATCTCAAGTCAGAAACTTCCTAAGAAAACTTTACTGGGAGTCTGGTTTCAACACCTGTGGTTTTAGCTCCATTTCCTCAAAATATGAGATATTTAATCATGCATAGAAAATGTTCACATGTACATTTACAAAGTAGGAACAGTTACAATTTGGTGCTCATAGAAGAGTCGGGAAGATATAGAGTATTGTTACGGGTAAGGCAGTGTTTTGGGGTACCAGGCCTTGCTTTATTGGCTCCGAGAAGAGTCGGGAAGATATAGAGTATTGTTATGGGTAGGGCAGTGTTCTGGGGTATCAGGCCTTGCTTTATTGGCTCTGAGAAGTCCTGAGGCTGCTCCCTTGGCCATTTTGAGGCTAAATATCAATATAAACCTGAACTGATAAATCTTTAAGATAACAACTTCACTTTATTAGCTGAAGTAGGCTTATAGGAAGAGTAATACATTATTTTTACTTAACAAATATTTATTGATGCATTATTATGTTCCTAACAACTATATGCTAGTTGGTGGAGATTAAAATTTAACAATTCAAATAAATCCTTGCTTTCATTAAGCATCCATTCAAGGTAGAAGGTAGAAAGACACAAAACAGTTCTAACAATAAGTATCAGAACTGATGATAGTGAAAAGTGCAACTTGGAGAATAAAATATGGTAACAAAAGAGAGAATGAAGTTGGAAGAAACTATAGTCATTAAGTGAACCAAGAAATCCTCTGTGTGGAGGTGAGGTTTAAATTACATTAAGTGTATCTTCTATGATACCTAGCATAGAGTAGGCTTTAATGCAGTGAATAAATTATTAACATTTGCTTTAATATCATAAATCTTCAGAAAACTTTCCTTCAACCTTAAAAGATGAGACTAATTATCTGAAATAATTAAGACCACAAAATTCAGTGGTAGCAGTGACCCATCCAGTCACTCAACTCTACTCCCTATTCTAATTAGCTGGAGAAGGATGGGAGAAGAGTTCAAGTTTGAGAACTGAACAGTTCTGAGTTTGAATTTAGCAGGTTGCTTACTGGCTAGAGGGTTATGGGTGGTATATACATGCTCTGAGTTTCTGCTTCCCTCTTCGTTGAAATGATTGGTAATATATTTATTATTTTTTGTCCTTTTTTCAAAAAAAATTAGATGTATTGGGGTGACAATGGTTAGTAAAGTTACCTAGCTTTCAGGTGTACAGTTCTGTAATACATCTTTTATATATCACATTGTGTGTTTACCACCCAGAGCCAGTTCTTCTTTCATCACCATTTCTTTGATTCAGTTTACAAATTGGTAACATATTTCAAATGACTGTTTTGATTACATAAAGAATTAATACATATGAGAATCTCAGTACATAGAAGGTGTAAAAACAGCCATGTGTTTTCTCTCCATTCTAACTATTTCACAGATGAAGGAATTGACTTCCAGAGAAAAGAAGGAATTGGAGGTTCAGCATCACAGATCAATGAGAAAAGAATAAAATCTGCTTCAAGTGATGGACATGTCAACAATAAAATCTCTTTACTGAGTTCCATATGTGGATATTGTTGCTGTGAATTTGCAGACATTATATGGGCTCCTTACAGCTTTACTTTTAGTCTAGTATCATCATGCATTTTAGGTTAAAGAAGTTGAGGCTTGACCTTAAATAAAGTTGAAATCTTGAAAACTAAGAAAACTCTGATAAAACCCAATTCTGGTTGACTAAAAGCTCTTGCTTTCTACTGTCTGAAGTCATATTTGTAGTGCCATGAAAACAGTTTGCTGTCCATTCATCAAACCCTTATTTTAGAGGATGAGAAAATATGTTACACATTTCGACTGTATTTTCAACTCCAGCGTCACCTTAGAGCAGCCTTAGTCTAACCATTCTGTGCCTCAGTTTTCCCATCGATAAAATGAGTAACATTATATAATATGCGGAGTTGCAGTTAAGATGAAAATGTATTTAATTGTATAATTAGTAGAATAATTGGTGAGTTTTCAAAATGGTTTTGTGGTCCCCTCATGTCCTGTAATAAATATATATTACTTAAATATTGGTAAGTATATTTATTTTCTAACAAGAACCATTTATTTTCCTCCCATGTTCTTGAAAATGTTAAGTTTCTTTAAAAAATCCCATTTTGCCTCTTCCCTCAAGTTGTATTGCTGTTCTATATCAGATTAGACAGAGGCAAGACTGAAACATAAAGGATAAGTAAAGAGATCATTTCTGAAGTCTTCAAATAATTAAAATAGTAAAGACAGCAAAAGAAAGTCATGTCGGAAACAAGGACTTTCCCTACCAAGTTTGGAATCCCCATCTTTGGACAAGGCTCCTGGCAACTTTTTTACAGATCTCCGATTTGGAACCTTATACCTAGCTTCACTGTCAATCCCTGTGGAAATATGCAACATTTATTCATATAAAATGCCATCAAATCCCCCCAGGTTCTTTGAAGCCAGAAACTCTGTATACTGTGACTAAACTCAGTGGGTTTTTCACCTGTTGGTCTCCTAGGACCCATGCCTAAGGAAGTGTTGGCAAGGAGGAGAAGACTATAGTTCCACTCATAAAAAAATAAAAAATATGTATAATAATAATAATTAAAAAAAAACTGTGGAGGAGAAAGAAGCAATAACCTATATTCGTTAAAGACATTAGCTATTATTATTTTGATTTTATTATGTTCACTATTTTTCAATGTTTATTCATTTTTTTTTTACATAATTAAAATCAACTCATAAAAATATAAAATCAAGTTGTAAAAATCTTCAAATTTTACATATTCAATGTCACATTATGATACCTTAATTATCAGGTCACTAAATTGTTCAGGATACATCATTTCCCAATACATATCCTAGGTTTTCATTGACTGTTATCTACTATACTAGACCACAAAATAGATGGAGCCATAAATTGTATCTGAATTGTGCATTTCCTCCCAGGGTCTCCCCATAGTAGATAGTCAACAAATATTTGTGTGCTGAATGACTTTCACTTCTACTGCATTTTGGAATCCATAAAGCACAAAGTGCCATTTAACCACGATAACCCCTTAGGAAAGAGTAGGGCTTTTTACTTATTTCATGGGCAATTTAACTTTGGGGAGTGAAGTCGGACACAGGAGACCATCCAGCTATCCTGAGTCCTTTGTCTCAGAGCTGGTCTTCTTTCCCACGCAGTCAGCTGCTTCTGGAAGGCACGCATGTGTTCCCAGGGGATCTGATAACTTGAAGTTGCACTCTTTGTAGGATGGCCAAGCAGTTCCCCCAGTGACATTCAGAATATGAGTCCTTCGAGAGATTTGAGGTTTTTCTAATGAATCGGCCTTCCAATCTTTAAGCACATACAGTGCCAAAAGCATTATTTTGATGAATAGTCCCTGGACTTCTAAAAAATGAAGCTGGGATGGCAAATATCAAATCCTTTGAACAAAATCAAATGCAGGAGTTCAATTTAATTCTTGGCAAAGTTTCAGGCACATTAAAAGAAATTTAATCAGTGTTAGGATGCAGAGCATTTATATTTTACCTTTATTATTAAACAACTCTTAAAGCCTCTACCTTTTTGTTTCTTCACCCTAGAGAAAAACAATGCCCCATAACAACAGCCTCCTGTCTGACCCCAGACATATTAATTAAAGTAAATGGAGGAAAAAGACATTCATGTTTTAAAGCTTCTTCAATGGTGAAGGGAGTATTTTGCCAAAAGTAAGCGATTAGAACAATTTGTAGTGTATTTCTAAAATTTTCATTCTTATAGTCTTATTCCCAAGAGTAAGTTAAAGAGTGATATCATCTACTATTTTTAAGCACCAATATGGGATGTGTATTCCCAAGATTTTTAATACATTCGATCACTACAGTCATTCAAGGCAGCTATTAGTATCTCTATTATATAGATGGGATCAGAGCCTGTGAAATGGTAAGAAATCTTGCCATAGTTATATGCCTGTTACCTGAAGAATTGAGGTCTTTGGCTTTAAAATCCCTGTTCTCTGCATACTATCTAGCTACCACTACAATTCATAAGTCATTGTGATTTAAAATATATATTTTTAAATATAATGGATAATGTATCTATTTATTTTTACATGTAATTAATATTTTATGTTTCCCATCACCAATAAAAATTGGTAGTCTAGAAAGAATGCCGTACTTTTTCTTGATATGCCTGTACAACTAACTAACAGGTAGTTGTTTATCCCAGCAGTATGTGTTCCAAGTTTGAGAAGAATAAATGACCCACCATGCATTGGGTGTTTAGTGTGAGGAAGGATTATGCTAAGAACTTGATACACATGATTTCATTTGATCCTCAGAAAAATCACTGAGACATAACCTTTTGAGATCTTGTTATATAAAATAACATAGCTTATCACTGAACAGCATCATCAATTTCCCTTAAACTAAATTGTTTTATAACAGTTCAAACATTTGGACTGCTCAGGGTTACAGAATTTATATTATTGAAGTTTTTGCTTCCCAAAAGTGTTGAATTAGTGACAGAGGAAGGGATTAGGGGTGAGTAGTTACAGGTGGTGGGTAGGATTCCAGACCTTTTTGAGAAAGACCATGACTAACAGTAAATCTGTAAATACCATATGTTTCAGATTATATTACATTTTATGGAGCTTTCAAACTTTTTTTTTATGTTAAAAGGAGTGAACTTTTATGAAGTTAACTATCATTTAACTCAAATAACACACTGAACTTATATATGAGAGTCTCTGAGAAATTTTTGCAGAACAGAAAATTCGTGGGAATGCCGTGTGTCTGACTGACTATATTAGATTAGACAAAGTATTATGTTTTCCCATTTAGCCACATGGTTTTACTGTTCACCATTTAAGATTTCTTTCACACCAACCCTATTTAGTTTACGTATATCTGAACCTTGGAATGAGCCTACCCTTTTAACTACTGATGGGTTATTCACAGCAATCCGATAGCTTAAGAAAGGGAGTGAGGTCTTACCATCTCTGTTTCCAATGTGAACATGGTTTTAAAGGCTACTTTAAAGGTCAAAGGTGAATAAATGGCAGAATTTGGACTTAAACAATTTTTTAGCATATCTAAACATTTTTACATCTTTTAATTTTTATTTTTGATTAGTTCCATGTATACAAAACAACATAGTGATTAGACATTTACATATCTCACAAAGTGATAATCCCAGTAAGTCTACTACCCATCTGATGCTGTACATAGTTATTACAATATTATTGACTGCATTCCCTGTGCTGTACTTTATATCCCTTAACTGTTTTTCAAATTATAGTTGACATTCAATATTATTTTATATTAATTTCAGGTATACAGCATGGTAGTTAGGCATTTATATAATTTATGAAGTGATCCCCCCAATAAGTGTAGTTCCCATCTAATATTATAAGTAGCTTTTTTTTTTTTTTTTTTTTTTGAGGGCAGTGTCACTGGCCCTCATATGTGGGACCCGAACTGGTATCGCTGGCTTCCAAGACCAGCGCTTAACCACCGCACCACTCAGCCAGCCCTATAAGTAGCTTTTACAACATTATTGAATGTACTGTACTTTACATTCCTGTGATTTTTTTTTTTTTGAGGGCAGTGTCACTGGCCCTCATATGTGGGACCCGAACCGGGGCCGCTGGTTTCCAAAGCCAGAGCTTAACCACCGCACCACTCGGCTGGCCCTCCTGTGATTCTTTATAAATACCAATTTGTACTTTTTAATCCCTTCATCTTTCTCACCCAGACCCCTGATCCCCCTCCTATCTGGTAACCATCAATTTGTTCTCTGTATTATGAGTGTGTTTCTGTTTTGTCGGTTTGTTTATTTTGTTCTTTAGATGCCACGTATAAGTGAGATCATATGGTATTTGCCTTTCTCAGTCTGACTTATTTCACTTAGCATAATATCTTCTAGGTCCATCTATGTTGTCCTAAATGGTAAGATTTCATTCTTTTTTCTGGCAGAGTAGTACTCCATTGTATAAATGTACCACATCTTTATCTAATCGTCTATTGATGGGCATTTCAGTTGTGTCCATATCTTTGCTATTGTAAATACTACTGCAGTGGACATAGGGGTGCATGTATCTTTTTGGATTAGTGTTTCGGATTTCTTTGGATAGATGCCCAGGAGTAGAATTGCTATGTCATAATGTAGTTCTATCTTTAATTTTTTGAGGAACCACCATAGGATTTCAGCCCCCAGATTGCCTTAAAATTCTTAGTTTGAAACATAGCATAACAAAGGTGATAATTTTGCAAGTGAGCACAGATTAAGTGCACACATCTCTAGTCAAAGCAGGAAGATGTGGCTCAGGTGACTGTTATTCTAAGGCTAAGGGCAATGCACTTGACCTACTGGTTCTTCTACATCTGTTCTCATTTCAGGTAAACTTGATTGTAAATATAGACCAGTTATGGTATATGGCGATTATTAGTCATTCAAAAGTATTTATAAGCATTGCTTTCTGCAGCCAGCTTTTCATTCACTGTTCTAAAAATACTTTTAAATGCTTAATTTATTTCCATCTAGTCCTCAATTGAGTGAGGACTATTTTCAGGTACTGTGCTAAGTGCTGGTTCTACAGTGACAAGGCGACATTTCTTTATTCATCAAGCAAATATGTTAAGGGAGAAAGATGTTCAATTGATTTTTAAAAATGTTTACTTACAAAATGAGTCACTTTACTGAAAGAGAGTTAACAGAATTCTAGGCTTTCCTGAAGAGGTGACCTTGGAGTTGTGACATCTGCATGAGTTCAAGAGACAGAAAAGAGCATGTGGGACAGGAACAGGCATCCTAGATAAAGGCCCTGAAATGAGAAATGCCCTAAAATAAAGTCCCTGTGCCTGGAACAGAGGGAGAGAAGGAGAGTAATGCAAGATGACGTTTGAAAAGGGAGGGCAGAAACTGTAAATGATGCAGAGTCTTAATCATTGCATTAGATTCCTAAGGCTGTTGTAACAAAGTATCACAAACGGGTGGCTTAAAGCAACAAAAATGGACTCTTCCACAGTTTTAGAGGCTAAAAGTCTGAAATCAAGATGTTGTTCAGATTGATTTCTCCTGAGGGTATTGAGGGAAAACCTATTCTGTGACTCCCAGCTTCTGGTGACAGCTGACGGTAGTTGGTTTCCCTGGGCTTTTAGATGCATCTCTCCCATCTCTGCCTCTGTCTGCATATAGTTTTATTTCTGGGCGATTCCCTCTTCACAACTTTTCATAAGGACACCAGTCATACTGGAGTAGGGAACCACCCTTCTCCAGGATGATCTCAACGAATTATATCTGCAAGGAGCCAGTTTCCAAATAGGGTCACATTCTGAGGTCCTGAGAATTAGGACTCCAATATATCTTTTTGTGGGGGTCGGTGGGGTGCAGAATTCAACCCATGCCAGCCGTAATCAGGGATTTGTATTTACCTTAAGATTAAAGAGAAATCACTGAAAAAATTTATGCACAACCTGACAGTATTTTAAAAAATGTAAAAAGGCAATGGAATAAAAAATAATTAATAAGCTTTTATGAAAACTTTAGGATAGGGAAAGATAATAGCAGCTTAAACTAAGGCAGCAATACCTAAGACAGTGAGAAGTAAATACATTTGACAGGAGCATCATAAGAAGAGAAATAGATTTCAGGATAGCAGCAAATCAATAAATCATTATGGACTTGTTATGTTTGGTGTGCTACTGAGACACCAAGGAGAAATTAAGAAGTTGGCCACATAGGAGCGTCATTCAAAAGGGGTGCAGAACGTGTACCTCGGAACACATCAGCACAGAGACGGCCCTTAAGGAGATGAGTGCAGATGTCCCGTAAGGAGAATAGAGGATGAGAATAGAATAGGGCCCTGGACTGAGTCCAATCCAGGTGGACGAAGAGGGTCAGAAAAGAGGAGTGAGCGGGGGGTGTCCTGAGAGAAAAAGAGAAAAACAGGTGATAACCTTAGCAAGAGAATGCAGATATGTAAGTTAAGAGAAGAGAAGATGTTTCCAGAAAGGAGGACTGAGAAGTGTTTAACGCTGCTGAGTATAATGTATTGGGTTGTCGGAAAAGTCATGACGTACTTTTTCTGTTTTTCTTTGCAAAAATGTGTCATAACTTTTTCTACAGCCCAATAGATAAGGACTGACATGGCAGGATGGGACCATGTGGGTGTCAAATTTTATCTCATAAGAGAATGCCTCATGTATCAGAATAATGTCATACATAAGAGGCATTTTACCACTGTATGTGTAAGGAAAGTTTTACAATGCAGACAAATGACCTTTAGACAGAATTTGTTCTCAGCACAAACTATGCCAAAATTATAAATTGATGGGGTTAAATAAATAAGCGCCTGGAGAAATCCCAATCTCATTTTGAAGATTTGTTTGAATGGGATCAATCCATGAGTCCTGCAAATTTCCAGGCCTATTCGCAGGAATAATTAAGGGCAGTTACGGTGTATAGTTTTGCATAGAAAGTACTGGTATGTATTTCTCAATTTTAAGTAATCATTGAATAGTTTCAGCTTTAGTGTTTGAAAAGCATGGTCTATTTATATATTGCAATATTCATATGGGTCACAGGGACTTTTTGTGACTTTTTCCACTTACATTTGACTCTCCTCTACTTCTCTAAGTGGAGGGTTTACAAAGTAGCCAAGAAGACCAGATGTAACAGAGCAGTCGATGGTAGCAACCAATGGTAGAAACAGACAACAGAGAACATGCCATGTGTGACAACATTCGTGTTAATTTTCTAAAAGTTTGGAGAACCCCCTCCCCCCCATAAAACAAACAAACAAGAAGCCCTGCTCTAGTATTTTGAAGTTTTCTGTAATATGTCTATAAGCTGAAAGTACATTTTCATAACATGAGGAACATAAGGGTCTTAAGAAGACAAGAAATTTGAATGAGTTTTTGAGTATACCTACAGAGTCCTAACTCTTTTCACACTTCAATTTATCGGATTCACCCGGGAGTGCAATATTTTTATCTTCTTCCAAAGACTTGTCTACCTGCTGTTAAGATTTACTGAGCTGGCTGCCTACTGGTGTGGTGCCTTTAAGTGGTGAATATAAATCTTTAATCACACTGCTTAGAACAACTTCACTTCCCCCTAGTATTTCATCCATGAATAAGGAAAAAAGCAATTGAGAACATATTATTGATGCTTGCAATACAATTTTTTTCTGTTCAAATTCATTTGCAATAATTTTGGAGAACACATCATTTTTTTTTCCCCTTAGACTATAACCAGCACTTTCTACAAAAACAGCCTTAGAAGAAAGAAAATCTCTACTCTGCAAATATAGGCAGGCATGCTAAAACAGGGATGTTAGAATCTTACTAGGAGATGAGAAATTTGACATGGCACAGCATTAATTTTGAAAATGTGAACAATTATAGAACAATTATAGGTTATCTTCATCATGTGGTATTTAATATGTTATTCTGCTTACACTTTAAAATCACAAAAGAAATACATGCTTGTTGTAATAAAATCAAACAACATAAAATAAAAGAATAAAGTTTGAGCTGGAACATCTTCTCTTTCAATCTCTAATACATGGACACCACTGAAATCAGTGTTTGCTTATTTACCTAATTTTACTGTTTGGTTTGTCATGTCAAGTGAGTCATCAGGGTTTGTTATTGCTAAGTTTTCCATGGTATTGCTGAATAACTGGGCACCCTAAACAATAGCTTTTGGAAATACACCTCATTTTTCCCACTCAAAATATAACACTGCTTCCCCTTCTTTCTCTTCACTGTTTCCTCCCCACCGCCACGTGCACTCTTTTTCTCTGCTATTGCCATTTATTTTATACACAGATAATGTATTATAATAACTTAACCTGTACTTAAACACATGTTACCTTTTGCTTTCCTATGAAGTAGATATTGCTGAGTTTTAGTGTTAATTTTTCAGACTTCAAGTTTCCAAATATACTAAGAAAAAAATAACTACAGATCAGTAGTTACTAGGCCATAGAAGTATAGTTGAGTGCTAGAAATACCAGGGTACATGAACTTTGGAGTAAAAGTTTGGAAATCAAACCCTGTTTGTGCCATTTGCCAGCTTTATATTTATGGAGTCAGTAGTCACTGTTCCCAGAATATCATTTTACCCAACTATAAAAACAGATGCTAAAAACTTTAAGAACTCTGACAAAGATACTTTTAAGAATTAAAAGAAATAATGTGAGTAAAAGTGCCTAAAATTAGAAGATAGTTAATTAATATTAGTTATTTTCCTCCTTTCTCAAAGAGTTTTCATTAAATATATGAACAACTGTTATTTGTAGTCTTAATATTGAGTTTTAAGAGTTCTTCATATATTCAATAAAGGAAAGATGGTCTTTTTAATTGACATTCCATAGATCAAAAGAAATGATCTTTAAATTTTATAGAAAATTTGATCAAAATGGATCATAAACTTAATTGTAAAACATAAAGTACAAAACTATTAGGGAAAAAAAAAGTATGAGATGATCTTAGGGATCCAAGACTAGGTGAAGCATTCTTAGACTTGAGTCCAAAAGCACAGCTCATAAAAACAATTGATAAAGTCTACTTATGAGAATTAAATGCAGTTGTTCTCTGAAAGGCTCTTTTTAAGACATTGTAAAGGTAAGCTACAGACTGGGAGAAAATATTTGTAAACCCTGTATTTGACTAAGGACTTGTATCTAAAACATATAAAGATCTATTAATTACACTCTTGGACATTTTCCCTAGAGAAATAAAACTTTATGGTCACATAAAAACCTACAAATGAATGTTCATTGCAGCCCTATTATTAATAGGCAAATATTGGAAAAATCATAAATGTCCTTCAGTGGGTGAATGTTTAAGCAAACTGTGATGCATCGACATTATTGATAATGGTTCAGCAATAAAAATAATCAAACTATAGGTACACACAAAAAGTTGGGTGGATGTCAAGGGAATTGTGTTGAGTGAGAGAAGCTTATCTCAGGAGATGGGATGTTGTCTGATTCCATTCATATAGCATTCTATATATATATATATTTTTTTTTAATTAGCTTCAGGTATACAACAAAGTGCAACAGTTATACTTTTTACTCCTCAAAGTGACAACCCTCCTCCCCCAATTCTCCCCGCCACTTCTTCCCCCCATATCATATTCTTGACATAACACAATAAGAGCGCTAGAGAACATATTAGTAGTTATTAGTGGTTAGGGTTGGGTAGTTAGGAATGTGCATAGATACCTATAGATACGTGGAGATAAATTATATAGATATACAGATAGGTGCCTATAGATAGGAGGCAAGAGTCTTGTATTGGTGGAACAGTCCTGTGTCTTAATTATGCTTGTGATTACATGAAGCTATACATTTCATAGACGTATAGAATATACACTCACATAAATGAATGTTTGTTAAAGTGGTGAAATCTGAATTAATTGTGCGAATTACACTCATGTCAATTTCCTGTACAATTGTTATACAAGATGTTATAATGGAGTGGACTGGTTGGAGGGTTCGTGGCATCTTGATGTGCAGTTTTTACAACTTCCTGAAAATCTCTTATTTCAACATAATAAGTTAAAGAATGTAGTGAATGCAATCACATGTGTATAGTAACAAAAATAATTAGATACTACACATAAAAAGGAGCCTTTGCTGTTTTCCTAACGCGCTCCTAATACATTTATCCTAATACTAATATATCTCATTTTATTTTTAAAAATTACATGATATCATAAGGCTAGGTACCATCCCAAGGGTCTCATGGCTCCTCAGGCTCACAGAGTAAATAGCGAACCTTGAGTAGGACATAAAATGATGTGGTTAAGGCAGGCGGAAGTGTTGTGGTAAACCTTGAAATGGATGGAAATGACTGAGATGAGATTGAAGCTAGGTTTTCTGATTTTTGTTCTGATGTTCTTTTATGTCTTGACCATGTACTAAGTCTCAGAAAAAGAGGATGTGGCCTCTCTTGTGTTTTCATCTACACATTTAATCCTGAGACACTTTAACCCAAGGAAATTGTTTTTCTTTTTTTCACCTGGAGGCATTCCTGTTGCTATGTCTTGACCATGTACTAAGTCTCAGAAAAAGAGGATGTGGCCTCTCTTGTGTTTTCATCTACACATTTAATTCTGAGACACTTTAACCCAAGGAAATTGTTTTTCTTTTTTTCACCGGGAGGCATTCCTGTTGCTATGTCTTGACCATGTACTAAGTCTCAGAAAAAGAGGATGTGGCCTCTCTTGTGTTTTCATCTACACATTTAATCCTGAGACACTTTAACCCAAGGAAATTGTTTTTCTTTTTTTCACCTGGAGGCATTCCTGTTGCTTAGAATACCATTATTGAGGGAGGATTTCTCCCCTCTATTTGCTCTTTTAAATGTTCTGAAACTTTCCTCTAGGGTCATCTCACATTACTTTCTGCAAATTTTGGAGTCTTTATCTTTATTTCCAGAAAAAAAAAAAGTGTCTTTACCCTTACTTTTAAATAAACTCTCATCTCTCTTCTTATATAATTCTAATATACATGAAAAAACACTTCCATCTAGCAAGACTAGTGTAGTTGCTGATAGCAATCATGTTGTAATATAATGCATTCACTATGCTTTACTGAACTTGAAAATACTGTTTTGTTAAATGACAAAAATGATGAAGGAACATGTGGAGAGTCCATGCAGAAAATCACCTTTCCTGATCAAATAAACATGAAACAAATCTAACATTCAAGGTAAATACCTGCCCGTGGCTGACTAAGCCTGGCTCCGGACGTGGGCCTGCTGCTCTGGGTGAATTTTAAGGAGGAGGCGGGCAGATGCCTGGGTGCATGAGGGGCATTCCGTGTAGACCTGTGATTGCTTACCACGCAGCTCCTACAGAGGAATTTTAGTTTTCTCCTACTCACTCTGGGAGGAAGCTTTTCAAAACCAAGTCCCATAGAGCACCTAACAGATAGACAGAAATGAATTTAATGTAAAAAAATAAATAAATAAATAAAAATGAGAGGAAGTTAAGTCAGAAATTTTATAGTTTAAAAATTTTGTAATTTTATAGTTTAAATTTTATAGTGGAAGTCAAATATTTAAAGCCTTAAAGGCAATTTGAACTTCTGTGTTTTAAAAAATACCTAAAGTGAATTATAGCACCATGGGTAATGGGAAAAAATGTAGGTCTTTATTATTTCAATGACTGTCTTCAGGGGTTACGTGGGATGGTTTTAGCTAATAGTTGGCAGCACTGAGACTTGTGTTCAGTTCTCTAGGTTCTAAAAAATAACATGCTTAGATACCCAAATTATCTCTTGGTTGTACATTCAAGTTTTTAACTCAAGTAAAGACTCAGAAGGCACAGGCCCCATGGGCAGGGCTGTCTCCTTCTTGGTTCTAGAAGATGAGGTCCAGGGTCAAGGAATCAGACAGAGTTCCCTGGGTTAAGTGGGCAGAGCTGCCATCCTGGTGGGCACAGTGGATAAAGAATCTAGCCAAAATGGATTAATCTCAAAACTTAAGAATAGAATTTGCTCTGCTAGGTTTTAGGTTCGTTTTGGAACAATGACCTGAGAATGTTAAAATATTTGAAGACAGAGTCCTTATAGATATAATTAAATTAAAATGAGATCCTATGGGTGAGCCCTAATCCAATAACACTGGTGTCCTTATAAGAAAGGAAATTTGGACACAGATATGAACAGAGGAAGACAGTGTGGTAAACAGGAAGAAGCTGGCTGACTACAAGCCGAGGACAGAGACCTGGAACTGACCTTCCTTCAGGGTCCTTAGAAGGAAACCACCATGCCAAGATCTTGACCCCAGGCTTCCAGGCTCCAGGACTATGAGAAAATACATTTCTGTTATTTAAGCCACTCAGCCTGGGATACTAAGTTACGGCAGTTCTAGCCAACTAATACACCACCCTGAACAACTTTTATCTGTGCCCAATTTCTAACAAGGCTCTTGAAGTTAAAAGTCATTCTAGCACACTTGAACACTTGTCCATTTCTGAGAACATGCAGTTATGCAACTGTTCCTTATTTGAAACCAATAAAATGTCAGTGTCTTTAGTTGTATATTCACATTTATATTTTTAAATAGCATGTCTGCAAGTTTAGCAGAAGCAATTATAAATGCATGCATTATATTGACGATGGAAAAAGAAATCACCTTTGCCATTCAAGCTGGTGAGTCACAATAATAGGACTTCAGCGCTAGCAAACATCTGAAAATTTTATTCCAACCTGATGTAACACAAGGTTCTTGGCTCAAGTCTTTACTTTGGTAGCAAGTGGGTGTTTATTTTGCTATTATAAAAATATAATGATATTTATACCTTTATATCACTTATTTTTATCTTTAAAGACCTTCCTCCTAAATTTCTTTTGGCAGAGGATACTTGTTTATCAACCACATAGAAACAAATCTCTTTAGAAACCACAATTATTCAGTTAACATGACTGAATCATGAAATAACTCTTTGGGGTCATGGGTTAGTCATGAAAAAGCTCTTAATTTCAGAATTTAATGAATGTACCCAACATATTTTAAGGACTGAACCACTTTACGAAGAAAAACGTTCTTGAAAAAATTTATGATTTGCGTTATCTTAAATGTAATTATTTATGGTAAAGTTTATGTATAGTGGGTTTAGGTTTAAAAAATGCAACTTATGGGTCGGCCAAGTGGAGCGGTGGATAAGCGCTGGCTTGGGAAGCCAGCGGCCCCAGTTCAGGTCCCACATATGAGGGCCAGTGACACTACCCTCAAAAACTAAATAAATAATAAAATAAAATAAATTTTTTAAAAAATGCAACTTTTCTTCACTGAGGAGCTCATGAACATCTTCAGGATAAACAAGTTAAGAGAATCGTTTCTGAACAGGCCAAACTATGTTTGAAAACTGATAGTGCTTCACCTTAGTGGAACGTGTTCTCCAAGCTCACCTGATGAGACTGGAACTTTGTAGGCAGCCAAAGCAGGGCTACACCTCAGCGAGGGTCCCTGGGGACATAAGGAACCTGCCCACTGTGGATAGGGTGCTGTTTCTATATTCTTAGATTATAGATTCCTCACATTTTGAAATTTTCAAGATCTGTTGTCCCCAAATTGTACATCCTGTGTGACTCTTTCTCTATGCTGTCTGTCTACTTTTCATTTTTAAGTATCATGGATATACCCTAAGATTCTACCATTGTCCTCGCCTTTGGTTGTCATATCCAGATATTCTGCAACTCACTGGATATTTTCAGCTGAGTGTGTATTATATAAGGTTTCACTAATGTTTAAAATCAAACTTTAGATATACCTCCCCCTTCTCTACTCAAAAAAAACCCAAAAAACAAAAAACAAAAAACAAATTCTCCTCATCCAGCATTTGTGTATTGGAGAATAGCACCATGATTCATGGAGCTTTCCGCACTACAAGCATGCGTACCACCTTCCCCTCCTTTAATTCCCACTTCCACCCAAATCATTTTTGATTCTTTTCCCAAAATGTTAGAGGAGATAATACTATTTTTGTTTGTTCATTTGGTTTAATTTCAAATCTCACCTCCACAGTCTGGGCCATTATTGCCTGTTCTCTCACTTATTGTCTCATCTTTGAAAGTGTGTTCCCACCTTTCTTTTTTTAAAGATTTTTATGAAAATATAGCAAATGTACAATATTATGTTAGTTTCTGGTATACATCAAAGTTATTCAACAGTACCCACCTGGCACTATACAGAGTTAATACCATATGATCACTGAGATAAGGAAAGAAACCATCTGACACTGTACCACACTATCACAATATTATTGATCTATCTGTTCCTTCCTTTTTAAATTTTTCTATTAGAGTTGACATTGAGTATTATTTTATAGTAATTTTCAGTGTGTAGCATAGTGGTTAGACATTTATATAACTGAGGAGCTGATCCCCCGAACTAGTACCCACCTGGCACTATATACAGCAATTACCATATTATTGATTATATCCCCTATGCTTTACATTCCCATGACTATTTTGTAACTACCAATTTGTATTTCTTAATCCCTTCCTTTTTTTCACCCTGCTTCCAACCCCACTCCCATCTATCATCCTGATAGATCTTGTACCGATCTCACCATCCATACACAGAGAGGCAGCCAAAATGGGGAGACAAAGAAACATGTCCCAAATAAAATAACAAAATAGAGATCCAGAAAAAGAACTAAACAAAATGGAGACAAACAACCTACTAAATGTAGAGTTCAAAACTTTGGTTATAAGGATAGTCAGTGATCTCAGGCAGAACTTCAACAAAGAGATAGGAAACATAAAAATGGAGATAGAAAACATTAAAAAAGAACCAGTCAGAAATAAAGAATATAATAACGGAAATGAAAATACATTACAGGGAATCAATAGTAGGTTAGATGCGGCAGAGGATCAAACCAGTGATGTAGAAGATAAGGTAGCAGAAAACACCCAATCAGAACAGCAAAAAGAAAAAAGAACCCAAAAACTTGAGGATCATTTAAGGGCCCCCTGGGACAATATCAAGCATACCAACATTCTCATTATAGAAGCTCCCAGCTTTTAATCTGGATTACTTCAACCTGTCTTCTATATCAAATCCAGATTGATCTTTCCCAACAGAAAATCGACTTTTGAAAAATTTCTTTCCATGAAGTCCTTGTACTGACTGTCCCCAAGATGACCCAAGTGTTTTCAATTAACCTAACACATTTATCCCCAGCATTTCTTTCATTTATACTATCTCCTACCCAGTAAAATAAACTCAAGACTCATTGACCCACATGCAGATCTCTGAAGACTCCGTGTTTCTTTCACCTCGATACCAAATCCTTCTTCTCTAGAACACTTTCTTGCCCTCTTTCATCAGCAACTTAATCTGAACAACTGGAGACTGAGCATACTTTTTTAGGATTCCCCCCAACCCAGGATGTAGGAATATTATGGCATTGTGAAATTGTCAGATAGAAAGGAAATTGTATGAAGCCAGTATTGCCATCCATGAGTGAATTAAGGCACATTTTCTCGTCAAATGTAACTTCTTTTAAATTTTCTCAGTTGATGAATAAATACTAATCTGAGAGTTAATACCAGTAGTAAGAGCCTATTTAAAAAGTGTTAGGACATTGGAGCTTAAATGAATACACAAATTCTGCAATACTATTGTCTATTATGCAATGGAAATTGAAAGCTTTTTAAAACCATTCAAGTACTTGTATTAATAGCTGGAGAAAAACATTATAGTTTTCCCACATCAGGGAATAAAGCTACCTAGAGTAGGGGCTTTAAAATTTGAATTGTGATAATGACGCTCTATTTTTACCCTGCAGTTTACAATTCAGTTTTGGTTCTAAATTAGTCCCCAGGAATCTATCTCTCTAATAGATTTTTTTCATTTACAACTTATTTATTTTTAATAATGTAAAACCACTGCTGAAATTTGGATATTTGATTTAGTTTTATTTATGTAAGTGAAAGCTAATGGTTTTGAGAGGCCACTTTCATCATGAAGAAGTAAGGAGGTTTGCAAACCCTCTCCCCAAAAAAGGAAAAACTGCACGCTGTCAAAAATAGCCATTTCAGTGCTCTGAAAATTGACCAAGACATGCAGCAAAATGAGAAGTTTTTGTGAGAAACTACCAAACTTTGGGCAATAAGAGTGGGAAACCATGGAGTTCTCACCTGCGGTTGAAGCCACCCTTCTTACCCCAGGTTTAGGCTGTGAAAACCAGCAACTTCACTGCTGGAAAGGGCAGAGTTCCCGAGGAGCAGAAGGGAAAGTCATTTTTGAAATACAGTGTATATTTTACACTTATAGCCATATTAGTTCAGAAAGATCACATTTAATAGCTACATACGGCTAGTGGGTTCCTCAGTTTATTGGCCACCATTTCCTTTCAACCAGACAAATTAAATGTTGCTATACCCTGGGACTTCCTCCGAGCTTTCTTCACTGTTCTATTCAGACCCACAACCCTGCTGTAGGGGTGACTACCACAGTCACATTCCTGAATCTCCTCTCATCCCACAAAGGGCAGGTTCAAGCACGCCCAGATTAAGGTCAGCCATCAGCCAAGGATGTGTTTTCTCCACGTGTAATACAAATCCCTCTGCAAAAGGCTGTTGCACAAACAGATAAGCGTGGGTCATTTGACTAGAAGTTCTATGATTAGTGGAGATATTGAAGTTCCAAATATTATTGTAGAACCCTCTATTATTACCTTTAACTCTCTGTCAGTGTTTGCTTCGTATATTTTGTGACTCAGTTGTTTGGTGTTTACATTTACAATTTTTATATCTTCTTCATGAATTGACCCCTTTATCAACATAATATGCCATAATATAGCAACTTCTGTCTTAAAATATATTTTACTTACTATTAGTATAACCTCTTCAGCCCTTTCACAGTTATTGTGTGCATGGAAAATCTTTTCCCCTCCTTTCATTTGTAGCCTCTTAGTGTCTAAAATGAGTCTCTTATAAGTGGCTTATAGTTGGATCGTGTTGTTTTCATCAGTTCCACCAGTCTGTCACTTGTCAGATAGCCAGAAAGTAGGTCATTGTGACTACAGTTTAGATCTCAAATGAGAGATCATAGTATCTAGAAAATAATCTTTATTAGGGTGCTCATAAGCATAGCTGCTTATAAAAGGATTAATACCTCAAAGACAAAAATCTGAAAGATATGCATGAAGACTATTGAGACAGTGGCCATTTTAATGAGAAGATAACATTATGCTTAAAGCCTTGTTCCCCTGATTTGTTTTCCAGACTTTTCTTGGTATTCAGAAACTGTATGTAGAAAAAAGCCTCTGTGAATGTGCTTCTGCTGGCTAATATCAGGACTAAAAGGGAACAGGGCCTTGGTTTTCTAAATTGTGCTCCTTGGAAGCAAAAGCCCGGATGTCAGGGATTGAAGTCTCTTCCCTTCACTCCACCTGAACAATTATGTCTTTACTTACTTCACCCATTGGAATTTTGCATACAATCCCTTCTTTATGAATAAAGAACTGGAATACTGATCATTCCCTGCTCTGCCACTGTAGTGCGATCGATTTTGACCAATCTATATTCCAGAAAGAATGTGAATGTACGAATTGCTTATTCAAAAAAGTACAGAGACTATCAACAGATCACTCTGTCCAGGAATTACAGTGGGCAATTGATTAAGAACTTACTGTGCGCACTCACTAAGTGAAGTTACTTCCCGATTCAGTGCGTTATGCAATTTATGTAATAAAATAAGAATGAAAGCAACAGCGGAAGCAAGAGTGTGTGCATTCAATAAACTAAAATAATTTGGAGGTGGAGCTAGGATTATCCAGGGAACTTCTACAGACAAAATATCAGTAATAATAGAAGCTGTTTAAAAGATTGTGGTTTATCGTAGGTATGTCTGGACAAAGTTAAAATATTAAGAGGTGCCTGCAGCATTTTTGACACACACTCCCCTAGACAGATAAGCACCTACATGCTACCATTGACCAGCTGAGACTGGCGCCATTAGAAATACTTTTCAGCAGAAAATTTAGAACCAGGTTTAAATGATGAATTAAAATAGTCTAAGGGATGAAAATAGATTGTGCATACAAACATCAAGATAAATTTTCTCATTATATGCTGCCCAGTGTATATGAGCATGCATTCTTTTAAGTGTCTAAGTGGCTTATAATTTAATATCTATAAACATTTGCAAATGCTGTTAGACTGTAATGACATATTTCACTCTGAATTATAGCCAATTTATGTACCTAAAATTAAAAAAGCTCAGTTTAAAAAGAAATAATCTCTTGAGTGTTGCAGAGTATGTAATAGCTTTTACAAAGAAATCAAATGAAACAAAGCAGGCATATTTGCTACAGAAAAGTAAATCAAGATTCTTACATGACACCGAGAGTAAACATTCTATTGCTATTGATAATTTGAAGACCCAGATGTAACCTTTTTTCACAACATAAATGAACCAATTTGTTTTCCAGAAAAATCACTGGCTGTAACCCTCATGTTAAAAATGTACTGGTGTTGTTTGTTTATTTTTGGTTGTTTTATCTTAGGAAAGATAGCCCTCAGGCCACCAGTTGGTATTCAACTAAAATAAATTATTTCTTAGCACTTATTTGAATTAATTTCACTGAATATCATTGAACCAACTTCTGAATACTCACCAAGCCCAGGAAATTCCAAGATGAATTTGAAGGACTTTTCCCCTGGTGATACACAAGTCTAGTGAAGGAGGCAAAGATACAATGAGAAATTTCAATATCCTCAGCCTGTGCCATGATAAATATTTGCACAAAGAATAAACTACAAGGAGGGCTTGCTTCACCAAATTAGGTGTAATAGGGAAGAATTCCCAAAGAAGTTACTCGGTTCAATCCTGAGAGATGACTATGATTTCTCCAAAATGAGACAGGGAAAGAAAGGCCTTTCAGACAAAGGGCACTGAATGAATGAAGCATGAACTCGCATAGTGTTCATGCAAAGTTTGATTTACTGGAGTATGAAGTTGAAGATGCAGAATATTGAGATTGAAACTGGATAGAAAGGAAGAAGCCAGGCCATGGAAGCTTTGCATGTGCTGTGTTACAGCAGGGGCTTTATCTCAGAGGAAATGGGAAGGCAATGAAGAAATTAAACCCAGTGTAGGCAGTTAGGAAGACCGCCCTTCCAACCATGTAAATCTAGGAGGACGACCTGGCTGAGGCACAGATTTACAGAAAAATGAGGCTCTGACAGACACTATGGCTGTAACAATGTACTAATTCTATAAATCTACCCATCGCCAAATTTAAAATTCTTAAAAGCTAGCAAAGTGGCCATATGTTCTTCTTTGATTTTTTAGATAGATAGATAGATAGATAGATAGATAGATAGATAGATAGATAGACAGACAGATACATTTCCCCTGTGTTATTCCTTAGAGAATGGCATTCTGATTCTGATTCTAAGGAGCCCATTTGTACATCCTTAACAACAAAGACTGTGCATGGATTTACCCTGTACAAAGCGTCTATCATTATAATCTACATACTCTGTAGGACAGAGGGAGATGCGCTTATGCTAAAATTTATGGCCAGCTCATATATTTTAAGGAGTGAGTTTGTCTTTCTCAGCCTGATGACATTTAGGCTGTGTCTGAGTATCATGGATCCTGGGCAGCAATACAGTTTTTTGAAAAGTTTAAGTTATTCCTGGGCTAGGTATCCCCCTCTTGTATGGAAAGAAATCATCAGGAACATTTCTCCAAATGGCAGAAGGTCATGGGTGCTTGAAGGTTTTTATAGTTCTTGTTGAAATCCAGGAGCTTATAATGATGATGTTAATGGAGTTAACTTTTTTTCCTCCATTTAATCATTCATTCACTAATTAATCTGTTTATTCATTTGGAAAACAAATTTAAAAATTTCTCTGAATTAGGCACTTTTCTAAGCACCTATAATTTAAAGCAGAAAACTTTAAACTTCCTTCAAATATCCAATAATCAATTAATAAAGTATTGATATTTCTTTATCATTATGAAATACCCAAGGCAGAAAACAACCCTGAAAAATTTCCAAATATCACTGGGTTTGACTCTGATTAAGCAAATCATTAAATCTATACTGACTCATGTATTTTCAGTGATCGGTTTTTTTTATTTGTCTGTTTGTTTTTTTACTGTTTTCTTAACTATTTTCCAATCTCCCTGGCCCTATACTTAGTGTTTAGGTTTTAGCTACTGGCTGGTTTAAAACATGCATTCTGGTATAACAGGATCTCATTTTTTTTAATTAAAGTTTATTGGGGTGACAATTGTTAGTAAAGCTTTGTAGGTTTCAGGTGTACAATTCTGTAATACATTATCTATACATCACATTGTGTGTTTACCATCCAGAGTCAGTTCTCCTTCCATCACTATATATATTTGATCCCTGTTGAAATGAAGAGATTGGAAAGAAATCTTAAGTAGAGATAGAAAAATACTCACAGGGGAGAGTATTTCCACCTACAGTATCATACTACATACTCACAGAAATCTTATGAAGTATGGATTATCATCCAATTTGACAGCTGAAGAAATGAAATTTGTTTTAAGATTCATTTAAGACCATTCACATTGAAAATTTCAGAGCGGTGGGTTAAATATGGGTCTTTGTACTCTGAAAATTTGCCCTGATGTCACTTACCTCAGTTGTTCAGTCAAGCTCTTTCTACTTTCTAACTTTGCCTTGGATACAAATTCCTGAGTCCCGCCTGCTCATTCAGTTCATATTAACCCCATAGGTACTGATAATGGACATGGAACTGAAGTTTTTCTAATCATATTCAGCAGTTAGAGAGACACACAAGAATTAATAATTTGGGCTTCATAGAACCTCTTCTACACAGACGTATTACACAGTCAACAACATGAATTTGTTAGGTGCAAGTGACTGCATTACCATGCAAACTCACCATTTCATTAAACACACATATATAAAAGATTACTATGCAACAAAAACAATACATCTAGCAATACAAACATAGAATTTGCATTCTGTGAAGAAAGCCACACCAAGTATTAATGATTACATATTTAACAAGTGTTACCATTGCTCTCCAATTGAGTGTGTTTTCTAGGGTACCACAATTTTATATATATATATATATATATATATATATATATAAAATTGCCCATTTTTTAAACATAAAGAAACTAAGGAATAAATTAAGGAATCTTTCTTGTGTCACAAAACCATAGTTGAAGAAAATCAGAATGGTTTGTCTCAAGACCATGATTCCACACATTCCAGGGAAATATTTCTTTAAACAATTAAAGCTCCAATATGGACTGGAAGGGGGGGTGGGTCACTATTAAACATGGATCTGGTGTGAGAAAGAACAAAAACAACGCATACAAACATTGTATTAAAATTAGGCTCAAGAACAGAACGTTATGTGATACATTTATAGATTGAAATATGACATTTTGGCCTGGACTTGAGTTAGTCTTTCTCTCTAATATCAGGTTTTGAATGTGAATAGATTCTAAAATGCAACAGAAAATCTAGAGTTTACTGTTGACCATTTGTTCCTTTATTATTTTTATACTTTTTGTAAATTTTGAGATAATTGTATATCCAAATCCAGTAGCAAGAAATAATACAGAATGATCTCTTTAATCCATTACCTAGTTTTCCCAAAGGTGGAGTCTTGCAAAACTAGTGTACAATAATATAAGTAGAATAGTGACATTGATATATTTAAGGTTCTTAACATTTGTATCACCAAAATGATACCACATGTTACCCTTTTATATCTGAACCCATTTCCCTTCTACTCCCAATTTCTTTTTTTACCTCTGGAAACTACTAGTCTATTTGGCATTTCTATAATTTAGATATTTCAAGAATGATATGTACATGAAATTTTATAGTACATACCCGTTTGATTTTTTCACACATTATAATTGCCTACAGATTTATATAGTCTGTTACTAATAGTTCCTTCCTTTAATTCAGACTAAGATTCCATAGTATGGATGTTCCAGAGTTTGTTTAACCATTCACTCATTGGAGAATGTCTGGATTGTTTCCAATTGGGGCTATTATGAATAAAGCTGCTATGTACATTAATAGAGAGTTTTGCATGAACATAAGTTTTCATTTTTCTGGATTAAATAGATGCTCAAGAGTGCAATCGGTGGATCAAATTTTAATTGCATATTTTGTTATTTAGGAAACTCCCAAAATGTTACCTAGAAAGGCTATACAATTTTATATTCCCACCAGCAAAGTAGGAATGATGATTTCCCTGCATCTTTGCCAGGCTTTGGTGGTGGCACCTATTTTTTTTATTTTAGCCATTCTTATAGTGGGTGGTGGTAACTCATTATGGTATTTTTACTTGCATTTCTTTTATGGCTAGTGACATTGAACATATTTTCATGTGCTTATTTGTCATCTGTATGTCCTTTGGTGAAATGTCTCATATTTTCACCAATTCCTAATTGAATTGTTATTTATGTTTGCCTTGCCCTTCTGTTTATAGGTTCCTGATGTGTAAACTTAGATTATAGATTTAATAACTTTTCTGTTTTAATGTATGCATTATTCCTATATATGTCTCTCTCAACACTGCTTTATCTCTCTCCTGCAAATTTTGATGTGTTGCATTTTCATTTTCATTTAGCCAGTGTAGTTTTTATTTTTCCTGAGAACTTCTCATTGATCCATTATTATTTACAAGTGTGTGGTTTACTTTCCAAATGTTTGGAGCTTTTACTATTACATTCCTAGTATTGATTTCTAGGTTAATTCCATTTTGTTCAGAGAACACACTCTGTATAATTTCAATTATTTCTAACTTGTTTTTGTGTTTGTTTTCTATGTCCCAGTATGGTCTATACTGGTATGTGTTCTTAGAGCACTTGAACTTAATGTGTATTCACCCACCATTGGGTAGAGTGTGCTACAAATGCCTATTAGATCCTATTGGTTGATGATGTTATTGAATTCTTCCATACCCTTGCTTATTTTCATTCTAGTTATTTTAGCAATTTTTTTGTAGACTTGTTTCTTTCTTTTTCAGTTCTATCAATTTCCGCTGCAAATATTTTATGGCTACGTTGTGTTATGCATATACAGTTAAATCGTTACGCCTTCTAGCTAGATTGGCCTATTTGTAATCATATACTGTCCCCTCTCTGTCTTGGGCAATTTTCTTTGCTCTAAAGTATATTTTAACTGATATTAACATAGCCACCCCTGCTTTCCTTTGATTAAAATTTACATAATATACCTTTTTGCATCCTTTTTCATTCATATTGCCTATATCAGTATATTTAGAGTAAGTTTCTTGTAGACAGTCTATAGTTGGGTCAGGCTTTTTAGTTCACTTTGCCAATCTCTATTATTTCATTGAAGTCTTCAGACAAATTACATTTAATGTCATTATTGATAACTAGTGCTTAAGTCTGATAGTTTATTTTGTTGTTTTCTACTCTTTCTGTGACTCTGTGTTTCTTTTATATTTTTTCCCTAACTTTCTATGGATTCCTGGAACATTTTTTAGAATTATGTTTTTATTTATTACTATGTTTTTAGTATATCTCCTTTTTATAACTTTGTTAGCAGTTGTTGTAAGTATAACATTATATGTGCATAACTTGTCATAGTCTACTACTGCCATTATTTTACCAGTATGAATGGTGTAGAAACCTTGCCTCCCTTTATAATATAATTTGTTCTCCCCCTTTATAATATAATTGTCTTAAATATTTTCTCTACGAACATTTAGAACCACACCTGACAGTGTTATAATTTTGTCTCAATTATCAAACATAATTTGAAAAACTCAAGAGGAGAAAAAAGCCGATTGTATTTACCCATACATTTGCCTCCTGTATTCTTTCTTCCTTCCTCATTTTCCAAGGTTCCTTCTTCTATCCTCATCTTTCTTCTTAAGTTACTTGATTTAGCTGTTCTTTAAGGTAGGTCCACTGTGACAAATTCTCTTAGTTTTCCTGTATCAGATAACATCTCAATGTCCTTTTCACGTCTGAAAAATATATTTTGTGGATAAAAGATTCTGGAATGACACTTCTTTTCTTTCATCACTTGAAAAGTGCTGTGCTACTTTCTTTTGGCCTTCATATTTTTGTTTGTGTTTGTTTGTTTGTTTATTTTTCAATGACAAATCCACTGTCATGCAAATCATTTTTCCCCTAAAGGTAAGGTGCAATTTCTCCATCACCATATTCAAAATGTGTACCTTGTCTTTGGCATTCGGAGGTGGTTTGACTATTCTGTCTTGGTCTGGATCTCTCACAGCTTTTCTAAGCTCTTAAAAAACCGTTTCGGGCCGGCCGAGTGGCGCGGTGGTTAAGCGCTGGCTTGGGACGCCAGAGGCCCCGGTTCGCGTCCCACATGTGAGGGCCAGTGACACTGCCCTCAAAAAAACAAAAACAAAAAACAGTTTCTATTTTGTTTCGTTTAGTTCTTTTCAAATTCAAGAAATATTCTGTTATTGTTTATAGTACTTTTTCAGTCTTGCTCTCTTTTTTTATCATTTTCCGGGACTGTGATGTTACGAGTTAGATTTTATTGGTAGTCCCACGAGTCACTAAGAGCCATTCATTTTCCCCCCCAGTTTTCATTCTATTTTTCAGATTAGGTTATTTCTATCATTTTTATCTTGGAGTTCACTTATTCTTCCTTTCATCTTCTTCATTATGCTATTGAATCCATTTTTTTAGGGTTATTTATTATTATTATTATTATTATTATTATTATACTTTTTAGCTTAAATTTTTCAGTTGGTTCTTTTTTATATCTTCCATTTCTTTGCTGAGACTTACTGTTATTTAATTTCTTTCCAGCATGTTTATAATGATTCATTGAAGCATTTTTATCATGTCTGCTTTAAAATTTTGTCAAATAATTCTAACACCTCTCTCATTTTGGCATTAGTCTTTATTGCTTGTCTTGTTCGTTTATTCATTTCATTCTTCTTGATTGTTCATTTGAATGGTTGTCTATGGAACCCTGGATATTTGGAGTATTATATTATGAGACTCTGAATCTTAGGTTTAGACCTATTGTTTTGGCTTTCTTTTCCTGAGAGAAGAAAGTTTTGTTCTGGCACAACAAAGGGGGATGTGTCTATTGCAAGGTGAGGATAGAAATCTAACTTTCCCTTTTGGCCCCGTGGACACCAATGTCAGTGGAGGTTCCTTTTTACTGCTGAGTTGGGGTCAGATTGATGGCTTCCAACTAGGTCTCCACTGATGCCGTACTGGCTGGGTGGAGTTGGAGTGCCTTGTTACTGCTCTCCATGTATCTTCCACTGACATCAAGGTGTGGGGTGGCCTCGTTATTTCTGGGAGGAGGTGAAAGTCCTGATTTTCCACGAGGCCTCCTCTGACAGAGGCCCTGCAGAGAGAAGGAGCGATGATGACTCTTTAGTCCCAGGTGAGCGTGGAAGTCCACTCTCCACAGACATGGTGTTGGTAGTGGTGGGGAAGGTGGAGGAGTCATTACCACTTGACAGGGATTAAAATTCTAACTCCCCATTTGGCCTCCACGGATATACACTCTCTGGGGTATGTGGCGCCTTGTATTATTTTGGTACTGATGGAAGCTTTGAATCTCCACTCAATCTTTTCTGGTGTGGGTAGGTCACAGGTTTTTGTTTGTTTGTTTGTTGTTTGTTTGTGTTCACTCCTGATTGTTGGAGTAGAGCACTTTTTGTCCCAACACTTTCTGGCCTTCTAGGCTTTCCCATGTTCTGGTCCTTGGCTCAAAAAGGGAAGATTTTATCTATGACTTTTGGGGGGCGGGATGGGAAGTTACCTACCGTGTTTTGGGGTTGCTGGCTTCTAGAGCTTCAAGTTTGAGATATATGAATTTACCACGTTTTCATTCCTTCGTCTCCAATGCCTACCTAACCTGCATCCCTCTCTCCACCTTTTGGAGTCATTTGCTTGTTTTACTTATGATGACAGGATTTTAGTTGTAAAATTTATTTGAAAGACATTTTGGATAGATCTAGTTTTGTTGTTGCTTGAATTATAATTAAATATTTAGACATATTATTATCAGATAAGTTACCAGTGGGCTTATTTAATATTAGTCAGTGGAAATAGTTCAACAAAATTCAGCGACCGGCATACACACAATCAACATTTTTTTGGTAAAAAGTTATCAAAATAAGCTTACAGATAGTGCATGCATTCAATAGGTTATTCAACAACAAAAACAAAACAAAACAAAACAAAAAAACTACTGATCGCCTACTCTGTAGCTAGAACAGAAAAGGCTGGGATTCAGGAATAAAAGAAGCATTCTTGCCCTTATCGAAGAACAGATATAGACAATTACTATGCCATGTATTTAGCGATATATAGGGTTGATCACAGGTATTCTTAGAGAATATAGGAACTGCACCTAACCAAATGTAGAAATGACAATCATTGAGGAAGAGATGAGAATGCTTCTTTCAAACAACACATTGAAGCTCAATTTGAAATGTATATTATAGAAACAAAGAAGTAGCATGAATTTATGTATATGAAACATTATTTAACCTAGAAATTGAATTCATTCAGCAGGAATGAAATTTAAGTTGGAAGTGATAAATAGAACATAGATACTATCATATGTAATGTTAAAAATTTAAATCTAGGGCCAGCTGAGGGGCGTGGTGGTTAAGCACTGGCTTGGGAAGCTAGTGGCCCTAGTTCGGTCCCACATATGAGGGCCAGTGACACTGCCCTCAAAAAAAAAAAAATTAAATCTATAACTGAAAACAATGGGTAAGACTTGAGATTATTTTGATAACATAGCTTTCAATGCCTCCACCAATCTTTTGTAAAGTGTTTTCCACTGCAGCTCGTAATCATTTGTAAATCACCAAATCAGTTTCATGGATCAAAATCAGCATGTGTGGGGAAACTGGGAATCCACGTGCAGAAGACTAAAGTAGGACCTTTCTTACATCCTATAAAAAATGAACTCAAAATAGACCAATGTCCATAAGTCCTAAAGCAATAAAACTCTTTGAAAAAAATGTAGGGTAAAAGTCTTATGGCATTGGGTTTGGAAATGATTTTCTGGATATGACACCAAAAGTACAAGCCAAAAAAAATACACAATATCACATTGTTGTCAATGAGCTTGAAAGCTTGAAATTCATGTGGGGGGTCCAAGCAATTAAGTAGCATTAGAACATAGTATGAACAATACCAGTACTGGAATTGTTCAGGCTGCTCTGAAAATCCCCTGCGACAACTAATTTAACTCAGGTTTCAGGAAAGGCTTTTTGAAAGAAGTAATATTTAAATAACAGCCATGGGTTAAAAAAGAATTAGCTTAAGTAATGTGGGTTGAGGGAAAGAGACTATATAGGGAGAGAAATTACATGGATCAGCCTTCCCCATGGCTTTTCTTTCCCTCATACACAATTACTGGAGGCTTTTCTAAAAACACCTACAAACAAGAGCAAAAAACAACAAAGCAAAAAGGGAGACTCTTTTCAAGGTTTTGCAGGTTTGGTATGTTTGTTCACTTAGAAAGGGGTCGTAAACCCAAGGGAAAGGCAGATGTAGTTTGAATGGGATTTCAGAGTAAGGACTGAGAGAGCAACGTCAGCCGCAATTTCAGAGGAATGTATGATTTTGAATGGCCTGCTTAAAACTTCTCAGTTTCGTCCAGATAGTACCCTCATGTGCCAGGCACAAAATTGAAACTGATTTTGTTCTCTTCTATAGAAAGTTTTCAAAAAGAAATACACCATAGAATTTCCCGATTTATTTCTTTTAGATCTCATACTCACATATGGTGCTTATTTGGGGCCTTAGGAAAATTGTGAGCTTATTCACTTGTTTAGCTTTCTCACTTTTATAATTATTAATATTAAATTAAGAGATAGCACAGTTTTAATAGAAATAACACATACACAGATTTTAAATATATATATATATTATAAATTTTATATATAAAAATATATACATAATTATATAAAATATATATATATATATATATATATATATATATATATATAAATGAACTATTACCCTTGCCACTTGTTTTTCAACATAATTGTAGCTGAAACTAGGATGTAAAAAATTCCAGACATTGGGGTTCAACTAATTAAGTTGAAAGCCTAATGTCTTAGCAGTTTGAGGCCAGCCCGAGCTGAGTTGCCATTGAGCAGCCAACTGGTGGCAGGATGGCTCAGCTAAAAAAAAAAAAAAAAAGAAAGAAAGCCTAATGTTTTGTTCTGTCCCCTTGGTCCTTTTCAAAGCCTGAAAGATACATTTCATGCAAATCACAATCTTCTCACAGTTTTCTGAGCCTGGAGAGAGATAATAAGATAATCCTTTATGGATCCTGATTGCGTTCAAAGCTTGAGAAGGGAACCTAATAGGTGTTATAACAAGTACACCAAGGTGTTTGAAATACAAAATTGTGTAAAGTAATGGGACAGTGATGAAGTGACAAGATAAACAGAATCCAGGTGCTTGGGTATAGGGTGATTTATTAAATGCCATCACTGGAGGAAAGTCACTGGTAGCGGAATATTGTTGGTCTGTTCAGGAAATTCTGGGCAGTGGAGATATGGAGAGAAGAAAGATTATGAAACAATGCGTACTTTTTAGCTTGGAGATATATATGCATATAAACACAAAGCATAATGATGGGATGGACCAAAATTAGACTCAGTAATTAAAAATATTCACAGGGAAATGTGACAAGAGAGAGTGTTAAGTAACTTTATAATGGATTTACAAGGTGACTTGGAAGCTGAATCCACATTTCCTTACTCTCCTATCATCTATGGTCCCTTACTATTCTTTCTACACTTTCTACACATTCTTCCTTTGACTTCCTTTCTCTGGCTGCTCAGGGACCATAAATTTGACAGTCCTAGAGCTACATCAAGTTTACTTTACCTGCGTGCCATCCCATCAGGGCCCTTGCTTCTGGAGTTATCTTTATAAACTTAAATAGAGACAAGTGAACCTTGACATTCATTCCTTCAACCAGTCATCCATTTCTCAAAAGTGTACTAAACACCTTCCATATGCAAGGTCTATTTAAATAATAGAAGACATAAAGAGATGAAAGAGGTTTGGACTCTTGTTTTAATGATTTAATGTACATATAAGTAAGTATCTGCAATCCAAAGTAAAAGTAATAAATGTCCTAAGCATGGTATAAAGATATGATGATGATGATGATGTGGAAAGATTTTTCAGAAAATATCATATTCAAATTGGTTCCAGAAGAGGTTTATACATAAGTTTAATATGTAAAGATGTGGGAGGTTTTTCAAGCTGTTGCAAAATGTGGGCAAAGACAAAACACTAAGAAAATATAGGTGTTGGAGAAATAAAGAATGACTTGCATAGGGGAAATGAAACATATTGGAGATTTTCATGCAAAAGTTTTTTTTTGGGGGGGGGAATATTTAGTTCTTAAAACACTGGGCATTAGAATTTGGAAACAGAATATCTTGGATTGGATAATGGATGAGTCATTTAGCGAGCTAATAAAAATTGGGAAAGGAATACTGAAAAATCAATTTTTCATCCATACCTGTTTTTTAAAGTTAAGGTGTTATTTACATATAATGAAATTCAGCCATTTTAAGTGTGCAGTTCAATAAATTTAGTAGCTGTATGCAATCTTTAGAAATCATAGCACAGTCCAGTGCTCCCTCAGATGGTCCCTAACCAGATTCATGCCTCTTAAAGGGTTCAACTAAACCAAATGACACCACATGGTACCTCTAGTGCAGTCTTTCCTTACTATAACCACTAAGAACTTAAGCCATGCAGCTTAGTAAGACTGTAAATCAAGCTTGCCTACAAACAAATAAAAGAAAATGAATATGATTTTACAACCATTTGCATAAATATGACTTTATCATTTTAGGAAATTCTTTTTCAGGAAAATGAAGTTGGAAATAACTTGTTTGATTCAGGGGCTACCTTCTCAGCAAAAATAGATTATTCAGCTGGGTATATCAAATGACTGTTTGTTCCATAATATTCATTTTCCAAAGATGCTTCAATATATGCACTAATTCTAATCTGCTATATCACAAACATCGCCCAATGCCAATCAGGTCCTATATTGAAAGTCCTGCCTTAAACTAGATCCTCAAGACTTCATAATATCACATCTTCAACCTTCCTCTTAAAAGACAGTAGTTTAGACTCACTCTCCATCATTTCAGTCAGCATGAACTTTGGTTTGCCCGGTCAATAGGTTATTTTGATTTCCTTTCATGGAATCAGCAGTCAACATCTCATTTGTCTCCTAAACTGCCATCCAATGAGGAAGACAGGACAGATATTTTCTATAGGATGAGGAAACTAAGACTAGTAAAGGGGATGACCTGACTTTCAGCCTTTTGATTTTAATTAAGGGAAGTTTCTACTATGTGAATGTGCTTCCTAAATGATACTGCCTGTTAATTAAGAAGAATTCTAGTCTCTGGAAGACCTGAAATTAACTACTATACATCCTAAAGCACCCAGTACATGTTTTACAAATTAATCTTCTTTAATCTTTTTTAATCTTTCAAAAATTACTTGCATGATGTTACATTCGTACTAAGACCTTTACAGTCCTAAATTCCCTACAGAATAAACTGCATGTTCTTATCTTGACATGAAAGACTCTTCCCATCTTGACCTCAAACTACCCTTTGGTTTAGCTTCCATTTCTCTCTCATGAAACTTTCTTAATCTTAACAATGATTAGTCCTTCTCACCCCTCATTGCCAGGCACGTTTTTAGTTTCTATGCTTTTCTTCTCACCTGTTAAACCTGATTATGAAGATAATTTTTGCTTATGCCTTATCTCTAGCATGTTTATTTCACTTCTATAGAACTAAAAAAGAAATTTGGGAATTCATAATTGTTTGGTTAATGAGTTATCAACTGCTGGTGCTTGAGACGAATATACTGACCACCCAAATTCCAATTGAAAAAGTTGGCGAGAGGGTCATGGGAGATGTAACTTTGTAACTATTTGCATTTATGTGTTATGTCGAGGGTTTCACAAATGTTAATTCTTGATTTTCTTCTTGTTCTGAGCACAGCGGTAAAGTCAGGCTTCCAAAAGAGCGCAATGGTAAATTTTGAGGAAGTGAATCCCTTTGTGAGAAATCTGAATAGTGGTGTTAGAAAACCAAATGGCTTGTGCAGAAGGGAAAGCAACTCTGCCATTACTTTAATTATTCACCCTATTAAGGGTGACAGTGTGGCTTTAAAAATCTCTTCATTACTCACTATAATTAAGTGGCCCAGCAAACAACAGGATGTCAGAAATCACATTCAGGGGATACATGCTGTGAGTGATGGCAGCAACCTATGTATAGACAAAACATTTAAAACAGAATAATTGCTCCCCCATCGCTTTCCAGGATGCCTCACCTGTCTTGTTTCATGTTGTTTTAATTTTTTCAAGTGGAATGTATGCAAATGGGCTGCATCAATTTAGCCCTTTCTGGTCTACCGCTCTGTAAACATCAACGTTGCTGGCTGAGTAGCTAAGAGGAAGGGGAAGTTCAGAATTGTTTGTGCATAATTAATGATTGATGGATAATGACAGGAAGTAAAACAAAACCCAGGGAAGAAGGAAAAATGAGAAAGCAGAGCACATTCACACAGAAAGAAGCGAGCACAATTCTACTGGGTTGATCATGGCTTTGAATTTTTTTATTGTTATTATAAAAAGGGAGGAATGGGATTAAGAAAATAAAAGAGCAGATTGGGAAAGGGTAGATTTATTTTATTTTTGTTTTATTTTGTTTTAGTTTTGTGAAGTGGTCCTGTGAACTGCATTACTTTCTACCTGGAAAAAGGGGCTGCTGAGATGGGGTAAAGGAAATTCTTAAATAAGTCAGATTTTTTGTTTTGTTTATGGAAGGTAATACTGTGACGTTATACAATACAATATACCAAATACCCATTTTGCAAACACCCCAGATATATACCAGGACTGATGACACCTTAAGCCATAAAACATCAACACATTTAAAAGAATTGTCACTATACAGAGATTTCTCTAGCACAGTGGAATCTATCCAGAAATCAGTGCTTGAAAGATAACAGGCTAAGGATGGTCTTGGCAATTTTTGTCACTTTTAGTTTAGGTATATGAAATACTCTGTGTTTTTTCCCCTGTGAATTTTTATTACATATTCATTTATGATATGTGAATTCTTATTTACCTATGTCATATATAATTAATATATTTATGATATGCTAACATATTTAACAGAGTAGATCCAAATAAAACATTTAATGATAATTCTCATTTATTTCAGTTTCATGAGTATTTGTTTTAGCCTTCAATTATTTGCATCATATTTTATTCTTATAAAAAAGTTTCCAGTTAAAGGAAATGATTCTAAGAGTACTCTACAAATTATATCCAATGAAACTGCAAATATATCTTAATATTGCCTACTTGGCTAGATGTCTGATGTTCCTACATTTGTCAAATATATCCATGTTCCCACAACTGTCTCCCTAAAATTTCCACGTAAGAATTCAAGTAATTTTTGTTCATGCAGTGTCTGTTCATAGCTCCAATTTCCTTTAACTTTTGAGGGTTTTGGGGTTTAGTTTCCCATTGACACAGAATAGTATTTAAACTTCTTATAATGGCCTTATTGTCCTTAAGATTTTGGTAGGAATATCACCTTCCCAGACAAGGCTGTTCTAATAACTCAGTCAGAGGTGTATGGAGAGTCTCTCCCTAGCACATGATTGTGTTTTCATTCCTAACATAATATTTATTACAACTAGGGACTTTCTACTCTATTTGTTTACTTACTTACTGATTTGTCTTCATCGTGTATAAGCTCCATGAAAACAGAGGTCTTTTTTTTCTGTTCACTACTGAGTCATCACTAATAATAACAGAAGGCACTTATGTAAAGTCTTTGAGAGTTTTCGGTTACTGTTTTAAATGTTTTTGCATATGTCCACATTTATATGTACTATATGTGTCATGATGACAAAACCTAGTAAGTTGCTGAGACGAAGTCAAACCCAGTCAGTCTGGCTCCAGAATCTTACTCTTAATCACTAAGGGTACCTAAAATGGAGTGTAGAACAAAGTCAGTTTTAATTAATAATTGCCGATTCAGTGAAAGTGTTGAGTTGGCTCCCTGGAAGAGGTGGTTATGTTTTGATTCAGACTATTACAGAGTTTGCTCTATTAGACTAAACATTTAATATCTAGAAATAATTTTACTTGTGAACTATTTGGAAGTCAACAATCTACAAATCTTTATTATTTATTAATGGACTCTAATAGATTTATTTAAATTACTCTTGAAAATTTATGAAATTGTCATGAGCCTATGGAAAATAAATTTTACTGATTTAGCACAAATTGACTATTATATCAGTTAGTTAAAGCACATCAGTATTCAATTTTTTTAAAAAATCATAGAAATGAATATATATGTGATTTGCAAACATACTTAATATTGTAAAGTAGCTAAAAAAAATGTCTATGGCAATCCACAGCTTTAGTATTTAGCACATTCTTAATAATTTTTTTAGCACATTTAATGTTGTGTTCAGATCTCAGGGAAAACCGAAATTCTGCATAGCTGTGCTTTGGCACACCTGGGTTTACTTCATGGGGCTTCCTATGACCAAGACAGATTAACAGCATATTGCTTTCATTTTGTTCTCCTCGTGTTAGATATAATTTCCTGTTTTATTAGTTTTTTAAAAGAAAAAAGAAAAAAATTTAAGCCATTCAATTGAGATTAATCTAACGGGTCTAATGCTAATGAACAAAAGCAGCTTTTCTTGGCGGAGGAGGAAACCATTTTTTTGTTTTTGAGGGTTGAGGTTTTGATAAAAGCCTAGAAGACACAGCATCCATGCAAGGAATTAAAGTGAGACAGTCAATACACAAGTGGACAATGGGCAGGTTATATGTGACAACAGAATGGTGACCGAGAACCGTCACAGCGACCAGACTGTACCACAGCCACCGCAGAAGTGTCAGGACTTGGGTCAGTGGCTGCCACTTCCCCACTCTGGGCCCTGGTTTTCAAGACAGGACCAATCAGAGAAAGTCAAATATGTTTCCCAAACCAGTCACCTAAGATGTTCTACTGCCAAGTAGCTTCCCCAAGCCAAGAACTGCCATCAAAAACAGCTGAAACCTTCCCTCTTTTTCCCTATAGAGTTCTCCCACCTTCCTGCCTGCCTCCGTTTTTCCTCATGTAGTTGGTTGTTTATTTTCACAAAACCAATATGAGACTTTTAAATCAATTAAATTAGATCCAAAAAATAAAAGCAAAAGTTGGGTTTAAAATGAAATACAGAGGTTTTTATTGCAAGTTATATGATTGCATACTATATTCAATAGGGAGTTAGATAGGGAGTTATTTGTCTATAAAAAAGAAATATTTCATATGCACCAAATGAGATTAGTCAAAGGAAAAGTTATACATTTTTTTAGGTTTCCTTAAGATGTGGATGTCATGAAACATTATTTTTCATTAAAAATAAAAATCTAATCATGTTGGTACTCAAAATTATCCCATGGCTTTCCAGAAAACTTTCTTAAAATTATTCATTTTGTCCAGGTTTTGGTTGGTGATAGATATATGTACTTTTGAGGTAATAAAAAGAATTCTGGCCTGTAGCATAAAGTGAGAAACAAATTCCTTTAAAATATTTTTCTAACCTCATCTCCTACCACTTCTTACTTTTTGAGGATTACATTTTCAATTCATATTGAAATAATCAAATTTTTTGTGCACACTCAATATGTTTGAATTCCTGGAAGTCACTTCAGTTAAATTTTAAATAAATAAATAAATACATAAATAAATAAATAAATTCAGTGCCAAGCTCAACCAGCAAATTCTCTGTCCTGGGGTTGACATCCTCTTGGAATGGGCATTTTTCCCTGACTGGTCTGTTCTTCCTCATTGATAATTTCCTGCCTCTTCTCTATAATCCAGTTCTTCCACTCAGTAAAAGCCTTTCCTAAATCACGCAGGCAAAATTAATTGTTGTTGGTTCTGAGTTTCCAGAACAGTGTCTATACATCTCTTCTGTGGCCATCACTTTGCATTCCATCACCTTGTAACTTTATGGTAACAAATACCCTTTCAAGTCTTCTGGCTGCCACTGCTGCACTTTACCATCATTATTTTTTTCTATGCCTAATCTATAGAGTAGGTAGTCTTATTATCACCATTCAGTAAATTGAGGATTAAAGAGGTTTATTAATTGTCTTAAAATCATATAGTGAGTGGGCACCGATGCAGTTTTCCAGCTCATGACTGTCTAAATTGTTGAGCACTTCAGCGACATTTCTCAACTCTGACTCCATCAGGCAGTGAACCTTCCAAGGAAGAGTGCGGCCACTCATTGTGTTATCTTCCCTCTCTTTGCAAAGTAAGGATAAAAAAGCAAGCTCTGCAGAGCCGAGCGTTGGAACCCAAACTGGTGCGTTGCAAATAGAGATATTGTCCATGGCCTGACCCCAAACTTGCACTTAATTGAGAAAATGTGCAATTGCAATTTTCTTTTCTCTGATCCTTTGTTGTATAAATCCTGTTAAAAGTTTCTTCCCAGTTTTTTAATCCAGGACATTCTCTCTCAATGACCTGGGTGCCATCACTTTGAAATGTAATCAAGAAAGATGTCACCTTATCTCCCAGTTTCTATGGGAGAGCAGGAGGCTAAATTTGGTGGATGCCTTGCTCAGAGTATAAAACTACCTCCTTCGATCTTCAAGATATAAAAAGTTTACCTTTTCTTTGCATGAGGCCAGTT
This sequence comes from Aselliscus stoliczkanus, assembly GCA_033961575.1. Classification (NCBI taxonomy): domain Eukaryota; kingdom Metazoa; phylum Chordata; class Mammalia; order Chiroptera; family Hipposideridae; genus Aselliscus; species Aselliscus stoliczkanus. Next base: position 36,199,074 of record CM066730.1, on the reverse strand, counting down.
ATCAAAACTAGATGGCCGCAGAGTCCCCCATCCAGCTTTGAAAACTCTCCAGGCCTTTGTTTTAGTGAAACTTAGCTCAGAATGAGTACCGGTCTCTCCACCCTAGTGAATACCTTTAAGTAAAGTCTTTCTTGCCTGTTTACCTTTGTCAGGTGTCCTTCTTGTTTTGAAAGGACTTTGAACTTTGTTTATAACTGACTTCTTTCTAAGGTGTGACTATTCTTCCTGTCTTCCCAGTAAATTACTTCCCAATTTCCAACCCATTTTAGCCTTCAGAGCTTGGGAATGACATCCCAATTTCCAGAAATTTTTGTAAATTCTCTAAGTTATATGTAATTCTCCATTTTCTTGATATTTTATTTGTGTATTTTAAATAATGAGTGACCATAATAATAAACTGTGAATCATTTATCTGTGAGAGTTACTTTTCAGTGCTATTCTATTCTATTCTATCCTATCCTAGTCTATTCATTTTCTCTCATTATATGTATAGTGCATAGTTCATTATTTAGGAAATCATCTTATAACAAGGTCATATGTATCAATAACAAGTAAAAATAATCTCCATTTCATAATAGAAACCACTAAGAAGAGAGTATTAAAATAAAAATAAATTTTAAATGAAATAATTAAATTAAAAGACAATACACAAATATTTAATGTTTAAAGGATGATCCTAAAATAAAATCGTAAAGTGAATTTCACTGTACCAGTTGTGCTCATTTCTTTCTGACAGTGAATCTATCTGTTTGTCTTATTTTTGATATTTCCCCATCAAAATCACTTGTTTTGCTAATTAAAATTTTGATCAGCTTCTGATTTCATTTAGGAACATTCCCTAATGAAATTCTTATCATCATCTATTTGTATTTCTTTTGTTAATGCACCTACAAAGAATGTTAGTTACAGTGAATTTAAGCAGACTCTTGAAAAAAGGGTTAGAGAACATTTTGGGGTAGTTTGGTGATATTTGATAAGAACAACTTAATATTAAGATTTCCTAGAATGTTTAACACACCTCACAGAACCATGTGTCTGTCAAAACTGTCAATTTAAGGACTTATTTGTTTCCAAACTTATAGTTTCTTGAAACACCATTTATAGGATTTCATTAAAGAATATTATGTATATATTATTTTATATGTATTTTGTTTGCAAAAATGACTCCCTGCAGTAATCATAGCCAGAAATCACACTTCCAACATGGCAGCAGAAAGACTGAGTAAATCAGGTATTGGTCAACTATGGCTTCTACTTTTATGTGTCTCACATGCTAAAAACGTTTTTACATTTTTAAATGGTTGAACAATAACAACAAAGACGAAGAGTATTTCATGATACTTGAAACCTATAAATCTATGTAAAACTCAAATTTCAATGGTCATAAAAAGTTTTATTGAAATGAAGCCACAACGATTCAATTATGTTGTTCATGATGCAATGACAGGGTTGAGTAGTTACAACGAAGACCATAAAGCCTAAAATATTTACAACTAGCCCTTTTCAGAGAAAAGTTCACCATCCCCGGGACTAAATCATAACCACTTCCCTCGGGTGCTCCTGTCCTGTCCTGAGAAGTATTAGCCTTCACCTTGACTTTGCATATGCACACTTGCTGCTCTTGACTCTGTGTCAGCAGATTCCTTCAAGCAGTAATGTTTCTGTGTTCTCACAGGGGAATTGTAAACATTTGCTGTTTTCCCAATTTCTGGACTGCTTTTTCTTTTCAATTTGGAATTCAGAAATATGTGTCTTGAGCAATTGCTGGGAAAGAATTTCCCAATGGAAGCACTGTTTTCAGACATAGGGCCAGTTCTGTAGATTCCTACCTCGATGAAGACTTCTCTTCCTTCTGAAGATGGAATATATGCAGAGCAAGAGGTGACTCCTTACCCAAAGAGAATTTGCCTGATTGTTGAAGTTCAACAGTGGATACACCAAATGTCCTGTATCTCCTTTAACCTTAATCAGAGTTTACCATAAAAAAAAAAAAATTCTCTTCCTTTATTAAAACAACAATCAAAACATCCATCATTTTACTTAGATAGTACTATAGACAGAATATTTATTTCCCCCCCAAATTCATATTTTGCAAATTAGTCCCTGATGTGATAGCATTAGGAAGTGGGGCCTTTGGGAGATAATTAGGCCATGAGGTTGAAGTCCTCATGAATAGGATTAGTGACCTTATAAAACAGACCCTATAGGGGTCCCTTGTCCCCTCTTCCATGTGAGGACACAGTGAGAAGATGGTAATCTGTAATCAGGGAGCAGGTGGCACCAGGCACAGAACCTGCCAGCAGCGAGATCTTGAACTTAGCCAGCCTCCAGAGCTATAAAGACACAGAGGCTGTGGTATTTTTGTTATAGCAGCCAGAACAGACTAGGACAGGTAGTGAAGATGACAGAATCACAAAGAATGCTTCACATTAAAATTTCCTGTTAACAATATTCCAACGATACAGGCGTATACCAAAGATGAGAGAAACCTTGCTGTCTCAACAAAAGCAGCGTAAGAAAAAATGTTTCAGCAGTTTCAAAGGCATCTTACAAAAGTAAACCCTATTATTTAAGTGGTTTCTGAAGATATTTAAATGTTCGCTTAGGGCCAGCTTAATGGAGTGGTGGTTAAGCCCTGGCTTGGGAAGCCAGCGACCCCGGTTCGGGTCCCACATATGAGGGACAGTGACACTGCCCTCAAAAAAAAAAAATGTTCTTTTAAAGGTCAAAGACCATAGAGGTTTTATAAACACTGTTTTCTTCCCCTCCCCCTTTTAGCCCCTCCAGATAGAGAACTGAGACCACAAACCAGGCTAAGCCTTGAAAGTCAGTGAGGCCTGTTTCTCCAACTGTGTTCAGAAGATGGCGTTTATAATACATGCAGAAGTAACAGTCTAGTCTAAAAGAAGCAGACATTACTCTTTACCAAATTAAGCAAAAACTCCACAACTTTAAAGTATATTCTAAGCCATAAAACTGGGAAAAAGTTTTAAACTGCACAGCAGAATGAGAGCAAGGCAAACCCTCTTCAATTTCAGGCCCCTGCACTAGATTATGTGAATTGCTCATTTGGCTCCAAAGAATTCTCTCAGATGCTATTTCTCTTCAATGATAAAAAATTTGCACAGCATTTTAACTTTTTGTCAAACCACTTAAAGGAAAGGAAAGCCTTTTCTCTCTTTCCCTTCATCCTAGTGCTAAACCATAGGTATCATATGGGAAGCTGCCCCCAGGGCTCTTAAACCCACAATTCCTTGCAAATAAACAGATGGCAAATTCTCCACGTATGATACCTGTACGTGTTATTTTATGGAGTTATCAACTCAGTGACATACAACTCAGGGGTATACAAGCACTAGGCTCTACTCTTGGGCTAGAAGAGTCATATCAAGTATTTAATTCTCTCCATTGTACCTCAGGGTAGGAGATTTTGTATGGGTACCAAGGAAAATGTATTGGAGCCCCTGCCATCATCTTTTCTTTTTGGGTCCACTATATCCAGTCGTTATACGTGGACTAAGTCTCTAAGTAAACTCTATGCCAATAAATTCATATTGCCGAAGCCATTCTAGCCAAATAATATTTGCGCTCATATAAACAAGTTATGGGGTCAGCAAACGATGGTCCTGGGGCAAATCCAGACTGCTGCCTGTTTTTATACAGCCATAAGCTAAGAATCATTTTTAAATGTCAGAAAAAAAGACTATTTTATGACATATAAAAACTGTATATAATTCAAATTTCAGTTTCCATAATTTTCTTGGAATACAGCCATGTTAATTTCTTTACGTGTTGTCTATGGCTGCTTTGACAGATGACAGCAGAACTGAACAGTTGTTATAGAAATCCTATGAATCATAGAGCCTGAAATATTTACTCTGGCCTTTTAGAGAAAAGTGTGACAACCCGTGTGTTAAAGTAACGTAGGACCCTCCCTCCAATCTATTATACTTTTTCTTTAGTTAACTCTAACTGATATTTTGGGATATAATCTTATACTGAACAATGGACAATATGTATATTACAATAAAAACGGAGAATCCAAGACGTAGATTGTTCTGTGATTGTTGCATTGAATAAGTTCAGTAATTGTAACATTGAATTGTTGCAAATGAATGCTATTTGCGACCAGGTTTGTGTCCACCACCATCCAACTGTGTGTCTTTGTGAACATATATTAATTTTTCTCTGCAGTAATGTATAAGTGAGTGGTTTCTAAATAACTGTATTCAGCAAAACCAGAAAAAGGAATATAGATTATTATTTAAAAATATAATTTTTATGTAATTTGGTATTACCATCCCTTTCTAGCTGACACTTGTTATTCCAAATTGTGATGTTAAAAATATGTTTTCTTTTTATCAAGATATCACAATAGTAGCTAGAATTTTATTTTGTGTTTTTTTATTTTTAATTTTCCAAAAAGGAAATTAAAACCATGGAAATCAATTACACACATATACACACACATACACACTCACATACACAGAAATATATGCACATATAAGGAAATATATACACATGTATACATATATGTATGTGTATTTATATGTCAAATATTTTCAAATTCTCTAAACCATTTGGCTAGATGACTGTAATGTCTCCTCCACTTATAAAATATTTCTATACTTCATACATAGGAATCTTTAAGTAAGGGGTATAGTATGCATAGTTTCTTCGAAAATATTCCAATTCTGATAGACTATAGGGGAAGGTTAAATGACCAGTACAATATTGGCCATTCTTGCTAAAGTGTTTACTTCACTGACATGTCTCCTAAAATATTGACTTCTGTCATATAAGCAGAATTATTTTATTTTTGTCAGAGAAAAAAATTGTACCAGGGTTTTAGAATCCATTGTGATTGATAGCTTCTGTGTCTATATAAGTATTTTGAGGGCACTCCTTTGTAACACAAACACCTCATGAATTGATTTGCCATCTTACATGTCAGAACAAATGGCCAGCTGTTCTCAGAAAATAGGGCAATTCCCATCACAACCACTACTCCAAACTTTTTTTTTATCTTTATGGGCAATTCAATGAATGCAACTTAGGAATTATATCTATTCTTTTCTGACAGTGTGTGCCCAATCACTTAAGTATCTAACTTGTATCTATTAATCTCTATTGAATCTCCTTTGTCCTCAAAAATCTTAGAGAAATTCTTTAAAACTATATAAGTATTTTTTTTTCCTGAAAGGTAAAAAAAAAATGGAAACCCTAGGACGCATGAGTGTACAACAATCATTCTGACATGTTCCATCCATTTGCACCTATAGAATCCCATAAAATGGTTTATTTCATGTTCACAATTTTATATCTTTTATAAGCTTCTCAGTAAAGTTGATTTTAGTCCTGGACATTATGGATGCATAAGGTGATGTGAACTATACACACCACAAAGATGAAACCTGTCATGCAAGAGTAGAAATTGTTAAAAAAAGTGAAAATAAAAATATCTTATTGGCCTTCCTCATATGCTATTGATAGATTAAAAATAGTTGTATAAGTAACTCAAAGTATGATTAAGATTCTTTAAAGATTAATGAATAATGGGGAAAAACAATGAGAATAAAAAAGAGGAAATGCCATCTAATTTTTAATAATAAGAGAACATACTTCTAAAAAAAGAGAAATTTTGTAAGCCTGTAGACTTCTTACCTTCATAATGATGTAGGAACAAGTCTTAAATTATTGAGAGTTTATTCAATTACTTATGACAAGAAGAAATGACTGCTAAGGAGCCACATTATTTAATAGGTTAAATTCACATGAGGCAGTAGGCTTTCCTTCCTTTTATAAGTTTCCTAGCTTAGTAACTCATGGCTGGAGGAAGTATGATTAAAAGCAGTCCATGTGAAGAAAACTTCCAATTATGGGTTACTGAATATGATAAATTGTTGCGATATGGCTATCAACAAAAATCTAAGGTTATGCGAAGTTCAATGTAAGACATAAACTGTCTGGAACAAGAGTGATAATATTCTGCTCTATTCAGAACCGGCAGAATCACAGCTGTAAGGTTGTATGTTCTGAGTTCCACGTGTTACAGGCAAAATTAAGAGAACAGAAAATAATATGAGTGGAGGTACCAAGATGGTGAGAGGAACTGAAACTATATCCATAAAAAATCAGGACGATATCAAGGACTTTGCAGCTTTCAGGTATGTCCAAGACATGCCTGTTGATAGGGGTTGGTTTCCCCTTGATTCCTGGACCCGTGAATCCTGGGTGTGGAAGAAATCGCACCATATATTAGACATATGGGCTCATAAAGAATCTTGTTCCAACCTTGTCCCAGAAAAGTATTGTCACCTAGGTGGTGCTAGCGCTGAGTCTTCAAAAGGCCTTCCCACCTTTCAGTCAGGCCCACTGCTTCCAGACGGTAGAAAACATGGTAGAATTGGTGAATTCCAAGGCAGACCACGTCAATGAATTTGGCCTAATCCAAATTTATGTTCCTTTCATCATGATACCACATCCCTAATATCCACTCCCACAAAGAGTTCCCAGATCTCTGCCCTATAAATTGGGGAAAATGTGTAATTCCTTTGGAGAATTACTCATGTTACTTTGTACCTCACCTTCTGAGATGAGAGTCGAGTTGTGGGTCTAAAAGCAAAATGAAGCAAGGAAGGGTTGGCACTGTGGCTCGAGTTGAAACAGAGTCTTGAGAGAGAACCCCCCTCTTTCTGGGAGGACCTCAGTCTGTTTCTCTTCAACTGATTAGGTGATGCCCACCCACATTGTGGAGAGTCCTTCCTTTCACTTAAAGTCAGGTTTCTTTACATGTTAATCTCACTTAAGAAATACCTGCACAGCAATATCCGGACTGGTGTTTAACCAAATATCTGGGTATCGTGGACCAGCTGCGTTGACACATAAAATTAACCATCACAATGATCACCAATCCTCATTTCTCTGCCCCTTTTCTTTTCACAAGAAGCCAATAGTGCTGCACAGAAGCCACCCCTGCCCCCTTAGCCTTCTTTTCATCGTGCCAGCAAGGGATCAATTTCTGAAACAGACGGCATCTGCAAGCCACCAGCAGTTCACAATTCTGCCTGCTTTTTGGCTATAGCTGAATAAAAGTTGCCTTTCCATTCATCTCCAAGAGCCTAAATATTGATAAGTCATACTATCTTATGTTCATGTCCTCAGCCATCAGAAATCGCTTTTTTCACCTGTTGGGGTACCTGCGTGTGTTTCATAGAATTCCTAGGATTATGGTCAGTTTTTAATTGACAAACACTTAGCTTGTTAATAATTTTGGAAGATCTAAAATTCTTATGAGTCATGATCATTTGTTATACAAGCAAAAATCCCCCGAATTTCCAAAGGCTGCAGAGTAAATGTGTTGATTCCGTGTTAATACACATTGGATGACCCAGCTTGACAAATTTCAGTCATGGGTCCAAATAATTGTTTATCTCAAGGCTGCAAACATAAACAGTGGGACAAGGAAAAATATCAGAAGTTTTTAGAGTGTCTCTGGTGTGTCAAAGGTAATAGAACAAAATTGCTAACATGATAAAAATATATGAATTACTATTTTAATTTGCCATCTGTGTAACAAATATCTAAAATTTACATGTTTCTGCTTTACATACTTTCAAATATGAAATCTCATTTTATCTTCATGGAATGTTGAATTGATTTGATAAATCAAGCCTTACAGTTAAGAAACCAGTCAATGGTTTGTATCAGACCTTCTGATGTAAATTCCTTAGTCCTTTTCTGACTCATGTATTCTCTCATCACCTGTATCTAGTCTGGGATGTTATTTTCATTTCTTAGATTTCTATTTGAGATAACATCTGCCTTACTGAAACATTTAGACCATTGTTTCATTTCTTAAAACTTATTAAAATGCTTGAAATTGTTTTTTATCACACTGTTATTTAATGATTTTGAGAATTATTCTTGCATTAACTTTTGTACTTATTAATAATAACTGGTGTGTTTTTTATTTTCATGTGAAATGCTAATTTTATGTGGATATTTATATGTAAAAATTACTTGAATTATTTGACTTCAGATGAAAATTTCTCCTGGAAAAAATTCCCTTTGTTTCCCCCAGTTTCCTGCAGTAACAATAGATTCATGAGTTAGAATTTAAACTGAATTTGCAGCTTGCAGCTCTTTGGGTTACACAAGTAGTTTGTATTAAAGCTATAAACCTGCCTCAGAGCTGCAGTATGGTCACAAAATCCTCAGAAAAAAAAATAATAATAATAATTTTTGCTTTTCCCTTCTGCTCAGGGCTAAATTTTCACACGACATGTTCTCTTATCAAAGCAGTGATACAGTTATTGCTCGTTTTCTATCCAGAGTAATATTTTTCTATTTTGCTGTGTCATGCATGGATTCAAGAAATGTGTTTATTTGTTGGTTTTATATAAGCAGTTTTGGTTGTTATCTAGACAAGTTGGTGTGGTCAACTATGTCAAAATATATAACTTCTTTCTTTAAGAATGATTTTTAATTCATCATATTTTTCCCTTATTTTCAAAATCACAACTTGATCAGATATATCCTGTTTTTATGGATGTATTGTTAGCTTGTAAATTCTCTTGTTTTGAATTTATATTGCCAGAAGTTTTCTACTTGGCTAAGCATTTCATAAAACATACCTTTGGAGGTCTTTGAATATATATAATATATTCAAATATGTATATATTTTTTTTTCAAATTTTATGGGAATAAATAATATGAGTAACAATCAATGGAATGAATATATATATATATATATATATATATATATATATATATATATATTTCAGATGAAATATAAGGGGCTAGAAAATGAATAAATTTAGTTTCCTGAAAAGCCTCCAGGAGTAGATAAACTGGGAGTTGGGATTTGAATGGCTTTAGAAAAAGTTGAAAGCAGAGGTCAGGGTGAGACAGGAGGGGGATTTATATATTTATAGATTTGATTCTCACAAATGTGTGTGTGTTCAAGTAGTGGTAATTTTCATTTTTCAGGGAAGACACGTGAGGTTCAGAATTATTAACTAGTGCCATGGTTTTAAACTTGGGAATTAGAGGTAGTTGGATCCAAGATTTTTTGCTTTGTTTTGCTTTCGTTGTTTTAACTTCAATACCTTACTTCTTATGCTCCTCCTGAGGTAGAGAGGAGGAAACGCCCCAGAAAAGAGGCGGGATGAGCCTGTCCTGCGTGTCACACCTAACCAGAGACACAGGAAGTGCTGAGTAAGAGTGGGAGAAGAGGTTGTAAGTACAAACAGGACAGAGACAGTTACACCTAAAAACGCTTAAAATCACAGAGACGGTGAATCTAGAGCCATTTAAAGATGTTTTATAAATTTTTATATATCTGTGAATTTGGTAAATTATGTAACTTAAAAAAAAACACCTTTAAAAGTTCATTAGCATAGTTGGGTTTTTTTTTTAATAGATACATATAGATTTAGATTTAGACTTAGACTTAGACTTAGATTTAGATTTAGAGTTAGATCTAGATTTAGATTTAGGGATAGGGATAGAGGCAGAGGCAGAGGCAGAGATAGAGATTTGCCCACTTGTGCCATAAACCAAAACTCTCAATGTCATTTATCCTATTTCATACCATTCAAATCCCTTTAGTGCCTTAATGTCTTTCATTCTGAGTACATTTTGGCATTACGATTAAGCTGTTTTCTGAATTAGTCTAGATAGTTTTCTTAACTATCAATAATAAAAAAAAAAATTCCAATGAACTACCCCAAGACCAAATTACAAAATAATCAACATATGTGAATATTGTTACCAAAATATTTAGACAAAAAGATATTGTAGAGTATGCACTTAACATAATAGCTTCAAATAATGTGAGACAAATAGTAACAGTGCTGCAAAGAGAAATAGATGAATCCACTATCACAGTTGGGGAGTTCAACAGCTTTTTTTCAGAAATGGATAGATCCAACAGGTAGAAAATCAGTTAGGGCATAGTTGAACTCAACACCACCACCAATCAACTGGATATGATGGGAAGTTATAGAGTATTCATCCAGCAACAGTACAACAGTACAATATACATTCTTTTCAAACTCACATGGAATATTCATCAAGACATACCACATCCTAGGCCATAAAACATACCTTAACATATTTAGAATAGAACATACAATGTCTGTTCTCAGACTACAAATGGTCAATAAAATAGATTAGCCTCTAGCTATGCTAAGATAAAAAGAGAGGACACACATCACTAATATCAGAAATGTCATGGAGCATCACGACAGATCCTAGGGACATTACAAGGATAACAAAGGACTACTACAAACAACTCTGTGTCCACAGATTTGACAACCCAGATGAAATAGACCCATTCTTGAACAGCCCAATTCCAGCCATTGTCATTATCTTTCTAGACAGTTGTAATAATTTTCACTGTGTCTTTCCTGCACTATTTCTTACTTTCTCCCATTATGTTTCAGTCATCTTTGTAAAAATATTTCTGGGCCTTTTATTTCCATGCTCAAATATTTTAAAGACTCCATGCCTACAGAATAAAATAGTTTTACAGCATCACTCTATCCCTAACAATCTAGCCCAACTTGTATATCTTTCCCATACATTATCTCTTTTTTCCTCTCCCTCATTCCCTTTCCATTCCCCAGAATCTCCCCACTCACTCCCATCCCTCTCTCCAACAATTTTGTTACATCTAATCAATTAGTACATCTAATCAATGTCTCACTATTTTATAAGTAATATACCTGTGTGCTTCCCCAAATAGAGTATACTATGCCTGAAACAACTATTCCATTCTTTTCCAACTTGTATAAAGCCGATTACCATTCAAATTTTAGCTCAATGTCACCTCCTCTGTCATTTTTCCTTTGAAAGGAACATATTCCACCTCTAGCCCAATCAGAAGGAAAAATTCCCTCTTGTATCTGTCCTCAAAACTTTCACATATAGTTTCACTTATCACATTGCATGATAGTTATTTCACAGATATGTTTTCCTATGCTGGGTTGTGATATCTTTAGTGAAGACTTAACATACCAAAGTCCCAAATATAGACTTGAATTTACAATGGACTATCACTAAATAGGTATTTAATTTAACTAAATTAATTTTAGTTTGGTACTAAAAATATTAATACACTTATACATACACACACTCACACTCCTATTTTATTCTGAGAACTCTCTCTAGATACCACTTATGATTCCTCATTGGGATTTTTCTAACTCCATGAAGTTGCAATTGTTTGTAAACATAGAAAACCATGGCTTCTAGTCTTGGCCCCACTTATAAGCCCTCTCTTTTTGGAATTCATGATGCAGAGTCAAAACTGGGATGTACATTGAAAACAAATTTGTAGTTTTGGATGGAGTTGATCAATATACAGATTTCAGAGTAATAGAGAAATGCCTATACAAAGAAAATCTGAAGTTTTACTTGGTAACGTGGATTCTTTGTTTCCTACTATACAGGACAAGTTTCTTTTCAAAGCCAATCTAAATTCTTCTTATTCCCTCGGTTACCAGAAAAGGCCAATGCTCATGGTTCCATAAGCAATACTTCCCCTCCTTGAAGATTATGTGTTCATTCAACCTTCTCCCTTTCAAACTATAATGAGCCTCATTCTTCTTTCCACATGGATAATTCCCTGGCTTTCCTGCACTGTGCTTGTTCCACTGTGGCTTCTTGCACAGGCCCCCATAACCGCCTTCTTATCAGGGTCTCTGCCTATCCAAAAGCTACCCATGGCCAGTTCTATCCTTTTTATTTCTATGTGACATAGGTAGCAATCAACTATGAAAGATTTTGTATTCCTGTGTAGGTTTCTGTAACAAAACAAAAGCCTTTTTCCTCTGACACAGTGAATACTATAGTTTTTATAGATTTTTTGAAATCCATAACATGTCTACTGATAGGCCCTTATATAAACAAGGCATCACATAAATTGAGCACCTCATGACGTGAAAACACAATGGCTTCCAAGGACAGTTATTTGCTGCTTCCTAAAACTGTAGATCTTCTCTAAATATTTTCTTTCTTTTTAGAAAAATGCAGAGACGTTGTTAAAATAACTCAATTCTTTTAAAAGTTTAGATTCTGTGGCTTGTCAGCAGAATGAACAGACACAGCTCCAGTAGGTTTCGCATATGAAATCACTCTCAGGATAATCCTACAGGATGCCAACTTCTATGCTTCAATGACAAAGCACTTCAATAATAGTTTTCAACAGAGGTATATTTTACAATCCAGTGAGCAACAAATTCTAACCCACCAAGCTTAAAACAAGACGAAATAAAATAAAACACAAAATGTTCTTGTTCTGCAGAGCTGGGTATGGCAATTTCTTGTGGCTCTTTTTTTTTCTTTCTTTGAAAAACATTGAATTTCAAATGAAACTTTTCATGTGGTTGGGTAAAAATAATTGATAAAAAAATTCATTAATAGCTGCATGTTACTAAAAGGTTAAGAAGATTTTATTTAAGGCCCTAAGCAGGATGAATTAATGTTCTGTTCATCCTTTCTGCTGTCTTCATTTGTTTATTAATTAGCATAATTTTCTAACATGCAGCAAGATGAAGCCTGCTGAATGAATTTGGAAAAGAAATGCAAAAGCTGGTGAGAGTCCTCTCATAGCCAGCCTTGTGTCTTATTTTAATTAAGGGAGGTTTGACTGTAAACACATTATCACTTTATATTTACATGTAATGCTTTCTTGTTAGTAACAAGAGAGGCTGAGGATATGGGTGATTCATCTGTCTGTCCTAAGTTGTGGTATCTTGGAGTAAAGTAGAAAGTGAGAGATTTGCAGATATATCAGGTCTATTTATTTAATTCTTGGGTTACCAGGGCCAGGAGAGCAGGCCATGTGACATGACACAGGCTGTCCACCATATCTCAGAGGTTGTGTTTCATCTATTGTATATATATATATATATATATCAGGCCACTATTTATGTCAAGCATGGTACATAAAACTGACATATACTTTGAACCTGGAAGTATTGCCTAGTAGGGAATAAATACATGGATGTTAATTAAACAAACATGTCATAAATATTTAATTAATACCTGTGAGAAACAAAACTAACAGCAATAAAAAATTGGGGAAGTTTTCCCTGAGATAATGCTTATTCTAAAAACCTAATAAAGTGAAGAGAAAAGAGCAAATATCTTTGGTTTTGTTTGTTGTTAGTTTGCATATTGGTTTATTATTTGAGGGTTATTTGGTAAAGAGCTATTTTTGGTAAAGAGCTATTTTTAAAAGTGTTGTATGTTAGAAAAATAAATTGAGTTTTTTATCTTTTTCATGGAAAATATTTGTTATAAAAGATAACTTTTATGGACAATTATTTCTAAGAATTGCATCAGGTTTTGTAACTGCAAAGTAACTTTTTAATAATATGGGTTTATAGCTTTCAAAACTCTTTCTATGGCAATATTAAGGCTTGTAATAAGAATGTAAATACACACACACACACACACACACACACACAAACAACAACTCCCATTTATCGACAGGAAAATTTCTCTTTAAATACACATATATTGGAGAACAGAGAAAGGGACTCACTGGATGGTCATTGGTACCAATTCATCGCCAACAGGAATCCCCAATAGGAAACTTGATTTAGTATAAACAGCTCAGTTGTGATCCAGTATGGCTGTGGAACAGCATGGCTGCGAGGAGGCCCCTCTCTGGCTGGCTAGACAGCTACACTCTATTGCACTTTGGTCTGGTCCCAGGAGGCATCTTCCATGTTTAAGCTTCAGTCTTGACCCACAGCCTTCAATCTTCTGTGAAAAGGTAAAGTGTGCTTCCAAGCAAGAGGGGAGCTGACTTATAGAAAGAAGTCCCCGCCCCTGGTCCCTGATTGGTCTGTCCTCATGCAAATAAGGACTCCAAATCCTTGCAACTTGATTGGTCTGAAAGGCATTGTCCTGATTGGTCAGAATGAGGCCACTCTGATTGGTTGGTGAAGACACTGATGGGAATACAGATGCATGGCTCCAATTAGATGGGAAATTTCAGTCTTATTGGTTGAAGTACATTCCCAGGAACTCTTTCAGAAGGACTGGCTCAGATGGCAGGAACACTGCAAGTAGGCAGTTCAGTGTCGGAGGCAGGCAGTTTAATGCAGGCTTCTCCTTGAAGAGCAGATTGTGTGAGAGGCCCCTGTGTAGAAATGGCTGAAGGGCTGTTTACAAGTTTGAGTCCAGTGAACCACCAGCAGCCCTTCTTGGTGGACATCTTTTACTCAGGGTCAACCATACCTAATCTGAAATAGGTTTAGCTTCAAAAGTGTATCTGTCATTCCAGTCTGCACTCAAATGACCAAATATCATCATCTTAACGAGAGGTATTAAGTATAGTGCTCCTAGATTTAAAAAAAAATGTAACATTAGTTTTTAATGTGTATTAAGCAATGGATTCAAAGGCCTTCTTTTTTTTTTGTTTGTTTTTTTTTTTTTTTTTTTTAGCTGAGCCATCCTGCCACCTGTTGGTGGCTCAACGGCAACTCAGCTCGGGCTGGCCTCGAACAGCTGTTGCTCAGAGCTCAGCTCGCACTCTTGAGCGAGCTCTTAACCAACTGAGCCACTGGGCCGGCCCCAAAGGCCTTCTTAATTCATTAGAAGACAATACTATTTCTCAATATATTTAATAAACCCCAGATAATATGTTCAGCCTACTTTTGTTAATTTCAAAAACAGCAGCCCTTTTGGGTTTCCAGGGGCCCTTTTGCTGCCCCTGTGCCTCTCATACCTCCTCAATCCTTTTACATTGTCTCATTTCAAATTTTCATCACATTTTTTTTCTTTGTTTTCAATTTTGTTCATATCACAATGTTCCCTTCATCCTATTAAAAGTGATATAATTTATCCATAAAGATAAATCTCTCAAGGAGTTAAAACTAACAATCATAATAATTTCTTCATGCTTAAGAAAAAAATCACTTCTATTTATGTTTTCAGATAAATTTTTGATTTGTTATAGAATTCCATTTATTTCTCCTTATTGCTTTATTTTGGCCATCAAATATATTACTACACTTCAAAATTTAAAAGCCTATTCTTTCTTATTAAAACACTAGTTGCAGACATATATTTAATGAAATATAGTTATAAATCTTCATAAAATCTTGGCTATACGCCTGCTCAATTCTTTGAAAATTCAAATAGCTAATAAATTTTGAAAGTGAACATAAAAACAGAAAAAGAGGTTTGCTAATACAACTCAAACAGTAGTTACTCAACAATAAGTAACTTCCATTTACTTTGAGGGTTCAAATGTTTGTTGATATTTTGGCCTTAACCCAAAGCAAAAGAAGAATTTTCTTTTCAATAAAATCATGTATTCAAAGAAATAAATTATTAAATTGAATAAATGTGCAATTCTCAAGTGACAATTAGGTGAATGTATCTAGAAATTAATTACCTGATCTAAAATAATTTATAAAACAACATGTACATTTTTGGAACAGATTTTAATTGGTTTGGAAAGCCAGAGTAAAAACAAGGAATGAAAGGAGGGCTTAAAGTAGTGGAACAGGTGAAGTCAGAGAGATTGGTTTAAATATAAGCTGGGCAGAAAATAAGTTTAGATTCAGACTTTCCTGCAGTGGAGGAGGGTAGCTGCACCAAGTAGCTGGTCTAGTTTGGCCAGATTGTCTGCATTGCCAGTTGCTAACTTCTCTTTCTCTGGGTTGCTGCACAGATTTTGTTCACATTTTTATTACCACATTAAAGATAGATTCTGGATAGTAAGGGTATCCTGATGCCCCATCCATAGCCTCTGTACCCAAATATTATTGACATTTTTAAACCAATAATCCTTTGGTATATGGGGCTCCTCTGTGCATTGTAGAAATTGTGGCAGATCTCAGACCTCTACATCTAGATGCTAGTGTCACCCTCTGCCTCACCAGTCACTATATTAAAAAATGTCTTCAGACTTTGCTTAACATCGCATCAGGGGCAAAATCACCCTCTGAGTGAGAACCACTGGCTTAGGGTATAATGACCAGGCTAGGGCAGCCCCCAAGCCCTCAATGAGTGGCCAGTGTAGCACTCTATCCCAAGTTCCTGGAGGAGAATGTGCTGACCTTTACAAGTGGCACTTGCAAATCAGAGACGCTCAAGCCTACCCTTCAAGGTGCACCTCCTTGTCAACCCATACTTCTTATGCCTCTCTAATACAATATGTTTAATAGTTAGAATGGGGCATTTTACTTATTTGATTATATATCTGTGGGCTGACCATCAGCATTCTGAATCCAGGCTATGCCCTTTTGCTCATCTTTGTTTTCCTAATACCTCCTAAATGCCCCGATAAGCATTTGCCAAAATATTTTTCAGACTGAAACACTCACTCACAAAACAACTCCACTGGCATACTAAATTAATTAGCTGTAACATCATGTGTTCTAAAAAGGACAACATAGCTAATGAATTCTATCATAGGTGAAAGTCTTTCCCTCAAAGAATAGCATCAGGGAGCATTTCCCAGACACACCCCATCATGTGTGACTCTGCTGTCTCCCTGACTATTCATGGACTTACAGTCAGTGACAAACAATCTAGAACAAAATTGTATTTTGTCTTGCCCTGGCATCACACAGATTTCCAGTAGTATGGCCTGTTTCTACATTCTAGTGTTTGGACCACAATCGAGACCTCACCAAACATCCCCTTTAAGCCCAGCACAATGTTAGCTCCATAATAAATGCTCAATAAAGCCTTATTGATGTGATTGAAAAATGTGTTAGTATACTTTTAAAGTAAATACAGGCTACATATACAACCATCATCCTAACTTTCATATTTTAGGCTGACTTGAATTGGTCACCAGTAACTCATGGAATAATTTGAACTCCAAAGGAACCAAAGACAGATGTATTTCATTATGCCAGCGTTTAGTTACTGGTATTTGTTCTTTCTTTCATTAATTAACAAAGATTATCTATCTTTTACTTAACTCATAATCTATTCATTGAGACAGCCATGGGAACAAATAGGTGTTGTAAAAAATATAGGGAAGCTGTGATAAAAAGAAATAGAGAGACAGTATGGTACAATGGATAAGAACAGAGACTCAGCAGACATACCACCTGGCTTCAAATTGCACTTCTGCCTCCTCCTAATTACGTGACTTTGGGAAAAGTTACTTATTCTCATAATGCTTCAATTTCTTCATCTGTAAAAAGTAGATAACAGAATGTAACTTGCATAGTTGTCGCTGAATAAAGAATTATAAGCTGTTGTTTTTTTTCTTTCAACACTTTAAATATTGAGGTCTTGAATGCTAATCAATTACCATATCACCACAGGGATCATTATATCCTTTTCCACTTGATTATTTGTAACTTCTTAATCAAAACTGAGCAGTATCTTCTGCTGCCGCCATACGTTTACTTAATTATTTTAAATTCCAGTATTACATGCGCCATGGTTTCAGAAATGCTAGCCTGACCCAAATGAACACCACTTACAGATTACAGCGCTTATGCGCAGTTCCTTTTTTCCTTTCAGGTTGTAGATTCCATTCACTTTGATGTTACTTAGGGGAGCATCTCTTTCCCCCAGTCCCTCAAGTGAGGTTGTTTCATGTATTTGAAATACAGTTAGCCTCTTTTGTCATATGCTGCTATTCTCCAACCATTACCAAAGGTATATATCTATAACTATATCTATATACCTACGTTACATTTATAGACATTAATGTTCACTCTTTGTACTGTAATGGACTATGGGGTTTGACAAATTCGTGGCGCCCCATGGCGACCATTGCAGTAACATAAAGTTTCACTGCCTTAACAATCTCCTGCGCTTCATCTTTCAACACTTCCCTCAAATCTAAATCAATGGCAACCAATGACATGTTTAATGTTTCTAGAGTTTGCTCTTTCCAGAATGTCAAATAAATGGGATCACACAGTACATAGCCTTTTTCTACTGGTTTATATTACCTAGCAATATTTCTTTGAGTAGTATCCACAGCTTTGCATGGATTGATAGCTCATTCCTTTGTATCAGTGAATACTGTTGGGTTTTATAGATGTGCTACACTTCAGCGAGTCATCTATTGAGAGACGTTTGAATTGCTTCCAGTTTTTGCTGATTATGAATAAAATTGTAATAAGCATGCCTGTCAGAGTTTTTGGGTGGGCAGAAACATTCAAAACTAATGAGTAAACATCTAAGAGTACATTGCTGAATCACATAGTAAGGGTATATTTAAATTTACAAGAAATGCCAAACTATCTTCCAAAATGGCTATACAGATTTGCATTCCCATCAGAAATGAATGAGGGTCCTTAGCAATTGGTATTATTATTATTATTATTATTAAATTCTCACCCTTTTAACAAATATGTAGTAGTTTTCCATTGTTGATTTTGTTTGCATTTCTTAATGACAAATGATGTGCATTTTTCTGTGTGCTCTTTGGCCATCCCTATATCTTCTTTGATGAGGTCTCTCTTCTCATCTTTGGCTCATATTTAAATGTTTTTGGGTTTGTTTGTTTTTCTTATTGTGGAGTTTTGAGTTCTTCGAATATTTTAGTTATAAACCTTTTATCAGATACATGGTTCAGAAATATTCTTTTATAGGGCATGGATTGTCTTTTCAATCCACTAACAGGGTCTTTCACAGAGCAGATTTTCTTTTTAATTTTTTTTTTTTTTTTTTTTTTTTTTTAGCTGAGCCATCCTGCCACCTGTTGGCAGCTCAACGGCAAATCAGCCTCAGCTGGCATCAAATCACTGTTGCTCAGAGCTCAGCTCGCACTCTTCAGTGAGCTCTTAACCAACTGAGCCACTCGGCCGGCCCTTCTTTTTAATTTTTATAAAGTTCAAATTATTATTTTTTTTGTTTCTATCTTATATCATATTTTTGGTGTTGCCTCTAAAACTCAACATCAAATATCAAATTCCAGGTCACATAGACTTTCTCCTATGATTTCTCCTAGGTATTTTATGTTTGTATTTTACATATAGGTTTATAATTCATTTTGAGTTAATTTTGTGAAAGGTGCAAAGCCTGTGTCTAAGGACCTACTATGTACTTTTTTTTTCTTTTTTCTTTCTTTTATTATTTTTTTTATTTTTATTTTTTGCACATGGATGGACAATTATCCCAGCACTATTTTTTGAAGACTATCCCTTCCACATCAAACTGCATTGTCTTTTGTCAGAGGTCAGTTGGCTATATTTGTGTGAGTCTCTTTCTGGCTCTCTATTCTGTTTCATTGACTCATGAGTCTGACAGTTGAGTTCACAAACTCATCCTAGAAAAAGTGCTACATGTTCACACCTTCTTGCTGAATATCACCATGGTTAACTTCAAAGTACTCCCCTTGGAAGCTATGCACTGATGCCAGCACCTAGTCCACCCTTTAAAGCAATTTTGGAACTCTTTTTCTGGAATGGCCATCAGAGCTGTCATTGTATTACCCTTGATGTCCTGAATGTCATCAAAATGCCTTCCTTTTAATATTTTCTTTACCTTTGGGGAAAGAAAGAAGTCATTGGGGGCCAGATCAGGTGAGTAGGGAGGGTGTTCCAATACAGTTATTTGTTTACTGGCTAAAAACTCCTCCATAGACAGTGCCGTGTGAGCTGGTGCACTGTCATGATGCAAGAGCCATGAATTGTTTTTGAAAAGTTTAGGCCGTCTAATTTTTTCATGCAGCCTTTTTAGCCCTTCCAAATAGTAAACTTGGTTTACTGTTTGTCCAGTTGGTATAAATTCATAATGAATAATCCCTCTAATAGCAAAAAAGGTTAGCAACATCGTTGCAACAAGTTCGCAAACTTAATCATCTGACCTCATGTGACTATTCTTTCACTAATACTGGCTTAGTTACTTTGGCTACATGATATGTTTTGAAATTTAGTACTGTGTATTTTTCTTCCTTTTTAAAAAAGATTTTCATTAAAAATACAGTTAGCATGCAATATTTTGTTAGTTTCAGTTGTACGCTATAGTTATTCAACATTTATGTACCTAAAGAAGTGATCACCATAAGTCCAGCAACCACCTGACACCATACCACGCTATCACAATATTATTGACTATATTTCCTATGCTGTACATCATATCCCCATGACTTATTTGTTTTATACCTGGAAATTTGGACCACTTATTGCCTTTTACCTTTCACCACCCTTTATAATTTTCAGTTAGAGTTGACATTCAATATTATTTTATATTAATTTCAGGTGTAAGCATATGGTTAGACATTTATATATTTTAAGAAATGATCCCCCTGACAAGTCTAGTATCCACCTGACACTATAAATAGTTATTACCATATTATTGATTATATTCCCTGTGCTTTACTTTACATCCCCAAGACTAGTATGTAACTACCAATTTGTATTTCTTAATCTCTCCCCTTTTTTCACCCACCTCCCCAACCTTCCCTCCCATCTGGCAACCATCAAAATGTTTCTGTATCTATGAGTCTGTTTCTGTCTTGTTTGTTTATGTTGTTCTTTAGATTCCACATGGAAGCGAAATCGCATTGCATCTGTCTTTTTCTGTCTGACATACTCCACTCAGCACAATACCTTCCAGGTCCATCCATGCCTCTGCAGATGGCAAGAACCCATTCCCTTCCATGGCCAACTGATATTCCATTGTACATATGTACCACCTCCTTTTTATCCATTCTTCCACCAACAGACACCCAGGCCCCCTCCACATCTGGGCCATTGTAAACAATGCTGCAACGAACATATGGATGCACACATTCCCTTGAAGTAGCTTTTGGGTTTCTTTAGATAAATACCAGAAAGTAGGATTAATGGGTCCTTCTTTGTCTCTTGTTTTAGCCTTTGTTTTAAAGTCTGTTTTGTCTGGTATTGCTACCACCGCTTTTCTTTTTTTCCTTCCTTCCTTCTTTCCTCCCTTCCTTCCTTCCTTCCTTCCTTCCTTCCTTCCTTCCTTCCTTCCTTCCTTCCTTTCTTCCTTCTTTTCTTTTTATTTCCATTTTCATTAAATAACTTTTCCCATCCCTTTACTTTCAGTCTCTGTGTCTTTCAATGTGAAGTGAGCCTCTTGTAGGCAGCATATGTAAGGGATTTGTTCTTATCCATTCGGCCAACCTACGTGTTTGGTTGGAGCATTTAATCCAATTACATTGAAAGCAATTGTTGGTAGATATGTAGTTATTGATATTTCATTATTCATATTATTTATTTATTTGTTTGTTTGTTTGTTTTCACCTTGCAGAAGTCCCTCTAACATTCCTTGTGATACTGGTGTTTCTTTACTTTTTTCTTGTCTGGGAAGCTCTTTATGTCCTTTGATTTTAAATGATAGCCTTGCTGGGTAGAGTACCTTTGGTTGTATGGGTCTTTGTTTTTTATCTTGTTGAATGTTTTATGCCAATCTCTTCTGACCTGCACAATTTCTGTTAAGAAATCATCTGACAATCCTATGGGAGCTCCTTTGTAGGTAACTAACTGCTTTTCTCTTGCTGCTTTTAGGATTCTCTCTTTGTCTGTAACCTTTGCCATTTTAATTATAATGTGTCTTGGTGTGGGCCTGTTTGGATTCATCTTTTGGGGGACTCTTTGCACTTTCTGGACCTGTATGTCTATTTCCTTTGCCAGGTTAAAAAAGTTTTCAGTTCTTATTTCTTCAAATAGATTCTCAATTCCTTGCTTTATTTCTTCTCCTTTTGGTACCCCTATTATGCAAATACCATTACACTTAATGCTGTCCCAGAGGTCTTTTAAACTATCCTCATTTTTTGGAATCTTTTTGTTGTTGTTGTTGTTCCAATTGGGTGTTTTCTGCTACCTTGTGTTCCAAATCGCTGAATCAGTCTTCTGTTTCATCTAGTCTGCTGGTGATTCCTTCTAGTTCATTCTTCCTTTTAGTTAATATATTCTTCATTTATGACTTGTTCTTTTTTATGGTTTCTATATCCTTTTTTATACTTTATTTCTTAGTTGAAGTTCTCACTAAGTTCCTTAAGCATCCTTATAACTATTTTTTAAACTCTGTATCTGATAGGTTGCTTCCCTCCATTTTGGTTAGTTCTTTTTCTAGAGTTTCTCCTGTTCTTTCATTTGGGACATGTTTCTTTGTTTCCTCAGTTTGGCTGCCTCCCTGTGTTGGTTTCTATGTATTAGACAGATCTGCTGTGTCTCTGTCTTGCAGGGTGGCCTTATGTAGTATGGGTTCTATGAAGCCCAATGGCACTCTCTCCCTGGTCACCTGCTCCAGGTGCTTCAGGGGAGTCCCTTGTGTGGGTGGTGTGTGCCTTCCTGTTATAGTTGAACCTTGACTGCTGTTGGCATGGCATTGGGTGGTATTGACCCTCAGGCTGATTGGCTGTGGGGTTTGGCCATGTCCATAGCTTGTGGCCTGCTATGTGGGGGAGAGGGGGACTTGCACCTGGAGCAGTATTCACTCCAGTGGACTCTGATGCCTGTGAAGACCTCGCTTTGTGTATGCTACTTCGGAGGCTAATAGGGTGGTGCTCAAGCAGTGTTCTGAAGCCAAACTCCAAGTATGTTGGTTCTGGGGCCACTTGAGAGGAGCTCTGGCGTAGACCCACATCAGCCACTCCCTGTGACTGGCCAGGGAGTACCTGGTAAGGGCTACAAAGTGATCCATTGTTGTTTGCTTCCTGTGCTGGACTGGGAGGTGCGTGGGAGAGATCACACTGTGAGCAGAGGATGGCTGCCAACAGTACCAGGTCTGGGGTAGCTCTGCTAAGAGCCAGGACACCCTGAGGCCTATTGCCACCTTCTGGTGCCCATAAGGCCCAGCTGCTGATAATGCCTCCTGAGGTTCACAAGTTGGAGAGGCAGAGTCTCCATGAGTGGAGCACACCAGGCCAATCAGATTCAGATCAGGCCTGTGGCGGTGGGCTCAACACAGGAAAGATGGTGCCTGCCTGCCGGCTGCATTGAAGTCCAGTCTCGCACAGGGAAAATTAGAAGTGCCCCTCCAGTCCTCCCCTCCAAGTTACACAGCACAGTCTCTCCCCATGTGCCTCCGACGCCCCCAGAGTTCCGTCCCCTGCCGGAGCCCAGGGTGAGTGCCTGCACGGGCCATTAAGAGGACGTCTGTTTTCTCACACCTTCTTGTCTCCCTTGAAGGGTTGGAATCGCCACTGTTTTTCACAGCCAGATGTTGAGGGCACCCCTCTTCCCGGCACCAGCACTCCAGGCTGGGGAGCCTGGTGTGGGGGCCTGCGGTCCCTCGCTCCTTCATGGGGAACCTCTGTGGCCAATATCCCTCCTGATTTTCAACCACCACACCTGGGGGTGGGACCAGCTGGTTTCAGTCTCCTCCCCGCCTACCGGTCTCAACGTGGCGTCTCCTTTAAATCCTTAGTTATAAAAGTTCTGTTCCGCTCGACTTCAGGTGGTTCTCCAGGATGATTTTTCTATAATTTAGTTGTAACTTTGATATGTTCACAGAAGGAGGTAAGCACAGCGTTTATCTACTCCGCCATCTTAGATCTGCTCTCCTCTGTTTTTCCTCATGGCTTCCCCAAGGTCACATGGTAGTCTCAAATGGTTGATGGGGCTCTCTCATGGTCTCCTCCTTTGTCTCCCAGCTGCTGGGACACATGAGAAGGTCCAGCTCTGCGGACGAACAACTTGAAAAAAAGGGAAGCCAGTACCCTTGGGTGAATATTTTATCAATGGGAAACAAAATCTAGTGGATGCATTCTCTTATTTATGTGTTCTTTTATTGAATAGACTGTCCTGAAATGCAATACTCATATGCCCTGATTGAAACTGTAATTTGAATCTTCAAAATGCATTGGGAATTGTCTCAGGAGTCAGGTTGTGGTTCAAACGCTGGCTTTGACTTTTAAATTTCTTTGGAATGATAGACAAAGTTTGGAAGCTCGAAGTTCTAAGTTTTCCCATACACAGAAGTCCATTCCATGTACTTGTTGAGAAATTCAGTGGTGGCTGTCCTCTCAGGCCAGGGTTATAGATAAGGGAAGCTGTCACTGAGGTATCCTTGGTAATCAGTAATGTGTATTTTCAACCTTCTTCTTCAGTGTTGTGTTGGCCTTTCTAGGTCTTTCGTCTTTTCATATCATGTTCAGAATCAGGTTGTCAATATCTACAAATCAATTTGGTAGGATCTCTGTGGGCATTGAGTTCAAACTATAGATCAAGTTTGGAAGAATTGACTTTTTAACATTACTAAATCTTTAACATTGTTAATTCATGAACATGGATTATATTTATGTATTTTAAACATTTTATTTGATTATATTCATGAGCATTTTGTACAAACAGATTCTGTGCCTTTTTTGTTTGTTTTATGCATAAATATTTCATATTTTAGTGCTATTTTAAGGGGTATTTTTTTAATTTCAGTTTTCAATTGTTTATTACTATTATTTAGGAAATCAAGTAACTTTTTATGCTCACCTTGTATCCTGTAATTTTCATATATTCACTTAATAGTTCCAGGATTTTTTTGGTTGATATTTGGGATTTTCTATATGATTAATCAAGCCAACTCAAATAAAGACTGTTTTATTTCTTCCTTTCCAATCTGTATATTTTATTTCCATTTTCTTATGTTTACATTAGTTAGGAATAACAGCATAATGCTGATTAAAAATTGTTGAAGCTCTTTTTTTTAATTTCTAACATGCTTTAAGTTTTTATCATTAACAAGTGATTTTTTTTTTTTGTCAAATGCTTTTCCTATATCAATTGATGTGATCATATTATATTTTTTGTAGCCTGTTGATGTGGTAAATTACATTGACTGGCCTTTGACTGCTGAAACAGCCTTGCATACTTGGAATATTCTACTCTACCACTTTGTATAATCCTTTTTTGTACACTGTAGAATTTTATTTGCTAATATTAATAGTATTTTTTTTTAATCTAAGTTCGTGAGAGTTAGAGACTGTGGTTTTAATTTCTCTAATATCTTTATGTAATTTTGGTATTAGGGTCATATTGGCCTCATAAATGAGTTAGGAATTATTTCCTTTGCCTCTGTTTTCTGGAAGAGAGCTTGAAGAGTTGGTATTGTGTTTTAAATATTTGATAGAATTCACCAGTGAAGCTATTTGGGTATGATGCCTTTTTTTTTTTTTTTTTATGAAATGTCATTAATTATTGATTCAATTTGTAAAATAGATATAGGGCTATTAGACTATCTATTTCGCCATGCGTGAGTTTTGTAGTTTATGTCTTTCAAGTAATTAGTTTATTTCATCAAAGTAATAAAATTTGTAATCATGAAATTGTTCACAGTATTTTTTTATTATCCTTTTAATAGCCATTGGATAAATAGAGATAACCCCTCTTTCATACCTGATATTGGTAATTTGTGTCCTTTGTCTTTCTGGTTAGACTGGTGAGAGTTTTATCCATTTTATTGATCTTTTCAAATAACCTGATTTTGGCTTGTTGATTTTCTCAATGATTTTCAATTTCACTGATATCTTTTCTAAATTGTATTTATTTGTTTATTTTCTGCTTTCTTCAGGCTTATATTTCTCTTCTTTCTTTAGTGTGCTAAATGAGAAATGTTAAAATTTTAAATACTTTTTTCTCATGGGTGAATTTAATTCTATACATTTTTTCTAAGCACTGCTATTGCTGCATTCCACAGATCTTGATATGTTGTAATTTAATTTTATTTTACTTGAAAAATAATTTAACTTTTCTTGAGGCTTCATGGACCCATGTGTAATTTAGGTGTATGATGTGTAATTTGCACATATTTTGGGGGATTTTCTAATACCTTTCGATTATTGAATTTTACTTTAATTCCATTTTGATCTGAAATCATACTTCGTATTATTCTTTTTTTTTTTCATTTTAAAGCTGTATTTTATAGCCCAGTATAGTCTGTCTTGATGAATGTTTCATGTGAGCTTGAAATGAATGTGTATTCTGCTGTTGTTAGATGGAGTATTTCATAAATGTCTACTAGATCAAGACTGATTGTGCCATTCAGCTCACCTATGTCCTTACTGATTTTCTGCCGGCTTGAACTATCAGTTACTCCCAGAGGACTGTGGAAGTCTCTGATATTAATAGTGAAGTTATCTATTTACCTTTGCTATTCTAATAATTCTTGCCTGATATATTTTGACCTTCTATTGTTATCTACATATATGAGAATATTAAGAATATTATGTTTTCTTTGAGAATTTATCATTATGTAATGCCCTTGTATGTCTCTGTTAATCATCTTTTTTGTTAATCTGCTTTTTTTGAAAATAATTCCTTCAGCTTTCTTTTGTTAAGTGTTAGCATGGTATATCTTTTTCCATTATTTTGTAACCAAATATGTCTTTGTATGTAAAGTGGGCTTTGTTTAGACAACATATAGTTTATTTTTAATTTTTTATAATCTCTAATTACCTCTGTCTTTTACTTGGTATATTCAGAACATTCATATGTAAAGTGACTATTGATGTGGCTGAATTGATATCAAGTTAGTAACGTTGGTTAGTTAGTTTAGTTATTGTTTTATATTTATTGAATTTTATTGTTTCTTCCCCCGATTCTTCTCTTTTTTTGCCTTTTCTGGTTTTAATTAACAACTTATGATTCTATTTAATCTCCTTTTTAGCATATCAGTTGTATTAAAAATTAGAGCTCACCCTCAAATCTGCAATATACATTTTTAACTTATGTAAGTTCACCTTTGAATAATACTATACAAATTCATGTGTTATGCAGGCACTTATAAGCAAGTATTCTCAATTTCTACTTATAGACCCTTGTGATATTGCTGTCATTAATCTCACTTAGCTGTATGCTATAAATGTACAATATATTTTATTTAAAAAATTTTTTAAATTACAGTTGACATTCAATATCATTTTATAAAATGCACAAATAAAGTTAATATAATTATTTAAAATTTTATTTTAATATTAATTAAAATGTTTAAAAGATAAAGATTTGATGTTACATCTATTTATTTTTTCTTTATGTGATACTCTTCTGTTCTTTATACAGGTCAAAGTGCATGACCTATACAATTTCACATCTACTTGAAGGATTTCTTTCAACATTTCCTGCAGGGTAGATTTAGTGGCAGCAAATTCCCACAGCTTTTGTTTAACTGAGGAAATCTTTACTCTCCCTTCACTTTTGGAGAGTAACAATTTACAGTGTACAGGCTTACCTAATTTTATCGCACTTCACATATGTTGCATTTTTACAAATAGAAAGCAAGAACCTTCATCAACAAAAAGATTACAGCTCTCTTTATTGTAATACTTCATTGTGGTGGTCTGGAACCCAAACCGCAGTATCTCTGAGATATGCCTATAGAATTCTAGATTGTTGTGAGGTTTTGTCAACATTTTAAGTATTTAACTCCACTCTCTTTTTGCTTGTTAAGAACTCTTTTGTCATCGGCTCTTGTTCTTCTATAGATAAGATGAACCCAACCCCAACCTGCCAGGTTCTTTGGTATTCTGCAATTTGAATATGATATGCTTAGGATTTTCGTTTGTTTGTTTGCTTTGGTAATTATTCTATCTGGTGCTTTCTGAGCATCCTAGAACTGTGGTTTGTTGTATATCATTCATTTTGGAGAATACGGTCATTATTTCCTCAAATATTTCTTCAGCTTCATTCTCAGTTTTTCGTCTCTGGCATTCTAATTATGTTATTCTAACATCCTTGGAAATTGCCCCACAGTCCTGGGCATCCTGGGATTTTTGGTTCTTGTTGTTTCATTTTTTTAATTAACTTATTTTTCTCTTTCATTTTGTAAAGTTTAGATTGCCCTATTCCCAAGCTCAATGGTTCTTTCATCACCCATGTTGTGTCTGTTGATGAGCCCATCAAAGACATCATTTACTCCTGTTGCAATATTTTTGATTTCCCACATTTCTTAACTTTCTTAGAACGTCCATCCCTCTGCTTACATTGCTTATCTATTCTTGCATATTCTCTACTTTTTCCATTAGGCCCTTAACATTTTAATCATAGTTATTTGAAATTCCCTCTGTGATTATACGTACACAACTGAGTCAGGTTCTCATTATTGTTTTTTCTCTTCATAATTCATATCCTTTTGCTTTTTGACATGACTTCTAATTTCTTCTATTGTTTTCTAAAAGTCAGACATTTTATATCAAGTAATAAAGTGAATTAAATAGGACTTCAGTGTGGGTATTTATGTTAATTTGGCTATGACGTGGACTCTGTTTGAAGTTCAGGATAGCTAATGGCTGCAGTAGCCAGAGACTTCGTATCCCTTTATGGTCCTTGTTTTTATCTTCTCTCTTGCTTTTGGGATTCCTTAAGTACTTCTCCTCAGAAAGAATCCATGCGTCATGAATCTTTTAGATGCACTCCTCTGTTATATATACTGGGCTCCTATTGAAGTGGTAGTAAGAAGTTACGAGGAAACGTTCTATCACCTTTCAAGTAAACCTCAGTGTTTTATTAATAAATATAGAGGGACTATATGTCAGGGTTATGACCTTCACATTTGTCCCCCAACCTCTATTGCCTTTTCCGACTGTAGCATCTCATCATTGTTTCCTTGAAGGCCCAGCGCTATTTTGTTTTTCCACTTGGATGAAACAGTAACACCAGAACAGGCGGAGTGAGAAGAAACAACTCTTCCTCAAAGCTGACATAGGAAGGTTCTGGGGAAGTGTATTCTCTTGGGAAGTAGGCATTTGCATTGGAGAAGACTCTGGGGATACTTCCCATGATTCCGCTGCCTCTCCTTCTGCGAGATCTGCAGGGGAATCTTCACAGTGAGACTCTTGTGGGGTTCCTGGTGGGAAAGCCTACAGAAGTGTGAGGACCCCTTTCAGGCTGCTAGTACCCAGGGCTTTCTCCCTTTCAGGGCAGGCCATGCATACCCCCACCAATTCATCAAAATTAGCACTTAAATGTTTCCACCAGTTGATTGAGTCTGTGGATTGTCCTTCAGGTAAGCAGACCTGGATGGTGACTCTTGGAATAGGCTGTCTCTCTGAATTTTGGTTGTGGTTTGCTGTTTCTTCAGTTTTCAATTTAGAAAAGTCACAATTTTCTGTTTGTCCAGCTTTTTCTTGTTGTAAATATGGAAATGCTGATTTCCAAACATTGCATGTCAAGGCTTAAATTGGAAGCGAGGAATAGTTTTGAAAACAGATTTTCTAACTTTTCCTTCTTAATCCCTTTGCTATAGTAAAGGGGAGCAATTTTTTTACCTTTTTCTGTAATATTTCAAGAAATAATACAAAAGTATGTCATAAAAACAATAAAAATTTACATGCGGAATTCAACATAACTCACTGCTCCCTGCACTATTGTTTTTACAGGTATTATTTCAAGAACAAAGGCTACTATTCTTACCACTCAAAATTTGTTAAATAAAACACCTCCTTTTTGTTAATTTAGTGGTCAATATTACTTTACTTTAGTGTTTCTGTATTACCTTTAGTATACAATACATAATTTGCGTGTGTGTGTGCATGTGTGTGTGTGTGTGTGTGTGTCTGTGTGTCTGTGTGTCTGTGTGTGTCTGTGTGTCTTTACTAGTAAGTTCTTTGGAAGCAAATGTATCATCTCTCTCAACTTTTGACATGTGTCTAATAGTGAGTTGTACACCTAATAGGGGTTAGCAAAAATATCGGGGATACCAAAAAAGTATATACAAGTGGACACTTTGGTCAGCATTGCTCAAGCAGTAGTTCATTGTAATCAGAAGTGTTTGGACGCTGATGGGAACCACTTAGAGCACCTCTTGTATTCATAACTTGTATTCATATTTTGTTATCAGTACATATTGAGTATTACAATTTTAATACAGTTTTCCTTTCTTAAAATGTGTATACATTTTCTTGGCAGCCTCTGTGAAATACTCTCCTCTGGGTGCTTTTTTTTTAGGGAAGTGGGGTCATTTTCTTATCTTTCTGTCTTACTCACACTTATCTGATTTACCTTTCTATTCTTATGTTCTAACAAATAATTAAGGTGTTCTACCTATAGAGAGCTCCTTTAGCTTAAATTGGTTCATCTATAAGATATATTTAGAATTGACTCCTATGCCTAACCCTTAAGAATATGTTTCTTAAATGTGCCTATTTTAAGATAGCCTACTCATCTCTGCATTACAAGTCATGTGCTTTTTTTTTTTTTACAAGTTTGAGCATTCATGTTAGTACATTTGAAAAAACAAAACAAAATAAAACAAAACATAAAAAAAAAACACTTGTAATCATGGAAATACCAGGGAAAAAGAAAAGAATAAACTCATTAAAAAGGACTTGCGAGAGTGACACTAAATTTCTAGAAATTTGAAGGCCTGAGAAGAGAATATAGAACAGTTATATAACTATGCAATGTGAACTTTTGTCTCATAAACTTTATGTATTTGTCTATGAACACTGAAACACATTTTGGAGAAAAGCTTATAAACATAATTGTCAGTGTTAGCTAAAAGAATGATTACATAGTAAATAGTACTCATGAGACAGATGTTCACATTTTCAAACTTTGTACACCAAGAAAGCAATCATGATTAATTCACATTTATGTCTAATTCAAGCTTTAGTTTGACCTAATTGCTTTTTAATATATCTAATTGATCTTTGTATGTGGACAGGGCTCAAATTACTATTTAAAAATAGTCATAAATATCTTCAGATGATGTTTCTATGTATTTGACCTTATTTACTTTTTAGTATGCTGAAATCATGAGCTAGTGCTTTAAGGATATAATTTCCATTATTCACATAAATGAAATGAAAACAAATTTAGGAAGAACCAAAAATCTCTTTCTTGTACTTAATGAATTATAATCACAAATTAAAATCACGATGGCAGAGTGCCACAAACAGCAATGAACAATAAAATCGTTTTTCCACCTTCATTGTTTTGTGCTACAGGATTCAGTACATTTGTATACATTTGAATAAACAAGTAATACTTCAATTTTGAAAGTATAAAATTTAAAAATCATGAGTATTTCCAGCAGTAAATTTAGACATTTACCTCCACCATATGCATTCCAATTTTACTTTAATTAGATAAGAAGGTTGCAATTAAGACCATACATCCTATTAATTCTGTATCTGCCACAAGGAAGATTTGGAAATGTCAGAGACTGAATTATTGGAAAGAGAACATTTCACGGCCTAGTAATTCAGGCAATCCATGCCAAGCAATAAGAAGAGGAGAAAGATAATTGAAGTAGGTAGGCTAGAAGGAAGATTGTGAGATAAACATTATGTATGGAGGCATACTCCCCAGGTAATGAGGTGATAGATCTAATCTTTTGTAAAATGTAATATACAAACATCCCTGTTTTCAAGAAACAGACAATACTTGCAGCTATAAAAGAACAAGTAATCAAGCATTTATTATTCTCTAGCTCAAGCAATAAGCAGAAAATTATAAGAGTGAAAGAAACTCTTTTAGATTAAGGAAATTATGCAATATAAGCTTTCTCTAACTCCAAGTCAGATCTCAATTATATGCACTGATGGAAGGGGAGGCATGATGCAGGCTATTTGAAATGGCAAGTAGAAAAATTTACATATGATTTGGCAATAGACAATGCACATTATGAAGTGAGCCTTAAAAAAACAATAAAAAGCCAACATGCGCTGACAATTTTGTCATGGGGACCCATACTTGGGTATGCTGTGTACTGACAGTTGAAGAAATTCTTTTTTGGGGAGATGTGTTAGATTGCTACAGGATTTGGAATTGGGAGCCAAGATAAGAACACTGTCAGTATCTCAGATCATTCATGTTTCCATCAGTTAAATGGGCTTGATCTTCACAATACCTACCTGACATGGCCACTACCATGAATCCATAAAATAGGGTGTGTGAAAATATTTGGGACCTATTTAAATTATAGTTATTATAAATTATAAATTTTATTATATAGTTATTATAAATTATAATTATTAACAGAGAATCTGTCTTTGTTCACATTTTATCTCCATTAATTGGCCAACAATAGACACTAAATCAGTATTTCTTGAACAAATGAATGAATAAATTAATGAATTCTCATTAGGATTTCTGTGAGGTATAGAATAAACAAGTTTCTGATGACTCCTTAAATAAGAGTTCTGCTTGTTTGTTTGTTTTTACTCTGATAAGAGTAGAGGTAATAATTTTTGTGGAACCATGTGGAAACACAATTGTCAAAACCTAAAGCTATAAACTCTTCACAGACTTACCAGTGTTCCTCAGCCTGAGCAGCATCCGAACTTTAAGTGATGGGTGATTGCACTGGAAACGTTTCTACATCAATGAATCATTTTCTAAAAGTCCATAATTAGTAACACCTAATATTATTTGAGTATTTAATATTTGTATGAAATCTTATTTTTAATTTAAAGCTCAAACAAATCTTTCTTTTATATGTAATATTATTATGCTCAATGAATAGATAAAGAAACCAAGATCAAAACGTTTTAAAACTTGTCCAGGTATAGAACTAATTAGGAGCCCAGATGAACTTTTTATTCTGCTGTGGATACCTCCATGTTTTGCCTTTTTTCTTAAGAAAACATAGCCCTAAAGTAATTTGAATGCCTGATTTTGTTAAATCCGGCCTTAGAACACAATACAAAACATAACATTTATATATTATATAAACCTTCTCCACTGGACATTCAACCTCATTCAGTAGAATTGTGTAGGATTCCTTCTCTTATCCAGCTTTTATAAACCCCAGGGGACTTCATCTTCTATGGATTTCCTTCCTTTTTCTTTACGAAGTAAAATTATGGGTGAGAACAAGATGTAGGGAGTGGTGAAAAACAACATTTGAAGTCATCTCCACCTTGATGATCTACGATCCCAGAAGTTTTATTATTCTCACTTGTGAAATATCCAATATTCCAAATATACTTACGAGTTAATTTTAAGGCAGTTAGAAGGACAGGAAAATTCTTAGACTTTAAAATCATAGCTAGCCCTTAGAAATGTGACCTGTAAGTGAGTAAAGCCAAAAGAGTTGAGCCAACCCAGGTGTTGCCTATGTGTCAGCAAAATAAATATTAATGTTCATATGAATATCTTATTAGTGATCATATAAACACCTTAACTGCATTAGGAAAGAAATATATAATATTCAAGCAGTTGTGAATCAAGAACAGTGGAAAGGGCTTCACGTAAATTATTACCTTTAGAGATAGCAACAAGCAGAATCAGCTTGACCCATTAAAATTGTATTTTCATGCTGACCAGAGATCTTCTTTCATTGCCTCTTTGAGTACTAGAAGTCCAAGGGAGAACATGATGATCACACTGCCTCTTTCTGGGGAAAATGAAGTAATCCCTCTATCTGGACAACGCTCTCTGCTGTTTCATATCACCACTGTATTATCAACAGATCATTTCTCCTTGTTGTCAGGAGGCCAGACTGGTGGCGACAAAGTGCTGAGTAATGAGATTAACCTTTCCATGTAACTTGTCAGCTGCCTCATTCTTTAAACCTCTCCAGAAACCAGACAAGATTTTGTGGTATTGGTACAGAAATAAATCATAGTTGAATATCATTTTCCTGTGTATCTGTTCAAAAGTAGGATCAAGAGCTATTCACTATGGCTTATCTCAATAACGGTTAAGAAATATTCGTTTATCTGAAAGCTAACCTCTGACATAGAAATTCCATTTAAAAGTTGGTCTTCCATTCCTTAAAATCATTTGCTTAAAGATTAGCTGACAGACTTCTTTTTCTGATGCATGCAGCGGTCCTCTGGGTCTTTTAGAGCCTCCTTAGCATGTGGTTTTTAAAAAGCATTCATCGGTCCTGTCATTCCTTGTACTTGATGGGATTTGTGGGCATTGAATGGTCACAGTAACCAGTTGAAGTTCCTACTGCCAAATAGAAAATATGCAGGTCCAGACAAATTCTCTCTCAAGGATCACAGATAAAGTCAACTTCTTTCTCCAAAACCAGTAAAATGTATAAGTGAATACACACTGGAGGGAATGGTTTTGCTATTTCCTCTAGACACCAACAATTATAGGGGCACATCTAACATATTTCAGAAGTAATGACCAGGAATAGCAATTAAATAACCAGACCAATGAGATAAGATATGTTAGCCAATGTTGTTATTCTCTGGGGCAAGGAAGTAAAAATCACTGAGATAGCTGAACTAAATATAAACATTCTCTAAATCTGCTTCTCACACAAATTTTGGGACCACGGAGGCAGAACATGGTCGCCCAGTGCTTGCCAGTGTTGAGTTAGAGAGCAATGCAATGCTCAAGAATATGTTGTCAGCCTTGGATCCTATAATCCTGGAACTAGGGCAGGCATTGTTGTGTAAGATGCACCCATGTCAGAACCAGGAAATCAAGTGCTGGCAAAATTTCCAAATGTCAAAGCTGTGAATAAGGAAAGGCGTACCTAACCACATGGAAAATCAAGTAGAAGTCGAATTGGGCGAAGGTGATTGGCACAAAAGGAGTGTTTTTGGATGTTTACTGTGACCCCACAGGAAAAATTCCAGCTCTTTTTTTAAAAAGATTTTTTTATTAAAAATAGCTAATGTATAATATTATATTCAGGTGTACACTATAGTTATTCAACAATTATATACCTAAAGAAGTGATCACCATGGTAAGTCCAGCAACCATCTAACACCATTCCATACTATCACAATATTATTGACTATATTCCCTATGCTGCACATTCATTACATCCCCAAGACATATGTGGAAAGTTTGGACTTCTTCTTCCCCTTCATTTCTACCCCCTTTACAGTTTTTCAATTAGTGCTGACATTCAATATTATTTGATATTAATTTCAGGTGTATAGCAAAGTGGTTAGACATATTTAAGAAGTGCTCCCTCTGACTAGTCTAGTGTCCACCTGGTACTGTGCATAGTTATTACCATATTATTGACTATATTCCCTACGCTGTACATCCCCAAGACTACTTTATAACAACTAATTTGTATTTCTTAATTTCTTCCCCTTTTTCACTGATTCCCACATCCCATCCCCATCTGACAACCATCAAAACTTCTCTGCATCTATGAGTTTGTTTGTTTTGTTTTTTAGACTCCACATATAAGTGAAATTGCATTGCATCTGTCTTTCTCTGTCTGACATACTCCACTCAGCACAACCCCCTCCAGGTCCAGCCATGCCATTGTAGATGGCAAGAACCCATTCCCTTCCCTGGTGGAGCATACATAATTATGTGTGTACCACCTCTTCTTTATACATCCATCCACCAACAGACACCCAGGCTGCCTCCACACCTTGGCCATTGTAAATAATGCTGCAATGAACATATGGATGCACAGGTTCCCTCGAAGTAGCGTTTTGGGTTTCTTTGGATAAATACCCAGAAGTGGGATTACCAGGTCCTTCTTTGTCTCTTGTTATAGCCTTTGTTTTAAAGTCTGTTTTATCTGGTGTAAGTATTACTGCTCAGCTTTTTGTTTGTTTCCATTTTCGTGAAATATATTTTTCCATCCCTTTTGATATGAAGTGAGTCTCTTGTAGGCAGTTTATGTAAGGTTTTGTTTTCTAATGCATTCAGCCACCTCCATGTCTTTTGATTGGATCACTTAATCCATTTACACTGAAAGTAATTGTTGATAGACATGCAGCTATTGCTATTTTATTATTTATATTAATATATGTATGTATGTATGTTTCCATCTTAAAGAAGTTCCTCTAACATTCCTTGTAATACTGGTTTGGTGGTGATGAACTCCTTTAGCTTATTCTTGTCTGGGGAGCTTTTTATCTGTTTTTGTTGTTGCTTTGTTTGTTTGTTTTTAATTTAAATGATAGTCTTGCCAGGTACAGTAATCTTTATGTTGGTTGCAGGTTCTTGCTTTTTACCTCTTTTAATATTTTGTGCCAATCCCTTCTGTCCTGCAAAGTTTCTGTTGAGAAATCAGCTGACAGTCTTATGGGAACTCCCTTATAAGTTACTAGTTGCCTTTCTCTTGCTGCTTTTGGGATTATCCCTTTGTCTTTAACTTTTGCCATTTTAATTATAATGTGTCTAGATGTAGGCCTGATTGAGTTTATCTTATTTGGGACTCCGTGCACTTCCTGGACTTGTATGTCAATTTTCTTCACCAGGTTAGGAAAGTTTTCAGTCATTTCTTCAAATAGAAATTATTTTCTTTGATCCCTTGCTTTTTCTCTTCTTCTGGTACCCCTATGATGCAAATGTTGTCATACTTCATGTTGTCCCTGCATTCTCTTAAACTATCCTAATTCTTCTGGGTTCTGTTTTTTTTTTTTTTTCTTTTTCTTTTTCTGTTCCAATTGGGTATTTTCTGCTACCTTGTCCTCCAAATCACTGATCATTCAATCCACTGTTTCACCTAGTCTGCTGGTGATTCTTTCTAGTTCATTCTTCATTTCAGTTATTGTATTTTTCACTTTTGACTTTTTTTTTCAGTTTCTATGTCCATTTCTATGCTTGCTATCTCTTCATTGAAGTTCTCACTAAATTCCTTGAGAATCCATATAATCATTGTTTTGAACTCTGTATCAGTTAGGTTGCTTCCTCCCGCCCCCCCCCCCTTTTTTTTCCTGGATTTCTCTTATTTTCTTTCATTTGGGATATATTCCTTTGTTTCCTCATTTTGGGTGCCTCTCTGTTTGTTGCTATGTATTAGGTAGATCTGCTATGCCTCCTACTCTTGGCTGGGTGGCCCTGTATAGTAGATGCCCTGTGGGGCCCAGTGTTACATTCTCCCTGGTCACTTGTGCTGGGTGCTCCAGTGTTGTCTTTTGTGTGGGTTGTGTGTGCCCTCCTATTATATTTGAGCCTTGGTTGCTATTGGCACATCAGTGGGTAGGACTGATCCTCAGGTTGACTGGCTATGGGGTTTGGCCAGGTCTACTGCTTATAGGCTGCTTTACCGAGGGCTTACCATGGAAAGCAGGATTCCCCAGAGTGGACTCTGGTGGACTCTGGTACCTGATGAGATGGTCCTTTGTGTTTGTTGCTTGTGAGGCTAATTGGATGGTGCTCTGCTATGGTCTGAAGCCAACTTCCAAGTATGTTGGTTTTGGGGCCTCTTGGGAAGGGCTTCGGTGCAGTCCAAGGTCTGCCACTGCCTGGGACTAACTGGGGACTACCTGGGAGGAGCCACAAAGCAATTCGCAGTCATTCACTGCCTGTTCTAAACCTGGAGGCACACAGGAGAGGCTACACTATGAACCGAAGATCACTGCCTCCAGTACCAGGCCTGAGGTAGCTTCAGGACATCTTGAGGGCTGACACCATCTTCTGGCTGCCTGTAAAGCTCAGCTACTGATAGAGCTTCAGGTGGTACATGAGTTGGGTAAGACAGGGTCTCATGGAGTCACCAGAGTGGGATGAATTGTGTTCATCAGCTTAATGTAGATTCTGGTTTGGTGACATTGCTGAGGCTAGAGATACTCAGCAAAAGTCTCAGAGCACACTGAGGCCAGTTGCCACCCATCTAGCACCTGTGGGCTTTGATAGTTTCCCAAGAAAGAGTACAATGCAGGTAGAGCTGACTGGTCTTGAAAAAGTGCCTGTGGCATTGGGGGAGTTGGGTGGGGTGGGGTCCCAGGGACTCAGCAGGATGGGGCAGAGGACTTCACCAGACCAGTCAGATTCAGATTTGTGCATGGCATTTAGGAGGAGGGCTCAACACAGAAAAGATGATGCCCACCTACCATCTGCTCAGGAAGAGGCACTGGTACTCCAGGCTGGGGAGCCCAGTGTGGGGCTGGGACCCTTCACTCCTCTGGGGGGAACCTCCACAGCCAAGATATTTCTCCTAATTCTTAGCTGCCACATGCTGGTGTGAGGCCGGCCCATTACACATCTATCTCCACCGGTCCTACTAGTCTCCATGTGGCTTCTTCTTTATATTCTTAGTTATAACACTTCTGTTCAGCTAGGCTTCAGATGGTTCTCCAGGTTGATTGTTCTATAATTTGGTTGTAACTTTAATGTGTTCACAGAAGGAGACCAGCGCAGCATTTACCTACTGTGCCATCTTGGATCTCAAATTCCCTAAAGACCAAATTTCAGTTCTTTACACACCATTTGGCATATGATTCCTAACTGACTTGAGCTAGCATACAAAAACAGATATAGAAGGCCACATTCACCTTTTCAAAATGGTGTTTATTTAAGTCACAATAAGTATAATAATTAATTTAAGAAACTATATTATTAGTTAAATCATTTATATGTGGATGTCTATAATTTGAAAATATTAAAATACTTCTTCCACTTTCACCCTTAGTGTACATGTGAATCCTGGTCTTTATGAATGTTACAGAGTATTACATACCTGAATTTATATTGTCCTAGATATGTAAAAATATTCACAAATTCTCACATGTGTAGTATTATAAATCATGGCAATATCTGGTCCATTTTTGTAAATAGTAGTGTAAAATGTATTCAAACTATTCTGGTTTGCTCTTCTTTGAAGATTTCAAATCATGTGCATAATTGGGCTTTGATGATAGATATTGGTTCACATTTTTATTCTTCTCTTACAAGTTGTATAACTAAGCAGTCTAATTAGATTATTGGAGCCTGGTTTTCCTATTTAAAATGAAAATGATAATGCTTACTTTAAAGGGCTGATTTGGGAATGAGTGAGGAAGTGTATGCGAAAGTTATAGCATACAGCACTGGCAAGAGATACTTCAACACTGTTAGTAATTTCTTTTTTCCTTCTTATTCAAGAGGTTGAACAGATGGGATACTACAGTGTATGAATAGAATGTGAATTATTTTTAACATAAAATTCTTATTCCTTATAATATAGTAGCATGACATTACTTAAAAATCATGTTTTGTAATAATGGTGAAGACTAAAAGCTACAAACTGAAATGGGAGAATTTTAAAGGAAAGCAATCATTTGATGTAACTACCAGTAAATGTAGAGATGCAATATTAGGCCCAGGAAAACTGAGTTCAGTTCTGGCTACTGCTCTATAAGAAGAATATTAATGAACGGATTTGAACTTGAAAGATGGCAAGGGATCTTGAAGCCTGGTCATGGGAAGAGCGGAAGTAATTCTGACTATTTTTAGCCTCTGGAGCACAGAGAAATCTAAGGTTTTCCCATACTGTATGGACTAACACTCCAAAGCAGGACAAGAGGACTCCTCTATTGCCCGAGGGCTTCATTAGTGTGACTCCAAGAATATAAAAGAGAAAACTGAAACTAAAGCAAAAGTAGCAATACCAAAACAACTACAATAACACAACAGCTGCTCAGTGGTGGAATGGGTAACCCAAAAAAGGCACAAAACACTCATCACTGGTGATATCAGAGCATCGGCAGAGCAGAAACTAGGGGTTAAGAACATTGAAAAGAAAATGCTCCATGTTAAGGTTAAACACTAAAGCCTAGGGTCTCACTAATCCTCTCAACTTTAAGATCATACAATATGACAGCTGGATCATCTAAAAGTTGAAGTGTGGTCAAAATAAAATTGAAGTCTGTCTTTAGAAAAAATATTAGTTCTTTTGTTCAATCAATAACCTTGGCTTTTAGGAATTTCTCAGGGAGGAGTTGTTAAAATTAATTTTGAAAGTATTCTGATTCAAAACACAAAAGGAAATTTAATAATGTTTGCTGAGAAACCAGTGACTTCATTAATTACATTTACATCCAGAGAGTGAGTGTGAGTACCACCAAAAGATTACTGTAAACAACTAACTAGTATAAATATCAACCCACTAGATACTTTTAACACTTCATCTCAACCCCCACCCAAACACACACAGGTGCACTGCCAGCACACTGAAAATTTAAATGAGACTGAAGGTGAAAATAAAACAAAGGCTTTGGTAGGGCAGGGGAATTAGAATTTTGCACCTGATCTATATTTATATCTGTTTCTTTCTTGTTTTACAATAATGTTTTATTTATTTTTAGTTCAAATTTGTATTCATTGAAAGTCATTCTTTTTGTTGTACGGATTTGTGATTTTGACAAACTCAGATTGTTATGTAACCACCAGTACAATCAAGATCACCCCAATAAGATTCTCCCATTTCTTGTAGTTATCAAGCCATTCTTACATTCGATCCTGTGACCTTGTCAAATTCATTTATTAATTGTGATAGGGATTTTATGCACTCTCTGGGTTTTCTTCATAGATGATCATGTGTCTGCCAACACAGATGTTTTCTTTCTGATGTTATCATCTCTAAAGTGATTTGTTTCTTTAAATATTTACTTATTTAGCCTATTGCACTGCCTAGCCCTCTAGTACAAAGCTCAATAGAAACAGCGAGAATGGATTTCTGCCCTGGATCCCAGTCTCAGACAGAAATTTTCGCTTCTCCTTTTTTCGGCTTTCTTGAAATTTCTCAGCTATTTTATTTTGAAATATTTTTTCTGACCTGTCTCTTTTCCCTTTCTAAGTCTGCAATTCTGTAATGAGGCCAAGATGTTTGATATCGACCTATGTTTCCTGGAGTCTTTGCTCTGATTTTTGATTCTTTATTTCTTTGTGTTTCATTTAAAACTATTTTTATTAAACTCTCTTCAGTTTATTTGATTCTTCCTTCAGTTCTATTTTGCTAAAAACACATGGAAGGTATATTTTATATGTGATGTCATGTTTTTCTAACAGTCTCAAGTGACTTTTTTTTATTATTAGTTTCAGGTGCACAACACAATGTAATAGTTAGACATTTCACCCCTCACAAAGTGATAATCCCCATCCTCCAATCTATTGTCCCTCTGACATCATATATATCTATTACAATTCCATTGACTCTATTCCCTATGCTGTAGTTGACGTAAAATATTATTCAGCTTCAGCTTCAGATGTACAGTGCAGTGGTCAAGCATTACACAGTCCATGAACTGGTCTCCCTAATAAAACATGTGCCCATCTGGCACCCTACAAAATCTTTACAACATTATTGATTATATTCCCCAAACTGTCTTTCATATCCCTGTGGCAATACTGTAGTTACCTATTTATGCTGTTTAATCCCTTTTCCTTCTCCTTCATCCCCACCCCCCCTCCCAACTAGCAATCATCAGTTTTTCCTCTATTCAAGTGATTTTTAAAAAATAATTTTTCATGTCTCTGCTGAAATTCCATACTCCTTATCTTATACATACATGTTACCCCCCATTTATGCTACATAATAGTTCCCAAGGGTTGCTGTAATAAATTGCCTCAAGCTGTGTGATTTAAAACAACAGAATGAATTCTCTCCCAGTTCTGGAGACTAGAAGCATGAGCTCAAGGTGTCAGCAAGGCCACGCTTCTTCCCATCTCCAGGGAACAACCCTTTTTTGCCTCTTCTGGCTTCCATTGGTTGCTGGGAATTCTTGGTGTTCCTGGGCTTGTAGGTACATAACTCTAACCTCTGCTTCTGTCTTCACATGGCATTTTTCTCCATTTTTTCTTTTTTTATATCTGTGTCTTCTTGTCTTCTTTTTAGGATACAAGCCATATTGGATTTAAAGCTGACCCTAATCCATTATGACCTCACTTTAACTTAACGAATTATATCTGTTAAAACCCTATTTCTAACCGCAGGTAACCATTTCCAGGCATTTGGGATCAGAACTTCAAAATATCATTTTGGAAGACACCATTCAACACACAACACACTAAAACCTTTAACCTAGTCATCATAGATATTTTGAAGTGCTTGTAAAACAAATCCTCACTCTTCACTTATGTTTTCTGGGGAAGGGGGAGCGTTTATAGTCTCAGAAAGGCAGAGGGTTCTGCTTTTACTTTTCCAACAGTGCCTTTGAGTTCCATAGGCTTTGATGCCCATTCCCTAGGGCTCTAAAGCATTTATTAATATTTATTAATATTTACTAATATTGTTAATGCTTGAGAGGAAGGTTCTAGAAATTTCTGGGCCTACCCCACATCAACAGCCATCACCTCCCAGAGGATGTGCCATTGAGGAAGGCTGCTTCCGGCCTCTCTCTTGCCCCTCCTCTTTTTTGTGAGCACTGAAAAGACACAGTGAGTTCACACTTCTGAGTAAGTGTGAACTCTCCCACATCCAGCTCTATTTTAATTTGGAATACTAGCCTACACTTGGCGTTTGGGTATTTGTTAACATTGTAGCTGATTTATTCCTACCCACTGTTATGGACAGGGTGTCTTTCCCCCATACTTGTCAAAGGTGAAATAGGTCATATATTTCTGTTTTCCTCACAGGCATGTGTTAGTCTTTGGAATCTGGTTCTCTTTGTGGTCTTGTGGCCTCAGCTCTTTGATGTGGTCAAGAAAAATCGATTTGGCAGATTATCTGCCTTTTCTCATTCTTAGGACAGTAGCAACATTGTCTTGCTTTTTTTTTTTTTTTTTTTTTTTACATCTTTTTGCACATAGAATCCCAGTAACGTCTAGGCTGTAAACCTGTGTTATAATTCTAGGCAGACTAAGGATCACGTAGCTATAAGGATTCATTCACTTTGATTTTTTATTTTGCTCATTGTCTGTTTCTCCCCAGTAGAATAAAAATGCCTTGAAGGCAAGGGTTTGTGTCAGTTTTATTTATTGCTCTTATACTGAGAACACTTAGAAAAGAGTCTGCCACGAAGTTGCTTCTCAGTAAATGTTATTGAGTGAATGAATATTTAATAACACAGAGTTAAATATGTTTTCACATTTTGTCCTCAAAAAACATTTAATATAGATAATATTATCCCCATATTTTATCGTAGAGAACTGATTTTCAAAGATATTAAATAAATTGACCTGCATAAGATAGTTTTACTTGTCAGGAAGAGATGGGAGAAGTATCATGGAAAAGACAGAGTATTCACGTTGGGCATAATTGGGTTCGAATGCTGACTTCTCTACTATTTTTGATGGTTTGAGCAAACCATTTGACTTTTCCAGTCCTTGCTATTCTCTTCTTTAAAGTGACACTAATGCACCCTCTTTTAAGATGTTATATTAAAGAATGAATACAATCATTATTTAAAGCAACTAACACATGGTAGACCTTCAGTAGCTATTATTATGACTCCTATTGCTCCTAATATTAGTATTATTTTGAATTGCTATTCTTTTTTATCTTGGAGCTTGATTTCCAGTTTCTCTGATGCTAAATCCTGAGCAGAGTTAATTTCATCATGCTACCATTGTAACATGGACAACTTCAGGGAAAGAAGCATCAATGGGTTGGGAAGTATGGTGGAGTAAGCAAAGCCAGAATTTAAACAGAATGCACCTAGTGGAATACGGACAGGCATTCTCACAGAGGGCAGGGCTGACGCTTCCTTATGCTAAACTGAAATAAGCAATAATAGAAAACTTTTTAATTTAAACCCTTAACAACTAATTTTGAGAAAGAAATAATTTGTTTTTTTTCTAAAAATAAGGTTTTTTAAAAGTAGTTGATTAAACAAATAGCATTGAAGAGAGTGTTGGGGATGACATTGATGAAACAAATGTACCAGTAGAATCAGGAGGGGATTTTTAGGCTATGCTATTTTGTGTTCCATTGTCAAGGTCATGGGAATATGGAATGGATGAAAAGAGAATAATAGATTTACACATTCTCAATTTAGCTCTCTGAGCAGAATGGAATGCTATTAAGCATGGAGTCATAAAGACTTCATTCAAATTCAAATCTTTTATTGTTTTATGTTGTTTGAGTCATGAAGCTTTGACTGTCTAGGTAGTGACATGACAGACGATAGAGTGATAGAGTTGATGGGAACAAAAGGAAATGTCATGGAAGGTGTAATATAAAGTGAGTTACTAGTGTAATATGATTACATTGAATAAAAAAGAAAATCAACTTTCTGTATATCTGTGTAAGTTTTCTGACTTGCTTAGGTCGGCTGCCCAACCTGTATCACTTTACTCATTTTAAAACACTGGTAGACCTTTCTGTGCCATTTAAAAAATACAAATTCTTTTTCTCAGCGTTCCATTTTCATGGTGATGATAAGAAATTTTGAAAATATCTTTGTGGTGACAAAATACATTTTTCTTATTTGAAACAGAATTCTGTAAGGATTTACTTTGTGTCTTTATGGAAAATAGCCTGAGGCATTATGTGGTAGCATATTGGTTAATGTCTATTTTTGAGAGCCCATTAGCCAAGGATACTCAGGCTGAAAACTAGTGTTTTCTTTTCTTTTTCCTTTTTTTTTTTTTTTTTTGATATGTGTTTAGAAATAAGGGAAGCTTTTAAAAGCTAGAAAGTCATCATAGCTGACAGTTATCTCTGATGTCATCAAGGAAAAATTATTCTGTAGTTGAGACTCTAAGGCCTAATTTGAGAAACAATATGACCAATGTCACATAGCTAATATGTTTATTGACTAGATTTTATTGTGTATCAAATACCAGTTCAGTGTGCTTTAAACTATAGCTTGCTGCAGTTGAATGAATCTTTCAAAAATTAATGATTATTTAGAAATATTTTATTTCATTGAGTAAACAACTAAATTAATAATTTTCATGTTTTAAGATGTTTTAATGACATCATTTTGCTAACAGAAGTAATTTGATTTTTTAAAATATCTTATTTTCTCTACAGAAGTCATAAAATAATGGAAACGTACATAAAATGATTTGCATAAAGTGCATAAATTAGAGAGAAAATAAAGACTAGCTAATCATCATTACTCAGAAGAAAAAGTTCACAATTAGTACAAATAACATTGACATTCAATGGAACTCAAATTTTAAAGACATTTGAACACTTTTCTCCAGGAACTCATTATCTAATAGTGAGAAAGACACTAAAGAAAGG
The DNA here is from genome assembly GCA_033961575.1 of Aselliscus stoliczkanus. Lineage (NCBI taxonomy): Eukaryota > Metazoa > Chordata > Mammalia > Chiroptera > Hipposideridae > Aselliscus > Aselliscus stoliczkanus. The sequence goes on along the minus strand of CM066730.1, from coordinate 36,154,395 downwards.
ATTACAATGGTTTATTGTAATTGAAATAATAGAATAGCAGAGAAAAAAGGCCTTTTTTTGAGCAGTATTTAGCCATTGGAAAAAAAACATGACATATATGTTATACTTCAGAGACACAGTGTGTGTATGGTACTTGATTTAGAGGTTAAATAATATCATGAAGATATTCTACAATTTTTTTATTGACATCAAATGACATGGTTATTAATAGAAGAGGTCTACTCTCTTAAAAATAACTTCTGGGTCAAAAGGTGTGGTGATAAGCTTTTCTAGAAGAAATAACAGAGTGCAAAATATTTAAGGAACCCTCAAGCTAAGGAGTACAAATCAAACAACCCTCCAATATCAAACAATAGAAAGACTTAGACATTTCACTCAAGAAGATATATGACAATCAATCTCATGAAAAGGTGTTCAGTATTATGAGTCATTTGAGGAATGAAAAATAAAACCACAATTTTATTACACGCATGTTAACATTGCCAAAACAAAATAATCTTTACAAAACCAAGTGTTGGCATGTTTTTGGAGGAACTAACACTCGCACGCATTGCTGGTAACAATGCAAAATGGTATAGCCACTCTGGAAAACAATTTGGCAGTTTATTATATTATATTGATTATATTGTGTCCCTGATTATCCTAAACTAGGGCCAACCCACATGTACTTCAGTGGGTGAACAGCTAAATAATCTGCAGTACATCCACAAAACGAATTACTGCTACTTGGCAAGAGAAAGGAATTAACCCTCGCTAGGCACTCAGCAACATGAATGAATCTCAGAGGCACTGGGTAGAGTGAAAGAACCCAGCCCTACATGTTTCCATAGTGCATAATGCCATTGATACGATATTCTGGAATAAGCAAAACCATTCCGATGAAGCACAGATGAATGGTATTAGAGTGTTAGAGGTGGGACTGGTTTGACTAACAGGAAGCACGAGGAACTTTTTTCTGGTGAAGGAACAGTTCTGCCTTCTGACTGTGATGAGGGTGGTCAAAAAAAAATCCATGTAATGTTAAACTCATAGAAGCATACACCAAAAAAATTATATTTTACTGTGTATATATATTTAATAATAGAAAGAAGCTATACTGTGATAACAATACACAACTAATTCAATGACTACATTTAAAATGTGATCCTTCCAATGCTGAGGAGGGTATAGAGGAAGTAGAGATCTCATATTTTCTGAGAGAAATGTAAATTGGTTTAACCACTTGGGAAAAGAGTTTTATATCTATGAAAGTAAAGCATAAGCCACCAGCCATATAACCCATTTCTACTCCTAGATAAATACCCAAGAGAATTGAATGTGTATGTTAACCAAAAGGCATCTGCAGGAATGCTCATAGCAGCCTCACTCAAAGTGTGGAAACAAATTCACTAAACAGCAAATAAAGAATGTCTAAATAAAGTGAAGTAGATTTACATAACGGGTAAGTACACAGAAATAAAAATAAACAAGCTACCGATAACATATGACATTGTTGGACCTCACACACATAGTGTTGAATGAACGAATATTAAAAAAAGAAAATATTTGTATAATTCACTAACTCTATCACAAAGACAGGAAAAACTAGTCTCTGATAGTAGATATGAGAACAGTTCTCTAGCATGTGTTCAGTGAGATGGGATACCAGGGCTCATCCTGAGGTGATGGAAATATAGTGGATCTCAGTCTGCGTAGTGGTTTACATGAACACATACATATATAAATTTTATTGTGCTATATGCTTAAGATTTGTGTACTGCATTGTATGTATGTTATACCTCAATTTTTAAAAAGAATAGTTTTTAAAAACAAAGGAAAGATAACATAGGAAAAGAGAGGGTAAAAAAAGGAAAAGGTGAGAAACATACCTTTCAGATCTTCCTTTCTATAGAAATCTCATTAGGTCATTTCTCATGCAAACGCTGACCCCAGAGTGGATAAAATTAGTAAACCTCCTTTGAAAATTTTCTTGCACTGGGTTATCTGGGTATGTTACTTATTCCACACAGATATATAATTATCGCACAATCTCAGTTAGTAGTCATTTGTTGATAAATTCATATTAATATATACATCAGCATGACAATTGTGTGATTTGATATGGAACATATTCTTCCAAGCACTTAGAGTCCCGTATACAGTTTGTCACCACCCACTCCGTAACATCTAGCAACCTGAAGAGTAATTAGATGGTTGCTTCCATAGTTTATGTATGGCACAGCTCACAGGGTCACGTTCACATTGCAGTTTGCAGTCTAAGTGATTTCATTCTCTTAATTGGTATAAAACAGTAGCTCTGGTTATCTAGTAAGGAAAATAATGATTTAAAGAACAGTGTGCCTAAGTTCCGGCAAAGCCATTGACTGTTAACTTGCTATCGCTCCCAACTCCTTCTAAGATCTCTACCGCATTGTAGGAAAAAAGCCAGGAACAACAATATAGGCTGTCCCTTTTGGTCCTTGGTCTGAGGCACAAATGTGAGATTTGGGATGTAGCAGAGAAGCAGAGGTCACAATTGTGCTGAGTGATTTATGGGTGAGTGCTTGCTGAGAGGGCTCATGCAGGGTGCTAAGCCGCTACTAGAGGAATTCTTGAGAGCTGACCACCAGTCTTGGTGGTGCAGAGAACGCAGACACTGACCCCTGTAACCTCTGCTCCTGTAGACTTCTAAACAGTTGTGTGAATCTTGAATTGTCTGTACTGCAACCATTCATTCCTTGAGTACATAGAAGAGTTTCAGTTTTTCTGACAAAAAGTTGATTGAAACATTCCTCCGCTGTGGACCCTGAGTCTCCAATGCTTTGGTTGGTTATTTTTGCACAAATGGATTTAGCATCTCTCGCCCATATAGAGTCACAAGGTTGAAATTCTTTCTGCAAAATCGAATTATCTGACAAATTATTAGCATGGTATCCCCGTGATAATGAACAGATCATAGACTAAGTTATAAGGTATCACGGGTCATTCAGGAATTCTGAAACTAGTTATTGGTTTCCCTCTTTATATTCAGCACTGTTTTAGTGAAAATTAAACATGCAATTTTAATAAAATGCAGTGCACTTATGGGACGCCAAAGGAGGAGACCTCACCTAGAGTGATGAGAGGCTGGCTTCCTGGACGAAAGAACATTTAAGTGGACAAGTTGAATTGCTGTTGGCTGAGTAGAGTTAGAAACTGGAATATTCCAGGGGTCCTCTGAAAGACACAGATACCTCATCTCTTTCCAAACAATACCTATGGAGTTCTTTAGAAAACCCCCACAAATAGGCTATGCTTTGTTATAGACCACAAACCTCATATTTTTTAAACAATGCTACATTCATAACTAGCACCGATATTAGATATATTTGCACAATAACCACATTGTACTGATTACAACTTTAAACCTGCTATCTAACAGGTAGTCTATGTTAGGGCCTTTGAATGGGGCATATTTCAAAATATGTCTGTCTGGGAAGATGGCTAAAACTTATTTGGGTATCATTAGCCAGTGTTGGTTGGGTACCCACTTCCTGCTGGGTCCTGCCTTTGGCATTCGGTGTTTGTTATGGTATCTGATTTTATCCTCAGAACAATCCTAAAAGTAAGGCGCCTATTTCACTGGAAATATGAAGCTGATGGAAACTGTGGAACCCGCCAGTGGGCTCACATCTAGTCAGTAGCAGCCCGGGGAACCGGCTTCATCGTGCCTGCGAGGCTGCGGCTGTTGGCCTCCGCTGTCTAACGGCCCCTCAGGCTGCAGCGCGTCTTTCTGGATGGAGGGCAACTGGTGTGGAGCAGCGCGTTTATCTTTCTAGTTCCTCTGAGCAGAGCTACATTTATCACTTCCACGGGGTGATAGTTGTTAAGAATATATTGTGTACTTGGCCTTGTGCTAGCTGCCCTATGAACAGAGTATCGTTTTATTTTCAAGCTCTCTGAATAAACATGTGAGCTTTAGATTAGAAATTGAGACCTAAACGTCCGCAGAGTTCGTCAGAGTGAGAGTTGGGCTTGAACTCTGCAGAGTAGACTTGGCCTAACTAAACCTTAGGTTTTTCAACTGTTCGACCACCCAAAAGGTATGATCTCTAACAGAAAAACCTAAAAAAGTTACAGCATATTTAGCTAACATCTATTCAAGTGAAAGTAATTTCTCAGTGACAGGAGACTTAGTTTTTTATTAAAAAAAAAAAAAAGATAATTTACTGTGTAACTACTGAAATAATCCATCAGATCGAGCTTTGCGGTCTAAATTAACACATACTAGAAATTAAGTGTAGGTAATACGGCTGAGATAGGGCACCACAAAAACAAACCTAAGTTTAAGGGATGAATTGCCTGGAATATGTAACACCAACCAAAAGCTTTACAGTCAAGCTTCCACAGTGTGTGAGGGCACACTGTGTGACTTAGTGGGACAACACAATTTTGGAATTGCTGGGAAAACATCACCCTGGTGTCTGGCCCTAAAGAGAAGCAGAGGCCACTGTTGGAAGACAAAAACCTCTTCTTTTCCTAAATAATAGAAGAAGGAAAATAAAAAAGAAAAGGTATCTTTTGTCTGCAGACATTTTTTTCTAGCTGGAAGGCACCTGCCAAATCATTAAGTTAAATCACCTAATTTAAAAATAAATGTGAAAGTGGAGAGCAAGAGAAGATTAATAACATACCCAAGACCACAGAGGTTATTAGGTGTGATAAGTTACGTCTCCTTTTCTCAGCTCAGTGATTTCTGTCGGCCTTACATTCCCATGGCTGGGGTGAGTCTAGGTGACTCAACTGTCAAGTAATATTTATTGACTTTATACAGGAAGAGGCATAGGACTGCGAAATGAGGAGTACGTTTTCAGCTCAGACCACAAAAGACTCTACTCACCAGATAATATTTAAAATTCCCTTCTTTCCAAAGCTTGAGCTATATGCTAATCATGACAGAGACAAATGCATCCCGAAAAGAGAGATCACAGGTGCACTGGGAAGTCTCCTGGTTTAGAGGGAAAAGACTGATGTGAAAGTGGAACCCTACACACACCTGCACCACAGATTAATTAATGAGAAAGAATCAACACTTTGCCGAAGATATTATAAAAATTAAAATATATTGCGGGGACTCAAAATCTAATAGTCAAAGTAAGTGAATAAACAAACACCAAAATATACTGAATAGAACTAAAGCATAAAGTCTTTACTCAAATGCTGGAGACTGAATAGGAGAGGAGAAATTTTCTGGAATTTCAAGGACAAATGAACAAGACTAATTTAGCAGAAAGTATTTCCTACTCAAACATAATTACAAATTTATTATTGAGTGAGAAAGAAAAGTGACATCAAATTCCACTTAATTCAGAGTCACCAAATACAACCTGAAGAAATAACTTGATTACAGATAGTTATTTTGGGAAGTGATGCCAGGAATAACCAATTGGAGACAGTGAGACAGGAAAGGAAGAAAAACGAATATAAGGTGTAGTATAGTAGCTCATCTGGAGGCAACATGGGAGCTCGGACAGTCATGGCAAAGCAGTGCTTCTCAGAATTGTCCACCGAAAAGGCAGTAGCCTTCATCCACTGGCTGCAGTAGCAAGTAAGGATTTTCCCGGGGATGTTAATTCCCTGTGTTTCCAGTTAGGGATTGCCACTGGAGAGGGCCCTGGAAGAAAATACAGAAAAGTGGGTGGACTGAACTTGAGGTGAGTACTCAGCAGGAGAGAGTGAGTCTGAGCCCTTAAGAACAGTTCCTGACAGCTGTGGCTGCCATGGGAGGGGACATGCCACTGGCACCAGAGGTACAGGGATGCAGAGCTCTGCATTTCCTCTGCAAGCTGTTCTAAGCAATTTTCACTCCAAACACTGGACTCTTTTACACCCATAATTAATGAAGTCAAGGTACCCACCCAGGATGTAGATACATTATTGGACTAGGCAGATCCCATTTGTCTTTTCTAATGAAGTCTAGTGGCCCAAGGTGCCACAGCGAGAAAAGCAGCTACCCCTTGACACTTATCCCCTCAGCTGCCAGTTTACTCAGCACGGTCTGATTATGTGTGTGCTGTGCCTCATGTTACGCTTCTTCCAAACCACTCCAACCATCCATTCTGGGTGTGGAGAGAAGAGATGACTTATTCATGAGCCATGCACACGAGGCTCTTCAGATTATTCATTTAAATTGCGAAGCTGTGAAACACAATTTCAGCGATCATTTGGTCTAAAAAGAAAAATCCTAGCACGTTATTAATGAAGTTTCAAATAATGACATCCAAAGAAAACAATGAAGTTGATGGCAAATAGATAATGAGTTTGTTTCTTAGTGCACTGTTTGTTTAATAGATGGCAGGAAATTAAATATGCAAGAATAAAAATATTGCTGAAGCTAGAGATCAAGATTTGGAATTAATTGATGTTAGATGAAGAGAAGATGAATTCCCTCATGGAAAGGTGAAAAATAAACCAGAAGCAATCTATACATAAAGAGATGGAACTCTCCCCTGTGAGTATATAAAGAAGAGTCAGAGAGGAGATAGGAGGAAGGGTCCAGAACTACAGAAAAAAATAAAATCTTTATATCTTAGGAAGCAGAGAAAAGAAAGCTTCGATTAAAGTGTCAAATGCTATTGTCAATTTGAAATCAAGGAGTGATAAAGGACTTTACATTTAGTGATTTCCTTTTTTTCTTCCATTAAGAGCACTTTGAGTGAGCGGATGGTGAGGGTTTATTTACTAAGGAAGAGCTAGAAGGGGGTATAATCAGAGGATATTTTGAGAAGCTCGATATTGAAATCCATAGCTTTCAGAGTATCTCTTATTATCATGGGTTGATTTTTAATTTAGTGTACTTCTCATTATGTACGATTTTAAGGAACTGAGCATTTTTCTAGTTAGAAAGAAGAGTTGGAGACAAATTAAATCTGTTAGACAAAGGCAATTGTTGATAACCGAATATGGGACAGTTAATCTTGTAAAAGAAGCCACATAATGTTCCCTTTTTCAAAAGGGGATGAGGTAGATCTGATGAAAATACAGACTATTCTAGAAATCAAGAGTAAGAAATTTGTGGAAGTGAAGATCAAATGTTCCTAATTTTTTCAAGTAGAAAATAAAAACATCAGATCAACTTATCATGGTAACTGGTGTTTTGGTACTTGAGAAGCATACAATCAATTAGTGAATTGTATAAAAGAGTGTATATTTAAGAGACATTAGTGAGATTCTGGTTTTATTCATGACAGTGGACCAACGGGTAAGGTTTTAGCAAATTGTGTCACAGGTAGGCAGGGCCTGAGTGTTAACCAGTGCTCTGCCATTAACTGAATGACTGGCGAATCATTACCTAACATCTCTGGGTCTTACTTATTTTTTTATAAACATAGATGCTGAAATATAATATGTTTGAAGCAAAAATGATGATTATATGATGCAAATTAAGGCTGACATAATCAAATAAGATTCAGAGGAATTGATCCTTCAGAGCCTTGTGGGATGGGCAGATAGAGATAAATACTAGAAACAAGAATGGCATCCCTCCCTTGAGTCAAAAGAGTGGATAGAGAAGAAAGCCTTAGTAGTAAATTCCATACTAAGTTCTCACTCTGCATCTCACATGCTAGGCACTTGAACACACACATATAATGGATTTGGTTATTATTAACAGGAACCTACACTCTACTGTGATAATACATGGCAGAGGGTCCTCACCATGAGACATTATCCATGGACCAGAAAATCATCATCTTTAAAATAAAGGTTGAAGTAAATAAATTCACAAAAGAAATATTAAGATATGATTTAGAAATGAATGCAAATACTCTGAACGAGAACATCGAGGGGATAATTAAATATCTAGTTTCTGTCATTTTCTAATGGAAAAAGCCTGTAAACTGTCATCCGTTCATATTGTGTGTTTTATTCATTTACCCTAGATTAGACTGGAAGCTTCTGTCCTCTCAATCCCACTCCCAATACTTTTGAAAAAGACAATTTGTAAAGACATGTTCTGGGGAAAATTATATTCATGTATCATGCCTTGCTATTTTTTTTTTTTTTTTGAGGGCAGTGTCACTGACCCTCATAAGTGGGACCCGAACCAGGGCCGCTGGCTTCCCAAGCCAGTGCTTAACCACTGCGCCACTCGGCCGGCCCAATGCATTGCTATTCTTTAAATCAAAAAGAACCTTTTGTTATCTGACAGTAAAGGTAATAGCTAGTTGCAGGATGAAAGAGAAAATTACTAGTGAGAATACAGATATTGATAATATAAGAACTAACTTCACTCTTTGGGAGTCAACATGATTCTTCATTAAGCATATTTTGCTGGATTAGAGATGAAAAAATGGGTCAGAACCATCCCACTTTGCTGAGATGGTTCTGTTTCCTACATCTTCATGATTTATTTTGTCCCTACACCTTCTCCCCATGCCATGTTATTTAGTCCTCAAGAATCAACTCCAAGAAACAAAATAAAATGTAAATTAAACCAAAATGGGTGTTTATAAATTTCTGGTGAACTGAAATTGAACTTCTTTAGAAATTGGGGGTCTTTGATCATCAATTTTTATTCATAAAAATAAAAATTTCCTTAAAACTAAAAAAGTAAACATTTACTTCAGCAAAAATGTTTTCCTTTAATAAATCAGAATCTGACTGTATATTTGTCAAATTTAGAAACAGCATCTGATTAACTTGTAAAATTTAACTTCCAGCGTCATGCTTTTGATGTTGCTGACACTGGTTTCTTGTAACATTTTCTTTCCCTAGTGAATGCAGGGTCTGCAGTAGGGAACACTGGAAGGCCCACTTAGATAATCATCTTCTAGACTTGAGTCCTAAAATAGTTCAGCAAGTAGAGGTTACTGTGTTCCCAGTTGCATCTACAGAGATCAAGACAGAAACCTATCCTGTCTTCAGAGAGCTCGCATGCAAGAAAATGAGTCAAGTGCTATTTCTGAATCCCTGAGCTTTCATTTCTTTTTTCAAGGTTTGTTTAGATATTTCCTCTATCAGGGTAAAGAAAAGTCTCTCTTACGTGCATCACGCTTGGATTTCATTAGAGTAATTTTTTTTTTGAGGGCAGTGTCACTGGCCCTCATATGTGGGACCCGAACTGGCGCCGCTGGCTTCCCAAGCCAGCGCTTAAACACCGTGCCACTTAGCCGGCCCTTCATTAGAGTAATTTTAAAATCCACATGTTGACAGGCCTGTATTCTGATTGAATTCCTTTTTATACTATGACACCGGCAAATACTTGCTCTTTCGCCTCAGTTGTTCCAGTTCAGCTTCCGGGGTTTGTCATCAGTTGGCTTTTGCTGTGACACTTTCCAGGAAGCTTTCTGTTCTTTGCTATTGTCCTTTGTTGCTTCCTCCTGACTGGACATCTTGTCATTAGGCTTTCTGCACCTTCCTGTTCCTGGCCTCTTAAGACATCTTGGATAACTAATCTTAAAACTTCCTTAAATGCTTGGTTTTCAATATGTAAAATGAATGTCCTTCACATTTACTTGAGCTTTGTTATAAAACTCAAATCTTCTTTGCAACGAGGCTTCCTTTTCGGATGTCATTAGAATGCTTCCAAAGGCAATAGTTTCTGCTTTAAAGGGGGGAATAAAATAGATTGATTAAAACATGCATACTTCAGCAAAGTATTGCTTCTAATGTATTGTCATTTCTCACCACTATTGGATTCTGCAAGATTATAGCTCAAACTGTTTGCTGTGTGACATCAATTTATACACTTAAGTACCAGATAAAAAATTCAAATATTCTCACTTTGATAAGAAATTAAAATTTATATGAACACATGGAATTCAAACATTTTAGGAAAAAGCCTAAATAATAAAATGTTAAGATATTTAAATATTCACTTAGGTGCCTATTGCCTTCAGCATAAACTGTATATAATTAAAAATTCAACTACTGTGTGTCTTACAAATCAGATGCTAGCAAACATGATGCTGTATATGAACCACATTATTTTTCAGAGACAAAAATTTAAGATTCAGCAATTTGTATTAATAGACTTCATGTTTAGAGGAGTTGTTGATTTGGAGAAAACTTGTGTTTTATAGTTCTAATGCTTTTGCCAAAAGTTTAATGCCATACATTCACCAATAAATTATCACAAGGGATGGTTTCAACTGCCCTAAAAACCTCTTGTGCTCCATCTACTCATGCCCACATCCTCCCCAACCCCTGACCCCTGCTACCACTAATCTTTTGACTTTCCCCATAGTTTGTTCGTTTTAATAATGTCAAGTGTTTGAAATTATATCCTATGTAACCATTTCCTTCCATGTCTGTATGACTCATTTAGTTTCAGTATCAAACATTCCATTGTTTGGGTATACCACAGTCTGCCGTATGTAGTTTATAATGATGCTAAGGTGATATTCTCTCTTCCTTTAAGCAGGTTTTTCTATCTGCATTTCTTTAGGCAGGTAAAGGGGGAGGGTTAAAGGTACTTTCTGAGTCTTTTTTTTCTTAATAACCAGGTTAAAATTAACATCCACAAAATCATATTTGGGAGCGGCAAACCTTTGGTCCCCCTGGTCCTGCTTTTGAAACTTTAAAGAAAAAGTTTCATATTTCAGAAGCTCAGTCAGTAGATTGCTCCATATTTTGTTGACCCAATCACACAGACCTGAGAACAGGTCAGTGTAGTGAAACAGTTGTGTCTCATTTCAGGAGGCTGGGCTGTAATCAGGTTTTTAATAAGACATTTCTATGGCGACAAAAGGAAAACAAAGGTTAATGATTAGAGCAAACTATAAACCCAGTTTCTGCACTTAGAGGACTGCTGGTTGAGATTTCTAGATGTCAGGCCCAAAGGTTCTTTTGCTGGAGTGAAGGTAGACAGATAACCTGATGGATTTTCCTGGTTTGCAGTTTGGATGTGTCTACCAATGGCATCAGGTGTTCAGGCAAACTTTGTTGTTTTTGTTTGTTTTTTTCCTTCTTCTTCTGAGTTCCTCCCTTTCTTGTAATACCTTGTGAAATAACTATTTTTCAGCATGACTACCTACAAGGAAAGGATGGGTAATCCATTTTCTCCACATTGTCACCAATATCTGGGTATTGTCAGTATTTGTTGTTGTTGTTTATGCTTTTGTTTTTAGCCATTGTAATAGATGGAGAGCAATATCTCATGACAGCCTAACTCTCTGTTGCCCTAATGGCTAACGAATGCTGAACATGTTTTTATATACTGATTTGCCATCTGTATATTCTCTTCAGTAAAATATATAACCATGTCTTTTGCTCATTTTGTAATTGGATAATTTTGGGCTTTTGTTTTCCTTTTTTGTTTTACTGCGGAGTTTTGAGAGATTATTATATATTTCAGATATTAAGAGTCCATAAACAGATATGTGGTTTTAAAATATTTTCTTACAGTATTTGGCTTGTCTTTTCATCCTCTTAATGTGGTTTTTCACAAAAGCAAAAAAGAAAAACCAAATAAACAAAAAAACCTTAATTTTGACAAAGAACAATTTATTATGTTTTTAAAACTGTTTATTTTATGGATCATTATTTTGGTGTCAGGTGTAAAGTTGTTCATCAAGCTCAAAGTCCACAAGATTTTATGTTGTTTTTTTCCAAATGTTTTGTAGTTTTGTACACTTTACATTTAAATCTATGATACACTTTGAATTAATTTTTGTATAACATTCAAAGATTAGGTCAATACTCCTTTTTTTTTTTTTTGAGGGCAGTGTCACCGGCCCTCATATGTGGGACTGAACCGGCGCCTCTGGCTTCCTAAGCCAGCGCTTAACAGCCGCGCCACTCGGCCGGCCCAATACTCCTTTTTATTTAGTTATTTATTTTGCCTATGGATATCCATTGTTCAAGGACTATTTGCTATTTGTTGAAAAGACTATTCCTCTTACATTGAATTGCTTTTGTGCCTTTGTCACAAACCAGTTGGCCCAATTTGTACAGTGTTATTCTGGGGTGCTCATCTATTCAATTGATCTACTTGCCTATCTCTACACTTACTTTACTGTAGGAGATAATACATCCTGAGATCAGATAGAGTGATTCCTTCTACCATATTCTTCTTTGTAATGATCATTTTACATATTCTGGTGTCTATTTTGGCGTCCATATACATATTAGAAAAGGCTTGTGCTGGCCGAGTGGCGTGGTGGTTAAGAGCTGTAATAGCTGGCTTGGGACGCCAGCGGCCCCGGTTCGGGTCCCATATATGAGGGCCAGTGACACTGCCCTCAAAAAAAAAAAAGAAAGAAAAGGCTTGTCTATGTCTGTAAAAAACCTTTCTGAGATTTTGATACTAATTGAATTAAACCTCTACATTAAGCTGGGGAAATTATTTTCTTAAATTTCAGTTTATTGTCTCTCTCTCTCTCTCTCTCTCTCTCTCTCTCTATATATATATATATATATATATATATATATATATATATATATAGCCAAAAATATGTATACACATTTTAAGAAAGTAAAAAACTATGAAAATTGTAATATTCAATATGCTCGTATACCAATAACAAAAGATGACTACAAGTCATGTTTCTCTTCTACAATTGCAAGAGGTGCTCAAAGTGGTTTCCATCAGCACCCAGACACTTCTGATTATGGTGAACTACTGCTTGAGCAGCATTGACCAAAGTGTCCACTTGTATACATTGTTTTGGCACCCCTGGTGTGTGTGTGTGTGTGTGTGTGTGTGTGTGTGTGTGTGTATAATCTTCTTTATTTGTTGCTCAAATTTTTCCTGCTTTGGCCACTGGAAGCTCTTTGAGTTGGTTTCTGTATCTTTTTGGCATAAGAAGAAGAAATAGGAGATTTCTCAAAATTCCTTAGACTCTATTTGGAGATATATGATGCTAATATATTAGCATCTGATGCTAATATGTGCTATCCAAATATATATATATATATATATATATATATATATATATATATATATATATATCACTTTGTGTATAATTTATATATAATGAGAGACATATGGTGTGCAAGAGGGGAAAAAAGTGATTCGGGAGTCAGATTCCAACATGTCCAAAACAGAACTCATGATCTCCCAGAAAACCTGACTTGTGTTCCACGTCTCAGGAAATGGCACTATCTTTGCTCATACTAAAAACTTTGGAAAGACCTTTACCATATCCTGTCAGCCACCAGGTACAACAGGCTTGCCCTTAATTATCATTCGGTATTTGTAATTTTCTTTTTTCCTGCTCCCACCATACTCTTCTAATCCATTTTTATCTCTTTTTGACAACTACAATTGCAAATTAAATTAGGATATGGACCGATTAATGCTATATTTAATAAAGTGTTTTACAGCAATGCATTTTCTTTCAGAGAGACATACATATATAATAATATTAAGACATATAATAACCCCTTGTTTAATATTAAGATCTGGAATGCGCTATACCTTACTCCCTGGGTCTTTTCTGGCTCAATCTTATTTTTTGTTTACATACCTTGTCCTCAGTGTTGCAATCTTTGAGCCAAAATTTAGGTTAGACTTTCTAGTCATGGACTCCTAAATTTTATAGACCCCCTGAACATAAAACCAATTGATACCTTCATAGAGTTGTATATTTTTAAATTGTGTAATCACTTAAGGTTTCTCCCTTTCTGCATTGTAAGCTAAGAGTCTAATATGCATGAAAGAATATATGAACTGTTAAATGATAATGATTTAATAAATGGATGGGAAATAATTGGGTTTAAATCCAGGTTTGTTACATTCTCTCTCTCTCTCTCTCTCTCTCTCTCTCTCTCTCTCTCTCTCTCATTTGTGTCAGCCATGTAATCATTTTAGTTTTCAAATTCCCTATGTGTACAATGGGGAAGCTATTATTATAAGAGTTTTGTGGCAAATAAAGTGTTTTCGAATCTGCGTAGCATGCCCCAAGGTGAAGGAGAATAGCAGTTACTCAGGCATAATGCTGCCTCCTGATATGTTTCCAGTGCTGAGTTAATCAGAATGAACTAAATAGAAATATCTGGATGCTGTGGAAAGAGTAGGATTTTATTGACACACACAAGAGCTTGAGTCAAGGTACTGTTACTTAGTAACTATGTGAACTGAGGGGAAGCTCTAGTTGTAAGCCTGGGTTTTTCATGAGATAATAATACCTAGCTCACAATGCAAAGATGATGGACAGTATGGACGTTAGTTAACCAAATATGGCATTCTCTACAAATCTGTCTATATCTCTAAGATGATTTTTAAAACTTGTAGTTTAGTATTCTATTATTAGAACATTTTTACATGTGTCATTCTGTTTAAACTTATGTTAACTAAACATTTTCTATATACACAAGATATAATAGAGAAAAATAAGAGATTTTATATACCCATCACCCAGGATAAAATATAAAATTTTTGCTAATATACCAGAACTTCCTTATGTTCCATCTCCAATTATATTCCCTCTTCATTAGAAGATACAGAGTACCCTGAAATTTAAATATTCTATTTCCATGTATCCCTCTATATATCCATTTTTATATGTTTCCACTACAAAATTTATATCAATTTAACTCTTTAAAAGAAACTTTATATAAATGATATTTTAATATGTGTGCATAAATATACACATATCTTAATTTACTTTATTCATTCAATATAATATTTGCGAGATTTGTACTTATTGATGCATGTAGCTCTATTTTTTTTTTCAATTTTACTATATAAATATATCAGGATTGAGAACTGACTTATCCACTTAATCATCTATGGCAATTTAGATTCACAGTATCCAAAAGAATTTTCTGCAATCATATAAATGTACATGTGGCTATTGAGCACTTTAAATGTAGCTGGCACAACACAGTAACTAATTTTATTCATAAGGTTTCCAATTTTGTTTGTATCAGGCAATGCTTGTTCATATGTATGTATATATATGTATGTATATATATATATATATATATATATATATATATATATACATACATACATATGAACAAGTATTGCCTGATACAACCAAAATATATATATATATATATATATATATATATATATATATATATATATTTTGGGACATACATATATATCCCAAAACTGTAGTAGGGTCACCATATTGTTCTCTAGAGTTATTGTAACAATTTATACTCCTATTGGCAGAATGTGAGAATTCCTGTTTTCCTACTTCCTGTGCAACCCTTACTATTGTCAAACTATAAGTATATAAATATTGTGGGTCCTAATAGGTTTTTAATTGTGCTTTTAATTTCCATTTACTTGATTACAAGAGAGGCTGAATAACTGTCATTTATTTATTGGCCACTTGGAGTTAAACAGCTGCTGATAAAATTTATTTTATTGGCAAAATTTTAAATGTAGAGAGAGATTCAGTTAGGCATTAATGTCTCCATCATATTCAAGAAGAATCTGACACAAAAGGAAGCAAAGAATCGTGCAATGTCACAGTCATCCTAGTGCTGAAGTTGGGTTTTTTTGTTTGTTTGTTTTCCTGATACTAGTCTTTCCTCTTTGGATTTTCGGGATTTGGATCATTTTCTTGAGGAGCTAGGAAAGAGTCAAGCATCATGTGCTGAAGTTGGGTTTTTTTGTTTGTTTGTTTTCCTGATACTAGTCTTTCCTCTTTGGATTTTCGGGATTTGGATCATTTTCGTGAGGAGCTAGGAAAGAGTCAAGCATCATGGCTCCTGGTTGCCATGTGTGTGACTTAACTGCATCGAAACAACAGAGTGAGTGTAGCTAGACTATCGAGTGTCGTGTGGTCGCCTGGCGCAGAGTCTGGCTGCATACCCAACCTGGGGGAGTTCTCTGTGGGGATGCATCAGTCATTCATTTTCAGGACCTGCACAGCAATGGTGCCTTCCCATTGTCTGAGGTTTCTTTAGATTTGAAGTTATTCATGGGCTTCCTGCCTTTAACACCTCCCAGCCCCTATAATTCTCTCATCAGCTCATCCTTCCCCAGTATACAGTGCACACAAAATCTGTTGTGTGGTGTTTGCAATAGATTTAGAAGGTAGAGATTTTGATACAGCTAAAAGTTCTCCAGAATTGGTTCTGTCCTTCCATCAGGATATGAATATGTATGTACATGTATCTATGCATATTCCTATATGTTTCGATCTGTTTCTGTATTAAGTTCATACCCATGTTCAACTCTAATCCATTACCGCCCTGGACCATTCTGTTCTCTTCCACTCATGTATCTGTTTCTACTTGTTTATTTCTCTCCAACAGTGAGAAACTGTGTCCCTCAATGCACTATCCAATTGCAATTATAACTACAATTGTTCAAATCAAATAGTCATGCACAGTGGTCCCAAAATTAACCCATACTCCTGTGGGACACAATTTTGTCAAAGTACTGTACATTCATACAGTATTTTTACTTTTATTCTTACAGGCTCTACTCAATTCCAAAGTTACTGGTCTCATATCCCTTCCCCCCACCCAACTTCCTTCAGTGAAGCTGTTTGATACGTTTGTAATACGTATTCTTTTGTCACAGTCTACATTTCATTCTGGGGTCCACCAGTATCTTAAATGATTTTTGTTTAAATTACATACAGCAAGGTTCAATTTTGAACTATCATATTCTATCGATTTTCGCAAATACATAGTGTCATGCATCCACTATTACAATACCATACAGAATAGTTCACTGTCCTAAAATTATCCCCTATTCTTCATGTATTCAATTATTCCCCGCAAACACCCCTTCTTGTCCTCTGGCAACCACTAAACTATTTATTGTCTTATGATTTTGCTTTTCCACAATGTTGTATAGTGAGAATCATGCAGCATGTAATCTTTTTAGATTGGCTTTTTTCTCTTACCCAATGCATTTAAATTTATTCATGTCCTCTCATGGCTTGACAGCTAATTCCTTTTAATCATGAATAACATTCCACTGTATGGATGTACCACAGTTTATCCATTCACCTATCAAGGCCAGTCTTGGTTGATTCCAGTTTTGGACAATTATGAATAAAACTGCTATAAACTTTCAGGTGCAAGTTGTTTTTGTTTTGTTTTGTGTTTTGTGTTTTGTTTTCATTTGTGTGTGTGTGCATGTGTAAGTTTTACAGTTAATTGTTTAAACACTTAGGAAACTGACTGCTAGACTGTATGGTACGATTATGTTTACCTTTATAAGAAACTACCAAAATGTATTCCAGAGAGTCTGTACCCTTTTGTAACATCACGAGCAGTGAGTCAGTTACTGTTCTACATCCTAGGCAGCATTTGGTAGTGTAATTTTTGGGGAATTTAGCCATTTTAATATAGGCGTGTTGTGATACCTCATTGCTGTTTTAATTTACATTCCCCTTAGGACAAATGATGTTGAGCATCTTTGCATATGGTTCTTTGTTTTCTTTATGTCTTTTTTGATGAGGGGTCTCAGTCCTTCACTCATTTCTCAAGTAGGTTGTTTGTTTTCTTATTGGTCAGTTTTAGGTGTTCTTTGTATATTTCGGATGTAAGCCCCTTATAAGAAATGTGTTTGGCAAATATTTTCTCATAGTCTGTGACTTCTGTTTTCATCCTCATAGCCGTGTCTATCTGTCCTTTCTCTCCAACATCTCCCTAGAGGCACATGAGAACTTTCTAGGATCTTCATTGTGAGAACATGGTAAGGTTACTGGAGAGAGAAAGCTTATGCAAGGTGGCTTCCCCAAAACTGAGATGCCAGGGGTTTTTTGGTTTTTGTTTTTTTTTCTGGCACAAAGTCCACACTCAACTTCCATGATGCATTAAGATTCCCATATCACTGTGCTTACCAGTTCATGGATCCTCAGCTGTGACTTTCTTGATGCACCTGTCGATTCAGATTTTCAGGAGGTAGCTTGTCCTGTAACCTCTGTTGTCTAATGTGTTCTAGAAAACTCATTGATTTACTGTTTGTCCAGCTTTTTTTTTCTAAGGATGAACAAGAGTGATAGCCTCCAAGATCTTTACATTATTGGAACTGAAACCAGAAATCTAATGTGATTTTTTAAATAAAATATACTATTGTTATTATTGTTTTTATTTACTTTGTATTTTAATTTATGTTAGTTATTTCCTTTTAAGCATTTTGATTCTTTTTTTTTTCTGATTTAGTCAAATTATGATTGATTCTATATTTCCCATTGCCAGCTTGGGTGTGTTGCCAAGTTTAGTGCGTTTCTCCATTCCATTACTTGTTAACCTGGAATTCATATGTTTATTCAATGAATATTTATTGATTGCCCACTATTTACTGTTTCTTCTTGGCATAGAATAAAATCATGAACAAAATAGAGAAGTCCTTGCTACAGTTGAGTTTAAATTATAGTTATTCCGGTGAAGAAAAGAGGCAATAACTGTGAAACAAACAAATACAAATAATATTTCAAGTAATAAGTGTTAAGAAGAGAAAAATAAATCAATGAATGGATGGGAAATTGATAAGGTTTTTCCCATTAATCATGATAGTTGGAAAAATTCTCGCTAAGGAAGATGTAGATTTCTAAAAATAATCAAGCACATTTTTCTTGTTTAATTCAAAAACAAAATACTAAGTGTTTTTCCTACAAATATGTTCTACTATCATCACTTCCTATTGATGACTCCCATGGGGCATTCAAAATGCTTTTATGTTTTGTTTCTTCCAATTTTCCCTTCAGTATCCATGTATATTTACTTACATAGACTATTATTATTTAGCCTATTATTAGAATTTCCTTAAAATTCTTCACCTATAATATATATTTGTCTTTATATTACAGTGCCAATATTTATTTTACATTTACTTATATGTGTATCTTTAGATCTTTATGTAAACTGGTATTGCTGTACATTTTACACATTGCATTATACAGTTTTTCTTTTTTTAAATTTGTCCTCATTGTAGAGATCAATATACATATTTGTTGGTTAGGGCCCTTGCTCAAGTGCCTCTTTAAATCAGAGTCATGTGTGATAAATTCTTGAATATCTACAAATATTCTTCTTTTTTCCTCGTAAGATATTAACAGCTTTGTTGCAGACAACATCTTTGTATCACAGCCACTTTCTATTGTTGTTATTCTACCACCTTTTAATTTCTGGTGCAGTAAATGAAAAATCCAGTACTACTCTGATCTTTGCCATTTTAACATAATTTTATACATATATATATATATATATGATATACATATACATATACATGATACAGATACAAATATGGATGCTATAGATAGGTATAGATGACACAGGTAGACATAAATTCGGAGACACAGACATAGACATATGTTTTGTGTTTACAACGTGGTTCTCCGAAAATGACCCCAATTCCTGCATTGGACCAAAGAGCCTTTCACCATCTGTGTCCTGTTGGATACCCAGAGAAAAAAAGTCCTCTTTCCCACTCAGGCACCTACAGGGCCCAGAAACTGCTTGCTTCAGGACAACTGGCTGAGTTAGAGTTGGGAGGGAAAGGGAAAAAAATGCTAATGGATCACTATTTTCCTGGAATCTATTCCAGAAATTGCCTTTCTGGTTACTTATTGATATTTTGAGGTTACAAGGTACTACCCAGTCTCTCAGAAATATGCTTAGGCTAATTGGATAAAAACAACCTTAGGAAATATAATCAGAATGATACATTATGTATCTTTTTGAAAACAGCTAAATGTTCCAAAATGAGTATATATATATATATATATATATATATATATATATATTATAACAAAGTAAACACATTGTCAATTTATTCATATTTTATTCAAGATTTGGCAAGATTTCTTATTTGAAAGAATAAAACAAGGGTTTTAGCCAGATTCTTATACTCTGATGAGATAGTCTTTTCTTTCTCTTTCTTTCTTTTCCTTTTTCTTTCTTTCTTTCTTTCTTTCTTTCTTTCTTTCTTTCTTTCTTTCTTTCTTTCTCTTTCTTTCTTTCTTTCTTTCTTTCTTTCTTTCTTTCTTTCTTTCTGTCTGAGACTCTTTAACTTCTACTCTCTTTGAAAAATAAATTTTATTTATCCTTTTTTGTGATTGTTGAACCCCTTCAAAATAATCCACATCCTCCATGAACACTTCAAAATGTATATATTATATTTATCAGTATAGTCATTAGTACTCATGGGTGTTAAATAAATGTTGACTTGAGTGTAATGTTCAATCAGATGAAGATCTTCAGTCATATGATACCTTAGAGAGAACTCAATTTTGTTAAGAGTCCTTATTGAGACAACTTGTAAGAAGGGATATTGATTAATAGAGAATTCAAATTTAATTCTTACCTTTAACCAACACAGTCTAGAGTCATGTGTAACAAAATTCCCAATAATTCCCAGAATAAATGAATATATGCTAAAATACAAGTTTTTGCGAATAAATGAAGTCCTATTGTCAGCTGTAGTCAACTACCCAGATTTCTTTTGCCACCTAAAATGTCACATGGTTATTACAGATTTACTCAGTAGTGACTTAGAATGAATTTCCCCATAATTTACATGTTAATTTGCCTCAACTTTCTTAGTATAGTGGAGCTATTGCTATCATAAATGTCTGGAGCATTGGCTGGGGTAGGTAAACTTTTAATAAGAAAATACTTTCTCTTGTATACATCTGTGTGGGAAGTGCTTTAAAAAGGTAATGGAAAATGATTAAGTAGAAATGTCCCCGAATGGAAGCTAGGCTGGGGTACGGGGTACAGAACACAGTGACACTGCAAATCTCAAGAGAAGCTGAGTCTCTATCTGGTAAGATCAAGACACAAGCTCGATAGCCTTGAGCATGACTTCCAACCAGTTTGCATTATTAACTCTAGTGGTAAAATTCAGTGAGCCCAGAATTAATAAAAATGACTTGCCTGTATAGCACTAAGGAAAACAATTTGTCTCCAAGAAGTATGACTCTGTTTCTAAATTAAATGGCAGGTGCCCAACGTACACGCATACAGATGGCAATGTGATTCAAGCCAGGTGTGCTGAGGTTTGAAACTGATGCTGAGTTTATTGTAAGGGAAACAACACCATCTGTTACTTGAGAGACTAGTTATTGTTTTTTTTTTTTTTGAGGACAGTGTCGTTGGCCCTCATATGTGGGACCGAACCGGGGCCGCTGGCTTCGCAAGCCAGCGCTTAACCACCGCGCCACTCGGCTGGCCCTGAGACTAGTTATTTTGATTGTTGTTGCACTCATTTGACTCTTCAAGTGGGTGGATAGAGGATGTTAGTTTTCCCTTATAGAAATCAAGAACATGATATTGGTGGCTGCCTCTTGATTTTTGGAACTGTCATTAAGTCATGGTTACTTCAGGCTTCACATATGCAAGACATAAAAGTCATTGTATTATTATTTTTTTTTAATACTTTTTTTTTTTTTTTTTTTTTTAAGAGGGCAGTGTCACTGGCCCTCATATGTGGAACCGAACCAGGGCTGCTGGCTTCCCAAGCCAGCGCTTAACCACCGCACCACTTGGCAGGCCAATCATTGTATTATTTTTAATTCTACATTGGTGGCAAAATATTGTCCATGGAACAAACATGTCTACTGTAACCCACAAACAGTTGCATGATGATTTCATTTTTCAATGCCATCTGCTTAAACTGAGACAGCCCCTCACTATGTCAAGTAACCGACTATAAAGTTTACAGATCCTGGTTTTGGAAGATCTGAGTAAACTGAGGACCAGAGGCTCTGTGTCACAGGCTTTCCTGATTTTCTTGGGCAAATCTGAGGCCTGGCAGCAGGTATACAAGCCAGACCGTACACAGTCTTGGAGTTTGGGTGGAAGAAGGTAAGGAGCACTGGCTCAGGAAACCCCATCACCAGCATCTGCCTGGTTAGACCACCTGGGTGACAGCAGTCCACGTAACGTCCCATAGCATTTTCAGTAGACCACAACTCCAGCCCTGCCCCCATATGCCCCAGGGAGGGCTGCAGTGGTCTGCAGTCCCTGCTGAACAGGCTATGCCAGCCTGGTGGTAAGGCCCTCTCAGTCAACATGGGGGCTCCTGGAAGGAATAGAGACCCTTCCAACTCCATTCCCCAGCCACCTGGCTTGTTTACGGACCTCTGGGCTGAGGTATCAGCTGGGGATAAGTAGGAAAGAGCATGCTGGGAAATTTCAGGGGCAGAAGCTATGGGTTAGGATTACTGAAATGGCCCAGCCTTGTTGGAGGCTGCCCTATCCATTGGCAACGTAGGACTCCTCCATAATGTTTATTTTTAAACTATGTTTAGGATTCACACCAGATTAAGCACCAGCTCATCCATTTAAAGCCAGTGCTTAATCCATGACTAATACTATGAAAGCCAATTTGATTATTCATTTTGTGAATCAGGTGTAGAGCCATCACACAGCAAAAGGTCCTTACAACAGTGGTCGGGTTATGATATAAACCGATATTTGGACTTCATGATTTATATTATATTCGTGTGGACCAGTATGAACTGGCCTAGGAGTAACCCGTATAATAATAAGAATTGATTTACAAAATTACAGGCAACTCCAAGTCTACTGAGTTTCCCATGAGATACAAATCAGCTCCTACAACATTAAATAAAATCCACACTAGGCCTTGTGCTGGGTGAGTATCTTTCATAAAGTATATCATCTCATCCTTGTACCAATTTGGTGAGATATGCGTAATTGGAAAATTTTAGAGGATGAGACTGAGGGTTAGCATTTTTGAGGAGCCTGCTTTTACAAAAGCAGGAATTTTTTTTTCTTTCTTTTTCTAACTGTACGGTAATGACTCATTATTAACTGTCTTCATGGTTTAAAAGTTTTCTGGAGTATTTTTGCATTTTCATATGTAATTCAAAATAATCCCTCAATTTATGTATAATGATTGCCTATTTTGTCTTGGAGTTGGAAAATAGAGGTAAAACACATTTTCTATGTTGTATTTAATAAATTCTCATAATCTGGAGGGAAAGTAAAATTAACTGAATAGATATATGAATTAAATCAAACAAACAAAATAAAACATTTGACTGAAAGACAGTGTGGGAGGTATATACATATTTACATTGACTCACAGCGGGTCAACAGCAAGAGTCTTAAATTAGGCCAAATGAAAAATAACTTTTTATATCTGTATTAGGCTTGCATTTTTTATAATCATCTTCCCGAGTGTCTGCCATAAAATGTGAAATAAGTTATCTTTGCTTTCAGTAAAATTACTATTAGGCTTTGAAAATGGCTGAGAAAGAGCTATTACTTATAAACTTATGATATAATTTCTAAGTCAAACTGAAATTATAAAAAAAGAACAACTCAGCTATTCTTTTTCTTTCACAAAGCACCAATTATGCTTACAGACTGCCCTTATTTAGTTTTAATTAATGTCTAGGTAAGAACATTATAAGAAATTAGATCACAGTATCCAGCCAATCTTCTGTTTATGATACTATGATAACATGCTTCAGAAAGTGCTCTAGGAAAGATTTTCAGTTTTATTTTATGGTGTTTTCTGCAAGTAAAGTAACTTCAGTAAGTTAATTAAATATGGATTTATTCATTCATTCATTCATTCATTCATTCATTCATTTATGGAACGCTTCACCAGTTTGCACACAGCCTTGTGCAGGGGCTATGCTAATCTCTGCATCATGCCACTTTTAGTAGATGTGCTGCCAAAGTGAGCGTGGATATGTTTTAAATTTAATGAAAAACTGTTTGATGGAAAATAATCAAACTACAGATTCCTTGGGCTTAAAAGTGACATTAATAGCAGCCATCAAAAACAATATAGATTTGTGGCCTTGTATTTAACTTGTTTCATGTTTGGTAGTGTCTTATAATAGACGGTACTGATGAGGTATTTACTAATAGTGACCTAAATATAACTTTTTCACAGTAGAAACTAGTGCTCTGTTCAAAAAATGTAAGATGGAAAAAAGCAGTTTTTTTACTATTAAAGCAAATCATTCATGTATTTTAAGTCACTATTTACACAAAATAAAGTTGAACCTTTTAAGTGAATGATTGAAATACTTTTGGCAATTACATACAGAAAAGTCAGCACTACACTTAAGACAGAGAACATTTCCATGATGTAAAAAAATCCCCTGGTACCCTTCTTTCCAGCCAGAGCCCATAATTGTCAAGATCTGTTTTTAATCTCTGTAGGTTTGCCTTCTTGAAAATGTGATATAAATGAAATCAGATAATATGAAGCCTTTTGTGTCTGCTTCTCACTCATCACCATTTGGGGTTCATCTATGTTATTCCATGTATCAGTATTTTTTTCTTTTTTATTGTGGATAGTAGTCCATTAAATGAGTATGCCAAAATTTGCCCATTCACCACGTGAAGGACAATTGGGTTGTTGTCAGCTTGGGGTTTCGGGAGGAAAGAAATACTGTGAATATTCATCTGAAAGTCTTTGTATGAGCCTGTGTTTCCACTGTGACTGAAAAGCCGGGAGTAGAATTGCTGGGTAGAATGGCAAAAACATTTTGGGGTTTATGAGAAATTGTCAAACATTTTCCCATGTGGCATTAACATTTTGCATTCACACCAGCAACGTATAAAAGGTCTAGTTGCTCCATATTTCATCAGCACTCGTCATTTTTATTTTTTAGTATTTTGCCAATGGAATTGGTTTGAAATGGTATTCATTGTGCTTTTAATTTATGTTTCCTTAAAGACTAATGAATTGGAGTATTTTCTCATATCTTGTTGCCATTCGTATGTCTTCTTTGGTGAAGTCTTTATTTGAATCTGTTTGTTTTTTATTTCTATTAGATCACTTGTCTTTTAATCATTGAGTTATAAGTATTCTGTATATATTCACAATATAAATCCTTATACTGATATAGGTTGTAAAGGTATTTTCTGACAGTTGGTAGCTTTTCCTTTCATTTTCGTAAAAGAGGTTTTATGAAGTACAAAGCTTTTCTCATTTTGAGAAAGTCAGATTTATCATTTTAGTCTTTTATGGTTTTTGCTTTTTTTAGTTTTAACAAAGAAAATTTTTCTTAAGTTAAGGTCAGGCATATTTTCTTTGATGGTTCCTTATTAGACATTTCATAGTTTGAATGTTTTTTTTTCCTACCATCCACCCTCCCCCTTGCCTTTTATATTTACTTTTGTGAAAAAATTTCAGTAAAGATTGATATATGGTAAAAGACAGGGTCCACAGTTCACATTTTCTTGCATGTAAATTTCCAAAATTTCTAGCTTCATTTGTTGAACATATTATTCTTCCTCGCCTAGATTACTTGTGTGTCTAAGCACCTTTGTCAAAAATGAATTTAACATGTGAATTGGGTAGATATCTGGACACTCTAATAATCTACATATCCTTAAGCCAGTAGTACGCTTTAATCATCTCAATTTTTTGTTTGTTTGTTTGTTTGCTTTTAAAGTAGTGAAAGATTAGTTTACTAGAAGAAAAAGTACACTCCAAAGGAATAAAAGCAGGCCTGAGCAGAAAGCAGTTAGAAGAGAAGGTGCACTCCAAAGAGTCTGCAGCAGGCCAATTAAGTTCAGTTTTATAGTCCGTTCTATAACCAGGTGGTCTGAGTCCTCCACCTTTATTCTTTTATTTCTTTTTTTTTTTTTTTTTGACTTTTCAACACACCTTTTTTTCCAGTAAAAAAAGAATTAATTGGTGTGTCTGTCCAATTCTATCAAAATTCTGTTGGAAATTTTATTGAGATTTCATTAATATATATGCATATATATGTGTGTGTATATATATGGAGATATATATATATATATATATATATATGGAATATTGAAATCTCATCTATTATTTGTAGAATATTGAAATCTTATTATTATTGAGTCTCCCAACTTATGGACATAGTATATACCCTTCTATTTATTTAGGTTGTCTTCAGTTTTTTTCAGCAATACTTGGTAGTCCACATGTATACATATATTTTGTGAAATTTATTACTAAGTTTTTAATTCTATCAGCTCTGCTTTATATATGTTAACAGTTTTTTTGAGTGTATTCTTAAATAGTTAGGATTGTTATGTTGTCTTGGTGAATTGACTCTTGTAATATTTTATAAAACCTTTAATCCTGGTAGTATAGCTTGTTTTAAAGTCTACTTTGCCTGATATTTATGTAGCCAATCAGGATCTTGTAGATTTCTGTTTGCATGGCCTAACGTATTTCATAACTTTACTATTAATCTGTCTTTGTTTTATATATTTAAAACAGACTTTTAAATTTTACTTTTTACTTTTTTTCCATCTTTATTGAGATATAATTGGCTATAATGTCACATAAGTTTAGGGTGTAAAACGTGTTGATTGGATACACTTATATGTTGAAAATGATAGCACCATACCATTAGCCAATATCTCCATCACCTCACATAATTACCACTCTTTTTTGTGATGATAACATTTCAGATCTATTCTCTTAGCAACATTCAAGTGTATGATATAGTGTTATTAACTATGATCACCATGTGTACATTAGATCCACAGAGCTTGTTAGTCTTATAAATGGAAGTCTGTACCCTTTGACCAACATCCCCCCACTCCCCCCTACTCTACCCCCAGCACCATGTAACCACTTTTCTACTCCCCATTTCTCCGAGTTTAGTTTTTTAAAAATGTGGACTCTAAAGTAGATATTTTATACAGCATATATCTCAGTCTTGCTTTTTTTTAAGCCTTTGTGACAATCTCTATCATTTAACTGAAGTATTTAGCAGACTTATATATAATGTCATTATCAATATATTTACTTTTAAACCTGCTATCTTGCCGTTTACTTCCTATTTTGCTCTGCTTTTTCTTTTCCTTTTTTTTTTTTCTTGCCCTCATTTACTAGGAGTGAACAGCCACTCCCATGGACTGGTGTTGGGGAGGGTCCTAGTGTCTCCTTTGCAGTAGAAAGCTTATGGTTTGTATGAGGTAAGGGGCCTGGGCTTTGTGCCAATCCCCTCAGTAAGTGACATCTTACTGCGACACCTATATCTGAGTCTCCAAGGGGCCGTCTCAGATTTATGGTCCACCTAGCTTTTCTCCTGACCACCCAGTGAAGGCTTGTTTCTATGGCATTCAGGTAGTCTGAACTGTCATAGTCACCTGATTCACCCTTAACACAACTCATCACAATTTCCATGGTTTCTTCTTACCTGATTTCCTCATTAATGCTGTTTCCTCTTATACAGTACTGTAGGTGAAACAGTTCCTGTCCCACTTAGGGGCTTGCTGTTATAGACCTCAGGTCACCTGGGTGCCTTGCAATGTCAGCTCTCTGACAGACTCAACATAAGCTATGATTGTGAAGATTACCTAGGTTATTCACATCGTAAGAGTGGAAGCCAAATTATTTTCTGCTTTCCACATTGCTTGTGGAAGTACGTGTTTCTTGTGGAAGGTGCTTCCAGAAGCACTGTTTGAATAGCCCTTAAATACCATAGAGAATTAATTCATATCCTCAACAAAACATTGGCAAAACATCAAAATAATGATTTGGCAGAGAAGAAAACATTTATTTTATGCTATTTCTGTCTATTTTAATAGACGTCTCAGATATTTCTCCATTCAGTCCAAATCATTTACAGATTATCCAGTGAGTGGTATTTTGTTAGCCCCTTGGATAAATGATATATGATAGCCCATTTACTTAAGGATATGATCTTATTTTTATTTCCAACTATGTAATTTCCAATTATATTTGTGTACGATTCATAAATGGAAGAAGATCCTCAAAAAGTGATACTGGATTTCTCATGAATCTCTTTTGGCTATTTAGGAAACAAATTTGCATTTTTTTAATGAAATGCTATACAACAAATAAAACCAGTAACACCTATAAATCTAATGAAGGATTATAGCCCTGTTTTTGACTCATTCAAATTGATCAACCCCATCGTCTACAATTATAATTGGTGGGACTATAGAAATTTGAAGGAGAGTGAAATTTTCAGTGTTGACTATGGCATAAGTGACAGACTGTTTTCATTAGGGCTTACATAATTTAAACTGAATTTACGTCCATATAAACTAAAATTTAAACCACCAAAGTGCAGTTTGAGAGACCCTATGAATTATTATACTATAAATATTTCCTCCCAATCACCCAACCATATCTTTATGCAAAGGAGCTATACTGTACTATGAGCCAGGACTCAGAGTATACTACTGTTATTTTATTCTTTTGGATCTGTATTCTAGAAGATGTTTTTGGAAATAAAAAATGATCTCAGAAAGGATAATGAGCTAAACTGATATACACTGAGGTGTATGTATGCTGAGATTCAGGGGGAAGTTATTTCTTTAGGAGAGCAAAGACAGTAAAGAAAGGAGTGGGGAGAGAACTTTGGTCAGAGAAAATGCATTAAACCAGGTCAGGAATTCCACCTTGAGGCTCTACTAACATATTTGTTTGAATGATTCTTTGTTTTGTGTGACTGTTCTGTACATTGTAGGAGGTTTAGCAGCGTCTTAAACCACTGTGCACTATTTGCCAGAAGTCACCTCCCAATTAGGACAACCAAAATTGTCACTAGACTTTGCCAATGCCCTCTTGGTGGAAGTAACCACTTCTGGTTGTGACGCACTGGTTCAAACAAAGACATTAAAGAGATACATATTTGATAGCAGCAAATATATGCACATTTGCCTTTAAAAATAAATACATAAAATATTTAGATAAAATCTATACAATAAGAACACAAGTTTACTCAGTTGCAGGAAGTTTTCACTTTGCTTTCTCCAATTATTAACTATCTTCTAGGTGACAGGTGTCTTATAGCCTTTATCTAAGGAACAAGCCACCTAAGTAAGATATGTAGACAAGGCATAAGAAAGGGAAAAAAGCAGTCATACTGATTTTATGATAGCATCTTCATAAACCCATCTGTCTTGATTAATTTTTTTAAATTTATTTATTTTAATTAGCTTCAGGTGTACAACACAGTGCAATAGTTATACTTTTTACCCCTCAAAGTGACAACACCTTTCCCTCACTCCCCCCCCACCAACATCATACTATCTATTACAATTCCTTTGACTCCCTTCCACCATATAATCCACATCCCATGACTATATATATTCAATTACAGTTGGCATACAATATTATACAACATCAATTTCAGGTATTTGATTGATTTTATGTGTCATTATTTTGATAGTTATATGCCAAGGATGACTGTGTGTGTGTGTTTATGTTTATGTAAATAACCAGCTCCAAGAAGGACACATCAGAGCCCTGACACTACTTACTGTGACTAAATAATATGTTCATAGTGTCACTTGATTAGTTCCCTGATGTTGTTTCTCTCCCTGCTTATTAAAATTAATGATTTTTCTGAAACTCCTGAAGCCAGACATAATGGAAATGATATTGAGCTTAGTTTTGAATCTCCGGTGACATGCATTCAATCAAGGCATCCCCCTAGGCTTTAGCCCAGATAGTCTTAAAGAATTAAATAAATTAATAAATTTTTAAAAATAGCATAACCACTCACTACTTCATGACCATTATGGATGGAAGACACCAGAAAGATTTAGATATTGTTATTAATAAGTAGAACACTGTTCCATTTGTCTCCAAGATACAAAGAGCTGGAGGTCATTGCTCCACCTTGAACAGCAAGAAAAAAAGCTGAATAAACTGAAAATCAGTAACTTTTTCTGGGCCCATCAGAGCATTCAGGTTGCAGGACAAACTGACACCCCATAATCTGGAGAGAGAATCAAATACTGAGATTCCAGCAGAGATCACATTAGCTAGAGCGGTAGGTATAACATCTAAGTAGTAATTTGATGATGGTGGATGAGTTTGAGAGTGAGAAAATCCTGGGGACATGCAATCTTAGGAAAGCCTCTGCACTTTTATAGATTTTATTTCTAGGATTCCATGTTCTCATAGGAAATCTCATGAATAGTCACCCTGGGTTTTTAGCAGAGGGCATAAAGGAGTAACCATGTGAAATATGCCCAGTGGATGCTCCTAAAAATTCCTACTCTCCAGAAGAGAAGAGAAGGCTTTGCCAGAACTTTATCTCACATGGACTTAAGGGTAATTATCCAAAGTAACCTCTTCTAGCAATCCTGCAACATAAACGGTGGTGGTGATGGGCGGGGTGGGTGTGGGGGGCTGGGGGTGATATACTTTGAAAGTCATAGCCTATGAACATAGGCAAATGAAAAGACTGAGATTTAATCATGATATTCTGATATCTGTCCCCACTCCTTACCACTGCATCATCAGGACTTCAGTATAATACCAGTGCACTTCAGCTGAAAGAATAGCAGAGTATAGAGTCAATTTAAGGAAGAGTTCTTTGGAAAATTCCCCCCCAAAAAGCAAGGGAAGATAAAACAATGACACCAGAGGAATTTGAAAACCTTGGCATCTACCACAATGAAAAATAATAATAATAATGATAATAAGAATAGTAATAATTAAATATAACCAAATCCATAGCCAGATTAACATAAAGTCTCAGTCTAAAGAATTATTTATCTAAGATCATATTGCCTGATACATTATGTTCAGTCTTTAACAAAGAAAAATACCAGGCAGTCTGAAAAGCAGGGTGAAAAATCTGAAGACACAAAGCAAACATCAGCAACAGACTCAGATATGATACAGACTTGGAAATTAATATTTGATTAATATATGAATTGCTTTAATGGAAAATGTTGACAACAAGCAAGAACATATGGGTCATGTAAGCAAACAGATGTGGAAGCTAACAGAGAAATGCTAGAAACAAAACACTGTAACAATGAAGAATGGATTTGCAAACCCATTAGTAGACTGGACGTGGCTGAAGAAACAATCAGTAAATTTGAAGATATGTCAATAAAAACCTTCAAAAATGAAATACAAAGCAAAAATGATGAGAATGTAGGGAAAAATAAGCAGGATATACAAGAACGATGTGAAAATTTCAAAACATGTAACATATGAGGCTTGATAATTAAGTTAGCTAACTCATCCTAGAAAAAGTGCTACACACCTCATTGCTGAATATCACTATGGTCACCTTTGAAGTATCCCACCCTTGGGAAGCTATGCACCCACGCCAGTGCCTAGTCCATCCTTCAAAGCAATTTTGGAACTTTTTTTCCAGAATGGCCATCAGAGCTGTCATCCTATTACCCTTGAATGTCATCAAAATGTCTTCCTTTCAATATTTTCTTTATCTTTAGGTAAAGAAAGAAGTAATTGGAGGCCAGATATGGCAAGTAGAGAGGGTATTCCAATAAGTATTTGTTTACTGACTAAAAATTCTCTTACAGACAGTGCCCTGTGAGCTGGTACATTGTTGTGATGCAAGAGCCATTAATTGTTGGTGAAAAATTCAGGTCATCTAACTTTTTCACTCAGCCTTTTCAGCACTTCCAAACAGTAAACCTGGTTTAACTGTTTGTCCAGTTGGTACAAATTCACAATCACTAATCCCTCTGATATCAAAAAAGGTTAGCAACATTGTTGAAACAAGTTTGTGAATGTAATTGTCAGACATCATATGTGTAATTGAAATATTAAAATGAAAAGATTTAGAGAATAGAAGTGAAAGCAATAATTGAAAAATATAATGCCAGAGAATTAAGATAATAATAATAATAATAATAATAATAATAATAATAATGGCAGTTACCAAACCACTGAACTAGAAAATTCAGAGAACACAGAACATCATAAATAAAGTAGGAAAGAAGCAAACAAACAAAACTACCACAAGGCATATTAGGTTGAAACTGTAGAAAATCAAAGAGAAACACTAAATCTTAAAAAGAGGTGTAGAAAAAAAAAAAACTTACCAATACACAAACAATGATTAAAAACTACAGCAGGCCTTTTATCAGAAATTATGCAAGGAAGAAAACAGTGGAGTAAAATATTTAAAGTGATGAAAGAAAGAAAACATCAATCTAGAATTGTATATCCATCAAAAATAGGCTTCAAAAATAAAGGAGAAATTGAAACTTCCTGAAATCCCTACCCTCACAACAAAAGGCGTTCATAACCAGTAGATATTTTCTGCAAGATAAGTTAAAAGAAGTTCTTTAGGAAAAATGAAAATGATATAGTCACAAACTCAACATAAAAATGGAAATGTTATAGAAATATTAAAGGTAATTTTTTTAATTGATCCAATAGATACATTTTGTTTATAATACTAATAGTAACATATGTGTGATTATAGCATATGGATGGGTGAAATTATGAAAATAATTTATAGATGGGAGAGAGGAAGTAGGAAAACTGCATAAAAGTACCTGCATTACATGTGAAATGGTGCAGCTTCATATGAAAGTAGAATTAGCTCTCTCACGGGTGTATATTGCAAACTCTTGGGCAATTGATAGTTTTTTAAAAAAAATACAATTTTAAGTTATATGCCAAAAGAGTAGAGAAAACACAATTATATAAATTTCTCAATTAAGAAAAAAACAAAGAACAAGTGCAACAAAAAGCAAACAGTTAAAAATATGGAAGATATTCCAACCATATTGTAATCACTTTAAATGTGAATGGTCTACATATGCCAATTAAAAAAACAAAGATTTTTCAGAGTGGAAAAAAAAGACTCAACTATATGTTGTCTACAAGAAGCCTAATTTAAATATAAACACAGCGATAGGATAACAGTAAAGTCAGGGAGAAAGGTATACCCTGCTACCACCAATCAAAAGCAAGTGAAGTAACCATATTAATTTCAGACAAAGCAGACTCCAGTACAAGGAAAGATATCAAATAGGGAGAGGGAATTACTCTAATGTTAAAGGAGTCAATCTCCCAAGAAGACATCTCAATTTTTAACATGTATGTATGAAACAAAAGGGAAACGAAATAGATGAGGCAAAAACCGAGGAACAACAAACAGAAATAGACAAATTCACTATTATAGCGTTTTTAGTAATTAGCCTAATTAGGCAGAAAATCAGTTATGATATGGTTGACATGAAAAGCACAATCAATCAACTTGATGGTATGACATTTTATAATATTCCATCCAGTAACAACATCATACACAATCTTCTCAAATTCACATGGAACATTCATGATGATAGTTTAACTTCTGGGCCAGAAAACAAAATAATTACGACATATTAAAAAGAATAAAAATCATATGAAGTATATTTTTAGGTTACAACTGATTTAAATTATATATTAATAATTGAAAAATAGCTGAAATATCCCAACATATATGGAATGCAAGGCTGGCTCAACATTCAAAAATCAATTGATGTAATCCATCACATCAACAGACTAAAATAAGAAAAATCATGTCATCATATTAATAGATGCAGAAAAGCACTTGACAAAATCCAACACCCATTCATGATAGGAATAGAGAGATTTCTCAACTTGATAAAGAATACCTGCAAAAAAGTGAAAAAAGTCCCACTTTCGAGTTCACAGATCACAAGCCTGTTACAGATGTGTTATTGGGTATCTGCCACCACTTTTAAATACTTGAAGAATATAGCATGATCTTATGCTTTGTAGATTACTGATTGAATGCAACATAAGAATGTGCCACGGAAATGTCAATATTTACTCAAATTTAACACCATTGTTCAGAGGAGTTGTCATGAAAGGATATATTTCTTTATAATTAATATATTTTGAAATGAGTGAGTGGCTTGTGTAGAGTAGAAGTCAAGGTTGTTAGAGGAAAGTGGAAATATCATTTAGACATAAGTCTAAATCAATAACGAAGACATGGGTTGTTTTGTTAGGAGTGACAGTGCTTCACTGTCAGCAAATAAACTGTTGAGCAGCCATGTATACTATTCTAGAGTTGGTGGAAACCAGCAGGGATGAAAGGTAGAGGGTGTAATCTGCCAGTATCAGGTTTCAGGCTGGTGGAGAGGCAGAGAAAGGGGAGAAGTCCTCTGATGACAGTGATGTGAAGATGCTTGCAGGCTGCATGGTGGGAGGGATGAAGGCGAAGGAAACAACCACGGGCTGAGAACTTGGCAAGGAAATCAGTATCCTTGGGGAAATGTCACCTTTCTTTTCAAGAAAAAACTAAAGAATTTTCTTAAAATAGGTTGAAAACAAAGGTGATTTTCCCCCTCAAAATTCAACAAATAAATCAATCAACATGCTACCTAACTACCTAAGTGTTCTACGAAAGGGTCTAGCTTTTGAAAGAGCTGAGAAAGGATGGCTGAATAAAGGGTATGGAGAGGCTTAAAATGACTGGAGTGTGTGAGTGAGTGGTGACCTGGGGTCTGGATGCTCTTCTGGCGACTGAACCAGGTGAAAAAGATCAGAGTGAGACTGCACCTGATAGATTCAAGGTGGACAGAGCTGGTGAGGCTGAGAGTGATGGGGGTAGGGAGGGGAGGGTTTCTCTCTCCATCTTTATCCCAGATGAATATAAACTATGACCGTCAACTATTCTTCTCAGTGAAGTCTTCCAAAAGGAATATACCTCACCCTCAGAAAGCAAGTTTTCACATTGGTACAAGAAATGAAACCATGTGTGCTAAATTCTTAGAAATAGTCTTATCAAACACTATGTCAGCTTCCTAGATAATGATGCTGTTAAAGAATAGAGGAGGTCTACCAAGTGTGTGCACACACACGAGACTTAAGGAATCATAGAGAAGAGTATCACATAGCTATCTAAACCAAACTTGGAAGTTTACAAAATGTGGAAATTGAGATTGACTGACATAAATACTTTTAACATGGCTAATTTTTCAAGTACTTAAAATTGAAAGGAGAATATGTCTCTCTGATGGATCATGCCCAATTTTCCATTCTATGTAGAACATATGATGTAATTATGAGCTTAGGTGTTTAGATCTACAATGAAAAAGAAACCCACATTTTACATTTTAAAATCAAGTAACAATTAAGCTATGAATTTCATGCTATTATTACCTCTAGGATAATTGCCTGACAATTCTCGGGCCATAAATAACCCTACAATTACTGAATGCATTTTTATGGTCTGTAGTCTACATGACAACAATTACATTATTACAGAATAATTACATGAATTACTTTATTTGTAACTGCCATAAAAAGACATTATTCCAGCACTTTATTCAAAGCACAAAGACTAAATACAATATGTACGATGCTGAGCATTTGATCCATTATTCGGAAATTACATGAAATTAAAACTTCATGTTTTGTCATATATTTTGAAGAAACACAGATGTGAGACTCAGTGGGTCATTTGCAAGTATTCTTTTAGTGCTTTAAAGAATGCCTAGTTAAATAGAAAAAATTTTTTTCTTAATCTATTTTATTATGATTTTCCTCTATGTGCCCCTTTACAAGAAGGCACTATAACCATTAAATGGTTCAAATATGGTTTAAGAGCGCAATAATGAAAGACTTTGTGCTATAATGAATAGGCCCCAAACAGTACGTTTAAATGCAAAATACAACTACATTTAAAGAATTATTCAATAAACTAATTTTGTTGCAGCCTGAGGATACTTGAATGGATGAAATTCTACTAGAAACATGGGTTTAATTAATCTTCATGATTTTTGGAAATCAGTTCCTCAATTTAATTGGAGATGTAATCGAATGACTAAGGTTCAGTTGGAAGTGCTGCCACTTCTACCTTTCCTAAGCAGGTGTCATAATTTTTACCCATAGCA
This sequence comes from Aselliscus stoliczkanus, assembly GCA_033961575.1. Taxonomy (NCBI): domain Eukaryota; kingdom Metazoa; phylum Chordata; class Mammalia; order Chiroptera; family Hipposideridae; genus Aselliscus; species Aselliscus stoliczkanus. The sequence continues at coordinate 36,118,929 of CM066730.1, read as the reverse complement.
CTTCCTTCACAAGAGGATCATTTGATCAAATTGTTCATTTACCATTCAGACTGGGTATATCTATGCTTAAAATGTTGTGGTCAGGACCGGCCAAGTGGCTCAGTTGGTTAAGAGCTCACTCAAGGGTGTGAGCTGAGCTCTGAGCAACAGCAGTTCAATGCCCGGCCTGAGCTGAGCTGCCGCTAAGCTGCCAATAGGTGGCAGGATGGCTCAGCTAAAAAAAAAAAAAAAAAAGAGGGCCAGCCGAGTGGCGCAGTGGTTAAGTGCTGGCTTGGGAAGCCAGTGGCCCCAGTTCGGGTTCCACATATGAGGGCCAGTGACACTGCCCTCAAAAAAAAAAAAAAAAAGAAAAAAAATGTTGTGGTCAATGAGAACACAAAATGTGACTAATCCCTGTGTTGTTATTTTTACTCAAGCAGTCACAACTGCAGAAACTCTTAGAAACACTGCAACTTACTCTGTCAAGGTTGCAGTTACTCGTTGGAGGCTCCAAAAAAAAACCGCACAGTTCCAGGTGTTTGCATCATCCATTCCCATATAACCCCCAGTCACATCTCTGTGGGACTTCTTTCCATATACATTCTGCATGGGGACGCATTTGAGTCCCTCAGCTTTCACTCCTTTCTCATCAGCCTCTTGCACAGTTAGTGTGAGTTTTTTTTCCTTGAATGTTTGCCACAACTTGATCCTAAATTTTAATTTTCCCAATAAACCAGTACCTGACCTTGGATTCTGCAAAGCTCTAGAGATATCTAATGCTGGATGCCTGCAGATATATGGCTTTCTGAAAACAGAAGGGGTTTTCCTTAGATTTCCAGAGGCTGACTCTGATGGCCTTTGGATATAATCTTTTATGCTTTTTTAAAAAATCTGATTCTACTTTGCTTCCTTGACTGAGTCTCCACTGAGTACAGGCAGCTGGTGCCACGTGGCTGGATCACCAAGTGTGTGGACCCTGGGCCAAAAGTTCCAGGGCACATCCATTATATTAAAATTCTGTTGCAGACCCAACCTCGTGGGTAGCTGTGGGACTTCTGTGGCAGGGAACATTTCTATGACAGTGTCTGACAGTGGAAAGCAGACTGCAGAGCCAAGGTGTTGGCAAAAGCTGTGGGCTACGCTTCATAGAGAAAAACTTTGCAGTAAGTCAGGTTCTTATTAGATGATAGATTTTCTTCTGAATATTGGAGAAATTTTTATTTTAAGACATTTAGATTAAAAATGTACAGACATGGGGCCGGCCGAATGGCTCAGTTGGTTAAAAGCTCATTCAAGAGTGTGAGCTCTGAGTAACAGGGTTGCAGGTTCGATTCCGGGCCCAAGCTGAGCTGCCAACAGGTGGCAGGATGGCTCAGCTAAAACAAAAACAAAAACAAGAACAATAAAAAGGTAAAGATATGTTAGAGTAGAAAATTCAAATGTTATATCGATTTTTAATATAGAACATAAACTTTTTAAAAACTTTAACTTGCGTGTGTATCACCAAGATGTATGGCCTGAGGTGCTAACAAGAACATTTATTGTTCTTGGTGTCAATGGGGCTATTTAGAAAATTATAGAGATAAGAATATCTTAGGTGAGGGATTTGTTGCATCTTAAACGTGCCGTGTTACAGTCAGAACACCATGATCCCTTTCTGGTCCTCATTTTGCACCCATGAAATTGTTGGAGGAGGTCATGGAGAAGATATGACTGCCAGGTGATTGGCAATTGGAGGCTCCTCACCCTCCCCTGTCCTTGGAATATACTATGTGCTTCCCACTGTTCCCACAATGGGAACAGTTCCAAGGACATAGGTGTTGTTGGTGTTGTTGAGACCATCTGGACTGAATACATGACTGAACCCGGTTAAGGTTTCTATATAAACTTTTCAGATTCTGGCCGATGGGTGCCAAGATCTACTTGTCTTGCGGCCATCAAAGACCAGCTTCATATGTAAGTTTTCTTGCTAATTCAACTTGTAGCCTACCAATCTGCAGTCATCTGTCTCTTTCTTCCTCTCTCCTTGCCCTCTGTGTATGGGGTCCAGTTTCAGATTTCACCCAGGAAGCTCCCCAGGAAGGGAACCAACAGAACATAATGAGTACCATAGCATAACCTCTCAGCTTGCCTCCAGCTGGAACAGCCTCTGGCTGTACTTATATTTCAGTGTTGACACTGGAAAGAAAGACTCACCAGAAAAAGGATGGGTCTCAGGACATCTGGTGTAAGATAGTTTTAGTTTATCTGGTGAGTAGATAACTGTGCTTAATTTTATGTGTCAATTTGGCTGAGCCATAGTGCCTAGATATCTGGTCAAACATTGTTTGGGTGTTGTTGAAAGAGATTTACATTTAAATCAGTGGACCTGGAATAAACAGATTATTCTCCAAAATGTGAGTGGGACTCTTATCCAATCAGCTGAAAACAGAAATAAAACAGAAGGCTGAACTTTCTCAACAAGAGAGAATTCTGCCAGAAGATGGCTTTCAGACTGCATCTGCAGAATTGACCCTGCCATTGTCCCCCATCAGATTTTGCACTTGCCAAGTCTCCACAATTGTATGAACCAATTCTTTTAAATAACTCCCCTTCTATATATGTATTTATATACGCATCCAATTGGATACGTTTCTCTGGGGAAGCCTCACTAATGCAATACACCAGTTCAGCTCTCATTCAGGGTTCAGACCATGTGAAAGCTGTTCGCTGAGCTGGGCTTAAAGGACAGCAGTGTTATGTTCATCGATGGGTAGCTTAGGAGAAATCCCTGGGTCCCAAAGTCTAGAAAAGTTTAGAAAAGCCAAGTGTCAAAATAAATATGTGCATCTTGGGCTTAGTGTACCCCATTCAGGTCCTGAGTCTTTACCCAGAGGTCCAGCCTTGCCTTGACCATGGGAACCCTGAGCAGGGTGATATACTCATGTAGAGGTAGCCTAACCGGAACCATGAGGAAATACCAAACACATTTAAATTGGGGCATTCTACAAAATAACTGACATGAAATCTTCCAAGGTATGCAGTTTCCAGAAAATCAAGGAAAACTGAAAAGGGAGACCAAAAGACCAAAATAAATAAATAAATAAAATTAAATTAAAATAAAAACATAAATAAGGAAAATGCAATGCGGGCTGGCCGAGTGGTGCAATGGTTAAAAGTTGGCTTGGGATGCCAGTTCTGAGCAGCGGGGCCTCGGTTCGGATCCACATGAGGACTGGTGATGCTGAGCCCTCTACATCTCAGACAGTGAACAACAGCTCGATCTGGAGCTGGGCAGCCATGAGTGGCCAGAGACGGTGTAGGCTGCAGTGGGGCTGCAGTGGGCTGCCCTAGGCTACCGTGAGTGGCCGGTAGCTGGCAGCCAGCATGAGCAGCCAGTAGGTAGCCAGTGTGAATTGCCATGAGCCACCATGAGCGGCCATCCAATGGCCATGACCGATCTGCCTCACTCGGGAAGAGCGCAATGATCACAATACCAACATGGGCCAGTGAAGTGATGTCCTCCACAACTAGACTGAACAACAAAAGGACAGCTACTTGTCTGTTCCCCTTCCCTGATTCCCCAATGCTGTTCCCCTCTCCCAATTCCCCAATAAAGTCTTAAAAAAAAATGCAATGCATGGTTTGGAATCAATCCTTTTATTTACAAAGGACAATATCAGAACAGGCAAACCTTGAATAAGTTCTGAGGACAAAATGGTAATAATGATTCATTGTTAAGTTCATCATTTTGAAAGCTAAATTGAGGTAATATAAGAAAAAGTTCTTATATGTAGGCAAATACATTTAAGTTTTTGGTTTTAATGAGATATCATGTGGGCAGCCTATTATCAAATGGTTCAAAAAATATTTTTACAGTACTTGCAGCTTTTCAGTAAGTTTGTTACCTGTTTAACAAAATGATTTTATTCAAAAAGAGAAACTTATTTTTAATACTATAAATAAATAAAAAAGACCTTTAACCTTCACAGATGGAAAACATTCTGCCAAAAATCATACTGTTCCATTCTTACTTTGAGTAAATAGCTGAGTTCTCTCAGCTGAAACTCTTGGCCTATGCATTATAACCTGATGTAAAAGGAAAATATTTCTTCATGAAGAAATTCTGAACTTCCCTCTGACTGAATCCAATCATGTACATACATTTTAAAACATACTTTCTACATGGTTACTTGGTTATTTTTGATGGAATCTCTTTCAAAACTCTTGTGAGAATCTGAGTTACAGAGTTGAAGGTTTGGCACTCTACCCCTGAATCCTTGTCAAATGCATTCTTCATGGGAGAAAATAGGGACTTATACCAAGCATTTAACAAATAAAATGCCAAACGCTTAAAATTCCAAGCATTTAACAATTCAATTATTGTTTTTAAGTGAGCATATGAAGTATGGTTACAGAACAATAAATGACAGAGTCCCTTCCTATAGTACCCCACACTCAGTATGTTAGAAAGATATATAAACAAGAAAGTACAGATTAGAGTGAAAAGGGCCAAAACGAAGATACACGAAGGTAGTACATGCTATGACAATTGAAAGTATAAACCATAAATATGCATGGTAAGTGAAGTTAAAAGTGGAGATATTTGAGCTAGGTATTAAAAGAGAATTGGACTATGGATCTTAAAGACCTGAGTTCAAATTTTACCTCTGTACTTACTACTTGTATCACCTTGGAGAAGTAATTTTACCTCACTGCAGCTCAGCCTAATTACCTGTAACACAAGGTTGCAGACCTATTAGAATTGTTTTGAAGATTTTCTGAAATCAAGCCTATTAAGTTTCCTAACACAATGTAGTCACCAAATAAATTATGTCTTAATCTGAGTTGCCAGTGTGAGAGGAAAGAAAAACATGAAGCTTTTGCGAGTGAAGCTTGTAAAGGATATGGGTAAAGAAAAAAAAAATGTGCAAAGCTGTCCTTAATCTACCATGTTTCCCCAAAAATAAGACCTAACCAGAAAATAAGCCCCAGCATGATTTTTAGAATGCTTGTAATATAAGCCATACCCCAAACGTAAGCCCCACTTAAGATCATCAGCCAGACATGACTGTTTGAATAAATGTAGATTGTTGGAGCAAAACTTAATATAAGACCCAGTTTTATTTTCGGGAAAACACGATAATATGAATAAGAATGCCTCTGTTGTTGTTTGCAAGTATCTGCAGTCTTGGTAATGAGCCACATCCCCAGACACTGTGATTTCCCAGATGTGGGTCTGAATTTTAAAAATACACTACAGGCAATTTTGATGTATAGTGATAATAATAGCTATGTTTTTGAATATATACTTTATGCTAGAGATTTTGCATGCATTATTAATAATTGTTACACCCATCCTGTAAGATAGCATACTTATCTTTACTTAAAACATGAAAAATACATGGTCTCCAGGAGGTTAAGCAGTTGTTCTTGGTCAGACAGATATTGAGAATTTGGGGTTTTATTCTAGATCTGTACAACCACAAACACTGTGCCAACTTCAATTCCACCTAACACTCCCTAGTGATCAAGTTTAATACATAATCTACAGAGAGGATTATCAAGTTACCAGAATGGGAAGCAGAAAATAAATACTGACATTTCAGTGAATACAATATATTGATTGTTAAAGATCTCATTCTATGCTTTCATATGTGTTGTTATTTATACCGACAGAGATTTTTAATTATATTCAAAATAAGATATTATGTAATAAAAAGAAAATCACAGCTTACATGTTTTAGAAGTTGCTGTTTGCTTCTGCATATGTTTATTAATTGTTATTATTATTTCATTTTTAGTATTCTGAAAATGTTGTACATGCATTTTTGGTTGAAGCTAACAGTATGTGTGTTGTGCTTAATGTTTATACAAAACCTATGGCATTATTTTTCTCACTATTTCTCATCATGGATATGTAGTTGAGATCCCACATAGGATTTAATAAATATGTATAGTTTAAAAATACTTTTTCTATATTCCACAAAAAACTTTGGTTTTGTTTTTTGGGTTTGTTTTTATTTAAAGTGATCAACTTTCTAAATTCCTATGTTGTCCCCTATTTATTGTCATAAAAAAAAATGGCCACACAAAAATGTAAGCATCCCCCAGTGTGGCCGTGCCATCGGCTCAGAGGTAAGGTTCTCTGTTACATTCCCTGCCTCAGTAGCACCCCAGGTCTTATATCCCAACCCTTATACTGTTGGAAACTCAAGTATATTAGGTCTAAAGATAGACATTTACTCTTGATGTAGTCAGGTTAGCGCCTACTGTCCCCCTTGTGTTCATATTTTGGGAGTGTGGGTATTTCTCTTCTTGAAAACTCAGCCATGCTTTGAAACAAATGTTTTGTATTTTAGCTAGATTTTCCAAGGTATTGCTCTGGAAGTGTTTACAGATTATCCTGTCACCATGTGAAAATGGAAGCAGCCCTCTCAGGATGAACCTGTCCTATACATATGTGCTTTCTCTCACTGCTCTACTCCGTGCTTCCTCCAGCCAAGCGGTGTCTCCCCCATAAACATTCTGAGTTTTGTGGGATATGTTGTAAAAGGTGGATCTGAAACATGTTTGCATGGAGGCAATGTAGCACAGTGGAAAGAACATATATTTTCTAGTTGGGAAAAAAAAGTCTTTGAATCCTGTGTAAATTCATATGATCATGGGCAAGTCATTAGCATCTTTGCAGGCATATCTAAAATCTGAAGATGATGCATTTAAAGGGCCTCACAAAAATGTAGCAGATGCCTGATATGTCGAACGAACTTATTCCCTACTTTGTCTGGAGCAGATCCAGTTTGTACTGGTGTCTTGATGTAATACTAGCTACACCTCTTTTTCATTTTTTTTTTTAAAGATTTTATTGGGGAATTGGGGGAGGGGAACAGAAAAGTTGCTGTCCTTTTGTTCTTCAGTCTAGTTGTGGAGGACGTCACTTCACTGGCTCATGTTGTTATCATTATTGAGCTCTTCTTGGGTGAGGCAGTTGGTCACCGGCCACTGGACAGCCGCTCACGGCCGCCCACAGCAGCTCATGCCAGTTGCTGGCAGCTCCCGCTGGCTGCCAGTCACTCACGGTAGCCTATGACAGCCCACTGCAGCAGGGGCTGCAGCCTACACCGTCGCCGGCGACTCACGGAGCCCAGCTCCAGGTCGAGCTGTTATTCACCACCTTAGCTGTAGAGGGTGCAGCGGCACTGGCCCTCATGTGGATCCAAACTGGGGCCCTGTTGCTCAGAACTGGCATCCCAAGCCAACTTTTAACCAACACACAACACAGCCAGCCCTCCTTTTCATTTTTGAGTGTGTCCTGGGTGAGTGATAAATTATAAGACTACTAACTTATTATAAGACTACTTATAAGACTATTTTATTATAATAAAAGTCTTCTCTTATTATTGTATTTGCTGAATTCAATGTAGTTTATGAAAAAAAAAATGTTTTTGAGGACCTTTGTAGTACTATTGCTCTCAACCAGCAGTGCCTTAACCTCAGGATTGGCCTTTTTAATGCTCTTGCCAGAAAGAATGACTGGCAGTGCAGTGTGTAAATCTGATTTATAATGATGCAAGAAATTATTGTGACAAAATGTAATCAGTGATAGCTTTGAGCTCTGTAATAAAGCACCCCTTTTTAAAAACACAGAAGCAAATTTTCAGCTACATGTACATTGGTCTGTTTCTATAAATTAATTTTTTTACAGATCCTCCATCTTTGATTACGCACTACTTTGAAGAGCAGATAATCAGTCAGTGCTTCATAGAACTCACAGAACCCCATGGAAGACCTGGACTCCTGGGCAGAAGATGACAACACAACTAAAAATCCACTGGTAGAAAGATAGAGCAAGGCCACAATCAGAACTTTTGAAATCCTAGTGCTTGTATTTCTAAAAATGAGATACCAAGGTCAAGAAGGAAAACAAACAAACAAACAAAACATGTTGTTGCCCTAGCACTAAACAGAAAATGATTCATCCAATACATCATATGGACATAGGGCATCTCAGGTCTGGAGTAGTGTGTCTCCTGGAGAGAAGTTGGGGGATAGATGGTGTTTTATGCTCAGACAACCTTATTTAATGATGGCTTTATCTGATTCTTCTGTCATCCCTGAAATATGATACACTGAATTTGGAATACTAATATTTCATTTCCTTAGCCATTTTCAGAGCATTGCCATAGTAGAGACTGATGCTGCGTCAAACAAACAAACAAACAAACAACATCTAAAAACTATGCATTTCAAGTTTATACAAATGATATAATATTTTCACTACATCTATCTAGAATCACTCATCTTCTTCCACCTTCAGGTAAAGTGACATCTTTAAGGGTACTGGCTACTTGCTGTAAACCTATCTTAGACATTTCATAAACCTTATATCAGAACCTCTTCAAGAAAAAAGCATGACTATCCTTATATTATAAAGAAATTATGTCTGAGAGGTATAGAGTAATTTGTCTTGGTTTACATAACCAGTGAGGCAAAGCCAATTTTCAAATCTGCATTAATAAAAGCTCTATATCCATTAATTTATACTCAGGAATATTTCTGGTCAGGAAGGGGAAGTGATTTATATTCTCTCAAGGAAATGAAAAGCAAAGTAGCTCAGAGGGAAAGGTTCCAACTTGGGCTGTAATCCAGTCATCACCTGGAACAAGTCAGGTCTGGGATGAAGGGACACCAGACTCCAACTTAGTTGGATAAGAATTGCAATGACAAATGGGGTTTTTACAACATCTTAAAGGTTATAACAATTTGTGGTTTTGTATACCCGTGGCACACATATGGTTATATCTACACTGGATTAAACTACTGTTTTACAGCTGAGGAACTTAAGATTCAGAATGCTAATTGATTTTTTTCAGAGAGAAATAGTTGTTGTTTAAGTTATAATGTAAACACCCATCTCTCTTACACAGAAATCCTTGGATTGTCACAACACATAAATGTGAAAAATATATTCTGAGCATTTAATGTATGTAGGTAATTGTATAGGCACTAGGGACACAGCAGTTAGATAAGAACCCTTGTCCTCATGTGGCTTCTTTCCTTTGGGGGAAAATAGTGAACATCAATAAATAAGTAAGCAGTAGATTAGATAGAAAGACACCACTTTTGGTGGGTGTAGGGCTGGGTGCAGATGAGCACTGATCAGAAAGAGTAGCAAGTAGACATACACATGTCAAGCTTGAAAAATGCCTGGGAGGCTAGAGTTATGGTGAATGGAAGGTCAGAGAGAAAGGATAGACCAATCCTGTGGGGTCAGCTAGCCCATCACAATGGCTTTGTGGTTTACTCAAAAATGGGAGGCCATTGGAAGGTTTAAGATGAGAGCCGTAGGATCTGACTTATATCTTGAAGGAGACACAGTAGAAGTTATGCCAAGAAAAGACTAACGTGAGGGAAAGGCAAATAAATAAGACCAGTTCACAAGTTATTCCAATACTTCTCCTGAGGGAAGATAATGGCCTGGACCAGGGTGATAACAGTATGTGACCACCATGAGACCTCTGACCTCACAGACCTCTGACCACTGGCACACTCTGAAATTCATGGGCTGCCAGCCAATGACTGAGTAGGGATTTGAAGGCAGACTTATTTCTGGGGGACACAGACATCCTCGGACAGGTGACTTTGTCTTTGACCTCCAACGGCCTTACCAAACTTTTCTTAGAATTGTTCTGCAGTCAAAACTGCACACACCCAACTCCACCTTCTCTTTCTTTTCACTCGGAGTCAGACCTGCATTTCATTCTGACTGCTCTGTGTCTCTAGGCTCCATTCTCATTTTGTCTCATGGGCTTTTTCCGTAATATGTTTGCGTGTTTAATCCTATCTTGGCATCTGATTGTCAGAGAACCCAAACTAGTGGAATATTGGATGTATTTGGAATATGCTGACAGTATATGGGGTGTCAGAAAAAGGAAAGGTCAAGGATGAATCCATATTTTTTTTTTGGACTTCAGTATCTGGAAAGATGGAGTTGGCATCAATTAAGATGATAAACAATGAGGAAGAAGCATTTGGGAGGGAATGTTGGAATGAAAAGAAGCATATGTTAATGGTTAAAAATAACTACTAAAAAGTCAAGTTAGGGTAGCTGGAGATAAAGTCTGGAGTTGGGATAATAGATCCTTATTGGAGGTATAAATATAGGCGCCATCATGTACAGATGATATTCAATCCCATGATTCTGGATTGGATCAGAAAGCATTTCCGTTACTGAGTGTAGAATTTTGAAAGAGAGATGAGTTCCCAAAGCTAAGCACAACCGCAGTATTTATTCAATAAACCTCCTTTGGAGAATATCAGTACTAAAGTTTCATAGGAGACATGGCAAAGATGTGAAAACAAATAGTAACTAAACTAACTTGATTATATTCTACATTCAGTTCAATTGAACTGGTTTTCTTTACATAAACACGTGCACAGACATACACATGCAATTGGATATATAATCCTACGATGGCTATCATTTATTTAGAAGACATTCTCTTTCAAGCATTTCATTGGCTATTTTAAGCATGTTATTTATAACCCTCACAAAACCTCTATGTGATAATATTATACTAATTATATAGGGGAAAGCTATGTCAGAAAAGTTAAATGTTTGCTGAAAACCACAGAATGAACAAATGGCTAAACTAAAATTGAAACCTAGTTTGTCTATCTTCAAAGCCCTTGTTCTTTTTTCTTCATCACTCTGCCTCTCAAATACTAATTGCAATATTGTTTTTCTATATCAATATATTAATGGATGTACTAAAATGCTAAATTGTGTGAATCAAAGAATTAGAGAATGTAACTGAAGTGTGATTGATATTTTAATTGATTTACCTGCTCTTGGATGACTCTTAGCAACTTACTACAATTTAAGTTTGACTCCATCATGTGTATACATTTCTGATTTTAGCTCTGTGAGGTAAGGGGATTTGAAGTTTACATCATTTTGAATCCTTGTTCAAAGGAATCTTAAGAGATGTTGTCTCAACTCCTAACTGAGAGGGGTGATATTGTTTCCTGTTTAACTATATCTCAAGGAAAGCAATAACATGAAGTGAGTAGCATCGCTACCATCAGCTGTCAGGGAAAATTGCACTCTCTCTAGGTTACAGACAGAGAGGGATGGTGTTGCTTACTGGAAATCTATTTCAATGAGAGTCAAAGGAACATTCTAAGCAGAAGCAAATCTTAAGTAAGCATCAGTGTGTAAACATTTGAAATGTTTGAAAATATTATGTCAGCATTAGATGGAGCATCTTTAATAAATTTCTCACATGTCCCATGAGCCCTTCTCATCCTATCTTTTGATTAATACAATATCTTCTGCAAAGAAACATTCTACATTCTATCATTTCTTTTTGGTTAACCTAATTTACATTTACTTTTTTTTTATCAGATTAATCACCACTTTATCAGAGAAATTTCCTGAACTTCAATACTACTTGTGATTTTGAAGGAGAAAAGAGTACCTTTTGTAGCTTTAAAGACAGCTGTATTTTCACATTTTTGTGGGAGATTGCTGTTGGTCTCCCCCACAAGAAAGTAAGCTCTGTGGAGGCAAGAGCAATATTCTTTATTGGATATTTGGCACCACCATAAAACAGACACACATATTCATTGAAAAAAATTGTATTTGTTTGTTCGTTTGTTTTTACTCTGATTATTACCATCTCAAGTTGGGCTCCCTGAACTAAAGGATATATCCTAAGAAAGATGCTGCGATAGAATTAATGAAAATGATGGACTTCTCAATTTCTTTGTAATCTATAGAATGTTAAATGTATAAGTCATCAAGAGCTCTAGCAATAATTATGGTTGTATGTGTTACACGCTGATGGTGTTTTTGTTTCTTGCAGCTTCAGAGAACTTCACCATAGCCACCTGGATAAGAAGAAAACCCGATGCTAGGCCCCACAAGGAAGCTGAAATCTGTAAGTCCTGCAGTGTGTTTGCAGTGTGACAAAATCTGAATTGGGTGTTCACAGAGGAAAGCTGCTAAGAACATAATTATTGGTTTACAGATTTATAGAGATGTTATTCTTGCTACCCAGGAGGTGTACCTCAGGAATGTTGAGACCTAAAACTTATACAAAATTATGTATTGTATCCATTGCCTGGGGCTCCAGTTAAAAAGTAACATAAATGGTCTTAAACAACAGATATTTATCGTCTCCCACTTCCAGAAGCTAAGAGTTCTGGATCAAAGTGTGAGCACAGCTATATTCCCCCTGAAGGCTGTAGAAGAATCTGTTCCAGGACTCTCTCCTAGCTTCTGGTAGTTTCTTGGCTTGTGGAAGCGTAACTTCAGTTTTTACATGATGCTTTTCCAGTGTGTGTGTTTGGATTATCAATCTTAAAATCAAGAAACCAGGTCAAGAGGCAAAATGTTTATTTGGAATCAAAAACTTATAATTCAGGCAGAAGACCAAAGAGTGCCCCAGTTATAGTAGATGGACTCAGGGGTTGTATGGAAGGAAAAAAAAAAAAAGAAAAGGAAAGATTAAGTTGCTTACATGGAGAGTTCATTGGTGCTGACAAGCAAAGGTTGGATTTGTACTTCATTGATTATCCAGGAAAAGGGGTCACTTGGCCAAGTTCACTTTCATCAGTCCTTTTAAAGAGAATATTCTCATTCTTGCTGACTTCTGGGAATGTTGGTGGTTTGGCCCAGTTCAAAGGTTTAGAAAACAGGCCATGGAGGGCAGTTCCTCTCAAATAGTTGCTCCAGCTCCGTTTTAAAATGGCTCCACTTGTGTCATTTCCACAGTATCCAAATTTCTCCTTTTTACAGGACATCAGGCATACTGGATTAAGAGCCCACCCTCCCACTATGACCCCATCTTAACTAATTACATCTGCAATGACCCTATTTATTTCCAAATAAAATCACATTCTGAGATATTGAGGGGTTAGGACTTAAACATAGTTTTTTTTTGTGTTTTTCATTTTTTTTGGGGGGGAGGGCATAATTCAACCTATGCCAGGTAAGAAAGTAAATATTTATTTTGAAAAGGCAATAGTTGAGAAATTTAAAAAAAATGTATTTTAAAATCCAGAAAACAACGTTTTATTAAGTAACTACATGGTATTCATCTTTAATTTTCCTTTTTTTTTTTTGCTGCAAAAATCCCTGCTTATAATATGCAAGGACTTTTTAATATTATTTTAAGAGAAAAAGAAGGGTCACTTTGACTTCCCTGTAACATAGAACTTCACTGGTTCAATAGAAATAGTAAGTCTTTTTATTATTAACAGTTTAATTTTCTTCAGTACTGATTACTTTTAAATATTAATTCAATTTGTGATATTTAGTCATTAGTTTGTTGCTGCTATTCTCATTCCAGTGGCTTAATATGTATGGTATTTTGCTGGCAGTATTTTGTGTCAATTCAACAAGAAATGTAAACTCAGAAACTCTCATCTAGTTCATGAGATTAGTCTGTGAAGAAAATATTTTCAAGTAAAAAGGAGCAGAATTTGCCATCCTGAAATATGCCTCTTTGGCAGAAGGGTTATTTTGAGGCTGATTATCCTCTTAAAGAAATAGCAGACACAGGAGAAGCTCTGAAAACCCATTAGTGGTCACCCTTTTGTAAAAGAAATTTACACTTATAATGGAAATGTCCATTTGTGAGGGTGTCTCCCTCTCTGTGCCAGGAAGAGGATACCTAAAACTCTAAAAACTATCAAAGGAGAAGCCAAAGACTTCCATGATATGCAAGGTGACCATGCCCTTGAATCTCCATACTCCTTACAGTGCTATTTTTTTTTAAGATTTTTTTATTGGGGAATCAGGGAAGGGTAGTAGACAAGTTGCTGTCCTTTTGCTCTTCAGTCTAGTTGTGGAGGACGTCGCTTCACTGGCCCATGTTGGTATCATCATTGTGCTCTTCCCAGGTGAGGCAGATCGGTCACCAGCCACTGGATGGCCGCTCATGGCGGCTCACTCCGGCTGCCGGCCACTCACAATAGCTGACAGCAGCCCACTGCAGCTCTACTGCAGCCTACGCCACTGCCGTGAGTCACCAGTTCCAGGTGGAGCTGTTGTTCACCATCTTAGCTGTAGAGGGCGCAGCATCACTGGCCCTCATGTGGAATCCGAACCCGGGACCTGCTGCTCAGAGCTTGCATCGCAAGCCAACTCTCAACCCACGCACCACTCGGCCGGCCCTCCTCACAGTTCTTTTCTGGTAACCTTCCAAAAAGGGGTCTCCCCCCAACCCCACCCACTTACAACATCTTTCTTTTGTGATTAGATAAAGATGGTATTAAAGGTGATGATTTGGGACATTTCAGGAAGTATCTGTTTTCTTAGGTATCTCCCATTTATATAGGAAGTATACATGTTATTAAATTTCTGTTTGGTTTTCTGATGTTAATCTATCTTCTATTACAAGGGCATCTCAGCCAAGAACCTAAAAAGGTAGAGGGAAAATTATTTTTCCTCTATACACATGTACATGTTTATAAGTTTATAAGCATTGTTGTTGATATTCCTAACCCTTCAAAAAATAATTTTAAAAACTTTCCTTTTGTATAACTTCAAATGGAGTTGAATCTTTAGCTTATCATTTGAACATGTGGGATAACTGAGGTGTTTCCTACGGAGTACTCTCTGGCTCCATGTGTTTGCAGCAGTGTTTTTCTTCCACTGCTCACAACACAGTTTTGGTACTAGGTGTTGCTGGTTATATTCATATGATAATTTATATATATATTCTGGTCTTGATCCCTTGCATCAAGTGTTGGGAGTGGACACAATGCCTTGCCAACAGACTATTCTGTTCTTATACTCTATAATTGTAGTATTTCTTTTTAAAACTTTATTGGGGAACAGTGTTTTTTTCTAGGACCCTTCAGTTCCAAGTCAAATCATGTTTTCAATTTAGTTGTGGGCACCTCACTGGCCCATGTGGGAATTGAACTGGCAACCTTAGTGTTATGAGCCTGTGCTCTAACCACCTTAGTCAATCAGCCATCCCCAATAATTGTAATCATTTAACTGTACCTAGAAGTGATGATAAACCATATTCATGAATTCTGCTAAACCCAACCTAATTGTTTCCCCAACTCATCAGCCATTCAAATGCCTTCAGCATAGGGAGAAATAGTTGTGGTCAAAATATATCATTTTGAAAGCTTGACCATATGAATGCATTGCCACAGTCCTTCCCAGGTAGGAGACCCATTCAAATGAAAAGCTCTGAGGCTTAAATTTCATGTTCTTTATGATTAACCCAGTTCTGCTTTCAACTGTGTTGATGTAAGAAATGTTCAAACCTGTAGAGAACTTTTATGAGTTTATTTGAGCCAAACTGGTAAAACTGCCCAGAGAATGACAGTTTTGCAGCTTATTTTATACATTAGAATCAAAGGAGGAGATGTAGGAAGGTTACATGAAATCTACTGATGATAGATTAAGGAGGTAGAAGAAAGCAAAAGGGGGAAGTCTCTGGGATTGGATAAAAATAAAATGGAGAGACACACAGTTCTTTTACATTGGTGGGTAGTGGATAGTTATTAATTAACATTTACAGCACATAGAGATGATATTCAGAGGACAAGATTAATGAGGGATCCTGTGGTCTCCTGCTTGGGTGTACCCTGAAGCGTCCTGAAAAAAGGGGATTATTCCAACATTCCAAGGGTATGTTATCTTCCATACAAAATGAAAATAGACAACCTTACTTAAGGCAAAGATTGACCTTTGTCAAGGATGCTAGAGGCATAGGATATGATTACCTGCCAGGGTCCACTTTTAGTTAGGAATTTCTATGTCCAATCTATCCGATGTGGTTAATTTCAGTCTCTGAGTTTGTAAGGCCTCCCCTGAGCTTGTCAGGTTTAGCATGTGGCCCCAATTTAGTCCACGTATGAAATATGGGTGGTTTATAAAATGCACTTTCACATCATCTGATATAATGCTATGAGAGGAAGGCATCATTAATATCCATATTTTAAACTGAAAAAAGCTACAAAATGGCAAGCACATTGTCAAAATTTGCAAAGGCAGTTGAGAAGTGTGAGTTCTGTGGTCTTTTCATTCTGTTGGGCTATTTACTACTTACTACTCATCCTGCCCTACTCATCATTTTGGAACTGGGTTTTGGCAAGGAAGTTAGCATCTTTCACTCAGATTACCAGCCACAAGTGCTGAGACATCTGGCCAGCTGGTCTTCGGAGATCCAGGCCCGCCATTTGGCTCCTGAAGCCAGTGACTCTCGGCTATATGACAAAATTAGGATGAGCTACAGAAACTTCAGAGCCCATAAGAATACAGATGTCCATTTTCCAGTAAAATGAGCATACACATGCAATTTAACATATAGTTCTGAGGTATACTTCAGCTCCCTGAAGCTTTTATTGATTCAAATAGGGTTCAAAGATCTTTGGTCAAGGTCTGCCTTAATGTTGGATGTAGGAAAAACAAAAAAAGGAAGAGAAACAAAGTAAGAGGCAAGGTATCCAACTGGACAAGTTTTTCCTCACCTGTAATTTTTGTTTTTGTTTTTTTTTTGGTCAGAGATAATATGAGTTCTCAGATGAATATATTTTTAATTAAAATGTTGCAATGACAACCAGGAAAATTCAAGGAAGTAAACTTACCCATGATTTTCTAAATGTTTTTCACCATATTTTTTACCCTATTTTTCCCGTCAACCCAGGTGAGCACTTCATAATTAATTTTTAGCTTGGTGAGCTTCCTCACTTATGTGTTCACAATTCTCTTCTTGCTTTTATGTGTAAACATTGTAACTGGTTTCCTTTGCTTCACTTTTTTTTTTTTTTAAAGAAAAGCTTCCTAAGACATCTAACCAGAAATCTCAAGATAGTGATCTTACTATTGCTTAACTCCCACCCCCCCAAATGTAAGATGAACATTATAACGGTGATATAGTTTAGAAAGAAAAAATATATATAACCTCGTCTTCCTACAGTATCAGCTAGTTGCATTTTTAAAACTTTGTCATGACCACAGTGAGTTAGAATTGGCCTAGGTTGTCATCAGGTCCCATCCCTCTTGGCATTGAATGTTGTAGGAAAGTTTTCATTGCTGTTGTAATTGTTTTTCTGGTGTTGGTCCCAAAATGAGCCACACAAAAGAAATGACCTTTTTTCTTTTTTTTCTTTTTCTCTTTTCTTTTTTATTCTTCTGATTTCTGTGTCCTTGCTTGATCCCTAGAGTTGCCATCTGGTTCTTTCTTTCATGAGTGAGTTGCCTTGAGGGAGAATGTATAGAGAATGGAAGTGCAAAAAATAAAAAGAACACAAATATCGATGTTTTCATTGACCCACCCAATTAACGAGTCCTGGAAATTCTCTACCTCTGAAGTTGTTGAAATGAAGGCAACATTAAGGCAACACTCCAATTTAGGCCATTTTGGGGTTGAATTTTCTTTTATTTGCTGCCCAAAACATCATAACTCATGTCTCCTCACTGCTTTTTGAAAAGGCAGAAAGTTCTCAGGGATGACAAATGGACCTTCACTGGTTCAATAATAGTTAATGGTTGTTCTTTCGTGGTATTTTATATACTTGGCTGAATAGGTTCTCTGCTCAATAGCTGAGAAGATGAAATGACTTTCCTTGAAGTCAAAAAATGATATCAAAGAGATGATCACCTACTATGACTTTTTCCAGCCTTCATTTTTCTCAGCAGCAAGTGGTGAAAAATCTTTTCTGATGAGATAATCATGGTGGCAATGGATTGCAATTTCGATGTCTGAATTGTATGATGATTTGTACAAAAAGTTGAAGCAAAGTGATCCCTCTTCTTGAGAGCTTAGGGAGGACTTAGTTTCAAATAGCTCCATTATGATGAGTTTAATACATATTTAATTCAAGGTTCCCATGGGGAAGGAATCATTTCAGGTCAAAAGGCTATGGAAGCCCTACAAAAGTGCAATATGCCCAAAAATGTATTCTCCACAATGAGATGTTTTAAAATCACTAGCTTCTAGTCTAGATTCTTCCACCCCATAGAAAGTGCTTATCTTCTTGAGCCTCAAACTTACTTAGCTGAGGACTTTTCTAGTCCATCTCAAAGGCCTTCATGCCTTTCAAAAAACATTGTATCATTTGACATTTTCTACTCTAATACTTTGAAACAAAGTATTTCAGCTAAATAAACTTTTAAAGATAACCATATTTTATCAAATAATGTTATGTATATTGTTAATGTATTTTGAAATCACACACAAAAAATTAACATATTTTGCTGCCCTTGTAAAGTCTTTATAGTCATAATTATTTGAAAATTTCAATTTTATGCTGTCATGTAGCAGGGGAATTCAGTTGGTACATGAGGGAATATTTGAGCTGCTGTTCACTTGTTTCTTACTGTGATTAATATGCATCAATGTGTTTCTCATCTGTTTTTATGGAATTAGAAAACAAATAATGTGGCTGGTTAAAATCATGTAAAATGGTATAAAAAAAAGGCATATTTTTAAAAAGATGACAAAATGTAGCTTTTCCAGCAGATTTTCTGACGCACTGTCCTCTGCTTCCCCATATGGCCGGGCTTAGGAGCTCTGGGTCCATTTCTGCACTTTTCTTTTAGAAATCATGAAGCATTTGAATACTTAATTTTAAAATCAAGTTTACAGTTTTTAAAAACTTCATTGATGCGATAGGAGTTTTTCAATGAAAATATTATCAAGTAATATAACAAAATGAATAATCATGATTTGCTTCAGTAGCAAGACGTCTGCTTATTCTCTTTGTGTTTGTGGTGGGACTTCTCACCATCGGTATTTCACTCCTATTTATTTCACCTACAACTTCCATGTTTTTCCATTGAGATGTCCACTGGCCACCAGATTGAATTTGTACACCTCACAACTTATCAGATGTTCTGGGGTCCAACTCTTTGGTCCACTAGGTAACTTATAGAGATGACAGAGCCCACTATTTCCCCTGCTACCATTCAAAGACGAGAAGGAATTGGCATTCCCTAGCTGTTCTTGTCTGAGTTGCTTCCTGTATGGTGGACTTGGAAGGGAGGTTATAGTTAATTATGTCCAGAAAGGCTGTTGAAAAGAGAAGCTCTCGATCATGAGTCATCTTTATGATTTATTCATGTGTTAAACGGGAACTCTGCGTTTACCTCTAACGTTTCTAGGTAAGATCATAGCAAGAGCTAGAATAGAGACTCGGAGGTCTATCAGACATATACTGGCTTATTTTCATGCAGTAATTAATAATACAACTTAAGGGAAAAAAGTCAGGACAAATCCTGAATCAGGTGAGGCTCTAATAAAAAAAAAAAGCAGAAATTTGCACTTAGGGCCACTTACTCATGGGAACATTTCCTGGGGGCTGGGGATGAAGAGTAGAGATATCATGCTTCTCAGGGTTAGACATAAACCCAAGGCCAACTCAGAAGAAACTGAGTGAAGCATGTCATTTCTTTGATCACGCTCATGAATCAGAAAGTCATCCTTTCTCACCCGGGAACACTGAATAAGGTGCCTGAGAGAGCCCTGAAATATCATGCTAATGGGGGACTTTCTGAGTGGATGCATGAGGAATGGAATACAATTCTTCCTCCTTATTATTTTGTGTTGAATATGTAAATAAACCTGCTTCTATCTATAAAAGTTACAGTGATAGAATAGTTTCACATGTACACATCCATGAAATATGAATTGTGTGTTAAGATCTCGTGGATGTATGGCTACATTTTGTTTTTTGAAGGCAATGTCACTGGCCCTCAGATGTGGGACCACACCGGTGCTGCTGGCTTCCCAAGTAGATGCATTATTTTATACACACATGTATAGTCTTGTCTGATATATGTTTGTGTATAGTGAATAATTTGGCCTCCCAAGAGAGGGCTGGTCCTTATCTTTGCTCCTGGAGGTAACCGCTATATCTTTGGAATTGCCTGAGTAATAGATGCTTTATTATCCAGAGGACCCATACATAGGACTAGCCATACTAGAAAGATCACCATGTGATTAGAGGTTTGGGGGGTCTCTGGCCATGCAATATCAGTCCCACCTCCATGGAGGAGTTGCTGGAGGTTGAATTCAATATGTGGGCAATGGTTCAATTAACCGTGCCTACATAATGAAGCCTCAATAAAATCTTAGGCACCGTATCTGGGGTGAACTTCTCTGGTTGGCAATACTCTGTGGATATTGTCATATATTGTGGATGGAGGGGGTGCCACAGGGACATGATGACCCGAAGCTCCACTTTAGATCCTTACCAAACCTACCTATGCCTCTCTGCCATTGGCTGGTTCTAATGTGTATCCTTTGCCCAGAATAAATGTGTCTGTGAGTATCATTGCATTCCGTGGGCTCGGCAGTCTTTCTCTTGAATGATCAACTCTGAAAACGGTTTGAGGAAATCCTGAACGTGCAGTGTGTGTCAAAGTCTTAGGTAGACTTAGTCTCCTGCTAAACTGTGCCCTTAACTTCAAGTTCAGCTAATTCTAGGTGAGGGGTCAGCAAACTGTGGCTGGTGAGCCACATGCTGCTCTTTGGGGACGTTTGGTCTCAAAAGTTTGCTGACCCCTGGAAGAGCCAATCCTGTCCCTCGAAGTTTTGCGAAACCTATAAACAAACGAAATCACCATTATGTGACTAATATCCTTTAAAAATTTTATAAATGAAACTATGATCGTTTTATTTTCATTTTCAATTTTACTTCAGAGCCACATGTACGTACCCAAAGAGCCTCGTGTGGTTCGAGAGCCACAGCTTGCCGACCCCTGGTGGCTCTTCCATCTCAAAAGTTTGCCGACCCCTGTTCTACGTAATGTGCAATATATAAATGTGTATTTTTCATATTATACCCATCTATATGATTGATAGGCCCTAATGAACACTAAACAGGAGGTAGGCAAAATACATATATCCTGGGTCTTTCTGTATAATTGGACAGATAACAGGTCATTTGGCAAGAGGCTAATTTTGTGGCCTCAGCCTTCTCCTAAGTAAATAGATCATGGCATTGGTTCAGAGAAGCAGCTAGATTGCCGAGGCTTGCTCTGAATTTAGCATCCTAAAGTCAAATAAAACACATGAGAAGCATACCAAGCATAGCATTTGTTTTACTAGAATGATATAGTCATATAAAAATTTATGAGGGTTTCTTGCATTTATAAACATATCAGAAGACTACATTTTTATTAATAATATATGTTCGAGACTATTATTTCCTTAAGACATATTTTTGATACATTGATGCATTTTAAGAACTGGTTCCTTGGCTAAGTGCTCTTTCTGCAAATTGGCTTTCTGATGTCGGCCAACTCCTTAGGGTGTGTTCTAGCAGCTCCTAACAGAGGGCAATGTCTGAGCCTGGTTAGAGAAGGGGTGACGTCCCAGACAGAGCTGATAAAGCCTGTTATGTCTTGAACAACATTAAGGTATCTACATGGCACCAAAGACATTTGAGAGAGAGTGTTCAAGCCCATATAAAAGCAAAGCTGGGGCAGGTGTGATATATGCAAGAAACTATCAGAAATTTAGTGACATCTAAGCATCATGTACAGAGCAGGAAGAAGGAGTTCTTGGAAAGAAAACAAAACAGACCAACATTTGAAGAGCCATATATGCCATGCTAAGTTGTTTGGATCAAACCTTGCAAGAAATGGGAAGCCATAGCTTTTTTGTAAAGTTATTTTCACGTTCTTATTATCGACAGCATAGAGAGGCTGTCTCCGAGCTTGTGTGCACACACTGACATACAGTAAGCCTGGGAAGAGTGTTAGGAGGAGTGTGAGAAACCCGAAGCCTAGGTGCACAGAAACCTAGCCAGGAGGCCACAGGAGCATGTTGACATTCAAATGGCTGACAATAGAAGGAACAGTCGGTGTGACCCCCATTACATTCATCTCTTAAGATGCTCAGCCTCATTGTTGAACAAGGAACTCTGCTCTTTAAAATGCAGGAGGCATCCACATTATCTAGTTTTAGAAGCCTCAAGGGCAGAAAAGAGAGGCAGTTCCTCTGGCTTTTCATCAGACTCCTCTTATTAGTTCCTTTTGAGAAGTAAACCTAAATGCCACAGAGCTTTTAATCATCACCGACTCCAAAAAGGATATCATTAAGTTGTTTTCCCATTTCTTTTTGCAGCCCAGAGGGGAATAATTCATTCATGTTAGAACAGGTGGAAATAGTATATATTATCACATATTTTATCCTATTTAATAGTGAAAAAAATTGGGTATCGGGTATTATTAAATGACACCAGAGTTTTGGTATGACAGCACTGTAGTGTGGTATGGTGGAAAGATAATGTATCAGAAAAGCCTGAGAATAAAACCCAGTCTGGCTACTCGCTAGCTGGGTCACCTTCAAAAGTCACAGGTTTACATATCTGTGAAAAAGTCTTGCCACAAAGGTTGTTGAAAAGTGCATTTGCGATGTGTGGTCAGTATAATGTTGGGCATGTAATACACTGTCAACGAATTTGAGTTCACTTTGTTTCCTAATGAATGTGACCCCCCATATATGCTAAGTTTTTTGTTTTCCTCTCAAAATCATCCACACCACTTTTTTGAGTATTGCATTTAAAATTAAATATCAATATTTACATATTAAAGAGTGTATCAGATGGTCACCATTATCATCACCATCTTACTTAGACTCGTGAAGATTGGAAACAACATTGAAACCGAAGATTGGGGGAATTTTGTTTAAACTATGATGTATCTATAGGTTGGAAACTAAAGCATGATTTTAAATAATAATATTGAAGAGTATATATTAAAACATTATTTGAATAGAGACACAGTCTTTTATATAATCTAACTACAGCCATGCAAAATGGTCAAGGGAGAAAAAGAAGGTAAGGCAATAACTATTAAAGGTACTTTTTGGTTTTAGGCTGATGATTTTCCTGTTTGCTATTATATTTACAAAATGTCCTAAATTCCACTTCTATTTTTCCTGCACGTTTCCCTCAGTTGATATATATTTGGAGAAACCTTTCTTTACTCTTCTCCTGTAAACAGTCACTTCTTTTTCTGTGCTTCTCTGGTACCTCTTACTACTTCTATTGTTTTACTATATTCATAGTATCCCAATTGTTGATGTGTCTATGTTGTACTTATTGAATATGAGACCATAATAGTTAGCATTTGCTGCATGAAAAAGAAACACACAGCCTTGGTAACAAACAAAATCATGTATCCCTTTGCTTGGGGTTTAACAGTGTGATGTGGATGGCCCAGGATAGTCTGGGCTCTGAGCGTCTCTGGTTCAGGCTGAGGATCTCACTGGTCTGGGCTCCAAGCCCTGGGCTGGGCTTAGGTCCACTCCTATGTATTCATTCTGGCTCCCAAAGGAAAGGTGTCACCTGGGGCAAGTTCTCCTCATGACAGATCCCTGGAGTCCAAGATGGCAAACTCAACTTTCCAAGCTGATTTCAAGACTCTGTTTCTGCCATGTGCACTATGGCATCACATTGGCCAAACAAGTCACCTGACCAAGATCAAGGCGAGGAGTAGAATGTATGTTCTTCCCACAGGGGAACGTGAATTCTTACCTTACATGTGTGTCAAGGGAGTGAGGAATTGTGACAAATCAATCTGCCACAGGGATCTCTCACAGCATGTATTTATTTTTGTTACCTTATTGCTGTGTATAATTCACATGTTATTAGGCATGGAGTAGTTACGGAGTACTCCAGACAACACTGAGAATGCAGTGACATCTGCTTCTCTGAACAACGGGAAATCCACTTCCTCGGGCTTGCTAAGCTCCAGTGTTCTGTCCTGCACAGAGAGCTTTGAAACCCCTTGACCCTGCCTGCTACAGTGTAAGCACTGGAGTTTTTTGTTACTGAAATGACCAAAAATGCCTTTACCTCGAAGGCATTTACATAGTTACAATCGATGGAAATGATCTGTTTTCTTGTTTTAGATCAAAATGTGTGCTGGTGTGTTTTGTTTTTTTCTCTGACCTTTTTTATTTTTAAATCTTTTTGGTAAAACTGAACCTAATCCAGAAGTTCTTTTGGCAAGGACTCACAGAGGTTTCCCTAAAAGGGCGAAGGAGGACAGGATACAACCGAGAAGAAAGAAGCTTTATTTCTTTCTCTTTTTCATTTTAGCCCTAGTCTCAAAATAAATACATGCAATGTGAATGAAAATTTCAGAATCTTGTAGCGCATTCATTCCAGGAGGAGTTAATGACTGCTTGTTGGAAACATAAAGAAGGAATGACTTAGAAAATTCTGTGGGTGCTGCATAGTACAAAGGACACACACATTGAAGGAAAGCCCCTCTTTCTTCTCTGCCTCTACCTCCTGTTCATTATTATTTTTATCACTATGACTGCCATCTCCATTTAAAAAAACATAATAGCAATAAGTGTTAGAGAACACGTACGATGCGGAACATTATTTATTATGTTGATGGTCCGCAGCCCTCAGGGATACCTGAAAACACAGAGCATCAACTGCTCACACATTATACATTGACCAAGGTCAGGGTGAAGGAGTAGCAGCTCAGAGAAGGGAAATCCAGCTGTTTTCCAGTGTCTAGAGCAAAATGCTGTCCCCTATAGGTGATAAAATTTAGAAATAAAACCGAAGAAAGGTAAGTAAAAAGGTAGAGAATGAAAGATGTCTTGGGAAGGACCCAGAGGAAGATATAACACTACAAAAGAAAGGGCTGTGATCTCTTTGGGGAGCAGTTTGTTGAAATGAGGGTGAGGAAGACATCACTAAATGAGAGTAGCCTGATGAATTCTGTTCGCTCTGGGGATGTAGACCGTGGATGGATCTACAAATTTAATCTCTGTGTATTTGAACAGGGATGGAAAAGACCCATGATGCCCATAGAGAAATCCTCTTTTGCAATAGCAAGCAAACAAAATATTTTAGCCAGAACTGTTCCTAGAGTCAGCAGCCGTATTCCTCAGGGTTCCTAGTGTCATATGCTTGTCTGGAGGCAGAGATAAGAAGTGTAAAAAGACAACTTCCTTCATGAACAACCAGAAATGGCATTCTTATGTTTAACTTGCAATATTTATTATGTGATCTTGTGTTTTTAGTGACTATTTCTGATCTCTGATGTTTTCTCTGTGTTTTTTGTTTGTTTGTTTGTTTTTTGTTTGTTTACATCTTTTGTAATAGACTATTTTTTGGAGTAGTTTTAGGTTTGTGGACAATTGAGCCAAAAGTACAGTGTACCTAGATACTACTTTCCCCCAGGCACAGTTCCTTCTTGTTAATATCTTGCTCAGCATATTTGCTAGAATTAGTGAATGAATATCAGTACATTATTATTAGGTAAAGACTACAGTTTAGGGTTTACTCTTTTAAAAATCTGTGCGTTTTGACAAATATGTAACATTATGAATCCACCATTACAGTATAACTACACAAAATAGTTTCACCACTCTGAAAATCCACCTCCTCACCCCTCCTTCCCTGTCCCCAGCACTCTGGCAACCACCGAATGTTTTATTATCTCTATAGCTTTGCCATGATCAGAACGTCGCATAGATGGCAGCTGGTGTGTATGTTGCCTTTTTAGCCAGAGCTTTTGGCCATTTTGGAATTAGGCCGTTTGATTTCTTATTGTTGAGTTTTTGGAGGTTTTTGTGCAGTTTGGATACAAGCCCTTTGTCAGATTTGTGTTCTGTGAATATTTTATCCCAATTTGTGACTTGCCTTTCCATTCTCTTAACAATGTTGTTTCCAGAGGGGCAAAGAAAAAATAGTGAAGTCCCGCTGATCAATTTCTTCATTGATTGTGTTTCTGGTCTTGTATCTCAAAAGTTAACACAAAATCCAAGTTCACCTCGATTTTCTCTTATGCTGCCATCCAGAATTTGTATGGTTTTGCATTTTACATGTAGGTCTATGATCCATTTTAAGTTATTATTTATGAAAAGTATAAGGTCTGTGTATGCATTTTTTGACGTGAATATTCAGTTGTCCAGTTGTCCTGCACTCTGTCGAAAAGACCGTTATTCCTCCACTGAACTGCCAATGCGTCTTTGTCACGATCAACTGACTGTTTTGCCCTGGTCTGCTTCTGAGCTCTCTATCCTGTTCCACTGAACAGTTTGTATATTCTTTCATCAGTATCACTCTACCTCACCTTTTGTAGTTTTATATTTAGTCCTGAAGTCAGGCAGTGTCAGTCCTTTGACGTGTTTTTGTAAATTTTTTTCCACAATGTTATGCTGGCTAGTCTGTGTTTTTTTTTGCCTTTAATTTTAGAATCTATTTTTTAATACCCACAAAATATGCTGGCATTTTGATTGGTATTGCTTTGAATCTATTGATTTATAGATCAAGTTGGGAAAAACTGACATCTTAACTGCAATTCCCATCTGTAAACATGGAATGTTTCCACATTTATTTCAATCTTTGATTTCTTTCATAAGAGGTTTGTATTTGTTTTCCTCAGACAGATATGGTACTTATTTTAATGTATTTATACCTAAGCATTTTATTATTTGGTGCTAATGTTAAAGATGTTGTGTTTTTTGTCTCAAATTCCAGTTGTTAATTGCTGGTATATAGGAAACCAATTGTCTTTTGCATATTAATCTTATATCTCAAAATCTGGCTATAAGCACTTACTAATGCAAGAACATTATTTATTTGTTTGTTTGTTTGTTTGTTTGTTTATTGGCGGAGGGTGTCTACATAGACAAACATGTTTCCTGAGAACAAAGTTTTACTTCTTCCCTCCCAATATGTATTTCCTTTTTTGTCATATTGCATTAGCTAGGGTTTCCAGTATGATGTTGAATAGGAGTGGTGAGATAAGACAGCCTTGCCTTGTTCTTGACTTTAGAGAAAACTATCCAGTTATCACCACTAAGGGTGATGTTGATTATAGGTTAATTGTAAGTGTTCCTCATCCAGTTGAAGAAGTTTCCCTCTGTCCCTAGATTGCTGAGAATTTTCATCATGAATGGATGTTAGATTTAGTCAAAAGCTTTATCTGCATCTATTGATGTTATCATATAATTAACCTTCTTTAGCTTCTTAATATGGTGATTTACCAAATTGGGTTTTGAATTTTGAACCAACATTGCATACCTAGAATAAATCCCACTTAGGAGTGCTATATAGTTTTTAATGCATTGTTGGATTCAATTTATTAATATGGTGTTGAGATTTGTGTTGGTGAGAAATACTGGTCTATATTTTCCTTATAACATCTTTGTCTGGTTTTGATATTAGCTAATACAGACCCTGTATATTTAGTTAGGAAGTATTCCCTCTGCTTCTATTTTTCAGAAGACAATAAACATAAACACAATTCTTATTTCTTTTTCCAATTTGATGGAATTTACCAGTGACACTATCTTGGATTGTTTTCTCTTTTTCATGCTGTTTTTGTTGTTATTGTTGTTCTGTATTAGAATTACTGTAGTTTTTTTTTTCATTTCTACCAACACTAACATCTACAGTTTGACTTCAAAAGAATACTAACACTGGAAAGAGAATTTTGTAAGAAATGCATTCTAAGCAGGGTTTCTAAGTGTCACCTAAAGGTCTTGGGCTCACTGTTCTGTGACTTTCAGATAAGGTCCTGTGTTCTTCCGTACACGTATTTCTATGATTTAAAGGCTTCATCTGCTGAATTGGGGTTTTCATATTTTAAATACACCAAATTTCAATTTGTCTAAGAATTGTTCTATGTAAATCAAATAGGGCCACTTATAAAAGAGCAGAAATAGGGTTCCTTGATCTGGGTTCTGCCTCTGGGATTTTTCTCCACAGCTAATAGTCCTCATAGCACCAGCCTTGCTGTGGCCTGCAGTGAAGCAAAACCATCAGTAAGACATAAGCCCAGAATTATGATTCTACTCCAGCTACCTAAGCATGGCTATGAGCCCAAGTCTTGCGTCTAAAAATCAACTTTCTTTATGATACTATCTTCCAGGCAACTATGGTCCATCCCTGTCATTTGACATCATGTGAAACCAAGCCACATCACAAAGATATATTGCCATATCTTTGAATATCCATGAGATGCTTTTTTCTCCATTTTCTTTTAAATTTCATAAAAGGCCTTATGAAATCCAATAGAAATACCTAGGAACAGTGTAATGGTTGATTTTGTGAGTCCACTGGGCCACAGAGTGCCCAGATATTTTGTTAAAATTTATTTCTGGATATGTCATATCTGGGTGAGATGAGCATTTTTATCTATAGACGGAGTAGATTGCTTTTCCCAATGCGGATGAATGTCATCCACTCTGTTGGAAGCCTGAGTAGAACAAAAACCTGCGTAAGGGAGACGTCACTCTTTGTCTGCCTGACCACTCACCTGGGACATCAATCTTTTCCTGCCCTAGGAATGAAATCATCAGTTCCCCTGTTCTCAGGACTTCAGACTCAGACTGGAGCTGCCCCACCACCGCGCCTCAGTCCTCGGCTTTCCCAACAGCACGTCATGGACTGTCCACCCTCCTAAATCACACGAGCCAATCCGTATAATAAACCTGTCAGTCTCAATTTATGGCTCTGTCTTCTGTTTCTCTGGAGAACCATGGCAATATAGTGAGATACCCAGTTGTCTGCAGTTCTAGTCAATAGGATCTATTTCCCTAAGCATTTTTTTTTTCAGACCCATGGATCTTAGAGCTGAGGGGATGTGAGAGCTACGTGAGAGTTAAATGAATGAGATCCAGGGATGGTAAGAGACTTGCTCAAATTCACACAAGCACTGGTGGTAGAATTAAGCCACAAAGTCAAGTTTCTACAATCACTATATGGAAGCCATATCATAAATACTGCACTAAATTGAAAATTACAATGGTGAAATCTACCTATATCCTAATCCTTCAAATTGTTAAAGTGGTTCCACTGCTGAGCCTTCTCTTTGATTTATTAATTCTCAATTTTGTTCAGTGGTCCCCAGTGTTATTTTCAAGTACATTACAGAGGCTTGAGAGAATTTATGCATAATGCTTTTGTCTTTTTTCCCTTATAGTGGTACATACCAAGTAATGGAATTACTTACTTGAGGAGATTCTGGCTTTATTAATCCATTGTTCACAACTACATTATATCCTGAGCTTGCCTTAAAGATATTCATTTTCCATAACACTAAATATAAAAATGTTACTCTCTCATTTGCCCACCTCCTCAAAACAAAACAAAAATGAATTATGTACCAACAGATGTTAAGAATGTATGAAATAGTTGGATATTCTTATTTAGTTGTCGGCTTCTTTCCATTAGATGTATTATTGACAGAAACAAGTCTAGGTTCTAAAGAAAGAGCTGATTCAAGAGCAGTACCTGCCAACAAAATTCATACTGCATGAAAAAAAAATGAATTCATGTCTCTTCTTTATGGTTTTAACTCTGTCTCATATTAATTACAAACCCTAAGCAACCATAAAAGTTATTACTGCTTCCTCAGTCAAATTACCCAACACAATTGTATAACTGGAAAGGAAATCATTGATTTTTCTATTCAAAGCCACTTTTTTTCCTCCAAAATTCTACTCTCTTTTTAATGGAGAAAAATAATAACCCAGGGGAAAATGAAATAACACTTGGCCAGAATTGCAGTTAGCTATCAGCTATTATCTTGTAGACTACTGTTCACAAATATTTGGGACTGTTCCCTCTGCAAAGATTGTACAAACTGCCCTGTGATGTCAAGACTACATCATTTTGTTTCCATTTTTATATAGATGATGAGCTGGATGGTTCCTTTTCCTCCCAGAAGCTTTTAGAACCAGTGCATGTCCAACCATCCTCTCCCTCCTCTCGCTCTTGACTGGAATCAGGTGCTGCTATAGAGGCACAAAGAGCCAAGGTCACTTATGAAACAGCAAAGATTCAAACTCAGCTAAAGCGTTTCGAAAAGCTTCAAAAGTGCTTATGATGGGGATGGTTAAAATCTGTTATCTCACAATGTTTGGCTCTCAGTATTTGTTGGATTTCTAGCAATGCATGAGTCATTGCCATAATGCTCTTACTAAAGTGTCAGCTGTCAAGGCCCTCCTTCCACAAGACTTTCCAAAGTTTTCTTGGTGGCATTTGCATCTTTCAGTCATTCATTTTAAATTGCTGTACACACCTCCACCTTTTTCGGAGGATTACAGGGTTGGTGCCACAGTCCTTGCATGTCCAGAGGGACTTAAAATAAATCTGTCATTTTTCTGATACAAAGTGGTATTTTTGGTCTTTTTGTTGCCAATAAATGGCCTTTCCAAATTGACACAAAAACACAGTGAAGAGGGTATGAGGTTGCAAAGAGTTTTAGCTCTGTAGTGTCATGAACCTAACTTCTAGTTTCTGTTTTACCACTAAATATTCATTAATTAAACTCCAAGACTCCAGTTGCCTCATGTGTAAACCATACTAATTCTTAATATGTGTGTCATGTAATAATATTTGAAAACACATAGTGAACAAATGGATATGAATAACTAGATGTGAGTGTCCTTTGCGAATCTTTAAATGTGTTGGGAAAAATCTTTTTTTTTATTTGCATTTTTATATCTTATGATTTCCAGTAAGAGGTGCTATGGTTTTAATAGACCATTCCCTGCACAATAATAAAGGGGTTACATGGATCATCTCAACAACCCTGCCATGTGGCTCTTACTATCATCATTTTACAGGTGGTTAAACTGAAGCTCAGAGTCTCAGGGTCAAATGGCTGCCAAGTTCTAGATCTGTGCATCGAGTCCATGTTCCTCTGGCGCCCAAGTTCATGTTCTGTTTATTATATTTTCTTCACTCTGTCACGAAGCGTCTCTTAAACCTCCTTTATGTCTCCTGTATATAAACATTATATAGACCTGCAGTGCTAACAGTGGTATCATTAGTCCCACATACATTTCATGAAACTGTCTTATCAACCACACAGGGTCAATTCTACTTCCGATTTTACATAAAGGGAAACTGAGGCTTAGGTAGTTTGAATGATATTCTAAGGTTACCCAGCTTGTGAGTGGCTCAAGGAGGGTAATGCCTCAAAAACACATTCATTAAGTTGTTTTTCATTTTTCTCTGCTTCTATTTTTTCTGTTTACATCCATTTATGGTTTCTCCCCTTTGCTCCTTATTATCCGGCTGCAATTGTGTTTTCCTTTGAGTCCTACTTTCTCTTCAATTATTTCTCAGGATGTCTTCCCTTCCGTTGAGACTATAAGAGCTAAGTGATGTAGCTGTGAGCAGTGATAGATTGCGGTGGTTGGCAGGTAGCTGCTGAGACCCAAATCTCCAGTGAGATCTCATCAGCCTGGTCTCAGCAGGCTCCACTTCAGTCTGCCTTGTACTTTCATTAAACGCAGGGAGCTGTGGAAATTCTTCCTATTTTGGGGAAGCAAGAGGGTTATTTCATGCACTGTTTAAACAGATCCTAAAATGGTATTACCCAAAGGCTTATAATACCAGGAGCAGTCTTTTGCTTGGTATCGAATCTTTTGTTAGAAACACCTTTAAAAAGAATGAAGGTTGGCATAGAAGGCATGTAGAGATGTCAAGATGGATTCCCAAACCTGTCGGTTTGTCCTGCAGCTAGGCTGTATCTGAAAGAGTATGCGAAGGAAGCCTGTCTCTCCTTCATATGTGGCTTCACCTCTGATTCCATCTGCTAAACACATATTTTAGGGTGCTAGATGAGAAAGCATGCCAGCCCAGTAAAGAGGTCTGTAGAAGTGGGACCAAAAACTATCAGCAATCTTTTTTTTTTTTTAATTTCCTCTTTTTCTGTGAGAGTTTGAATGTGTAAATAGTAAGAAGAAAAGTAGAATTTATACACTGAATGCTTTGGGGATTATAGATGTGTTTGTTGTAATGTATGTTTGCTCTTTATTGGCTGAAAGGACCAAGGGGAGACAAAATAAACACAATGCAGTCCTCCCCTCTCCGAACTATTTTCTTCCAGTTATATGAAAATAGCCTATGATGAATTTAGAAAATTATAAGGACATCCAAGAACTATCTCTGCATGGTGGCCAATGTCTGGGATAGTTGAATTGTTCAGTCTGTAGCCATTTGGGCTGAGTTTGGAATCCACAGAATATTCATTTAATGGTGGGCATGAAGGATGGAGACAGGGTTCACATGTGCAAATCAAAGGGTGATATTTACATGAGAGTATGAAGGAGACACTACCCCTCATTCAAAGCCCTGCTAGGACTTAAAAGCTAAGATAGTCATTACAATAGTCATTACAAATGCTCATTTCTCCACGAGGAGAAAATACATTCTGGGTTTATTTGGCATTGAATTAATTAATGGCAAAGGATTTCCATAATAATTTTACTACTAATTGATTTGCTATGTCAATTTGTCTTGAATATACCTAGTAATTACCAGTGGTGATTCAACAATGAATGGCATTTATCTGCAGTCTTTGTCTACCATAATATATTTCAGGAAATATAATTTATGAATTTTAGCACAATAGAAGACATCTATGTGTCTTCAACCTTCTCTCTCTCTCTCTCTCTTTCTCTCTCTCTCTTTCCCTCTCCCCTCCCCCTTACTTCCTCCCTCCCTCCCTCCCTCCCTCCCTCTTTCCCTCTCTCTGTTTTGCTTTACACCACAACTAGAGGCATATAATTTACTTTATTGATGTATCTCACATGGATTGAAACAATAAAATTAAAATAGCCACCTTTATACATATTTGATTTCGTTACTTTTCAATTACATTGTCACAGCCAGAAAGGACATGGCCAAAGCAATTATTCAAAATGAAGCACAAGCAGATGGATTTTCCCATGGATCTAGTTGTACACCGGCTATTTGGGCAAGTAAGTGGGCATGTTGAGGGCAATGCCCTAGCTTGTCAACTAGCTCATTATTTATCTCAACAGGATTACTTTCCTCTGAGTTATACTTTGTTTTTGTTTGTTTGCTTTTTGGTAAAAAAGTGAGTTAGAGTAGCAAGGCAATTCTCCCCAGATCTTTCTAGTATTCTACAAAAGTTTGACTTGAGTTTTACTTCTAAATCACTTTTAGCTTAAGAACAACAACAACAGCAACTGAAAAGTTATATAATTAAATGTGTTGCAATATAATTTTTACCCTGTGTCCATTATGGAGCAAATTCTAGGTTAATTCCTTTTCTGTGTCAAAGAGAATACAATTTCTTCTTCACTTTCTGCTTACTTACACACTGCCCCGTGCTACGAACTGAATTCTGTCCGGATGGAGCCTTGGAGAGACGAAGCTGGGGTGGTGGGGCCCTCATCACGGCATCAGTGTCCTTATTAGAAGAGGCACCAGAGAGCGTTCTCTCTCAAGCTCCCTGCCCTGTGAGGACACAATAAGAAGGTGCCATCTGTGACCCAAGAGAAAGTCCTCACCAGAAACCAACCACACTGACACCTTGAACTTCTAGCTTCCAGAACTGTGAGAAAATAAGTTTCTATTCGTGAAGCTCCCTGGTCCAGGTTATTTTGTTATGATAGCCCTGGATGACTAGGACTGTCTTCAAGCGTAAGAGAATAATTTCTCTTCTGTATTCTTTGCTTAATTAAACACTGATATACTGTTTATAGTTATTTTCATGTGTGAATCAGAGTTTTATTGATGCTGGACAACCAAAACCAAACCCAAACTAATTAGTATGTTATAAAATGGTGACACTCATAAATACCTTCCTTGAAATTCAAAATTACATTTTCACTAAAATGGCCTTATTTTTCTATATTTTTTATTCAATAAATATTATCCATGTCATTGCATATAATATTTTAATTTTATTTATTTAAAAAATCCCCTTGTAGATTATGAATATTTATTTTATTTATTTGAATTGCCTTTCCTATTATGCACATTTATGTATAAAATATGCAAAACTGCATAATGAATAGCCTTGAACAAAAATACTCTAGAATAAGTGTGAAATCCATGGAGGTACTTTGTCTCTAAGGTATTTTGAATTTTTCTCTTGATTGATTTCCATGTCAGGGAAAGAAAAAAAAATTAAGCTATATAAAGGTGCTCTGTTTTCAGTGATGAGTTGCTAGACAGTTTCCTATTTAATGAGGCCAGTCACACGAGGTGTAGGAAGTTCCCGCTTGCTGAAGTAGAAAACGGTGATTTCATTAAGGAGACTGAAGAAAGGCTGACAGGGGATAGGTAAGAACCCAGGGTCAGCTGAGAATTTATCATGAAGCTGAATGCTTTTAACATAAACTATTAAAATGCACAAATATATACCAAAGTTGTCAAGTTAGAATTCAGTATTATGGGAGAACCAGAATAAACTGAGTCAGAGGCACTTTAACAAAAAAAAAAAAATTGTCGTTATATCATACACATTGGAGCTATAGAGTAGTAAGGCTGTCATGGAGGAACTGAATTCTCTCACGCGCCCGCTCCATGCCTGAGACTTTACCAGGTTCAGCCACATCAGTTACCATACATGCCGTCACACTGAAAGAATAGCAGGAATTGGTACCTCTTCCTCCTAAAACACTTCTGGGGTCTATAACTATTTCCTAGCCTATTACAAGCGATTGTCTATTATGCACATTTATGTGTAAAATGTGTGAAGCTCTGTGTAGCCATGAGTATTGACCAGTGTGGCTTCATCTCCCATGAACTATGATTATGACATTTTTAAGTAATATTCTTGGTTACCTACTTCCTGCATCATTTCTACTTGCTTTATTTTGTGTAACTAAATTATTCTGGCAATAAATCCAAAACAACAGGCACATTTCCTAATTATTTTTCACCAAAAAAATACCATAAACCCACAAAAGGCAAAATTAATAATCAATAGCTTTACAATCAATCAAAATAAATTGCCATTTCTCCTATAATTCTGCCGCAGATAAAGTTATTTCCTTTACTCAGTGTGACAGAATTGAGCTTGAAAAGAAAGAAAGGCTTCAGTATGGATCTAACTAGATTTAGTTAAAGTTGAATTATAATGCAATATATTGATAAAAATTGGTTATGTGACTTTCTGGAAAATGAAAATATTTTTCAAAATATAATTTTAAAAATTACATATCTAGAGATAAAGCATGAGCCTCATAATGAAAATGTATTTAAAATCACTTTTCACAATTATGTGTTTTATAAAATATATTTCTACTCTGTACTACCTCTTCAACTTTCTTAGCACAATTACTGGCCTTGGAGAAAGAATGGGAATATATGCAGTTTTTTTTTTATTGCAAAAAGTAGTTTAGTTGATGTTATTAATGCCATTTTTACAGCCTGTCTCACTTTTTATTTATGGTTTTGTGTAGATTCTGTAAAATTCAGATCAGCATTATCATTAAGCATTACAACCTTACTCTGGGCATAGAAAGGGGTCTCATATATGTTAGAAAATCTTCTTAAATCTTTCTTGTGACCTTTGGAAAATAAAATCAAATCTATGGGATTTATCATCCAGCTCTGGAAAAAAATAAGGAATTAAGCCATATTATCACCAAAGTTCTTGCCAACTCCCATATTCTGCAAAATCGACTTAGAGAGGCATTTCCTCTTCACTTAAGGAGAGATAACTGGTCTTTTTAGAGTGACATGTATGTGCAAATAGTCTGCTGGGCACTTTGCATTCACTCTTTCATTTAATTTCTCTCTGAATGCTGCAGAGGTTTTTACAGATGAGGAAACTGAAGCCCAGCGAGCATAAATAGCTAGTAATCTCCTCCAACACCCATGATTTTTCCACTACACTGGAAACAATCAACACAGTTTTCCCTCAATGACAAATGCAGATCAGAGAATAGAGGAGATCTGTGAGGAGCAGAGGATGTATCAAAATTATTATAATTAGTAACATTTATACGTGAAATGTCAAAATCAGTTTTTTATTTTGCAAATTCCTGATGTATAAACGGTATCCTATTTGATCCCTACACAGTTACTGTGGATTGCAGTGCCAGAGTAGAAGGCGCTCAGTGCCTGCACCCGGAGTCCTGACTTGAAACTCTAATTCTGCTTCTCTCCAGATCTGTAATTTGGTCCAAATGTTGCCTCCCTAAGCCAACCTCTGCCTTCACGGTGGTTGCATTGTACTTTATCTGTAATTCTGTTGCAGTAATCGTGTTTTGGTTTGTTTAGCCTTCAGTTGTACATGTGACCATCTTCTCCACCAATATATCTGAACATTGAACCGACAAAAAT
This sequence comes from Aselliscus stoliczkanus, assembly GCA_033961575.1. Lineage (NCBI taxonomy): Eukaryota > Metazoa > Chordata > Mammalia > Chiroptera > Hipposideridae > Aselliscus > Aselliscus stoliczkanus. The sequence goes on along the minus strand of CM066730.1, from coordinate 36,082,896 downwards.
CTTTGTGTCACTGACAAATAATAGCTTAAAACAAATACGTGTTAGGTGAATCGTAAAAAACACTGTTACGTTAAGCTATGTTGTTTACATGATGGGTGTGGAGACTGATGTGCACAGAGGGCAAGTCGTGGTAAGTCACGCAGAGTGCCAGAGGCAAATGTGGAAGGCGATCGTTCTCTTGGTAATAAAGGGAAGCTACGCTGCCTCTTCCGTGTCACGTGTGCGTTTTACATGAGCCTCGGTAGGGTAATATTTGCTGTTTCTTCTCACTGGGCATTATGGAGGGTTATGCCTTCAAAGCTGTCATCGGTGATTATGTAGTCATTATACTTGTCACTTCTATGTGTCAGGTAGAGAACAGCAATCACCTTGAGTCAGATTTTCATGATAATGGGAGGAATTTTTAGGGGGCTTTTTCTTTGTCATTATGCAAATATAAGTGGAATAGATAAACCATTGCCTAGGTAGAAGGATGCTCTGATTAGCTGTGGCTTGGAGAATGCTGCCTGGCCTGCCATTTCTGAGAGCCCTGGGCATGCATCCTGTAGAGCGGCAATGCATGGTTTACATGGGAGCACAGGAACTTCCAGGAAGGAAGGAACCAATATCCCAATCCTATTCGCTGAGATCCAAGGTAGGGAAGCTGTTTGTATGAATTGAGTGACACTATCATGGCTGTGCTGCAGGTAAAAAGGCAGCAAGGGAGTAGGAAAGCTCTCCTGCAGAAAGAAATCTGGATTGATACCTGTCCTAAAAACAAACAGCCTGGCGCAAGATGGCTGCTGAGAGCCTCCTGAAAGCTAAACCTGGAATAATGCTGGAAAGATATCTGAGCAGATCAAACCCAAAAGAACTATGAGCTTGAAGCCTGCCAAAAGGCAGCACAGTGTTTCCAGGAGGAATTGGTACTTACAAATTAGTATGGAAACAGAGGACATCCTCTCAGTGGCACCTAGTGGCAACAACCAAAGCACTTATACTAATGGGTTGATTTAACATTTCATTGGGGGATGGAAGACTCCCTATTAATGAGGGAAAATGGATGCTTAAATGTCATTTGTAAAAATGCTGATATGAAAGCATGCGTGTTCTGAGGTCATTAAGCCTTTCCTATAGTTGGCATCGGTCATGCCAGGACAGGCAGCACAGGAATGTTGGTGTCACTGGGACCAGAGAAAGCCTGTTACTACCTTTTGGGTGGAAATCTCTTTTTACAACTTGGTTGGGTGGAGGCTACTCTGAGGTTCCTTTTCAATCCAGGTTTGATTGAGCTGGTCACCCCTGCACCTCTCGTGTCCATGGCACGCTGCAGGTTTAGGGTGGATCCATTCTTGGACTTCGAGAGACTTACCTCTCCTGGGCTAAGCATTGCCAGTATTGAGCCATGATTAGAGAAGTAGCTTGGAATCAGCACTAGGGAAATCTGTGGAATGCTGAAGAGGAAAAAGATCGCATTTAGCCGGTATGATGGAAAGCATCAATAGAGGGAATCCTGACTGAGAAAGCCCACGAATGAGGCATGGCATCTCAACAGAGAAACAAAACCGGGCTCCATTCTTTTTTTTTTTTTTTTTTTTTTTCTGTTCTTCCTCCTGGGAACCAAAGAGAATGTAGTATGAGAAAGCCCACGAATGAGGCATGGCATCTCAACAGAGAAACAAAACCAGGCTCCATTCTTTTTTTTTTTTTTCTGTTATTCCTCCTGGGAACCAAAGAGAATGTAGTATTTTCAGTATTAGAAAAATTGCTTTTGTACATAGAAAACAAATGTCTACATGGCAAAAGAGAATTATATAACATATAGATGTTAACTCAGACATGGAGGAACTGCCTTATACTGCAGAAACTAAGGCATGGATTCTCTGCATATAGCAATTATTTTCCTTCAAAAAGCAAACTGCTTTACAAAAATGAGGCAGTAAGTTTTAGTGGCATCTTAAGTCGAATATTATCGCTTTAAAAATGTCTTAGAATCAAATTCAGGGCTATGGTATTCCGTAGTTTGTAATTTCACTCCATCGAAATGGGTTTTTATTATTATGGTGACATTGAAAGGAAACCCCCAGAAACTGCTGACTGGTGTTTCTCCCACTGGCAGGAAAGAGCCATCCCTATGCCTGGCTGCCTTATTAATCCTGTGAATATTTGGGCTCTCCTCCTGTTGAATATTTATTCCTTTGTTGGATTTTACTTTTTATTCAGAGCGTCAAGAATAACTCTATTTAAAAGGAGCTCAGCATAAGGGCTGGCCGAGTGGCACGGTGATTAAGCGCTGGCTTGGGAAGCCAGCGGCCCCAATTGGGTCCCACATATGAGGGCCAGTGACACTGCCCAAAAAAAAAAAAAAAAAAAAAAAAAAAGCTCAGCATAAAGAACAGTAGCCTTTTGTGTGTTTTTCCTATTTTACCGACTGTAAAAGTAGAGTGATTGCACTTGTTACTTCCCTCTTTCCCATTTGTCTGCATCAGTTTTGCACCAGGCCTGTGCTTTTCAGAAAGACACCCGGGTACCAAATGAAAGTGTAATAAACCCTACGAGTGAGTGTGTCAGTGATCATGTTGCATTTTAGTTTAAATATTCTGACAACTGCTTTACATTGTCAATGTTTTTGCATACATGCCCAATGAAATACTTCTTTACTAATCTAAATCCCAATTCAGAATAGTGTATCCTGTGAAATGCCAGTTCTCAGATTCAGGTGTAGGTCACAGTAGCATTTTCTAACCACATATTAAAAGAAAAATCGTTTTGTCAAAAGGTCAGTTGTAGTAATTGCTACGGTTGTTTGTCCACATGTCAAATGGCAAAGTTAAAAGCTGCAGGTACCGATATCAGAGACTGAGGCATATTTGGAGTATTTTTAAGTCATTCTTTCTCAGCTATGCTATCTTTAGTTTGTTTCTCACGAATAGGTTATGACCTGAGATAACCCACATATCCTACTTAGCTTCCAACGCTCTGATAGGTAAATAATGTACATATAGGTAAATGGTAATGGTGGATATGATGTGGTTCCATTGGACTTTATTTTTTTTTATTTTTCAATTACAGTGAGCATGCAATATTATATTAGTTTCAGGTGTACAGCATAGTGGTTAGACATTTGTGTAATGTATGCAGTGACCCCTCCGATTAGTCCAGTACCTACCTGGCATGAACATAGCTTCTGCAACATTACTGACTATACTCCCTGTGCTTTACTTTACATCCCTGTGGCTACTTTGTAACTACTAATTTGTATTTCTTAATCCCTTCACGTTTTCACTCAGCTCCCCAATACCGCTCCCCTCTGGCAACCTTCATCAGTGTATTTCTGTTTTGTTTGTTCATTTATTCTGTTCTCACATATAAGTGAGTTCATATGGTATGTGTCTTGCTCCATCTTATTTATTTTACTTAGCATAATATTATCTTCTAGGTTCATCCAGCTTGTCACAAATGGTAAAATTTCATTCGTTTTTATGTCTGAGTAATGTACCATTACACACACACACATACACACACACACACACACACACACACACACACACACACACAGACACACAAATACATATACATGAGGTGTGATCAAAAAATATGGTGAATGCAGCTGCCGAGTGCCATCCAATGGAAAGGCTGGGATCTTCACTACAGAAAGCGGTGCATCAAACTTTAGTAATAGTGTGTAACAAGTTTCAGCTTGTTCAGTGGAGTCAGTTGGGTGTGAGCTACGGTTCAGAGAATATGTGTTTTAAAGTGTGCCGTAAATCATGGATCATAAACAAGGCATTAACATGAAATGGGCAAACGGTTTCATCCTTCTTCATGACAATGCCCCATGTCACCCATCATTTCTGGTACAGCAATTTCTGTGCAATGAAAACATTATGGTGTGTCCTCATCCACCTTATTCACTGGATCTGGCACCATTCGACTTCTGGCTCTTCCCCAAAGTCAAAACAACCGTGAAAGGGAAATGTTTTGAATTAATTCAGGACATCAAGGCAGCTACGACAGCGTAACTAAAGGCTTGAAAGAGGACTCCAGAACTGCTTCAGAAAGTGGCAACAAAGACAGGATAAGTGTTTTCAAAGTGATGGGGGGAGTATTGTGAGGGGGATTAATGGCAATGTGTTGTTTACTGTTTTTTTTTTTTGTTTTGTTTCGTTTAAACATTCACTGTAGTTTTTGATCACATATATGTATATGTTTATATGTATATATACATATGTATATACACCACATATTTATCCAATCATCTGTTACAAACTGGTACTTCCACTATGGAAAATGGTTTAAAGGTTCCTCAAAAAACTAAAAATAGAGCTACCTTATGAGTCAGCAATTCCACTCCTTGGTATTTATCTGAAGAAATCTAAAACTATATGCACCCCTATGTTCATTGCAGCATTATGTACAATAGCCAAGGTATGGAAGCAACCCCAGAGCTCATCAATACATAGTTATTACTTTATTTTTAAATAGAGTCATACATCAAGACATTGTAAACTACCTTACAGCTTCAGTAGAGGACATTTCATTTAGTAAAATCACAGCAAAAATCTGAGTTTTATTTCTTTAAAGAAAAAAAAAAGCATTCTTCAACTGTATATAAAAAATAATATGTTTTACAAGTGACCATATCATTCTTTTTTTATCTTGTATCTTAGATCAGTCAGAGCAAAATTTAACAACTATAGTAACTCTGTGGATTCAGGTGGATATATTTAAGAACGTTGTTAGATTTCCCTGATCTAGCCTATAAGCTCTTGGTTAGTTTTTGCCTGGAACAAATTTGTTTATTCTTTTTACCTTTTATAAATCATGTCTGTGCACATGTGCGTTAATTTAAATCAATTTCTGGGGAAAAAAGAATAGTAGTGATTTTATCTAAATTAACCACATTAATTCTCAGAGCAACACAATGACAGCAGAGTTAAAAATATTTTAACTGAAAAATGAAATGCCAAGCTTTCAGAGAAAATAAATACTTTCCTAATGTCATTTTGTTATAGTGATTCAACCCAAATCTCCATATGCTCAGTCAGCTCCTCCCCACCCAGCTTCTGAACAGCTTGGGGCAGTGTGGGGAAGGACGGTCAAGCAAACGCACAAACCTGAAGCTCACCAGAAGTGTCCAAAAATATAGGCCATAATTGCCTTCTCTATTAATTCTTATTAGAGTTTCACAATGGCCTTTTTTTCTAAAGAGACAACTGGATGACATTTTTACTATTTCTGATGAGCTCCATTTAACAAGAAAATAAGCAGGAGAGGAAGAAAAGTAGTGGAGAAAGATGACCAAAGTCAGCGGCAGGGGATGAACATAAAAGGGCAAATGATGGCATGTACCCAATCTCAGCCCAAGGTGGATTGAGAGGCAAGTGCCAAGCTTGAGAAGAAGCATTGTCCCAGATGCAGAAGTAATTTGTTTTCCTAAGTGCCTCAGGACTTTCTCTATAGAAATCTGACCCTTGGGAAATCTTTCCTTTTTCCTTTATTTTATTGCTGCAAACTTGAGCTGTGGTGCTGGCCAATGAGGTCACCCAATGCCTGGAGCCCAGAAAGTTTGAAATGCTGAAAAGGGAGCAGAGTCTCTCACCTCATTTGTTATCCCAGAGACTAATTAGTATTTGAAATGGCCATTTTACCCAGAATGGACTGTGTTTTCACCGTATTTAGAATGACCAAGACAACTCAAGGAAATGAACTCAGTTCAGCCATCCTTTTTTCCTTCCGGTGCCAATAGGTAAGATATGTGAGCAGCGTTTATTTTCCCACGGGCATGTTAGCTAGCTGGCAGAGGTATCAGAGGGCAGTCCATTGATGTGAGCAAAAGCAGTGTAAAGATTGGTGGAGCTAAGAGGCACTTCTATAGGTTGACATAGAAAATAACACTGATCCAGAATAGCCATGGAATTAAAGTCCTGTTGATGCAGGAGGTACACAAGATACATGATTAATGCTGAGAGAGAGCATTTGAAAATTCCACACTAAACATCCAGACTTTTAGTTTCTCTTGGAAAAACTGGAAGATCTGACAAATCTAGGCCTACATTTCAACATGGCATCTTCCCTTTTGAAGTTAGACTGTAACAGTAGATGTCGGTTTAGATTGAAAATGAGCTGTCCAGTTTTTTTACAGTTTTTACTAAAGGCACCATATAATCATATCTACTTGAACTGTATATCTTCTCTCAGGTGTGTTAATTATCACTCCTTGTGGTCACTGGATCTTGCTAACCTTGCCTTAAGAAAAATGCCAAAAGTTAATTAAAATTAGTCTGGAAATGTTAAGTGGTACAGTTTAATGGATTTTGAATGGAAGGGATAATGTAATCTTTCTCTTTCTCTTTCTCTCTCTCTCTTCCTTCCTTTCCTACTTTCTTTCTGTGTGTCTTCCTTTCTTTAAAACAACTTCTGTGGGTAGTCATTGTACTAGGCAACGTAAGTTCATTCTTACTTAATTTTCATACTAACACTTTAGAACTTTTATTATTCACATTTTGTAATGGAAATATAAGATCTAAGAAAGTAAATAATATTCCAGGATCAGATGATAATTAGAGTTAAACACAGATGGTTCTAATGCCTGTGACATACCCTGAAAATGTAAATTTAAACCGTAGCTAATGATTGACAGTGGAGGAAAAGCACCATATATCACTCAGAGTGTTATGGGGCCTGAATGTGAAACGATGAGTCCCTCCCAGGTAATATGAGCTTCTTAACCCCTCTGAGACTCAGTTTTCTTACCTGTACCTTTCTAGAATAATATTCTGCCTTCATCTCTCCTCCTTCACAACCTTCAACACACGTAGCTATATGTTCGCTCCTCAAAATGTCCTAAACATTCATGTGACCCTCTATTTATGTTCATACTTTTCCTTCATCCTGCCAGACTTTTGTCCCCTTGGTTCAGTTGTCCCCTGCTCTCTAAATTCTTGCCTGAACTATATAGATAGAATGAACTATACCTTTTCTTTAGTATCATAATTGCTCTGCTATAGCATCTATCAAATTATATTACAGCTAGTTGTTTATATATATTTTACTAGATTTTGAACTACTAACAATAAGCATTTTATATTGCTTTAAATTCCCAGAGACCACTAGAGCATATGGCAATAAAGATAATTTTAATTAAGTTGGTAGACCGAATAAAGGAGCATATCAGTAAAATAATGCCTGAAGTTCAATATCAATTTTGGGTTTGTTAATAGTCAATTATTTTTATAACCAAGTCTTTGTTTTTGCTTAGACTTTTTTTGTATCCGAGGGCCATAAAACCAAAAAGTGAGTATATTTAGAATAACCAAATGTTTAGGTTGTGAAACAAGATGAAACTGGTAAGCTTATGATGGATATATGTTAGAGCTGATATACTTAAATCTATTTTAATGAAATATAGTTTTAAAAAAATTTGATATCAAGAGTTTTCTTTCTTTCTTTTTTTTTTTTTTTTTTTTTTTTTAGCTGAGCCATCTTGCCACCTCTTGGCGGCTCAGTGGCAGCTCAGCTTGGGCTGGCATCGAACTGCTGTTGCTCAGAGCTCAGCTCACACTCTTGAGCAAGCTCTTAACCAACTGAGCCACTCGGCTGGCCCTCAAGAGTCTTTCTGACTACAGATTTTTCTATCAAACTAGTGAGTAAATACAGTTTTGTATTTGGTATCAAATGACTGTAGGAATGAGTTTCTCAAAGGAATCATGATGTGAAAAAAAAAATCAGACCTGAATTACTATGAATGCCTATCTAAATGCCTATCTGAACATTTTAATAAATTGAGACATTAACTGATCACATACAATGCCCCTTGTACGAAGACTAGGTGATGGAAGACCCAAGACTTGGTACCTGTTTTTTCCTAGTGCTCAAGGTTGATAAATCAACAGAACACTGCAATAAAACATCAAATGTTTTACGAGTGATATTCTATAATTAGCTTTGATACTCTATTAATTAGACATTTTTGGCAAGCCTTCTAATCTACTTGTTTTAATGTCTCTATTCATGATGCAGGTTAATTGAATTAGATACCATTTAGGCCTTCTAGCTCTGGGATTTTAAACACTTCTATGGAAGGATCTTTTAATATTTTTAAATGTAAATAGGTCTCCAAAAGAGGAGAATAGATATTAATTTTCTACATATTTCTAGATACATGTATAAATCCACAATTCCAAAACTATGTGGTGAGCCATCTCAGAGAACCACAGTGAGGATTCTGGGGAACAGTTTAAATGCTTAGACGTAAGGAAGAGATAGTCAGTACCTGTTAGAAACTGTGAATACTTCCTTGGGCTATTTCACAATTTCAACCTTAGATACCTTTGCATACCTTTCAACAATGTCATATCTTTGCAAAGCTGAGTTTTCACAGGTTTCTGTAATAAAAAGCAAGTACCAATATAAAGCAAGAAAATCAGTGTGACATAGAAAATGAAAATGGTGGTATCCTGTCTGATTCCAGGATTTGAGAAGTCGTACAGGGCCCAAAAGGCACTATTACTATATCAGTAATTGTGATTATTTAAGAATAAAATAAAAATATTTTTTTTCTTTCATTTAACATAAATTATTTTCTGAAAACTCCACTAAGTTATTAGGATATACATGCTTACTAAGTTTTTGAAATTTTTTTTGTGTATGTTTTTTCTTTTGTTTTGTTTTGTTTAGTTTTTTTGAGGGCAGTGTCACTGGCCCTCATATGTGGGACCCAAACTGGGGCCGCTGGCTTCCCAAGCCAGCACTTAACCACTGCACCACTCGGCCAGCCCAAAGTTTTTGAAACTTAACAAATAAATGGAACTATTATGTCCTTTGGCCTAAGGTTTGCCATAAAAAGAAATTACTGAGATAGTAAAGGTACCATTCATTAAGGAAGCTTAAAAACAACTGGTGTAAATTATTTCAAATAGTTTGTCCATTTTCACACATAAAATGAGTACAGCGTTGTTTATAATAGCTATAGTTGCAGTCAAACTCATTCAACAGATAAAAATATTTATATTGAGAAAAAAATAAATATTTTTCTGCAGTTAGGTAGCTAGTTAATGGCAGGTTATTCATTCTAAATTGCCCACACTGATAGTACAAAGATAGACTTGTCATTCTTAAATCCTTTTGCAAAATACATATTTCTTTAGAAAGGTTAAATAGAAAAGAAACAGCAGCTGCTAAGCAATTTCCATAATTATGAAAATTAGATTTGCTCTCCACGCTCTTGGCGAATTCCCAATATGTCCAGCTTGTGGAAATAATTGGCCAGCTCTGCATGGAGAGGGGCACTGTTGATTTTTACAAAAGACTTGGAAACTAAACTTATGTGAATAAGGCATTTTTCTATGTACATATTATATTGTCCAATTTTTTTCCATTATCAAAATATTACCTACCTATTGAAATAAACAGAGAATGCAGAAATTATAAAAAAATGATTAAAAGCAGTTTAATAGTTTATCACTCCTATACATTAACATGTTGGAGTATACCGTTTAATTAGTCTTGCTTTCCTATTAATGGGTGCTTTAAACACTATTGCAATTGCATTTAATGTAAAATTGATTGTTATTCTATTCCTCACCATAAGCATTTTTTCATGTCATATATAATCTGGATGAAAATTATTTTAATTATGGCATGTTCCAATAAGCAAAAATATCATAAATTACTAAGCTTTTTTATCATTTAACAGTAACATTTTCTTTTCAGAAATTTCACTCTGATAAAGCACACTCATAACCAGTTAAACATAATGGGTACCTAGACATATTTAGTTGACTTTCCTGAATTTACACTAAACACATGAAAAAAATGCAAAAAAGGCATCACCTCAAAATATAAGAAAGAAGGAGAGGATGAAGTAGGAGATGACAATGAAAAAATATTTCAAGAAAATTTTGGAAACTGTAAGATGAATGGAGGATGTGCTTTATTTACGAGATTTGAAAAAGTCGAATTTTAAACTTACAGGGGCAACTTATTCTGGAGGCAGTTTGCAAATGTACTTTCTCAATAACCTACTCACCTCCCAAAAGCCCCACCTCCTGATACCACCACTTAGAGGCTAGGATTTCAGTATATAAATTTCATGGGAGCACAATTCACTCACTAGAAGCCAGTATAAACATATTTATTATAACTGTATTCATAAAATCCCATAATGTCCAAAATGTCCATCAACAGGTGAAAAGATAAACAAATTGTGACATATACATACCATAATAATATTCCTAATGAGGACCAAATTGTGGCATATGGCGTATGCCATGATGTGGATGAACCTCAAAAATGTATGTTATGCTAAAGAAGCCAGATGCCAAAAATATATGTGGGATTACATATATGTGGAAGCCTAGAAAATATATAATGTCAGCCAATCTTTGGCTGCCTGGGACCTCAGTTGGGGGAATCAGGAAAGAAGCAATGGTAATTGTTAACATGATGATAATGTTTTATATATTGATTATGGTGTCAGTCAGACAAGTATTATCTCAGACAAATTTATCTCAATTTGATGAATGAAACTTTTCAGATATATGTAACTTATTGTATCTAAATTAAACTTCAATAAAATAACTAAAAAATACTACAGGTAATAATGTTTTTTGGAGCTTTCTGACAATTTCCACTTGAACTTTCAGTATAGAGGGAAGGTGTTTTAGTAGCTTCAAGCCTTTCCCTTGGTGATGATGAGTCTCCCAGTGATCCAGAGAATCATGAGATGCTGTAATTTAGAATTGTAGATAATTCCATACATACTGGGCTTTGAAGATACTGCGTGACTAATTTTTCCGTATTTAAGCATTAGAATTTTCATATTAGGAAATGATTAATTGGGGAATAACTCATAACAATTCACATTTACATGGCACTTTAACGTTTATAAAATTATTTGAATTATATCATTGAATACTCACTATGGCTTTTATACTGAAGACAGATGCTTATACAGTTCTGTGTCTTGCCCAAAGACATTTTAGATGGCAAGAACTTGAACCCAGGTCTGACTGGGCCATGGCTGGGGATCATTCATCAAGTTAACTGTAATGTTTTGTTATTAAACCTTTTCCTCTCTTCTTGCCAACAACTGAGAAGTGATTTTTGTTCTAGAGTTTCTGAAATATTTGTGTTTGGGGGTCAAAAATAGAAGCTAGGGTTTCAGAAGACAGCTGTTCTCTAGCGTTTAATATTTGAAAACCTAGGGTCATTGAAGAGAAAAACACCAAAGTTTCTCTGTGTGGAGAGGATGGAGTTGAGCACCTAACAGTGAAACCTGACACTGCTGTTTAGTATTTAAAGCTCAACAGGCACACACGTGCATGGATGCATGTGTACATATGTGTGTGTGTGTGTGTGTGTGTGTATGCACAGGTTTTTGTGGATGTGTATATGGTGTGTGTGTGTGTGAGTGTGTGTGTGCGTGCGTGCACATGCTCTCTGAAGGATAAATGGTACTTGTGCAACTGTGAATTAAGTCAGTTTTAGTTCTTTTATTGTGTTCTTATCCTCTCCAGTAAAGTCACTTTTAATCACAATGGTGTAGAGTACTACCATGCTGGGTGATGCTCCCTCACTATTGCTGTCCAAGTTCCAGGTCTTGTTACAGAAAAAAACAAGTGAAATGGCTTGTTCATGATATTTTGCTTAAGTTTCATCTAAACTATGACATTTTACATATTTACTCCTTCCTTCCTTCCCTCTCTCTCCCTCTCTCTCCCCCTCTATCTCTCTCCCTCTCCCTCTCATTGCACTTTTTCTACATGCCATGCCTTATGCTCAAAGTTAGGAATCCAAAGGAAAAACATAAGTTCCTTCCCTACAGCAGCCCGCTCCCAGTTGGAGAGAGAGTCAGGTAAACAGTCATATGGGAAAACACACCAAGAGGAGAAAGCTATGGCTTTTTCCCATAGCTAACTCTCCCTCCGACGTCAGTGCAAATACTGCCACAGTGATTGCCAGAGGGAGAAGGATATTCTGAGCTGAGAGACAGTTATGTTATATAAGGTAATTAAAGGCACTGGGGTTTCTAGAATGTAAGGAAAAGTTTTCTGTGTTTTAACTATTGGGTAAATAGGTTCAATGGGAGATGAGAATAGAAACGATGAGTCAGAGCACTTAACTTTATTGTTGTGCTTTTTCTGTAGTCATTTTGATGCAAGGAATATGTCAAAAAGGTTTCAAACACAAAACTTTTAATTTTCAACTTTGTTTTTAACTGAGTTAAGATGGAAAACAAGCATCCTCCCCCATCACTAATTCTCACACTTTCCATGAATTCAAGAAATGGCAATCAGGACTGGAATATAAGGCAAAAAAATATCACATTCTTTGGTACAATACCTTTTCATATTTGAATATTTACTCAACATGTACTATTGAACATTTAAGGTTGCTGATGGTAAGTGCCAATTGGAGTCCAGGCCCCTCTTGTAGAAGCTGAAAACACTCTCTTTGGTGTAACTAAATGCCATTCTGTCCCGCAGAGGTACACTGTCCTGAACGATATCTGAAGGCTGTTCCATGCCCATCCATGCCTTGCAGCTGGGGGAGCCTACACCAGTGCTTTCCTAAGAGACGAGAGCAATAGCCATAGGATCGGTGAGATCATAGCCAGTGCTGTCAGAAAAGGGGTCAGACTGTAATGAGCATTTATGGGAAAATTCAGATACTAAATACAGATCCTCTAAAGAACACCATCAAATGAAATTTACTTTTAAATAAATCACCTAAAGTTTGTGTCAGACACAGAACACTTACAACAGGGAACTATTAAACACAATACAATTTTTATGAGTAGATGTGATTTATGTGGTTGTTAATACAGATAAGTTAAATTCAGACTCTGATCTGAGAAGGTGGTTGTTATAAATTGGGGGCTTGGAGTCAAATAGATCTGATTTTAATTAGTGGGTCTGCCTTTATATGGATGACCATTAGTAAGTAATTTAACTTCACTCAGTCTCAGTTACCATTGCCATAAAGGGAACAAATAGTACATAATATAAATAATCATTTTGAATACAGATTGAAAAGATGTAACTAAAAGCATAGTATTTGTTATACAGAGGATCAATGAAGACTAGCTGTTATCATCTTTACTAACATTTTAAATAGAATCACATGTTTCTAATAAACAATAGATTTTAGACAAGAGATGCCTGATTTCCAGCTTTAGCACAGCAGTTACTTAACATAAATGTATATGGAAATATTCAACAAACCATAAGTTATTTACAATATAAGATATGATAGTGTGTGATACATAGTCTTTTGTTCATTTGATTAATATTTACTTGACACCCACCATGTGCCACACACTTTTGTAAGACTCTAGGGAAATATCAATAAACAAGCAAATCAATCCCCGCCATGCAAGACAAGCGATTCTATTGGGAGGATGGAAAAGAAACAATTGAAATGTATTAGCTGCCCTTAAATTCTAGGAAAGAATACATGTGTATCAGAATTTTATAAGAAAACCAGAGAAGGTCTCTGAGAAGGAAAGCTTTGAGAAGAGACCTGAAGGCTGAAAACACAGGTGTGCAAACATCTGCAGAAGAACATTTCAGGATGAGCAAGTGCAGAGGCCTTGAGGCTGAGTTGTGTGTGAGGAAGACCAGGGGGACCAGAGTAATCAAAGTAACATAATGAACAAGGGAGCAAGTGACAGTCAAGGTGTTTGAAGAGTAAGGCAGGGCCTGATCATGTTAGGTCATGTAGGCTACTTAGATTTAATTTCAAGCTGGACAGTAATTCACTGGAAGAATTTAATCAGAGAAGCAACATGATCTATTTTTAAAAGATAACCATGGCTGCTGTGTGCAAGACTGATTAAAAGAACATGGTAACAAAAAGTAAGATGGCTTCTTAAGAGAGTTATTTCAATGGAGGCAAGACTCCGTGGTGGTTTGATTAAATTAGCATTGCTGAAGGTCGTGAGAAATGCTTAGGGTGGAATAAATGTAAATAACTGAGTAGATAAGGATCATTACTTATCAGTTATGATGGAAGCAAAGGAAATTGAAGAGTGACATAGATTAGAGGGCTACATAAATGTATACTATTTATAAAGGTGAAGAAGCATGTGAGGAGTAGGTTTGCGATAAAGATTTGATGTTTGTTTTGAATAATGAATTAGAAATACTAGACATACCAGTGAAGACAATGAGTTATGGACAAATTAGTTTGGAACTCATGGGACAAGTAAGAACTAGAGACACACAATTTGGGTGTCGACTGCACGTATTAACAGCCTTCGCAATGTGAGCAGTGGCTGCAATAGTCTGTGAAGCTAGAAAAGAGAAGCTTCAGCACTGAGGCCTGGGACCATTGAGAGGTCAGGGTGAAAATGAGCCAGAGAAGGACTGAAGCAGGAACTGCCAGCAAGGTAGCAGAAAAAAATTAGAGTGAGTTATTCCAGAATCTAAGAGAAGAAACCGGTCCAAACAGAAGGCAGTGATTCACTGTTTCAAAGGCTGTTGTGAGATCAAGTAAGATGAACAATAATTGTCGTCCATTAGATTTGGTGAGATGAAAGATGCCTGTGAGCTTGACACAGAGGAGTTCTAGTAGAATAGTGGAGTCAAAAACCTGATTGCAATGGTCTGACAAGAGGATAGAAGGCAAAGAAAAGGAAAGAGCCACCATGATAATTTATTCTAGGAGTACTGCTGAGAATAGGAGTGGTAGGTGAATAGGAATGCGGGCATCTACAGAAGCTTCTTTTTTTTTTCCACATAGGGATATTACCACCTAATTTAATATTACCACATATTACCACATTACCGCTGATGGGCAATTTATAGTATAGGGGGAAATCAGTGATTCAAGAGATAATTCCTATAAAGTATTCCTTGGGTAAGTAGGAAATTGTGGAACCCAGTGGACCTGTGAAGTGTTGGTATTAGATAGGAGCAGGGATAGTTTTTAATTTTATGTTTTTATTTAATAAGAGATAGGTAGAAAGTCTGCAAAAAATACAGGTACACTAATAAATTTAATAGTGAAATAGAGAGAAGATGGGAAATTGCACTTTGTTGCCTTATATTTTTAGTAAAATAAAAAATAAGAAGTGAGAAGTTGATTCTAATATGTCAAAGGTGAATAGCTTAAAGTTGCTGTCATAAAAAAAGGGAGAATTCATTGAAAAGAGAAATCTAGTGTCATTTCCACAAAGTATTATATGCTTACTTAAAATATAGTCAAATATATATATATATATATATATATATATATATATATATATATATATATATAGTTTCTTTGTCTGTTAAAAATTTTTTATTGGGGAATCCAGGAAGAGGAGCAGACAAATTGCTGTCCTTTTGTTCTTCAGTCTAGTCGCAGAGAACGTTGCTTCATTGGCCCATGTTGGTATCGTCATTGCGCTCTTCCCGGGTGAAGCAGTTGCTCACTGGCCATTGGATGGCTGCTCACGGCAGCTCATGGCAGCTCGCGAAGCTCACGCCCGCTGCCGTCCAGCTCCACTGCATCCTACGCCATCACCAGCGACTCACAGCAGCCCAGCTCCAGGTGGAGCTGTTGTTCACCATCTTACCTGTAGAGGGCACAGTGTCACTGGCCCTCATGTGGGATCTGAACCGGGGTCCTGATGCTCAGAGCTGGCATCCCAAGCCAACTCCTAACAAATATGTCACTCGGTCGGCTCTGTGGTCTAACATTTAAAGTAAGGACCCTCAGTAAGGTTGTAAATCCTTCTCTTTCTATGTTATAATCTGCTATTTGAGTGTGGAATGGAAACCAGCAGATTGCTACATTTTTGTGGGTTTTTGTTTTTGTTTGCATTGTATGATGAAGTTAGAGAAGGGTAAGTTTATAACAGGGACTACTGAATCTAAACTGGATAGAAAAGTAGGATACAAAGGGCTGTTGAAGAGTACAAAGTGGTGACAAGGGTGGATTAAAGGTAGCATTCTTTTTCTAGTGCAAAAAATGAAAAATGCAATCATGATACTTTTTTTCATGTACAGCGCCTCTTCTTTACATGTATGAAATTATATAAGTGATTTAGTTACTACAGAAAGTAAAATAATCTGTAACTTAAAACATCCTCATAAGTTGTATTTTCATATTTCAGATAATGGACTGACTTTACACATTTATATATTTTTTTTACTTCCAAGATTACGTGAAAATAATAATAAAGTTAGAAAAAAATGTCATAATCCAACATCAGCAAAGGAGTGCTTCTTACATAATTCTGGAAATGGAAAGTGGAAAGCAGGGAGTTAATTCATGGTGCAAAAGAAGTGTTGGAGTTACAAGGGTGCTGATATTGTGATGTGGGCAGACACCCAGACTGAAAAATGCAGGCAAGGCTCCTGAGACTGAGAATACTCAGGAGGTTATGTGGGGGAGAAGTGAGCTGTGAATAGGAGACACGGTTGTACATTCAGGAAAACCAAGTCCTCACCTCAGCTCTCTCTCCCACATTTATGCACAGGCTGGTCAGCAACAACTTTGCTCCCTATGGGTAGGTGGAAGGAATGAGGGAGGTCTCCAAACAACAACAAAAACGGAAACAAAAAACCTGAAACAATTATCTGGGAAGAGATAAGGCAACTTGTATGAATATTATCATTCACATACTTCAGGTTTCCCCAGGAGTAATGGCATGATAAAATTTCCTCATCTTAAAACAATGCCTGCCATTGGGAAAGCTTGCACCACATTTACAGAAACCACAACCAAACTTTCTATATTATTATTCTTGAACATTAATGAGGAATCCAAAGTAATTGTGAATAGGATGACAAAAAAGAAAGATTAAGAGTAAGAAGTTGACACCAAAACTGACCTACAGTTCAGGAAGCAGAAAAAGATATAAAGGTCCCTAGAGTGCAATTTCAAAGAATTCAAAAGATTGTACATACAAAGGGGAAAAAAAGAAAAGTCAAACAATCAGATAGTAAATGAAGGGCTCTAGAAATGTAATATATAATTCCCACAATAAAGAAATCCAATGTGGACTAGAAATAACATATATTTTTTAAATTGTTGAAAAAAGTCAAAACATGAATAATTTTAGAAGCACATTCGATCAATTTAGAAATAAATGCATGGTTTTGTAGAGAGTATCCAAAAAGAATGAAAAAAAAATCTCTTAGAGCTGGAGGGAAACCTAACTCTTCAAATTGAAAGTATTTGAGGCATTTTGAAGAGGAATGGAAATTTCGGAATACTAAGGATAAGGTAAGATCTTATCTTAAACACCTGAAGAGTAAAATCCATAGGTCACTTAGAAGGAACAGAATTCACAGTGATGATGGATTTCTTGTATCTCTAGATGCTCCAAGATACTGTGATGACAGGGAAAAGTGTCAAGCGAATAAGAGTAAAACACTCCCTAAGTCAGAATGCATCCACTTAGAGCCATTTGCATAACCTTATCTACACAATAAAGGTAGACAATGAAAAAAGACTTCTCTTTTCCCTGAGGTCACATTTCCATGTGAAGGAACATTATATTAAGGGAACTTCTGTCTTCCTATTCTTTACCTTTCTCCTCTCCAGAGGAATTAGTAGAGAAGGAATTGATTGGTAGAGAAGGAATTAAATCATTGTCCTTTTTCTTTCTTTCTCATTGAGTTCAGTCTACCTATGGAAGAAGCATGAGCTATGGTGTGCCATCAGTCATAAGATAAATTTACTTGTAAAATGTCTGCCCAAGTATGAGTTGCCCAGGACTGCCTGAGAATGGCTTGATATGGGTATCTAATTAAAAAGTTCATTGTTATATGCTATCTCAGCTAAAGCACCAAAGCAACACTCTGTAAGAGTGCCATTATAGATAATATTTAAAGTTCTATAAACTTCATGTAAAACAAAAGGTACAGAAGAAATGATATTTAAATGTAAGACACTACCTGCCTATCAAGAAAGTGAAAATGGGGGGGAGGGGTCATAATGTCTTCTTTGTTTTTTGCTAGTGTTAACTTGTAGATTTGTCCACCAATTAAGAAAGCCTAACCATTCTAGAATAGAATGGAAATAATTCAACATTAACAATGAAAACAGCATCTTTATAAAAAATTAGAAAGATGATTAATTGGTAACAACATCTATAATAATTCCATCCAGAAGAAATGGTTTGACAAAAAACTCTCAGAGACAGGAGTTGATTATGACTGGGAAATGGGTCATGGAAAGAAGTAAGAAGAAGCTGGCTACAGAAGTAAAAAGAGTAAGAAGAGTGTTATGCTGAATATTTTAATATTGCTATTCCATATATGAGCAAATGACAGAAAGGAAGTGGGCATGTCAGGCATTATACAGCTGTTCCAGAAAGAACAATAAAACGGACTTTTTTATCTCCACTCGGATGGATTTTTCACTGTTCCACAAAAGAACTATTACGTTTTGCCGGGAGTCAGAAAGACAGAGCATAATTAAAACTTCCAAGTGGGTACACTTACTTTTTATAAACTCTGGTCTTCAAATCTTACCTCCTTTATTCTGACTTTCAGTATTTTCCAACCACTAGGGCTTGAATTGAGCTGGACATATTTGCAGGGTTTGAGGAAATAGCCTATTGCACTGCCTGATTGATGGATGAAATAAACAGAAGGCAATTTGTTCTTTCCTTGGAGAGCCAGACAGTAGCCACCATAATGTGCAATTTAAGATGAGAGAGATGTCAGGGACAGGACAGTGGATGACGAGAGCTGACAACCTTCCCCATGGCAGGAGGGAGATTGTAAAAGCACTTACTGCCCATTTGCTATGACCAGAAAACCCATTTCGCTTCTGCCCTGGATGTGCATTTGTCCTTTTCAAATAAGATCGAATTACATATATTAATAATTATGCCTTGCATAAGTTTTTTCTTTTAGCTAATTTTTCTATGTTTAATGACTGGTACAGCATGATCTTTTTAACCTTGTATGCTACATTAAGCTATGAACTATTTTTCATACTGCATAGCTGGGCTACGTATTTTAGAGAAAGTAATTTGCTAACATTTATTAACAGGTAACTGTTCAGCACTTTCTAAGCCACTAAATGAATTAAATTATTTAATTATCACAATAATCTACCGAAGCTCTCAGGACTTAGTATTTAGTAAAGTATAGTGCTCTGTCTCTAGAGCTTGGGCGTTTGGCCACAAAATTGCACTAATTTTTAAATGTTTGCACTCAAAGAAAACTGTTTTTCTTTCAATTACAGCATGTGAAATTTTTAGATGGTGACAAAATTTGTTGGTAGCAGAGCCAGTAATAGAATCCTGGTCTCTTAATCCTAAATCAGTGGCTCTTTATTCTGTGTGATATCAATGTTTCCCTCATGGGTGCATGAGTTCACACACACACACACACACACACACACACACACACACACACGCACTCTGGCACGTACATTGACTGGAAATGTATCTTAGGCATGAAGCTTGATAAAATGTTATTATTTTTCCTTAAGAGAAACAATAGAATGCTTTGTGTTAATTAACTGGAGTATTTTGAAAACAAAGAGACAAACATGATTAATAACATTTGGGGAAAATGCCATTGTGGTTGGGAGAAATGCAACATAGAAAGTCACAAATCTCTTTTGATGGGCTTTATGAGTATGCTCAAACAAACATATGTGTGTACATATACAAACATAAAGGTACCCATGCAAAGCTTAGACATATGTATACAGAGCCCCCCAAATATGTGTGCATATATGTATATTCACTTATTTAATTAGTTCTACCCCCTCTTGCTGGAATGTGGGAACATATGTAAGGATGTCTTTGTGTATACGTGTGATTGTGTATATGTATACACAAGAGCAGTAGATTTCTGAGGAAGCATTCTCTTTAGAAACAGACATTTGTCCACGCCTAAGCCATGCACCAGGAGGGAGGAAAGAGAAGAGGTTTGTAATCAGAACACGAATGCAAGTCCTCATTATTGTATGAGAAAAAGAACTTACAAGGTGCTTATCAAATAAAAGGCCTCAGTTAATATATGTTAAATAACTGAAAACTTACACCAATGACACCTTTGCCAAAAGGTACTCACTGCTCATTGATTGCATGTCTCCAACCCTAGACTTTTGCTGACCTCCAATTCACTCATGGATTCACCTTTTAGAACTGTATAAATGATATAAATAAATCCCCCACATCTATAGGATCTATATTTATACATGATTTTAAAATAATAAATGGCAGAATCTTAAGGATGAAATGTTAAGCAGATTTTAGTAAGAGAGGATTTGGGTTTGATATGCCCCCTTAAAACCCCACAGAGTAATTGACTCTTCCCACTGATAAACAGAAGGCTGTAAAACTCTGTCCAGACTGACACATGTGCCTGGTCACAGGAATCTGGGAGCAGAAGGATGAGCCTGTTAGCCACTTCAGAAACCAGATCACACACGACTTCTAGACGGGATAGGTCACCGCTTAGGTTAGCCTCACTCCGTGCTGCTGCAAACTCGTTTGTCCTGCCCCACTGGCCTGCGAGATCTGTAGGTTGCGAGAAGTGAATGCGTATTACTGTGTTGGAGCCATTAGAAATCGTCCATATGGGTTCTATTTTGTTATAGCGTTAGTCTATTCTAACTTCGTGTGTGTATGTAAATTAACATAGGTAACATATAAATAACAATTATTAATAATGAATATGTAAATCACTATGTTCTATATACTTAAATTAATATATGTGTAAATTACCCTAGGTCCAGCATTTCCATTAATAAATACATTCCTAAGTCACGCTTTAGCATGTGACCACGTGGAAATTTTCCACCATGGTCCATAAATTCTTTAAATAATGTATAAATCCTGAAAATCATAAGCATGCCCCTTGAAGGGAAGATGTATATAATGCATTTGATACATTCATACAATGGTATGTGGAATTTTTATATGGAACACATCATTAAAAAGGAACGAACTAGAACTACTTAAGTCAGCATGGGTGGATCTCACAAACACAGAGTTGAAAACAAACACAAACCAACTGCAGAAGGGTAGCTACATTACATATCTTTACATTCTAAATTTTGAAACCAATAAGAATTCACATACAGAAATACATGCATGCGGGCCAGCTGAGTGGCGTGGTGGTTAAGCGCTGGCTTGGGAAGCCAGAAGCCCTGGTTTGGTTCCACATATGAAGGCCAGTGACACTGCCCTCAAAAAAAAAAAAGAAATACATGCATGCTAATGATATCACACATATAGTCAAATTTTAAGTACAATCAAAGGAATCATTTTTTAAAGTTCAGGTTAATTGTACTATGTGGGTAATAGTAAGGGGTTGGATGGGGGATGGCAGAGGTATTTTAATGGTTTCATGATGTTCTCTGTTTTAAAAAAGCATATTGGACACATGGACATTTGTTTTTTAATGCTTTTTATATCACAGAAACATTCCATAAAAACAATAAAATGACAGTATATGAAAAGTACATACCACAGTGTTAGTGGCACATAGTAACTTGCCAATAAAGATAATTTATTTTGTGAATTATACTCTATAAAAGTACAAGATTATGAGGTCATATCTGAGTGTAGTATGCACACAAAATAGCTCACTGGACAGAGATAAAGCTGTGTAATTAGAGACCAGGGTTCATCATGTTGCAGTAATGCACCCAGATACCTTGAACTTGCCTCTGTTAAACCAAGTGACAATTTGTAGCATATCCACCCCACCATGTCCTACATTATATTCACCTTTATGCTTTGCTTCTCTGGCTTTCTGGAGCATAGCCCTTGTAGCACTTTTCTGGTCACAGAGAACATTCACAGTAAAGGCTCATTGAATGAAATCATAAGCCAGTGAGTGAATTATTTTTTTCTAGCTAGATCTATTAATTTGAACAAGTTATGCCTTCCCTTTCAATGTTACTTTCCTGATCTCTAAAATTAACAGAATCCATGCCATGGTCTCCAAGATGCCACTAACATTTCAATTCATTGTTGTTTTACATTTCCAGGGATTTACTCTCCAAAGGAAATATCAGTTTCTTCCATTATAGAAACATTTCACTTTTTTTCCCTAAAGAACAGAATTTTTTTAATTGTACTGGAAGTAGAATCCTTCTTACCTAATATTACTAATTGCAGACACCACAATCGCACTGCCTATTCTTTATCTCACATTAGAAGAAAGGTCTAATGTTCATTACCAGATTCCCAAACAGGCAGTTTGCCACTGGTTTCAGAGGGGAATGTCTGCTTACTGTGTCAGCGGCATGACTGTTACTTGAAAAGTATTGTAGGGGTTGTGGGACGGTGAGATTCTGTGCAGTGAATTCACAGAGCCAGACAGCATCATTTAAGATCATATAACCAGGGCTCATTTTGCAGGAACATTTTTAAATGGTGTCAGCAGAGCTTTACTGGATTTCTAGAGTCAGCCAAGCTGCTTTCTGCATGGTTGTAAATCACTTAGCATTTTGCTGCCTCCATTTCTTTGTGAATTAAAATGAAAAACCTGTCCTTGACCTCCCATTTTCCTTTATGAACAATGTCAGGTTTATTCTCTGCAAAGTGGAGAAAATAATATGTCTCATACACTAGTTGTGAAGATTAAGAGAAATATTCTGTGGCAAACCCCTACCTTGCTTCTCCATAGTAGGTTGGGTCAATGGGATTACAGTCGTTATTGTTGTAAGCATTATTTTTAGATGGCTGGGATAGTCTACATGGCACCCATTTTCCTAGCACTGAATGGGCTGAAAATAAATTTGTGAACATTTGTTAAGAATCCCACTTTCCTAGGCAAACTCTGTAATCACACGTTGTCTTTATGGCGTGCGGTGGCACATACTTATTTACAGGTACCTCACAGACAGTAACTAGAGAAACCAATGATTCTCAATCATTTTATCCCAAATATTTTACATGCATGTATTCTATTATAACTCCTCAACACTGTTGTTTCAGACTCTCCATTTTACCCCTAAGGCTGAACAGGATTTCATATCCCCAACTTTGATTTAGCACATTTGGTTAAGCACTAGAAATACATAAGCCTCATGACACCCAAGAAGAAAAACCATAATTGTTATGGACTGAATGTTTGTACTCCCCCCCAAAAAAACTCTTGTATGCTGAAATCTAATCCTTAATGTGATGTTATTTGGAGCTGGTGCCTTTGGGAGGTGATTAGTTCGTGAGGATGGAGCTCTCTTAAATGGGAATATTGCCCTTAGAAGAGACCAGACAGCTAGCTCACTCTCTTTCTGCCATGTGAAGACGCAATGAGAAGTCAGCCATCTGTGATCCATCCAAGAACCTTCTCCAGAACCCAAACATACTGACAGCGTGAGCTCAGACGTTTAGCATCCAGAACTATGAAAAATAACTTCTGTTGTTGATAAGCCACCCCGTTTATAGTAATTTGTGAAAACAGCCTGAACTAAGTAAAACAAAGCTTAAACAGAAATCTACACAATTCTTTCCTTGTGTACATCATGTCCCCAGCATGTCTGAAATGACCTCTTGCTTCATGTGGGATTCTAGTGTATTTCTCTACAGTAGCTTCTCTGATCTGTGGCATGATACCTCGTTATGTCATTTGGTCATGCTTAGTTCATGTTCTGATTCCCCAGTTGACAAAGCAGTTCAAAAGTAAAATATATTCATAATCTTGAAAATTACATTATACCAAGAAATATCACAGCAAAGCACTAACTTTGTCAAATTTATTTCATATAACATCTATTTACTCTATTTCACAAAACATTTCTTAGTTGGATAAACTCAGCAAAAGAGATTGTTATGTTACCAAAATACAATTCCAATGTATCCCACAGGCTTCGGGGACACTGGATGAATCAAGGACTTAACAATCTTTTCACTGACTCCACTCTTACTTATTATATCAAAACCAAAGATGTTGGGCTCTCTACACCAAACATCTGGTCATAACCAGACCCGGCCTTCTATCTGCTTAGCCCGGGACTGACAGGAATTAAGAGAAATCTCCTTAAAAGAAAGCGAGTTGTGCCAGAAAAAAACTTTTAGTTGGGGTTTAAGTTAAAGCCATGAAGTTCCAAAAGGGGAATCACAGTATATCTCACGGATGAGGAGTTCTTCCCACCATGATTCACGGACCCGAGTAAATGTGCTACAGAGATTTCAATGGCCTCTCTAATTCTCCCCTAATTGTTTCTTTCACAATTAATGAGCATATACATAGAATGGAAACATAACTATAGGAGGATTCAGAAAGATTATATAGTCATTATAGAGATGTGCGTTAAAACTAAAAAACGTTAGTTATCGTTGAGGAATTATCCCTTTATTAGCTTTGTTTTGTCTAATTAGCCTTTTACAAAACTATTTTATTTGTAAGGATTATAGTGCAATTGATATAACAAATAAATATTTGTTGTCATTTCATTTAATATCATATAATTATCAATATCTTTTTAAAATTAAGGAGTAAGGGCTGGCCGAGTGGCGTGGTGGTTAAGCGCTAGTTTGGGAAGCCAACGGCCCCGGTTCGGGTCCCACATATGAGGGCCAGTGACACTGCCCTCAAAAAAATAAAAAATAAATAAATAAATAAAATTAAGGCATAGACACAGATACCTTTATATTCAAAGAAGCTGTGATTTTCAGTTTGGTTTTTGAATCTGGTCATCTTTTCACTTTTATTGCGTGTTTATTGTCAGAATGATAGTGAACATTCACAAAGATTATTTGATTTCTATTTTAAGTTATACCATCTTCAGGATCTAATTCCAAGACTAATGTGCTTTTGGTGGCCTTCTGGCTTAGAAAACTGGCCTTAGTGGTATTTCCCAGATCCCTCTGTCAATTCCTGTCCTCGGCTATTTGTGATATGTGGTTCCATTTCCTTTGTTCCCACATATGTGTCAGCAGAGTTTCCATGGACTTGCTAGAAAATATAATATATAATGTAAGTATTGCAAGTATATTAACTGGAATCCTCCAAGTTAACCTAATATAACAGGCATGTTTTCCATTGATGTCAAGAAACTGTACAGATCATTTTGTCATAGTTATGTTTATTCTCACATCAACTCTAAAATAAATTATAGACAAGTAGAATGTGTTAGGTTCTATGTTTTCACTATGAATTGAGTCAATAACAATATTATTTAAACTTACTTCAAACATTCCCAAACTTGCCGTCATTGCGAAACTTAGGAAGTGAAACATAGATCCCAAGGACCTCACGCAGACCAAGCATTTACATTTTTAGCACTCTGCAGAAATAATATTTCCATAATCATTTCCCTTAGAGCATTTAGAGAAGGGTCATTGGTTTTGGGATCAAAAAATGTGGATCTACTCTCCGTCTCTAGAGTTCACTAGTTGTGTAAATTCTGAAATATTAATAAGAGATGTATAATTACCTCAACTGTAAAATAATGATCAAAATATTTACTATGAATGATAATTTCCAGGATTATGGATAATTCCTCTACATAGCTCAGTTCCTGACTCAACCTATGGGTGCTGTTGCTGTGGTATTTTTAGTAATATTAGTACTGCTGCTAATAAGACCTAATGATGTTTTGAGAGGATAAAGTGCTGAAGTATATATGTTACCAGCCAAAATTTTATTTCAGAGTAAGGAAATACCATATTTATGTGGAGGGTTAGGCAGTCATCTTTCTTGAAAAGACTTTCAATAGACTTTGAAAGATGAATGAAATAGACTTTGAAAGGTACGAGGGAGGGCTTTCCAGTAAGCTGAATACGAGTAATGTGCTCGAAGGGAGGGATAAAAGAAAAACTTGGACTATGATTTGGGAAAAACAAGCAATCCATTATGTCTGAAGATATAATCCATATGTCTGAAGACAAAAAGAAATAATGCAAGTATTCCATTTACTGAACTATTGGCAGACTAGAAATTATGGGAAAGAATCTTATTTTAGATTCTTAGAAACAGCATCTTTTAAATGCACATATGAACCTAGAAAGTGAATTTAATGAAGATAGAAAAGGATTAGGAAGCTGAAGACTCTGTAATAAACTATGGGCTGCCTCAGGCATCTCCCAGTATCAAGTGTTAATGGAAGGGAGTATAGAGAGCACAGGCCTTGGGTCCAGTGTCTGTTTGAGAGTCATATTTCTTGGCTCATGTCTTAAGCTGTTTCTCAAAATGCTACACACGCAGTGAAAAATATGCCCGAGGATTAATTTCATTCTGTGAAAAATACAGCAAACAGTAGATGATTCTCTTTTAAGGATTGAATCTAGGTGAAGAAAACAACAAAAAAGGATCTTTTTTAAATTGTAATTATCAGGCTGTCCTTTACTAGTTCAGAATGTGAATCAGTCTATATCTCTATCTCTATCTCTCTGTATATATATATATATATATATATATATATATATATATATATATATATAATAATCAGATTATTGATGATCAGATTTGCTTACTGATCAGATTAATAAAGATAATATCTTCCCCAATAACTAAGGTTGGGCAGGCTCATTATCACTTTTAGAAGACTGGGTTTTCCTAAAGTCAGGGTTACTCATCTGTACGAACCCACTGTGCA
This sequence comes from Aselliscus stoliczkanus, assembly GCA_033961575.1. Lineage (NCBI taxonomy): Eukaryota > Metazoa > Chordata > Mammalia > Chiroptera > Hipposideridae > Aselliscus > Aselliscus stoliczkanus. The sequence continues at coordinate 36,056,403 of CM066730.1, read as the reverse complement.
CACAGCTTATACCTGGACCTACCTCTGCAGCACCCTGTGGGGTCTGAGACAGCAAAGGCACATCTTGTGAATGTGAAGCTCATTCTGCCAGCCCACAGAGCCATGAGTGATAAAGTCCTTTGTCTCTGATTCAAGAGTCTCATGTCTCCTGCCAGCATCTATGGAATTGAAGCTTATGTGTAACTGTTACCTTCAAGGAGGGTAAAATCTCACATCCTTGGCAGTTCTTAGTGGTGGTATTTGCTTCACAACTCATATGTTAGTCGACTTTAGAAGAAGTGACTTTGTTTTTCTAAACTTGTGCTTCCTAATTTGCATAATTTGTGATTTGGACTGTCCATAAGCTCGCTCTCAATGCTGGTATTTTAAGGTTTAAGTATTCTAATCATATGAGTACTAACTCTCAGGACCACAACATGGCTGTAGTTCTGCCCACACAATGTAACTGATTATTTACTGTACTTCAGGTGCCACTGTCAATTAATTGAGTGTGGCTGTCACAACCAAAGGTACTTAAGAAGTAACTGTCTGCAAATAAAGGACCTGAAAATCAATTCAGTCTAGGGTCAACAGAAAAAGACAGTTTACTTTGTAAGTAGAGATCATATTAATTCCCCAGACACCTGATAAATAGTGTTATCTTTGGCCAAAGTAGATGACCTCACATAGTATATTCACAGGCTGACATTTTGTCTCTATCCAGAATTAGTCAGCATAGGGAATAGGGTCAGTGGTATAGAAACAGCTATATACGACGTCAGAGGTGTAACATATTGTGGGGTTATCACTGCAAGGTGTGTAAATGTCTATTATATTGCTTTGTATACCTGAAACTAATAAAAAATTAAAATAAAATAAAGAATTAGAAAACATGCCACATTTTAATGAAATTTAGTTCTGTGAGATTTTCCAAGAGGATTGCAGCAAGCAGTAGAATGTAGGAACCTTCTTTGATGAAGCGAGTAAGAATTAAGGGAAGAAAACAGAGGATAGAGATTTTTTTCATGCAGCCTTATTTCCATGAAAGTGACTGTGATCTAATAGCAAGTTCTTTTCTTGTTTGTTATATTAATCAACTATATATCAATTCATTTTTGCAAAGAAATGACTATAATTTTTAAACACAAAATACTAGTACTTACAAAATACTTTAAAACCCACTATAAACTTTAATGTAAACTGAACCTTATAAAGTAGTCATTCTCACTGACAATAAGTGATACTAAATAAGAAGGCCAAACTTCACATTTCTAACACATGAGGTTTCTAACAAACACATTTGGGCTCCTTACCTGGAATACCTTATTGTTAGACCATTTTCCTATTATAGGATATTTTAATTCCTTGATTGCCTCTTGGTTTTCCCTTTATCCAGAATATTCCCAGAATACGGCATATCCTGAAGGTGTAGAAATTGGAGCTTTGTAATTTTGAAGTTATTTTGTCTTCTGCATATCTTAAATAAGGAGGGGTTCAGTAAATTAAAATTAAAACAAAACAAAACCTCTCTAGATACTAAGAGTAAAGGAAACTGGTTTCTTCCTCCAGCTGTGCGTTTGCTGAGGGACTGTTCCTAAGCTTCGCCTGACAACAGGATAATTACAAAAGAATTACAACTAGCGGTGTCCCATATAGATTCCCTCCAGAAAAGTCTTAAAATAACCTGGAAATGAAAACATCATTCTACACATGATATTATTAAGACTATTTTCCTGACTGAACTTTGTTTGAATGCAACAGGAGAATGTGTTCATATGGAGAAAAAGCAAACATTATACAGTGTAAGATCTTGTTAATCATATGAACACCTGTGGAAAAGGAAAGCATCCTGGACCTCAGGACCTACTTTTTTCCTGAAGAATTACTATTAACTTACTATTCTAGGAACCAGGTTTTTAAGGTAGTCCCATTCTTCTCACAGAGAAAAACTATAACTGCAATCTAATCAGTCTTTTTTTTAAGTTATTATCTTTGATGCACCTAACACTTCTCTATGTCCCTTATAGTAGAAAGAGTGATGGAAAAGAAGTCAGATAACCTACTGACTGTACCTGCCAGTAGCAGGTTTAAGACATTAAACACACCACCTAATATCTGTGAGCTTTGCATTTTTCATCTGCAGTATTGGTCATTAACACCATTCAATAATATACTTATTAGAAATCCTGGAAAGCTGTAAGACACTTCAGAATTTTGTTTTAATATGTTATTTTATAGTAATTATAAATTATATATAATAATTAGATGAATTATTAAATGTTATATATGATACATATTCATTATAAGGAATTGTTATTCCCTGAGTGCCTATAATTTAAAAAAAAAGAAGTCAGTAGGTGAAAGCAGAGTTTAAACGTTTCTGTTGCATGAAGGACCCTTTTATATCTTTTGAATCACAGATCCTAAAAGACAGGTATCTCTAAACTCTTGTTGAATGTTACCAGATGCTAAAGAAGAACTGATTTCCATCTTCCATAAAATGCTGATTAGCATAGATCATGAACTTGGTTTTGCTTTTGTGTAATTTTGATTTATGTTTCTGGCCATTATCCATATTATATTATTTATCCATATTATATATTTTTTTACAAATTATTATTAATTTTAAATAATTGATTTATTTTTGTTACCATTGACATGCAATATTATATTAGTTTCAGGTGTACAACATCGTCATTAAACATTTATGTAGTTTACATATTGTTTTTTAATTCATGTCCACTACTGGCAATGTAACCTAAGAAATTACCTGATACACCTGAAACTATTAAAAAATAAATAAATAAAACCAAAAAAAAAAAAAGAAAGAAAGAAATTACCTGAAACACAAACAAAGGGGTTCTTTAATTATTTTGCACAAGTAACGCATACATATATTTACCTTAGCAATATTCAGAATAGTAAATAATTGTAGGGAAAACCTAAATTCACCATAACAGTTAGAAAATTCAATAAATTATGATACATTCTTCTCTTGGAATATTGTGCATCCAATATAACATTGATTATGAGGACTTTCTAATGACATAAAGGACCACTAATGGCATTATTTAAGTCAAAGCGTGACACAAAATTACAGGATCCAATGATAATGAAGTCTGTCTAGTGTTTAGGACTATAGGTGTTGAATAGATAAATCTGAATTTGAATTTGAATTCTACAGATGCCCAGTTATATCATTAAGAAGAAGTTAATATCTCTGGTCCTATTAGCCTCATATGTAAAATGGAAATAATGATACTTTCTTCAAAGGGATTCTTGTAAGAATTGTAAAAGGGAGAAAATACTCAAAATACCTATCTCCATGCCTGGTTTAAAAGCAATTATTTAAATAAGTGTTAATCATTTTCAGTATAACCACTGTCATTATGTTGAGTACCATAAAAAAAAAAGCAGAATAAGAGAGAGAAAGCTAACCCTTTATATATATATATATATATATATATATATATATATATATATATATATAAAATCAATAAGCAAGAAACATTTGTGTAAATGTTATTTAGAAGCACAGCTAAAATACACAGATAAATAGTGAAAACATTGAAAGCTGTTGCTCTCAGGGGACAAGAATTGTCAGTAAGAGGAGGTGGGTCAGATTATTGCTGTTGTTTTTATCAGCCTTATAGTTCAATTTGTATCAAATTGCACTAGTATCACATTGATAACAATGAAAAATTATATTTAAAAAGCGAAGTGCATTAGATGGGGAAATTGAACAATGTACTCAGTTTCTTAATTCATGAATACAGTTGTTCGGTCTGGATTTAGCAAATGAAAGCAGCTTGGTACTATTTGATGTTTGATACTCTTGAATTTTCTGGAAAGAAAACCTAATTGAATCAACTTCCATTTCTTTATTATTAAAAAAAATCTATATCTATATCAATCTATACCTATATCTGTATCTATATCTATATCTATATCTAAATCTATATCTATATCTATGTCTATATCATTTCTCCCTTTCACTCTTTCATCTTCTCCAATACCTCCACGTGTGAACCATCAATTAGCAAGTTAGAGTACCCCCTGCCATGCAAGCCTGGGAACTCGTGCATGCTTAAAATATCAATAATACTATTTCATGTTTTAAAACTTTTAAAAAATATTTCTATATTAAGTTTTTAAAGTTATCAGTATTGACAAATATAGACTCAGTTTAGAAACTAAACCAAAGTGTTTTATCAGTATTGGTGGTAGTAATATGCATATGAGCAATAGGGGGTTTTGTTTGTTTGTTTGTTTTGTACTCTTTGTTATCCAAAGTTTTCAAAATGGGCACCACCCTTGCTATGTCTTTCTTCATTTGCCATGGACACCTCCCTGAAGCCATGAGGCCAGGATGAGGAAGGTGAGGTCATGCCTTAGATCATGGAATGGGACTTAGAGAAGACAGTCATAAAGCCCAGTGCCTTCTCTTCAGCTTTAATGATATAGTTACAATCTCACCAGCCAAAGGTTGTATAAGGAGGCGTTCTGCACCAACAGAAACCATAGCGATAGCCTGCTGGCATTAGTTGAGTCTCTTCACACTGAGGGCTGCTCACTTTCACAACCATTCATTAGAGGCCTGGCCAAGTCAGTATCTTCATTAACTGTCTCTTTACTGAACAGGAAAAATGAACGAAGCCCTTTAATCTGACGTTAATAAATTGCCACCATTTGGGGAAGTATTCAGATGTATAAAGTGTTGAGGTTCATCATTGAAATGATATTTGATGACTTGGGTTTTTTCTGGCTCATTTAAAGATATAATTTTCATAGGGCTTGATCCTTGATGGTGGGTGATCATGGGTACTCTGGCCAAATCACAGGGTAAGTTTAAGCAGGATTCGGTGGGACCACGGTGCAAACTGAGAGAATATGAAAGCTGTAGCTAGCCCTGAGGAACATCTGGGAAAGTTTTTTCAAACTTCAAAAAAATTAATCTTGATTTTTCTTTAAAGAAAAGTATAATTAACATAGGCAAGTCTAGTGGCTCCGATCATCTTATTTTACAGATGGGAAAATTGAAGACAGAAAAGAAGAAGCGAGAGAGTTACTAAATTCTCCCTTCAGATTGCATTCAGATTGAATCATAGTCCATCAGGAAGGATGACTTGCCTCTCGAGTCCTCTTGTAGCATTTAGAAATGCTTTCTTTATAAGTAAATAGGTACAAAGTACAGAGAATTATAGCTTTTATTTTGTATTTCTGTATAAAGTGGTATGAAAATATATGTGGTGTGGATATGATTTAGATGAGGATTAGAGACAGATGTTTTTGTGAATGAGATGGTACTTGAGGTGGGCTTTGAAAGAAGAGTGTACATTGCATCAAGATGTGTTCTTTCATTTTGCTTCTTTCATTTCAACAAGACTGTGACCTTTTTGAGGAAAGAGCCTAGGATTTTTTCATATAGGTATATACAGTGCTTGAACGATTTCTGAACAGAGTGTATGTGTAAATATAGTTTGTATGTCTCAATTCAAGTTGAATTTGAATTCACACATTGAAAAATCTAAACATTAGTTAGAAACATCCTATGTGTTTGGCTTCAGAAATATCCCATTTTATTCTCATAATATTTATTAGCTGCTAGAAGAATTTTGACCTTGCTGTGGCTATTTTTGATACATGGTTTTGTTAGGAATATCTGTCACATCTTTCTAATATATTCCCTTTTTCTATAATGTGTTATCATGCTTTACAGGAGTCATATATTTGTATACTATAAATTAACATTTGATGGACATTGGCACTGTTATGAAAGCTAACGTACTACAATATTGTGTGTTTTAATTTTTTTGCAATAGGATACAGTGTATTTTGTTTACCTGTTCAGAAAAGAGTAAATAGATATTCAGCTAGTTCAGATATTTATATGGCATAAGAAAATATAGGGATAATTCCAAAATGTAGGGAGATGATTTAAAAAAATCAATGGACAGATTGAAAGTATGTATATTACAAAAGTAATTTGTGAAAATAAAAAAAGAAAAGTGCACGGCAGGAGTTTTAACAGCACTGAAGTCATAGGGAATGTCTATGTAAAGATCCAGAAGAAGCACTTTAATTATTACTGATTTCCTTGAAAAAGTAAGACAGTCAGCCATTTGTCTGTTCATTCACTCATTCATCAAACATAGACGAAGAGTCTACGCTAGGCCAGAAAGAGTTGTGCAAGCATCAGAGGTGGCCAGGACCTTTCATGATACCTTTCTCATATCCCCACAGATAAAGTTACTATCATTTATACACTTCAGGCCAGAGTACTAAAGTTTACGTCTATTCTTGTGTCATCTTCCCGTTTTCTCTTGCAAGTCACAATCTTAAGGGTCTGCCGCTGGGCTGGCCAAGTGTCATGGTGGTTATGTGCTGGCTTGGGAAGCCAACGGCCCCGGTTCGGTCCCACATGTGAGGGCCAGTGACACTGCCCTAAAAAAAAAAAGAGTCTGCCACTGCCGTCACTATTGTATTCCTTAAACAGTGAAAGTAATTGAAATGGTATCATCCATTCCTTGAGTACTCAATAATTTTTTGCTATGTATCAGCCAGACACTAATTCATTTTTCAAAAATATACTCCAATAAATTAATTAAAAAAAAAAACTTGATCATGCTATATAAGCAACTATGTGCCAGAAATTCCGACCAGATACAAGCAAAACAAAAATGAATGACACCATTATTGTCCATAAGAGTTTCAGAGACTAATGGATGGGGCAGGATGCAGACATATAAACATAAAATTTCCAAGAAAAAAATTGCTATCTATGTTAATAGAGGTAAGGACTGGTAAAAAGGCAGAGACTGAGTTTCACTAGGATTTTAGGCACTGAGAGTAACTGACTTAAAACTTAAATTCAAGCAGCAGTCCTTCTAGACAAAGGAAGCATGGCTGGTGATGAGAATCCAAGGCCCTAAACATTTTCTGAGGATGGTGTTAAAGGGTTTCCAGAACCTGACTTCACATAATGCTTCAGCCTCATGTCACTTCTTCCTTGCCACACACCCTGCCCTTTAGTCCTGAGAATTACCAGAATTCTTCAAACATTCCATTGCCTTTCAAAATCTTTTATACTCTCACTGTCTCATTGCCCATTAATGCCTCACATGCAATTACCTTGAAGAAAGTTTATTCTCCTGCCACTGCTCATTTCCGATGTGTCCATATTAGTGAGAAATTCAGTACTAACTCCTCAAGCATGCACATAAACACACACACTACATACTTCTATAGAATAAACATAAGAATTAAAATCCTCTATTCATAAGAAGCTATATTTTGCCCATTACCTATTAAGTCCTATAGCATTATAATAGAAGCACATTTACTTTTATTAAAAGCGTAATTGGGAAAAACAAAATAAAACTCTGTTGCAAAAATGCAGGGGTTTCAGTTTCCTCTCTGATTTTCTTTAAGAGCTACTACAAAAAAAACTATAGAAAAATCAATGTACATTTCTTTTTGCTGAAAATGCCACAGAAGCTCAACATAAACAATTATACTTTGTGTCTTTATGTTACAGTACAAATAATATTATTAACCTTACCCAACATTACCCAGAGACTGCAGATGAGATAAGAAATTTCAAAATCAATCAATTCTATGATTATCCCAGACTTTTATATGAATAAATCTAAGACATTAAATATGGCAACTTAAACACATATATTTATACATCTAAAATATACCAAGTTAAATCACCTCTGGCTTATTAGTTCCAGGAGTGCTTTTGCCAATTGTTTGGGACTTTCTATATAGGCAGTCATGTTTTCCATGAACAAAGACAGTTTCAGTATTTTCTTTTCAACCCTTATACCCTTTTTTTTCTTTTCTTACTGCACTAGCTGCTAATTCCAGGGTGATGTTGAGTAGGAGTAGTGAGAGGGAGCAGCTTTGCCTTGTTCTCATTCTCAGGGAGAAAGCACTTAATTTTTCATCATTGATTATGATGGCTGTTGTACGAGTCTTGTACATGATCTTTATTAAAGTGAGGAATATTCCCTCTATTCCTAATTTACTGAGATTTTTTCCTTGTGTGTGTGATGGATTTTTAATTGTGTGAAATGCCAATTATGCATTTTTATATAATTATATGATTTTTCTATCTCTTTAGCCCATTCACCTGGTTGATTATATTGATCGAGTTTCAAATGGCAAACTACCTTTGTATATCTGAAATAAATCTCAGTAGGTCATGGTGTATAATTCTTTTTTATTATGTTGTTGTATAATGTATGTTTTTTTATGTTGTATAATTTTATGTTGTTGAATTTCATTAGTAGGTATTTTGTTGGAGCATACAACTTTTTCACTTTATTATTACTATATTGAAAATGTAGGAATTAAAAAAAGGTTGACCTATGTAAGCTTATTTTGATAAAGAATAAGCTAATTAATAGTAATAATTACATCTTGTATTTGTTGAGAACTATTTATTTGTCAAGCATTATGCTTAAAAGCTTCAAAAGCATTATCTTGTCACATAACTTTCAGTTTAGATATGTTTTATTCATATTTTATAGATCAAGGATATGCTATTTAAATAATTGAGTGACATGATCTATATGACCAAGTTAGTATCCCAAACCAAATGTTGTTGATTCCTAAATCATGGTCTTTTTGTTCTACTATATTATCTGATATGTTCAGCATGTAACCTTCACAGTTTAATTTGGTAGCCTCTGGAAATCCTACGCTTACGCAACTTGGTTTGGGTAATCATGATTTTACAAAGTTCTACAATTCTAAAAATCAGGCAAACACTATGGGGTGCAGTGCATAACAATTTATGATAGCTCATATTAATTATATAACTTAGAATGCAAATGAGCTACTCACTGAAAGGCCATGAAGGATGAGTAAGCTTTTAGGAGGCTAAACTCTAATAGAGACTGTTTTTAGTGGGTCACAGCCTAGAGTCAGAAAAAAAAAAAAAGGCAAAACTTATTAGTTTCTTCTGTCTTGTGTGCAAGTGGAGATATAAGAGACTTAACTGAAAGACATGGTTGGAAGAAACAGGAAAGAGGTAAATAGCCTTTAATACAATGTTACAGGGTTTTTTTGTTATTTGTTTTTTGTTTTGTTTTTTCATTTTTCTCAGCAATGGGAAGCTACTAATATTTCTGTGACAGAGCTGTGACAATATGTGAAAAGAATCATCTGTACTACTTAACAGGAGTCACAAAGTCAAACTCCCACAGGTCCCAGGAGGTGCCACAAATTTATAAAGCAGGTCTGAGGAATATAATAAGCTTTGGTGTCAGAAGGACAATAACTGTGACAGGGACCGTGGAAAATAAGAAATCTACGTTCTATCAAACAAGGGCAGGGACTCTCACGGCTTTAAACAAGTGCAGGTCCAGTGATGCCAGCCAGCCCTCTTACTTAAGAGATTAGCCATCTGAACAACAAGGTGGGATTATGTGATTTTTATATATTGACAGTAAATCCAAACAAAATTCAAGCACATAGATCTGTGGTCAGGAATGGATACATGAATGCCCAATTTTGGAAATTTTTGTTATACATTGATAATATGCCAGAAGAATGTTTAATGCCCATAAAAATAATACTCTATTAACAAGATAAAATGACAGTTAATATTTATGTAATTTTTAAAGTTATGAAGCAGTTTCTGTATATTATTCTCTTTCATTCTCCAACATTTTTATATATATACACACATAAACACACATATACATGCACATTATATATAAATATATTTTTATATACACTCATATATACTTATATACATACTTAAAATAAATATTATAAATGAATATATTTGTGTATATATTCATTATATATGCATATACATGCTTCTCTCTCCCTCTCTCTCTCTCTCACATACTCTCTCACTTTTCTTTCTTCTTTTTTTCTGTAAGGTGTTACTTGCCTAATGAATAATCTGAGTGGGCAACCATCTTTTCTTACAATCACATCTATTATAATCATGAATGTTAATGAGCATTTTTAATTAAATCAGGCAAACTTCAAATAACATGAAATTTGAAAAGTGGTTTAAAGACATTTTCTACTTAAATGAAGTTTTTAAATTTTTAAAAATTTTGTGGCATATAAACTAGAAAAATTTGAGCAACAAAATAAATTAAAAATAACATTGAATTATAACCCAAAGAATAAAATGAGTATCTTCATGTCCATATTGATACAAATGATAAAGAAATGGAAGAGAATGGACACATTTTGCTACAGAAGAATTCCAATTGAGAAATGTGTTAAGGAGGTTTCTCATAAAGATGGCAGAGTAGGAGTTACATGTGCTCATTGAATACGTGCTCTTTGTAAAAACTGTTTAACAGTATAAAAAAAATAAAAGTATAAAAACAAAGAATTGTGTTAAAGAATGAATAAGGGAAAGAGAAAATTGCTATTTAAATACTACAGTATAACAGTGCAGTATTTAAATAGGCAACATCCACCAATAGATGCTAATATTGATGGGCAGAAATTTAAGGAGAAATAGGATGTTTGTATTGTTTTGTCATATCTCCCTCAAATTCAATATTTTTTTAATTACAAAAGAAAAAATATAAGTTTACAGTGGAGAAACCTGGCAGACGCCAGCTTAATAAAGTGATTAAGGGTATCATCAGCAATTATAGAGCATATTCACATCAAGTACCTCCGATACAGTGTCTGGAGAAAATGCCCAGAGAAAGTTTTCTGTGGTATCCTTCCTAATATGTAACTCAATCTAATCAAGAGAAAACACCAGCCGAAATCAGTTCAGAAACATTTTAGAAAGTAACTGACTAATGCATTTCATAAGTTCTGAATATCATGAAAGGCCAGAAGAGATGAACTGACAGATGAGAGATGAAGCAGACATAACTAAAGATAGTGTGGGACAGAGATCAGGAAAAGAACACGACTGGAGAAAGGTATGACGTCTGAATAGGCTTGTGGAGGTAATAGTTTTATACCAATGCTATTTTTAAATTTTTGTAATTTTACTCTGAGGAAGCTGGCTTAAGGGTATCAGAGTACTTTACTATTCTTCTGTAACCAAAAATTATCTCAAAATAAATTAAAATACAAAATTAAAATATATCAACTTTGCACACACACACACACACACACACACACACACACACACACACACACCTTTAGGTATACATTGCAAATGACTGAAATTTAAATCACATAGCTAAAGTTTTCTTTTTTTTTATTTTTATTGACTTTATTAGGGTGATATTGGTTAGTAAAATTACATACGGTTCAACTGTACATTTCTATAATAAGTAATCTATATATTGCATTGTGTGTTCACCATCCATTGTGAGTTCGCCTCCCATCACCATATGTTTGACCCCTTCTCCCTCTTCTACCACCCTCCTTATTCTCTGGTAACCACTAAATTGTTGTCTATGTCTATGAGTTTTTGTTTGCTTGTCTTGTTCTTTTGTTGCTTTCAGTTTTATATCCCACCTATGCATGAAATCATATGGTTCTTGACTTTTTCTGACTGACTTATTTCACTTAGCATAATACTCTCAAGATCCATCCACATTAAAATGACAGTATTTCATCTTTTCTTATGGCTGAGTAGTATTCTATTGTATATATATATGACATCTTTGTCTAATCATCTATCAAAGGAAATGTTGGTTGTTTCCATGTCTTGGCCACTGTGAATAATGCTGCAATGGGCATAGTGGTACATATATCTTTATGGATAAATGTGTTCAGATTCTTTGGGTAGATACCCAGGAGAGGGAATGCTGGGTTGTATGGTAACTCTATTCTTAATTTTTGGGGAAACCTCTGTTTTCCATAGTGGCTGTACCAATTTGCATTTTCACCACACCTACAGTTTCCAATCCAACATTCATTTTCAGATAGAGTCTGAAAGTGATTGAGATACTAACTCTTTCAACTCTACTAACCACCCTCAGCTTCCATTTGTGAGATTTCCCCCCACAAAGCAGTGATCAGTGTTTCTTGAAATTTAGTATACATGAGAATCATCTGTAGAGACTGAAAATTTTCCAATTCTTGGGCCATCCCTAGAGATTTCTGAGGTCGAGGAAACTTAATTTTTAACAAGAGAAATGGGCAATGCTGAGGCAGGCATTCCACAACTACATTTTAAGGGATATTGACATAAATCTAATTATAGGACTGGCTGTACCCAATAAATATACTTATGAGTGAATTTGTGACCCAGTGAACACAGGGTAGCTATGCACCCATAATGCCTGCAATGACTTTATTCAACAGCAACCTAATTGAGGGGATTCTAACCCTTAAGGGACTTAAGAATCACCTGTGCTGCTGTTACAAATGAAGACCCTGACTATAACCCCATGTTTCTGACTCCTGTGTGCATGTCCATGTCCATGTCCCCGTGAGTGACCATGTCTCTAGTAAGCATTCTAGACAAGCCAGGTACAGGTGTTTCTTGGACCAAACTATGAAAATGATATTAGAAGCACCCATCTGTAGGTACTAATATCTAAGATACTATTAGAGCAAGTGAAGGGGTTTATAAATTGACTTACAAATACAATTCAATTCAGTGCTATGTATTTCTGTCATTATAAAAGAATATATACATATATTCACATATTATGCATATTGTCACTGCATTTTTCCATTAAATATAAAATATATATCTCAATCAGAATTAACCAGATTTTATATTTTTTTATTTTAAACAATTTGTGTACTCTTGTGAATAATTCACACACACACACACACACACAAAGGTTGCCCAAAAAATGTATACACATTTTAAGAAAGGAAAACTGTATCATCAGCATCCAAACACTTCTGATTATGGGAAACAACTGCTTGAGCAATGTTGTCCTAAATGTCCACTGTCCACTTGTATACATTTTTTTGGAACCCCCAGTGTATGTATGTGTGTGTATATATATATATATATATATATATATATATATATATATATATATTTACATTTATATTTATATTTATATCCATGTGCTTTTCAAATTATGTTAATGTGCACTTAATAGTCAAGATGAAAATCTCTCAGTGGCAGTACAATATAATGGACAAGGACATGGGACATGGGCTCTGGACCAATAGTCCAAGTTTTGAATTCTGTGACTTTAAGCAAATTACTTCAATTTTCTCTGCCTCAATCTCTTCATCTGTTGAATATGATTAATAATTATATTCACTCATATAATTTCTTTGAGGATCAATTTAGTTAATACCAAATCTCATCAAATCTAAGACACCATCAATTGTAAGATAAAACACTATGTTTTATACTACTAAGAATGAAAATATCATTGTGCTGAAAATATTTATAAAAAGATGCATTCAATTTTAGGAGATACATGACTTGATTGATGTTGAGATGTGAAAAAAAAAGTGTATCTTAGAATTGATGACATGCATTATATAAATAGCAATAGGATAGTTCTAGAACGATTTGCTATTAATAGGTCAAATGTTTTTGCCAACTGACAAATGAGGAAACTTTGATAAAAAAGGAATAAAATAATTTGCTGAAGGTCAGCAGCCAATCTGGTTTAGGAATATAATTAAAGAGTCCTGATTGCCTCATTGGCTTAATTTCCAATTTACCATACTTCAAAATATGGATTATTTATAGTAGAAATAACAAAAAGTATGTCCCCTGTTTGACAGAACATATGCTGATTTTCATAGTAAAACATTTAATTTATAGAATTTATTCTAAATTAATTGCATTTTGTTTTACAAATGCAATTTAGTTGATATACTGAAATTAAACCCTTTTCCTCAATGCAGCTTTTTAAAAATGAGACTAAAATAATTGTATTTAGTTTGAAAATGTGAATACATAAAAATAATGTATCTGAACTTAAATTATTTGGAATAAAATTGACAATGTAAAACTCAAAAATATACATACACAAAACACCATCCTAACTTATATCTTGATATTTACCAATGGGGAAACACAGATGCATAGAGAAGTTATACCACTCACTGATTATTCAAATAAAATTTGGAATTAACGTGTGTGTGTGTGTGTGTGTGTGTGTGTGTGTGTGTGACCTTGAATATATCACTATCATTGTCCCTGCTTTGGGCATCTAAGAACTATCCCAGCTACATTCCATCTACCCCTCAGGATCCAAACTGATTTTGCTAAATATCTCTGTTTTGTTCGATCATTTAGATATATTTTCTGGTCCTCAAAATATGAGAATAAAATACTACCTAGTTTTCTGGCCAACTCAGTTGTATGAGTGCATAATTTTATTAGAAATTGTATTCCACTGATACAATGAGAGAGAAATCCTGCCATATCCTGTCATCATTCAGGGGCAAGTCTTGCTTGAGCTGGTTTACAGTCATTTAGCTTTGCATTAGTATGTTAGACAACTTATTGAGCATAAGAGCTATTTGATGAGGCAAGCTATTAAAACGGATTCTGCCAAAGATAAAGAATAGGGGAAGACTCATTTATTTTAATTTTTGTTTCCATTTCCAATTGCTGAGACAAGCCTGTTAACACTTTGATCAGCCAATGTAGGAGCAGGTATAATGACCAGAGGGTATCACAAGTGAATGAAAAAAGAAAGAAACAGGAAGTGCCTGCTCTGTGCCAGGCACTACTTAAGTCAATTTTAGTAGATCACCTGGTATAAGCCTCTTAACTTTAAGAGTTAAATTTCCCAGTTGAGGACACAGGTCCTAGAAATAAAGTTACTTCCCCAAGCTCACATTGGAAGCAAACAATATGGCATTTCAGAGTCTGATTTGAATGTCCCCAGTTCTTTCTGCCATATTACAATATAGTGATTTGATTAAGAGAATATCATTCTTGAGGTTGCTGCCAGTGTTTTTAGTGTGGTTAGCATAATGAGACAATTTTCATATTTATAAACAGAGCTTGCAAATATCCTGAAAATTCTAAGTCTTATTTCAAGGCTGAGGTCATCTTAGAACTGAGGGACCCAATGAACTGAATTGGAATCGTAAGACAGGATTCACCTGATACCATGTTCTCTAGATCCATGCATTCAGACTATTCTTTGGAAATCTTTGTTCCTTTAATGAAAAGAGTTAAATTGCTAAGTCCCCAAATTGTTCACTGCCTTCTATGCATACCTTACATCCATTGAATTTCAAGCGTATGGTCAGATATTAGGAGTCTGTGTGGGCATTGATGTTTTACAGTATGCAGTTATGTAAGCTTTCATGAATTGTCTGAATTCTCTTTATTCTGTTAGTAATAGAAACTCCCTTCGGGAAGGGTAATCACACCAATACATACATGGTGAACCTGTGAGGAACACCCCAGAATCTTTGCTTATGTTTATGCAGTTCAAAGAAACCATGGCAATTTTCTATTACATACAATGCAGTGTGAGTGAGCTTTGTTCTTTTATACTGCTACATTTCGAAAACCATTTTCCTCTCCCTTTCCAATTCCTATTCTAGATTCTTCTAAATCAATGTCCCTTTAGAAGGTGGTAATACCTCAGACCCTGAATACTAAACTTATTTGAGGTACTTCAATTATGTGATATCCAATATCTAGTTTGATCTGTCCCATACCAAAATTAGTATAATTGTATCTTTATTTCTTTAGAAAATCCAATACATTATAAGTGGTTTCCAATGTGGGGATAAATAAGTTGAATTAAGTTTTAACTTACGGAAACTTTATCAAATTAGGAAAAATGAGATAAAGAGTTTTTATGCTAAAGCTTGAATTAGAGTTATTAAAGTTGTACTCTCAGCAATGTATATTAAAAAAAACTATAATTAGTTTTAAGAAATCAAATGGGAAAGCAAAATAAAAATTTAATCCTTAAATATATGGCTATTAGCTTAATTTTGATTCAAACTACATCTTTTAAACAGTAGTGTCAGGTTCATAAATCATTTTGAAATGTCATACAAATGGTTTAAGTTTGTAGTTGAAGGACCTTAGAGGAACTATTTGAAGTTTGGTTCTTTCTTTGTTCAGTGATCCACTTGCAGGTTATTCTGACCCTCCTTGGAAAAAATGAAAGTGGGATGGCATTTTGGAAATGATCCTTCAGGTTACAACCTCCTTGAGTGTGAACTAGGAAAGGCATATGTAAAGTGAAAATATCTTTGAAATAGCAGCCAATCCCTCTTGTTAAATTTCATATGCATTTTTAATGCCAGATTTTTTTTCTTTCTACTTTTGTTAAAATCTTCATCATTAAGAGTGTCCACAGATATAGGATTTAATAATGCATTGTGGGTATTTAATACATATTAAAAGCCTAAAATATAGCAAGAAGAGAGTTTTAACAGATTCCTTATGAAGGGAAAAATGTTGTTAGATGCGAAAAAATGAAAAAAAAATACGATCTTGGACAAAGGTATATTATATTTTGGTTTATTACTCTTGACTGGGTTGTAAATGATTTCTTATGAAAATTCACAAAAATGTACCCAGAGGATGCCCTGAGTTATAATTTTTCATTTAGAAATATTTGCTTTAAATACAGATGTAGATCACATAACCTTGTGTTCTGCTATTTTCCATTTTCCTGCTTTCACTCTCCTGGCATTGATTTGGGACATTCCAAATGAGATAACATTGTTGTTTAAAATATAAAGATATATACAAGTATAAAAGAGAGATATTAAAGTTAAATTACTGACCATTTGGTAATAATAATAATAATAATAATAATAATAATAAAATAGTGTTGGATGAAAACAAAAAGATCATCTAGTCATATGCCCACAGTTTTCCCTAATGTCACTACAATAACAGAAAAAAAAACAAACATTAAATATGTTTTTATTTACAAAAGGTTACAATTTGTTTTTTAATTAAAGAAAGTATATAGAACATTTTCAATCAGAACACAGAAATTGCTAGAACCAGTGCTTTAAAAAATAAGAATGTAGGAAACAAGAAATCATTTTTTTGATCTTTGCAGTTTCCTATGTAGTTTAAATGGGTCCTATCCAATATCAAGATACAAGTTAGACAATACTGATCATTCCACGCATTTTACATTTATTGAGATAATAGCAAAATGGTGGAAGCTCTGTTTATGACATTACAGAAGTAAATGCAATCTGTGCTATTTTCTAAGATAAGCTGTATGTGATTGGTTCTTTCTCCTCTCACTTAACTTACCTGGAGCATCATCTCTGTGTAAGGTACAGCCAAGGTGCTTGAGTATACAAAGATAAAATATACATTCTCTATTCATTAACTTTATTGGACTCTGCAATTAATGTGTATAAGTGCAGGAGGATGAAGTTTCAAAAATTAAATCATCGGAGAAACAGAGATTAAAAATATCTGAATGGGATATTCAGGAAAGGAAACCTATACCCATTTCTCCTGGCTTCCTCTCACCTGCATAACATGAACATTGGAAACAGTGCAGGAGACAAGTAAAGGAGAATCCTGAAGGTGGTAACCATGAGAGCTGGTATGGAAGCTGAGGATTTAAGCAATAAAGCAGTGTCAAAATATATTGTGTCCTCCCACGTAACACAGAGGGGCCATCCACCCTCGGTATTTTCCCATCTCTGACATAATGGTAGAAGGTGGTCCAGGCAGGCTTATTATTTTTCAAATCGAACAGTAGTACAGATAATAGCAGATGTGTTTGAAACAGAGTTAGCACTCTCCTCAACCACCTGACCTGAGAATCCACTTTTCTGTCAAGAAATACTAGGCTGGAGGGCAGACCCTGCAGTGGAGACCCAGCTAGGACAGACAACCTTGCAGGAAATAGAAGACCTACAGGCGTAATACCTAAAGGACTACGATTTCTCAGTCCAGCAGCCACCTGGGACCATCAAGAGGGTCTAAATACACTCTTCCCCCTCAATAGAGAAACCCCACCTGGTCCTACAAGTAGCACCCACAGAGATCAGTAGCACCAGGTTAGCCAAGGGAATTAAAATACCACTGCAAAGACTAAAATTAAACTGTGATTACTATCACAGCCCACAAAAGTTGGACTATACGAATACTCTCATAATAGACCAAGGCTGTGTGAATGCCTACTAACAAAGAAATTAAATATCATTGCATAATGATAAAGGAATCAATCCACCAACTGAGACATAACAATTCCAAATATGTACAGACCAAAGATCAGATTTTCAAAATACATTACACAAAAACTAGTAGACTTGAAAGGAGAAATCCACAATCATAGTTGGAAACCCCAATTCTGCCCTTACAGTAATTGGTAGAATTATTAGATTGAAAACCAGCAAGGTTCTAGAATATCTGAAAAACACATTCAACTAACAGGCTCTAAGTGACACATATAGAGCTCTCCATCTGATAACAATAGAATTCATAGTTTTATTTCAGGCCTCTAGGGTGCACTCATCAATATAGACAATATCATGGGCCACAAAACAAGCCTCAACAAATTCAAAAGAATTGAAATGGTACTAAATGTGTTTTCTGTCCATAAGATCAAACTAGAAACAGCAGAACAGAAACAGCAGCAACAGAACAAGAATATTCTCTAAACACGTAAGAAATAGCACACTTTAAAAAAGTAAATATCAAAGAATTTTAAAATGATACCATAAATACAATGAAAAAGAATACAAGAACGTACAACTGAACCAAAACAAAAATACAATATATCAATATATGTGGGACACAGCCCAAACAGTCCTCAGAGAAGAATTGATAGGTGTGTATGCTTACATTAGAAATGAGAAAAAGTACAAATCAATAACCTAAGATTCTACCTAAGAAAACTAGGAGAAAAATAATGCAAAATAAGACCAAATCAAGCAAAAGGAAGAACATAATATTGGGTTGTCGGAAACGTCATGACTCATTTTTGCAATGAAAAACATAGAAAAAATATATCATGACTTTTCCAACAACCCAATAAATATCAGAGCAGATATCAATAAAATTGATAAAAAAGGGGAAAATATTAGAGAAAATCAATAAAGCCAAAATCTGTTTCTTGGAGAACAATCAATAAAATTAATGCATTTCTTTAATAAGCTAAACAAAAATAACAAGATAAAACCACAAATATCCTATATTGGGAGGAGTGAAATAAGGAATATAACTGTAGATCCCATAGTTATACAAAAGGTGATAAAATAATATAAACAACTTTACATTCATGAGTTTGACAACTTCAATGGACTGTTTATCTGAAAACCAAAACTACCAAATATTCACCAAGATAAAATAGACATCTAAAAAGCCCTTTAATAATAAAATAAATTAGATTTGTAGTTAAAATCTCCTGCAAAATAAAACTCTAGGACCAGACTGTTTCATTAAAGAATATTAATATTTAAAGAACTAATACCAATTCTACCACAAAATGCAAAAGGAGTGAACACTTCCCAATTCTTTATGAAGCCATTATTATACTGGTACCCAAACCAGACAAACAGTGTATGAAAGAAGAATAACTACAGATTGGTATCCCTCATGAATATAGACATAAAAATCATAGTAAAATGGAATTCAACAACCTATAAAATGAATTATTCACCATGATTCAATAGGATTTATTCCAGTGATAAAATGGTAATTCAACATTACAAAATCAATCATTGTAATCAACAAAATCAACAGACTAAAGAAGAAAAAGCACATGATCATATCAATTAATACTTAAAAATAATTGGACAGAAATTAACAGCAATTTATGATTTAAAAACTTTCATGAAATTAAAAATAGAGAACTTCCTCAAAGTCATAAAAAGAATTATATTTAATGAGGAAAGACTAAATGCTAAGACTGGAAGCATGTAGTACTTATGAAGTTGTATAGAATTTAATACACATATGTGCACACGCTCATATAAATACAAGTAAAACTATGGACATCTGATTTAAATTAAGGGATTTATTGACATCAATATTCTGGTTGAGGTATTGTGCAATGGCTTTACAAAATGTCATCGTTAGCGGAAACTGGACAAAATAGAGAAGGAGCTCTCTGTATGTTCCTTTATTACATGTGAATCTCTAATTATCTTTACTAAAAAATGCGTGATGCTGAGATGTGAGAGAGGTGTATTATTCCGTGTATTTCCACACTTAGCAACTACTAATATAGTAAGTACTAAATTAATGATACTGAAGGGTTCAAAAAATGAAATAGTTTAGAATTCAAGGAGAAAGAATTTTTTTTAATCGTAGAACTCAGTCAGTCTTTTATTTACATAAGAAAAGAGAAATGAAAAGAGCAGCACCAAATTTGAAGTCAGACAAGAGACGTGATTATGACGTCTACGACATCATGGCTTTGCAAAGCCGAGGCTGGAACAATATTTGTCTGTGACCTAGTATCAGAGATCCAGGGACCAGGCAGAAGGGAGATGGATTAAGCAGAGTCAAAAGCAGAATGAAAAAATAAAAGAGTGGTTTGAAACAGAAGCATGCCTTGGGCAGTGAGTAATCTGAACTATACTGGAAGAATACTGTTTCTTAGTGATGATATCAGAGTAATCATATATCACCGTGGGTACAATGTGCTGAAATGCTACGTCACAGCTGTCCAAGAGCTGTGGTACGATTGGCTGCCCCACAGCAATACTGCAGTTTTAATTAACATTTGGGGAGCAGCTGAGCAGTTCAATAGTCCTTCTCATTTAATTCAGAGCCTTCTGAAAATCGAGCTGCTTGTTTCATGCATGGACAATTTCTTCCCGCCATATTTGATGGCTAGCTATTAAATCTTATCTGTAACCATCATGAAGCTGAACACACATCGCTTCTCTTACAAAGTGCATTTCCAGGAATGGGTTCAAACACTAAACAAGTCATGTTTTGTAATGGAAAGGGAGAGAATAAATACTCTTTTCTATTTATTTTGATCCTTTATAGAGAAATTTAGAGAATATTCTAGTTTTCATACTATTCTAATGTTAAAATAGGCACATAATTACATTTTATGGATGCCAACATCAGTATGTGAGTAGAAATATTGAAAAAAATAACTCCATGGGTATGATTTCAGACATATGGTGGATGCTGTTGGCTGCCTATCAAGCATCATTCTCAGTTTCCTCCTTCTCAACAGTCCCCACCTCTCCAATAACTTTGTGAATCTCACTGAGAAGTATTGAGCTTATTCACAGCTCTATTGAATTATCTGAGGAAAACAGAATAACCGTATCTTTCTATTTTCTATATTTCAATCAAAATGGCCATGTGATCTAACACAGATCACTAAGATACTAGCAGTAGTTTACCAAAGCTTCTGTGGAAGTACCCTCCTGCACTTCCAAAAGGAGAGGGTCCCCTCAAGTATATCAGCTTTCGTACTGAATCTATGAAAAGGACATCCTGTCTCTAAATGTGATTTCTGGTGTCTTGTAATCCAGGGAGAAAGGTATGTCATGGACATAAACATGGTCACTTCTGTGAAATGCCATTGATAGATCAAATAAGATGTAGGCTTATAATTGGCCATTTAGTTTAATGTGGAGATAATCGAGGACCATGCTAATGCCAATTTCCAGAGGGTACTGGAAACAAAAGCTCAACTGGAGAAGATTCAAAAAGATATGAAAGAAAAAATTATTGGAAACAGACAATTGGAAACAACCCAACTGTCCATCAACTGATGAATGAGTAAATGATACATGAAATATCTCTGTATATGTACATGAAATTGAATATTAATCAGCCATAAAAAGGAATGAAGTGCTAATATATGCTGGAACAGAGTAGGAACTTTGGATATATTATGCTAAGTGAAAGAAACCAGACACAAACAAATAAATACTATATGATTCCATTTATATGAAGTATTTAGAATAGGACAATTCATTGTGAGGTCATCAAGGGCTGGGAGGGAGTAAGAAATGAGGAATTACTGGATAATGAATACAGAGTTTCTGGGTGAGATGAAGGGAAGATTTTGGAATACAGAGTTTGGATGGCTCTGTATTATTTGTTTAGTAAAAACATTAAAACAAATATTACAGATGATCAATACAGACAACTCTTTCAAAGAATTTTTTGTAAAATAAGTAAAAATGTTGAGTGCTGACTGGACCAGTAAGTGTGAGAAAAAACAGTCTGGGAACTGTAAAGGTAAAAGAGTATTGTGATTATCGTAATTAATGACACTTACGGCCAGAAACAGATCATCAATAATGGCATTCTGAAAATATAACAAGAAAAAATTTCAAGATAAACTGAAAGAAACATGAGGGGCAAAAAAGGATATTCCAAGTAAAGGCTTTCTCTTTGAAAATCAAGATTGGAACGATATATTTTTTTTTGGAAGAATATAGTGGGCTCCTTGGAAGCAATGACAAGGTGGGTGTGACTGTATTATGTACACATCAGTGTGAAGGAAAACATGCCTAGTCACCCCATGGGCTCTATTGACAAGTATTTTTATGTGGAGTGAATATATCATTAGGCTTGCAGTTATTAAACTAAAAATGCTATGAAAGATTATTCTAATCAAAAACTCTTCTGGAGCTGTAGAAGAAATCACTGATGAAGCACTTAATCAAATCAGTAGTTAATTCAGATTAATGAATCTACAAAGTAGTCACAATAACTTAGTAGAAGGCATCAGCTTTACTGCATACTTGGTAATCAGAAAACAAACTTTTTTGATGTAAAATGCCAATTAATTTATTCATTTAATTTTAACCAATTAAAACAAGAAAAGTAAACAGAACAAAAAAATTGACCTCGGTATGTAAATGTGTTATGAACCCATTAATGTATTCTACATTAATAAATTAAACATTATGCTTTGGTATGGAATCAACAATGGTTTAGTGAAAACTAATTTTTTTACCATTTTATGTTTCTCTCACTCACATTAGTGATAGAGACATTTGAATACTTGATTGCAATACAAAATGGATGGCTAACATAGAGGTGAGCATAGGAGATAGACACTTAAATCAGAAAGTGAATTGAGGAAAGTCATCCTGAAGTGAGTTACACAGAGAGTGCCCAAAACATGCATGCACATTTTTAGAAAGGGAAAAAAACTGTCAAAATAGTAATACTCAATATATGCCAATAACAAAAGATAAATGCAAGTCATGTTTGACTTCTGCAATGACAAGAGGTGCTCAAAGTGGTTACCATCAGCGTCCAGACGCTTCTGATTACAGCGAACTACTGCTTGAGCCACGTTGATCAAAGTGTCCACTGGTATACATTTTTTTGGCACCCCTGATATTTGTCTCCTATCTTAAAAGATGAATGTAAACCAACTCAAATGTAGCAAGTATTAAAGAAGCAGCTATGCATCCAAGTCTTAATCCTTAAGGGAAATTAGGAAAACAGCATCTATGAGTAGTGTGCGTCATATGATATTTGTGGTATAATTGAAATTAGAGTAGGGGACAAAGATCAAACTAGGTGACTTCATTATTCCTCACATTTTCTCCTCTTAAATTATAGTATCACACTTTCTTATCTGAAAGGGTTTTGAGAGAATTAAATGAAAAAAATGTACATGCGTGAAACTGTTCTTTTTTTCTTTTTCTTAATGGTTACTTTGGATCAATATTTGCATGGGTTCATTTATTGAACTCTCACTAAGCACATGCTATGTGAAGGCCCGGCTCTAATGTTTAGTGACACATTGATAAATAAAATTTTAAAAAATACTTGCCCATTTAGTTTATATTCTTGAACCAGTTGACTTTTCTCTAGTCCTTGCCTGGTCCCCATATCTCTTTATGAAATTGCAACGAAGATCGCAATTTACCCCTTTTATATTTGTCAGAATCAGAGACATACTTGTAGTTATGATTCCTTATTGCTTTCCCACAAACCCTGGACAGAATATGCAATAGCTTCCCATTTAAGTAAGATGTACAAACAAAACAAGACAAACAAAACAATCCAACAAGATGGGGAATAGTTATAGACTCATCCTTAGGCCAGGCGAAAGGAGGCATTTTTTTATACTTTGATAATAATGCCAATAATGATACATAACAGTTATCAGATGTTTACTAAGTGCTAGTCCAGGAAGACTACTAAGCACATATGCGTGTAACTTTCTTCAGTTCTCAAAACTCTTATCTATTACTATTTTATATATTTTCTTTCCTTAGTTTCCCAAGCTACATAGCTACAAAGTAGCACAACTTAAACATGAACTAGGACAGTCTCTTTGACTTAGGTAATTTTTCCTGATTCTGAACCTTGGTATTAAATGTGGCCCAGACTAATGCAGGCTCCTTGTACCTTCGGTAGTTGACCCTGAAGCCAATGAAATAAATGAAATATAATCTGTCATTGTTATCATTGAATCACATAAATTGTCTATGGGAGGTGGGATGATTGCTAGTAAATAGATTATACTATAATTTTCAAGGTGACATGAAATATGAAAGATATTGAAAACCTATATTTAATTATATAAATGGTATTTAAGAGATTCATCATAATACTTTAAAATTTAAGATTTTATACCTGTCATTGATATATAACTATGTATTTTATAGACATTAAATAATTGTACATATAACATTTTATGACATGTGTATATGCATTAATTTTTCTTCTTCATTTTGTCATAAATTTTACACATGACTCTGAACTTTATAATAAAATATACACAGAGTACCCTAAGCTCACATTATTTTTGCAGCAGGAAAAATCAAGGAGAAGAAAATCAATATTTGTCTCTCTCCCAGAATCATATTTATACCTAGAGCTATATCTATCTATTTCTGTACCATCTGTCTATATCCGTATCTGTCTATCCATTTATCTAACATCTATCTATTCTTACACACATAAAACAAAGAATATCTGATAGATTATAATGGATAAAATCCCAGATTATTTTTAACTGAGCCATTCTGAATGTTGAATGGAATCAGCATAAGAAGAAATGCTTTTCCTATTTCACAAAATACTTGAATTGTTAATTCTACATATACTATTACCACTACAAACATCAAACAAATGTTACTATCATTAGTGCAGCTAATATTTTAATGTTTATTTGACCATGTGTGTGTTTTCATATATTGTATCGATTAAGAACCATGCAACACTTAGCACATAAAGAAACTGAGAATCAAGAGAATAAATAGTGTGTTCAGCATCACATACCTAGTAATTGGCTTTCTCCTTTAGTCTTACCTATACGTCATTTTCTCCAATCATCATTATCGAGACCTACTGTGGAGACATTTTACACATTTTATTCACTCCTTAGTGAATCATTTACGGTTTTAGGTTAATACTTTCACAGTGCTTTAAAATAATCTACAGGGAATATTACATCTACAGTTACATGTAAACATCTAGAAACTTTTAAGGGATAGATCTGTTTGTCATCCCAACTTTGCAAGTAAGAAACTGAAACTTAGAGGGATAAAATGATTTGCGAAACGTGAGACAGCTGATGTATGATGGTTAGGATTTGAACCTAGATGCTCTCTTTATTATATCTTACCGACATTCGCTAACCTTGCTGAGCGCCCCCCCCCCCGCCCACCGCAAAGCATTTCATTATCCTCCTGCCTCGTCTATTTAAATAATTAATGTGTATAGAACTTAGACAGCTTTCAAGTTGTTTTGGATATTTATTTTTTTAAATATAACTAGCTAGCCACATTAATAAGAGCTTTAGGATTAAAGTGTTTAATACTCTGAAAGTCTGACTGTTTAACACATGTCCCCAAAATTTTATGGATGAAATGTATTTTTTAGTGTTAATTTCCAATTGATAATGTGAGGTAGTCTTATAGCACTGTTGTATCTAAGAGAGGCATACATTTTAAAACAAAATAGAAATTTAAAAAATAATTCCATTTTTATCAATAAAAACTGAGGTAGTTGCTATTTTCAACTATAAGTAATTGTCACTTGATTTTCTCTGGGGTGAAGATGACTTATTGGGGAGCAAGACTTGATTTAGTCATGATTCCTCTACTTTGCTACTGATTCCTAAACTGGTTTTCTGCCTGTATTTGAGAAAGCAGAAAGCCGCCTTGCAATGCAGGGTGTTACCTTCTCAAAATATTCATGAACATGCAGTGGGAGGCCCCAGTTTCCGCAATCAAGATGTCTGAGTCTTGATGTGCCCAAGGTCTTCTCTTTAATCAGCTGTGGCATACCGCGCCCTGAACTCAAATTAGTCCTGTAACGGGAGTAATCAAAGCCGAGTACAACCTAGGTTATCCTCCGGGGCCCAGTTTGTTTCCCTACAACCACGGGGAAGGCTGCTACATCAATCAAATCTGCAAATAAAAAGGTAATTATTTCTTGATTTCTCTGGAGCAGATGCAAGGAGAGCCAGGTTGCTTCTGCTGGGAGTCCCTACTGCGTTGCCGAGCGTAGTGGTTCTCTTAGAAGACAGGAGTGATTACTTGCAGGACGCTCTTTTCTTTTTAGGTAGGGCTGAGTGCTCATCATTAAGATTCACCCGGCATTTGAGCAACTGCTATGGGCCAGGCATAATGCAAATATTTTTATGTGCGTTTAGTAATGTAATTGCATTTAAACTTCAGACATGGGCATGCACACATATGTGCATTTGAACATTAACACTGTAAACTACATCATTCTCTTATTAAAGTGAAAAACGAAGTTGGGAAAGCAAGCGACATGGCCAGGGACATAGAGCTTGTCAGTGGCTTAGGAGTAGTTTGCACTTGTGTTACCATATCCTATGCTCTTCCTACTGCCTTCTCATTATGGACATGTAGTCATTCGCAGAGCCTCTTTCTAATGCATGGCACTCATGTTCATATATACATACATTACAACAGGTTGTCATTGTCATGTGATGTTCTTATGACAGCAATTCCAATCTTCTCTTTTTCCTAATTTGGGTCACTGTTTGGAGATGGATGGTACACCCATGGTTTTAGCTTAAAGGGATACTGAGAAATACTTAAAAGCTTAAAACGATGCCTGTGTTATCCTTTTAAACTTTATTAAACTCATGATTTCCCATAGCCAAGTATTATGAACTAACATGTGAAATCTCGCAATTAGCTAGATTCAGCATCTCTTTTCTTCTTGACATTACCTGGCAGAAAATATGTATTATATACTTGGTCTAACCATTGAATTAGTGACTGGACTCTTTTGCCTAGTTTTTTAGAAGACAGGAAAATGACTAGAAGAAAAGATTATCATTATCACTGGAGAAAAAAAGATATAGAATTTCTGAGGTAATAAGTAAAATTTTGGTTAAAAGTAATGTATTTCATCTTGTTTAAAGAGAAATTGGATTGTTAAATATACAATCAATACATTAATAAAAGATAAAAGTGAGCATACGTAGATTCTAGATGAGGATTTCTCAACCTTGTTATTAATGTTATGAAGCATAATTCTGTGTTGTGTTGTGTTATGCTTTGTAAGATGTTTAGAAGCATCCTGGTCCTCTACCCACTAGGTGCCAGTAGCATCTTTCACTAGTAGTGACAACCAGAAATGATTACAGACATTGCCAAGTGTCCTTTGCCAGGTAAAACCGTTCCCAGTTGAGAATCACTTGTCTAATGGTCAGATCTTGCGTCCCATCTGTTTGCAGCTAGGCCATAAACTAAGTATGCTACGTAGTCCTTTGAACATAGAGCAATAAGACTACGGCGTGTGTTGCTATAGTGGACGCTGTGGTAAGCTACCCAGGCCCCCTTCAGCACCTGGGACTTGTTTCACCACATGCTGGAAACACGGCTGGCAGAGAGCTTTCAGTTCGTAGCCTTCACTGGAATTCTTCAGATGAAAGTCACCTTGCCCAATGTCACTTAGCCTTTCTGGGACAGCATGTATTCAATAACTGGTCCATGTAGGTAATGAAAGCCCAGTTTCTTTCTATAATTCAGGACAGATCTCAGGGCCCTTCAGATTTAGAGCACCCCATTAGTTGGATGAAGTGTTCATTGAGACTACAAACTTTTCCTTCTGCACCATCTCGTTTCTGTCCCTTCCTCCCCACAGGTGTTAATCCCAAAATAAACATCCCCATAATAGATCTTTGGGATACGAATCTCTATGTCAGGTCCTTCTTCCTGGGGAAACTAACCAAAGAGCGCTGGTTTCCAAATTGGTCTGAGAAAGGTGTTAATGTGGGATTTTGTAGTTGGATCACTCACTGCCCAGGTGGGAAATAGGACCCCATCACTGATGGCAGATGGAGTGGAGGTAGCCCCTGCCACAAGGTGCAGTGTAATTCTTAAAATGTTCATTGGTGGTGAACTGAGATGGTACAAACTCAGGAAGGTAGTGGAAAGGAATCTACTAGGTTATGTGATGTGTGAAATATTTGAGAAGTATTGGGGGCATGGCAGTTATAAGGAGAGTAGAACTGAGCAGCTTTGCAAAGCTGATGTATACTTTGGAAAGGATAACACAAATATGACTGATTAATCTGGAATTAATATCTAAGCATGAAAGTTAGTGGACATATTGTTAGAATATAAAAAGGTCTCATTTGTTACAGTGAGAGAGAAAAAAAGTGCTGAGGTCTCGATCATGAGTAGTAGAGTTACAAAGGACATTATATTCTCAACCTAAGTAAGACTGCTGTGATGACATTGGAACTCAGGATGGGAAGAAAGGGACTCTGTTTCAAGGGATGAGAACATCTGGACTCATACACAGAAAATATTGTATTTTCTATATTTATCTAGATCTTCCCTTCCATGCCAAAAGAAACAGCCAGCACACTCCTGTTAAGGGATAATACCTGCCTGTCCCCTTTGCACCAAATTGTCAGACTTCTCTCTTGTAAGGCAAAAAATCCCACATGTAGGATTCACCTCTTATCCTATTCTGGCCATGAACCAGGTCAACAACTAGAGTTAAGTCACAACCTAACCCATCAGGTGACACACTGAGACTGATAGGAGTGTAAAGTGACCATACCTCAAAGGAGGTAAAGGGTTTGGCCAACACTTACTAGCAACATCTGTGAGAGTAAGCATGAGACTAGGTTAGGAGGTGATAGCCAAGGGCTGGGGGTGCACATCAAGTTAGATGAAAAGTATTGATCCAAGAGTTCAGGCCACCTAGAGAAAGTCCAAACAGAATTGGGATGGATATCTTATGGAACATAGAAAAACTGAAGACCCATGCTTAGTGAGGTAGAAATGCTAGGCTTGTCATGATAGATCATGCATGAGAGTGGGCAAACTAGATTGGATATAATAAGGGGACTGAAAAAAATAGAAACACCAAATTACTCTTTTATTGGCTTGCACTTCAGAGTGTGCTGGAATCATGGGCCCCAGCGTCACTGAGAAGTTCGGTGGTAGCTCTCTGCTGTTGGTTATGACTGATTGTATGAATTGTCATTATCGAATAATAGGTACCAACTTCCAGCTATAAAATAGATAGATCACAGGGATATAATGTACAGTACAGGGAACATAATCAACAGGGTCATAATAGCTTTGGATGGTGGCAGGTTGTTGCTAGATATGTCATGGGGATCACATCATAAGTTATATAAATGTAGAATCACTATGGTATACACCTGAAACTAATATAATATTGTATGTCAACAATAATTTAGTTAAAAAAAAAAGACTGTGGGGAATTGGGAGGGATGGGAGAGAAAAGGATGGAATCTGGAAACCAGTTAGAAGGGTTAACTTTGAAATAGCCAAAGGAAATCTCTTTAACTAAATTATGCCACAATAAATAAGGGTGAGAAGTAATTTCAGAAAGGCTTTGATGCCAGTTTATCTCCATTTTCTCTCTTACATACATAAAAAGGATGTGTGTTACTTGCAGATGTATGTTAAAACCCCAAGAAAATAATTCAGTTATTGCTCCATTACATAGTAGCTAGTTGGACGCTACTTTTCCCTTTATAGGTACTGCCACAGAATCCACCTGGGCAGAAAAACTCATTCTTCAAATAAATGGCATCTCCTGTGGAGTCATAGAATTTCAAGGCCATGAATGGGTAAATAGAGTATATTAATGAGGTAGTTTAGTCTTTTCTTACAGGAGCATAATTGAGCCCCAACACAAGTGGATTTATGTTCATTATCCATTTCAATCTCCTGCACAGTCCAGCCACAATAAAGAGCTGTTCAGAGGCTTTCCGAGTGGAGATTAAAAGTTCCCTAGTGTCACAGAAAACCATTTGGTTGCATCTTTAGAAACAATCAATCACCAGTGAGCTTCTCCACTAAGAGGCATCTATTTGTATTTAATCTAACCTTCTGAATTGGCATTGACTATCCATTGTACTCAGATACCGCAGCAATGAGTGGTAAGGGGAGACTATGCCAATGATTCAAAGAATATATAAAAATAGGCATTTCTCATGCATGTACTAGGTGCCCTCACAAAATTGGGATATAAGTGACTACCTGGTATAGTTAAGTTTATATAAAATTACTATAATTTGAATGTATATTGATTAATTTGGAAAATGATTATCACTTATTATCCACACTGTCTCAGATTTTCATACAAATAAACATTCATAGACATGCATGTGCACATGTTGTGATTCCCCATGAAACCTTAGACGTACGTGGCTAAATAACCCTGACTTGTGTAAAGAGGCAGTAAGAATAAGTCTTTTTGGGGTACAGACCCCGATAACCCTGCTGGATTCAAATGGCAGGAAAGATTACCAAACTCTGTTTACATACTTCTCTTTATTTTTATTTGTTTATTGTTCACCATTTTTGCTAGATGCCCTTCATATCCCACTTATTCTGTGGGGTTCAACTGATCCTTTCCCTTGGGATGGTTTCTGCCACAAGTAATAGAATTCTGATAAAAAATGGATTAAGTAGAATGAAATTGATCTTTTCATATAATACAATCAAGAGATAACTTGTGGCAGGCAGGTCTTCTGCTCTGCCCCTTTTTTGATTCTACTGACTTGCTCTGTCTTTGTATGGGCCTCCTCCTCAGTCCCGGGCATCACCTGGAAACGGCAATGGTCAGACAGATAGGATAGTTGACTTTTAAGAAAGAGATCTTACTGTAGAATTCTCCTTAAATTCTACTGACTGACTGACATTGAAAGTCTCCCATTCTAAATTAATCATCTTAAAAAAATTACAAACTTAATTGGCATCCACATCCACTAATCAGGATCTAGTTCTGGAACTGTGAATTTGGGCAATGGGGCGGCAGGAGGGTTATATAGCTGAACCAAATGTTCCCCTTGGGGATACATTTCTGTAGACAACTGCAGGAAACAATGGTGACTAGCTCCTACTCTCAGGAAGCTGATAGACTTGGTTTCCCTGCCCCACTTTTCTCCCCCGAACCATGGCATGTAATGCTGTTCCATGGCATCACTTTCAAATCTTTCTCATGGGCCAATAATCTCTTCTTTACCTTCCCCTTACCAAGTGCAGTAGGCTTCATTCTGTGCATCTTCCGAACTTAGACTCAGCTACTTGCCAAGTGACGACATTATCGTTACATTACCAGCATACTTCCACACCTCCCTTCACCTCACATTCAGTCCAGTAACCAAACATTAAATCATAACCCCTTATTATCCAATACCTCTCTGGAATCCATCTATGTATCTCCAGTACTAAAATTTGTTTGTCTTGTGTTACTGCAGTTCCACACTGAATTATCAGCAGAAATCTATATCGATTCCCTTTGATCCTTTAAATGAAAAGGAAGAACAAAGAGTAGCAGTACGCAGATGGCGGAAACAAAATTATGAAGGACAAAAGGGTGGAAAGAACCCAGAGAAATTGAGGAGTTAAAAGAAACAGAGAATGTTCTGTGAAAAATGAAAAGTACGTTTACTGGGTACAAAGTAAATATGCAATTTTTGCATTTATATTCGTAAGTTTGCTGGGTACCAAATAAATTGATAGCTTTCATATGTAAAATAAACAAGTTAAAATATATAATGGAAGACAAAACACATTTTACAATAAAACAAGAAATGATAAAATGCTCAGGAATAAACTTAACTGTAAAGTATTTGAATAAGAACACAGGTTTCTGTGAGCCCCATCACATTTTCATCAAATCATCAATATACCAGGTCATTAGTCAATGGTGGCGATTCTTTCCATTGGTTGCTGTTATTATTGTCCTCTGATCTGGGGTCTCAGCCACAACCTAGATCTCTGTCAATTATACCCATAGGCAGAGCCGTGCTGGCGGCCGGAGTGCCCTGGCTTTTGTTTTTGTCTGGTGACTGCCCTGCCTCCATGCCAGCAAGTTGGCCCCACCCAGCAGCCCACGATGGTGCATTTGATAGCTCTGGGAAGTTTGATCTCATGGGAAAAAGTCATAGGCCAAATCTCAGTCTATCACTTCCTATCTGGGTCATCATTAAACAAGCCATTTTCATTTCTTTGACCCTTGAGGTGTCCATGTGTCTGGGAAAACCAGCGTTAAAATCTTACCTTGCTCAGGTTAGACTATTACGATACTATGTACTGGGAAGTAAATTTTTAGAAAACTGTGGTTTGCTGAATAATTTTATTTTCTTCACTATTGTTTCAACTATAAGGTCACTGAAAACACTCAATTAGTGAATACTGAATAATTATTCCTAAAAGAAACATGGGTCTCTGTGAACCTTTGATCACATTCTCATCAACTAATCAACATATACCTTGTTTAATGTCTTTTCCTGTTTGGAGATGTCTGATCACAATGTTGATTGATTAACATTGAGCTCATGGCCCATGACACTGGGCTTCTGCCTGAATAAAGCTTACCTAGCACATTTGTCACAGGACAACAGGAAGCCCCCAAATGCAAAAAGAGGTGGCACCAAATTGGTTACAAAAGGAACAGTGTTTATAGCATGAGAGCTAAAACATGATAGGTCCTTACGGTGTTTGACATCTGCCAGGCCAGTGCATGACTGGCGACTCAAATTTGTTCCCAGTCAGTGTATTTCCATGAACTGTGAAAGTGTCATGGCTATTAACTTTGGGGTTACACAATTTAACTCATAGACTATTTGCGAATATGGAATCCATAAATAATGAGGATGGGCTCTAATTATATGTTAGGGGTTGGTTAAGTTCCCTCTCAG
Organism: Aselliscus stoliczkanus; assembly: GCA_033961575.1. Lineage (NCBI taxonomy): Eukaryota > Metazoa > Chordata > Mammalia > Chiroptera > Hipposideridae > Aselliscus > Aselliscus stoliczkanus. Next base: position 36,023,458 of record CM066730.1, on the reverse strand, counting down.
GTACCAAGGTCAGCACCTGTTATTTTCGCTTTCTCTTGATTTCAGACTCCTGTTGGAATCCAATATGAAGTCTTCTTCCTTCCTTCTATGGATGTAGTACTCAGGGTTCTGCAAAGAAATAGAACCAACAGGATTTTCATATGTGTATATATGTGGAGAGATTGATTTATCATAGGAAATTGTCTCACACAATTACGGTGGCTGAGAAGTCACAAGGTCTACAGTTGCTTAGCTAGACACCCGGGGGATTCAGGAGAGAAAGTGGTGAAATTCTAGTCCAAAAGCCAGCAGACTTGAGATCAAAGAGGAGCCCGAGTTTCGGCTGAAATCCAAGGGCTGAGGAAGACGTGTGAGCCAGCTCAGTCAGTCAGTTAGGCAGAAGGAATCCCCTCCCTCTCCCTGGAGGGTCAGCCTTTGTGTTCTGTTCAGATCTTCAGCTAAGTGGATGGGTGCCACTGACAATAGAGATGACAACCTGCTTTACTCTTTCCACCAATTCAAGTGTTAATCATCAAAAACTCCCTTGTAAGCATGCCCCAAATAACGTTTGACAAAACGTCTGGGCATCTCATGATCCTGTCAAGTTGCTACATAAATTAACCCTCAGTTGCTATTATAGATTGTTGCTACCTCTTTTGGTACATGTATTATGAAAGAATACGTATTCCTTATATGTACACTGTCAAGCTGAAAACACTACATGATCCACCCGGAACCCCACTGGTAATGCTTCTTTTCCATGGCTTCTGTTCCTTCTTAGATACGACACATGTGGTGGTCGGCACTCCTGACTTCCCAAATCTAAGAGGCTCTGCCTCCTATTCCTCTTATGACCTACGAGTCCAAAAGGCTAAAAAGAGATAACATTTGATAAAGTGCTCACTACAGGACTGGTGCTCTCACAAACAATGTCTCATTCTATCCTTTTAGTCATGGTTTGAGATAGGTATAGTTAGTAGCACTATTTGAAAGATGAGGAGCCTGACATGTAGGGAAATTCGGTAACTAACCCCAAATTTCCATCTTGGTAAGTCCCTGGACTAAAACACACCCATTCTGACTGCAAGGTCTGGGTTCGTATCTGTACTGCCCCTAATCGGCTCATCCTGCTTTCTCCTGGTCCTTCCCATGAGAGGGTATTAAAGAAATTGAAAATATTTGAAATATAGCAAATGATTAGCTCATGTATTTATGGATCCTGCAGAGGTACTTTGTTTTCTAGGACAAATGGCTTACTTTTATCCAGCTTCTATGGAAAGTTTCAAATCCAGCTGTGGAAATGAAGCAGGTCCCAGTCCACAAAAATGGTTCAGTTCCTTATCTCATGCAGGCTGGTGTGATTTGGGTGCCTTTGAGATGACAAACACGGTCCCTAACTTCCACGCCCATTTCAGCCAAATTACCTCTGCCCTGTTGCAGCTTCTCTGAAACTCTAATGTAGCTTGAAAAATCAAGTTTCTTTAACTGGAATATTTTTGTTTTGTTTTTGTTTTTGTTTTTTTCCAGTTTTTTTTTTCTTTTAAACTGTGTAATGCCTTAGTTTTCATTTTAAATATAGGCACTAGAGACATTCCATTGTGTTTTAAGTCATAAATGATTATACTGATAATTCTGAAATAGTGTAGAGAACTATATCAACCAAGCAATGTACCATGAGGAAAACAACGGACTGAAAAACTTAATTTACTTTTTTTTTTTTTCAAGGGCAGTGTCACTGGCCCTCATATGTGGGACCGAACTGGGGCCGCTGGCTTCCGAAGCCAGCACTTAACCACCATGTCACTCGACCGGCCCGGACTGAAAAACTTAAAATGTAAGCTATTTATTTAACTTATCTTTCGTTCTAAAGGAGGGATGGTGAGTGCTGCTCAGAGATCATGTGAAATGAATCAATCACAATATTGGGAGGTCAAGAGTGGTTGTGAGGAGTGGCATGGTTTTCAGTGATTCCCAATTACTTAGGTGGAAATATTAATAACTTCCTTATTATGATTATAAGACCCCCAGTGATATGATCTCCTCCCCAGCTCTCTCTGTAGTTTCCCACACAAACTCTGTCAATTATAATGAATATTGTCTAGACCCTTAAAAATTACCTTATTTTTTGTGCTTCTGGGAATCATCATGTTTTGTTTCCTCTTTCTGTAAGTTTCGCTCCAACTTTGTTTGTATGATATTCTCTGGCGTTTAGCCCACATGCCACATTGAGGGCCTTACTGATTGGTCCAGACCTTGAAAGAGTTACTTTTTTTTAATCTTAGAGTTCATAAAACCTTATACTTTCTTCTTTTATTTTAGAATCTAAATGTTTTTCCAGGTGTTTGTTGTTGTTTTTCAGCTTATTCATTCATTCAGTAGCTACTTACCCAGAGACTTTTATGAGTAAGCATTATTTTCAGTGCTAAGGGACATAGTAGTGAAGACACAGTAGTGAGGAAAACCAACAAAACTCTTTGCCCTTGCCTTACTGATTTCACATCCAAATGTCTGCAGATCCATATCAGTGCAGGCCAGTATTCATACAAATCAGTAGGTTCAAAAGAGAAGAAAGAGAGTGGCATCTAAAGGAACCAAAAGGTCAGAGAGCAGTTTGGGCTGAGGAAATTTCTGGAACCAACAAATAGAAAAATGACTCAGATGCTCTTTATTTTCTTTTGTTCTTCTGTTCTCCAAGAGTCTGATTTGGTTTTTTTTTTCTACATCCTCTTTCTCTGAAGATTGAATTTTCCTGTGCTCTGTAGATGACTACTCACGCGATCCAGAAATAATCTCTTCTTTGTTCCCCTTCCATGAGAAGGTTTCTGATTGCATTACCCTGATCAACATTTGACTTACAGTTTGTCAACTGTGACTGGGCTGGGAGCATGACTAAGTTATACAAAATAGCTACACTCACTCTAATCTCATGAATGGGAGATTTCTTCAAATGGTGAAATTGCAGAGAGCCCTGGAATCACTTGATTGACCTCAGAGTGTCCTCATGAGCCCATGTTTTATGTCTATTTTGGCTCCTTCTGCATTGGTAACCAAGTAAAAACTACTTCCCCTTGGGGTTTTAACTCTTGTGTGCACCCACTTGGCTACTCATAGTTTTAAAAATTATAGGTTACTATTTCTGGTTGGGAAATGACTCTGTAAGACTTAAAGCAATGAAAGAGATAACAGAAAGATGTGTTGATTTGACAATAATATGTAAAGCATTTCAAATATGTTTATATAAACAAGATAATAACAAAATAAAAAGTAAAAGATGTGTCCAGTGACAAAGAAATATTACCTACCACTTTGAGCTTCCATTCATCTATCTATGAGACAGTCATTATCCAATACCTATGTATTTGATGCTTTCTATGTAAAGTTGTCCAGGTGCTGAGAAACAAATACTTTCCTGCTTCCCTGACAGTGTCTTTGTGAGGATCAGAAAAATAAATAAATAAATAAATAAATAAATAAATAAATAAATAAAATAATGAAAGTGATTTATAAAGTGCCAAAAAAAAAAAAATGGAAGCAGTTACTATTAAACCAGATAATACTTTTAAAAGGCTGTTGTGGGCCGGCCGAGTGGCCCGGTGGTTAAGCGCTGGCTTGAGAAGCCAGCGGCCCCGGTTTGGTCCCACATATGAGGGCCAGTTACACTGCCCTCAAAAAACAATAAAAATAAAATTTAAAAAAGGCTGTTGTAAGTTCTAAAGCATGGCTATGTCTGCAATGTATTCGTCAGGCTTTCTGGGAAATTGCTTATAAGATCTGGGGCAGTATCCACTCACCATCCTGTGGAATCTAAAGGCATGAGAGGATAGAATCGATTGTTCCTGCTTCACTTGTCTTGTTCACGGTAATTTTATCATGTACATCCTGAACCACGCTTTGTATCTACAAGGCTCGCAGATTGTCACTGGCGTGTTGGCACCCACAGCGCACCATCAATGGTGGAAAACCTGAGGAACGACAGCTAGTGCTTTGAGAGTGTGCCCACCTGTGGGAGGAGATAGCAGGAACCCGCTGGGTGTCCCTTCCCAATCTGAAGTCACTGCGTGTGTGTTCTCTTTCTTACCCACTGAGGCTCTTCTTCTTATAAATAATAATACTTGCTCTAATGTTGTAGTTCTTAGTCTCAACAAGTAACATTGGGACATTTTAGCTAAAAATATATAGAATATCACTCCTCGGGATATTTTTTTCATATAAGAATCTAATATTTTTAATCAAGTAAAATTAAACAGTTGGATTAAATGTCATAGCTTGATCCCCTAGGTTGGAAAGCTCAGGAAATTGCTTTAAATCTGGATGCCAACGCAAATTTCCTATAACATATTGCAAATAGTATTTAGAATATAATCAAATTAATAATACAAATTAGGGCTGGCCGAGTTAATCAAATTAATAATACAAATTAGGGCTGGCCGAGTGGTGCAGTGGTTAAGCGCTGGCTTAGAAAGCCAGCGGCCCCGGTTTGGGTCCCACATATGAGGGCCAGTGACACTGCCCTCAAAAAAAAATAAAAAATTACAAATTAGGTGAAAATGCTTTTTTCCTTTTACCAACCTTTTCTTCATTTTGTCTTGTATCCCAACTGCCCTGTTTCATACTGACTGATCACTGCTTATTCTGTTAGACTCAAAGTAAAGGTCATACTGTGTTGGAGTCCTTCCCTAAATCCCTCCCATTATGGTTCCATTCTTTACCTCATTACCACCTAGCTAGCACAGCTCTTGGCACAGGTAGGCAGTGTAGAAATGTTAGTTAAGTGAGTGAGCTGGGTTTCCAACTCTGTGGTAGAAGAATAATACCCTTCATCCAGAGATATCCACATTCTAACCCCCAGAATTTATGTGGCAAGGGAGATATAATGTGGCTGATGGAATGAAGTTTTCTCATCTGCTGACCTTGAGATGGGGCCCTTGATTATCCTTATGCCAATGTAATCGCAAGTGTTTTATATGTAAAAGAGGGAAGCTAGGGTCAGTATCAGAGCGATGCAGCATGAGAAAGACTTGACTGGCTATTGCCAATCTTGAAAAATGGAATGAGCCAGGAACTAAGAAATGTGGATAGCTCTAGAAGCTGGGAAAAGCTAGGAAACAGATTGTTCTCTAAGCCTGCTGAAGAAATGCTGCCCAACCTGCACCTTGATTTTAGCCCAGAAAGACCCGTTTCAGACTTGTAATCTCTAGAGCTGTTAAGGTAATAAATTTTTGTTGTTATATGCCCGAGTTTGTAGTAATTTACCACAGCGGCAATATGAAACTAGTACAGACACAATGATATAATTGTAAGGGTCTTTGTTTGCTTCTTCCCTTGCATACAAATAGCTACATTTTCTGCATTTAACAATGATGAAGTCATGTGCAGAGTCTTTCAATATCAGAGGAAATATGATGTGGTGAAAAGACATTGAGTTTACAAATTAGATGGCTCTGAAGTCTTAGCCCAACCCAAGACACATGTGGCCTTGGCAAATCTTTAAACTACTAAATATGTTTGTCTGTTTAACAGGGATAATAATATACCCTTCATAGGGGTATTGGGAAAATTAAAAATAATGTCACCTGTGATGGGCCACTGCACACAGCCAGAGTGTATAAAAATAAATGTATCACGGTGGAGATAATTATTTTGCATAATGAATGCGATAAGAGATCAGCACTAAATCCATGGTGGGCATTCCCGTGAGGTTTCTGGAAGACCTTAGACCTGACCTTGGTCTTGCATAAAGGGAAAGGTTTATACAAGTGAGCACAGAAGGGCAGGCCCTCCAGCTTGGGTCAAAGTCATGTTCAGTGGAAGGTACTGGGGGCAGCCAAGCAGAGGCACAGGCAGCGCCACCAGCTGGTGACAAGTGTGAATTCTGGAGTCAGGTTGCTTTCGTTTGATCTTGGACCCCTAACTTCCAGACCTTAGCAATTTTGGGTCACTATTTAATCCCTTCGCACTCCTGCTTACTCAGCTGTAAAAGGAAAGATGTCTTTGGGAATTTATTGTGTAAATATGCCTAAAGCACATGGGACAGAGTATGTATATATGTTCAATAAATTATTAGCTACTGTTAGTGTTATTCACGGCATGCACATGAGATGTGAATACGGGGAAGGTGTTCTAGATGCTTTTCAATGAAGCCAAGTAGAACAGAAGCCTCTTCCACCTCCCAGAAAAATGTCTCCAATGGAGGAATGGTAGAATGAGGATAGAAATCATATTTTGCTGTTGTTGTAGTTCACCAATTATCGCCAGCCCTAGCACAATATCTGGTCCATAGAGACACCCTTTAGATATCTGCTGATTAAATGTACCTGTCTAAAATCCAGACTAGAGAATGCCGTCCTAGAAAAAACAAAGCAAACGCTAGAGTGTAATCAGCCAGAGTGACACACTTGAGGTCCATCAAATCAAGAGAGATAAGCCATAGCCTAAGTGACAGGAGTCTATAAGGAGTCTACCCTGTTCCACCACATGCCTGTGTGACGTTGGGCGACTCATTCGAACTCAGTCCCCGGCTCTACCTTTATGACACGAGAACCTGCGAGTTCTGTTATGTTCTAGTCTATTATTTTGTTTGCATTTACAAAATGATAATAATACTAACGTAGTCATGATTATATAAACTCCAGTTCAAACCCTATTTCTGTATCTTATGTACATGATCTACCCATCACATTGGCTGGGAGCATAACTAAGCATTGTAATGGTAAGCAGAGCTCATGACACAGGCTCTGATCCATGTCCATGTTCAATGAGCCCCTTCCTTAATCAGTGCCCAGGTTCTGCCATCCCTAAGCTAGTAGGTCCAGGGCATTATAAATAGCACTAGGAAGAAAAGTGAGATGTTTTCCTGAAGCTATTCCATGGCTACTCTTTGCAGCACTCTTTTTATTTAAATGAAATTATCTTGTTTCTCATGCTGGCGTTTTTCAAATACACTTTCTGTCATTGTGGTGCCACACAGAACATTATATCACCACTAATACATCATTTTTCATCAGCAGCAATATCAGTATCAAGGTGTATGGGAAGAAAATATAAATCTTTCTTCCAATGGTGGGGGTAAGAATTAAAAAAAGAGTAATGATTCTGTTAGATTGCAGCATAAGAAAAATGAGGCTCAGTACTTAGGCAGTGTTGATTAGAAAGTAGAAAACAATCATTTGCTGCAGTAACTGATTTATGGTCCCCTCTTAGTGCACACATTGGGGTTATTTGCTCCAGATGGAAACTGTAGACAAATTCATAATTCATAATATTTATAAATATGCATATGATCAAGTAGCTAGAAGTAACAGGGGGATAGGAGAACAGATATTCTAACACTTTCTCTACCATTTTCAGGGTATCGATGGTACCATTTTTATTATCATTAGTAATTTGAATGCTTATCAATAAATCTTTTTCATAATAATAATTGCATGAGACAGCATAGGTATAATTTTTTAAATTAGGAATAGGATTGGAGAAAAGTGCTTTTACTCTATGGCAGTGGAATTCATTTCCTTAATTCCATCAGCACCACTTTTCACATCAAATTTCCAAGTCTGGCTTTAGTTGCAACTCATAAATTGTGGTATGCTGCATTACGTTAAAAACTTAACTTAAAACATAAATTGTGGTATGCTGCATTAAGTTAAAAACTATTTTCTGATTTCCCCTTTGATTTGTCTTTATGTCCTTCCTTTACACATATAAATAGATTATTTAGATTATTAGATTAATAGATTGTTGACAAGTGTGTTGTTTAATTTCCAAATATTTGGGAGATTTTTCCAGAATTCGTTCTGTTATTAATTTGGTATTTAATTTTTTGTGGATTTCTTTGACATATAGTTTAGTTAGAAGTGAGTTGTTTAGTTTTCAGGATTTGGGACATTTTCCTGTTATCTTTCTGTTATTGACTTCTAGTTTAATTACATTAGACAGAAACAATATTTCATGAGTTTGAATCTTTAAAATGTGCTACAGTTTCTTTTACGATAAAAGATACGGTCTGTCTTGGTGAATAGTCTACATATACTTGAAAAAATTTCCATCCTGTGTGTTGAGTAGAATGTTCTATAAATACCCATAAGAGCCAAGTGTTCGATGTGCTATCCCAAATTCTCGCTGATTTTCTGTCTGCCAGTTCTGTGTATCACAGACAGAGGAACGTTGGCACTTCCATTATAATTGTGAATGTACTCATATGTGCTTCTTTCTGTCCTGTCAGTTAAGCGTTAAAAAAAACAAAAACTCGCAAAACTGTTTTTAGATGCATATGCATTTATGTATGATTGTTGTGTCTTACTGGTGAAATGATTTTTACAATTATGTAATATCCCCTTTGTTCCTGTTAATGTTCTCACATCATCATTTTTATTCGAGTTTCTTTCTTATAGAAAACATATCAGTGGTTTATCACCTTTAATCTCTGATTCAAATCCAGTCTCCCTTTTTATTGTATTTTAAATCAATTTGTATTTAATATGACTACTAATGTTTGGATTTAGATCTACTTTTCTTTAAATTGGTTACCTTCTTAAAATTATTTACCTTTTTTGACCTTGCTTCTGTATTTCTCTTTTCTCCTTTTTCCCTTTCATGACATCAGCTTGGGTTAAACGTTTTGGAAAACATTTTATTATAACATATATTCCTTTTGCTATGTTGCTTTTTATACCATATTTGTGGTTGTTCTAAGGATTAAAAGATACAAACTGGTCTTTTTACAGTCTATTTAGAATCAATATACAGTCATTTCAAGTGGAAAGTTCTCCTGTATATTCTAATTTATTCTTCTAAGTGCATTGTGTATCATTTTTCTGTAAATTGTTTTATAATCAATTTTTTGTAAAAAGTTGATGGTGTTTTTATAAAATTTGCCAAATTTTAAAAATTAATTTAGGAAAACTGATATCTTTTTGATATTGATATTTTTCTATTTAAGGAATGTCTTGATGTTTGTTCAAGATTATTATTTTTCTTAGAAGTGACTTTGCACATTTTATTTGGGCTTAGGCTATTTCTTGTTAATTTATATTTAGGTATTTTTTCACTTTTATTCCATCATATCAATAAATGGGGAATTTTCTTCATTTATGTTTTCTAACTAGTTTTTGAATGTCTTAAAAAGATACTGACTTTTGTATGTGAATTGTATGTACTACTAACACTGGAACTCCTTATCTTTTGCCGGAGATTTTCCAGTCATTCTGATAAATTTTAATACTACATGTGTATACACTGATATCATTTGGACACGGAGGTGACTGTGTGTGCTTGTTTCTCTCCAATTATTATACCTCCTCTCTCTTGTCTGATTACATTGGCTAACATCTCCCACATTGTGTTAAATAGTTGTGGAGATGGTGGCCATCCTTGTCATGATTCTGACAAAGTGGAATGAGGGAAAGCAGTGAAAAGGCTGCTGGTGTTTCACAATTAAGTTAACTGATATTTAAATCAGGCATCTCTTTCTCTCTCTCTCTCTCTCTCTCTCTCTCTCTCTCTCTCTCTCTCTCTCTCCCTCTCCCTCTTCCTCTTTCTTTCTCATTTAGTATTTAGTTTGGCCAAATTTCTTCTCATTGTAACCTAAAAATAAATCAAAATTTTCACAAAGATAGCTAACCTTAATAATACTGTCCTGAATCTGGTACATGGATTTTTACTGAGGGGGATTCTACTAGAATGCAAACTGCTACCTAATATTCCATTGTGTAACACCACCACGCCCTAGTGCACACCCTTACATTGCTTTCTGCATTGAAGCATGACTTTTACTTTTGAGCATTTTCAGCACTTGCACATACCCCCACTCTCTCTTTCCAAGCTTCTCGTTTTCACACTTCTCCGCAGGTTTAACTAAGGGTCCTATACGATTGCAATAATCTAAGCCCAGTGGATATTGCAAATGTCTGCCTTTGCAGGTGATTGCCCTTTTTAGTTGATTGCTTCTGCTGTACTTTTTTTTGGTTCCCCTCTCTGCATCAAAGACTAGTTGTTCATACTGTGAATTCTTAGAGAAAAATGTTATAAGAAACATACTTGACCATTTTCAGCTGCAAGTCTGATTTCACTTGATTGAACAAATCTTGTTTCCATAGTTGTATTGACTATATATCCTCTGTGGTTTGATTTATGCACCTAACAACTAGAATTTCTTTCTTCCCATTGCCTGTTAAGAGATGAAAGCAATGAAAGAGATCTATATGACTTTTCAAGTCAGGGATGTCTTGTTCATATTCCTACCTAAGGGCATAGCAGTGTTTATCATTTAATAAGTACAATAAAAATGTCTTAAACTATCTCTACTATGTATGGAGAATGATCCATTTGGAGATGATTGTATCCTAATATGCAACTGAAAAAGCATGGACAGTTTTGAGGATCAAAATATGGGTAAGAGGTGAGAAGTCACAAATACTAAAGTGTCTCCTTTTCTAGTTATATTATAGTGTGGGAAGAAATCAATCTATGACTAGAAGAATAAGGGACAAACAAGACCAAGTCAACTGTGATTGTAAGAATAGTACACGAGAGGCCAAAGAGCTAATGAATTGCAAATTAACTTGAGCAAAATTTTCTAATGCTTTAATAGTGAGCTGATACTTGATCAAATCAAATCATATATTATTGATAAGACAGTTTCATTAAAACTGAAAAATGTATGCAAGTAGTCACAATGAATCATTTATGACTTTTTGAAAGAATTATATTTTGGATATCTCCAGGAGAAAACACTTTATCTACAATTCGATTACCCTAGAAAAATAAATGTGAATTAAACTTTGACCTGGAGTTAGCTAATAATCGAAATTTGCTTTTCAAAAATAATTTTATGTTAAGAATTCAAATTACAATATATTTCTAGGTGTCAATGTGAATTAAGGTGTCAGCCAATTTTGCTTTAAGCTCATTGAACTTTCTGTGATTTAAACAAATTTTCTGCCTCTTCTCAGATTATTAAAAATCATGATGACTTCTTTAGTGAACACTAATTTTTGCCAGGCTAAGAATTTTATATATATATATATATATATATATATATATATATATATATATATATATATATATATATATATATAGTTTTTTTTCTAAAGATTTTATTGGGGAATTGGCAGAAGGGAACAGCATTGGGAAATTGGGGAAGGGGAACAGACAAGTTGCTGTCTTTTTATTCTTCAGTCTAGCTGCAGAGGACGTCGCTTCACTGGCCCATGTTGGTATCATCATTGCACTCTTCCCAGTTGAGGCAGATCGGTCGCCGGCCTCTGGATGGTCGCTCACCGCAGCTATTGGCAGCTCACGCTGGCTGCCGGCCACTGCAGCAGGGGCTGCAGCCTACACTGACGCGAGGGCTTGCACAGCCCAGCTCCAGGTGGAGCTGTTGTTAGCTGTAGAGGTCAGTGTCACTGGCCCTCATATGTGGGATCCGAACTGGGGCCGCTGGTATCCCAAAACCAGCTCTTAACCAATGCACCACTCGGCCAGCCCTATTTATATATGTTTTAATATATATCATATATAGTCTTATTTTACAAAACAAACTATAAGAAGACATTAGTAACACCATTTTACGTATGGTGAACAAGATTAGTTACATTTTCCTAGATTAGAGAACCAATATATCACATAATTAGTATCTAAAACAGATTTGATTCTACTCATCTCTGATAGTGCTTTAGGTTTATAAAACTTCATATAAATAAGGGTTAAGAATTATACATACGCAGAAATTTACAGTGTATGAAGGAGGTGAAAAACGTTTAAACTGAATTAAAATGATCCTCTGGACTTTCGCTTTCTTAAACCCCACAGTGCCTAGAATGCTGTCATGAAATTAGTTTCTGTCAATATATATTTCTTTATAGTGCTGCTGATGATGGTGGGTCATTTCCCAATCATAAATCACCTAAGTCTCACAGAGTCTGGAAAACAAATCTACCTGCTTTTATAAGCCCAACAAACAACATAAGATCCACGTACAATGCTAGAGGTCATGAACTTGTGATTTATGAGCAATAAGTTGCTCATTTATGAGCAATAAGTTATGGAATAATAAAAGGTACAAAGAGAGGCATAAGATACCCTTAAGGTCTTTCTATTTCTAACTCAGTCCCTTTTGAGTGGTAAATGACAATAAATGACCTCCTTCTTGGAAACAAGAGTTAGTTAGCTGTTGTCTCATTCCTCACAAGTGTCCAGACTATTCCATTAATTTATCTCTTACAGTGCTTTCCAATATACCTGCTGTAATGTTTATTTTGTTTCATACCTCAAAAAACTTATCCCCCAATGTAAATATCTCTTAATATGCAATGAGGTTCTTCCGAACCCGACTACTCCAAGAAACCATCCACATTGATCATCTCCATCTGATTAAACTCCCAATCATGTTTCAACCAATTGCAATTTGAAACCTGTATTCGCTACTATAATACTTCCTCAAAGTTGCTAGAGACTCGCTTATTCATTTCACCTGACAATCCTTTTCACAACGCTCAAATTCCCTTCATTTTTTCCCATGCATTATGTGATTTTATCTAAAAATATGTTTGTGTATATCTCTAAAAGCTATGAACTCTTTTATTAAACATAATGATGGGATTGTTTTATTGCTAAACAAAAAATAATGGTGATTCCTTAATATCATCAAGTAATCCATCCAGTCCTTGTTCATTTCCTCAGTTGTATTATTTTTTATGGTTTTTATTCAAATCAGGATCCAAACAAGGTCTATACATAAAAATTAGTTGGTATGGCTCTTATAGGTCTTTTATTCTAAATGTGTAGTTCTCAAATTTTCGTGTGCATCACCAGTGAGCTAAAGGTGTCTCGCCTCTCTCTCTCTCTCTCTCTCTCTCTCTCTCTCTCTCTCTCTCTCTCTCTCTCTCTCTCTCTCTCTCTCGCCCCCCATTTCTCCCTCTCCCTCCGCTCTCCCCCGCCCTTCTCCTTTTACATAGTCAGATAAAGCAGCTATGCATCATCATGTTCTAAGGGTCTACCATCAGAAAGACAAGCCTGCGTCACTATGGAATCCCCACTCCACTCCTTCCCTCCCATCTGGGTGGAACAGTGAAACTACATGACTGTTAGCAGAGCTGGCACTTCCCCCCACTGAATGCTTCCCTCTTCTCTGGTCCTCTTATCTCTGTCAGTAAAATGCAGTTGTGCGGTATGTAACTTATTGGGATGCCCCATCACCTATTTCTCCTTGATGTACATCTATCAACATGTCTGTTTGGTAGCATGTGAGACTCTTGAAGGGCAATGTGACTTGTGTTGTGTGGACCTCCAATCCCTATCAGCCATGTGTATGGAGTAGTTAAGTGTTATTTGTGATGGTGGAGCCAATTCACTTTCCATGTTTTATAGCTTTGTGTATATTCCATTGATTTGACTTGTTATATTTTTGTCCATGCTCTCACCTGTTCTCTTCCTCACTCAAACCGCCAGGTAATTACCAAGCCCTATCAATTTTATTTCTTAAAGACATCATCATAAAACTGTCCACTTTTTCCCATCTGCATTGCCATCATCTGATTCAAATGAATGATCATCTCTCTATGATTTTAAACTCAACTTGCAGGAGATTTACTCATTTCTCCATAGGCTTTAAATGAGCCATCATTTGCCTTTGTTAATTTTCACTATGTTACTGTGGGAGTCAGTTTCATTGGGAGTATTGAATGAATCTTGTTATGGCACTTATGCCTTTTGTAGCCCTCACCTCTTGAGTCCAAGGTTGGCTTATGACTTACTATTCTAGACTGGATGTTTACATCCCCCCACAATTTATGTGTTGAAATTGTAACCCCCAATGTGATGGTAGTGGCAGGTGGGTTCTTTGGGAGGTCGTGAGGGTGGAGCCCCCATGAAGGAGATTAGTGCCCTTATGAAAGGGACTCCCCCTTCACCCTGTGAGGACACAATGTGAAAAGGGCCTCTGCAACCCAGAAAAGGGTCCTCATCAGACCCCCAACCATGTTGGCACCCTGATCTCAGACTTCCAACCTCAAAAACCAGGAGAAATAATTTTCTGTCCTTTATAAGCCGCCTAGCCTACAGTATTCTGTTAGAGCAGCCTGAACTCAGACACTTTAAGAATAGAATGTGGCACAAATATCACCATGCCAATCCTTGCCTAAACTTTAAGAAGGTCTGCCTTCTTCAAGCTTCTGTTCCTGAACACTTTCGAAGTCTAGACTCTCATGTCAGAATTCTAGATGAGACCATGTGAAGAGAAAATATGGAAAGCCCATGTGGGGAGGGAGAAACTGTGAGATTGCATAGAGGGGAACTGAAAATCCAGACATGGCTCCGACCTAGTTCTCTCAGCTAGCCCTCAACTACTTGAACCTTCCTAGCTGAGGCACTAGACAGGACTAAACACACCACAAATTTCCCATCCATAGCAGCCATCAAGGTGTGAACAGGTAAAACCATGGCCCTGTGTGATGTCAGGGGGGAAAATAAAGTGATTGCTCTCTTAATGGTCTAAGTTTTGAAAAGAGTTTGTTCCATGGATGAAGATAAAGAAGACAGAAATTGGTAGCTAGAAGAGGGGAGCTGCAGTGACAACAGCTAAATAAGAAGCACTGGCTTTAGGATCAGGACACATGTAAGGGCCTCGAGGAGACTGTAGTAGCAACTAGAGAAAAGGGATCTTAAGGAGGCACTAGCAGAAAGGTTGTGACACTGTGACCTGTAGTTTCGTGAAAGATGGGAAATGTATTTGATGAGCTTGTGAATCTGGTTAAGAAAATTCCCAGGGAGAGTGACGAAACTGACAAAGGACTTCTTTTATTTGCCTGTATGATGAAGTGATAAGTGAGATCAACTGAAGGAGGAACGCTTGAGATTTTTTGGTTTTATTCTTTTCAAATTTGTCTCAGGCCACTCTAATTTAAATACAACATCTCCTGAGTTGTTGGTCTGTTGGAGGGAAATGGAAAAAAACAACAGGAAACTACCAGGGAGACGTTACAGCACACGACTAAAGGGTAGAGTGTCAGAAGTTAAGCGTTTCCTAGCATCATCATAACTAATAATGAAAATGACTTCGGAGGTCTTTTAGCATCTTAGAAACAGATCCTCTTTATACTCATATGTGACATAGTAGTCACTACTCCAGGGCAGAGAAATAAATTGCCCAATGTCACACAAGCTGGTGAGTGACAGAGCTGAAAGTAAAATCTAGCCCTGACATCCTCCTCGCCACTGAGCACTGAAGCTCTCTTCCCTTTGCAAAGTGAGACAAGCTAGCCATACAGACATCTGAAGGTTTAACTGTCAAACGAAATCCAGGCTTCTTGACAGTGTCATGGGGAGGAATAATCTAATGGGCTGAAAAGAAGAGAGGAAGGTAGTTCTCAGCAAGGCATCAGCTTGCTTGATATTTTTAAGTCCCTTTCTGGTTACAGACATGCTAATGGCAAACCTGAGAAGGTTCTTTTGTGAATCAGGCTAGGGCTACAGTTGTTCCAGAGGCTCATTAGCAATTTATGAAGAGCAGCCAAACTCATTTTCCTTTAATGTGCAATCACTTTAGCCTGTCTCTAGAGGAAGAATCATTGAAAAATGTATTGAATATATACAGACCCATTTTCCAGAGAGAGAGAGAGAGAGAGAGAGAGAAGAAAAAAGAGTCACTCAAAGTAAAAATACCTTACAATAATAAGGTGTGTGAAACACTCAGTCAGAGTTAAGGCCTGGTTAATAAGGCCTGGTTAAAAGCAGCTGAATCGAGCTGCTTTTCTGTCTGCTGAGGGTACCGCTCAGGCAGACTTCATAGCCCTGTTATCTGCCTGTTATCTGTCTGTTAAAGAGCAACAAGGGCCCTTTGACTCTGAATTTCATTAAAACAACAAAAGAATCTGATGACCAAATCCACACTCTGGAATAAGAGACAGATGGAGTTTATTACACTCACATTCTTCACATATATTAAATGATAAAGTTGGCTGGAGTGTATTCTGATTGTAATGCCTGGTCCTTCCACCTTAAGAAATAAATAAGAGCTGTTACCCAGAGTAGCTGATGGGCTAGGCCCGTGCTCGGTGACCCTCTATTTCTGTGTTCAGTGTATGGTTCCCGTAGGATTATCTCATGTTCTCTAACTAGGTCTGATAGATCTTATTCCAGAGTCATTTAAGATCTCATTCCAGCGTTGTTCAAATGTTTAATTCTTACACCAATGTATTTGGCCAAGAGTCAGCATTTAAGCACCAAGTCTCCATCTGATTTTTTTGCATTGCAAATTTCTGGCTGTCCATTCAATACATTTACCCCAGGAGAGAGGTAGTGTAACACTGCAGCTTTCTAATTATACTAGGCATGCCATATCTGTGTTTTCTCTGCCACAAACATCATTGTTCTGACCTCTGTTTCTCAACAAATGAGTTTGTGTATCTCCAGAGAAGTGAGCTGGTTGTCACAGGCAGCAACTATATAAATCAATTTGATCCCAGAAAGCAACAATTATATAATTTTTTTAAATGAAGATATATTTATGCTAAGATGATCATTAACATTTTATAGAATAAAATTAAATTGCTTATTTTAAACAGATAGAGATTTTTCTTTAATTGTTTGAAATGAGCCAGTAATGCCTTTATTAACTGAGGCAATTCCATGAAAAAATATATGTAAGAACAATTGCAATGATAACAGTATGTAACAACAGGTTAAATTTTGAAAAGCTTTTAAATCCTGTATCTCTCGATCCACTGCTATATTTGTGAGTGATAGACAGTTTTAGTATTTTTTGGCTTGTGAGTGCAGGCATAAATTGTTTTATTGCACACCACAGATACTGTGTTTTTTACCAACTGAAGGCAAGATTCTCCACCAGCAAAAAGATTATGAACCACTGAGGGCTCAGATGATGGTTCACGTTCTTTAGTAATAAAGTAGTTTTTAATTAAGTAATGTACATTTGTTAGACATAATGTTATCGCACACTTAGTAGACTACAGTGTTGTGTAAACATAACTTGTATATGCAATGGGAAACCAAAAAATTTGTGCGAGTCACATTATTGTGTTTTTGCTTTATTGCGATACTCTATTACAGTGGTCTGGAGCCAAACACACGTCTCCAAGGTAGGCCTGTATCTGTGTTCATATCTACGGAAATTCATTTAGTTGGCTGTTTCTAAGCGGAGATGTATCCACCCTATGTTAATACCTCACAAGGCCATGGAAGTAGACGTGGCCTATAATACCCTGATGCTAACCCCTAAGATGCTTGTTCCAGCATGATCACTACTCCTCTTTCTAGATACCTGGTGTAGCCAAAAGTTAGTCTGTGTGGGCTGCTATCACAAAATACCACGCACAGGGTGGTTTATAAATAACAGACATGTATTTCTCCCAGACCTGGAGGCTGAGAGTCCTAGGTCAGGGGTCCAGAGGGTCCATGAGGGCCCACTTCCTGGTCCAAGGCTTGTCCTTACATTCTCATGTGGAGGACGGGATGGGGAGCTCTGTGGGACCTCTTTCATAAAGGCACAGCCCCATTCCTGAGGGCTCTGCCCTTTTTACCTAGTGCTTTCCAAAGGCCTCTCCTAATGCCATCACCTTTGAGGATTAGGATTTCAACATGTGAGTTCGGGAAGGACACAAACATTCAGACCACAGCAGTGCCACACATCCGTATGGGACCCATCAGGAGTTTGCCACCAAGAAAAAAATGTGAAAAGAATGATCAGCAAGCCAGAATCCAGGAATTCCCAGAAAATGGTTTTCATCTCAGGATTTAAGAGAGGTCATTTTAAAAAATAATGTGATAAAGTACGTTCTGCACGTGGTTCTCTAGACTTCAGTTGGAAGGCGTGAAACATTTCTGAGAAATGGTAAAACCACGTAGAAAGGCATTTGATACCATACTTGGTGGATGTCTCATTTTATAGGTGAGGTGTTGGGGCCTAAACAGACAGACATTGTCCCTCACACAGTTTGTCACCTTTTTACCAAATCATTAAGTCATGTGGAGAACAAGAAAATATCATGTTAGAGTAGAGTCATTATAATCTAGTGATTTCCAGTCATTTCAGTGCGATATAATAAATAAATTCTAAGCCATCCTTTGACAGATGTTCCAATTAGCTGAGGTGACCACAACACTTCCATGTAGTTTTAAGAAGTTCCCAATGATGAAAAATCAAAGCTTTCAGTGTATCTCCTTTTATGTTATAACTATCTTCCCAAGAAATAGCCTGAATGAATAAGCTTTGTATCAAAAGTTTTCAATACAGATATTAATTCCCAGTCCACCATCTAGAAGATATCTGAAAGTTATCTAAATTCTGAGCATCAGTTTTCTTGTCAGTAAAATAGGAATTATATGACATGATTTTATAAAGATTTGCAGAGTAAAGTTTGATATATGCAAGGTCTGTATCTCAGTATTTGGTTTTCAATTTTTCAAAAACTGTAAGATTCAGGGCCGGCCGAGTGGTGCAGTTGTTAAGCACTGGTTTGGGAAGCCAGCGGCCCCGGTTCAGGTCCCACATATGAGGGCCAGTGACACTGCCCTCAAAAAACAAAAAAAAAAATTTAAAAAAAATTAAAAAACAAA
This sequence comes from Aselliscus stoliczkanus, assembly GCA_033961575.1. Taxonomy (NCBI): domain Eukaryota; kingdom Metazoa; phylum Chordata; class Mammalia; order Chiroptera; family Hipposideridae; genus Aselliscus; species Aselliscus stoliczkanus. The sequence goes on along the minus strand of CM066730.1, from coordinate 36,004,912 downwards.
CAAACTGTAAGGTTCACTTTCGCCCCTGAATATTCTTTCACAATATCATGCTAACTTATAATTATGTCACTATCACTCCTTTCTTTGGATTTTGACAAAGTTCAATTCCATATTAAGAACTGTAAACTATGATAGTTGTCTTTTTCACTACCAAAGAGAAAGTTTAGTGGGTATCACCAACTCACTCATCTCTGACTAAAATGAAAACAGAAATTCTAGATCAAACTAAAAATCCTTCCTTGGAATATTTGCTTTTGATTTTGCAAGCATTTTAACTAGAACCATAAAACCAGTGACAGCTAAGACAGCTGTAAAGAATAAAATGTATAAGGGCGGGGGAATGTAAGGAATAAAATGTTAAAAGGTTGGGAGCAATACTATCGTCACCTTTGGAGTCCAGCCCACTCACTGGGGGCAGAGTAGAATCCTATGCCTGCCATTGAATTCTACGAATCGTATGTGCTGTGCAAACAATCTGAGGAGGATAATATAGAAACTAGACAATCAACATGGTTAAAGCTGAAAGGATGCTACTTTGGAATCAAGGGAAGATTGTTACCACATAGAATTGTCTAACTGTTTGCATGCCCAAATAATCTATTTGGTAGTCCAGGATAATCTCTGTGGAAAGGGTGAAAGTGCCTAAGGCAAGGATTATAAATGGCTCATTTGCATTTATGGTTTTTAGGACCAAGGGTTGACAAACTATAGCCTATGAGCCAAATGTGTCCCTTGGCCTGTTTTTCTGCTGATACTGGAGCTAAGACTGTTTTTACATTTCTAAAGTGTTGTTTAAAATTAAAGCACAGAAGAATATGCAGAGAAGACTAGGTGCAAAAAAATTATGAGTACTTACTATTTGTCCTTACCACATGGTCACCAACACTGATTAAGACTAAGAAAGGAAGAGTGGAGGGCAATTTATATAATTAATTAATTCATCTAGCCTTTATTGATGAGATCACCAACATTACTGCTGCATATAGAGTCACAGAAGTTAATAAATGAGATCCATTTTCTCTGGGTCCTCAGCATCTAATTGAAGAGAGACATGAAAAGGACAGCTGGTATTGGGCTGGCCAAATGGTGCATTGGTTAAGAGTTGGCTTGGGATGCCAGCTCTGAGCAGCAGGGACCTGGTTCAGATCCCACATGGGGGCCAGGGATGCTGCACCCTCTACAGCTAAGACGGTGAACAACAGCTCCACCCGGAGCTGGGCTGCTCTGAGTCCCCCGTGAAGGCATAGACTGCAGTGGGGCTGGCCGGCACCTGGCGTGAGCCACCGTCCAATGGCCAGCGAGCGACTGCCTCACCCGGGAAGAGCACAATGATAATACCAACATGGGCCAGTGAAGCCACGTCCTCCACAGCTAGACTGAAGAACAAAAGAACAGCAACTTGTCTGTTCCCCTTCCCTGATTCCCCAACGCTGTTCCCCTCCCCCAATTCCCCAATAAAATCTTTTAAAAAAAATACAGCTGGTATTCATTTTGATATAGACAGTGGTCAGTTTAAGCACAGGATACAATGAGAGGAGGTATTACCTAACACACCCTGGGGATGAGGGCAGAAAACTAGGAAAGGGAGAACATTCAGTGGGAATACTACCATTCAGGGGTAGAAAAATTTTACATATACATAAAGTACATCCATACACATACATAAATATACAGACAGACACAGAGACCCTTTATCTTCTATTCCAAAAATGTAGCCATGAATCAGATAAGACAATATAAATAGTTTACACATAACAGTTGTATAATAAATTGTGTCTCTTGCAAATGGAACAAGTTAAGGTAACCCGCTCAAATGGCTAAAGCTTTCTACTAATATTTAGGAGAAGGCCTTTAGAATTTGTATTTGCCCTTGAGGAATAACCTTATGGAGGCTGTGGACCAGATTTTGGGCAGGGGGCTTCTGTAGCAGTCAGTATTTTTAAGAGCCTCTTTCCCCTTCTTGTAATCATGGGCAGTGTTTCAGCTACCTCCTGGATTTTGGTATCTCAAAAACATAAGATTTACATCTTCAAGGGAAAGAGAACAAATGTAAGTTTTCTCCTAGGAGTTTGGTGATCTATTTCTTTATGGTCAGAAGCCTAGGGTAATTACTATTTAAAACGCTCCTCTGTGTTAGAGGTCAGACAGCATGGGGTGCCCATCAGTATCACTGTCAGTCATTACAACAACCCCCTGTTCACTCTGCTCACCTTTCCAAGGACCCCACCACTTCCTGTCCCAATCAGGCTTTGTCACAGGCTCTGAACAATAACCTGTGTCTGCTTCTGCCTCCGAGATTTACAGAATGGCACACTGTCTCCCATTTATTCTGCCCCCTACATTGCAGGCCAGCCACGGAGCTGGCAGAGCAGTGGCCAACTGCATGTCCTTCTCTGACCTCAGCTCTACTCAAGCCTCAGCAACTAGTTGGGCATCAGTGACCAGCCCAACTGCCCACAGTACAAGTCAGTCTGCTGCTGCAGCCACTTGTTTCCCTTCTTTGCCCCAGTGCCTACACCCAGCTCAATAAACAAGCATGTTAAAAGAAGCACTGGTACTCACTTGGTGATCCACAAGCATGGAACCTATGAACTGTCTTTCCCTACACTGAGGTCAGTGGCCAACCCAGGGTTTCCACTGCAGATGTTTCTTTCCCAAAACCTATTTCTTTGGTCTCCTGCTGACTTGCCAATTGTTAGTTCACAAACTCTGGAGTTCCCCTGGTGAAACTTGAAACTGGCCTCCATACAGGGAGGGCAAGGAGAGACCCAAGAAAGAGGCAGAGCACTCCAAATTGCTAGGTGGCAGGTTTCATCAGCAAGGGAATTGACATACAAGGCTTGTCGTGGGTGACTGAAAGGCCAGCAGATACCCCCACTTGCCCTCCAGAATCTTAAAAGTTTATATTGAGACCTTACTGGGGTTTAGTCTCACATTCAATCTAGATGGTCTCAACAACACCTTACTCTCAAAAACTATGTCCTTGAAATGGCTCTGGCCATGGGGTCAGTGGTGGAATGTACATTCCAAGGACAGGGGAGGAGGTAAGAAGCCTCTGACTGCCCAGGTCTTGGATCAGCCCTGCTCACGTCCTCTCAATGACTTCCTCCAACATTATTAAAATTCCACTACCTAGAAATAGAGCCAAAATAGAGTATTTTTATTCCCGTTGAATTCCATTCTAGATGTTTCTTTATTTAGACAGACTTATAAATAGATATATAAATAAATATAGAATGATAAACTGATAAAAATGATTTCATACAAATGGGATTCTGTATAAAACTACACCATTTTTATTTGGGGGTATTTCATTTAACGGAATAAAATGAATCAGAATTAAAATTATAGATAAGAAAACTCTTCTTGAATATTCTATCACATGGGATTTTAATCCTAAAACAGATTTCTAAATTTTAAACAAGAACAGAAACAAAAGATAAAGATAAAATAAGGTAATAATTTGGGATTTTTTTTTTCTGTGATTCAACTTTAAATGGTGTTTTCTTAAATCCTTATTTAATAGAAGACATGATATTTTTGCCTCTATTCACATGGATTTATATTTTTGGTTTTCTTATTAAACTTACATTGCCAACGCTTTAAAAAGTCATTCTCCCTTTAACTATAATTTACACAAGTTTTGTTAAATTTTAATTTTATTTCTATATTTATAGAGTTCTTCAGCATCATTCATTTTACTAAATCTTCACATTCTTTTGTCCCTTATTTTAATTTCTCTCATCATTCAGTAAGATTGTAAAGTAAAGCTCGTGGGTGTTTTATTCCATTCCATTTGCAAGAACACATGACTGCTTTCAGAATTCTAGGGTCACATTTCTTTCTGTTAGAATTTTGTAGTCATTGCCTCATTGCCTTTTGGCATTGAGTTCTGCTGTGGAGACTTCTCCACACCAGAGGCATCAATTTTGGCTGTTTCTTCTAAGAATATACTAAGCTTCCAATTCTTACTGGATATTTTAACTTTAGCAAGTGTATTTCTTAATTTGCAAAAACTCTTGTGTTTTTTTTTTCTTTTTCTTTTAATACCTTCTTCTACCTTTGAGGTGTATAGATGCCACAGATTTTTTTTCTCTCTGAAGATAATTACATATCAGTTTTTGAAGTTTTCTTCTGGTCCTTCCATTGCATCTTTGACTATGAATTCATTTATAATTATAAGGTTACTGTCAAATCTTGCCATCTGCTCATATTTAAGAGGAAGGCACCATTACACTTATGGGAGGATCTGTGTAAGGGAGATTACATGTCTGCTGTAGATTTCTATATGGCAGGAGAAGTTACCGGATGATTTTAAAATTTGGTAACATAAGTGTTAGTATTTGGCATTCCAACTTTCGCATGAAGGTGTAATATTGACCACCAGCCTATGGAAGTTATGAGGGTGGGTTACAGTTAATGTCAGTACACAATTTATGCCCTCCTGTTGTGTTGTCTAGTATCTTCTGCCTTCTATGAATTGTGTTCCCATGTATAAAACCACAGAGGCAAATGGAATGATCCACAGGCTGGAGGGTAAGGGGAGTCACGTTGGCATGCTCTCCATCAGAAAGACATGATTAACCCACTCTCTCAGGAACCCATAGTGCAAATGCCTTCTTTCCAACTCATTTTTTTTTAAAATTTAACAATATTTCATGCAGAAAAAAAATACTGTGCTCTTTTTAAAGGTGGCAAAAACACATCTGGGACAAAAATTAGTGTTTTCAACAATATGTACACATCAGTTATAGATTTCTTTACATAAAATCTAATCAGTGAATATTTTACGTTGCATTAGCTAAACTACAATTCTTCCACATGAAGTCAAAAGCCAATGTTTAATCAATTTAACAATTTTCAAGAAGCATTTATTTAAGGGATTAGTTTCTATGAAAGAAAGTGAGTGAATCCTAGCCCCTGGCTAAAAAGTAATTAGTCTCTAAGACTCAAGATAATAGAAAACCACAGCCTTATAGATTCTATTTATTCATTCTTTTATTCAGTAATTATTTGGTACTTACTATGTGCATTTACTGTCTATATTTTGGTACATGTGTAAATTCTATGACTCTGTGTTTTACATATCTATTGCTTAAATAAATTGACATTTGTTCCTTAATATATAAGAATTATTTGCACTATCGGTCTTTGAAGTCATCACTATCATCCATACTTTGCTAGTATTACTAATAAAGTTCTTGAGGAATGTCTTAGCATCTTTCTGAAAGCTACTCCATCAGATGCATATGTTCAATTTAACTCTCAGCTACAGCTCAGTAGTCACCTCTTCCACCCCACCATCACATAGATACAGACACATCACCCAGTTGGAATTCCCTTCCTCCTCCACATGCTCATAGCATTGTCTCTGTGTATCTAAAAGTTTGCTTTGTATTCAAGTGCATTGTGTATGTGTTGGGACCACCATTAGTGTCCTCAGTAACAATAACACAATGTCAACATCCCCCCAAGGTCAACGATTGTGCTTCCATCAGATAGGACTGATTTCTGATTATTTTTGTGTTCCTGGAATTGGGAACAGTTTCTGGTATATACTAGAACCTATTAAAATTTTTTTTTTTTAAATTAGGGAATCGGGGAAGGGGAGCAGACAAGTTGCTGTCCTTTTGTTCTTCAGTCTAGTTGTGAAGGAAGTTGCTTCACTGGCCCACGTTGGTATCGTCATTGCGCTCTTCCCGGATGAGGCAGATCAGTCGCCGGCCTCTGGATGGTCGCTCACCGCCGCTATTGGCAGCTCACGCTGGCTGCCGGCCACACACTGTAGCCTATGGCAGCCCACTGCAGTAGGGGCTGCAGCCTACACCATCACCAGGGCTCGCAGCCCAGCTCCAGGTGGAGCTGTTGTTAGCCGTAGAGGGCAGTGTCACTGGCCCTAATATGTGGGATCCGAACCAGGGCCACTGTCATCCCAAAACCAGCTCTTAACCAATGCGCCACTCGGCCGGCCCTTAAAATCTTTTTATACATAAATTGTGTGTATGTTTCACTGTTGAATTTATAGGGCATTTCAAAATCCTTGACTTACTTTACATTCTTAACAGACTTACTAACAAAATTGAATGAATTAATTAAAACAATGTGTGTCTCTGACTATCACAAAAAATTGCCCTGTAGATCCTCTCAGAAAACAGTTTACTAGTAGATTAGACTTACCAAATGTGGCGTTTCTGGACCACAAAAATAAAGCATAATGAAGATATTTAGTTATTATACAATACAGAAATCTACAAAAATGTGTTCGCCCAGAAAATTTATGACCAGTTTCATAAATTTAAAGTTAATCTATAATTGCTTTTGTATTAGTGTGTTATTTGTGAAAAACCTCTCCTATAATATTCATTCAAATAAACATGGTACATTGAAACAAACCTAAAATCCAGACTAATATTCTTTCTCTGTGTAATTTAATATAAATTATCAGATGGGAAAAGGTTAATTTCAAAATAGAATTATAGACTGTTAGAGCTGAAACGGACCCAGCAGGTCAGGGAATTATGCAATGAAATGAAATGACAGATGAAGTAACGAACATCTTAGAGTAACCCCTTGAGCTGCTGGCTCCAGTTCACTGTTGGTTCCAAAACATCAGGATGACAAATGAAACCACTGAGGGCCCACCTAGCCACACTAGTTTTTCTCAGTCTTATTGCAATATACCTTTTTAAAAATCAAAGATACAAATTTGTTTAAAATTTCAAATTAAAAAAATAAAAGTAAATGTTAATAAGAAATTAACGTAATGAAATTTCAGAAACATTTTGATCACATTATATACATATATGTGTACATATATGATTGGTCACATGCTATCAATGGAAGAATTAAACTTACATATTTTAGCATATTCTCTTGTCTCAGGAAACATGGGGGATAAAGCTCTGTTGTGCTTTTTTAAAATTTTCATAATTAAACACTTATTTTATAAAGCGTTGAGCAATACTTTTTTATAAAATGAAACCATATATTTTACAACAAATTTTCCCAACTGGAAATATGATTATGATTCAGAATTAAGGAAGAGTGATTCTTCTACAGCCCAATCATTTTTTTTTTAATCTAATTCAGGCCCTTAAAAAAAATTAAGACACAATTGCAAGGTTGGAATCAAATTTTGATAAAATAGCATTTCTGTATCTTCAATGCAAAGATGGCAAATTTCTCTCAGATCTAGACTTTTCACAAAAAGATTTTAAAGTTTTTCAAACATATAATTCAATATACTTCTTTAAACTATAAATTCCATAGCTTACTTTGGAAGTGAGAAAATTACTGCTATTAAAAGTGTTCTCTTTTTTCTTTATGGGTGATTTTGATATCACATAGAATGCAAATATCACCGGCTTCTTAACTGATGTAAGTTTATTTATCTTTATCCTATAAACTCTCCCAGCCATTTTTTTTTTTTTGAGGGCAGTGTCACTGGCCCTCAAATGTGGGATCCGAACCGGGGCCGCTGGCGTCCCAAGCCAGTTCTTAACCACCACGCCACATGGCTGGCCCTCTCCCAACCTTTTTAATAATTTGATAGTATGTTCTCATTTTATATAATCTATTGTGATATAGAAATTTGACTATGAAAAAATCTTCACTTTTACTTTTAATGATATTTGCTTGATATTGAACACAAATGCCTTTTAATCTGAGTAGCACACATGACGTCACCCCTTGGCACCCGACACTGATACTAGACATTGTGACACTAGACACTGATCACACTAAACAATTTTCACATCACACATCACAACGATAAAATTATTTTTTCTTGATTTTTTGCCACTGTCTTCAACTACCTGAACCATCCAGCAAAAAAAGAATCAATGAGAAATTATGACAGTGTATTTTGTTGAATTTCTAGAGTAATGAGCCATGTGATGATATTTGTTTCTTTATTAATAAATAATTTAAATATTATTTTATGCGCAGGCCACTGTAACAGGAATATAATACTCAAGGGAATAGTTTCTTTATCCTCAGAAATTCATCCTTCAACAACAAAATGTATATATTTAAATAACCTGTGTGTGTGTGTGTGTGTGTGTGTGTGTGTGTGTGTGAGATATTGACTAATTCTTTGTGGTGTTAGGTTAACTATAAATGACCTTATCTTAACATTTTTGCCTTCTAGTTTGCATGGTCTTATTGAACTTATCTTCAAAAATGAAGAGAAAATAGAAGAAGAGGGGCAAGGGAGGAGGGTATGCTTGATGCAAACTTGGGCAGATGGCTCCCAAGTCCAAAATCTTAACTATCACAGAGAAGACAGGAGCCATACAAGGAGACAAAGCCAGTTAGAGAAAATCAAGAAAGCTGTATGTTTGTATACATGACCTAATATACATAAATTCTGCTCCCACTCTATTGTTTTCTAGCAAGTTTACTGAAGAGAGTACCTTTCCATTGGCTCTCTTGGTATACCATTTTGGCCTCACTCCATACTTCGAGATGTGGACTCTCAGTATTGTTTAATTTTAAATATTTTTCAGTTTTCCTTTTAAAATTAATTGTTAAAATTAATTGTTTAAAATTAATTAATTTTTCGCACATTAATTGTTTAGAAATATGTATTGAATTTCTAAATTGTAAATATTTCTGTCTATCTTTTTTGTTGTTCTTTTTTTAATAGCCAGTGAACTTTGGCTTCCCAAGCAGAATTGTAGGGATCACTCATGTTGACATTTTGTAAGGTTCGTAAGGTTTATGGAACCTGTGGCGTCTTACATTGATAATTCTTCTGAATGTACATCATGTGTCTTAAACACAAGGAATTCTCTTTCCTGATTTGATAGCTGCTAAGTATTCATCAACTTATGTTTAAAATAACTTTTCTGTGATTTTTCTTGTTTTTAGTCAGAAATGGGCAAATCCAGCATATGTTCAGTCCATCATCCAAAAAGCAGACATTAGGAAAATTGCTTAAGCCCACAGTAAGCAGAGAATGTCTTTTTGTTGCCTTCACACAAGTGATTGACAACTTGGCAGGGTGTAAAATTCTTGGAACACATTTTTCTCTAAAATCTATATATGTTGCTGAAATCTGGCATCTAATTTTCTAACCAATTTTTCATCCTTTATAAATAGTCTCTTTTCCTAATGCTTGCAGTTTTTCTCTTTTTTTTCTTGATTTCAAGACATTTTTTGTGATTTACGTAGGCATGTTTCTCACTTAAAAAAAAATTGATTTAAAATTGTCCTTTGCTTGAATAATCAACAATTAAGAGGGACCTATTAATATTGTTTTTAAATAAGCTGGGCTTTTGGACATTTCTCCTTATCTTTTATTATATTATTACAAACTAAAAACTCATGAATATTGCTCAAATGTTAATTGTGTATTAGATATATTGTCATTATAATATAAAATGACCCACTTTATGCTATTTCATATTTTACCTTTACTTAGCTTTTCATGATAAATGTTTGGCACTCAGATTTTTTATTGTTTGGTTAGACTGGCATATCTTTGTTCTACTGATTTCATTTAATTGTATGAGTATTTTAGCTGCACCTACTGAAATTGGCATAGCGTTTCATTTAAGATTTCCTTTTTGACTAACTTTATCCAGTGTCCCCAGGCTCTCTAGTTCGTGTAATAGAAGCAAGGTAGCAGAAAGCCAATATTACCAGTTAGATTTGGGTATATCAGATCAGTGATTGCTTTTTTTTTTTTTTTGAAAGCGGTGACACTGGCCCTCATGTGGGATCCAAACCGGGGCCACTGGCATCCCAAGCCAGCTCTTAACCACCGTGCCATTCAGCTGGCCCAGTGATTGCTTTTTACTTAGGCCAAGAATATGATTTTGCTGATATTGAGTTTGGCTATTTGTAAGATACTTCTTTAAATGGAAAAAGAGGAGTGCATGGTTAGCGTGTATAAATCCTTCCTGACTGATGCTGTAAGCTGGAGCATAGCTGGACTGTGGCTCAGCAAAATTAAGCACATTGGAATAAGCAAGATCTTCCTTGCACAGACTTTTAATACCAGCTGCACATTTGCATTAGGGACTCTGAGGGGACTGGGGAAAGTGAACTGAGACAAGCTAAATATGCCTATCTTCTCTGTGGCCACACAGGTTAAGCTGCATTTGTAGATTCTTGGTTAAATAAATTGGGATGTAAATCAAATTTACAGATGGGTAATCTGTGTCCAGCCCCATTCATATTTTGGCCTACTTGTCTTTATACCAGGTATGCAGCCAAGAAAATTGGCCTATTTATCTGGACATGTATAAAAAGATGAACCAAACTGACACCATTTCTTTGCCTCTTTTCGCTTTGTCATCCAAAAATTCTTTGTGTCGAGTGATGTATGGAGCCATGTACATGTGTATGATGACTTCTTCGAGACCATTCTGTAGCGCTCAGTCCCCTAGTAAATGTCTATTTGGGAGGCACGCTTGAGGAGTTGAGTTGTGGACTGGTTTTAAAGCAACAGAAGTGTGGCAAGGGATACGTGCATATGGGATTTATGTCTGCTAAAGAAAAATATACTACGACATTTGTTAAAACAGTAAGAAAGACTTAATTCAAAACTACCACAATAATGTTAAGACTATTACACTAGGGGAGAAAGATGGGGTTCAACTATAAATAAAAGAAGAGTAAGTGGGGATTCATAGCCCACTAGCAGAATGAGGGGGTCAGTGGACGGAAAATTACCAAGAGCAGACATCAAGGTAGGGGAATTCTTGCTAAACCAAGATGGCGGGGCTCTTGCTGAAGGCAGGATGGGGGATCACATGGTGAGGGCAGCAGGTGAGGAATTCGATCAGATATGGTAGGCGGTCAGATATCAGGCCTTTCCTTTCCCAGGCTTGGGTAATTGACTCACGTGCTTTTGCTGATTTAGCTTCTGCTGGGTACCCCAGAATCATTCTGTGCTGGTTCTGGAATTCTCAGTCTGTGCAGTTTTGTTCTCTGTGGCACTCAGGGCTGCAAACTCTATGCACTGTGATTTCCCAGAATCTCAGATTCACTTCATCATCTCTAGGTGTCTGCTGGACTCTGCCTGGGTTCCTCTTCCCTGTACCATAGTTTGAAAAGTCTCCTAAGGCTATAAGCTAGGACACTGTAGGACTTATTTCATTTGTTTGCCACCTTACACGGATCAATGTTCTGTATTGCCCACTTGCCAGCATCTTGAAAACTATTGTGTCCTATATTGTGTGTGTGTGTGTGTGTGTGTGTGTGTGTGTGTCCACATGGCTAAATCACATACCTATTACTTCATCTTGCCTGGAAACAGAAGTCTACACTTCTTTCAGCACACTAAAATTTTAAAGATTTTTTTCTTTCACCTTAATTTTTAACCTTACTAAAATTTATTTTTGTTAATGCTATGAGGCAGGAATCTAATAAGAGTTTTTCCATGTGAATAAGCAATCATCCTAGCACCTTTATTAAGTATTCCATTCTCATTATTACACTGGCACCTGATATTTTATAGCCAATTTAAATCCATAATAGTAATTCATATATATTATTTCATTATATTCTTTAAGCAAATTTAAGTGAAGTGTTGTGCTAGTGAATTTATCTTTTCCATAAAATAGCTGAGGAAATTAAGGATCCTCAGAGTTAAGTTACCTGTCCAATATTATGCTGAATTGGGACTATAATTCATATGAAAGAGCTGGGACCAAAGCATTTGTCACTCCATTAATCTCTGGGCTCAATCCCCCTAACATGGTTGATTAACTAATTTCTCCCGTAATGTAAAACTATTTAAAAGTGTGATCAGCTCTGATAAGCAGGAAATGCTCCTTTGATTAAGGGAATTTACTTCTAACTCTTATACTATATCTATTATCTTGTGCCATGTTTTTTCTCACTTCTTAATTTACTATACTCAATATATTGTATCCTTTCATTAAATGACAGCAAATTACCTTATCACAGAATAATTTTATCACTTGGATAATTCAGCTCACTAACATGGTTATGGCTACTGATTTCCAGTTCATTCTTTGAATTGTAAAGAGTAGCGAATTAACATATTCCAAATTCATTTCTAAAGCGAAGGCTGATTAACCACTTTTTAGCAATCATATGCAAAATCTTGATTTTTAGAGTTTCATTACATCTATATGTGTATACTGACATCATATATAACTTTCCTTGTCTGTTTATATATATTCATACATATGAATGGTCAAAAACATATCAAACACATGTAAACAAATAAAAAATTCAGTATTGCAATAATTGTATCAGATACAGCAGAACCCTATTATGTGTTTAAATATTGAGTTTAAATATTGACCCTATTTGTACATTTCAATCATATTGGGTGAGTGCTATTTTTCTCTTTTACATATGTGAAACCCAGAAAAGTTAATTAACTTGACTGATGACGTCACAGCCAAAAAATGCCATTGTAGAGATTCAAGCTCAACCTTACCTGACTTTGCAACTCATGCTGTTCTGATTTTGCTGTCCTCCAAGATCATAGACTCTGTCATCATATCTCAACAAACTATGTAGAGTACTAGTAGGTATTTCACATAATAGTAAGTGCAGTTAAGTCCATAGTTGTTTCTTCTGATATGCTAAAGCTCAAGTAAATTATCTCTACTTTGAGATAACATCATTTTTTCAACAACTGTTAGAATTTTATTTTTATAGCTCCCTATGCTCCCGTGTAATACATGAGTTATATTAGACTCTAATGATGAGCCCATAGATCGTATAGATACACTTCTGACATTATCTCCCAAGAATAAATGTTTTCATGTTTCCTTACGCTTTCAAAACAAACACACACACACAGAAAGAGTGTGCGTGATCTTCAGTCTCGGTCTTGGTGATTAGATCTTAGATATGAATGAGTAGTGAAACTACAAAAGCAGGAGCACTGAAAAACTACCAGGGTGTGCCAAAGATGCTGACATGATTGAGAAACTCATCTCCAGGTGGAATCATACACAGGACTGTGATATCTGGGTATGCTGTTAACTCAGGGACGCATTAGATTCACTTCCAGATCTCTGAATGGCTGTCGTGTGGATAAGAAAATACCATGTGCTGTGACATCCCATTAATCTCACATGGAGAAATAACATAGGGAGCAACTGTTGCTATAATATTACCGTGATGAGTAGCCCTCCTCCTCAAGATGGTCAAATGGAAGCTAGATAACAAAAGTCAATCAGAATCTTATATTCAAAATTCTATACTTTATAATAAGTTGAATTTATAATTGCTTTTAGTTCCTTTCTAACTCTGGTCTTCTGAGATTTTTAAGATAGGAGACTTTTCCATGTTTGTTTTCTTTCCATATTCATCCACGAATGCAAGATAGAAATTTATGCTAGAAGAGTCAGATTGGATTTCTTTTAAACTTAAATCCTGAGTCCTAGGCTTTCAACACATGAGACACACTTGATTCTAAACCATCTGGAAATGTCCTCTAGAATTGTGTGCATGAGCAAGACAGGCATGTATATTTATTGTCTTGGCAAATGTAAGAAAAGATATGTGGAGAAAACAGAAATGTAACTTTGACCCATTGTCTGAAGTTTAAACTGGTTAGAAACTAATAGCCAATGAAAGCAACTTTGAGGCACTCTGGCTTTTGTGAAAATAATTTTCTTAGATGCCTTTCTTCTGATATTACCATTCACATGCATTTCCCAGTTTGTTCCAATGCTCCTTCTCTTTAGAATGTTTTCATTATCTCTCATTATGCAGGTAGTTATAACTCTGAATTTAGGACCTGTTTTTATTTTCCATTGTGCGACTCTCATTTATCTCTAAGGACTCAGAAGCATTTTCTTTTTAAATGTTGTATTTCTGGCTACTTTAGGTGAAAACCTCACCCTATAGAGTTCTATTTACTGGGACAACAGCCCAGAGTGAGCTTCCTTTTACAGCGCCCCTCTCAAGTCCATCTGGATAAGGATAAGGATATGATACTATATGTCAATTTAGGATGGATGAAATAAAATTCACAAATATTTGAAGTGTATCTGGCATTAGTGAAAAGTCATATTGTCACTGTCTACTGTCTGTCTGCTCCAATAGGCTTAAATTCCCATAAATCAAGGCAGGCCTTATTTTTTTTTCTGTATTCTTAATATTTTGGTTTGAATTTCAAAGTTCTGATGATCATCCCATCCCCAGAGGGAAGGATCTTTGCTGTGCTTCAAAGGCAAAATGAAATGATATAGAACATCTATTGGGGTTATGGTATGAAGAGGTGACATATTGGAAGAGAGTTACAGAGGGCAGGGAAAACCTTATTTTATGTATTTATGTTTTGTAAGCTAGCTTTCTTATGGAAGCTAAGAAATCATTTTTGTTTTCCTTTTTTCTATCCATTTCCCTCTGCCTTTCTCCTTTCACCAGCAGAATGGTAACCACCCCCAATTATAAGGCACTCAAGGGACATAGTTACTGATAAATCCTTGCTAGCTATTGGTTTGTCTCTGCTAAATGGCTGGCCCACACCCTCCAGAATGGGTTTCACTTCCTTTAAATAAGTAAATACTTGTTTCTCATCAGAATTAGAATGTAATCATTACAATGTCATTATATGATACAACACATTTTTATTTTTGAATGGAAACTCTCAAAAATGGTTTATATTTCAAGATTCATATGATAAAGTTAGAAGAACTAGATTAAGAGAAATAGGAATAAATGCTATTTCACTAGCCTTCAAAATACTCAGACCATAATAATACAAATCACTATGAAACAGGGAGAAAATGGACAGAAAGAGAACTGAATGTGGACTTTCAAATGCATTGGGGAGTAATGCCAAAGTGAGAATCAGAAATCTGAAATCTTTGTCCAAAAGGCTGGAGTAACCATAATCTCACCTGATATTGGAACATAAGTGCTGTGTGCCACATAGTAGAAGAGGAAGGGTATAGCTGCAGAAGTCTAGATAACAACAGATAGCCAGGTTCATACAGACTAGTTGCATGGTGACTCTGGGTGAAGAGCCTCTTGGCAGCCAAAGAACAGATAATAACTGGGATTACGAAAGATGGTTATTTGCCTTTCTAGATTCCAGGAACAAATCTAAGCCAGACACTGGGCATAATAAGAAAATACTCCCCAAGAAAGTAATGATTATACATGTAATCAAGAGAGAAGTCTGGTCAAACTTTCCAAAAGGACAATGCGCAGTGGAAGATAAGGCGAAGTGGGCACAGTTTCATTCCTATGGAAACAGCATCACTTTGGGATCCAGCCATTGTGGGACACGCTGGTGCTCACGTACTGCTTGTCTTAGTCATGAAAGACTCAAGAGCTGAGTTGGGCTGAGCCTGAGAGAGGCCAGTTTTGGTGGAGACAGCTAGAAACCGCAGGGTCTGGCAGGACACATACAGTAATTAGACTAAAGTGAAAGCCTGAAGTTTCATTTGTAGACATGGGCTAATAGTTTCAGAGATTATAAAACTTAAGAAGTTAGCATCTTAGCAAGAAATAAAGGATGAGCTTTGGTCCAAGTGTTCTATAAAAGCACGGGATATGTGGTATAAACCCATAACTAAGACAATAAAAATTGTTTTCAAGTGATAGTGAAGATGGAGAAAAACATGGCTGCCAACTGCTTCTAGGTAAGACTAGAATGCCCTAGTACTGAGTGAACAACAATTAACAGTTCACATCATACCAAATATATACTTGTATACTTTTTGTAGTCATTATTAAAGTTTTCCTCCAGTATTATGGTTTACTACACTACATATCCACAGTTAAAGAGCAGACGAAACTACATTTTAAGGGGATTTAAAGAATCTAAGTAAAGTTAATTTCCAAGTTTTCAAGGACTGTTTCAAGTAAGTGGATCATTAATTGATATATAGATACATGAAATTCTAGACTGGCCTATTCTCCTTGTCATTATGTTCAGAGAAATAGCTCTTATTTTAGAATAAAGATTTATCCAATTTTTTTTCTTTTTCTGAGAGAGAGAGGCCTTTATTTTTGTGATTCAGAAAAAATATCATTAACCCCTTTTCGCTTTATGTTTTTCTAAAAAAAAAACACCAAACCAACAAACAAAAAAAACACTATTACTCTATTATAACCCAGCTCACTGAGTTGTTTTGAAATAGATAGCTAATAGTTAAACATAAACTGTGTCCATAAAATGTTAATACAACTCTATGGAGATCTGAATTTGGCAGGAGCATGAAAAGTCTACAACAGTTATATAGGTGCCAGATACCCTCACAACTTAGAGCAAACTACTGAACCACCTGTATCTGACTTCTGATAATGCTCAAATAGTTTGTTCTTGCTTAGTTTCTTATCTCTGCCTTCCCTTAAAAAACACTTATATTCAATATATTATTTCTTCTGCTTCTTCCCCAGTCAATGACTTTATCTTCAAAACAAAAGAGGAAAAAAATATCACTAATAAAACACTATTTCCTTTTGACTACATTTTAAATTCTTATTTGCTGTTTTACCAGAAAATGATGTCAAGTGGTCTGTGTTGAAAATAGTGACTCATGAATATCCAGGTTTCATCATTTTTGGTGTTTTGCCAGTGAGCAGTTTAGCATCTTACTATGAGCTATAAAATCGCCAGTAATTTAGATTAAGAATGGACATATAAATTGGACTGCATAAAAACTCACAGAGCTAGCGAGCTCTAACTTCCTTTTGTGGACATTTTTTTTGAGATTGAGAACGTAAAGCATAAGAAATTCACCGATTACAGTATCTTTAAATGTTGACATTGAGACAGCTTTTAGAGAATATTTAATGCAATAAATTGCCATTGTGCCCACCATTTTCTTTAGAAAGCTAATACAGTGTAAG
The DNA here is from genome assembly GCA_033961575.1 of Aselliscus stoliczkanus. Taxonomy (NCBI): domain Eukaryota; kingdom Metazoa; phylum Chordata; class Mammalia; order Chiroptera; family Hipposideridae; genus Aselliscus; species Aselliscus stoliczkanus. The sequence continues at coordinate 35,988,109 of CM066730.1, read as the reverse complement.
GAAGGAACTGCACACTTTGGATTCATAACAATATAAATTTGACACTTGGCTTTCTTATGAGCCAGATGTTTGATTTCAGACAAATCATTTACCCCTCTGATTTTTAAATCTCTTATATACAGAAAGGAGAACATGAAACCTAATTTTAAGGCTTTAATAAAGATTATTAATATGTGGTTATATTAGTTCTTGGCACAGTGCCAGAGACTAGGTCTCATTATTCATCATGGAGCTATGACTTGGGTGAGGTTAGCAAATGCTTCATTGTATGTAATGCGTTATAGAGCCAAAGCTCTTTTCATATAAAACACCTATTTTATAAAAGGTAAGTAAAAGGCGCAATAGCAGCAGCCCTCCTTCCTCAACTGCTTGCTCTATTATAGATACCTTCTGAATCATTTTACCCCCATTACCTGATTTTACTCTAAAAACAGCTCTTTGGTACAGACATTATTATTATAAGCCCTGACTTAGAGATAAGGGAACTGAAACTTAGAGAGACTAAGTGACTTAAGATTACAAACAGGTGAGAAGCCAAAAATTTAACATCTCATTTCTGACATCAGCACCTGAGTTCATAAACACTGAACTATGCTACCTGCTGAAAAATCTGTATATATAACACTGAGTTTGGGTGGCTTGAGTGATGTTTTTATTACTTCTTCCTGTGTATGGGAAGGTTTTCAAAGACTCAAAATATTTTCCTTTTTTTTTTTTTAAAGTTTATTGGGGTGACAATTGTTAGTAAAGTTACATAGGTTTCAGGTGTACAATTCTGTAATGCATCATTTATATATCACATTGTGTGCTCACCACTCAGTCAGTTCTCCTTCCATAACCGTATATTATATGTAAATCAGACAGAAAAAAAATTGAGAACCATATGATTTCACTGATATGTGGGATATAAAACTGAAAACAACAAAGGAACAAGACAAACAAAGGAAGAAACAAAATCTCAGAGACACAGACAATTATTTTAGTGGTTACTAGAGGGTAAAGGGGTGGTGGTAGATGAAGGTAAAAAGGATCAAATATATGGTGATCAAAATATTTTCATAGCATGTAATAACCTTTGGAATTTGGAAATTGCAAAAGAATTGATAAATTATCTTGGCCAGTAAGTTTTCAACATCAATATCATATGCACCATCGGATTTAGAAGGCATATATGTTGATGTAAAATAGCTATGCTGTGACTTTATATAATCTGAGAGATAGAGCCGAGAGAAAGAGCCGAATATACATTTAATTAATAATATTGATAAATATACATTTGAAAATATTAGGTCAAATGATTCTCTAAGATTTTCTAAAATGGTTCTTTTCTAATAAAAATATAGAGTATTTTCAGCATGTTGTAGGGCTATGATTAAGGAATTTACTAATTTGAATTTCAGTTTTTAAGCTTATGATTCACTGAATTGCGATTCACTGACTTTGCATTTCCAAGTGTGAAGTGCTGGTTCTTAAATGATACCATATTTAATAGCGATATAATTACATATTTATGGCATTTTGGTTGCCTGCTTAATACACATTTTGTGGACATATTATATGACTACTATTATTGTAGTGTTTTATGAAATTTTCTGATATGGAAAGATTTAAGTATATCTAAGTGAATTTTCTTGCTTCCAAATCCTTTCATTTTAAAAATACATTTATTGCCGGCCGAGTGGCACAATGGTTAAGGGCTGGTTTGGGACGTCAGCGGCCCCGGTTCGGGTCCCACATATGAGGGCCAGTGACACTGCCCTAAAAAAAAAAAAAAAAAAAATACACTGATTGATTTCCGATGTCACTGGCCAGCTTCCCTGGGGAGCAGACCCTGAGATGAAGCTCAGCGTGCAGAAAGTTTATTGAGGATACTCTAGTGGTCAATATCTGCTGTAGGAAAGAGACAAGTGAAGCAGGGAGTAAAGGAGTGCTTCTCTTTCTTGGCAGAAAGAACAAGCGGTAACAACAGAGATTCAGGAAACTCCACAGGAATTCTGGAGCTGGGAGAGCCCTGCAGAACTGGGCTGAATTAGAAAGAGGTGTTTGGCCTTTTGTGTTCCTTTCAACCAGTCATTGAATGTTGGCTGCTCTAGGAAGGAATCATGGCCTTCTGTGAGGTGGTTCCACTCAGCTGAGGGCAGTTACCCTGATGGGGCAGATAAGTATAATGGTTGCTGTTCAGAACGCCAGTGGCAGGTAGCCCTCGTTGCTCAGCTTTCCTTGGAGATTGCCTCAGCTGAAGAGAATCAACTTGTCCAAGGTCATGATATGTCGCCTCCTGCACGACAGAGCAGTGGGAGAACAAGAAGGGATGGCAAAAGGTTAAGAAAGAGAAAGAGACACAAATGAGAGCAAAAACGCACATAGGGCCAGTGGACTCAAGTCTCACGGACTGAGCCCCGAATCAGGTAGGAGTGCTCCTTTTATTGTCTCACACACAAGAAAGGAACAATGTATCTTCCACTGTCTGTGAGTCTCATACCTGAGAACTTAGCTCAGGGCCAAATTACCCAAGCCCTTGCAAACTGCGGTGACGGTGATGGCTGATGCGCCAGCAAATGCTATGCCTTTGCATACCACACGTAGCCCCAGGAGTCCCTAACACTAATCTCACTAGTAGATAAGTATCTATTTCGTAACCACCTGATATAGGGAGAGGGCGTCAGCCAGTATCCTTGCCACCAAGTCCCAGCAGGACGCCCCCAGAGGAAGCTTTACAGGAATCACCCTCCTGGCCTCATGGGATTTGAGGCACTTACTATCTTTAAAGGAGTCAATGTGGGGAAACAGATGGGTGGGCAGCTGCTTTGGCCACAGTGATACATTCCCAATTAGTGACTGATATGGGGGCGTGTAAAAGCCTTGACCCTTTGCTATGGATTGAATTGTATCCCCCGCGATTTATATGTTGAAGACTTACCACCCCATCCCATATATCTATATTGGAGGTAGGGCCTAGGATAAATGAGATCATAACAGCAGAGCCCTGATCTTGTAGAACTGGTGTCCTTATAAAAGAGGAAGGGACACCAGAGCTGACTCATGTGTTATGTGAAGACACAGTGAGGAGATGGCCTTCCATAAGCCAGGAGGAGAGTCCTCCCCAGAAACTGAACCTTGCTAGAACCTTGATCTTTGACTTTCTAACCCCCAGAAGTGTTAAAAAAATTAATTTCCATTGTTCAAACCACTCAGGTTTATTAGATTTGTGGATGCCTAAGTAGAGTAAGACACTTTTTCACTCTAATTTGCAAGAGTTCTGATTCTGTTTCCCAGAGAACCTATTTTTGATGGTTGAAACTGGAAGAAAGTAGCCACTGGGATGGAATTCAGAGCTGGATCATCGGCCACCCACCTAGGAGGGAGGACCACACACAAGTGGTGAGTAATGCACATATCACCCCTGGCACAAAGTGACAATGGCATTGTTGAATTTCCCCAGTGGTGAATTAAGATAGTACACCAGTGAAAGGAATGCACAGGCCGATGTGATTTATCAAGGATTTGAGAAATATGGGTAAAATAGTAACTATAATTACAGTGAAATCAGCTGACTATGGCTAAGGGAAAAAGGTAATAAAAAGTTGAGGTCAATAAATTGGCAATTCAAAGGTAAGTGTTTAACTCAGAAGAAGCCTGTCTTAATAGCATTTAAATGATATTAGGGAAGGCCAAATGGAAGCCTCTAATTCTCCACATTTCAGCTAAGATAAAAAAAAAAATGAAATGCAACATCACACAATTAGATTAAATGGCAGAAATTAGCATCACTTTTAAAGACCTGGAGAATGCAGGAGTTGTGTTTCCTTTCATATCTCTGTGAATTTCAACTGTTCCTGCAAAAAACAGATGGAAACTTGAGGGCATAGTCATGGGTTGCTGCAGACTCAGCCATAGCTTGTAGCCCCAATTTCTACTGCTACGCCAGATGTGGTATCCTGGATAGAGCAGAGTAATATGACCCTTGGTGTAGTACTACAGCCATTGATGTAGCAAATGAGATCCACCACCAAAGAAAAGAGGATTAGAAACTAGTTGTATGCACATGGAACTGATAGCAGTGTACATTTCCAGTGTTGCTCTGAAGGTCTAGTTAGTGTCCTAAATTCTGTCATAGTGTAGTGTAGAAAGTTCCGGGACATCTGGTAGTCCCTTAACACAGCATAATGGTGTATTACATCAATTAAACCATATATGAAGGACAAGTGAGCAAGAAAGGGCTAGCATGTTGGAGGGCTTGATAAGACACTTATCCTCCAGGGGATGGGAGATGAATTCTACTAAGACTCAAGAGCCCACCACATCAGTAAAAATTTTAAGGGGAGCAGAGGTCTGGGGGCATGCTAGAATAATCTCCAAAAGTAGAAGACAACTTATGGTACCTTGCAGTTCCCTTAAGAAGACAGCGGACACAATTCCTGGTAGGATGCTTTCCGTTTCTGAGGCAGGATATTATATTTCCCCCCTGGGAATACTGTTTGGATCTGTACACTGGATGACACAAAAGTTCACCAGCTTTGAAAGGAACCCAAAGGAGTTCCATCCTTTGGGAAGGAAATAAGGTTTGCAGGACATGCAGGCTGTGGTTCAAGTATTCCTGAAGTTTGGCCATTAGATCTAGTAGATGCCATGATATTTCAGGTGTCATTGGTGGGGAAAGATATTTAAAGTCTGTCTTATAAGCACCAATGGGAGAATCACAATGTACATTACCGAGGTTCTGAGCAAGATCATGCCAAGTGCCTCAGAGGTTATACACATTTGAAAAACAGCCCTTGGCATACTGTAAGGCTCTGATGGAGGAAGAGAGCCTGAAGGAGAGATATCAAAGGGTACATGCCCATCATAGGCTGGATTTTGTGAGACCCACTAAGTCATAAGGTCATGTGGTCCCAACAACTAAGTAGATAAAATGACATAGCCCCCAGACTCCAGTCAGGCTGTCTTGATGACCCCAGTGTTGATACAATGGACTCATATATTGAGTAGCCATGGAGGTTATGTATGGGTCTAAAACTATGAATTTCCACTTACCAAGACTGATAAGCTACTGGTGTCACTAAATATCCAACTGCCTGTAGCAAAGACCAACTCTGGGTCCCCAAAATTGCACTATCTTTCATGAAGACCAACAGGCTTCTTGTTGGCAAGTTAGGACATTTTTGTTTGTTTGTTTGTTTTAATCTTAGAAGAATCAGCATTTACATATCCTGGGCATGATTTAGCCTTTCCTGTCCTCAGGGCTCAGCTAGCACCACTATCTCAGGAATTATAGAGCTTTTGTTCCAATGGTGTGTAAGCCCACATAATATCACATAAGCAAGCCCCAAGGATGCACCTTATGGTCATAGCTGTGGAAGGAGCCATCACTTGGACTCTCCTGGTTATATCATATACTATACTACACAGAAGTTGCCAGCCTGAGAGGAAGTCGGTGAGGCTGTTAGAGGCTCATACTGCTTTATATGCAATAATTTATGAGAAGGGGCAATATCTCCCAGATGTACTACATTCTTTATTTTCTTCCAGCTTTATTGAAGTGAGATTCTCAAATAATATTTGTATATATTGAAGGTATACAATGTGATATTTTGCTACAGGTATGTGTTGTGACATGACCACAAAGAACTAATTAACATATACATTACCCCTCATAGTTACCATGATTTTGTGTGTGTGAGATCTCGAGATCGATTTGCAAGTAGAAGATACATTCTTATTAATGTATGTGTTAGAAATATAGGGAAAAATGATTCATATATTCAGCTAATTGGTCTGAATATAATGTCAGAGCTATATATCTAGGTATTTATAATAAAGTGTCTTATTAATCTCTGATGTGTAGCAAAACATACATCCATGTAATTGATTTCTTTGGTAATGACATAAGGTAAGGGAGAGTACCATGGCAGTCTTATCAGGAGTTATGCTTGGGGAAGGGGTTAATTGCAGCAACACAGTTATATTATTTCAGAGCTGGAAGGGGCCTTTGGAATTATGTGGTAATCTCAGTATTTTACATGCTAGGAGACAGACTCACACAATCATGGAGTTGATTTCCTCACTTCCAGGGCGCTACTATATCCTCTCTTATCACTATTGCTCCAGAAGAAGATATACAACAATCAGCTAGCTGCTCAGTCTACTAAGATTGTTTTCCTTCAAATTGAGTCTGTTTCCAACCAACCTGGATTTCTGAGTTGTTCCGTAATTGAGGTTTTTTTATTGACTTGAAAGAGAAGACCATCATACTTAGCAGGCCAGCTCATATCAGCAATAGCTTATCTTATTTACCTTCCTGGCTCTCTAAATACCTCATCAATAGTTAATGTTCTTTCCAGATTGCTCCATCGACCAGTCTAGGTTTTATACGACAAGCTGTTCAATACACGTCCAAACAAAATTTTGGTTTATATCTTTTATTTTTGTGAGTGCTTTTGGTTCTTCTGCAAATATCCTTTCTACATAAAGATGGCTGTCTCTAATGGTTACCACCCATTCTCACACTTTAGAGGCTCCCTTCCTGGTTGCCTCCCCTCTTGTTGAGCAGCGGGTCTATGAAGCTGAACCTTACTGGGCTGTGTTGATCTCACCTGTGAGTACAGAAATTGTGCAAACTGAACAGGATCAGATATGTATCACGTCTTTGTGAGGCACAGCGTGTGACAAAGTAGTTTATTGAAATTTCATGACACACTTAAGAGTATGTAAACGGTCAACATACTATTACATGTGAGAAAACCAGCAGAGTTCAAGAAAATTTCAGAAATAATAAATAAGGTTGCTTCATTGTATTCAGAGTGAATACTCATCTATTCGCTTATTTATGAAACAGACATATATTGAATACCTACAATGCATTAAACAGTCTGCTAGTCAGTGTCTGAAGACATATGAGTAAGACATGTTTCATTGCCCTTAGAGAAATGACATTCTTTTATTTGAGAGAGACTCTTAATCAATTAGGTTAAGGTGATGTGAGATAAAGGAAAGGCAGAGGAAAATGAGAAGAGAAAATGAATTGCATTCTGAGAAACTCTCACTTAAATAATAGGTAGAATAAGGATTCGAAATGGAAAAGGCCCAGACAGTGTGGCTTGATGACAGCCAAAGTGAAATCAGTAGAAAAGGATGGCGATTAGCAGGAGAGACGCCATTGAGGGAAAAATAGGATAGTGCAAAAAGTTCTAATCACATGAACACACAGATATGGTGTTTGTGGTTGAGAGAAAGTCAAGGCCGATGAGATAAGTCTTCTTACAGCTTCTGAATTAGAGTCCTTCGTGTGATGCCAAGGCTCAGACTGCGCCCAAGAAAATGGGCCCGGAAAGTGGGGTTGAGCACAAGGTTGTGAGTTTCTTGAGAGACCAGAGCCTTCCAACATTATCACGTTAGAAAGGAATCAGCTCTTTCAAGCGATTCCAGTTCTCACCCTCAGTATCTTCCAGTTCTCACCCTCAGTATCTTCAGTATCTGGGTTTGGCTGATATCTATGATTAATTTCAGTTTTACCCACGATATGAAATCATGAATGAAATTCAAGTCTCATTATGATCTGTGTGCATACAAAAATATTTCAAGGTTACCCAACCCCTGGAATTCCTTAGGCCAAAAACATTGGTACATTTATCTAATTGAATTCTGTTACCTAATTGTGTTCATTCGCTTGCAGAGAAATTAAGAGATTTCAGGGGAAGAAAAAAACTTGAACATATTTATGTTTATGTTTGTGAGAGTCAGGCAATAGTTCATGTTGCCTAGTTATTTTTGCTGCATTAACCATAGAAATCACAAACGTAGTTTCTGCTTTTCTTATATTTACTCTACAAATCGTTAAGAAAAAGTTTAGGAAATTAATTTGAAGAACACTAACACCAACCACAACAAACTGATTCATAAACACTGAAAAATTGAAAGGTCAACTGAGTTGGGTTTTTTTTAAAAAAAAAGAAAAGAAAAAGAGGAAACAATGATATCAATTTTAAAACCTTCAGTTTTTATGGTTTTAGAAAATTGTAATTATTGAAAATAAAGCTTGTAAATAAGAAGACATTGAAAATTCCCTCTATAGAAACAAATACTAATTTGAATAAATTTAATTTTGAGAGCCAAATGGTATGAAGAATTTCATTTTGGAATTTGATAATTTCATTTTAAAATGTATTGACTTTGAAAAGAATCTTCTGATGGAACTCTTATTTTGGATGGTTATGTCTATATTCTGGATGGTTGTAAAGTAAAATTGAAAAGGCCAATGCCTTTCCTATTTCTAATTTGGTAAACACTTAAAAAAATCATAAATACAAGTAGCTTGACAAACTTTGTTTTATAAACATACATTTCAAAGGAAGATACACTAAATTGAAGCAAAAACTGGTACCCGTGTATATATTCGAGACTAAATATTTATATATTTCTCACAAAAAAAAACATAGAATTGAGGTGACCTTCTTTTAATATAGTTTACTTGGAAGTCACCAGTGATCTCAGCATTTATATACATAATATTTTCTCCAGTAGGAGTATAGTCTTCAGAGAAGGATAAGCTGAAGGAGGCAAAAATATTAATTTTTCAATGATTAAGTGTAACTTTGAAGGTGATTGCAATATTTTTCAAAAAATGTTTAAAATACTAAAACTATATGAAAAATATATATATACCTTGCTCAAATAAAATGCTAATAATGTGCAATGAATGACGATGGAGACTAAAAAACTAGTTATAACATGTTAAACATGTTCCAAGATCATTACTTTTCTATTATTGCTATATTCTACATAATATAAAGGTTTTTTTTAACTTACTTTATAGTGGATACATTTTTATTTATTTAAAATTAATTTAATATATACAACACCATGATTTAATAAGTACATCATTTTAATTCTTTTTGTTATCTTTTACATTCTCAAAATGTCCCAGTTTTGAGAATAAGCTATATGGTCACCTTGCTCGGTGTGGCATTGAGGGGTTTAGAATAGGCATTAGGAGACAATTGGAAAGTTCTCTGCAAGGTATTGCTTAGTAACTGTTGTGCCTGGAAAGATAACTGCAGTCAGTATGTGAGTAAAGGAACAGAGCTGAATCAGACCATTAAGGGATATAACAGACAGGAATGCACTACCTTAAACTTCTTTTTTGAAAAATGTAAAAGAAAGATGCTCCAAGGAATTTTAAAATATACATGATGTGCCTCAGCGAGAGAAGCATCCTAATATTTTTTGTTTGTTTGCATTGAAAATCTTTAGAGACACTTTGTGCTTTTCAGACTGAAAAGCATCTTGGTGTTTTTCAGTAGGCGCTGTAAATAAGTCATCTTTGGGCAAAGGAACGTGTTCCAGCCGTACTTCACTTTAGTCTGGAGTTGGAAAGTGAGAGCATATTGAATTTTAATAAATCAAGCAATTTTAGATCCACCAGGGAGTAGCATTTTAAAGGCAAGAAGATTTTTATAATGGAAAGAATTCTTTTGTAGTGCAAATTACAACCCATAACATGTGTTTTGTAAATTCAGATTTATAAAGATTTGGGCTAGCAGAGTGCATCAGTATTCAAAAATGAACATCTTTCTAAAATTTGTTTTTTAAAAATCACTTAGGGAGGAGAGAGGAGTGACTGTCAATCAGTTGCTTTAGAGTCACTTGTGTGAGCAAGTAAAGTGTTAAATGTTTGAGAAGGGAATAGACTGCTCGTTCTGAGAAGGGATAATGATGAATAAGACATAATATTTATCGTTCAGTGGTTCACAAAATAAAGAAGGAGGCAGCATAGGTTATGAAAATCACCACAAAATGTTCTGGGTAAGCGTAAGCCTAGCCACAAGGGGAGAAAGAAGAAAGCATTAATATTGTTGAATTCATTAATTTTAGATCTTAAAGTGTCTCGTGGAGAACATAAGACATAATAAGTTGGGTTGCCAAAGAAAATACAGGAGGCACACTTAAAGTTGAAATTCAAATCATATGAATAATGTTTAGTATAGGTATGTTCCATATGATAATTACAACTTATTTCTACTAAAAGTTATTTGTGGTTTATCTGATTTTAAAATTTAACTAGGCATCTTCCATTTTTATTTGCTATATCTGTCAACCCTAAATGTAAACTAGGTTTCGAAAAATAAAACCTTTCAGAAATAATAGCTCCATTTATTAAGCATGTAATACGACATGTGGTAGACAGCCATATGTATTAAGTCATGTAATTCTCAACACAAAATAAGAAGTATTTTTTAAACTGTATTTATTAAATGATGAAAAGGAGGCTTGGTGAGGTTAAGTAAGCCAGGTTATACAACTATTAAGGTGCCTGAACATGACTTTGAACCTAAGTATAAGTGAGACAAGGTTTGCTTTAATAGATTAAATTATTTTAAGTTATTATTTTTCCCGATTTATTGAAGTATAATGGACAAAAGTGGTAAGTTTTCAAGGGGTGAAAAATGACGTTTGGAAATATATATTCATTGTGAAATGATTACCACAATCAAGCTAGTTAACTCATATGTCACTCACATAGCTGCCTTTCACGTGTATGTAGAGATAACATTTAAGATTGACTCTCTTAGCAAATTTCAAAAATACAACACAGTATTGTATACTATAATCACCATGCTGTATGTTAGATCCCCAGAACTTATTCATCTTATAACTGAAAGTGTTCACCCTTTGATCAACATCTACTGATTTTCTCCACTCCCCAGCCCCTGCTAACTATTAATTTACTTTCTAAGTTTTAGAGTTTGACTTTTATAGATTCCCCATATAAATGAGATCATACAGTATTTGTCTTTATATGTTTGGCTTAGTTTATTTAGCATAATATCTTCCAGGTTTATCTATGTTGTAACAAATCATAGGATTTTTAATGGTTTTTTTATGGCTGAATAATATTCCATTGTATATGTATGTGTGTATTTTTTCTTTTTTTTTTCTTTTTTTTTTAAAGATTTTATTGGGGAATTGGCGGAGGGGAACAGCGTTGGGGAATCGGGGAAGGGGAACAGACAAGTTGCTGTCTTTTTGTTCTTCAGTTTTAGTTGCGGAGGATGTTGCTTCACTGTTGGTATCGTCATTGCGCTTTTCCCGGATGAGGCAGATCGGTCGCTGGCCTCTGGATGTCGCTCATCGCGGCTATTGGCAGCTCACGCTGGCTGCCAGCCACTCACGCTGGCTGCGGGCCACTCACTGTAGCCTATGGCAGCCCACTGCAGCAGGGGCTGCAGCCCACACCATCACCGGGGCTCGCACAGCCCAGCTCCAGGTGGAGCTGTTGTTAGCTGTAGAGGGCAGTGTCACTGGCCCTCATGTGGGATCCGAACCGGGGCCGCTGGCATCCCAAAACCAGCGCTTAACCAATGCACCACTCGGCCAGCCCTGTATTTTTTCTTTATGCACATTTTCTTTATCAATTCATCCATTGACACTTAGGTTTTTTCTATATCTTGACTATTGTTAATGCTGCAGTGTACATGGTGTACAGATATCTGATTGAGGTATTAATTTCATTTTCTGGATATATACTCAGTAATTACTATGTTGCTACATTCCTTCTACCCAATTTGTTGAGGGTTTTTTTTATATCCTAAGAGGATATTGAATTTTGTCAAGTGGTTTCTCTACATCTATTGTGAAGATCATAAAATTTTCATCCTTCATTTTGTTAATGTGGTGTATTATGTTCATTGTTTTGCAGATGTTGACTTACCCTTGCCTGACAGAGATAAATCCAGCTTGATCATGGTGTATGAGCCTTTTAGTGTGCTGTTGAATGTTGTTTGATAGTATTGTGTAATGGATTTTTGCATCTATATTCATTAGGGATATTGGTTTATAATTTTCTTTCTTTGCAATGTCTTTATCTGGCTTTGATATGAGGGTAATGAGTTTGGGTGTGTTTCCTCCTCTTCAGTTTTTTGGAACTGTTTGAGAAGGATTCATGTTAATTCTTCTTTAAATGTTTGGTGGAATTCACCATTGAAGTCATATGGTTCTGGGATTTTGTTTGTTGGGAGGTTTTTGCTAACTGCTTCCATCACCTTACCCATTATTGATCTGTTCAGTTTTTCTGTTTCTTCATGATTCAGTCATAGTAGGTTGTATGTTTCCAGGAATTTATCCATTTGTTCTAGGTTATCAGATATATCTGCACACCATGTTCTAGTTTATTGGCATATAATTTTTATAGTAGTCTCTTAAGGTCCTTTACATTTCTGTGGTATCAGGTATACTTTATCCTCTTTCATTTATAATTTTGATTGAGTCCTCTCTTTTTCTTTATTAGTCTACCTAAAAGTTTGTCAATTTTGTCTATTTACAGAAAAAATAATTCTTTTTTTGATCTTTTCTATGGTCTTTCTATTCTCTCATTACTTTAGTTCTCATCTATACCATTTCCTTTCCTCTGTTAATCTTGGGCTATCTGTTTTTCTTTCTAGGCTTCGTTAAGATAGTGTTAGGCTGTTTATTTGAGATCTTTTTGTTGTTGTTGTTGTTAATGTAGGTGTTTATCACTATAAACTTCTCTCTTAGAACTACTTTTTACTGCATCCCATAAGTTAGGGTATGTTGTGTTTTCATGTTTACGAGTCTCAAGATACTTTTTTATTTCCCCTTAGATTTCATCTTTGATCCATTGGTTGCTGAGAAGTGTGTTGTTTAATTTCCACATGTTGTAAATTTTCCACTTTTCCTCCTGTGTTGATTTCTACTTTCATACTATTGTGGTTGGAAAAGATACTTGATACACATATGATTTCAGTTTTCTTAAATTTGTTAAGACTTGCTTTGTCCTAATTATATGCCTATCACACAGAGAGTTGTTTGTTTATTCTAGTTAATGGAATCTGTTCACTAAATTCTGATCATCTACGTTGAAATATATAAACAGAGCAAATTACATGAAAATATGAATTACATGAGGTTATTAAGTACTAATAGATATGAACTTACTCTCATCACAAATGCATCTATCAATAAGATACAAGGATAGACCATTTGAATCGCTATGCAAACAAAATCAGCAGACTTTGAAATAATTTAATTTTTTCACTTACTTCATCTAGAAGCTTCTCTTATGTGCTCACTGTGGAGCACTGCTAACTTCTATGGTGCATTGTGTAAATTGGAACAAAAAGGTACCTGTGCTAGCTGGACATTTTCAGATCCGAAAACACTCCTGCCAAAAAAGTCCCAGGGAAACATTTGACAAAGGAAACACGAGTTACATTTTGGTCCTCTCCATCCTCACTACCAAGCCTTTTTATGGGGACCATACCACCTGTACCACCACATGTGTCAGCTAAGACTTGTTTAACTAAAGCGTCCACTGATGATGCCCTTCTCTATTTACTCCAGTTGAAGCAGGTAGACAAGGAGGGTGGGTGGGGATAAGTAATTACAGAGAAATAGTATGAGTTTACACAAAAAGCCAGAATGAATCACACACACACACACACACACACACACACACACACACCCCAACCACAAATTGTGAATTGGCCGCAATAAAAGTTGATTTTCACATGGCAATTTTCAAGTGGAAGGAGAAACAGAATTGACAGAAAGGCAGATTAGCAAAGCAAAGGTTGTGATATTGGAAATGAGAGGTGATTCGCACATTGAAGAGCATGTTAGAAGTGGAAATAGATAGAAAGGTTTAACAGCACTGTCTCATTTCTCTTTTCTTCTTTTCTTATGATTGCTTCTTGAGGTCCTCTAAACCCAGAGCTAAGTGGATCACAAAAACGATCCCCTGCTACTTAAAATAAAATCCCACTGGCACTAGATACACAGTGAGATATTTAGGATCCTACTTGGAGGTGAATGAGAATAAAGAGATTACATGTGTAAAGATTTTATGAAAAATTTACCCCCCAAGAATCTACCCTGTGATTTAAAAACTTGTATTTACCAATTAACAACACTTTAAACTTAATTTATGATTGGAATTAGTTAGCGAAAATAAGCTAAAGTTACTGTACATTTCAGATGACTTTCTTTCATACGGTTATTATTAAAATTAACAGTAGCAAAGCAAGATATTCTTGGAAAGCAAAACAAAACTGTTAGCATTTCCACAAATGGTAAACTTCTGAATAAAAGGACATAATTTATTTTCCTCCCTCCTGTTTTAATATTTTCCTCAAATCACTGTCTCCTGTTGGAATAAACTGTCCACAAGACCGATTGGCAGTTCTGTCTGTACAATCAGTGAGAGGAGGAGGCCAGAGTGGGGATCAAGATTACCAGAAGTTTCTGACTGAGATGGGAACCAAACCTGTGAAATGTGCGCTAATAACTCTTGCATATCCACCATTAGTCATGCTGGGATGAAAGCCATCAGTAAATGCTAATTCCTCCTTGATCCCCTGGCAGAAGTTTTATTGTGCATCTGATAATCATAGTATCATGGAAAAGACAATGTCCTCACTTTTGCTAGTGACCTTTGAAAGGGAAATTTGATAAATGTGGACCTGAAACTGATGATGATAAATCGACCCATACCTGACTTGATTAATAGTACATTCTTTAGTCTCTTAATGGCTCATAATTGGCTGTTGAAAAAAATGAATAGAATAATTTTTGGAACATACAAATTTAGAATGTAACTTCCTGAAAGGAACTGCTTTATAAAAATGATAAAAAATTGGGTTTAGGAAAAGAAAAGCCTAATGAGAGCATAGGCAAGTCTATTGCAGTCAGGTATGAACTGAATGCTAGGACTGTTTTCAAGGCACTGTGGCTTCAAGTACCTTGCCCTCACAGAAAATATTGTTTAGAAGAAATCACATGGGGGTAATATGAGTGTTTTCCCTCAATCTGATCAATTCTAGTTTAATTATATTCCACACTATTTCCTCTGTGAGAGTACACTATTTTCTAACTAGAAACTGGGGCCAACCAAGAGACTCTCAGCTGTTTTGGGTGGAGAAACCACAGCTTAGAGATGCACTGTCTACAGAGTAATTTAACAAGTCAAAAATCTAGCAATCTAGCAACTGGCAATGGGTGGATTCTGAATAATAAAGGACCTTGTTAGAAAATCAAAATATTCTAGTGGTTAAGTTTGTGGGCTCTAGAGATGGAATTCCTAGATTCAAATCCTGACTATATCGGCTAGCAGAGATGACTTTGAGATCGTTATTTACCCTGTTTGTGCCTCCATGTTGTTATCTATAGAAGGGGATAGTAATAATAATACATACTTCTTAGAGACAATGTTGGCATACAGTTCATATCGTATAGACATTTGCTAACATTAGGAAGCGCTCTCAAGTATCAGCAGGAATCAAGGTCTATGAAAAAAATTACATAATGTGTAGTAAACTGAAAGAAAACCATCTGTGTGTCTGGCAGTTTATGATTCTTAGTTGTGTCTGCTCCAGATATTCCTATCTTTTGACCTCCTCAAAACTGACCACCTCAGAAAAGTGAAGCGGCTTAGTATGCGTGTTGCTTGAGGACAGAGCTGCCTCCTACATAACCTTTATCCGGCTGTTACCTTTACACACGCATCGCTTACTCTCCTTTCTTTATGTTTCCCTTGTGCTTCTAATGGTGACAGAGACAGTGGTACATATTCTAAGAACTGAGAGTGAGAAGGCCCAAGTTCTACTTTTTATCATGCATGTGTCTGCACTCACTATGATTCCATCGGCACGTTTCCTTAGGTGAAATCAAATTGTTAAGTCCCTGCCCTGATTATTTCCATGAGCTTTTATGAAGGCAGAAGTGAAATGGCTTTGGAAAATGGGCCATAAGAAATAAATAGAGTGGATAAACCTAGAGAATCTATTTACTTAGTCAGAAAGACCCAAATAATGCAGTTTTGCTGTAAATAAAGTGATATGTGTAGAAATTGTGTGGTTTGAGGAAAATAGAATAAATTTTAAAGTGTATCTTAGAGGACACATAACATGTACCATGCTGAGTATTTCTCTATTACTGCTTCCATATTATTATCATTATATTATGGTTAAGTTAGGTGAAGAATATGGGGAAAAATTTACGAAGTCATTATGTTAGGAACATTAAGTATACAATTAATGGTCAAATGTCTAATAGTATATTCATTAAACAATTAACAAATTACAAGGACCTTCTCTCTGCAAGTCAACATGAGCAAACAAAGTAGAGGAGAGGGGATATATTATGAGAAAAAATTAGGTCGCAAGCATACAGCAAGGTACTTGCATTTATCTTATGTATTCTTAAAAGAATACTGAGACATAGATATTATTTCAATCCTATAAAGAAGTGAGTTCAGAGAAGTCTTATAATTTGCCCATGGTCACAGAATTACTTCCAGTTAGTAGATGGATTCAAACCCCGGCCTCTTAGAGGCAAATCCCACACCTGTTCCATCCCATCACGTGGGGCCCAGGCTTCCATGAGCTCTGCCTTCTAGTTGGATAGGAGTTGATATGCACATGACATAACTAACCTGGATAGTGTGAGTGATAGCAAAGAAATAAAGTACTTAAAAGGCCTTAAGGGCTTTATAAACAGTAAAACTAGGTAGGAAATATGAAATGTTAACAATGATAAGGGCCAAGAGTATCTGTGCATTAATTGACAAGGAGTAACCAGAGGGATGGCCAGACATGCCACAGTGGTGGAGGTTGGAATACAGCCGGTGAGGAGGGGTGGGATACCTAGACACCAGTTCAAACATTTCCCGCGGGATATAGAGGCATAGAAGTGGGAAAGATTAGAACGTTCCTGTGATGGCTTATTCGATGCCCTCCTGTTTAAGGTTTAATTGAAAATGGCAGTCAAAGCTATGACATTGAGTTTGATTTTATACTTTCCTTCTGCCCAGCAATCTTCAGAGTCAGCAAAAATTAGTAATCTCAACATTTGTTACCAACGGAGTAGAGTTTTCCCATCTAAAAACCCTGTGTCGTTGTGCCTCGGTGAATAAATAGCTGGAACCTGAAAAGGAAAAGATGCACTTACCTTTCTCGTGAAAAATATATAAAGATGGGGTGCTCGTGACAGAAAAATCAGAAGGTTGCTGGAGTTATACGAGTTACCCTTGCAGAAAAAGCGTTGGATTTGAATATAGAACGCTGGATGCAGCCTTCGAACCTAATAAATATTCTATATGTTTCACACTAGATAAGGCACTCAACATCCAAATTTTTCTAGCTTAAAAAAATACTACTACTACTAATAATAATATTAACTAATATTTATTCAGCACAGACTTCATAGCAGGAGTTGGCAAACTAAGACCCACAGGCTAAATCAACCTTGCCTACCATCTGTTTTTTGCAAATAAAGTTTTCTTCATTTGCAGAAACGCTTATTAATTTGCACATTGTCTATTGTTTTTCTCATGTTTCACCAGCAGAGTTGAGGAGTTGTCACAGACATGGTATTGCCTGCAAAAGCCTGAAGTATTTACTATCTGGCTCTTCACAGACGATGTTTGCCAACCTCTGATCCATAGCACAGAACTTGTTTATTCCTTACGACACTGTGAGGCGGCTACAGTTGTAACCCCCATTTTACAAATGAGAAAGCTGAAGCCTAGACACGTGTAGTAACTCTGCCAAAGTTGCAAAGATGTGCAGCAGAGGAACTGGTATTAACATGTCTGCAACTCTAAAATGAAAGGATACTATTTCACTATGTGGAAAAGTACATTGGAAAGCATGAACTATTTATGAATCATCTCTGGAGAGGCAACATGGCCCTCACAGTCAAGTTTTGAAGCTATGCAGAAGTGGCTCCAAATTCTGGCCTCTCCGCTTTGTCCTCTGTGACTTTGTGCCAACTATTTAATCTATGACCCAATTACCTTATTAGTTAATTGGGGTAATTACAGTCACCTTGCTTATTTTTTGCTGTGAGAATTAAAACAAGTAAATGTAAGACACCTCATAAAGCGTGATACCCCATGAATGATAAGTTAGGGGGGCTGCTTCCATAGGCTTCCTAATCTTAGTTTTCACAATACTTCTACTGACCTCTACTTACAATATTTAACACTGTGTTTTATTTCCTTGCCTAACTGTCTTTCTCCATCACTAAGTTGTGTGCCTCTCAAAGGGAAGGGACACTGCTTAGTTTCTTCTGTGTCCCTGGATTTTTGTAATTTGGCACAAAGAAAGAGTCAGTAAATATGCATTGACTAGATGACCAGTTTCCAAAGCTCAAAGGTAGTAGATCTTGTCACACTCATTCCTTGCCAGCCTACATTAAAGAGAAAAAGGCAGGGCCGGCCGAGTGGCACGGTGGTTAAGAGCTGGCTTGGGAAGCCAGCGGCCCCGGTTCAGGTCCCACATGTGAGGGCCAGTGACACTGCCCAAAAAAAAAAAAAAAAAAAAAAAAAAAAGACTAAAGAGAAAAAGAAATGTTGCATTCCATTCTAATATTTTCAGGATATAAAGAATGGTGTTTTGTTTGTTGGTTCTGCATTATGGCGGTGCCTGGGATTTATCGCTGTGTTGGGTAGTCAGGTTATCATAATCATTCCTGTTCCTCCTTGGTAGAGTCAATTACATAATCACGATGAAACATGTGTCTATTTTTGGATTCAGAAGCATACCATATTATTTCCTCAAAGACAGTTCTAAATCATCCAGGAATGTGTAACCGATCAGAATGCTTAATTTGCTGAACTCTGATTCTTCTCACTGGGGAAGGAAATGCACACAGGCTAAAGGTAGAGGGATGGGGTATTCTATAACACTTCCTGTGTGAAAATTCCCTAAAATGGCTTCACCTCTATCACTTCAGGCTACTTAATTCACTCGGGAGTGACTACTTTTTCTTATGCCCTGAGGCCTTAGACCAATATGTATTTTCTGGTCCACTGAACATTTGTCAGTGCTAGCTGGGTATCCTTATTCCAGCCTCAGCCATGCCTCCATCTCTGAAATGGGAGTTGTGACTCTCACAAAAGTTTATGTAGAAGAAGAATTGAAATTACAAATGCAAGGCATCTGAGAAATTATAGTTCATAGTACATAGTGATTCCCTTCACGCTTTCTTTTTTTATATCAAGAATGGGCACTGAGGTTTAATTAGTAACTTATACATACTACTCTTTCCAAGGAAATAAGACCAATGATATACAAACAAAACAAAATAGACCAGACCAAGTAAAGGCCACTTTAGATTTATCTGATACACCTGATATATATGTGTGTGTGTGTGTGTGTGTGTGTGTGTGTGTATTAATTTCTGTTACTCATATCTTTTGCAGATCAGACTAATCATACTCAAATTTTCCATAGGATCTAACTAGCCCTATGGTCTTAATTGCTATTGAGGAAAATTATGTAATAAGAACTTAGTAATTGTTATCCGTTGGGCTATTAGTATATTTAAAGTACTACTGGACCGGCCGAGTGGTGTAGTGGCTAAGAGTTGGCTTGGGACACCAGCGGCACTAATTCGGGGCCCACATATGAGGGCCAGTAACATTGCTCTCAAAAATAAAAAATAAAAAATAAAAAAGATACTGACTCTCTTAAGCTGAGCCTTTTTTCTTTTTTGATTGGTTTCCATTCATTTCTATCTCACTAAAAATATATTTTTTATTTGTACCTTTTATCTATCAAGCACTATGTTAGGAACTGGAGATATAAAACAATTGAATAATTTTTGAGCTCAAGAGATGTGAAAGTTAGTCACCTCAAATACATTTTGGACAATACTGAAGTAAGTGTAGATAGGAATATAAATAAATGAACCATGATGTGGGCTACTTCGTAGATAAAACAATGGTTTTTCTTTTCTTAAGAAATATATGAAAGGCAACGATAACATGGAAGAAGCAATAAAATAATTTGACTGGAAGAATATAGGAAGGCTTCAAAATTCATAGGCAATCTGAGACTTGAAAGTGGAAGGCATTTTTTTTCCCCACTTGTACATACCTGAAGATGGAATTTTGATCAGAAAAAATACAGTAAAAACATAAGCAAAATCTAAGGCATATGAGAAATACTATTGTATTTTTGTACAAGTAGTGTGATACTGTTGTAAAATAGAGATTGAGTGTTAAGTGGCAACAGTTAGTAGTCACTAGATAGGCAAAATCTTTATTTGTCTAACCAATGAATGTAAGGATTGACCCTGTTAACAGAAAGTTATTTAATAATTTTAGGCAGTGTTGTGGCAGGATTCTATTTGCATGACAGAAAGATTATTTCAACAATAGGAAATTTAATAACAGGTATTTGGAAGATTTGAGGATAGAAACAGAGTGATAAGTGTTGAAATTTTTGTAATATACTAGGTAAGAGTCAATGGTTACTTACAGAAAATAATGGTAAATTGGGTAAGATAGATAACTTACAATACTAGAGGGGCCTGTGTATGCACGAGCTATGAACAAATAGTAATAGAACCTGCTGCTAATTAAATTCTGGGGTAGTGAAAATAAGGTCAACTTTCCACTTCCTATTCATGTCTTTATTAGTACCAAAGATTCTATCCACTGAGGGAATAAAATGAATCACCTTGATTTCTTTTTTTTTCTTTCTCAATCTTAATTCCTCTGTTTTTATGTAAGACCATGCACAGAACTTGCTTTAGAATTTAGGATATGATGTTTTACAATGGATTTTTTGCATCACCAATATCTAATTAAGGCCAAAGTTAATAATGCTTTATGCAATCATTTCTGGTGTACATCTTTGTGGTCAAGGCAGTGAAAAATTAATCACTTGCAGTGCTTTAAAAACATCTTCATTGCTATTCATTATTTTATTCAATGAATATTTAATGTTATTGTTAGTTTTTTAACAAATGATAATTCTTATCTAATCAGTTAGACTGCCCCACCCAATTTAAATCTACATTTATTCATAGGACTCATAGTGAAAACAAGGAAAACCACACTAAAATAATTGAAATAGAAATAAAGTATTTAGCATTTCCAATGCACTCACAAACATTTATTCATTTTTTCAGGATCCTTAAAATAACACTATGAGTATTATGAAAAGAGATTACTTGCTATAGGAAGTAACTTTGACAGTGTAGTGATTCATTTGCCCAATTCATATACTTGGTAACTGTTGGACCTGGCTTGAACACACCCAAGTTCCATATTCTGTTCTTTTCATTCATCATACAACCTCTTAGTAGAGACAGCTTGTCTACTGGAAACTCTTCCTGAGGATTATTAACTGGAAATACCGTTTGGCTCCTCTGATAATATGTAATCGCAAATTTAAATTCATGACTTACCTTTACTGTGTTGATGTTCCTAAAACTTTTGATGAATGGGTCTAACTTCATTGCATTGATATAATTTTACATGAAGTACATATTGGAGTCTTAAAATCACCAAAGTGTAGCAGTATTTCAGGGAGAAATTGAAAAAAGGTTGAGAGGAGCTGCCATTAATGTGTAATATTAAGCAATGTTAGGTGCAAAAAAGAAGACACCCTCTGGAATGGCCTAAGGAAAGTGCAATTCATCTAAAAAGCTGTCCTTGTTTTAAGGAAAAATATAGTAGCTCGGGAGAGATAGTTTGAGATTCCACTTCCTAATTCTTTCACCTTTCATTCAGAAATCTATTAACTTCAAAAACAACTTCTAGAAGGTGATTGAATCATAAGAATTAGATTTTTTTCTGTAAGGAAAATGCCTGCTAAACTTGCT
The DNA here is from genome assembly GCA_033961575.1 of Aselliscus stoliczkanus. Lineage (NCBI taxonomy): Eukaryota > Metazoa > Chordata > Mammalia > Chiroptera > Hipposideridae > Aselliscus > Aselliscus stoliczkanus. The sequence continues at coordinate 35,966,482 of CM066730.1, read as the reverse complement.
TTTAAGTAAATAGTTGTGCTTCCAGCATGTAGCTTTATGAGCTTTGTATCCCAAACATGGATAAAAGGATCATGCCTTTCATTTTTATAGCAATAATAGTAGGACCACAGCATCTGGCAATGGGTAGATATTAATTTAAGAGAATTTATTGCCTATGTTTTCTTCTAGGAATTTTATGGTTTCAGGTCTTACATTTAAGTCTTTAATTCATTTTGAGTTTATTCTATGGAAAACAGTATGGAGGTCCCTCTAAAAATTAAAAATAGAACTACCTTATGACCCAGCAATTACACTTCTAGAAAAATCCAAAACACTAACTCAAAAAGATATACACATTCCTGTGTTCATGGCAGTGTTATTCACAATAGCCAAGATATGGACGTAACCTAAATGTCCATCAATAGACAATCTGATAAAGAAGATATGGTACATATGTACAATGGAATATTACTTGGCCATAAAAAGAATGAAATCTTACTATTTGTGACAAGATGGATGGACCTAGAGGGTAATAAGCTAAATTAAATAAGTCAGACAGAGAATGACAAATACCACATGATTTCACTTATATGTGGAATATAAAGAACAAAATAAATGAACAAACAAAACATAAGCAGACTCATAGATACAGAGAACAAACTGATGGTTGCCAGATGGAAGAGGAGTAAGGAGGCTGGTGAAAATGGTAGAGGGATTAAGCAATAAAAATTGGTAGTTACAGAATAGTCAAAAGGATATAAAGTATTGCATACAGAATATAGTCAATAATCTTATTATAACTATGTATAGTGCCTGGTGGTTACAAGACTAGTCAGGGGGATCACTACGTAAACCAGATAAATGTCTAATCACTACGCTGTTCACCTAAAACTAATATAAAATAATATTGAATATCAACTATAATCAGAAAATTTTTAAAAATTTGCCTTTAAGAAATCAGATGTCACCATTCAATTAAATATTTAGGAAACTATGGATACCTGAAATCAAGAAGAATTAAGATAGAAGTTATCATAAATTGTAGCTCCTCTTTGCTGTCAAAATTATAAGAAAAATTCATTTCACCACAATTACATTCTCTGAGACCCTAAATAAATCTAAGTATTTGATAGCAAAATATTCCCTTTGAAGTACAGAAACATTTCATAAAATTTGAATGCCACTCCATTAATTTGGCCTTTATTGATCAATAAATTTAAGCAAATGGATCACATGCAGTTGGAAAATATCGTAAATCACACAAAACTGTAAAAAATGGAAAAGGCCTAATAGGTCACCTGAATGGGGAGTCAGATGAGAAGGAAAGTTAGAGAGGGCAGTAACTTCACCATCTTAAATTTCATTAAATTGAAAATACGCATTAGGCAATGGCCTGGTTTAATATTTCCTTTGTCTAGATTTTATTATGCTATTGTGCTGGCTAGGATTTTGTAAAGTTCAAAGACTGAAGAGTAGTGACAAAAAATAGGGCACTCTTTTCAGTCTTATCCCTGTAACTAACTTTATATGTATTATGAGCAAATTGGTTAACCTCTGGCCACAGGTCGCATGCCTGGGAGAGCAGAGTTAAGGGAAGGATGATATGTAGTTACTATTTGTCAGTATCTGCCCTGTTCACTCATCTCTATTCAAAGAATGGTAAGAAGAATATTGTAATAAGCTAGTCAGGCAAGAGACAGGGGTAGTAGTAGTAATGACAGTCAGAAATATGAATGTGAATATATTAAAAGTTAGAGCTGACAGGAATTTTTGATGGTTATGAAGGGGGTTGTAAGAGGAAAGAACACATCATGATGACCACAAGAGATTTAACTTGAGCAATGGGTAGGATGGAACTGGTATTTCCTGAGATAGGAAAAAAAATTGAGAAATGCATCTCCAGAGTGAGGGAAAGAATGAAGAGTATGGTTTTGAATACAATCCCTTTGAAATGTCTTTCAGATATCCAAGTAGAAATGTTCAATAAGCAATAAATATATGTATTTAGAATGACCCACTTCTAAGATTATAGAGAAATCAAACTAACACCTGTGGTGTTTATTTAGTCACATGATAAAACACTTAGAATTTCATTGATTCAAGCAGATTAAACTGTATAGTCTGTACAAAAGGATTTTGAGGATGTGAAAATTATAAAGATATGTGAGAAAAAAAGAAAAGTTGAAAATGAAAAGCATCAAAACATTGAAAGCTTTTAGAGTGAAAGTATGTTTTTTTTTTTTCTTTTTCTGTTTTCTATAATATAATACTTTGCTAATTGGAAAGCCACAATTATGCCTTACCTGGAATACTCCAATTTCTCCCCAAATAACATCCATCCCACATTTGTTTTTCCCCAGCTCTAGTTCATAACCCTTATGAAAACAAAACAGTAATTTAAAAAGGAAAAAACAAAAAAACAAAAAACCTGATCCTGTCTCTTCTAGCCCAACACTTCACTCACTATTCTGGAACAAACTTCCAACTGCTCTTACATCAAATCAAACCGCTTTCACATAGCCAAAAAGCTCTTTATTCTATTCCTTATCTTCTGACTTAAATTCAGTGCAACCTCTGACCTCCCTCTCTAGTTAACCCCGGTTTCCTCAGCCTTCTTGCATTTCCTCTAGCGCTTCAAGGGCCATCTTTCCTTCTTAAGGACCTTGAACCCAGGGTTTGTTGTGTGCTTGTTCATCTGGCTTCTGTCTCCTACTGATCCTCTGTCCTATGTCAAGCCCTCCAAAATTTGACTCCCTTCGAGAACTTCTTTGCTACTTATTCTAACTTATTGTCCATGCTTCAGTACAACACCTGGTGCTATTTTGCACTCTTATGTTCTAGATTTTATCGCAATTATCACTAAGTAATAACTTATGTAATTATCACATGAATGTTGTTTGCCCTGTAGATGGTCCCTCTAGGAGGGCAGGATATATAGCTGTCTGCTTCATGCATTTAGATGCAAAGTAATGCTTTGCATGTGATAGGTACCGAATAGTATTGAATACACATGGAAGAAAAAGAAGAAACAATGATTTCAATATAATGTCAAGGTTGATGAAAGAGGGAGAATCATAGAGAAGAGACACAGGTGGGATTTTCCAGATTCCTCAGTCTTAGAGAGGCAGGGGAGACAACGTATGGATGAATCCTTCACTACGTTTACTGAAGTTATGCTGAGAAAAATAGTGATTTGTTTTTAGTTTTTTGTTGTTTAGTTTCAGGTGTACAAAGCATGTAATGATTAGACATTCACACCGTTCACAAAGTGATAACTTCCCTCCCCAGGCTACTACCCATCTGACGTCGTACAGAGCTATTGCGTTACCACCGTTGACTCTGTTCCCTATGATGTACTTTACGTCCTGTGTGACTATAAATATATATTTAATTATAGCTGACATTCAACATTATTCTATGTCAGCTTCGGGTGTTCAGTGCAGTGATCAGGCATCTACACAGTCTATGAAACGATCTCCCCAGTAAGTCCAGTACCCGTCGCCATATGCAAGAATAAACTGAAAATGGATTAAAGATAGTGATTCTTACAGTGAAGTGACAGCAAGCACATTGTGTTTTCATGTTTCTTTTGGTCCTAATTTAGTCCTAGTTTGAAGGTTTTAGAAAACATGTGTATTTTTATTTTATTAAAGCTACTTCATTATATATGTTTGGAGAAGAAAAAAAATTCCATGGAAATAGCCTGGTGCGAAGATCACAGAGTTCAGAGTCCGCTTTTTGTTCTCACCAGTATCATTAATGTGTCTATATTAGACCACTCATATTTAGATTATCTTAATTTGGGCTTGTCTTATCTGAAAACTGAAGAAGATAAGTTTTAATCAAATTTCTCAAGTCCTTGGAAAATTAAAATGCCTTCATTTGAACAATGTTTATCTCTAGTTCAATCAGCCCTTAATATCTGGCATTTTCCACGTTAATGCGATTCTTTCCAGTTGGTTTCTAGTCTTCTTTCATATTGTGATCTGAATAGAAATGTGTAAATAAAGGAATATTAAACAATCTGTTGATATTCCTATGTAAGAATAAAAAGTCCACAGTCATGGTTTGATGAATAGAATAATTAGTGAATTAAATTAAAAGAGAATTGAAGGAGTTTTCATTAAAACTATATTAATATCTATGAATGTGTTTGAATCCATTGCATAAACACTTCTTAATTTACTATCCATTCAAAAGGGAAATGGACGTGACTAAATTAAATGAAATTGATAAAGTTTAATAATTTCAATTTAATAAAAGTGAAACAAATAGAGAAATAAGAAGTAAATATAGATAAGACATAAGAAATTATGGGAAGAATTAGAAAATTTTATAGGCTTTTCAAAGCAAAAAATCTCACTGGCCAAAATAAAAAAGAGTTTCAAGACTTTATTCAAGGCCATGACAATCAGAGAAACTGACCAGATTGCAACTGAACTGAACTGAAACAAGGGGGTCAGGAGGATTTTTAAGAGCTGTGTGGGGAAATCTAGTTCACCTGTGTTTGCCAGTTGGAATTGCTTGAGGGAAAGGAGAAGTTTTTATATCTTTATGACAAGAGCTTGGAGCAAGGAACATGTGGAGGTGAGGTTCCTACTCTCCCACAGGCACAGGAGATAAGGCGGTGATCTTTGATGACTCATTTCAAAGAGATGGCTCCTAGGTCCTTGAAAAAGAGTCCTCACTTCCCAGAACCAGCCAGAGAGTTTGTAAAAGATTTAAGTCTCGGAGGGACAGAGAAAGAATTTGCAATTCCAAGTTTTCTGAGATAAAGATCTAAGGAAAAGCAGGGAGTCATCTCTGTGCTTAGAGCCTTGGGTTCCTGAAGGCAGGCAGGCTGCGGGGGGCAGGGGCCCAGAGGCAGGACGAAGCAGGGTGTCTAACATTGAGTCAAGGGGGCCCTGAGGGAAACTTAAGGCTGCCCTGGTCTATGATTGAGAAGACTGTGGGGAAGGGATTTTTTAATTTTGCCTGAAGGTAATGTAATAAAATGTTTCAATGTTATAATGAAGGACAGATTTAGAAAATAAAAGTAGAAACCACGGATTCTATTGGGTATTGAGAATGTTAATCATTTTAATGTGCCATGTAAGGCCTGTAGAAGGCAAATAATATTTTTGAAAACTTTTCGTTAAAAAAAAAGAAATGGAATTTTAAAGGGAGAAATGAACACCATGGAAAACTAATTGTTGAGGAAATGAATAGTTTTGCAGTATTCTGATGACATAAAACTCACTTATGCAGTCCCGCAATTGGAAAAAAATGGTTCGCTAAAAGGCAATGACATAGGGCCGGCCAAGTGGCGCGGTGGTTAAGCGCTGGCTTGGGATGCCAGCGGCCCCTGTTCGGGTCCCACATATGAAGGCCAGTGACACTGCCCTCAAAAAAAAAAAGGCAATGATATAAACTGAATGAAATATAGAAATAGCTATCTATCATCTGTCTGTCTATCTATCTATCTATCTATCTATCTATCTATCTATCTCCCTTCACAAATTTATTTTTCTCCTAGTTTCAGACTCACTATTCACAGAAATCTTCAGAAAGGAAACATTAATTCCTTTAAAGTAATTGACTACATAGGACTTGTTCCCAGGATTTCAGTCATCACCTTCCCCCTCTACTGAAAGGGTTAAGTCCTTATGCAGTCTGTTCAGTGGGAGAAGATGCTGTGTTGAATGAATCAAGGCACCCTTTCAAAATGGAGACATCCATTCTCCAAGCTTCCAGGAATGCGGACTGGCTGGCAGCTCTTGGTTGAAACCTGCTCTGGGGGCTGTTCCTCCCTAATATACCACCTCACGCAAGGTCAACATCCCTTCCAGGGGACATCCTAAATCCACTGACTAGACCATGGTGGAGAAGGATGGGAGCGTGGAGGAGTAGCCCCTTACTCCAAGTGGGACAACTGTGAAGATCAATCACAGCTGTGCTGCTTCCCTGGAGCTGGGTGTGGTGTTTTGGCAAATATATTTCAGTTCAACTTTTTCTCTCTGATCCTACTTCTTTTACTCATTCCCAGTAAACAACCCCCAGGTCTCAAACCTAGTTAGTAACAGGGAATCCAACCTATTGTAGCTGAGTCTAGAGCTCACAGGAGGATGCTGACTACAAAAGGGCACTTTAGAGATGGACCACCTACCAGCCAGCTGGCCATGAGGGCCCCTTACCTGCTGGTAGGAGGAGCTCTGATAGTCCCTGACACGCTGTAGCACTGTATTTGTTACCGTTTTCACCAGTTGTAAACTGGGCTAGGGTACAGGAAGAAAGGAATGCATTGGCCTATGGAATACCTCAAGCTTTTGAGGGATCATGGGAAAGTACTAATTATAAGGAAACAGATCTGATGGCTATTACTGAGTTCCACGAATGCACTGCAGAAAGAAAAGGTCAAGTTGAAAAATCTTATGCAACAGTTGAAAGCAGTTTGTGGAAGTTAGAGGGCCCCCTCAGTAGAGTATAAACAGACCGTATGTCTCATGTCAGGGAGCAGAGAAAGCCAAAGATGAGGTCCAGACCTTCATTATACAACAGTGGAGTTTATAGTGGGTGAACGAATCCTCAGTCATAGCAAGACTGCAATGGCAAGTTTAGGGCTCTATCTAGCTGGGAAGGGTGGATCTGAGGCTTGAAACTAGGACATCTGGATAGGTAAAACCTTGACACCTTGAAAACCTTGAAAGCTGAGATCCCTTGGATCCTCTGGCCGGCCCTGCACAGGTGGCCCCCTCCTTTCTATTGGGAGGCTAACACACCCATTTCATGATGATGATGTAGAGGCCACTGCAATAGGAGGCAACATGTGACCCTATCATGATTTTCTTTTCTGGCAACTAGATTAATAACTATGGTCAAGTCACAATGTAATCTGATAAGGCTCCTGCTAAGCCCACTAAAGGAAGAAAGGAACCACATTACAAGCAGTAGAAAAATTGTACTGACAACCTGGAAGAGGGCTGGTTCCTGCAGATGCCGGATCCAGGGTTGTTTCACTCAACAGTAAAACATAAAGAAATCCACTGACTGTAGAATTTATGTGTAATACATGGAAAGGAGAAACCTGTGAAACTCATTTATTTATTTAGGCCTTCATGTATTTATTTCTGTGAACACAACAAACCTTTCTCTACGGGCCCACTCTTAACCTCTGACTTTCAGTAGTAAGCTCTCTATAGGGCTGGCCAATTTGGCAAAAAACTTCAAGTAACATTTTTTTTTTCTCTACATAGAAGTTGATCTCAAAAATCTATTTACATAATGTGGTCACCAAGTATCTATAAGTAAAAATATTGAAGGCATTACACAGATAAATTCGATATTAAACTCCTTCACAAATCATTTTAGTAAACAGCTGTACATCGGTCATTTCTATGCAGATCCATTTAACATGACTGAATAATTTTGGAATATATAAATGTACAGCTACAGAGATGTCAAAAACAGGTAAGGCTTCCAGAAGGGTGATCAGAAGCATGACTTTCCCCCACTAACCCAGAGATAAGTAAGGCTCTAAATGACTGATTATGCCACACAGGCCAGTGTTTACCCATTTATAAACCAGAATGCACTCGATTTTCATGTTCATTCTGGTTTATACACCTAGCTAGGGAACACAAAATCTCATCGTGTCATGTGGCCAAACACACTCATGCTTTCCTGCAGCCTTGGGGTAAAATGTCACAAAAGCTCCTGCCTGGTCAGCTTTCTATTATCACTCCAGGTCCCTCTTCCCCATTCTCGAATCTCCTTCACTACCCAGCCTCAGTGAACTCGTGGTCTTTTTTGCTCATCTTCCCGATTTTTCAGATGCTGCTTTACACCTCAAATCCATGCCTTGATTCATCCCTGCTCCCACCTCAAGTGCACGTTCCATTCTCTCAGAGACTTTTTATCCAGTTACTTGGTGCTCTTGCTCTGGATTGGGACACTTTTGTTTCAGAAACCTGCCCTGATTCAAACTGTGAGAGTTCCTCCTTTCTATGGACAATCCATTAACTTGGTATGTTCAACAAGTTCTCAAGAAGGTAGATAAATTACCTTTTCCTGTGCTAATGATAATTTTATCAGGATATTTTGACCGTGTTTAATACAAGCACTTACTTGTCACCTCTTCTGCCAGTCACCCACAAAGAACCTCATGCAAAAAAGAGTCTAATTCGATTGACTCCATCACTCTGGAGACAGGAGGCTGCCCCTGGTCCCTATGGACATGGCAGCACTTCTCTTATGAGGGCTTGGCCATTCATCTTGTGGAATGGACTATCTCCCTCGAGGGCCATTTTTTCCTATTTTGGAATTATTTGATCAGTTTTATTTTCAGAGGGTTGCTTTGTTCTGTTACTCTAGAAGTGTCTTTATCATTTCTCCATTCCCTGATTAGAGTAGAACATACAGTTGTAAATAATTATGTTACACACACACACACACACACACACACACACACACACACACACTCATGATTCTTTTCCATTCTTACATTTCAATTCTTTCCCATTCTTACTGGCACAGTGACATCCAAGACAGCAGAGGTCAGGTATAGACAAATGAACGCACTATCTATAGAAAATTTTAAAACAAGCTGAGAATTTATACTTTTGCAATTTAAGATTTACAACAGTATCCATATGAACTGTGAAGCATACTTTTTTCTCTAAGTGACAACATTAACTTGTGAAATATTTTACTGAATTTGACTATTACCTTTTAAATAGAAAATTACTCTTTTTAAAATTAACTGCATGTTTTAAAACTAAAGAAAAAGTAAAAGAATAGAAATTACATTATTATATTCATTATTGTGACAGACCATTAAATATATACCTTCTTTTGAAAAAATATGTTAATGGAATTCAAAAGTTTTAATTTATCATTTTCCTTTATTCCTTATAATATGTATTTTATTGATTAATTTTACCTTGGTTTTATGCTTGGTTTACAGAGGATCATTGGAGGGGAACTGCCAGTTATCAAGATATGGGGGCAGGAGGAAAATCTTTGATGGAGGAAGTGATAAGCTGCCTGATGTTTGCAGATCAGTAAAAAGAAAGGACTGTAGTTTCCGGTACTGCATCTTTGGGTGATTCTTTGCAAAACCTATTGTCACAATAGGTGAGCAATACATCTGTAGAACAGGGTTTGAGGAAGGGGAGATTGGGCATTGGGAGATGAAGGATTAGCAACCATGGTAGACCAGACAAGAAATAGGCCAGAAGTAGGGCTGGAATAGCTGTAAATGAGAAGAGATGCTAACTTCAGAAAAGAAGCCCAAACTATCTGATCAAAAGAACAATTTTAGATGATTTCAGTTTCAGAATTCTATAGAAGTTAAAAAACCCTCTCCCAATAAAAAGTACTAAGTCCTTCTTAGAATTAGTGTATTTTGGAGAAAAGCTAATATCTATATGTATAAATGCAATTACAGTGTCACCAACAGATTTGTAATTGATCCAGGGATGCTGAGTGGGTCCCTACATTCCTGGATGTGGTCATTAATAAGATGCAATTTTATAGTCATGACTAAACCAGTTGCTTCTTCTACTGCCAAAAGTAAAAAAAATACCAGACCTCCCAGCACTATAAATATTTTTACATGTCAAAAATGGAATGAGGCTATTAAAAAAGAAATGCAAATACAATCCAAGACAGAGTTTTCTTTCCTAAGGGGAAAGTAAATTACAACCTTTCATAATGAAATTAATGTTTATAACCACTAGCACTAAAGTCAAATTCATAAGCGAAATCCTTTAAGATGGAATAGTCCTTATAATTTATCAAAGATTACTTCATTTTGGTTTTTAAATGATTTCCTGGTTATTTGCAATGGATCCTTATTTCTTTACAGCCTATATAATATTCATTAGTCTCTCTAAAAAAAAATAAAAGGTAGTTTTAGGGTTTGGTCAAATTAACAAGAATAAGACCTTATGAATTTCTCTTAGATTTGGCATTTTCTCTGACCTTTTACAGCTGTGTAAAATCATTCTTATCTGTGGTTATTTTATTTTGCACTTTTCTTTGTTCTGTAGAATCTGGAGGAGAGTTTACAGTTATGTAGCCTAATAAGTATCAACAAAAGCTTCAAAGGCCTAAGTGTCTGCAAAGGTATTAATTGGATTTAAGATTGGTGTTTCATAAACCAGAAACCTAAATAAAATTACACAGAAACACTTTAGAATGTAAAGCAGGTATACCTGAACCTGGTTTTGGTTTGAGTTAAACTGTACTTATATTAACTCTGTAAAGTAATACTAATTATCCTTTTCTAAGCATAATCTTAGATTTATAGTTAGAGATACATTTTAAAATTCTGATAAAAATTGAAAAGCAGATTAAGTATGACTTAAAAGTAGACCTTATGAGCCACTGTAAAAATCTGATCTTCTTAATTTATTTAAAAATAAATGATAGTCGAATAATTAAGCAAATTATGTAAATGTTTGATAGTTAATGGAAAATTATCTTATTGATTATTGGTAAACTTTTCAATTTGATAATATGTTTTTTTTCTTTTATTCACTTATTAGTTTTTGGAGGGCAGTGTCACTGGCCCTCACATGTGGGACGGAACCGGGGCCCCTGGCTTCCCAAGCCAGCGCTTAACCACCACGCCACTCGGCCGGCCCTGATAATATGTATTAAGAATATTCATATACTTCAACCCACCATTTAAAACCGATTGTGATAAAATAGTCCAAATTATCTGACAATAGTTATATGCAAATATTTTTATGATAATATATAATAATAAACTAGAAAACTACGAAACATAAAAAAATCAAAAAAGAAAAAGAGACTAAATTTATATTAGTGTACAAATATAAATTATAATATATCCATCCAAATATATACTCATTAAAATAATATTTACTTAAAGAGTATTTTAACATACAAAAGCCCATGTTATAATGTTTAGGAAAAATTGCAAAATTAAAAATAATATCTGTAATCAAAACCAGGCTGGAAGTAAATATATAAATATCTTATGAGCAGATAACCTGTTTCCTTTTTATAATTTTCTATTTGTAATAGGTTGACTTTGCTCTTCCTAGGTAATATATATGACAAATATACAATAAATATATCCATACAGTAGTTACCCCCCATTATCATATCTAAATATCTTTTATTGAAAGAATGGTATTATTTCACTATGCCACTTAACATGTATTTGTAAATGACTCATGTACTCTGGAACTTTTATAGCTATACTATAGACATTTTTAAGAATGTCATTATTACACTTTGATATTTATGACAAAATATAATGTCCTTAAAACATAGAACGTTTGCCTTGATGATTTGAATTTTACACCAAATTCATGATCTGAGTATATTCCTCATGGAGCTTCCTGCCTGTGTGAATCATTGCTAATACTCGGTTATTTATACAGTGAATATTGGGACTCTCTCCAAAGGAGTGCTGGTTTAGATTTTATGTCAGAGCTGTTTGCAGTTAAGTCACTGAACCAGAGGCCTCTGGAGACAATAATAAAAGCTGTATTTACGTGAGGCATGGTGGTGAAAAATATATGGAATATTTAATCAGACAGGCCCGACTTTAAATCCTATCTAAACTACTTACTAGCCATGTAACCATAGGCAACCAAGTAACTAACCATACAACCACGTGAGCTAAACATTATTATTATTCTTCACACTTTACAATGGAGCTTATGTGAACTTACAAAGGTTTGTCCAAATTCACAGTGGTTTATGGTGCGGACAAGAGTTAATCCAAGCTTTGGATTTCACAGGTGACAGCTTTACCTGCTGTGTTACGATGCCTGCTCTCCTGTTTTATGTCTCTGAGACTGAGTTTCCACACACGCAAAATCATAAACATTGTGATTTTTACTGCATCACTATGAAACAGCCACAGTAAATAATAACTACCAATTGTGTGTCCACAGTAGTAATAATAGTAATAATAAATGACTAATATAGGCCTCTTCATTTTAATATTAATTTACTAGTTTGGGTTTTCTAGCTCATATGAGTGCAGACCCATTGTTATAAATTTTTGCTTTTTTTTTCACCCAGAGTCTAGGCCAAACCAAAAAAAAAGAAAGAAAGAAAGAAAAGAAAAGTTTCTTTCTGTAGCACTGAATAGAGTAGCTTTTTTCTTCTAGTTAATGTTTTCATCCAGTTTAAAATGTTTGAATAGTGCAGGTTAATGTAGGTCTTATTTCCAACTCTATACCTTATGTAGGCTGGAGATTCTGTCTCCTTTCTCCATATGACTATAAAGCCCTCCTTTGTTAGAGACCAGTAATCCCTCCACTATGGCTACTGACTGCGTGTCCTGGTTAATATGTCATGATCTCATTTTTTTGTTCTCTTTTCACTTATGAAAGGAAAATAATTATCTGTATGCCATTGCTTACATACATGAATTTTATCTATTTCACACATATACATACAGAAACACAACAAACAGCGTAGGCTGGAACATAAAGCTTTTCTGACAGTTTGAAGATAAAGTTCAATACCAGATTTTAGGGTATTTTACAAAATAACCTTTCCTGCTAGAATAGCATAAAGTATAGTTTAAAACCTAGTAAACAAGACTATCTTATTCTTGGTTCATAAGCAGCCATCCTGAAGTTCAACCAACCTTTCTGAGCTGATTTTAGAGATTTCTGCAAGTAGTTATTTTCTTCCAGTTTTTCACTGAAGTCTAGTCTCTTTATTAAGACAAAGTTATCTATTTTCCAAGGTAAAGCATATTTTTTCCAGAATAGATTTTAAATTCCTTTGTGATAAGAAACCCAGTGATGTATTTAATTCCATAATTCCCCAACACACACATAGCCTCTTACATCTTGTGTTTATCATGCCTCTCGATGGCATCATTTTCTCTGTGCTTGATTTAATCTTATGTTGTTTTGTACAGTAACATGCTATACAGGCCTGCAGTCTATGAGCCGTAGGCTGTGCCATAGAGCCCAGGTGTGTGATAGTTAGTGTTAGTATGACTGTAAATGAGCAGGTGGCACAGGTTAAATGACCACCACAGTGAGGAGGTTTAATAAAAAGATATGTCCTTAGTGTATATGATACTTCAATTAATCAAATTTTTATTTGAGAAATGAAGATATTCTTATAGATATAATAAAAATATGAAAATTCTACTGTGGTACCTGGAAGTCAGACACAAATGGGAATTGAATCCCATTTTTATCATTTGCACTCTTGTGGCTTCCCTGAGTTTACATTCGTTCACTGTGTGAAGTGTGAATATGGTGAATGTTTAAATAACAAAATTATTACAGTAAAAGACACATTGCCATTAACTCCCCTCAAAATACTCCCCCTCACTTTGAGCACACTTATCCCATTGTTCTTGCTATTTTCTGAAGCAGTTCTGGAAGTTCTCTTTCGTGAGTATCTCTACTTGTGCTGTTGTGGCTGCTTCAATGTCCTGAATTGATTCAATGGTAATTTTGACTTTGGGGAAGAGCCAGAAGTCACACAGTCCAGATCCAGTGAATACGGTGGGTGAGGACACACCTTAATGTTTTTATTTTACAGAAATTGCCATACCAGAAGTGATGTATGACACGGGACCTTTGCTTTGTGATCAGAAAATACAGTGAGTGATGCTGCTGATTGCCATCCAATGGAAAAGCAGGGATCTTCAATATGGGAAGCAGCACAACAAATCTTAGTAACAGTGTGTGACAAGTTTCAACTTGTTTGGTGCAGTTAGCCAGGTGTGAGCTATGGTTGAGAGAAGGTGTGTTTTCAAGTGTGCAGTAAATCATCCTCCATCATGATAATGCTCTGTGTCACACACCATTTCTGATATACAGCAACTTCTGTCAAATGAAAACATTATAGTGTGCCCTCATCACCTTAGTCACCAGATCTGGCACCAAGTGACTTCTGGCTCTTTCACAAAGTCAAAGTGATTCAGGACATTGAGGCAGCCACGACAGCACAACTAAAGACACTCACAAAAGAGGACTTCCAGAACTGCTCCAGAAAGTGGCAAGCACGATGGGATAATTGTGTTCAAAGCAAGGGGGAATATTCTGAGGGGGATTAATGACAATGTGTCTTTTACTGTAATAATTTTTTTATTTTATTTAAACATTCACTGTATTATTTGATCACACCTCGTATACTGAGAGTATAAAACACACCACCTTAGGGGTTGCTTTGGTAATTAAACATGACATATTATAGCTTATCAAACTGTATGAGAAAATGCCGGCGGCCCTCGTCAAATATTGGTCAGTCATTAAATTTTGTAAGTTTCTACTCCTGTTAAACACCCAGTAAAGCCACACATGCAAAATAGAGATAAGCGTGATTCCTTATCTTTTCCATGTGTCTCCAGATATATGTGCCAATTTTCCATGAATCCAATAATTCAGGGGGTTCACAGGTTTTAAAACATCTCTCAGTTAAGAAAAATGTCCATCTGTGACATTATTCTTTACAACATTAAGGACAATACAATCCGAAAAATATCACCTGGTTATAGTCAAAGTGGAACGATTTTAAAGTTCTGAATTTACTTAGGTTAATTAGAACTTTGGGTAAAATCCTAGGATTGTTACAGGTAAATGTATCAAGATATAACTAAACAAAATTGGTATGATAAAAGAAAACTAGGAAATAATGAACTCAACTTTCTCCCCAAATAGTATGTTGCAGCTCAGTCAGAAGGAAGGTTTCATGTTTCTTATCAAGCACCTTAGTTTATTTGTTGCTGATAGTTTAATGTGTTGCATGGGAAGCCAGGTTTAAATTATTCCTCTTATCTTCTGTTTCCTGACATTTTTTCACAGCATTGTATAATGAGCCTCTGAGGAAGAAATTATCAGTTCTTTACACTCAACTATAATCAAAATATATTTACATGAGCAAAAAAATTTCCTCTACCCCAAATCAGCACCATACACCAGTTTTCAGCCCTAAATTCAGTGCACTGAACCGTGGCAAATAGTAGATAGGGTGCCCTCTCATAAAATGTGGGTTCTCAGGCTGAGCTTTTACATCATAGAGATGATGCATCTCATTAAGCCTGAACATGTTTGCTTGGTGATTCTCTCCCACTCCCCAGAAGTGATGGATGAGATGCCCATTATGTACATGAAGCAAAACCAGTGTTTATTAACACTAAGTAGAAATTGAGATTATTTTGGTATAGAGCAAAAGGAAAAATAAATCAATAAGCATACTACACTAAAACTAGGAAAGAATACCATCAGCAAGATGTATATACACTCCAATTCAAAGGGCGAATTGGAAATGTATACTCAGTAAATTCCAAAGTTTTAAACTTCAGTTTTATATATTATTGTTTGTAAATCTGGTTACCTTACTATTTCCAAACAACTAGAAATATCAAAAAAAAGAAAAATTCAAATTGGTCTCTGTTAGGGAATAAAATATATCAGCATTTCACAGCATCATGAAACCAGCTCCAAAATAGTCAGGTGATCAGCATGCTTACTAACGTTGAGAATAATTGATAGATAAAATGAATTTTTAACTCTTACTATCCCCACAAACTTCTTCATTTTAGAGATGTAACTACTGTGTCCATTAAAACTAGTAACTAAGCTTCGGTCTAATGAATTTGTGTATATCTTTTAGATAAATGTTAAATAGGGAAACATTTAAAGAAGAATGTTTCAAATGGACCCACCGTGTGGATCCTGATAGAAAGTTAGTAGTTTCTTGGGTAGAGTTTTTCACATAAGGATGTTTAGTCTCTGTATTCAGTGATTTTAATTGCTATGATAATCAGGTCACTGTCTATCCCAGATAGTTTCTCAGTCTTGCTGAGATTTTGCTACAGAGGCAGAAAGCTGTCAAGGGTCACTGAGTTTCTTGTAAGTACTCAACTTTTCTTGACATTTGACAAATGCAAACGAAAAGGCTGCTGATTCCTAGGTTTCAGGATCTCTGTCAATGCCCTGCCATTCAGTAGAGCAAGGCATAAAGAAGAGTTCTAGAAGAAAGCCAATTTGGCTTTTTTTTTTTTGTAAAGTTTTCATCTTTCAAAATTTTGTACATAATAAACACATCACTTATAAATTGAAAAACAAGAAAAACTATTGTCTGTGTCTATGAGTTTTTGTTTCTTCATTTGCTTGTCTTGTTCTTTTCTTGTTTTCAGTTTTATATCCCACATATCAGTGAAATCACATGGTTCTCTACTTTTTCTGTCTGACTTATTTCACTTGGCATAATAATCTCAAGATCTATCCATGTTGTCACATAGACACAGACAATAATTTAGTGGTTACCAGAGGATAGGGGGCGAGGGGGGTGGTATGAGGGTAAAAGGGATCAAATATATGATGATGGAAGGAGAACCAACTCTGGGTGGTAAGCACACAATGTGATATACAGATGATGTATTACAGAATTGTACATCTGAAACCTATGTAACTTTACTAACCATTGTCACCTCAATAGACTTGAATTTAAAAAAAAATAAAATAAATAAATGAGCAAAGGAAAAAATAATAAGAAGAAAAACTGTTGTAAAGCAAGCAAATGAAAAATAGCACTCTGAAACAAAACTTGATAGTGTTTTGACACTTTTACTTCCAAAGTATTTTTAGCATGCAATATACTATTGTCTAGTAAGAATCAGCCTATATACTTTTATACGGAGGGTGTCAAAAAATGTATATACATTTTAAGAAAGGAAAAAACTGCATTAAAATTGTTAATACTCAATATATACCGACAACAAAAGATGAATACAAGTCATGTGTATACATTTTTTGGCAGCCCCAGTATTTCCTCACTTTACATAAAATTATGACCATTTCCTATATATTTAAATGTTCATTTTAGTTCTTATTAATGTTTGAAGGGGTGTTTGTGTCATCATTTAGTAAACTGATTTTTCAGTATCTGGGTGTTTTTAATTATCACTGTGTGGTAGACAGACTCTAAGGTGGCCTCCGTAAATATCACCTCCTGGTGGTGTCCATGCCTTTGAGTACTCGCCTCCTCTTTCATGTAGGTGGGACCAGTGACCTGCATCTAAGCCATACAATACAGCATAAAAGACAGCACGTGGTTACGTTACATAGTTTGTAGTATCAGTCTTGCTAGAAAATTCTCTCTGTTGCTGCCTTTGAAGCAGCAAGCTTCAAAGGAGGGTAGACAACTAGCAAGAAACCAAAAGCCACAGTCTGGCAGCCCCAAGAAATTGGATGCCACCAACATGTTGCTCAGGGGCACATCTTCCCCAGCCGAGCCTCAGATTAGAACGCAGCTCTGGCCAAAACCTTGACTGTGGCCTTCAATACACCCAGCTAAACTGTGCCCGGACTTCTGACCACAGAAGCTATAAGTGAATAGTTGCATGCTAAGCTTTTAATGATATTGCCATGTCACAATAGATAACTAATTTTAAAAAAAGTTATAAGTAATACTGAGATGAACCACCCTATGAAAAAATCACTCATTTGTTCTAAATTTACTTTTGAGGACACATTTTAGAATGCATTATTATTGACCTAAAAGGTATTAAACATTTCAATAATTTAGACTTTAAAAAGTATTTACCACACTATCCAAAAAGAAAGAAAAAAAATGTATTGTAAGAATAATTTTACCCTGAGAAATTTAGGAAATAGGTTACCCCTAACTTAATATTAGTGAGAAAACCATAAGTAATCTAACATGGAAATTATTAATGTGTGCCAGACACTGCTGTAAGCACTTTACATGTTTTAATTTACACTGAATTTGCTGACAGTCACATGAGAACCATACTATTATACCCAATTTACAGAAGAGGAATTTGAGATGAAAGGGAGGTTTGTTAACTTGTCTGACATCACAAAGCTGAACCCAGTAGGCAGATTCTAAAAGCTGCCCTCTTACACACTCTGCTAAACTGCCTGCTAGATAAATGGGCACTGTATGTGAGCAGAATGTTATAAATGTGGTATAAAATATGGAAAACATCACCAAAACAACCCTTAGGTATCACTTAAATATGCACCAGATTTTGTCAAAGTTCTGTGGATGTAGAGCATTTATTCATTGTGCATCACTGTTTGTTCGTTCCTTCATTTATCGAGCACATGTGAATTGATCATCTACTAAGGGGAAGTTTTGTGTTAATCTTTGGACATGAGAGTAAAGATAATATGGGTTCAGAGCATGCCTCTAGCATGGAAGACAGGAATTATACACAAAATTCCATAATTGTGAAAAGTGCTCTGAAAGAAAACACACAGGTATTTAAGGGAACAGACTGAGGAAACCTGGGGAGAGAGGTCAAGCTCCTTTGAAAAAGTACAGCAGGTCCTCGAATAACGTTGTTTCAGTCAAAGTCATGTTGCTATAATATTGATGAGATGCCATAGGAATTTAACTCTTTATATCAATTAGTCTCTGGTCAAGTTGGCTCCATCATACATCATTTCACCATGATTCTTCCAAGAACCGACTTACTATGTTAAGTGAGGACTTACTGTAGCTTAATCTGGCATCTGAAGGATGAATATTCATTGATTACATCAGGGAAAAAAGAGATGAACATCTCAGGCTCCCAGGGACGTTGTGTACAGGCCCTACATCATAAGAAGCACAGTTATTCCGAGAACTTGAAAGATGACATGTGTTACTAAAAAGCTCAGAGACAGAGAGCAGTGTAAAACACAGCTGGTAAGATTCGCAAATATAGAACATGAAAAGATGGATGGATGATGGATGGATGGATGGATGGATAATATTTTGGGATGTAATATAAAATCAGTAGATGATAACTGAAAACATTGAAAGAAGGATGCCTCACACTCATATTTGCATGTAATATGAGATATCTCAGGACAACTCAGAATATGGAATTGGCAGGGCACATAGTATGGACCAATCCTAATAAGTTGGTCAACTAGAAAAACTGGAATTGAAAAAACATTTGCTTGTGGGCGAAAGAGCTAATAAAAGTGTCAAAGATTACTGGATGGAATTCTGTAAGGACAGAGCCCCAGGGTGTATCTTTCTTGGTCTGTCCAGTTGCTGTCACAAAGTACTATCGACTGAGTAGCTTCTAACAACAGAAATTGCTTTCTCATAGTTCTGGAGGCTAGAAGTACAAGATCAGGGTGCTGGTAGTCAAGATCTGGTGAGGATCCATTTCCTTGTTCACAGACAGCCGTCTTCTGGCTGTGTCCTCACAAGACAGAGGGACAAGGGAGCTCTCTGGGGTCTCCTTTCTAAGGGCACTAACCCCATTCATGAGGGACTCACCCTTGTGACCCAATCACCTCCCTAAAGTCCCCCTCCTAGAACCATCATGTTGGAGTTGAGGATTGCAAGAAATGAATTTGGGGGGAACACAAATATTCAAGCTATGGCAGGGTAGAAGCAAGGTTGAGGGTCTGCTTTTATCCTTGTGGCCAATTCTAGCAAAAGAACCTGAGGGCCCAGAGGCTGATACATGGTGTTAGATCCACCCAGATAAGGACAAAAGGATTGGTGTTCAGCTCTCCCTCAGGTGCAGTGAGTAGACCCTAGAGAGCTTTCTTCACATGAGATTGAAATAGCCAAGGTCAGGTCTGCTCCCCAAAGGGAGGATGAACCAGAAATGGAAAAGCATAGACTGCCGCAAAGCTTTAAATTACCTGTCTCTGAAATTCGATTAGGAAAATCCTTGAATATTAATGTCAGTCCAAAGCAAAAGCAAGTGCAATTCCTCATTAGAATATTATCCTAGGCCTCTGACTACTTCTGCACAAATTTTGCAAATTCAATGCCTACTACCTAATTTTTAAAAACCAGATGTATTAATTCCATAACAAGAACACATGAACAAAAACCAACAAAAATAAGAAAACTGCAGATGTTTAGGTTATCAGAACCAGACTAAAATAACTATAATTACTATGTTCCAAAGAATTTGAAAAATCTGGCTATGATGGAGTGAAGGGTATCAGATTCACCTTCCCACCATTAACAGCTATGATTCCAGCTACGGAACAGTACACGGTGAATGGCTTAAAAAAAAAAGGAACATACGAGATAAAGTCAACATGCACCTTTCATTTCCACCTGGATGCATTTCCAAACCAGGGCACAGGGAAGTGGAGCCAAAGCACAAGGCAGGTACTTCCTGGGAGAGAGTTGCAGAGATCAAGTTTGGGGGCTACTGAGATGGCTGGGATGTGTGGGGGCAAAGCTAACCAAAGGAGGGAATTGAGAAACTTCCAAACTCTGCCTAGGAACTTCCACAAGTCTTTGAACAACTACCAAGCTTCTCATCCAAAGAGGAGGCTGTGCAGGGCCCCCTGTGGTCCTAGAGGGTTGTGTAGTACCATATTTTAAATGAGAACTATGAAGAAAACCCCCGTGCCTTAAGCAAAGGGAAAGGTGCCATGAATTAATAACCACCACAAAGCTGGTTTTCGTGTCTTTATTAAAGTCTGTCGCATAGGTAGACTGCAGATTTTATTCTGCAAGTTCCAGCAGAAGCCTATAGCTTCTGCTCCTAAGCCACGTTTAGGTCAGTATGACTGAAAAACAAAACACAAGGCCACAAGGTTCCATATATTCCATTTTCAGAGAATATTAAGTTCTGTGCATATTTAAGTTCCTGGCACTATCCCCATGAGCTGTGCTGCATACCTTGAAATTTCCTATTATTCCCATGACTAATTGTTCATGGTTCCCACAAACTGTAGAAACAATTTCTTCAGTATTTCTTTTCCCTGATGCTCTGGACCTCACACTTGATAGTTGCAAATTAATCAGTTCTTATACATATGACTGGCTTTGCATAAGTTGTTAAATTTGCTTGAAATGTCCTTTCCCTCTTTTCCTCTTGTCTTCCTACAAAAACAGAACAAAACAAAAAGACTGCTTATCCTTCAAAGCCCAGTTTGTGATATTTTTACCAAAGTTATTAGCTAGAATCTCTGTAATATTCTATGAAATTTATCTTCCTAAAATCATCCTGCTAACATTTTTTTAAAATTTCCTCATCCTTGAAATGAGCGAGAGGTTTAAGGACTTTTGAAACTTGTTAATATATATTTCCCTTGAAAATTGCATTTTTATCCATCTCTCAACTCATTTGATGGTACCTGTTATTTATCATGTCTTGGCACCTCAGTCTAAACTTTCTATTTAACACTCTGTCACAGTAATTATGTCAGAGAGAATAACTCATCATTATGCACGCCTGTCTTTTCCACCAAGCCATAGGCTGGAACTATGTCTCAATCGAATTTTTTCACTTTATGCAGATTCTCACTCATATGTGACTATCACAAAAGGCATTTCCTGATCATCTTTCCTAGTCATTTGATATTCTCTTTTCAATACCAAATAAAGATAAAAATAGCATCTTATCATGAGCATAAAATTCACAAAGGCACGTCATTTACTTTTTGTCCCTTTCATCATATCTAGCCACCCACCCACCCACCCAAGTTCCTAGCATAAATTACTAAATCAGTAAATCTATGTTGAAAACATTAATGAATCAATAAATAGATGAAGGGTTATATAAACAAATAAAATAAAAGGAATAGATATACAAACAAATATTTCTAGATAATACATATTCAATAAATGTTTGTTGAATGAATACTTCTGCATGTCCCAAGATGATGGCCCTTGGCAGCAGCAGTTCAAAGAATTTTGTTGTTAGGAAACAAAGCCAAAAAGGAAAAAAACTAAGCAGGAAAAAGTAAAATTTTCTAGCCTGTGATACTCTTTACTATAACTCCTCTAACCATTACTAATATTATAAAAATTGGTTTATTTTACTAAAATTGTACCACGTACTCAGTAATATATGTTTCTCTGTATTTCACACAATATGATTACAAGGTAGGCATTTCAAATTCTTTGATGAATAAAAATAATATACTAATAAATGTATGTGATTTCATTGATTAGTTAGCTATAGGTCAGGCTGTCTTCTGATTGTTTTTTTAGTAACTCATTTCATCTTTGTAGCCATATAATGAACTTCATACTACATCACAGTTTACAGGTACATACACTGGAGCTCAAAGAAATCATACAGCTTGATTAAATTCTAAAGATAAAAAGTCTCCAATTTTTATCCCAAATTTCTTTCTTAACTCCAAATTCTCTGTTCTTTCTACTATAGTAGGTTATGTTTTAACATTTGTAGGTACAATAGTTGAAGTTGTACATTTGTGAAAAAAACACATTTTTCTAAATTTCTGAGGATACCCCATACTCTGGCCACGCTATTTGACAAGTAATTTTATTTGAAAGGCTGAGTCAGTGTGACTTGGTTAACTTGTAGAGTGCTTCCACATTTTGTTTGAAGTTGACATTTAATAAGCATTTCCATTAGAAATGTCAAGCAACTTATCAAAATCATAAAATAGTCAAGAATAGAAGCTTCCCATTTCACACAGAACCTCACCATGTTCCCTTCAATTTGAGCAAACAATGGAAGGTCCAGTCAACTAAAGAAACAAGAGAATGTGAAAATAAGAAACAGCAATACAAACCAAATTAATGACAAACTCAATTTTAAAGATGCGGGAATAGAGAGAATATGTACAAGTTAATAAAAATTATGTAGGTTATACAAATAAGTTTAAAAAGTACTTCTCTCGTTTCTTGAATTGTTATAATTTAAGATGACTGTGTAACAGATGTGAATAAAATATTCTTTTATAAATACTCCCAACAGGTTTTTATTCTGTAGTCTTTATTGTTATTCTGTAGAGCAGGAAATAATGGGAGAAAAAAGTAACCTACTTAGGTTTCTGCACGTTCCAAATATGATAATATCATGAATAATATTCTCTCTGTGGTACAAGTCCGACTGGAACAAAGCCTTTTCATTTCCAGGCTAGGTTCTAATCAAAAGTCGAAATAACATCTTTTAAAAAAATTAGTTGGTATAGCAACAGAAAATTTCCAACATGACTCTTAGCCCCACCAGAGGCAGTTCTCTTTCTATCAAAGAGCTTTATGTATCCATATATTATGTTTTATAATAAAATATAATTATGTATTCAGTACATATGAATTTAGTTTACTGTGCACCAGGCATTCTTCTAAGCACTGATAATTTATTGATTAGTAAAATAAATTGAGTCTCAACACTTGAGAAATTTTCATTCTGGCTGGGGAAAAAAAAGAGAAAATAAGTACACAAATCAATAGAAAAGGAAGCACTGATAAACCCATTAAAAACAGTAAAAAGTGGCATTGTTATAGGAGTTGACAGGTATCATTGCTTTCGACCTCTATGAAGGGAAGATAGATTATATATGTGTTCTCCTAAATGGTTTCATGCCAACATCTACAAGAGATTTTAAGGAGATAAAGACTAAGTGTGAAGTCCCTTGACTGGGAGAAAGCTTGTGTGTTCCAGAGACAGGAAGGGGTCGAGTGTGGCCAGATCGCAGTGAAGGGAAGGGTGAAGGAACAGAATGAGATGAATCCAGAAGACTTCACAGACCATGGTAAAAAGACTTGACTTCACTGTATTTTAAAAGAGGGTTTTAAGGAGGGGAGGTACACTACCCGATTAATTTTGTTGGCTTGAACTAAGCCTATAGGAAAGAGTGAGAAATGGTAAAAAAAGAATGTAGATTTTGAAGACAGAGGCTTCAGAATTTATTGTTGAGTTGGTGTGAGGGTTAAAGAAAGTAAGAAATCAAAGATGGCTCTAGGTTTTGGGCCTTAACATCCATGTGAATGGTGGTTCAATTTATGGCAAACCGAAGAATCAATAGTTCTGTTTTGGTCGGAATAATCCTGAAAGGGCTAATAGATGAGATGTCAAGTAGGCAGTTGAATATAATGGAGCAGAGAGAAAAGTCTGGGCTGTTGAAATATACACTTGAGTCATCAGGATATAAATAACACTTGAAGTGAGTGGGCTGCATAAGATATTTAGGAGAAAGTGTAAACAGAAAATAAAAAGAAGGGAGACTAAGTAGTTCTAGAGCATTCCAACATTTAAAGATCGAGTAGGAGGCCTTCCACTCGTGCCCATGAAGGATTGACTGTTGCAGGAATTGCCGCCCTGCCATAAACATCTAGAAAACTGAGTAAAATATACACAGCAACTGTTTTCAGACATTGTATAACATGCCGTGTCTAATTATAAGAATATGATTTCTCCGAAAAAGGGAACCAATGAACTGCACCCTACAATTGCCCCAGCTTATTACCGGAGGCAGTTTTCAGGCTGCTGAATAAGGGAGGAGATCTCAAACAAGGCCAGAAGGTTTGCAAAATTGAGGACACAGAGCCTGGATTTCAGGGAGACAGATCAGGGAAGAGACATGTGTCCCCTGAAACCAGAGGGGTGAAGGTGTATATGTACGTGTAGGCCAGTGGAATTACTGGTGGTATCAAAAAGGCATTTTAATGTGATCATGACTGTTTTGTCTACAAATTAGAAGGTGGAATCAACTGACACTGAGAGTTGAAGAAAGTTCTGATGAAGTTTTAAAGAAAGAAGAGTAAGAATTAACTGATTGTCTTGGGAAGTGGAATTGAGAGTGTGCTGGGAGTTTATCTGGTTTTTGTTGAACGATGATTTGAAACCTTTGTTTATAAATATGAAGTGAGATGCAAACAGATGGAAGAGATATTTGGTTTGAAGTGCAGACGTGCTTTTGGTAGGTGAGAAAAGCAAGGAAGTTGGAACTGAAAGGGAATGAGACCAGGATTCCAAGCCAGATGGGGATAAGTGATGGCATGAAGAAAGAGTAATACATTTAAAACACAGAAAATAAAACTAGCAGTAGGTAAAAGAATGTATAACTCAATTAGGTCAGAAAATTGATAGATCAGTATTACCAGAATTGGTGAGCTATAGAGGCTGATGTTCGCAGAGGGAGATGTGTGAAATCAAAGGTTTGCAGGATGTATATCTATTGTTCCAGGAGGTGACAGTGCAAGTGTGTGGCTGAGAGGGGGAGTCATCATCAGAGCACCTAGGTACATGTGTATTTCCATAGGCCTCCTCTAACGTAATACTATAGAAGATACATCATTCGTTAGCAAGTGTGACACACAATGTATAAACCAGTATTTAACAAAGATGGAGAATATTGGTCACATTTTTTAAGTCAGGTTTTTGAGTATTGATCCTACAGGTCTCACTGAATAAATCAATATAAGGGAAAGATAACCTAGATGCTCTCACAATTGCTACCCAATGAACGTAATATTTTACACTTGAAAGAGCTCATTATTTTAAAACCATCCTTCAGTGATTAACTGCAGCAGTCAACAAACTAACAAATGTCAGGTTGGTTCTCAAGAAAATTATCTAATAAATCAAGATATTATTCACATTGACAAAGGAATTAAAAATCACAATAAAACTCTCAGAAGGAAGAAAAACTATGAATCGCATTAAAATACAAATTCCTTTCAACATTTAAAACTGAAGGCCATATAAACTCAATGTTACTGTAACCTTGTTTGAAAACAGAGAGCCAGGACAGGTTGAAAGAGAGAAAATGTACTAGAATTTCACATAAAAGAGGAGGCCCCAGAAACATGCAGAGGGAAATATCAGCCCCTGACATTATAATTTAGTCAAAACTGAGTTTTAATTACATTTCTTCTTGAGTTTTCTGAGATATAGCTGAGATCCTTTTATTTTACTGACCAACATCAAAAAAATATAACACCCATTAGAGTAAGTGTGCGGTCTACAGTCACAAGATTTTAAAAGGGGACCAATCTAAGGTACATTGGCATACACAAAATACCAAAATTAGAGTTGTTTCCTTTCAAATTAATGCATGATGTACTAGAAATAAAATATGATAGATGATCTCTTGATGAACAGGAGTATTTATTAACAAAGTGTTTATTAACTAAGAAAGGGATAGTTTTTATATAACAACAGCATATTTTTTAATAGTAGCCAATTTAACATCTAAACAATACCATTATCAAATCTGCCATCTATATTCCAATTGTAATGATTATTTTTAATTTTAGTTTTCTATAAACTTGAGTCAAATATTTAATTCGATTCCTTTAAATATCAATAAAAGTACTGGCAATGTTTTAAGAGACGTGTATACACTACAACGGAAATTTGAATTGTTATAATATTTTTGGGTGTGAATATTTTGAAACATCAAAAATCTTTAAAGAGGCTTGCTCGTTAACTATATTTCTAGTAATTTCTAAAGAAATAATAATAGGAATCTTCATGCTTTTCAGTTACAAGTGTGCCTATCTCAATAATACTTATAAATATTTAAAGTACAGCTTTAAGTTTTCATCCGAGAAACAACCTGAAAGAACATGGTTGGTAATTGCTGAAATGTTAGAAATTAACCTCTATGTAAGAATAGAGCAATTTTTAAATCTATATGTGCTAGACTTTATATTATAAATAAAAATAATGAAAAATATTTATTGAGGATTTCAAAATATGCATGCAAATTCTAAGCCCTTTACAAGTATTACCCAAAATAATTCTCAATCAACTCTGCAAGTTAGATACTATTATTTATTTGTTTGTTTGACAAGGAACCAAGGTGCAGAGCTATTGAGGAAATTAGAAGAAAGTGGTATTTTTACTAGAAATCTTCCCTGGACCTTGGGCTCCCAAACCCTATGCTATAATGAGTTTTACTTTTGCAATAGGACAAAAACATAAAAATGCTTTTGCAAATTTCAATATTATGCTACTAAAACAGTGATTTAGAATAATTTCAATATAACAAAACATGGACATAAAACTTAGCTTATTATTTAAAATACGATTGCTACACATAAATCCGATTTATAAATAATCATATTCAATGACATTTCTAATGAAATTCAGTGATTTAATTTTTTCATCTCATGGGACAGTTAAATTTGAAATAAATTCCAAGAATTGAGGGTTGCAAAGCTAACAGGCTGTTGTTGTTTAAACAAAAGGGAATATAAATTAAAGTGTGTTGACCATTGACTGTAAAATAAATAGACTGGATTCATTTGAGAAATAAAATGTACTATTGAAATAGAGTACCTTTCGATTTCTCATTTCTCCCTAAAGTAATATTTCAGTAGATTAACTATTGTTAAGAAATTTTAATGCAATGAAAAATTACAGTCCAGAGAAAGACACTTTTGCTGAGAAAGCAGTGCAGTGTGCCACCTCCATCTAGGCATAAACACCTTAGAATGACCTTAATGCCTGCCTTATTCTTTATGTCTGCACAGAGCTGTGAAGTGAGGCTTCAATTAGGACAATGGAGTAAGGAGGGAACAATAAAAACATGAGAGGGCAGACTCTTTACAGGGAGTGAATAGGGACTGTCCGATTTATAATATACACCTTCAACTTCAAATAATATACCGAGAAGCATACGACCTTGCAGAAATATATTGCTATTTCTGCCTCTCATTCTGGGTGCTCCAGGGTTGCTGGGCTGACCCTTTCTTGCTGTTATTTCCCGTTTGCAGTTAGGAGCCTAACCACAAACCTTTGCACGTCTCTGAAGTTCTTTGAGCAGCTCCCCTTTTTTTTCAGTTCTCTGCCCGATAAATCTAGCTCCTCAGCCTCTCCTATTTCAGATCTCTGTCTCCTTGACTCAGAGAGACTCCTGGGGTAGATTTGAGTTTTCTTACCCCAGCTTGGAGCTTGTCTCCAGGAAGTAAGCTAAGGCACTCAGAGGATGCCCTGTTTTTTGTATTTCCTCTCCAGGACCACATTATTTTGCTGCTTGTGGATGGGTGTCTGTAAAAAGTCCTATTATAGACTTTGTCAATGAGGGAAATTTCCATGGCGGGCAATTGTCCATGAGTGGAAATGTTACTTAGTTTTGGTCGTGACTTCCCTAAGCTTCCAAGAGCCATCTCAGCAGTGTGTTGTAGCACAGCTTCCCTAAGATCTAGTCAGGGTGCTAAATACTGCGTCCCCACAGTATTTCATATGGGGAGAGCGACCTTACATTTCCAATGTCTCCCTTATCCAACTTTATGTTCCTCTTCACCAAGCACTGTCAAAGTCCTGCCCCACACATGCTCAGCTGGCTTCTGTCACTCACAACCCGTTGACCAGGTCCCACCTCTTTCTAGATAAGGTTCCTTTCTCCTGTTACAGACCTGTACTTGCATGTCTAAGTGATGCTGTGACTTGACCCTAGAGGGACTTCTCTAAAGAATAAAGTTTATTAATTTTAACAAAAGATCATGGTACATGGTGGGCCTCCAAGAAGGGGAACAATTCATTCCAAGAGTAGATGAGCAATCCAAGAAAACCTCATCACTTCATCAAAGAAGTGAACCCTGAATTGAAACAATAGTTAGACTTTTGATGGAGCTTATAGCTTTGGTGCACAGACACATATAAGAAAAAATACTACTTTGAATCTTGGATTTTAGTGCACTTGTGTTGAATAAGAGGCCTGAGCTAGTGTAGCCTGACATCAATAAATTTTCTCACACTCAATGTAATATTATATAAAGTATCATCAAACAGGAGAACAGACATAATAAATGATGGGAAATAAGGATTTCTAACAGATGTCTCAACTCATCCTTTGCCATCATGACTCTAGATTTTTCACATTTAAGACAATAGTTAATGGTGCAAATCCAAGATGTCAAAATGACCAAAATAAATTGTGCTAATCTAGCATAAACACACCTGTGATTGGTGTGTAATTGAATTCCGATGATGTATTTTTATAACAACAAAATAGATGTGTTTCTTGTAATAAGATTATATTCTATTCTGCCTGGCTGTTACATTAAATCTCATACCAGAAAGAACATCACTTCAGATGATTGAATAGCACTGGCCTGGACAGAGTTTATGGGTGGCCCTGAAATACCTACGCCTAAAGGAAAAACAACAAATGTGCCTGTATGCTTCAAGGGGCACCATCATGAACTGTAGATACATCCACAAAGTCTTTGTCACTTAGCCGTTGTAAAGAGGTGATTTCCTTTGAAAAATTCATTTGATGTTTTTAAGGTACCTTTAAATCTTAGATTGTTTTTTAACGGGCAATATCATTCAGTGACCCATCTGATGCTTCCATTCTGTTACATTCCTGGCAAGTATTGGCTCACTCAGACCCTGTTAGACATGCCCCTGCTTTTTTCCCAGTCCAGCTGGGTCCAGCTGAGATGATTAAAAGATTCTTGGGCTGGCCAAGTGGCACGGTGGTTAAGTGCTGGCTTGGGAAGCCAGCGGCCCCGGTTCTGGTCCCACATATGAGGGTCAGTGACACTGCTCTCAAAAAAAAAAAAAAAAAGATTCTGGGTAAATCTGTGTTCTCCCAACGCACAACACGAACCCTGGATATCACGTGATTTTATACAACAATCTCAAATTGCTCTCCCACATACCAGGCTATCAGATATCTGAAGACATCTTAAATGATGTATTTAATATAGGTCCTAAGTGCCAGAAAAAAAAATTTTAAAAGCCTGTTTTTCTTCCTGAATAAGCTAGACCCTGGTTGGCATAGCTAAAATATGGCACATGAGATGTCATCCAGATCCACCTATGCTTTCCTCCAAGATATGAGGTGTAAGCAAAAACTATGGTGAATGTTTAAATTTCAAAAAATTGTTATAATAAAAGACACATTGCCATTAATCCCTCTCAGAATACTCCTTTGAACACACTTATCCCGTCGTTCTTGCCACTTTCTGAAGCAGTTCTGGAAGCCCTCTTTCATGTCTTTAGTTACACAGTTGTGCGTGTCTCAATGTCCTAAATCAATTCAAAACGTTTGCCTTTCATGGTCATTTTGACTCTGGGGGAAGAGCCAGAAGTTGCTTGGTGCCAGATCCAGTGAATAAGATGGATGAGGACACACCGTAATGTTTTTGACAAAAATTGCCATATCAGAAGCATTGTGTGACATGGAACATTGTCATGATAGATGATGAAGTAAAGACTCACAAAAAAGCACTTCCAGAACTGCTTTAGAAACTGACAAGAACTATGGGATAAGTTTGTTCAAATCGAAGGGAGGTATTTTGAGGGAGATTAATTGCAATCTGTCTTTTACTGTAATAATTTTTATTTAAACATTCACTGTATTTTTTATCACAGCTCATATTTAGAACTAATGTGAATTATAATATGTGTCTCTGTAACAAAACTGTAAGTTCCGTAAGATGGGATATCACTACTCATCCCATTTTTTTCCTCAACACAGACAATTTAAGACAAACATATGGAAGCAAGGGATTTCCGATTTTATTAAGAGTTTCAGGCATTTATGAAACACTGAGTATCAGTTATGTGTCAGATCTACATGCCATATTCAGGAAGCAGATATAGTAAGATACAGAATCTAAACTCAAGGACTTTTGAAGAACTGAGGAAGAAAGTCACATAAATAATTTCTGTGTGGCAAGTACCCATGCAAAGCACTGTCAGTGTACAGAAGATGCAGTAGCCTTCCCTAGGTGGGCTGCGGCAAAAGATTTCAGTAGTGGAGACATTTAAGGTGACATCTGAGGAATGAGAATTTACAAAGCAGAACAGGGAGGGCTATTCTAGAAAGAAGCAAGGGTGTGGTAAAAACAAAAGCATGGAAAGTGTAACAATAGGGGAGGGAATATACTTTAGTTGTTAAGAGTATAAAGCATGTAGGAAGCTCAATAGATAGGTCCAATAGATAGGTCACTTCCTGTGTGTCATGCAAATGAGAACTCAAGTTTATTCATGGACCATGGGAAACCACTGCTGGGTTTTCAGCAAAGCAGTTACATTCAGAGTACATTTTTTTTTTTTAGATTTTTTTATTGGGCAATTGGGGGAGGGGAACAGCGTTGGGGAATCAGGGAAGGGGAACAGACAAGTTGCTGTCATTTTGTTCTTCAGTCTAGTTGCAGAGGACCTTGCTTCACTGGCCCATGTTGGTATCGTCATTGCGCTCTTCCCGGGTGAGGCAGATCGGTCGCCGGCCTCTGGATGGTCGCTCACTGCGGCTATTGGCAGCTCAAGTTGGCAGCCAGCCGCTCATGCTGGCTGCCGGCCACTCACTGTAGCCTATGGCAGCCCACTGCAGCAGGGGCTGCAGCCTACACCATTGCCGGGACTCAGCAGCCCAGCTCCAGGTGGAGCTGTTGTTCACCATCTTAGCTGTAGAGGGCAGTGTCACTGGCCCTCAGATGTGGGATCCAAACTGGGGCTGCTGGCTTCCCAAGCCACCTCTTAACCAACACGCCACTCAGTGGGCCCCAGAGTACATATGTTTAAGAAGATGACTAATAGCTCTGTGGAAAGCAAACTGATGCTAAAAATAAATAGTTAAAACAATCAGAAAAATATTCAAATAATACAACTGAAAGGTGAACCTGAGGTAGAAATTAGTCATCTGTATGGAGAGGAAGTTGGGATCAGCGATATACTGAAAAGAGAGAATTCGATGGACTTGGTGGTTGTCTAGTTAAAGAGAGAATAAAAGTTTAAATCACTTCTCTGGCCCCTAACTTTGGAAATGACTGGAAGCTGGTTTCATTAATTGAGATAAGGAATACAGAGAGATAAGTCCATTTGGAAGAGAAAATGGTAAGTTGAGTACATTTTGATTTGAAGATGTTAGTAAAAATTAAAGGTGGCAAAGCTTAGCAGGCAGTTAGAGATCTGAGTCTCAAATCCAGCAGAGGTCTCTGCATTATTGAGGAACAAAATAAAAGGAACATAGGAAAAGAGAAGGTGACCAGGGAAACAAAATATGTAGAAGGTATGCAAAGGAAGACAATCAAGATGAATTGGATAAATATATTGTCACACATAAATAACATGTATTGAAAAAGTAGAAAATCTGAATAGACCTATATCAAGTAAACAAAATGATTCAGTTATTGTAGTAAATATATTTCCAATAAGAAAATTCCACACTCAGTTGATGGAATTACATCTAGCATTAAAAGAAGAATAAGTATCAATCCTGCATAAACAATTTCATATGGTAAAGGAACAGTGAACATGTTCCAACTTGTTAATAAAGTTTTCTTATAAAAGTTACAGTATCCCTCTGTAAAACACACACACACAAATCATTTAAAACAATTTTTATATATTACAGAATAGGAATATATAAAAAGAATAATATACCATAGGCAAAGATAAACCATATACCATGGTTTACCCCAGGAATGAAAAGATGATATAGGAGTTGAAAATCTATATAAATCAATACATAAATAAAGTAAAGGATAATGCATATAATCATGTCAATAGATGAAGAAAAAGCATTTGCCAAAGTCCCAAACACACACACGCTAACTTTCAGAAGAGTGACAAAAGGCAAATTCCTTATTCTGACAAAGGACAGCTATGAATAACCTTGAAATACTGTAATCCTAAATGGTAGCAGACTGAATACTTTCTATTTTAGAATATTAGGAAGGCAAAAATAACCACTCTTACAACTTCTATTCAACACAGTAATGTAAGTACTAGCCAGTGCAATGAGGCAAGAAAAATATATTAAGAAATACAGATCAGTGAGAAGGATGTAAAAATGTGTTATTTGCAGGCAACATTATAATTCACATAAACATCAATCCTGCAAAATCTACAAAAGTGGATATTAGAACCTTTCTTTTGCACCATGACAAAAGAAAACAATATACAAAAATCAACTGTATTCTCTAAACCAGTAACAAACAATCCAAAAATGAAGTTTAAAAACTTTTGTGATATCAAAAAATACAATACTTAGAAAATTTAACTACAAAACATTGCTAAGAAAAATAAACTGGGAGATTTCCATGTGCACAAGTTAGAAGACAAAATATTGTTAAGATGGTGATTCTGCCCAAATTAATCTACAGAATCCATGCAATCACTGTCAAAATCCAAGCAGGCTTTTGTTGAGGAAACTGACAAGTTAATCTGAAATTTGTAGAGAAATGTAACTGGCCTAGAATAGCCAAAACAATTAAAAAGATAAAAATAAGTTTGTAGAATTTCCATTAGCAAATTTTGAGGCAAATGATAACGTTATAGTAAACAAAACAGTCAGTCTATTATGGGTACGAGCATATACAGAGGATGTCAAAAAAAATGTATACACATATTAAGAAAGGAAAAAACTATTAAAATTGTTATACTCAATATATACTGATAACAAAAGATGAATACAAGTCACATTTGACTTCTGCAATTGCAAGAGGTGCTCAAATTGGCTACCATCAGTGTAATTTTAATACAGTTTTTTTCCTTTCTTAAAATGTGTATACATATTTTTTGGCACCCTCCGTATACAAATATATACCTTTGGACCAAAATGGAATTCAAAAATGAACTCACACATATATGATTAGTTGATGTTTGCCAAACATGCCAAGACAATTCAATGGGAAAATGACAGTTTTCTCAAAATGAAACAATTGGAGGGAGGGAAGGAGGGGGAGGGGAGAGAGAGAAAGAGAGAGAGAGAGAGAGAGAGAGAGAGAGAGAGAGAGAGAGAGGAAATTACTGTGCCCAGCATCTACAGAAGGAAAAGCGAGCAGCGAGTGCAGAATAAAAAGGGATTCATTAGTCCATATGTGCATGTGACACCATTTGGGTAGCAGAAGAAGTCTATTAAGACGGAGGCACTTGAGTTCTGTACTTAGATTAAACGTGTAGCATTTGAAACTATTTGTAGAGGCCTGTGCCAAGAAGAAATAAGGGAATATCAAGATGTCAGTTTGCAAAACATGGCATGGTTTCCCATTTTCTCTGTGAGCAAAATATGCATTTAGGAGATGGAGTTTTCTGCCTTTGAGTGGGAAATTGAGGAAGAATAACTTATTTGCCTTTATGACCAGATTGATATGACCTGGAGAAAAATATGAGTGAGCTCACGGTTATACACTATCTGTAACTGAAACACCACAATTCCAGGTTGTATTCTGTCAAACAACAGTACAAAGTGTCTATTTGCTTCGTGTCCTGGGAGGTAACTGTTATTTCCTAGGACTGGAGCACTGGTGCTGCTTACTTTAAACCACGTCCAGGTTCGGGGCTGCGGCTGGTCAGAGTCCTTCTGAGAGTGTGAAGGACTCGTCTAGAATATCCTCGTCTGGGCTTGACCCCATTACATCACTCTGGACAAGCCAGGACAGGGTCAGGAGAGAGATGAGGCTATAGAATCCATTCCCAGACAGCTTCCGTATCTTAATTATTTCATCAGAACCCCTTCCCCACCCCCTCACCCCCACCCCACTGTAATCTCTCACCTTGTTTTCTGCTGGAAGCTTTAGCAAGGAGGAGGAGGCAGGGAGGGAACCATTTGTGCCAGTGAGAAAACACCAAGAAAGCCTGCAAATTTCACTGGCATTTTTCCCAACAGAGCATACAGCTGGAGTTTGGGTTATGTCCAGACACACAACTATCTTCAGGACAGTTGGGAGTGAGATGCTAGAGTCAGAGGGTCAGTATCCAGGCCACAATACTCACCACCTGGAGGGCCTTATAAATTGTGATGAAATTTCCTTATCTATAATGTGGGGATATAATCCTCACTTCTTAATGTTGGCATATGAGTAGGAGAGACAATATTGGTAAAAAAAAAAAAAAAAAAAGAAAGAAAGAAAGAAATGAATTAAATTTTTAAAAATCCTCTGAGTGTTGTCCATTCTATAATAAGTGCTCTGCTTCAGGGTAACAGTGCTTACACAGAACTAATATGAAAGCACATGTTAAATCTCCTATATATTTGCTGACTGTGGCAGATGGCCCCAACGTGACCGGACGGAAGGCAAGATCAGTAACATCAGGGAGGCATCGGACCACGAGCGTTAGCTGATGTGAAGGTAGCATCACGCATACACAACCTTGAGGAAGGGGGAGTGATGGACAAGGAAAAGGAAAAGATGGAGATAGCACTAAAAGGTCTTGCAAGCCAGACTTCTCTCCTGCCTGCCTGGGGATGGCTTGAGCATAATTAGGGACAACCATCTTTCACCCCAGATCTGATTATAGCTATTGAGACAACATGCGCTTTGGGGCTACCTGAGGTTGATGATGTTATCCCAGTGTCGACGCTGGGACATTTTCTTTTCTTGTCTACCACGTAGCTAAATGGTTATTTAGTTCTCGTGTATCACACACCTAAATCACTATTTAAGTAAATGCAAGTCATTCTGTAGGCTGTTTCACATCTTTTCTCTTTCTTCATCTGCCATTGAAAATACCTGAAAAACAGAAAAGTGACCACGCCAAGGGATATGTACTTATCATGACACAACATGAATTCGATGTTTAGTGTAAGAGTTGCAAACATTTTTTTCTCAAAGGCTAATAGTAAATCCTTTAGGGCTTATCATAAATATTTTAAGCTCTGTGTGCCATGCAGCCTCCTTTGTACCTATTCAGCTCTGCTGCTGCAGTATCAGAGCAACCAGAGATCGATAAATGAGAATGGCTGCATTTCAAGAAAACTTTATTCAGGGCCAGTGGAATTTATACTTCATATAATTATAATTATGTTTGTTCTCAGGTGTATAAAAAGGTAGAAAACCATTCTTAGCTCACAGGCCACACCAAAGCAGGCAAGAGGAGGATATGGCCTGCGTGCCTGGTCTGCTGTCCTTGGCTGAGTACAGGGAGTGAACTGCCCGCAGAGTCTCCACCGCCCACTGCCTCACCCAGTATTGAGGGAACATACGGTGGCGTGGCCCCCACTCTGTCCTCCAGAGTTGTTCTGAACCCTCCCCTTTATTTGGCCACAGGACAAACAGAGTCACTGCTGTCTGTGGGCTCCTTCCTCAAGGGAGTAGGAGCCTTCTGAACAATTAGGAAAAGGAAAGATGTTTCTCTCATACTGTAAGGCACCACTTCCTCTCCCTGCAGATGTTTCTTTCTTTAGGCTTTTTTACTGGGAAGAAAGCCACACACAAATGCTTCACGCTCGAGACCTGACCAAAACCAGGATGTCATGACCCAGCCATTTAACTGCATCCCCCAGGGTGTGTCACACAGCTTCCTGATACTGTTGGCGTCCTGTGGGGTATTCCACAGGCTGTCATCTTCTAGCTTATAATTGAAAACAAGACGCCATTGCATTGCTGATTTTCATCATTGTCCAATTCCTAATTTATGAGGACAGACATCAATCTGATTCTAAAACAATTGCATTTTACACTAACGTACTGTGTCTCTGTAATATCGTGCCTACTGACCTTTTAAGTCCTCAAGGAAAAATGTGAAAAAGTATATATATAGTGAATATGTGCTTGGAAGTGTCTTGCTTTAATGAAAGTTACAGCTTTCCCCTTCAACTTAAGTACAAAGAATGACTGGGTAGCACTTTTGCAAAATTTCAGATGAAATCTATGTAATATGTACAGTGAAATGAAAGCTAAAGGTGCTTTTAAAATTATGGGAAACTGTACATCAGTGTGTGAACAGATCATCTATCACACAATCAAGCTTTTATTGGAAATTCTGACACCAATCTCCTTCCCTAGAAACCCTATTTTAAAGGGGCGGGAGGGAATAAAAAAGGAAAGCAATGATACT
Source organism: Aselliscus stoliczkanus (assembly GCA_033961575.1). Lineage (NCBI taxonomy): Eukaryota > Metazoa > Chordata > Mammalia > Chiroptera > Hipposideridae > Aselliscus > Aselliscus stoliczkanus. The sequence goes on along the minus strand of CM066730.1, from coordinate 35,930,064 downwards.
GGGGCGGGGGGGGGAATAGAAAAAGAAAGAAAGACAAAAATGCCTTTCATTAGTGTCTCCTCTTGTGAAAATTTGTAATTACACTTCAACAAATATGTTAAGTAATATATAACATCTAATTTTACATTTATCTACTTTATTACTCTCTACTAACAACTCATTTTAAATACCAAAAGGAAACTCAAGGATAGCTCACGAATATTAAGAGTGACAAAAGTGGTAGGGATTTGAAAGAAAAGGGATTAAATAGTGACTTCCCAATTTATTAACTGCATAGTTCTGGCCAAACCAACCTGTATCAGAACCTCTAGTTTGCACATTTGAAAGTGAACTTGGGTCCAGAATTATAGACAAAATATAAGAAGCAATGAATACTATGTGTGAGACAGCTGAAAAGGAGCTTAAAGGTCATTCCTTAAACATCTCTTAACCTACCTCAGATACAGAAATAGAAGCTCAGAGACAGAGAGATTGGCCTGAGCACATTTAAAGAGCTATTCGTAGTTGCCATTAATAAAGGGTCTTTCAGCTTCTGATCCAACGTTCTTTCTCTCCCTGCTTTGACGTTGTAGCATTAGTTACCAAGTTTAATAAATAAAAATACAGACTGCCAGGTTGTACTTCATCTTCAGAAATACTTATTATTCTTCGTATATGTCCCATGCAGTATTTGGGATATGCTAACACTGAAAATGATTGGTGCTTATCTGAAATTCAAGTCTAACTGGACATCCTGTATTTTATCTGGCAATCCAATTTACGATAAGAAAAAGTAACAGTGAAAGAAACCTGGAACATGTGGTTTTAAACCTCTGAAAATCTTAGCTTTGGCCAAACACCATCAGTATCTGGAAAAATTCTATTTACCCTTAAATGCATAGCTCACTGTCATCCAACTTTAGAGAGTTTATTCCGTAGAAATTCATCATTGTTCCCGCTAATGTTCACAGGGAATTTCAATTCTCTTTTTCCTAGATTAATCACATTCTGTCTTGTTCTACATATTAGAGGCAAACATGTTTTTCTCCTCTACCCTTTTGAGAGCTCCTGGAGGGTTGTACTGCTCTTTATAAATTATAAATCAGTCAATCTATTCTTTGTGTAGCCCAGTGTCTTGGAAGCACCATCTTATCTACCCAATATTATGTATAAGAGAGTTTCCTTAGGAATAATAGCCATGTTTCCAAGGTGATACCAGTCTGGTGTCATATGCTTACATCATCACTGTCATCTTCGTCATAATCATCATCATCAAGAAAGCCATCAGTTGTTATTAAATGTTTACTGTATTTCTGGAACTATGATGATGACTTGGAATTCCACTCATAAATTGATTTAAATCTCACAACAACCTTAATAGCTAAATTCTCATGACTCTTGCCTGCTTCTCTGATGACAAAAGATCCCGAAAATTAAAACTTAAAAAAAGTATCTATTTCGGTTACCCCCATTCCCATGATGGGAAAGAGCACATCTGGGATTCAAACACAAGATTGTAATGCCAACTACTTTGGAACTATTTCAAGAGACACAAGATTGTATTTCTCTACCTCTGACTTTAAACAGGATCTACAACCCATTCAAAATGGGCTGCTCCCAACCCCCAATTCACAAATTATTTTCAGAAAATAACTATGGCCTGCTTTGTGTATGGTTGAAGACAGCCATCCTGATTATTGGGTAAAATGTACTATTTTTCTACTGATTTCTTCCAGCTTTGGCTTAATGGGTTAACGTCAGTTTCTCAGTCCTTTAATTCTTTTTTTTTTTTTTTTTTGCATTCTGAACAGTTTATTAAACCAATACCGACTGAAAACAAATTACCAGCTTAGAGGTGTAGAATGAAATAAGAAAAAACTAATGCATGAGTTGATAAGTGATTAAAAGAGGAAGTCTTGCAAAACTGTCCACAATGACTTTAGTTTTTAATATAAAAGAGTTTGACATCATTATTTTAGGCCAGTAGTTTTTTTTTTGTTTTTTGTTTTTTAAATTTATTTTTAATTAGCTGCAGGTGTACAACACAGTGCAATAGTTATACTTTTTACCCCTCAAAGTGACAACCCTCCTCCTCCAATTCTCCACCCCACTCCTCCCCCCCATATCATACTATCTATTACAATTCCTTTGACTCCCTTCCACCATATAATCCACATCCCATGACTATCTATATATTCAATTACAGTTGGCATACAATATTATACAATATTAATTTCAGGTATACAGTGCAGTGTCCTTTAATTCTTATGACTGCACTGTGACATCTGTACTATAACATTAGTCCCTTTTTCCAGAGGAAATACTACCTATTTATTTTGTAACCAAAAAGCCTAACGTCTTAGTGATGATGATGATGATGATGGTAATAAATAATTCTAAATTTATTGAGGGTTTACTGTGTGCCAGGTGCTGTTCTTAATATCATATATGTGCAGATTCGCTTCATATTCATAACAACTTTCTATTATCCTACCCATATTACAGATGAGGCTACTGAGGCCCAGAGAGGCTATGTCAGTTTCCCAATGTAACACAGCTTGTAAGTGTCAAAGGTGAAGGCAGTGACCCACTGGAGCCCCAGAGCACCCCGGCTTAATATAGTAGAACCACTGAGCACCGCTGAGCTGGGGCATGTGCTTCCCTGGAGAACAGAGCATTCCTCTCGCCTATTTTATGTTACACTTTGTTGCAGTCACCCCAGAGAAGACTGCCATTGTGCTACTGATGGTTCACAAACAGGCGTCAGACACTTCACTCCTGCTGTACCACGAAGATGCAGATCTGGAACATCATGAGAAAACACAAAACAATCCCTTCATTCTGCTCTTAAGGACTTAGGACCGTGACTGTTGAGTCAAATCCCCCTTTTCATATCAGGTTCCTTTCCCAGCACCCTCCTTAATCCTGCCTTTTCCCAGCACACCCCTGATGCCATCCACACAGAGCTGGGCTAGTCTGATCGTTGGGGAGGTACATTCGCATTCCAGTTGAGGCCATAGTCTGTGTACAAAACTCAGGACTTTTGGTGCCTATGAGACAGGGAAACACAAGAGGGTTACTGGGAAGTTACCACAAAGAAAAAATGGAATAGGTTGGATATACGTTTGTCAGTTACTCTTATGTGTGGAATTAAAAGAACATGGATAAATCTTTGCTGTTCATCAGATCGATGCTTGTGAACATTGAGTTGTTTCAAAGCAAATCTTCCTTTGGAAGCTTCCCAAGGACAGACTTTAATGATCTTATGCTTAATTGCATCTTTATGGAAAACTATAAAATTATAGCACCTTAAATAGGTTTATTGAACTAAAAATATGGCATTTGAAGACTAAAAATACTGTATTTCCTCATCTCAAAACCTTAAAAAGTGTGATGCTTGGTTCATTTAAATATCTTCGAAATAATTTTAAAATTTATAGCTCTGAAGAGAATGTAATTACTTACTTTATTTCTTTTGTAAATAATCATAAAATTTAATCCTATGTCATTCCTAAATCTAGTATAATTCTAAATGATCAACCTCAAGTCTATTGGTCAATTAATCTGTTTAAGATCATTTAACTTGGCTTTGGCATTTTTCTATCACAAGCACAGACCATGTGTTCAACTGTTTTCTGCTGAATATTCTTTAAGGTACTATTTCAATCACACGATTCAACCTGATGTTATTTTATTATGTATATTCATACCCACCATAGAACAAAAACTATATAGAAAATGCTATATGTTGAGAACTGTTTGTAAAATTTCACATTCAGTAAACTTGGTCTTGGTACTTCTCTAGCTGGTCCGTGATTCTTCACTGACAGAACCCCTCATTTCTTCCAAAGATCCTTATGTTCTGTTATTCTTCTCTGCCCCATCCTAATTTCTCTAGTCACAGCTTCCATTACTTCAATTAAAGTAGGGAAAGAAATAAAGCAATCTCACTAACTAAATTTACGCTCCTGCAAGTACCTGAATTTTGCAACTATTTCATATTGGAAAGGGTGTTCTATCTGAAAGAACTCACTTGTGTTATAAACATCAATATTGTTCAACATATCTGGTTGAGTAATAAACAAAGATGTGATAGTGGTGCTAGTCTTTGAAGACAGTCTATAAGCAAGGAAAGGATTTTAACTGGACTGCATGACTGAGTTAGATAGTCCGGGCATCAGACGGGGACATCTGTGACACTGAGGATGTGTATTGGACTGAGGCCACTTGCCACAAGAGTCACATGCTATATATATATGCTATATACATACATATATATATATATATATATATATATATATATATATATATATGACTCTTCCCATAAACTCCACAAATCATACCTTGACTATGGTTGACACTCAAGAGTTCATGAATTTTTAGTTGCTCAATTTCAATTTCTAAATTGAGCAATATTTGGAGATTCACATAAAACTTGGTTATCCATATTAAGGAATAATAACATTAATAATAAGCAAGACAAGTTTACAATTATTCTAGTTATGGATAGCAGGTGAAAAATGCTTAAAATAGTCATTTGCTGGAATTAGTTCCACCCAGCAAAATGGCAGGTATCTAGATTTTTCTATTTATATATCTATTTAGATTGCTGATGATGTTATGCAAATCTTTTCCTACATTGACGAAACACTTATTGTGAATAATTGTTATTTTCTTGCAAATTTAAGAGAAAAGGCTAGAAAACTGGAAACATTTTGCTATGTATAACTGGGGTGAAGATGAGTGGTGAAATTTAAAGGGATTAGAAAGAAAGTATATCTAATGCTAATGTGTTTTTGCATGATAATGATGAGCTAGCTATCTTAGGTAAGAAGATGACAGGAAAATACCGACATCGCCAAAGAAGAAAGAAATAGGGCTCAGTTATCTCAAATGAGAGTAAAAAAAGACATTAAGACTAAGAAGAGACACTTTCAATGGATACCCTATTAAAGTTAGGGTATCCAACTCTAATACCCAATATCCTACAATCAGGTCAAAGGAGAATATCATTAAAATCCTATTAAAAAATTCAGAAGTATATATTTATGATTTTTTAAATCATAAAAGTACTTATGAAAAAATGAAGGGGCTGCAGAAGTTCTTTGGGGGATAAATGAGCTAATTTGTGTGATACACAGTAGGTTCACAGATGATAGGCACATAGCAAGTGATCAATAAATATTTATTTTTTAGATATTTATAAATTCCAGCCATGAGAATAGGCCCTGAGTTTGGAGAATGAGGAGTGCAAATTATTATTATTAATATTTACACTTTCTACTTTAATCTTAAAAGACTCAGCAAGATTGCTTTCATGGATGACAGCAAGAGACATTTAGTTGTTCCCCAACAAACACACACACACACACACACACACACACACACACACACACTACAGAGTATCCATAATTTTCTATAGGTACCTTGCAAATAATGTTTATTATTTACATTTCACATTATAATTAATTACATGTTTCTTCTCTGTCATTGTGTGTGTGTGTGTGTGTGTGTGTGTGTGTGTGTATTGAAGATTTAGGTCCATTTTTTTTTAAATCCACCACAATTCCATGTGTAGTAGCTAAACAAGCTGCATGTATTTGTTGGTTGATGGCAAATGCAAAATCATGAAACACCTCAGAAGTATATTGCATGTGGAAATGAAAGACATGAAGTGGCTCATAGCTCGAAGGAAGATTATTTGAATTTATAACTCAGTCCCACCACTTGGTGGCTTGTGATCTTGAAACTGATTAATCTCTGACCTGGAGCAATGAATTGTTTCCCTTGTGTGATGATGGCATTGATATGCCTTGGACTGCAGGTAAAGCTTTGGGGACAGCTCCTAGCATGTAAAAATCACTCTCTGTATATTAGATATTATATTAATCCATGTGTTGTCTTTCCCAAAAGAGACTTAACAGAAATTAGCCAAATTTACACATTATTTTAAGTTAGGAAAATGGAGCTAAAAACAACAATAACAACAACAACAACAATAACAACAAAACCCCAGAGAAATTAAAATGAAACCAAGAAAATAGAAACCCATTCCCTAAAGTTTGGTATACACGCTCTAAGGACCACAAACATGGCTCTAGGAACTCTGCTAGAGAATTGTTCATTCCTGTAGAGAATTGGTACCTGGTTAGTGGGGTGCACTTGAGTTTGTTTCTTAGCAAAGCACATCTATTCCTGCTGCTGAGCACTGCGTGTTTGCTCTGAACTGACTCATACAGAAGGCATGGGTAGTGTAGCGCTCTCTGACTTCATAGCATTTTCCTACCAAATATGACTTTAACTTTCATATAGCTCTTTCCAATAGCGTCCATTAATGTAAACTGATGGCATAAAGTTGAAAGAAATGAGTAAAAATGGCACAACAAGGTTTCTACCAACATGTTTAATGATATAATTTTCTGAATGTCTGGATCACTCCAGAGATAAGTTTTTAAATATGTGGATGAATGCTAATGAATTAGACATGGACACCTTTTCAATTGTTCTCTAAATCCTAGCTTGGGGAAATCCTAGCTCTTCCCCACTCTCAGTATAACTGAGTCAAGTGAATTTGAGAAAATATTTTCTCTTTATAATCATTTATAAGATTTAAAGTCTTGTCTATTTAATTTTTATAAAAGAAGGTATTTATTAAAGAAATTGTACTTAATCATCCATTATTTTAGTGTTTTGGTCAATAAATGATGCACCAACTGTGAAAGTAGGCAATAAGATACAGTGGCAAGAAAAGGTCTTATTCATAACACAATTGCCCTAAAAAGAAAATAAATAAAAATTTTAAAACACAGTTTATGGTTTCCAGCTACCTGCAAGAGAGGGAGGTTGTCTTTTACCTCTTATCATCAGAATCACCTCCTTTGGAGATCATTCCCATTGGAGAGCATCTACCAAGTGTTTTCATATTAACCAGCTGTAGAAACAACCAGAAATTGGCATTAGCACTAAGTAAAATGGGCTTGAAAGCCGACAGCTTCCCAGAGGCAGATCTGGCATCTCTGTCTACAGTCACTTAAAGTTATCAGGGCAACAGATGGCATCACTCAAAACAACTAACTCAATCACAAGCAGTCAAGATTTGAGATGCCATCTGATGTTTGTTTTGGGTCATCTTAAAAATCTGCCTTTGGCCCAAAAAACAAAACCAAACAATGCCTTGCGTGACCTGAGCCTTGGAGACATGCCTCATCCCTGGTTACTTACAAGTCTAATGTCACAAAGCCAACAGAGCAGTAGCAATGATGATGGTGATTTGGACTGTGAAGCTTAGGTCATAATGACAATGGTATTTATAAAACATTTTATAAATTAAAAAGTACTTCAGCTTAAAAGGAATTCATCTTAATCTTCTAAAACTCTATGCCTTTTTGAATTCCCTTAATTTATAGCATCATGATTGTCTTGGTTACTAAAGCCCAAAACTCAGGTATCACCTTCGATTCTTCTCTTTCCCTTCCTTTCATACCTGGTCAATATAAAAAGAAGTCATGTTTATTATGTATCCAAATTATCTCTCACATCTGTCCTTCCCTCTATGCCCCAGCTCAGTGGCTTCGGTCAGACCCTTACTAACTTACACCCAGATAATTTCAAGAGATTTTAAATTTGTCTCCCTGCCCTCAGCCTCTTGCCCTCCATCGCATCCTCCGTAATGCTACCAGAACAATTTCCAGTAACACTGAAAAGATGGGGCCATTATCAGGATGCCTATAGCTGTCCTCAAGCATCCGGTGGACATGAAAAGCCCATGCATGGAGATGCTTTTCTCTGGCAATGCTCTCCAAGCAGCTCATTTCAGCTCCTGAAATAAAGGGAAAGAGGAATCATCCTTCCAAGTTACATTTCTGACGTGCAAGGTCAGGTCTTCAGGACCCTTCTCAACCGTCCTTTATGACTTTTTTTAAATTTATTGGGGTGACAATTGTTTGTAAATAACATAGAGTTCAGGTGTACAATTCTGCAATGCATCACCTATATATCACATTGTGTTCACCACCCAGAGTCAGCTCTCCTTCCATCACCATATATTTGACCCCCTCCCCCCTTCCCCGCTGGTAACCACTAAACTATTGTCTGTGTCTATGAGTTTGTTTCTTCGTTTGCTTGTCTTGTTCCTTTGTGTGATTTTTCAGTTTTATATCCCACATATTAGTAAAATCACCTTTATGATTCTTCACACAGTTCACTGTCTTTGTTAGGTTTGCTCCATACAAAGTTGCTGCTTTTCACACACAAAGTTGCTGTGTGTGTGTGTGTGTGTGTGTGTGTGTGTGTGTGTGTGTGTGTTGATAAAATGTTTATCAACATTTTAGAAAACTTGGACTATTTTACTTCCTCATAAATTCCCATTCATCATTTAAGACTGTTTACATATTGGCTTTTCTGAAGGTGTTTAAAAAGCCTTTCATATGAAAAGTTAGCCTTGTTTCATATGGCATAATCATGTTCCAGGTACTTTTAAAGCAATTTAGATATATTATTTAGTTCAGTTATTGCATAACCCTATCAAGCAGATATGCCTCAAAATCCTGTTTTACAAATAAGGACAACAAAGCATAGAGACTTAAAATAAATTTCCCAAAATCATACAGTAGTAGATGGTAGAGTCGCATGTGAACTTGGCAGCCAATTCTGGGGTCCAATCTCTCAAAAACTATGCTGAATTTCTACGCACTAAAATCTTATGACATTTGGGATTTATTTGTAAGTAAGAATTGGACACATAATTATTTATTTACTGATCTGTCCATTCAAGTAGTAAATTTAAACTGATAAAAAGGAAAATATTTCCCCTGTTTTACATTCAGCATCCAAAAGAACCCATGAGACTTAGGAGTGCTGAGCTAATGAATGATGGATTCCAGAATGTCTCCAGCCTCTTTAGAAAAACCAAATTCCTTAAACAGTGAAATGATGTTTGAGATTAGTTTACATTCTTATACCATCATATCCAAGTTTTTTTTTTTTGATAGTTTGTTAATCTAGACGGTAGAGGCCTGAAGAAATTTTTTGATAGTTTGAAACAGGAGTTTATTTGAAGTACATCAAATCTTATAAAACAGACCCAAAAGGCCTTAGGGCTAGAAGGAATATTATCTTTCCTAATGCTCTAATTCAGTATACCTCCTTCAATCAGAATTTAAAAACTCAATTTAATAAGATGTAATTATGATAAGGTTATCTTCATTTCTTTTTTGCTGTCATGAAATTTAATCATGAGTTTAACACCTAATTTTATAGTTCTTAATGCACTGTATTAACTCTGTTATTGAATGTACAATTACAAGAAAAATTGCCAGCTGGTATTCACCTGATTCTTTTGTAAAACCAAGTGAAGCCCACATTCCACAGCCCATACCTGCAGTCAAGAGTACAGGGTTTGGAGTTCAAAGCCTGGGGTTCAAGCCCAGGTTTTATTTACTTATTTATTTATTTACCTTTAATTCCTGGCCCTTACTTTTTTTTTTTTTTTTTTTAGCTGAGCCATCCTGCCACCTGTTGGCAGCTTAGCGGCAGCTCAGGTCAGGCTGGGCATCAAATTGCTGTTGCTCAGAGCTCAGCTCGCACTCTTGAGCAAGCTCTTAACCAACTGAGCTACTTGGCCAGCCCCCAAGCCCAGGTTTTATAATAATTATCCATGTGATCTCAGTTAAATCTCCTAAAACCTTAGCTTTCTCAAAGGAAATACTGCATGAATATCATTGCATTGCCTGGGTCTGGTAGAATTATGATCAATTAATTGATTGGTTGTATTAGCAGTAAATTGAGCCCAAACATCTCTGTCTGAGAAGTCTGAAAAGGATGCAACAAAAAATATTGGACTTCTACACATTGTAGAACAAATGAAGAGCTGAAGGATTTTCATTTAAGAAGGAAGAACCCAAACATAATATTTTTTGTCTTTAAACAACATGTCAGGGTTCTAGTCATCAATGCACCTGAACTCCACAAAGTGAGAGTTTTCAAAATTGGAGTTGCCTTATTCAACGAAGACCATTTGTATTTGGAAGAGATAGTTTTTAGCATTATACTAATGGATGTAAGAAAATACCTCTCCTTTTGGTTATCATGACATGGCCTGTACTTTTTCGTGGAGCAAGTAAAATTTGCATTAACACATGATATTAAAATGGGACAACATAGCATTGACCTATGTGACAATTTTATAATCAATGACAAAAACACATTATTTAGTGAGCGTTTACTCTGCTTGTGTTCCCAGTGAGACCAAGGTTGGCACACATTCTTAGATAGCTGTTTGTCACTGATTACACTTGGCAGGCTGCCTTTTTTGAGAATGGTGACTTCATAAATGTGATTTATGAAATCCAAGGATTCTTTAGCACTTCAAATGCAAGCCATTGCCTGTTTTAGCACCACCTTAGGTTTTGTTGGGAATTATCTGAGATATTTGAGAGTTTTTCAGAATGTGGTTTATCCACCTTTTGTATCCAAATCATCTGGGAAACTTGTTAAACACACAGATTACTGGGTCTCACACAGAATCAGAATGAATTTGTAGTCATTTGTTAAGGGAGATGGACAAAAACCTCTAATTAATCTTCTGAACAGCTAATAATTAGAAGTTCTGTACTATTGTAGATCCTTACACCCAGAACAGTCTCCTGATTAGTATATAATAGTTAACTCTTTGGCTTTAATACAAATAGTCTCATCTTAGTATGAGATATATTGTTTGTTAAGTAAATCGCTGAGTGAATTTCCAAATGACATTTTTTAACCAACTGAAATTTTGATATTAAAAATAATTATTTCCAGTTCAATTCTAGTAGAAGATATATATCTATAGATATCTATAGCTATATCTTTTTTTTTAATCTACTGGGGAATTGGGTGATGGGAAGAGAAATATCATACTGAGCAAATTCTCCTTGCTAAGCCTTAAATCAACTATCTTATTTAATTCATATTGTAATTTGAAAGGAAGCAATCTTTTGTGTATTTCACAGATGAGGGGAAAAAAACACAAAGAGGTGATGTGACTTTTCCAGGTTTTTGTAACTATAAGAAGCAGGTCTGAGACCCAGTTCTAGGGCTGGGCATATAGAAACCCTGCATTCCCAGTGGAATATGCCTCCAGTTTTTGACTACTATTGTCTTAAAGATAAATGTAAATGACAGGCATTCCCACCTTAAAATTAACTCAAATTTAAGGTTGGCTTATATAGCAGAATGACAATAGTACATACATTTAAATTTGGCTTTAAAGACCAAAAGCTAAAACAGGCAGCAAGCTATTATATCATCGCCATTGCAGCAGGGTGACATATGACCACTCTGAACAATAAACATCTAACTGTTCATACATTGCAGGATAGTAATCGTTAACCGCAAATGTGACATTTGCTTAATACAGTTTTTCAGGTTGTAGTTGAGGAAAGCTACCCGCTTGACTGTAAAGAGAAGGAAATCTACTATTGGCAGTTAAGTAGCTGCTATTTTGTTTTGTGTTTCCTAAAAATTGCTAGAAAATGTTGCTGATCTCCAATGGCTGCTATTATAACTGCTTCAGGATGCTTTCAAAGAATACCCAATTTCCAATCTTTCAAATGTCTTTATTTTAAAAAAAAATTCACAATTGGTGTAATTACTAAATGTATTCTAGGAAGATTTGGACCAATTTTCTTTAAAAAAAAACAAAACAACAAAATATTGCATCTGTTAACCTCTGTAGTCAGCAATAGGAATCAAAAACCAAACTCCAACTTTTGATGTGTACTTTTTCTACTGCGAGTCAACACCACAAACATTAGGAAAAAACCTATTCCCGAAAATGGGCCATGAAGCTGGTTCAGCTCTATTGAAGGCAATTTTTTCAGATTGTTCTCAGCACCCCCAGGCGCAGGACTGTGGGACAAGGTGCATTTCCAGCTCAGTCTGGGCTGCTTAAACAGGTGCTATGCAAATATAAACCCTCATTATCCTCCCTGATAGGAGCTTATTGTAAGAGAACACAAAGACAGCCATCCATTTGAGTAGTTGATTTTTTCCTCTCACATGTATTTATATTTTAGAAAGACAATTTAGGTAGCTTTTGAAAAGCATTCACTGAATATGCATGCACCAACTTTCCATACTAAGCATTTCTAAAGAAGGTTTTGGGTAAGAAAACTGAATTTTCCTATAAGTGCAGGTCATAAAAATTAAGTGCCATTAAACTGCAAGCTGTTTATTTCAGAAGAGAAGGAAAGTTTCTGTATGCTTTGAAATGGCACTTATTTTTAAAAATGTGTTTCTGTCACATGAAGATAAACTGTTATGAGTGGATTAATGATGATATTGTGAATTAGTACAATTGGTCACAATTCCCAGAGGACTTTATGTATATGAGATGATTGTCCTTACAGCAATTTTGTGATGGGAAAATTATCATCTACATTGTAAAAACTGAAGCTCAGAGAGAGTAAGCAAAATCTTGGAGTCACACACCTATGTGAGAGAGCTGGGTTTAGAACCCAGTTTTCTGACATATATAACCCCAGACTATCCACTGTGGCACAAACAATCATGCTGTAATTATTTCACTATCACCATATGCAAATACATGTGTGTTTGTTTGTTTTCTGGTCAAGTATTACAACCTAAGCCTTTACTAAAGCCATATGAGGAGTACATGTGTGTATTTAACTTTTTAAAAATGTGTAATAAGGGGGGAATGTTAAGGAGAGTTCATCATGGTCCCTTCCCCTTCTAATTTCCTGCTTTCCCAGAAACACTTGGACTCAGAAATTTTAGTCCCACGCATTTGCCCTGGGATGAGATTGCTGTCGATAGAATGTGTGAATTCCCTAGATGCTGAAAACTTATAATTGCATCTTTAAGGAAATAAAGCTGTTGGGAAATTTTTCGCTCCCTCTGCAATGTGTGATTCAATATCAGCCCAACACCCAACTAGCGTCTATTTAAACTCAAACATTGAATTTCACAGAAACTGAAACCTAGACCATGTTTCATATTGACCCAAACTACAACTTGCTCCCAGGACAAAGCTCTCCTCCGTGTTACGCTGGCCGTATGATATCACAGCAGTTGTGTGACTCCTGCCACTTTTAGGGTTTCCAGAAAACCAAGTTTCCAGACCCTGCATGAAACGTCACCTGGGAAGGCATGACCTCTGTGGTCATCTCAGAACAGCATGTGCTCCGTGGAACTCAGTGTTTTCTTATGTTCATGGGTGGATATTGTGTCCCCTCCATGGTTTCCTATAAGATCCTAAGAGGGCAAGGATTACTCAGCCGTCGCTGTAAACAGGTGGAGAGAATGACAGGGCTGAACAAAACAAACGCTTCATGGAATGCAGGACATTAACTAGCTTTTCATAAATAGGCCACAGAATACACTTATGTGAAAATGGAGAGCCGGAGGCTGTTTCTTGGGTCTGCTACATGCAGATGCCCACCCCTCATGATTACCAAGGGGCTAACATCTCCAGTCATTTCCATTCCAGTCTACAAATAAAACATTTTGTTGCATTATCAGAAAATGTTTAAGCAGTGGCTCAACTAATGACATTTTCTCTTCTTTCTAGCTCTGAGGTCAATCCTGATTAAATTGCCTTTCATTTACTCTTGAAAGCTATGAAGATATCCAGCTTTTGCATAAACCGATCAGTTCTGTTGCTCATGACACCAATTCAAGGGTCTCTCTGGTCCCTGAGTCCTTCTCTTTTTGGAAACCAAGTCACACATGAATATAGGCAGCTTAGTTCTCAGATGTCTGCATTAAACATGCTGGCCTGCAAATCCTATCTTTACTTCCATTCAACTGGGTGTTATCTCTTCAAGCTCCCAGGGTTGCAAAGTGTCATTTACATAAGCAATGAACACACCAAAAAAAAAACAAAAAAAAAACAACAACCCTATTATATTATCAGAGTATCCTGTAGGAGGCACCTACATACTTCTTTTCAGTAAGAAATACTTGGATTTTTCATAATAAATAATAAGTTTGGCACAAAAGGAAATAATTTTCTTAGGATCTATCATGTATGACATATTGAAACAGAGATCAGGGTTGAAATCCGTTACCTCATTTAATCTTTTCCCAAAGACATCAAGAAGCTGAGTGGTGGGGTGTTCAAGCTTGTGGGTGCACAGCTACTTTGAGAACCCTGGTCTTCTTACTCCAAGGCCTGTTTTTATGTTGCTGTTTTCATCATTACTTTAGTATTATTTTTATAGCCTATTATATATTAGCTACCTGCATAGATTTGTATTATTTGGGGGGAAAATACTCAGGGCCTATTCACAAATGTCCACCTGCCATCAGTACAGGTTCTGTTGAGTTTTGTTACATAACATCAGCTCCACGATCCCATCAGAAACTGCAGATTCCTCTTCAGTCTACACCACAAGGCAGCAAGAGGAGGTGTGGCCAAAGAGCTGAATCTGACATTAACTGTAGCTCAGATCTTGCCAAATTCATACCCAAGAAGAGTGATGTTGATGTGGAACAATTTAAGAATCTTTTCTTTTTCCTGTGTCATCAAAGCTCTAAACTTATACCAAGTTAGATCAGCAAAGAACAAAATATGCAAGCATGTCGACTCAAAAGCCCAGAAAAATATTCACTAAGTTACAAAACCATATTATGTCCTAATCTTTTATTGACATCTAATATGTAAACCTATGATAAATATGTTCACAGCATTTTGTAAAATTAGATTCAAATGACCTGTGGTTTCTTCAAGGATATTTTTCTCCATATGATAAGAGTTTCCTCCAGATCAGGGAAGAAATAGCAACTTTGTCCCCCTGTCAAGAATGAATATCCCTATTAGTTTAAAGTGTAAGCTACTATCACTTTCTTTTTATATTCAGTACCTAGGAGTATAAAGCTCTATTTAGCTCTCATATGCTAGATTGCAAAAATCTTTTCATGATTTTCATGTATTCAATTTCTCTCTCTCTTCTGTTTTTGGGTTCTAAACACGTTTTTAAAATATCTTTATACAAACTCTCATATGCTTATACATCAGCCAAACTGAACAAATGATCTAATTTGGTGGGTGTGTGTCTTTAAATTGTACATTGTGGTCATTTTTTCTCAAGTTTGGATCTACTATGTTTGAATCTATGTCAAATACTGTGATGGATCCAACATCCAAGGCTAAGATGTTGTCCTCTCTCTTCAATATGTGTAACTAAATGTATAGCAATTAAGCCTGAGAAAAGTACAAAATGCTAAGTTCAGATAATAATTTAAAAATCCAGAGACAAGGCACAGGTGATTCCAATAAAAGCATAGACTTAAGTTATCTAACCATGGGCTGGACATTGTTTAATCAACCTTACATCTATACACTCATTTACTTTTCCCAACCAGTAAACACAAAATACCGCATGTTTCAAATAGGGACATTAAAGCACAGAGAGGGTAAATGACATACCAGAGTCACAGAGTTTGTAAGAAATAGAGCTGGAATTTAGCTGAGTGAGTATGGCTCTTGAATCTCTATTCTTAAGGAACATTCCATGCCATCACTCAAAGATCAGAATGACTAGGGCCTTTCAGGGGAACCAGGATAGTTTCTTAGAGATGTTCAGATTTAACTACATAAAATTTGAGGTTAAAATAAAAATAAATGGTTAATCTTTCATTTGTTCTTTGAAAACGTATTTTGCATTTTTACTTGGCTTCAACTTTTCTTCCCTGTAGGAAACCCTTTACAGTTTATGGAATAGCTGAGTGTGTAGGTGTCAAGGACTGAGGTATGAGGAAGAGAAGGAAGAATATTTTATAGGTGAATTTGTGGTTTTGATTAATAATGAAATAGATTTATTCAATTGAAATTGTAAAAGCCTCACTCAATGCAAATAATATAATTCAGAATGTTGTTTTCCTTTATCACTACAGGACAGAGGTTTTGAAAAACAAATAGGGCTTCATGTTCACTTTGGGGGGAAAAGGGTGGCGAGCAGAAGAGTGGGTGGCATTTAGAGTTCGTGTGCAGTCACTGCGAAGAGTTGCGTGTAACCCATAAGTGGGGCGCTGGCTGGCAACAGGGCAGTTCTGGGCCATTGTCTAGGCTGGGGAAGCTATTCTCTGCCAGCTTACTGTTCCTGAACAGGCTGACATTTTTGTGGGGACTATTGGAAATGCATGAATTCTGCACACAAAATGTCAACTGATATATTAAGAAAGAGCAACTTGCTGTAGCCACTAAGCAGTAAATTTTTTTTAGCTTTTACCCCATTCTGCTTCATAGATATACTGTATATAAGCTTGTACCTTTTCAAATGAGATCATTTGACACCCAAAATACACATTCAAGTTAAACTTTTGCTACAAGAGAGTGACTTCTTCAAGAAAAATGAAAATAGAATAATTTCTCCATCTTCAGTTCAGAAACTAAGGTCATGGATTATGAATTTCAAACAGTCAGTATATCACTCAAAAATTCTAGATAGAAAGATGGCATCTTTTTTCAATGTGCTTATGACTTTTAAGGTATGTTCTAGCTTAATAGCTTTTTCGTTTTTGCATGGATAACTTTTACAAATTGAATATTAATACAAACAAGTTAACCCCTGTCATAAAACAATTAAAGTTAATAACATTTTTGAGTTGAGTTTTATAGTCAGTGATGCTGTCTCCTACTATTTCCAGAAATTCAGAGAAAATTGAATACTTGAAAAATAAAATATATGCTTAACATTTATGCAACCCTTTCAGGAAGACATAGCTGAGAAAAATTTTCATGAAAAATGAGATTTGCCATAAAACCGGTCCCTGGAAAACAGGAACTATCATATACTCATCTTCAGTCACAGGGGAACCCCACAGCCTATTAATGGGGGCTCCGTTTCTCATGACTCAGTTCATGTTGGCATGACAAGTATATGATTTTGTTCCTAGTTTCAGTATATGCTACCTCAATTTCTTTTTCACATGTAAGGATGTTGTCCACATCTATGTGGACACATCTTTGTCACATCTATGGCTGTTTTTCTATCCCATTAAATCCCATTTTCTCACCACCATCCCAGGAATCCTTTTTGTTAAAGCTACATGTAAATAACATCATCCACAATAAGATAACTTCAGATAACTTACCATAGCTCTGCCTCAAATGCAAATAACTTAGCTAGAATTTTCTCATTGTTAATCATCTTGAGTTCATTTTCCCAGCACACAATGTGCACTCAATTATGTAGATGTAAGATTTATTTTTTAATTTCGAACGCATGTTTTTGCTTATATCTCTAAATAAAAATATGAATTTTGGGGGTTTATTTTCTTCTGTGAACCCTGACTAGGTAGGTACTGCTTGTGTTTTATTTCCCCATTTTTAATATCTATTATTAATGTGAGCAATATTATATGCCTCCTTTTCTTTTGATCCCTATACCCATGTCATAGAGATATATAGATAGCCTGTCAATCCTTAGAGCTGCCAGGTGGGCAATGTTAGAATGACTAACTTTTGTGGTTTACATGGAGCTGAGGAGTTTCCTGGGATGTAGGGATTTTCAAGGTTCAAGATTGGGCCAGAGTCTGGCAAACTGGAACAAATTGGTCATAATACATATGACTGAGGATGGAGTTCCTTCTTACCTAATCTAAAGGCAGTATTTCCCTCATGAGTAATAGAAATAGTTATTTGTATGTTGTCAGGACATTTAAATGGATAATTGGTGTAATCTTGAAATAAATTAAAAAAAAATAGTGCTCATCCTCAAAATCCTTCCAGAAAGAACTTCAGGCACAGCTAGTTAGCTTCACCAGAAAATTTCCCAAAGGCTAAAGGAAGAAATGTTGCCAAACTCACACATTCTTCCAGATAAAAAAACAGAAAAGGAAATCACTCTGCCTTTCAGTTTGATTTTTTTTTTTCATGTGTCACCATAATGTTGATTTAAAAACACATGACACAGATCTTACAAAAAAAGAAAAATTAATGGTTTTAAAATCCTAAAGAAATGTTAGCAGAGAAAATCCAACAAAATATATATTACGGTCAAATTGTATTTAGTATTGAAAGCAAGGTTGGAAGTATTTTTAAGTCAATGTAGCTTGCCACCTTAATATAATAATAGAGAAAAATCAGAGGGTTGTCTTAATATATGTAGATTAATCTATTCTTAACATTAAATGCCCATTCATAATAAAAATCAAGGAATATTTTTCTTTTAATACAAGATAGCTACAATGAATTAAAAAAAAAAGTAAAGCATCATGTTTTGTGGTGAAATGTCTAAAGCTTTTTCTTTGAGATCAGGAACAAGAAAAATATATGGTGATGAAAGGGGAACTGACTGTGGGTGGTGAACACACAATGTGATATGTAGATGATAGATTACAGAATTGTACACTTGAAACCTATGTAAGTTTACTAACCATTGTCACCCCAATAAACTTTAATTTGAAAAAAAAGAAGAAAAAAGGATGGCCACAGTATCCACCCACTTTTGGATGCTAAGAGTTCATTAAGAGAAGGAAAACAAACAAAAATTATATAGAGTGAAAGAATAAAATAAAACTGTCCTATTATTTATAGATATTACATATGTAGAATAGCCAAGACTACCTGTGGATAATTAGATAATCAGGATATAAGCAAATTTGTTGTGCCTAAGGTGAATTTACTCCTTCCTAGTGCACTTCCCACCAACACCCTCAAAAAAATCGAAACAAAACAAAACAAAAAATGCTTAAATGGAGGAATATTCCATTTTATTACATCACTCAGTATCATAATAATGTCATTCTGTCCAAATTATACGAGATTTACCTAATCACAACTCTATGATAGGTCGTTTATCTTGCCAAGCTGATTCTAAAAATCACATGAAAATGCAGAGTGCCAAGAATATCCAAGATAATCTTAAAGAAGAAAATGGGAAATCTTGCCCCTCCTGGATATTGAGACACTGTAAAGTTACTATGATTGATAGTATGGTATTTGTGCAGAAATAGAAAACTACACCAATGGAATAAAATAATGAAGTCAGAGAGACGCCCATACAAAAATGGGCATTTGATATCTAAAAAAAGTGATCTAAATGAGTAGGGGAAAAAAGAAACATTGTTTTTAATAAATGGTGCTGGTAATATTTGGTGTTCATGTATAATACATATCCAACTCCACAGCTCGTACAAAAATCAATTCCAGTGGGTTGTAGATCTGAATATTAAGGTGAAACAAAAAAAGCTTCAGAACAGCAACACAGAAGAATACTTTAAAACTTCTGAACAGAAAATATTCCTTAAACAGGTCATAAAAATTACTTAAAAAGTATTGATAAATTTTGATGACATTAAAATATTTTTGCTAAAAAAATAACATCAATTTAGTAAAAATGCAAGCACTTACTGAAAGAATAAATTGACAAATTAAATGATGAAGATTGTACCAATAATATACAAATAAATCTTTCAAATCACTAAGAAAAGGAAAATAAAAAATATGCTTATCACAATTAATTAGAACTTCATAAATAAGGATATACAAATAATAAGCATATACAAAGGTGCTTCAAAGTCATTAAGGAAACAAATATTAATACTACAATGAGAAAACACTATTTCCCCAACAGAAGGCTGGAAAAAAAATAATTGATGAGAAATTTGATAATACAATGGTTGGAAAGAATGCAGAACAAAAGTACCTCTCATGAACTCCAGTAGTGAGCATAAATTGTTTAAAAAAAAAAAAAAACCTAGAAAAAAATTACTATTATTTTCTTTATTTGAAGATATACATTCTATTTGATGCTTCAGTATTTCTTCAAATTTGAAATTCGAAGAATTTTAATCTTTGGTATATATCTAAAAGAAGTTCACATACACGTATACAAAAGGGCATTTAAAAGAAATTTTTAGTGCTACTATTATGACACATCAACTCTGGAAATAGCCCACCAATGGTAGAATGAATGGAAAAGATTGTATTAAATGTACTGAACATGGCACACGCAGCATGATAATGAAGGGACTGCAACGGCATGCAACAACACAACAATTCCCACAACACAATGCAGAGTGAGAGCAATAAGAGCTGCTGTGTCGAAGAATACATGATTAGCTGGTACATAACACAGAAACACAAGTGGTTCCCAAACCAGAGAATGGTTATCACAAAGTGAGAGAGAGTTAAGGTCTGAGAGGAAAACAGGAGAATTTGGGGGTACATTATTCTAGCTTGACTTGTTATTTAGTTGTTCACTTGGGGATGAATAAACTGAACTGTTTATTTTTCAGTGCATATTTTTCTAAATTTATGTTCCATGGCATAAAAACAGTTTGAAACAAAAATGAAAATCACACTGGAAATCAAAAATTACTATAAACTTAACACCAAACGACCACACTGCATATCAAAATCTGTATTTCAAGACAAATGTCTACCTTTACATGCATTTTAAAAATTAAAAGGTATTTGAAGAAAAACATGCTAAGATTAATGAAGAAATTGAGAAAATAAAACTAAATGGGTAAAAGAATAATCCAAAATGAAAAACAAAACTATGTCTGAAAAGTTTAAAAACAAGATGAAAAACTGGGTTAAGATAAAAAAAAAAAACGCAGAGTGGATGAAAGGAAGAGAAGGAACAGAGAGAAACAATCATATTAGGAAAGAAGGAAATTATTACAGAGGATATATACTTGTAATTCTGTCAGTTTTTGTTTCAAAATTATAGGTTGAAGAAACAAACAAGTTCATGAGAAAAAAGTTACTCTAGGGAGGGAGAAAGTAGTTTAGAACTGGGGAGTACAATTAAGATTTAAATGTCATTTGTAATTATTTACTTATTTAAAATATCTGAGATCATACATATTTTTTCTTAATGTAAACAGTACACACGGATTAGTTATAACATTTTCAACTTTCAGTATTTAAAATAAACTCCAAATTAGAAAAGGTTTTTAAATGGATTTCTAAAGAGCTGCAAGATTATTCCATTTTAAACAACTCACCTAGGTCAGTATGATGAATTCTCAATTGTTTGATCAGGGAATTGATTATGCGTCAATGCGTCCTGTGGTTGCAAGCAGAGCCTGTAATATATTCAGGACATTTCACCTTTAGACCAGAAGTATTGATTGTATTGAGGGAGAATGACACCCATTCCTGCCATGTAGCTCTAATTCACATGCTCTTAGCTTCCAGCTGCTAGACTGCAGCAGTCTCCAAGTTCTGCTTCTTCCAATCCACCTTGATTTCAAAAGAATCATCCAATTCTGCCATTTCTCAGTTTGAAATAGTTTACACCTGCTTATATTTCTACCATAAACTCCCAAATAAATAGCAAAATATTCTAGGGCCTTTATATCTCTGCTCCATTTACCTCATTTTTTAAATATGCATTCCCCCTGCCAAAGAGCCATTGCAAGTAGCATTTATTGAGTACTTACAGTTTCAGCACTTTATTTCCTATCACTTTCTTTTCCCTTTTCTTCTGATAATGTGGAGAATTACTTAAACTTTTAATGTTATAAAGAAACCATACAGAATGCACATACTCTGGTTAGACAACCACTTTTCTAACTCCAATCTTTCAAAATTTGTTTAAACTGGCTTTTTGCCCAACACATAGTCATTTATTTGTAACAATATCATGTAAAAATGAAAAACATATGCTCTCTTCATTGGTTGGGTATAAAGTTCTATACATGTGTCATACAGATCTCTTTTTAAGTGTGCATTTACATTTTCAAAATCCTTATATAGTTTTTTGTCTTCTTGTTCTATAGATTACTGAGAAAGATGTGATCAATCCCCCACTGAGATTATGGATGTTTGTCTCTTCATTTCTGTCCAATTTCACTTTATACAGTTTAAGGATACATTTTTAAATTCATACATATTTGAAATTTTTTTATCTTCCTGGTTGATTGACTTTATCCTTATAAATTTGTTTTTCTTTATCACTGGTCATCCTGCTTACCCTAAAGCCTTCTTTGACCAATATGAGAAGAGCTCAATCAACTTCCTTTTGGTTAATGCCATAGTATATATTTTTTGCCATTTTTTAGCTTTCAGCTTCTCTGTCTCATTGTCTTAGATTTAGTACCTTATTTATAATATTATCAAAAAAGAACAAAAGTACTTAGGAATAAACTTAACAAAGGAGGCAAAAACTTGTACACTGAAAGCTATAAAACATTGCTGAAAGAAAGAAAAGACATGAATAAATGGAAAGACATCCTGTATTCATGGATGGAAGACTTAATATTCTTAAATATTAAGAATATTTAAGTATCTTATAGTATCCAAAGTGATCTACAGATTTAATGCATTTTCTACCCAAATCCCAATGGCATTTTTGCAAAAAGACAAAATACCACATTAGAATTTGTATGGAATCTCAGAGGACCTCAAATAGCCAATACAACCTTGAGAAAGAGAAACAAAGCTGGGAGTCTTATACTTCCTGAATCCAAACACATGGGAAAGCTACAAAAACAACAGGGGCATAAAGACAGACACATTAACCAGTAGAAGAGAAAAGAGAACCCAGAAATAATATGTATATGTTCAAATGACCATTTTAATTTTTTTTAATTAAAATTTATTGGGGTGATAATTGTTAGTAAAGTTGCATAGGTTTCAGGTGTACAATTCTGTAATACATCTTTGACAAGGATGTGAAGGCTACACAATGGGAAAAAGACAGTCTCTTCAACAACTGGTGTTGGAACACCGGATATCCACATGCAAAAGAATGAAGTTGGACTCTTAAACTGCGTACAAAAAACTAGTTCAAAATAAATTGTGTAATACCTGAACATAAGACCTGAAGGTATAAAACTCTTAGAAGAAAATGTACTGGAAAAACTTCATGAAATTGGACTTGGTAGAAATTTCTTGGATGTGACACCAAAAGCACAAGACATGAAAACAAAAATAGACAAATGGGACCACACCAAACTTAAAATTTTCTGCGTAGCAAAGGAAATAGTTAAGAGTAAAAAGGAAACCTATGGAATGCAAGAAAATGTTTGCATGCCAAATATCTGATAGGGGTTAATATCCAGAATATATAAAGAACTACAACTCAATTAAAACAACAAAATCCAATTAAAATATAGGCAAAGGACTTGAACAGTCATTTCCCCAAAAATCATATACAAATGGCTAAGAACATATGAAAAGATGCTCAATATCACTAATATTAAGAATTTGCAAATCAAAACTACAATGAGATATCATCTCATACCCACAAGGACGGTCATTTCAAATCAACAGAAAATCACAAGTGTTGGTGAAAATGTAGAGAAAATGGGACTTGTGTGCACTGTTGGTAGGAATGGAAAAATGTAAAGACTGTGGGAAAAATTACGGAGGTTCCTCAAAAAATTAAAAATACCATTTAATAATTGCACTTCTGGATATATATACAAAAGTTTTGAAAATGGACTCTGGATGAGATATTTCAACATCCGGGCTATTGCAGCATTATTCACAGGAGTCAAGCGGTGGAAGCAACCTAAATGACCATCAGTGGATGAATGGATAAAGAAAATGTGGTACATACATACAATTGAATATTATTTAGACTTAGAAATAAATCCTGCCATTTGCTACAACATGGATGAACCTTGAGGACATGATGCTGAATTAAATAAACCAGTCGCAGAAAAATGCAAATACTTCATGATTCTATTTATATGAGATATCTAAAGTATTCAAACCCTGAGAAACTTACAGTAGAATTGTGGTTGCCAAGGCTGTGGGAGGGGAAAAAAAGGGAGTTGTTAGATGGGTATAGAGTTTCAGTTTTGCAGGATGTAAAATTTCTAGAGATTTGTTGCATAACAGTGGGCATATAGTTAATATTATTGTACTAGACACTTAAAAACTCTTAACAAGGTCAACTTTGAGTTATGTGGCTTTGACCACTATAAAAATATTAATAACCTTTCCAAATACATGCTTTATCACTGTAATAATGTTTTATGATATGTTTCTAGGAAACCTTACCAGTATCATACTGATTTATTTGTTTTTTTATTTTTTTGAGGGCAGTGTCACTGGCCCTCATATGTGGGACCTGAATCGGGGCCGCTGGCTTCTCAAGCCGGCGCTTAATACCGTGCCACTAGGCCAGCCCCTGATTTATTTATTATATTACTTTCTGTCTGATTCACATGGTAGGATAATCTTTCTATTTACAATTTATATATATATTTCTATTATATATAAATATATATATATATACTGTAATTTTATTATTATTTGAAACCCATTTTCAGAGAGCATTTTTAAAAAAAAAAAGTTTAAAAAGTAAGCCTAGCCAGGATTTTATCCATCCTTTGATACAAAAATTCCTGAATAACACTTACTTCCCATTCATATTTGGCATCTCTCTACCAATCTGAGCTTTGGATGCTAATAAACTAACAACTTCAGATGATGAATTTCAGTTTCCTCCTCATTGTGAATACTATAGATAGTTATTTAGGATATTAAATGTTTTCTTTTACAAATGTTTCAAATTACCCATTTTTTACATTTAGCAATCATTGACTACTCAGATACTTTATTTAATTTCTTTGTAAGTTATTCTCTCCCTAAAATGTAATGAACATATTTATACAGTATTTGGTTAGAAATATAATATTCATATGCTTTATATGTATATGTTTGTATTTGACTTACTTATTTTTTCTTGAGACAACTGGAGTGAAGTATGTTTTAATTTAGATTTCACCTAATATAATTTGGATTTTTAAAAATTTAATGAATAATCACTCTTCTCTTTTTTTTTTCTTCTCAAGTACTTTTGTTTAGTTGTCCTATCAGCTACTGTAAATTGCCCAAATATTTTCTCTCCTCATCTCCATTCCATTTCTTGGAATTGTCTTTAATGATTTTCAAGAAGAGTTTTGTCCAAAGCCTTCGAAACAGTTGTAACACACATGCTCTGTAGCTGCCCATCATGTTGATTTAATTGATTCTGAAGTTTGCCTTCATAACACAGTTCACAGAAGGTAGGTAACCAAAATGCTTTTTGAATTTTAATTAATGGTTTTGTTTTACATACATAAAATTGCCAATTTTATATTTCTTAAAAGTTTTACATGGTTACATCTTACATCAAGAGAAAAAGAGAATTTGATCACTTGTTACAAGTGGGATCCCCCTATTTTGTGTGTGTATAGAGATGATTGAATCAAGTAATTGTTTATATTAATGAATTATTCATAAACTTCAATTTTGTGTATTACATATGACTTGAAGATCGTTTATCTTTCTGAAAGTGCTGTGAAGGAATTCAAAATCTATATTCTTGTCAAAATGCTCTCAAGTCAAATCAGTGTCATCTGGTTTGGGAGTCAAATTGGCCCCGGTGTAATTTTAAGGTTATTACTTAAACTCTTGTGACTCAAGATCTGTACAGTGAGAATTGCTGTTCAGGGTCATTTTTTTCTGAAAATTACTTTTCTCTAGTGTCCTCTAGTCTCTGATTCCTCCAACTCAAGGATTATGTCTCAAAGTCTCTATGTCCTTAACTTACCTGTGGGTGAGAGGAACAGACGGATAATGAAATTAATGCTGATGAGGAGGAAGAAAATAATGCTTAGGGTAGCTACTATCAAGGAAAATTTTCCAAAAAAGAGGAAAATTTATTTTTACACTGAAGGGGATGTGGGACAGAGAAAAAGGAAAGAATATTCCAGATGTGCTTCTAGGCTGAAAGGATATCTTCCTGCTAATCACATGAAAACATGTTCAGGAGGTCAAAGCATATCAAGTCTTCACAATTTATTTATGATAAATTTTCCTAAACGTCTCAAATCTGTTCGTCTTACCTGATGAATAGACATGCTTTCAACTTCTGGTCAGCTTGCCTGCAATGCTGGAATTTAAAATAGCTGGAGTTTAATTGTTTAAAAGGACTCTGCTTTCTGCTTTTCCCTCTCCAACTCTCCCTCCCTCTTCGGTCAGTTGGAAGCAAAAAGCACAGCTAGATTCAGTTTCCTAAGTGCTTGCGCCCTCTTGTGCCAAATCCACTTGCAAGCGTACATACTGCTGAGTCTGAAAAGGCCTCAAAGGGCTCACCAGCCACAGGTGTCGTAGGTGGAAACGCAGAAGAGACCCTAAGGTGTCCGAAACACAATTGGATCTACACTTTTAAAAAAGTACTTTGTTTTGGGGCCGGCCGAGTGGCGCGGTGGTTAAGAGCTGGCTTGGAACGCCAGCGACCCCGGTTCGGGTCCCACTGCCCTAAAAAAAAAAAAAAAAAAGTACTTTGTTTTGGAAGCAGGGTGACCTTGGGCTAGTCACTTAATTGCACCAAGCTTCATATCCTCCTTTGAAAAATGGAGATAGTTCTACATCCAAACAATTCCACAGGAATACAGCACAAATTAATGCAGATTGAAATATTTCATTATCTAAGCGACCAATATGACTACAACGCTTCCAGCTCCTACCGAACGCCCCATTTCCTCTTGCTTTCTGACCTAGGCAGCCAGTCTCTGTCCTCTTCCCCTTCCCAGATACTGCGTTTGCCAGTAGTATTTCTCCTCCCAAATCCACCCTTTACCCTTCGCTCTTATCATGCTTGTTATTTCTTTAGATTTCAATCCAGGCATTGCCTTCTCTGCATTTTCTGAGCTAATGCAATTTCCCTTATTTAACATCCTCATACCTAAGGTTTCATTTTCTGGCACCATCACAGTTGATTATCACACCATCACAGTTTATTATCACATGTATGATATTTACTCAGTTTGTGTTTATTTCCTAGAACATTGGCTCCCAGTGGTCCTTGATTCTTACTGGTCCTGCCCTTGATGGCTCCCCTCCCCTTGAGGTTGGGCTGGACCTAGCTTAGTGACATGCTTCCAACAAATAGAATTTAGCAAAAGTGATGCAATGCCTCTTTGTGGTTAGGTTATAAAACGGTGAGAACAGTCATTTCTTTTTGCGGCCATTCTCTCCCTGGCTCTTCTCACGCAATGGCTCTGATGGAGACGGTTGCTGAGGGCTCTCAGGCTCAGAGCTCTAAAGACACGGAGTCCAGTTAACAACCGCTGGGTGAGCTTGGACGCAGAGCTTGGCCAGCCGAAACCTGAGACAGCTGAGCCCCATTCAACACCTTGGTTGAAGCTCTGTGAGTAAGCTGATCCTTTACCCTGGTGTGCCTGGGACCCAGAGGTTTCCTGGGATGTGGGACTTTCAGTTTCAAACCAGGAAAGTCCTGAACAAACCAGATGAGTCAGTCACCTTACTTGTAAGAGACTCAGCCAGGAGACCAGCGTTGTGAGATAATAAATGTGTGTTGTTTCAAGCTTCTAACTGTTGGGGTAATTTGTTATGCAGCAATAGAAAACTAATACGATTATATTCAGGATTCAACTCAGGTGTCATTTCTCACAGGAAAACCTCTGATTCCCAAGTGTGTGCTTAGTGTCCCCTTCTCAGAATCACGACAGTATTCTGTATTCTTTCCCAGGAGAATGTTCAAAACGCTACCTCATCACGGCCTGCTTGTTTTCCTCTCTGTTGCACCAGACTATGAACTCTCAGAGAGTAGGGACCGTGTTTATCTTCCAAGGAAATCTGTGTAATATTACAGAATACATATCACAGCCCTGGAACTGTGCGATGGGTACATGGGGCCTAGCTGGCTGGCGTACTCATCTGTGTGCCAGAAAAGGTGAGGTTAATTGAGGATACAGTGCTTCATACATCTAAAAACACTTTTAGTGAATTAAATTATGATCTTCTGAGTTATCACCGGATTTCTTGTATGTTTTCCATGTCAGAAAAATGAAAGCTTACTCCTTTTTTTTTAAAGCCAAAGCTATTTTCACAAGTCTAAAGCTGTCGCTATATCATTAAAGACATGATGAAGAATTTTGATTTTGTGGTCAAGAAATTTTAGAATAAGCTGAAGTCTGTTTCGAGGTAACAAGAAACATGGTAGTTGTTCTAATTACATTCACACAGAAATAGCTTCGTACTCAGTTTTTATTTCACCAAGAATCATGTCATTTATAGTATTAAATTACTATAGTGATTGTTGTATAACAATGATTTAGTAAAGGAAACATATGACAAAATTGTAAAGCTTTGTGGAAAAATAATGTTTGTTGCTCATTGGTGAATAAACTTGCCTAGATATCTGAAAATGGAGTTTTTGGCAGACAATATTAAGTCCTATTAACTTAATTGACTAAAACACCAAGTTATATATCTTATTATTCCATTTAGTCTCTGTGGGCTGCTTTCCTTTTGACTATTTCACAGCTGGAGCTAAAGCTCCAGACAATTGCCCTTCAAATCTGTGCATTTAGTTACATCTCAGCAAAAGGCTGCAGGGTGGCTGCAGAATATACAAGTGCCACATTTCTGCAAACCTAAAGCACATCTTCCATATTTATTTTTGATTTCTTTTCAAGACATTTTTATATAATACGAGTCAATTATTATAGTCTTTCGAAATGTCATCTCGTGATTTCTATATTTCTAAAACTGTACTTTCTCCAAATCCTAAACAAATGTTCACTAGCCAAGTTTTTTAATCCATGAACTCTACTTGACCACACATTCAGGCCCCACTCCAATTGTCCAGCTCTAGTGCTGACTCAGTGCTTCTTGATATTCACTTGGTTCATGGGGAGGTACTGTCTACTCTTTTAATCACTAACAAACAGAGTGGAAATAAAAGCTTTATTAGTGGCAGAATGCCAGGAGTGTTGGAGGAAACCAGTATCATACAGGGATGCAGCAAAAATGGAAAAAGGAAATGAAAATTCTGGACTCTCAGAAAATTTAAAGGAAGCAGTTACTATGTAGTGAGAAGTAATTCAATTAATTGTTTATAAGTAAATAGACCAAACCTTTTGAGCTCTCTAGAGCATAAAATACAAAGAATATTCAATGCTTACTGCTTTATAACAACCAAATATTCATGTGTTTATCATGTCTAATATGAACACTTTATAGGTTCATATAGTTTAGTCATAAACTTACACTGAAAATAAGAGTTTGGCTAACAGTATAAATACTTTTATTATTGTGTATTACAGACACGTTACAAGCGATGCCATGTGCAAAATAAGAATTTATCATTTGTAGAACATTAGTATTTCTAGTTCTCATTTGAAAAATTGCTCCATGCTTCTAAACCTCCATCTTTATTCTAGCTCCTTTTGCTTCTCTGTGGAATTTGCAGTCTTCATCTCATACAATCTATGAAAAATACCAGGGGATTACCAATAAATAAAGCTGTGGAATTTACTCATTTCTGAAAAGGCCATGTGCAATCTTGCTTATGGATTAATTCTTGCTTCAGAGAGAGCTATTTGTTTCCTTGTGTCAAAATGAACTATATTTTAGTGCACAAGTCAGAACATATGTTCCCTGTGGTATCTTCTACTTAATTAGCAGTTAGTCATCAAAGGAAAATGCAACTTAGACTACATTGTATTTAAAAAGCTAGAGAATTAATCTCTCAAATAGATTATATTATGTATTCTGAGTTTTATGGCCCACCATCATAAAGAAGATTATAACGGGGATAGTTCATCAATAGTATCTAATTTTGCATGTTTACCCATGGCTAATTAGGCAGAACTGCATCTTATCAATTTTTAGCTTCCCTTCTATGTCTCGTATTTAATGAAGTTTCACTGCAATTGAATGAATTAAGCGCCCCCACCCCCCACAAAAAAAAAAGTATTGTCAAAACCTTGAGTTAATTTCATATTTATGCTTTTCTTACAGGAAATATAATTTTTGTAAAATTAAAGAATATTCTAAATATTAAAAGCAGTTATCAACATAAGGTCTTTGCAAAAGATTGGGTTCATGCTAAGGAAGTCAAGAAAACTGAAACATTCAGACACATTCATGAAATGTTCATGTGGTATTAGCTCATGTTGCTAATGAGATAAATCAATATGAATCTGAAGAAAAGAAGATGTTACTAGTGACAACAGAAAAGATGTTTCATGCCATTTTTCTCCATGTATCCATGATTTGGCTGACTGTTAAATTTGCTTTACTTCTTGAATTCCACATTAAGAAATGTGCGTCTTACTCCCCTTACAAATTATGCAAGTCCTGCCCTTAGCCCAGCTTCTAGTTTAAAGGCTGCTTGCTTCACTTTCTTAGTAACTACAGTATCCTGAATGCTTCTGTGATATAATCCTCTGTTATTTCCTGCTATTCACTGCAGTTACTTATTGATTTACCCATCTATTAAGTAGAGTAGTGTTCACATTTTGATGTGAATAACATTACCTTGGCAGCTTGTGTACAATGTAGATTCCTGGTCTGCATACCTGGAAAATTTTAATTTAACAGATCAAGGACGCTATGTAGGCCTCCACTTCTAGGAAGACCATGTAACCAGTATATCAAACTTAGCTATACTTGATTTCATGTAAATATTTCTCTTTTTTTTCCCATTTCTTTCAAACACACTTTGAGGGTTTTATTTTCTTGCCTCAGGCAAAAAATCTAATTTATTTCCTGAATTCTTTAACATCTTGTAACATTGCCTGACATCTTGGAAGTACTCAAAAAAAAGTAGGCTGTGGTTATTTTATTTCAATCTTCATTTGTGCACTATGCAAACTCTTTCCTACATATATCATAAGCATTCTTATAATCATAATAATATCATTGAATTAACTTTAATTCTATAATTATATGAATTTAAATCTTATTTAAGTCTTTATTTCCACATGCATGTGTTCTTTGCTTTCATTTGTATATTGTTTAAGAGGATTATATTTTCAGGACAATGTTTCCATAAAGCTTACATGTATAAAAAACAGAATCCTGAAGTCTTATGCATTTGACACTGTTTTTTTTTTCTTGCATTGTTCATTAACAAAATGTGATGGAATGAAAAATGTAAGGTCACATACCTTATTCCCCTCTAAATATACTAGATATTTATTGTCTATCATACTGTTTTATTAATCACCAGTAATTTGGAAGCTATTTATTTTTCTCCTTTTAAATCAACTATAACATTTCTTGGAATATAAAATTTTGCACTTTTTACTAGGAAATTCAATTGACTACATCACTCTATATATCATGGAAGTTGTTAATTATAGTTTCTTGAGATATAATAATAATCCCTATCTGTTCATCTATGTCTTCATTTCAGTAACATTTTCTTTCATATTCAATATTATCTTAACATTTCATTTGATACATTTTCTTAAATTTATACCAATCATTTCTCCTTTAGTATTCCTTTGTCTCTCTTCCATTTCTCTCATTTTTCCTCTAGTCATTATAATCACTTTGTGTGTTTTTCACAAGCCTCTCCCTCAGGCTATGGCTTTACATTTTTTACAGTGTCACTTTTTTTGGATAATCAAAGTGAGTTCAGAAATAGCATTAAATTTTATCTTAATTTATATACTCAGCTCCACCAGCTCCTTTTTTTTCTCTCTTTGTCTTATGTGTGCTTACAGTTTCAGCACTTTATTTCCTATCACTTTCTTTTCTCTTTTCTTCTGATAATGTGGAGAATTACTTAAACTTTTAATGTTATAAAGAAACCATACAGAATGCACATACTCTGGTTAGACAGAGTATGTCTTTCTTCATTTATTCTTAATCAAATATGTAATTGTGTCCATCTCTATAATTTTTCTGAAAGGGAAAAGTAGTTATATTTTAAATTGTTTCTATATTCCCTAAGGTATTTATATTTTTAATTTTTAAGTGAGTTTCTCAATATTTTGAATGCCATGTTTCATGTCTTTAAAAAATATTATCCATATTATTCATTAATTCTCATGCTTTTCTTAGTTTGTGGGAATGTGAGCATGTGTGCTTACACATGTGTCTGTGATGGTTGTATTTCTTTAAAAAATCTATTTGGAGGGGTATATTTCTATGTAATTTTGGCTTTATATTGGATAAAATCATAGATGATAGAATCTCCATGATTTCCCTTCATTTTAACCTGCACAATCTAGATGTTTATTATTCAACTTTGAGTCACAAGGCTGAATGTGCAATTTTTAGCCCTTCAGCTGTGCAAGTGGAATGTCACTCTGGACAGTAAGCTCAGGAAGAGGCTGGTGGTGATATAAGGAGAGAGAACTGGGATCCAGAGGATGGTATGCCATTTCACATGTAGCATAAGGACATTATGACACTGGATTCACAATTTCCTCTCCTGTCTTTTGTGCTAGTGTTGTCATGTTTCTGTATATGTATATCTATGTGTATGTGTATATGTATATGTATACACACATATGTATACACACACATGCACATATATAAATGTATAATATATATCACAATATGGTGTTATTATTTCTGCATTAAAATGTTATCTTTGTCATCCCAAGAATAATATTTATTCACTTAATAAGTATAACCAACTTTTTGAAAGTATAATAAACAGAAAATTCTGAAATTTAAAAAAAAAAAAAGTTATCTTTTAGGATAGGGGTAATCATACTGTAACCAGTAGGCCAAATCCAGTGAACTATCATCCCACACCCATTAGAATGACATAAATGCATATGTACATACATACATATCTACATACCAGTGACACCAAATGTTATGAAAGATATGGGACAACTGAAATTCTCATGCATTAGTAGCGTGAAAGGAAAAGGACATAAGACTTTGAAAAAGATTTCCACTTCTAGAATGTGCTGAAAAGAAATGATAATATCATTTCACAAAAAAGATTTGTATAGATTATTTATGGTCTCTTTACAGTAGCCCCAAACTGGGAATAACTCAGATATTCATCAACAGAATATTGGATATTCATTTATAATATTTATAATGTGGAATATGACTAACAATTAAAAACAAAGAAAAGGTTCTAAAACATTGAATAACATGAATTCATCCCATAAATATCACATCGAGCAGAGGATCTGCGTTTTCATTTTATGAAGTTCAAGAACATAAAAAAACTACTGCCTGTGTGGGCCAGGATTTATTAAAATGCATTTGAAAGAACTTTTTGAGGTGATCAGAATATATAGTACCTAGTTTCTATAAGTACTGTGATAAAAAGTTGGAGAAGTCAATCATATAATTTCTAACAGTCAATTTTAATATTCCAAAAGCAATGAGAATTGTGATATTCGAGAGAGTTTTCAGTTTACATTTAGACTTGGGAAGAATTAAATAACAAGTATATTAAAAACATATGAGTAAATGTCTTATCACTCATTCTCTCCACCAAAAGCAAAGGAAATATTGATACACACAACAGTGAAAATGAATCTGATAAATAAACAAACACACCAAAATTAGTGTGAAATATACAGCCAAAAGATCAAGAAGTTTGAAAATGACCACAGATTAAATAGAAGAGTGCTGTCATGTGTTAATTGCAAGCAGATAGACTAAACTTGTGTTCCAACAACTGAAATTTAAATGTATGGATTTATCCTGGAGGAAAGGCATCTGGCAGCAAGTGAAACACTGAAATCTCCAGAGGCCATCATTTCCTAGTCAATCTATTCATTAAATATGCGATAAACTTTTGTGGTGAGCACGAGTTCTGATTTAAGGCAAAGGAAGCTCAATGATCTTAGAGATGTTTTATTCAATTAGGATCATCACATGTAAAGCTTATCTTGTCTAAGAATAAGACTCAGAAATTCACATTTCATGCCCAATGCCTTAATCGCTCTGATTCAGTCTTCGGCAAGGAGGGTCATGCAAGAGAACAGGTAAAAACTGTGATGATAATAATACCTAAAAAAATACTTTTCCATAAGAAGAAAGAATTGTTTGAAACCTACAGTCCACAGACCTTTTTCATCTCTGCAGCTAAATGAAGCCTTCCAAGTGTAACCTTCCGTGAAGTCCTAGCACTCATGAAATGTTATGTCTCTCATTCTTCCTCCCTATCTCAATATCAGGCTGTCAATTTAGCGATGATGTATGCATTTCTGGGACATTTTCCAAACACTGCACTCGATAATGGGCCATTTGTTTAAGAGGGTCAGTAGTAGTTGAAACTTCATAATGTGTATAAATGTGTAAACGTTGTTAGCTATCCCTTTACACTTTATGTTCCGAATACAAGTTATTATGATTATACTTTAAGGAAGGTTATTGTGACCTTGGTACCCAGACTAATAAATTATCACGTTCAATAGCAAACAATCCAGCATTTGCTCAGAGGTCATATTTGAGTTTTCATAAATGTAAGCTGCGCTTTTTCTTATCTAAGGCTCTATTACCATCCCTTGTTCCTCTGAGGCTCTAGTTCAGGGAGCATTGTTGGCACTTACATTGGTTTTACATAAGTAGACAACGTGTTGTGATATTAAAAACATTGGATCTAGATTTAGGGGTCATGAAGCTATGCCCTGCCAATGGTACCCTTTTGCAATGATTATGGGGCATGTGACTAAACACTGGTGAGGTTTTCTACTACATGGCAGGTATCTGTGAAGACAACTGAGAGAATGAGGGCAGACATTCTTTAAAGCCTATAAAACATTGTGAAATCACAAGATTTTATTTTAGTCATGTGTCTGAATTTAGGAAGCTAAAGAATACAAATGATTTATTTCTACCTTAAGGCTACGTTAAATAACTAATTAATGCAGTTGCTTCCCTGTCTAACAGAGAAGTTTGCTCATTACAAATTGGCATTGATATCCACATCCTTATCAAAGAAATCACTATAACACTGAGAATTCTTTATGTAAACATTCACCATCACAGGGATTTACCCATTGGGTCCAGGGACCCCGATTCCTCAGTTCCTAGGTTATCCTGGCATCAAAATTGTAACTTTGGAAGATGTTTTCCAAATATATGAATGTTTTGGAGTACTCATTTAACACTTGAAAGGTATAAAGTACTAATCTACTTTTATAATTGTTTAGCATTTTCTAAATAAGTTAAACGATCCTGTGAATAAAGCATCGTTCTCTTTGACGGAAGAGCCCAAGACTGAGACAACTTAAAGGATGTAGGAAAAATTACCTTGTTAGCAAGCGGAAGTCTAAGAATAGAGCCCATTTTTCCTATTTTTAAATAAAATAGAATTTTCACAATGGAAATATTATAACACAACACATCCTCTTTCTGGTGCCCAAGCAGGTCTCTCACAAGACTCGCTCTGCCATTTCCCTCTGAAGCCCAAAGGGTGAGTCCCAGCTTGGTACAGGGTGGCACTCCGTGGATGGGTTTTGCATCAGTAAATGAATATGGTGGGATGACAGGAAGAGGCACGTGAGTGAGAGCTAGAGCAAAGCAACTCTCCATGTAGAAAAACAGCCACTGTCTAAGAAATCGATACTCAACAAAAATGAAAATAGAGGCCGCTATTTGGAAAAGTGATGTTCATGGTCTTATTCTAACAAAAGGTCAAACATTGTCTCTAAGATAGACACATAGGAAATTTTAATTGAATGAAAAATATAACCTATATTCAATGTATTTATAATCATTAAAAAACATGTAGGAAAAATTTGTTGAAAGATTCAAAAGTCTAGTGTAATATTCTGAGGAAATTGTTTTTAATGGGAAACTTGGAAAAGAGCTTGATGTTTGGCAATCTTTTTTATTCATTTCCACAGTCATTTAAAGAGAGAGATTTATGTGTGTTTTGTTTGGTTCTGAATATGGGTTTAATAAACATTAACAATTTAGGTTTATAAAAGTCCTAGGACATTTAAGGATTCATAAGTCATTTAGCTTACAAACTAATCACATTTTACTATTTCTTCTTCCCCTTTCTCTTACCCATCCTGTCATACACAAGCATCACATTCCCTAGGGAGGATGCGAAGCAAGGGCACCCATGACAATGTTTACTCCGGGGAAAGAGCAGTTCAGTAAGGAGAGCTGAATCCCACCTGGACTGGACGACAGTACTCAAATGATGGTGATGGCTCTTGCATTAATTAGGGATTGAAAGTGTTAGGTATTCATACCTGATTAAGCTTGATAACCGTACATCACTATGCCACATTCCACTATGAAAGTGATAATGAATCATTTTGCTCCATCAACCTGATCGAAGCACTGCTATGTCGTCTGAGTCTCAGGGGACATTGTAAAGTAGAACAACAGGACCTTAAAGTCTCAGCATGCACTCTTCCTATGAGCACAGGGGAAGTGCTGTAAGAACATCACAGAGTCTAGTCGACATATAATATGGCCTCAGTTGAGAACTGTGACAAAAACTGAAAAGGAACTTTCCATCAACTACACAACTGCTACTGCCAGGAATTACTGCCAGATTGAAACCAAACAAATAAGGCAGAATAAAATGCCCCCATATACGTAAAGAGACCCCTCTTAGCCAGTTAATGCCTTATAGACCTTGAATAGGTGCAATAGAAATAATGGGTTTCCCTTTTTTAACAGGAGAAAAATACCAGAATTTCCATATTTTGTGGCTTTATTATATAATGTATTGTTCTGACAAAACTCGGCAAAGCAAGCATATACCCACCCGAGTTATACATATTAAGTCAAAGGTTAATCTCCATATCAAGAACTGGCTTTTCATGAGAAATAACAAAAAAATTAATTTTGTTTTCCTTCCCCCTTATCCTACTACTTTAAAAAACACCTTTCCTACATTTTGTTTCCTTTCTAACATCTCTACATCCGGGTCTGAGATCAATAGTTGCTGAGAACTACTGCTTATCCGAATCCCAGAATTGACACCCAGACATTTCCTTTGGGAAGTGAAGGACCCCAAAACCTGGCATCAGGACCCCCCTCTACTGGTTCAAGGAAACCTGAAGGAGGGTCTAAATGATGCTGAAGCAATCACCACCATTTCCATGACCTTATAAATTTAAATTCCTTGGCTATTACCTATTAAAGTTTGGAGAATCTTTCCAAATCCTTGCTGACAGTCTTTCCAGAATGCCTATTGTTAAGTAGAAAACTAGAGAGCAAACATAAATTACAGAGCATATTTCCAATCTCAGATTCTTGCTGTTCTGTTACTCTTCTTTCTCTTCAGTTATTTTTATTGCTAAAAAACATCTGTGAGGAGAAAAACCAGATGTCAAATAGCATAGAAACCAGTTTGCTGAGAGGTTCTCTGAAAAAAAAAAAAAGACTATATCAATTGTTTTTCCTTAGGAAAAAGTAGAAGTAGGCTTTAAAAACTGTACAGACTGCATTATAAAAATACTCCTCAAAGTGTATTTTATTTTGAAATAGCTTCTCATTAGGTGAAAAGCAATGCTGTATTATAGAAAGAGTATTGGAGTGAAAATCAGGTTGTTTTTTTTCTATTATCAGTTCTGTATTTTTAGATTGTATGTTTAACCTCAGTTTCTACATGTAAAGGGTGTGCAACTTTCATGAACTAATGTGTATGGCATCTTGACTTTGAAGCATGATGTTTAAATGTGAGGGAAAACTATAAGAAATGGCCAAAACATTAATCAATAATCAAGAGACTAGATTTTTATTTGTAGGAGAAGGAGCACAAGTTCTAGAATTATAATGAACTTAATTTGAATCCTCACCCCACCATTGCCTAGCTAAGCTGAATCAAGCTATTTACTCTCTTTGGTCATCTCATCGCTCATTTGTAACAAGAACAACCCTCTGCATTTTAAGGGCTGGTTTAAGGATTTATTGTAATAATGCTATCCATTTCCCAGTGCAATCTCTTGCCTTTAATAAATGAATGGTGTTAACTGAAGTATACACAAGCAAGTTTCTCTGTACCTAAGGGTCTCCTGTGAGACTCAACTCTCAGTCTTCTGTGACAATGACTCTCACTTCTCTGAGGATTAAATGAGACAACAGATGAGTTTGCCTAACGTAAATTACATGTTCAATAAACACTTACTAAACAATGCAGAGTCCATAGGCTCCTAACGCTTCCTATGGTTTGACACAGGCAAAGGATGTCAGCATCTCAAGCCCCATCTTACACTGTGCATTTTCATCTGTTTCAAAGAAAGTCGCAGTCTGAAGTTGACCTTTGGAATGGAGAAAATGGGCACATAACAACCAGGGAAGATCAAGGATGTGGTGTAAATTATGGGAGACTTTCGGGTTTGAAGCAGCTACTACCACAGAGTTGTAGAACTGAAGGAAATGATGGCTCTGATGAAAAAAAACAATGTATTAGGGTGAACCACGGGGAACCAATATGGTTTAGGTTAGATGCTGTATATTAGCTATTTCATATGCTTTGAGAGAATACATTGTATCATATCGCTCGTTTGCTCAAAACCCTTTAATGGCTTTTTATTAGCCTGGAATGTGACCCAAACCCCTGTCCTGATCTCCAGGGCCAATGTGAAATAGTTCTTGCCCAAGTCACTCAACCATCTCAAACGTCACTGCCCTGCTGACTCCAGCCACAGTCACATTGTCCAACTGCTGCTCCTGCAAATTTTCAAGCTGGTTCCTGCCGCGGGGCTTATGAAATTACTGTCCATTTGCCTAGAGTGATTTTTATCACCAACTTTCTTATGGCTGATTATGTATCAATATTCGGATCTCAGCTCAAGCATCACCCTTTCATAAATCATAGATTCCAACAGGGGCCATGTCACCTACGATATCTCTCTGCCCTCCTCCGTCCCCACACACCCCACTGTGTATTATTTTCTATCATTTTCTCTGACAGTAATATGATGACTTTTTCCCTACCTGCCCACTTGTATTTATTTATTTCCCTCTTTAATTATGAGTAATCCTTCCAACAATGTAAACCCTTTGAGGGCAGGGATTTGTCTGACTGACTGCTCTAGTTCCAATATTAGGAAGAATATCTGACTTGTTTTTGTTTTTGTTAAGACTATAAATTATACAACCTGTTTCCTACCCAATGGTATATAAATTATCTTTGAACTTCAGTTTCCTGGTATCACTGGACATATGCTATGTAGCCATGTTGTTATTAAGGGTAGGTAAACATGAGACATGACGCCGTAATTTCACTGTATTCAATAAATGCTTAAAAATGGACTTTTGTCCTTTCTTTTACCTATGCATAAAGAATGATAAATATTTATGTTTCAAGTTTAATAGTTTCCCCTGATTACTCTGGATTAATAGTCGTGAATTATATACCTCATCAGAGTGGTGGTAGAGAAGAGGGGTTGAAAACACACACACACACACACACAGTGGCTAGAAAGGAGAGTATCCTGAAATTGCCTTTTATTTTCTTTTATCCAACTAGAAATATATAGACAAGATAAAGGAAAAATGGCCTTGAGTTATGTTAATTGTCCAAAATCTCAGCCAAATATTTGTGTCCAGGGGGGTTAACTTAAAAATCTGTCTCCTATAAATTAAAGAATGGCAAAGACTGTCAAAGGGGAGGTGAAAAAACATGGAAAACAAACCTCATTGACACAGTTGACACAGACACATTCATTATAAATAAGACCTTTGCAGAAAATCACTCTTGTTGTATGTTTTTTGTTTTGTTCTGAGTGAATCATAAGTAGAAATAGAATAGATTTGGTCTGTGGGTTTAAGAATTGAATTTTGTCAGGTAAATTCCTATGATTTTCTTTGAAGTCAGCTTTCAAGTTCAGCCCTGAAGTCCTCTGTGAATGTGCATTTTTACTATAGTTTTGAAGTTCGTTATTTTGAATATTACTACAGGAAAAAATTTTTTTAGAAACCATCTGAGCAAAATATTTTCACAACCCCAGTAGCGCTAGTGAATCTAATAATTAAAATCTGAAACTAAAATGAGAAACATATTTGAAAACTGAAAATATGTAGTCATTCCAAATCATAGCAGTTATAAGTCAATGTTTCTCTCCCCTAGCAAAGTCACAGTGCTAAAATAATATCTATAACATCAGAAAAATTGTGGGGTTTTGCCTAGAAAAATTTATATTGGCTACCATATTTATTCCACTTTTGATATAAACCTGATCTAAAGTTACTCTTTCTTTAGATGCAAGAAGTTTGCATTAAAATGTTAAAAAGCTCTAAAAGTGCGACACAAGGATGGAGATATGGGCTGAGTCCAAGCTCCAGAGGACAGCAGGAACGCCATGCAGAGAATGAAGATGCCAGAGGTGAGTTGCTGTTTTAAGCATGACTAATCGCATAGTCTAACAAAAGTTACTGTTGTTTCTGTTGGTATGTGTTTCTCCATCTGTGGAATAAACAACTAGACTAGGATTATCTACAGCAAAGTATTTCTTTAAAATTACATATTAGCATAACTTGTGTAAGAAAATAATGAACCAATCAGGTGAGGCTCCGCTATATCAAATCCAATAACCAGACACCAATAAAAGTGAGTCCATTTTAGTGATGATAAAAGCAGGGGAGACCAGTTTTTTAATCAATCTATTTTATTTGCCTCTGAGTTTGTGTTTGCTTTGCTTTCTTCTATCGCTTATGCCAGAAGTCCATCTTGGAGTGATCGCTTATCTCTGGGAGGTGCCCCTGGCTGGAGAAAGTCTTAGATGGTGTTTCCTGTTGAATAATCAAAGTATTATTGACAGTAGTAATTATTAAGTAATTATCACCATTTTAATGGCTCTTTAAAATAAATAATGTTTTATGAGGTATTTTAAAATGCATTGTCCCCTGTAAGTAGCCTTGAGAAACGCATGAGCTGATATTCCTATTTAAACATAAAGAAAATGTAAAGACTCCTAAGTTCATGCAATGAAGCAAAACATATATTCAGGACTTCTAAGAACATTTCTTTCCACCTTATGTGTTTGTGTAAGCATTAAACAGGCTTATAGGCTGGGAATCTCTTTATATGCAGCAAAGCATTGCAAGAGTGAGTTAGTTTCTCTCTTAAGGACAGAGCCTCATTAGCATTTCACAGTGCCACCTGTGGGGGCAGCTTGGTATGCTTTGGAACCAGCTGCTGAACATCATGGTGAAATCCTAATTGTTACTGTGGACTTGCCAATTCACTACGGACCTCCTTTGCCAAAAAGAGAAGGAAATGTGCCTTCCTTTCCTAGAACCAGCATTTTGCCTTGTCCTCTTCCAGTGTATTAACGGCTGAGTCTGTAACTTGAGGTCTCAATCCCCTGGAACAATTAGCCTGAAATGGTCCTCTGTGATGCTCATAGAATAAATGGCCATAAACTAGGGCAAAATGTTTCCGGAGTGCGGAGGCCCACAGCCGTTTCCCAGGCCCATGTAGCAGATGGCAGCCCCCCTTGGTGATCCCATAGAAGTGGTTAGCACCAAGGCTTTCTTGCCCTTTAAACACACAGAAAAGAAACAAACAATTTGTTTGAATTGTGTTCTTAAAGGGAAAATCTCCCCAAAATAGATCTATGCAACATAAAAGTCTATAACAGGTGTAGCATATTCACCGTCATTTGCACAACTCTGAGGCCCAGTATGAGGCCACAGAGTGGGGGAGAAGTGGGGCTCCAGCCTCAGT
This sequence comes from Aselliscus stoliczkanus, assembly GCA_033961575.1. NCBI lineage: Eukaryota > Metazoa > Chordata > Mammalia > Chiroptera > Hipposideridae > Aselliscus > Aselliscus stoliczkanus. The sequence goes on along the minus strand of CM066730.1, from coordinate 35,888,752 downwards.
GAAGGATGCCCCACCCCACCTAGCATGCAGGGAACTTCCAAGTTTCCAGATCCTTACCAAAGCTGCTCCCTCTGGACAGGAGCCTGACACTCTTACCTGTAGCTAGAGATTTTGTTCAGCATGGAATTTCCAAATGTTGCAGCTCATTAAAGCCTTTTTCAGTTTCTTTAGCTGTGAGGAAATCCATCTCTTCATAGTTCCTAAGTATCCCTCAATAGTTGGTGCCTAATGAGTGTACCTCTTTAAAAAATTGTTTTGATCGTACTTGGCCTTGACATCCTTGTCCTTGTAACTTCATGTAAGTTTCCAGAGGAAGAGGGTGAGATTGGTTTTTCTCTCTATGTAGACTCGGTACCACATTGATGATTAGTAATGTAGACCAATGAATCTGCATTAAATGGATAATCATATGAATGATGAAATGGAAAATAAATAAATGAAAAAAAGTCCTTAAATAGAAAACATAAAATCTCAAACATAACGGGCATACTCTCAAAATCTCACCCTTTAGAATATGGACATGTGTGCACCGAGTTACGACTAACCAATTTCAGTACTAAATGATTTCTTCTGAGAACTCAAAAGGCTTCTGCGAATTCATCTGGATCGAAAGGAGAAAAACATAGTTAAAAGCTGACTTAACATCCTCCCAAATCCTTCACACTTCAGCCCAAATGCCCAACTATTTTTGACATCTGTTGTGCCAGTTCGTGGCTGGAGGGTGCCTTAGAACAGACAGTTCTTTGCTCAGCAGGAATTTGCCCCATTCCAGAGCTTGGAACAGGTTGACTGAGGACTGACCCTAGGCTCTTTGGTACAGTGAGCAACGTCCCTCTAAATCTGGAAACCACTTGTTAGGAAAACAGTCATGCTTTTCTTCATAGTTCCTCTCTTTGCCTAACATGTGTCTTTAATGAAAGTACTAATCAAATTCCCATATTCACATAACTTTTTTGTCCACATAATATTTAAGCTGACTTAGGGCTTGAGTTGTGGCCTCACATTATCTTCAGTCTCTACAGACACCGAAAGAATGACTTTCATGTTGTTTCTGGTCCATAAATATCTGTTTAAACATTGATAGTGTGCTCCAGGCATGTTCCTAAGGATTGTTTACATAATGATGTTGACTTTGAATGTGAGGCGTTTTACTAAATAGTCTATAGATACAATTTTTATTTTCTCATTAACCCAGTAGATAAGAAAGTTGCTCTCATTTCAACTTCCAATAGTTGAGGACATTTGTATATAAACTTTTAGTTATTTTCTCTCATTTATTTTTATGTCTTTAGGACTATTATTATGAGCAGATAACATGAATCCAAACTTGTTTGAGATTTTATTTGTGTGTGTGACTTTCTGTTGGTGAATATCTACTAGTGTATTTGCTCAGGCACCGTTTTCATTGGCTGCTCAGTCCCTTCTTCCCTGGAAGGGGCCGATTCTGCCAGACTTGGCTAATCAGAGGACTTCACCATTGTGGTTACAGTAAATGACTAACAGGGACATGATGAAACTCCAATCAGAATAACTCTGGGATTTTGCCCTTTCATCTCTTGGAGAAGGTTATTTCTCCACTGAGGTCCATAAGCTGGCAATACAGGAGATGGATGCTATTGGCCAGCCTGTTCATCAGTAGGGAGTCTAAGAATAAGGTGGGAGGAGTCTTGGTGCCATCATGAGAATTCCTCACTCCAGCTGTGATAGAGCCAGGAGCACCTCTGGGCTCCCTGTTCACATGACCAAATAGATTTTCCTCCAATGGTTAACAGGTGTGAAATAGATTGCTGTCAGTTACAACTGAAAGAATCCTAACAAAATATCTCTAGGATTTTGTTTCTTATGCTCACATTGTTTTCCAAGTATTAACATCTATAATCTTGGGGTAGTACATCAATGATTTGCAGTAATAGGTCGTAGTTTAAGTGCCATCATTTCCTTTAGTAGCACATGGAATAATAATGCATCTTTCAATTAATGGTATCTTAGATTTGATGAAATAATTTTGAATAAAATAAATATTCTGTCAGCATGTTACATATATTGGGAAAGAGAATACCTTCTATATAGCTGTGCTATCCAACACTGTAGTCAGTAGTCACTTGATTTTTGACCATAAATATAGCTAATTTGAATTGAGATGTGTTTAACTATAAAATATACATTGGATTTCAAAGACTTAGTATGATCAAAAGGATGTAAAATATCTCATTAATAAATATATGTTAATTATATTTTGAAGGATAATATTTTGGAAACATTTGCTTAAATATAGTATTAAGAATAATTTTATCTGTTTATTTTTGAAAATGTGGCTCCTAGAAATTTTAATTTTTTTATTATTTGGTTTATATTTGACACTTATGATATATTTCTATTGGAAAACTCTGCTCAGTAGTGTGTAAAGCTTTACATGACTTCGCTAAAATTAAGTATAGTAATTCTATCACTCTAATTCTCAATGTCATCATTCACTCATTTTTTGAATTTTAAACAATGTGTCAAATGCTGACACATGAGACATATTATAGGTTCCTAGTAGTTTTTGTCCCCTATTGTTTGATTTACTAGCTTTGGTGCAAGTGCTATGTCCTGTATATACGTATATCTTCTAAAGCAAATTTATTTTTTACTATGTTATTTTGACTTCTAATTGATACTGGATCATATTTTATTTATTTAATTATTTATTTATTCATTTTTAGTGTTAATAACAAGAAACTTTTATTTTTTTATTAGTTTCATGTGTGCAAAACAATAAAATAGTTAGACATTTATACCCCTATCAAAGTGATAACCTGTCCCCTCCTCCAACCTATAATCTACTACACCTCTGACATCTATGTAGTTGTTACAATTCCATTTAATCTGTTCCCTATGCCGTACTCCACATCCTGTGACCCTCTATATAAAATGATAAATAGTTGACATTCAGGTATACACTGCAGTGGTCAGAGAGATAGATGCGGGATCTCCAGTTTATATATTGGCTAATACATCCTTAGTAGTATTTTATTTTGCTGTTTTAAATAACAATGTCTGCTCATTTTCCTACCCTCGTACCGATAAACAACACATGCTCATTTCAGAAAGCTTAAAAATATGGAAAAACTCAAAGAATAAAATTAAAATTGCCTGTAGTTACATCACCACAATAACCAGCATTAAGATTTAATTTCTATATTAACTTTATTTATGTTCTCAAAAATAATCACCCTTCATTTTCTTTTTCCCTTACTCTGGCTCACGTTCTCTCCTCTATTTTACTCCAAATTAATAGTATTATTTATTATATTACTCATTAATTAGTATATTGTAATTATGTTAACATTAATTAATATATGCCCCTCACTCTTAATTTTCTCCATATGTTATTCTTTTCCTGGGCTGCACAATGTTTCATTATATGAATGTATTTAGATTTATTTAACCAAATAATCATATTGAACATTTAATTTGCAATCTAGTTTTAACTACTATTAAATGCTTTAATAACAATTGTCTATATTGAGGATGTATCAGATTACATCATTTGAGAATACTTTAAGCTAAAATATCACTAAGATGAAAACACAGAAGTTTCAAGTAATTTTAATAAATTTGCATATCTAAATATCCTCAGAAAATAGTAAGCCTCAAACAAGCTATTTTAATTCTTTGCAATTAAGACATGATTTTTATGAAACCGTTACCACATTTCTCCTTTTTTTATAGTGTAATCTTGGATTTTATATATAAAGTATTGATCATAAAATGTAATTTTCCCTGTACTCTTTTGTTTCTAGAATTCTTTACATTTGTATTTATTTGTTCAAGCAAAATATTCGAATCCTGTAGAGTCATCAGTATGATTAACTGCTTTTTACCTTCACTATGGCTTACCCACTTACAATTTATTTTCATAAGAAGCTTTTTATTATATTTCTAAAAACTTTAAACATACCAAAAAATATAAAAAATCATGTAAATATTCAGGCATCCAAGTCACAAATTTAACAAACATTAATCTATTTTCATGTTTGCTTCATATTTAAACAAAACTAACACTATCTCTGAAGCTGCTCCTGTCTCACACTCTCATCCTAGCTCCCCTGCCTCCGAAACAAGTGGTAGCCGCTATCCTCAAGTTGTATTTTCTTCCCATTTGTATTTTTTATGTCTTTAACAGGAATATATGAAACCAAAGAAACATATAACATTCATATTCCAAGGGGTTAATTTTGTTTACAAATTGTATAAATATCTGTATAAATTATTCAACTTAATACTCAACATTGTTTTCAAAAACCTATTCATATCAGTACATTCATTGAACAACTACATATAAGAATTATGAATGAGTATACTGTGTCTTATTTTCTTCCAGTTCTCTCCTAGTAGATTTAGGTTGTTTTTGTTGGGGTTTGGGAAAAGTGCAATGGAACTCTGCACACACGTGGACAAACTTCTTTGAATGTATATAATCCTTCAGGATCTTTTCTGTTTTGTCCCCACTGCATTGGCGGGTCCTTCTCAGACTTCGTTGGCCAGTATGGCTCTCTTCATGAACTATGAACTTTGAGTGCTCAGGGCTGTTGCTGGACCTTTCATCAACATTTCTATTCATTCCCTAAGTAAGATCATACAGTGCTAGAGCTTGAAACACCATCTCTAAGCTCCTAATTACTCAATATCTATCTTCTAGCCTGACCTTTCTTGGGAGCTTAAATCTTCAACTGCCTACTTAAGGCTCTTCATTTGGAACTCTGGTACATATCTCCAATATAATTGTAAAGGAGTAGTTTTAATTGTCATGCTTTTCCAAACCTGCTTTTGGGTAGTTCTCTTCGTCTCGAGAAATGGCACCATCACACACCTAGCCTCTCAAGCCAGAAGCCTAGGAATGGAGTAACCTCTTAGGAACAGAGAGCCAATTTATCTCAAATACTGTTTCCGTCATTCAGCAAGTCTTGTAGGAACTGCCTTCAACATATACTGGCATCCCTGTCCTGCCCATGACACAATCTTAGAGCTCACTTGTCATCTGTCACTCCAATAAAGGCAGTAAGTGCCTACGTGGTCTCCCTTTTAAAAAAGCTATCCAAATTCTTCAGCAAACTATCAAGAACCAACATGAGCTTTCAAAGATTTCAATCATAATGTAACATTTTCCAACATAAACAAATTCCTCAAATTAATTTTTAAAAGCCCTCTAATTATCAATAATTTCCCATAACATTTAGAATAAAAAAACATGATTTGTTGTGGCCTCAAAGATTTTACATGATCTGGGACAATCCCATCTCTCTGACGTTCGTTCTCTACTTTCACTCTCACCTTCCCTCAGCACTGCTTTCACCACATCAGGATTCCATATCTAACTAATCCACCCAAGTCTTCAGGTCTTTGACCTTGTTCCTCCATCAGTCCCTTTAGGTCTCGGCTCAAATCTCACTTGCTTAGAAAAGTCTTTCTGGACCAACCTAGGTTAAAATAGCACATCTCTCAAGCTTTATTTCCTTTTCTGAGTTTTAACATTTCTTTGGAACATTTATTACAATTTGCTGTTATACATTCATTTATTTATTTTGATTTTTTATTTGCCTTCTCCCATTAAAATGTAAGTTTCTTGTACATAGAAGAATCCTTCCATCTTATTAACCATGCCCTAGGACAAAGAAAAATATTCACCAGTTAATAGAAATTTAATAAATACATGCTTAATCATGTGTTAACTGGTAATTTATGCACATAATTATCTTTACTACATTTAGAAAATTATCTTCAAAAGTGGTTACACTAAATAGTTTTTCCAGCACATAGCTTTAGTTGGTGATTTTCCTCATCTGCGTCACTACTTACTATGAGCAGACTTTTTCATTGCAGCGAAATAATGCTTATAAAACTGTAACCACCTGTGTTTTCCATTTGCATTTTTTCATTCACTGTGAGGTTGAGCAACATTGCATTTGTTTCTTCACCATCTAGGTCTTCTATCTTGTGACTTAATTATTCATGTATGATTTCAGAATATTTAAAGATTTATATTTTCTCATTTGTTTTAGGATCTTCTTTATATAGTTTAAATATTAATTTTTGTTAAAAGGGCCATGTATGCAACTATGCCGGTTGCCTTTTTTTTTTTTTTTTTTTTTGAGGGCAGTGTCACTGGCCCTCGTATGTGGGACCTGAACCAGGGCCGCTGGCTTCCCAAGCCAGCGCTTAACCACCGTGCCACTCGGCCGGCCCGCCAGTTGCCTTTTAATGATTTGTTATTTATTATTTTTATAGTACTTACAGGAAAAGATCTTATATATTTTCTTTTAATTTCTCAGATATTCGCTTTTTAATATTTGGGACTTCAGTTGTCCTTGGAATATATTTTAGAATATGACATAAGTTTGAGATCTAGTTTTATATTATTTTATATGTAAAATCAACTGTAATACTCATTTATTAAGTATTTCATATTCTACCCATCAGCTTGTGATTCCATATTTGACATATATGATCTGTTGTATGTGGAACTACCATGTGTCTTGTGTCTGTTTCCAGGATCTTTATTGAGTTCCATTGGACTCTGTACATGTCTCTTCTATGCTACACTATTTTAATTATGATTGCTTCATATGAATTCTTTATAATAGAAAAAGTTCTCCCTCTATTTTCCTTCCAACAATGTTGATTCATCTTGAATATTTACATACCCATGCATTTTAGCATCCGAAGACACATTCTGTGAAAAAAACCTTGTTGGAATTTTGATTATCATTGTTTTTTTATTATTATTATTTCATTAAATTTATTGGGGTGACAATAGTTAGTAAAATGCATTGCATTCCTATGTACTAAAAAGGAAATTTCAGAAAAAGAAATGAAAAAAAAAATTCCTTTTACAATTGCAACAAATAGAATAATATACCTAGGACTAAACTTAACAAAGGATTTGAAGGACTTATACACTGAAAACTATGAGATTTTTTAAAGAAATTGAAAAAGACACAAAAGAAATGGAAAGACATTCTGTGTTCATGGATTGGAAGACTCAACATAGTTAAAATGGCCATATTACCCAAAGGGATTTTGATTATAATTTTGATTAAACATTGATTTAATTTGACAAGAATTGACATCATTAGAGACCCACTGCACTTTTAAAAAATAATAAATATGACCTTTGACACCAAAATCTATAAATAAGTTTTTCATATACTCAGGAAAGACCTATTTTTTGGAGGGAAATTTTTTTTTTAAGGGTGAATTAGACGCTGATTCACCTGTCTTTCAAACTATGTTCACAAACATATTTCTCTTCATTTAAATTGGGCCTGAAAGAAACAAACATTTATATATGTCCTTCGGGAGCTGTAGAGGGATATTTATGGAGTGAGAGCAGAGAGAAGGGCTCTCCATCTTTTCAATTATCTCAAGCATTGAATAGATGTTGGTGTAAGAAAGCCGTTAATTACTGCTGGAGCCAGGCAAGCCAGCCAAATCTTTACTTTCTAACATCCATTAACAGTCCATTCTTGATAACATAGAGAGGTTTACTGAAGTGATCTATTTAAAGTCTTAACTCCAGGCTTAATTTTTGTCTGGGGAATGATGTCCATAAATTCATGAGATGGAGCAATGTTCTCTCATCCCCTGACTTTCTCATGGGCTAAAGCATGACAAGATGCATATTCAGTGACCTACGGAAAAAGAGGGAGAGAATGATCGTCCATTCAACTTGGAGACTTTAATAAAAGTCATACCCACGAAGCATAGAACAGAATTAGGGAATATACCAGGGGTGCCAAAAAAATGTATACACATTTTAAGAGATATTAACTATGTACTGGGTTGTCGGAAAAGTCATGACTCATTTTTGCAATGAAAAACATAGAAAAATACGTCATGACTTTTCTGACAATCCAATATTACTTTCTGAAGTTGAACTGAATTACGGTAGCAATGTGTAGTATGACCTTTGCTCAAAAGATGGCATTAATCAAATGAAAACTAGCATTACCATGCAACAGGAAGGACAGTCAAAAAAATGGCGGAAGCACAATTGTCATTCGAGGAGCTCAAGACCATTTTGAGGTGGTATTTGAAATTCAAGAATGTTGGGGAAGTACAACAACAATGGAGGCGTTGAGTATGAACAGAACCTCCAAGTTAACACCCCTTGACTTCTCCCTATGGGGGACCTTAAAGGATGTGGTGTACCATAGAAAACCAGCTACACTGGCGGCACTTTGGGAAGAAATTGAAATGTCACAAGTAGCAATACAAGTGGACTCTGGTCAACATTGCTCAAGCAGTAGCTCACAGTCATCAGAAGTGTCTGGATGCTGATGGTAACCACTTTGAGCACCTCTCGTAATTGCAGAAGTCACACGTGACTTGTGTTAATCTTTTGTTATTGGTATATATTGAGTATTACCATTTTGATACAGTTTTTTCCTTTCTTAAAATGTCTATCCATTTTTTTGGCGCCCTCTGTCTAAAGCATCTGATTCTGAGGAATTGAACTTTCATTGCAGATGTTGTGAAGACAGAAAGATCCTCCCTGAAAGTATAGTCCTGTCATTGTAGCAGAAATGTGAAAATTATATTAAAACAACAATAGAACTTTAAATTATTTCTACAAAGGGAGGAGAAATCTCATGTTTTCTTCGGTAATAAATCGGTTCCTTTAATTTCCCTTTCTGCCAGTAGTGACAGATTATTACAAATTTCATCACACGAACACTGGGCTGATGTTAAATTATAACAGTGCAAGGAAAATAGGAATGCTTTCTTTGTTCCCCCACCCCCCAAGGCAATTTTAGAACACAAATGACTAAAAGGAGTTTACTAATTTTGTAGAGAATGCCAACATTTTTCTATTAAATTACACCAATCTGTTTGTAAATCTTTAATAAACACTTAAAAGATCTCATAATATTATAAACTAACATGGACAAACAGAACAAGGGTGAAGTGAAATGGAGTTTGCTCTAAGAGCAACAAGCCAATTAATGAATAAAATTGGTAATAAAATTGAAAATAAAAAGTGTAACCCAAAGGAATAATGCTTATTATTCTGCCTCAGGATATTCATGGCTTTGGATTCACTTTCTTGAGATGGGTATAAGTAAATATAATAGAAATATTTTAAAGATTGAAGGAAAAGATTGTAGGTTATGAATTTGCAAGGTCTCTACTTCCCCTCAATTACTCAATGTTTTTTGTTTTTTTCAATTTTTTATGGTGCAATGTCATTCCCAGGCAGGAACACAGAAGGCTTTAAACAGAGAGAAATCTTCAAAATCACCAATGGGAAACATCAGGACAAATGAGAAGAACAGCAATTTCATTCATCTTTTCACAATTCTAATCCCGTCCATGACAGGGAGGCCGTTGGTGTGTTGGTTGGTTGGAGACAAGTGACCATCAGCGTTTGGTCATTGTCCGTTATGCCATTTGCCTCTCATAACTTCAACTCCCTGCTACTAAGTAGCTCCTGACCCCAGATTCTCCCCAATTAACTGTAACCTCTGCATATGCTCACTTCTCCCTTCCTCCTAAAACTATGGTAATCAGACTTTTAGACCTCCAAGTCAACTGAAATTATGTTGATAAAAATGACTGTTCATTACTAGTTGATACATCACATGGAATCCTTCTCAAGTGGATCTATTGCATTTGTCACTACTGATCTCTTCTCGTCTTTGAAATTCTCAATAGTGCTAATGTCCGCATCTACTCTTACTTCCTTGACTTTCACAAATATCTCTCTCCATTACTCCCTTTAACAAGTCTCTACCCTTGCTACATCACTGCTCCCCTAAGACCATTGTATCTGCCATATATATACTATGACTCCAAATGGTCACTTCTCGACTTATTTTCTCCCCTGGTCTTTGCTGTGTTTAGACTTATAAATCCAGTTAAAACTGGAAGGATTCATCTCATTATTCTGCACAAGCCCAAGTTCATGTTGTCTAGGAGGTTATAACACTGTCATATCTACAGTGAGATTAGACTGGGGAACCTACCTTATTTCCGAGGGATGTCTCCTTTTAAAGGGAGAAAATAGATCACAGGCCAGTTGCTTTAACTTCTCCCCAAAAAGCAACTTTTAATTTTTTTTCTCTCACATTTCATTTTCTGCATCTTCTCATGTCAAAAAGGAGGAAAGATACAGATATAGTTTTTACAAAAGGGCTTTTTTACTTTGAACAGGAAAAAAAATAATAGAGAAACTCTACTCCTAGCCGCAGGTGGGAGGAAAGGAGTGGAAGAAAGCTGACTGCTGAGCTCCTAAATTAATTTCTTAGCAGTTGGTCACTAAGTCTTAATCCCTTAGATTCTGAAACTCCTGACTGCCCATTTCCCTTGTGTGATTGTTAATTACATGAGTCAACTTGACTGGGCTATGGGATGCCCAGATAGCTGGTAAAGTATTAATTCTGGGTCTGTGACAGTGTTTTGAGAAAAGATGAGCATCTGAATTATACTGAGGAAAGCAGATGGAACCTTTTCAATGTGGGCATCATTCAACCTGTTGAGAACCTGAGTAAAGCATGGAAGAAGGACAAATGCACTCTCTGTTTGGTCTGAGACATCTATTTTCTCCTGCCCTTGGGCACTGGTGCCCCTGGTTCTCCAACCTGATGACTCAGACTGAGACACACCATCGGCTCTCCAAATCTCAGGTCTTCAGACTCATTGAATTACTCCACCAGCTTTCCTGGGTCTCCAATTTGCAGATAGCAGATTGTGGGACTTCTCAGCCTCCGTAACTGTGTGAGCCAGTCCGTATTATAAATCTCTCATAGATAGATAAATAGATAGATAGATAAATAGATATAGATATATAGATATAGATATATGGATATATAGATATATAGGTATATATCTATATATCTATATTTATATCTATATTTATATCATCTATATCTACATCTATATGTCTATATTCATATCATCTATATCTATATATCTGTGTATACTATTGGTCCTCTGAAGAACCCTGACTAATAATACATCCTGTGATCCACACGCCACCTGGGGGGCATTGATCTAATTGGCACTGAATAAAAACAATTGGGATATTTGTTTTAATGAGCAAGGGAAACTGAAGGGTTTACCTCACCAATGATATATTCCATTCTTAGATTTCTTATATTAACACTATGTATTCAACCTTATATCACATCAGCCACTCTATATTCCCTATATCAACACTTCAAAGGAGAATAGCTATTTAGAGGGTTAAATGAGAGAACCCATAAAAAAAGAAATAAAAGAACACACAGCACATAGTTTGGGATTAGCCAATGGCTATATGTTTATTTAATATATAAATTGGATATCCTTTGATCTATAATTTTGCATTTTCTAGAACTGTTAGATGCATGATCTCATTAAAAAGCACTAATGTCCGGTTGGGAAGATAGCAACCTTTCCCAATTATAAACTCCCAGGAAACTCCCTGTCTATCCTCTCCAGCTGGGAATGAATCTTGCTGTTACATGATACCATCTCTATGGTTAGGTGAGCCTTTACTATCTTCATTATTCTTTCAAAGTTTGCATGTGCTTTATAAGTGCTGACATATCTTGAGTGGAGGGGAAATAATTGGAAATCCATTTCCCCATTAGCTACTTTTTCTCATTTTGAGAGGTAAGAAATCACATTCCACCTACAGTGAAGCCAAAAGGAGTAACTTTTTCTGATGCTAAAATGCAGGATATGGGGCCGGCCGAGTGGCACGGTGGTTAAGTGCTGGCTTGGGACGCCAGTAGCCCTGGTTCAGGTCCCACATAGGAGGGCCAGTGACACTGCCCTCAAAAAAATTAATTAATTAATTAATTAATTAATTAATTTAATTTAATGCAGGATATGTAAGCTACAAAAGCACGAGTGTGGAAGGGACCATGAAAGAAAGCAGGAAGTGTGAAAATCAGAAAATATTGGAAGATTCAGAAGAAAATGGGACCAATCAGTCTTTAAAATTGGCTACAATCATAAGCTTATTGTTTTTAACTGACTTTCTTGCAAAGAGTTAAAATGGAAACAGGGTTATCCATCCGAAAAAATAGGAAATGTATTTTATGCGTTAAATGCTCATGTGTTGATCAGAAATGATACAGGACTTAGAGAAAAGAGTTCATGCAACCTCTCTGAAGCCCCATTCTGGGTCTGTCGCATCCTGCTTGAAGGGATTGACTTGACCAAGGCCTCATAGCTAATAAAAGGCAGAACCAGAATTGGTATCTATGTTCTTCTATTCAAAAATCCTGTATGGTGCCTCACAAATCCACTGTATTCATAACACCAAATGTCCCTCCCTGCTCAACATTTCTTGGGTACAATATTTTTATAGAGTGTATAAATAAAAGTGATGAATGTGAAAGTGCCTAGCACTGTCCCTGGAACACGCAGACAGGGGTTTTGATACGTAAAAATATGTAGTTGCATCTGGCTCTTTTATGCCTTGCTGTGTGTGCTACTAATCTTTTGTGTTAATGCATTCTTAGGTAATTAGGAAGTTTAACTGACCAGTGATTCTTTGATGTATGCAATGCACCACAGAATCGCCGTTTTCATTGTACTGCAGATCACTGTTACGTGTGACGTTGGGGCAGCCTCCCCAGCCTAGTTCTACAATTTCCTATAAGGCAAGTTTGTCTGTTTCCAGACTTTAGTTCACAGGCCACCTCCATGGTCCCATCACAACAGACACCAGGCCCAGCAGGGTTTGTGAATTTGGAATCAGATGTCCCTGGGTTTGAGTTCTGGCCCCAGAGCACAGCAGGTCTTTGTCCCTGTGCCTCAAATCTACATTATAGGAAATGGAAATCACAATCTCTCTCTTACACAACAATGTAAATTTTAGAATAAATAAAAGAAATAACAAAGTAAAATACATTCATGGTAACTTTTCAAAGAAAGAAACTTTCCTCTTGTCCCCATCTGATCATATTATATATATAATATTATCCGTGTGTGTGTGTGTGTGTGTGTGTGTGTGTATATATATATATACACACATACACATATATACACATATGTATATACATATCCTTAATAGACATTAGTTTCCATTTCTTGCCAGTAAAAAGATAAAAACATCAAGCAATAGCCTTACATTAAAAGGCATGCATTCAATTAAAGTATCAAACCTCTGATTTTGAAGGCAGTGGGTTGCCATTTACTAAAAAGTCAGTGTCATCATTTTTATTGCAGGAAATATTTCTCCTACTGAAAGGGAACAATTTTACCTATGTCAGTGGTGGGATCCTAGCAATGTTCTTTCCTGACTGTTCTAAAGCCCCAGATGGGCTTATCCTCAGAAAAGTATCGCCCTCACCTTTAATTGAAGGGACATACGTGGCTCTCAACTGGCCATTTCTGCCCCCAAACTGAAAACTCTAATAGCCACCCTGATCCAAAGGTCTTCCTGCATCATTTTTTTTTTTTGTTACAGCTCAGCAAAAGATATATGATAGCCATTTATTATATTTTTCTCCTAAAATGTGACAAAGCACTTTGATTTTACCAAATTTATTCTCTTACAGATATCTTTTTCTCCCCCACTCCCCAGTCACTAGATGAGAAAACACTTTCAGAAGAAAACATGATTGAGAGAATTATCTGGGTTCCCGCAAACTGCTAGGAATGGAATTGTAAACACGTCTTACATTTGTTATGTCTCATTTCCCTCCCGAGTTCTTTAATTTTTGTGTTTGATGGAACTCTGTGCTCTTTTCAGCCCAAAAAGAATGAAAACCATACCTCATTTTTACAAATACAGACATTTACATTTCAATGTTTTTAGTGGAAGAAAAAAAATGCCGCAGTGACAAAAATAGCAGCACAATGCCTTGGGTTTTTTGCACCTGTCTGCACTTTGTGCCTGTGTTTGAGCTCTAGAATAAACCCTATCCTTGGCATGGAATGGGGACTGAACTGCCCCAAAGCAGGAGACCATAGTTGGTGAAGGACTGCTGGCCTTTCACAGCTCATGGGTGCTACCTCGTCACAAACATATTAACAGACAGAGGATACCCTGTCATATAATTGGCCCAGTCCCTGGGGAAGACACCAGCACTACAAGTTGGTGATGTGGCTATAAACAAAGCAAACATGAAGGCATTTGAGAGGAAAACACCATTCTCTACTCTCATTGAACACTCATTGCAAAGCCCATAGATAACCAGGAGACAGAATGCTCACATTAGTCACAGAAATATGGTCATGTAATTACATTTCTATGTGTACGTATAGCTATAAACCAGAGCAAATAAGAGTAGTAATACTGCTTGAAAATGCATATTTAATTTATGCAGCATTTAATTTTTCTTTAAATTTTATTCAAATTACAGAAGCACATAGTTTAAAGAGAAAAAAACACATCAAATGTTTCTACCATTGCTTGTTTAAAAACCAGCAGTCCACCATGCTACGCACAAACCATATCCCCTATTCCCACAGGTCACTTTCAACTTTTAGCAGATTGTTTTGCAGTTCCTCCCACCCCCACCACCACATATCTCAACAGTATGATTACATTTCAATTTGCTGATTTTTAAACTATATATATATATATATCTGTTTATGGACTCATAGTTCGCGATGATTTAGTCTTCTTTCCCCCTCCCACCCCACTACATAATGTGTATACTTCCTGTTACCTGATTCCCGTTTTTCTAATACAATCATGTTGTAATTTTTGTTGAATTCATAGCCAGTAAGTTATTATGATTAAGTAAATTCTGTCCTTGGCTGAGACACATAGTATACTATGATTGTTATTCATTTCCCATGAAATATTTTGTTGTATTTTGAATGCGATTTCAGAGAATAATTTTCATGTTTATTTACCTTGGTGCATTTTGTATTTTTAGTTCCTAGTTCAACACCAACCTTTCTCTCTCTATGGGTGTACAATTTTATGTACCTCAATCCAAAACCATTAGATACCCTATCTTTGTAACTGCTTTGGAATCTTTCCCGAGTGTTTTGAACTCTTTCACCGTGGACTGGCTATCACTGCAGGATCTCACTTCACCATTTCCTTGTGGGTTCCTTCCACCTCTAAGTGGTTTGATTCCCTGTGTCCTAGATCCCATATCTTCCTCTCTTTGGTTTGACTTCTCCTTTAGGCAGAACACATAATGCGTGGAAGTTTCTTTAGAAAAAGGGCATAGACTGTAAATTTGTGAGGCTCCGAATATCTAAAAATGCATTTATTCTACTTTCACATTGAATTAGTAGTTGTGATATAGCAATTTAGGTTTGGAAATGTTTTGTTTGTTTCAATAATAGGAGGCATTATTATTTCTGGTTGTCGGTGTCACCAATAAGAAATGTACGACATTTCCGATACTTGCTTTGTTGGAGGCAGTTTCCCCATTCCTTGGAAGTATGTAGGGTCACCTCATTGCTCCTATTTTTCTGCAATGTCACAATTTGATTCCTAGATATGGTCCTAAATTCACTTTTTAGAGTAAGCGCTGACTGTCCATTTCAATGTGAAACTGCCCTGTTTTCCTTTTGGGAAATTATCTAGAAATATTTCTCTGAAAATGCCTTCCCTCTCTTCCCTAGAGTTGTCTTTCTAGCCCTGAGATTCAGATGCTGGAATTTCCTGGGCTCACCATCTCATTTCCTTATTTTCTTGAGCCTGTTTCCATTGCTTCATCTTTTTTTCTATTATTTCTATTTTTTGGAGATTTACTTAACTTTATCTTCCAGATTATAGTTACACTATTTTATAGCCATGTTCTTTTTTAAGTATTGAGTGTCATTTTTATTTCATTTAGTGCTTGCTTTATAGTTACAATATATTCTCCCATCTCTCTGAGTAGGTGATGTTTGTTTTGTTTTGTTGTTGTTTTATGAATTCTCTCTGTATCATCTCTTTTAAAAAATATATTGTTTTGCTTTTTCCTTATGTGGTACCTTGGTTTGGGATCTTCTGTAGTAGACACATTATCCCAGTATGTGTTGGACCTTTTATGTCTGCTTGTATTTACCAGTAAGACATCAAGGAGCTAATCTAATGAAATATTCTGCAGCAATTAAAATGAATGAACTACTGAAATAGGTGGCAACATAGCTTAATCTCACAAATATATTGTTGAACCAAAGACTATATTGGCTGAAAGGATATGTGTTATGTGATTGATTGATTTATATGTTTGTTTGTTTTTTGGAGGGCTGTGTCACTGGCCCTCATATGTGGGATCCGAACCAGGGCCGCTGGTGTCCCAAGCCAGCTCCTAACCACTGCACCGCTCAGCCGGCCTTAATTTATATGTGTTTTAACCACACAAACCCTATCATGCTCTTAGAAGTCAAGGTAGTCGGTATCTTGGGACATCGTTGGTTGTGAAGGGCATAAGGGCTGCTCAGGAGTCCTAGTAATGTGTTATTTGCTGACCTGGGTACAGCTTATCTAAATGTTTACTTTTTGATCATTTGTCATACTTAACCCATGTGTATTTTGTGTGTATATTATACTTCAAAAATATTTTTTAAATTCACATTGAAACAATCCTTACAGAATTTTTTAAATGCAGTGGACATTTTTTGTGCAAAGAAGTAAAATACTTCTGATTTAAAAACACAGGTCTTAAGGCAGAATCATCTGCCTAAACTGACCCTATTTAAAAAATCCAGCAGAATATTAGTATCTTTCGTTCTTTCCTATTGGGCTGATTTCTAGGAAAGGCTAATTGCACTCCTGACTGAAGGGCAGAACTTGAGCACTCTGGGGAAGCTGGGTCAAGAAGGCGGCCCAGTGTGGTAACAAACGCACATATGAGAACGCCATTCTCATCATACGTGGGGGCTAATGAAAAATTAATATCATGTTTATTGAGATATAATTCACATAAAAACATTCACTTCAAAGGGCCAGCCAAGTGGCTCAGTTGGTTAAGAGCTCGCTCAAGAGTGCGAGCTGAGCTGAGTTCTGAACAACAGCAGTTCGATGCCCAGCCGAAGCTGAGCTGCCACTGAGCCGCCAACAAGTGGCAGGATGGCTCAGCTAAAAAAAAACAAAAACATTCACTCTTTTTGAAGTTTATAATTCTGTGGCTTTATATTTATCAACTCAATTAATCCTACCAAGCCTGTAAGGTAAATATTAATATCAATCCCACTTTATAAATGGTAAAACTGAGGCCAGGAGAGGTTAAATCACTTCCCCAATGCCTTGAATGAAATCAAAGATATAAAATACGCAATCCACAGGGTGGGTAATAAATACGAGATATCTTGTCCCCTTATTAAATAATTAAGAGGCAGTTGGAGATTATCATACCGTATCAGTTGTTACTCTATTCAGCACTGACCTAGTCCCTTTTTAGCTCCAGACACGTGTGAGATCCTGGGTTTTAGGTGATGCCTGCCATCCAATGCAAGGTGCTCTCAAATGCCTGAGAAACAGACTCATAAACAATAGGCACAAATGTGACAAATGTTTAGATAGCAGTTGTCGCTATGGCTTATCTGCACCCAGCACAAAGTATTGAAGAAAACAAGTTAGAAAAATTTTCCTCACAAAATTATTAGTTAAAGCATGTGCTCTCTTAAGCATCACATAAACATATGAAAAGAGCAAAACATTGATTACACTTGGAGCTTCTCAAGTTAGCAGAAGACACAGCATAGGACCGCACACAGTAAAATGAATAATTTCTGGTTTCTATGGGAAATAAGGGCCCGGTTAAAACCAAATCGCCTTCACCTGGGCTAATCCGAGAAGACTAGAAGTAGCACCTGAAGGATAGCAAGAATGTAGAAGCTTAGAGAGCAAAGAGGAGACTCGAGATAAAAATATATTTAATGTTATTCATTGATTCATGTTGCACATATTGATTAACCATCTAAAATATCCTAGGCATATCTAGGATTCACAAGCGGTGCAAAGATTAATCAGATATATTGGATAATTTCTACATGAAAAGGGCTCCCCGCGCAAAAAAGAGAGAAATAATGGCGCAGCCGGAGCTGAAGGTAGCAGGTTCTCTGTGAATATATGCCTAAGTACAAGGGTGAGGAGAGCCCTGGATGGGACTCCAGCCCTCCAAGACAGTGTTGCTCAAAGCAATGCAGAATGGTGCAGTAATATAGGGGGGAAATGGTTCTTAGGGAAGCTCAGAAGCCTAAATCTGCAAGGACAAATGTCAATATAAAATACCATACGAGATGCAGAACACAGGAGTGGGCCGAGGCGCCACAGGAAGCGCATGGGGAACAGAGTGAGGAAGTGCTGAGAGAGCCTTGCGAAAGGTGCAGAGTGGTCCGTGGAGCTGCTGTTCACTGACAGGCTGTGGGGTGTGGACAACAAGCCTGCCCACACGAGAAGTACCAGGACAGATGCTTTGCTAGTGGGATGAGCAGTACCCTGATCGAGTGCAGGAACCGCAAAGGCTTTGCAGAGAAGGTGATGGACACACTGGCCTTGAGAAGTGGGTAGATTCCTGCCCAGTGGAGAACGGGGACAGGAAAGGTCCTATTTTATGCAGAAGGCACAGCGTGCTCAGAAGCTCCTGGGTGGACCGTGCTTGACTGCATCGGGGGGAGTTCAGGGAACAGGGATGTCCTGGCATTTATAGCACACCGCGTGAGTGGGAGGGAACAATGAGGGATGATGCTTACCGAGAATCTCAAAGCTTGAAGTAGATGTGACCACTCCGGAAAAACGGCTTTGCTGGAGACACAGGGTAAGGTTTTTCTTAGTTTTCAAATTACACCTACTTTCCCTCTTGGGTCCCAACGTGATTAAACTTTACTCATTTTGGCAAATTGAGTGAACTTCAGGGGGTTTTTGTTTTGTTTTGTTTTGTTTTGTTTTTTCAAAAGGAAGGCTCACCAATACATTGATGCATTGATTGTTAATTTTATGTGTCAACTTGACCTGGCCATGGGGTGCTCAGGTAGTTGGTCAAATATTATTCTGGGTGTTTCTGTGAGGATGTATTTGGATGAGATTGACATTGAAATCAGAAGACTGATTAAAGTATATATATATATATATATATATATATATATATATATATATCTCCAATATTTTCACAAGGAGCAACCTGACAAAGAATCTGTGAAGCAAGAAACAAACAGGAAAATGTCAAGTGTCCTAACAACATTGCTGACAGGCAGCCTTTCTTTGGGGCCTAATTAGGCTTGATTTTTTTCATAAACACACACACACACACCACACACACGCACTCATACACTCACACTCACATTATGGCACAGAGAAAATCACTCAGGATTTTGAGTCTAGCAGATCTCAGTCTAATTCTTGCTCCATTTCTTACTATTTGTATAATCAGAGGCAAATGACTTAACTTTAGAAGCCTTGATGTTCTTCTATAAAATGGAAACTATAGGAGTACTTATAGGTTTAGATGAGGTGAGCTAGACAAAACCAAAACACTTGTCATGTCAAAACTCCTTCAAATATCAGTGCCTAACCCTAGTCCTGGTAAGTGCATGTGTACGCTAGTTCTCTCGCTTCTCCGTTCTTCAATTTTCCTCTATTTTCATCTCCTTGACAAAGGGAAATGCATAATCGTTAGAAAAAAACCATGTAAACCTCTGCGTTTCTTTGTATTTGAGCCCACACGGGATTCAGTCTCTCCTTGGGTTACAGTCGCTGGAAACACTAAGAAGGAGTTTCATTCTCTGTGGCCAGGAGGTTAATTCACCACAGAGTTGTCATCCAACAAATAGCTGTTCACAGTACAGATCTGTCCTTCCGAGCTCGGACTGTGGTTTTACACACACACACACATACACACTCATAAACTTTAACAACCACCCACAAATATGTTTTATGAGCTTTCATGAAAAACCTTCAGGGCCTTTTGCAAAGTCACCTGGTTAATCTCTAAATTAATCTTTGTGCAAACAAACCTCCTGTGAAGTGTTTAGCAGGTGACCTCAGAAACAAAGCGGCATGTAAGCTCCAGCAGTTCATTGAGGACTTGCTATGTCTCATTAAAGATTTCTCTTCTGTGCCCACCAGCACACTGCATGCTTCCAACTGCTCTCCCTGCGTCGTGTGTGTGTGTGTGTGTGTGTGTGTGTGTGTGTGTGTGTGTAGTAGTAGTAGTAGTAGTAGGTTTGTTTTTTTTTACCTATCAATTAAAACGAGCTTTCCAGACTATATAAAAATACCTTCAGTCTACTGGGTTTGAGGGCCATGGTCTATTAGAATAGGGAAGGAAGTTAGAGATCACCTAGTCTAAATCTCTCCTTTTATTACTGTGCACAATGATAAGGGGAAAATATTGATTGTTTCAGTGTGTCTGTTATGAGTTGAATTGTGCCCCCAAAAGTTATAGGTAGAAGCCCTAATCCCAGTCCGTGTGAATATGACCTTACTCCAAACAGGGGTTTTTGCGGATATAATGAAGTTGAGATGAGATCACATTAGGAAGTTGAGCCCTTAATCCAATGTGATTGGCGTCTTCTAAGAAGAAAACTCTAGGTAGGAACAGATGCGCACAGAGAGGAAGGCACCACCGAGGACGCAGACACACTGAGGGCGACAGCCCTGTGACCAGAGGGAGGCACTTGGGCTGTGCAGCCGCAAGGCAAGAAGTGCCGACAGTAACCAGTGATAATCGGAAACCAGGAGAGAGGGAGCGGCCCTGCTGACACTGGGGGAGGACTTCTAGCCCCCGGAATTGTGAGGAACAAGTTCCTGTTGTTTTAAGCCACGCAGTCTATGGTACTTTGTTAAGGAGGCCCCGACACACAAATGCAGACTCACAATAGAAAAGAGAGGACCATAGCTGGAATTCATGTCATTTACCCCAAGTCTCCTGCTCATTGCACTTTGCTTTGCTGATTTGCTAGCCTGCTGAAACATGGAATAATAGCAACAGATGTTCTCTATAATGGAGATATAATAGCAGTAGACTGACAGAGGGAGGAGATTAAAGGAGTATATGCATAGTATGAGAAAATGCCCATTGTTGATATAAAAGTGGGAGGGGCGTTTGAAATCATGATAAGTCATACCTAATACCCCTGGGCCGGCTTTCCGTTGAACGCACTGTTCACTGCGTTCAATGATGATAAAAGGGAAACAGGAAGCACCTTAATTGTTATACGATGATTTGGTGCTTCTGCGGTTAAGACAGAAATGTAAGAATTTTAAAGCCGTGCATCTACTGCACATAAAGTGGATGTGAAGCCAGCAGAGCAGAGTAGCAGTTACCAGGGCCGGGGTAACTGCTTTGAGAAGCGAACTCCCAGGCCTGGGTATCAGCTCCCCGGGCCAGTAGCTTAAATCTTCTATATCTCACTTTCCTCCTCTATAACATGTGCCTAATAATAGTTCCTAAATAATTTCATAGTACAGCTTGATGAGGTAACCCATATGAAGTGGTCACTTCCTCCATATACATTAGGTGCCAAGAGCAGGAGGGGCAGGAAAAGAGTGTGAGCAGCTGGGGAGGGGGCGGAGGCCCATAAGGGCTTTGTTTCAGTTACCAGCAAGAGCATTCCGAGTGTGTTTGTAATCCCGTCTTTATCCCCTTCCCTTCCGAGAAGCAAGTATGTTCTTACTTTTCAGAGGTGGGTTTCTTTCAGCATTCAGCATTAAGCTCGGGGTTTTAAAACGTTATCAGTCAAGTTTCTCACTGTTTATAGAACCACATTCTTACAGTCCAGTGAAAATCATTGCAATTATCAAGAGAACTTTATTTTTTAATTCAATTTATTGGGGTCACACGGGTTAGTCTAATTCTATAGGTTTCCTTTGAAATATGATCTCACACATGGTAACCTATTTGACTATTAACCAGCAAGGATTGGCAAGATAGTGCGTGTTGTATGAATAGCAGATGAGGACACCGAGGCTAGGAGATGACAGAGGCTGCTTGAAGTCACCCCACACACACACCCCCAGAACCTCTGCACACACTCCAAAGGTGTCTTCCCTCCCCATTGGCTCCGCTTCATGTCCATCTACCTGCAATATAGCGAAAGGATTTCTTCTGGGAGGACTTACCACATAGCCCTTTTCCTTGTTCCTTTGAGATGCCTTCTACCCTCTATCGCCGTAAATAACCACACTTGAGTGAAGCATCCCTCACTTGTCACATCATCACCACTCTACCACGATGTCTCTGGGGAGAAGGAACATAGAGGCAGAGTTTAACAGGACAAGGTGAAGGGGTGTCCTTGCAAAGGCAAAGGATGGTGTGGCGTTGTTCGCAGAGCACGGAGCTGGAAGATGCTTGGGTTTAATGATACTTGATTCTTTCATCCATTCCTGAGCTCAACCATGACCGCTGAGTACTTTCTACATGTGTGTAATAACATTCATATGGTTCCGCTCTCTGTCTCCCCACCTCCCTTGGCCTCGCTTAGGAAAGTTTGTAAAAGGGATTCCTCATGCTTGAGACAGATCTCGTCACCAAATCCTGATATAAGAGCAATGGATGTGATTCATCTGCATGGTGAGGATACAAATAAACCAAGTTCTATCACAGTTTTTGTTAGTTTAATCTTATCACAAACTTGGGAACTGGGGCCTGAGCCTTGCCAGACCCCAAAGGCTAATTCAGAGAAAGGCGTAGTGAGAATAACAACTTACACTCAAGCTTGCTTCCCACTAGTTTGCTATTAAACCAGCCATCTAATGAAACAAAAAGTAATCATGAGATCAGGGATACAAGGAAGCTTGAACTGGGCTCAGTCTTCCAGTTCTTCTGATCTCAAAAGGGATGGGCCCAAGGTGAGTTGTTTATAGCAGCCTTCTCAGAGTAAGGTTGGAGGATCCTGGAGATATGGCCTTGGATGGAGAAGGGACTCCTTGTCGGTCTTCTAGGGTCTACTCTAGTTAACAAATTAACTGAAACAAACAAACAAACAACAAGAAATAAAACAGCACTGAAGTTTTCATACTTTAAATGGCTATTTGTTATTGCATCATAGGGTCTACTTAAATTTCCCTCCTAGCAGGTGAGCCATAGATATCATGGTATATTTACTCCTAATTTATGTACAATAGAGACTAGACCAAAAACGTTGCAAAAACAACAACAAAGTTATTAGTTTTTCTTCATCTCCTGTCTCGAGACATGCTCTATGAATTCTCTTTTCTCTTTCTGTGGATGCTGTTTTACACATATCTCATAGGTGCCCAGTTACTTTACATTTATAAGTCTCATTTTGAAAATTAAGACCCTCTTGATTCAGCAAAATCCAAAAGGTATGAAGTAGCCAAAAACAAGAGAGCATACTGAAAGTGCCAATACACATATGAGAAAATAATCAAATTCACTGGGATCTAGGGACATGTAATCAAAGTAACAATAGCATATCTTTTTATATTTAAAAGATTGGTAAAAGTTTCAAAGTTCTACAATATGCAGTAGGGTCAAGAGTACAGCAGCAAAAAAAAAATCTCCTCATACATTCTGATAGAAATATGAATTGTTACAGAGTTTTTAGACAACAGTCTAGCAACATCCATGAAAATATAAAATTAAACATATTTCCTTTGACCCTACAATCTCACTCCTGGGAATCTAGTCCACCAAATGAAAACACAAATATGTCAGGGTATACATAATAGAGTTGTTACTGGAACATTGTTTTGTGGCGAGAAAAATTTTTAAAAAACAGTGGTAGTCCATCCACTGGAGATTGTCAGAATAAATCATGCTACTGTCAGCACAGAAATATTGAACACCATGTAGTCATTAAAGCAAGAAAAAGGAAGTTTATATAATACACCCTCACTATGGCAAATGAGCGAATAACAACGAGTTTATAAGCCTCAGAGTATGTACAAAGACCTACATCTATATTTGTTTATTGACGTGAATTATCTGGTTTGCAAGTTTGGAGCTGGGAAGCCAGAAACTTAAAATGGGAACATTCAAGCAACGTCAAAAACAGTAAAACAACAATAATAGCAGTGTGCATAGTACACTCTCGCTAGTGACTGAGCAATTATGTTTGTTTGAGTACATGCAAAACCGGGCCAGCCAAGTGGCACAGTGGTTAAGCGCTGGCTTGGGAAGCCAGCAGCCCCGGTTCAGGTCCCACATATGAGGGCCAGTGACACTGCCCTCAAAAAAAAAAAAAAACTCTTTGAGTACATGCAAAATGAAATTAGAAACAAATCCGAGCAAGTGCAGATAACTAGACTTAGTGAATCCTAATCAGCTCCAAAATTTGGGGGCACGAAGAGGAAAATCTGTAAAGCGAGTTCCATTCTCTGCCTTTGAGTGCACACAGGTTTCACTAACCCAACTGGATAGGATTTTTCTTTTTTTTTCTATGTAAAAGTCCTACCCGTGGCTGGAAAGGGCCACAATAAAGAGGGCCAGATTGTCAAGCCCCGCCCTTTCCTAGCAGTTCCAATATCTCCCTGCCTGACTCAGTGCCCATTGATTTGCCTTTTCTGTCTGGTCCCTGAAGCTTAATGACTGCAAAATTACCTGTCGTTCAAACTACCCAAAGTGCTTCATGCTGTATTAAGTAGAGCTCTCAAAAATTCTTGCTTCTGAAAGGATGTTGAGCTGTCAAAAGCACTTCATAAATGTGTCAGATATTCTCCCACTCAAAGCGTGGCTGTAGAATTAGGACGGTGGAATCTCCTGCATCTGCAATGGGATTTATACTTTATTATTCATGTTTCTGACCTGAATGGAGCATTCGGTCTATAAATTGTGATTAGCAATTAATAAACAAGTTTGTAGACGACTGGATTAAGAAACTGTGGTACATGTGTACAATGGAGTATTACCCCACTATAAAGAAGAAAGAAATCGTACCATTTGCAACGATATGGATGGACCTAGAGAACATTATGCTAAGTGAAATAAGTCAGTCGGAGAAAGACAAATACCATATGATCTCACTTATATGTGGAATCTGAAAAACTGAATGATTGAACAAAGTAAACAGAAACAGTCTCATAGATTTAGAGGGAAAACTGATGATTGCTAGTTGGGAGCGGGGTGGGGATGAGGGGGACGGGGAAGGGATTAGACAGCATAAATAGGGAACTACAAATATTGCCACAGGGATATGAAAGACAGTTTGAGAAATATAATTAATAATGTAAATATTTTGTAGGGTGTCAGATGGTCACATGTCTTGTTAGAGAGACCACTTCATAGATGGGGTAGAGGCTTGATCACTGCACTGAACACTTGAAGCTGATGTTGCAAAATATTGTATGTCAACTATAATTGAACATATACATAGTTATGGGATGTGGAATATAGTGCGGGGAGTGGAGTCAATGGAATTGTAATAGATATGTATGATATCGAGGGCAGCAGATTGGGGGAGGGGGTTATCACTTTGAGGGGTATAAGTATAACTATTGCACTGAATTGTACACCTGAAACTAATTTAAAATAAATAAATGAAATAAATGAAAAGAAAAAAGTTTGTATCATAGAAGTATCCATTCTTGAGTTAGCTTTATCTTTTTTAAACAACCAAAAATGCATGGATTTTATATTATCTTTATCATAGACTGGTGGTTAGCTGTCACTGCTGTTACTGATAGACATATACCTTCTTGCATATTGCTAATATTTTATTTTTTAATGGGACAAGAAAACCTTTTTGGAATCTTGTATTATCACAACTACATTTGATTTAGTGCCTTAGAGAAATACCTTTGTACTTGTCTGTGTGGTCCTTCGAATAGTGAGGACATTCTGGGAAATGAGACACATTTCCTCCAGAGCACCCAGAAGCCACCAACATCAGGCGTTGTCCGCCTATTGGCCAGTTTCAGTATTCAGGGCACTCGGAGTAAAGGGCTGAACCCTGGATGCACCTGTGAATATCCGTGTCCATGGCATGGCACAACACAGCTGCAGCAGCGCCACGGGGAAATCCTTTCCCAGCGATTTGCTAATGAATTACTAATGTATGTCTGTTGCGTTTTTACCCTTGAAGGCAAGAGCAAGAATCCATTTATGCTAGAAAGGAAGCAGGGCTAGTTAGATTTGCATTGGAAGAGACTTAGAGGAAAGAACTTTCCTTGAAGCTTTATTCACAGTGATGGAGAGGAAATATAAATATATATATATATATATATATATATATATATATATATATTCCGAGAAATTATCTCTCACTTTTTATTTGTTGCAAAAGTGGCATGATTCACAACATGGATGGACCTTAAGTCAGACAGAGAAAGGCAAATACTTTATATCACTTATATATAGAATCTAAAACAGTAGAAATTGTAGAAAGACAGGCTAGAATGGTGTTTACCAGGGTCCAGGGGGAGGGGGTGGAATTGGGGAGATGTTGATCAAAGGGTACAAGCTTCCAGTTAGAAGATGGATAAGTTCTGTGGATCTGATGCACAGCATTGTGATATAGTGGACAGTATTGTATTATGTACTTGAAAGGTGATAAGAAAGTAAATCCTAAGTGTTCTCACCACAAGAAATAAATGATAATTATGTAACACAACAGACGTGTTTGCTAACTCTACTGGGGTCATCATATTGCAATATGTAAGTATATCAAATTAACAGCTTTGCATCTTAAGCTTTACCCAATGTTGTATGTCAATTATATCTCTTTAAGGCTGGAAGAAAGGGGCATAATTCACTTATTGACTTATTTACTTTTTGCAAGGAAATAAAAGATGTGGGATAGCAATAGCATTAGCTACCATTTATTAAATTCTTATCCAATAACAGCCATAATACTGTTCTTAAAGATCTGTCACTTTCTCTCACACCTCATAGGGATGCTATGCTCTGTGTATCAATTGTCCGATTTTACAAATGATTAGAGACTTAGGAAGAGTGTTTGCTTCAAGTCAAACAGGGGCAGGCAGAGCAGCCTGGGTTCTTGTCCCAGTTGTTGGATCTCATTGGGGCCTCAAAGCAGTTGGTTGTTGGGGTTGGGGGTGAAGGTGGGGCGGGCCAGGGCCAACGGTGACAGGAGATTTCCCTGTGACAACCTTCTCTCCAACGTAATGCCAGTTCAACAGCAGGGATAAAATAATATTTGTCAACTACTAAACCCTTTCATAAAATCAATATTTGACTTTTCAAGCTCAAAGAGAGCTGAGGCAAACCTCAGCGTTTACATGAATTGTGCTTTACAATATTGAAAGTGTTTTTGTTACATTATCCTGTTACCTTATAACAGTGTGTGAAATGAGTAGAAATTTTAAGTCCTCATTACACAGGCGAGAAAATGAATCTCAGAGGGGTTTAGTCATTTCCAAATATTACATGGTTAGAAAGAAGGAGCCAGGCTTCAGAATCTTAAAAATTATTTAGACCAAGCCCTCACCTTTGGGAAAGCGGGGGTCATTTTCCTGGAGAGAAGTGAATTTCTTAAAGTCACACTGTCAATTAGGCTGACTGCCCCAAGCTCTCTCTTTTCCTTCCTAAGGAAGGCTGTACTATAACCAATAATAAAACCGATTACAATAAATGCAAAATATTGATATGCATTTATTGTATGCATGTCATTAAAACCTGAGCCTGTGCTCGGGCCCCATGCATTAGGGGTATTCTGACTGCCTTCCTCCTGTCTTTGCTTCTGAATCATGGAGTCTGCAGTGTCCAAAGGAGGGACCTCCGACCTAGACCCTGTCCTGTAGGAGGAACTCATCGTCAAGGTCTGTTTTCCAACCTTGTCCATCCTTACCACAGCAGACAACCCTGCCAGGTATGCCCAAGGTGAGGCTGGGAGAAGGGAGTGTTGGCGATGAGACCTGGGCATATACAGACCATCTCCTAGCACAGGAAGGAACTGGGCCAATGGGAAAATGAAGGACCCATTCTATCCAGACCCCACAAGCATGAAGGCTGGGCCTAACAAGGCACTGTCCCAAATGGGAAGGGATGAAATAGCTGTGTGTGTCCTGTTCTCTATTACCAAGAAAGGGCGCCCTGTGCATTGTCTAGCCGCTCTGACTTCGGACCCCTGTTCTTATACATTGTATAACATTATAACACTTATCACACTGTAGTTAGTGTTTTCTTCTTTCATGGTGGTTTCTTCAACTAATCTAGGAGCTCAAACAAATGGATCCCCTGATTCTTTATACTTCAGCAATGCTTACCTTACAGTAGGTTCTCAGTCAATATGTGTTACAGGAGGAAATAAATTCTAAAAATAATGACTATGTAATTTTCATTTAATAAATTCCAAAAACAATATCATGTTCCAGTTGGAAATATTGTTTTTCACCAGTGGAGCCCTAGTGAACCTTTTTAATTTGCACATGACTCAAGAGTGGGCTATATGAAAGCAGTATGACCAGATGAGGTCGAAATTTTCCAACATCTAACTGTGTGGTGAATCTTTTTCTTAAAGGAGATTTATTCTATGGGCCTCTTGCATTTTGACAGATGTAGTAAATCATTACATTGTACAAATAGGAAGTTTTACTTGATCTCAGAAATTAATAAAAATACTTTTTTTCATCTCAATTAAAGGATTTAATTGAGGATTAAATTAAAAGGATTTTGTTGAAATCTGAAGGACTGAGGTCTCACAAGGGACCTTTGGAGTTTGGTGTGTGTCTGGTCAAATCCATCTAAAAATGCATTAATGATGTATTTTATACACATACTGTTATCATGTTTTTTTATAAATATAGTATGAAATTAGGAATTTTACATAAAGTGACTGCAAACTTAGAGCCTATGGACTGAACCTAGTGAATTTCAGTAACATACTGAACGGTCACCATAATATAGGGCTAGAAGACTTTTTTAGATGTGAACATGAATATGAGAATACATCAAATACTCAGAGAGCACTGTCCCATGTAGGAGTCTTTTCATGTAAAATAGTCTGAATTAGGCTTTGGAATGACCCTGAGTTTAGGGGTGCGGTTATCTGGATGATGTACCTGCTATCAACAGGGCTTCTCTCATCCGAGGGAACCCGGTGGTAGCGACGGGGGCCCTTACGATTCTTTGCGTTTGTTGTAGCCTCTGTCCTCCAGCAGCTGCTGATGGGAAAGCTGTATCTAAGAGGGCTGACTGCACGGCATCAGGACTGCACTTTCCATTTCACACACTTGGTCTTCCTGATGGACACTAACCCCCAACCCGGCCCAACCCCTCTGATTGGCTCCTCAGGCCAGTGTCCCATGAGGGGCTGTGGGAAATCGGTGTAAAATTTATACAAAGTAGTGTGTAAAAAAATGAATTCAGGGCTTTGCCTTTACCAGCTTAATTTCCCTAAGTCAGGTGTCATATCTTTTCTGTGGAATCAGTCTCAGGACATAAGTGTCACTTTCTAAGAATTGCTTGGAAAACAAATGTAGCTTATAGTCCAGATGTAGGCTATAATTGATAACATTACTCTATAGCCTACAGTTCTAATATTATATATATATATATATATATATATATATATATATATACACACACAAGTGCATTTATATATATATATAATTACTATATTGACTATCATTAGTTCTAATTGTTATAATGTTATTCTATTATTAAAATATATTAGAACACTGGACTACAGAATAGACTTTATCAATTGTAGTGTGTATTTGGAAATATTTAGACAGGGTAGACCATTTACTAAAGCAAGATATATTTATATAGATATATAGATATATATGAAAAGAAGGGGTGTGGGTCTGGCCACAGATTATTTTTTTAAAGGAAATGTAGCCTATATCATTTTGCCCTTAATTCTTTAAAGCTGCTCTTCTAAACTTTAAGGTGTATACGAATCACCTAGGGATCTCGTTAAAAGGCAGATTCTGATTCTGTAGATCTGTGAGGAGCCAGCGATTCTGCGTCTCTAAAAGTCTCCAAGAGGCATCCGATAAGTTTCTGTCTTTCTGGACTACAGTTGTGCCTGGTTGGCTGCATCTAAGCATCTGGTAGTCATCTGAGAAATCGTAGCCTGAGGTGTGACTCGGGGCCTCTCAGGGAGGAAGCAGGGTCCAGTCATGGCGCTTGCAGAGCGCAGTGGTCTGGGTTTTTAGGACACCACAGCAGTCATGGCACCCCGAAGCCAGCAGTACCTCCTCCTCTCTCCATCCCCCCACCCCTTCAACCAACCTGTGCTTCTGTGAACTCTAGGCAGGAAATCTTGGAGGAGTAGGACATCATCTAACTTAGCAGTTTTTAAATTGGGCTTCATAGGATTCTACTGCAGTGGACTTCGGAATTTTTGAGAATATGCTATTTGAATTTTATTCTGTATGATTTGGCTGTTTTTTAAAATGTTATAACACAATCATATGTGCTGAATAGTATTTGAATACTTCAGAGGCCACCAGAATGTCAAGTTGAAGTCACAATGACTGGCTTTACAAGAAGCTTCGTTATACCTTTGATCTTAGTGAAATAGTGCTTGCTTTGGTTTGAGCCTATCATGCAAGAAAGGCAAAGAGAGAAAGCATTCAAATGTTGGGTCTAACAGTTGGCTTGCATGCATCCCTCAAAAGGGTCTGCTTGAGTTATGGCTTTGCCACCTCCCACAGATTAACTGTAAATACACTCAGGCCTTCGTTAGCACTACTTAGAACTTCAAAACAGATTCCATCAGATCTCATGATATATTTTTCCAGGGCCCATATTCTTGAAAGGATTATGCAATGCACTAAGAGCTCACTAGCTGAAAGGAGTGTCATTCACAGTATAGAAATCATTAATGTGTACATTTATCATGACACGTTTCTGGAAGCCTGTTGTCTGCTATGTGTGGAACTAAGCTCAGAAACATGAAAGAGATACACT
Source organism: Aselliscus stoliczkanus (assembly GCA_033961575.1). Classification (NCBI taxonomy): domain Eukaryota; kingdom Metazoa; phylum Chordata; class Mammalia; order Chiroptera; family Hipposideridae; genus Aselliscus; species Aselliscus stoliczkanus. The sequence continues at coordinate 35,858,039 of CM066730.1, read as the reverse complement.
TTATGGCAGAGTCAGTCATCTGCCCTCCCTGCCCATGACAAGCCTCAGATGGACCCCAAACGCACAGATGGCTTTCTATTGTAAATACCAGCTTATTTCTTTCTTGTCCAATGCATTCAATATTTCTGCTCTTGGAGAAAAAAAAAATAATGAAAACAAACAGATGTCCTAAAATAGTAGACATAAAGGTGAGTAGAAAACTAGAGATTTCGAAAACTTTGTATGTTTAACAGGCCCGGATGTAAACCAGGAGACCTAAGTTTGAGATATAGCCTAAACACATCATAGCTGTTTAACCTAAAGTAATTCCTGACATCACTGAGCTTCACTTTCTCCTTCCATAAAAGAAGGGAGTCATTCTTACCCTGCCAAACTCATAGGGCTGCTGCAAACATCAAACGGAATCCTAGACGTCAACATGCTTTATAAATTGAATGTGCTATGGAAAGTAATTATCATTTAAGTGCGTTGAAATGGGGAAAATGCTTGACTCTGAACAGGAGGCTGAACAGAAATTAAGCAGGCCAAGGAATATATTAAGACTAATTTAAATAAATATTCCATAAATGAACACACAAATGCCTGAGATCCATTAGGAGCTTTGGCAGGGTTCTTGCTGGTAGAGCTGAGGTTGGCAGGGTGTTTAAACTTGGCATGTTGTGCGTCACACCTCTACCAAAATAGGGCACTGTGTGGGGACACAGGGAGAGCAGCAGGGACCCAGGATGGCCGGCAGGTTGAGGACAAAGTGACACTGTTGGCTCAAATGTAGCTGTCTATCTCAGCAGTATTTTCCTTCAAGGAGAAAGATATCATTTCCTGCTATAGAAGCAGGTCGTGAGGAAAGTTTTAAGCATTTTTAACATGGACCATTAATAAAAATATTAGAGTTCAGAGTACATAGGATCTGTGAAAAGATGGATGGGTGTGTCCTGGGCATGAGAAACCAGGAACGCTTGAGTGATGAGATCAATCTTTGTCTTATAACCCAGGCCTATCATACTTTATGGTTGATAGTCATCGCAAGTTACTTTATCCTTATAAACATTCCAGGACATAGAAAATACTGTCCTTCGCAGTGTAGTCTGTCAAAGGGAATATCTTCAGTTTTGATGGAAAAAATAATAAACAATAATTATAACAAAAATGCTACTGCCGTTTAGTAAATGCTACTAAACTCATGGCACTCTACAAGGTACCTTACTCAATTCTGATCTTTGTGGCAGAGCAGGCTAGGTGTCCACATCACCATTTAAAGACAAAGAAATTCAAAGTCAGTGATAGAATCAAAGATTCCTTCCATTACACAATGGCCTCATGCACATTTTGGGAAGTCTAGACTGCCATGTTGTGCCTAAAATGATGGCATGGTGACATGGAGAGAATAAATGTTTGGAGGGCTCTTACTGTGTCTCCCTAACACATTGCATACCTGGGTTTCCATTTAATCCATGGAGCAGCTCTTTGAGGTATGTCACTATGTCCAGATGACACATGAGGGAGCTGGGGACAGGATACCTCTAAGGAGCAGTCGCTGTCCTTCAGAACAGACACTGTGCAGTAGGCACATTCCCTCTTTGCTTCTGCCGAGAGCTGCCTTCAATCGTGAGGACAGCCTGCTCTGTGGATGCACCTACAGCGCAGAATCACTCACTTCTGCCTTCACTGACCCAGCCACGCCGATGCATCTGCAACTCTGGCTCTGGGCAGTCGTATGAAATTCTATGCCTGCTACCCTTCTCCTCTGTGCATGAATAATTCCACCCAAGCAGGTGGCTCATTTCCAGGACCATTCTGTATCATCATTTATTAACAAATGCCTGTGTGTTTTGTGTAATTATATAATAAGGACCTCTTGCCCCTTTCCACGTGCTGCTCTGTAGTAAGCAGCATATCCCTGTTTCTCTTTGACAAGTAACATTTTTACTTGGCATTATTAGGTTTTACTTCCCAAGTCATAGATAGATATTGGGTTGTCAGAAAAGTCATGATGCATTTTTTCTATGTTTTTCATTGCAAAAATGCGTCATGACTTTTCCGACAATTAGATAGATAGATAGATAGATAGATAGATAGATAGATAGATAGATAGATAGATCACTCTTGGGCTCTTTCCCCATTTAAAAAGGAAAAAGAAAAAAAGAAAAAAAGAATGCCTTTGATTGTCTTTTGGAGACCAGGAAGGAAAGAGAAAGTATGATCTTGGGAGGTAGATCTCTACCCCCGAAAGCTTACTGCCTGTAGGCCTTTCGTCAAAGGGAAGACACTCAGGAATGTATCTTCAGACCACTAAGAAAGAATGACTCTACACCCTCCAACAGCGAGGACCTCCTGCATAGCTTGAGGCGCCAAGTATCCAGTTTCACACACAGCTCCACTTTTGGGCTTGGTGCCCAGGTCTCCTCTGGTCCTTACATGGGAACATCCTTGGAGCTACAACGAAGGTGTACATGTTGCTGTTTCTTGCCACTTCGAGAGCCTCCAATAGCATTATGCACAGTATCTCAGCCAGCTCTCCCAATAATTCCCTTGTGTAGACTGATTATTTCTTTCCCTCGCACAGAATTGTTGGGTCAGATTCACATAGCTGGCAAGGCCATTAAGGCTCTCTCCTGTTCTGCTCACCAAAAGCATGATGCTGGGCTCACTACCCCCAGCTGAACACTTTTCAAAGGTCTTCTGCTCTCAAATGTAACGTAAGCAAAACGATCATTGCAGTAAAATTCCAATCATGTCTCTTAAGCTGCCTTTCTAAAATTTAGGGGCATGAAACCTGTCTTGACAACTTCTCTCCTGAGATTCCCACCACATGCCGTGTTTCCTGACACCCCTGGAGCTGGCTGCCACTCACACTCAGGTACTTACCATGCCCCCTCCACATCTCACAACCTTGGCTGGGCTTCTTCTCTTCCTTGGAAATACTTTCAGTTTTCGTTTGTGTTTTTTGGGGTTTTTTTTTTAATTGGTTGAAATCCTTTTGAGATGCAAAAAATAATGTCACTGGCACATGAATTCTTTTTCTTCAGACCGCCCCCCAGGTTAATTTCTTATTTCTCTGGGCTTCTATCATACTATGTTCACTCTGTGATCGTCTGTCTACGTATCTGATTCTCCTAGTAAACTCCGAGCTCCTCAATAAAGGAGAAATGCATTGTTCACACACATGGGTATCTTGTCCCCAACAAAGCTGCGTGATAGGCCATAGCACAGGACAGGTCACTGGCACTGAAGCGTGGCACTGACCCTGTGTTCTGTGTTCTGTTTAGTCTTTATGACCACAGTGTCTGCGTTGATGGTATAGAAATGGTATGAGTGAGAGCCTCATCACATTTGTTAAATGAAATATTTCACCTATCTGCCAGAATATGCCTGGTACATAAGAATGGGCAACTATTATTACTCAGTAAAAAGTAATAGTTGATAAATGATCTCTATGAAAAACCTAAAGGAGAATTACATGAGAAACAATAGGGAATATTGTTAAAATTGCAGACTGAGCCACTGGACAGTTATTTATAAAGGAATTTAAATGTGAAAGGTGCTAGGGCAGGGTAATGAAGACAACTCACACAGATTCTGCTCTTTTTGTACAATGTTGTCTAAAATGAACAACAGACATTAAAATACCAATTCAGTTACACTTGTGCCATGTGAAAGCATGTCACCAGGATCCTAACAGTGTGAGGTTGTGGACAGTTTGCAGGAGGTACAGGACCGTGGGAAGTAGCGAAGGCTACTTTTTGGACCAGCATTTTTAACTGAACTCTGGGAAGTGAGAACAAATTCTCCAGGAAAGGAAGTAGGTACAGAGACAGCAAAGCAGCTGCACAGCAAGTACAGAGACCCAGAGGGACAAATTGAAGAACTCAAAGAGGCACACGTGGCCAGAGCTCAGCGCAGAGAGACAGTGAAGGAGGGATCAGGAAGGCCACCAGGATCCAAGCATGGAGGCTCTCGGCCCCTGGGAAGCATTTTGCTCATCGTCACAACACTGGAAAGCCACTGGATAGACAGACACATGAATAAGTGTGCACTTTGCAACTCAGTGCGGAATGGATTTGGAGAGTCTGTTAGGGAAGCTCCTATAGTAGGAAAAGTGAGAGTTCATGGTAACTCTTGAACAAAGGACATAAAGAAGTGATCAGATTCGGGAAATATTTAGGAGACAGACTGGGCAGGACTTGGTAAATGTAAAAAATGTGAAGAGTAGGGAAGAGAGAAATGTCACATGGCTGCCAAGATTCTGGGAAGAAGAGGTAGGCATATATATTCATGGCATTTACAAAGACAGGCAGAACTGGAGGTGGAGTACATTTCAGAGAATATGATATTCAGTGTGAGGCAATTAGGAGTACTGAGGAAGAGATGTTAACTTGCAATTGATTCCATGAGTCTGGACTAGAGAAGACATGTTGTTTGTGTGTTTGTTTGTTTGTTTAGAATAATGCAATTAGGAACGGTCAGTGTTTATACAGCAGTAAATGATATAATTAGGGAAATTTGGACTGAGAGCCTGGGTCTCAGTCCAAAGGAATTTCAACTCATCAAAGAAGAAAAAGAATTGTTTCCAAAGGAGACTATGAAGAAAGAGTAAGAGGAAAATTAGGAAAGAACTGTGTAGGTGAACACAAAAGAAGACATATTTCAAGAAGGAGCAGTGTTTTACTGTGTTGACTGCTGCTAAGAGACACAGCAAAATAAGAAATGAAAAGTGTTCATTGGCTTTAGAAATAAGGAGGGCATGGGGACCTTAGTCTAAGGACTTTGGCTTAGTAGATGAGGCCAAAGGCAGACTGGGAATGGATTCAAACATAAATGGGAAATCACAAATGGGCGTTTTGTGTATAGGGAATGCTTTGCTGAAAGGTGGTTATGAAAGAGAGGACAGGGCTAGAGAAATGTCAGGAAGAAGCTGTGGGAGGTGGTAAAGCAGTGATGCTGAGAGCAAGGCCTGTCAGAGAAAGGCATTTTGATCATTAGAGCAAAAAGAAAGCAAAACTTACAGAGTAAGGTTCCCAAGAAAGCTGGAGGGTTGGGAGGCAGGATACAAACAAAGAGACTAACATTTGCAGAAAAATAAAATTGATGCGAGAGATAGGTGTTGGCAGGGCTAGCGTGCCAGGGCTGAGCTTGGAAGGCTGTCTGATAGGGGTGAGTTTGGAAAGAATGGAAGAGAGCGAATGACTTCTGGGCTTGGGGAGGTTGTTTGATGCCAGGGGTGGCAGATGTAAAAGCAGGACTATGGCATACTGTACCAATCAATGCACAAAGCATGTGCAGAATTGCAGAGAAGTGTCGCAGGTGTGAGCTTAAAACAAACGAGGTGTTTTCTTCATTATTAAGATAATACAGTTAAATTCTAACTGTGTGAGAATGACCTGGAGGAAATGCCTCCCTGGAGAAGCTGCTATTTCTCAGTATGACAATTTGAAGACCTCAATTACTCTAGTAACTTTAAATTAAAACTGCATCGCACAAGCAGTTCCTCATCAGGCTCTGAATGCATTTTATTCCAGTAACTTTCACTACCAGGAATCGAAGTTTTTGATCCAGAAGCTATACCAGAGAGTGCAGGAGGATTTGTCAGGCAGCCTAGTGGATACCAAGAAAAACAGGATTCTATAATGTCATCCACATTTTTATTCCTGATTTCCTGCCTAAAGACTTCTAAAACCAGGAGGCATCTATTTGTCAAAATGACTGCTGATATATTTAATTAAATGTGTATATGCAATTACTGTAAGTTACTAGAGAGAGAGAATGTATGAATATGCATACCTATGTCTGACATATTTACGCATATTAACCAGTACACACACACGTGTGCGTGCTTCAACAAATGACTATTTCAGTTCAGATAACCTGTACAGAGTACTTTCTAAGTGGCACCCTTGGCCACCGATTATTTAACTTGCTTATCTCGGTCTTGTTGCTGCACATGGCATATCCATCACCCACATTCTCTACTGGAATTCTTCTTCACGTTAAGTCATTGGGGATATTAGATACCATTTATCCTGGACCCTCACTCTACTTAACCTCACAATATTGGGGTAAAGGTAAAAGAAACCAGTGGAGGTGAAAGGGCTATATTAGGTTGAAACCTGTTATTCATGTGTGCAGAGGACACTGCAGAGATAGAAGATGAAGAATTCAGTGGCATGGACTTTGATACCTGCCCTTCAGGAGAACAGAGACATAGATGGGGTAGTGACCACATCAGATCCTGTACAATCTCCAAGTATATTACTGAGCAAAGGATTTTACTCTTATACTATAATAACCTTTTAAAAAACCCTCAGTGACTGCCAACCTTGTTTGGCCTCTTTAACTGACTCCCATTACCCCCAAAATTTCTACAGCATTTTATCTGGTTCTCACACAGCAGAACATTTCATTGAGGACTTAACCAATATAGCTTCGTTTTTTTCCTAACTCCCTGTTAGGTTCTTCAATAGCATAAAGATTTTGTCTTTTCTTTTTGTTTCTTGCAAAATACCCTAACTCAGCACAGAGCATAATGTAATAACTTAATAATAACATTTAACTGACCAATAGTTTTTGACCTGTCAGTCCATCCATCATCTTGAATGTCTTCCTCAATCTACCGCTGGTTTAAATCCATACAATCCATACAAAAGGAGCTGTTATTATCTTCCTCTGTTGATAATTATACATCTGGTTCTTTAGCTCTGACTGTTTCTTATCATTTATTTCCTAGTTTATTATTGATAAACTGTTTTTTCTTTCTTTCTCTGCTTTGACTCTGGGTGAAAAATTTTAAGCTCAGACTAAAATCATAACATTCTCAGAAAAAAGTTTTCTTTTTTTACTCCTCAGAGGAGCTATTATTATTTTAATTCATAACTATAATTACAGTAGTGCTCATTTGGATAATTCTCTACTACCCCCTAACAACATTGCTATGAGCAGTTTTTTGTCGTTAATGTGCCATAGATTCCTGGGAATAACTAAGCTATTAATTTGATACATGTGGGTTTGTTGCCAGCTGGAAGAATTAGTTTCTGATACATTTAGACTATATTTAATAACTCATTGATGTATAGTTGAATTTTATACTGGAATTGTTTTAAAATTATGAAGCAAGGAGCAGATTGGAAAAAAAATTGAAAGTCTTAATTGCTATATATTGTTTATTTCTGCCTTCCTTTAAATATTATTTCAAATCTGAATATATTCAGAATGAGAAATAAGATTAAGGTGTAAGGGGATGTGAGTTCTATCCTGGATACAATCGATATAGAATTGAATGTGGAATATAGAGTAGATCTCACAGATATATTCTGAAACTTTGTGCAAGTTATTCCTCTGCTTCTCAGTTTAAATCCATGCATGATAAGGAAAATGGATCATCTATTTGCATTTCTTCTTTCCCTCTACTCATTCTCCCTTTCCTTCCTGTACTTTCTTCCTTCTTTCTGTAATAATTATGTTAAAGACAACTCATACAACACAACAAAGCACAATTTTACTTCATCTTGCACCGTGACTTTCAGTTGAGTTACCTGGCACCAATTTTTCCCCATTTCAGGATGGAAATTTGAACAGATCCCGTACATCTTTCAGTCTCATTCTCAGGTACTTACATAATCCTATGGTCATTTTCCAGACCCCTCCAAAACAATTCATGGTTCCAGCCAGCACTTGAATAGATTGAATGCTTCACTGAAATATTCATTCCAGAGTAAGACTTCGTCCCTCTCTTAACTGTGGCCTGCGGCTCCTGCTTTTGCAGGAGCTGACCTGTTCTCCCCTCTCTGCTGAACCCTCTTGCTGCCCTTACGGACTTCCATTTAGAAGAGTTTTTGCAGAAAGATCTAGAACACCACACATGCATCACAGTCCCTCTAGCTTTGCTTCCAGCCAGTTCTGATTTTTAAGTTGCCACCTCAGTCTTCGGTGGCTTGGTTTCCTCTCCTGAGACAGAAAGGGGTGATGCGCAGATGTCACGTCCCCTGCTGCAGTACACATCCTGCTTTTGGCCTTGATATCCTGCCTTAGTTCTCTGGTATTTGGTGCCATCTTATCCCAGGGAGCCCTGCCATTCTGAATTTGAAACTGCTCTCTGACCTTCCCTCTGTATTTACATTCCCAAGAAGATAAGACGGTGATAACCCCTGGTTCAAAGGCTGACAGGCAGTCATGCCTACCTGGGAGTCATTTAAGTTAAACTCAGTTTAGCAAACTCCAAGGGAAGCTGCCCCACCCACTGCCCAGTGTGACAGGACCAGATACAATAGGTCCAATCTCACAGGGCCTTGGGTCCCAGTAAGTCATAACCTGGGCAATGGTTTCCCTCCCAAGAATCCATGTACGCCCTTCACTCCAGAAGACATGCTTTTCCATAGGCCAGGGAATGGCTGGCTCTGTAATAGAAAAGGAACAGTCCTGAATCAGCTTTCAACCCTGTGATACCCTGTCTCTCTGGAAGCTTCCCCTGTCCTGAATTAGACAATTAATAATGCTCTAATGTAATTAAGGACAACTAATTAACCAGATTATGTCACTTGTTGCAGACCTTTGCAATAGCAGCAGAGTCTCTGAGGAATGCCATGTAACTGACAGTCAGAAAGCTTCCTAGGCTCCAACTCCCCTCCCTTCCCCAAGTCCTGGTAGTCATGACACCAGGCTTTCCGATTCTATTGGCTCCTTCATTCTTGATCCTTCCTGCAGAATTTGGGCCTCTTTCTGACTTCCTACCAGCAAGAGACCAGACTGCTCTCAGGCCTCTCAAATTAATCTGAGTAGCAGAAAGTACTTTTTCTTTGAAGATTAAAAACATTTTCTCTCAGAAGGAAATCTATTCTCATTTACATGTACTTTAGTTTAACAATAGTGGTTAATCAACTTTAAATCATGGTCCTAGAAATTAAAAAGAAAATACGAAGAGGAAAAACATTCACTTCAATCAAATGTAAATTAGAAAATGAAGATAAAATCATGTTTTTTTCCAACAACTTAAATCGTCTTTATCAGGCCCACTACAGGAGGATTTAACTTGAAAAGATAAAATGCCTTGACTGAGTAGTGATCTCCAGGCATTTGACAGAGCAGTGAGGCCACAAGACAAGTTTATCTTTCATAGAGGTTAATTCTCAAGTGCAGATGTGTAGACAGAAGGCAGATTTTGGGTCATTGTAACTGGTTTGACTTCCCTTTCAGAAGACCTCATTCAACGTGAATAATGTAGAAATATTCTTTAAAATCAGAGAATATAGGCATTACTTCTTGAAAAATTTATTGAAATCTTGAATACTAGGATGGTTACAACCGACTGTAACAAAGCTGTATTTCTACCTTTTTTTTTAATTTCCATCATTTTTTCCTAAACGAATTTAGTCTTAAAATTAGTGTGTGTGTGTGTGTGGGGGGGGGGGGAATCAATATAAAAATAAGGATAATTTTTATTTTCTTATTTATAGATTTGGATCATTTTTCAATTTGCTCTGGGAACAAACACAAAGGAAAATGTTAGCATGTTCTTTAAGCACTTAGAGTTGTGAAAGAGAGAGAGCCCACATGTACAGGGCTGAGAAGGTTCGCTCATAGCCACTTCCTACCAGCAAAGAGCCCCAGAAACATGATATCCCAAAGCATCCTTTTCCCTTAGAAATAAGGGGATTCAAATCAATGATAACAACCCTCACAAGTAAAAACAGTTTGACAGTTCAAATGATGCCTCTTACCTGGCCCTCAGTTCACCCAGTTAAAAACTGAAATTATTGGTCTAAAGTAAACAGTGCTACCACTAGGCCCTGAGTTGCTTCCATGGGACATTCTTAGCCTGTCATGATCTGTGCACTGAAAGTTTATCACGGAAGTGGTTTGTTTATTTGTTTGTTTGGTTCCTATTTGTGTTGGTGAGGAGTATTAGGTGAGATACAGAAAATTATTAACAAATAGTCATGTAGATATCTGTCCTGTACTCTTGAAATCTCCAGTCAGGCATCTGCTCTTCATCCACTAGAGTAAAAGGTCACACAACAGATAACAAATAGTCATTAACAGAAGAATGTAGGTCTGCTCACCACTAGGGTGGTTCTACCATTTGTTTAATTAATTCAAATGTGTGCTTGAGGCTTGGATCATATGCTTGTGCATCACAAAAGAATACATTCATTGTTTCTAAGAAAGTTAAGATAATATATTACTTAATGTGGGGCTGTATCTTACCCTTTATTTTGAGTAGTGGTAAAATAATTACATTAATTGTAGATGTTGACCAGGAAACTATGTTGAACTGTCTGCTGTAAGTTTGGAAGTCTCTAGCCTAGCGGACTTCAAACGCCCCATACACCTGCCTTCTCAGAACATTCCAGAATTCTGAGACCTTCTCTTCTGCTGCTCTTACCCGAGCCTGATAATGACATCGCATTCAGAAAACAGATATACAGACCAGAAACAACAAGCAATACTATTTAATCATAAAACTTGGAGAGGGAAGAGGCATTATATGTCATATATGCTAGAGACATCCAATAAATACTTATTGGAATAAAACTCACGCGAAAAGTTATAAATATGAATATTGGATATGGACAACTGTGAGATGAGATTTTACCAGAGCAAGGCTGGGTGATGTCTAGGGGTTCAGAGCGACTCGGGTTGGACATTTGCTGCCGAGGTTCTCCAGGGTGAGCTACTGTGCATCCAAACTTATGCATTCCCATCCTTACAGTAGGCATGGTGATGCTGCTTTGTGAAACCACTGTGAGGAATAAATGAGACAACATATGGAAAGCGCCCTGCTCAAATGTAGTGCTCAAAAATATTAGTCTGTTGTTGTCTGGTATCCAGACCTGTTTACACATGTTGAAAATAGTATATATTTCACTTCTCCTATTAGTTTCCTCACTAATCGAGCCCATTTACAATGATCTATATAGCCAGAATATTCGTAGACAACTTGGGAAAGGTGATGTCACTTGAAAATAATCTCTCCAGAATGACCTCCTCTCCTGTCCTGAGTTGTGGGCCGCCCTCTCTTCTTCCTATAAAGGGGGCTTGGAACTTTCTACCCTGGGTCCTCGGGGTGGAAAAACGCGCTCTGTGGAAGCATCCAAGCCACTTTAATCCTTGCTCGAGTGTCACAAACCTCTTTTGGCAAACAATAATCCTGCAGGACATCTCATTACTCACTGGGATAATTGTTTCAAATGCTGAAAGCTGCATAAGAAAATAAGAAAACCCTTATTTTTAGAAAGCTCACTCTGGCTCTACCACAAAGGCCAGCCGAGGCGGGAAGCATGCAGAGGTTAATGGGCTGTTAGAACACTCTCATGCAACTGGGTGAAGCTCTGAACCAGGGCGGAGGGCACCAGAGGAATCTAAGGAAAATCCTATCAACCTGCTGAAACAGAATCTATGTAGGGAGATCAACCCTCAGGAATAACCCTACAAATTAAGTAAAACCCTGAGCTTCTGTAAGTGGTATGGACTGGTGAATGAGAGTAGAAAGAATCATTAAATCATGCTGCAAAGTAGTAATAAAGGTTCCTGTGGATTTTGAATAGAATTGTACAGAGATTTCAGTGGAGTTGGCATTTCATTTGTCAGGAACCCCCTAATGACTCAGGGCCTGACAGGAGGCAGGCACCGCTGCTCTGGGAATCAAAAGCTCTGCCTCTCAGCAAAAACACAAAATCGAAGCTCTCTCAGCACCCAGGAAATAATCTGGCCTCCAAAAACAGCAGTCCTGATTTCCTGAGCACCTACTATGTACCAAATGTTTATGTTCCCTTATAACAAATTTAAAAGCTGTCAGTTCCATTTGCTAGATAAGAAAATTGAGACTCCAAATGCTGGGGTACTAACTCAGGATTACACAGTCAGTAATTGACTGAACTGGAGTACGAGACCAAGCAGTATTTAATTGCAAGCCCTTTCTCATCTCACTACACCATTCTTCCTCTAAATATAGTATATATATATAAATTCTGTAAATATTCTATACATTCTATATTCTGTAATTTCTATTTACAAATATATAATTTATAAAAATATAAAATATAATTATACAAATTCAATTTATACATATTCAATTTCAAAAAGCTATTGACATTACTTTGCCCCCCCAAACCTAAATCATCTACCTTGGTGTTTGCAGGGGGCGGGTTCCAGGATCCTCATAGATTCCAAAACCCACAGATGCCCAAGCCTGTAATAAAATGATGTACGACAGTGCACACAGCCCTCTGCCTCTGTGGATTCCCAACAATTGATTGAATTATTGTTTTTGACCCACAGTTAGTTGAATCCATGGATGTGAAACCCAGGGATACTGAAGACTGACTGTGTATTTACTGAAAACAATCCACATACAAAAGAACCTGTGCAGTTCAAACCCATGTTCAAGAGTCAGCTGTACTGAGTTGCAGCACTATTGCCAATCATTATTAATTGAAAAAAATTATAGTCACACAAAATCCTGTAAACAAATGTTCATAACAGCTTTATCATAATAGCTAAAAGCTGGAGATGAACCAACTGTCCTTCAATGAGTTAATGGATAAAAAAAAAATTTATACAAGTAGACATTTTGGTCAACGCTGCTCAAGCAGTAGTTTGTTGTAATCAAAACACTGATGGGAACCTCTTTGAGAACCTCTTGTAATTGCAGAAGTCAAACGTGACTTGTATTCATCTTTCATCATTGGTATATATTGAGAATTACAATTTTAATAGCTTTTACCTTTCTTAAAATGTATATACATTTTTTTGGTACCCTCTGTATACAGTGGTATACCCATGCAATGGGATACTACTCAACAATATGAAAGGAATGAGTTGTTGATACATGCAACAACTTCTATAAGTCTCTAGCAAATTATGCTGAGTGATAAAATCCAATTTAAGAAAATCACATACTGTGTGACCCCATTTATCTAATATTATTGAAATGACAAAATTATAGAAATGGAGAATAAATGAATGATTGTCAGGGGGTAGGGCCCAGGATAGGTGGTGGCAGGAAGGAAGTGGGTATGGTTATAAGAAGGTAACACAGGACATACTTGTGGTGATGGGTACCTGAATCTGCACACATGATAAAATTACATAGGACCACACAAACACACACACACACACACACACACACACACACACACACATTACATAGGACCACACAAACCCACACACACACACACAAATTACATAGGACCACACAAACCCACACACACACACACACACACACACACACACATACACACGCACACACACAGTAGAAGGAAAACTGGAAATCTGAATAAGATCTATGGATTGTATCAGTACCAATATCATGGTGGTAATATTATGCTATAGCTTTGCAAGATGTTATAATAATATTAGAAGAGACTGAAAAAGGTACACGAAGTCTCCCAGTATTTATTTCTTACTATTGTGTGATTATGCAATTATCTCAAAATAAAAGGCTTAATTTAAAAAAGACAAAGGACACTAATTACATTAATGTAATACTGATTAAAAATAATAATAGGAAAGATTTGAAAGTGTAGACATAATCCAAAAATGCTCTTTTTGAAATAAATTATTTTTTATTATACAACTCATATAGGATCATACAGAGTTATTCAAAATTTTAAAATAACAAAAATCTCACCCACCATGTGACTGCCCGATAAGCACTCAAAATTTTAGTATATATCCTCTCAGACAGTTCCCTATATATTTGTACACACTTTTCGTTTTTGCTTTTTTGAAATGTTATTCAGTTACATAATCAAGTTTTTTCCAATTTATAATTATCAGCAAACATTGTCGCAACACAGTACATTTATCATTATTGTGTAATTTCCATAGGTCTTTGACAATTTTTTGGGACAAATGCCCAAAAGTGAAATAAAGCCGCTGGGTCCTTTAGTAGTTGCATGTTTAGCTTTATAAGAAGCTGCCCACCTATTTTCCAGGTTGCCTCTACCATTTTACTTCCCCACCAGTAATGTAAGAGGACTCAGGTTCTCTACATCATCTCCAGCATTGGGTGTTGTCACAGTTTTATTTGAGCCGTTCTGATAGGTATGGAGCGATATATCACTGTAGCTCCCAACACGAGTGTAAGATGAACACATCACAACGCTCCGTGCTAGGACAGGGAGGACCGTCCGTTCACACAGAGGTGTCAGTTAGCATCCCTCCCTTCGGCACAGTCAGTCCACTTCTGGGAACATATAAGAAAGGAAAGAGAGTTCCCTTTCTCTCATTTCACATTCACCAACTGAACCTCCTGATTCTTTAGGGTTCCAGAACAATTTGCCAGTAAGTAGTTAAGGACAGCTCAGGTCATGGACGTACCAGTCCCTCAGTATTCTGGACAGTTCTCTTTTTCAATGCAAATGAAGAAATTAGCATTCCGGTCCATAGGTCAGCATCCTTTGGTCAGTCCAGGCAAAGCTGTCATAGAAATAGTTCTAAGCTGAGTGTCCTGACCAGACGGGTTCCTCTGAGCCCATAAGCATGAAGGCCAGGCCCAGGGCCTCCGAAAGTTTTCCTAAATAACAATGGTCAATATAAGCCTCAGCAAGGAGCCCCATTCCTGGGCAATACTTTGCGGCTATACGGGGGCTCAGCTGGCAACTTCTGCAAGAATTATGCACGTTCACAGGTGAATCTCTCCTGTGGAAAACCTTGATCTCCCTAGATAGGGTCACAGTATTTACTTTAAAAAAATTTTTGGGCCGGCAGAATGGCACGGTGGTTAAGCGCTGGCTTGGGAAGCCAGTGGCCCCGGTTCGGGTCTCACATATAAGGGCCAGTGACACTGACCTCAAAAAAAAAAAATTTTTTTTTGAACTTCAAGAGATTTTCAGAAGTCTGCTTGTTTATTTGTTTGTTTTAAATGGAAATTCTTCTTCCTCGTCTCAGATTTAGTTCTCGAAAATATTTATGATCTTGTTTGGTATACAATTAATGAGTTAAATATAGATATTATCAGTAGTATCAAAGTTATTTCTCCCTAAGAAAGGAGCCAAAAGCCTTTCTCATTTATTTTAAGTGGGATGGAAAGGAAAATTGATTAAGACCTTCAAAATCCTCTCTCTCATCCCCTCTCCCTTCTCCCAGACACATACAAATGGCAGCAGATGAGATATTAAATTATCTTTACTGGAATTAAAGCACAAACAATGACAATTTCT
Source organism: Aselliscus stoliczkanus (assembly GCA_033961575.1). Lineage (NCBI taxonomy): Eukaryota > Metazoa > Chordata > Mammalia > Chiroptera > Hipposideridae > Aselliscus > Aselliscus stoliczkanus. The sequence continues at coordinate 35,842,887 of CM066730.1, read as the reverse complement.
TACCTTGAGCATCGAATATATTCAACCCAGACTTGCCAAAATTAAAGAAATATAATTGTGTGTTTTATGAATGAAGAGTCATTAGTAGGAGCAACCATTGTCTCATTAGTTCTCTCTCTGTGTTATTACTAAAATCAGTTACTAATCCTTGAAGATTATCAATAATTGATTTTAAAATATTTAAAGTAGGATTCATAAAATGATAATTTCTTTATGATTAGTGTGTATCTTATTGCTTCTACACTTCATTCATTAAAAACATAATTCCAACACTTTGTGGATGCTGAACTCTTTTTCACTACTTAAAAACAATCTTCACATACATGAATCCTTTTAATCCTATATTTTAGCTACTAAAATCAGCCTTTCTGCGGAAGCATAATAACTTTTCACATAACTCCTCTAAAATGTTACAGCTAGAAGGGGATGGGGGGAGTGTCAGAATCCAGACCCAGCCAATCTCCACTAATAGCCACTGCCTCACTATGCCCAGTGCCTTCTAGGTAGTTGACACTTGCTAGGTAAGCATGTACCTAGTGACTGCTGGTAACTATAGCAACTATTATATTGTGAAATAATCACCATAATCAAGCTAACTAATGTATATATTATCTCACATAGCTGCCATGTTTTTTCTTTTTTCTTTTTGGATGCAAAACTTAAGTTCTGTGTATTGTAGCCTTTTAGGACAGGTTTAAAAGAAAATCACACACATGAACTTTCAGCCCTCATTATACAGCCATTTCTAGTCCCTGTGTGAAAAAGAAAGAAAAGAGAAAGAGAAAGAGAGGAAAAATAAAAAAGAAAAGAGGGCCGGCCGAGTGGCACGGTGGTTAAGCGCTGGCCTTGGAAGCCAGCGGCCCCGGTTCGGTCCCACATATGAGGGCCAGTGACACTGCCCTCAAAAAAAAAAAAAAAAGAAAAAAAAGAAAAGAGGCTATGAAATGGAGGTCACACTCATTCAAAATCACCACTCAGCTGGGGTCTGAGACAAGAAAGAGAAAAGCCTAAAATTTAGGGGCATTAACTTTACTTGTATTTCACAGAAGCAAATTTCCCCTCAATGGAAACTCTCCAAGGGCTGAAAAACTGAAAAGAACATAAATTGCATCTTAAGAAGTCTGATTTGTGACTTGAGGGCTTAGCAACAAATCTATTACAAAGAATTTTATGTTGTCATTGTTTCAAGCCCCTTATATTAAACATGCCATCTCTAATGGTAAGACAAGTAAATTTGAAATTGATTTTGAGTTGACGAAAATTGCAAGGAAATTTGGTGGGATCATTATGTTGTCAAGAATTCTTCACATTCTCAATAATTTAGAAGCTAATCATTCTGTTCTAAGATTGTTCAGACTTTGCATTTTTCATCTTCCTGTGGCCTTTCTCTTTGGCCACCTCTTTAGTGTCTTCTCTGAAGGATGATGGGAAATGAACAGGATACTCTTCTCTGGCTTCCTGGGCAATGAAGATGAGGCTACCAACCTTTGTGACATTGGGGCATGGTCCAGGGTTACAGCCACCTGTGATCAGTCCAGAATCCAGCTATCTGTGGACTGATTGTCTACTATAAGCCTTTACATGGAAACATCATTGCATTTTAAATGCATAGCCATATATTATTATTAAGCCATGTTCCATTTTTCTCTTCATAAACATGTAATATGCATAATCATATATGAGCTGTATTAACAAATGAAGTTTTGCTAGGGCCGGCCGAGTGGCTCAGTTGGTTAAGAGCTCATTCAAGAGTGTGAGCTGAACTCTGAGCAACAGCAGTTCGATGCCCAGCCCGAGCTGAGCTGCTGCTGAGCTGCCAACAGGTGGCAGGATGGCTCGGCTAAGAAAAAAAACAACAACAACAAACAAAGAAACAAACAAAAAAACAACTTAGTCTCAACAAATAAAGTTTTGCTGTCTTCCTTCATATCCCCCTTTCCCTTATGCTCCTAAGTCTGATACTGGGTTGAATAGTGTCCTTCAAAGATTCATTTCCACGTGGAACTGGGAAATAGGGTGTTTACTGATGTCACCTATTCAAGATGCAGTCCTACAGGATGAGGGTGGGCCCTGAACTCAGTGACTGATGTCCTTGTAAAGAAAGGGAGAGATTTGGGGACATAGAGAAGAAATGAGGGGACACTTGGAGGCAGAGATTGTAACTACAGGGGGACTGCAAGGATAGCCAGCTACAAGGAGGAACTACAAGAAGCAAGAAAGAATTCTTCCCTGAGGCCTTTAGAGGCAGTGTAGCCCCACGGACACCTTAATTTTGCACTTCTGGCCTCCATGATAGTGAGACAATAAATTTCTGTTGTTTGAAGACACCCAGCTTGTGGTGTTTTGTCACAAAATCCTAGGAAGCTAGGGCAGGAAGTATCTAGAGGTTTTCCCCTTGGCACAAGAGTCTTTAAGAACATGCCGGTGCCATCTTCAAACCTGGAACATGTATGATACAAAGAAATAAATTGATAAACGCAGAAAGGAGGGCTCTGAATTGGATAGATACAGCCCCATGTGTCAATCTGTATTTCCACCCTTCTTAGCACATATCTTTCTATGTTCTAATTGTTAATTTGATTCTCAACTATACTGTAAGCTCTAAAAGACAGTGTCAAGTTTGGCTTATAACTGCTTTATCTCCAGTACCATGTATAGTCCCTAGCACACAGGAATTTCTCAGTAGATATCAGTGGGGAAAAGGAAAGAAGGAAGGGAGGAAGGAAGAGTGTGGGAGATGAAAGAAGGGAGAGAGGGAACAAAGCCCAACTCTCTAGGAATGAAACTGACCCGTTCCTTCTACAGAACTTATTTCCAAAGCATTGATGATGTCAGGAAAACTTAGAAATTCACTGCTATGTTCACAAGCTTACTAATGAGTAATTCACCCTTTTATTCTAAAATATAATTTACCATTTGTGGTAATGAGGTCATTAGATTTTACATCACTAATTAAGTTCAACATTAGGAAAACACAACAATAATAGACTTTTGGTGTTAATAGGAACACTAGAAATAATCTTTTCTGTCTGATCATGGTATAAAGGAAAAAACACAGTTCCCGAGAGATGAAGTGTAGGACCCATGCCACCTAGCTTCCAGCTTTGTGTCTTTCCTACTATAGCACATCGTCTTCCAGGGCATGGGAGATGATGTATGCGAAGTCTACATTTACAAGATTCTAACTTATAGACCTTATGTCATCCAACATTGCAAAAAACAATTCCTGAAGAGAGGTAGACTTCTTAAAGTACAAATTCTCTCTCTTTTTTTTTTATCTCTGATATGTTATCATAATGAAAAATAACAAAACGGTATTTGTACTTGTGTTAACTACTCTTCCCAAGTGCTGGCAGTGAAGTAAGGTAAGGACAACTGTGTCACTTAGAGCCTGATAATACTTCACTCTCCTCCATTTTCTAATTTCTTACTTCAAATATTGCTGAGAACCCAATGAAATACTGACTATGAGTGCTCCATAAAATTCAGACTCTTGCAGATGTCCCCAGACTCTTGTCACCCAAGGTTTGTGAGGATCCGAAAGCTCTCCCCTGGCCTCCAGCCAGCCTCTCGCCCCACAGTCCTTTCTGACTGTAACACACACTCCATTTCTCGGCTCACCTCGCCTTTCCTTTCGTCACGCTCACAATGAAAATGTCCCTGGTGGTGTTCAGCTAAATGTCATGTCAAGCTGATTCAGTCCTAGTGTTTTTCTAATTTAGAACAAAAATAAATGTTAGTTCACTGTGGCAGACAAACATTCTTCTGACATATTGAAGAGACCAGACTGATGTCTCAGGCAAAGAGCTGGCAGGATGTTGAAATGTACAAAAGAAGTTATTTCATAGACTATCTGTCCTCAGTGAGAGATCATCCAAATTGACTCCTTGTAAGAAGGATGACAAAGCAATTCTTTTTGTCAAGAATGACAAACCCAAACTTCAGTTTTTGCGTCAAAAATACCCCCAAACTTTATCAGGGGTCCAAAATAGTTTAACCAGCATGCCTCTTAGTATATACTCCAATGGCTATCCCATAAATATCTTCTTCTACGTACTGATAAACAGCCATAATTTAAATAACATTGAGGTTCATTTTCCAGGCATTTTATTAGCTTCTCGGAATTGATGAATGCATCATAAAGCCTGCCTGAAGGAAAAAAAAAAATAGTGATTGCATTTTTTGTTTTTGTTTTTTATTTCAACTTTATATCTTTACTAATTTATATCACAGCGCCATCTGTCGGGCTTCGTGTGCTTTTCAACAGGAGTCAAACTCAAAACCATTCAGTCGGCTGGCCTCAAGAGAACCACCAAATTAATTGATTAGTAGGAATGATAATCACTCAAAAGGAATATTCAGGTTCAGCACCGCTTAGAGTTCCATAAAGAATATGGAGGCAGAGGCAGGAGCTAAGAAATAATTACACGGATGTAGTATATTATGACACACTGAGGGACTCCTTTATCAAAAGCATGGCAGCAACTTCTCCTAAGTTTAGATTTTCATACTCTCTTGAGAAATGTGTGATGTAAATAATCAAAGCAAATGAAGTTTGTGATGAGGCGGACTCTCCCGGTACCGCAGAATTACCCAGGGGATGTTTGGTCGGTGCATCTCTCCATCTTGTAATGACACCCATTGCAGCAAAGGCGGCCACAAATATCAGCAGTGTGCGGTTGCCACCTGCTTGGCGCGTCTGTCTGCATGAACATACTTTGGGTTTAGAAGGGTGAGGGCACTACCTTTCCAGGTCTATATTCCAGTATCAAGTACAGAGCCTGGCAGAGCACAGGTTTCCACAGGCTGGAGAGAGGCTCATAGAAACAGCTTTCAGGCCTCTCTGCCTCTTAAACATATTACCTTTCTTGACTCCCATGAAGAAAAGTGCCCATTGGTAGATAGGGTGATGGATTCAAAGGAGGAAACCATTACAGATCAAATGTGGACAATGCTTAATGCCACCGTGATCTAGAATTCTTAGTTCTTGTCTCAGCTACAGAATGGATCTTTAAAACATTTCAATCCATAGTTTTTATCTCTTCTGCAAATATTGCTTTTTTTTTCCTGTAGTGTGCTTGTCTTACATATTTGCATATGGTAGAGTGTGCTAAAGGAAAGATCTTCATCTGAGAACATTTTCCAGATCTCTCTCACTGATAAATATCTTACAATAGATTTGCCTATAAATATATTTGTATTCACAAATAGTTCTTTCTCCTCTTAATAAGTTTTCTCCTCTATTATAAGTTTTACTATGGGGATGTGCCCTGGGATGTGAAAGGTCTTATAATCCTCTTTGTTTGGGGGTGGGGTAGACTGGGCAGTATAAAACTTAGTAATAGAAAAGTATCTTCACATCGTCTGAATTCAGATATATGGCCCATTGGTGTAGAAAAACTAATAATGTTCATGTATGTTCTTTCCCCACTCCGTCTCCTGAGCTTTTTCAAAGAAACCATTCCTTTTGAGAGAGACGTTCTTCATAACAAAACAAGATCCTATAATACACATTTAACATTAAAACAGTATTTTTCCATTAATTTACACCTACAAAATTCTTCCCAGCTACTCTTAAGACTCATCCCTTAGACCAGTCATTATTTGCAAAGATTGTTCTTTTGAGCTGCAAAACAGGAATATTTTATTCATGAGGGTTTAAAAAATATAACCAGAATGTTTTCTAGGACTACCAAGCTTGTATATTATATTGGATAACACCCAAGGATAAAGTTTCTATGTTATTACTTTTACATTTACTATGTATTATTCAATAAGGTAGTCAAAAACAGCTTATCAAATCATACCATAAAATGACCATAAAATGATTATTTCAATTATGTTAGTCCTCATCTTATTTCCTCTTAAATAGGATTACTTTTTCTAACTTCAAAAAAGATAATATAATGGTTGTCAGATGATTAGTTTTTTGCTATATACCTCTTTTTATTACATTTAATTTTGATAAGGCTTTATCTCACTAAGAGATATATTTCTACTTTACTTTCGTAATTATCCAGTTTTGTTATATATATATATATATATATATATATATATATATATATATATATATTTAGCTGAGTGTTATTAATAATAATAGTCCTTTAACTCAATTCAGAGGAAAAGTATAACATATAGAATATCAGGAAATAAAACAAATGTAAAATCCAATTAATATATAAATTTTAATTTATATAGATATGATGGGATGATTAATAAGAGATTTTCAACTTAAAAATATATTACATGGGAATGGAAATTATGAAGAAAGTGGAAATTAAACATGAGATCAAAGAGAAAATAAACTATTTCTATGCTAAAGAGCTTGTTAATTTATTTATTTATTTATTTATTTATTTATTTATTTATTTATTTATTTTAGCTGAGCCATCCTGCCACCTGTTGGCAGCTTAACAGCAACTCAGCTTGGGCTGGCATTGAACCCCCGTTGCTCAGAGCTCAGCTCACACTCTTGAGCGAGCTCTTAACCAACTGAGCCACTCGGCTGGCCCGAATTTATTTTTTAAATGACTGATCACGGGTATAAAATCATTATAGAATTTGTGTTTCATAAAATATAATTTTATAAATACTGAGATCATTTTATTGTTATATGTCAACATTTATAATATGCCAGATATTGTGTCCTTCCAATATAATAAAAAAATGTAAACGATGACCTAAAAGATTTTTAAATGGAATATATTTTTTAACTACATACACTGCATGAGTACACGCTGCTCTAAATGAAGAGGCGGTGCTGAATATGCATGAGATGTTTAAAAAATAATTTTAAAGAATCCCCTTGAAACAGAAAACAAGTTATTATAGATTTTAAAGCCTCTAATGCTCTTCCATATTTGGCTAGAAACATTGACTTTCAATAAGCATTTCTAGGGGCAAATGGGCTCATCCCAAGTATGAATCTAATAGCCAGGTCAAGGTTGCCAACCTACTATTCTCATCTGTTTCTTACAAGAATGTTCCTACAAGGAAAAAAAAAAAAAAGAAAGGAAGGGAGGGAGGGAAGGAAGGAAAAAAGAAAGGGAGGAAAGGGAAAAAAAGTAAAAAGAAAAGTAAAGAAAAATGTATAATTCAGATGGTCCAGGCATGAACAAGGTGACATCATCAGGGAGGCACAGTCTTCAAGCGTCGCCTCCCAGAGTGTAAGAGCCTGGGCACTAACCAATCTGACTTTAACGTCTTCATTGGGTTCCTGCATTGGAGCGCCTACCGTTAAATCATGGTAGTAGCCAGGCCACATTCTGTGGTTTTCACCAAGATTTAGGGTTCTTTAAAAAACACTTGGTGACAAAGAAGTGGGTATGAGTGCATCAGAGATTCCATAGTGTAGGGACTGACATGTGCTCATTTCTTCTGTGTTACAGGTACTATTTTAAGTACTTTAATGACAATAGCTCATTTAATCTTTAAAAAAAAGCAAACAAGCTAGATACTATCATTTTCTTTTTGTAAAGCTGAACAAGTTTAAGTTACTCCTAAGGGCAAAACAGTTTGTCTCTGTGGTGGAACCAAGATATGAACCCATGTCTGTCGATCTCAATCTAAAACCTTAGCTTCCTCCAAGGAGGAAGAGTGTCTATAATCACCTCTCAGGTGGAAGAGGTGTCTGACTTTCGAAAGGAGAGGAAAGAGAAAAGAAGGATATATTTTCAATCATTGCCTTTTGAAGTGGCTGGCAATTTTCTAACCAAATAGAATTATTCAATGTAATAATAAATCCATTAAGTTGGAACATAGTGGCCTCTTCTGGTAAAAATTGAGAATATCAGAAATCTTTGTTAAAATCATCAATAATTGCTTAATATAAAATTTAAATACAGCACACAAAATTAATTTCTACAATTTAGAAATGATATTTTCTTATAACTATTAATTCAAAACATAATGGTATGTGTGGTATATTCCTCTGGGACAGGTTTCCTATATATCACTAAAATGTATTGTTATGAAGAAAACACATGTCACTGGACAAAGACAAAGATGTGTCCTATCACTGATACAATGTTAGATAATTTCTAATCCTTTCTAGGACTCAATTTTTCAATATGAGAAATAAGGAAGATTGTGATAACAAGCAAGAGATATCACAACCACTGGTGTATTTGATGTTACTGTAATGATCTTCCTAACAATCCTGTGAAATTCACAGAGTGGGGTTACAGACCCCAAATTTTAAATGAGGACACTAAGTCTCACATAGATCCCATATTTTGACGAAGTGTAATGTAATCGAGTTATAAATCCTCATTCAACATTGAGTGGACTTTCTGCTATAGAGCACTATCTGTGAGGTGGTGATGAGTTCTATCAATCTCTGCATAGAAAAACCTTCATCAATTGGGGTTCACTGTACCTGCCATCATATGGAGCTGACAATGTCAGGGTAGAAGGATTGAAAAACTAGTCGGTCCAGTGGTTTGCAAAATGTATCTCTCTGTTGATCCCTCACATTCTTCTCACAGGTCAATAGGAGGACAAATTTTTAGAACCCCTCCCACGTCAGCTTTGTATTAGTCAGAGAATAGGCACAACACAATAATTTGAACAGGGAATATTTAACATCAAGAATAATTATCTAAGAACAAGGAATTAACTTTACAGCATAGAGAGAACTCTGAACAACCTAGATTTGAAGAAAAGTACCCAAGGGAACATTTTCAATTTTGAAAAAGTGAAGAATAATACCTCCCGTCAGTACCTCCAGTTAAGTATTTGTGATGCTTCGCTCCATGTCTCATGGCATCTTCCATCACACAGCTTATGTGAAAGCTCTCTGAGGAACTCACTCCATGTCCAAAATGGACTCACTCCCCTTCAGTGTTTTCCCCATAACTGGCCATGGTTTTTACCAACCGTGTTATTAAGCTGGATTTCAGTTTCATATTCATCTGTCACCTCCTTCACCAGATTGTAGATTGTTGAGTCAGAGTGAGGATGTGCCTCCTTCACCCAGCATCCACAGCACCTCATGCACAGACTAGGCTCTTAATAACTATTGTAAACTATATGAAATTCACCAGCACTTTGTGCACTGAGGGAGCACTAGCTCTGTTTCAGACACACAGAATCCTTAATACACTCATAAATGAAGTAGCCTCTTCCTGTTCATGGATCTAGTTTGACAAAATCCAGGTCCAACAGCCCTGGCCCACACAACATCTGGATAAACTAAGGAACCTCAATGGCAGAATAGCTAAGTGAAAAATCAGATCTATTGAGAAACTATTTGCCCCTGCCTTAGCCTTTGACAAGCCCTCCTGTGTGCTTTGTGGAAGCCCAGCTGTCACCTCCATATCCCCATCCCCAAGCCTTCTCCCTGAGATTTTTCTCACACTTGGCTGGCTGAGAACCCACAGGCCTCGGCACTCATCTAATAATATAGGAAGGTTGGGATAAAGAATCAAGCCTTGAATTTAGTTGGGGGAGAGGGGGAACCTTCAATGATTGACTCATTGCCAAATAAAGTATTTTCAGCATGGTTTAGATAGCTTATTTAATAATTACCCTCTCTACCTGTGTGGGCTGTTTTACTTGAATTCTCAGAGTGATAATTTCTTCTTTTGGTGATAATCCTTCTTTTTATCTTAATTTATTCCTTACATTAGCCACCTAAAAGAGTTTGCAATTTCACTTAATAATCCGCTATGTCTTTGCAAGATATTAATTCTTAATTCTCTTAGGCATTAATTATTTTCTATCTGTTCAAATGATACATTCAAATAATCTTTTTTTTTTCCTCTTTGCGTATTAACCTTTAGGTTACAAATCCTTCGGTTTATATTCTACTGTCTCAGCAGTACATCCTCAATCCCACGAGGGTTTAGAAATCTAACCAACTAGAAACCTTCTCACGTACTTACTGAGTGACTAAATCCCTCTAAATTTTCAAGTAATACGTAAGCCTTCCCTGCCACAAATCTCTAGTCCCACCCATACCCTTGGCCATTCTAGCCTATTTCCCACCTCCTGTTTATCTCCTGTCAAGGTCAATTTTATCCATCTACCCCACAACTTCCAAGAGACAGCCTCCAGCACTCTCATTAAGTTAGTTGTTTTGACAACCCATGACATCTGCCATTTTCTTCTTCTTCTGAGAAAAATGGCAGAGCCCATTGAAGTCACCACAGTGCTGGTGTCCAACATGACTGTCACTATTGGCATCATGAGCAGTATCAGAGCCTAAGCCTGATTCCAATGTGAGAGCTCTTGTGTGTAGCCAAGGATGTTAGCACCTAAATTGTTCCAGAAACTGCTAAGATGCACTGACAGTTTTCTAGATCTCTTACCTTCTCCTTACCCTTTTATCACAACCTTACTTAAATTTAAGTACAGTTCCCTAGGGACTGAGAAATGGAAAGATTTAAGAAACAGACAAGGAAGTACCTCCAAATTAGATGTGCAGTCTATGACTAATGTATTGACCTTGGAATGAACTTGCACTTGGATGCTCTCCTCCTTCGTCCCAAGAGGCTTCCAAAGCTTTGGCAGCACAGCCTGTAGGCTTCCCCAGCCCACCAGACCTGCAGGCATCTCCCGCCTCAATGGAGTGGTACACCACGTGAGGTTAATTAAACGCCAGACCTGTGGTTTTGGAAAATACCTGGATTTCCTCGTTGGTAGTTGCCAAATGAGCAGTGATTCCTTAGAGTCACTGCCCTTATCTGTGTCCTTTATTATTTCACATATAAAACATAGCTCCTAGCCCCTTCATCCACACCACATCAGCATGGTGGTGCAGCCGCACAGACCGGGCAACTCTCAGCAGGAGCTCCCCCCTGCATCACATAGCACTGTGGATCTACAGTTGCTTACATGAGTGAATTGATGGGAATGTCATATATTTTAATGAGGCCGGATATAGGCCATTCACAAGCATTATTTATACTAATAGAGTTATTAAGGAACAGAACATGTAGGACTATGTTCTCCATGGCCCTTGAAGGACAACTCGAGACCATCATTTTTGAGATTATAATTCACTCACACAAAGCCTAGTCTTGGGGAGATGCCAGATGGCTTTAAACCATGGGAGGCAACAAAAGAAGGGCTAATGCTGGTCAAGAAGAAGGACAAGGCTCAGAGTATAAAGAACCGCAGGGACTCAGAGTCAGACATTTCTAAATATGTATCTGTATTTATAACAATAAAGTGACCTTAATAATACTGTCACTATCGATGAACAATAATTTTATCATTTGTAAAATGATAATTATTTGCAGGATTGCTCTAAATAATTCAGATGATAAATGTAAAGTAACTAGCACAGTGCCTAGTCATGGAAGATAACCAACAACTCTTAGTTGTTATTTTTAAGACTTTATTGTTTTCTAACCATTATTCATTAGCCAATAAAATATCCCCAATAAAATTGTCATTGTCTTAGAGTTACATAATATTGAAAAGGTATTGGAAAAAAAGTGGTACTAGCAATTACTTAGCCCAATGACATAAGAAAATTCTTCTGCCACCCATGGAACATGACTGAATGTCAATTTTACATGGATCTAAGTTTAAAAACAAACAAACAAAAACAAACAAGCAAAAATACATGGATCTAGGTTTGAAATGAAATTGAGGATACAAAATTGTATCGATGATACATATGAAATGATTCCAGCATTTTAGGAAAGACAAAACTATTAAGAATGAGCAAATTAGCAGCAGGAATAAAGGCACTTTAATTTTTGTTCTTTCCAGAAAGAACTGTAGAGCAATTACTGCTGTGCACTGTGCTCAGAGAAGAGAACTGAGGGTAAAATGGAGATTTCCTTAGCGACGTGGGTTTTACCCCACAGTTTCTGAAGACTAGCTCAATGTCCACTTTTATTTTATTACAGTGTCCCATTTTTACTGATTCCAGGACCTGTTCCTTCTCTCCTCACCCAAACAATATGCCATTGACTTTCAGGTAGATCGTTTTGTTTTGTTTTGTTTTGTTTTCTCCAAAAACACAAAAAGAAATTCACAGAAAGCAAAAAGTAATGGCAAGAGGGCAGAAATAATTAGACAGTGAGTTACTCAGGGTAATCACTCTCAAGGACAGTGTTTTTACATCTTAAGTAAAGAGACTTGCTAAGGATCTTGATAAGACAAATCAGAAGCTAAGGCTATTTACTTGAATGGATTATGGTTATAAATATTAAATCCAACTGAGTGACTTCTTTACTTTTGACAATAATTGTCTATCTTTGTATGTCACAGGTATTTTGTCTGGATATTCAGTGGGATTTAGGAGTATGTAGTTAGAATTGAAAGGGTTATGTCTTCCTTCCTTCCTTCCTTCCTTCCTTCCTTCCTTCCTTCCTTCCTTCCTTCCTTCTTTCCTTCCTTCTTTCCTTCTTTCTTTCCTTCCTTCCTTCCTTGCTTCCTTCCTTCCTTCTTTTCTCCTTCCTTTCCTTCCTTTTAAGATTGTTGGTCACAATTTGTCTTAATTCTTAGTGGATTCCCAGACTTTATGTCACATCTAATATAAGCCAAGAATTTCTGTTACCTCCCAGTGTTCTGTTGAGTGATGGAGTGTTGACTGAAAGGAGAGGGAATTCTTCTGTTTTTAGAAATGATGTATAAGAAAAGAGCTTTGGTATAGAAAGGGCTGTGTGAGCCTCCCTACATATGCGAGCTGTGTGGTCCAGTGATGCTTCTGCATTGATTCTGCGTCACAGAGGACAGTTGCATCAGTTGCCACAGAGAGATAGACTCTAAACCCCTGGAAAAGACAAAGCTGGATTCTACTCAGAATCCATGCTCTTTAGTGGAGAAAAAATATTTTGTATGTGAGGAATCCTAAACTTCAAATCTAAGACTTTTTGTTGACAAAAGGAAAGTGAGGCCTACTGAGCAGAAATGGCTTGCTCAGGGCCACACATTAAAATGAGGGCAGCCTTCCTGGAAGATCCTAATACTCTATTTGTCACATGGTTACCAGGAATATAAAGGGAAGGACCCTCTTCATTAGCCTGTCAGCGCCACTTACCACTTCCTGACTTGCTTTGTCCATAAGACCAGAATGGAATCAGATAAAAGTCAAAGGACCCACATTTGTAATGTATCATCACTGCTTTGTTCTCTTAGTAATCTCTTACTAAGAACTTTTAGAAGCTGTAATTATCTTATTGTGGTCACTTCCCTTCAAGCTGAGTTGTGCTTCCCAGGGACTGACTAGATAACATCCTGAGAATAGGCGCTGGGCTACATTCAACAACACCCCTTCCCACCCTTCACACCCTTCCTCTCTCCCTCCACAGCTGTGATAATGTGATGAGAGCCTTCCTATGTGTCTGACTACTGTGTCCTTTCAGGAAAGCCCCTCCCTAACAGGCACACGTGGTCCTCATTGCAGACCTACGTGGATGGTCCATCTCTGGTCCCCACAGGGACTGCCCACACACGGCTGGAACAAGGATGGAGATAACTGGGATTCCTAAAATGGTATTTGCCACATCAGTTGAAGGGGTTTGGACTGTATCTACTGACAGCAAAGCTACTAATGTGTATTCAGCAGATAAGCATCATGATTCAGGTCCAGGTAGATCTGAGTCTACTGTCTGTTCTGGGCAAGCCTGTCCAAAGAGCTCATTCTCTTGATTGCACTCAGCAGTACAGATGGAGGTAGCCTTCTTTCCCATGTCTACCCTGCCCCTGGCTCTTGTATCTGTGCCCTTGGTATCTAATTTACTAAACGTAACATGGAGAAGAGTCTCTCTCCCACCCTGACACTAGCATTTTGACTTGTAGGATTCTTGTACTTACTGGGGTTATATAGTAAGTTTGAATTGGGAGACTCAGATTCTTAAATAAGGCTTCCACACTGTTCTCGTGATCTGACACTGATGTAACAGCCTAATGTTGCTCAGTACAATGAATGCAATTTATTTGAATGTCAGCCCCAAAGAATATTGCACATTACAGTAAATGCTCCGAACTGATCTTAAGTACCATTCATTTTAGAGTACTATTACCTTCCCTCCAACTAAAACACCTAATCAGGTGATTTCACCTCTGAGATTTGGCTCCACATTTGCAAGGTGATGTTTATATCATGGGTGTCTTCTAGTGCAAATCTGTCCTGCAGGGGAAACTTTACAAGTAGAAAGGAACAAAACTCTCTATAAAAAATCAGGAATTTATGACTGGTTCTTTAAACACATGATCAGGATACACTCTGAGCCCCTCTCACCTGGGCAGGCAGGACTTGAAAGGTCAGAATAACCCTCTTGCAAAAGAACCAGGTCAGGTCGGCAACAGAAAGAGCTGGTCTAATGAAAGGGCTGCAGGGGCCCGGATTCCCGCCGTGACTTGCCTGAACTCTATTCTATATAGGGAACTCCTCTGAAAATAGCTTTGCAGATCCTCCTCCCTTCTTTTTTCTCTCTTTCATTGAATATTCTAGATGTAGGGGATTTCAAGTCTAAAAGAATGGTCGGAATGGCTGACAAAACAAACCCTAATGTAGAGTGGAAAGGTTTATATGACAGGAAAACAAATTCAGATATTGGATAGAAGCTGAGGATTTGTGTGCAGGTGGGAGAATTGGATATAAAACCAGTGCTCTATCAGATCAGGCATCTAGCATAAAAATAGCTAAGCAATCATAGAGAAAAGAAAGAAAAATCATTTTGTGAGAAAACAAGGCAGCTAATCTACTTGTAATTACTAGTAATCATTAAAAAACTTAAAAACCTAGAATGCAAGAGAGTTAGCAATAACATCAAACAAAAACTGCTTATATAAACCTCCTTATAACCTCTTATATAGAAATATTCATATACTTTATAAAAAATTATAGAGGTAGAAATGTTTATTCTCACTTAAAAATGAAACCCGATGTAGGAAAATTTTGAGTAAACATTTCTACTCATGTGTTTAGATTAACATTCAAATTATAAAAAATATAGGTTCACTTACAGTTTATAGAAAGGGTAAAAATCAAAGCTCACTTGAAAATATTATGGTGCCAAAGATACAACACATGTGCAGTATTTTCATGCCCCAAAGTGTGATTTCTATCTTGTAAATTGAACACTGAGATCCTCGGGCCCCATGTTTCCGAGCGGAGTGTTATTGTACAGAATTAATAATGACAAAGACAATAATTACTATTTTCTTAGAATTTGATACATAACAGGCACTATGCTCCCCACTTTCAGGCTTCAGTTTACCCACAGATCAATGAAAACAGACCCCTATGCCACCTCTATTTTTTAGTCTAGCCATTGGCAAACATCTGCAGTGATGGACCGCTAAGGGCAGAAACTGAATTTTCGTCTGTACCAAATGCATCTCCTTGTTTTTCATGAACAAAGCTAGCCTAAAAACCCAGAAGAGTAATAAGAACAAATAGATGAACTACAAGATGTGATTTTGAATCTTAACAATGTCAATTCTTACCTGTGCTATTAAGAAAGTCATTATTCACCTTTTGGGCCCTCAACTATCTAATGTGGGTCATGATACCTGCCCGGTGAATCTCACTGGTACATTTTAAAGTAGAAATAGGTGATAATTATGAAATTTCTTAGAAAATTATAAAATACCAGAAAAAGTATATATATTTTCCTGTATTTATAGAGCTCTCTGAATTGCTCAAGATATATAAATAGATACTATTGGCTTAACATCTGAAACGAGATGCTGGTATTTATTGAAATTTGCATAATGATGAAGTATAGAGGCAAATACCCAGCAGCAGCTTAACTCGAGCCATCTTCCTAGTGCCTTAAAGTTGCAAATATTCTTTTAATCACATTTCTACAGATCAGAGAAGTAACCCCCTCCATATGTCTGCTGCATAATGAGCACTGATGTTTTTCCTGATCTGCAAGGTGGAATGGGCTCAGCTATGTCACTGTTCTGGCCTCACCTGAGATCACTCCTGCTGTTGCAATCATCTGAGGTTTCAACAGGGCGGGATGATCAAAAATGGCCTTGATCATGTGGTACTTCAGCAACAATGGGTGAGATACTGAGAGGCTCTCACTCCACATGGTCACTCCAGCAAGATAGCACAGGGCTGCGGGAAGGGGAACATGGAAGCTGCCGGGCCACGTAAGGTTTAGACCTGAAAGTCACACACAGCAGCTCTTCTGCTGCATTCTATTGGCGGAAGGAGTGAAAGGCCACATCAGATTCCAGGGGAGGGAAAGGCTCGCCTCTTGATGGGAGAAGAGGCAAGATCACATTGCAAGAGGGTTTGTAGAAAGTGGGAGACTATCAGGTGACCTTTGAAAATTCTTGCACAATAGCTTAGTCCCTTGAGCAAGCCAGAGAGCCCTCCTTTCTGTGACACAGGGGGACTGTGTTTCTCTACTAGAGACAGAGAAGTACAGTCATCCCTACTGATTACCTTCTTTCTCACTGACAGAAATTCTATTGTCTTCGTTTTTGAGGAGAGAAGTGATTTTGTCTTTTTTCTGATTGAAAAAAACAAAAAAACAAAAACAATATAAAAACCTAGTACAGACAGAATGCCAAAAGGAACACTGCCTGTCCTTGGGACTAAAAAGCAAATGCAAGCAGCCCTGTAATATTAATTCATGCCTCCCCTCCATACTTGTTCAGTAAATATCTTTATACCAGATGAATGGGGAACCACAGAAGGTAAAAATTGGGGGAGAGAAAAATTATGGTTTACACATGTTGGGTTTAACAATGGATTTAACAATGGAACACCCAGGTGGATAACTTGATAAAGGATCTGTCTCTGGTGGTTCCCTGTTTTTATTTAAAATTTTCTCCATCCCTAACTGTGGGCATGGAACAAAATCATTACTGTAGGTAATAACCTACCAGCTTAGATAGTTCTGTCCAAGGAGAGGGGTCTGATTGTCCAATTAACCCTTTGAGTTTCTTTCCCAATGTAAGGGTGCTACATTTTGTCAACAAAGAGTATTATAAATATCCTAATGTTGGATCCATAAATTATAAGGTGGTCTGGGGCATCCGTCTCAGTTTATTTTGTAAAATAGTTATTTAGTTATTGCTTATAATTGTGTTTGTACATATATTTTGCCCTACCAGGAGTTTGATTACTAACATAAACGGAAGTTATGCCCTAACATACTGAACAGTGTTCCTAGATGGTTTTGTGTAGACAAACTTTGTTTTGTGTGTGTGTGTGTTTTGGTTTGTTTGTTTGTTTTTGTTTTTGTGGATTTTTGTTTGTTTGTTTGGTTGGTTGGTTTTGTTTTTGTTTTTTTGCAATTTAGGAACTTAGGCAATCATTTTCAGAGAACAGAAAATATATTTTCCAGGATCTTAATAGCTCAGCTCTATCTCCGACCATACTGTTGGTCTACTAGTTCAGAGGTCATCAAAACATGACCCACGAGTCAAATCTATACTGTCTGTTTTAGGAACTAAAGTTTCATTAGAACACAATGAAGTCCTTCATTTACATACTGCCTGTGGACGCTACAACAGAGACTGTGTGCTCTGCAACCCCTGAAACTTTCTTTCCTGTCTCTTTACAGAGAGGCTGCTGACCTCAGACTCATTTAATCACTCAGTATCTTCCCAGTCCCATTTTCCAGAATTCTGTGATCCTGTGAATTTATCCTGTGGACTTAGGAGCTGTTGAAGAAATTTGGTCAGAGCAGGGGCATGGTGATTCCCATGTCCTAGAAATATCAACCTGAAGGTCTTTTAAAGGACATAGAGGGCTGCGCGACTGGCGCGGTGATTAAGCGCTGGCTTGGGATGCCAGCGGCCCCGGTTCGGGTCCCACATATGAGGGCCAGTGAGACTGCCAATAAATAAATAAATAAATAAATAAATAAATAAATAAATAAATAAATAAATAAATAAATAAAGGACATAGAAACATGGACAGGTTGGTGGCAAGGATAACAGCTAGTATCACATTCTGATTAAGAATTAATTGATTTTTAGAAACTCAAAATAAAAATAATTATTCTGTGAACAAAACATGTGAGGCATCAGAAGTAAAGTTATCTTATTTCACAATTTTGCCTCGATCAACACTATTTATAAACTTAACTGAATGGGCATGCCTGCCATCGCTGCTGTAGTTCTCCCCCCCCCCCCAAAGAACAAGCACAGAGAGCACGGAATGACTGTCAAACTCCAGGGAAAATAGATATGAACATTAAGAGGTGAAGAAAGATAAATCCTCAAGAGACAGCTTGTAGGAGATGCTGTTTATATTTTTCCATTAAGACATTGCTCTTTTCTTATTTGCATTTTTCTTAAATTTCAGCAATCAGTAAAAATTACTAGCAATATCTTATCAGTTAATGACAAGAACATCTGGGTTCTATTTCCCTTGATGCATTTTAATCAGGTCATTGAAAGGAAACTCAGCAGCTGAAAGCTATCTATTTTCTTGGGGATGATTGCATAATATAATTAAAAGTATTTTATTAGCTGTCTGTGGCAGGAAAGAGGAGCTCTACGCATGTGGCCTCAGGATGTGAATTGCCAGCATTCTTAACACTTGAGGAACTTGTCATATAAGTCATTACATCATGCTCTGAGATGCCATTAGCTTTTTGGTGTTCGTGTTTGCTGGCTAGTCAATGAAAAGACTCCCAGAAAGTCTCTAGCTTTCAAAATCATAAATAGTAGCATTTCTGGACCCAGTTTCTTCAGATGACAAACAGGTTTATAAATTAAATAGTAGACAGTGTCACTTGCATTGAGAACACTCATGCAATGCCAGCTTCTGTGGATAGAACCCATGCCCTTTGCTTATCAGTTCTCAATGTTGCACTAAGATAAAGACACATCTAGAAAACATCACATAATATACACTTCCCACAAGAGGCGCCTTCACGAGTCTTGAAGTCAGAAGAGTAGAATTTTCTTTCCAGCTGCAGCGCTTGAGTAGCTGCCTAAACTACGAAGGGGTTGGTATTTCCGGACCCAGTTTCTTCAGATGACAAACAGGTCTATAAATCCAATGCCTACTTGACAACATAATGTTGTAGGCAATAAGGTGCCCTTGAACCAATTACACATACGCTACATAAAGGGATGCCTACTAGCAAAGTTAACATATTAATTATCCCAATGTGTGGCAGGCTTGGCTTTTTTTCACAATTTTTTTTTTTGAGGGCAGTGTCACTGGCCCTCAGATGTGGGACCGAACTGGGGCCGCTGGCTTCCCAAGCCAGCGCTTAACCACCGCACCACTCAGCCAGCCCTTTTACACTATTTTAAACTGAGTCATAGTTTATATGTACTGAACTCTACAGATCTCACCTGTTCAGATGAATGAGTTTTGCAATTTTATATGCTCCTGGTAACTCCAAAGGAAACATGATATAGAACTTTTCCACCATGGCAGAAATTCCCTTGGAACCCTTTCCGAACCATCCCAGCTGCCTACTCTCCTAGGGAGGCAATCTCTTCCGATTCCTGCATTAGCTCTTCTTGGTCTTCGAATAAATGGAATTGCACCACATGTATTCTGGTGTGTCTGGTTTTTAGCTCTCCACATAATATTTGTGAGATCCACCCAAGTAGTTGTGTGATGCTTTTTATTAGTATTCAGTTCCACTACTCCACCACAATTTGTTTGTCTAATACTCTGTTGAAGGACAGTTGGGTTGTTTGTAATCTGTGGCTTTTAGGAACCAGGTGGCTGTGAACATCCTTGAATAAGTCTTGTGGGTACTTGTTTTCATTTCTCTTGGGCAGATATTTAGGAGAGAAAATGCAGGCCAGAAAGCTGCACGTTTGCCTTTATAGGAAACTGCCAGAGGATTTTCCATAGTGCTCGCACAGTGTCACACGCCCAGAGGGAGTGTGAGTGCCCATTTGCGGTACGTGTTTGATGACATTTGGTATTATTTGTGCTGTCGTCCAACTGAAGGTGTGGGATGAATGCCCCCATCCAAAATTTAGTTCAGATGTCAACCTTTATGACACCATATATATTATACAACAAAATGTCTGAGAGGATTCCTTACTAACATAATGAGCCTTCCTGGGGGTGGAGGCCAGAGCCCACTCCCTAGTAGATCCAAAAATGCCTTGAGGAAGTCGGAAGGAGTGACTGGCTTGGACTTTATGTTTTTTTAGGAATGGTGCTGGAACAAGATTCCTATATGCGGGCCAGGGCTTCCAGGATTTGGACTTCCAGCAGGTTTCCAAAAAGGGAGCACCCAGGCTTTGTATCAATGTGCCCAGACGTGGGCCAGAAAGGAAGTAGAGGGACTTGAGAGATGTCAGTCAAACCTCAAAAATAGAGTCATTTTTTTCCAGTTTGTCTGTGAAATAGTACTGCTTTGTAGTTTTATTTTAATTTCCCTGATAACTAATGATGTTAAACAAATTTAAATGCACTTATTAACCATTCACATCTTCTTTGGGAAGAATCAATTCAAGGCTTTTGTTTGTTTTTTCCTTTCTATTGGCAATATGTTGGAATTCTTTATGTATTTTGGATATGAGTTCATATATATATATATATGTAATGAATATGTAATTCATATATATGTATATATGTATATACATATATATGAATGTATACACACATATATATACTCACACACTTGCATATATGTATTAGTTTTCATGTAGTACAGCTTTACTTCAGATGGACTATTTTAGCATATTTACTTCTTAAAATGATGTTACTTTATGTTTTTATGGAAGCTTTTTTTACCACATATAAAATCCTAGGCTGAAAGTTTTTTCCCCCCCTTGTGTTTTTCTTTGAGGGCAGTGTCACTGGCCTGCATATGTGGGACCCGAACCGGGGCTGCTGGCGTACCAAGCCAGCGCTTAACCACCGCGCCGCTCGGCCGGCCCCCTCTTGTGTTTTAAACATGTCATTCAATTGTCCTGTATTCACCACTGTTTTTCAGTATAAATCAGCTGTCACTCTTATTATTTGCCCTTTGATATTAACTGTCTTTTTCCCTCTCTGGCTGCTTTTCAGGCTTTTTATGCATTTTTCAAAATTTTTTTTTTCAGTTTGACTAAACTTTTATTGAGTATGATTTTCCTTGAATTTATCTTGCCTGAGTTATCTGTGCTTCTTGGATATTTAGGTTGGTGTCTTTCAATTTGGAAACTTTTCAGGCACTGTCTTTTCAGATATTACCAGTAACATATTCTCTTTCTACTCTTCTTCTGGGATTATAATTACCATGCCCTGCAAATATCATACACATACATTTTTAAAAGTTTTTTTTTTCTCATTTGCTGCTTTAAGTTATTTATTTATTTATTTTTTTGAGGGCAGTGTCACTTGCCCTCATATGTGGGACCCGAACCAGGGCCGCTGGCTTCCCAAGCCAGCACTTAACTGCCGCACCACTCGGCCAGCCTTTAAGTTATTTTTTAATTGTGGTAAGAGCATTTGATATGAGATCTGCCCTTTTAACAAATATTTTAAGTGTACAGTACAGCATTGTTAACTGTAGATACTATGATGTACAGAAGATTTCTAGAACTTACTCATCTTGTATAACTGAAATTTTACACCCATGGAGCAACAAATCCCCATTTTCCCCTTCCCCTAGCCCTGGCAACCACTATTCTATTCTCTGCTTCTATGAGTTTGAATATTTTAGTTACTTCATATATAGCTGGAATCATGCAGTATTTGTCCTTCAGTGACTGGCTTATTTCACTCAGCATAATGTCCTCCAGGTTCATTTACATTGTTGAAAATGGCAGAATTTCCTTCTTTTTTAAGGCTGAATAATATTCCGTTATATATATATATACATATATATATATATATATCACATTTTCCTTATCGTTCACTTGTTAATGGTCACTTAGGTTGTATTCATATGTTGGCTATTTTAAACAATGCTGCAATGAACACAGGGATTTAAATATCTCTTCAAGGTCCTGATTTGGATTTCTAAGTTAATTTCAATTGACCTGTCTTCAAGTTTACTGGTACTTTCTCCTTTCGTGTCAAGTCTGCTCTTTAACCCACCAAATGAGTTCTTCATTTCTGATTTCTGATTATCTTTTTTGTTTCAAGTGTTTTTACTTTGTTAATTTTCATGGATCTGCTGAAATCACCTCTCTCTTTACTCATGTTATCTCTTTTCCATTCTATGTGTTAACATAATTATCATTGTTATTTTAAAACCATTGTCTGATAATTTATACATATGGGCCATCTCCACTTCTATTTCTACTGACTGCTTTTATCCTAATTATGGGTTACATTTTTTTAGCTTTTCTGCTTTGTCCTTGTTTTTAATTGTTTACCAGAGATTATATGTGAAAAAAATAATAGAAGCCTAAAGAAAACAATATTTATACTCCAAGAAAGGACATTACTCCTCTGTCAGGTTGCCAATGTGGAGGATGAGCGAATTTAATTTGACATTAAGCTAGGTCTGGGTTTTGTTGCACCTTTGTTTAATTCTCAACTTGCTTGAAATGTTTTTAAAGCAGAATTAAAACTTTCCATTAACATGACTTTGGGAATTGCCCACTGACAAGATTCATAATTTTTAGTACCTCAACCATAAGCTTTCAAAACTCAGGAAATGTTTGTTCCCTCTGTGTTCTACCTAATGGTTGTTGAATTACCATGACATTTTTTGCTGTATATTTTCCTCCTCTAGCTTTCCATGCATTAGATCTCTCTTAATCCTACTGCTTTGCCTCCCGTTTGCAGTCATTGCAGTAAAGAACTGTTGTGTCTCAGAGTGATTTAACTTCACTCTCCTACTCCAATCCTAAATTTTCAGAGGGTCATTCATTAGCTTGCATTCAGGAAAGGTCCTGGACACTAGGGAATCCCTCCTCACAATACTATACTACCTCCAGCCCTTTTGTCTCTACCCTGGGACACCTGATAAAAGCAAGAAATTATGGCACTGAGACAGTCAAACAAATATTCGAGCTATTTTTGACTTTGAAATTTTGTTGTTCCTTAATCTGTATATCTATTTCAGAATTTGTTTTAAAAAAAGGACACAATGCCTGTCCTGTGAAGATTAAATTAAAAATTAAAAACACTTTGAGAAGTATATTGTACACAAGTAAGGTGTTATACCATTATATGTGATATATTCCAATGTCAATATCTGTGTCTCAAGGAAAGCATTCTAACAACAGAGAAACCCCTCAGACTGTGGGGGGTGTGTGTGTGTGTGTGTGTGTGTGTGTGTGTGTGTGTGTCCCAAATACCAGGACACTGTGACAGTAGCATCAGTATCAAAGACCAAATCAAACGAATTTATTTTCCAGCTTTCTGTCTCTATATTGTGTCCCAAATACCAGGACACTGTGACAGTAGCATCAGTGTCAAAGACCAAATCAAACGAATTTATTTTCCAGCTTTCTGTCTCTATATTCAGAGTAATATATAATTGTGATTTTTGAAAGACTTTTTAATGATTCTGCCTCAGACAGTTTATTTTGGTACCTTATTCAAATTTGGGGATGGGGGAGTTAATAATTGCTGCCATTTAAAATGAGGACATTAAGACTTAAGTATCATACCCCAGTTAGAATAGAAGAGTTGAGCTTTAAGACTCAAAGACTCCGAATCCTGTGTCCTATCTCCGTGTATCTCCATGTACACTGATATTTTAGGATTATAGTATCAGATTATATCAACCTCTCTTTTTCTTTCCTTTCAGATCCTTCAAGGTTATAACATTTCCTCTTAAAACATGAAGTCCTTATTTACTGTCCATTTTAACATAAATTTTATAATATTGCCTCCTTTTGCTAATTGTAGCTCTATGAATGGAAAGTCAATTTTCTCCAAATTCAGAGCTTCCCCCGCCTTTTTTTCCATTTAGATATGCCTAAATTCTTTTAAATTATCAGCACCATCTCTGACTGTTTATTAAAAAATGCTGTTTTGCGGGGATATTCAATAGAATTAATGTTTACCC
Organism: Aselliscus stoliczkanus; assembly: GCA_033961575.1. Lineage (NCBI taxonomy): Eukaryota > Metazoa > Chordata > Mammalia > Chiroptera > Hipposideridae > Aselliscus > Aselliscus stoliczkanus. The sequence goes on along the minus strand of CM066730.1, from coordinate 35,819,020 downwards.
TTGTAATCTATAATTATTAGTGAATTTGTTCTACCATCTCTAGGATGCCATCTGGAATTGCTCTTTGCTCTCTGTCCTGAGGCAAGACATCTGCCAGTGGCCTCTTCTCTCCGTTCTGAAGCTCCTATTTTCCCAAAGAATTTTGGTTTATAAGGAATTTAACACACACACACACACACGCATGCACACACACACACACACCTACACACACACCCCTACACACACACACCACATATGGTTTTATCAGAAATATAAAAGTTACATTTTAATAAAATGTGATTTTCAAATAGTTCATCCTCACTCTTATTCTGGTCTACTGCTTTTCTTTCTTAAATCATCAATTCCTTCTAAACTCTGATAAGAATATTTAATTTGTATGTTTTGTCAGGGATGATAGAACTTCATATGGGAGCTGACCTAGTTAATCGTGTGACAGATCCTGGAACATTCTCATTTGACCCTCAGGAGTTGGAATACTTGTGGAGACTCCTGGCTAATTTGTGTTTTGTTTCCTTTGCTTTAGTGTGGAGTTCTAGACAATACACTTGGGTTCAATGACTGTGAATGAACTGAGTCTATCTAACTAGTTGGAGGACAGTGAACACTTTTTGTTATTGTTTTTGCTTACATTTTAACTTTCTATTTACTGAACAAGGAACTAGCAGAGCATGTAATAAACACATACTTTTGGGGGCATAATATTCTGGTTTGTCACCAGGAATGTGCATTATAACATCAGTGGAGCCTTCGAAAGTGTAAACTGCCTGCCGCAGGCCCTAGAAGGCATGCTACACATGTGGAGTTGAAGCCAGGGGTTAAATCAGGCATGCTCCCGTAGGTAAGAATGGAGCAGAACACAGTGAAGCAACAGGAGTCTGCTCTAGACTTGCAGAATGCATCAGTGGACATGACCAAGTCCTAGCTCCCAATATGCTGGCGATGTGTGTGAGAAGTAGGCACATAAATTCTCACCTTAAATATAATGGGAAGAGTGCCCAACTGGTGTGAATAACAGAGGATGCTTTCAAGAGAAAGTGATCTCTTAGCACAGTTCTGAGAAGCAGAACTCATCCAGGTGAAGAGAGGAGGAAGGGCATCCCAGAAAAAGGCAGCAGCATGAACAAAGACCCAGAAGAGAGAGAAACCTTCAACTATTTGAGGAATGTCAAGTGAAAACTGTTGGTGAGAATGGGTGATGAGATAACATCAGCCAGGTTCTTGTAAACCATGCCAGGTATTCAGATTTCCTTCTGATCGCAAGGAGCAGAGTTGTACAATTTACAAAATATGAGCCTCCTAACTAAACAAACCTGGCATTGCTTACAAGCCCTGAAGGTTTGGGGAAGTCACTTTCATTCTCTAGTTCTTAATTGCCTAAACTCTTAACTAGGACTAATAATCCCTACCTGTCATGTGTAAGGAGACTATTACAAATAAGAAATGCTTCTTTCAGGACTTTCCTTATAACAGAAGGCCATTCTCAGTCCATTTCCTGTACCCCTCTCACTCTAAACCTTGTCGTCTCTAGATTTCGGCCAGGCTGTAGGCACCTGGTGGCTTGGAGCCAAAGCTCAGGAAAGGGTAAGGACACAACTTTACTTGTAGCTTGTACTGAAGCTACAAGACAGAGACAATACAAATGACAATCACACATCCAATAATGACATGTATGCGGAGCATCAGGAGAAGTTTAGGGATAGGTGGTTCCAGGCTCATTACTGTCAGGCTGTGCGGTTTGGGTGGCTGTCTCTGTGACTCTGTGACGCTTTCCTTCATGGGTGTCATGGAGGCTGTGCAGCGCCCAACATGACCCCCTCACACGAGCTTCCAGCTTTTGGTCGTTGCAAATGAAAATCACCAATAAAAAAAATATTTTTAAAATATTTCGCTGTTTCAACCAGGCAGAGAACTCTCGGTCAATTTGGTTTCACATTTGCTTGTGTGAATGTTATTTTCAAATGTAAATGTAAATACCCGGGCCTCTTGTTCTTCCTTTTTTTTTTTTTTTGCTTGTAACAGAATAGTCTCTTCCATACCCTCTCACTTGCTGACGTACATATCAATGCCTTAGTGACTTGTTCCAATTTCGTGGACCCATCAGGGGCGCCTTCACTTGAGGGGTGTTTTCCAGAACAGTCTATTGCAGATGTCTTTGGAGTTGCAGAAAAAATTCTGAGCAGCATCACCAGGTGGCGCTGGAGCCCCATTACAACGGCGCCTAAAGGCTGCTTTCAGGAATAGGGTTTGTCCTCTCCAGATTTTCTTCCATCCAGTCTAGTCCTGCACATCATCTTTTTTTTTTTTCTTTCTTTCTTTTTTTTTTTTTAATTTGTATATATTTTTAATTAGCTTCAGGTGTACAACAAAGTGCAATAGTTATACTTTTTACCCCTCAAAGTGACAACCCCCCCCCAATTCTCCCCTCCCACTCCTCCCCCCATATCATATATCTATTACAATTCCTTTGACTCCCTTCCACCGTATAATCCACATCCCGTGACTGTCTATATATTCAATTACTTGATCTTAGCAATTCCTGGTTGCACCGTGCCTGCTCGATTTCAACAGGCAGGCAAATCATTCCTGTTCACCAGCTTTAGGAGCTGTTTCCCTCTAAGATGAAGCCAAGAGGTTCAGGTTTGCTAGCCAAGAAGAGCCTATCGAAAGCCAGCGAGGTGCTTCGCTCTGTTCTATTCTTGATTTCAAACCTAGCGTTTTACTGTTGGGGAGGAATTTAGAGTTCTCCAGCTCCTATTTAATAGGGTGAGATGCTGGGGCTCAGAGCAGAAAGGTTATCTGACTAATATATTCTGAGTTAATAGCAGCCACTGTGTTCAAGACCAGGCTTCCCAATTCCAGTAGTGTCTCGTTAACACTCAGTATTATTCCAAAGCAACTAGAATATAAGCAGCTCCAACACACAGGTCAAGGCCTATCCTCCAGGTGTCAGCACAGGTGCTCAAAAGATGTGCCCGTTGACTGATGAGCCAACTGGTTCTATTTTCCATTTATTCTGACACAAAGAGTAATTATTTGATCCAGAAATTCCAAAATTTTCCTTTCTTTGGGATAATTTTGGATTTTGAACTTAAACCTAAATTGTAGATAAAGTAATAATGAAACTTCCAAAATTTAAATAATAACCTCTTGTAAATTATAATTGTGTTTATTTGTATCCTTAGCAAGTTATGGATATACTGAATATCAGAAGTGTGGGGAAGATGTCTAATTTTTACAACAACGAACTATTTTTAATAACATGATAAAGCTGCTAAAGGTGAATATTAATGTTTAATTCACTCATTTCTTCACAAGCTAGGTGTCAAGTGCTTTCTATGTGGCAAGCACTCCTCAAGTTCTAGGATGCGACAGGGGACAGAAAGACAGAGCCCTCTGCTTTCTACCTTATGTGCTGTTGGGAGGAGATAGACAGTAAAAAATAAATAAAATAATACAGTATGTCAGATAGCGATCAGTGCTATGGAGAGGAGTACAGGGAATTTGAAGGGGGCAGGGCATTCTATTCTAAATAGCTTAGCAAGGAAAGACCTCACAGATAGAAAGGGTATGTGCTCAGGGCATTGCAGGCAAAGGGGACAGCAAGTGCGAACCATCCTAGAGAGGGGCTGCCTGATATAATGGACAAGAGCAAGGAAGCCAGAATTTCTGGAAGGAAGTGTGTGAGCCAAGAAGAAGCAGGCTAGCAGAGAAAGCTAGATATGATTGCATCTGTTTTCTTCTTGGCAAAACCAAGGAAGGGAGTCTGTTTTAGTCTCGGCACCAGGTGAACCTTTTATGAAATAATTCATAGTTTTTCCTTTTGCTCCTGTGGAAAGTACGTAAAGCGCCTAGGTTACTAATTAAGCTTCAGGGCACAGGGGAAAATTGTCATCTGAGAACCTCTAAGGATTGATTAATATTGAAATAATTCCCATCTCAGACTGGAAATTCCACCTGTCTATTGGAGCTGACAGCCAAGATTGATCACCCAAGCCAAGTTAATCATAACATATGAAAATGCTGAGGCATCTATAATTAATTACTACCTAAATGAGATTCCCATCTTTGCTAAAGATAGCCCCTGAATACAGCAGGTCATCCATCTTACACTAGATTCATAATTTAATTTTGCTGCTATTTCCCCTCAGACCCTGCCACATGTCTTACCCAGACAATGTGTTTTTTCTTCCTGCAGTTTTTAAGAGTACAAAGTCTGACAATTAAGTTTGTTAACTTGGGTTCAGTGACGTTACTAACCTTTTTTGATATCAGAGGGATTATTCATAATGACTTGGTACCAGCTGGACAAACAGTTAACCATGTTTACTATTTGGAAGTGCTGAAAAGGCTGCGTGAAAAAGTTAGATGAGCCGAACTTTTTGCCAACAATTCATGGCTCTTGCATCACGACAATGCACCAGCTCACACAGCACTGTCTGTGAGGGAGTTTTTAGCCAGTAAACAAATAACTATTGTAACACCCTCCCTACTCACCTGATCTGGCCCTTAATGAGCTCTTTCTTTACCCAAAGATAAAGGCAATATTGAAAGGAAGACATTTTGATGACATTCAGGACATCAAAGATAATATGAAGACAGCTCTGAGGGCCATTCCAGAAAGAGCTCCAAAATTGCTTTGAAGGGTGGACTAGGCGCTGGCATCAGTGCATAGCTTCCCAAGGGGAGTGCTTTGACCGTAGTGATATTCAGCACTGAGGTCTGTAGCACTTTTTCTAGGATGAGGTATGAACTTAATTGTTCCACTTCATATATATAAGAAATATGTAAGTAAAGAAACTGTGAATCAAGCTCCGACAGGAGGCAGCACAGCATAAATGGGAGAAATGGTCCTGATTTGGGGAGCTCCACAATCAAATCCTAGTCCCACCACTTAATCTGGGCTCTTGAGTGATGTTTCTGAGTCTGTTTCCACATTTGTGTGATGGAAATGGTCCCCTTTGCTATACCCAGTTATTCATTTTCTTAAGTGCTGATCCTCCTGACAATCCAGCAGAATAAGAATCCTCAATGCCCATTGTACAGACGAAGTAGAGTTGTGTGGGGCACACAGTGACTAGAGGTCCTACAGTTTAGCCTCTTGGGGATGCCCTGGTGTTTGTGCACACCAACAGAATCCACTTGAGATTCCCAGGGTTCCTTGAACAAAGTGTTGCACTTTGCTTAGAGGGAAACCAAACTTAACTGCTACCTCCCTGAGCTCCAGGCCTTTTCTGGGTGTGTGGTTTTTCTCCATTCTATCAAGGGCCTGGGTTATGTGGGCACTCAGTACATAACTGACCATTTGCATTGATATGAAAACAAATTAACACAAAATAAATGGAAATATAAGAACGTGTTTATAAATGTATACTTATAATATTTTATTTCTGTAGAGTTTATAAACACTTTCACCTGGTACCGTTGTTGAATGCATGGAAGTTCTGCAGGTGGCAGCTACTTTCTGTCTCTGGGAGCTTGACCAGGTTTTTTCTGCCTCCCTCGTAGGTTTCTCATGAGCTTTAAATGGTAAATGTTTGCAGAGTTTGTAACGCAGTGCTTGTGATAGATTCAGTGCTCATCGAATGCTATTATCTTTATCAGTATCATCATCACTATTATCATCATTATTTTCTCTTCCTAGTAATGGAGTGCAGTCTCCAGAGAAGATGTGATTGTCCCAGTTTTACAGACAGCAAATTATAATCCTCGGGAGGGATAAATGGCAGAGTTGTAAGAGATCTGCCACAATTATTTAGCTCCTTCGCCTCCTAGTACAGTGGTCTTTCCTTTGCCATCATCTCTCAGCATATCCATGTTAGAAAATGCTTCCAGCTGAGGAAAAGGTTGGCAGAAAGAAAATTGAATGATCTGAATCAAATATTTAGACAGACAGACTGGAAAAATATTGCTGTCCCCTTTGCATGTCACATTCTTGCCAAAAATCAAGTAGGTGGAGTTTTTGAAGAGTCACCAGTTAGATAAATATGGTGGTTTCAAATAATCAAGTTTCGAGCCATATCAGTTATATTTGAAGTTTGAAGAAAAAAGTCAGGCATGATGCTGAACTGAGGGAGCTTGGCACACTGCCAAATTTCTCTCATCAACGTAATCACTCTAAAGAGTTATAAATACCATAATCTTATATCATGAAGCACACATTATTCTAAGAAAAGTTCTACTTTTAAGTCACCTTCTCAGAACCTTAGGAGTTAACTGAGACTACAAATGTGCAATGCAGACCCCAATAGCCTAAGGAAAAGATTAAAGTGTTGATATAGCTGTTGAGGACTGATCTCGCCACTGTACGCACAATTTCATGGGCTCAGAGGTCACTCTCTAACCTTTGTCTATAACTCTCACTGAACTGCATAGGACAGATCATGTCCCACCAGCAATTTTCTAGTTTAATGAGATAAAAATACTGATGATCAGTGCATGAAAGTAAAACTAAGATAAACCAGTATCCGCTATTGATAAATATTTAACAGATGTGGTCCAAATCCCTCTGCCAGCTGGAGGAGGGAAAACCGCTCTGTTTCACAGTTCGGATATAATTATTGGCCACATTTATCCAAGCAAAGACAGTGACATTGGCCCATTCCCCAGGCGAATTTTCTTCTGGTCTTGGCACTGGGATTTGCTTTTCTATAGCAGACTGCAGCAATCTACCCTTCACTTGACCCAGTTTATTCAATCAAAAGATACCTGCAGCCAAATCCACGTATGAAAAGTGGACAGGGAAGAGGCTGACATAAGCTGTAGTTATAGACCCATGACAGGATGACAGCGAAGCACATATTCCCGTCATCACTGAATACACCTGCCTGTGTGTCTCCAGTGAACCAGGTGGCTCTGGCAAATGGTTATTTGATGCAGGTAGATCACCCAGGAGTTCAAACTTTCACCCAGACCCTGCTCATCACATTTCTGGACAACCCTACCAACAGTCACTTTTATTCCAGGTATTATGCCTTTTTCACTCCTTAAACAGATCATAGGTAAAGAATGTTCTAAACATCACCCCTGAGGCTCCTTCCAGTAATGACTGACTCATCACTCGGACTCCCAAGCTGCTGTTGTATACTATGAGCAGGATGTTTTCCTGATGTTCCTTGGCCTGGCCTTTGTGACCCAAGGATGTTTTGGTTCAAGTACACGCTCCAGAGGCTTAGGTGGGTAACACACCATGACTGTATTCATTTCCTATTTCCCCTCTTTTCCCAGGCAATCATTTTCCTAACACTGTTATCAGAATAATTTCTTTCCCTAAAACGCTAATCTAATCATGTCATTCCTCTGCTTGAAAACCATCAATCATCGACTTCCTATCATCAACACAAAAGCAATACCACATTGTGATCCCACTTGACCTGTCTTTTCTCATCTCCAACTCTTCTCCTTACACAATTTCCCCCGGGCACACATCCTGCATGTGTCAGACATTAATTTATGCTTTTTCCTTTGCCCAAGCCACGCCTCCCCCCCCATTGTTTTCAAGTCTCATTCTTTCCGAAGACAAAGCATCCCTCAAGACTGGTGTCAGGTCTTTCTTCCTCTAGGAAGCATTTTCTGACAACTCCAGGGTTATACCCCACTGCATGCCACACATAACTCTGAATTATTATAGGTACTTTCTTCCTATTTAATCTATACTGTTGTTTATGAGTACATGGCTATCTCACCAATAACTGAGAGTTGAGTCTATGTTTTATTTTCATGATATAGATTGCAAGGGGCAATATGGTTGGGAACCCGATGCATAATTGATGATGATGAGGGCAGGAGGAAATTACCATACTTTTTCTTCCCTTATCATCCCTTTGTCTGTGTCAAAACTATGTAGCCCACCAAAAGAGGATAGAAGGACTTCTCAGAGAAGGGCTTGTCGTCAGCCAGGAGTGTGCACATGGATTTACTCGCCAGCTAAAAGCTTTAAGTCAAGTGTGATGTGAATCTTCTCAGGCTGCCCAGCCCTGTGACCTGCCATACAGCCACAGTTCCTTGGCTTGGTTTAAGCAATTCTCTGTAAAGAGAAGACCTAGATAAGAATAAACAATGGATGAAACAGACATTCCTGTGGGATCTGCCTTTTTAAGGAACAAGTTCAATCAGCTGCCGACTCGTAGTCAGACTACGCATATGATGATGTTATAAAAGTATTATGAATAGTTTTATTGTAATTTGATCAACAAACCTGTGATCCAGATTTCTGTCATTTGTTTGTTTATTGGTTTATTATATCACTGGTTATTTTGTGAGTACTTGTGCTGTGCCTCAGTACACAAAAGAAGGGGAAGGTGAGCCCTGCTCTTGGAGAATGTCCTGGAAACATCTTAGAGATACAGCAGCTAAAGCTCAGCAAGGCCAAGAGACTGGCGACTGGCCAAATGCTGGCTGACCTGGACTCCAGGTAAGGTCCTCGATTCCCATCACAGCCCCCTTTGCACTCGTCATGCTGCCCTCCCCACCCCCACGCCCGCATTCAGGAAGTGACTGCTCCTCCTGGATTTCTTAAACCTTGTCTGGATGGCTGGCCAGCTTAGGCTGAAGATGCAACGTGAGGGAACATGCTGTTTTCTACATGATTTGGAGGAGACAAGCAGAGCCACCTGAGTTGGGTGAAACCCTGTGCTTAAAGCAGCTTCCCCACAACACTTCCGGGTCACAGAGAGTATCTGGCCTTTCCCCCCCAGCCCCCTCTGGTTTACATTACAAAATGCTTCTTTCCACGGGCCTCATGCTCAGTAAGACCTCACGGTTTCCCTGGGATGTGGGCCAATTGGATTACTTCTTTTTTCCTTGCTTGGAAGCTGCTATGCAATAACCCTTTTAACCTCTACGAAGCCAGGAGAATTTGACAGCAAAAGCAATATCAGTACTTGAGAACATTTCCCCCTTTTTAGATTTTGAGGATTTATTACATATTTACAAAGAAGAACACAAAACTTTGTCTCTAAACATTGGTGTTTTCCTGATCAGCTCAGAGCTCTGAACGGCTCCTTTCCCATCCTGCCAGAAACTAGAGACTCCTTAGGAAGACGGCCTGTGACTGGCAACATCTCAGACACTTTCCGGCTTGGCCTTCCCATTCCTCAGCCTCGTGTTTTGATCTTTAATATGCTTAGTGATCTCTGACTTTTTAAATTGGTTTTTATACCTCTTCTCAGCCACTGTTGATTAATGCTTTGATAAGATGATCCACATGGTTTAATTTCTTCTGGGGCCTTGAAACCAGTCTTAAAACATCCTCGGTCCCACTATCTTTGGCCTTTCCATGAGTTTCCCCACCACCACACTTGAGCCAGGCCCACAGCCCCCAGCTTAAGTCAGCTCAGTAAGTTCTAAGAGGAGAGTTTAGATAGGCACACAGGAGGAATAAAACCTCTGTCAGGCTAATAGATTTACTGTGAAGTTCTGTTTTTTCCTTTGATAGACTAAACATTTTAGTTAGTTATTTTTCATGAACGTGGTAGAGGTTGCCTAAGTATTCACAAATGTATTTCTCCTTATTCTTGAACCCACAACTAGATGACATTTCCCAGCCTTACATGCTTTTACATATGACCATGTGTGACTTACCTCTAGCCAACGAAAATCAGAGCATACCTGATTAGACCTGTATTATAAGAGAAGCAGTCCCCCAGTCTCCCTCCTTTATCCGTTGGTGCTTAGAACGTCAGAATCCTAGGAGTTAGTAGACAAATTAAATAGGTCCCTGAATAACCATTGGAAAACCACCATTGAATACTTCTTGGAATTTATGGGACTGAAAAATAAGCACTAAAATGTCAAGCTACTAGGGTATGGCGTTTATTTGATTCAAACACATATGCTACCCTCAACTATTATAGAAATCAATAACTTGGTATTGTCTTCATTGTTGGTTTTCGGTGACATGTAAAGAGATAAGTTAGGCCAGAAGAGTAAAGAACGTTGTTTTGCTGTGGCAAAATATTTGATAAACTGTGGCCTTCAGGTTATGAAGGCAGCCTGCCTGATTCCTATTGTTCTAGAGGTCATAGTTGGAAGAATTCAGAATCACTGCATGTCAGATTTTATTGATCTGAGTCAGCACAGTGTTACAAGAAAGAGAGGAGTTCAGGCAAGAACAGACGTATTTTCAAACGGATGGCCATGCAATTGAGAAAATCCAAAAATGCAGGGTTCTACAATATTGGAAAAGCAAGCTGGTGCCAGGTCTCAAATAGTAACACATAAGCTCAAAAGAGATTTTTAGTGACTAAACCCCAGTAAGGATTCTCAGTGGAATTAAATAGCTCAAATCTGAGACAGCCATTCATGAATGGTGTGGCCTTTCCAAGTGCTATTTCACATGGCTTCCAGGTCATCACCATTGAGTTGAGAAGAACAGGAAGATGTTGAAAAGACCAAAAAAAAGTAGAGTTATGTCCAAGAAAGGGCTTTGACTATGGTTATAGGGACATGGAGCCATTTAGAAGAAAATGAATTGGAAGTCGACCAACTTTTGGGGAGAAATGAAATGTTAAAGAATTCACAGGTGGAGACTGAAAATGCCCTTGGCTGTTCCAGCTTTAAATAAATCCTGGGTGTCCAACCCGCACCAGCAGAAAAGAGGCTCTGAAATCTGACGAACATCTAAGGACAGCATGCTCCCCACTATTCACTTCCGGTGGAACCAGGGAGGATAACAGACAAGGAAGACCCTCCCTGGAGAGGCAGAGCCACAGGAGCTTTAGGTTTTAAAATAGAAGAAGTTCCTGTCTAGAGAACAGAGAGGCCCCTATTCAGGAAGATTCACAATTGCTGAGAATCAGGCCTCTCGCATCTTCACCTTTTCCAATAAGAGAATGGCTTCATCCTGCCTCTTCCCCACCATTGTGCCTATGTGTGTTGAAAGTGGATAGTAGACGTTTTGACTTCTTTAGATTATAGTCTCTGCATTACAAGATGCTACCACCAGATCTGATGGATAGAATTACTAATCACCCAGAAACGCTGGACTTTGAGCTGGGTGCAGTGACTGGATATGGCTTTAGTTTATCTCAAAGGGGGACTGAATTTGTTCCTTGTATAAAAAGAAGATGAAATGGATAATTGGTGACAGGTTCTTCCTCCTTTGCTATCTAGTTAGTTAATAAACCTCACTTCCCAGCCTTCCTTACAGATGTGTCATGTGATTGATTAAATTCTAGCCAATGTTACTACTTCCGGGACTGAACCACAAAAACCTAAATACTTTTATTATTATTATAATTTCTTTTTTTTTTTAGCTGAGCCATCCTGCCACCTGTTGGCAGCTCAATGGCAACTCAGCTCAGGCTGGCATCGAACCGCCGTTGCTCAGAGCTCAGCTCACACTCTTGAGCGAGCTCTTAACCAACTGAGCCACTCGGCCGGTCCTAAATACTTTTAAACATGAACGAATCTCTCCATTTCCCATAATCCTGTGGCAATATGTGTATATCTGTATCTAACTTCTCTCTCTTCCCTAAACTGTTAGTGTAATAAATTCATAGATAATGGAAATAAGGGTGTAACAGAAGGCATGCTATCACAAATTTAGGAGGCCAGAAAAAGAACTAAGACTATTTATGTCTAATCTAACAAAAGGAAGAAGAGAAGTTAGCTGAGCATCAGGGTCACCGGCAAGATGTTATCCAGGCAAATGAGATAGCGTTGGGGAGGCCGAGGGGCACAAACAGTCCCTAGCATGACTCCCCCACAGTATGCCCTCAGTCCTGGTCATCTCAGTGTCCTAAAATGCTTCTTCCAGCATCTCCACCTGCCTCTGTTTCCCTGTGTCTGTCCAGCCTCTGGAGCCTGTCCTGCCCAAGTGCAGGGGCCGGAAGTGCCAAGGGACTGATGCCCTTCCCTCCCGAGGGTCTGGTGTATGGACAGCCCAGATCTCTCGCCTCTGAGGTGGGGTCACTGTCACACTCTGTTCTTCACTGGATCCCAGAGCTCCAAAGTCAAGTTAAGCTTCTACAAACAACAGTGGTGCCAGGCTTGATGATCTAGCTGCTATTGGCTGCCTTTCCTTCCCTCTCTCATTTCCCCATCGTCCCATTGGTGTTTCCTGAGCTCAGCTCCCAATTGAAATACATGCACGTGAATCCTTGCCTCAGGATCTGTGTTTGGGAGAATCCAAACTCTTACTCCATGCCATAATTAAGAAACTAAAAGAAGTTCAGATTAATTGAAACATAGAATATAAGGAAGAGAAATTATGAGAATGCAGAAGGAAAGGTAGCAACCAGTTTGCGCAAACCTTAAGTGCTCTTTCTGAAAGGTATTTAAATGCCGTTAAATGGTTTACTAAACAAGTTATCTAACTATTTAAATATTAGATTTGTGTTTAGAAAAAGCATGACTCTGGAAGCAAGAGAAAAATGGATTGGTTTAGGGAGAAGTGGGAGAAAGGAGATAAATGTGGAGGTTTTCAAAGTAACCAAGGTTAAAATTCTTAATAATAATAGCTTGAACTTTGATAATGGAAAAGTGAATGGGTAGGTAAAGGGCCTTTTGAGAGTTTTAGGGTGAGGTACATTCAAATGAGACTGATCACACTGGCAGCTTTGATGGAATGTAAAGGAAAGAGAGTTCAAACAGAAAATGCCTTGGAGGCTGCTTTGAGAAACTGGATGGAAAGTGACAGCATTTTCTGAAGTAGGAAGCATAAAGGAGAAGCAGGTTACTCAAAACTAACCAAAAGGAAGTAAAAAGCACTCTGTTTGGAGTATGATGAATTTGAGGCACCAATCAGATATATAAATAGCTATCTCTGGTAATCAATACAATTTATGGGTCGGAAATTCAGGGAAATGATCAGAGCCTTGGAGCTATGGATTTGAGAATCATTTAAATGTGGGTGTTAATAGAAACCGCAAAAATCATGGTATCCCATGAGCATTGTTTAGAGTTGGTTCTCACCTGGATAGTACTAGCACCTGGAAGACAATTCAAAAATAATTAGAGTGGGTGTTTTTTTTTTCCCCCCTTCCTCTTGTCACAGTGATTACAACAGAACTTTGGATTGTATTTAGAAGGCAAAGATCAAATATGTCTTGCTAGAATGATGTCTTGCTAGATGGTAATGTAGGTGAAATATCTATTTGTAATTATCTGAGCCTAAGACCTAATTCATTTTTTTCATATGAATACAAAATCTATTTTGTAAATTTTTATATGTATTGTATTTTCCAGAAATGAAACTATGCATTAGGGAATGTTTTATAGTTTTCTTTGGATGTGTACTAAGAGTTAGTCACTATTAATGTAGTATCATATCATAATTGGCAGTGCTGGTTGTGATATTTCAGTTACCAATGTATACATCTATACCAATTTGAAATTGTAGCTGTTGCAAGCATAAATAGGATAAATACTTTTAATAGGCTTAGAAGTAGTGAAAGTTCTTTCATATTATCACACAGACACACTCGTGTGGCAGGATGATAGAAGACCTATGTTGGGAAATTCTTACATTGACTTCTTTTCTATCTGAGTTTCTGATTGTATTTCATGCCAATATGATGCTCTGTACGGGAGTTTCCCCCATGATTCTCTGCCCCTCTGCCTCACGGAGTCTTTTCCCGCCCCAGTCCAATCACCCTCTGTCTATGGAACGATGCTGTCTCCAGGCCTTTCTGAGTCCTGGCAACTGAAATTTGAGATAAGCCATACATTTTCTGTGATATTTTGTCACTTCATTCCATGTGGTAGCTAACACAGGAAATTATTTCATCGCTAAGTATCAAATTTCCTCATTTTATCTTATTAGATTGTGTGTAATTTATATTGGTATGTTATCTCTACTGAGATTAAAGATATTTTCCCTTTTATCCTTATTATTGACAAATTAGTCTGGTTTCTATTTATTTATCTTAACTTTGTTTTTAATCTAGTGTCCAGCCATACGTCTACTTTTGCATTTCCTATACTTTTTTTTATTTTTCATTTTTAGCTGCTCTCATTTATTTTTGTTGTTTCTTATTCTTGGGGACTTTGAGAAGTATTTCTCAATTCATGGTTTGTATAACTGGTTTAGGATACGTGGGAAAAGTAGGGTGTTACTATTTCAGATATATATTTAATGCTTTCACTTTTACTTTGGGGAGGTAGGAAGTGTTTTCATTGGCAGATGAGGAAACCTAGGAGCAAAATGATACCATGAATCTGCTTCACCTTTTGCAAACTGAGACACGTAGCAGTCTCTTTTTTGTTAAACAGATTCGCCAGGACTAATCATGATGAATAGTGATAAGCCGAATATGCAATTGGCTATTCCTGTCTTCTCATCATCTTAATGTTATTAAATTCAAACATTTGCATTGTTGCCACACAGACTCTATCATCTGAATGTACTTTTTCACATATGTCACTTGATTTTTTTTTCAGAATCGTAACTGGTCAAGCTACATTTATCTTGTGTTGCAATGAATATACCGAGAGTGCCAAAAAAGTGTATACAAATGACTTGTATTCATCTTTTCTTATCAGTCTATATTGAGCACTACAATTTTAATGCAGTTTTTTTCCCTTCTTAAAATGGGTATACTTTTTTTGACACCCTTTGTATTTATAAATACAAAGTTTTTGTTTTGTTTTGTTTTTGTTTTTGTTTTTAATATAGACATTAAGAAATAAAGTTCCTTTTCAGTGATGTAGATATATTGTAAAATTGGATTCTCTTGGCAATTTTCAGGAGGGCATAGTTACATAATTGCATCTTCATTTTTCTGGAAGTCTTGTTATTGTCTGAACAAGTGATTAATGACAACCCTAAAATAGACTGCAAATAAAAATATTATCACAGTGGAATTGAGTTTTATTGGTCACTGTTCAAAACGATAATTGTATTCTGCTGGATCGTATGTCATATTCAAAATGTAATTTCCTATGAAAGCTAATTTCTCTGCTGTCTTTTGGGCACTGGGTCTCTCCACTTTAAATCTCATAGGGACACTATGATTTCAGAAAGATCTTCCTGATACAAAGGCTGTTCTTTTTTTTAAGTGTTAGAGAAATAAAAGATAACCCAGATCATATGGAGGGAAACAGTCACATGTAAGATAGCACAGATGGCAAATTATATTTTATGTTTATTTGTGAAGTTTTTGTTTTTGATTTTTTCCCAGTTGATGTCTGTTCTTCTCATGTCACAGAATATATGCATCACTTACAGAGAAATCTGCAGTGATTTTGAGAAGCCCTATGACCTCAGGTTATCAAACCAGTACTCCCTCAAGCTCTGACTCTTTATAACTCTGTGACTCGAAAATGATTGTCATACTCTTCCTTCCACTGATCCTTAGAGCAAGTGCTGAGGCAGAATATTCATGTGAACCATTTCGGGAGTTTTTCAGAATTCAAACAGACCATTATTGGCTGAGTTCAAATTTGCACCAAGCTCTTTTTCACTCACCCTAAAAAAAAAAAAAAAATAAGTTTTCTCCACTATACCATGCTGATATGACCTGTGCTCCCACAAACACTGAACCCATGTGTCAATGTGAGCATATCAGGGCAAAAACAAAATCTATCCTGGTAGTAATTTTTCTTATTCTTTTTTTTTGTTATTGTTTTGATTACATGCAAAACACATGAGTGCTGCCTTATGTATTGCTAAAAAATAAAAATAAAAATCTATTGCTAAAAAAAAAAAAACAAAAAAAACAAGAAAAAAAAAACGATTGCTAAAAAAACTGTCTCCAAAATTAGTGGCTTAAAACAACAGTCATTCATGTCCTCGTAGGTTCTGCAGGGCACGGACCTGGGCATGGCCTAGCTGGCCCTCTCTCTGCTTCACGAGCTCTCCCAGGGCTGCAGTCAGGGCCACAGCCATCCAAGGGGCAGGGGGCAGGACCCGCTTCCAAGCCCACTCAGGAGCTGTTGGGCGGATTCAGTTCCTTCGGGGCTCAGAGGCTGGGGGCCTCGATCTGTGCTGGCCGTTGCACAGAGGCCGCTCCATCCCTGGCCCTTGGCCGGCTCCCTCAGAGCCACAGTATGTGAAAAGCCTGGGAGGGGAGTCACCATCTCTTCTAACCACGGTGTGTCCTGTGCCTTCGCCATACTCTTCATCACTCACAGCCCGTCATTGTGTCGGGCCCACACTCAGGCGGAGGTGAATTCACTAGATTCTCAGTAGGAGGTGGGGGTTCTTGGGAGCCATGCCAGAACCTGCGCGCTGCACACGGACTCATTATCCCATCGGTTTTCTTTGTAACTCAAGTCTCATGAACTCTCTCAAGAGCAGCTTGATGGATGGATGCATGTGGAGTTTCGGAGGATTTGTCTATGTATTCATTCAAAATCACATACTGTTTGGCAGACTCGTAGCTACGTGCTCAGAAGCCAAGGACGAAAATCGTGTCCTTGGGGCACGGGGTCTGTATGGGAGGAGACTGATTTATAAGCGAGGTTGTGGAGAGGCTTGTGATGTGGGCGATCTTTCCAAGGCAAAGTATCCTCTTTGGAGTGTTTTCTTATAGTGCATGGCCTGCTGGAAGGCTGGAAGTGACAGCATTTTGCACTTAAAATTTATTTTATTTAGTCAACCAATCAACAGTCAGTCCTTCCTTACGCATAGTGAAATGGGAGCAAATGAGTATAATTACAAAACTGTAATAGAAGTGTGGACCGGGGCACAAAAATAAAAAAAAGGGAGTCATCCACGCTGGAGAGCAGGAAGGAACGGTTTACATGGGAGAGATGGAGTTAGATTTGAGTGTTGAATCAAATCAGTGTCAGTATCCCAAAGGGATGGCTGGGTGTGTAGGTCTGGGGGTACTAACCTTTAACAAGGTAATGAACACATGAAGATGCACAGGCTTAGATCCAGCATGAAATATTATTTCCATATTACATTTGTCAGGATTCAGTGGAAGAAAATAGAATTCATGCCATATCAAGAAAAAAAGGAATTTAATAAAGGTTCTTGCAAAGTTCCTTGAAGGACTCAAGAAGTTGGCTCTAAACAGAGGCATCATCCTAGGACAACTTCTTACATGGGGAAAAGGAATATTCATTACCCTGCCTCTCTGGAAATGCCACACATTGCCGAATCAAAACTTTTCGCTGGTCTCACACCTGTCACAGAGCTGTAGGCAAGCCCTTCCAGCTCTGGAAGGAGAGAACTGGAATGGTGGCAGCCGTGTCTCGGCATCAGTCACATTTCCATTTTGAATGTGTGGTTGGGAGTGCCTGTGGGACACCCTTGTGGAGATGCCCAGCAAGCTCTGGGTAGACAGGTCTGAAGTTCAAGGGCAGTGTACAAGCAAGAGATCCGGTGTAGCTGAAACCAAAAATGTCGCCACACAAAGTGTGAGAACCAACAAAGGCTCCTACCAACTGTCTGAGGCACCACATATTCATTTTAGAAAGCGCCAGATCATTAGAAACCCTAAGTCGCCATGAATCAATTAGCACACCTATTTCAACTTTCGTCTAATATTTGAATTTTTTTTAGCTTCCTGACTAAATTAATGAGTCATTACATTGAACTTCATGTTTCCTAAAGCTACCGGTCCCCATGTCAGACAACTGTGTGAAACTGTGTTCATAGATTCATCCAATATCATTCTCCCCATAACTTTCACCCATTCATTCTTTTTCTATACTTGGGAGCCTCACAGAAAATGTCCCATTTCCTTCAAATACCTATCCAAATTTGTAGGGAGTTTATAATATTGTGAGCCTCCTCTTTGGATCACAGCCATAAGTTAATTTGAATGGTTGGCAAAATTTTCTGTAAAGAATTCTTAGAGGTTTCTCTCCCCTGGTATCCTGTGGGTCCCCAGTGCTTTGAATAGATTCATGAGGCTTGATCATCACCAACCCCTCCCCCACAAGACATCTAACTGACTCCGTCCCTCCCTCTAAGGTGGCTGGCCAGGTGCCACCTTGGTGGATCAGTGCCACAGACGGGTCTTTCTTCCATGACCCTCCAAAAAAAATTCTTGCCACTTTCTCACCTCAATTTTCTCATCTGAAGTGTTTCCTTCCCTGAACAATAGCAGGGAACTTAGAGAAAATGTGATATGACCTCAGGGCCAGATAAACACCAAGAAATAGATCTCAGGATTCCATGTTCAGGATGTAATTTTGAATGTAAAATATGACTAGCAGAGACCAGGCAAGCCAAAGTGCCTGATGCAAACAGTAGGCACAGCAAGAAACAGCAGCTGGAAAGGTCTAGAAAGCAGACCGATTTTACATTACATTTCTTTGAAAGGAATTGTTTGCAAAGGCAATTTTTTAGCATAGTAAAACTAATAATTTTTAATCTATAACGGAATATAGGTACTGTGATAGATCTTTCATTTACTGGTTTTATTTAATACTTAACAGTAAGGTAACTGTTATTCTCTCTTTATCATAGACATGAAAACTGTAGTTCAGAGATGTTAGGTCACATGTGCCTGTATTCATTCATTCATTCATTCATTATATTCATTCAAACAGTGTTCTTTATGATATAGCAGCTAAGAAGCATGGCAGGGTGCATGAAAAAAATTCCGTTTGGTCTGTCCTCTTATCAGTGGGTGAATATGACCAGGTTTAGGTTCCAATAAGAATTCTCAGAATGCTCTAACTTTGTGTTCTATTTTGCTCTATTTTCTGCTGGCCAGAAAATAAGTTCCTCTTGTCATTACATTTATAAACCCTTATCAAACCGTCTCTCCCAGGTCACACCACCCCTGCAAGTCTGGGTGCTCATCTCCTTTCCCTCCCTGTGGCGCTGCCATGGGCATTAGGGCTTTTGTGTCAGGTAAGAATCTAGGAAAGGATGTGCTTCTTTTCAGCAATGTCTGAGCTAAATAACATCCCTCATACCTGGAGTGGGGAGGTATCAGGTGATTAATCTGTTAAAACAATTAGAATACCGCTCAGGAAATTTGAGTTGCATTCTCACTCCTATTGGCAACTTGCTTATTGACTTAAAGAATATGATTATTTAAAGCGATCTGGAGTCCAGAAACCTTGATCCATTTCCTGTCAGTGTTTTTCATTTTCCAGATGAAAGAATTGAGACCCAGAATGATGGAATGATGAGGTACCTTTTCCAAAGTCATAGATCAAATAAATAAAACAAAAACAAAAACAGAACTCAGAATTCTGGAATCTTATACCCAAATTCATTCACCCCCACCCCACACGCCAACCTAGGCACTTTTCTTCCTTTCCATGAGAGGGCGTTCTTCCAGGAGGCTCATTACCCACTGGTAGACATCAGATCCAATGGCTAGAATCTGGTTTGCACTGGCCAAATCTGGGTGGTGCTCTGGGTACTGTATCTTAGAGATCAGGTTCTCAGGAGGAGGTTGCAGTACTTACTCATTTTCCTGTATCCCAGGCTCCCAGCATCTTATTTCTTCTGACCAAATGGGACATTAGACCCCTTGGAAAATTTTTACAAATGCATATTGTATCCATGTGTGCAGCACAGGCCGAGTTTCAAATATGTATATACATTGGCCCGCTCTCTTCTTCCTTTTAGGAAGTTGGAAACAGATGTCTCTGCTAAACTAATAACTGTGCTTCTGTATTTGTGTTTGGAACTCACAGAACTTCTATCCAGCGGGTTAAAGTCAAACTCATACACTTTTCCTGATGAAGTGGGAGAATAACATCTTTGATACATATAAAAAATTATTTTTGTCATTGGAAGGAATTCTTCATTTGCTTTAAAAGTCTTATGAATTGCTACATCTGTACAAGGACTGGAATCTCACTTTGCCCAGTTACTGTAACAAATGTCCCTGCTCTAAATCATGAGGACTTACTGACATATCATCTCATGCTGCTTTCTAACGCCTTACATGCAGCCTGAGTCTTCTCCGCATAGGATGGTGCCAATTTGCTTTGGCACTGATGAACCACAGTTTATTATCTAGGCACTGTCATAGTAGAGAATGCATTTTTGTAGTAAGTAAATATCTTTTTTTAAGTGACTCGTAGTTGTCTATCATATTTTAGGTTCTCAGAAGTAAAAATAAGTAAGAATTGGTTCGAGCCTTCCAGGAGCTCTGATTGTCATGGAAGATACACAGATAGATTCAACCAATGCACACAATGTAATAATGCTCGTGGTGCCACCTGGGGTGCCCTTGTCCCCTCTCCTCCACTCCCATGAGGGAGGCATGGATGACCCTTCCTGACAGATGAAATCCAGGGTCCCCGGGCATCCATAACCTTCCCAGCGCCTGTCCCACAGCAAGTGGCTGGCCAAGGGACCTGGAGCCCAGGTCCCTTGAGTTCTCGTCCAGGACCCATGCACCGTCATCATCAGCCTTTGCAGTGAAGATGGTGTGCTAGAGAGTGAGGTGTGCACCAGGCCTGCGGGGCTGGGGGTGCGATAGAGGGGAAGGGACAGGTAGCTGGCGAAGCTGCCCTGTCTACCTTTATGCTCTTCCGTAGGAGAGGCAGATGAGTGAAGAATATCTGCCATCATCCAACTTGTGTCCCTTAATGAGGACAGCAGCCCACACACTCCCTGGGCCTCTGCTCAGCCTCTCTGCTTATGAGGTTTGCTTCTATTTTTCTTTTTTTTAAAAACAGATTTGACTGTAGCATGTTTTCATCTCATAAAATACTGTTGAAAGCCATTAAAATTGCTATCCGTTTTTCACCTGGCCATTTCACTGGCCACTATGTCTTATGTATGCTAGTACAGGCAGTTTGTTTATGTTTTCATCTCTTGCCCCAGCCTCTGACTTGACTTGCAATAAACTAATTAAATTGGCTTGGCAACCACTGTTCACTGGTAAAGTGTGCTGACACCTTGCTCTTGATATTGGGAGCTGTTTGTGTTTCAATTGTTCAAATTTAAGCTTAGCCCTCCCTGTCTTTAAAATATAAAGGATGGGGCCAGCTGAGTGGCGCTGTGGTTAAGCGCTGGCTTGGGAAGCCAGTGGCCCCGGTTCGGTCCCACATATGACGGCCAGTGACACTGCCCTCAAAAAAAAAAAAAAAAAAAAAAAAAAAAAAAAAAAATATATATATATATATATATATATATATATATATATATAAAGGAGGCCATTCTTTTATTGAGTATATAAAGATGTATTGAGCACTTCCATTTATATCAGACTTCATGTGAGAGGTTAGAGATATAAATATCAGTAGGACTCAGTCTTTGCCCAGGAAGTAATGAGTACTTTAATAGAGGAACACAGATTATGCTATCAGGGCACGGAGAAGGGAGCAAGAAAATATACCTGGCAAACCAGATTCCAGAGGAGATGGTATGTGAGCTAACATTTGGAAGAATAAAAGATGAATTGGAGGGGCCGGCCGAGTGGCGCAGTGGTTTAGCGCTGGCTTGGGAAGCCAGTGGCCCCGGTTCGGGTCCCACATATGAGGGCCAGGGACACTGCCCTCAAAAAAAAAAAAAAAAGATGAATTGGATGGGTAGTAGGGAGAGAATGACTTTCCCAGGTCAAGGAGGTTAGGAAGTACAAAGGCAAAAGGCACAGAAAGCACGGAAGTGCTGGATGTATTAAGAGCCAGACGTGAGGGTGGCCCCACGGATGTGAAGGGGTGCAGGGCAAAGCAGAGTGAGAAGGGCCTGGCCAGGAAGCGGAGGGGCGGACCAAAGACCCAGAGGATTCTGAGGAGGTTGGCCTTCATCCTAAAAGTCAGAGGGTCTTGTCCTGGGGGCCATGTGCTGATGGCGCCAGAAATATCATGTATTTTGCTGATATATATGAGTTTGTTTGGGTGGGGAAAGACAATAGTAGAAAATGGTGATGAGCATTTCAAAGACATTTTTTGACCAAAAATATTTTGAAACTATTTTTGTAGGCAACAATGTACCATTGTAGCTCGGTAAGATGAGGAGAGAATGACCACGTCAGTGCTTTAGAAATTCTTAACAGGCAAGGAAACCATGTGCTCCCATGTAACTAATATGAATAAATGCAATTGTTTTCATGGTGTGCAGAAAAATACTCCGTGATAAGCTAGAATTTAAAGATTTTTGACAAGATATGCAGACGCCTTAAATTTTGGCAACTTTTTTTTTTTTTTCTCAAAAGTGGGTGATCTGGGAAGTCTGGTAAAAGGTATTATTCGAAAACAAAGTCATCTGTTTGAAAAAAACTGGTGGACTCTTGCTTATAAGAGGCATGGCATTTAGGGACAAGGTTTGTCGCAAGTGCTTTGGGGCTATGGGCCATGCCCCTGAATGAAACACTAAAGGGCTGACGCACCCACTGGCATTAGCCGTGGCATTTCCATATTCATAGCTTCTCCATGACTTTTAAACAAATGCCCATATTTTTATCAAGGGCAAAAATACAAAGTCTGCATGCACCCCTGGGAACTTACGCATATGTTTCAACAGAATTTGAATGTTGAACTTCTCTTTCATCTACACTGCATTAATTTGCAAATTCTCCAGAGTTTGGGAAAATAGGGTTCACATGAACAATAATTAAAGTTTTCATCAAGAAATAAACACTAAATATTTTAAATGAATGAATGAAGCAAACTATCCAACAGAGTCCCTGGTATGTAAGAGTTGGCTCAGAGAAAAAGTAATGAATGGCTATATATTTTTCAAATTAGGCATTTAAAACAAAGGATGAGGGGAAGCGGCTATGACCCGGAAATCTCTGGATTACAAAGACCCACTTCAGAGCTCTAGTCACGGTCTACATTAGTTAAGCGAAACTGAGGTCTAGAAGTTTACTATTGCATGTTAGAAGTTAAAGGACAGGCAAATAAATAGACAAGTTGGAATACGGAAAACAATGAATGGGCAAGGGATCTACTTAGAGTTTTCTAACTTCAAGTGCTTCTCTAAGCATGATGTCACGGATACCTCACAACAACCCCATAAGACTATATTATGTTTATCTTCCTTTTAGAAATTAAAAAAAAAATTTAAAAGACTCTAGAATTGGTAAATGACGGTGAGTGGGTGATGAAGCTGGTATTCTGTGTGTTAGTTTAGAAATGCCACTTACTATAACAAAAATCCCCAAATTTCAATGACATCATAATTCATTTCTCCCTCCTGAACAATCAAATATAGGTGTTTCTGGTGATCACAGAGCCTTCATCTTCTTCATTCTGAAATTTAGTTCTTTGCTAGTCTGTGGGGTCCCCTAGCTTGTTTGCAGGGAAGGGGAAGGTGGAGAAAGCTTACCCACCATGCAATATTCCAATACTGAAATTAATCACATAGACTTAGGTAGAGGCAAGAGGGGTTTGCAAACAGAGTTGCAGGCTGGGTATCCACTTCCCAGAAACTACTATGGAAAAGTAGCTCAAATTTCTTCTGGACAATTAGCCAACTCTGTCAGAGATTCCATACGAGTTTAGTTATATACTGAGTGGTTCCTGACCCTGTCAGATCCAAATGTCCCTGTTTTATAACAAATACTTGAATGTTTTCTCTACCATCTGGAAATAAATGCAAAAATTACGTAACCTCCTTACACACAAATTTTCAAAAAGAAAATAGAATATTTTCATGTAACATAACAGAGAAATAGAAGAAAAGTCTAATAAGATGATATATGTTTCAAGACATAAATACTTAAAAATAACTACCCTAAAATACCTAGTGTATTTGTTAGTTGCCTCTTTAGCACAGTAGGCAGTGCGTCAGTCTCATAATGTATTAGTTACTTGTGCATATATGTGTAGGATCTCTGCAAAGGTGAGTGCTACCAACACAAATGAACTTCTGTGTTTGTATTAGACATTAAAATTTTATTAGGAGAGATGTTTTTGGTTACGTGATTCTCCAATATAGTGAACAAGTCTTACTAAACTTTCAAAGAAAAGAATTTACAACTTCCCTCAATATATACAACAAATGCATTTATATATTATGATTAACATCATGAAAAGCTACTTTGTACTTATATGTAAAATTAAGTTGAGTTTTATGCACAGATAACTATGAGTAGGTTTTGGATTTTTTAAAATTTATTTATTTTTCCCTGCATAGGTATCCACTTTCAGAGATAGTCAAGGAGCAGTCCTTGTTCAGGACAGTCCTTCACACTGCAGGACATCTGGCAACCCTGTTTGGTCCACTAAAGTTAAATGCAGTCCTCTCGATTATTGTGACAACAGAAGCATCCCCCAAAATTTACTAAATGCCATCCAGGGGCTGATACTTCCCTATGAAAAACCATTCCAATAAATCATGTTGCCTCCTTGAGTTTAAGTTTTTAAATGGACTCTTTAAAGTTTAGAATAGTTTTAGAAGTACAGAAAAATTAAAAAAGACAGTACACAAAGTTCCCATATACCCACACCCAGCTTTCTCCATTGCTAATATCATGTATTCATATGGTACATTTGTCACAAGTATGGACAAAAATTGATATTTTGTTATTTACTCAAGTCCAAATGTATTGTTTTTACCTAATGATTTTTCTTTTTTTTTTTTTAATTTTCTAAGACCCCATCCAAGATATCACACTACATTTAGTTGTCATGTCTCCTTAGGCATCTCTTGGCTATGACAGTCCCTCAGACTTTCCTTACTTTTTATAATCTTGACAGTTTGGAGGAGGACTAGTCAGGTGTTTAGTAAAACATGTCTCCATTAGGATTTGTCTGATGCTTTTTCTTATTCTGGGATTTGGGGAGGAAAACCACAGAGACAAAGCCTCATTTTCTTTGCATCCTGTCAAGAGTCCTTTCAACCAACATAACCTTAGCATAACCTTAGCACTGTTGACGTTGACCTTGATCATCCAGCGGAGGTCGCGCGTGGGTTAGGTTTCTCGCTTCAGATTGTCCTTCTCTTCTGTACGGCGACCTGCAGGGAAGTCACTGCACGCAGCCCACACTTACGGAGCGGGAGGTGCGCCCACCTCCTTGAGGGTTGGCAGTGTTATTTGAAGATTTTCCCACATGGGAAGTTTGTCTCTTCATGATTTTTGAATTTAGTCAATCACTTATTTATATGTATTTATATGAATATATGTGGATTTATACATTTATGTATCCATGAGAACATACTGATGTAAATATATTTAAAATTAAAAATAATTCAAATACAAATAATAAATATAAATAATGTTCAAAACAAATTAAGTTGAAATCAGGGAGGAGAGACACTTTGATTTATAATCCAACACTACTTTATTTATTTTGTTTCTCAAATTGCTCTATCTTTGGCCATTGGGTCTCCTTCAGCTGTTTTTCACATCTCTGTGACGTACTAACTATATGTCGCTGTTGTTTTCTTCTCCCTCCTCCTCCTCCCCCAGTGAGCACTTCCTTACTTGCTAACATTACAGGATGCTCCAGACTCATTCAATTTTAGCATTTTATATATATATATATATATATATATATATATATATATATATATATATGCTATATACCAGGAGTGCCAAAAAAATGTATATACATTTTCATCATTCGTTGTATTACAATTTTCATACAGTTTTTCCCTTTCTTAAAATGTATATACAGGGCCGGCCGAGTGGCGCGGCCGAGTGGCTTGGGAAGCCAGCAGCCCCGGTTCGGGTCCCACATATGAGGGCCAGTGACACTGCCCTCAAAAAAAAATAAAAATGTGTATACATTTTTTTGGCACCATATATGTATATATTAATATTTATAATTGTTAGCCTTTACTCCCATGGGAAACAGCTCTGTCAGCTAGAATGCAGTGCTTTTATGATATATGGTGTCTTTTGCCTTTAAGCCTAACAGACACCACTCATTTCCAAAGTACTAGGTCCACGACTTCCGCCCAACCCCTTCGGTAAGGTTATTTCATATATTTGTAATACAGTTGGGTGATTTTTGTCAAAGTTTCCATTCCATTCCTGCCTCCTTCATTCTCGTAAATATTTGCAAATTTGTAAACATTCAAGTTCACTCTTTGAGGTATAAATTTCAATTGGTTTTCATGAATGCGTGGTGTCATTTTTCCACCATTAGCATATCAGACAGAATAGTTTCACTGTCGTAAGAAATTCCCCTGTGCTTCACCCATCCACCCTTGGAAACCGCTGGTCTTTTTACTGTCTCTATCATTTTCCTTTTCCGAATTGTCACATAAATGGAATCATACACTAAGTAGCTTTTTCAGATTGGCTCCCTTACTTAGCAGTATGCATTTAAGACTCACTTATGTCTTTAATAGTTTATTCCTCTTTGTAACTGAACAGGATTCTGTGCACGGGTGAATCACTGTTTGTTTATCCATTCTGCTAATGAAGGATGCCTCGGTTGTTTCTAGGTTTTTATGATTATCAATGAAACTGCTATAAACAATCATGTGCAGGTTTCTGTGTCAATGTAACTTTTCAAATGAGTTGAGTAAGAGTGCAGTCACGTTGTTGTATGGTAAGGTGATGTTTAGCTTTCGTGAGTCTATGGCACACTGTCTTCTGAAGTGGCTGTGTCACTTTGCAGTCCCACTAGCAATGAATGAACTATACAGTCATGATAGTACTCTGTAGTCAGTGTCTCTCGATTGAGTTATAATGGCAGTTGAGTGGAGGAATTCTTTGTTTTTCAAGACTGTCTTGCATGTTGTAAGTGGTATAGCATTCTTGAGCTCCTGATGCTATTGTAAATACCAGTAATATATCCAATCATTGTTACAGCTAAAAAGCACACTCATGCAGCTCTAATGTGCTCAAGCAGAGGGGAATGTACCAGCCCATGCTAACAATTACTGGTCTCTATGAAAAGTTTGCAATAAACTCTAAAATCTTATAATAAAAATTATAAAGGACACACAATTTCCCCACCAATGTAAACAAAACAAAAAGTGGGTAAATTATATTAAAAGCTAGAAAGAAATATACCAACACGTCAAGGATAATATCTCTCATTGGAACTATGAGTGCTTTTTACCTTTATTTCGTCACTTTTTAATCTTTCTCATCATTAGTGTATAGTGCTCTTCTAAGATTAAAATATTATTCAAAAGTATTCTAATAATGAAATAATGAATAAGTAAGTTTATTATATTGGGCAAATTGTGAACAGCTTTTTCTAGGAGAGATACATTTATGTTTCTTACATATATTTCCATTCTTTCCTGAATTCAGGCCAATGTGCTTCTCACATACTCCTTATGATGGAAAATGGTGACAAGACAAAAATGAGACAAGAAAAATGACAGAAAACAGCCAGAAGGCTTTTTCCCTCCCCTCTGTTCTGTGTATATTTCCAAATGGATTTTGTAAGGATAACAGACCATCTCAACCGATTGCATCTTTCCTTCTCCAATTGTTTTGGAGTCCCCAATTGCAATTTACATCAGTTTACTATTTAAGATATAGATTTTTTCATGTTGTATTTCAGAGAGAGAAAAAAAGAGCAAAGCTAACACTATAATGCATGTTGAGAGGAAAAGATTTAAACTGGTTTAGTGTTTTCTTCTACAACAGGCAATTTTAGCATAAGACATTTTGCCTGGCAACCGTTACCAGTGGATTCTGAACGTTAGGGGAGATTTCATAGACTATTATGTCTTAGCTATTTTCTGCTCACTGATGAAAACTAGCTGGATGCATTTACAAGGGCAAGCTGATGTCTATGGGTGCTGCTAAGAACATTTTCAGCTGAGCCTGGAGTAAGAATGGGCTTTCGGGCCAGGCAAGTCTAGGTTACACACCCTTCTCTGCTTCTTTCTGGCTCTGTGGCCTCAGACTCATGCTCTCTGAGCCTCGAAATCCTCATCTGAAAATAAGAATCCTAACTGGATTCTTGAGAAAATTAAATACAAAAAAAGACCCCTTGCTTCCTTGTAGACAGTAACTTTCTCTTGTTAATTTAGTATTTCCAGGACCTGGAATTGAGAGAGGGAATGTATTTCAGTCAGCATCGAAGCAATGTTTGAGCTGCTTTAACAATTGGCTTGTGTTAGGAATTGAATGTTTCCTTACTTAAAGGGGGAAAATAAGCTATTCCATGCATTTTGCATGTGTAGCTATCCTAATCACCCTAAAACTTGGTGGTTTATAACAATAATGAGTTTATTCTTTCTTAGGATTCTGTGGGCTGGCTGGGCAGTGCTGCTGGCTTTGCCTGGGCTTTGTCATGAGTCTGTATTGAGACGGTGTAGCTGGGACAGAAATATTCCAAATGGTCTCATTTACAGGTCTGGCATCGCATGCTGGCTGTTACCCTGAGCCCATTGTTCTCTCCACATGGCCTCTCATCCTACAGCAGACTAGACTGAGCTTGCTCACCGGAAGGCAAGGGCATTCCAAGATGCAAGTTCAGAAACTACAAGAATTTACACAACATCACTCTCACCACATTTTGTTGCCAGAACAAGTCAGCAGGTAGCCCAGGTAGCCAGGAGGGAGGAAATAGATGCCATCCCTTGATGGATGGAGCTGCAAATACTGTAGCCACATTTTTCTTTCAATCTACCACAACATGTTTCAGGATGTTTAATAATGATCACAAGTGCATTGTGAGGTGGACATTATTATTCATCTCAATTAAATATGAGCTAACAAATTTAGAAAGACGTAATGTATCATGCATGGTTCAATGTGAGGATTCCAGAATCCAACTGCCTTGTTTAAAATTCAAATTCCCTCCACTGTCACTCAAATTAATTGTATGACTTTGGGTAAGCCACTCAATTTATTAGTTTCCTATCATTATTCTAACAAGTTACCCACAACTCAGTAGCTTAAAACAACACACATTTATCTTCTTATAGTCCTGGAAGTTAGAAGTTCAGAATCAGCCTTACTGGGCTAAAATCAGGGTGTCAGCAGGGCTGTATGACCTCAGGGAGGGAAACGCCCTCCCTGCCTTTTCCAGCGTCCAGAGGCTGCCTGCATCCCTGAGTTCACAGTCCCATGTCACTCTGGCCTCTACTTCCATCATCACACATCTCTCTGACTGTCCCTCCTGCCTCCTTATAAGGATCCTTGTGATTAGATTGAACTCACCCAGATAGTGTAAAACAGTCTCCCCATCTCAAGATCCTTAATTTAATCACATCCACAAAGTTCCTTTAGCCATGTATGAAAACACAATCACAAGGTCCAGGGATTAGGACCTGGACACCTTTTTTTGGGGTAGGAGGGAGTGCATTATTCACCCTGAAAGTAGAACCCCATGCCTCGGTTTTCTCACCTGTTAATGGGGGTAATAATAATTGTCTCATAACTTTTGCATGAAGATTCCAGGAGCTAAGTATCTCTGGTGTTTACACTAGTGCGTGCCACTGAGTGAGCTCCTATGAGTTGTAGATATTACTGCTGTCATTGTGATTACAATGCCACTCAGCTTACTAAATGGAGAGGAGGCATCCAGTCTCAGCCTCCTTCCTGGATGCACATGAATTCTAATGAATCACTCATTTTTTTATTCATAATTTTGATATATTCTAAGTCACCAATTGATTTATGCACAGTAGACACATCAACTCTCAAGAAACTGTTTGGTAGGGAAGCTGGTAGAAATAGTTCAAATGTAGAAAGGGGACTCAAAATGAACTTTGAAAAAAAATGTACACTATGAAAAGAAAGCATGTCATACTTCACAAAACATTGAGGGCTTACTGGGCATCACCGCGTGAGTGTTTTCTCATGTGATCTCTTATTTATTGCTCTAGAGTCCTACCTTCTCGGCAATATCCCCATCCAGGTACACATGATTATTTTTATCTTACAGTGAGAAAAGCAGATCTCAGAGTGGCTCGGGACACGAGACCCCGAAGTGTCTCAGGTCATCTCCTGAAAACCCTGCTCCTGTCTAACCCTGTTAGGCCGCCCTGAACAGGATCTTTATTAAACGTCCTTACATGCATATTGCTGTTTCCATCTTTCACTTCCCTTCTCTTTTAGTGAAGAGACGCTGTTGGGCTTTTCTTCCCTAATTTTTTTCCAAATAAATGAAATAGAAAAGTAGAAATCTAGTCCAGTCAGGATGGGAATCTTTAAGCACAAACCCTTCCAGGCCCAACCTGGAGGCAGCCGGAGAAGGCGTTCCTATAAAAGCTCTGAAAATACTTAGGCGAGTCTTAAAAGTTAAACAAGGCACTTAGGCCAAGCCACTTAATTACATTTCAGAAAATAGAGTATAACGAAAGGGTTTATTGGTGGGCCCAGGAGGGTCGGGGTGAACAGAAACATTCTCCCCGGTGGACAATCCGAGTCTGGGTGGTCCGCACACACGCAGACACTGAACTCGCCACGTCAGCGTTTGGGGGCCAGTGCTGCGACTTACAAGATCTTTGGGGTTTGCAAGGTGAAGGAAGGAAAGTGAAGAGTAAATCCGGGTGACATTGGGAGACTGGCTGGCAAAGATAAATAGTGGGAAGAATCCATATACAAATTAGTTATTTGTAAATGTTATCAAAAAGCAAAAGAGATGGAAATTCAGGAAAAGCAGCAGCTGGCTATATAAGGTGTTTAATAATTTAAATTATACAGTGAGGCTGAGAGGCATTATCCCCATTTTACAGATGAGGAAGTTGAGTTTCTGAGAGGATAATTAACTTTACCAAGGTCACAAAGCAGGTATGTGGCAGGAAAGGAATAGAATCTAGGGTTGTTGTTTTTTACCCTGAATCCAGTATAATTCCAAAGGTGTCAAATGTAGGTTTGCCTCCCAAATGTTCACCTGTCTTTCTTGCCATCATCACATCTGCAGGTACTGTGGCTTCAAGATCTTAGCAGAAAACAGGCTTAAGGGAGTAAGCACAATGTTTAATGAAGGGTTTATTTATAGAGATGTGAGAGGGCTTAAGAGAACCCATGAGGCACAACCACAGTCTTCATCCTAGCTAGATGGGCATGGCCTCTGGGCCTGGAAGTACAAGAGAAGACAGCCAAGTTACAGAGCCCTGGAGAGGTGGGGCCATGGGGGAGGGGCTGCCCAGCAGAGGCTGTGTGTTGGTGGAGGTCCTGACTGGACCTGGCCGGGACAGGAGATGTGAGGAGGAAGTCTCCTACCTCCCTTCTCAGGCCTCAGGTGTCCTGCTAGGGTCTCTGATTGGCTTCACCCAACCTAAAGTCAGAAGTCACAGGACTTGATGCAGAATGTCAGCTGGTCTCCTGGAGCACAATGGAAAGGAGAGTCGATAGAGAACACCCAACTCATATGCTTCTCACTGCAACTGTTGGTGGCCCCCATCTAAGAGAATGAGTCCGGTTCCATTTCGCCCAGTCTCTGACTGTCCACTGTGACCTCAGCCCTGCTTTTGTAGCTGCTTAAAGGAGCAGCTCATTAGGTATGCGCGAGGACCACTCTGGTGTCTACCCCATCTGCTGAAAATGACAAACTAAGGCTGAATCAGTGCTAAGCCACTTTTCTGGGAGAAGCGGCCAAAGTTCTCTGGGAAGTGTGATAATAGCTGTTCTCTGGAACGGGAGAAGTTTATGGCTGAGTTTTCTAAGTGTGGAAGGTAACAGGGTTAGAGGAGAGAGCACAGTTCCCGGAGCCCTTTTGCCTGGGGATCCCACTGAGGGAGAACAATCCTGACGTGCTACTCTTCCTATGCATCACTTGACAATGGGGTGACCTTGCCTGAGAGACGATGAAGAAAAGGCTGGGAGGAAAACACCTCAGAGGTAGAAATTCAATCAAGGAGGAAGACTGATTAAAGAATACTATGTGGGGAATTGAAGTACAGGATGATTCATGCAAAACCTCTAGAAATTCAGGGTTCAGCAGTTGGTGCAATGTTTTTATTGGACATTTCAGAAAGGAAGTATGGGCCCTTGGGTCACACTGCAATATTTAGGTTTCCCTTGGCCTTCTTCACGTGACCTTCTTTGATTGGATAAGTTGCACATTCCACAACATATTGTATGTATCTCAGTCGCAGTATTTCCTTTTCTCCCAGTGTTATCATATGACACCATGCACTTCACCCTGTCCTCTTAGTTCCTACGTGAGGGATCTCTCTTCTTTGCAACCCTGGTCATGGCGCATGTCAAGACTCACCTAGCATCTGGATACATCTAGTTTCCCAAACGTACCAGCTTAGCACTTCATTTAATTTAACACCTCTGTTCCCTCAGTTTAGAAAGGCTTTAATTTATTTCAGGCTCTGTTTCTCTCAGGATTCTATAATGGCCACAGTTTGCCACGAATATCAGAAACTTGGGCTCTTGCATTAACAGATTCTGGGAGCGTTATAACCTCCTTAGCTTGGCCACACTGCTCATAAGAAGCATCGCTGCACATCAAGCCAAGATGTCTTCCTCTCAGTCCAATGCTCTCTGCATCTCTAAATTCTATTTTAAAGTTCTTTTAAAGTTCTTTAGAATTCTGGGCCTGTACTTTCAAGATTCATTTCAAAATTAACTTACTGGTACCCTTAAACCTGTATAGGAAATCACAAGATTCTTTCCAGATGGAATATCTAAAAATTCCATTTCATTTATGCTTCTTCATATACGAATGTATAGCGGGAATGCTATTTCAGCTACTCAAATATTTTCTTAATGCTCTGTTTTATTTTAGTTGTTTTGTTTGCTTGATTGCTTGCTCAGGAAACCTAATTTTTGCAGCTGTGGATAATCTGTCATTCTATTCAAGTTCAAGGGAAATCTAAGAATGTCCTGGGAGGATGGTCTTTGAACATTAACATCCTAGAAAAATAGAATAAGTGTTATACATTTTGTTACAGCTGTTTGCACACAAGCAATATAAACATTAATAAATGTGAATTTTAAAATTTGATTCATTCAGTAACTTGATTTAAACACCATCTTTTCAGGAATGGAGTAATAAATTTTAAATATAGAAATAGTTATAGTTTTGTAATAAACATGGTCTAGATATCAATTTTACAATAAAGCCAAGTTATCTGTGTAATTAAGAAAAAGATATTTGCACCAATATTTTGCATATTCTGGGGCAACAATTAATCAATATGGTGAAACAGCCATTTAAAGAAATTTGAAACCAAATATTTGAGTTTTTTTGTTAATTCAAGTCAAATTGTTAATCTAGAAGCAGAACTAAATGTCTAAAGTAAAGTAAACCATGTTCTATGGATTCTACACTTGAAGTACAACAGATCATGTGATATGATAATCATCTTCAAATACCTGAAGGGATATCAGCTGGACTAGAGCGAGGCATATTTGCTTCATCTCTAAAAGTCAGAGGTCAGGCTAAACAAGGGAAGGTCATAGGCCATCAGGTTTTAGGTCCATGTAATGAAGAACAATCTAAGGGAATTGTAAGAAGCAGAATTTATTGCCTCTGGAAGTGATGAGTTCCTTATTATAAGAGGTATTAGAAAAATACAGATTTATCTCTTTCCATCATTTACACAATTTTAGTGTTGGAGACAGGGATTGAGCTGCCTGAAAAACAAGAATCTATTGATCTCTGTGCATTTTCTTCCTCTCTGTGCTCTAATTATGTGATTAAACTGTTGTGTATTAACGAGCAAAGGGCTTTTCAGAAAGAAAAAAAATCTCTCTGAATCCAGAGGAAACCACTTCAGCTATACTGGGAGTGGGAGGGAAACAGCCGCAATGACCTCATTGTTATCCTTCTAGGAAAGATGAGTCATGCAGTCTGCTCACATTCAGGGAAGCTGGACATCAAGGATGCTTTCTTCCCCCTTAATAGGGACCAGAATCTCAAGTTTCTTTTAAAATAAAAGAGAGAAAAGCACTTAGAAATTGGCCTAATTCAAGAAAGCTTCACTAAAATGTTCTGTAGAATATTAGTATAAATAAATCTGTTTCAACTTGAAATTAATTAAATCGAGGGCATGGGGGGCAGGGAGGAGGGGAGGAGGAGTGGTAAAAACCACCCAAACTCACTAGCTCTCCCATTTCTAGCTCCTGCCAAAATTCAGTTTTAATGTCCCTTTGATTTATTTGCAAGGACAAAGCATGAGTTCAGAGAGGTGAAGAGTTAAAAAGGATAAGAATAAGTCAGAAGCATTTACTACCACATCCACCCCTACCAGGACACTGAGTGGGGAGCACAAGCTTCTTTCTAGGAGACACATTTTGTCAACTGGCCAGTAGAGTCTGGCTGCCATAGCTCTGGAAGCATTTTTCCTTCTAAATTGCCCCAAAATATATGCAGTGGCTTTATGATCCTATAAACTAGCACTTATTAAAAGTCTACTGTGGACTAGACACTGTGAACTAGATTTATGTATGTCACATTGCCATGCTTCTCTAGTGGCAGACAGTTTCTAAGACTGGAGAGAATTCTTTTGTTGCTGATACACTTGGCCTTACCCTCCCTAAAAAGTAGGGGACACTTCTCTGTCACTAGGAGGAGAAGGAAAGGGTAGATATATTGACCTTTTATGGAATGTGGAAAGATGAGAAGGTTACATTCTTCTAGCTAGTCTATTGCTTTATTTTTTTATAACACTAAAACAGCTTGCAAGTATATTTTAGGTTCTGCTTGCTTTAAATATCAGGGTTATTAGGAAACGTTAAAACTAAGGACAAAAAAAAACACCTTAATATTCAAAAACAGCATCTGTATAACTGCACTGAACTCTTAGTGAATATTAAGTAGATTAATAAAATCTAAGAGTTCTCAAAAAGGTTATAATCAGGTCAATTCTCTGATTTGAGTTAGAAAACTGAAATCTAGCAAGGACAATGACACGGACAAGGTCCCACAATTAGATAATTAGATAGAAAATAGAAGTACTGATATTATATGATGTGCAATGTACCTTAATTATATTTTCCCATTTACTTTTTAAATTTTATTTTTATCAAAATTATATTTCAATTTTGTTGAAATTGTTCAACTGCTCTACAAAGCTTATTTTATATGTATAATATAATATATTTTATACATTCCTAGCTCTCAGATACCTGATTTTAACTCTCTTAATTGATTCTTTTTATGTCTACTTCTGTAGCTCTAAAATAAGATGTTGATAGTTCTACATTTTAAAATTTCTTAATTCTTGTATATTTGGTTTAAATTCATGCTCTAGTAGTTTCCTAAGGTACAATAAGTAACATTTTTGAAAAATTGCATTTCTGAAAATGACTGTACTCTAACACTTAATTGATTATTTGCTTGGGTATCAAAATCTAGGTTGGATATTACCATTTTAGACATCAAAGATATACTTTATTTTAACTTCCAATATTACTGAAGAGGAAACAACAAAATTCAAAATTCTGATTCTTGTATCAAGTTTTGAAACCTACTTCTTTTTTTTTTCTGAATGGAAACTTATCCTCTCTGCCTTTAGTTCTGATATCTCAGATGATGCATTGGGTCGTCGGAAAAGTCATGATGCATTTTTGCAATGAAAAACAGAAAAATACATCATGACTTTTCTGACAACCCAATACATTGGGGAAGATCTATGCGTTTATGTTCATCTGTCATGCTGGGCCCTATCAATATGAAAATTCTCATCAGTTCTGAGAACATTGATTTGTTCTTTAGACAGTTTCCTCACCTCTGCTTATCTAGTCTGTCTTTCTGGAGATCGTATAGTTCAGATATTGGCACATTTGCACTCATCCTGTACTTATCTTCATTTTCTATTTTTTACCTTTTTATTTCATCTTTGTGCTGCAAGGATCCATAGGTTCAGTTTTCTCTAAATTACTTTTTTTTTCCAGTTGTTTCTTCTTCATTTCACATTAGATGACTTCCTCCAAGTCTGGGGATCCATCCTTGTCCAGTATTATTTGAGATTAGGATACTGAAGAACAGGATAAAAGCTCTGTGGTGGTTTGCCTGTCGATGGTCTTGTGCTGCCATCCTCAATAGGCTGTTGTGTGAAAATTGATTGCTAATTCCTAAACAAACAAGGCATTTGTTTTTGTAATGAATTCATGTCTTTCCTCTGCCTCTAGAATATATTAATTATATGACATGAAAGAGTCTAGAAAATAGTCACTCAACTCATTCTTTGTGTTCTATAGTTTACATGTGGAAATCTGATTGAAAGCATGATCTGACTTGGCCATTTTGGAGGAGAGAATCTCCCACTGCCAATGTCTTTAGTTCTTTTCTCTTGATCCCCCAGGGAAGCCTTATGAAGTCTTCCTAGAGGTTTTAATCTGGGGTCCTAGCCTTATGAGAGTCAATAGAAGGAAAAGCAAACGATGTCAATGTTGCTAAAGCTTCACTTAATCCCCTGATTTTTGTAAATGTTTTTCAAATCTGTCTTCCGTCTCCCAGGCACAAAACTCTTTGCTTTACTTATGCAGAAACTAAATCTTCATTTTCTGCGGTGGGAGAGAAGGAAAGTAACCAAGCTGCAAGACGTGTGATAAAGGGTGATAAATTTCTAAATGTTTCTTATAAATAGGAGCAACTACTCCTGTGTCCAGCCCCACCTTCAGCCCTTTTTAGATATACCTGGAGCCACTTCCCAATCTCTGGGATTGATGCAATATAAATTTGGTTGCTCTCTGGGCTTTCTTCATCTACTTCCCACCTTCCAAAACCGCCTTGGTACTGTTTCTTTCTCTTTGCCCTCATGACCCTTTCAACAAGCCCTTATTACTGTTCCTTAAATAGAGCTCCTCAGGGATTAACACAACTAAATGAGTGTTCTGTCTATGTCTTTGAAGCAACCCTGTTAGACACGTGTGTTAGTTATATAGGGCTCCATAACAAAATACTATAGACTTGATGGCTTAAACAATAGAAGTATATTTTCTCCAAGTTATGGAGGCTGGACATTAGACATCCAAGATCAAGATGTTAGCAAAGTTAGTTTCTTCTCAGATCTCTCTCCTTGGCTTGTGGATAGTGACATCTTCTCTCCATGTCTTCACATCATCATTCCTCGGTATATGATGCGCCCTAGTCTCCTCTACTAAGAACACCAGTCCTGTTGGATTAGGGCCCACTCATATAACCTCATTTTACCTTAATTACCTCTTTAAAGACTATATCTAAATACAGTAACACTTGAAGATACTGGGGGTTAGGATTTCAACGTTTGAATTTGGGGGAACGACAAAATTCAGTTCATAACAATTGATGTTACATCATTGTGCATTTTACCCCTTTCTACAGAGTTACTTTACCAGGTTCTTGACTCAAACATCTCCTACTTTTTAGCTGATCTCATCCCAAGTTTTTGGAAATACGACACGTTGTCACTCACCTGTTTAATAAAGATCTCTGAAGTGGTTGTATGAAAGGTAAGTCAGAGTGATGTCACTAAAAATGGCAGAACAATGTTTAAGAGGGATAAACCTGTCAGAATCAACATTTTTGCACCTCTGGAGTCAAAAAAATGCTTAATAAAAAAGGAGATGTTAAATTTTGGTAAGAAAACCATTTTGTGATAGGTCTGCTTTCCTATCATTTCCCATTCCCCAGTTTGGAGGCTGCCATGGGGATGGCTGCCCACATTTCTGGTGTGTCTTGCTGATGGCAGGAGGGACAATATGTGTCTTGATCTCAAAGAATTGTGGTGTGTTTTTGTTTGTTTGTTTTTTAACCTGTCAAATGGCTGTCTGAGGGACAGGATTCTGAGTTCCGGAGAGACAAAAACAGTAAATGATCAGTTCAGGCTCTCTGAGAGGAGGCAGTGGATGAATTGATCAGAGATTCTTGGCTCTAGTGAAGCAGGTTAGTGTTGAGGACCAGACTGTAACCCCAGTGTGGACTTGCACCGAACAGACTTCTAGCATGCTACATGGAAGGGAAAGGAATGGAGCTCAGGATGCTACTGACACAGAATCACAGCACCTGTAGCTCCACACCCCGCCCAGCAGAGGGGTAGGGCTTGTGCTATATGAGATTGGCTCAATGAGAAGGGGGATAGCAGAGGCTGCCAAGTCTCCAAACTGAAGGGGGTGATCTCTCTCCTTCAAATTCACGCAGTCCCTCGCCTAAAAGTCTCTTAGAGCCTTTATTTATTTCTGTATTGAGTTAACCAATATATTTACACTTTAGCTTCCATAGTAAGCTGTGCTTTCTATGGAGGCCTCTTTTTTAAATTTTTATATCACCTCCTAGCATCTAATTCAGCTCTAATCACAGAGCTGTATTCCTATTGTGATTGCAGAACAAATGTGTGAAAGATGGAGACATTGTCTCTTGGACTCTCAGCAGACTTTTGGGAAGATCACATGTTTTCCTTCATTGGGTCATCTGCTTGATGCTTAGTAGTATCTAAAACATTGTAGGGACTCAGTACTTGTGAGCTGAGTGAAGACATAAAAAATTTAAAAACAAAAAAGTGTGTTCTCTAATCCATCCAGAATTGACATTGGGACTGATACTGTTCCCAAATGTTATCATGGCAAGCCCAGATTCTAGCCATGTGACAGTCTGTTTGCTTCTAGCTTGAGACCTCCTTCTGTCTCTGTTCGAGAATTTAGGACTTTAATATTTGAATCTTTGGTTGAAAGAACCATAAAGGAAAATATATGTATAAAATATGTGTTTCCTGGTTCCAAACTTTATACACATTCTTTTAATTGCAAAAAAATATGATTCACTAAGGAATTTCCAAATGCCTTGCTACCATTTCAGATGGTATAGAAAGATTGAATTACATCACCAACCAGAAACAGGATGGATGAGTGGCCTGAATATCTGGTCTCTTGTCTTCCCAGGCACCACACACACACACACATAATGCCTTGTGACTTGAAAGAAATTTTTAAAAATCCATAAATACATAGCATAGTTTCATAGTGTGGGAACTAGTCATTGCCTCTTGTCTATGCAGAAAGGAATTTCAAGTTCTTGAGAATTTCAACTTCTTGGAAAGCCTGAGGCAAAGTTAACATTTCAGTGAAATCAGAACAAATGTACAAAAGATCTATGTACCTGGGTTGAGAAGGAGATGCATTCAGTATTTTAAAGGGAAGAGTAAAAGCTAAGTAAAACGTTCATGCAGGAGGCAGGTTCAGCACTCATGAATGTTTAATTAAGTAACTCTTTATAAAACTAGATCCAAGGCCCATATACTATTTAAATGACAAACTATACTTACATGCTTGCTGATTTTTGATCCCTAAGTAATGAGGTCTCAGGAAGCAACGCTCTCAGAGAAATGTGTTTGAATGCTGCCTAGATCGTGGTATAATTGGCATGTATTGATTTACCCTAGCTGCCTCCATATAAAAGCAAAGCTCTACATAACATCTTGGCTATCCATAGTGGATGGGGGGAAGTGGGTAACTAATGTTTAGTTAGTAGGCACTGCAAAAACTGCCATATTGGTGTCACATCAGTGGATTTTCATAATGGAAGGAGAGGGTAAAGGGAACTGACAAGTTTTGAACACCTATTGTGTGCTAAACCCTCAATCGTGTAACTAATTTATGTTATTTTAATTAAGACAATTGTTGATGGTAGTTTTTATCGGCTTTACTTGATGCTGAGGAAACTGAGTCTCAGGTGCATGCAGTCTCATCTTTAGCTCTTACAGTTGTTACTTAGCAGAGCTAGGATTTAATTAAATGTCTGTATCCAAAGCCTCTTCCCCTTCATCATTCATCCACTTATTAGGAAAAGTAGATCATGTCCGGTTCTGTCTGAGGATTCAGAGACAAATGAGGCAAAGTGCCTGCCCATGGGCATTCACATTATTCCAAGAAATCCAATACTTGAATCAGGTGCTAAATGTTCGCGCTAAATAATTGTTTGTCATCAACTCAGAACGACCCTTTACACTCATCCAAAATTCTCACCATGGAGGCAAAATATACAGAAGTCAAGTCAAATCGAATTTATAAAAATGAGGATTTATGGTTGGGGAGAGCCTCCTGCATTCTAGAACAGTATTTATCATATCACATTACTAAAGTCGCTTGCTTATCTGTTTTCTCATTAGATTCATGGTCTTAGGAAGTTCCTTATTTATCTGTGTTCGCAGAGCACCTTCCAAGGGTGTGTGCAGATCCCAGCAATCAGTCACATTTGTTTCTAAAATTAGTGGATACAAAACTGAATAAATGACAACCTTCAAACTCACTTACGTGAGCAATAGGGCCATAACCAAGTTGGAGTAGGTTACACGGAGAGTGTGCTGTGTCAGGAAGACAGGTCTGGTGGCAGCTGGGAATCTGCCAAAGATGGGGAATGGTGGAAAGCTGGAAGACTGGTTAGTAGGATCCTACAGGGACTAAAGGATTCAGAAGGAAGCATAAATGGTGAAAGATTGCTTTTTTGTTTTTGTTTTTTTTCTTTTTAATGTCAAAAGGACAGGCATTCCAAAGCAAAATTGAGATATGTCTTTAGGTGGCATCTCCAGTAGAAGGTTCCTTGGAAGAAGAGGGAATCTGAACTGAGAAATACGTCCTATCACAGACTTGCAATTGGCTCTTTAATATTTTTATCTCATTTGATAATCATCACAAAGCATGAGTGCATATCTCTATTTTATAGTAAAGGAAACAGCCTAAGGAAGCATAAATCATCTAGTTGCCCTATGGTGACTTGGGGAGCTGAGATCTGAAGTAAGGGCTGATGATTCCAAAGTTGATGTTTTTCCCTCTAGTTCATATCACCTTTCTAATCAAGATGAAGGATGAAGAAGAAAGGGCTGCATTGTGGAATTGGAAAAAATTAGAATATATATCACTTTGGAAATGAGGTTGCTGACTCAGAGTGATATAGACGTACAGCTAACAATCAAATTAAATGCAGTTCTAGACAAGCTAACCATACTCTGAGGCAATAAGCATGATATATTTATTTTCCATTTCCTCTATTGCTAGAGATTCAAAGGATAAAGTCATTAAAACTCTTTCATATGTTTGCCTTTTCTGGTGAAATGAGAGTATGCTGAGTCTGGAAGGAGAATATTCTAATTAGCAGGACTTACTATTTACACTTGATGAAAATAATGATGGAAGAATCAATCCAGCCCTCCATCAGTATCCAATGATCTTATGACAGCTCAAAGGCATATATTTGTACTACAAATGAACCAAAACCCTCTCTGCCATGAACAGAGTAAGTGGAGAAAGTCCACTGACTTTACAATCTACAGCAAAGCTGCGCTTTCCCTAAGGTGGCTCGTCACATGTCCAGGCAATGGGAGCTGAATTTCACATGCAGAAGAAAAAAAGTAAGTTTGAGGTTAGTGAGGAACTTGCTCAACCATCAGGAGGGGGCCAGACAGTCTCAGGTTGGGGTTGGGGAGCCAGGGAGGGGGGCTGGGCGATTGATCCCATGGGCTTTGCTAGTGAGGCTAGAGGCAAGTGGCACAGTCATTTCTCCTCCTAAGTTAGTCTATTGACTGTGAGGTATCAGGAAAACATGCCTTTTGCAACTCAGATATTCCCCTGGCTTCCTGAAGACTCACCTATCCCCTTAGCATCCTTGGCCCTGAACTATATGGGCAAGGTCCAGCCTTCACACCCAAGGCTGCCGTCACCCTATAAAAGCTAGGGTTTTGGCTTCAGAGCTTCTACTGTCACCTTTTTTCATTTATAACTGCTTCACCCAAGCATGATAAGTGCCCATCATGTGGGGTTTTACAGCTCACAACTGCCTGGTTTGCAGCTGTACCACATAAGACTTAGATAAGGCAGTGACATATGGCTTAAAGGTGGCCAAGGACATCACGGGATGGAGTCACTGTTTGGGTGTGTTCCAATGGCTGCTAATGTTGCCCAGATGACACCAGGCATGAAGTGATAAACAAGAATACCTCCAAACTACTCTTGAGCTGCAGCTCCTCGGTTGATGTTTAATGACCCTGCAGTGGAAATATCCTGGGGTCCACATGTTCAGATTCTAAGCACAAAGTGATGCTTCACTCCAAAGGAAGATTTAAAAGGTCTCCCCTCCTGCTCAGGGTCACAGAACGACTGATCTTGCAGAGAAAATGCAGACTGTGGTTTAGACAGAGAGCTGCTGCTTTAACAGACTGGGGAAGCAGTACGCTGAGCACTGCGCAGACATGGCACAGACATGTGCCTGTGCGCGCAGGACTTAGCACAATGGCTGAGGCAACATGAAGACACTGAAGTCCCTGCTATCAGAAACTTGTGCTGCACTGCAGACCAGACCACATGCAACAGAACAGGGGATCATTTCACCCCAAGGGTGCAGGGTTCTCACCAGTACCCATCTAGACAAGCTGGGGAGTGAGACTCCACCCTCCTCTGTGTGGTGGTTTATGCTGCGTGAACTATGTCTAATCGCCCTGACATGGTCTGGGCATCTTCTTAAAAATTCTACTTTATAAATGTAAACAAGGTAGGGAGAGAAGAGGAAATGTCAACAGAAATCCTTCTGGGGACTGTTATTTACAGGTGAGCAAGCCGGATGCCTACCTCAGCATCTGAAGATAAGCAGCAGCCCCTTATCAGTGCTGAGAGGTACAGGTACACGCAGTCTGCAGCTGTCATTCTGCAAGCGTCCCAGGCTACCTCTGCCCTCCTCAGCTATTACAAAAAGGCAAAATCTGGAGAATATACCCGGGCCTCCTTCAGCACCCAGCGTACAGTGTGCAAAGCAAGCGTTGGCTGCAATAAAGCTATCAAAGGTCTAGGCGGGCAAATCAGTCAGGAATCTACATCCCCTAGGAGATATTAAATGGTTTTGAAAATCGTGAGATTTAATTGAATGGAGGAAGAGAAGAGAGAGGGCACTCTAGTGCCATGGAGCTGTTATGTGTCACTGTTGTCTTAGTAAGCTAATGACCTGGTAATGTCTGCTCATCACCAAATGGCCTGGTCATCACTGTTGGATTCCTTCTCTTTTGTATGCTTGAGGTCCCTTCTTTGCCTGCCCACTGCTCAGGTATCCTTGTCGTGCTATGTTGATCCCTTTTAATAGAAGAAAATCGGCCCTTGTTGGACATTTCCTTATTATTCCGCATCTGGGGTTATACTCTGGAAGCCACTTGTTGCCAATTGAGTTGACATAATCTATGAACCAGTAGATATGGTGATGGGGAACATGGGAGCTGTGAACGCAGAACTTTGTATCAGGCTTTCCCTGTATGAGCAGTTGGCTTATCTTTCAAATGGAGATAATGCCAGTGTGACAGAGACAGAGTGGGTCTAAAGATTACAGGACATGCACATGGACATGTATAAAGCCCATAATACAGACAGATCCTTTGCACACATCAACTAT
Source organism: Aselliscus stoliczkanus (assembly GCA_033961575.1). Lineage (NCBI taxonomy): Eukaryota > Metazoa > Chordata > Mammalia > Chiroptera > Hipposideridae > Aselliscus > Aselliscus stoliczkanus. The sequence continues at coordinate 35,776,039 of CM066730.1, read as the reverse complement.
AATCTTCCCATCCTCTGTAATAAGTAACACTGATGTAACTCGTTAAATATGCAAATAGTTCCAATTAGCATGATCGCATTCCATCTTCACAACCCTCTTACAAGGCAGGCAAGAGAACCACTGTAGAGTCCCTCATTTTAGAATTAGGAGGTGGGATCAATTTACAGCATGCTTTGCCTAAGGTGTTCAGCTTACACCACTGAACTGGCTGCTAACCCATGACTGTGCTGTTGGCAGTAAGTATCACACTAGAAGGCAGAGCACCTTGGGTCAGCATGATTTGAGCTGCATTGTCATCTTCAGGCTTTGACTGCATTGTCACATTTTAAGAGATGTCTACTCTATTATCCTACAATAAAGGGCCCCCCTTCTTAGGGATTCTCTACTTTATCATCCTATGTTATTTTCAAAGCACTTATAAATCTTTGTCCTGATCTTTTTTATTAATTTTCTTACTTACTGTCTGTTTCCTCTCACAAGAATGTGATATGTATAAAGGTACCACTTAGGTCTAAGCCTGGCATTCAGCAAGTATAAATATAACTTATATATTATAAGTTAAACAGAAAGTAACTAATATTATTTATGAGGGTACTTTTATTAAGTTTACTTCAATTGAAAATGTTGAAAATCCTCCTAATGATTTTAGAACTTCGCTAAGCACGTTCCCATTCTATAACATCCCAATGCAGAGGTAAGAAGGCTGGATAAGGTCATTGTAACAGGTACAAAATAGTCAGTGCACAGCTGGCCACCACCTGTTCTCTCACTGAGCCCCCTCAGGACTCACCTCCTCTATAGAATGAAGGCAGCCATACCTTTTAGATAGTCACTGGGACCCTGGGATGCAGAAGTGGGTGTGTACTCACATGCACGCATTCTGTCTGTATTTGAGTTTGCTTGAGCAGATTTCCAGGATAAGGTGAGGAGTGGAGGGTGGGCTGGTATGACTGCTAAGGCCCCAATCCTTCCACAAAAAACTCATTTTCATTAGAGAGAAAGGAACCTACCCCCATCCCCAACAACCCTGAAATAGTAAATGACTAAGATATCCAGGGCTATTTTAGCATTGCCCTTGATACCCTGAGTTCCAACCCCTCATGATATATTGGTCAGTCTGTCTGAGCTCTCAGCTCAAGTGAGGGATCCCAGAATCAGCCTCAGAACAAATTATCCTCTTGGAACATTTCTGAGATGAAAGAGCAAGGAGAAGATATCATTTGGGAAAAATCTTCCTATCACATTGAGAAGACCAAATATCTAAATCATGCGAGGGACAGAAGAGATACCAAAAAAGAAAATAAAAATCAGGAGTTAGGCACCAAGCAGGAATAGGAGCAGAGAAGATAGATTAGGGAGGAAAAAGAGAGGGAAAAAGACAATGGGAGGGAGGGAGGGAGGGCAAGCAAAAATGGGAGCAGCCTATCGGCAGAGAACAGCTCATCAGCATATGTGACTCCTCAGCATCTGTTGATAAGAGCCTGGTGCACAGGTGACCACTGAGTAAAAGGAGTGCATAGAGTCAGCAAATTTATCACATGGGAAGTGTATACTCAGGGCGTAGTGTATACAGACGGGAAACAGATGAGTTGCACTTCCTGCAACTCCAATGTGAGGACTTCGTGGTCAACACCTGGCAGGCACACTTCTGATCAGTTTCTGCCACCCTCTGAGTGGGGTTTTTGAGGGGTCACACTTCAAGCCCCCCTGTGTTATATAGTTTAAATGTACATTGAAGGCCCTCTAGAGCCATGCCAGGTTGATTTCTCCCTATGCTATGTGGCCTTCAAATATAAATACACAGAGCTACTAATGTCTTACTTCAGTGTTTCTGTAAACAATAACTTAAGATGAAAACCTGGCATCCACCAAGCTCTCTTATGACAGAGTAAAGATTACCATGCTTCATGTTTTTTTTATTGCCTAAGGAAAGCCCCTTAAGGAACATATTCCACCTGGGTTCAAAAATAGCAATCATTTCTAAAATTATCAGTTCAGTGCTAGTTAACGTTTACTGTCTCCAGTGTATTTCAGATTTCACTAGCCTCTGAGTGCAAATGAAGTACTGTAAACCTTAATATTAAAATTGTGATTTTTCTAAGTCACAACCTAATTTCTAGCAAAATTCCCAAACTTCTCACCAAGTTCCTTACCCTAGTATTTCTGTAGGCTTGAGGCTGCTTAGCAAAAGGTGCAGGGCACGATGTTGCTTGTTTGGGGTTTTTGAACGTTTGAGGGATTTTAGGAAAGTCTGCAGCATAAGCCAGGACAGGCAGTTTATATGGAAAAGCTACTGGAAGCAGCCTGAGTGGGCCCACAAGTTGGGTGGGGCAGGGTCTCCGGGAATCACTGGGGTGGGGCAAAGGAACAGCGTTAGCCAGGTTGATGGGGACTCAGATATGGCACCCACCTGGATCTGCATGCTGGGTCGGGGGAGGCTCAACAAAGATGCAATGGCTTCTGCCAGCCCTTCTTCCTGGGAGAAAGCTGCCCCTCCTGCCCTCACCCGGAAGCCATATGATTCAGTTTAGGTCCCCCTTGTGTGTGCCTGTTACCTTTCTAGCTGCTGCCCCAGAGTTGCAGCTCAGAGTGAGTGAGTGAGTCTATCAGTGAGTAAGTCTGTGCATGGGCCCTTTAAGAGGAGTGCCTGGAACTTGCAGCCACCCTCCATCTCATTCAGCCCCAGTCTCTGCTGGTTTTCACAGCCAGGAGTTATGGGGACTCCTCTTCCTAGCACTGGAATCCTGGGCTGGGAAGTCTGGTGTGGGTCTGGGACACCTCATTCCTCAGGGGGAACCTCCAAAGCCCAGATATCCCTCCTGATTTCATTGCCACATGTGGGTGTGGGGCCAGCCAGTTCTGTATCTCTGCCCCTCCTACCAGTCTCAAGGTGGCTTCGTATATACATCCATCCTCAGTTGAAGAACTTCTGTTCAGTCAGACTTCAGGTGGTTCTCAATGGCAGTTGTTATGTAGTTTAGTTGTGATTTTGATGTGGTCATGACAGGAGGCAAACATAGTGTTTACCTACTTCACCGTCTTGACCAGAATGATAATCCATGTTCTTAAGGCTCCTCAGGGTGATAAGCATTTTCTCTTTCCATGATACACAGGTCAGAAGTAACTGAGAGTTCTTCCTTCAAAGATAGCTACATGAAAATGCATTTCTCTAATCATCTGCCAGATACTAGTTCTCCTTTGTGAGGATTTATGGATTACACAGAACCCATCCAGCCTAGTATACTCGCCTTCTACCTCCTAACCTCAGGAACCATGGTCTTGTTTCCTTTTATTCTCTGGGGCATCTCAGCCTCTGACTAAATGTATTGATGGAATTAAGTATCTGAAAAGGAATGGGCCACAATATTTAGTTTGATCCTTCAACAGAGCCCAAGCTCCATGGTTCATATGTAATCAAAATGGACTTTTAAGGTAGCATATCTTTTGATGCTCAAAGAAAATCTCTTGAAGAATTTTTAATCCTTGTTTTATTTACAATAGAAGTCTCCACAGTTATACAGCTAGAAAGTATCAAAACTTGCATCCAGTACTGAAGATATCTGATTCAAAGGGTATGCTTTTACTACTATCATCAATTCACAGGTTAATGTGAAATTACCTGTAAATCGTTCTACAGTTATTAGTTTCATCACTAGCTAGACTGAGATTCTGAAGGGTAAAGTCCAGACCTGTACGTCTTTTCTGTCCCAGCACAGAGACCCAGAGCACATGATTGACTACATAACTGGTGCTCAAAAAAACAAAATAATAATGTTAGCTTGAATTGAATTGAATTGAGTCACACTGGATTGGGTAGAATTAAATCCATGCTGTTCATTGATGAGGCTATTAATAACCTTGACCCCTGTGCAAACCACATGTAGTTGTAAAGGATATGCCCCCTCATACTGCGACCACATGATCACTGAGCTTGAAAAACGATCATTGATGACTACAGTGATGGCAACCTCTGAAGCTATCCATCATTGCCTCTCACAATTTTCAGAGACCATCAAAGCCAGTGGAACAGAGCATGGCTTTGGAGTCTAAGAAACTTGGGTTAAAATCCTCTCTCCATTGCACACAACTGTTCAAACATTAGCAAGTTACATGATGTTTCAAGCCCTCTGTCTTTGAATCCATAAAAATGGTTATAACACCGCTTATTTGCAGGGTCACTGTGTACTTTTAATGTGATATGATACGTCTGACCTATAGTGTGATCCCTCAAACTATAGTATTTTACTTCTCGACTTGTCTCTCTTCCACCCTACTCCTAATATTAAGTGGACTCAATGTACTAATTGAAGCATCAAAAATCATTGATGAGATTATAACTAAGATTTTTTCTTTGGCTTGTACAGTCACTTCTGCAGAAGGGAGTATAATGTTCTAGCAAGAGTCAAAATAGCTGGCTGCTCATAAATATGTGCTGCTACTGCTGCTTCTGCCAGCCAATATGAAAGATCAAAAATCCTCCAGTTCAAAAAAGTTAAGATTACAGATGCCTGAACTAGGGCCCTAAGACTAAATAGACACTCTTAAGAAAGGAATAGAGAAGCAAAGTGCACTGCGCCACCCACCCCTGCACTGTCTCTAAGAAATCTCACTTAACTGGACGATGGCCAGAAAAATCACACCTAGCTACTCATCTCCTGGACGAGGGGCTGCTATACCCCCTCATCCTCTCCCTATACTCATGAAATTTTAATACACTGCTTTATGAAATTAGCTAATTGTCATAATACAACATTATACAAGGAAATAACAATATCGATGAATATTCATTGACATGAAAAGTTGTTTACAAATGTTTATGAAAAATTAGTTTGCAAAACTATGCACACATACATACATGGTGATGGTACTTAGGGAAAAATGTTTTAATATTGGTTATCTCTGTGTGGTAAGGTTATGCATTGTAGTTTTTCTAGTTTCTTCTATAAGTTTTAACTTTTAATTAACTGCATTTTCTATTTCTGTTTTGTGCCTATATTGTTCAACACAGAAAAATATATCCCGGTTTTTTGTTTTGTTTTGTTTTGTTTTTTTGAGGGCATTGTCACTGGCCCTCATATGTGGGATCCAGGGCCGCTGGTGTCCCAAGCCAGCTCTTAACCACTGCGCCACTCGGCCGGCCCAAATATATCCCATTTTTAATATTTTATAGGAGCTGACTAAAATACAAGACTAAATTACAATCTTTATTAGAAACAGAAAGTAGCAGAAATGACATCAGAAACTGTAACCAACATTTTGTGGAATACATATCTTAAACTAATACTGAATTCCACATTTAATAGTGAATCACCACAGGCATTTTAATTTAAATCAGGAAATAGATTTAGACGCCTGCTCCACTTCCAGCCAACATAGTAAGATCTGAAACAGATAAACAGGTCCACTAGGATAAGATGTAAATTAGAAACATTTGCAGATGACATGACAAGCTACCTCCCCCCAAGGTAAACGTACTACCTCTATACTATTGACGCTAACAGTAACATTTAGAAAAGATAATGTAGTAGAAAATTACAAATTATAACCTCCCATAAACAATTCATAATCTTAAAATAACCATTGTTAAATTTAATCTTTCTGCTTTATAGCTCTACAAATGTTTGTCAAAATGAGCATATCATACAGTATAGGATACACACACACACACGGATTTAGTTTTGCATTATGTAAAATTGTATTAGATTCTGGGAAAACAATAATTTAGAAAGGTTTTCCCCCCTCTCATGAGTCCAGTGAACAACAAGCTCAAACTCAGAGGCAGGAGAAAGGCTTTTGTGGGTGCAGGATTCTTGAAAGGCTCCCTTCAAGAGGCATAAGAAACCAGTTTCACTGTTATTGGGGGGGATGTTTTTAAGTAATGATATAGGTATAAGCTCAGGCCATGTAAGAAATGACTAGTTTACAAGCTCCTCATTTCTGATCACTCAGGAAGGAAAGTAGAGGATGGCAAACCCTGTAGATACAGCCGATGACAGAAATCCTGCTTTGGAGAGAGGGGGTTCTGCCTTCCGTAGGCTACTAGAGTGATTCCAGAACTAGAGATAGTTCTGTAGAGATAGATGGGAGAGGCTTTGATGGAGGACAGGCTGCAAATCGTTCTGAAGATCGTTTGTGCAGCTGAACACCTTAAAAATTTTCTTCCAAATTTTGCATCTCTGGCCACCCGCCTACTCACAAGTGGAAAAATAGTTCTACAGTATCAATAAATACCAGAGATTATGATCTCTGACACTGTACCTATTTTCTGCTTGGTTTTAAAGGTGATTTCAAATAGTATGCCGAAATTTTACTTCTATCTGAATTTACTGTTTTGTTTTTCATTAGAGACTTATAGACAACCCACAACAAAAGGACAGATTGATGTGATAACAATATTTTTTTCTATAAAGTTTTGCAATTTTTGTTGTGTTTTCTTTTTCCTTTTCTTTTTTTTCCTTTGCAATGGGTAGTTCACCTGGAAAAGATCCCCCGGCATCACACCCAGTAGGATTACAGTAGGACTTTGTAGAAATGCCTGACTTGCATGACAACAAAAAGGACAATGGTATCATGTAATGAAAAAAAAAATTCCTATATTACCATCATACATTAATATCATTTTCCTTTTTTTCTGAGTATGCAAACAATAGCAAGCGTGTTCTCTGTGTAAAAGGATTTGGGGGAAAGGAATATCAAAGTGCTTGGACCCAATATTTGGCACAGTATGCTTTCTAGTATAATGTATATCTATCTATCATCTATCTATCATCTATCTATCATCTATCTATCATCTATCTATCATCTATCTATCTATCTATCTATCTATCTACTACATCATCTCTATCTCTATCTTTATCATCTCTCTCTCTGTATATCTATTTCTCTTTCTCTCTCTCTCTCTCTCTCTCTCTCTCTCTCTCTCTCTCTCTCATCTCTATCTGTATATTATGCATTTATTGAATCTACAATGAAATGAATCATGTTTACTAGCCATGAAGTTCCATTTACACCACCAACATTAAACCCTAGTTAACGGAGCAATGACAGAGTGATGGCATAGAATTTCCAGTCATTGGAAGAACATGTTAATGAATATTTTATAATTTGACATATCACTGATCTGCAACACAATGAACAGTTCTTATACCTGAGAAACCTTCACTGGGCTTGGGTTTGAAAAGCTCTGATTATGAAGTGTGGCTCATGAGCTTGCCCCAAGCCTCAGTTTATCCAAGTTGTTCCTCAGTCTGTCTGCAGCATTGTTCCTGAGAGAACCTTCCGAATAGAGTTTCATCAACAAAAAGGTCTTTGTAGAAGGAGAGGGTCAAAACTACCATTCTTAAATGAAGCACACCATTCTAACTGTTGGAATTCCAGGCCTCTGGCTTCTTGGTGGCACCATATTGGGAGGTTTCAATTTCAGAGGGACTTGGAGTTGAATCTCTTGAATTTCTCCTTTATCATTCATGCATGTGCTCATTCATTTACATCAAGTAGTAACTACTTAACTCCCTGGACCTTTGTTTTCTGATCTGTAAAATGGTAATGATAAAATTATTACTAAATCATTATGGAATACACATTAATATATAAACAATGCTTAGAAAGATTCCATGTACATCAGGATTATATTAGTCATCGCCATGGTTAGAACGTTCTGGCAATAAGAGGTGCTTCTCCACTGCAGGGATCTCTGCTCACTGTGAGGGCCGTGAGGAGTGTCTTCTGTAACATGAGCACTCGACAAATATTGGGTTGTCAGAAAAGTCATGACATATTTTTTCTATGTTTTTCGTTGCAAAAATGCGTCATGACTTTTCCTACAACCCAATATTTACAAAATGAAAGATATGCAGCCTGACACCCTCCTGTCACAAAATACCTAGAGACATGAGACTGGGTAGAAATTGTAATCTTTTACATGCAAAGGGAAGCAACCAAGAAAGTAAAGGAAGTCACCCAGGCCTGTAGCACAGCAATGTCAGTCCATAAAGGCACTGAAGACCAAGAACGTATCCCGGGCCCTTCACAGAAAGGGAAACTAGACCTGGGAGCAGTGCCCACTGCTGACACCTGTGAACAAGGGCCCCCAGAGGGAATGATAAACTAGAAGAAGAGTCACCCCACACAGAGGCGACTGTGTTTGTCTGCCATTGGCTCCAAGTGGAGCGGGGAATAAAAATCTATTTCCTGAGAATTCGCACGCACAGGCCAGCCCTGGATTTTAAACCCATACAATATGCATAAAAGCAAACCACCAAAAAAAATCCACAAAAATGTGAACTTCAATTTAAACTGTACTAGTTGGCATACTGCATTTGCCTGACAGAAGGAAACACGAAGTTTCTAGATACCCTTTACCAAGGCCTCAAAGTCCTCACGGAGTTATTAACACTCTCTCTACCAGGACCCTGGTAAGCGAGTATATAAGGTAGTGGCTAGGCAAGAGTAGCAGTATGCAACTATATGAAGGTTTTACAATTTTGTGTGCCCTGTAACAGCGAGTGTGTTATAATGGGAAGACTAATGGAAAGAAAAACGGAGTCTGATGCCCTGAGGCTTGGGGTCAAATCTCATCCTGGCCTCTTACTGGCAATGTGATCTTGAGCATTTTGCTTATCTGGTTCGATCCTCAGTTTCTTTACCTGTAAAACTTGGATAATGTGTGGCAGGCATGCTTGAGGTGAGAATGAAAGGAGTGGCAGGTAACATGTTTGAGACATCTAGGAAAGTACCTGGTACAGTCAGTGCTCAGAGCTCTTTATTCCCCCACGCCCACCCCTGGCCAGGAGCTGCGGACTCCTGATTTCACCCACATCAACACACTGTCCCAAATACCCCAGTAACCGGAAGCAGCCACATCTGTCTCCAGCCCTAGAGTGTAGATGAAGCAGCTCAGAAGATTGAGGAGCCCCGAGCTCGGCCCACCACACCATCCTAGTGAATGAAAGCCTGGGTGAGCACAGCCAGCAGCTGGGCTTGTCTCCTTCTCATACCTGATTCCAAAGCAACTGCAGCATCCACTGGGGACTTCTAATGTCAGAAGCACGTCCCACCGTGCTGCCTGGGTGGGTTCCCTGTCCAAGCTGAAATGAGCATTTTACAGGCGCCTTCATCCCGGTCTGAATGAAATGTTTTCCCTCCCTCCTCTGGACGGGAGCCCTCTGTTAACACCAGAGACATGAGCAAAACACCAACCGCAGTTTTTTATTTTCCTTTCTGTGGAATGTGGCTTAGTCCTGAGGACGGATGGTGGGTTCTTTCTTCTTACATAACTGTTTCTTCTCCGGGGGCCATTTGGATGTTAATCGGGAAGATTACACTCTCTTTGTGGCCACACAGCCTGGGCTGCCCATTAGAAGAAGCCCCAACGGTAGTAAAAACCAGCTGGGGAGTCCCAGCTCTGAGAAGAAGCGAAAAGTAAAAAGAGAACGCTGTGGTTTTCCATGCCAAGATCTCATTCAGGCACGCGCGCGCGCGCACACACACACACGGCTGCAGAGAGAATGAGAGAGTCTAAAAGAGGTTGCAGCATCAGTGGTTTCTCCCAAATCTTTATCTTATTTTTGCTGATCTGACATATTGGTTTCCATAGCAACCTAGGGTGGCCTGGATAACACATGAAGTTAATTTCAGACAGGTCTACAGAGCCAGGCAGGGCGTTTCGGATGAAAGCTCCTTGTTGTCTCCCAGGAACTGAGCCACTGGGCTCCAGGAAGTGTTAACACATGTGAACTTGGTAATACAGATACTGTTTAGCTTGGAAGAAAGCAACGTCCTGCTCCTTTTGGCTCTGAACTTCCAAAATCAGCAATAGGAGAGAAAGGCTTTACAAAATTTGTGGTATTGGTGCTTAACTCCTAAGACCAAATTTCCCCAAACAAAGGATCAGTCTATCCTGGAAAGCAGAGATCAGATTGCTTTTAAGGGCCATGATCAAAACAGAGAGTGTGAAATCAGGAGAGGTGGCACTGGAGGAAAGAGGGAGCAAAGGTGACAAATTTTGGCTAGAATGTTATAGAAGCTTCAATAGCTGGTAGGGAATATATATATATATATATTATTTCATACATAATTCTGTAATTATAGCCTGCTAGGACTGTAAATGTATATATCAAGAAACTGTGCCCTGAGAGTTCATGTAATTTATACTTATCAAAACAAGCGCCTAAATAGCAAATAATAATATTCTGTGGAAAGGTGATGATAACAATATTAAAAAGTTAAAAATCAGTGTCCTGCTCCCCACATATTTGGGAAAAGGGGGGTGGTCTGGAGTGGACTTGGAGGGAAGGGGAACTAGGGAACATCACAGAACCTTCTTTAAGAAGATGAAATCGGAGCTCAGTCTCAAGGAGAGGCAGGTGTTTGCCGGAGGCCCGGGGAGGCTGCAGCGATGGGGGAGGGCTTGTCAGGCAAAGGAAACTGCTGCATCGGGAACACCTGAAAGGGGGTACAAATAGCCCCATGTGAGGCTGAAGGGAGGAGCAGGTGGGATGAAGTTGCAAGGCGGAGTCTGAAGGGAGATGAAGCTAGAAAGATAGAAAAGGACCAAAATGTGAAGTCTTTAGACTGAGGATCTCTACTTTACCTCACAGGTGATGAGAGCACCAGAGTATGTTACACAAGTCAGAGATATACTCAGGTCAGCCTTCTACAAAATCATCGTGTGCGCCCCTGCGGAGAATCAACTGGACAACTCTGAGAGCAGCAAAGCTGGTTAGGAGGTCGCTAAGCAGACTACAGACAGACCATCAGGATCAAGACAGAAGGGGCCTGAAAGACGAAAACTCAGGTATTTAATAAATGGTGGGTGAAAGCAGCTGGTGTGAGGAGCTGCTCAGAAATGGTAGATTAGTAGGCAGGAAAGAGGGGGAGAGAGAGAGACCTTTACCTGGGCCATGGATGTGGGGTGGGAGAGGAATGCAGGAGTATATATGAAGTTAATTCATTGTACTTCTAAAGCTGATATTGACTTCCCATGCTGTTCTCACGTTCATATTGAACACTAAAAGCCTGGGTTTGAGTTAAAAATTATATTTATGGCCCATCTGGAAAGATAAGCTGTGAGATTGGCCAGCCTTTTTCTATTTCTAAGAGTAAGAGAGTTATGATGGAGGATGGCTTATCAGATATGAAAACATGGTGAGGCTCCAATAATCAAGGTAACGCAGGGGCCGTCCAGGAAGCATAGCAGGGAGACCAGATGGAACGCCCAGGAGAGAACAAAGTGTTTGTAAACATTTTAGAAATGTTGAAATGTTTGGTTTATTTATGAAATAATGACAGAACAACTGGTTATGCTTATGAAAAATAATGTAAAATCCCTAATTGAGGGCCAAATTAAATATTTCTGTGATAAAAATCAATTCAAAAGAAAATATACATACATACTTACATAATGAGGCAAGAGAGGCTTTACCAACTGCTATTCCAAAAATACAACCATTAAAAAATATATGAATAAGTTGGATTTAAAAAATCCTTTCTATTAAAAAAATGTCATAAATAAAATTAAAAGACAATAAACTTGGATAAAATTTTCACTCTACATGATAGAACAGTTAATACCTTAATATTTAGAGAACTCTAATAAAATGGTGTGAAAATGAAAAAAGAATCCTAGTGGGAAAATTGGCACAGGATATCAACAGGAAAAACATATGAATAATAAATATACAATATATACATATATTACATATGTATGTGTGTATATGTATTTATATAAATTGTTCAAACTCACTAGAAAGTTTTGCAAAGATGAGGAAAAAAAAAAAAACTGTGGTGGCAGGTTACTCATTTGGTACAGTATTTCCAGCAAGCATGTATCACAATCATATGGTTTGGCCCATACATTCTATTCCCAGGCACCTATCTGATAATAGTACAAAAGAATGTCCATGACACTGTTGTTTATAAATTAAAAAATGGAAAATAACCTAGGTTATCCAATAATTAGAATTACATATTTGAATTATGATACATTTTTATAATGAGTTTAGGCATTCATAAATAATGAAAAAGCACAGGTGTATTTTATGACATAGAAGCTATTTCTCTTTCCAGAATACCATCAGCTCCATGAATGCAGGGCCTCTATCTGTTTTGTTCACTGTTATAGATCTAGGGCCTGGAATATAGTACATGGCAGGCACTACAGAAACATACTGTAGAGAGAATGGTTGTTAAATGTCATAGGCAGAATTCTAAGATGGCCGGTGACTTTCGTCCCCAGTGACACTCCCATGGTATGTTACATTATATAATAAAAGGAATTTTCCAGTGTAATTAAGCTTGCTAATCAGTTGAATTTAAGCTAGGAGTGATCACCCAGGTGGGTTTAACTTAATGACAAGAGCCCTTTAAGAACAGAGGGATTTCTCCAGACAGTAGCAGAAGAGGCGGTTCGGGAGATTAGAAACCTGAGAGAGATTCGATGTAAAAAAGGTTCCCCATTGCTGAAATGGAGGGGCCACTGCCATGGACCTGAGAGCCCCTCGGTGCTGAAAGGCGCCTCTGGCCAGCACCCAGCAAGCAAACAAGATGCTCTTCCGTCCTACTTACAAAGCACTGGATTGTGCCATCATCATGAAGGAGCTTGGAGCAGGTCCTCCCCCAGGGTCTGCAGCTAAGAGTCCAGCCCCACAGACACCTTGACTTTGGCCCTGGGCCACTGAGCCTGCCTGGAACCTACAAAACCATGATGGCAGTGGGCGTTGTTTTAAGGCACTGAGTTTGTGGCACTTTTGGAATACAGCAATAGAAGTCTAATAAAGTAGATAAAACAAGCAGGCTTCAAATCAGGACTTATAACACAATTCCCTTTTTGTTGATATATGCACGTATTCACGAGTTTGCATAAGAAAACTAGCCGAAGTACCTACCCTGTGATGTCAGTGGTATACCCAGTGGGCTGTTTTTGTTTTGTTTTGTTTGGGTTGGAGAATTGAACTAAATTGTACAGAATTTAACCACTAGACATCTGGAAAGTTTGATAACCCATTATTCTCATGGGCTAAATTGCTTGGAATAAACTTGGCCCTTCTTTAAGTCCTTCTCGAATGTCAGCTCACTGCAACCAACCTCACTCTCCCTGCTGTTGTTCATAGAACTGTAGCGCTGGCTTTGAGATCTGAAAAATCAGGATTTGAAACCTAACGTCCCTACCTACAAGCTTTTTAAATTTGGGTCATTTAAATAACCTCTATAGCTTTACCCTCCCCAAATATGAGATGTGAATGAGGACAGTCACCAGGTAGGGTTATTGTGAGGATTCAGTGGGATAATAAGAGCATAGCAGACAGTATCACAGTGAAATCACAGCAATGAGTACAATCATTTCTGAGCAGCTGGTACACTGCCTGGCAGGTGCTCACTGCGTCATAGCCCTCATATTTATCAGAAGTGAGTTGCTATAAGAGGGGCCCTTGGGTCTTTCCCACGGCCCTTCTATAAGTATGTGTTAATATTCTCAAGCGCCTAGCACAGTGAGCATGGCATCTGCCGGGTGCTTAGTAACTTCTGGTTCAATTGACGCATGGAAGAGTAAAATAAATGCTGTGAAAATTGCATGTTCAGCTCATGAGACAATGCTGACCGCAGTAACACAGGACTACCACAAGATGTCAATATAAATAGGAAAGCTGGGCATTTCAGGAAGATTCTGGATAACCTGCCCCTACCCTCTCCTAGGACTGCAGGGAAAAGGCACAATTGCAGTTCTGTCAAGGCAGAAAGCACACTGTGGGGACATGCACACCTTTTTCCTGTGTCACTGTGTGGCTCAATCCTGAAAACCACAACTCCCGCTTGACAGAGGAAAGTCCCTCTGGGGAGCTAGGACACCTAAACCCAGATCCAGAGACCTCATCTGGGGACAATTCTGTGGGTTTTGTCCTACCCCTGCCTTCAGTCTGTATCTCTGGGCCTCGGTGGAGAGGCAAGATGGTCAAGAAGAACATGCAGACTCAAACAGTAATTTCACCACTTACCATTTGTGTGTCTGTGCAAGTTTTTCAAACTTTCTGAGCTTTGTCATGTGAAAAAAAAAAAAGAAGAAAATGAATATGTAGAGATTACAGATATACTGTCACAGCCATAGAAATTTAAGCAGAACAGTGTTCTCTAAAGACTAGTTCCCAGTGTATCCTGGAATCAAAAGGAAGGATTTTCTTTGCAATTCTGGAAGGATTTGGGCTTTGAGCCCACAGTGACTTGGCCCAGAGCATACTGTCCAACAGATCCACAGATTTTCTGAATAAGGCTTACTTTGACATGCCCCCTCCTCCCCCCCAGTAACTTACCCTTTCAAAAACATGCTCTATTGAGCACAAAAATTGCTCCTCACCAGACTCTAAAAAAGGGTACGAATGCCGTTGTCTCTCCGGCTTCCTGTGGTGTCCATATAAATCTCCAAGCAGAGCATTCTGGGCTCGTAAAAAGGTCCACAGCCCGTTTCTCATCTGCCTTAATGACGTTTCCTAATGGCCGACACTGACATTGGCATCTTTTCTCTGGGGAAAGTGTTGCGAGATTAGCGTTCCCCTTCCCCAAAATAGCTGGTAGGAACAGCCCAGGAGCTGGAATGCAGAGTGATGGTTTTTCTCTTCCCACGAAGAGATGGATCCTCCAAGATATGGGAACCCTGCCTCACTTCCTGTGGCTACTGGCAGAGAGGTCCCATCACTATCTCACTATCGGGAGAGAGTCAGAACCCCATTCCATGAGCTCCAGGAGGGAACAAAGACATAGAGAATGAAGAAAATGATATTGCTTTGCGTTGATTATGTGTGAACAAGGTTTGACGAGCTACATTTTCTAAATAAGGAAACCTTATTTAGAAAAGAATCACTGTTTTGTTCAAAATATGTGATCACTTGATCAGGCCACTTCAAGGATGCCAAGAGGGAAAGCAGACACTGGTCTAGAGACAGCATCAGCCTGGTCCACAGGGCTGTGATGAGATGCTGAGGGTGGACTGTACAGAGAGAGGGGCATATCACACAGAGTGACTTGAGAATTCAGAGGAGGGGATGTCAGCTGGGAGGGGGAGCTGGAAGCTGGCTGACTGGGGCAGGACCTGCCTTTCCCACCATTGCCTGACCCCTGCTCGGTGAGGGCTCACCTCACACACATTGTGAGGCCTCCTGGAGCTGGGCAATGCTGCAGGCCTGAGAGGGCTAGGCTTTTCCCTGGTTCCGGGGACGTCAGGATGAATAATGTCCAGTGTTTGTTCTCCAGGGGCCTGCAGTAAAGTGGGAGTAAAAAATGCATTAACAGCCAATTGTAAAAAAAAAAAAAAAAAAAAAAAGTGGTATTTGCAGAGAAGTGACCACCCAGTGCATGGTGGTGGCGTGGCAGAGTAACACTTTCATTCAGTGTCTTCTCTGGCCAACAGCGCGCCCTCTACTGAGTCACCATTTGCCTAAGAACCCACTGGGCTCTTTTTGGTGTCACATTTGGTTTTACATACAGGAATGTTTCTTCTAAGAACCTGGATTTGTGTTTGTACCTAAGTGATTGGGGAAGGTGCTCTAGTACTCTAGAACATCATACAGACCTGAGTTTAAATCCTAGGTCCTCCCTTTTCCTAATCCCTTCAGCTTTGTAACTCCTAAAAATAGGGAGAACAATACATCGTTAAGTTGTGTTTTTTTGTTTGTTTGTTTGTTTTTGCTGTTGTTGGGCAAGGGATAAACTAAGCTGGCATTTGTAGTTCCTGTTCCAGTGGCTCATGCATAGCAGACCCTCCATGCGCATGCCCAATGATTGTGCCTTTTCTTGGCCCTCCCCATGCGTCTGGCTCAATCTGGAAAGTAATCCATGCACCTGTGTTGTCATCTAAATGATGCTGCTAGTCATAAAACCAAACATGACTATTCACCCTCTTCTGGGAATGGCTCTCTCTTTCTTCTTCCACTGCAATCATAGCTGTTGATTTTCCTGCCCGCTGCCTTCTCGGTTGGGGAGGGCGCCTATTTATCTTTCCTGTCCTGGAATCCTTTCCTCCCATCCCCCAAGAAATGACTTTCAGCAACAGTGGTCTAAGGAAGTGGATGTGAAAAAGTTGAACCTGCAGGCGGAGAGATGAGAAACTCATTAGTCTCCAGTATCTTTTCTGAATCTAGATTTTTTTTTTTTTCAGATTCTCTTCCTCTCCCGCCCCTTCCCCCAAATTATATTGCATCTGGGTGGCTAAATCCTGCTCACAGCTGTGCCGATGCCTTCTCCACTCTTCCCATCTGCCTGTTTGTTTTTCTTGGGTTTAGTTTGCAGTCTGCTATTTTGTATAAGCAAAATTATCCTTTCATGTCTTACCCATTTCGGCAGTTTCTTCTGGTTATTGTAAACTGCAGCATCTGTGCTGCTCGTCTCCTAATTATATTTCCAGCCTCCTAATAGGAAGGGCAAAGAGGCATATGGAACAGCAGCTCAGAGCCTTCTGCCTCCCTGACCTCCACAGGGACTCCTCCCAGAATCTTCAAAGCTTCCTAGGGCGTCTGTTGAGCTCCCAGTGCCAAGATAATGCACAAACGTCTGCTCTATAGAGACGATTATAACACAGATTTAGACAAAGCTCCCGGGCACATTTCTTTTTTTCATAGATGAGTCATCATGACTCTACAAGTATGACTCTATAAGGAGATCCATGTCACCCATTTCCTGGGTCTAGCGATATTCAAATTATCTCTTATTTTTAGACTAATTTGGACAGCTGAATTACAGTTAAGAACAAAAATAATAGGGACGTCGCTCCGGAGACCTAGATTTGAGACCCAACATGGACACTAACTTGCTGGATGTTTTGAAGACGTTCCCTCAATCTCCCTTGACCTTAATTTTCAAATCAGTTAAATTAGCAGCTGGACTAGGTGATCCATGAAGTAAATGAGCAGGATTGAGTCAATCAATTGTTCATTGTACAATAACGTTATTAGGAGTTAGGGGAACTGAGATGAATTGGATATGGTCCCTGTTCCAAAGAGCTCACAATCTAATAATGGCAAAATCAAATAAATATCCAGATGATCTTAGTACAGGGAGTGCTAGCATAAAAGCATGGACAGTTGTCTGTATTGTTTCTGGAATAGTCTATTCCAGGAACCATTTTCTGTAAAGGGCAAAATAGTCGAAGTATTTTAGGCTTTGTGACCCATACAATTTTGGATGCACCTACCACACTCTGCCATTATAGTGTGAAAGCAGCCATAGATAATAAGCAAACAAAGACAATGCCTGTGTTCTAATAAAATTTTATTTATAAAAACAGGTGGTGGGTTGGGCTTGGCATCCAAGCTGCAATTTGCTTATCCTTCATCTCGTCACAAACAAATTTCATTGAGGTCACTCTTCAGTGGCCCCCTCTGTTTATGAGAAAGACAAAGCCTATAACATGGCCTCAAAACCCCATACGATGCAGTCCCTGCTTTTCTCCCCAGAATTGTCTTCAGCTTCCCCCCTCCTCACATCCCACATTCCAACACCATGGGGCCTTCAGAGAGTTTCTCCTCTGTAAGGAGAAACTCCCAGTAAGGCACAGGTTTTCCGCCTTGCACCATACTCCTCCTACCCTGCCCTTTTCTCCATACCTCCACCCCTTCATCTAGTTAATGTCTATCATCCTTCAGAGAGCAGCTCATATATCACCTCCTCCCGGAAGCCCTTCTGCATTTCCCAAACTCGGTCCACTCCTGTGCATTTGTACTTTCCTTGCCCTCATGTCTCTTTCGTAGCCCCTACATCAATAGTTATCCCTTATTTAATTCTTTCTTTCCCCATAAAGTGTCAGTTCCATGTGAAAGGCAGCCATGAATGTCTTGCTTTTTTACAGTTGTATCTTTAGGATCTACAGCAGAATCTGGAGCAGAGTAAACTTTCAAGAAGTTGAAAGGATGGATGAATAAAAGAGTGCTATAGAGGGGAACACAGTTACTAACTATTTCAGCCTGGGAGCAAGGATCACAAATGGTGGAGAATGTTTCACAGGCTAGGTGACAATCTGAGGTGGGATTTGAATGACAAGAGGATTTGTGTGAGACATTTCAATATAAACATATAAAAAGATTTTGCTTGTCTACACTACTCGTCTCCTTTAACAAATCTTCACATTTCATGTTCTGTTATTCTTCTTCATTATTCTATTGGTTACTTTTAACATTAAATAGCACACTTAAATACCTCTTTCTTCTCCCACTAGTGCCAACTGATATCTAATAGCTATTACCAGGTTGTAAATTAGGGATACTAGTACCTTTATACTTTCAGTTTTCCACCCTGCTGTGAGTTCTTGCTTTATGTTTAGCTGTACTTTTATATTATCAATAGCACTATTTTATATATGTTGTCAGACAACTGCACCCAAACCTTCTGCTCTTTGTCTAAAGGTTAATTCTACCTATAGTCACATGATTATATCACATCTATTTATATTTAATTTTTTAAGACTATATAAATATTGTGCATAGCTAAGCCCAGATGGATCCAATGCCAAGATTGATGGAGTTCTCAAAGGTGGATATTTCTACTTAGTAAGATTCCAGGGCTCCTCTTTCTTAATTCACATCATTTATTAGCATGGAATAACATGGCTCATGTCATGTTTGTACCAGTTCTTTTGTGTTATTCCCTACCTTCCCTCCCCAAAATGTACATATCTAGGGCTCCTACTTGTCTTTTTTGTCTCTGTATTTATTCCCCCTTATCATATGATATGTGTATTATAGCCCAAACTTTCAGTCATACTTTCTATCCAATGAATCCCACTACTTTTTTCTTTTTTTCTAATCTAAGAACCTCCTTTTCTCCCTGCCTCCCTGGTCTGCACTTCCAACTCTTTCTCCTTTTTTTCTTTTTTTTTTTTTCCCCCAATCTGGTTGGTTGCTTCCAGGCTTTCTGCTATCATCCTAGCACTTCCCTTTCCTTCCCTGATTGCCTCCCTCAATTTACTAGAATAGATTTTCAGGTAAAATCCCGTAAAAGCAGTAAATGTTTGACTGCTTCCAAGCCTAGAAATGAAAATATCATTACAGTTTATACCAGTTAGATAATTTGGCATATGTATCATTTGTGATGCATCCTGTTGCCAGTGACAAACCATACCCACAAAGCTTAAGCAATAAATATCCTTAATTATGTCAAATAACAGGAAATCTGGAGGTAGGTGGTACCAGGCTTGGTGCAGTAACTAAACAATGTTATCAATGACCCAGGCTCTTTCTATGATCCCATGAGGCCATCCCAGTGTGCTGGCTTATTACTTCATAGTCACAAAATGGATGATATGCATCCAAGCATAATATTCTCAAATAAATGAGTCTGAGGCAGGAAGATGGCCTGCTGGAGAAGAGATACCTTCCTGAAGAGCTCTAACTTTTTATCAGGAGAACAATCTTTTACAGAAGCAACTCTTGGTTAGATTTGTATTATCATCCCCCATTTTGAATAACCAATAGCAAAGAGGAATGATTTTATCACGATTGATTTAAACCAATAATTCATCATCCAGGGTTGTGGGAGGGACCTTCTCTCCTCAGCATATCTGTGCTCAAAAGATACCTTAACAAACCTGGAGATGTGCCAACAAACGAGAAGAGAAAAAAAGGGTTATTGAGTAGGAAGCCACAAGTTTCGACCAAAGCTGACTATAATGTTCTATGTTGATATATTTTTCCCTCAGAACCATGAAAGCATTATTCCATCATATTCTAACATCTTGTATTACCAATGAGAAATCTGATGTCTGTTAATTTCCATCCCTAGGATGCTTTCAGAATCTTCTCTTCATTCTAGTGTTTGAAATTTGATGAGGGCGTGTCTGGGTGTAACTTTTTGTTCTTTTTTTCTTTTTTGCCATTTTTTTTTTTAACTTGTGCCCTTCATCTTTGAAAAATTATTTTTAAAATGTGATTTTTCCAAGGCTAGTTACCAAGTCAAGACTCAAACCTATTTCCAATTAGCATTGAAATCCTTGCCCATTTTACTTCCTTTATTCCATTCTCCACTACCCATTATCAGTTCTATTGGAACCTAGACTCTGCCACTGCTCCTCCAAAATCCCCTGCAAAATTTGAATTCAATCATTCAGTTGCTGATTAACTTACACTAATGAAGCCAAGGTCAGCATGTTGCTCTTTACCATAAGCATGTCCATTCTGACTATACCTTACTTTGTCCTCTAATTCCCACCTGTGTGCCAGGTGGGTCAGCAGAGAGCTAGGAAAGTGAATCAGAAGCAATCATATTCTCTTTAAGCACAAGTACATTTTACTGATAGGCATCCATTATACCTTAGTTCATACTTTATTATTTTTCATCTTATTTTTGTCAGTATAATTGTCATCTGTTTTTATTTTTAAATAAATCAGTAGAAGTCATCTGCACAAGATGAGATGGCCTCTATAATCTACTATTGCTTTATTTCAGCCACCAAGTTTCAGGGTCATTTGTTACACAGCAATAGACTGAGACATTAACTAAAAGGCTGAATGAAATATTTTGAAAGACATTTCCCATGACATACTACCCTGTTATTTTTTTTGTGACATAAGCAATAGACTTAACTGACCTCTCTTCTGTGTTCTCATGGCACCTTATTCTTCAGGATGACACCTAGCTCTATGATCCACCCTATCTACAATAGGGAGCTCTTTGAAAGTAAAATCGATGATTCATTCAAGTCAATCTCCCTGACATCTAGCAAAGAGTCTGATGCACAGGCAACACCTCAAAGATACTCATTGAATTTAATGCATATACATAATTTGAGTCCAAAATTAAATTGAGAACAAATGCTGGTTCAATTCCTCTTGCTCTTTCACAGGAAACTTCTAGTGTGGGCCCCAAGAATAAAATCAAAGTAAATAGCCCTCCCACATTTCCCATATCCTTCAAGTCACACTACACTGAGCAAAGGTCTCAGGGCACTTTGGCAATACCCATGTGTCTTTCTTTAACAACCAGAAATTATGAGGCCTGGACAGGATGCAAATTGTTTTCAGTCAGCCTGGGAAACAACTAAGAGAGCATCAGGCACAGGAAAATGATCTATTTTGCCCTTCTTCCCTTGGCCTTTGGGAAGCAATGTCAGCTTTGAGAAATGTCAAAAATGTAAGGAGCACAGAAATCAAGTGAGCACATCCCCTTCTCATTCGTCTATAACCATTACTGGGGACAGCCCCCCAAGTCTTCTCTGTTACGGAGTCCTGAGCCTTTAAGAGCTTGCATGTCCCAACATGTCCTGAGGACACAAGAAGAGAGATTTCATGCCAGGCTGTGGGAGGAAACGCACCTTGAGTTGCCATAGCCACATGGCTCTGTTGCTAAGACTTATGGCAGAAAACTCAGATTGGTGTGAAGGATCCACTGAGTTCTCCGCCATAATTAGAGCCTACACTGAGAAGAATCAGAGCATACTTTGTGGCAGGAACTTCAGTAGATAGTGAGAAAAAAAACAAGATCTATTTTTGGCACTCTAGACATTCACATTCTAGATGGGGAGTGATGAACATGTTTGGGCCATTTTGACTCGGTATAAGGCAGCACCTACCTTAGGATAGTGGGGTAGTTTAAACACAGCATCCTCTGAATCTCGAATGGAGTAGGAAGTAAGCAGGTAAAGGAGAGGGGTCTGTTCAATATACAGGAAATGACACCCCCCCGGAATGCAAAGGCACAAAGTCAGGCAAAATAAGACACATTTGAACGGTTACCAGGAGTCTCAATTGTTGGGGTGCAATGAGCACAGAAAGATCGGAAGGTAATGAGTTGGGAGCAAGGAAGCTTTAGATGCTGAAGCCCAGACCTGCTGAATCAGAAGCTGCTCTTTACAGATCCTGGGTCATTCGTATCACACTGAGGTTTGAGAAGCACTGATCTAGAGAATGCAGTGGTTTGAACCCAGCTTCACTTTGGAACCACCTGGAGAATGTTTTTAGAAATACACAGCAGTTAGATATTCTGAGTGAACTGGTCCAAGGTGGGCCCCAGACAGAGGTATCTGAAAATTCTGCAGTGGTGATTCTAATGTCCCTTCATGACTGGGAACAACTGAGCCCAGAAGGAACAAGAGCACCGTGGAGGGAGTGACTGATCCATGTCACAGGGCACCCAGAGTAGAGGGGAGATGGCAAGGGCTCTGCAAAAATCTCAGTATCCCCCCATGTGAGAAATTCATCCCCAAATAGTGCATGTGATCCCGAAAACCCAGTCCTTTCTCTTTAATGTTACAGTTTTATTGGGTTTCGTTTCCTATCAGTGCAAACCAACCAAAAGTTGGTGTAACCCACAGAGTAATGAAAAGTGAGACTCGCTCCTTTTTCAAGGACTACATTTAAGGATTCATGAAATAAAATAGGCTTCCTGGCATGTGTGAGGTACTGTGACAGAGCTGGGACCACAGAGAGAGGGTCTGTAAAGACGAACCTGACAGGACATTGCCATTTAGTGGGCAGCATTCCCATGTGAATGACACTGAGGCTCACTTGAAGGAAACTAAAAGGACTGGGGGTGTTAGGATGGGGGGAGCAGTCCATCCTCCAATTTCCCCCAAGACACCACACACATGCACACCTCCATGAAACTGTCTCTCACCTAAGCTCTGAAAAAAAAAAAAAAAGTATTGCAATCATCTTAGAAAGGAGAGAAATGCTTATTTTTAAACCCAACAATTTTAAAAATTATATTTAAGCATTTGTAAACTATTATGGGAAAACAATTTTTGATTAATTTTTTCAGATAAAAAAATCAAAGAAACCGTATACATTTTAGGAAGACTACCTTTGATGATTTCTTTTATTAGTAAATAGCTCATACTGTAATTGTTTCTTTGCGTAACAGAACTATTATATATAAAATGAATATAAGATAACTACATACTCATTTCTTTCCTTTCTTCATATAAAGTAGATTTTCTTTAGAAACCAAATTTGTGCTTTGGAAAATGCATCCAAAGAGCCAAGGATGTAATTTTATGAAACCACAAAAGGCTCTCCTAAAGGGATCTGACTTGAATATACACTGCAAGGAAATTAATAGTCTCAGTTCAAACATCCTCTTTAATCCATCTCCTTTTGCCCCTTACAAGGAGGAGAAGAATGCAGTTGTCAGGCTGACTTAGGAAAGGGACAAGTGTTGAGCAATGCGGGGCTGGCAGGAGGCCATGCAAGTTCTTTCTGGGGTATCCCGGCAGCCTTCGGGGAGCTGCCAGGGCACGGACGTGTTGTGTGTCATTATCAATTTGCACTCTGATTTCCTAACAGTTCAAGAGGCCTTTTGACAAAAGCCTCCATTTAGATCTAATAATAACTCTGGATTTTTGCTAAACGTCTCACCACCTGGGAACAGGCCCAATTGCTAAACATGCTTCCACTGCATGAGTTTCTTTTTACTGAACCTGGGAGGGACAGCCAAGCAGACTAGAAAATACCTCAGGGAAATGGTCTCACTTTTAAAAGTTCTCTTTCAAAAGAATGATTTCAGTTCACTTATGAGGTCCACCTGAACACTTTTGGTAGGTGTGGGTTACATCACTGTTGTCCAGGCTAGCCCGGGAGGATCGCACCTAAGAGTCAGTGGCTCCCTCAATGCATCATATAATGATAAAATCGAATGGATTGCACTGATCTACCTACTTAGTCACACAACATCTAGTCCACGTCCAGTAAGTTACAATACCCACTTAAATCTCACTACCTCTTCAGGAGCATATTTCATATCTGGCTAGCCCTTTCGATTGGAACGTCCTTCAGTAATTTCTATTAATATTTCTCCATGTGAATACACAGAAATATCTTAGCCCTTCTTACTCTCAAAAAGTTCTTGAATTTGTTCAAAGCAAACAGTATTTCCTAACTGCCCCTCTTTTCCGACAGACATTTGTTTTGTTTTTTCTCCTTCGAGGCAACTATCCAGGTTCCCTTGGAGGATTTTGTATGTGGCATGAGAATCCAGAATGTGCTTGGGGCAAATTGTGAGGGAGAAAAGCAAGGAGCTGAGCCCACATAAGGCGGGGAGGAGGGGAGAGGGCGGGGGGGAGGGGGGTGGCCGGGAACTGAGAGGATGACGGACGTCGTTTCCAAAATCAATAAGCATGGGTGGCTTTGTTAGAATGGCCTTGGATACATTGCCTTGCCTCAGCAACATTTCCTTAAACACCCATATCCTGTCTTCACGTGTCAATCCCTGACATACTATATAATGTATGTAGATGTTGTCCTTTGTTCTTGTCATCTCCTTTGATCTCTCTCATTGGCATGTCCAGTATGAGATAGGGTTTTGGGACAGACAAGTGTGTTCACGTTTCATCTAGTTGGGCTTTCCAACCAGAACTAGAAAACCTTTAAAAATCTTTCCAAGAATCGGTCATCCGAGCTCCACCTAGACATTTCCAGAGATACAATGCTCCCAACCCAAGTTGCCTAGTCAGCTAACCCCATCAGCAACAGGGAATCCAGAACCCTTAGAATATTCTTCCTTGCAGTCAGGTCTGCTGGCATTCCAGAAATGTCTTCTCTGGAACCAGCTCTGCCTCTGAAGGAGAAGAAAAGAAGAAATCCACACCCTCTTCTGCCTCACTGCTTCTTGGGAAAAGGTGGTTCAAAATCATGCCAATGTTTTTCCAGAATAGAGCTGTCAAAGTACCATATAAACTGCTATGAACAGGGTAGTATCATACCAAACAAACAAAAACTAAAACGCAGAAAAGCCTTTAACAATTTATTGCATTAGTTGCCATTATGAAATGTAAGAAACAAGGTACTCCTTGAGAAGGAAGAAACGTTTTGGTATTTAGAATGCATCCAGATTCTTTCTGTAGAAGGTTTTGAAAATATATAAAAAGTGTTTTAAAATAATTATAATTTAGATAAAAATATTCCTTTTGGGGGATTAATTCTAAGAATATAATTCAAAATATAGGAAAAGCTCTATATACCTCAGTAATCAACTCAGTGATGTTTGTAATAACTAAAAGTTGAAAACACTGCAAATAACCAAATTTGGGGATATTATCAAAAAGCTCATGGTTATTATATAATTGAAAACTGTGAAGTTTTAAACTATTTAAAATATTTTTATTAAACATAATATATCAACATATGAAATGAGAGAGAAGAAAAGCAAATATATTTAAAGTAAAACCAGTGCTTTAGAAAAGAGGTAGGAAGAATAAAGCCCTAAACGCTAGTATTATCTACATTTGAGTGTTGAGGCAGTAGATAATTTACCTCTATTTTCCACATTTCTTTAAAAAGTACATACTTTACATTGTTAAGAGGTAAGTGTTCTTTTAAATGGGTCTACAAGAGCTGAATCTAAAAGAAGAGAAGTGGAGAGAATGTCTGAGCTCACCTCCTTCCATGTTGAAGTATTTTATGAACTCCCCGCCCCCCCAGTTTCTCTAATGCCTGCAATCAATTTGGTAAACCGTATATTCACTTAGGCCCAGCCTTACTACTCAGTAACATGAAAAGCTAGGTAATGATGGACTCTTACAAATTATATATATAACTTTTTTTTTAAATTTTTATAAGTGTTCATGTGAGCCAAACTGAGAACATATGCTGGGGAGCAACATCTCAAATGCCCCTCAATATTTGTTAACGATTGTAAAACGCCTGGATCTCTTTCCTTCCAACATTATTCACTTAGTACACTGAGTCTGTGCTGAGAATCTTAATCTTAACCTAATGATCTGTTTATTTGACACTTCTCATTCGATACCCCGGGCTGCATGGGAAAAGGGTGTTCAAAATACCAAACGGCTACCCCTGGGGACAATTTTCGCAATCAAGATTATGTGCAGTCTTGCACTGCAGAGATGAGAAACCTTGTCTCCTTGTGGCCATAACATAAATACTATGCCATTTCTGAAGCTAACAAGCTCATGTTTTTGCTAATGCAAATGAAATGCTACAGACCTGTTTTTATTTTGGTAAATTTTACCGAAATCACAAAAATCGTTTTCTTCTAAGTCAATGTTGTCGTTTATAAATTAAAGCCAACTAAAACCCATTTACTGAGAAAATATAATTTGTGAGCCAGGGTATACTATAAAAGTTATTTCTCTGTCACCAATAGCTGGAAGCAATTTTCTTTTTAAATGAGCATTTTACAGGAGGCTATATTTAAATTGTCAAATTAGTCATAAAATAAGGTTTATGAAATATTGTCAAAATGGTACCTTTGTCACATATTGCAACAGAAAATTGTCTAGAATAGTTAAAAGGTCAGCTGTTCTTCACCCTTTAAGCCAAAATCCTGCTTGCAGCAGGATAATGGGAGATGTTAAAGAGAAAAACTTATGTGTCCAATAAAACCCTGAAGGCAGGTGAGAGAAGGGAGTAAATTATATCTTCATTAATAGGGAAAGAAATCACAATGAACTCCCTTAGCTAAGCCATGCATTTATTTTTTCACCTGCTAAATAATGTATTTCATGTATTCATCCATTAAATTACTATACAATAATTTATCACTCAGCCATTTCCTCAATCACTGTTCAATAATTTACTGACTCATTATTCTGATCACTCATTCATTCACTTCTTGATTGAATGTATATGTCCATTCATTTTTATAACTACCATTTATGAAGTTGGTTGGAGTGGTCAATGAGGAAATGAGAAAGACAGGTCTCTACACTCAGGGGGTTCCTTGTGTAGGAGGCAGACGGCCTTGACTAGGGGTGGGGCAAAAGCTTGAGGGGTGCAGAGAGGAAGAAGCCCTGGCCTGCCCTGGGAGCCTCAGGGGGTTGTGCCCTGTCATTTGAACTGGGGCTGCAACAATAGCTCATTAGAGAACAGCAGGGAGAGTTAGGAGGGCTCTTGTTGGGAATAGAAGGAAGGTTCTTCCCAGACAGGGGAAGCAATTTGTGCCAGGTACAAGAGGGGTGAGAAATTATGCCATGTTTCGAGAATGGTGACTAAGGCTAACATTCATGGAGAAATTGAGTCAGATGGAAAAGACCCTACGTAGGACCAATAGGCTGGGGTCCAGTTGTGAACAGCTTTCAGACTGCTATTTAGGCTGATAAAGGTGTTGATTACATTTCACAGCAATCGTGAATATGTACTAGACCCTCTCTTGTTTTATCCTCATGAAAGACTAGACACAGTTATCACCATTTTAAGAAAATTGAAGCCTGGTTTAACTGATCTCCGTTTGTGTCCCCATCAAACTTTGCAAACTCTTGGTATCTATCATAGCTCTAGCAGGGCTTTTTCTGAAAACTTTTCCATTTCACTCATTAGAACATGGGGTTCTGGAATACAGAAAGGAACCATGTCATTCATTTCTGTGCCCTCACCTGCTGGCATCATGCCTCACACATGACAGCATCTATAACATTTAGAGAATGGATGAATAAAAATGAGAACATGCAAGGGAGGGAGGGAAGAAGGGAGGGAAAGAAGGAAAGAAGAAAGGAAGGGAGGGAAGAGAGAAGGAATGAAGGAAGTTATGAGGTAAAACTGTAGAAATTAACAAGGTAAAGTAAGAAGGAAGATGTTGGATGTGCAGACAGCTCAATTCCCACACCCTGCTTTATGGTTTGTGTTACACACCACACCAATAAAAACGTTATCATGCCGTTTTTACTCTGAATGCTTCCCACAATAGTAAGTTGTTCGTGTTATTCATGACATCAATTAAAATAAATATTGAATAACATAGATAAGAGCTTTCTTACAGTAGAGACTATGGCTTTTTCTTCTTTTGTCCTGGTACTGACATTTAGTAGTCCTAATTCATGAATGCTGGCCAAATGAATGAATTCAGATCCTTGTCAGTGAAGTGGTGTGATGATTAAGAAAATGATAGGATGCTCTTCAAAAATGAAAAAAAAAAATATATATATATATATATAATTTATGAAAATAAGAGCATATAAGAATAATACCCTTCAAACCACATTATTGTTCAGACGTCTTCTTGTGTCAGTGAAGATTTTAAAAGCAGAATATATAGGCACCAAACAATATTTAGCCATACAGTTACACAGTTAAACTTATATTTGAATTGTATTGTTATTTTAGCATTTTATATAAAAATGATATCACAAAGGCTGTCAAACATCTTTTAAATAAATAAATTTTAAAAACCCCAGCTGTGACATATTTTCTTTTCCCAAATTCTGGTCTTTTTGTTGTTTGACTTGTAATTGCAATGAAAATGCTTATTTTTTTCTAACACTTCCATGGTTGTAGAGCAATCTTCATGATTTTATATAATCCTACTATACCTCAAATAATTTGTTAACCTTTCAAATAATTTGTTAACTCTTCCCTGACTGTTGTCTATTTCAATGTTTTCTACTGGGCAAATATTCTCAGGAAGAGGGAGAGTGAGAGAGTGAGAGTGAGAGAGAGAGAGAAATTGTTTCCAGGGGGTCAAGTAAAAGAAACAGGGCTCAAACCAGTTCTCACTGTGAGAAATATCTTTTCTCTTTTTTTTTGAGGGCAGTGTCACTGGCCCTCATATGTGGGACCCGAACCGGGGCCACTGGCAAGAAATATCTTTATCCGTCCACCATTTTCCTTTGAATTTCCTTAAAAGTACATTTCATATCTAGACACAGTGAGTAAAGCTTACCATTTATATGACCCTTGATGTCGCTGCTCACCTGCGTTCAACATGGCTGAACAGAATTTATGCCACCAGGCACGTATGTGCTATGTTCTGCTATTTCCCAGCATTCGGGTCATTATGCTTTATTATTGTTAGCCT
Source organism: Aselliscus stoliczkanus (assembly GCA_033961575.1). NCBI lineage: Eukaryota > Metazoa > Chordata > Mammalia > Chiroptera > Hipposideridae > Aselliscus > Aselliscus stoliczkanus. Next base: position 35,747,320 of record CM066730.1, on the reverse strand, counting down.
AGCTAAAAAAGTGTTTCCCCAACATTGTTGTTAGTTGCACTGTGATTACCAAGGAATTCAAGTAAATACAATTACATTTCATTAATGATAGTCTGTCATTCCGGCTCTTCACTAAATCATAATAGCACTGCCCCACATAGGCCTGTTTTTTGAAAGTGACATAAATGCATACAGTGTCATTAGCCCAGGAATTTTTCTGTTGTCGATTTTATATCTATTGTGACAATCTCAGACATGTTCTTTCTTTTCCTACATTGGCCTCCATTTTGCCCTCCATGTGGCTTATAGTTCTAACATAATTTGGTTAATGGTATTCTATTCCGCTTAACTCTAAAATATGCTTGTCACGTGATAGCTATCTAGTTTGGCTGTCCCAAAGAGTATTAGTGAAGCTGTTTTTCTGGAGGCTATTAAAAATGTGTTATGTGGTAAATATTGATCCATAATTTGGGAAGCAATGGATTAAGCAAAATAAAACAAGTTTCTTTAGTGCATATATTCCCACTTTATGCATCATGTATTTCTAAAAGAAGGATATAGTTTATAAAAATCTAGAAGGGGAGCATAGAAGGTATTGGGTCTCCATCCATGCAGGCAGAGATTTGTTTCATTCATAGCCAGGGATTCTGAATCTCAATTAATTGATTAAAGGAGAAATCGACAAAACACATTCCCTTGTCACTGGTTTACAATGTTCTTTGGCAAATGAATCACTTCTTTTCTAATCTATCATGTATTTTCCCATAAATCATATACACTTGAGTCTTAATTATGTGGAGCCTCCAAAACTTCTGTGCTCCAGTGGAAAAGGAAAAGCTTCAGAATTAATGTATGACAATACTCCTCAGTGTTCGTGGGTGACTCCAATTAAGTGGCATTTGGGTGAGATCTGCAAACCCCTCTATCCTAATCAAACTAGCCAATTGGGGAACGTAGTGTGAGTGACCTTTATTATGTGGAGGTTTAGAAACAGTCTGTAGAATACTTGCAAATTGAATACTCAAAAGATACAAAACCAGCAGGTGCCTTCAAGGATTCGCAATGAATTTATTTCTAGTGCATCGCTTTTTAAAAACGAGTATATAGTTTGAAACATCATGCCATCAGTGAGAAAGCATTGCTAGGTCCTTTGTCCCTGTTTCCAAGACAGGATTTGAATATAATCTCTTCTTTAGGAAACAGTTCTTTCTTCAAAAGGGTTCCTAAACATTCCCGCTTATGTTAAATTGCAACAATATTCACTTCCTAATATGCAGCAAATATGATGGTAGGCATACTGCCCCCATGACAACTTTGCAAAATAAGATTAAGGATTATTCCCATTTTACTTATGTGGAGGCTGAAAATGAGAGTTTAAATCGTTTGTCAACATCACAGGGCTAGTGGTCAGCAGAGCTTGCTGTGACTTTTTCAAGTCCTTTTTCCTACACTGAACTCCCCTCCCCAAGTAGGGGACACGGGGTGCCACTCTGCTCATGGAAGTGACTCCACAGGCCTGTCACTATGCTTCCTCATCTCTTCTTTCAGATCCAAAACACAAAAACAAAACAAAACAGTTTAACATTTAAAATTCCAAAACAAAAAACCCTAGAAGGCAAACAGCCTTCCTGTAATCATTTTTTTACCTCCCAAGGGAAGTCATTCAACATGAGACACTAAAATTAAAATGTTGGAGTGGGGAGGAATGCCCAGGCAGACACAGAGATAGTCAGGAAGCACCTGATGAGACTTGGAGGAGAGCAGGGGTGAATTCCCTAATGTCAGAGAGAAACGTGTTCAAATCCCTCCTCTTTCTTCAAGGTCAGTCTCTCTGCCTTTAAAATACAAGGGTAGAAAATGGGATTCGGAGACACTTACCTACTCACACAAAACAGACTCCCAAAGAGCAATATTGGGCACAGGTAAGATTCCTTAGCCACACAGCTTTCCTTGGCCTGTTTGCAGGGCATTGGAGACCTGGATGCTTCTTTCCTAAAGAGCCATGGTGTCCATGCCCCTTGCTCTTATTTAGTTAACATTCTGCTTTGGACTTCCCTGACTTTTTACAAATCTACAATGTTCCTAATATTTGTTTATAATTCTGCTCAAGATAAAAAAATAAAAATAAAAATCTACCAATGAAGTGATTTCTGTAGAAACTTTCCTATTCAGATTTGATCCTCCAAAATGCAGGCTGCCTGTTTTACGTGTAAACAGGAGGATAGTAATATGATGCTGCAATTCTGTCACTAACCTGAATGTCATCTGCACAAATTCATTTTGACAGCCCCATTTTTTTTTTCTAACAGCATGTTCTCAACATGCTAAGGCAGTACAAAAGTATTTAAACCTGTTTTAAGAATCCCAGTTCCAAGATGGCACATACAGGAAATGAAAAAAGGAAAGAGAGACAGAGAGACAGAGAGACAGAGAGACAGAGAGACAGAAAGAAAGAAAGAAAGAAAGAAAGAAAGAAAGAAAGAAAGAAAGAAAGAAAGAAAGAAAGAAAGAAAGAAGAAAGAAAGAAAAGTCAAGGAAGGATGGAAGGAAGGAAGAAAGGAAGGAAGGAAGGAAGGAAGGTCTTTTGCATTAAAACCTTAAAAAGACAGGATAAAATATATCCTTGAATTAATAAAGCCTTAAAACCTAGAAGTTGAAGCATGTGAATACATGATACAGCTGATGGTGAGTGGTTTTACTAAGCCCAGAAACATAGGAGCTTGATTGTGAACACACACATAAGGCCTGGAGATGAGAACTTGGGACTACAGAAGCCAGGAGTTGCAAATGAGACCATTGCTAGTCCCCACAAATATCACAGCTTCAGTGAAAGAGGAATGAGGAAATAAACCTCCCCTCTTCCGTAAAAGCTAGCAGGAAAACTTATTTGTCTCTACCAGCACCTCATATTGTAATAGTTTGGACTCTTAAGTTTATACCACCTGACTCTCCAGGCAGAAAGAAATATACAAGGCTTTGAAGGTACTTCAACAACACTGGCTACATAGGATTCCCCACAGGGCACAAGAGTGGGGAGAGGGAGGCCATCTTAGTTTGAGCTCACAATCAAAAATTACAAAATGTGTGAGGAAATCATCCTCCCAAGGACAATGAAGCAGACACAGCCCCAAGGATTATGAAAGCCTGAGGACATTAGCTAGTAAAATGATCATGGGAAAGACAAATTATTAAAGACAAATGAGAAAACCAACACAGTAATAAAAGAAAAAAAAAGATGTGAAAACAAAAAAATTATAGGCAAGTTGACAGAAGAATAGAACTTCTGGAAATGAAAAGCACTGTTCTTGAAATAAAAAGAAAAAAAAAAAGGAAAAACTCATGGGATAGATGAAATACAGATTAGACTCATCAAAATAAGGAATTAGTGCAATGAGATATCTATTTGATTACTATTCCCAGAAGAAGGCAAGGAGTGATAAGGACATGATAAATATAAAGGGATCATTAAGGGGGGGATAGAATGAGAAGGTTTAGTGTGCACCTACTACAAGAAGGCAATAGACAGAACGGTGGTGAGACAACATTGGAAGAGGCAATGGCTGAAGTGCTTCTGAAGTGATGACATGATACGCATTTTCAGAAAATGGCTCTCAGAGAGAAGTAGACATTGACATACACACACACAGCACTTCAACATAAGATAGATGCTTCAAAACACCAGCATAAAGACAGGATTACACGCAGTAATATGCATAAAGTGTTCTTACAACGGAACCCAGGGTGTAATACGAGTAAGGTAATAGTTCACTATTCTTTTTATTTTTACTACTGTAATAGTATACTATTATTACTGAATTTACTCTCTCTACATTAATGAAATGTCATAACGGGCAGTATAGAGAAATCCAGTAGCTATAGCATGGGAAAAAAACAATGAGATTATTTGTATTAATTTCAAACACAGAGACAGGCCAACAGTCCATGTTATTTTATTGGACTAATACACAGCCAACCTGAGGAGAGTGGCGACCTGTGGGGACGAGGAAGGGACGAGGTAAGGAATAGAGTGGTCAGGCTTCCGCTGGAGTTCTCAGGTTTGGGTACTAAAAACAAATTCTGAAACAAACATGGCAACGCGTTGACTTCTGTTTAATTTCAGCGGCGGCTGCCTCCCCTGGTGGTGGAGATGGACCGCATTCCCGGGCCAGCCCAGGCCCAGGCTGCCAAAGATGTCTTCTGCCTGAAAGAAAGCCAGTCTTCTTTTCACTTCGTACACAGACACGAGCTCGCGGCGGCCCTGTGAGTAAATGGCTGGCTGTTATATTATTTTCTGTACTTGTCTGTGTTTGAAATATTTCACCCCTTTAAAAGGGAACCATGACTTTCTTCATGGAGCTTAAGGTGAAAGCAGAATCGCTGTGGCCCAAAATTGGCACAATTCCCGTGTAACTTTATCCCATCACTAACTGGGCCAAGTTTGCCATTTTCAATCATGTGACACAGGCTCCTCTGGGTCTCCACTCCCTACCTGAGGAACGGGTTAAAGGTTATAAAATAGTTACTCCAGAAATCAGTGGCAGAAAACATAGTGTTCAGCTCTCCAAACAACATAGCTTCCAATTGTCTTCAGAAAGCATGGGAAGGGCTGGAAATCACCTTTTAGGTCCTGCTTTGAGATCATCGAGGAGGCTTACGTCATGACAGCTGGGTATGGTGGTAAAGGGAGAACTCAGATACAGTAAAAACTGAGTGCAGAGAATACCAAGCGGATCATTTATCTAGCTCATGGAGGTATAATTTTTATAGTGCTTTCTCCCCAAATGCAAAAGGCCACAAAGATCAAAGTTCACCTCCAGTTGTTTGATAAACCTGATCTGGCTACCTGAAGGAAAAGAAGCCTGGGTGTACTTCACTTTTTAAAAGTGGAATAATAATGACTAGTTTTACTCCAAACCCACTAAGTAATATATGAAAGCCCCAATACTAAGCACCCTTCTGTGGTATTTAATAGTAAAAAAACACTATGTTAATTCCTATGAGAAATAGCATTTTCCTGAGAAGAATTCATAGATGATTGATGGTAGATAGATAGATAAACAGATAGATAGACAGACATGAAATTCGATTTGCTTCTCTTTTCTCTCTTTACAAAAGATACATGTTGCTAACCACGTGTCTGACAAGTTCTTGTATCTAGAATATATGAAGAATTCTCAAAATCGAACAGCGAAAAATAACATCCAATTAAAAATGAGCAAAAGACATAAATAGACATTTCACCAAAGAGGGTATATGGTTGGATGGCAAATAGCACATAAAAAGACATTTGACATCATTCATATTCAAGTTATAATCCATTTTTAAATGATAAAACTATAGAAATAGCAAACAGATGAGTGGTCATCAGAAGTTTAGGATGGACGTAAGGGACGGTTGGCTGTGACTATAAAGAGGAGGAAGGAGATTTGTGCAGTGACAGAACAGTCCTGTATCTTATTGTGGTTACAGAAATCTACATGGTGATAAGTGGCACAGAACTACACCTGCAAATCAGCTTATAGAAAACTGGTGAAATATGAATGAAGTTGATGGATTACATCAATGTCGTTTTCCCAACTTTCTGGCTTTGATATGTTGCCACTTAGGAGAAACTGGGAGAAGGGTATGCACATGGCCACTCTATTACTTTAGCAACTTCCTGTGACTTTATGGCTACTTCAAAATAAAAAGTTAAAAAAAAAAGTAAAAGGGGGAAGGAGAAGGAGGAGGGAGAGGAGGAAAAGGAGGAGGAGGAGGAGGAGAATGATGTATGCTTTGTTTGGTTTCCTGGCTTTAGGGGTTAGACCTTTTGTTCTAGCTCAGTTGTTTTTCATATGGAGGCCATAAAGTCAAATAGTGATGTTTGTGAAAATATACATGGTTTCATGGTTAAGCTGCTTCCTCTGACGAACTCCTTGGTGGTAGAGAGAGGGGTGGGGGGTGAAGATGGGTAGGAAGGGAATGTTTGGTCTCATGTGTTTTTTGGAAACATCCCTCAGATCTTTCTGCCATCATTGACTCTTCCCAGCCCACTGCCTCCCCCAGCCGAGAACCATGGTATAACTTCATAGGTTTATGGAGGATGTTGGTTTTAGCCTTACATTGGTTTGCAGTTGGAGAAAGAATTGGATACTCTCTCCACAACTAGGGGCTCATAAAAAACACTGGATCCACTTTCATGTTCACCCACCAAATGACTCCACTGCCCACATAACTGTTGTTAGGGAAAGGACTTGAAGCTTCAAGTTAATTTCTTGGCGGGACCAACATTTCAGCCAAGGAATAAGGGCTGCTGTTGGGTCTTACTGTTGCCAGCAGGGTAACACTTAGTGGTGTAGAGGCTGATCAGCCTACCCACCCCTGCTCAAAAAAATATCTTGCAGTCTACCAGCCTTATATGATAACGCGACCAGGCAATTATTTTGAAAGAGAGTTTTTTTATATTCTCTAATCTCTATTGTCTGCTGATAAGTGGTCAGATAAATAGAAGCAAGCGTAAGAGAGGCCCAAGATAAAAGGTCTGAGTTGTCTTCCATATCGTCCTTTTTCATTTCTGCATTGCTGCCCAAAAATACATAAAAATCAGTTCTCTATGGAGCCCAGGGGCTTTCTGGAGAGGCTGTCCCCACTTCTGAACCCGCCGTATGGAGCCTACTGACTTCTGAAAAATCTGGCTGCCTCATGGCTTTTCAATCAGGCCAACAAACGCAATAGCTGTCTCTCAGCAATTCACTGTCTCTCAGGCTAGAGAAGCATCATTTAGCGCCTGGTAACCTGTGTTCTTATCCTACAACTGCCACAATCGTACAGTATGATCTTGGATAAGTTAATGGATTTCTTACCTTTGGTCCCTTCATCTGTAAAATATAATTAATAGTAGTGCCTACTGCATAAATGTTAAGAGTATTCAAATATGTTAATGTATGCAAATTGATGAGCAGTGTCAGGGTCATAGGAAAAATGCAAGCTCAGTAAATGCTAACTAATACATCATTATTAGTGTTTTATCCAAAAAAGGAAAAGCACTAAGCACAAGTCTTAAATTCCATTCCTGCCTGACATATAGAATATATGATCTCAAAGACTGTAGCTAGCCACTAACTGCCTAAGTGTTTTCAACTATAAAATGAGGGTAGATTCGTTTACTATTAGAAGATATAAATGCTGGAGAAGTTAATATACATGGAAATCTTAAGGCTTTAAACAGTTGTAAGAATGTCTTACTGTTCTATTAAAGTCACTCTTTTGAAAGAGGAGGAAATGCCCTGTATTATCACATGTAAACACAGGCTAATGCCATCACCATGTGGGTCTTTACAGCATCTGTCCTGCACAATTGCTAGAAGCCCTTGACCTTCCTCCCACCAGACACTACCTCACCAACCAATTTAACATACAACTGAATCAAGTCCATAAAAAGAAATGATTCTAATCATGTCTCTTCTTTGCTAAAAATATCCAATAGATTTTCATGATCTCGAAATATAAGACAATATAAAATCTGTAAAAATTAGGCATATTTTCAATCCTCATGACAATATCCCCAAAATGTATTTTTCAAACTTGTCTTCTACACTGACAGTCACAGACTTTGCACTTGTAGGTGATGCACAGCTGCCCCACCAAAGCCCTGTGTTTTCTCTGTCCTCTCAGCCGTGGCACATGCTGTCTATTCCCCTCGAATGCCTTGTTGCAACCCACGTGCATACGCCATGTACAAATCCCCCCTAATCTCCAAAATGGGGTTTAAATGGTATTTTCTTCTTTATTCCAAAGCCCTCTGTATTAGTTTCCTGTGGCTGCTGTAACAAATTATCGCAAACTTCAAACTTCAGAAATTTATTTTCTCACAGTTCTGGAGGCCAGAAGTCTGACATCACAGTGTCAACAGAGCCGGGCTCTCTCCAGAGGCTCCAGGGAAGATTCCATCCCTTGCCTTGTCCAGCTTCTGGTGGCTGTTAACATTCCTTGCCTTGCAGCCTGTATTAGTCAGTTTTCTCCAGAGAAAAGAGAACATATACATATACTCATGTGATTCTGGAGACTGGTAAGTCCAAAATCTGCAGGAAGAGGTCGGCAGGCTGGAGGCCCAGGGACGACGACTTGCAGCTGAGCCTGAAGGCATCTGCTGGCAGAATTCCCTCTTGCTCAAGGGAGGTCAGTCTTTTATTCTATTCAGAATTCAAGTGATTAGATGAGCCCCTCCCCACACACACACATTATGGAGGGCAAGCTGCTTCACTCAACACTGACTGATTTAAATGTTCACCTCATCCAAAAACACTCTCACAGAAACACCCAGAATGATACGATATTTGACCAACTGTCTGGGTACCGTGGCCTAGCCAAGTTGACACATAAAATTCACCACCACCTGGCCCCATGGCTCCAATCTCTGCCTCTTTGGTCACCTTGCCTCTTCTTCTTTTATCTATGTATCTTTTCCTCTATGTGTCTATTTTAGAATAAATGTGAGTGAATTTAGAGCCCACATGGATAATCTAGGGTAAGCATCTCTTTGCAAGACCCATCAGAGATACAGAAAGAACAGTGGGAGAGTGGAGAAGAGGCAGTGAGTTCTAGCAGAAAGGCTGGCCTTAGAAAGGCTTGAGTTCACGTTCCGTTTCTCTGTGTCATTGACACTGTGTCCTTAGGCAGATTCCCTTCTTACATCGAGACCGTTCCCTTATCTGCAACATAGAAATCATGACCCAGCATCATTAAGTGGTTTGCATATTAAATATTGATTGTTGCCTTAGTCCCTTCAGGCCTTTTAACACTGGGTAGCTCATAAGCAACAGGAAAGTATTGCTTAAATTTGTGGAGGCTGGAAGTCCAAGATCGACATGCCAGGTTTCTTCCTGGTTCACTGCTGGCACTTTCTTGCTGTATCGTCACAATAGGAAGGTGGAAGGGGCAAGGGATCTCCCTGGAGGCTCTTTCGTAAGGCACTAACGCCATCCTTGAGGGCTCCACCCTCATGATCTAAGGACCTCCCAAAGACCCACTCACCTAACACTATCATCTTTGGGTTTAGGATTCAACATAAGAATTTGGGGGAGGACACAAAATCAAAACATAGCATGACATAGCAACTGACCCAAAGGAGATCAGAAGGAGGAATGGTGGCATAACAATAATTATAATGTTATTGCTACACTATCAGAAGAGGAAGGAAGAGGAGGAGGAGGAGGAGGAGGAGGAGGAGACTGCTTTTAGAAAAGCCGATAGAAACATAATAATAAAAGCAAATATGTACAGAGAGCTTGTTATGTACCGAGCATTGATCTAAATGCTTTGCACATTTCAACCCATGCTTACAACAAGCTTAATGCTTACCACAAGTTCATGAGAGAAGCACTAATATTATCCCTGTTTTGCACATGTAGGAACTGAGGCACAGAGTGACTTACCCAAGATCATCAATAATAAATGAATGGGTAAAATCAAATGTAGGCAGTTCAGCCCAGAATGCATGCTGTTAGCCACCCTGATTTCCAATGCAAGAGTGAGGCACATCTACTCTCTCCACTCAGCAAGAACCCATGAATGGCTCTTTGTTGAGTGCATACCCTGGAACTTAGGAATTCAGCCGTGGAAGGTGGGAAAGCTGACACCCGGAGTGCTATAGGACTTGGGTCTCAGCCTAATGTGATGGTTCGGGCACCTGGTTCCTTGCAGGCTGCCTGCATCCTTCTCAGGGGCCGGTCTGCATTTTCTCTTTAGACTCTTGCCAATGTAGCGCTGACACTTGGTTGAGCTAAAATGCAAACAGCCACAGCTTTGGCTTGTTTCAGTCTCCTGAGCTAGTTCCTGTTTTCAAAGTTTCATAGGTTGTTGAAATGCAAACATCCTACCTAATAATTTTAGCTTGCAGAAAAAGCATCTCCGGTGGAAAACTGCCCATATCCAGTTTTCATTTGTCCATTTCTGTAATAAATATTTATGGCAGGTTACATGGGCCAGGGGCAGTGCATGAGAAAACTGTAGGACCAGTCTCCTGTATGGAGCTCAGAGCAGTGGGGGACACAGACGTGTAAACAAAAACGTAAATCATGTCTTTTGTGCAAAAGGCCTACATAGAACACAGGAGGAACACAGGGGGAGAGTGGCCTGTCCTATCTGAGAGGCGGGAAAGATCTCGTTGGCTCCCCTCCTGCGTGAATCTCAGAGGATATCCCCGGCCGTCTCCTGGAGCGTCTGCGTCAAGTTGCGTTGAGGAAGTTTGCCCCTGGCTCTCTGAGATGAGCGGATTTTTTTCTCCTGTCTCTGTTTTGAGAGACATTAATGAACATTTGCATTGGTTAAACTCTGGCTGGCTGCCCTTTTTGGCTTCACTGAAATTTTGAGACATACTCTGAGGGGTGGGTTAGTTTTTCCAATTCTTTAATTAAACAACTGGAAAGCTCTATGAGATTCATTCATCTTTGTATCTTTTCAAATGACTTTCTCTGAAAGGGCCACTATGTTGAAGTCACCACTTTTCTTTAAATAATATTTCTGCTGTGTACTCTAGCTGTTTATTTTTATAGTTCTGTCTATTTGACCTAAAGCTTTTAACCTTGTGTGTGTGCCCTGAAACGACTTTATTGCAAAAGCCTTTGGCTTATAAATCTAAATAATAAATAATATTCAGCCCTAAGAGAAGGGAAAGAAATATTGGAGCTGCCTGGTCCCTCCAGAAATGTAATGGCAAAAAGGAAAATGAATGAGAGAGCCCATGTTAATGAGCGTCCACGGGGTATAGCCCAAGACACTGAAACCCTTGAATGGAACTGAGGAAAATAATGCCTGTGAAGGATGTAAAATATGCCAGCAATTACGGTGGGGGCTTTTGGATATAAATCTTAGTAGAGCTGTGAAAGAGGAGAAAACAGGCTCAGGGATGTGGAGAAAAGGCCCTGGTGTTACCTAGTCGGCAGGTAACAGGACTAGGAATGCCGCCTTCCTGTGATAACTGCTGCTTGCCACGTTATCCCACAGACCTTCATTGTTAAGACTTATTTCTATCAGGACATTTGTCAAAGGCTATGTCTCTTAGGAATTTGGATTAAGGAATACAGAGAATTATAAAGGATTAAGCAGAAAGGCCATTTCAGTTCATGTCGTTCACTATTAGCCAGTCTGTCCACCCCCAGGAATTCCTCCTAGTACTTTCTTTTCCTTTATGAACCATATTTAGAACCATCTTTCCCCACTTATAAATACATGGTCTCATGACTGCCACATTGAGCAATACTAGAAGTGACAGACCAACATTCCTACTGTGCAAAACTAGAAAACCAGATCAAAAGAATCGTTAAAGAAGGGCTAAGACAACATCTGAGCAGTTGAAATCAGGGAGTGAAGGCTCTCTCCAGCAGAGCACTGTGGCTCATTAGCTGCCTCCAGGGTCCTGCCTGCGGCCATGTTCCCATTGCCTATTTAATTGTGCTGCCCATCATGGGCGGTTCAGTCCTCCCATTCGTATAGTTTCCTGCCATCCCCTGGCCTCTGCTATCTCTGCATCACCCTCTTACGTGATCCAGCCCAGCACCTTTTCTGCATCTTCGGCAGTCGGCCACCATCTGGAGAGGACCGCCTCTGGGTGTGGGTGCCTCCTCCGCCATTACTCTATTCTGTACCTCCTTGGTGCAGGGACCTAGCCAGGTATTGAGGTCTCTGGTCCTGCTCAGTGAGCTCAGGCTGCCACCACAAAATCTCACAGGCTGGATAGCTGAAACAGACATTTATTTTCTCAGAGTTCTGGAGGCTGGAAGTGTATGGCCAAGATGCAAGAAAGTTTGCTTTCTGGTTAGACCTCTCTTCCTGGCTTGCAGATGGGAGCCTTCTCGCTGTGTCCTCAAATGGCTATTCCTCTGTGCAGGTGTGAAAAGAAAAAGCTCTGGTGTCCCTTTCTCTTCTTATAAGGACACCAGTCTTACTAGATGAGGGCCTCACCCTTATGGCTTCATTTAATCTTAATTACCTCCATAAAGTTCCTGTCTTCTAATACAGTGACATTGGGGTTCAGGCTTCAACATATGAATTTGAGGCAGGGGCACAATTCAGTCCACAACAGATACAAATATAAATTCATTCCCTTAGTTTTCTTACCTTTTTAAATAATATTCTTCTAAGCCAGTCCCAGCATTCCTACTTTATTTGATCTAGTGACTGAATAAATGAATGAGTAACTTCAGAATCACCTAACTTTACCCCACTTAAGAAATAAAGAGAAATGATTAAAGGAAGAAAACGTTGTCTCTCAAATTGTTAATTATTTTTATTCATTGCCCCAAGTTTTCTAATTCAATAATTTGCTAAGCAGAAGTTCAGCATGAAATAGCTGGTTATCACAGTCAGCTAAGTTTCTAAATGAAAGTGGTAATAACTGATGATAACAGTATTACTGAGGCCCGATCAGGTGTTAGTTACCTAAGCTATGTGCTTTGTTTCTGTTACTTTATCAAAACAATCTTAAAAAATAGATATGTGTTTTTTTTCTCACTTTACATATTATAGATAAAGAACCTTAGGCTCAGTACTGAGTTCACACAGCAGATAAATAGCAGACTGGTGTGATTTAAACCCAAATCTATGTAATTCCAAAATTAATGTGCTTTCCACATGTAGGAACCACTAGAAGCTAAATGAGCATTAGGTATTCAGCTTTATAAAGTATCAAAAATGGTTTGTATCATACTAAGTGAAATAAGCCAGACTGAGAAAGACAAATACCATATGATCTCACTTATGCATGGAATCTAAAGAACAAAATAAATGAACAAACAAAACAGAAACAGACTCATAGATACAGAGAACAAACTAATGGTTGCCAGAATGGAAAAGCGTTGGGGAGCTGGGTGAAAAAGGTGAAGGGATTGAGAAATACGAATCAATAGTTACAAAGTAGTCACGGGGAGGTGAAGTACAGCATAGGGAGCATAGTTAATCATGTTTCAACAATTATGTGTAGTGCCAGTTGGTTAGTAGACTAATCAGAGAGATCACTGCATAAATCATATAAATGTCTAACCACTATGCTGTGCACCTGTAACTAATATAAAATAATACTGAGTATCAACTGTAACTGAAAAAATAATAATAAACATTTTTTTAAAAAATGGCCTGCAGACCTGTGTCAATCTCTTACAAACCTCTGTGAGGCCTAGAATTCTGCCGTAGGAACCTCCAGTCACATCCAGCCCTTTCTTACAAATAAGGAAAATAAGGTCCAGAGAGCAGGGCTGCGGCATGACTTTCTTGTATCCTGGAGCACAGGTCTTCACAGGCCTCTTCATCTATAAGAACATATTCAAAATTATTATTTTACATTGTGTAGGTACAAGGACAAAACTGTTCATATTATATAGTAAAGATTTTCTTTGACTCCAAAATTCTTTTTTTTTCTGAATTTTTTTTTTTTAATTAAAATGTTTTCGTGAACCTCTGAAAGCCCAGCATAGTGCTGGCTATGGCCAATGGATAAGTTGGCCCTGCCAGAGAGGTTAAGCAACGTGCTATGTTTTGATCACTTACTAGGTTCCCCATACCTATACATTTTACAAAGTTAGAATATATATAAATTATATTTAATTATGTACAAGTATATATTATGTGTGTAGAAAACCATTATATATATAATGAGGTTTATTGTAAGGAATTAGCTCTCGTGATTATGGAGACTGAGAAGTTCCACCGTCTGCCATCTGCAAGCTGGGCACCCAGGAAAGCTGGTGCGGTTCAAAGCCTGACAGCAGGAAAGCCACTGGGAGAGATTCTAGTCCAAGACGGAAGGCCTGACACCCAGGACACTAGGGCAGGGACGGGCAATGTCCTTGCTGACCAGACAGAAAGTAAATGCCTGCCTGCATGGACCGTCCTGTTCTATCGAGGCCCTCAGTGGGTTAGACGATGCCCACCAGCCCAGGGGAGGACCAGCCGCTGTACTCAACCCACCAATGAAATACTAAGTAAATGCTCATCCAATCTGGAAACAGAAACAATGTTTAATCAGACCCAGTCAAGTTGACACACAAAATTAATCATCCCAAGGATTGTTAGCCATATAAATTGTAGATACCATAAAAGCTTAGCAAATCAGGCAAGGCAGAGTATATTTTCTATTCTCTGTAATATTGTGTACAATATACATGTGTTTATATTCTTATACACATAGATATTAAAGTGCCCAAAACCAATCTAATTATTTTTTCACCTAGGGATCTGAATTGCTTTTAAAAAAAGAAGGAAAATCTACCAAGAGGAAGAAAGACGACGACAGGCGGAGGCCCCAGCGGCAACACGGACCTGAGTCCTCGCTGCGTGTATAGTCCGCTCTGCATCAGTTGTCCTCCTGTTACTCTCAAATCTTTTCTCTTTAAGAGACAGCAAGTGAAAACCATCTGCCAGCCACTCTTGCTTAGCTGAGGCTAATCCCTATTTACTGTAAATGTCTGAATATGGAAGGAAACCTAAGGGTGGAGGGTGGTTGGTGAAAAAAAACACAAAAATGCTTCACAAAGAACCAAGGAAGTTTGATAATCATCAGTGTCCTCCTGGAAGTGAAAAATCATCCCATTTAATCCCACCAGTGCCAGAGGTGTTGACTCATACAAATGGCGGCCACATGTTCTACAAGAGTGGGGTTGTATTTCTGCTGTAAATATGTCACCGGTGAGTCCCGAGTTGGGCCTGTGAGTCCCGGACCCCCTGCAAGGGAGCAGGTTCCTGGACCCCAGACCGGGAAGAGGAAGGCACGCCTGAACTTGGCATCAAGGGCACATCTGACTGCGGTGCCTGACTGGATTTGCAGCAGAAACCCAACACCCCTTCCCGACCCCCTTGAAATGCCAGGCACACATGTCACCTCACTGTGGCATTTTGTCCTTTCATTCCTTGTCACACATGTGTGGGGTCCTTTATCACTAGGGACGACCTAAAACAAATGTCCAGTCAAAACCCAACACGAGACAAACAGATTCCAAATCTCTCATGGTCTCAAGTGCTTTTGCAGCTGTCTCAGGAAAATTCTTCCCCACTGACACCAATGGTTTCCTTCTGTCCTCAACCTTTTAAATATTATACTCTCCCTTCAAGATCAAGTAACCCTGCAGCCTATGACCTCCTTGTCACTCCCTCCCCTCACTCCCATCTTCTCATTAATTCTTTCTTCTGTGGAAAAGCTCAGGGAGAGTTTAGTTTTTCAAAAGTTCTGTTTCTCTTGGAACTTCCTGGTCACCTCCCTTGTCAACAAAAACCTCACTGTGAGAGAATCAGAAAAAAAGAAGAAAAAAAAAAAAAAACAGAGAGGGACATCTGACCAAAGAAGGACTCGAGTTAGAGATCAAGATGGGTTCACATGTTGTCCTTGTCAGTAGTTATCTTGTGTGACTTTGGGTACAGGATTTCCTGTACACAGTGCTATGCACAGTCTGTACCAACTATATGCCATGCCTCGATTATGGTTCCACTTCCGTGAAATGGGGGGAATAGTACCTTACTCATGCAATTGTGGTTAAAAACAAAACACAGTAAAAAAAAACACTTAGTGTGAAAATGATCTAGCCATAGTAAAGTGAAACATACCATTAACATAACAGGCTGTTAATTTTGTTAAAAGCATTCATGAAAATTGCAACAAACTAGGTAGCTTTCCCCTGAAAGCATGTTTTGTTTTATGTTTTATAGAGGCATGGATACATCGTATGATGCAAAAATGCAAAGACATCATCCAGTCCAATACCCTTACTAATTATTTGTTCTAAACTAGGCCGTTTAGTAAAGGAAATTCCTGACTTTCTGAGCAAGTTGCTTCAATGTTTATTTTGTTTATAATTAATTGATTCTGTAAGGTGTAACCTGCATATCTGTTTCTTGGTTCTGGTTTCAAGAGCTGGACTTGATTTGAATACGGGAAACCCGTCATGCGTTACCACTGGGCTGAGGGGAGTAAAGGATGTGGGGGCTTGTGGGAAGCATTGCTGTCCTGTGAACATAGTCTGCAAAAGCAGCTTCTTTGCAACGAATTTTTTTTTTTTTTTTGAGGGCAGTGTCACTGGCCCTCATATGTGGGACCCGAACCGGGGTCGCTTGCCTCCCAAGCCAGCGCTTAACCACCGCGCCACTCGGCCGGCCCTGCAACAAATTTTTAAGGTGACAATTGACATGAAGAAATCTTAAGTCCATGACGCCAAAGCATTAGAAGTAATTTGCGATATACTCGTATGACTGCAACACCGATTGTTAGATTCTGAGATACACAGAGACAGCCATCAGGCAGCACCATTTGTGGGGGGCTGTGCTCTCACCAACCAGCAAGTCGGAGCCCTGATATTAGAATGGACTGGGCCTCTGCCACTGGCCTTTCCCCATGAGCACTACTCATGATGGTTATTGGGACGCAGTCATGTGCTTCTCACTTCTTTTCTTTCCAGGAGACGCCTCCATCTGCTTTGCAAACACAGAGTTTAGTTTTCCTGGTAGGCTCCCCTTCATTTGCCCTGACATGTTTCTTCTTATAAACTCAGGATAGTGTCATTTGGATTCTTGCTCTTTCCTCTTCCACAACCACTCTGGGTTCAACTTAGTACATTTCTTGCCCAGTGTGAGAGGAGCTCTAAAACTGTTAGCTGTTGGAAGGGCCGGCCAACTGGCTCAGTTGGTTAAGAGCTCACTCAAGAGTGTGAGCTGAGCTCTGAGCAACAGCAGTTCGATGCCTGGCCTGAGTTGAGCTGCCGCTAAGCTGCCAACAGGTGGCAGGATGGCTAAGCTAAAAAATAAAAAAATTAAATTAAATTAAAAAAAAAAAAAAGAAAATGTTAGCTGTTGGCATTAAACCTTATGAAGTGGCCCCGAAGAGCAAGGGGAAGTCCCATGCCTTTCACGTAATGGTCCGGCTTCAGAAGTCACACACTGTCACCTCCACGATGCACTGTGGTCACACAACCAGCTCCGATTCACTGAGCGAGGAGACTACACAAGGTATGAATGCCTCGAGGCAGGAGTCACAGGGGACGCTGGGAAGCTGGCTCCTACATATATTGTCACACAGTTTTAAGTTGGCATCTAAGTTATTTTTCATAAGGTGGAATAGTTGTATTTCTCATGTATTATATATTATTCAAATATATAGTTATGTTAATATCTGTTGTAGAAATAGAAACATTTTAATGAAAACCTTGTAACTTTTCAATTCTCATTCTGAAAGAGAGAGAGAGAGAGAGAGATCCAGGCTTCCTGTGGGTTTATTACCTGGACTAAGTAAGGCTTTGGTATTTCTTATGGGCACCCTCCCATACACTCTCCCATACCTCCCCCTACTCTCCCATACCTTCCATACATCCCCCCACCTTCCCATATATCCCCCCACCATTCCATACATCCCCCCACCTTCCCATACATCCCCCTCCCTCCCATATCTCCCCCCACCCTCCCATACGCCCTCCCATACCTCCTCCACCCTCCCATACCTTCCCCGACCCTCCCATATACCCTCCCATACCTCCCCCTACCCTCCCATACCTTCCATACATCCCCCCACCTTCCCATACATCCCCCCACCATTCCATACATCCCCCCACCTTCCCATACATTCCCCTCCCTCCCATACCTCCCCCCACCCTCCCATACAACCTCCCATACCTCCCCCTACCCTCCCTCCCATTCCTCCCTCCCCCACTTTCCCACCCCCCCATACACCCTCCCATACATCCCCATATTCTCCAATACACCCCCTCGCCTTCCCATACATCCATGGCCGACATCACTGATTATGATACATTTTCACCTGAGCTGACTTTGGCCTCAGAACCCTTCTTACCACCATCCCAGGAGGCCTCCCAGTCTATTGTAGTGAGCACATCAGTTAGTCCCTATTTCCCATCTGGGCAGCTGGCCCGTTGATGTAATGTAAATAAATGTTTAACTGTTTGGGCAACAAGCTCCAACATCACATAACTAGAAGGATAAAAAAAAGTTACAATATCAGTTTCACTGCATTGTATTGGCCAAGTCTTAAAGTCAGGGCAATTTCAAGGCAATTTTTTGGGAGAATGGGTTTGCCAGGAAGGCAAACAGGGCACATTTGGAACCTTCAGGGTAGGCTCTGTGGCTTCTGATGTATGTGTTGGGAGGCAGGGGTAGTAAGTGTGGGTTCAGACGGACAGGCATGGACTGGGAAGAGCTGAGTGTCAGTGGCCACTCAGAGGACCCAGCTTCAGACCCGAGTCGCTTCTGCTGTGATCCCTCTTCCCAGAGGGAGCCCGGGCTCCAGGACCTCTGGAGTTCTATGGGGCCAGCAAGACAGGCCTGGAATGAGAAACCCTGGCGTGGAAATGCCAGTGGGATGGACGTGGTTACAAACACAGTAGAAAACTCTGCCACTGTCTCAAGGGAGGTGCCGCCAAGTCACCTTGCAGGGGACCTGGATGCAGATACCTGGATACAGGAAGGGGACGAAGGTTGCCCATCGTTTGCCGCCTACCACACATGCTTTCTGCCCAAGTCTCCTCTGCCACACTGGACAACTCAGTGATCGCTGGGGAGGGTTATGTGTGGCAGCCCCCAAAGTAAGTGCTTGGGGTTTGAAGATGAATCATCTAGACCCTTGCCCTCAAGGAGTTCACAACGTAAATAAGCAATGAAAGAGCTCAGCTCACAATGTATTGAGGGCTTCCGGCACTGACCGCAGCTCTGCTTGGCGATAGGAAGGTAAGGATGAATGTGGCCCAGCCCCTCACCTGGGAAAACTCCGGGAAGAGCGGAAGGAAACAGAAGGCGTGCTGTCCTTTTGTGTAAAGCAGAGTAGGCTGTAGAAGTGCTTGATGTTTCGTAAGGTTCTGAGTCTTCCTCTTGCATCTGTTTTCCTCTTTAAAGAAGGGAGTGAAGGACAGCTTTGTAGCAAACACGATGGAAAGGAAAGGGGGAAGCCAGACCTCAGTGTGTGTTGGAGGGCTACTGCTTACCAGTTGCTTTATCAGCTGGGGAAGTGGGCTTTCTGTCTTGAGCCTGGTTTGTCCTCTTCCCCATCTCTGGAGACATGAGAGTGTGTGACCTGTATCCTGGGGTGCTGGGGGTCTCCAGGGAATTCAGCAGCACCCCCATAACCAGCATTGATTGTCAAACTCTTGTGAGGATCTAAACACTAAACAGTCGTTGTTTGACATACCTGTTGTTACATTATAAGCACCAGCTTTCATTTGCTGTATATGCTGCATACACTTGTGAGCCATGGCTAATAATTGTTACAAGTTACGCACTATCCACTTTGGGGGCTGCAGATAAAGAAGATTTCTTGAGTCCAGCTATGCACACAAAATGTGCATACCCTGGGGTCAGATGTTCTGTGGCCCAATTGTCAGCCTATTCTTCAGGGACATAAAGGGAACCATCCCTAAGCTTCTATTTCTTCATCTGTAAAGTGACAGAAGTGAAATCAGATTGGAGTTTCTGGGGTCTCGTGTCCCTTTCCCCAACTTCTGATTCTCTTAAATTCTACATCATAGTGAAAATTCCAAATGGCATTTATCAGTGGGACTGTCACCAGCTTTTTAAAAGCTTTGGGGTCTAGTATCATGTCAGCATTGCTTGTCATAGCTTGTCACAAGCACTCACCTAGCCTAGGGTGGAACACATAGTAGGTGTGAAATAAAGAGCTGTGGAATAAAGGAACACATAGCTGAGGGTGATTAGGGCAGCACTAGAATAGGAGACAGGATTTGGGCAGGACTGAGACCCCGTGCTGACTGTAAATCATGCAAATGGTGCTTCTTGCCAGCTATGTCCCAATCATCAGCCGAGGACAAATCCAAGCAGTGACCTAACTCCCTGACCCAGTCCTCCTGGAAATATCAGCCCGGCCACTTCCTCAAGTCATCTGGGATAGGCCCTGGGACTGACTGGGATCCTCTCACATCCTTAGGAATGCAAGCTCTTGTCTTCCCAGGGACCCTCAAAAGCATGCCCCATTGCTAATATCCTCTAGGGAGCGGCTGTGAGAACAGCCCCAGGCCGGGGCTTGGGGAAGGCCATGACCCACAGTTATTTTAAGCCCAAGTTTTCTCAGCAGAGGTCACACTCCTTCCTGGAAGGCAGAGGAACCTCAAACCCGGCATGGGCTGATAGCAAGAGCACCTCTCGGGCTTTGGGAATGGCTGTCGTCTCTCTCACTGGCCTCCAGCTATGCTCTAGAGCTAGCTGTTTCCCTTTCCTAAGCCTTGGCCTTTCAGTCTTTAAAACCCATCTGTCCAGCAACCACTGAGAACCTACTACATGCCGGGAACAGTTCCAGGTGCCGAAGAGAAGCTTATTCTTTTCCTTTTTTTAAAATCCCTGTTCCCATGTGACCTTTACTCTAGTGGCAGGAGACAAACAGTCAACAAATGAGAAGATGATTGGAACCTTGGAATGAAGGGGGTGATGGAATAAGCTAGGAGGATATCCAGGGGAAGTGCGTTCTGGGAAATCGGAAATCTGCAAGGTGTGCGTTCAAGGAACGGCAGAAAGCAAGTCCCAGAGGTGGGAGAGGAGGGGGACCCTGTGAGCCGGACCAGGACTTGGCTTCCTGCTGAGGGAGATGGAAAGAAAGCCAAGGAGGCTCTGGGCAGCGAAATAACAATGGCTGCAGGGCAGAAGCAGAGAGAACACCGAGGAGAAGTCCATCAGATTCTGTATATTTGACAGGATAGGCACATTGATTTCATATGCAGTTTGAGAGAAAGAACATGGTTAAGTTTAACTGCAAGTTTTGGGGTCTGAGCAACTGGGAAAAAAATCTGAGATTTACTGCAACTCTTAAAGACTAAAAAAACAAAAAGGCTTTGGAAAAGGGGGAGTTCCGTTTGGGGTGCGCTGCTTTTAAGATACCTGCTACAGATCCAGGTGGACATGTGGAATGTAGCTGAATACCTGAGTCTGGAAATCAGGAGCATCCTGGGTGGGCCATGGCATCTTTCAGCACCAGGATATCGCAGCTGCACCACAGAAGGCAGAACATGATTTGCATGATATTTTCTCAGGTCCCCAAGGAATAGTCATGACTACAGGACCACATGCATGATAAAAATGCAGATCAGAAACTGTGAGGCGGGGCTGTGAGGAGACATCATCAAGCCCTCCAATTGATTTGAGCCCTTGGCTTAATGCCGGAGGACACTGGGTTTAGTTTCTTTTGTAACCTGATGGCAGAAGCCATGAATCTGTAAAATAAGTGGACTGGGCGTATCAAAACTCTGTAAAAGAAAGTGTTTCTTCTCCTGTACCTTCTACGAGGGCAAGAGATTCAAATAAGCCATCAGCTTTCATGGATTCGTGTATTTCGAACTGGCTCACATTTCCAAATTTGGACTCTGCCTTTGCCCAGCACAGCTGAGAAGTCAATGTAAGGAGGTGCTTATTGTGTCTGAGCTGAACATGAGAGGACATGCCTTAAAACAGTCATAGGATGCATTGTAAACAGAAATAGTCTCAGAGACATAGAGGAAAGCCCCGATGGTTGCTAGGTGGGAGGGGGTGGGGATGAGAGAGAAGGGGAAAGGGTGAGACAAAATAAATTGGTAACTACAATATTGCCACAGGGATATGAAAGACAGTTCGGGGAGTATAATCAATAATGTTGTAAATATTTTTTAGGGGGTCAGATGGATTCATGTCTTGTTAGGGAGACCACTTCATGGAAGGTGTGGAGGCTTGACCACTGCACTGGACATCTGAAGCTGCTGTTGAATAATATTGCTATGTCAACTAGATATGTATGATATTGGGGGAGGGGCAGTTAATTTGGGGAAGGGGGTGGTCACTTTGTGAGGGATGAAAAGCATAACTATTGCATTGTTTTGTACACCTGAAACTAATAATATTTTTTTAAAAAAACAGTCATAGGATGATAATAGACAGAACTCATAGTCCCAAAGTTCTGTTGAGATCTAACATACTCTATCCCAAATCTGTCCATTGGAGAGTGCACCCTTGGAAAAGAATTTAACCCAAGAGTTTTAATTATTTGTAAGCTAATCTACAAACCACTTTTATTCCTAAAGGAGTGATGTGAACCAAATCAGACTGCAGAGTTCGTTCATCCAATGGATATAGTGCTAGATACTAAACGCTCTAACTGCCTAGGCACCTTCAGAGTTCAGGGACTTGTTCCAACCCCAGCTCCCACATGTTCCAGATGTTGCTCACTTGGCTTCAGTTTTCCTTATCTGTCAAATGGGAGTAATCACAGTAGCATCTCTAATACCTCCCGGGAGCTAACGGGCACCACAAGGAACATAGAGTCATTACAATGTTATCTCTCCACAGGGCCATTTTTCTTGATGACACTTATCATATTTATAATTACATATATATTAATATATGTGCGTGTTTATAAAAATGATTGTATCACTCACTGGGGATAAAGAGGCAACTTTTCTGAGTTTATAATTGTATCAGTCACATCCGGAGCACTGTCCGGAACTTAGTGTAATATTTACTCAGTAAATAAGTCTATGTATTTACCTAAGCTATATGTTTCCCATAAATGCAGTCAGATGATATGTGGTCCTTTGTGACTGACTGCTTTCCTTAGCATAGTATTTCCAAGGCCCATCCATGTTGTAGCATATACCTGTGCTTCATTTCTTTTTATTTCTCAATTATAATCTACTATATAGATATCCACATTGCATTTCTCCATTCACCTATTAATGGGCGTTTGGTTGCTTCCAATCTGGGGCTATTACAAAGGAAGTTACTATGAACAGTCATGCACAAACCTCTCCATGGACTTCTGTTTTCACTTTTCTTGGGAAAATACCTAGGCGTGGAATTGCTGGATTGTATGATAACTACATTTTACCATTTAAGGAACTGCCAAACCATTTTGCAGAGTATACTGTTTCACATTACCATCAGTGATATATAAGGATTCTAGTTTTCCACATCCTCAGCAAGATTTGTAATCATCTAAATTCTTGAGATTTATGTTTAACTCACTAATTTTCAGCATTTCTTCTTTTCTGACATGCACATTTAAGGAAATGAGTTTTACCTCTAAGTACTGATTTAGCTACATCATCACTTTTTTCAACGTTTTGTTCAGTTTTTGCTTAATTTAAAATATTCTTGAACTTTCCTTATGATTTTTCTTGGACTCAGTGTGATCTAGTTGTGTATTTATTAATTTCCAAATTTGTTGTGGAAAGGGAACATACTCTATATGATTTCATACTAAAATTTATTGAGGTTTATTTTATTGTTCAATAATAATATGTATGCTTTAGAAGAACAGCCAGTAAAAAATTACTAAAAGTAGTGTTTGACATTTTGCCTTAGAACAATTTTTTCAATGATGTTAATCAAATATTATATAAATATGTTATAGCATTACTGATTTTTTTGCTTACTTCTCTATCAGTTTTGAGAGAAGACTCTTAAAATCTCCCACTATGATGATTGATTTGTCTATTTCAGATTAAGTTATACACATTTTGTTTAATACATTTTGAAGTAATATTTTAGGTGCACATAAATTTAAATGGTTCATTTTTTAAAAACATTTTATCATTATAAAGTGACCATTACAACAAGTAAGTCTTTTTTTTGCCTTAAAAACTTTTGAATATAATATAGATACACTTGCTTTTTTTTTTTTCATTACTACGTACGTAATATATTTTTCTGTCCTTCCACATACAACTTTTCTGCATACCTTTTATAGACGCCCATAAAACACCTGTGAAGTGTATACATTCTGATAATCTTTTTAACAACTATTCAGTTCATTTATATTTGGACTTAAAATGTATATATTTATTGATTTTTTTTTTCTTTTGCCCACTCGCCTGTTTTCTTTTTCCCTCATCTTGCCTATTTCTGGATCTTCTGTATTATTACATTTCTCTCTATTATAAAGTTTGCTGGTGAACAACTAACAACTGACACAATTCAAATTATCTTAATTTGATGTGAGTTTAATCAAGGGAGAGTTTTAAACGCAGTGGACAGAACTAAGGGAAACCAAGAAACTAGTAAGGAAGGAACTCAGTTTCAACCCCTAGTCGTGAAGGAATAGGAGAATAGACTCTACAAACACAGAAGGCTAAATGGAGAGGGCTGCCTGTGGAAGCTGGAATCTTAACTCAGGGAAGCTGCCCACCCACTGTCACCAGACAGGGTGGCAGATGGGGAGACAAGAACCCCAGCCTCACATCCAGCCTCAACCGCCTTCTCCCTTACCCCCCGCCCCCCCGCCGGGCTTCACCTTCTGCAGAAGCCAATCAGAATCCAGAAGTCAAGGGCACCCATCGATGCAGGTCAAACACTGCATCTCCCAGGGCACCAGGCAGGGTGCACACAAGCAAAGAATGGACCTAGGGTAGCAAAAGCATAACACAGAGTTCTGCACTGTCTGAACTTACAAAGGCATACTGCACTTAGCTTCATCTAAAATGAATCAATACCTAGTGGTGTCCTTAAAACGTTTCAATTATGATCCATTTTGCTTCTCTTAAAATTTGTAAATTATTATACTTTTGAATTTTAATTCTGTTTCTTTTTTTAACCAAGTAAGCATGCTATTAGTACTCTATGCAACGGTTAGCTTCCCACAGTTCTTTAGGACTTGCTTTAGTCTTCCTTCTTGAGTCTTGGATCTTCCCTTTGGTAACGAGTTGCTTGAAATAAATTCTTTATAATTTCTATTCCTGAGGAGCTGGTTGTAAACATTTTTATATTTGTTCTTTTTTCTGAAAATATGGCTTTTGTCATTATTCTTGAAACCTTTCACTGGGTATAGTCCTTTCTAATGACATGGGTTTTTTTTTGTTTCATTTTATTTTTTTCTCAGTATGCTTTGAAACCAGTCTGTCTTTTTTCTCACTGATTTAAAATTTTATTCTAGTTTTGTTTGTTTATGTGTTTCACTATGATGTATCTAGATGTGAATTTATTTGTGTTTTACATAAGACACACCTGGCTTCTGTCTGTGGGTTGATATTTCCCATTGGTTCTGGAAAATGATCCATTTCTCTTCAAATAGTGTCTTTTCTCCATTCTCTCTTTTTCTGGAATTTTGAGGAAACATATGCTGATCTCTTTTACTCTATGTTTCTTTTCTTTCCTCCATATTTTGCATATTTTTTTTATATTTATATGTTTCATTCTGCAAAACTTGTGATTGTTCAATTCACTTTTTCTTGCTATGTTGAATCTACATTTGACTTTTAAATTATGCTTATTGTATTTTTCATTTCAAAGTAGCCAAGTGGCTCTTTTACAAAATTGTGATGTTTACTTTTTATAGTTTCCTCTTCATTGTGGTGATTTTCAAAGCTTATCTGTTGCCTTTTTAAATAGAGTAATCAGAGCTGCTACTGTTTCCTATGTCTCGGAAGTCTAATATTTCATGTCTTTGCAGCTCTTTTTCTATTATATACAAGATAAAACACACCCAAACAGTTTCTCCTCCCAAACAAGCATCTCTAATTCATCCCTAATTATCGGCAATAGCAGGTAAGGAAATTAAAAAAAAAAAAAAGTTGTCTTCACCCAAATCTTCTGCCAGCTTGTGATCAGGAGATTAATCTCCCAAGTAGCTCCTTTGAAGTTATCCAAAATTTAACTGGCGAAATATCAAGAAAGACAAAAGTTGGAATGATGGATTGCATGCACATAAGAATGAGAGAGACAAAAAGCCGTCTTCAAGTGAAAAAAAAAAAAAAAAGAATGATAATCCTAAACGGGAAACTCTTAATCTCAAGGAAGAAAGCTTTTAAAAGTAGGTTAATAGTCACCAAATATCCAGCATGGGTTAGTCACGTTAGAAACCAACTTAAATTATCTACCATCTGTCCTAAAGTAGGGAATTTCTCCACTTTACGAATAACAAAATGAAGGTGCAACTAATTTAGATGATTTGCACAGGGTTTCAAAATGAGGAAGTAAGTGGCAGGTCTCAGTTTAGCACTCAGCTCTAAGCAGCAAAGCTTGCTGTTTACTATTGCATAGTTAAAGCTCTCAGCCCAGAAATTGAGGCAGCATAAGGTGAAGCTATTATAAAATTATGAATCACTTAAACCAGAATGGAGGGCTTGGAAGAGAAAAGTATGCTGCATGATTTAGGCAATTTCCTTGTTTGGAAAACTCTTCGCTTTGTTTCCAAGGAAAATGTCATTCCTTTTGCTTCTGGCTGCCCGCAGCAAGCCACAGCAAGCTCGCATGGCCTCCCGCTCTCCTCTCACATCCGGGTTGGAAGCTGTAAATTGAAGAAGACTAAGAATGAGAAAACATCAAGCATTTTGACATGTTACTCACTTGCTCTCTCCTAAGGATGGATGTTTCAAAATGAACCGTATAGCTTTCTGACCCTACTTCATACTAAATTTTATAAACATGCAATTTCAGAATTATAAAACATAGGGTCTGATGCTTCCTTTTTTACTGAAGAAGAAGCAGCCCCAAAGAGGTTTGATCACATATGTAAGGTCAGACAGGTGGTTAGCGGTGTGCCAGGACTCTATGCTGTGTGTCTGCCTAAACATGTGTTTCTTTGTAGAGGGTCAAGGTCAGCTCAAGAGCAAAACTTTCATTTCTTCTATACTTTTGAATCCTTTATTTTTGAAACTTGCAGAAGTTGTATCCATTTTCATTTGTACCTCCAGGCTAAGGGTTTTTCCCACCTGGGGCCAGTGACTTCTATTGTCTGTGTTTTCCCAAAATCATGTCTTAGAAATGAAAGCAAAGTGCATCATTGTCTGGTTTCATTCCTTCCGCTAAATCGCTATGAAAACTTGGCTTCTGTTTCCTTGTTTGAAAAATAGATGCTGTATAAACCGTTTCATTCGCAAGGTTCCTTACTCTCTATGATTCCATGAGTTTGGTTTTGTTTCAAGTAATATATATGTGACTATATATTTTGTATTGGGCTTTGGGATAAGCCAAGA
The DNA here is from genome assembly GCA_033961575.1 of Aselliscus stoliczkanus. Classification (NCBI taxonomy): domain Eukaryota; kingdom Metazoa; phylum Chordata; class Mammalia; order Chiroptera; family Hipposideridae; genus Aselliscus; species Aselliscus stoliczkanus. Next base: position 35,720,435 of record CM066730.1, on the reverse strand, counting down.
TAATACAGAAATTAACTATATCCATTTCCTGCCCTTGAAGATCTTGAATAGAAAAGAGGAAGGCAGATCTGAGAATATAATTTTCATAGAGTAAAGGCAGTACCCTTAGGTAATAAAAACAGATAGGATTTCTCTGTATTTTCCTCTTTTGAGTATTCTTTTCTGTGACACAAATTTCAGACTAATCCCTTGGAAAGTTCACTGGAAGTCAGAGAACCCCTTTTCAACATCTTCCTGTCATAAAATGAAAAGTCTACCTTTAACCTCACTTCTTTCAGGGGGCTCAGGCTTGCCAGCCGGATGGAGGGTGTGGGTTTCAGATTGTACAGGGTGTTGAATGTACTTTGTACACAATGCCATCAAGACCCCAGTGCAGTGATGGCTCCCCATTGAGAAACTTCTGTCAACTTTCCAATCGTTCGAAAGCCGTCCCTTCCACCAGCACCTAACAGTTAGTGCAGACTAAGTGCTCACAGAAACTTGAAAGCGTTGTCTGGAAAGCGTGAGCTCAGGCCCCAGTGACTGAAATGACTTCCAGGCAGGTCCCAACCCCACAGCAAGAGCACTAGCTTGGAGGGATGGCGCAATACCTGTCATCGCCCCTCAGCTGGATCTTGGGTGGGACCTACGTCACTCTTGTGTGCTTGCAGTTGAACTCCAAGTGAAGTCCAGCATAGAAACGTTCCATAGCTCGAACAAACCCATGATGTCCTTTGGCCCACCCTCTTTCATTTCCAATGGGGGAACCAAGTCCCCGGGGACAGCTGTGGCTTCGAAAGTCACAAAGCAAGGAAGGACAGAACCAAAACTAGAACTCTTGTTGTCTGGCTCAAAGATGAGTGCTGTTTTCAAAATGCCACCTTGACACAGCTTCAAGAGTGAGCTGTATGCTTGTATTTCCCTGGGATAAGTGAATCTAAGAAAATTAGTGAAATGTTATCAAGAAGGCAGCTATTCACTGACGCTTTCTCAACACTTGCTTCTCCTGCTTTCCAGTTTTGCCTCGAACTCCAGTATGGCTATGCACACCAATTCCTGCTCATGTCCTCTGCTTGCTATGGATTTTTACATTAACGTTCATTTTTTAAATATTGCATAAAATATTACTTATCGTGATTATTGAGGGTTCTATTTAGTGCCCCCTTAAGTGTCATGGCCGAGATGAGTGCCTCATTGCCTCATCCTTGTCCCAGCCCTATTTCTGGGGTCCAGAGGCATCTTGCAGAGTGATAGGGAATAGCTGGTAATTGGCTCAAGTGGGGCATAGAGTCTAAGATATTCAGCTCACAGGAAGGGCTGACAAAGAAGCTTCTGAAGAAGAGGCAGGCGGTGCTCAAGCACTGGTCTCTTCCAGGACCACAGATACAGAATCCATGAAGACAAGGTGCTGCAGTCACAGGCCAGCTGTCAGGAAACCTCCAGCAGCCGCCTTCAAACCAGCCCTGGCAGCCCCACAAGGCTGCCTCCCAAATCAGAAGTAGGGAGCTCACACCTGTAGGAAAGCAAGGGTAGACTCCGCCAGCTCTGCCTTCTGCACGAGGCTCTGAGCATCGGTACCTCTGGGAAGCATTGGTCTTGACGATGAAGTTGAACGTGGTATCTGAGGACGGTGCTCTGGGGACCAGCCTGGCAGAGGAGGGCATTCACGCCCTGCCAGCGGCCGGTCGGTGGGCCACTAGGTCAACCTGGACTTGCCTGCGCCAGAGAGTAGCTGCCCACAGACTCCCTCCTGCCTTTGTCTCTCCCCAGCCCTGGTAGGGTTTTTAATAAACTCGCTACTTGTTGTGTCCTGCTAATGGATGAGCACATCTTGAAGGCTTCCTCAACTTACTGTTACCATCCTAGAGCTGAGTGGATGCTCATGGTGGGACTAGTGAAGGAAAGAAATCCGTTTAACCAGATTGGCACACTTTTTCTACAAAAGACCAGAAAGTAAATACTTTAGTTTGGAAGGCCATAGCATATTTCTGACACCTATTCAGCTTTGCCCCCACTGCCATCATAAACCGCTAATGGTAAATGGATGGGTGTAGCTGTGTTGCAACAGTTTACTTATGCTCCTTGAAATTTGAATTTTGTAAAAGGTTCATGTTTCATAAAATATCATTTTTTATATTTTTTTCAACCATTTAAAATATTTGAAAAATCTTAGCTCATGGGCCAGGTTGCCAATCCCTGGGTTTAATCAACAAACTTTGTGTTTTCTAATCCCATCAAAAGCTATTCCTCTATTTCAGTCTGAACTCCAGCCAAGTGCCACCTTTCCCAGAAAAATGCCAGTTTAATAAAATAAGAATCCCTAGAAAAGATAGATAGTTATGAAACAAGGGGTAGTTTTCTACTAAAGGAATTATAACCATCAGGATACAAAGACGAGGGGGAGAGACATTCATTATGGCAGTTTGGTTGGGTGATTAGCTTATTTTGTTGTGGCATTTTCTAGGTTTTTTTGTGTACTGTTAATTTTGAGGGTTTTTTTTTCTTTCTTTATTATTGCTGTTGTTTTTTGTTTTGTTTTGTTTTGTTTTGTTTTGCTTTGCTTTGCAAGGAGGACTTGTCAGAACTAGAAATGTCATTAATTCAATGTTTTTCTCTAGCAATTAATGTAAAACTTCATTACACACGGCTTTGTAGTTTATTAAGTAAACTAGTTTCTCATACAACCCTTCCAACAGTTCTGTGGAGTAGACGGAAGCAGTGTTATCGACAGTATAGCTGAGTTATGGATCAAGATGGGAATGGCTTCCGTGCTCAATAAAACTCACACAGCTCGCAACATAGTCAAGTCATGATGGAGTCCCCAACCCACGGGTTCAGCTGGTGGCATTCTCTCCCTCTCTACTCCTGCTGTGACAACACCCTAGAACAGGTGCCCTGGGGATACCGAGGTGAGCAGGCTATAAGGCAGGGGAGAGACACACAAACAGTTAGAGAGCAAAGCAAAAGGTGCCATCGTCAGCACCTCTGCCAGCCCTGGGGGGTAGAAAAGTATTGGCCTAAGTGATTATGGAGGGGGATACACCTGTGGGAAAGGTAGGTGATGGTCCCTGGTCCATAGATGTTTGTAGTACTGAAGTGATGAGCACAATACTAGAGAAAAACAGACACAGAGTACATAGAGAGGGGGTTCCTGGAACTTTTCAAGCCTCCCCTTATTCCAACAACATGAAGAGGCCAACAGACAAGCAGGTAATGCTGAGCTCTACTAAGCAGAGCCTCATGTGCTACTGACACGGTGAGAGGCAACAATCACCCAAAGCAGCCGGTTGTGAGGCAGCCTGTCATTCAGGTGTGTGCATGGGTCCAACGGCACTGGGGTCATTTCGGTGTTGAGCTGCCATGACAATAGCTGTAAATGTTTATTGTAAGCGTTCCTTGTCCAAGCTCCCCGACTAAACTTGTGCAATGAGAAAGCTGAAGGCATAATTGTTTTGACTCACATTGGCCTCGAGGACGGTTATTCACGTACTCCTTCTGTTTGACCCTGCAACACCTGATTGGTATAAACTAACCTCATGTCATATTAAATATTTATTGTGCGAGCTCATCTGTGTCTCTGAAGTTAGAATTCTTGTCATGCCACTCAGAGACTATAACATTTCTCTGGCTTTCAAACCCTGTTCTCTCAGGACCCAGAGTCTGAATGTAATGACGAGAAATACAGCTTTAATCAGAAGTTGCGCTGATTAGAGGTTCACGGATCTAAGCAGGGGTCCCAGCGGTCTGAACATGGCTGGGAATTCCGGTGTGCACTTCATACTACATGTTAAATAAACAGGCATCTGGAGTTTGACCAATAATAGCTGTATTCATAATAATCAAAGTTACAAGTTTTGGATGCCCTACTATGTGTTAGGAACAATGCTTGGTGAAGACATTACATACCTTCACTCTAACCCTTACAATGAACCTCTAACACGAAAACACTGTGAAGGGCTTAAGTGCAGGGACTCCGAAGCCACACTCCCTGTTTGGATCCTGGCTGGATAACCTTGGAAAAGGAAGACTAATAATAAAAGTAGTTTACTCATAGTGGCACTTGAATAATTCTTCGCTTCCCTCCGCCCCCGCAAAAAGCTATGTTCACATCGAGTCCCTGATACCTGTGGATGTGATTTTATTTGCAAACGATGTCTTTGCCAAAGTCATTAAGTTAAGGATCTTGAGATGAATCTTTCCTGGGTTATCTGGGTGAGATAATCCAATGACAAGTGTCTTTTTTCTTTCTTGTCTTTTTTTTTTTTTTAAGATTTCATTGGGGAACTGGGGAAGGGGAACAGACAAGTTGCTGTCCTTTTGTTCTTCAGTCTAGTTGTGGAGGACGTTGCTTCACTGGCCCATGTTGGTATTATCATTGCACTCACGTTGGTTAAGACAAGTGTCTTTCTAAGAGAAAGGCAGAGAGAGATTTGAGACAGGCAAAAAGCACACAGAGGAGGACTCAACATGACCACAGACACAGGTTGGAGTGAGGTAGCCCCAAGGTCACAAATGCAGGAATGCTGACAGCAGTAGGGCTGGGTCATGCCCTTGAGCCTCCAGAAGGAGCAGGCACTGCTGACACATTGATTGTAGACCTTTGACCCCCAGACTATGTGAAAGTAAATTTCCATTGTTTTAAGCCACACTGTTTTTGCTAATTTATTATGGTCGGCATAGAAAACTAATACTCCCAAAGTCATCGGGAATATTAAACAAGTGACTGTATATTAAGCACTCAGAACAGAAACTGACCTGTAGAAAGTGTCAAGTCAAATTTAGCTATGGTTCATATCATCTCAGTTTTAATGATGAGAAAATAGATGTTCACGCTGAGTTTTCACAGATGGGAAGTGGAGAAAAGCATATTTTAAATTGGTTTATATGATTGTCATTCCAAGTTAGGAGCCACAAATTTATGTTTCCAGTCAACCTTGAAAACAAACAGTCCACTGGGAACAATTGGGAGACTTTTGACTTTCAAACACCAGGCGTTCAGGGACCTTTTGAACACCAAGGTTGGTTGGTTATGACCCCAAAAAGATTGTAACTTATTATTGGGGTAAAAGTACTAAGTCAGAGGCAAGAAAATGCCTTAGTCAAGTCCTGTTGATAAGGACGTTTGAGCAGACAGACATGGCTAAATGACATCTCAGCTGAGGCCGCCAGGTAAGGAGGCACCTCGGCTAGGAATCCAGCTCCGTCTTTGAGCGTGGCCTTCCACGGGGTCTCGAGTCCTGGGACGGCAACTGCCTCTTGAGACTGCGGTGCATTGGCTGTGCACCAAATCTGATGAGGGGAGGGCGACTTTGAGGCCTCCAGTAAAAGCCTTAACTGCCAGTGTTTAGGCCTAAAAGATCACACTTAGGATGTTAGCCAGCGGCTGGACTTCTCACAATGCTTAGAGGGAAGTGATAGCTTAATATCTGTATATTATATAATGAAAGACCTAAAACCCAATGTTCTCAGCTTCCGTGTTAACAGCACAGAAAAAGAAGAGCAAATTATACCTAAATGATGATCAAAAAAAATTGCATAAATAAGCCAGTGAGCTAGAAATGGGCAACAATAGGAAACAAAAAATTAATACAACCCAAACCTTTTTGTTTGAAAGATCAATAAAATCGGCAGCATTTTGTTTCTATTAATAAGGTAAAAAGGGAAGGCGTCCACTAACGATATCAGTAATGTAAGAAAGCACATCACTCGAGATGATAAAGGCGCCCAGTTACCAAAACTCAAGCAGAAGGAAGTACTGGGTCTGCATTTGGCACGATTGCAGGTACTGAAATGATACAAAATGAGAAAGAACTGGGTGCCAGATGTGAGGGGCTCAGAATCAGCTCTGATGTAGACACCATTACAACTACATATCTGAAGATACTTTTATTTACACTATATCTGAAGATACTTTTATTTACACTATCTTAGAGGGAACTGTATGAATTCTCATGTGGAGGGAGCCGGAAAGGACTCGTGAGGGAGAAATCATGTGACCGAAACATTGCACAGTGTGTAACACACATAACTGTGCAGAAGAGTGCTCCAGGTGGAAGAGGCTACTGGGACAAAAAGGACTGGATGTAGAGAACACCTGGAGTCATTCAATAATATTGATTAGACTAATACAATTGGAAAGAACCAGCTTCCTAAGTGGTTCTTTCTGCTTCGCTACAGTCCGTGTAGTTACCCATCGCTGTGTAAAAATGTACAGGCTTAAAACAAGAATAACTTAGTATCTCACAGATTCTGTGGACCAGCAATTCTGGTGCATGCAGCTGAGTTGCTGCTTATGATTCAGGGTTTCTCGTAAGGCTGCAGTCATGGTGACCCCAGGGCTGCAGTCATCTCAAGTCCTGCCTGAGGCAGACGCACCCCAGCTCCCTCTGAGCTGTTGGCAGGCTCAGCTCCTCCTTGTCTGTCTGTCGGTCTGTAGGCTGCAGACATCAGCTCCATGCCACATGGGTCTCTCCATACAACTAGTCCCAGCCTGGGAGCTTGCTTCCGCAGAGTGAGGGCTGACACGAAGGAGGAGCAGGAGGAGGGAAGGGAGGAGGGGACAGTCCGCCCGCTGTCTGTCCTGAAGCCAACCCCACATATTTAGGTCAACGTGCACCCCACTTCTGTACTAATATCTGCATTAGCTATTTATTGCTGCATTAAAAAAAATCACCTTGAATTCACCAGCTTAGCACAGCATACATTTATTCTTCCACAGCTTCTGTGGGCCAGGTATCTGGACATCTATCTGGACGCGGCTTGTCTGGGCGTCTCAGACTCAGAGTCTGTCCCGCAGTACCGACCACAGTGTCACTGTGACTGTAGATCTCTCGAGGCTCAACTGAGGGGGGATCTTTATTCGCTTCTATTATGGACTGAAATATGTCCCCCCAAATCCACAGGTTGGAATCTTACTTCCATGACCTTAGAATGTGGCCGTATTTGGAGGCAGGGCCTTTAAAGAGGTAATCACAGTTAAATGAGGTCATATGGGTGGGGCCCTAATCCAGTATGACGGGTGCCCTCCTCAGAAGAGGGAGCTACACCGAGAACAAGCACACCCAGACAAAGGCCACATGAGGACACAGTAAGAAGGTAAATATCTGTAGGCCAAGGAGAGAGGCTTCAGGGGAAGCCAAGCTTTCTCGCACCTTGACCTTGGACTTCCAGCCTCCAGAACTGTGAGAAACGAAGCTCCTGTTGTTTAAGCCACGCAGCCTGTGGGTTTTGTTATGGCAGCCCCAGCTAATGAATCCTGTTTGCATGCTCACTGCCAAGGCTGGGGGCAGGTCTCAGAGATGCTAACTGACTGTACCCTGAAGACCTCAGTTCCTCATCAGGTGGGCCTGTCCTCAGGCAGGCTCAGAACACAGACTCGGGCTTCTCTCAGAGTGTCATGTGTGCAGGCATAAGACAGTGAGAGGGAGAGGAAATGAGAGAGAGAGAGACGGGAGAGGGAGAGGGAAGGGAGAGGCAACGAGAGGTAGAGATGGACAAGGAGGGAAAGACGAAAGCCAGAGTCTTTTGATAACCTAGTACCAGCAGTGGCACCCCCTTTCTTTGCTGTATTCAGTTCATTAGAAGGGAGTTCCCAGGTTCAGCCTACACTCAGGGAAGAGGAGTGTCCGTACCGGGAGCCAGAGACCTGTGTGGGCTGTATTGGAGGCTGCCCATCACACAGTCCATTCCCCACCAAGAGGACGAAGTCAACTTAAAAAATGTAAATCATGTAACTCTCAAGTAGAAAACTGGAACATGACTTTCCATGGTCCTCCAATGAAACCCGAGCTCCTTTCTGTGGCTTTAGGATACTTCGTGATCTGACATCTGCTTACCTCTTTCTTTTGCTAACTACTCCCCATTATATCACCCCTTTCATTTATATTCATCACACACATTAAACTTTCACAACTCAGGGAACTTGCCTTCACTTCCCTTTCTGCTTGGAAAGATCACCCCTAGATGTCCCCAGAGGTAGCCCCTTTCTGTTAGTTAGACCCCAGAATTGCCTCCTGGGAGTGACTATCCCTGACACCCCAAGGTTGTTGCCTCCACTCCCCACGCCAAGACACTTCTTCTCCTATCCCCTAACTTTATTTTCTGCATGGCCCTTGGCTATTTAGTTGTTGATTGTTAGTCACTCTCACTGGAACAGAGGTCAGCCATGGTCAGCGTACTAACCTGGTGCCTGGAACAGTACCAAACCCATTCATCAAATGTGCTTCAACCCAGTGCATGAAAGCTGGGCCGGTTTAGAAGGGCCTGGATGCCAGGTTGGGAAGCCAAGATATGTTTTCAGCAGGCAATCTCTGAACAGGACATTGATAGGTTCAAAAGAAAAGCTAAAGGGATCTAAAAGCAGATGGAAGAATGGCCAAGAGGGCAGAGCCTGGAGAGAGCCTGAATACAGAGACAGGCCATAAGGCAGTGGTACCTGTGGCATTGGGGAGGATGCGGCCTGTGACGTGTTCATGAAAGCTATTTCATGGAAATATTCATACATGTTTGTGCCTGAGTATACATGGCAGGAGTCCAAATAAATTTCCACTTTCCATTGTGAACATCACAGGGTTCACGCAGTTCTATTCCTAGCCAACTCTGACTCTTTGAAAATAGAATGCCTATGCAGATATTGTCATAAAAATAGAAGGGACTCCTACCACAAAGAGTAAATCACCTCTATCCCTTTGATTTAAGACTTTTTTTATGTCCCCATGATTCCCATGCATTTGACACATACTGTTTGCACATTTTGAATTCCCAGAAAAGTTTATCACATCTCTTCACTATGTCGTGAGTCATCCATAGTGTTCTTCTATAAACATATCAGCAAAACAGGAAAAAAAGTATGAATCAGTATTTCGACACCCTGGCCCTGCCTCTCACTTCTCTTTGTTTTCTATTTTTCCAAAAAGAAAGGGGAGAGGGAGGGAGGGAGAGAGAGAGAGAGAGAGAGAGAGAGAGAGAGAGAGAGAGAGAGAGGTTTTGATTCTTCTGGAGTGGCCATGGGCACTGGAGGTACAAACTTGTTCCTGGAATGGCATTTAGAACAGGGCATTTAAACTAAATAGCTGTGGTTTCTCAGCCTAGAATCAGGCCAACCTTTCCTTCCTTTTGGTGGCTCAGATCATATATTGTTAGAGCTAGAAAGAAACCCACTTCAGCCTCAGTTTCCTGATCTGAATAAGGAAGTGGTTAAACTAGATAAGCTTTAAGAAACCAAGATCTTAAAAGACTGTGATTCTAAATACACACACACACAGAAAAAAAAAGAAAAAGAAAAATTAAGCAAGATTCTGTGTGGGAACCCTTGTGCATTGTATGCAGTCAATAAACATTTGTTGATTCGATGTTGTTTGATCTTATCTAATGCAACATCATCTGCTTTCCATTTTCAGAAAGATGTGGGTTGTTCGGCTTCTTATCCTTGCTAATCATTTCAGTTCCTGCTCTTCATGTAGAAACTGCTCTAACTGCACAGAGAAGAGAGGTTCAGGTTTGGTAGGGGCAGCGGAAAAGGAAGTTTCACAGCAGAGGTGATGTTTGGGTCCTGAGTGGAAATCTGGCAAACAAAAAGATGAGGAAGGGCGTCTGGGGAGAAAAAACTGATGTGTGCAAAACTCAGAGATACAGAAGACACGGTGCACCGAGGAATCCTGGAATGTGGAATAGCTGCAGAGCTTAGAGCCTGAAATTAGACCACAGGGCAGGTGTGAGTCTCTCCTGTCCACTGTCTGTTCCTGTTCTAGCAGCATCGCTTCAGTGGCTCTTCGGGAGCTCCCTCTATCCCACCCAGTGCCTGCAGGTTGGGAAGGAATGACCTTGACCCCTGACTCTAGCGGGAGAGGTTTTCTCGCCCTGGCCAGTTAGAGCCTTGTAGCCCCGCTACCCTCCAGGGTTTTCCAATCTAAGATGAGCCAGGACTCCAGTTGAGTCTCCCACTCAATGGGAGCAGGGTTTCTGGTCAGGTGAGTAGGAAAGAAAGGCTGCTTCCCCATCAGCCTTGCTAACTGTTACCCTGAGGCTACTGGAGGCTGTTTTACCAGTATCTGCACTCAGGAAGTCCTCCTGGGCAGGAGGCCATCAGAAAAGCACAGCAGAGCCAAGAGCTAGAGATTTTTGGCGAAATGCTTTGTTCACCTGGTCAAGGTTTCTCAAAGGGAGAACTACTGGCATTCTGGGTAAGACAGCTCCCCTGTGGGCATGCGCGGAATGTTCAGCCCATCCTTTGCCCAACACCCCCTAAATGTCAGCAGTCCGCCTCTACCAACTGTGATGAACAAAGCTCCCCCCATATTTCCCAGTGGCCCCTAAGAAGTGGAATTGCATCAGGCAAGACCTTGATCTGGTTCTATTGTCACGACTGTGTCTCCTTTGGGGGCTCAAAGGTCCATTTTTGTTTTGTTTTGTTTGGGGTTTGGCAGCTTGAATTAGGCTTCTGTCACTTGCTAGTAAAATGGTCATAAGTACGTCAAGAAAGCAAGGGTGAAATGGTAAATATGTTCTCCATTGCATCATTTAGTATCTGAGTCATGAGTGTGTGTGTGTGTGTGTGTGTGTGTGTGTGTGTGTGTGTGTGTGTGTGTACACGTGCGCATGGGTGTATGTTGTTGGTTTGGGGGAGATGGAAACATCAGAGGTAGTCACGTTGATGATGAAACTAGACAAGCCTAATCCGAGGACTGCTAACTGCTACTTCCATGTCAAAACCCTTAGGGCTAAAAGAGATGCGGATATAGAGAAAAGTAGGAAGGACCAAATGCCAGGCACCCTGACATTCCGTAAGCTTTAAAAGCTAGACACCCAAGCAGGATGATATTTAAACTATTTAACAACTGATATAGCAAAGGCATGAAAATTTTAAAATAAATCTCTGTAGTCAGGGTTCTCCAGAGAAGCAGACCAATAGGGAAGAGAGAGAGAGAGAGGAGAGAGGAGAGAGAGATTTAAGAGGAGCTTTATTATAAGGATGGGCTCACGTGGTTATGGAAGCCGAGAAATCCCAGTCTGCTGTCTGTAAGCTGGTGAATCAGGAAAGCCAGGAACTTAATTCAGTTCAAGTCCCAAATCCTGAGAGCCAGTGGGCTGCTTGTGTTAAGTCCCCAAATCCCAAGGCCCAAGAAGTGGACCTAATGTCCAAGTGCTGGAAAAGATGGACATCCCAGCTCAAGAAGAGAGAAAGGGGATTTGCTCTTCCTTTGCCATTTTGTTCCATGTGGGCCCTCAGTGGGTGGGACGGTGCCTACACACACTGGCAGGGCATGACTCTTTATTCAGTCCACTGAACCTAGTACTCATCTCTTCCAGAAACATCCTCACAGACACACCCAGCAGTGATGTTTTACCAGCTTTCTGAGTATCCCTTAGCTCATTCAAGTTTCAAAATTATCAGAATTAAACCTCACAGAATTCCATCAATAAGAATCAATGCGAGTGGGTAAGAGACAGCTAATTAACCATTAGCCTGTCAACCATTCTCCCTAAGGCTTAATCCTTGTGTAGTCGCTTTACATAACTGTGGTTTTACCTATACTGCTCATTAAGATTTTGTTTCCTGAAGCAACCAAATGCTTTACAGTTTGGTACCAATGGAGTGGACCCCGGCTTCCAGGCCAGTGTGATGGTACATGGGTTCTCCTCATTTCTCACTGACGTTGCATGTGGATTCTTCTTTTTGTATGTAATCTACTAACTCAGAGAGCTCGATAAAGAAACTGAGATTGAGAGTAAACTTGGTGGTGATTAAATGTATGCATATCCTGGATGAGGTTTCTCTCATTTTATTTTCTATTTTCTCTTTCCTATTCCTTCATCCTTACAAAATCACAAACGTCTTCTTTTTTCTTTTTTCTTTTTTTTTCCTGCTTGGAAAACACTAAACCCTGTAATCTCGTTTCCCCTCATTTAAAAATATGTCTTACTACTTTCTCAAAGGGGGACAAATAACTATGTTTCCAGTTTCCTTCAAGTTGGTTGCTTTTCCCTAAAATAGTCCATTCACACAAAAGCGTTCATGAGCAATCTGTAATTTACAGGAGATTGCACAGGGCTGACAGAGAGAGGGTTTATGTCGGTTCAGCCAACAACAAATTGAAATCTCCCCAGTCATCTCTGCGGTGCCAACAGTTTCCCATAGGAGCTGGGGGTGATTCTCTCCTTTCATTCACCTTTCCCCTTGCCTCTCCAGCTCTCTTTATTCTATCTTTAGTTTTCTTATGACACTGTCCAATTCCTTCTCTTCTGTATTAGGTAATTAATGCAAATCTGCTTTGCTCTACCTTTATCTTGACATTTTCCTATCTACCCACCACCTTAACTGCCCAAACAGTGAAGGAGCCAAAACAAAGGCCCTCCACTAACTAGGACCTGTGCTATTTAGAAACAAGGGTCTATAAGTAACAAAACATATCTTCTCTCATGTTGGACATTCAAGAATGTCTGCGAACTGGTTCAGACATTGTATGTACAATGATGTCCCTCTCAGCAGAGATGTTAAATGGCATCATAGCATGCTTCTAAGCACAATCCTTTTTTGAAAGAGAAGCGAAACCATTGCCCATGACCCTGCCTTTCGATGTGATGTTTATGACATGCTGCTTCCCCTCATCTGGCCTTCCTTCCATGTGTGGGAAAGGTGCTGCTAACATTTTTATCCTGGTTTTCGAGCCAGCCTCTCTATTCCCCTTGGCTCTAGGCTTCCACCAACTCAACTGCCTTTCAGTGCCTGAAAGGAAATGAGGAGTTTCATTTTAAAAGTAGAAATGCAATGGGATTTCCTGTTTGTTCCCCACAGGCAGTGTGGCCTTTGGAGAACAGGAGGCATGTGTCTACTTTCTTGGTAATAAATTGTTGGTTATATAATCAAACAAACTATTTGGGTTAAAGGAGAATAACCGGTGGCCTGCTTTCGTTTTTTGGTATGTCGTTTGGCCCCACTTGCTTGCAGAGACCTTCACCTTCTCAGGGCTCATTTCTTCAGTTTTCTCGATCGTTCAAAAATATACGCTCAGTGCGTGTGCTGTTCCACACATTGTTTAGGTATTAGAGATAAGAGCGTCCTGACCGCTGCCTTCAGGAACACTCCATCTAGCCACATGTGAGAAAAGATGAGCAAAGGTGGTAAAACTAACAGACAGTAATGATGAGATGATGATGATGGTGATGATGATGATGATGATGATGGTTTACATTCCTTGAATGCTTATATTCACCATTCCATGTACCACGTTGAACAATGAATAACCTGTGTTAGCTCACTTGATCCTCATAACAATCCCATGAGATATCACTGTTAGTACTCCTGTTCTATCGGTGAGGTAACTAAGAGTTAACCTAAGTCATAGAGCTACTAGGAGGTAAAGCCAGGATTGAGTCCAGGTCTGTCTGAGATGAGATACACAGATAAACGCTGTCTCAAGGCACAAGGGGCTGGGCTGGAATGGGCAGACTAACAACTGCCCTTCTTTAGGGGTAGTTGGGGAAGACCCCAGGGACGAGGGGATTTCTGCTGTGCCTGAAGGCAGAGCAATCTGGGGGCACAGTTCTGTGGGGTAAGGACCACTTGTCCGAAGGCCACACTAATGAAATGTGTAGAAACAGACTTAGTTTTGGTAAAGCAGAATAAGTGGGTGTGGCAAGAGCTTGGAATCCTTCATAGGAGTTGTCAGGAAAATTGGCCTGAAGGTAGTTTGGAATGGGGTCATGGAATACTCGCGACTAGCACATTCAGCTGTTCTGAACTTCATCTGTAAATCTGTGTTTATCAGCACTCCCACCTCACAGGGCCACGGTGCGGGCGAAAGCCAAAAGGACACATACGGACACTCCAGAAATACCCTCTCTGTGATTCCCATTCATTACCGAGCCCTGACGTGTCTACCTCCAAAATAGGCCTCAAATACACCCAGTCCCCGTCTTCCTCGCTGCTCGGCCCGTGGCAAAACCACTCTCATCTCCTTTCTAGATTGCTGGGCAGCCTCCTGGGTGGTGGCCTGCTCCCAACCGGACCCTCCTGCAGCCCCACCTCCACCTGAATGAGGGAAAACCTTCCTGAAGCATGGATGTGATTATGCTACTCCTCTGATGAAAAACTGCACTTAGGAGCCAATCCGAAAGCATTAACGTGATACAAAGCCCTGTGCGGTCAGGGAGGCCTCACTCTGCTGCCTCCTCCGGAGACTCTCTTCCTCTGACCCCTGTCACTCAGTTTGCTCCCGCCTTCCTCCAGGGCCCTGAGTATCCCCACGCCCTTCCTGCCCCGCCTGGCATTCACCCGCACTGTCACCACCGTGCCATGCTGCTCCCAGGGCCTTCCTCTGTCCAGGTCCTAGTCAGTCCCATCCTTGGGGCAGCCCTCCGCCCTCTCCTGCCTGGATTTTGGTCTGTCGCACAGTCTCACTCCCCTTCACATCATATGCCATGGATTGAACTTCCATATTCATTTTAACAAATTATTGGTACTCCCCCCCTTAGTGGCATTAGACAGAGACCTGGCTTGGTTTGGGTTCCCACCGGCCCCTATTACCTCAGTGTCGCCTGCTACAGCACCTGCTACATGGAAGCACACAATCAATGCATTCGAATGCCTGTTGGATGAATAAAGTGGACAAGGAGTAAATATGTGCTGGAGCTCTTATTTGAAAACCACATCTAGAACCCTGAAACCATATCACCCCTCCCTACAAAGGAAATTCACAGCAACCCTATTCCCTCCAATGAACCTGGCTTTGGAAAGGAGGCCAGACTGTCAAGAAAAGCAGTGGCCACACCAGAGGAGACCATTGGCACTACCAGAGGGGGGCGCCATGAACAAAGCGGGTGGTTCTCCCGCTGTGCTCCCAGCAGAGCTCAGAGGGGAGAGATGCAGAAGAGGCATGCTGAGAATCATTTCAGCAGTGGTTTCCCTAGAAAACCATTTCAAAGACAGAGCCTCCATCTGTGTGTGTGGTCATCTGGCACATTAGATAAGCATCGGGCCCACGATTTTTATGGTTGTTGCCTTTCCCGTACACTGCAATTCTGTCACCCTGGACCCCACATTGTATCAACTGCTATAGGGTGCTGCGCCCCCCCTCCCCGCCCCCAAATAAATGTGTCATGCTAGGTGTTCATAGATACGGAAAGTCTCAAAGCCTGCACTTGGTTATACAGTGAAGGACACGAAGAGCAATTTGCAGTCATGTTTCTGGGGTTGTCTCCCAGAGACTTGCTCATGGGAGATGAATCAGTAATGACCCCACATGTTCTTCCTGATGTTTTTGCTATAGGCAGCTGTCGGGCCTGCCAGCTGGCGAACCACGGAAGCCTTGCACTCACTGGAGACAACAATCCCCGTCATCCACAGCCAGCTATGGGCACCCAATCTCTGCCTGACGCCTGATCACAGCAGCTGAAACAAAAGTCTCCTCTGTCAGAGGGCATATCTGTAATATAAAATCATACTCCTTTCTTTGATTCCCTCTAGCTGCTCTAGAAAGGCACCTCAAATTCCAAAAAAAACAAAACCAAAGAATCCAGTACGCCATAAGCAAGGAAAGGCAGAGGCCATTTCAGTAAGGAAATAGCTATGTTGCTTTGTTTTGATCATGGGAGACCAGGCAGGAACCTCAAAGTATATTGGATCTGCTTTTAGGAGCCCTGGGTCCCCAAATAAGTTCTGCTATCCATGACCTGTGTCGTAAGGGGCAAGCCTGCTGGCTTGAGTTTCCTCACAGATGGACTTAGCAGTAGGAGGAACATTGTGCTCAGTCCTCTCATGTGCAATATCCACCACAACCAGTGGAATGATAGCCCCGTCCTTCAGATTTTAAATTATGTTCTATGGAAATAACAAGTTGGGTCATTTGTTCATCTCTTAAACCTTTTATTCCCAAAACTATGGACTCAGTGTAACAAAAACAGCAGAGACATATAAATAGAAGCCACACAGAAAATCTGGGAGCAAATGTCAACAGCTGTGGTTGATGGCAGCCCAGTGGCTTATAGAATCCCCCCTCCCAGCCCCGCATGCATTCCATCCCTGACTCCCACTCCCGCCCTCTGCCTTGTTCCTGGCCAGTCCTGGCTGCTCATGCTGTGGACTCTGGTCTCCCCATCACTCCTCCTTCCCTGTGCTCTTTCTAATAGGCCTTCTGTGTTAGCCTTTTCAGTGTTGTTTGCTCATATCGTTTTTTTCTTCGTCTTGAAATGTCCTCTCCCCACTACCCAGCCACCATATACCTCAAACCTGGCCAAGTGGCTTCAGCTGTTAGGTTCCCCTGGTTCCACGCCCAGCCCTGTCCTCCATCCAGGGGGGACTTCTGGCATTTGCAAATCATGGAGCACTCTGTTGGCACCTCTGAGGAAGCAGTGGGTTCAGAATGTGGGGATCAGGAGACCTCCCATTAAACCCCACTCTAGTGGCTCCTCACTATGTGACTTGAGACAATTTACTTCTTTGAACCTCATGTTCCTCTCTATAAAATGAGGACAATACGTGCCTTAATGGATGCTGTGAGATTTAAATGGAACAACCTATAGAAAGCCCCTGATATAGAAAAGCTCTCTAGAAGTGATGCTTTCCTCCTTGCTCCTCCTTTTCTTGGTATTCTCCGTATTTTGTTTGGCATCATAATTCTTTCTGCCTTCCCCCCGTTTCTCACACTTCTGGTTGTAAGCTCCTCAGGACAGGAAAGGAATGACGCTTTGCTCAACTTAATAACCACAGGACTTTATAACTATTAGGTTGTCAGAAAAGTCATGACGCATTTTTGCAATGAAAAACGTAGTCAAAATACATCATGACTTTTCCGATAACCCAATAGGAAGAGATGAATAACAATGGATAAATTGAAAGGAACAAACGTAATGCATATTGTCATTGCCTGACAGGGAAATTGAGATTAAAAGGGGACAAAAGTCTAAGTCCTCAGGTGAGCCAGCCTCTCCCAATGACCGTTAATAGGGTAAAGAAAAAGGCCCACACTTCTCTTACCCACACGAAACACAAACATTCCATTCATTTTATTCAGGGCCTTAGCTAATGCATTATGTACATTTCTTTCATTCTTAGCCTCCTTCTAAAGCAGTCACAATCACCCACTATAAAGCGCCATTCACACACCCCACTCATTCCTTCTCTTCATACTGTACAAACACTTGAAACCAAAAATGGCCACCCTGCGTGGTTTTCCAGGCTGATCGTACCTTTTGGTGGCGAGGCTTCTTCATACACCCTCACCAAGATTTTGACCTGTACGCTGAGGCCTCTGACACGGGACTGTGGTATTCCCTAACGCATTCCACATATCTCCTCTGTCCCTTTAGTGTCATGTTTGTCACCTTGAGAAGATTACCCATGCTCCCTTGTAGAGAGGAACATGAACCCAGCGCAGCAAAAATCCCATTATTTTGTAGGTGTGGAGGTTTCACACATTTGACCCTGAGTTTGGGGTCCTGCCAGGGTGAAGAAGGCAGAAACGGTAGTAGCAGTCAGCCATGCCTGGGCGAATGTATCTTCATTTCTTTGAATCAGGCTTTTTAACATTTACTCCCTAGATAATGAATGGGAGAAAAAAAATAGTGAGGTTAAGTGAATATCTCCAGGGAAAGAGGGGAGGAGGATAATTAAACTCAAGAATGTGCTTCTGTGGCCTTGATTTTACTAGTGTGTGTTTATACCTTGTAGGATCAACTACTCTTGTGATGACTTTAGGAAATAAAAAGAAAAAAACAGATTCAATTCCTGAGGAGGTAAGAGCTACAGGAGTTATAAAAACAGCACAGAGCCTGACGGCAGGTGACACAGACGTGGAGTATACCTTTTGCTACTTAAGAGCCATTTGACCCTGGAGAAGTGACTTAATGTCTATGAGTCACAGTTTCCATATAATGAATATATATATATATATATATATATATAAACTACCTCTGAGTTCTTATAAGGATTTGAATTAATGGCAGAGCGGGCTGGACGTTTGGCATAAGCTCTCAGGTAGTGCTGTTTGATTTGATCTTTAGATTGTGTGATCTAAAAGAGATAAGACCAGCAGATAAAACAAGGGCGGAAACGCTCCGATCTTTCCCTAAATTACCAGCCAATTATTTGTTTGTGGACGGCCCCACCCAGTTCCCAGGCTCTCCTCTGCCAGGGCGGGGAAACCTGCAGACCACCATCCCGGCAGCCTGCCATTCCAGCTGGGTTTCTGTTAGCTTCTGCCAACGGGGGACGCTGCTGGAAAATTGGAAGGTAGAGGGGAGGCAGCCCTGTTTTTGAACTTGTCCTTTCGTGGGGTTGGGCACATCTTGCGATGGATACATCACCAAAGCTGGACCCACAGTGGGGTCCTGATACCGGCGGTGAGGGGGGCCCTTTCTGCGGCGATGGCAGCAGCACGGTGCTGGTGGGAGAGGGGCTCTTGGCAGCTTCAGTGACAACGTGGGCTCCCTGGGCTCCCCAAGAGGTACTGGGCATGGTGGTTCCAACAGCAGCCCCGAGGCAGGGACTGTGGCTCTGGGTAACATTATCCGACCCCTTCCCTTTTTTCTCCTCTTACTGGGTGGGAGCATCTTTCTAGCAGTACTAATTTTGGGTAATCCTTCCTCTCCTTTTTATTAAAAAGGCTTTTCTGGAGCACTTTTAGGTTCACAGTAAAATGCAGCAGACGGACAGAGATGTCCCACATACCCCTGACCCCACTGTCAACACCCTCCTTCCCTGGCCCTTGGCAGGCACTGACCTTTGTGTTGTGTCCATGGTTTTGTCTTTCTCACATCTGCCTCTCTCACTTAGTAATATGGCCTGACGGGCTCTGTGTCTTTGGTGGCTCCATAGCTCATTTCCTTGGAGCACAGAATAAGAATCCATCGTATTCATGTACTGCAGTGCTTTAACCCACTTACCTACTGGAGGACATCTTGGTTGCTCCAACGTCTTGCAATAATGGCTAAAGCTGCCATGAACATCCGTGTTCAGGTTTTGGTGTGGACATAAATTTTCAGCTCCTTTGGGTTAATACCAAGGGACAGGATTGCTGGATCTCAAGAAAAGTATGTGCAGTTTTGTAAGAAACTGACAAACTGTCTTCCGACCTGACTGTATCATTTTGCATTCCCAGCAACAATGAGCGAGGGTTCCCGTGGCTCCCCACCCTCCCGGTATTTGGTGTGATCAGTGTTCCCGATTTGGGCCCTTCTACTGGTGCATCCTGGTGTCTCTTTTTATGTTTCATTTCCCTGATGACTTAGAATCTTGAGCGTCTTTTCGTAGGTTCACTTGCCATCTGTATATCTCCCTTGAGGAGGTGTCTGTTCATATCTCTCACTACTTCTTTGTTTGGTTTTGGTTTTGGTTTTAATTTTGTCCAGCTCGATTAAGATACAATTGACATATAACACTGTGTAAGTTTAAAGTTGATTCGATACAGTTATATATTGCAAAATGATTACCATCATCACCTTAGCAAGCACCCCACTATGTTAAATAATTATCGTGTGTGTGTGTATGTGTGTGTGTGTGTGTGTGTGTGAGAACATTTAAAATCTACTCTCTTAGCAACTTTCGAGTATATAACACAGTATTATTAGCTATAGTCACCATGCTGTACATTAGATCCCCAGAACTTATTTATTTTAAAACTGGAAGTTGGTGCTCTTTGACTAACATCCCTCTATTGCCCCCACCCACAGCCCCTGATAACCACCACTGTACTGTTTCTAGGAGGTCAGGGTTTCCTAGATTTCACATATACGTGATACCACACGGTATTTGTTTTTCTCTGTCTGCCTTATTTATGTAGCATGATGTCCTCAAGGTTCATCGATGTTGTTGCAGGTCACAGGGTTTTCTTTTCCTCATGATCCAATAATATCCTATTGTATATGTATAATATACCACATCGTCTTCATCCACTCATCTGTTGGCTGACACAGGTTGTTTCTATGTCTTAGGTATTGTGAATAATGCTGCAGGGAACATGGAAGTGTAATATCTCTTTGAGATCCTGATTTTATTTCCTTCAGATCAATACCTAGAAGAGGGGTTGCTGGATCACACGGTGGTTCTATTTTTGATTGGGGGGAAGGACTTTAATTGTTTCCCATAATGGCTGCCCCAATTTACGTTCCCACCAATAGTACACATCCTTTTCTTCCATGCTCACCAACACTTGTTCTGTCTTGTCTTTTTTGATGATAGCCATTCTAACAGGTATGAGGTGGTATCTCACTGAGGTTTTCACGTGTGTTTCCCTGATGATTAGTGATGCTGAGCACAGAAGAGCTGGAAGGACTCAGGCAGCTGACATCAGGGAATGTGAACACCTGTTGGTACAAGCTGGAAAAATCTGCAGTGGCTGGCCTGGCCATTGGTATCTTCAGTGGCAGAGTCAGGGCTTTGTTGCAGAGCTGCTCACTGTGCATCTTGGTCACTCTCACGGCCGGGCTGCTACCGGCAGGCCCACTTTCCTCTCTGTTCCCGGACTGTCTATGTCTCAGCTGTGCCTGTCCGGGAGGGGTGAAATGGGAGTGGGACCTTGGTGTGGGGCTCCACCGGCTGGAGAAGATCGTCACTCACCTTGCTCTGGCTTGGCTGGTGAAGGGGACTCTTTCCAGCTGAGACGGTCCCTCTTGGCGCTGAGAAATGCCAGCTTGGGGGATGGGACAATGGGCCAAGTGAAGCCTTCTTCCTGTGCACTTATTCTTAGGTTTTTGTTCTACTGTGTCTCTGAAGATTGTTAATTGGGCTCCAGGACTCCCCCACAGCTGTTTTTGCTCATGACAACTGTCTGATTGTTGATCTTTGTGGGGGACAGGGGTTGGGGTGTCCTACATCGCCATTTTGGTGATATCCCTTCTGCCCAATTTTTTAAAGGATTTTTTGTTTGTTTGTTTGTTTTCTTATTGTTAAATTTTAAGAGTTTTTTGTATGGCGCTCCCCAATTTTGTGCCCTAAGCTATTCCACTAATTTTATAATGAATTATCTATGTCACTTTTCATCTTTTCAAAATAACGAGAGTAGTGTTTATATTTCTGACTAGACAATGATTGAGACCTTTTTGCCTAAATTTTTGTGATTTTTAAACAAACCATTATTCCCGGAAGACTTGAAATGTAGAAAAATAGAGCTATAAGAGTCACCCCAAAAGGATATGTTCTCTAAACTATGGACTCTGAAATCATGATATTTTTTTTTAAATGAATGAAAAAGATGTTAGCACTTTTGGGGGGAATGCTGACTTTCATGAGTAATTAAATCGCAATGACCATTACTACCTGCAAATGCTCTCATTTGCTCAATGCATTTATTCATTTGAAATGGGATTGAAGTTGTTTTCTTCCTGCCGGGTGGGACAAATGGTTTTATTTACACAAGCATATCTTTTTTTCTTGTTCTAGAGATATTTAGAGATGCAACTAGTACATGATGAACTGTACTATACAACTAGTTTTCTGAGCAAGTGGGTCACAGCTCTTGAACCTGTCATATTCACTAATAGAGCTCATTTGCTATGAGAAGCAGAGCACCAGGAAGCCCATGCCCTCCTCTCCTCTCCTGTGGATGTCTGTAGGGTTACGCTTACACAACCTGCTGTGTCACAGCTTTTCCTGTCTTAATCTGTCCCCTCACTGCTGTCTTCAGATACCCAAGACGGGTCCTCATGTTGGCTGCAGAAAAACCCACAAAGAGATTATGTTCAGATACAATGAGCTTTATGAGTTTTTACCCAAACTAACATTCTCCCTGACATCAAGGTATTTTCCTAATGGCAGTGGTGTAAGAGAATTCTTCCAGTGGAGACCTTTTAGCTGATTTCCAACCCATGCACATTTTCTCTGGTCCCTGAGCGCCCTCAATCAATGCTTTTGCTTCGCCTGGCCCTGAGAAGCTCAGGTGAAACAGGAGTGCCTTTTTTTGTTTGTTTTTTATGAGAGAAAGACAGAACTGGCTTACTTCGATGGCCAGGCAGTTTCAATTACACTGAGCTGAACTCAGCCAAGACAGCCACTGCCTCGCCTCTCATCTTTATTTTGTGTTACGAGACAGCACGCTTAATTATCCTTTTGCATTGAAAATTTAATAGTTTTCTGTGATTCTGTGCTATGTGTCTACACTCCTCATGTCACATTTCTTTTAAAGGCAGCCACTCCTTTTTAGCCTTACAGCTGCCACCTTCCTTTCAGCTCCTATCCTGCCCTTATGCCTGAGGGTGCTCGTGCCTGCCCTGGCATCCCTTAAATCCTTCCTGCACAGCCAGCCGGTGCTGACCATCTAAATGCTGACACGTGGGTACAGCTCTGTCACTCACAGCCCACTGTCCTCAGCAGGAAGTCCGATGGCACTCAGGTCATTTATAAATGTTCTGGGGTTTTTTCTGGTCATCCAACCTTATCTTCCACCACCTCCCTTTGTCTTCCCAAACTACTCAGAGACCATGTTCGTTTCTGTCTGCTAGCGACCACCTCTTCATTGTTTAAGATTATCCTTGGGGTCTGCTCCCGCTGTAAACCCTTAGATGACAGTCCTCCTTTCTCCTCAAAAGGTACCAGTTCTTTCTGCTTTGTGCTTCTAACAATGAATAGTCACCAGGTATAATACTTGTCCCAGTGTGTCATAAACTCGTTTGTGTATGTATGCCCCTAGGAACCTGTGAGTGCACGGAGAGCAGAACACATATATGTGAGTAATTAAGGCATCCCTAAAGACTAGCCAAGTCTCAGGCACGTAGTAGGAGAGCTGGATGGCTGAGTTTGCAAAGCCTTTAATTTGGGGTATGAATTGTATTTATTGAAAGGCCAGATTCTAGCTCCTGCAGGAGCATAAATATGTAGGAGATGCACTTCCTGCTACCAAGCAGTATGGGGTGTAGAAGAAAGGATGAGCCACATCACATAAACACCTTCACCAGAAGACTGCATGGCAGAAGGCATCACAGCAGGAAGAAGGTGCTGAGAAGTGGCCAAAGCTTAGTCAGTGAGGCCACGGCTCCATTTCAATCCATCATTGGACAGTTATTTTTCTAGAAAGACAACATGTCTTGGGTCCTTTCATCCCACTGCAGGTGAGGCAGAGATGAACTTTTCATTGAAAAATCACAGTAGAGTCATCACATAATTGATTTTACCAGCTGCAGATCCCCAAACTGCAAATTGCTCTGAGCTCAAAGGTGCTAGGAAATGAAATTTCTTGGGAAATTCACTGGAGATTCTCCATTAAAATTAACATGTCCAATTTTCTTCAGGTAGCATACATTAGGTATCTTATTATCCATCCTCAGTAATTGCAGCCTTTGGGATTTTTGAGCTAAAATTATAATAAAGGTAAAATGGAATCTTAGAATTGTATTACTAGGAGGAAATTAGCAAAGACTCCATGGATGTTTCATTAGCTACATTTAAATTTAAAAGGGGGTGGAGATTATTTATATATATATATATATATATATAATCTGCCACTGACTCAAATCTCAAACAGTATATATTAGTTTCCTATTGCTACCATAACAAATCATTATAAATTCAGCAACTTAAAACAACAAATATTAATTATCAAGTGTTTTTTCTTTACTTTCAACAATATGCAATTTTTAAGCACTCTGATTTCTAAATTCATTGCAGTGCTCCTGGCAAGTAAACACTATGTAGCAAGTCAAAAATTATATGATAAAACATTGCCGCCAAAATCACTGGAATTCACTGTTAGAAATTAAACTTTTCACAAAGTGACTACAAAGTTTGCCATGGGTGCCTTCTCTGTGCCTGGCACCCTGTAACAATCACCAAGCGGGATTGGCTCTATTATAGTTTAACAATAATTGACTTTGTTACATTTTCCTTGGATTATTACAAATGCAATATTTCAAGTCCCACAACTTGCTGAAAAGCCTCTCTATGTGCCTATGCTTCTTTCTTTCCCTGATCCAAGAACAGAGTCGCCACCCACACGTATGGTAGTGACTAGCTCGCCCTTATTTAGAGGCTGGGTGGGAGGAAGCATGGAGGGAAAGTGGGCCATCCCTCCTCTGCTTTCGTGTACAAAACCAAACCAGTTTCAAAGGCCGCTATTTAAAATAAATGGGAAAAAATTGAAGGCATCCCTTCATAGTTAAGAAATATAGCATTTTATATATATATAATTATGCTATAATGTAAAATTATACATATACAGATTTGTTTTACAAAAAACAAAAACAAAAACAAAGTAATAAACACAAATTTCACATTTCTCTCCTCCCAATTTGACTGGCTCAGGAATTTGGTGAATCACACTAATATTCATACAAACAAATTGTTTTTGTTTCTACTTTATCGCTTGTATGAACAATAGAGTCAGATGAGCTAGTTAACAGTTCAGTTCTATTTCATGTACTCTGGATTTTTTAAACTGGTTCCTTGATAGATGATTCTTAATGGGATTCATGAAAGATTGGTTGGAAGGATGAATTTAACCCCTATCCTTAGCTATGTATTCGATCTAAGCTGTGGGAGATATTGACTCATTACGAGAGTTTACAACCTACACAGAACCTCAATTCTGTGTATCAAGACTAATTAGGTAAGAAGTGCCAAGTCTTACTATTGTAGGTACATGAAAACCATTCGTGTACAATGCTTTATAATTTGTAAAGTATTTTCACATATGTGTATCATCACAATACATCATGCAGTGCATTTTATTGTACCAATTTTACAGCTGAGGAAACTGAGGTCCAGAGATTTTAAGTAACGTGGCTGTTGCCAGGTAAGAGCCAAATCAAGCAAATTCTCATCACAATTCTTGTACCACCTTCCACAAGGAGTTTTCTCTTCTTTCTCCTGTGCCTTCTTGCTTGCTCTCTTCCCTCCCACTTCCTGAAGAGGTGGAAGTATTCCATTTATTGCAAAATGCCCACTATGCCCCATCTTCTCCAGTTCAGGATCCCTTTTCAACTCCAGTTCTTGCCTCTGCTACCTACTTGTTCTCCCCTCCTTACAATGTACAGAGTCATTGGAAGACTTTCAGGAATGAGTTAGACTTCCTTCTGCCAAAAAAAGATATTCCTTAAAATTATCTTTCCTCAGTTGTTCTAAATATGTTTATGTTCTAGTTCCTGGGCTAGCCTAGCTTCCACCCCCAGAAATCTTAAGGGGGTCATAGGGGGAAGTTATAATCAGATAGGGAGACATTTTGTCATGAGTGGGACATGACTATCAAAGTAGCAGTTTCACACACATTTGTGTCTTTCCATAATGTTAGGCTTCATTATAATAAAGCCATGGATCTAGTCCTACTGACTCGGTTTACCACGAGCATTAAGCAAGGCTTTGGCCAGAGCATAGCTTCCAATAGTCAAGGTAGAGCGGTTTCACACAAGAGGGTCACACAAGTTTGCAAGCAGTAGGCTTAGACAAGGCGAACAGAGGCTTACAAAAGAAGGATGAGACAGAGAGTCTGGTGTTCAAGGCGTCAGGCTGGGCTGATGAGCCGGCCAGGGGGTCAGTCTTCAAGCGCTCTGTCTGGGACGAGTACAGGTGCGACCGTTAGCTTGTCAGCTGAGGCCTGAGTGATGTGAGCCAGAGAGCTCTGATCTTATGCTCAAGACCAAGTGTGGTGCCCCCATCTGCAGTCCGATAAAGCAGTCCAGATGGTCACACTCCACCCTGCATCTGGAGTTATCTGGTTAGGGCGTTCACTGGGTACACCTTTCACGGAATGCTCTGATATGACTGTCGCTTTGTGACTGACATAGCTAGCAGAATTATGAAGTCCATTTTGTGTTCATAATTGATGTTCTATACACATGGTCCCAAGGACAATTACTACCATATAAAAATCCCTAAAGATTCTGTTTCTCAACGTGCCTTAATATTCATTGAGCTGTATTTTCAAGAGAGCTTCATATATGTTAACTTTATATAATTTACCTTTAAATCATGCAGGATAGATATCTTTAATTGTATTATACAGATATGTAAACTGAGTCTCTGGAGAGCCCATGGACTTGCCCCAGAGTTACACAGCTGGCAAGGGGAAAAGCCAGGATAACAACACACATTTGACTGCAAATCCTGTGTTTTCACCACTCAATCATGGTCACTTTCTTACAGCAAGACACGCCTCCCAACTTGGGTCTACTGCTGAATCTTCACAGTATCTTACATTTGATGAGCCATCTTGGCAAATTTCTTACTGAGTGAAGGAGGTGATTTCCAGAATAAGGTCATTCTGTTTCTTTGAAGAATGTCTGTGTTGATTCATCAGCCCCTTTACAAATTGCCTTTGATGTGAGACAACCTCCAAGTTTTGACTTTGAGGAAATTGGCTTAACCTGAGGCTTGTAGCACCTGGAGATGGGTGCTGCCATGGTGTTAAGCTGTAACTGGGACAGCTCACACTCTCAGGGTGTGCTCTGCTTTGTTTTTGTTCTTCCTCTTTGAAGCCAAAGACACCTCAGCCTTGGCCTGTTTGCTTTGGCTGTTGGATACTCTCATCAGGATGAGCTAAATAAGGTCCTCCTCACCTTGGGGCTGGAAGAGACTTTGAAAGTCATCTAATTCAACCTCCTCCCTTTACAGAGGAAGAAAGAGGCGCTCCATGTCTTCCCAAGGTCATTATCACATTAGCAGCAGAGCCAGATCTGTAAGTGCAGTCTGTGACTCTGCCAAAGATGTATCTGCTAGGTGTGTGATTTCAAAGCTTGACATCTTCATATGTAAAAGGGGGACAGGAATGCTGTCATAAGTATTTTGAGGATTGAAAGAGAAGGGATTTAGGAAAAGCTTTTTTCATACTGCAGATGCTCAATGTGTGTGTTCCCCTCATTAGTTTTGATGGGATTCTGTAATCCCACCTGGTTTGTTTTGAATTTATATTTGCCACAACACAACATATAAGTTCAGTCATTTATTGATGAAATTCTTATTGAGATCCTATCAGATGCCAAGGATTATTTTAGCCACTGGGGACACAGAAGTGAACAAAAATTACTGCTTTCATGGAGACTCCATCATTTCAAGGGCAAACAGATAAGAAAGTAATAAGGTAAACCAAGAGCCTGTTAGAAGAGGAGAAGGCGATGGAGAAAAACAAATCAGGGGGAAGGGGGCAGTGAGTGTGGTGGAGACTGCAAGTTTAAATCTAGTGAGTTGAGCCCCGTTTGAAGGGAAGGAGGAATCAGCATGTATTTGGGCAAAGAGCGTTTAGGAAGAGGGTACAGCCAGTGCCAACATTTGGAGACAGAATCTAGCCTGTCGTGTTTGAAGAAAAGCAAAGAGACTAAAGGTGACTGGAGCCACACTAGATCATATACAAAGATCATCATTTAATACCTATTAATTCAGTCCCACCAGCTAGTAAAAATCTTTAGAGAGCTTGTAGTCTGACATCTGTAGAATCTGAGGTTCCACAACTGAAAGACAGTTAGTCACTGGCAGAACCAATACTAGAATCCAAGAACTCTGAGTGTCAAGCTATTCAGTACTTGTCTGGCTGAGACATAGAAAGGGTGACATTGGAAATCTGTGCTCAGAGACCAGAATATTTTTGGCACTGAAATCTGTCCACCTTTTTTTTCCTCTTACTCCGTCCTTGCCCTAGCTATACCAGTTTCCATCCCAATCTTTCTGTTCTAGGGAAAAAGGGGACAAAGAAGGTGTGACCCGTGCACATTGGAGCTCACAGATCACTGGAGAAGATGGATAGAAAATTGTGCTCTGTACATAATTACGGAATGTCTGATGTGTGTCAGGCTCTGTGTTAGGCCCTGGACACTCAGCGGGGAACACAACAGACATAGCCCTGGAACTCAGGGAGTTAACAGCTATCAGTAAAATGGAGACGACAACAGATGCATCAAGAGGGAGACCCAATATTATAGAGTGGTTCTCGTAAGTAGTAGCATAACCCATCCCCCTTCTATCATTACTAACAGGTTGTGAGCAACAGGGCTGGCCAGGTACAGACCAACCTGAATATACCAATTCAGATCAGACAGCGTGTTTTTATATTTTCTTCTGAGAATCAAAATTAAGCCATAGAATACATCACTGTTGATATTTTTAATTGGCAGTGGTAGAAATTAAAATATTAACTACCAGTTTTTGAGTTATCTACTTTGTGCGTATTGGACCAGGTAATTTGTATGCATTATTCCTTCCTACAAAACAATCTTATAAGGAAAGTATATGTATGTCTCTGCTATAGGAGTAGAAATTGAGACTCAGAAAATTAAGTAAATGGTTCAAGGATACACAATTTCATCTGTTTCATTTGTGAAATACATACCCACTGACACTGATTCTCGTTTACATGGCTTTGGCCGTCACACTCAGAGACACCATTAAACCCATGAAGACTTCAAGTTGAGTTTTAATGCAAAGTATGAGTAAAAAGGGAGATGGGAGAAAAGAAACTAACAACCTCTCAGAAAGTTGAGAAAAGAGTAAAAACTACAGATAAATCACCAGGAGGATATTTTTTTGTTTTTTTATAGGAAACCCAATTTGTTAGGTAAGAAAATGTAGAGAAGCATTTAGTTGTCTCCCTCCACCAACAGAGTCAGAGGAAATTGCTTCTAGAAGTGCAAATTTGGCTTAAAAGCCTGGGAGCTGACAGAGAAAAAGCCATTTGGACTCTAGTAGAAAGCTCTGTTGCCTATTGCGTTGGTGTGAAAGTAAAATTAAGAGGAAATACTTGGAGTTGATGTATATTGAGTCTTGAAAAACTCTGAATAAGTAAAAAGCAGTTGGAAGTCTCCAGGAAATCTCTGGTTTTGTCCCTGGCTACTAAAAGCTAAGGCCCCAGAGTCCACCTGGGAAGCAGGCGGCAGAGGTCAGGCAAGGAGTTCTGCCAAAGAGCTTTTTCTAAGAGTTCTGACCATGGCAGTGCTCATTCATAATCATCAGACCCGAACTCAGCCTCCTCTCAGTTAACCCATGGGGTAGCCTGGTGTCCAACTCGCTTCTGGGAACCTCGGCTTTCTTATCTGTTAAATGTAGGATTTGCCTGGTGATGCTGTTCTTAGAAAGTGATCCCCATAAGGCCCCTCTCAGGAGCATAATATGCAGTTATTATTATTATTAATTTATTTTTTTCTAGTCCCTTTGCCTGGAATACCTTTACCTCTAGAGACCTTTTTAGAAAGCTTTCCAAGATAGCATCAGGAATATTTACTTTCCCCCCAAAAATTCATATGTTGAAACCCCAACCCCTAGTGTGACTGTATTTGGAAATGGGGTCTTTATGGGGGTCATTAGGTTAAATAAGGTTGTAAGGGTGGGGACCCTGATCTGATAGGATGAGTGTGTTTATAAGAAAGACACAAGAGAGCTCACTGCACTCAAGTGAAGACACGGCAAGAGGGTGGCCACCAGTAAGCCTGGAAGAGGGTTCTCACCGGGAACCATTGTCCAGCACCTTGATCTTGAACTTGCAGCTTCCAGAACTGTGAGAAATAGCTTGTGTTGTTTAAGCTGCCCTGTCTATGGTGTGTTGTCGGTTAAGGCAACCCACACTGCCTGATACACCATCCCTGCAGCCTAACAGTTTCTAACCTATATTATGGGTACCTGAGGCATGTCCTCTCTCTGAACCTAAGGTGAACTCACCACTCAGGATGGCCAGCCTACGGCACAGAAATGGATCCTCGGAGCAGATGCTTAGGAAGTGAATATTGACTCTGTCAATGAGCTCACTAAGAGATGTTGCTCTCAAAGGTTAACATTTACTTGCTTTAGATACATAGCATGTTATTTTTCCTAATCGCTATGATTGCACTTAATATGACATGTCAGCTCTGTGTTTGTTATTTGTGCAACTGTCTGTCTCTATCCATGGGGGTTCAGTGTAGTAATATAGCTGCTGTACCCTGCGAAGCATCTGGGACTCTGTTTAGGTTAATATATGACTGTGGAAGAAGGTCAGAATGATTTGGTACTCTTGCCTGGGGCTGGAGAAATGTTCTTTGCTGGAATTTCTAGATTGGTTGGGGGAGTCATGATGGCCTGGCAATGAAGCTGGCACTTCCTGGGGAGCTAGACACAGCCCGAAAGTCAAATGCTGCAAGCGCTGATGTTGGGAGGCTGTCTAACAGGAGCGGGGCTGTCTGTAAAGATTTCCAAAGCCACACATAGGCAATGAGACTCCCCAAATCTTCAGAAACATTGACTGGGCCCATGCTCGCCTCCGCGAAGATGATTTTTATTTTTTTAATGAAAATTAGTTAAGGGGTAGAATTTTGGGCTCAGTTTGGGGCATGTAGAACCAAGAGGAGGTGCAATAGCAGAGGAGAAATAGAGGTAAACAGTAGGAAGAAATGCCAGAACTCAAGGAGTTGCATGCAAGAGTCTGGACTCATCCAAGCCATGAGACAGGGTGTGTGAGCCAAGTTTACCTGAACCCCAGAGAAATGATCCCAAATGGCATGTGGGCTGCACATTCAGAGAGCATAGCACACAGCTCTGAGCCCCTGCTCTGAAGCAGTCCCTTAGCTGAGTGTTGACAATTCAAAGATAAGACAGAATCCCCACCTGGACTGTGAAGACGCTTCACAGACAGATCAAGCAGATGGTGCTGTTGACTATAGATTCACATTCCTCTGAATGTGAAATAACCATTTGCATGTGTAGGCACAGCATGAGATAGAAAGTGGATCAGAAACCTAGGAGAAGAGTGCAGAGGAGGGGGGCAGTACTGTCTCCACTGCCTTCACCGGACCTGGGTGGGTGCTCACATCAGTGTCATTAGGTCTGTTTTAAAGACAAGCAAGTGAAGGCCCAGGGCACAGAATTTATTTACCCCAGGCCACACGCCTCGAAGATAGCACCATGGGGACCGCACCACATCTCCAACTACCAGGCAGTAGGATCTGCGGCAGAGAATCCAGAGCCCAGGATTTCAGGACTAATGTCCCACTAAGTCACTCCTTTGCAAATCCCGAGATCATATGAAAATGAAAAGTGAAGGAAATAACTTTATAGAATTGCTATTAGATGTCTGAGGGTAACCATTCATTATATATATATATATATATATATATATATATATATATATATATATATGTATATATATATGTTTAACTTTATTGGGGAGCAGTGTGTTTTTCCCAGGACCCATCAGCTCCAAGTCAAGTTGTTGTCCTTCAGTCTTAGTTGTGGAGGGCGCAGCTCAGCACCAAGTCCATTCACTGTTTTCAATCTAGTTGGCTCAGGCCACCATCCCATGTGGGAGTCGAACCGGCAGCCTTGTTGTTAAGAGCACGTACTCTCACCAGCTGAGTCATCCACATTATCCATATTTTTAATGACATGTACACAACCACAAATATGTTCATGAATACATAAATGGAATCTTATTATCATGCTGTGTTGTTTTTTTTAAGAAGTTTTTGGGTTTATAAAAAAGATTTTATTGGGGAATTGGGGAAGGGGATCAGCCAAGTTGTTGTCCTTCAGTTTTAGTTGTGGAGGGCACAGCTAGCTCAACTCCAAGTCCAGTCACCATCTGGACACCTGATGGCAGCTCACGGCCACTCAGCTCAATATGCCGTGTTCAGTCTTAGTTGTGGGTGGGTGTAGCCCACCATCCCATGCAGATGTCAAACCGGCAACCTTGTTGTTAGGAGTATGTTCTCTCACCAGCTGAGCCATCCTGCCACCTATTGGCAGCTCAGTGGCAGCTCAGCTCAGGCTCAGCTCACTGGCCCATGTGGGAATTGAACTGCCGAACTGTTGCTCAGAGGTTGCATTCTTAAACAACTGAGCCACTCGGCCAGCCCTATCATGCTGTTTTTGATGCGGTTCAGTTTTTCCTTCACTCTTTAGCTTTCCCCCTTTGTACCTTCCACCTCATGTTATCTCGTCCATATTCTCCTCCATTTTCATGTGCATTAACTCACTCAATTCATTCAGTCACTCAATTTACATATGCTTAACTAGGCACCAATTATGTGCAAAATATTATACTAGTTGCTGAGAACGAAGCAATGAATAACAAAAGACACAAACATTTCTTATTTCATACAGTTTATATATTCCAATGGGAGAAGATCAACAATAAACATAGAAGTAGGTAAATAGTATGTCAAAAGATAAGTGTTGTGGGGAAAAATAAAGCCAAACAGTGGGATTAAAACTACTGGATAGGGGTGGGAGGGAGTGGAGACACCTGGTGTGCAATTTTCAATAGGGCAGACTATGAATAGATATACACACATCTAACAACATTTTGACATTGTTTTGTAAAAAAAATGGGGTAATAATCTACACATGTGTTCTACTTCTTTTTTTTCCAATCAATAATGCTTTGTGGAAATCCCTTCCCAGTCAATCCATTTAACTCTAATTCACTCCTTTGAATGAGTGTATTATATTCTAAAGTGTGAGTGTACCAAACAATATTCAGCCATTCGTTTTTGATGGATATCTTTGCATTATCTCATTCAATTCGTACAAAAGTTCAGGTTGATGGATGAGAATCCAGTGGGGCTTTCATAGCCAGTGTTCACATTTTCTTATAATACAAGTGCGTGCCTTTAACACACCCATGCTGTAGACAAGCGGGGCAGAAGTGGTCTCCCTGCTTTTTCCTTTCTTTAATGTGTTCTCACCCCCTTTTTACCCTATAAACTGGAGGCGTCTTTGTTCTTTGTTCTTGGCTAGAGCTCTTGGATGGACTAGAAGCAGTCAGAATCTAGAATCAAGTTAAACAAATAACATCAGAAAAGGTCTTAGAAATGAGTCGGTCCAGTTGCCTCAGTTTCTAAGTGGATGAACTGGGCCCTACAAATAAGAAAGGTCTCCCCAGGTCACACAGACAGTTTGTAACAAAGCCTAAAGAGTATCCTCACCCCTTGAATTCCAGTCCAGTGCTCTGTCCCTTACATCCTCCATACTCAGTGTGGCCCACACCCTATCCTCACCAGCATCAACTGGGAGTTTTATAGGAATTAGAATCCCACTCCTTACCCCAGACAGATTGGTCAGAATCTACATTTTTGACAAGATCCCTGGGTGATTTAAATAGACGCTACAGTGTGAGAACTATTCCCAGAGGAAAGAAGAAAGCAGGGGACATCAGCTTACCAGGGAGATGGATCAGGAGTGTGTGTGTGTGTGTGTGTGTGTGTGTGTGTGTGTGTGTGTGTACACAGGCGTGGAGCACAGATCGGGGAGTCTCAGTCTGGCTTTGTCTGGGAAGATGAAGGGGTACAGTAACAATGCCTAACTTTGTATACCCCTGTTCCTTTCAAGCAACATTTCTAAATCATCCGACGAGCCATGCACATCCCAGATGGACCTCTGGGTGAGATTTTAAATCCAGGCATGTGATCAGGCACACCTGTGAACTCTATTAACCAAATCACAGATCCATCAAAAAATGGAAGGAAAAAAGAACAAGTTCCATTTCTTGTTTATGAAACTGTACTTTACACCTTTGTTCTTGGAGTATTAGCATGGAAAAGGAATTGTATGGAAACATAGAGTAGGAGGTAGGAAATCTGTATTTCAGAATAAATGTAGCACATTTCCTGAAGGAAATAATAAGGCCCTAGTTTCCTCAGAAAGGAGATACTGCATTGTGAAGAAGTAAAAGTGAACACATTTCTCTCTTTCATGTGGCCTGTCACTTGACATTTAGCATTTTAGCATTAAAGATTGCCAAGGAGATTTTTCATCCCCGAGACAAAAAAAAAAAAAAAGTTCTCAACCTGAAAAGAAATCTCCATTAACTTTTACCTTCTGAGTTTTATGTAACCGAAAGTATCTAGGCAAATCCAGAAAGTTATTTTTACTAAGTTGGTGCTAAATTACAACTCTCATATTTTTGAAGCATTCCTTTTGAGTTCCCATATAAATGGTAAGCTGAAAAACCATTAGGGTAAAAACAAGAAGAACAAAACAAAAACAGCAAACAAATAACAAAATTTAAAAATATACATTTTTATTTAGATGTACTCATTTACCCACTTTGTGCCAGCTACGTTAGGCTGAATCCAAACACCAGTCTCTCAAAGAAGATCTTATTCTCATTTTAGAGTTGAAGAATTAACGCTAAAAAAAGTCATTAACATGCACACTAGAATAAATTAGAATAAAAAGCTCAGGATCACCCCACCTCACTGCACTGATGGTGAATTTTGGAAGCAGCCCATTTTCAAGCTGGGCCCTGAGCACCTGACTTCCAACAGCAACCATGGAAAACAATAAAGGAAATGGAATCCCCTTGGGATGGAGCAGATGATAAGGCGAGGGAACATGGGCGTTTTCCTGGATGGGCCCCTTGGGGTTCTGGGAAACCATGACCACAAATCAGAGGCCCTGCCTAACGTGCTGTAACCTCAGTTCAGAAAAAGAAAGCTCTCCGCTGCCTAGCATCCCCAGCGGGCCCCTCAGGACCAACCACTTTTCTGAACCTCCTTCCTCAAGCTCAAGTTGCATGGAAGGAATGAACTTGGAGATTCCGGCTGGTTTGAGGGAGGGCTGGCCACGCAAGCTCTGAACGAAGCAATCCCACTTCCTCTCTTTAGCTTCAGTTGGAACTAGACAAAAACGCTCCTTTTGCCAGCGCTGACTCCCTGGTTGGAGCTGTCTGTTTGGAAAAGCCTCTTAGCCGGCAGCTGTAAATCAGGAGGCGACCTCTCCCTGAGGCCCAGCAGCCAAGGTGCAAAGAGTGATTTATCAGGCAGCTTCCAACAAGGCTTAACCTTTAGTGTCAGGCAGGAGATGCCAAAAGGCTTTAAAAGCTGAGCCAGGATCCCCCAAAAGAGGGAACCGGGAGACACTTCTTTGAGGAGGGGGCCAACCGGCTGCTGCAACATCTGGGGCTGCCTGCGCCCCTCCAGGGAGCCCGGGCTTCAGGCGGGCATCCTCCCCTCCTGCCTGATTTTGGGTTCTGAATGGAAACACCAGAGAGGTCCAATCAGGAGACAGGAATGCTCCCTCCCTGACCACCCCCTTCCCCACAGGCTTCCTTAGACAGGAAACTTTAAATTGCTGGGATGGGCCAACCTAATTGCTATTCTTTTAATAACTCGGATCACTCCTTGAAGTCTCTGTAAACATCTTAGAAGTAGTGTGGCTGACTCACTCTCCTGCAGGGCACTGGCTTCTGAGGAATCTGAGAAGAGCAGGGAATCAAGGCCTCCTCGGGGTCCTCCTCCCCGCAGCCCGCAGAGCTCCTGTCACTTAGGTTCACAGGTGGCCAGTGACGTCCCCACCTCACAGGCTGTCTGTTGCTTTCCCTCCTTCTAACCACCAGATAGCCATTCCGTGTCTCCACAGCACACAGCTGTAAGTGCAGCCTAACATTCAACCATTTCCTGCACTTCATAATCCTGTGAAGGCCTTACGGCAGTTATTCCATTCTGTAAATAAGAGTGCCGGGAGAACCCAGGAAGGCAGGAAGTCTTACCAAGGACGCCTCAGCCAGGTAAAATTAGAGCAAAGTCTCCCAGCACCAGCCCCGGCTGCCCCCGCTGATGGCCTAGTGAATCCCTGGTTTTCCATAATAGTTTTTATTGGGTCTGGAAGCTGGGCTGGTAGAACCACCTCGCTCTGCAGCATCACGGCTGGTTTGATAGTTTTCTTAGCACCTCCACGTGGGATAAACACGTGAAAAGAATTACTTCAAAACCAGTGAAATAAAACGGGACTGGGGACTGCATGTAACTTCACCTGGGCCCACCTGTTTCTTTGAACTTTCTATACAATTCTTTTACAGTGGTTTGGGAAGTCAGATGTGCATGGTTTGTCAGAGCCTCTGGTATTTGGTGCAGGGGTGGGTGAGAGGGTCTGAGAGGTGCTTGCTGGTGGCGGCAGAAACAAGACATTGCCTCGCTCCCCTGTCATTGAAAAGTCAACTATCTGAATACTTGTCTCCAGGAGGGGACTGGGCTGGGGAAAGGAGGCCATGGCAGCAGCAAAATGACCAGTTTCGGGGCCTAGAGTTATTTCCTTGTACATTGGGAGGCATGGAGCT
Source organism: Aselliscus stoliczkanus (assembly GCA_033961575.1). Classification (NCBI taxonomy): domain Eukaryota; kingdom Metazoa; phylum Chordata; class Mammalia; order Chiroptera; family Hipposideridae; genus Aselliscus; species Aselliscus stoliczkanus. Next base: position 35,684,526 of record CM066730.1, on the reverse strand, counting down.
AAAGGGGGAGAGACACGGCCATCCTAAGACCAAGTACAGGAACGGAGTAGAAAGGGACCAGTGGCAGCTGTAGATTAGACCACAGAACCAGGTGAATGGAGTTTGGAGGGATTGTCCATCTGTCCTGAGCATCGCAGAGCATCCTGCCCTGCCTTCAAGGGCTGACAGGTGGGTCGGTCTTTGGTGGGTGTCTAATGCCAGTGGCAGGGGGATCCGTTCAAGAAAGTAACTGAAGTGATGTGTTTTGAGGCAAGAGATTTATTAAAAATAAGGCCTGGCTAACGTGTTCATGGAGAGATTGTTTCCTGAGAATACCTTAACTATGAGATGTTTCGGCACCAGGCATTTGGGGGATATCAACCACCACTGGGCCCTAAGGAAAGGGAGTGAAGCTAAGATAGTCACAACAGTAACCCCTGTGCTGTAGGGGAAATACACTAACTAGTCACCCACAGTCATGTTCAAACCGATGTCACACAAGGTGGGCAGAGAGGATGATGGTGAGGGATGCCAACCTAGAAGGGAGAACATGGTGACAGGCTGGAAAGTAAAAACAGCCTAGGGTTTCGGTAGTGATGGAAACTTGACACTTTGCAGGCAGGCAGAGCTGGACCTGAATTGTGCCCAAATCATTCACCCTGCTGGTGATCTCGGGCAACTTAACTCTCATCGGCACAATTTTCTCATCTGGAAAATGAAGGCTATCATTTCTTTTCTTTTTTTAAAAAAAAGATTTTATTGGGGAATTGGAGGAGGGGAACAGCGTTGGGGAATCGGGGAAGGGGAACAGACAAGTTGCTGTCTTTTTGTTCTTCAGTCTAGTTGCAGAGGACTTTGCTTCACTGGCCCATGTTGGTATTGTCATTGTGATCTTCCCGGATGAGGCAGATCGGTCACTGGCCTCTGGGTGGTCACTCACCATGGCTATTGGCAGCTCATGTTGGCTGCAGCCTACACCGTCGCCGGGGCTCGCAGCCCAGCTCCAAGTGGAGCTGTTGTTCATCATCTTAGCTGTAGAGGGCAGTGTCACTGGCCCTCGTATGTGGGATCCGAACCAGGGCTGCCGGTGTCCCAAGCCAGCTCTTAACCAATGCGCCATTCGGCCGGCCCTGAAGGCTATCATTTCTATCTCATCGGATTGGTTTGAAGATTGGTCCTGGTGATGCTGAGGATGAAGATGTGAGTGATAAAGGGATAGAAGAGGGAGGAGGAAGAGAAGGAGAAGGTGAGGAGGACCATGGCAGCGGTGGTGTGTGTCTTTAAAGGCTCAGCCCAAGTATGGAAACAGCCCAGAGAAAGTCAACAGGTCTCCTTTCCAGGGGTCCCACATTCACATCCCACCTTTTGGGCAGGACCTTAAACCCTTTCTATTGTAGCTCAAATTGGCTCAGGACCTCTGTGCTATAAAGGGTGACTCCAGCTGAAAGAATCTGGGGCCAAGCAGGGGTGGCCATGTTTGTGATACAGATATTGTAGATAAGATAAAGCATGAAAGGTGTGATCCATCATTATTTACTATTCGGGATATTGGTGCATTTGGGTGACGTTCTAAGAACACACTGACAAAACATAGGCCTTGCTGCGAGTGTTGAATGCCGACCATCTTCAGGGAGGAGGCTGACACACTTTGCTGTATAGATCTCATCTTTTAAAACAGTGTGTCTACATTTTAAGCCTTGATTTAATAGTTGTCATGGAGTAGTGACAAAATTAAAGAATGCATGTTACCTGAAAGGAAAATTGGGGTTTTCATTCCCTAATAGAAGCCTCGCATCTAGATTAACTATGCTGGATTGATGTGAAATTCGCCCTGTCTTTCTTTCATGATCTTGCAGTTTTATCAAGGGCAGAGAGTGGGGAGAATTATAGTACCCAAAGGAAACAAGATCTTGCTTTCATCTAGACCCAGGAAAGTTCCTGGTACATGATGGAGGAGGGTGTGGGGACAAGGGAACGGTTTGGGGGTTGCTGACCTCCCAACTCACTAACTACATTCCTTCGAGCCTATTGCTTCACCCCTATGAATGTAATTTTCATATTTAACAGAAGAAAATAAAACTCCATAAAAATATGTGAGATGTGAGTTAATTTCCTTCAAGTGACTACTATTGTGCCTGGCAAATAATAAATACTCAGCAAGTGGTTAGTCACTCAATGTGAATTTGTTTGGGTGAACTGGTATGTTTTCTAGATAATTAATGCTGACCCCTTTATGCTCCCAAGTTTTCGTGAGAAGTTTAATTGAATGTTTAACCAGTCCATAAGTACTATTACATTTTTTATTTTATGTTTTTTAGTCTTCTTAAATAACACATTTTCTTTATGGCACAAGGTCCTCTTAGAAAATAAATACTTACTGAGGGGTTTTCTATACGTGTTCTCAGGTTTGTATACTTTTATGTTTTGTGACTCCATAAGTTTTTAGCTGCCACATTACAGTTTTTTTGTTTTTCTTTTTGTTTTTCTTTTTGTTTTAAGAGGGCAGTGTCACTGGCCCTCATATGTGGGATCCGAACCCACTGGCATCCCAAACCAGCTTTTCATCACCGCGCCACTCGGCTGGCCCAACAGTATAGTTTTATATCCACACAAAAATGCCTTATTTATCAGGAAAAGAGGAAGCACCCTGTATTTGTGAGAAACTGGATCAAGGGTCTTAATAGGCAGCTGTGTAACTCCGTGTTGGTGACTTTTGCTGCTCAGAATTTCCCTAGTCTCTGACAAGGAACCAAAACAAGAATAAGAGAAGAAAAACAGAAGACCCAAAAGTATCTTCAAGAGCCCTTTCTGATCTTGCTTCCTTCTCTTGTTTTAGTGAGCCATTTTTCTCTCTGTTCACTCTGTTGGCCACTCTGGGGAGTTCAGAGTCAGCAGTTTAAAGAAGACCAAAGGAGAGGTTTTCCTTGTGAGCAGTTGTGCTAAGTGCATTTGTAGGGGTACGATGCGGGTCTTTGTGGAGAAAAAGGCCATAAAGGGCAGTTTGTTTGGTTATCAGAAAGATCTACCAGCCCATTGCAGATTAAATTGGAGAGTCCTTTCTAGTTAATCTTCAGTCTTCAAGACCCACTCCCACGCCAAACCCCCGAAGAGACTTCCTAGCAGCTTCCCCTTCCATGGGAAATGAATTAGGGCGCTGTCTTTAAACTCTAAACCGGAAAGAAGATTGGAATGAAAAGCAAGGAGGCAGGTTAAAAATAAAAGGTAAACAAAAGAAAGACAAGAAGAATGCAGAAATTCACAAAAAGATAGAAAGGGACAGAGGAGAGAGAGAGAGAGAGAGAGAGAGAGAGAGAGAGAGAGAGAGAGAGAGAGAACCAAAGTACAAACTGAAAGAGACCTTGGCTATTTTCAAATTAAGCGTGTCTTTCTTCCCATAATCACAGTTACTTCATATCCTCCCAGAGTTGGCATGCTTCGCCTGGGAAGATAAACCCTCCTTGGCAAGCTCACCACATGCGAGCCGAAGCAGGAAGGCCTAGTCATCACGGCATTATGCAATCCGCGTCCGGCCAATAATTGCCTCTGTGACATGCTAGCCTCCCACATTCCTGGGATTCGTCTAGAAAAGCCAGAAGATTAGATTAGCGTGTATTTTCAGCTAGCCGCCATCACTCTTAGCTGCTGTGTCTCCTGTCAGTGGAATCAGGGACAGGAAGCCTTCTGTCAGCTGAGACCCTCCTGTCAAAGATGCCTGACCCCCCCCCCAGGGGACAAATCCTACCTATGAAAAGGAGGGGCAGGACTTCAGAGAAGACCTGCTTTATCCTGAGCCCCTGTTACCAAAAAGTGTCATGTGACAGACTCTCTGACCACATAGCAACAACGACCAATACCAAAAATGCAGGTAAACAAATCATTTTTCCAGCTTGAGAATATACAGACAGTACCATGTAGTACAGAGAACACAAGTGAAGGTTTAGCGAAATGGGATTTAGCCCTGTGTCTGCCACCTATCAGCTCTGTGATGAGAGATGTTTCTTCACTTTTCTAAGCCTCCATCTCTTCACATGTAAATTAGGCACAATAATAACCATTGTAATGATTAAATCAGACAGTGTGCATAAAAACCCTCAGACCATATTTGTCTGTCAGTTTATGCTAGTATCCTGCATCTTTGCTAAGCATTGCCTCAGTGTATGCTTTTTGAGTCCTGTGTTCCCAGAACACCTATCACAGCAATAACCACAGTGTATTGCCATTGTGTGTCACTGTGTAATGTAAGGTCCTCTAAGATGGCAACAATAATGTACTCCTTCATCTCACTGCCTGTCCGAGGGTTTGGTACCAAGGCAATCAGTACATTGGTGTTGAATGTTGAAGGAAGAAAAGAAAAAGGGGGTGAAGGAGAGTGAAACTGGGTGAGAGGAAGGAAAGAAGGACAGAAGGAAGGAAGGGAGGAAGGAAGGAAGGAAGGGAGGAAGGAAGGAAGGAAGGGAGGAAGGAAGGGAGGAAGGAAGGAAGGAAGAGAGGAAGGGAGGAAGGAAGGAAGGGAGGGAGGGAGGAAGAAGGAAGGAAGGAAGGGAAGGAAGGGAGGGAGGAAGGGAGGAAGGAAGGGAGGAAGAGAGGGAGGGAGGGAGGAAGGAAGGAAGGGAGGGAGGGAGGGAGGAAGGGAGGGAGGAAGGAAGGGAGGAAGGAAGGGAGGAAGGAAGGGAGGAAGAGAGGGAGGGAGGGAGGAAGGAAGGAAGGAAGGAAGGAAGGGAGGAAGGAAGGGAGGAAGGAAGGGAGGAAGAGAGGGAGGGAGGGAGGAAGAAGGAAGGAAGGAAGGAAGGAAGGGAGGGAGGAAGAAAGGAAGGAAGAGAGGAAGGAAGGGAGGGAAGGAGGGAGATGTGACTTACTAGCCAAGCCAGGATACGTGTCTTAACCTTCAACACTCCATTTCCCCCACTCCCTCTAACCCACCACTCTAACAAGCTGCCTTTCATCACTAAGCCACATCTGTCATTCCGTTTCTGTCTCCACGCTTTATCCACGCAGTCCCCATGCCTGGAATATTCTCCATCCTCAACGTTAGCTATAAAATCTCTTTATCTTTCAATATTTAGCACTGTTGCTTCTTTGGGGGAGTCCTTCTTGACTATTCTAGGCCATACAATAACCACTGTCAATGATTGTCCTTCTCTACAATTTCATAGGATGTTGTCCTGTGAGCGCCAGAGTTAGAATCCCTAGAAAAATGCTCTTGGTGTGACCTGTCCTCTTCAGCCTTGTGAATAGATGTCCTTGTTTACCAGTCATTCATAGAACATGGGCCTCTGCTAACCATCAAATTCTCCAGATGTAGAGAGGTAGATTGTCCTGTCCATATAATACCCAGTTAGCCCCTGTACCAAGGAGCCGAGCTACCAGATGGGACTTGATAGAGGCAGAAAACTTTCAGCGCTACCTTATCTTCAGACTTGGAAGCCAGTGCCATCCTCATCCCAGCCCTAGTCCCACATACTAGGTGGCTTCAAACAACTCCATTTATTGTCTCACAGCTCTGGAGGCCAGAAGTCTGATGTCAAACTGCAATGGGGCCGTGCCCTCTCTGAAAGCTTAGGAAAGTCCTTGCTTGCCTCTTCCCAGATTCTGGTGGTTTTCTGGAAATCTTGGGCATTTCTTGACCCATAGATGCATCACTTCAGTCTTCCATCTTCACAAGGCGTTCTCCCTGTGTGTCTCGTTCTCCCTGTGTGTCTCGTTATCTTCGCATGAACATTTCCTGTTAGGAGGCCAGTCATATTAGATGAGGAGCCCATCCTACCCCGATGTGACTGCATGATAACTAATTCCATCTGCAACAACCCTCTTTTCAAAGAAGGTCACATTCTGAGGTCCTGGGAGTTAGGAACTTCAGCATAGGAATTTGGGGCGGACACAATTCAACCAATAACATGCTGCTTTGTACAGCCGAGCCAAGAAAGCCAAGAGGTAGGGAAACAAACCTCAGAGCCAGGACAAAGGGCTCAGAGAAATCACTGTGAGTGGTTTCTAGGTCTCCGTTTTACTGTCTTCCAGGCTTAGCAGTGAGGCCCGATTCAAAGCCGCCAGGGACGGTATGTGTGAAGTGTCTTCCAATAAGCAAGTGCCTGTTGAGTGTCCCCTTTGGGCAACAGTCTGACCTTGGCAACTTGGCAGCATCAGGGGTGTATGACCAGCAGCTCAGGGTCCCCCAGAAGAGGGCGAGGGAGAAGAGTGGACGGAGGGCTAGCGATTAACTCTCTTAAGCCCTACGGTGGAGAGAATTAAAAAGGTCCTCTCATATGCATAATAAGTTTGGAAAATTGAATAGACTCAACCCCTCTTTAAGAAAATAATCTGTGGGCCGGCCGAGTGGCGCAGTGGTTAAACGCTGGCTTGGGAAGCCAGCGGCCCCCGTTCGGGTCCCACATATGAGGGTCAGTGACACTGCCCTCAAAAAAAAAAAAAGAAAATAATTTATTAATTACTCTGCCTGTAGAGTCTCACCTTACTGAGTTAATTTGCAAATTAATTATTGGCCCAACTCAGCCTATTGAAGGGATAATGAGTATTACAGAGAACCAGGTCTCTGAAGTTGCCTATGAATTATGATGATTATGAATGAATCACACCCTTTGCATCTTCAAAGGGCTCTCTCCTTACAAGCTAACAGAGGACTCAATCCCAAGCTCTCTCAAGTGGAGCTTGGCAGTGCAGGTGGGGCTTCGGTGGGACCACCAAGGGAGAGAGTCTTCAGGAACAGGGGTGGAAGGGACGTGGGTCCACTGCTCACTGCCCCTGACCTTGACTAAGGGTGTCCTTGCTGCGGTTTCCTGGCACCAAGAAGAGACCCAGCTGAAGGTTTTCAAAATGTGTGCCTTTAACTGCTTTGCCTGAGCCCAGGAGGCTCTGCCAGACTTTGGAACAGCACGTTGGTCGCACTTCTGTGTTCAGAGCACTCAGGGACATCAAGTTTCTTCCAACAGTGAGATATTCCATGGACTAACTAGGTCATTGACAATGAACTGTTGAGGGCCTTGAGAACTGTAGCTCGTGGAAGAAAACATTAAACAGAACGCCTTTTTCCTTTCTCGAATAAAGACCACTGAGGTGGGGGGCACAGGGGAGATTGTCCTAAAACAAAGCATAATGAACATTACAACTAAAGTGCACACCAATGGGTATGAGCATATTTCTGTAATAAAATAACAAAAGTTACTATTCACCGAGCACTTAGGGTGTGTTATCAGTTATTTTACAGACAGGCCTCTGAAAGGCTGATTTTATTGCTTCTATTTTTATTTGTTTTAACCATGAGGATCCTGGGGCTTACCCTGGTGATGTAACTGTCCCAAAGTCACCCTCAGTACAATTGCCAGAACTGGGGTTTGGACCAACCTGTCTGTCACCCAGGCCTGGTGGCCTGATGGGAGGAGTAGGACTTTGAGTTCTACTAGATTTAGATTTGAATAGGGTTTCATATGCAGCACATTTTCAGTGTATATTCACTGGAAATTGAATGACTGGATTTGCAGACAGGTAGCAGTCTGCGTTTCTGGGCCATTTCCGGCAGGTGGCTTTGGAGGGCTACATGCCCATCTGCTTTCTGGAACACCCTTTGGCCCCAGGGCACCCTGGACAGAAGGGCTTTCCTGACCCGGGCTGCTGCCCTGCTGTGTGTCAATCAGCACCTGGATCACCCCTTCCAATTACGATCGCTGAATTCAGAGCTCAAATTCATATAATTATAATCGTTCATATGCGAGCTTTGCACTCCTACAGCGTTTGCCATCTTCAAAGTGCTTTGTGAACATTAACTAATTAATCTGGGCTACAAATTGTGCCAAGGCCCAGAGGGCTTACACCGCTCAGATCTGGGATGGTCTCTGTTGATGGCGGTGATTACAGTAAGCACTGAACTCCCTTTCACACAGGGCCACAGCCCTCAGCTCCACTGCAGACGCTGAGGAGTCCTGGTCCTGCTCGAGGGGCTGAGTCCGCACTTGGGCTGTGAAGGAGAAGGAGAAGGAGAAGGAGGAGAAGAAGAAGGAGATAAAGGCCTTACTTGGAGAAGCATGTGACCCACTGGTAGCCAGCAAACACAGTGCTTTACAATAGAAAATACAGCTTCTTGTGCATTTATTTGTTCAAATGGCTCACATTCAAACTTCCATTTCACAAATGAAGGAACAGGTTCAGGAGGGGTAAAGTGACCAGTTCAAGTGCATTCATGGTAGAGGGCAGAGCCTGGCTTCCTAAATCCCCAAGCAATACGTTTGCCAAGTAGGATAACTGAAATTATTTCTGTGACCTTCAACTTGATGCACAAGGGAGGAATGAGACGTAGGCATAACTGATGCTAGAGAAATTCAGAGGCAAGAGATAAAACTTCCTTTCTCTAGGTGAGGAAGACGTGCCTGGTGATCAAATTTGTGTTGGTTTCTGTTGACTTATTTTGATAATTTTATTAAGGTGTAACTCCCATAAATAATTGCATGTGATTAAGTAGACAAGGTAATACGTTTTGATATATGCACAGCACCATCATGATAATCACACATCCATCCCTTCTGAACGTTTCCTGGGTCCCTTTGGAAGTACGCCTTGCTTCTCCTCCTCACAGCATGACCACTATTGATCTGTTTTATGTCACTATAGGTTATTTTGCGTTTTCTAGAACGTTATGAATTTGGAATCATATAGCATGTCTGTCTGGCTTCCTTCATTCTCATAATTATTTTGAAGTTCATCCATATTGTTGTGTGTATCAACAGTTCATTTCCTGTTTTTGCTAAATAGAATGACATCATAGGAATGTACCATAATTCGGGTATCCATCTACCTCCTGACAGACCTCGGGTTGTTTCCAGTTTGGGGTTATCAGAATTAAACTTGTGATGAAGATACATGCACAAGGTTTTGAATGGACGTAAGCTTTCATTTTTCTTGGGAAAATACCCTAGGAGTAAAATGGCTGGGTCAGATGGTAAGTGAATGTTTAACTATTTTAGAAACCGTCCAAGGGATTTGCAAAATGTCTGTATCATTTTACATCTTTTCCAGCAGTGTATGAAAGTTTCAATGATTCCCTATTTTCGCCAGCACTTGGTATAGTCGCTCATCTTAATGTCGACATTCTAATAAGTGTGTGGCAGTATCTCATTATGATTTTAATTTGAATTTTCCTGATAACTAAAGATCTGAGTATGTTTGAAGTGCATATTTGCCATCTATATATGCTGACTACCTATATATATGCCAAAATTCTTTGACTATTTTTAAAAATGGTGTGTTTTCTTGTTATTGAATTTATATATATATATTTTTTCCAGTTATACATACACACACATATATATATACATATACTAGATATACGTCTGTTAGCAGATATGTGATTAGCAAATATTTTCTTCCAGCCTACAATTTTTCTTTCCATTATTTTAAGTGTCTTTCAAAGAACACAAGCTCTTAATTTTGATGAAGTCCAAGTTAATTTTTTGTCTTATGTATCATGTTTATGATGTGTATCTAAGACATCTTTTCCAAACCTAAGATTATAAAGGTTTATCCGATGTGTACTTCCAAAAGTGTATAGTTTTAGATTTTACATTTATGTCTGTGATTCATTTGGAGCTGGTTTTGTATATGGTGTGAGGGATACATCCAAGTTCATTTTTCTATGTATGGATGTACAGTTATTCCAGCACCACTGATTGAAAAGACTCTCCTTTCTCCCCTGAATTACTTTTGCATCTTTGTCAAAAATTAATTAGCGGTGTGCCCGTGGCTTTACTTCTGAACTCCATTTGTTAATTTGACCTATATATCTGTCAACACCAACATCACACTACCGTGATCACGACAGTTTCTAATAATTCTTGGAATTAGTGTAAATCCTCCAACTTTATTTTTCATACTTGCTTGGCTAATCTAGGTACTTTTCATCTCCAGATGAACTTTTGAATCTCCTTGTCAATTTCTACAAAGAAGAAAAATATATATATGCTGGACTTTTGACTGGCATTTTACTGACGCTAAGGACCAATATGGGGAAAATTTGTATCTTAATCTTACTAAGTGACATGTTCCAGGAATATAAGATATGTTATCATTTATTTAACTCTTCTTCAATTTCTTTCTGCATGATTTTGTTTTCTATATACAAGTCATGCACTTCGTCTAACAGATTTCCCCTATGTATTTTTTTTTTTTGAGGACAGTGTCACTGGCCCTCACATGTGGGACCCGAACCGGGGCCACTGGCTTCCCAAGCCAGCGCTTAACCACCGCGCCACTCAGCCGGCCCTCCCCTATGTATTTTAATTTGTATTTGATGCTATAGTAAACAGAGAGCAAGCATCCTTTCCTTGTCCCCAGTCTTAGGGAGAAATCAGTTAATGTGTCATCATTAGCCGTGATGCTAATGGTAGGGTTTTCATGTTGCCCTTTATCAAGTTGAAAAAGTCCCCTTCTATTCCTAGTTTCCTAAAATTTTTTCTCAAGAATGGATGTTGAATATTGTCAGATACTTCTTCTGCATCTATTGAGATAGCGTTTTTGTTGTTGTTGTTGTTAATAAGGTGAGTGCTATGGACTGACTAAATGTTTGCAGCCTCCCCAAACTCATCTGTTGAAATCCTAATCTTCAGCATGATGGTATTAGGAGGGGAGGAGTCTGGGAGGTAACATATCGTCTTGCAAGAGCCCGTTGCTAAATATTCGGGAATTCTGCAAGCTGATTCTTCTACATAGTTACTATCAAATATTAAATTATATAAGCTTACAATTAAATTAAAAACAAAGTAATAAATACTCGAAACTCATCATCTCACATGTTATCATTATCTATGCTCTTGAGGTTATTTACATCCATTGTAACTGTGCCTTGGAAATACTATGCTATAATGTTATGCTATTGAGATTGTCTTCCCACCTCAGCGTTCAGTGACGTGGCATGCGTAGATTCAAGTCATCCATGGAGTGTATATTTACACCAAACTGGAAAATATTCTAATACAGGCCTTGATTTATTGTTGATTATCTAGGCCTGAGAAAATTATGGGGAAAAATCTTAATGCAGATTAAATTTCAATGAGTATTATGCCTATGGCTGAAACCCTGAGAATAAACATTGAGAGTATTATGAGTAAATATTCTTGCAGCATTTGAAAACAATTATCCAATTCAGCAAAGAAGTTGCTCATATCATTGACAAATGAGTGAAGTTCAGACATATACTTCTTTGTTGTTTCACTTTGATCCTACTTGTTAAGATAAATTGAAATATCAACTAGCATTCATGTTGGAACTCTGTCTGTCAATTGAAACCATGTTTTGTCTATGGATACAAGAGTTTGGCAAAAATTAACAAAAGCATTCTGTGAGAAGCAATTGCTTTTATGAAACTTACAGTAAAGAGTACTGAATATTTTATTACTATTTGTAAATTATATAATATACATATTTTATATCAGCAAAATTAGATATATTTTTTACAGAGAGCCAGTTGTTAAACATTTAGCAGCACACTGCTGTCTAAAATTCCAATTTTTATGAGCCAGTATTTGTGCATAGACCTTGCTGTTTTTATACTCTCTGGTGATCTAAGAGAATCTGTGATCTTTCAGAGAACAAAAGCTTGCAAGACAAAATGAATTGAAGTTATTGTGTTTTTCTGGCTAATATTTTCTAACCTAATCCAATTACACTGAATTATTGTCTGAGAAGAACTATTGAGACTGACCAGACCAGGGTAATTCCACAAAGAAGGCAAGAATCCCTGAATTCATTCATTTACAAAGTAATTACTGAACTAATTATAGCTATGCCCTGAGTACGTCTAGAAGCAAGGGAACTACTGGCTTTTGTGTTCTGTTTACAATCAGAGATTCGTTGTTGCTTCAAAAATAATGATCAACATCCATAAAACATTGGGACCTTGGCAAATTTTGTAATTAAAGGGTCACAGGGATTCTTGATTTTTTTTCTCACTTCATGACATTTTGTTTGCTGCTGAAGCAGCAAAGTCATTATTTTTTTTTTTTTACTTCCAAATGTGAAAAACTGTATGTTGCATTTTGTTTGCTGCTGAAGCAGCAAAGTCATTATTTTTTTTTTTTTTTTACTTCCAAATGTGAAAAACTGTATGTTGCTAGGGATTTCAGCTGTCATTTAAAAATGTAAACCCTGTGCCCATACATGCAGAATGAAGCGGGGAGCTCTCAGGGACTTCAGCAGGGAGCGTGCAGGCCATGCCCTCCCTGGAGGCAGAGAATTCCTAAAAATCAAAAGAATGAAAGAAAGTAGAACCCTGGGTAATTGTCTAAAATCAGAGCAGTAGTTGGGGGAAAGCACCTTTGCTGATCACTCTTACCTGGGCTTACAAACAGCTCTGCAAATAGCCTTCAATAACGTCTCTTCTAAAATTGAACAGAGGCTTTTCCTGGGGTTAAAATGTACATGCTGAAATTGGAGCAGGCTTAGTAATACTTGGCTTGATTGTCTCTTGGTCTGGGTGATGTTTTTGTTAGTTCATTTTATTAGTTTCTTTGATACTTTTGGGGACTCTGACATCTATTTTAACATTTTCCAATGGTTAAACTACGTCTTACTACATAATATATGATTTGGAGAGTTATTTATCATATCTGAGTCGTAGCCTTCTCAATATTAAAACAGAAACAAAAAATGTCCCTGAGGGGTTTTGTACAAGTGTCTGGCCCAGGGCTCATTACAAAGTAGATTCTAAAAGAATTTCCTGTCTTACTTTTTTCCTTCCTCTTTGCCTCCTAGCCTGCCTGTTCACCCTCCTTCCTTAATTTCTTCCTTCCTTCCTTCCTTCCCAAGTTCTTTAATATATAAGTGATCATTACTGTGCTAATAACTACAGGCTTTTTCAGGTCAAGTTTCATTGTGTTCCCATAAACAATACGTGACTGCATTGTGAACTGACCGCCTGCAAGAAAACCACAATGTGGGACAGTGGCCAGCCAGGGAGCTGGGGCAGAAGGGGTGCTGCCTCCCGGAAATTCCCTCCATTGGGATGAGGTACAGGGGAGAGAGAGGATAGGAGGGCCAGGTCCAGCTCCAATGTCATGCAGGAAGTGACGGCAGTCAGGACAAACATGGCGTCCCAAAGAATTCCGCAAACAGGCCTGTGACCATCAGACATACCTCACCTGTACTAGGCCTGAAGAGCACAGCCTGAATCAGGCCTGCTCCCTGTCCAGAGGGGGCTCACTGAGTGGAGAAGGCAGACACATCAATGATTCTAAAACACAAAGTAAAGAGTGGTACCCCAGAAAGAGGCGTGCGGGCTGGGCCCTGAGGAACCTTCTTTCTAGTGGCAGGTAAAACATAAAAATCAAAGACAACGAATTGGCCCTCAGGTATGGAACAAGTAATACTCAACAATGCAGGCATGAGATCAGGGAAAAGAGTATCCTGTAACCCCGGACATGGCACGTTTAAGGAAAGCATTGAACCTAGTAAGAGAAATCATAAGAGTAGCAGCAACAGTAATAGTATTCACGGAGAGGATTCAGACAGCACCTACATTGCAGCAACTACTATTCTAGGTAAATCAGTTCAGCATCCCTAATCCTCACAGCACATGTATGAGTGATCTATCATTTCTACTTTGCAGTAATGGAGAAACAGGGAAGTGAAATGTAACACAGCTTACAGAGCTCATTAGTGGCAAAGCTGGAAGTCATCACCGAGTCTGCTTGGCTCTCAAGAAACTGTTGTGTCTCCTAGTATTTCCGTATCTAGATCTACAGAGGCCAGGGGATTGTGGAGGAGTCTTAAGATAAGGACAAAGGGAATAAACTGAGAAACAAATCAAGCTGATGTTGAAATTAGTTTGATTTTCCAGGTGAAGTGTGGAAACCCAAGCTGTCGAATTGGGGACAAGTTTAAAGCATGTTCTCTGTTGTGGAGTTGACTCTGTATCTGCTGTGCATAAAGTCGGGTTCGTTAAGCCTTGCCCACACTATCCCCACCCAATCCCCGGGAGATTAGAATGGGCCAAAGGGTCTCTGCCTTGTTGAAAAGGGGTGTGGGACATTGAGTGACGTGGAGCCTTCCAGATGCCCACATTGCTCCCTGGGAAAGTCACTGAAGGCTGCTGTGTCCACGAGTTGACTGTCAATGTCCAGAGGTCTTCTCAAAGACGTACTGGCTTGGCCTGAGTAGCTGAGAGCACACCTTGTACTTATTTTTAGCATCCTTTCATGTTTTCAAATGAGTACAGCTCTGAAATAGAAAGACTGACCCATTTCGGTGACATTTTCCCAAGGATGTCGCAACATTGCGCTTGTCTCCCCGTCAGCCCAGATAGAGCCCCGGCGTCCTGAATTAAAGGAGACTTCGCTTCAGGGAGATCAATGGAAGGGCAGCATTGGAGAGTGCTTTAATCTTACATCATCGGTACGGTCATACTTTCCACTTGAAGAGCCTCACTCACCTTTAAAGTGTCAAAATCCACTGAAAGCACACGGATCTGTATGCTTTGAATCTTCAAAGGCACGCATTCCACCCAGGAGACAGAGAGTGTGAGATAACTGGTGAAGCACAGAGAAGCCAGGAGCATGCTAACTAGGAGATTTCTCGCATGTCATTTGTGTTTTGTTTTTAACACATGAGGGAGAGAGCTCAGAGTGCCAAGCCATTGATCCCCAAGCCCACAGGGTGGGTAAGTGGGTGAGCCACAATTTTTCAGTGGTTGTGGAATGGAGAGACACTTGATAATGTCTGAATGTCCAGTATTTCTTAATATACAAACTATACAATTTTATTTTACTTTCCTTCTGTGTTTTTTTTCTTCAATAGAAAAATACAGTGTAAATAGGCGAGTATTTCCCTGTATCTCCAGGGAAGGTAAAAGTGTGTGGCTTATCTGCCCTAAAGAAAAACAATAGCATAAAACCCCCCAAAAGTAGTTTTGATTTTGACAATGGTTCTCATTGGCTATGTTCAAGGCTCCTTGAGTTGATTCATCAGTGGGTGCCATGCCCCCGACGGATGGCCAGTTGGGTGTATTGATAGATGCTTCGTCTCTGCTTTGTGAATCCTTGCAAGGGACCTTTCCTGAGCTTTCTTGTTTATTTGGGGCCACGCTGACTGGGATTTGTCCTGCTGGTCCTGATGGTCTCACTGATGCTTCCCAAAAGAGCTCTGTCTGCCACTGCTCCAGGACACCGACCCCCAAGCAGGATCCCCTCTGCCTTCCCAGCTCCAACTGTTTGAATTTTCCTCTCCCCAGTGGGACTAGGTACTTGCTTGTTAGCTCTTGGCAAGGTGGCAGAAAATACACTGATGTGCCTCAAGCTTTCAGCAACCTTGGCTTGCGTGCCATTCAGTCACTTATTCTAAGCCACTCGTGGGAGCCCACCAGCCTCAAAAGGCACAGTCACTCACCCAACTTCCCACAGCCTGGATTAGAAAGTTCGTTTTCTCAGACAGGGCTATCCCTGACCAGAGTAAGAAATTCTCTGTGGTGCACTATTCTTTTTGATTTCTTTAACTCAATAGCTTTGTTATGTTTTCAGACTCATCAGGAAGATATCAAATGTCGCACTTGTGTGCAAACACCCCCAAGGTCTGAGTCCCATGTCTTGTAAACCCGGCCTATTTGAACATCAGTGCCTGGCACCCACGGATTCTTATCCCTCGAGCAATCCTGAGTGAGCGCTCATGTCCCATTTTAGAGCCAGAGATGCTGCCTTAGACAGGTTAAGTCATTTTCCCAGTGTGGTATCACCCCGGAGGAGTGGAGCTGAGATTGCTGAATGGCGTTTCCTTTACTTTTTCCATGACATCCAGATATTGTTCCAGCACAGGAACACAGCTAGCCCCGTCTCTGCAGGCTGACTTCATTTCCGGTGCTGCCATCGAATGGGAGTGGAGCTAGCCAACTGGAAACTTCAACCTGGAACCAGAGTGAAAGGGTGTGTTTTTTTCCCTAAAACAAGATTTTTGAGGTGGACAATAGATGTAGCTGTTGTTAGTGTTTGTAGGAAATCATTTTCTGGCTCAAAAAATATAGTATATGAAGTGGAATGGAATAGAATAGCATAGAATTAGAATAGAGCTGTTTAAAAGTATGACATCAGGGTTTACTGTTATTAATTGAACATGCTTTTTGCTCACTGTATTTTTTGGAACACACTGGCACTCACTGTCATATTGTTATAGTAGAAACTCTATCTAAAATAATAAATAAGTCACATGGGCCAGTGTAGGAACCAGAAAGAATCTGTGAATATTAAATTTCAGAAAGAATCTGAGAATATTAGATTTGCTGTACTAATAACCTGGGAGAAATAGTCAACCCCACCTCCCATCCTCCCTACCCCCAATGTAGAAGGTGCCAAGCACAGTCTTGAGAGGGGTTTATTGACCTGACAGCTTGTAAGTTTGGGGCGGACCTGCCTCTCTCCACACTGGGGGAATCCTTGAGGGCATGAAAGCTCTTTGCTGCCCAGCATCCTCTAAAAGACCTTCAGTGTCAAGGTGACATTGTGCCTGAGTCCAAGTCTTTAGGCTATTCCCAGCTATTGGGTAAACCGCTCTGAGCCTCAGCTGCCTGGCTTAAAACTTTTAGCAACTAGAACGGGCTTTAGGAGTCATCTGGTCCACATTTCTTATTTCAGATGAGCAGAAACTACAGTTCTTCGAGATGAGAGCTTAGCAGAGCTCCCACGGCTTCCCGGTAGTGTGAAGGCAGTGCCAGAGGCCAGATTTCTTGCTCAAGTGTCCATGGCTTTCCTACTACGCCATTCTGCCTTCCACAAATTTGGGTAAACAGAACAAAATCTACCTGACCCTTTGTAATGGCAACCTGAACCATCATGATTTGAAATCTATTTTCATGCTTTCTTGAAATGAAAGATGGCCTGGGCAAGCCTCATATTTTCTAGTTCTGTGCATGAGGTTAAACCATTCAATAAGTAAAGGGTCTTTTGAAAAACACTCTAGAAAAGACCCAAAAAAATCACCTCAGAAAAGAAGGCATTAACCATTTTGGTCTTTGGGAGCTCAGAGACAGTATATTGTGAATCTCAGCCTCCAAACACTGTCCCCAGGAGAAAGAATATAAAAGGCTAAACCTGGGTCACATAGCCGCAGGGACAAAGATGTTGCTCACCTGAGGCTCCTGGAGGCTGCGAGGGAAGCTGCAACCCCCTCCAGCCTTTCTCATCTCCACGCTCTCTCCATACTCGTGCTGGCCCAGTACTGGGGAAGCCTTTCAGCTGCCACTCACTCTCTCCAGACCCTCATGTGTAAGCATCAGTGAGATTCTTAGATGTTCAGGTTCCAGGAGCTGAGGGAAGCTGTGCCCAAATTAACGCCCCCCACAGTGAGAATCTGAGAAGACCTGGGAACCTTCATTTGTCTGCTGCCCTGACCAATGGAGCCGAAGCTTAGGAAAGGAAGCCGGCACCCAATCAGGACTTCAGACAGATTCAGAAGGAATCGGCGAGGCTGTCTAGGCTAGTAACTCTTCAGGGTTTCAATTCTCTTTAGAAACGGTCCTGCTTCGAATTACTAAGCTTCCTCTTGCATACCTCCAGTGATGATAAGATCACTGCCTTCAAAATATCCCATGCCTTTGCTGCTCAGATATCAATAATGAAAAGTGGCGCTTTTAATCTAGGCTGCACTTGTCTTCACGTAACACTCACTCATTGATCCTAATCTTTTCTCTTGGATCACCTAGGGCATCTAATCTCTTTGCATGAGACTCTTCCTCTGGTGCTTCTCATGAAAGGGGGGTGTTTGTGGCTGGCATCATCAATATGCAAATATGCTACATTAATTGCCCTTAGTTCTCATTTTTCCATCATTTAAAAGAGTAAATGTGGACCAGCTGAGTGGCACAGTGGTTAAGCGCTGGCTTGGGAAGCCAGTGTCCCTGGTTCGGGTCCCACATATGAGGGCCAGTGACACTGCCCTCAAAAAAAAAAAAAAAGAGTAAATGTTCTTAGATAAAGTAATTCCATATTATTCAACTATTCAGAAGCAGAATCTCATTTCTTATTCCATTCTATCAGCTTTGAAATTATCAAACTATTGTAAATTAAATAATTCCAAAAAGAGTTGCAAAATGGTGTGTGAAATAGAAGAAAAAGAGGATTCAAGGGCCGGCCGAGTGGCGCGGTGGTTAAGCGCTGGCTTGGGACGCCAGTGGCCCCGCTTCTGGTCCCACATATGAGTGCCAGTGACACTGCCCTCAAAAAAAAAAAAAAACAGGATTCAAGCCCTAGACATTTATAAGCCACATTTCAATCATACAACACTGTCTTAAGGAAAGTTCTGGGTTGATCACTGGGAGAAAAAAAAAAAAAAAATATATATATATATATATATATATATATATATATATTCTTCAAATTAGTGTTTTCATATTTTTTAGATAAATACCCAGAAGTGGTATAGCTGATGCTAAATAAAATAAGTCAGACAGAAAAGGACAAAAATTGTATAATTTCACTGACATGTGGGATATAAAACAAATGAACAAAAAGAAACAAGTAAACAAACTCACACATACAGACAATAGATTGGTGGTTCCCAGAAAGGAAGGGAGTGGGGAGTGAGAAATTGATAAAGGGGCCACACAGATGGCGATGGAAGGAAACTAGCCTTTCGATGGTGAGCAGGCTATAGTGTATACAGATACCAAATTATGATGCTGTACACCTGACACTTATATAATATTATTAACCAATGTTACCTCAATTTAAAAAAAAAGAAGAAGAGAGTTTTGGATATTACCACCCCAAGAAAGCTATCTTGCAATAGGTATCACAACCACAGTCTCTGCTTTGCATTGTCAGGGGACTCAGCGGTGATTACCATGTCTTTTTGGATGTAATTTAATGAAAACAGAAAAGTAGATTTCTTCCTGAGCAAAAATTGGATCTAACAGCACATGATTCCACTTTCTTTTACCAAAACAATAAAAAGGTGGTTTTAAACTGGGAAAAATACTAAAGACAAAGAAGCAGCTGTTTTCTAAATCTACAAAGTATGTATTTTGCAGAAATTATGATTTTTCCACAATTTTAAATGAATATAATAGTAGATAATAGAGTATAAGTTATTCAAATTTGGTGCTAATAAAAAAATCTTAATAATACAAAACATTCCTGAATAAAATTATCTTCAAATTGAAAGCTTGCTATCTTTTTAAAGGAAAACAACCATTTATTTGATTGTTTGTTCTATTTTTATGCACATTTAATTTCTGCTGAGTAATACTGAATAAACCAACCATTCAGAAACAATTTTCCTAGAACACTGACAATTGTATTCTTTTTATATTTAACTGGAAACCCACATTTCCAATGTCTTGCTTTGCTCTGAGCTTTTTCTGATTTCTCCTTCTTTCTGAATTCTCTGGGAGCTTGAGCTGCCTTCTGCCCTTTTCTAACCTGCTTGCTTTGGGAGTTAGCGTTGTGGCCTGAAGTGTCTCAAAAACAGATGCTGACACCTCAGATAAGCTTGATCTTTGATCATTTCTCTCTGGGTATTTTGTCATTACCTAGCGGTCCTGTGGGTAGGCGAAGGCTAACTTCCTTCACAATTTTTCAGAGCCTGTCACAAAGTCCTTAATTAATAACTGCTCATTTAATGGATTCATTGCAACAGAGAGCGAAAGGCTTGTGACATGGTCCCACAGAACTGAGCATCTATCAGCTCGCACCCCTGCTCTTTTCAGGGGAGTATATTCTAGCCATCATTTCTGTTTCTTGAGAATCCATCCAAGGAATAAAGCCCAGTCTATTTCAATGTCTTGCTGACGGACATTCTCAAACAGACCAGCAAGAGCTCTTGTTAAACCTGAGACAGGGTATCAGTTATAGAAGTTCCAAGTATCACAACACAACACGAACTAATTTATTGCTAGATGAATTTTGACACCTTTATGTATAGAGTGAATTTCAATGTGAATTTGATGCAGGTCTCTTATCAATTGTTTTTCCAAAGATCAAAAATATCTTTGAATGTCTTAATTTTCAAAACCCCTTTTTAAAGAAGTAGGAAAGATTAAGTTGCTCACTGCTGATAAATTCTTTGATGAGATGCTTTATAGTTCAGGCTAATGACCCTTTCTGTATTTCTGCAGTAAAACAGTCACTGATTTTAAAAGGTAAGAATGATTTCTTGAATTTGTAAATTAGTAACTGTCACTCCAGGGAGGCCTGGCCTGACAGATTTACACATATGGAGAATGTTCATTATCCCAAAGATGACAGGACAGGAGATCCTCGGGTGATGTGTGGGTAATAGATTTCTAGAATAATACCACAAAGAATACATCATGATGAAATAACGCACCATGCCCATGAATGAAAACAGATGTTATATATAACAATTTTTTTCAAATGCACATGCAAAATTTATTACACTGGCTTCACAGATGCTCTGTGGCTGTTCCTAATGGGTTAATAATGTAAATAGCAAGAGACTGTCTTATTTCAGTTGAATACATATACACGAAACAAACGCCATGGTTTTCTTGAGTTGAAATTCTTGTTGCTCAGGTCAGTCTCTATTTTCAGGTTACCATTCAGGCTGTGAGGATGTCAAATTATGCTCAGAGCATGTTAAGGGTGGGGGGAAGGAAACAAAAACATAAAATCAACAACACTAAATACAAACCTTGGAATTATCTTATGTGGTAAGGCATATTTGTTTGAGAAACGCAACTTCATCATCTGCTCAGTGTTTAATGTCAGATACAGTTCGTAAAATGGGAGATATTCCGGAGCCTGGAAACCGCCAATCTTCAAATTCTATTTTGAAGACAGAAATATCAGTTTGTAATCGTCTCCGTGTTCTGTGTTCCTTGTGAAATGAAGATGAAAACCATTCAGTGGGGAGGAGCCTTGTGATGGTCCACCAGGGAGCTCATCAGAGAGCAAATGGCGGGAAGCCAGTCTCTCAGAGGAGACATGTCATTGGGCCGCAAAGCCCAGCTGCTGCCTTGAAAATGAGGCCATTCCAAAGGGTCTGCATGCTTTCTTGGGAAAGCTCATGTTTCGTCACAATCTGCCCTGCCTACTTCTCAGTGTCATCTCCTGCCCTCCTCCCTAGGCCATACTCTGCCCTCTGGCCACACAGAGTTCCTTGCAGACCCCTAGTCCCCTTATGTACACACTGTCACTCAGCTGGGGCAGCTCCCCCACTCCCCATGTCTCTGAGCTAATTCCTACTTATCCTTCAGAGCTTAGTATAGGCATTACCTCTTATAGAAAGTTCTTCCTGGCCATTAAACAGGGCTCTGTTTTGTCCTCTTTGCTTCTATGGCAAGGCTTGAAGTAAACAGAGCTGAAAAGACCCCAAGGGATTTCCTTGGTCCAATGTTTACTGACCACCTGCCTACTGGCACAGTGCAAGGACTAGTCTGTTGGTTTAGATGTACAGGGCAGGACTGGGGTACATATCCCAGTCCTACTACCAGAAAGTGCAGTTTCTGAAAGATCTAAGTTGTATGCTGTCTCCTCAGTTACACCAAATGGATAGTAAAATCTAAGCCACAGAGATGTAGGAGCCGGTAGTAAAACCTACCTAAGCGCTCACAGGGTCACTGAAAATGCAGGTACAGCCTGGGAACATCCTTCATCCACAGCCAAACAATTGTCAGTGGCTTTGGCCATCCTTATGGATTGTGCCTGATTTATCTGTTCAGTCTATATCCAACCTCTTCTTTTTTTTTTTTTTTCTTTTTAGCTGAGCCATCCTGCCACCTGTTGGCAGCTCAGCGGCAGCTCAGCTCAGGCTGGGCATCAAACCGCCATTGCTCAGAGCTCAGCTCACACTTTTGAGTGAGCTCTTAACCAACTGAGCCACTCGGCTGGCCCTCCAACCTCTTCTTGAAGTCCTATTTCCACCTTTGCAACTCCATGCCTGAAGTGACAGATCACCCAGAGCAAAGATTGCTGTACTAGTACAATTTAGTTAAGGTAGACAAATATTTATGGGTGCAGTTGATACAGAGGTGAGCAAACCTTCCATATTGGTCTACCTTGCTACTGAAAGTTGGACCCCGGACCAGCACAATTGACATCTCTTGTGAGAAACGCAGAGTCTCAGGTGTCATCCCAGACCTGCTGCATCAACATCTGCTTTGTAACAGGATCCTCAGGTGATTCTCATCACACGGCAAGAAAGGGGATGTTGAATAGTCATCAGGTTCATGCCACTGCTCTAGGACACAAAGCAGTCCATGCTGGGCCAGGAGGCTTCTTTTTGAACCCATGTCTTGTTTTGCCAATACTGATCATAAATGCTTGCCCTGCTTTCCCCACTCCTAATGCATGCTTTATTCTGACTGTTGATACTAAGTTTTTCTATGGCTACCTTGGCCTCTCCTGACTGATCCATAGCAAGTAGATAGGTGACACATATTAGCAACTGAATGTCTCTTAGGAATTGGCCTGTCGAAAGAGAATAGGTGAGCATAAGGATGGTGGGCCAGTCTTCAGAAGTGCTGGAACCATCGGTTTGTTGAATGGATAAATAGATGTTGTTCTAACACACATCAGTTGGTAGATAATATTCTAGCTAGCACTAAAAAATGCATATTAGGCATTCTTCTTTTCTAATTGCTCAGGAAACTGAGCCCTAGGTTGCTCTGGGATGTGCTCCTGCTCTTCGCCCCACCCGACCCACCCCCAACTTCTTCCTTCTCTATCGTCTGTGACCTGATCATTACTTCAAAATGTACAACACATTGGTTCACTTCACACTGGGACATTTGCCTCACGAAATGGCCCCAGAGCTCCTGCTGGATGGCTTGGCCAAGTCTCCCATTTTGCAAGCAAACTATGTTTTCCTTCATTCCAGGACCTCAGTCTCAGTTTCTTCAATTCAAAATGTTTTCCAAGTGAATAACAACAGTCTGTTTCCGTCAGAGCTCTTCCCAGATTGGTGAGAACCTTTTAGCCTCCGTGTGACTTTTCTCCATAGGAAGGTGGCAAGTACCATTGCTTTGGTTTTATTGAAAGCTTGGTGTTGGAATGAGGTAGAGTGGGGTTAAGTAACTTGTTTCCTGTGGTCGGCACCAGGGTTTGGGGAGGTGTGATGTGTCAGCTAAAAGAATGGGAATGATGCAAAGATTGGGCATGCTCACAAGGCAGTGACAAGCCCTCCAAGATAGCAGCAGCAGGCATACAAAGGAGCCCAGATGGCATCCAGGACAGCAGCATTCCTGCGGGCTGGTGGTTAGAGATGTCCCACAGGAAGGAATTGGAAATAATAAAGACTTTAATGGCTTATTATGAGTTTTTATATATAAAACTGGCTGCACTGTGGCAAAAATAGTGGTCAGATAAATCAAATTGTTTTATGGAAAATGTAACTCAAACAGATGATCCTTTTCCTGGAGATTAAATTTCTCCCAATTAAGATGGCTATTTCCATGTTGGGGTGTGGGGAGTTTTTCTTTCTAGATTGATGAGTAAAGCAAAATAGGATGAGCAGGAAGCAACCTACTCCTGGAAAAATAATTGAATGTAAACATAATTAACAGAACCTAAAAGTTACTGACCAGAGTTTCCTTCTACAACTACAACCATGGGTCTTTTTCACTTGCCCACCGCTGGAGGTCATTTTCATCCTCCACTGCTTTCCAAGAGCGGAATCTTGCCTCTTTCACCTCTTCCTTTCTCTCTCATGTATAATTTCCTCCTGGCAGGAAAACCATGCCAAAAAGCCTTCATTATTTCCATGACATTGCTACTTCATGTTCTATTGTAGTTTTTTTTTTAATTTTACCCTGGGGACTGCAACACCCAATTCCTGAACTGTTTTGTGTTTTTCAGTGTGGGAGTTAGCACATGCTCTTTTAGGAAGTTAAAGCCTTCCTTTCAAATCAGCAGACTAGCATCAGCTGGCTTATAAGCCCATTGGTAAAAGACAAATACATTTTGGCAGCAACAGGGGCATTTTGATGTACTGCTTCAGGACTTGGACTCTCCTTTCAGACAGATCCTGGTTCAAATCCTGGATCCATCAATTTCTAACTATAGGAATTGGGTAAATTCCTATAGGAAAGGCTAAACACCTTTAAATCTCAGGACCATTACCAGAATATGGCAATAAAAGTAGAACCCACGTAAAAGGTTGTCGTGAAGATTAAATAAGTTTTCTATAAAATTGTTCACATTGATTGGGATTTAGAAAACAGTCAATAAATTGGAGATACTCATATCGGAGGAAGATTGCTAGATGATAGATGACATAGATGGTAAGAGCCTGTGCTCCAGCTTTTAAATCACATAGATTTGAATCTCAGCTTTGTGGCCTTTGGTAAGTAGCTTTGAACCTAAGTTTAACTTATAGAAAATATATAAGAGCTTGAAAGAAGCGCCCATAGTGTTTAAATCATGATCTCATTTCATTTTGTGATGTGTACTCATGAGTCATCCAGCAGAAGATAGGAGATGATCTCAAAAATATATCCAGAATAAAAAGAGGAAGGTAATCATTGAGGGTCATGGGCTCCATTAAAATTTGGAGGCAAAAACAGTAAAAGTAGAAGTAGCTTGTACAAAAATGCCTAACACAGTTCCTTGTACGATGGTTAGACAAGGACCAAAATTTGATGTTAAACTCCCTAAAGGCCAAAGACAGAAGAGAAGCATGATCAGAAACCATAAGGTTAAAAAAAAAAAAAAAAGCAAATTTATGGAAGAAAAACAGTTGTTTGTTAGTTTTTTGTTTGTTTTTCTAACATGAGAAGTTACTGACTTTTTTCTGGGTTTGTTTTATTTTGCACTTCTGAGCCCCTTTGCTGGGTCAGCACAATGTTACATGATCCTGTTGGAATTCTGCTGGTCCCCTAAGGTGAAGGGTATCAGAGAGTCTCCCCAGCAGAAGTCAATTATCCTCAGGACAGAGAGGAGCTTCATTTCCAGCTGGCGGGCAGCTGGTGTGAACGCTCGACTTTTTGATGAATGGAGTCATTACATTATCTGTCTCCTGTATTCTAGACCACCCAGCACCTTCTTGGCGTTGTCTGTGGAGGAGAATAATGGCCCCTTTGTTAAGCTTGCCAAAGCAGTGCTTCTGCAATGTGACCCACTGAAGAGCTGTTTCTGGGCTGAGCCACTTCCTCTCTGTGAGCGTGGCCTGTTTGGAGCCTCGTAGTGCTTTCTGGAGAGTAGGAAAGTACCATGCTCACCAAAGACAGTCGGTGGCGGTCCCTACACCACTTCCACCAGCATCAGCATCAGTCACTGACATCGATAGCATGTATTGAGAACTTTCTGTATAACACATGCATTACATATACTTTCTCAGTTAATTTGATCAACACATCTACAAGGTGTAATTCTCATTTTACACGTGAGAAAGCTGAGAACCATGGGTAAAATAATTTGATCAAGATCATACAGTAGGAAAGTGGCAGAATAGGGGTTCCTGTTTCAAAGTTTATGTTTCAAA
Source organism: Aselliscus stoliczkanus (assembly GCA_033961575.1). NCBI lineage: Eukaryota > Metazoa > Chordata > Mammalia > Chiroptera > Hipposideridae > Aselliscus > Aselliscus stoliczkanus. The sequence goes on along the minus strand of CM066730.1, from coordinate 35,659,128 downwards.
GGTTCTTCCTGATATACAGTAAGAACCTCATGGAAGGACCTCAGAAATCAGACATCTCAGTTTCTTAATCATCTATTTAAATACTTGAATATTGTCAAATACTCAACAAATAGTCAACAAATATTTGTTGTGTACCAACAATGCACCAGAAACTGTTCTGGGCAATGAAGTGAACAAGACATAAAAAGTCGTGTCTTTTGGAACTTATATTCTAGGGATGGAGACAGACTATAAAAAATTGGTTTGAGGTCAGTTAACAAATTATGCTTGTTTTTTGTTGTTGTTTTTGTTTTTTAATTTTGTCTCATAGTTCACAGTTTTCTGCAGCAAAGCCTGTCTTCGACCACCATTTTTTGAAGCTATAGTAATAGACGTCCTGGAAAATTTATTCCATGCTAATGCTACCTCGTAAAGAATATCAATGAAGTTGCTAACTTTAAGTGATTCTTTAAGAAATACATGTATGTCCTACTTTTTTTCCCAAAATATAACTAAAATGCTTTTCCAGTAGCATTTCACTAAACATTCTAGAACCACAGACACTGGTAACAACAGAGTCTTTTCATCTTTTTTTAGATTCATCACAATTGAGTTAAGAAGTTATTCAGGTATGTTTAATGTATAAATCCATAGGGAAAAAACCTAAAAAGCTTTTCTTAAATAGTTTGGAATCCCTCCTTGCTGATTTTGTGAGTTGCAGTAAACTGGTGTTGATAAATGATTTGTGTCTTCTAAAGTGGTAAAATTCTTTGATTTGCTAAAAACAAGAAATGGTCATTTTTGAGTGTCAGTTTCATGGTTGCAGGGAGTATAATAGTTTTGTCTGGAATTTTGGTGTCTTGGCATTTCCTGTTCAACTTTATCTGTCATTGATTGGGTGGATGATAATTTGTAATTTAGAACTGCTTCATCTAATTGTAAAGTTTTTCTCCAATCAGGACTCCTCTTTTGAAACATGACTCTGATTCTTTATAAATGTTTGAATAGGTTAATGGGACCAAAATATTGTTCCTAGTATGAAATATATATACACTATATGAAGTTTTTCCCAACATTTAAGATTTCCCACATTTGCTGAAAAATCTACACTGAGCCAATCTTTAAGTGTAGCTCAAAGACCTTTTTAAAATTCTTATCCAATTACTAGTTGACGATCCTATTTTCCCTTTTTGCCAAAAAAGTTAATCTTGATTTCTTCTCTAACATTGTCAAGTTCAATTTCTCTACAGATTACAGGAACTTCAAAGCACTTGTAAAGCAATCTTCATGCAGACTAAACTTCAGGATTTATATGTTTGTTTGTTTGTTTATTTTTGTTTGTTTTAACTCTGGTCTAAACTTTTAATGTTCTCTTTTCCAAGTCTAATTCAGCAGTTCTTTAATTCATTCACATTTTCAGAGACTCTACAAAGCATTCAGCCTCACAAAAACAGTCTCTATTTTGCATTCACTAGTTTAAAAGGGAGTTACTTAAATTGAATAATTAGCATAACAAGTAAAATGGCATAATCAGCTCTGGAACCAAACATGACTAAATTGGTAAGCATTAATTTAACTGATGAAGAAGGTACCACCCTGGTAGAACGTGCCAAGAACAGTAATAGTTAACCTGGCCAGTCAGTTAAGTGGAGGTAAAAGAGTTTTTATTGTATTATCAAAGATTAAAGTATTGCTAAATGACATACATTTTTTTAAAAGCTATAACTTCTGATTGATTTTCTAAATTATTGCTGACATGTAATCTCATTGTATTGTTACTAATTCTTATTATTAATTATATTTATGTAATATATATTTGTATATCATATATATTTATATGTAATATATGATTGATTTTATTATTTACTATGATTTTATTATAAATAAAATAAAATATTAATGAGGTTGGATATCATTAATATGTTTAGTAGCCATTTGTATTTTCTTCTATAAATTATCTATTCATATCCTGTATCCATTTTAATTTTTGTTTTTCTTATCACTATAAAAGTTTTGCACATGATTTTATATATATATATATATGGCAACTATTTTTTTCCAAACTTCTTCTACTTTAACCTCAATTATGGTGCTTTTGTTATTGAGAGGTTTGAAATTTTAACTCAAATCTATTAAACTTATTTTTATTCTTTTGAGGATTGAGGTACAATTTTGAAATGTCTTCCAAACTCTGATTAAAATATTTGCCAATATTTTCTTCTAGTGTGTTTATAGTATGATTTTTTTTAGTGAACTTAATTAAACTTTGAACTTATTATGTAGGTTATAAATGAGTCATGAACAAAGGTCTATTCCTCCTCCATTCCTTCCTCAAGTCTAGTTAGTTGTCCTGAAAATATTTACTAATTAGCCATTTATAGTACCACTTTTATGGCACACTCAACGCCATCACATATGAGTACATGCATAGATTTCTGGATTCTCTGTTTTGTTTCATTGAGCTGTTGATGAACTCCTGTGTCAAAACCAAGGTCTGTTAACTAATACAAATGGCATTATATTAGGTTTAAATATTTGGTGGGTGCAAGTTTTCCCTCATTATTCTTACTTTTCCAGAAAGCAGCAAATTTCCTGTTTCATTAAAATTCTTATTTCCATTAAGTAGGATATATAGTTTGGCGATAGCTAGCACCTTTTCAATGTTGAGATTTTCCTATTCAAGTACAATGTATTCAAATCTTGTTTACATCTATCTAACAAGTTTTATAATTTTGTTCATATAGGTTGTACATATTTGTATTTAAGCTAATACTAGTTATGTCATATTTTAATGTTACTTTGACTGTGGTAATTTTTTTCATATTTAATATATAATTATCATTGCTATAAATCAAAGTTATTAATATATAAATATTTTGTAACTTGCAAACAATTGCCAAAGCTTCAAAAAATAGGTTTAGTTGATCTTGGATTTCTAAGTGGACAATCTCTCTGAAAATAATGACAAATTTGCCTTTTACTTGTCAATATTTATAATTCTCAATTTTGTCTGTTTAATCATTTATTTTCTACTTAGTTCAGTCTTCAAAATGGCAGAGAGAAAAAAGGAAAGATAAATAAAAAATAATCAAAGGTAAAAAGCAGATATGAAAAATAGCCACTGGCTATCCAACACCTTTTTAACCAAGATCTGAAAAAGATCACAGAACAAATTTTAAAAATGTACACTTCAAAGATATCAAAAAACGTTTCTTGAAATAAGGGGAGACTGGAATTCCACCCCACTTCATTCCACCCCTATTGTCTGAAAATACTTCTCCATCTCATTGACTCTGAGGTTGAGCATAGGACTTGCTTTGGCCAGTGGAATATGGGTGCCTTTCAAAGTCAAGGTCTGAAGAAGCATCACATGACTTTGGTCTCCATTTTGAGCTTCTGAATTCTTTTATAAGAAAGACATGCTCCGGGCATCGAGGCTCCTTTAGCCTGAGCTCCAGACTGAAGACCCATGAACACATGTCCCAGCCCGGGCCAGGGAGGGGAGCATAAACCAGCCGAGTTCACCTGATCCAGAGAAAAGCCACAAACCTAAACTGCTCAGAGAGTGAGAAATAAATGTTTTAATGTTGGTAAGATATGGTTGGATTTTTACTATAGCATCACAGTAAAAACAAATATACATGGTATTACTGGAAACAAGATAGACATAAGATCAAGTCATATTTTTAGGAAGTTAGTAAATGTCAAGGGTACAGAAGCATACCAGAAATCAGTGTTTAGGTTGAGACTACTAAAAGAAGAAACTGGGTTTCTCCCATGCAGACATTGCTTCAGCAATATTAGAAAATGGCATAATGAAAAAAAAAAAATTCTACAGAGGTTTGAAAGGAAAGTTGTGTGACCCAAAGTTTTTTGATTGCCCGCAAAGTCCTGTGCATAAAGACAGCAATGAAATGATTCTCATGATAAATGCTCTTCAAGACCAGAACATCTGTGATCTTGAAAAATGTGCTTGAAATAATCATCAAAATAAAGATGTCATAAGTGAGGAATTTATGGTTTATGAATAAAGGTAGTAAATATGGAATCAATTTAAGTATGGCATCACGTCAGAATAGATATTTCGAAAGGAAAACTACTTAATAAAAAATAGCAGATATTGAACTATTATTGTTGAGGTTCACATTCATTTCCTAGTTTCAGTTTAATATAGTTTTATTCTTTCCTAGCTCGTCCTTTCTTTCTCCCTTTCTTTCTTTCTCATTTTAAAGTTTCCAAAGACAACAGTTGAGAAAGATTTACTTACTTCCCCAAATAAACTGTATAATTGTAATAATATTTTCCTAGATTGTGTGTAAATATTCTCAGCATTGCCCTTTACGTATCAAAAGCCTTTTTAACTTTTAAAGTTTTCTCTTGCTTTTAATAACCTGAAACCATTATCTAATTTCTGAGTTTCCATTTTGTCATCTAAATACGTAGGTAGACATTACAATGTGTGGTGTTTCAGTGGGAATTCAGTGAGACAGTGTATGTGAAAGTACCTTCAACAGAGAAGGAGCTCAACTGGCACTTGTATCTGAATACATAATTGAGTCAATACAGGATCCCCTCCCAGACATATAAAAACACCCAGTAAATATTTTTATGACTCACTGGACCATAATTTCCTAGAGAACTGGGACACTGTCTTTTTTATCTTTGCCTGTGTGAGTCTAGTACAGTGCCTGGCCCATAACCCCACCCAGGAGATGTGTGTTGAATACAGGTAGAAAGGGATTTAAAGAACCCCCTCCACCCTCCCTCTAAAAGAGAGTTTGCTTAGAAAATATATTTTCAGTCAACATTTGTTTCAAATTAGTGGCTCACCAAGGCTCAACTACATGACCAGTGGAGACACAGAAGGTCAAACCTTTCCGGCTATTCAGGAACTAGCTTGTCTAACAGTTCCCAGCGTGATGGTCCTCCCTGGAAAATATTTAGGAAAACTAGGGCTTTTCTTAGTCATCTCTGTAAACACATTCGGAACATTTAATATGTGGCTGACACTATGCTAGACGTTTTCACTACGATTATCTCATTTAATTTTCATTGCAATTGTTAAGTTGGATGTAATCAACCATATTTTGCAGATGAGAAATGAAGTATTGAATATATTCAGTGATTTTCCCCACAGCTAATAAATGTCAGAGCACAGGTTTTGAACCCCAGTCTCTCAGACTCAGTATCTAGTTCTCATTCCATTACCTTCCAGCTGCCTAACAAAGAACAACTTAGGAAAACACAGTCTTTCTGTTTGTCTGTCTCTCTTTTCTCCTTTCTCCAAACATTGCTCATACAATGGAATGGAATTCAAAGGAGATAGAAGTAAATTCTTTTCTTTTGGAATTCCTTTCTCCTTGGAGCTGTTCCCAGTTCTTGGGTGAACCATGGTTCAACTTCTACATCCGCTCTATGACCCTCACATCCTCTCAGATCCCTTTTCCAAGAATCCTCTCCCACCCCATGTGATGAATCACCTGGTTTGCCTCAAGACAGAAAACAACAGACTCTAAGCATACTGTCATTATCTACAGTAAAACTCTCTAGCTATCCATATATTCAGCTTTACATACCTTCTTGGAGTAAGTGTGTCTAAGAAAATAATGGGTGTCTAATGTTTTCTCCTGAATACATAGAACACCCAGCAGGTGGTTATGAAGTGGTCTTGCTTACTTTTATTCTGTTAATTAGTCATTCATTTTTTTTATGTATTAACCATTCATTCTGCACAAGGCATTCTATTAGATCTGAAGAACTCCAAGGTGAATAAGTTATATTCTCTCTACACGACACCAAAATCTTGTAGGGGAAGCATTTTGTAAGAATATGGTAAATTATGTAAGAGGTACATAGTGTATAATGTACAGTGGTGTAAGAATTATAGGCTTTGAGGCAAAGTAACCTGCATTCAAAGCCTGGCTTTCACCTTTACTTGGATGTATGAACTCACACAGGACTCTCAGTCTTTTTGAATCTCATTTTTCTTATCTGTAAAATTTGGATACTAATATCTACCCTTGTTGTCATTATGAACAGTGAACAAAAACACATAGCATATGGCCTGGAAAAAGAACCCAATATATGTCACATCCTATGCTATGAGAGATGAGGAGTGATCATAATAAAGAGTTTTTTCCCAAAATTAAACCCAGGTTAAGAAACCAAAATGGAGAAAGGTTTCACATTTTGGTGACTCAATTACATAAAAATTGAACTAAGGTACTTAGACTTAGACATTTGATCCAGAGAGATTTAAATTAACTAAAATTGTTAATAAGTAAGGAAACTGTGTGTGTGTGTGTGTGTGTGTGTGTGTGTGTGTGTGTGTGTGTGTGTGTGTTGGCAGAGAGGGGAGATTTGTCAGACCTTATTTGACTCCTCAGCTAATTGGTTCCATCACCACAAATACATTCTGCCATCACAGTTAAAACTATTTTAAAATTACTTGAAAATGTTTTTCTCAGACGTCATCACAAGAACAAAAGAGGAAGCTGCAGGAGGGAAATATTAATTCACACAAGGAAAAGCACTGTAAGGATAAAATCCAGCATAGACGAGGCTACCTTTGGAGGTAGCAACCTCAATGCCACTGAAACAACTCAAATCAATGTGGCTCGATCCCCTTTGAAAAGCACGCAGCGGAAAGAACTCAAGTGTCTAGTGAAGTCTGACAGAGAAGCTGATGCCTATTCCTGGGAATCTGTGCATCTGAACCGAGCTCCCCTCCTCCCTGGGTACACAGCAGGGGCCTGGAAATCCCTTTACTTTTGCTCAGTTTAGAAGGCAGGCTGGTGGGATCTGGATGCCACGGTTCTCACCACCAGCTCACACTCTCTCCAGCTTCAAAGGGGAAAGGGATGAGATGAGTCCATTGTGCTGAATTTTGAAATACGTGCTCTAGTTCCAATGTTATTTTGTTGTTGCTGTTTTTAATTTGGGTTTTAAAAATAGTTACAAGGTGATTGTCTCTGACTTCCGTTGCACACAGAAACTCCTCCCTCAGCCTGCCCCCACCCCAAAGTTAACTGAGTCTTCTTCCTGGTCACCTCCTATAAGAACCCTGTGGATTCACCTAGGATGCTCTCAGTTTCCCCTTACAGTGACTCAGAAACGCAGCAAATGAAATGGGAGAAAGCAGTATCACCGAGGAAAGACTCAAACTGCATGGTCCATCCCAACAGCTCAGAGAGCCCCCTTGCATAGCTGCTCTCCACAAGTGGGATTGTGCTTGTCCCCAGAAACCCCATGTTTGGCTGTAACTGTTTCCTCTGAATCTAGACACTGTTGCCTGCATTTTCCTCAAGATTATCTTGCAGACCTGGGAAACAGGGCTGAGGATCCTCCCTGCCATTAGAACGGATCCTGAGCTCCGGCCTTCCGGGAATGACTCTGTGTTCTGCTACATGAAAGCTGAGCATTTGAGGAAACTTGGTGCTATTGTAACAAACCCCAGTGCATTTGGACTCCCTGGGTTTATACCCTAGCTTTCCAGTTGCATGACTGTGAGCAAGGTAATTAATCTCTAGGAGCTTCAGGGGCTGTTAGAGTGACGTTTACTCAGGTGAGATTCTTAATACTGTGCCTGGTACAGAAATGCTCAGTTCAGTTGGCTGTTGACACTGTGATCACTGCTGTAACTCATATAAAGAAACCCTCTAAGCTTCTCAGTCTAACTCACATAGTCACGGCTAACATCCTCCATGCCCATGCACTCACCTAAATGAATGGCTCTCCGCACCTCTTCCCACCCACGTCTAATTTCTAGCTTCTACTACCATGTTTCCTCTTCTAGTGCAGCATCTTTCAGAGGCTCCTGCAGCCAGCACCTCTGCTGAGCTCCCACGAGATGTCTGCATGGGTACCAGCCTATCCTAGGGGACCTTCTCATCAGAGATCAGTGTACCGTTCCTTTTCTGTCGATGAAAATCTCCGTGTTTCCAGGCACAGGTCAATCCAGTCTTCCTTGGGAAGCCATGCCTGACCACAGATCCTACCATCTTCTATCTAGTCATGGCTGCAAACCTCTGCCTTCAGGCTTCTGGAATCACTGATGTTTCAGATTTATTCTCCTAGTCACTGCTCAAACATGTTTGTCTTGCCTCACCTCTACATTTTATAAACCTGAACTGTGGACATCAGTTATCATGATCATCTCAACCACATCATTTTGCACTTTACAAAGCTTATAAGCGATGACATTTAGTGGGCGTGACAAGTCTCTGTGGTAGCTAGAGCAGTACCATCCTCTTTATCTCATGTCTGAGGAAAAGTCAGGTGGCTTTCTGGAGGAAGGGGCAAGTAAGGGATGATATAGGAAGAGCATCCCTTTCTCCTGCCCCTGGCTCCCTATCTGCCTCCTCCAACAGCCGAGTTTGGCAGTAACGGCAGGTTAGTGAACATCTGTGGCTGATTCCTTTCGGACTCTCTTCCTCATAAACTCCATGAACTTCGGTGGAAGAGATCACTGTCTTCAGCAGGGTTGCTCAGGAAATCACTGAGCTCAAATAGTCTGCAAAAGAAATTGGGTTTCGGAGCTCTTCTCTCATTGTCCATGCACCTCTGTTTCTAAAAACGTTGCAAGCCTGAGCCTGGGTGTCCACTTAAGGACTGCCAAAAATAAAAAGGCAAAGCCTGTAATCACTAACAAAGAATCTGGAACCGTTTCATAAAACAGCCTCACGTTGAAGAGGAAGAAACTGAATCCAAGAGAAGGAAATGCGCACAGCCAAGGAGCAGGAAAGGACCTGGGTCTCCGGCGTCCCACTGGAGAGTTTAGGTTTATTTGTCCCAATAATTAGCGTTACCTTCACAGATGCAATCTGTGTTGAGAGATGTAATCTAGGGATGCTCATGTGTGCCTACTATATGCAAAGTGCTTTGCCAGACACTCTTAGAAAAGAAAAAAAAAAGTATTAAACACAGTCTTGAATTTCCTCCATAAAATGTTTCCTGTACAAAACTATCTATGTATCTTAAATCTAGGACTTGATAAGGCTACATACAAAAGTGCCTATACACCTGCCTACACACATGTAAAAGAACATTTATGCATCTTTGCATACTTACATGAATCATCAGAAGGCCACATCACACAAATATATTCCCACAAATAACTACATATATAAAGTATTACACATTTATGCATAAGATATTTATATATGTGCATGCATACGAATGAGCCTTGCTACACCTCTAGGTAGAAAGTAAGAGCTGTGCATGCTTCGTGACATGTATGTAATATGTATGCCAAATATATACAAGGTATACATTTATGCACATGTTCAGATGCATGTGTATACAGAGATACGTGCTTAGATGCATACATGTACATAAACAAAACAGATAAGTGGATACATTTAAATATATATTTATATGATAAACACAGAATGTGTATATGCATGGGTATATACTATACTTAGACAATAAAATATGTGTATAAATCTACATGTAAATCTACATGAATTATTTTAGAATTCAGCACTCGTTCATTTGGTTTCCCCTCCTTGTATCCTTGACATCCTTCACTCTGCCCCACTTCATCAGTAAACCCTTCAAGATGGGGTTATTTATGGAAACGCCTGCACACACCCTCATTCTTTAAACTGCACGCCCTGTTTGGGAGCTGGCTATGTTCTGGAGTGGAAGTCCAACAACCCAAATGTTCAGACATACCCAGGAGTTGGAACAAACAAGATGAGGCTGGGGCCGGAAGGAACCCTCGAAACAGCTCATAAAGATATTGCACTGAGTGCCGACGAACTGTGGACCTGGAGTTTTAAAGGCTACAAGCTCAGTTTCCTCAAATGAGGTGTTTCTATCCAGCCTACATGGCTTTCCAGCCAACCCACCATGTGTGACTGCTAAAAGCATGAAGGCCCCTTTAACCCACGGTGTGCAGGGACCAACCATTAAGGAAAGCATAGTTTTAATTGCAAAAATAGCATGACGTGTTATGAAATTTAAAACTCTTTATTTACAAGTGTCATTTCCTCAAAGAATAAATAACATTCAAAGCAGGTGAATGGTTTATTTGTGTATCTGTTTATTTGACAAATAACCACTTTGCACTTACTGAGACTGGGCTAAGGGCTGGAAATAGAGGGAAAGCTGTCCCCGGGGATCTCACAATGTACACAGGGGTTCGAGCAAGGACAACGCAGCATGGTGTAGACTGCTAACTGGAAAAGCGTCCCCTTGAAACATGAAGGGTGAATAGCAGGAGGAATTAGACAAGAAAGAAAACAGGAAGGAGACCCAGACAAAGGAAACAGCATGTGCAGAAATGTGGAGACAGTGAGAGTGAGGCAATATTGGGGGGAAACAAATCACTTCTGACTGAAGAAGGAAGCCAGAAAGGAGAGTGGACTTGTTAGGAGATGGAATGGAAGAGAAGACAAGGCCAGGTGGGTAACCGTTCAAAGTACTAAACAGGAAGGAGACCTGACATTTTTCTCAAAATCAATTAGGTGCCACTGCAGTGTTTTAGGGAGCTTAAAAGTTCCGAGTCTGTAACCCTAAAACACAGTGACTACAAAGAATTGCACACTTCATTTTCTTCCATCTTTTATTTGGTGTCAATTCTAGCAAGGAGACATTTGATGAAAATTTCACGATGCATCTTTCAACTAAAGGATATGTGTAACTTAAACCAAGAGAAAAGCAATATTGAAGTTCTAGCTTCTTTGCTAAAAATAAATGTACAAAACTCACTGTTCTACATGAGAGGCACACTGTTCAGGGGAAAGATTACAGCCTTTTGGTAAAATGACTGCATTAAGGGACTCAAGGAATAGGCTCTCTTCCTCCAAACACCTTTGCAAGTGTGACTTTAGAGCTCCTACCATTTACGGATGGAATCTATTTCTATGCTTGAATATTCTACCCACCCCATTCAACACAATATTCTACCTTGTGTTGTAGGATGCAGTGGATGTGACCGTGTGACAGGTAGGCACCTAGGCCTGTGCACTTAAGCTCTTGCCCATGGATCCCTGACATTCTCGAGGACAAGCCCAGGCTGGCATGCTGGAGACAGAGGTCACTGTGATAGAGGGAGCGGTCTTCCCCGCTGAGAGACACCCCCCCACACCCGCCTGCCCCAGCCAACGCCGCAGCTGCCCAACGACCTAGGGGTGGCCTCAGCCTCGAGTCAGCCAAGCTTCCCACCTCGCCCACAGGTGAGCGAGCAAAAATGAATGCTGAAGGCTGTCATTGGCGGTTTGTTTTGGTTGTCATGACACCAGAAAATCAATTCAGGTTTGCAATTCAAATGACCGATCTAACCCCTTGAACCTCCGCTTCTGAGTGATGCACTCTTGGGAAAGTCCTTTCATCATCATTTTGCTCCTCAGTGTTATTTTCTATAAAATGGGGATAGCCACACCCCCCAGCAGGACATGTGAGGATCTGAGTGGCCTGTAAAGCACAGGTATGGGAAGAAGCACTCAGTAACTGGAGCTTTATTATTTCCTCTGCATCGAGGCGGGGGTCCTAACCCAATGGTTCTAACAGTACAGACCTTAAAAAGACACGCTCCTTATTGAGCTCAGCAAACCGACGTTGAGAGGTGAAAGTAGTTTGGGGGCTTTGAGCATCTTTTTTTAAGCCCAGCCTATGAAACCACTATGTCTTTTAAATCAGGCTCCTGAGGACAAGAAAAGCCTCCGCAGCCATAATGAACCAGGGCTGGGGGCCGAGGACCACGTCTCAGGGGTAGAAACCTGGTCTTCCTGGCGAGCCCACCACCATTCCGCCTGCCTAGGGACCTCCCCCCCGGGCTCAGCCATGCTTAGCCACTGGGGAGTCCGCTCAGACCACCCAGAGCCTTAGCTGATGCGTTCCGCTCCCTAATTACAACGTGAATTGATGGGAGCACGATGTTCCAGCAGCCTGGGCCTGCCGGCTGCCCTGACTTTGGCTTTTTGGGTCACTCCATGAGGGAGGCATCGCCTTTGATCTACAAAGCCCACATCCACTTTGATTCTGGTCACCTTTGGGGTCAATCTTTCAACAGCTGGCCCTTCCTACCATGTCAGTCACCTGTGCCTTGAGACAGACTTGTTTAATATTTCCAGATGGAGAGAAATTGGGAGAGATCTTGGCTGCTTCTGTGTTGAAGCCAAAAACAGGTTTGAAAGAGATCTGATGCGATCCATGCATTTTGTCTCATGGTTTAGAATCTGGTTAGCAGTGGGAAAGGAAGAATTTAAATTCACCGATATCCTACCAAGCACTGGGAAGTGCTACATCAATTATCACAAACAGCTTGGAATCAAAGTGAAACTCCAAACTTGCTATTATATCTAAGCCACTATGGGAACGTCCATCCATTCTTCAAACCTATTATCTAGGGAATACCAACAATTTCTTTAATAATAATATAATGTAAAGTGCCTGGAATTTACGTGTAAGTATTACTAAACATTATTCTCATATCAATTGCATAATTAAAACATCACCTGCCATTTTAGAAGGGAAGAAACAGATACTCAGGGACCCAAGGTGAGTGATATCTGAGCCCAGGTTTGCCAGCCTCCAAATTCCCTGGGTGTCCATTCAGTAGCACTGTCTGCCATAAGCTAAACACATGGTTTGTTTGGTTCGCCTGGACCCTTCCTCTGTTTGGCTCAGTTGGTGAGGCCAATTGGTGAGTGTGGCAAGGACAACATTGAACTGCCTAAAATGAATCTACATCTATATTACGTATCTGTTATTCCCTATAAAGTTCACCCATAAACTTTTTTTGTGAGTTAATATTCCAAGTAATTCATTTCTTTATTCTTCAGCTTTTAAAAATGTTTAGCTTTTCCATTTTGGATGGAAATCTTCCTAAAATGATTTATATACTACTATTCCTTCTTAAGAGAGGTTACTGACTATAAACTTTTCTTGATGATATGCTGTCGTTTTTATGACTATTACACTATTATGGCTATCAATTATAAATCTCTATATTAAAGTCGTTCTGACTGCCCACTTCCCCTGTTCACCCATCAGTCTCTCAAAACTTGCAAGCATTTTTCTCTGGCTGCCTTCCCCTGCTTCTATCTGCTATAGCAGTGATTTCAGCGTCAGGGGGACTGTGGTTACCTGGAAAGTTTGTTAGCAATACAGATATCAGGGTCCCACCCAAGAGATGCTATAGGTCTGGGGTGAGGCTCAGAACCTCCCAGTTTTAACAGGCTCCCCAAGGATATGCTGATGCAGGTGGTCTGAGAATCACACTGTGAGAAATATTATGCGATGGGCTGAAAACCAAGAGATTCAATCATTTATCTAGTCAATAAATATTTTTCAGGCTAGGTACAAGATTCGAGACTTGCAGAGACCTCTCTATCCTGGCACGTTCACAATCTAGTGAGCTCACAACCCTAAAGCAATCACCCATGTGGGGCCAAAGGCAGTAAGAAGTTTGCATTTGGAAGGGCTCTTCGCCCAGCAAGGTTGACTTCACAGTGGCACAAACCACAGAGCCTATTTTTAAAAGGTGAATTCCTGTTCCTGGAGCCTAAGTGCCAATATAGGCGTAGGGAACAGAATGTGCAAAGTCAGGGTAGAAAGGGAACCTGGAGGCTGGAAGGAGATGCAAGCAGGAGGATATTGAGGGAATGTGGGGGGAGACTTAGCCGGGATTGAAGGAGAACTTGTCCTGACTCATTGCAGGCTCTGAGCGGAAGGCGGGGCTTTATCCTGAAGGTGAGCAGGTGCAAGTGGAAGGTCTTTCTTCATCAGGACAGTCGCAGGACTAAAGCTCAGTTTTAGAAAAATGAAGTCTCAGGCTCTTTGGCTTCCTCCTCCTGTCTCTGTGTCCTTGAACTCTGAGTTGCTTGTTAGTACCACTCACTTAGGGCATCAGTACCAGGTAAAAGCACAGTCAAGTCCATGAGCTTATGGGTCTATACTAGCCAACTGTCATAACCTTAAATGCTAACAAAATAAAGACAACGCTATTACAATTTTCTAGTTATTTCTTGAACATGTGATTATATGTGTGTGTGTGTGTGTACATACATACATATATAATTTCCAGCGCAACCCTCATTTTACAGAAGTGAAAACTAAGACAGAATGATGAAATGACTTGCTCAAAATCACTCAGGTAGCCTGCGGCATTCAAGTGAAAGGTTTTAAGCTGGCACCCGCTGTACCACTGCCCCATCTCTCATTTGGCCCTTTTGCCAAAAGAATATTTGCACTTTTACTCCCTGTATCCCCTGTACCCATGTTGGAGTTCCCAGTCTTCAGACTGACACTCCTAGATGCCTATCCCTGGAATAACAATTGCTCCTCCAAGATTTCTTGAGCACCCACTCATATAGAAACTTAACAAACATAGCCATTTCTGAACCCAGAGGCAGGTGAGCCCTTGTTAGTCCCAAGTTGTGCCATAAGCAATGGTTTGTGCCGCAACGAAGACAAAAACATAGCAACGATGCAAAGGATGTAGAAATGTCAAGTGAAGTTTTTGAAGTTTCAATGTTTATTAATACCATTTGGGAACTGGCTGTTAAGCACAACCATGAAGGAAGGAAGTCTCCCTCTTGTCTTTCCGCCCTTCAAAGTCCCTCTGTATCACAGCTGCAAAATTTCAGGGGGGGGGGGGTGCTGTATAGAAGACATTTCAAAGATGGAATCTCATGCAGGAATGAGCAGCAAGGTCCCAGAGGATGATGCTGAGCCTTCCTTTCTAATTGAATCCTCCTGTTTTTCATCTTTGGCCTTCTCAGCATTGCTTTGGATCCCCCACCCCCCACCCCCAAGAATGCGAAAACCATCTAGAGCACTTGATAAAATCCATATTGAATGGGACTCTTCCAATATTAGGCACTCACATTTGAAAATGAAGGACCCTCCAGAAGCAGCTCTTAGCTGTGCAGGCCCCAGCCAGGAATGGCTGAGCGAAGAGGTGGCCCTGGGGGTGGGGAGGGGGCGAGGGGGCGGAGTCTGCGCTGCAGAGCCTCAGGCACTCTGCTCGCAAACCACTCCCATTCAGGCTACTGCGCCAGGTTTTTCACAGCACCTTTCAGAGAGTCTGAAGAACCCATAACTTGATTAGAATATCAGTTAGGTTTACTTAAGCTGCTTTTTAGAATACAAACACCCCAGGAAATGTGTGAAGGCTTTTTGTCACCAGCACTTGAGTACAAATGTATGTAATCCATGTGCTTTCTTTCTACCACCTGGTTCTGAGTAATCAGTTCAAAGAGTAGAGTTTGGTGAATAAGGGTGGTGCCAGGAGGGAGAGCTAAGAAGGCAAAAGAGAACAAAAGGTTCCTGAGAGAAAAAGAGGTCAGTGTCAGAGGTGAATGCTTCTCTATGGGTCTGCCATGGCTCAGAGTCCCTGCCACCACCTTGAGGACTTTGCCCTAACATCCTACTGAATCTCTCTGCAGCATGGAGACCCTAGCTTTGCATTCTCCTCATTACCCCACATCACCTCCTTTCTCTTCATAATCACGCCTCTCAAAGGTGACTTGACTATACTTTCACACTCCCCATCTTCATGACACATTCACTCAACAAGGCACGATGATTTACTCCTCATCTGTGCTACTCCATTGAGTTTACTCCTTCTGAGGCTAACTTCTGTACTGGATTCCCCCAGCACCATTTGACACTATTGCCCATTCTCTTCCCTCCCTGTTCCTTATGGTCCTGTCTCTCCCCTCTATGTCTGTTCTCTCCTAGTCTCTTTTGCAGATCCCTCTCACCTTTCACCTCCTGTAGACCACTTTCTGGTTATTCATTCTATCCAACCCTTAGAAATTGTCCATTGGGATTGTTAGAAGGACCCGCCATCACCCACATCCAGTCATCAGAATGCATTGTCTGTCAGAAATATAAGCTGTAGCCTTCTAAATCTCCATATCTCTTTTGCTACCACCCCAGACCAAGCTGCCATCATCTCTTGCCTGTTCTGTTCTGATAACCAGCAGGAATCTTTCTGTTTCTCCCTTTCCCTTGCAAATCAGAAGCTAAATTGGTATCTCAAATAACAATAAACAAATAAATAAAAATTGTATTATTCACTCCCTGAGCTTCATAAACTTCTGAATTTTATCTTATTTATCTGAAATTATCTTATTTAATGGCTTGCTTATATTCTGCCTCTCCTACACTCCCACAACAGTGTAAATTCATGATGTGAGAGGATTTTATCTTTTGCACATTTTTATTCTGAGCGTCTAAATTACATCTGTCACAGGGTTGCCCCTAGATAAATTTGATTTGAATAAAGTGAATGAAAGGTGAGATGCACACCTGAGGGTGGATTCCATGAGTGATGTGGATGCGTCAGACTTCTCTTTTCTGACAGCTCGGTACATATCTGGAGCAGCAGGCTGAATGGCCAAGGGGAGTCAAGCCAGTGTAGGCACCAAGTCAAAGATGCAAATACATAAATTGGCCTCTTTTCAAACCTAAACTTTGAACTCTGGGTTTACAGACCAGGAAGACTACATTTGCATACATGTTGGTCTACATAATAGAAATGTGTTATTGAGCAAAAAATAACAACTCTATGCCTCAGTCTTCTCATCTATAAATTTGGAACAATAGGATCTGCTTAATAGAATGTTGTGGTTATTCTAAGGTCACACTGCATATGGTAGCAGAGGCAGAATTAGAAGTCTGAGCTCATTGCCATATATTGTCTGTACGTATGTGTGTTATCTACATCTCGGTGTGTAGTTGTGTGACACCAGCTTCACACAACTCTCCTGTGTTAAACAAAGGCGTCGCACAGCAGGATGAAGTGTGAGAGCTGTGTCCTCTGACTCTCGATTCCTTCCTCTGTTCCTGAAACAAGTAAAGATGAAATTTCTTATCACTAAAAACTCTTTTCTAATTTTTGAGACTATGACCAGATGGTATGAACAGCTGAATCTCCTTAGGGGGAAAAAATGGTAAGAGAAGGCAGGAAATGGAAGAACACAAAAATAATCAAACTTTCAGGAGAGGAAACCAAAATTGTGCCGAACAGAGTAAAAACTGTGCATTAACAAAACAAATTATTGGTGTTAAACTTGATGGGAGAAAAGATTGTGACAAGACTGTCAGAGGCAATGCTCGAGGTACCACAGTGAGTGATACGCAACCCTGCGGATGAAAAATGCACGTGAGCCGATGCTGCAGCCAAGGAGCCAAAGGGCTTGTAGAAAATCCATGACACTCAGGTACCATCAACCTCTTAGCAAATGAACAAACACGGTGAGGCCTCCTTGGAAACTGAAGATTGCTACTTCCTCCTGAATGTATCTGCCACATAAAACCTTCTTTTGCCTTTTAAAATAAATAACCGTTTCCTAGTAGTTCACATGCTCTGGTGCATCCAGTCGAATGGAAATAGAAAGAAAGGTGCAATCAGACGCTGGAAGGGGTTGAGAACCAGCTTCTGCCCAGCATCTGCTGGTTGCCGGGCAGCGCACCAAGAAGCAATCAGCACGTCTCTGACTCCTGCAGGTTCTGCCAGTGTTTCCCCCATTGAACAGGTGAGAAAACTGAGGCTCTGAAACATTACTCACTCAAGATGAAGGGATGAACGAGGGCTTACGTCCGGGGTTGGAGGATGCCAATGCTCAGGATTCATTTATTTCAAAAAAGGTTGTTGAAATGGTTTTCAGTGAAATCGATAGGGATATTCTGAAAGAAACTTTGCACAGAGCTCTGCCACCTCCCTTCTCAAAACTGTCTCTATTGGACCAGGCCATCGCTTTGCTTAGGCTCCGTAGGCTGATCGGGAGCCTGTGCCTGCAGCGCCCACTGCCAGCCTCCTTCTGCCACGTTCTCTCCAGCTTTGCTGAGAAGTTCAAATGTACACACAAGCTCTTGGGCAGTACAAAGAGGTCAAGCAAGCCATCAGCCAAACGTGTGCTCCAACAGCCCATTTCTCGTGGTGCAGCAGCGCTGGTAGGGGAACAGCGCTCCTTATTGCACGTCTAGCATCCTTCAGAAACAGCCGAGACTGTGTGCTGCACAGCAGCCGGGGCTGCCTGGTCTGCAGTCACAGTCCTTTCTCAGAGGAAGCCGTCTTGGGGCAGCCGCCTCTACGCGGGGCGCGGACAGGAGCGCAGCCGGGAAGCATGTCCTCACGAAGCACGTTGGTCTCTCTAGTTTCCTTTCCTCTCTCTCTTCTCTTCTCTCTCCCTTTTTTCTCTTCCTTTCCTCTTTTCCCTTCCCCCTGCCCCTTCTTTACATCTTTTATTTACAACCTCCCTGTATCCTTCTCTACAAGCTACTCTTCTCCCCTATGTCCTTTCATTCCTTCCTCACCTTCTTTCATTTCCTTCTTTTCTTTCTTCCTTTCTTTTCTCTCACCTTCCCTCCTCCCTTCCTTTTTCCCCTCCTTTCCCCCTTTCTTCCTTCCTTTCCCATTTTCTACCTTTTTGCTTACTTTCTTGCTTTCTGAGGCTCCCCAATTAGTGTTCTTCACAACACATTACCAAAAAATAATAATAAGTCCTAGCCATGTGTTGTCAATATTCTAAAGATCTTGCTTTCCTAGAAGCTACATCCTGCTCTCTCTGTCTCCCCTGATTCTGGAAAAGATTTTGGTCTCTCTCTCTCAGAATTAGAGAGAATCTCAGAGAACAAACATCTAGTTCAATTCCCAGTTGTTCCAAGAATCGCCTCAGCAGCACACTCCCCAGATATTCTCCATGGGGTGGTCAAGAGGACTCAGGTGTGGTAGAGAGAAGGAATGGGTTGGGGGAGCAAGGCATCCTAATACAGCGCCCAGGTCACTCTAGAAGCGTGGCACTATACTGAAAGCAGCCAGCTCTAAGATGGGCACCCTTTGTAAAAATCACTTGGGTCCTCAGAGAAAGCTGAGAGAAATGAAAACTGTCATGGCAAAGGGAGCTTCTCACATTAAATGGTCCATAGGTGTGCTGTAGAATGCCATGGTAATTGTGCAAGAGACTATTGTGTAACAGTATAATAGAAAAGTCCTGGCACACCCCTCATTTTATAGAGGAAGAGAGATACAGAATGTTCTATGTGTCAGTCACAGTACTAGGACTAGAACCCAAGTCTCTTGAAAGTACAAATGATCCTTGACTTAGGATGGATTGATTTAAAAATTTTTTCAATTTTATCATGATGTGAAAATACTACGCATTCAGTAGAAACTGTACTTCAAATTTTGAATTGTGATCTTTTCCCAAGCTAGCAATATGCAGTAGGAGACTCTTTCATGATGCTGGCCGTGACAGTGAGGCGATTCTGCCCAACGGTAAACTAATGTCAGCGTTCTGAGCACGTTTAAGGGGACTAAGCTAAGCTATACTGTTCAGTAGGGTAAGTGTACTACATGCATTTTGATGCCCTGTATTTTCACCTTATGATGGGTTTATCATTGTACGTCGAAGAGCATCTGTAATTACTATCTTAGTCCACTGCACTTAGCTATCTCCCTAAGTCAAGCAAACTGGTGTTGGTAAGAGGCTTGGCTTCTGAGCTGTCACACAGACACATCTTGGCAACCAACCTCTTGTGCCACCTCACATGTCGTCTCTCCTCTTTCTTCCTCTCCATCTCTTCTCCTACGAGATCTCCACTCACCTGCTTTAGTGCCTTCATATGCTTGCTGACCGATAGCTCAGATCACTAATGATATGGTGGCTTTCCCAGCCTAGTGGGCAGATCTTTGTCCTGGATAAGAGGAAAGAATACCATGCCAGAATGAGAAGACAAGACGTGTCCCCCACCAGCGCCAGCACTGAACTCCAGAGCAAACATTCATCCCAGGACTCCAGCTGTTCTCCTGTGAAATGATGAGGGGCTGGACACTGCTTATGTGATCTTGCCATTACTACATTAAGACTCTACATCTCTAGATGCGTAGACCTGGGCGGCAGCTCAGAGGTCATCTACGTCAACACTTTTTGCAATGGGAAACCAAAGCCCAGAGAAGGAAATGGCTTGCCAAAAGTCACATATCATTTAATGATGTATCTGAACTGAAAACAAGGTCTGTCTCTCATTCCGGTCTCAGGTCACCCATCATTGGGTGAGCCACACAGGATCGTCAGGAAAGCTGGTTTTCTTTATTGGTTTTTTTCCCTCCTCTCTTATTCCCTCCTTTCCTTCCTTCTCATCAGGTTAAAGTAATTTATAAGCACTTAGTGCGTCTTTTCTTGAGATATTTTCCCAAATTTAGTTACATTTATAGATGTAGAACTTTCTCTTTTCATTCATGTCTGCAAATGGACTCACAGGGGTTCTGAGCCCCCTTCTCTGGCCCTCTATTCTTCCCATCCCTGGCAGCGTCGGGGGCAAACCTAACCCAGTGGCTTCCTAGATTATTTTCACACCCTGATGGGCTCCCAGAGGGCCCCCTGCAGGATGGGAGGGGCACCGAGGAGCCAGACGCACTCGCAGGTGCGCTGTTGGCATTGCCTGGTGTGCTCACGAGGAAGAACCCAGGGAGCCGGAGCTGGCAGCAGGAGGACTTCCCTGTTCTCAGCGTCTCAGTCAGGCTTTGTGACTATGAAATGTGCCAAAGACAGAAGTGGAGCATTTGCCTGCAAATTCCAGAGGGTTGAAGCCATATAAAACGTCCGTGCTGGCCTGGTGACAGCACCAATCTTCTCGCCTCCCTCTGGAGGTGACTTCCAGGGGTTCTTTTCCTCTGGCGACTTGAGGAGGGTCACGGGAAGGAGATGGTAAGTGGGGAGGAGCTCAGGGTGTGAACCAGAGTGTGGCTGGGTTTTGAGGTCAGAGAGACCTCATTCCAACCCCACTGGTCATCAGCCAGCTGAGTGACCCCAGCATGGACAGTCAGTGGACTGGTCTTGTGTCCCGGGTCCAACACTCTCCATTGTGTGACCGTGGGTAAGCTACTTAACCTTGGCGAACCTCCATTTCCTCGCATATATAATGAATACGATGACACCTACTTAGCAGGTTTAATAGATTAGAAATGATTAGCACAGAGTACAGAAGAATTGTAGCTGTCCTGATTATTATGATGATCTTTACAGAGGAGAAAGAGAGGGTCATTTCAGATACGCTTTCATTTACGTGGGATCATTCTGGACAGGACACCGGCAGACAATACAGCCATGGCAGAGCGAGTCTTCAGCCTCAGCCTCAGCACTTGCTGTATTTCAGTTGTGTGTCTGGAGGGAAGCACCCAGAACACTCGCCAGATGGGTGTTGCATAAATAGCATCTTTGCCACGCTGTTTTCACTGCCCAAATTTCCTTCCCCAGAACTAGGTTGTGTCTCCACTGCTCAGTGCCCCAGCCTCGCCCCTGGCAGGCATGGCTCCTGGTCACCCATAGACATGTCCCTCCTTGAGGGGCCCAGGGACTCCAATGAGCGGTGGGCGGCTCCTGGCTGCTGCCTCCTCAGCCTTCTATTCAATCGAAAGAGAGCAGCACGAGGGATCTGGCAAGAACGGAGCCCCATCCAAGTGTGCAGGCGCGTCTCCATCTGGAGGAACGTCTTCTGTCTGGGACGCGACCACCCACGCCATTCTCTTCCGATCCAGCACTGGCTTTGCAATGATTCAGCTCCCGTGTCAGTTCTGCACTCTCCTCAGAGGCCTGGGAGGCCGTCTGAGGAGTGAAGAGGAAGCGTAGGCTGCGCTGCCTCATCTGAGACTCTGGGAGGGCCTACTCACAGCCGCGATGTCGGGGAAACTGCTCTCCTGTCCTTATTTTTAGCCTTATTAGCAGTTACATTAGCTTTGAGAGATGAAGCCCAGGGAGGCATAGAGAGGGGGAGTCAGACAGCTTGGCTTCCGGTTCCGATTATGTCACTAGTAACTGCGAAACCCTGGGCATTTATTTTTAACCTTTCTGAGACTCAGTTTCCTGATCTGTACAATGGGAACGTACTGTCCTCCCATCTTGTCGAAGAGGGTTGTTGACAGACTCAAAAGCGATGACCATGAACGTGGAAGAGTGTAGTCAATTGTAAGACACCAACGTTTAATTACTAGAAATGTACCCTCTCCCAAGAAAAGATACTTTCTGGTTTATCCTAAAGCTGTTGTTCCCTTTAGGCTTCATGTGCATGTGGGCTGGAGGCAGGGGTTGTGACGAGAGCTTGGGCGGTTGGAAGGAGAGGGAAGGTTGAAGGTCTTTGCGTAAATGGGGGATGCATTCTAGCTTTCCAGAGTTTGATAAACTACATCCTTTCTTTCCCGCCCTGTCTGCTTCCTTCTGTCCCAACATTCCCCTTGGAGGACACTGAGCAACTCTCCTTTGCCAGACACTGATGCTGGAGACGCAAGGATGTGAAATCGCCAAGGAGCCAAGACAGTCAAAGGGGGGACAGAAAGAAAAAGCAACGAAACTATGGTGTGTGGGGCTGTGACATAACAAGTACCAGGTTCAGAGAGCCCGCGGAGAAAGCAAACGGATCAGCTTTATGTGAAAGACCACCTGGAACCCTTCTGAGAGAGGCAGTATCACCTGTATTTTACAGGTGAAGAAACTGGCACTCAGGAAGCCTGGATGACTTGCCTCAGGTCAAAGGTCAATAAGTGGTGTAGCCTGCACTCAACCCAGTTGTTTATGGTTCCAAAACTCATTCATTTTCCATGACATCATTTTGTGTAACCCTGGCTACCTTGGAGGAAGTGTGATGCTATTAAATAATAACAACAGCAAAACAAAACAAACCCACCTTTTCTGCATCCAGATTCTTGGAGTAAGGAGGAAATAATCCTCTTCTTAGCCCTCTAATTCATTATCAAAGGCCTTTTATTCCAGAACCAACTCCCTAGTCTAAACCTTTATCTTCTTACATAAAGACTTCTTACATAAAGAAAGCTGAGATGGCTTTCCTGACGCTAACCTCTCCTCTTTCCTATCCTACTGGTTCCATCAGGCCAGTATCTACAGGACACAGGGCAAATTCTTTAGCCCCATCAAGAGTCACTCCCATCCCTCTTTACCTAATCCTCCCCAGCTTTCTCTCAAGTTCACCCACCCAAACCTGATCTCTGGTCTGATTTCCTGAGGTGCCAGTTGCTATGGGTACAAGGAGTAAACAGAACATGGCCCTTGGGTCACAAGATCCGGGCTCAGCTGCCGACTCTGCCTTGAATAGTCTTGTCAACTTGAGCAAGGTCACTGAGGTTTGGGAGCCTCTGTGCCTTTGTCTCTAAGAGGAGACCATTAACATTGACCAGTAGGCTTGATGTGAGGCTTAACTGATGTGATTTATGACTGAGAGCCTAGGGAAGTGTAATGCACCTGATACTTATCAGCGTAGATGGTCCTCTGCAGACAGATATGTGATCTGGAACAAGCCCTCTCCTCCCCAGATTTACTGAGATATAATTGACATATAACATTAGGGAAGTTTAAGGTATACGAAGCGATGATTTTATATACAGATATATTGGGAAAGTATTACCACAATGAGGTTAGTTAACGCATCCATTGCTCACAGAGTTTCTGTTTGTGTGTGGGGGTGGGGTGACAACTTTTAAGATCTACTCTCTTAGCCACTTTCAAGTAAACAATCCAGTACTATTAGCTGCAGTCACATGCTGTACATTAGATCTATACAAACTTCCAGTTTTAAGCTCTTTTTCTTTCAAGGAAAGCCCATGTTGAATGCCTTTCATTCTGTAGCTTTCCAATCACCTCTTCCAAAACGATCATCTTTCTGGCAGATGCCTCTTGCCCCTTAAGTTCTGAAAGTGTAAATCAATTCCATCTCAGACCTGCCTGCTTGCAATCATTGCATAGTTTTTCCCCTCCTCCTCCTCCTCTTTCCTTCCTTTTCCTGCAAAATGTGTTTGTCTTTTCTATCGACGATTACCCCCTCACATTAGCTGTTGTGAGCCCAAGAATACAGCACTTGGGATGAGGTTCTGTGAACACAAGCTGGAAAATGTGGGCCCCTTGTCAGGAACGCTGGCCTCCAGCACAATCGAGACTGTAGACCGAGGCTCCAAGGGAAAGGGTGGCAGCACTGCTGCCTGAGTCAGTGAGCCCGTGGGCCAGGACCCAGGCTTGAGCAAGCAGCTCGCGCGACGGCGGCGGGACGCTCTGCAGCTAGCAGGCCCAGGCGCGGGATGACTTGACCAAGGCGAGCTCTGTCTCCCACTTCTTGGAACCTTTCGCTTGTCTATCATTGCAGCTAGCTGTGGTTGTCTCTGCGTCGTGTCCCCCTGAAGGATTTAGACAAAAGTGGGGAACTGTCCCTTGCCAGACTCTTCCTCTCAAGTTCTAGACTTCCATGGAAACTTAGGCCAGGGGAGCACACGGCTCCACCCTCTTCCAGAAGTCTGTTATCTGGCCGAGTTCACTGAACCCACCCTGAGCCCATTGTGTGGCTCGGGGAGAAAGTCTGTGTAATTTCCTTTCAGCGTGAGGGTAGTAGAAGGTCAGGAAGACAGGTTTAATTACAGTGTCTGCCACCTGATTCTAGAGACCAGACTTCCCTGAGGCTGTTTCCTCCGCTGCAGAAAATACATAATAATATTGTGTTTAATAGACTCCAAGGTGCCATTATTTTATGCTCCTCTGAGGAAGAAAAAAAAAAATGCTGCCAAGTAGACTGATACACTAAGGACAATAAAATATATCCTGAAATCAGAGCTGTTAAAGTGTTACAAAAGAAAAAAAAAGTATTTTTTGTTTTTTGGTGTGTTTTTTTTCTTGAACAAGTGAAATGTGGAACCTATCTCAAAGGGTTCCTGTGAAGATTAATTAAGATCATGCATCTGAAAGTGTTTTGAAAACTGTCGAGCACTGTGATACACTGTTATGCTTAATAGAGGCAGCAGGAGGCCAAGGCAAAGCCAGGGCTTTGAGGTCAGCCAGCCCTGGTTCCAGCTCTGGCAATAGCACCGTGTAGCCGTGTGCTCAATTTCCTTTGCCATCAAGAGTCTCAGTTTTCTGTCCTGTAGAATGGAAGAATAATTCTTACTCTGCTTCTCTCACAAGTATAACATCACAAGTGTATACAGGAAGTCATTATACTAAAAATCATTCATTGATCTGAAATTCAGATTTAACTGGTTATCTGTATTTTTATTTGCTAAATCCAGTAACTCCCTGTACAGCCTAGCAGTCAACTATGGTAAGTTACCAGGCATGCTGGGAGGGAGGATGAGACCTGGGAGTTTCAATCGGAGAGCCTGAAGGTGAAGTAATGATGATCCTGAGCCAGGAATATTCACAGGCTTCCTGTGGGGCTGGGGGTGGGGGTGGGGGGCACGGCTAAAGACAGCAGGGGGTGGGTGGTTCTGTGAGACAGACTGGGGTGGGGGGGTAAGAGACAGCAGAGGCAAGGGGACACTGCGTCTGAAAGCTGGGGTGGCGTGTAGGTGGTGCTCAGATGGTGTCTTATGAAAAGCCAGAAGCAACAGACTCCAAATAAATGCCTTAAAAAAAAAAAAAATGAAGATGCCTAAGTGAGTAATAGCTGCAGGAAGAGAACTCAAGAATTGTACTGAGTAAGAACATGTCCCAATGTTTTTCAATAAATGAAGGAAAAGCTGTAAATTATCCATTTGTTATTTTTGTAAGCTTTTCAAATTTCTCATTTTTTTAATTTCCTATTCCGTCTCTAGTTTTTGTATCCACAAAAATGTTTCTCATCCATCTTAAGTAAATTCTTTTTGCAAATGGAGTCTCAAACCACACCAAAATTGCAAAGGTAAAGTTCATTTCTCCCGTCTCAGGTCTCACTGGATAGAGTCTTAGGTCAGCTCTGGGCTTGGTACTTAATACTACCTTGTTCAGAGCAGAAGGCAGAGCTTGTGTGGCGCTTGGTTTGTTTTGACTTTAGGAGTTGCTAAATTCAGGTCTTTGATATTTGACCATGATTCTGAGCTATTGAAATAGACTTGGATTTTAGTCAGTAGGAAATGAATGGCATTTGTGTTTTCTCGAAACACACTGGTTCCTGTGAATTAGGTTGACTGGGGTTACGGTTCCTGGTGTCCCAGGGAGGAGCCTGAGCCTCAGGGATACGTAACAGCTAGCCCATGCTCTGGCAATGGGTTGGTGAGAGCGGGACTCGGCCCTGGGTCCCCTCGTGCCCACCAGGTCTCTTGGCATCTGGGCCTCATCTAGGAAACACAATACATAGTGTCAATTTGCAAGGCGATTCGTGGAGATCATGTGGAATAATATGTATGGAAGAGTGCTGGAAACTGCAATATCGGTATTAGCAATTCTTACATATTTAGGTAGTTTATTGGCAGGACTAGGAGAAGAATATCAGTCTTTTTAGATGAAGCCTTTCTTCCCCATTTTCAACATATGCACCTTCACGTAGGTAAAAGAACCAACTTGACAAGGTTATGCCTTGTTCTCAGTGTGGGGATGTGGGATCGCTAGCCCTTCTCTGAGGCCAGCAAAGCCAGCCTGGACTCTGGAGTCCCCTGACAAGGCAGGGAGGCATGGAAGAAGTGTCCTTCGTGACTGACAGATCCAAGTGCATGTCATAGGGAGAAGCAACAGAGAAATAGATCTTCAAGGGCATTTTGAATCTTTCTCTTTTTATGTATCTTGAGGAAGATGGCTGTTCATAAAGATCAAACTATTAAGAGAACGAGACATTCAAAATCTCTCTCAGCAAAATGTCACTTTTGTTAAGAAAAACAGGAAAACAAGAGTATTTTGGAATATGAGAGTTTATTGCCAATTCACGACACCAGTTTCCAAAAGCTCCATGTAGAAAACAATATTGTCGCTTAACGATCAAATAGGCAGGCAGAGTTTTTTAGAATCTGTATTCTTAAAAATATCAGCTAGATAGGAACACTTAGAGCCCGAAGGAATCTTAGTTATCGTGTAAACCATGACTTGCATTTTGCCGATTTTGAAAACAAAGTCCAAATAAGAAGGGATTTTGACAGGGCTGCGTAGCAAATAAGGGCAGAGCCAGAAACACAACTGAGGCTGCCTGGCTGTCAGGAGGACGACTTCTCAGGTGTGCTGGGCGCTGACTTCTGTAGGCTCTGCGTGCATTCCCCTATGTGGAAAATCGAGATTGCTTCTTGCTGGCATTTTGCATCCACAGAATGATCACACAGTAAGAATGGACCCAGCAGGACCACCATGGATGTCAAAATGTTCTGGAAAGAACTCCTTTGTAGTGACTTACTCAAGGAAACTGACCTTATTTCCAATGAGCTCTCATGGTTGCCATGTTCTTATTGAGACACAAAGGAACCGTTTCCTTGGAAGAGAAGCTGCTTGTAGCGTGTCCTCCCGTGGCCCTGAAACACCTCAGCTGGTCCTCAGCCAGCCAACCTCCCTCCATGCTCTCTGTCTCTCTCTGTAGCACGGTGCTCTCTTTTGAATAAAACCAATTTAACGGATGCTGGCTCTACTTATGTTTCACAAAAGGCTTAGAAAAGAACTATTCAGGGTGGCAGAGATTGAGTAGAAGAATTACCTGCTGGTTTGCAAACATAAAAAAAAAAAAAAAACCCTACACAAATGCCTCATAGATAAAAGTGTCTATGACAAACAAAATTCAGATCACAATGTTAGAAAAAAAATTGTTACCTGTGGGCACCTAGATTCTAATATCAGACAATGATGATCACACACCCACTTTTCCTTGTTTTGACTAGAGTACTAGAAATTCAAGGCTAA
The DNA here is from genome assembly GCA_033961575.1 of Aselliscus stoliczkanus. Classification (NCBI taxonomy): domain Eukaryota; kingdom Metazoa; phylum Chordata; class Mammalia; order Chiroptera; family Hipposideridae; genus Aselliscus; species Aselliscus stoliczkanus. The sequence goes on along the minus strand of CM066730.1, from coordinate 35,631,568 downwards.
AATTTTCTTCTTAATATTTATGTCTTCTCCCAGTGAGGGCTTCTAGGAATAATGTGATGATCATTCTATTTTGCCTCTTAACTTGAGATCAGGGATCTGAGTTTTATCTTTCCTAAGCTTTATCTCAAGTTGCCTGGAATCATTGTTGCAAGTCGTCAATATTTAAGAAAAAAAAAAAGTAGAATAAGGTGATAGGTTATCCAGGAATATATTACATCAATTTCAGTGACAGAGACAAAATGGCTCCTCTGTAGTTGATGTAGGAATAGGTGTGGGAGAGATGTGGAGCCCAGCTCGATTGCTTTTCTAGCTCACAGAAGACCTTAAGTCATCTCTGTGGAACCCTCGGGCTTCAAGTAACCAATTTGAAAACCACCTGAGTAGTATAGATCCTAGAGCTCACTAGATTATGAACTCAGTGAGGGCAGCGACCATACCTCCATCTGTCTTGTTCTTTTTCATATCCCAGTGCTTAGCCCAGTGGCTGGGAAGCAAGTGAACACATACATTTTATGTAGAATGAAGGATGGCCTTATTTTCTATTTGTGCCTCCTTAACTAAGTGCCATATCTCCTCCTGAAATATGAATTTCTTCCATAGCTGCTGAGAGGTGGCGTTGGAACATGACGTGTATGAAATTTCCTTTCCACCTAGCTCCTCCAAAACCCTGTAGAAGTCTGCTACATTTAGTCGATCACACACAAGACTTAGACTCAGGAGACCTGTTTTTTAAGTCCAGATCCATTGTGTAAGCCCTACTTTTCTTTGGGGCTCCAGTTCCCCATCAGTAAAATGAGGGGAGCTAAGCGAGAGGAGCCCTGAGATCCTTCCAAGTCTGCCATTCGATGGCTTAGTATAGAGCAGGATATTGATGACTCACTCAGCAGGATAAACAAGTTCTCCCAATGTGCAGTCTGCTAAAGTAATGAGCAATGAGCGGAACTCTTTCTAAACAGAAAAAAATTTTCACACCAGACAGAGTCCAAAACCTCTGAGGGTTAAGTGAGGGGAACCATAATACTAAGCAGATGAATCCTCTAAAATAATATTGCAACACCTCCTGGCATTCCTATCCTTGTTTCCATAGGATCTCTCCTGAGTGATTTAACTGCTATGCATGAGGACACCTGAGGTCACCTCCAACCCTGGCCCTGGTCCCACCCGGCCCAAGACACCCTTTGCACAGTGCTGCACGAAGGCCTACTGGGCACATCGGATGGACAGACTCTCTTCCAAAGGCCCCCCAGGGAGACCATGGATGCATCTGCTACCAGTTGGTAATTATGTTTCCTTTCTCTGTCCTCTAAGAAAATGTTTGTCCCAGAGATTCCCAAGATCAAAGGAAGCAAGTTAAGACTGAGAGTGACACCAGCCATCTAATAATAAAAGGAAGACACTATTGCATCTCTTAAATTTACTGTTCCACACAAATGTCACAATAGCTGTATGAGGTAGGTATTACCATCCCCAGATTACAGATGAAGAAACTGAAACACAGAAAAGTTAGGTAACCAAGACAATACTATTCCACTTCAAAGGGGCAGAACCAGAATTCAAACCAAGAGCAACTTACCCTCTTCCTTAATTTTCAGCCCGTGTTATGTCTACAGGCATGTGAGCTATGTTTTCCTTTAGTAAATGAGAGAAAGTAAGCTTTCTGGAAAAATAGGATGAAACTCTTTTCTTCAACTGATACAATACTGGCCATATAGACTGTGAGTCTTGGTGAAATGAGTTCACTGTGTTAGATTTGGGGTCCAGAAGGAAAACCCACCTGAGTGGACAAAGTTCTACTTGACTGCCTGAGCAGTGGCACGGGTTGGGATTGGCTCTAAGTGTTCCTACGTTGAGTTGGCACTGTCCAAACCTGGGCTGTCCTCCTGGGTGGTTCTACAACACGAGCATCCCACAACTAGAGGCAGGCTGAGGTCCAGCTCACAGCAAACCCCGCCACAGGAGTCATTCATAATCCCTGTTGGCAGAAATGTTAATCCTGAGAGATCAATCAAGACTCAAATTCTAGAGGCATCTTTCCAGAGAGTCTTTTGAGATGGCCTCAGTGCCCATGCAGCTATCTCCCTTCGTTAAGCTATATAGTCTCTGCAAGTTCCTCTAGTTACCTATTTCCATGCTGAGTACAGATTTTGGGGGACCTTGGGTGGCGCTGTATGATATAATCAGGTCACATGGGTATCCATGTCTATAACAGAATTGATCCTGAAAACATTGCTTATCACACTGTATGCTGCTCACAACACCAGAGGAAAATTTTGTCTCAGAGTTTGATGACAGGAAAAGTGTGTTTTTGCTAATTAATAAATTTTATTTACTCACATGCTGCATTTCATAACCAATTGTGTTTGGCTTTGGGAAGTGGCCCCTGGGAACATAGCATAGTCTCAGACCGATGGACTATCTGATCACTCTTCCTAAAAATACTTATCTACCATTTTGCCTTATAAATTCTTACTCACTCTTCAGAACTGAGTTTAGCCACAGTGTTTTTCAGTGAGTCCTTCTTTACCTCTCCCTAGGCTGGATCAAATGGGCCAGTGACTCCTCAAGCTTACCTGGGTCACAGCCATTCTCATGGAGCGTGGTAAGGGTCTAGTTTCTTGTCAGCTGCCACCATTTTACTCTGAGATCCTTTTAGGCGGGAATGATGGGTCCTTCAGGACTGTATTTCCTGAACAATGTGTGATGCAGAAAATGTTATCAGGCATATTTGCTGATTAAATGTCTGACTGAATACATGCACAACAGAAGGGAGAGGGAAAGAGGGACGGGGGAAATAAAGATAGAGGGAGATTGGAACTAAATTTATGTTCAATTCTAAAGATTATCACCCTGGGTTTTTAAGCTATGTACCTTTTCTTCCTTCTCCCTTTTGTCCTTTGGTTTCTGTCCTTAAAGTTGCATATAATTATTTTATCAAGAAAGAAGTAAAGTGACCTTAGGAAATTTATAAATATGTATAAGATCTCTGGGGATGACTTAGCTGTAATAATACCACTACCACTGACAGTTTTGCTAACTCAGAACTCACCACAGCACCAGAATCACACAGAAGTGAATTACTGGTACATCTGTGTCATTGGAGGTAAATGGGCTGCAAGGAAACTGAGTCAATAGCCTTTATGGGTCAGAACCAGAAGCTGTGTCTTATATCAAAGATGCAACTTCCAGGCCCTTCTCTCTAAAAAAAGGCATTTGAAAGACAGTGGGAAGGGTGACATCTTTGAGACTGTTCCTCATTGAGGCTGTCCCCAGGGACAGTGCACCACTAAGCAGCTCAAACGACACAGCAAGGCCAGGCCACTCGTCAGCCCTGCCCCACCCCCACCCCTGCCCGTAATGTCTTCAGCTTCCACCCACCACTCCCACCAGTCTAACTCTTGCAACAGAGTATTTTAAAAATCAGCAAAACAGTTGTCAATATTCCAATTTCGTAAATCACATTTGGGCTCAAAGAGTCTAAGTGATTTGGCCAAATTCACCTATTGAAAGTATGGCAGCATTGGAAATTTGAACCATGATTTTCTCATTGCTCGTTCATCACACTGCCTTTTAATTGCCAAGGGCCACTGAGCTCCCTGTGGGTCACTGCCGCTGATTATGGGGCCCAGTGGTCTGCTCTGGTGACCTGGTGGGTTAAGACTCACAGAGGCGTTCCCTGTGGGTGAAGATCAGAATCTCATTTGGGGCGGATGGTATGTGTGGGGCTTAAAATAACATGCTCAGTAACACAGCAAGTTTACACTTAGAAAATGAGAGCTATGCATTACAAAAGTATGAACTGCAGAAAATAAAGTTTAACAAAGGTCTCCTCATGAACATAAGCTGAAGATAATCTCTTGGGGGAAATATCAGAAAATCCAGCTCGATGGGTTGAGGTACAGAAATGGCCCAGCTCATCCCAAGGAGCCCTGGTTGTCCTTTGGGGGGGCAGGGGGGGGGGAGTTATCTACCCCAGAGGTACGCCGGGTTGAACATCCCCAGGCCATCACTCCACGTATCTTGACAAATTTCACACCGACACTGGTGAGCATCGTAAAAATCATATTAAAAAATCTTCCTCACATCGAGACAATTATCTACATTGCTCTCCAGAATAACATTCCTGGCAAAAAGGCATCAAGCTGCATCAGCTTTGTAAAGAAATAACAGTCTGTTAAACCTAGTGTTCTTTCTTTCTGCAAATACTTGTCGATGGCCAGTCCCTTCCCAGACCCTGTATGAGGGTTCAAGAATAAATATAACATAGGTTCTGCTCAGGAAGCCCAAAGAGTCTCAGTTTCAGTCCCTTAAATGGTATAAAGAGTTGAGACACACAAGCAGATCATAGCTGTTCTCAGTACTTCCAACTGTGTGCACCACCCAGCTGACAGCTGCTGCCAATAGATTAAAAATGACAAAGCATTCTACGCCATGAAGAAAATTGTGGGTCCTTTGTAGAAAGGCTGCTTTTTCCAGCTCACCAGGCCTTCTGGCCTCTGTCTGATTGCCTGCCTGCCATGGCACAGTCACCTCAGCTGTGAGATTCACATCAGACTCCTGTGCTCCGAAAAACAAACACATTTCTCTGGTTCGACCATGAGAGTGTCTCTGCTCTATCCTTATACATTCAACACATATTTGGTGAATACGGACCCCGGGCTGAGACCTGTATGGGCGCCTGGGAACAGAGAGATGCGCGAGACGGAGCCTGCCCTCCGGAGACCCAGGCCAGGGGTGCGGGGGGGGGGGTCCCTGGGCCAGTGGCAGTTCAAGCATGGCTTTCGGGAAGAGGGGACTCCACTGTTGTAAGGACAGCTACTACATTTCCTACCCTCCCTGACTTTAGTGTCCTCATCCACAGAAATGGGGACCAAGCTAGATAAATCTCAAGTTTCTTTACCATCCAAATAGCAAACAGGTAAAGAGAGTACCTGTACGCTGCTAGGCACATAGAGGATGTAAGATAGGTGCTTGTTTTTATAATTAGTAAGAGCTTATGTTTTAAATTCCTTTAGACATCATACTAGATGTCTAAAGACCTGAGCCCTGGCTCTGTATACTTAGGGAAAGATACTAATCAGTGTCCGAGATGTGACCTCACAGGGCAAATCTCTTCATCTCCCCAGCTCTGCTGCCCAGGGCTCTGTGGGAACAGCAGACCTGGCAGCAGGAGATAAATGTCAGCAATTCTCTGGAGGCGGGCGGGCCTCCCAGACCCCACCCCAGGAAGTCCTCCCAGGACCCCTCTCCAGCTTCCTCCCAGGGCCCCAGGCCTCTGACTCCACAGCCAGGGTGGAGGGGGGCCCTGGAGCATCAAATTCCTGCCAGGCCCCAGAGATGGCCACTTCCTTCGCAGGAAAGGAAAAGCTGGCCTAAGGATGTAACCCCATTGTTCCTCCTTCCTATGGGTCGGGTTGTTCCAGGGAGGATGTGTACTTCCCTTTGAAGTCTGAATGTATTTCTTTTTAATAAGGAATAATCAGAGAACTGGGAATCCCATTGGCTCTGAGAAGGTAATGCCTTAAACTTGTGCCTCCCCAACAAGCTAACAAGGTCCTTCAGAGCATGAGCCACGCCTCGCACCAGCCTCACAGGGAAGTGATCAGGACACATTTGAATGGAGAAACCAAATCTTTGGAGTGGAGTTTCTGGATTTCTAAGTGTTATCTGCTTGATCTACCCCCCAGATGGTGTGGATGGAGGTAGAGTACCCAGGAAAGTGCCTCTCAGAACCCCCTTTGGGAAAGGATTCCTTGAGTGTGGCTGGTGGGCAGCCTGCAGCTGGGAACTCTTTAAGTCCTCCTCAGCCTTGGAGCTGAAGTCGTGCTAGTCTCAGGGTGGCCCGGCCAGTGATTCAGCGAGACGGGGTACAAAAGCCTAGGCTCCAGTGGCAGTGATTGCTGTGCATGGGCTGCCCAACCCTGCTTTCTCCGGCTTCCTTTCACAGGGCTTTCTCCCCAATAAATCTTTTGCATCTGTAATTCCAGCTTAGCTTCTGCTTTGTGATGACCCAAATGAATCAGTGACACTAGAAGTGGGGTGATCCAAGAAAACAGGTGGTAAGGTGACTGATCACTCGTCACCCAACCACACTGAGGACTCCATACTGGGTGGTACATGGAGCACAGATAGCTTCTAGTACAAAGTGGTGGCCCAATTGCTAAGACTTTCAGTAGTGGCAACTTAAGGAAAATGTCTGAAGAGATACACCCTGGCCAATGCACTGATTCAAGTATTTGGAAAGTACGGGAAAATAATTCATAGGACAATAGGATGGCATCACAGTACAGAGGGACAGTGAAAAGTTGAGGACAGTTAGCACACAGTTTGAAACGGAATGTGAAGCCCAGAGGGCCACTTGGGTAGCTCACCAAGAAGCTCTTATCTAGTTCAGTGGGAGAACACAAAATGCTGGGGATCAAACTCAGGACTTAATACCTGGTGTCGAGCCTCAAAGACAATGGAATGTGCCCTACGGCAGGTCTGTTATGAAGTTGAGGTCCTGCTTGGGAAAATCTGAGTCCCTGATGCATCTTGGTGAACTCACCCAAAAATTGTGGCTCCCCAGAATCCTGATGCCTCAAATCGTGAAGAGGTGGCCCTCCTCTCCCATTAAGAACTGGCGCCCTGCCCTTGGGGGAAGACACAGAGGACCAGAGTCCCTTCAGGGATGCCAAGTCCCCCGCTTGTATTAAGTAGCTACACAGCACAGCTGCATGACCCATATAAGTACGGACTGTAACCGCTTTCTAGACAATCCCTCTAATTCCTTGCCTAATTCCTGTGAGCTGCAGAAAACATTCTCAGGATGGGTGGGAGAGGGAAGAGACAGCCTTGATCATAGCACCCAAGTTTTAGTATTTAGGTCTCTGTGCTGAGAGGCATCAGCGTTCCCCTTTGACACATGGAAGGGCTTTAGGGACTGTGAGACCAGGGTTCAAACAGAGGGTTTGACCTCATCTGGATGGCGTTCTTCAACTGACTTAATCTTATGGAGATTCACTTTACTCATTTGTAATACTTGCCACCTGCCTTGATAGTTGGTTCCTATTTCCTCATTCCCTTCATCTCTTAGACTGGGTTTTGTTTCAAAGTTTGGTTTCCCAGGGTGACAGTATATACAATCTATATCCTGGAAATGACACAGACCTGACAGATGGGCTCGGGGAGAGATTCAGCCTCCAAAGTTGAGTTACTGGTCTGTGTCTGCTGTCACAATACTATACAATTGTCTGACTTATATAAATGGGAGTGTCTAAAAGCCACAAGCTATAAGAACACTTTGATTTAGACATCTGATGTATTGGCACATAATTCATAATTATTGCAGATTATCACCGGACACCCATTAAAGATCGGCCATCACGCTGGTCACCAAAGAGAACGAACTGGGTCAGGGGAGATGGCCACCATGGAAAGGACCTGAGATTATAGTGTGAACAGCAAAACCTCTGAAACGTGTATAGGGTCACCCACTTACAAAGTTCCTGCACACTGCAGTCCCCCATTCAGTCCATTAGCTACTCTCTGGGCCACCCTTTATCTCTCTGGACCTTGGATGCTTTATCAACTCTACCGAGAGTTGGACTTGATGAATAGTTTTCCAACATATCTAGCAGCAGAAACTTTATATTCCTCCCTATAAATCTACATTAGACCTACACACGTAAAACTGTAGACATGGAACTCCTTTCATTGTGGCAGGAGAAAGGTCTCAGTAGGGCCCTGTAACCTCTCCCTGAGCATGCTTGATCAATTCTCAACTCCAGTACCAATCCCCAGTCAAAAGAATTCCACCCTGTCGTGCCCTTGACTGAGCATAGTAAACCACTCTTCCAGCCTGGCACAGGATTAAGCCCACACCTGAACTCAGTTAATCCTCTCAACAGCCTTGGTCCTTATGAAAGTTAAGTGATTTGCCTGGCTACAGGTCACAGCTAATGAGGGTAAGGACTCAGAGCCCAGGCCACCTTCTTCCCCAACCCCTGCCTCACTCTCAGGAGCCCAGGCCCCTTGCCCTGCTCCAGGTCCAGATTAAGTAGCAAGGCAGTGAAAATCAATTCCCCGAGGGGATTAGGAAATAAAAGACTTCTGCTGGCTAAGCCTGGAGACATTAAGGGAGAAGGAGCTTGCTGATTCTGGGTCCGCAGCAATGTGGACGCTCCTGACATAGAGGCTGGGAGTGTGTGTGCCAACAACTCCCTCTCCCCAGCAACCAAACATGCAAAGGTTTGACAGCACACAATTCAAACAGGCACTCATTAGGCAGCAGGCCCATTGCTGCTTAATCACAGGCAGCGAAAGAGCAAAGAAATTGGCTCAGCCTATCTGTGCCCCAGCAAAAGCCACTGGTGGGCTTTAAGACTTGCAAAGGCTGTTTCCTAATGATGTACCTCTTAGAAACCTGGGGTTGGAAGGAAATTGAACAGCATATAGTCCTCTGGCATGAATTATACATCAATTAACAGTTGTTTACTGAAAACCTCTCATGTGCCAGGCACGGGGCTGTGCGATTCTGGGGATGCCGAGATGATGTAACTGGACAAGACACATTTTGTGAATTTAGAAGACTGGTCCAATCCGTTAGAAAGCCTCCATTTCATCATGGCCTCGTACATCACACACCTGCCTTCACGAGGACTTTGATGAGCTCTATCCACAGCTCGGCACCAATGGCATTCCCCTGAGCAAGTCTCTAGACACTTCTCACACAGTTAGTGGCACTGCTGTTTCTCTTCCTTCATTCCCAAAGCCATTTTTCTCTGGACTCTGAGTCCAGGACACCTCCTGACAGGTGCGTGCCCATCCTACCGGCTTTCATGATTCGTGTGCCTAACCCACCACTCCATTCTGCCCTCTGCCTTAGTCTGTGTCCATGGCTGTTTCCCAGCCTGCGCTGAAATGACAAAGGCAGCTCGTACTTAAAACATTTCAGGATTGCATCGACTCCTTGGGCTGTAGTTACTTCTATTAAGTGAGGTGCACAATGGATGGGATTGCCGATAGAATCCACCCAGCTCTGACACTCCGTGGAGCTGACTGGGAAGGCAACTGGCAGGAGGTTCATTTCTGGGAGTTGGGTGATCGCCTCCTTGGAGGCTCCCACTCAGGTCTGTGGTAGATGCTGCTTTTCCTGGGGAATCCTGTGGAAAACTGGATGATCGGGGTCCCAGGTAAGCCTGGCTACTCCAGAGCTTTTTATTACACTCATCCTGAGAACCGCTGAGCTTGAAAATCATAGAAGGAGTAACAGGCTTCTGGATTCAAGACTTGGGGTCTACTCCCGACTCTATCACTTACAGATGGCTGAACTTCGGACAAGTTCTGGATGTTTCTGGGCTTATTTCCTAATCTGTGATAGGAACGTACTCAGCACCTCCGAAGGTGGCAGTGATAACGACTTCAGTGAGATACTACATTACATAAATTGGCCAGCACATGCCCAGCCACGACAGAAGGTCCCTTTTGCCTTGTATAAATAGTAGGCATGGTACACCCTGAAAGAATGAAGACCTGAGAACGTGTGAGTTCCCGGCTGGTGTGCTGTGGCCACAGACCACAGATGGCAGGAAAATCATCATTTGCAGGACCCCAGAATTTTAGTTAAATACGCACAATTTTATTGATTGAAGAGATTAGGACAAAAACATTAAACCAAATACAGGACAAAGCACCAGAGGCCATAGATTCCCGCCATGCATGTCACCAATCTTTCCTCCTCGGGGGGGGGGGCCTTAAAAAATAGGGGAGAGGGAAGAAAAACAGGTCCTTCTTGACACAGCACCATCTTCAGAATGTAAAAAAAACCTCTCTCCTTTATAGCTTCCAATATCAAAATAGAATCCAGGGCAAATCCATGGCCGCCTTGTCACCTGACATGAATGTTTAAGCCGCCCTCGTGGGAAGGTGAAGGCCGGCTCCTGCTGAGCAGGCATAGAGCATCCAAGATCTGCACATACATGCCACATACTATAATGAAGCACAGATTCAAGTAACATTTACATACTAGAGTCCACGTGTTACCTACCCAAAAACATGACCATTTCACAAAACGTATACAGGCAGTAAAACCCAAACAACTGAGGTACTGGAAACACAAATATTTATGCCAAAAGAGTTCTGTATCATACAGCAATAGAAAAGCCGTTAATAAAAAAAGAAAACAAAAAAACATTGGCCACTCGAAATCAAATAAAGCTACCTACAGAAGCTAAAGAAAAGGTTATTTCAGGGACAGAAATACTCAAACAAGAAAAAAATATATATAAATGTTAACGACAGCATGTAACATGTCATCCCGAGTCAACCCGTAATTGAAGTACTGGCTTAATACATCACAATGTGACATTTTCCTTAATAAATAGAAGAATCCTTAAAGATACAAAGGTGCGTATTGGGATAGAGAGCTGTTTTTATTTATATTGTCCTCGCTTTCAGCTTATTTTCTTTCCCGCTTGTCTCTACTGAGGGTTTTTGTCCAAACCAGAGAGCCTTCCAAGCCAAAAGGGTCATTCTTCATAAAGAAAACTGAATAGCTGCCCTGTATTTTATACACGTGGGACAACCTGCTTTGTTTCACTAGTTTCCAATAAAACACAAATGTTTAGCTGAGAGCAGAGGGTTGCAAAAGCTTAGACTTTTCCAGAAGCTTCCTGCTATCTCAGACCACTGCTATCGTCTCAGCTGAGAGGAATGCTTGTAATGCAAGCCTCATCATTCAAAAGGAGAAAATTAAGAAGTTCGAGTTCTCTTTTCCCTTCTTTTTTTTTCTCTTTTTTTAAACTATGATAGCAATAATGCATCTGGAAATTGGACTTCTAATAGCTTCCTGCCACAAACCAATTGACACAAAACAGAGTAGCTTATTAAAGGACAGATTCCCCCTCCCCGCCCTTCAGGGAGCAAAGCATTAGCATGTCATTTCCTGACAAGGATATGAAATAGTTGCTTAGAAAAAAGAAGTTGAAGAGAGTGATTAAGAGACACAAACTGGACTTTATTTTCTTTTTCTTTAGCACCCAGGATCGTGTCAGTCTGTGTGCACCGAATTTTTTTAAGTGAACCCCATTAATTATCAGATAGGTGGTTGGCTTGTTTAAAAAAGAAAAAAAAAAGAAAAAAAAGAAAACCCTTGGCCAATTGTACCTTCCCTGAATCATGACAAGAAGTTAAATGCTAACAGTGCGATGCCAAGATGTGTATTTGAGGCAGAGAGTTTCAATTCTGTCAGGATCTACAACTATTTTTGAACAAAATGAAAAGTGGGGTAGGCGGAAGTGGCCCAACGGACAGGGGTGGTCTCCGGGGCTCCATCAGGGAGGAGAGGCTCCGGGGGCTCTCACCCATCTGACCTGGCCCCAAAGCCCGACCCCCACCCCAATCTCTTGCCCCCATGCTACATGGTCAGTCCGCTCCGTGAAGGTTCTCCTTCTTTGAACCAAGAAACTTCTGGGTGTCGGTGTCTTTCTTGCTGCCAAGCCAGGTGACATGGGTTCCCTGGAAGAACTCCTGCCTGCTGCCCTCTCTCACTCCTGGTACGTGCTCAGTCTCTGCGGGGCGTGAGCTCAGTTAAAGAAAGGGTCCAAGTTCTCTTCCATGTTGACATCCGGCACCAGCTGATCAGACACTTCCTTAGCACCGTATCCTGAATTCGAGACGCTAAAATCTGTAGAAAACCAAGGATGGTCCAGAATTTCCTGCGAGGTCAGCCGCTCTGAGGGCTCCCTCCGCAGGATGCTTCGGATGAGGCACTTGGCCTTGGGGGACAGAGTCTCTGGAATGTTGAACTGGCCACGCCGGATCTTGCTGAAGAGGGAACTGGGCTCAATGTCATGGAAAGGGTACCGCCCTACCAACATGGTGTACAGCATCACGCCCAGGCTCCACACGTCGGCTGCTTTGCCCGAGTAGCTGCCACTGGTGTTCAAGATCTCTGGGCTCACGTACGCCGGACAGCCGTGCTTGTCGGAGAGGGAGTCGTCGTCTCCCCGCAGGATGTAGGCGTCTTCCAGGCTTTCCAGCTTGACCCGAGTCCTGCAAGGAAAAGAGGACAGCATGAGCTCCTGGTGGCGCTCTGGGACACAGGCATCCCATCATTACGTCCTAGCTCCGGCTACGTTTCCAATGACCAGTCATTCATTCCTTCAAGCAGCCAAACACTCCTTCCCTAGCACCTTTTAGGTGCTCAGACACCATTCCAGGGCCAGGGACACAAGGCTGGGGACACAAGACGTCAACAAGACGGACAAGAGCTTTGCAGGAAGCTTACAATCTACCGGGGGACGTACACCTTCAGCAAGTAAAGAGACCATGAATCACATTATCGCCCTGTCTTAGTGCTGAGGGAACACGAGATTAAGTAATTTTCTCAGAGTCACATCTGAGTAATGATGGGGATTCCCAGGATTTGAACTCCAAGCCGACCAACCGGGAAGCTCGCAGAAGCCCTGCCACTTCTGGCTAACGTGCTAGATCACAGGCTGCTAGGGCCTTTCGCGTTCCTCATCGCACGTTGGCCTCACACCGGTGCTTTGGTTACACATGGAAAAGTTAACTATCCCATTTTACAGATGAGCACATCAAGGCACAGAGAGTCACTTTATGTGTTCCCACATGTTCTATTATAGTCTAGAGTACACATGTTCTTCTCCTCCCCTACAGCTAATGATGTATAAAAACAGGAAGAGTCTAATCTGGAATTGAATTGATTAAACACAAATCTCCTTCCTTTTGTTTTTTCTCATCTAAGGTGGCAGGTGGCGCTGGCCCACTCCAGCCCCACTAGACGTCCCGAGATTGGAGGGGAGTCCGTGAAACCCAAGGGGCGGAGGGAAGAAGAGGGGGAAGCAACCCAGGCACAGAGGGCTGCTTCCTCCTCCCCCTCTCACCCTTAAACTCGAGCCTCAGGAGCAAGGCAGACTCCCCACCTCCAAGTTCACTGTCTTGGAAGCAGAGTAGCTATGGGAGTCGCTACAGCAGTGGAAATAATAAGCCCGCCCATCTGTGTGACAAGGGACTGTCCTGCAGAGGATCAGGTTTGGGGCTGGGCTCCTCTGCCAAAACCCTGCAGTGCCGTTTCAGCTCATCCAAGTGGGGGGTCAATGTCTTCTCCAAGGCTGCAGGGTGACCCCAGGCCTCTAACCACATTTTCAGTCACATTCCCCTCTCCACTCCAGCCTCTTCACTGTCCCTCAAATATGTCTGCTGACCTCCGTCCCTCCGGAGGTGTTTGCACAGGCTCCCCATTGCCCCACCCCGCACCCCGGCCCCTACCCAGAATGCTCTTTCCCCAGGCATGTACATGCACAGTTCCCACCTGCTCACTTTTTTCAGGTCTCTGTTGAAATGGAACTTTATTAAAGAGGCCTTGCCCGACCACCCCCACGCCCCCCGTACCCCCCTCTGCCTCATGACTACATGGAACACCGCGCATTTCCAGTTATGCACGTTTCCTCTGGATCCGACTCAGGTGCTCATCACAGGGGGATCGCCTCTTTCCTCACCTCCAGGAGCTCATGAGCCGGAGGCTGAGGTCACTTTGCATGCAGAGGACACCACCTGTTCACTGCCATACCTGAAGCATCTAAACTAGTACCCAGCACACGCTGAATCCAAAAGTAAAAGGGACAGTCACACTGGGAGCTCCTCAGAGCTCACCTTTCAGGGAACACGGGCCCCTGCTCGGCCTACCTGGCCAGGATTAAGTGGAGGTCGTGAGAAGGCTCCATGGAGGACAGGCTTTGTAAGTTACAACGCCTCAGGCACCTTCAGTGAGTGCCCTGGAAGATGTGACTCAGACCTTACAGGGGACAGACTTCACCACCTCCGCTTTTTATGCTAAGCCAAAGCTAAAGCCCTGTTTTCATTCTTATCTCCTTCCAGGTCACAGCCCTAGGGACTCTCTCCTATACCCACTTCCCCCCAACCCTCTCTCACTCCCTGGCAGCAGTGAAGACACCTGCATTCTAATCCCTCTTCTGGAATCCTTCTCAGATCATAAAAAGGGGCCCTAGAGAATGGGGAAGGTTTTTTACCTTATCCATTAACCCCTTCAGTGGCGCTCACCACTCTCCTCCCCTACGCTCTACAGGACTCAGCAGCCGCGCAAATACCTAAGGAATGTGTGAAATAAAAAGACTTGCTACTTGCTGTGGTTCAGCTGCCTCAGCTCGCCCATCCGCCACATCATCCTCCCCTCTGCAGAGGCTGGGCCTCCAATGTCCCCACCTGCTTGTCACTTCCAGTGCAGTGGGTGCTGGGGCAGGGCAGCCACCCAGAAAGCAGGCCAGTTCCGTCGTGAAGTCAGAGAAAACTGGGTTCAAGTTCTGCCTTTGAAAATTACCAAGCAGCAAATATCAAGTACCATCTATGGATCTGAATGTGTATTAGGTATCTGGCATATAGTTTCTCTTTAAAGTTCATAAAATCAACTTCCAAAGTAAGAATTAATCATTCCTGCATGTGGATGCTGGTTCTCAGAGAGGGTAAGCAAGCTCAGCTGGTGAGGCTAAGGCTAGCTGGGTGCGGGGCGCTCACCTCTCTGGGCTGTGAGCGCCAGGCGGGCCCTCTCACCACCATCCAGCACCTGAAACCTCACCCAGGGTGGCTCAATGAGGCTCCATCCGAGTGGGCAACACCGGTGCGGCCAGGGTCAGGGAGATCTGGCCTGGCTGCGGAGGGAGAAGGGAGAGAGAAGCCTGGAAAAGGACGGGAAACAGCAGCGCAGGCATTCTGACCTTGCCGGCTTCTCGGAACATCCTGAACTTGTTTACATCACTCCTAAGCAAGGGTCGAGGCAAGAGGTCTGGATTGCGTCTTTAAACAAGGACCTTCCAGGACACACACAAGTCAGGGACCCGAGGCCTGGCCGGAGTTCCGGCTCCAATCCCCACGGGCTAGTTTCGCAAGGACGGTCTCTGGGGCGCGGCCCTCTCCTCTCAAGGCCTGGGGGCCACGGCCCTCTCCTCTCAAAAGCACGTGTGAGGAGGGCCAGGTGGAGCGCTGCTCGTGTCCAAATAGGAGGAAACGAATGAACGTGGGTGCTTTCAACCTCTGAGGTCTCCTGAAGAGTCTGAGGTTTATCCATTTCCAGGTAAAGGAATCTATGTTCATAAAAACCAACAGGAAGTTGATTTCGTGAGTGGCTCTAGTCATCCAAATGTCCCACGAATCACTCGGGATTTTAAGCTAGGCACAGGGGGTCAAGACAAGTCACACCCATCTCCGTTTCTGTGAGCATCAGAACAAGGCTGGCACAGTACTTGTACCGTCTCTATGAGAACCTAGCATTAGTTGTGGCAGCCATGATGGATTTGGGCATTACGATAAGGCCCCATCTCCAACCCTGCGGCCCAGGGGAGAAGACAGGTCGAGCCTCAGGCCGTGGAAGTGGGTGTGAATTCTGTGCCCAGTCCCTTCCCGGGCTCTTTGCGCTTGTTCCTCCCGCGGCTGGACTCTTCTCCCCGCAATGTATCCAGCTCACTCCTGCTCATTTTGTTCAGTTCTGACGAAGGTCATCGGGATGGGGTTCACGGAGATGGTGGGACTAGGGAGGGCACCTGACCAAGACAGGTAAGTGACAAGGGGGGAGGGGGGAGAGTTTTGTGACCAAAAACCTGTAAATGGCAGTGGCTATTGACTGCAGTTTCTCGGAGGAAAGAGCCACGCGCTCAGGGCAGGGCGGCCTTGGCCGAGACACTACATCCCAGCGTGCCTCCTGCAACCTGTCCCTGGCATGGGCAGGAACAGCCTGCTTTGCTTTCAACCTCTGAATGAACAAGGCTTCCACGGGGCGGCCTGTGTACGGTGCCTGCCCAGCCCAGTGCCAGGCCTGTGTCATCGGCCCAGAGCCAGGTGAGGAGGCCAGAACCAGCAGGACACACTGGCTGCCTCTGTGGAGTGTAACACTGGCCCTGAATGCCCCGAGGCCCCGCCCACGCTCAGCAGAGGCGCCAAGGGCTCCCTGTGGGCCACTAAGTCGAATGTGCAGTGTGACCTCAGGCTCTTTAGGCCTCAGTTTCCCTTCTGTAAAGTGAGAACCTATGGCTACATGGGCTGAAGAGGGCTCTCCTCGCTCCAAAGCGCCTGCTTTTAATTTTTAAACTATAAGGATTGCAATATTTCCTATATGACATCCTTGTTATGATGGTAATTATAGTAACAACAACAGCAACCATGAATTAAACACCTAGTAAATACTATTTCAACCTCTGAGGTTCCCAGAAGAGTCTGGGGATTATAAATTTCCAGGCAAAGAAATCGATGTTCATAAAAATCAACAGGAACATCAGTGGTGCTGTGATGACATCTAGTCATCCCAATGTCCTACAAATCACCCAGGCATTTAAACTAGGCACCAGGGGTACAGACATGACAAATAACACTCATGTAAATGCTTTTTTCAGTCTACATCCCTATGTCTTGTAACAAAACTGAAAGGCAAATATTATTACATGTGCAAATTTCCTAAAACATATGGAAACTGAGGCACAGGATTAAATGTCCTGGGTCCTCTATAGGCAGGCAACTGAAAAAAATCTGAGCTCTGAATCCCTGTCGGGAGGATTCTCATGTTGGTACCCTTTCCAAAATACATCCTGGCACCAACGTCACAGATTTACTTCATGTCAAAGACAGAGACACTTTGAAAGGAAAACCCTGGGGGTATGGAGACAAATATGGCCCCCAGTTTATTCAGCACCAAATCACATACAAAACCACCACATACATAGTCTAATTGCTATAGCTCATGAAGTGGACAGAGCCCATGCTGCACCTGCCCATTTGCTAGATGAAGAAACTGAAATTACAGAACATAGAGGTGACTTGTCCATGGCCATCTAACCAGTGAGTAACAGAGCTGGGATTCAAACCCAAGTGTTCAACCCCAAACTTAGTGCCCCATCCAAAATATGAAAACTGGCCTTCACGAGCACATCATGCTTTGCTTTTAAACCTTGCAGCACCGCCCGGAGCTCTCGGCAGGAAGAGAGCAGGACGGGTGGGCCAGGGTAGGGCCAGGCTGGGAGTCCGGCCAGAAGAAGTGGGCCTGGCCAGGCTGGGAAGTCCGGTGGCCTGAGGTCAGCGGAATCCAGAGAACTCACTGAAGGCCAAGCTATGGGGTGGTTCCAAGCCGGCGAAGGGTCGAGGGGCCACCCGGGAGGGACTGCTTAGTTCTACAGGGAAGTATGTCCTCTCAGCACCTTACACAACCTGGGAAGTGGGGGTTTGTGCACCGGATTGATGGAGAAAAGTGCAGCATAGAAAGATGAAGTAACTTGCTAGGAAATCCCAGAGTTGGGATGAGAAACTCAATCCCACTCAAGGACCCAGGTGTTTGCACAGCACCAGCTGCCCAGCCACACGAACGCCTACGTTGTCTGCATGCAGGCCCAGTCACTTGACTCATCATGGCCACCTGGCCGCGGGGGAACGGGGAAGCCATGCCACCTCCAACACCTTCCCACTGCAGGGAGACACCACACACACGATGCAGCCTGCCTGCAGTCTCTAGAGGGACAGAAGGGGAATCCAAGAAAGGCAGAGCAGCGCCGGGCTCCTCATCAACACGCCAATCGCCTCTCACCTGGCTCCCCGGCACTTCCACCTGACTCCCCCGGCTTCAAATCAATCATCAATTGATTTGGTCTCTCCGATAAGCTTCTGCACACAATCTACCACTCAGTGCTGGGTAGCGGAGGGCCCGCCCAGCCCCGATTCTCCCAGGGAGCTGATTTGGGGTCCAGAACATTCCTCCCCTGCCCCTTTGGTGGGGTGGGAGCAGCGCTCAGGCCAGTCCCTCTGGCCACCCCAGGGAGCACTGGGAGCCATTGGTCAGTCCACACACTGGACCAGACAGGGATGGTGCCTCTTGGCAGAGAGCCCTAAACTGGGGCTCCCCGAGATGCCCCAGGTACACACTGAACAAGCACAGGGAGTCACAACACCTGCCTTCTGCTTTTGGTCGTGCCACTAACCATGACCTGATCCCACCTCCACCCTGTCCACAAAAACCTTCCAAGGGCTCCTCCTGAATTTCAGGTCAAATTCAAGGTCACGGGCATGTATCTAAGGCCCTAGGCCTCTGCTGTGTCCTCCACAGCATGTCCCTCCCTACCACACCCAGGTGGGGCCTCTTACCTTTGCTGGACCCCCTCCCCTCCCCTCCCCTCCTACACCACTGAGACCAACCCATGAAGAAACACACCTCCTCCCTGACCCAGTCACTCTCTACACCCCACTCCACTGTTGGAACATTCTCTTCCTGTCCCAGGTAGCTCGCTAAGGCACACCTGTCCTCGGCGACATGGCTGAAAAATAACCTCTACACCGTGTCTTCCATTAAGCAAGGACTCCCAGTATCGATACTGGCAAGCCCAGTGGCTAGCACCAAGAGTCGTGCGTCAGAGGTGCTTAATAAATGTCTGCAAGACAGTAACTCCCATTGTCTGGCCAAGTTTCTAGAGTTCAGGGCATCGAGGTACAATTCTGCCTGAGAATTCATTGCAAAGTCTAGAGTCCAAGGGCATTTCAAACAGGCTGAACTCTATTTCATGGTTTAGAGAAACTCCCAAGAGTGCTGGGTAAAGGACATTTAAAATGTGTTTTCATCCCCTACCTTCTACCATCAATATATCTAGGGGATTTGTCTTATAATATGTATGCCTCCAGAGCATATGGGGCTATCTGTATACCCATTTAGTCAATTGTCACACATTCACCAAGTCCTTACAAGGCTTAGTCCTGAGCTAGGCATGGGGGATAGAAAGATAAATGGGCTCCATCTCACAATTCTGTAAAGAAAACAAAACCCACTCCATTACCCGGAATGACAGCACATGCTAGGACTGCCCGTGTGGCTGGTGCCCCAGGCCACGGCTGCCATGGTCACCCAGAAAAAATCAGGCACTGAGCTTCATTGAGACTCCAGCCGATGAGGTTCTCCTGATGTGCAACTGCTGCCTGAGTGGGTGGGAAAACTAGCCTTATGGGTCAGGCACAAGGGGTGGTATTTTACCTGGTGTCTGTTTCCTGGAGCCCACATGGTATTGGAGGGCCTAGGCCCGGGAGTCAGGGATACTGCGTACAAATCTCAGGTATGCCCCTGATGAGCTGTGAGGCCCTGAGCCTCAGTTTTCTCATCCATACAATGGTAATAACAATACTACCTACTTATTGCTTTTCAATTAATGTAAATATAGTAGTTAATTCAGAATAAATGAATTTAAGTGTCACAGAACAGAGCCTGGCACACAGTGGACCCTAAATACTATTTCCCTAAAATGTAATTCCTGAGGGCAAGGGTTTCTCTCTCATTTGTCATTGCAGTATCTCCAGCACCTAGCACAGTGTCTGGTATATAATAGGTGCTCAATAAATATTTGTCGAATGAATAAATGAATCTCCCGATTGTTGGGTTGCGAGGCCCAAAGCCGTCAGATGATGATCAAGAGCAATCACGATAGCTATCTTTTTAAGTCTCTGCAGCGCACCAGGCACCGTGCTGGATGCTTTAAGTTCATCATGTCCAACCCGTGACAGAGAAGGTAGGCCAAGGTCAAACAGCTAAGTGTAGAAATCAAAACTTCTACCACTGTGCCCTCAGTGCTATCTGCCTCAGGCCCAAGTCCAGCCCATCAGCTAATTTATTAAGAACAAATAGTAACCAGCCCAGCCAGGAATCCTGAACAGAGAACCCTGAGGAAGCTCTCCCTTCTAACTGTGATTAGAAAAGATCTTCATAAATGAAATTACACCCCATACAGACATTGATAACAATGTCTTAAATAGGAGTCACTTCCGCATAAATCATTAACTCAAAATGGAAGTGATGGGTTAATTTCTCATTTGATGGGGAACGTTGAAAGTCACTCCTTTGAAAAGGTGTCCCCATGGCAGATTCCTAAGCTTTCATCTTTCAGGGCCCACATCCTGGGCCATAGCCTGGAGGCTAATGATTGTACTCACCCCTGCCTCTCTCACCCTGTCACTGGAATCCAATCGGAGCTGCTCCTAGTCAGTAAACGAGATTTTCATTGATTCAATGCCCATCACATTCCAGTGAACACGAGACAGCCTCTGTGACCAAGAAGCGCCCAGTCCAGCAGGAGGTGAGGGCAGCCTCAAGACGCACACACTACCGAGGTGTGACAGAAGTCAGGTGCTGTGGGAGGGGGTCACTTACTATCCTGGGAAGAAAGGGGGGATGGAGGTGAGCCTTCCCCAAGAGTTGGCAGTGCCCGAAGTACATAAGCGTGGTCAACGTAAAATAAGGGAATTCCAGGACGTCTGTCTCTTTCAACGGAAAAAGGCAAGGCACTTTCCTGGAATACAATGAGCCTGCAACTTGAAAGGGTGCAGATCACTTGTAATGAAAGAAGGCAGAGTCGGTCTCCAGGGCTCCCATGCCTGCTCTGTCTGTACCTCTTCTTCAGATACTGTAGCTTCAACAGAGGCGGGACAACCTGGAGATCTAAAGGAAGAGCCAACAGAGATTCTAACACCTGGCGGAGAGAGCATGAGGGCGGGACACGGCCCTCAGCCCCGCCCACCAGCTGGTGCAGGTCTGTGGACTGGGCAGATGGCTTTTGTTACCCAGGGCTGCTGGGTTCCTGCAAAGGGTCCCAGCTTCCTCCCGCACAAAGGGGACACAGATCAGCTTCCAGAAAGCAGAGGAAATGAAACCTCTGACGTCAAGAGATAAAGATCTTCTAACCAAAGAAGAAACGTGTGCAGAGGCATGTCTCTCGGTTCACATGGGGTATTTCTGTGCAAGAAATGTCCACACTGAACCTCAACTGGAGGGCCAGCCGAGTGGCGCGGTGGTTAAGCGCTGGCTCGGGAAGCCAGCGGCCCCGGTTCGGGTCCCACATATGAGGGCCAGTGACACTGCCCTCAGAAACAACCAAAAAAAAACACCACATGTCTGTGAACCTCAACTGGATAGCAAGGAGCCTTGTCCCAAGGGAGACGAGAAATCAAAACAGGGGGTGCTGTAAGAACTTTCCTTAGGCGGCCCGGACTGCAGCCCAAGGGTGCACAAGCTTATGGACTCCGCATCCTGAGCCAGCAAGCTGGCCTGGTGTCACCCAGAAGGCCAGACCTAAGTGCAGGGAGGCTAAGCACAGCAGGAGCTACTGCTTGCTGATGGCTGATTATGTGCCAAACACGGGGTTCACTTGCACTAATTCATTTAATTCCAAGAGGAACGTCTTGTTATCTGCACTATACAGAAGAGGCAATCTGAGCAGAAAAGATTCGGTAAGTCATCAAGGTTAAGTTTACTAATAAGTGCAAGAGCTTATCGGTACCAAGACAGTGACTGGCTCCACACGGGAGTAACCCACCTTCTCCAATGTGCAGCCCTTCCCTGAAACACAGGGCCTCAAAGAACAACTGACCTCCCAGGTCACTCATACCACAGCAAGGCGAGGGAGGCTGGAAGGTACGGGCACACCCTTTGGGGATCTGGACACTGCCCTCTATCAGATTCTGGGCAGCAATCCACAGGAGGCCCCTCCTACTCAGCCTTTTCTACAGGAACTGTGGATGCAAAGGGGCAAAGGGTGTGCCCAGGGAAGGGCGAATTCAATCAGGGTAGGGGTTCAGCTTCCTCAAAATGCAAACAAAAGGAGGATTGGCTCTGCAAAACTTCCCCATCCCGGGACAGGGAGAGGAGAGGCAGCAGCAGCACAGGGCAGAAAACTCAGTGGCCAGTCCAGAGGATAGGACCCCTCACGCCCAGGTGAGCCTTGGGTATATCTTGTCAACACCCCATGCACTTGACCTATCAGTGGCCCTCTAAGGACTGGTTCAGTGATTATAATGAACCAAAACGGACGTGTGGCTTAAATCCGAGCCCTTACATCACAAGGAGTCCGCTCTTCATGGCTAAGACTGCCAGAGAGATGGGCCACATTCTCCATGAACTCAGAGCCCTGGGAACGGCTCCTCCGTAACAGGACCGTTTTATCAATGACTCTAGGACCAGATGTCCATTAGTGAGTGCCCATCCTGCTCCGTGAGTCACAGAACCATCTTATTTAACTTTCATAACCTGCATGGATGCAATTATTATTTATGCTTTGAGGAAACCACAGCTCAAAAGCATTCGATGGCTTAGCTAAGAAGTAGGAACCAGTAAGCAAGAGGTAGAGGCAGAAGCTAAATCTAGAACCCAAATCAAAACAGAATAAACAGGGCCGTCCGAGTGGCGCGGTGGTTAAGCGCTGGCTTGGGAAGCCAGCAGCCCCAGTTCGGATCCCACATGAGGGCCAGTGACACTGCCCTCAAAAAAACAGAATAAACAGAAGCAGTACCTGAGGTGCCACTGATTCAACACCAGCAGAAGGCACAGTGGCGTGAGGTCTACTGAATGTTGAGTGTCATCTTCGTACAATATCTGCAAAGCTGCTTGTGGGAAACTGGACTTATGGTGCTGACAGTTCCACTAAGAATGTTTTCATGGGTGGCCATGGATTCAGGGCTACAGATGGCCCAGAGTCTAAAATCTATGCACAGGGCAGGTCTCGTTCTGAACCAGGTGGGGCTCAGCAAGTCTCACTAGACAATGCTTTCACCTTCACTTTCTTTTCTTTTTTATAGAGGGCAGTGTCACTGGCCCTCATATGTGGGATCCAAACCGGGGCCACTGGCGTCCCAAGCCAGCTCTTAACCACCGTGCCACTCAGCCAGCCCTCACCTTCACTTTCAAGATCAAGGAACAAGAAGCACATCCTTGAGAGAAGACGGATGTGCAAAAGGTGTCTGGTGATTTGAAGCTTAATAAAGCAGTACTTTCAAGTGTCTTCTATGCTTTCCCCCAGAGGACCATAGCATCAAGGCTCAAATAACAGGGGCAGATACCATCATTTAACTTTCAAAAGCCTTTCCAATTCAACCCATAGTTTCCTCAATGGTGTAGAGGGAAAAGCTTTCATCCTATTAAAATGCCTACTGATAAGATCCTGTTCCTTAGGATAGATGGTGAAGGCTGCCAGCATCGTAAGTGCCAAGAAGGTCCCAGTGCCCCCGACTCCTGTTCCCCTCAAGTCATTGTCCAAGCCAACAAGGAGAGACTGTGCTATATAACTCAGTGGCTGCAGGGTGACACAGAGGGAGAAATATGCTGGTGACAAAACCAGAGTCTGACTCTCTAAAGTGAAGAGGTTAAAAACCAAAACAACAGAAAGAAAAAAAAAAGCAACTAAGCATTATTTCCTTTTTACCAAAGGTTGATAGCTGCATGAACAATAAATAAATAAAAAAAGTTCCTACCAGCAATGGATGAAAACATTTATGTCCTTGAAAATGGAAGCAACCTACTCAGAGCGGCCCAAACAGCGACGCTTGTCATGTTCAGAACAGCAAGTCCACTGGGACAGCAGCACAGGGTGGGGCTCTGGCAGTGAAATGACAGTATTATTTCCAGGAGCTAGCATCAAACTGGCAGTGTGACCTTGGGCAAGGTCACTTAACTCCCGTATGGCCATTGCCTCACCCATCAAATGGGGGAGTCTTACTCCTCTCTAGGGGTCCCTCAGGAAAGTAGGGACTCAGGTGCCACCCCAGACATGCCAGGAACTGATGAGGACCAGTTGCTTAATGTTTTCTTGTTTAAGTGGAAAATGCTCCTTAAAATTAAAAAGGATTTAGTTTCCACATGTTTGCTCTATGACTTGTTCTGCTTTCACATTCACAGGGAATGCTTCTTTCTAGTCTTTTCTAGAAAGGGTCAAGCTTTTTTGCCAAAATCAAACGTAACTCGAGACTGAACACCAGCAACCCATAGGCCTCGTATAGGAAGCTTCTTTGTCTTGCTGTTTCTTCCTTAGGCCTCAGGACATAAGCATTCTGGCTCTGCCGCACTGTTCTCCTCAGCACTCTCACACACATTGTCCTAAAGAGCACGCCAGCCCTGGGGAAAGCCCCACCACAGCACTGCGAGGTCTCACTCAGCCCCGATTTGCTTCCAGCTAGCTGTGGGCTCTGGGGCAGGCATCCCCACCTCGAGGGCTCTGCTCCCTTGTGGCAAAATGAGAGGACTGAAGCGTGGACACTCGGGAAGCTGTTGAGTCCACTCCTGTGACCATGTTCTGTGGCCTGTGGACCTCCACCCTTCTCTGACTCACTTCACAAACATGCATTTACCAGGGGTGTGCTATCGCTGGACATGCCACCCCATCTACTCGCTGATGCCTGCAATTCTGAGAGAGAGAGAGCGAGAGAGCAAGAGAGCGAGAGAGCGAGAGAGAGAGAGAGAGAGAGAGAGAGAGAGAGAGAACCTAGGCCGGTGCTTTAAAACTCAGAACCCCGTGAGACAGGGCGTCCGTTGACTCCCTCTGTCAGGCAAATGCATTTCTGGAGAGCTGACTAACAGTCTGCCCTGCCCGTGACTTTGAGCCTTCACCATGCTGCACTTCAGAGCCCTCATGGATAAAATGGACATGGTAACGCTTACCTTTCCCATTTGTAGAGCAGTAAGTTCAACGATACCCTTATAGTAGAACCTTATAGAGGTCACCAAATATTACCTTTTATAGTTGTACTTATGGTTATTAGATCTCCAAGGATAGTGGAACACAGAAGGGCAAAAAAGATACCTTTGTCAGTGTTCTGTTGGGAGATTTTATATATATATATATATATATATATATATATATATATATATATATATATAATATATTCTTCCAAATGAGAATATTTAAAGAAGCACATCCTGAATATTAGAGCCAATATAACAGCTGGGACAATAAAAGGATGAGGAAGTTGAGGCGGGGGTGGGGTGGGGGGGTGGAGGGAGGGGCATCTTAAGGTCACAGAGGGTGTTAAGGCAGTACCAGGACAAGGACCTGCATCGCCCTACACTCTGGACTTAGAGACGCTCCTACTTCTCTGTTTGTTAATAAAAAGAAAGGCCATCCACTGTCAAAGATTAGGGTGGTAGCTGCCACAGGTGCCTCTGATAAGCCTTTTATCGGTAAAAGTAAGGAACGATAAACCACCTCTGTGGGTCTAGGAAACCCAGTGGCAAGCTGCACATTGTACACTCAGCTGGATTATCAGTGCTCATGAAATTATTCCATTTGGGTTAAGTAACCACAGGCACTTTACCTTTGTTCATCCCAAAATGCTCCCCAGGGCACTTATTTCCCAAATAGCTGAAACCACGAAGATGGAAATACCAAAACACATACCCCGAGCTCTGTCTGATTTGGACGTCCTCAGACTTCTATAAGCACTAGCCTAAAAATGTCACAGGCCCCTGGGATTCAGGGCCAACTAACTGGAAGGCAGGGAGGTTTGAGAGCAAGACACACACAAGGTATCCCAGCAACATGTGCTGAGAGAGGGAATGAACGACGTGTACAGCGGGTACTCAGATGGTCCCTCATAGCCATGACTCCCCACTTCCTAACTGGACATGAGGCCTGCCCTGGCAGTCATGAGAATTGCAGGATATCATGTATGTGGAGCCTCTGGAACAATTCTTGGAATAGTCAACAATGAATATAATTAAGTTGCCTTGCCCCCTCCCCCAACTATAAAAGCACATTATTAAAAAGGAAAAAAGTAACTTGAAAGAGTTTTTAACAATCAAAGTCAGCTGGAGGAGAAAGCAGGGCCCCGGCAGGGTCTAAATAGGATGTAATGAGTTAATAGAAGAACCATGAACGGAAGCCCGGTGCCCAGCATCCATCCCAGCTGTCTCCTCACACAACGAGACCTTGGCGAGTGTCTGCACGGGCAGTTTCCTCACCGGGAACAGCGGGGCCTTCCCATATTGACTGGATCGTATCCATCGTTCAAGTCTTGCCTCCAAAATCACCTCTTCTAAAAACGTTCTCGACTCTCTGCACCCTATTTATAACTGAAACCCAGCCC
Source organism: Aselliscus stoliczkanus (assembly GCA_033961575.1). Taxonomy (NCBI): domain Eukaryota; kingdom Metazoa; phylum Chordata; class Mammalia; order Chiroptera; family Hipposideridae; genus Aselliscus; species Aselliscus stoliczkanus. Next base: position 35,605,690 of record CM066730.1, on the reverse strand, counting down.
CCACTTCCCATCTAACCCATCTATACCTGTATAGAGGACCTATAACACTTCATGGGCCAGGTGACTCGCTAATGCATCTTGCTATTCACAGTACTGACAATTATGCTTAACACTTAATAGGTAGTTAAGAAATATCTACTGAATGAGTGAGTGAATGAGTGAATCATCAATGACTGATGCCAGGCACTGAGTGTTCTGAAGGCAGGATTTTCATCTTGCTTTATGCATGTTGAAAACACCACACCAGCTTGCAGCCACCTTCAGAGTTCACAGCACCAAAACACAGATAATTACCGGGTCACAATCCCCTACACCTGTCCTGGGAGCATGTGACAACACCTTTAGAGCAGTGGCACTTCATGCACGGCGAGACTCACCTCTCTCTGCCTTCCATGCCTCCTCTCCCCACCTGGGCAACTCCCAACCTCTCAAGCAAGCTGCTCTGGGCAGCCTTCTGTAGCGCACGGGCCTGGATAGAAACGAGACTCACCTTTCTTCGTCCTTGAAGATGAATTTCCGCAGCTTGAGGTCGCGCAGCACCAGCCCGCCGTCGTGGCAGTGGGCCACGGCCGACGCGATCTGGTAGAACAGTCTGGCTGCCTCCTCCTCCCTCAGCTTTTTGCAGGTGCGGACAAAGGAGTGCATGTCCCCATAGCTGCGCTCGAAGAACACATAGGCTTTGGTCTCCCCCAGGAGAATCTCGGTAATTTGGTTGATGTTGCTGTGGGCAGACAGGCAGAAACACGGGGCCAGGGACTCCTGGTAGCAGCTGATATCAAACACCTAGGGCAGGATTGACAATAAGACCGACAGTCAGCAGTGTCTCTCTGACAACCAAATCACTTTGCACAGGGACAGGTTTCTGTGGTGACCAAAGGCATGCTGAACTTGACCCGAGGTCACCCTGGCCCTGCGTCTGACCAGCTGTGTGGCCTTGATTTAGAGACTTGACCTTTCGGAGCCTCCAAGTCCTCAGGTGTAAAATGGGACAATGATACTTGACTCCCAGTGTTGGGAGGATATGAGAACATGAAGGTAAAAGTGCTTTGAAAGATGCAACACAGTGCACAAACAGTTAAGGTTTATTATTTTTCTCTCTACCCCAGTTGCCTGTTTGTAGAAGAACTAAGACAAAATTTGAGTGACCCACCCCGAGTTATATAGACAAAACCTTATTTACCTACAAAAAAAAAGAACAAAAATGTACATCAACACTCCAACTATAGCCAACATACGCTGTGCTATATACTATTGTGATATGTAGCATTATTCAAAATATTAGCAATTACTAGATTAAATAGTTAGGCTTTGCTTAACGGTGATCTAATTCAATGCCTTCATGTTACAGATGTGGAAATTGAGGCTCAGACACAAGTCAAATCAAGCCCGCGTGGCAGAGCTGGGAACAGGATGCAATCCTTGTTAGGAGGAAAGCCAAGACTTGCTTCTTTTTTTCCTATTCCCTCCACAGATATCTAGCTCAATGAATCAGTTATGCAATGATTTTTCTATGAATCAGAATGAGCCTGTGAAATGCCACCTCATTGAGGGGGTTATTTAAAAAGAAAACCACCCTCCACACCTTTTTGAAACAGACCGAAGGGATTTAGCCTACAGAGAATTTTCTGAGGTTAAATGAAAAGCTTTCATTCATTTGCGGACCTCGGCTAAATCAGGGCTGCTAAATCAGGGCTGCTAAATCAGGGATGCGAACCCCTGGATCTGGAATGTGGTTTTACTATCTGCTTGGGAATGTGGCTCTATCCTGCGCCTGCCTGCAAGAGGGCAGGCGTGGGGGCCCTTTGCTGGGAAGCGTGTAAGGCCAGAATGCTCTAACAACAACACGGGTCATCTTATCAGCTCACCATTATTCAGCTTCTGAAATCTCTTTTTCATTAGTTAGAACACACTCTCCTTCATCATCATTTCTGTAGGGTGGTGGGGAAAATGCTGGCCTAGAAAGCACCAAATTGGAGGCCCTAATCCTTGCTCAGCCATCACTATCTGGATGAGGTGGATAAAGCACTCAGGGTCACTGGACCTCCCTCCTCTGCATAAACGTTGATTTCGAACACTGTTGACTTTTCTGGGTCCAGATCCCACCTGAGAACCTGATGAAAGCTTTGTCCCCTTAGCGGACAATGCCCAACCTCGAATGCATGCACGGTTTTAGATTTAAGGGGATTCCTAGGCCTTCTGAAACCCATGGCGTACAGGCTGCCATGTAAGAATCTATGAGTTAAGTCCCACTTTGTTTCAAAAAAATAAAATAAAATCTGTGAATCAGGCAGGGTCAGTAAGAGCCTTGGGAGAGCTGGAGCTACACCCAGGCGCAGGAGGCAGAGTCACGTTGTGAATGAACCATAATGAGGCATCTCAGGAAAGCAGCACAGCTGCTGCCACTACAACCTAGAATTTAAGAATGAGTCGCTCAGCATCTCCAGAGACCACAAATCACATCCTGATACTGTCAAAGGATGACCTTCCAGCAGTGACCTCCGAGGGCCGTTCAATTAAGAATCTGAAATGTTTGAGTCCACGTTAACACCCAGACTTGCAGGCAGCAGGAGCCTAGCTAGGGAAGCCTCAAACATTTCAGAGAGTAATAAACGCTTTGCAGCGGCTAATGTAAACACAGCATTATAACTGCAACGCCGAATTCTGAAGCCCCAGGCTGCGGGCTCTGCGGCCAGTCAGTGTTCAGTAGGATTACGGAGAACATACTTCCTGCTGCAAGTGCATTTTTAAAAAACTCAAAGGTGATTTTTGCTCAGCACCTTCCATCTATTATCCTGCCCCACTGCTGAAAAACTAAATGGACACAGCATTAAAAAATAAAAATAAAGAAGAGGAAGAAAGAAAAAAATCAAACCTAGTCATGGCAGCTTCAAAATGTAGTCATCCCCTTTGTAGAAGAGACCCAATTTCAAGATGGTGGACAGAGGATGGAAAATAAAGTACTTATGTTTTCCCAAATGGGTAGGAACCAAACTTTTATTAGTAGCTGTAACAGGCATTTATGGGCTTGGATTGGTATTTAAACCATCACCTTCAAGTGCAAAATCAAGCAGTAAGTCTGGTTGCCCGTTTCTTTTAAATGTTTCATTTGGAGTCTTAGTTATATAACATGACAATTCAGATAAAGCAGTAAGATTGGGCCATCTTTAATAGCAGTTGGAAAAAAAAAGAAAAAAGGCACCTATTCTGCCAAGATAGTATAATTATGTCAATCTACACAGTAGCTACCAGTATTGCCATGAAAACAATAAGCTAAAGACCCCCTACAGCCCTCTTCCTTCCTCTGCCTAGCTTAAAGTAGTCACATGAAGACAATAAACAGGCTTATTTTGGTTAAATGACCCTCAAATCTCTCTCCCTCCTAAATAGTATCCTATAGAATTCTCTCTAGTCTTCTCTACTAACTGGCATCTTTATATTTGATCTGTTTTGGGGAAGACTTTTTTCTTGGGCCAGTACATAACTAGGAGACAAGAACTCTGTATTTTAAGACATCAAAAGGAACTTGATCAATGTATAGGTTTCACCAAGCCTTGCAGTAAGCTAAGAGTCCACAAGAACCATCTGAGAGTAGTTCGTAGAAACAGCCTTATAAATCACTTAGGGCTTCCTAGGATATACACAACTATGCTTGCATAAGAAGTCACCCACATCACCTCTGGTTAAAAAAAAAAAAAAAAAAAAAAAAAAGGCAGGAAAACAGAAGCTGCTGTGCCTTAAAGGGATGACCCCTGTCAAACAGAACAATGATACTGCACTTAAATCCACTTGCAGCCACACAGTAATTGGTGAGGGGCTGATTCAATCTTTGCAATAACTAAACCGCCAGATTAAGTACAGTTTCAGGCCACAGAGCAAGTCTGCAAATGACACTGTGAGGTCAGCCCAAAGTGAAATATGTCTTTAAGAATCTGAAAGGAGAAAAAGAGCAAGGGGCCAGCATCACCTCTGCTTTTAAACAAAGAAATAACAGCAAGATGTCCCTGTAGAATTCAGCGGCAGAGTCCCTGCACTGAAAAGCATCCCCAGCCTTTGAAAAATAAGAAAATGCTGCACTGAAGTTGAGCAAAAGCAGTGAAATCACTCACTGCTGGGTGATTGTGCATATTTCATCAGAGAGTGGCAGCTCTGTGGAATTCATTCATTTCAAAGGATGACTACCCTATTGTGTAACGTGTAGGTCTTCTGAGAATTCAATCCAGCTCTGAATAGCCTACTGCATTTTGGTTAACCAGGCACAGTGGGTCTGGGTGTCAATAACTCGGAGAAGATGCCAAATACCAAATGCTCAGTACAAGCAGAGAGTAATATTTAAAATAGTCTCTTATTTTCCCCCAAGGTCTGAACTGAACAATTGCAAAACTGACTGCAGACCTCCACAAAACCCATGTTTTACAATGAAATACTCCAGTGCCCTAGCAAATAAATTCCACAAAGCAGTCTGTGGTGAATGGTAAAAGTGTCATACATTATTTGTAGCAAAGCTGTGCTGAGTACCCAATTCAAAGACAGCAGGGGTCCCCATTACTCAGGAACCCCCCCACCCGTTTAAATTCCCCCCAGGAAAAAACAACAGTGAGCAAAATCTAAAATTAATCGACAATGAATTCTTGATCTATGTCCAATTCCTGGGTAGCGGTAGGCTCTGTCTTCTTTTTTTGCAAGTGCTCACCCTCTTGGCTGGAGCCCTGCGGGTGCGCACAAAGACACACAGACACACATACAAAACCAGTCACTCTTTAGGGTCAAAGACAAAAAGGAAATTGCAGTGTCCAGCTCGGTATTAACACTGAGTATCCCTGGCACTCCAAATCGTACAGGCAAAAAGGTGTGTGTTGGGTCGGGGGCCGAGGGCGGACGAGTGGGGTTCAAGCACGGAAGTCTGGGGATAAGAAACCGAGACAAGAGAGAAAGACCAAAAGGAGTCACTATTTCCTACACCCCAAGGTGCGCAGGCGGCTTTGATTTCCACCCCCAACCCTCCTCTTTCAAAGCTCCAGGCACAAGAAAGCTCTTTGTAAACTCCCACCCCGCGCTGGGCCCCTGGGCCCGGCCAGAGGGGACACCTTTGTGTGTCTCTTTTAAAGGGCACCTTCCGAACAAAGGTTTAACACCTGCACGCAGCTCAGAACAATGGCTGCAAAGAGAACCAAGTCATCAGTGCCTTAAAATTAGCGAGGGATCCCCTGCTCCATGTGGGAAGGGGAGGGGGCTAGACACAGGGAGAAACTCCCTGGGCAGCGGAGCCTGGCCTCGCGCGGGAGCTCCACGGGACTCCGGGAGCACGCGTGTCTGCGGCTCCCCCAAACGGCCCCGCCACGGCCCGCCCCATTGTCTGCAAGGCTCTCAGAACTTCACAACTAGTCGCACAGGAACAAAATAAATGCATATGTCTATTTAGCGGGGCCACGGATGACTCTATTATCAGGCGAGTCTTCGTCGCCCCGACTCCAGGGCTCCGCGACCTCCCGCACCTTTCCAGCCCCCTCTTTACAAGACAAAAAGCAAAAGAAACCCCCGGGCTCTTTACCTTGCACACCAGCTCCTCTCCGCTGTGCAGATGCACCGCGCGGAAAACGTGGTCTCCCTCCAGAGGCTCCAACAATAAGTATTTCCCGATGCAAGACACGCAATGCGACAAGTTCGGGGTCTCGGGCGGGCTCGGGGAGCCGAGGTTCGGGCTGAAACTCTGGCTGGGCTCCGCGGGCCTTAGCGACGACAGCTCTTCGAAATCCTGGGTTTTGTTCCGCGCTCTCCCATAGCGTGCAATGGTGATGGGGGTCGACCTGTGTATGTTCATGAGTGTGGGATCGCGCACCACCAACAACAGAAAGCCCCTGGAGGGACGAGTCGCTGGCGAGCGCGGCTGCAGGCGCCCCCGTGCCACAGGCTTTAAACGGGGACGCGAGGGGGCTGCGTGGAGCACGAGTGAGAACCCCCAACAGGGTGCCGCCGGGCACCTGGTCCGCTCCGAGCGCGGCTCCCAGGGGCGCTCGGCCGGCAGCAGCTCAGGTCCTTTTGTTCCCCCAACGCGGCCAGCGATGTGCACAATCTCTGCACTTTTAGTGTCTCTCTCTCTCCCTCTCTTCCCAGCGTGGATGCAGACGAGGCGCCGGGTTGCTAAGGTGGGAGCTGCCGCGCCGGGTCCAGCAATCCCCACGCAGGCTTCCCACTCGCAGGAGCCCTGCTCCAGTGGCTGCGATCTTCCCCGGGCGCACGGCTGCGGCGGGCTCTCCGCGGGTAGAAACCCAACAAAAAGCAAAAAGGAAAGCAGCGCGGGTCTCCCGGCTCGCGCCGCTCGGCAGGCGGAATCCGCGCTGCACCCCCTTTTTGGGTGGAAAGGGTGGGGGGCGTGGAACGGCGGGGGGGGGGGTGCCGGAGAGAGCAGTTACCTACGATTTAACTGTAGATGGCGTCTGAGGCTTTTCCAAAATCGCCAGAGCTCCCAACATTAAACAAACAAAAAAAAAATAGCAAGGGAACATGTAACTTGGAGCGGTCCACGCTGCCAACAAAAGATTGCAAAAGCTGGGTGCAGAGTTGCGGCGCGGCCCGGGGGGCCGGGCGGGGGTCGGCACAGGCTCCTGCTCGTGCTCCGAAGGGGAGAAGTGCGGGCAGCGACCGGGCAGGTCGGTGGTCGCCGATGTCCCCGGCCCGAGCTTCGGGGGTCCTCCGCGCGCTGCAAGGGGTGCGCCCCCAGCCCTGGTCACCGCGGCGCTCCTTTCCCGCTGGGCCACCAGGTCTTGCCTTGGAAGAATTTGCAACCTTGCAAGCGCTCGGTCTCCCCGTGCCCTGCACCCGGGTGCCTCTGGCCGGGTCGGTTTTGCAGGAGATGGAACGCTTTTCTTCTTTTTATGTGTTTCTTCCCGCCGCCAAGGTAAGAGGAATGTGCATTGAAAATGGAAAGGGGGTGGCCGACCGTGCCCGAGGCCAGTGCCCGAGCTCAGCACGCCCGCATCGCCCGGCGACGCGGTATTAATAGCGACTTACGTGGCCGGGGATCTCGGCGCGAGCGGGGCCCGGGGTGCGCGTGTGTGTGCGCGCGCGCCTGGCTCGCGCCCGGCCTCTCCATTCAATGTCACCGACACATTTCCACGGAGCCTCCGCCCCCGGCCCCGCCCCCCAGCCCCGGCGGCCCCCGCGACTGGCTCAGCCCAGAGCCGGCCCCGCCCCGCCCCCGCCCCCCTCATTGAGCCGGGCGCCCATCAATCAACCCCGCGGCTGCCAGGCCTCGGGCGGCTGCCCCTGCCTCTGCTGCTCCGGGCCCGGGGCGCGGGCGCTGTCCTGGCCGCTCCAGGGCTCGGCTCCAGCTCTGTAAACAAAGTGCAATATCCTTCCGCGGCCCGGGGCTCGGTAGTGAGCGCACTGGGCTGGAAAAGGAGGGTGAAGGGACGCCGCCACTGCCCACCGGTCTGCCCGTGGCAAGCAGCTCCCGCAGTGCCCACTGGACTTCACCCCTAGTTCGCCTTCCCGGTGCCTTTGCCCAGAAAGCCAGGCCCCCTCTGAGCATCAGGCTGCTCAGACGGTGCGCGAGCGAGGAGGTGTTGTTATCAGGGGTGCTGCATGGGCTTTCAAACATCAGTTTCATTATCTTTCTCCAACATCCTCCTCCAAATTTAAAAAGAAATTGCTTGCTTGCTTGCTTTTCGTTGGTGTCACCCTCCTCCTGCCGCCCCACCCCTCCCCCAGGGCTTTGAGTCTTTTCCGCAAACCAGCTGAAGTCACCTTTTCACTGACCACATTTAATCACTAGCACTTCCCCTCCCAGGGCAGTGCCCCGAGGGCCTTGGTAGCCGAGTGAAGCAAACTTCTGCACCCACAGGTCACACCGGAGCTCCGGGCTCCCAGCCAGGGCTGCGCTGCCTGGGTCCTCGTCTTTCAGCACACCCCCACCCCTACACCCACATGTATCACCAATGAAGTCAACATTGAAAGTCATGTAAGGTTGATGTTTGGCGCCCCGCCCCACCCCCATGTCTTCTCAAGTTCCTCTGGAGGTCCTTGTCCTCTGGTCTGGGCAGAAACACAACAGGAAAAGAGGCATGGAACTCCAGGCCTCAACTTCATGTATCCTGGTACCTAAGAATCAATCTAGTTGGGGAACAGACTCAAATAAATAAATAAATAAATAAATAAATAAATAAATAAATAAATAAAGTCCAGGGATTGGAAGACTGGAGTTTAGAAGAGTCTGGGAGCCCTCTGAGCTTTTACATGAGTTTATCCATCTTTTGCAGTGGGGGAGAGAAAGGGGGCCACATAATTTATTGTCCACAGTAGGACACTTTTGACTAAAAAGGGGAGCTATTTCCAGTTATGCCCACTCCTGCATATTTATAATTATGCACAACCAAGTTACTCTAGTGATAAGGAGTTCCTGGGAAGTTAGCCAGAGAGGACACTACAGCTGGCTGCCACAGGACCAGTGTTTGAAAAGGTCATAAAGTGGCCTCATGCCTCCTGGCACTTATCATCATCCTGTCCTCACAAACCTGTGTAGGACTCAGTCATCTGTTCCCCGGGCTGTCACTGTGACTGCTGAGCAGGGACCCTGAACCCCATCTTGTGTCATGTACACACTTCTGTGCTCCTGTTTGTCTCAGAACCAGACTTAAGGCAGCCTCTGCTGATGGTTCAGGAAGAAAGGCCCCGCCCTCTTCTCTTCAGTGACCACAAGGATACTTTATAAGTAGGGACTGGGAGACCCTTGTTCCAGCCCTGCCTGGGTCCCTGAATTCAAATGAAAATCGAGTCAAGACATTTTTTTTCTTTTTTTCCTCCCTGGGTCTCCATTTCTTCAGCTATAAAATAAGAAGCATAACACCAGCCTTGCTCAGCTCTCGTGATTGCTTTAGAATTATATTTTCAATTCCAGGAAATCTATGAAGGCTTACTATAAGCCGAGCCCTGTGCTGGGTGTTAAGGGCCCAAGTATGAGTAAGCTTTGATCTCTGCCACCCAGGAGCTCAGAGTATAATCCCAGAGGAAAACATGAAAAACATAATCTCATTGTGTAACAATGTGGCAATTAGAATTTCAAGGCATCAAGGGAGCAGAGAGGAGAAATAACTTTTTCTGGCCTTCAGGAAGTTTTCCCAGAAAATGTTATTATTTTTTTACTTTGAATTAATCCAGAGCAAATGTTTATTGAAACCTACTATGTACCAGACACATAGAGATAGAATGATTTTAAAAATATATTTGCCTTTGTGGATCTTGACAATGTTCTGAGTCATAGAATAACATGAATAAGAGATTGTCGCTGGCATTTCAGACAGAGAGAAAGAATGTGCAAGAGCGAAAGAGTGGGATGTTCTGAAATTTCTAGTAACTCACCATGGGTCCAGTGTCAGCAGCTTGGGAGCGGTAGTGAGGCATGTGGCTGGCGAAGCCTGTATTGGGGTTAGAGTGGGAAGGGTTTGATAGACCAGCTAAGACCATGGGCATAGTAGCAGAGAAGTAGGATCAAAGCTAATGGTTGGACTGGGGTTTTAGAAAAGTCACGATAGAGGTGACCTAACGTAAATACCAGTGGGCTTCCAAAGAAAGAGAGAGCAGTATAGCCTGGAAAGATCAAAAAAATTATAAACTTACTATGATGTGTAAGTGATGCTATCCCTGACTGAAGTGTATTTATTACTTCTGATGAAATTATACAGTAGCCACTGAGCTGCCCGTTCTCAAAGGTCAAAGTTATGACCTTTAGAAGCTATTGCAGTGCAGGATGAATTAGATAATTTACACCAAGTGCCTTAAACATTTTTTACGTGTATTAACATAACTCTCAGGTTAAAAACAAAACAAAACAAAAACTACATGTAGTAGGAAGATCTGGGTGGGAATCTTTGAACTATATGACCTTAGATGCACTTAGAATGTCTTATTTATAAAGTAGAATTAAGAAATTCTGAATTTTACCTAACACATGAAAATTATGGAAGATGTATAAAGCAAGAGCATAATGTCTTGCATATTATAAATAAATACCTGTTTACGATTATTTTTATTATTGCTATTAATATTGGAATATTGGGTTGTCAGAAAAGTCATGACGTATTTTTTTTCTATGTTTTTCATTGCAAAAATGCATCATGACTTTTCCGACAACCCAATACATTCACAGAAAGCAATCACCATATACTAAGAATAATAATAATTTACAAGATTCTAACAGAATCAATAAAATCTATGGGAGTTGTGAAACACACTGTTGTAAGAATGGTTAACTAGAATAAGTAAGTATGATCAAATATTATGCAGCAAGTAAAACAAGAATTATATAATTCAGGAAACACTTAAACCAGTCCTATCTATTGGACAGTCAAATCAGTTGCTTTAGGTCACTGGCCTGCTGTGCATGCTTTCCAGATCATTCTCTATCTTGAAATGTATTTAGCTGCTCCTTCATCTACTTCATTTCTCATTAGTTTTATTAATTTAGCAAACATAACAATAGGCACCTACTAAGTGCAAATCTCTAAGCTAAGCTCCATGTTTGTTGATCAAATAGATGGTTTTTGAGAACAATTTCTAAGAATACTATATCACTTCAGACTGATATAGACGACAAGTGATGACATTCATCTTTCTTAAATAATTCTACAGCAAGTCATACCTAGGCTCAAAAATCAGCGACAAACTTCCAGGACAAATGTAGAGAATGCTGCCTCATGCTGATATGCCAGCTGTGGACTGCACAACTCCAGGCTATTTCATTCCCATTGAGGTCTCTGTGCATGGCACCCCCAGACTGGTGCAAAGTGCAGTCTTCTTGGCCATGAGTGGAACCTTGAGTTTAGACACATTGGGCTGGAGTTCAGAAACTTCCCAACAACTTTACCTCCCATTCTTCTCGGTTACACAGCCACCAGCTGCTCAGCATTTTGTGGACCCCAGTCCCCACCTCTATGCCCACTGAAACCTCTACATTAACAGTCATCTCTTTTCTCAATTTGTTTTAAACAGTTCATGTTTGGAAAGCAGTTGTTTATTGACAAGTTGATTCCTAGGAGCACCTATTAAAAGGTGCCTGTTTGTTTGTTTCTTTGTTTGTTTGTTTTACCATGGCTAGACAGGAATTGTATTTTTCTTTTTTTATATAAATGGTCCAGTCCACTGGGAAAAGTCCAGTATATAAATACAGGAGAAATTGCCATGTTGGACCCATTTTTTCCCCAGGCCCTAGTTTTGTAGCTTTTCTTCTCACACAGGGGAATAGCTGTTGAGTGCTTACAAGTGAAGTGAATACAAGAGACATTTTCTTGTTGCTCTTAACTTAGAGGAGGGTGGGAACCTCAGCATATGGGAATTTTCTGGGTATTGTAAATTGTCTGCCATCCTGTTATGCATTGCTAAGTAGCTAACAGGAAAAAAGTAAAAACAGGTAAAACGAACCAGCTCCTCCAGGAAGTGCTACACATTTACATATTATCTAGAGTGCTCGTTTACTGTAAAAATAGGTTCAGTTTGAAGGGTGTGCGGGTAAATCTAGTGTGTGTTTCCATACCTGGCACCCAAACAGACCTCGACGGAGAAGGCAGACCTCGGTCCAGGTTCTCAGCCCCTCTGCTTCACAAACTTCAGGACCGTGAATGACACTTAACTCCCCAGCCCTTTGTGGAATGGAAATAATAATCCCTTCCTTACAAAGGGGATAGGCAAAATCGAATGATCACTTACATCTCCCTTCAGCGTTTAAGATCCAACTTTCGGTATGGGAAAAGCAGGGCTGTCATCAGTAGACCCATATCTGAACAATAATGCATTGAGTTTTCATCCCATTTGGGTCCCAGCTAGGAACATGGCCTTGGATGGCCCTGATTGCTCAGATTAAGGTTTATAAGAATTAATATGTGTAGCAGGCTTGCCGATTTACAAAGCACTTGTATGTAATTGGTCCCATTTAATCCTCACAACGACTCCACGAAGGAGGTTTCATTATTAGCTTCAGTAGGAGAAACTGCGTCTCAAGGAAGTTAAATTACACTGGCTCACGGGCACGAACAGAGCACTCCTGACTGCAGATCTGCTCATTTTAGGACACAGCTCCCCTTCTCTGTTCCCAGTGTCCTTGCTGCTTTGTCTCCTTTCCTCCGCTCTCTCTTTCCTCTCTAATTCCTTCTGTGTTCAACCATCATTCTAAATCTAAAATAATTTGGGGGTCATGCATTGGGGCTCCTTGCACAGCGTTTCATTTAAATACAACAATAATAGTTGCAAACCAGAAAAGCACTAGTGATCACAGACGTGATACCTACAAAACAGTGGTTTCCAACTTGTGAGCCCTGGGTCCCCAGGTGGGCTTAGAGCTCAGGGCCTGAAACCAAAGGTCTTTAGGACTTTGATTCAATTTAGTTCTAAATCATAGTCCTAGAAATCATATCCCTCTCTCTCTATATACCCCTCAGAAACCTAGCCTTTCCCCCCATAACCAGCACCCCCGAGGCAGCAGAAGACAGTAGCTGGACCTGACTAATGGTCGCAGGGTGAGCCCTCTGGTGGGACAGAGATAAAGTCTCACCTAAGTTATGTTCCAGCTCCTGAGCCCTAAGGTGGAACAACCCCCTGGCTATTTTCTCAGGAGATCGGACAGAGGGACTCCAGAATAGACCTCAGAACTGTCCTCAATGCCTGCAGAGATGATTTGTTACCTTCACCTCACAACGAACCTCTAGCCCACGGTGTCCTGTGACTGCCCCATGGAATCTGTAACCTACAAGCCATCGGGGAGTCGCATCTTTGAGCGCCAGCTCACTTGTGTCTCCAGGCTTAGCGCCATTTCTTTCAATAAACCTTTACTTTCTTTACTGAGAACTCCTGTTTGTGTCTCCTTTGACTCTGATGTGGGCAGGCAAAACAAACCCCTTGAGTTCAGTAACACGTGTGTAGATAGCACAGGACAAGCTACTCAGTAGGCTACAAATTGAATAAAAACTACGTGCCACCTATATCCATTCAATTCACTTTCATATATGCATACATGCACTTGTGGTTAATAAAATACAAAATTGTAAACAAATAACTGATTTCATAGCATTGGGGTTGTGTTTTTTTTTTTTTTTTACTTAGGGAATTAAAAATATTGCTATCACTTGGGACAACATGAAATTTTACGTGATTTAAATTGGGTCCCACCCAGTACTCAGAAAGGTTCAGGCTTGCTCTTCACTGGATGGAGAGTAATCCAACACTTGAGAAAAAGAGTCATGAGGGAAAGGTTCAGGAAATAAAGTCCCTTTTTCTAAACATGAGGTATCATCAAGCCTCACACATCATTCTCTTCATTTGCATCATAAAAGAGCCTGCTAACAAAGGTGACTTTTAGGGGATTTTGCCACAGGGAAGTAAGTCCTTTTCTAAAGAGCACAATTGCTCAGTGACCCCAGGGCTTGATCCCTGACAGATTCAGGAAACTGCTTCTAGAAAAGAGTTAAATATGAAAGTCAACCATCATTCAACAGGTCAAGAAAATGTTTATGGAGCACTAACTCTGAAGTTCAGTATCTCTGTGACCTTAGGTCAATTACAAACTCTCCCTAAACCTTAGTTTCTGCTTCTTCAAAATGGCATGATAATAGTACAGACTTCATAGAGATGTGATGATCCAATGACAGAGGGGAAAGTGCTGAATATAGTGCCTGGAAGGTAGTGAGGGTAGTCCTTACCACCAACACCACCACCACCAACAACACCATCACCACCACCACCAACACCAACACCACCACCACCACCAACAACAACAACAACAACAACACCACAAACACCACCAACAACAACAATATCACCACCACCACCACCACCACAAACACTACCACCAACAATACCACCACCACCAACAACAACACCAATACCACCACCAACAACACCAACAATACCACCAACACCAACACCAACAATACCAACAACAATACCACCATTACCACCACCACCACCAACAATACCACCAACACAACCACAAACACTACCACCAACAATACCACCACCACCAACAACAACAATACCACCACCACCAACAACAATACCAACAACAACAACAATACCACCATCACCACCACCAACAACAATACCACCAACACCACCAACACCACCACCAACAATACCACCACCACCACCAACAACAACAACAACAACAACACCAAGAACAAACAACAACAACAATACCAACACCAACACCACCACAAACACCACCACTACCACCAACAGTGGTAACACCACCACCACCACTATTCTTACCACTACCCATATCAATGCCTCCTCCTCCTTCTCCTCTCCTCACCTCCTCGTCCCCCTACTCCTCTCCCTGACTCTCTCTCTCCTCTCTTCCCTCATTGACCCCGAGCCAGGAAATAAAATTGAAGATATGCTAAGATCCTGCCTCCCCTCTCGCTGCTCGCAGCCTGGCAGCAAGAGACAGGAACTTGAAGGCACAGGTACATAAGACAGAGGCACTGGTGGGTCCCCTGGCCAGCAATCCAGGATCCATCAGGAGCTCACAAAGCCTTACCATCTCAGACTCACGTGCTCTCACACATTCCTTTTCTCAAAGTTCATTAAAATTCCTCTGGAAACACAGGTAAAACTGGCAAAAGGACACATTTTGAAAATCTTTTTCACTGTTGGTGGGAATGAAGGTTGGTACAGCTGCTGTGGAAGGCAGTGTAGAGATTCCTCAAAAAATTAAGAATAGAATTACCATATGACCCAGTAATCCCTTTCCTGGGTATCTACCAAAAAAATCTGAAAACATTTATCCCTAAAGATACACGTGCTCCGATGTTCATTGCAGCTTTGTTATTGGTGGCCAAGACATGGAAACAACCAAAGTGTCCTTCGGTAGATGACTGGATAAAGAAGATGTGGTGTATATACAATGGAATACTATTCTGCCATAAGAAAAGATGAAATACTGCTATTTGCGACAACATGGATGGATCTTGAGATTATTATGCTAAGTGAATAAATTAGACAAAAAAGTCAAGAACCATATGATTTGACTGATATATGCAGTATAAAACTGAAAACAACAAAGGAATAAGACAAACAAATGAAGAAACAAAAACTCATAGACACAGATAATAGTTTAGTGGTTACCAGATGGTAAGGAGGAAGGGGATGGTAGATGAGGGTAAAGGGGATCAAATATATGGTAATAGAAGGAGAACTGACTCTGGGTGGTGAACACACAATGTGATATATATTGTTAGATGATATATTACAGAATTGTACACCTAAAGCCTATATAACTTTATTAACAATTGTTACCCCAATAAATTTTAATTAAAAAAAAAAGAAAGAAAAAGGAAAATCGTTTACTTAGTTCTTCATCATCCTTCCTTTGAGGGCATTCTTCCTAGTTCATCTCAGGAAAAAAACAAACAAACAAACAAAGACCTTTTACCTGACGCCAATAAGAAGCTCTCAAGTCCCCAGATGATAGGAGAATCGGTCCTCACTGCAGACCACAGTGTACCTTGCATACACAGTCTGCCATAATCTGGGGTGCAGGGTCATGTCAGAGAGAGGGAATATTCAAAAAGAGTCTTGATGGACTTTCTACTCAGGCTGAAGGATGCTTTTCTGATGAGGTATGTAAGCAGGGTCCAAACTGTTAGAGAGAAGTGCTTACCTCAGGCACAAACTTTAATGGGGCACCAAAGCCTTGGTAATAAAGAGAAATCATATTTTCACACAATATTTTTAAAAAATAAAAATGAAAGCAAAAAAAAAAAATCCATGATGAGGAATATATCTGGATTTTTAATACAGAGTAGCCTCAGTAGTTCTGATTTGTCCTTTTCCTAGAGCCTCCAAATGGCTGGCCCTACTGCTGACCTTGTTTTTCCCTAGAGGAGGGGAGAAGATAAAGAAAACAACAAGTAATTTTGTTTTTCTGCATTCAGTTTGTGTGACAAGCACTTCGCAAACACTGTTTCATCCTCTTCACGACTGCAGTGAAATACAGGCAAATTCACGCCATTTGCAGGAAGGAAAAACTGACTCTCCACAAGGGTGAGTTGCTCTTGTTGACTAGTGTGGAGTAGAGAGAGAATGCAAAAATTCAAAAATTCAAATTCCGATGAGCCTCAGCCCACTGTATTGGATTTTTTTTTTTTTTTGGCTGAGCCATCCTGCCACCTGTTGGCAGCTTAGCGGCAACTCAGCTCGGGCTGGGCATCGAACTGCTGTTGCTCAGAGCTCAGCTTGCACTCTTGAGCGAGCTCTTAATCAACTGAGCCACTTAGCCAGCCCTATGTTGGACTTTTTTACACAGCAAATCCACTCAATCCACTGTACCACTTGGCTGAGTTCTTGTTAAAATTGTCTCATATTTGTCTTCTTCAGTAGCTACAACAAAATACCACTGACTAGGTGGCTGACACGATAGAAATTTGTGTTCTCGCAGTGTTGGGGGCTGGAGATCAAGGTGTCAATGGGTTTCCTTTTTCCTGAGGCCCCTCTCTTTGCCTTGCAGGTGGCTGCCTTCTTGCTGTGTCCTCACATGGTCATTTTTCAGTGTGTGCTCATTCCTGCTGTCTCTTCCTCATCTTATAAGGACACAAATCCTCTTGGATTAGGGCCCCGCCCATATGACCCCATTTAAACTTAATCACCTCCTTAATGGCCCCATCTCCAAATACAGTCACACTGAGGGTTTGGCTTCAACATATACATTTGTGGGAGAGGGTGGGGTACAATTCAGTCCATAAGAGACAGTGCTGTGTTCTGGGGTTTTGTTGCTACAAGCACCCCAGGGCACACTGAGACCATATCTCCACGCTCAAGATTTATAATTCAGTTGAGGCACACAAGATTTACATAAAGTAATCCTATCATAAAGTCAACTGTAGGAACTACAATTATAAAATTAAAGACTGGGATTCGTTTGCCATTTCACCCTTTAGAATAGTCCTTGGCACACACTAGGGAAGATATACTCTCATATGCCTAAAATATATTGAGAAGCTCGAGAGAAGAAAAAGAATCTTTCCAGCCAGGAAATGAAGAAAGGAAAATCTTCGAGCTGGCCTTGAAGTCTGAGCAGAATATCAGCAGGTCCAGATAAAAGAGTGTTTCTAAGAGAAGGTGCTGTGCCAGGTCCTGGAGGGATAAGAAACAGCAGTCAGGTAACCTGAGGTGGAGGCAGAGGCTAAAGGGATGAGAGACAAGGCTGTTCTCATACCACAGGGAGAGTAAAATGCTAGAACTTCATTCTATTGGCCAGATGTTCTCCTGGCCAGAGAAAGATCTTTACTGGCCCAAAATCTCATGATGTAGTAGAAAGTGCACTAGACTAGATGCTGAGCTAGCTTCATTTTCATTTTTTTTAATGTACTTGCATTAGTTGCCTAGTGCTGCATAACAAATTACCCCTCAAAGCTTCTACTCTTCAGGTCATTCGTATCGTTATTGGCAAGAGTCAGGTCCTTGACTGTTGTTGGACGGAGGGCCTCATTTTCTCTCTGGATGTTGGCTGGAAGCATCCTTCAGTTCTTAGCCACATGGACCTCTCCATAGGGCAGCTCACAACATGGCCGCTTGCGTCATTACAGCGAACATGTGAGAAGAGCCAGAAACAGAGGACAAGCCAGAGGGAAGTCACAGTCTTTTGTAGCCTAATCTTGGAAGTGACACTCCACATCACTTTGTCATACTGCATTCATTAGAAGCAAGCCACCAGGCCATCCCAAACACAAGAGGAGAGGATTGCACAAGAGCGTGAATACCAGGAGACAGGGATCATTGGGAGCCATTTCAGAAGTGTCCTGCCTTGGCATTCTCTAGAGCAGCACATCAAATCATATTGTGGAGATTATTATGTTTAACAGGAAGGGGTGGGAGCTAAGAGCTACTGACTTAGGCTGAGAGAGTTGATCTCTCTCTGATATTCTTCATGGGTCCTTCACTCTGAGATCGTGTCTCCACAGTTGGGCAGTGGGCTATCTCAGTCTCTCTGCCCCCCACCATCTTGATCTACCTCAAGACACCCAAACATTTCCCAGGACTCTAAGAATGGGCAAAGAATGTCCCAGTTGGGAAACAAGGAGGCCCTTGAGACCTAGGGCCATGTTTTATTTCCCTCTGTACCTATGTGGTAGGAAGGTGATGGGCACATGGTGCTTGTTATTGTTTTCTGGATAAATCAATCTATGGATGACATTCTCTGAGAAGCCTGGCATTGTGGAAAGAGCCTGTACCCTGGAGTGAGGCAGAGACCAGTGTTTGACCCAAATCTATCTGTGCCTCTGTACCTCTTTGCCCACCCAGGACCCTCCGTCTGTGCTTGAGTGAAGGTACTGTACCTTGTCATCCAGTCTTTAAGTGCCTCCTGGACATTTCTAAATGATTATTTTTTACATCCACATTTCACAACTAAAATGATTCCATTGTGTTCTGAAAATCTCCTTAATTGAATGTTCTCTTTGTCAACCCAATAAACTGCTAGTTTTGCAATAAGATTCCCCTGGCACCTTTCCTGGGAGGTTTAGTGTGAGAAATTCACTCACATAACAACAAATATAGTAACAACCGCCTGTCAATTAGCTCAGTTCTGTTGATGGATCACCTGCTATGTTCCAAGCATCATGCTAGGTGTTGGGTAGAGCCGAGGGGTTCATATGGGAACTCACAATATAAGGACAGCAGCCTTTCATACACTGCCCTGTTTTCTCATCTGAGATTTTTCTTTCTTTTTCCTGTCACATTTTTTACTTGGGCCATAAATCACCAAGATTTTCTTAAACACATGAAGTGAACACAGTAGAGATTAATGTGCCAGGTTAAAGATGGCTGCAAAATTTTGACATTCCGCCCATGAAGAGGTGGGGTCCATTCTTCTCCCCTTGAACATGGACTGATCTGAGGCTTGCTTGGACCAATAAACAATGGTGGGTATGGCACATGGCCAGCTTTAGGCCTTGCCTTTGAAAGGACTGGCTTAGACTCTTGGAGCCGAGCTGCCGCGCACTAAGTCCATTCAGCTATCCTGATGGAGACACAAAGGAAGGCCTCAAGCCTACCTGGAGAGGGAGAGGGGCTCGGTGCAGCTGAGCCCTCCAGCCAAACCTTGACCAGGCTCCAGGCATGAGAATGAAGCTATCTTGATCCCTCCAGATGGGCCAGCAGCCAACAGAATAACACTGAGTGACCCCAGTGATGCCATCTGTCCAAACTCCTGCCCCACAAAATCATGATACAATAAAGCGGTGGTTGTTTTACACCATCAAGTATCGGGTTTGTATTTTACTTAGTAATAGGAAACTTGAACAACGTCGTCTGGGCATCTTACTCGGTGTTCTAGGCAAGTTCCTAAAGAGCTCATACCTGGAGGACTAAAAAGATTTCCAGAGTAAGATGATATTTCACAAACAGGTTATATGAATCTCAAGTCCCCCCACCCGACGTACCTGATGTGCACAGCCACTTGACCAGGGTTTTACAATGAATTCTCAGCACTAGTCTGACATGGTTGTAGGAGGTGAGCGCTGCTTTCTCCTGGATCAGGGCTTCCTGAGGGCAAAGACCTTATGGGCTTCTCCTTTCTCCTCTGCTCTGCACTTGTCACAGTGTTAGGTGCCTATGCCTGCTGAGAGATTACAGATCCATTAAGAAAACAATGGTTGCATTTGTTCTAGAAGCTTTGAGAATTTCTTCAGTCCTTTGAAGAGCCTTGGCTGTCATGCGGGGGCTCATGTCTACTCTTGCTCTGCCACCAAGGTCCAAGATGCCTGTGATCCAATTAGCTTCTCTCACTAGACTTCAATCGTCTCATCTGTAGATTATAAATGATACTCAAGACCTTTCCTCTCTGACACTCAGTATTCAAATGAGGCGTGTGTTTACTCATTCACTTTGCAAACACTGGTAGCCCAACTACCACAGAAAACACTGCTAGGACATGGAAGACACAACACATGTTTCTCTGAGAATGAAGATAGTGGGTTCCTTTCTTTCGGGGTCTTCATGCTAAGGAGCATCCCCATGAAGTAGGATGGCTGCATTCTCCTAATTCTAATAAATTCAGCATTTTCCAGCCAACAAGTTCCTGTGGAGATGGGCACAATAGTTGGCGTGGGGTGGGGAGAGGTGGGTTGCTGCTGCCATAGCAGGAGGGCTCTCTCAGGAATCCCCTTCTTGATTTCCTATAAACACTGATGCTGTCATACTAACTGACATGTCTTAATAGTTCTACGCATGGCCTTATTTCCTGCACTCTGTGCAATGCACTATATCCTCTAGTAACTGATGCTCATCTCCACTGTCTGGAACACCCTTCTCACCTCCATCAATCTTATAAACGTCATCTTGTGCACCAGCTCTTGCAGGAACTCCGGGGTTGAGCTAAGGGTCTCCCCACTGTGCATAGCTCTTAACCAAGTCATATTTTATGGAAAGGAGCTCTGCGTATGCCTATGCTCAACTAGTTTGTTCATTGAAAGTATGGACTGCGTCTTACTCAACGTGGCATACATAAGCCTTAAACAGTGCCTGCCCATTGTACATGACGGAACCAGCCCTGTGCACGATATTGCAGTTTATAAAGGTTGCTCATTATTATCCCTGTTGAATAATTGAACTGTGGTTCAGAGAAGAAAGTGACTTTCTTAAGATCATGCAGACACAGGGGCCCCACACAGAGGTTTGCTAACACTCTCCCCCACGCCCTGAGATCATGGGACTTGTCCTGGTGGAGGGGACAGAGCTGAAGCCCTGCCCTCCCCATGGATACGTGTCCTTTGTTTGCAGTGTCTGGCAAATGCCCCAGGATTCCCTGCTGCGTTACCCTGGGAGACTATTGCTCAACCCCAGCAGCTGTTGTGGAGGAAAAGAAAAAGCAGACATTCTGAATGTATCATACATACAATGCAATATTGAGCTGAAGATCGCTAATGAGCGAGAACTCTTTTGTTGCGCAGTCTGCTTCCAGTGAGGTCTAGGCCTTCCTTTCAGTGGGTGTAGCAGGAAGCGCTTGTGTAAAAAAAATAGAACATATATATTACTAATACTGTTGCTATATAAAACAGTATTTGGCCAAGATGGTTTAGATATGATTCATCCTCGTTCATCAAGTTGCTAAATATTATTCAGTCGGCGGAGTCACCATATGGTATAGCCGAGTTTCCTTGGAAGGCTGGGGAAAATACTGCGTTGGCTATAGGCTGTGGAGTTGTGCATGTCTCTGGGGGGTAGAGTCTGGATCAGGCTGCAGATGGCTAATGCCAGGAAGCCCTCCTACAAAGACGAAAATGCTCGCTGCAAGTGGAAAAGGCCCAGCCCCGCGCGGATCCCTCCACGAGGCCCGTTCCTCTCAGAAGCTGATGAAGAATGGGTAGAGCCACACAGCTAGACACAGATGCAATCTTGAAAGAAAAATGTGTGTGGGCAAGTACAGTACCAGCTGGGAAAGTCTAAATGACTGAAATCTATGACTCAGAAATCTTACAATGCCTTAAAATTAATGAAGCTCTGTGGGGTTGATTCAGTTCATTCATATCCCTGGCTCGCTGGCATAAAAACCTGCAGAAGGGGCCATTGTCCGGAGCTTGGAAGATCGGACCCTACGGAGGAAACTGGTCTCACGGGGAGCGCATCTCAGGAGCGTGGGCGACTGAAGCAGGTGAGCTGGTACTGGTTCTGCCCACAGAGGAAGTGGCCTCAGGCAGGAGAGTCCTCTCTGGACCTGGTTTCTGTCCCTGTAACATGAAAAGGGCAGATCAGATGACTTCTGAAGTTTCGTCACCTTTGATATTCTGATTAGCCAGGGTCCTAGTAAGAAAGAGAATTTGCTCCAGATGGTTCAAATAAAGCAAGTTTAATAAAGCGACTCCTGACACATGTGTGTGCCAGGTTAGGGAACGAGCAGGGGAGAGTCAGACAGTAAGAGCAGGAAGTCATTACCACTTCCACGGCCAAGAGGACAAACGGAAAGGAGCCCTTAAGAACTGAGAATCTGGCGGAGACCCACCCAGACCTCTGGAGGCCACCCCGTGGGTGACACAGGTCCGGGGAGGACGCAGCCACAAGGTGGGAGCAGAGAAGAAATAACCTAAACTGTATCTCATTCTTTCTCCCCTCCAGTTTCCCACTGCTGCCCCTCATTGGGAAACCCAACTGGACGCCATCAGCAAGGGAGCCCAGATGAGGCAGGGCTCAGGGATTGGCCTCATGTGGCACAGAGCAGTGCAAAGGAGGGTAGAGAATGCATCTGGCGTGGGCCAAAACAAAAGCACAAAACACCAGCACCATGACTTTATACATGTTACTATGCTGCCATGTTAGAGGAAAGGGCTGAACACATTTTTTTGTTCGTTTTTGTCTAGAGAATGACTGAAGAATGATTCCCAAATGACAGAGTTCCTGAGGGCAGGGATGAGGTTTTGCTTGTTTTTTTTTAACCCGTTAGGATCTACCACAACATCCGACGTATAGGAGACAATCAGGAACTATTTGTTGACTTAAAAGATGATCACAAATCATGATTTCTAAACACCTACAAGGGTACAGGGCATGATGTATGCTGGATGCTCTGTTAATATCTGTTGAATGAATAATGAATGTGTAGGTTCAAAACAAATTATGTAATCTTTTGGATGAAAGGTTCTGCAAACCTCAGGCAAACCCTTGGTATTTTTGTTCTCGTAGCTGCTTCAAATATGATTTATGGTTGTCATTGCACAATCTGTGTAGATTTCCTGGACTATGGAAATAGGTCCAATGTGAGGCCAAATGATGTAATGAATTAATATGCAAGAGAGGGCTTAAAAGAGACATCTGCCCATCGTCAGGGCTGAGGTTTACCAGCAAGAGTGCTTACAAAAGTAGAATGTGTGGCATATTCAAATACTCATGAAACCACCTGAAATGTAGATGTTCTAACAAAGGCATGCTCTTCAGTGTCAGACAGCCAAAGGTGGGTACCCAACCACATTATCTCTCAGCTCTCTGATGAGATAAGCACTTGACCCAGTGAGCCTCGATTCACTTTTATGCCTGCCTTGTCAGGTCAGAGTAGGGACTGAAGGAGATGATGTGTGTCAAGTTCCTATCAAGAGCCCACCATGTACTAGACATTCACTTCTTCTCAGCTCTGTCTTTCTAGTGGAGTCATTGATTTCTTTAGAGTTGATGTGACATGTAAGACCAAGGACGAGAAAAGATGTTTTCTGCACTAGTATATATACACTATTTAGAAGAAAGTCACTTCTATTATTATGGTGTAAAATAAGCATAGGAAATACAGAGAGTGCCAAAAAAAATGTATACACATTTTAAGACAGGCACTGTTGTTTGCATCGCCAGCAGCCATTCTCCCACCTTCCTTTTATGACAGTCAAATCCAGTGCCCTCCATAGAGGCCACAATGCCAGGCACTTCTTTCCCAGCCTTCCTTGTACCTCAGCAAGACCATGACAACATGATACAATCCTGATCAATGGGACTGAGGAAAATATACTTGCAAAAACTTCGGGAAAGGTTTCCCTTTCCCTCTGGTAAAAAAAGAAAAAAAAAAAAAGAGAACTTCATAGGGCAGAGCCCCATCTTGCTTTGAAATAATTGTGTGAGGATGTGATGCTTGAGGCTTTAACAGCATCTTGAGGCCACAAAAGGAAAGCCAAGATGTGATACTGTAATTTATCATAAGAAATATATATTTGGTCTTTCTCCACTGTTCCTGGAACACAGCTCCTAAAATTCTTGTAATTTCCTATATAAGAGCCATAGGGGCATCTTTTATTAGAATATTTTATTTTATCCTCAGCTCCTGAAATAGATCCAGAGCAATAAAAGTGAAATGGTATATTTTGTTATTCACAGCAAACCCCTTTCAATTACACCTGAGTTTATGTTAATGAGGTGACTTTTGGTAAATACCATCATGATGGGGGCTGGTTGCCAGAGGAACCAACTTTGATTACAGGGTTGGGACTTTCATCCCTCTCCCCAACATCCATTCAGGGGAGAAGGGCTGGAGATTGAGTTTAATCACTACAGGTCAATGGTTTAATCAACCATGCCTATGTAATGAAGCCTCCATAAAAACCCACAAGGATGGGGTTCAGAGAGGTTCCCAGCTGGTGAACCAGAAAACATCCATGTGTCTTGAGGGTGCTGCACCCTAAACTCTCCAAGGACAGAAGCTCCTGGGCTCAGGACCTCGCCCTGTGCGTCTTTTCATCTGGCTGCTCATTACTATCCTTTAATACCCTTCATAATAAACCATAATCTAGGAAGTAAACTGGTTTCCTGAGTTCTGTGGGTCACTCTAGCAAGGTAATGGAACTTTAGGAGGGGTCATGGGAAACTCCAATTTGTGGTCATTGGTCAGAAGCACAAGAAACAACCTGAACTTCGATTATTATATGAAGTGGGGGCAGTCTGCTGGGACGGAGCCCTTAACCTGTGGGGTCTGACTATCTCCAGGTGGGGAGTGTCAGAGTTAAATAGTGAGACACTCAGCTGATGTCACAGAATTGCTCCATATGTGGAAAAGCCAGAAATAAGTTAGTGTTGTAGTAGAGCAGTGTGAGAGTACAAGGAATACACACCAGGAATGTTGCTTTTTTCCTTTACACAAGAGAACTGGGGAGAAGCTGTCCAGAGGCCTGGTGGAACGAATCAGCTGTGAAATAACCAGCTTCCTATGTTGGGAATTCACATGCTTAGAGATACATTTGCAAACACTTATTACTTATGCTATGTTTTAGTCATGTATTCTGTTACATGCAGCCAAAAGCATTCTAACAGAAAACTTCTCTTCAGATTTGTTCTGGGAAAATAATTGACCTTCCCGTGTCTCTGTCTCTTTTTTCCAATGAGTAATGAAAGGTCTAGAGGTCAGAAATCACATTTAGACATTTTTGATTCCTCCATCCATTTACTTACTCATCCATTCAATCACTCATTATTTATTCCGTCAATTCAACATGTACTATTTAATATGTAAACATTCTTTCTTCCACTGGTTCTACTGGCCTTCAGAGCCCTGCTCCAGCATTATGACTTGAAAAAGTTTCCCTGGGTCCCCACAAGCAACTCAGTGTCCTTCCTCTCTGCATCTTACCAGTCAGTTTTTATATCATTTATGGCATCTGTCTTATTATTTTGAAATAATTGGTTTGTGTGTATATCTTTCCAACTAGAATACACGTTTCCTAAATGCAGGAACTAATCAGTAGTCCCTCCCTCCCTCTTTCCTCTTTCCTCCCTCCCTCCCTCCCTCCCGCCCTCCCGCCCTTCCTCCCTCCCTCCCTCCCTCCCTCCCTCCCTCCCTCCCTCCCTCCCTCCTTCCCTCCCTCCCTCCCTCCCTCGCTCCCTCCCTCCCTCCCTCCCACCCTTCCTCCCTCCCTCCCTCCCTTCCTCCCTTCCTCCCTCCCTCCCTCCCTCTCTTCCTCCCTCCCTTTTTTTCTTCTTCTCCTCTTTCATCTTTTCTTTTGTATGTTCAGGATTTAGTAAAGTTCTTGGACATCAATGACTATTCAAAACTCTTTTAGACCAAAATTGGACGGGGTGCTATGGGAAATACACAAGAATAACCAAGTTGGTAATTAAGGGCAGAGACTATGCTTTTCAACTTGCAATCCTGGTACATGACCCAGAAAAAGTACTTAGTGAATGTTTGCTGAATGAGAAAATTGGACTCAAGGAGAATCAATTTTGTCGAAATGACAAAACTAACATAAGAACCATTTTGGATATGAGTCAATGTTGCCTTGTGTAGCATTAGGTAATACTGCTATTTCATAAATATGTATTAAATAAATAATGTATACCTTTAATGCATCCAGAATTTAAAATTTAAAACTGTGTGTGTGTTATGAGGTATGAATCTATCCTGATAGCTAATATCTTTGTCTCATTTTGTGAATAGTTTGTTCTTTCCCTGAGGACTTAAATTATTAGCTTTATTATATACTGGGTACTCATATATAAAATGGATCATTTTCTGTTATCTTCATGTTATTACCTTGCATCTTGCAATAATGCCATACTGTTTTAAGTGTGTGTGTGTGTGTGTGTGTGTGTGTGTCACACATTTGTGCTTTTTATTCCCCTTGTTTTTTGTTTTTTAAAAAATAATTCTTAGACACTTAAGGATCCAGATAAACGCTGGTCTCAAATGTGGAGCTCCATAAACATTTCAAAATGATTTCTTAAAGTTGAGATCATATTATATTTAGAGATTATGAGATGCAGTATGGCACAGTGAATAAAAGCAGTTTTGGAATCAAATGCCCAGAGCTAAAAGAAAGCCTTTACAACATTCTAACCTGTGATCTTTGCCAAATCAATGAATCAGTTTCTTCATTTGCAAAATAACAATAATAATACAATCTGTACATTGGGCTGTTAACACCACAAAGTTAAAAAACAAATACATAAAATATTTAGCCCAGCCTCTGATGCATAGAATATATTAACAGGGGTTAATTAGATATTTAATTTCCCAACATTATTCTAGAACTTCCCATACCCCACCTCCAGCTGATGAGATGAGGGATGGCGCACTAACCCTAGGGAATCAATTCATAAGAAGAGTAGAGTTGTTTATATTTTCTGTGTTTTTATGAGATTCACCCCCCAACACCGCCCAAACCACTTAGATGATGATGGTAGACCTAAAATGATGCAGTTGTGTGTAGGGAGTCAGGGGCTGCCTGTCATGGTGGGTCCAGAGAAAATCAACTGAGCCAAACAGGAGGTGGAGAAAAGCAGAAATAAGACATTCAAGGTGATCACTGGCAAAGAGAAAGGACAGATTTACTTTCCAGCTCAGTATGAGGTTACTTGTCCTTGTAGGTTGGGAAGGTGATCCTTACAATAAATTTCTTTTCAATGGACCAAGTTTGCATGATTTCATGTTCCTAGCAGCTCCCTCAGACCTCAGGTAGAGAAGGGATCCAATTTTTTTATGCTGACTTTCCCATTAGATTGTTTTCCATCAGGATCAAAAGAAGCAATTAAAAACTTGAAACAGGAAAATGTGGCTCTTTTTTATTTTTCTATCCAAACTGAGGGACAATTATTACCTCGGTCTGTGGCTTTGTAAATCCTATGAAATGATTTATGCAGAAGTGTCACCTAAATTGAAAAGGGTCACAGTCATGTGCGAACAGTGACTACATCGCTCACACGTGACGAGGTCCTATCCAGAAGATCAGCTCCTGAGGGTTGTATGAACGGTGGAGTTTTGATGTTCAAATTGCCTTCATTTTAGCTGCAAAGCACTTGAGACTCTCTGTGACCTTTAGAACATATATGTTGTATAACTAGGACATGTATCCTGGGATCCGAAGACCAGCACATGACCACTCATGCATGGTTACATTATATTGGCCTCGGCATTCTAGTCTGAGCTATTTTTAAAACATATTAACCCTGGGTCGCTCAGGTTTAAACCTCCAATAAAGATAGAAATGACTAATGAAGTATGTAGTAGGGACGTACACCCTGGTACTGCACATGACTCACGGTTTATAGGAAACACTTTGTAACATGTTTATTTGCAGCTGGACTCAGGTTGACTTTGAGTCATGAGGAAACCCTGAAATCTCTTGGTCATTCTGCCAGCAGCTCATCATAACGTTCTCTATAACTCTTTGTGGCCATTTCACTGAGACGTTCTATAGCTGCGGGCTATAGCCAAGACACTGAAACATGTCACTGTTCCCTCTCCCCCCGACACTGGTGTAATACAGTAAGAACAGGCATGACACAGGGCTGTCACATGTAATATCATTTTAAAGCTTTCCAGTTAGCTAGAAGCTAGCACATACATAATAATGTGGCCTTAAATGAGGGTTTTTCAAAATATTTTCAGTTTGTGGTAACAAGAGAACATCTTATTTTTAACCAGGCCTTTGACATTTTGTTGCTACTTAATAGAGAGATTCTCCTTAGTAAACCTGAATAGTGATTTTTAAGGGCATTTAAAGAAAGTCAGTAGCATCTGACAAGAATATTGAAACCCTGCACTATCACAAATTGCCATTAAAAATATTCACCTAGGACTTTCTTGACCCAAATCCTGGACTTGAGAGTTGCAGATTAAGGGTAAATTGCACGGGGGAAAGGGGGTTGCAGAGAATGAGATACAAAGTCCCCAAAGAAGAAGAGAAATGAGAAGATGTCAGGAGCAGACAGCATTCCCTGGGTCATCCAGGGGCGTGTGTCATTGGGGGTTACTCGCCCATCTATGTATATGAAAACAAATGTCAGAACTTGTTCCCAGATTCTCAGAAACAAAATATAGGCTAAGCTGAATAAGTAACCTTAGTACATTTATACACTTTAAACAGTTTTTTAGCTATTTATGTCTCCAGAATTATGTCACAGTATTTCCTGAAAAACTTTTCAAGTCTCGCTATCTTTAATTTTAATACAATGTCCCCAATCTTCTTCAAAATTTCCCTTTCGAATTAATAAATTTGAAATGTGACACTTTCAACTGACTCATTTGTCTAGAGTGTATTTTTCACTGTGAAAACACTCACAGATGATGAAGAATTTGGTGGGACCAGAATAGTACTGTGTGGGGGGGACATTCTTAAACATTTCCTTCAGCCTGAAAATGTAAATGTTTCTTGTTAAATCCTGTCCCAGGACCTCCTATTGCCTCCAGTCAAAGTACCTTTCTTCCTCCAGTGTTTTACTAGACGAAACTCGCCACCTAAATTAGTTCTATTCCTAATTCGTATCAAACGTAGGAAGGAGTTTCAGAATTCTAATTCGTACATCATCTCCTCTTCCACTGCTCTTTAGTCCCTCCCTGGCTTTTATAAGGATAAAGCTTAATATCTTCTTTTTTGTTTGTTTGGGTTTTTTTTTGAGGGCAGTGTCACTGGCCCTCATATTATATCTTCTTGTTTGAAGGCTTTCTTTTAATAATTGCGAATTTTTAAGACCTTCAAAAGTTGCAGGGGTTATTAGTTGTTTATTTTGGGATGTATTCCATTTGTTCAATACTTTAATTAAAAACTTTAAAGATTTCTATCTAGTTTCAATAGACTATAACCAAAATTTAGAGGCCTGTTTACAAAAACGTTATTGACATTACAGGACATTTGGTTGGTTTATAGAGTAGTTTTGAAAAAAATCAAACATTTCTAAAATCTGAATAAAGAAAAGGAACAAAGAATATAGAACTATACACTGATTTAAAAAAATATATTCCCCGGTTCACTCCCACATGTGATGGCCAGTGACACTGCCCTCAAAAAAAAAAAAATATATATATATATATTCAACGGTAGCTCTGTTAACAATTTTGTATTTTAGTTATTTGAAATGCTTGTGTGTGTGTGTGTGTGTGTGTGTATCTATACATTTATCTATACATTTTGACAACTACAGTTTTTATTTTGATTGGTAGGGAAAGGCAGCCTGTCTGAATGGTATCGCTATGCTTGCCTCACAACCAATTCCAAGCCCAGTTCTGTTCCATAGGTTTCTAAATTTTATATTTACTTTATATTGTAAAAGCAAACAATTTGATCTTTAATAGTGAACTTTTAAATTGAATCTGTAGTAACTTTAAACAGATTTACTTTGATTTCATGAATTTAAAACAAAGTTTCTTCATTGAAATTATTCTAACACTTTCCTCTGTAGTGTTTTTTAATACAAAACCAAAATCATTTAACTTTTTGTAATTTCTACTAATAGAGCCAAAGCATTAACAATCATAATTTCGCATTTGGTACATGACAAGAAAACTCAGAATCAAAAATGAGCCAACTTAATTTGAACAGTGATTTGATCTGAATTCAAAGTCATGCTCCATGGAGTGATGAGAATAAATACACCTTCTCTCACTTCCTGTGTTAAATCATGGCTGTCAGACGCTGTCTTCTTAAAATAATTTTGAAATAGATACTGCTACTCCTTGAGTGCTGTTGGTCTTTTAGTTTTCATGTGGTTAGTGATATCACAACCGCCTCCACAGTGGAAGATAAATGTTGATAAGCATTTTGTGACTTGTCATAATTAACTTTCTTGAGAAACAGAGAATTATACTTTATATTTCATTAATTCTGAACTTTTTTTTGTTTTTCGATGCCAAGATCATAGCAAAAGACAAACATGTTATCGAATAGAATCATGAAAAATAGTTGTAGGTTTATATTAAATAATAAACGATGTCCTCCTCTCTTTAAACACGCTAAGGCAGAGTTCTCAGCTATCTTCTGCACACGTCATATAAACCTCACCTGTCTCGTACTGGTGGCCTCGGACTGGTGGCCTAAGAGCTTTGTGAAGCTTGCAAGCTGTGTGGCGGTCCTGGCACAGGTGGATGGCATCCCAGGTGATTGGCAGAAGCAGCTTCACATATTTTTGCCTGCTGCCACTCAAAAATGAGAGGAGTTAGCTGCCCCTAGTCGCTAGAGCCTGAGCACATTTTATTTGCAAGCCCCCTGTATGTTTTCACTGAAAGAGGGGTGTCAGTTACATTCTGTCTGGAAAGAGGCAAGAATAGAGATGTGCTGTTTTTGGACATCTTTCAGATTTAATCATATGTTAGCATGGGTGTCTCTTGAGTGCCTTCATCTCAATCCCAGTAGACAGATCATGGCCGCAGCCTCCAGTGGAATATAAAGGTCCACCACACATACCTTAGCTCATTTCAGTGCAACAAATAATTAGAAAGTTTTGTTTAAAAAACATAAGGAAAATCTAGGAACATGTAAAACAGACACAACACTGAAACAATAGGTATAAACTGAGTCTGTGCTGGGGAAACTGAGACTCCTGAGCATCCTACATAGGGAATGTCACAAAATTACTGTTTAATAAACCATTCCAACAGTAAGTGGCCTAACACAGCAAGGATTTATTCTCAGGGCTCCTGGGCCAGCTGAGGGTCTAAATGCTGCTAAGACACACACTTCTAAGAGTCAACTGGGGGGCCGGCCGAGTGGCGCGGTGGTTAAGCGCTGGCTTGGGACGCCAGTGGCCCCAGTTCGGTCCCACATATGAGGGCCAGTGACACTGCCCTCAAAGAAAAAAGAAAAAAAAAGTCAACTGTTATCAGCTTGCTGTGGCTGGACTCGAATCCATGTTTCTCTCGTCCTCACCCTGGAACAGCAGGCCTCACTGGGTAAGTTCTGCGCAAGGCAATGGTAGGAACAGAGGAAGGCAAGACCAATGCAGCAGCTGCTTCGCAAGCCTTGTGTCACATCAACTATTAGGTTTTCCGAAAAGTCATGATGTTTTTCGTTGCAAAAATGCGTCATGACTTTTCCAACAACCCAATAACATCTCCGGGCCACAGCCAGGCACATGGCCAATTCCAGAGTCAAGGGTGGGGAGAGAGAGAGTCTGCTCTTGGAAGTGGAGAAATGATGGTCTATTTTGAATTGGCATATTTTTGAACACAGATGTCCCACCTACGGAATCGTCAAAGAGCCCTAATTAAGAGCTTGCATCTTTCATTTTGTGGATATTTCTTATGCACCATCTTTTCATGGTAGCCTTTACAATAGATGTAAAAATATACTCCTCATTCAATCACCCCGGTTATATGAGGTGGATATATTATTATTTCTAATTTACAAATAAGAAAAATGAGGCTCTGCAGAGCTAACCTTTGGCCAATGGATGACAGAGACAAAACCGCTCAGGTCTGACTGACCTCGCGCCTCCCCTCCTCTTCCTTTTGCTAAAATGCCCTACTTAATTATTTGGCACAAAGGAAGCTCTTTCCTGACTGTTGCTAGAGGCCCTGCTAGCAACTTGGAATGCAGAGTCATTCTCATCAGAGCAGAATATAATTATTGGTATCATTTTGAGCTGCTGTAATTTTATTCTACTAAAAAATCACAGCATGAAGCTGAAATAGTAGGAAGACTTTGGGGCCAAAGAAACAAAATGTCTGGAAAAAAGCTGCCATATGTACAGGACTCAGGTGGCATCTGTGTGTGCTCATTAGGCCCTATCACTCTGTACCTATCCAATTTGTTCACCAGGTAACTCACACAACTCATGGGGCTGGAACTACGGTGCCCCGAAGGTCCTCTGTTTGCTTCCAGATCTGCCTGGCAAAGCGGGTTATTATTTCACTCCATGTCCTACAAGGAGGCAGCATTCTTCCTCTTGGCTAACTGAATAAACACCTTCCCAAGACATATTTTCCTTCTATTGAGAGGAGCATGTTTACTATAATGAACCTCAAAGCTCCCCACCCCATGCCTCTGAGATCAATGGTGTTGCTTGGAAGTGAGCTCAGAGCAATGAGTGGGCCCAAGGATGGGACCCTGGATGGGATTGGCAATGAAATGGATTGCTGATGGACAGAGGGGGTCCTGAAGGCAGAAAGGCAAGTCAGGACAATTTAGCATCTACAGGTTATAAATGACAGAACCGGGATCTCTCCAGGACTTAGAGTCTGCTCCAAACTTTTCTTTTTACGGTTGAGGAAATGAAAGACCGTGTGAATCGGCAATGATTCCAAGTATGATGACAGCGAAGCCAAGCCTCACCCCCACCTCTAGCCCTACATAATCATTAATTTTGTGTGTCTGCTTGATTAGGCTTCGGTGCCAAGGTGCCAGTTTGGTCAAACCCTAGTCTAGGAGCTGCTGGGCAGGTGTTTTGTAGATGTGAGTAACATGTACAATCACTTGATTGTAAGTAAAGGAGATGACCCTCCATAAAATGGGTGGACTTGATCCAATCATTTGAAGACCTTAAGAACAAAACCTGAAGTTTCCTAGAGAACAGGAAAATCTGCCTCAAGATTGCAGCATAAAAATCCTGCCTGAGTTTCCAACCTTCCAGCTAGAAAGAGGCAAGGCCTCTGAACCCAGAGCTCTGGACATACTCCGGCGTGGTGAGGGGGCCCGTCTGACAGAACCAATGGTTCCAGTTGACAGTGATGGAAAAAGCTGTTTCTTCTCCTTGCATTTGCACTCTTTACTCCTTAGTTAGGTTAAGTTAACATGGCAGACTATCTGAAGATAGGGCAAAAAAACAAAATACCAAATTCTAGGCTACCTGCACAGCATTTTAGTAGTTTGGTGACTATGTCTGAAATATACGTAGCTATTGCTGGGCAAACAGGAGCATCTTAGCCGCCTATGTTGATCTATTACCCTGGCACTGGTGGCATCCTACTGGGCCCAATCTGCTGTGTTGCTTTTCTCTATAATGGAATTGCTGATTCTTCAACACTGAGCCAAGGCCTATGTCTCAGCTTTATGTTTGTTTTTGTTTTTTTGGAAATAAATTTGTCCTGCGTCAATCACTATTGTATAGGATGGAGAGAGACTTTCAATCAGCAAGTTACTCAGAGTCTCCCTGTTGGTCTGAAGCTGAAGGAATTGGGACCACAACATGGATTTTGTAACCCGAATATCTCTATGGCCGTTACGTCACTTTCTACTGCTTCATACTGTGGGGGAAAGCAGGCCACGCCAGGAGTCCGGAAACTGTTAAAGTGTAGCTGGCATTTATTCAGCTTAGCCATATGCCATGCGAATACTGAAGGTTTATGGGTAAAGCCTCATTCTGTCATTGGACAGCCCTCTGAAATAAGGACGGCTACCCACCTTTCAGGGAGAGGAACCTGTCTGAGATCACACAGCAGGCAGCCATGATTAGTAGGACATGGTGGAACAGGTATTTCCATTCGGCGCTGTCTAGATCTAAAGTCCATTTCCTCAACCCCTGTTACTACGCTGTTCTTTTGGTACATGGTAGGTGTTCAATGAACAAATGGATTATTGAATAAAGGATGTTATCTTTGACAAACATTCATTCATGACTTTTGGGTGACCCCCAACCCCCCGTTTTCATAGTCCCACCTTTAAAAAGCACATTTAGGAGACTTCTAAATCATCTTCCGCCAGTCGCTACCTGTGAATATAGGATATATTTCAGTGTCTGATTATCTGATTCGTTTCAGGAGCCGGCAAACTCCCAAATCAATTCTCAGAGACCTTATGGAGAACATAGGACATGCTTCGGGTTATGGCTAGTCTTTGCTTTAGTGAGTGTAATTATTTCATGTATTCACTAATTTTCATCCCTCCTTCCTAAGGATTTGGGAGTTTAACAGTTAGAGAGAAACAAAAAAGTAACAGTAAGGCAAAGTCAAATGAAATGAGAGTGAGTCAGTAATCCAGGAACGTGAAAGCTTAACACCACTGCAAAGGGTGGCTTTTGTCCGGTTGTGAGCTTCTGAAGGGATCAGTTTCACTAACAGGCACCGGAGGGATTCGACAGCAGTGGCCTCATTTCATAGACGTGGTTGTAATTTGCAACGAAGCTGTGACTGGAGTGAGGCAGTTAGCCTGGGCTTGATGCCACCTGGTGGGTTGACAACAACCTCAGACCAGGCAAAGGACAAGTTGGGCTGGGATAAGCTAGATAAGATCCAGGGTTCCGTGGAGCATAGACAGCCTCTGAGGGCCTGTGGGGCCATGAGGCAGAGACCAAGGGCAGGTGTGCCCTTGGGTGTGCTGGAGGCGGGTGGAGGTGGGAGGCAGGGTTGGTGGGGGTAGAGGGTTGGGCTGTGGCTACGGAAGCTGAGACTATCAATCTGACATCAAGTTGTGAATCCATGGAAGCTGCCAAGAATTGGAGCCAAAGGAGATAAGGACAAAATGGGTTATGAGAGCTGGGAAAAATGAGGACAGAAGCAGGAATGAAGCAGGTAGATGGGAGATGGCCTGGAACAATTCATGTGTCAGAATGCAGGTGACAGCGGTGTCTCTTAATGCTGTCCCCACATGGGCTGGGGTATGCGAGGAGCTAGAGCAGGTGGGCAGCAGACAGGCCTGACAATGTGCCTGCTCTCTATCTCTATTGGTCCATTCGTCTCTCTGGGGCTCTGGGCAAGGAGGTCCTCCCCAGGAGCAGCCGTAAAACCAGCCTCCTCCTGTGGGAATCCCCTGCCCCTCACCACTTCTAAATGGCTTCGCCAGAAACCTTAGCAATGGGCTTTGCCCTCAAAGGGGAGACTGAAAACTCCATGAGAGCTCTAGGCCTGATAAACAGAAAGAAGAGAGCTCTTTGCTTTGAGGGTGTGACCTATTTGGGAGAGGGACCTGTCATCACATGGAAACAACACTACCTGCTGACCTTTTCTCATGGACACCAACATTCAGGGTTCTTAAACAGAGTATGAAGTGGCCAGGGGTCATGCTGTCAATCAAATTGCAGTGAGATGTGTGAGCTTGCCCTCTTTTGTTCAAGTTCACACTAACGCACTCCCCTAACTGCTGTGTTTCTACTGCAGGTCCTTGGAGAGCAGTAACTCATTTAAAATTGAGTCCGGGTTGGCAGGAGCCCGCAGTAGACTGGCCACTAGATCTGCATGATCTGTCTTCCCCTTTCACTCATACTGTTTGCCATTTGAAACACTTTGTAAACTGTAAAGCACTAGTCAATATCAATTAATGTGACTTATTCATTCAACAAATATTTGCTGGGCATCTAATATGTACCAGATGCTAAGTGCTGATGATGCAGAGATGAATAAGATAGAAGATGCAGTTCCTGTTCTCAGGACTACAGGGAGTTGGGGACAGAGAGATGTAAATACATAACCACAAACAAAGCCACTCACCCCAGAGCAAACCAGGAATTTTAACCGGAGTCCTGCCCCCGCCCCACCCACCTCTCCCGGAGGCCTAGCCCTGCAAAGGGGTCAGCAGAGGATGGAGAGTTTTAAGGGGAGGGTTCAGGGAAGGCGATTCCTGAACTAAGTGTTGAAAGGTGCTCCAAGTTGGTTTGTGCATCAGGAGACCTTCCAGGCAGAAGGAACAGCAGGAGCGAAAGCCCAGAAGCAGGACAAAGCCTACTGAGGGAAAGAGAGCTTCCAGGGTCCCAGCTTCTCAGCACAGCACAGAACAGGGAGAAAGGGAAGGATCCTTGTGCTTAGCAGTGAGGAAAGCAACAGGCCATGGCTGGTCAAGAGGGACTTTGGGCTTGTTGGACTAGGTGATGGAGAGACATGGTTTTTAACCAGAAGACGGTTTTGTTTGTCAGTTTTGTTTTGTTTTTTTGACTATTGGTTGCTTATTATTGTTGTTATTTTTATTTATTTATTTTTTTTCAGAAAGAACTCTCTTGTCACACTTTTGGATGAGTAAGAAAATAAACTATGGATATCTAAAAGCACTTCATGTGGCTTGATACTACCTGTGGTGTGGTGAGGCAGAACCCCATGGCACAGAGTCAGTGATCTCTGACCCAGGCAAGGACAGGGATCCCCAGAGCAGCTCAGAGCACAGGTGGCAGTGAGAGGAGACTGAAGGGGAGGAGTCAGGCAGTTTGTGTAATGGTTTAAGTTCACTAGGCTGATAAATGGGTATAACATGGTCAAGAGCATTGCAATTGGGTATTGGCCTGTTACCCAGGACTCAATTCACTAACCACCTCCACCCACTGGAGTACCCCCTGGATGGCATGCAGTGGACAGCGGGTGACACAGCCACAACCCTGCTCTAAGGGGAGTGTGGTTCAATGCAGTGGTCCTCACCCTGGCTGCACATGAGAATCATTACAAAATGCAATGTCTGGTCTCAGTTCCTAGACCAATGAAATCAGCATCTCTCGTGGAAAGGATGTGATTTCTAACTGAAGTGCAAGGTAAGACATGGTAATATGCCCAAAGTTATTAGGGAAAATGAGATGGCGTGATCTGAGCATGCAAAGGAAGGGGGCTTGGGAGGGTCTGCTGGAGAACGGAGTGGGCGAGGGGTACGGACAGAGACTGAAAACCAGCTCATTACTCATGGACTGACATGGATGCGCTCCACAAAGATACCGTGCCTGAAGCCTGCAACGGGGTCAGCCCTGCCTGCCTCTCTGCACTATCCATCACCTTAGGTATTCATCCAACGTCTCTGTTCTCACTGTCCTCAAAGGTAAACTACCATAAACCTGGGGTCTTACACGACAGAAATTTGATCTCTCACTGTTCTGGAGGCTGCAAGTCCAAAGTCCAGGTGACGCCAGGGCCCGAGGGAGTGTGCTCCAAGCATCTCCCCAGTTTCCGGTGGAGTGCTGACAGTCTTAGGCGTTCTTTGGTGTGTGGAAGCATCACTCCAATCTCTGCCTCATCTTTACAAGGCGTTTCCCTGGTATGTGTCTGTGTCCGGATTTCTCCTATTTATAATGACACAGTCCTATTGGATTAGGGCTTTCCTTAGTGACCTAATTTTAATGTGATTATCTCTGTAAAGGCCTTGTCCCCAAAGAAGGTCACATTCTTGGGTTAGGAATTCAAAATGAAGTTTGAGAGGCATGCAATTTGACTTATAAAATCTGGAAATAAAGATTTTATTATTATTATTATTATTATTATTATTTTCTACCCAGTTTTGAACATTAGGTGCCAGACTCTGTATAACACTATCTTATTGTCTTTGAAACACAGTGCGATCAATGGTATTGACCTTATTTTAGAAATAGAAAGAAGGAGCTGCAAAGAGGTGAAGTTGCTGCCTTGGGGTCATGAATAGGAAGTAAATGGCTGAGGCTTTTCTCACTGGGTCCTCTGACTATCCCGGATTACATTCCTGTAAAGGATGGGGCACGTCTGACTGAGCTCTCGCAGCCCTTTCAGGTTGCTAAGATCTGTACTTTTCCGCAGGGGAAGAGGGAAAGGCTTATTTAGCTTTGCCATTCTCAAGAAAACTGCAGCTTTGCTAGACTCAGGGGAAAGGTATGCACGTATTGAATTAGTAACAGGATCCCTGAGTACCAGCTGTCTTGCTTTATTCATAGCTTTTCAGAACTGGAGGTACAGTGCCGCACAGAGGAAGAAGGACAGGAGGGGAGGAGGTTGTGTAATTCTTGCAGGAGAAAGCCAAAAAGAAAAGGAAGCAAGCAAGCAGTGTGGACACACAGGCAATGCTACAGACATGAGACGAGCCTTCATCTGGGTCCGGCAGTGGCCATGAAGCACCAGGTGGAGGAACGGCAGCCTGTGGCAGTTTTGCCGCAGGCATGATCTAGACTTCATAAATTATCAGCCACTCTGCTCAGCTCAGTTCAAGAAACATGTACTGAAAAGCTGTCTAGGTTGCACCTCACGTCCGGAGGCAGTGCATGTCTGCAGGAGCTCAGAGTCTGCAGGGGCTGCAGACCCACTAAGAGATTGCCGTGGCCCTATGTGAAGAAGAGATAGGCACAGGAGCTGTGGGTTTTCCTAAGGGAGGCTCCAGAGCAAGGCTGGAATGGGGGAGGAGTCAAGGACGGCTTCCTGGAGGAGGTGATGGCTAAATCTTAAGAGATAAATACAGTGGAGTAGCAGGGTAAAGCGAGGAAGGCAGCAGCACAAACAAAGGCACACACATGTAGAAAGACATGCATGGTAACGGGCACGCACAGTGATCAGTACACATTGAGTATTTTAATGCAGGCTAAATGGGCCTCTCTCGTGAGGTGAATACTGCCCCAGCTTCTCTTCAGGGCTTACGGAAACACACCTTCCCAGCCTCTCCCGTGAGAGTCTCACAGGGAACGGACTAGAACGCGACCCCTCCAATTTTACAGCTCTTTTTGGGTAAACTAGGCTTAGAGTTGCCAAATACATACTCAGCTGAACATGAATCAGAAAATTCAAAGCACTCTAAGTAAGGATTAATTATTAAGAACACATCTATTAAAGTTTAGCACTTAGGAACTGTCGACAACTCGGTCCTGAATAGCGCAGGGAAGAGGTCCGGGATGAGTTCATGACATTCCTGGGCCGTAACATCTTGCAAAGTGTTAGCTGACCCAGGTAATAAAAAGAGGAGTTCACATAACCCCTGCTAACTATTAAAATTCTTCCATTACCTTCTCTTGAGAGCACCCAAAGATTAGCCAAACATTCGGGCAGAGATCCTGCTGCTGCAAAGTTTTATGTACCCTGCCTTCCTGCTGGCAAAATGGCGCTTCTGTTTGTAAAAGTACCAAGGGGCCGAAAGGCAGGAAAAAGATACTGTTGTCAGTATAAACACACCCTCCTCCACTGTGTTATGCTAATGGAGCTATCAGATAAAGCAACCCTATCACTGAGATACATTTTTTTCCTCCGAACAAAAGCCTGTTTTCTTTGTAATGTTAATCCTAATGTGGTTCTTAGAAGAAAATTAAATATTGATGAATCTCTTAGAAAATTTGTGGATGATAATGTGTCTTAATTCATTGGGAAAACTTTTAAAGAAACTGATGATTATTCTTTCAAAATTACCTTTCTGACTGTAAACACTTTGACTTCTATTCAAATGAAATTTTTACCTTATAAATCTGTGATGGCATTCAGCTGAAGGCAAGAAGTTGACAATTGGAACCTTGTATTGTTTTTAAGGTGGCACATTTGCAAGTGCATGGCTTTCTATTGTTTGGAAGTATGCTTGTAGGTCATTCAAGAAAAGCAGAAGTTACTTAAGTATTGAAAAACAGGAGGAATTTAATCCCTGGAGTCAGCTACAATGGTGATGGACGATCTGAGGGCCCAAAGAGAATAAATAACAAAGGCAACAAAGCAACCGGGAGATCAGCAACGGAAGCCAGGGCCACCCCAAAGGGATAGCAGAGCGAAGAGCCTGTGCTACCCAGACCGAGACCGGGTCACCAGCCAGGCTGCAACGGCGTTCCAAGGCTAGAGCAAAGGGAGAGAGGGAAAATTGACCCAGCTTTTCCTTTCCTGGAGCTTTTCTATCGTTCATCCAAGGCGCTCGTTGGCTCACGGGAGCCCCAAACCAGCCAAGAGGGGAGCCTGGGAACCACAGTGCCAGCCCCGTGCAGCGCAGGCTATGGCAGAGAAAAGGTCAGGAACAGGCTCAGGGGCAAACAGACCTGGACTCTGCCCAGCTTGTCAGCTTCTCACCAACTGTAGTTACTTGCAAGGCCATAGGAGCCCCTCTATGGTAAAGATTGGTGCAAAGAGAAAGGAAAGAGCAAAGCGACACGGATGGAGAAACACATGAGCTTGAAGTGGAGTAGGATCCTCCTTCCTGTCATTTCGTCTGCACCCTGGAAGTCTGCCGGATGTGTCTTCAGTTTTATTTTTTTATTTTCTTCTGGCTCTTCATATTTGGCTCCATGCCTTTTAACAGTCACCCCAGGCCGAATGGGTTCCTCCGTGAGCAGTGTACTTGTTGGGGGCATTTCAGGCAAGTTCTGTGATAGGAGAGCATGCTTTCGGCACAGAAGGCCATGCTCCCCTCCTGTCATTTGTGCATATGCGTCCCTCCCCTCATCTGTCACCTGTGGCTCCTGAGAGCAGGAACTCAGTCCTCCATGCCTCACAGCAGGCTGCACACAGTAGGTGCTCAATGCTTTACACTTAGGATTTGAAACCTGCCTCTTCCATGAACTACAGATGTGATGTGGCATGGGGGAAGGTCTTAATTTCTTTGAAATCAGTTTTCTCATCTGCAAAGTGGAACAGGGAGTTCTCACGATGGACTCTGCATAGTTTTTAAATGGTTAACTTACGCAGTCTATCAAGCATTTGCCTGGGCCATTATAGTTTGGACTGCTAATGATTTTCAACACACCATCCTTGCCTGGATCACTGCAGTAACCTCCCCACGGTCTCCCCGCTTCCCTCCCACTGTCTAGCCTCAGCAGAACAGCCAAGGGGATCCTTCTGGAACATAAGTGGGATCCCCGTGTCACACTTCAGGGTTGTCTTGCAACAGCACCCATTATCCTCAGAGCGAAAGCCTTTCCGTGGCCCACAGGCCATGTCAACTTGCTCCCATATGGCTCTCTTCCTGTGTCCTCTCCCTCTCCCGCTCATGCCCTGAGTTCCAGCCACTCCGGCCTCCTTGGTCAGGCTCACTCCTGCCTCAGAGCATTTGCACTGGCTGTTCCAGTACTCCCTTCCCTGCCCCCATTCCTAGGGCTAACCCCTCATCCTCTCCAAGCCTTTGCTTAGATGTCACCTGTTACCGAGTCTTCCTCCCGCTTGTCTGTGTCACATGGCACCGCACCCTTCTATCTGCCCAACATCCTGGCATTCCTGATCCTCCATCTGTCAAACGTCTTCTTTTTCCATAGCATTGAGCTTCTCCCATCCTCAGTAATTCCTTCATGCCTCCGTGCGCTTCCCCTGGCGTGAATTTCAGCTGGTGAGAGACCTGGGTCCTGGTTCTGCTCTTGCTAAGCAGGTGGGGACCCGCTCCAGGTTTCTGTGTCCTCATCACTCCCATGAAAGCATTCGTCTAGATGAACTCAGCTTGCCTTCAGAGTTTCAACTCGACTCTGTCAGCCTGTGCACACATTTGAGAAGACATCTGCCCTGCGGGTGGAGCACACCTGTATTTCCCCTCACATGTCTGTCCCCCATTGTCAGACTGAAGGCAACAGATTCATAACAGGAGAAACCAGACTCACACATGAGGGAAAGCAAAGTGAGAAGCTGCAAAGAGCCTCTCTCCAGGGAGGCCGCTCAGCAGGGGATCCGGCCTCACCCCCTCCTCGGCTCAGGTTCAGGTCTCCCTGCAGCACCTAAGGTGGCATTTTTACTAACCTTGTAGAGGGGATAACAGGATGCAGAGATGACCAGGGTCCAGGTTAAACTTGAGGCCTTCTACAGAACAGTATATTTATTTATTAGCAATAAATTAATCGGGAGATAGCTTATGAAGTGCCTTCCAAATCATTAGTTTTTGTTATTAATATCTTTTCTAATTTTTTTCCCTCCCTGAGCCCTCGCTCATACTGTTTGCTTAGCCCTGCAAGTCTTCGCCTCTCACAGTCCTTGTCACCCTTCTAGGGGCCCGTGGGGCAGACTGGAAGTGCGCCTAATAACAGTTAACGCCCCTACGTTTTCCACTTACGCTGGCACTTGGTGGGGGCACTGGAGTTGCTGAAGGAAGGCCAGTGGGGCTCTCTGCATATGCAGTGAAGTTAGCTCATAAGAGGGATTATTAATGTTTGCTAAATGAATGACCAAGTGAATACAGACCCATCGTTTAAATGACAATAAGAAAAGATCAAAGGAAGCAGCAGTGA
Organism: Aselliscus stoliczkanus; assembly: GCA_033961575.1. Taxonomy (NCBI): domain Eukaryota; kingdom Metazoa; phylum Chordata; class Mammalia; order Chiroptera; family Hipposideridae; genus Aselliscus; species Aselliscus stoliczkanus. The sequence goes on along the minus strand of CM066730.1, from coordinate 35,563,720 downwards.
AAAAAAGGAATAAAAACAGGGGATGGAAGGTGCCTTCTCAGGAAAGAAAGAAAAATATCTGCAGCTTTAGAAAAAGATCTGCATCTAAATCAGGGATATTTCCTGATTTAGAATCTCACTGCCTAAAACTGCTGTAACTAGAGGGAGAACGTGACAAGCTTTCTCCATCCACATCTTCACTACCTTGAAGCAATGTCAGGGGCGTATTGTGCATTTACTCCATGGGAAGATGAGCCCTCTGAGCCAGGCTGTCCCCACAGGCATTGGGGAGCTTCCTGGGGTTCATCAGGCAGAGCCCAGGAGGGCTTGCCTTTCACATAGTCTACAGAACTGGGCAAAAAAAAAAAAAAAAAAAAAAGTAGATGGGTGGATCTTTAGGACCCATTTGGACACAGCGCCTGGGAGAAGAGGCAGAATTCTATTTCCACTCTCCTGCTCTCCCACATCAGAGTAGCCCCGTGTGCTCTTAGGAAGTTAATGAACGGATGATTTATATTTTATAACATGAACTGTCAGAGTTTCCTTTATGTCATGACAATAGACTATACACAGCTACCTTTGTGGAACCTAAAAACATCCTTGCTTGGGGCCAGAGGTAATGTGCAATAAATAATTTAGCAACAAAGCTCTCTTCATTCTATTTACAGTAAGTTCGAATTCATCTCCAAGGCCAATGGCAGGCACCACTCAGTGGATGGCAAAGTCCAAATATATCTCCAGTGTGGCCCGATTTGCACTGAGAAGGCTCCAACAATTCCAAAGACACTTGAGAGTTTGGAATGTCTTCGATACTCAAAATCAACATTTTTTTTTTCTCCTGGCTGCTTCTATTCCAAAAGAACTCAGTGCCTGATAGGTACATATATTTGTTTGTATCTTTACATGCATTTCTTCTTCTTCTTTTTTTTTTTTTTAGTTGAGCCATCCTGCCACCTGTTGGCAGCTCAGCTCGGGCTGGGCATCGAACTGCTGTTGCTCAGAGCTCAGCTTGCACTCTTGAGCAAGCTCATTTTTTTTTTTTTTTTTGGAGGGCAGTGTCACTGGCCCTCATATGTGGGACCGGAACCAGGGCCGCTGGCTTCCCAGGCCAGTGCTTAACCACCGCGTCACTTGGCCGGACCTTGAACGAGCTCTTAACCAACTGACCCACTCGGCCTGCCCTTTAACATGCATTTCTCACTTCCTGACATGCCTTGCATAGATACCATATCACCGCAGTCCCTGGCTGTACGTTAATGTCGCCTGTCTAAAGAGCTTTCAGAGGCCACGTGTCCTCGCTGCCATAACGCCATTGGCCAGGAAGGTGCTCTCACATACCTGGAAACCAAGGCTCAGAGAGCGTAGGGCTTCCCCAAGGTGATCTCACTGGTGCTTCCTTTCATTCAAAATATTGTCATGAGCACCTTTAACCTGCAAGGTGGTCTGGTTACAATGGACACTGTGTTCCAGTATTGACAAGGACAGAGGTTGTCCCTGACCTCCTCAAACTTATGTTCTGGTGGAGAAGACAGACATGTACTAACTCCTTATGTGAGCGATGGTTTCAATACAACCTCGTGGGGATGTATGGGTGACAAGGGGCATGGACCATGGGCCCGTGCCATCCTGGAGGCCTGGGGGAGGCTTCTCTGAGGAAACAGTGTGTGAAGTTAGAACTAACTGGTTGAAAGAGGCAAGGGGAGAGCATTTCAAGTTGAGGCACTAGCAAATGGAAAGGCCTGGAGTCCAAATTTGTTGGACTGGAAAGAGGACATTGACCAAATAGCAGAGGTTTGTTCAGTCCAGGCCTTTGATGCTGACCACCGGGCTCTTTTGCTGTGACAGGGAAGAGATCCTGTAGCATTCGGCCTGGCTGTGGCCTGCGAGGACACCCCTGCCTCCCAGAAAAAGACTCAGCTTTAGTATGTAGGCTGCTTGGGGACATGAGGGACAATTAGGAACAGCTCATGGCAGCTACACCCAGGTTATATGAATTCATGGCACATGATAGCAGTGTTTATTTCCTGGAATGGGATGAATGTGATAATGTGATAACTGTAGTGATGTCATAACATAGACTGAGATGGGAGTACTAAGGTTATCATGTAACTCAGTGAGTAGCATTAGCCCACACTCTGACAGCACTTGCATGTGTGATTGCTTCTCAGCCTCTCATCAGCCATGTGTTGGGTACAATTGTCCTCTTCATTGTACAGTCCAGGTTATGGAAGTTGAGAAGATTAAGTTCCTTGCTTATATGATTCATTTGCGAAGGGCAGGACTCGAATGCAAGCCCTTTGCTCCGATTGCATTTCCTCTAATCTGGTGTTAAATCCTGGCTTCTCCACATTGCAGCCATGGGTGTCCTCCAATGGCTTCATATTGTGGCTTCTCTGAGCAAAAACCCTTACCTTTACACGTGTTAACTAATGCATTTGATTCATTTATGAAGCATTTTATGATTACCTGCTTTGTTCTAAGCCCTGTTCTGGGTGCTGTGGCTTCAGATGAATGATGTACCATTCTGGCAATTATTGTGTAATTCACAGTGAAACCAGGAGATGGAAAGTAAACCCATGATGACCATAATGTATGATAAAGGCTATAGCTCAGGGAATTATGGGAATAAAGAGAGATATTCCTAAATTCCAAAGGTAAGAGAGAGAGGGGGACAGGGCCACAGGCCTGGGGAAGAGTCATGGGAAAGCGACAATCAAATGAACCTTAATAAATGAAGGGGGCTTTATCAGGGGGACCAAGGAGGGGCATTCCAGGCAGAGAACCGTGCACACCAGTGACAAGCACAGTGGTGTCCTCTGGCGGTGGCTGGAGCAAAGGATGGGAGGAGGGGTGTAGCAGGGACAGGCTGGGCCTTGCATGCCATGATAAGGGGTATGACCTTTTCCCTGGTGTTGGCAGGTGTTACAGAAGGGTTTTTGAGCTACAGTACAGTGTGATCGTTTGTTAGAGTGACTTTGTCCATGGCTGCGAGCTGGGAAGGATTGGATTTATAACAGGACTGGACCATAGGACTAGGGGTGAGACCAGCTGACAATGTGAGGGATTATGAAGCCTGCCAGGCAGAGGGACTTGGAGCCTGCACTGGGTTCCATGTGTCGTAAGGAGGTCCATTCAGCGGGGTGATCACATGGCTCAGAGCCTGGAGGCAGGAGGCTTCTGACATGGGTGACCAGCAGGATGGTGATGTCGCGCTGACAGATGATGGGTTCAAATTTGGACATGCTAACTTTGAAATTCTCCGGGGACATCTGCCAGAAAGGTGAAGACAGCTGTGGATTTGAGTGTGGAGCTTGTTCCAATGAGCAGCATCTACTGGGTTTGTGCCCCACAGGAGCAGGTGACCTGGTGGGTCAGTGATGTACAAAGGCCCTGCGAGATGGCATGGAGAACAAGGTGGCTGGTCTGACATGTGCAGACACTAGGCTCTCAGGAACAATTTGTGGAGCAGTCAGTACATGCCAGGCACTGTTTTGTGAACTTGATATTAACTTTCACATTTTGATCGTCAACTGCTCCCCAAAAGGTGAGTACTCACATTATTGCCATTTTATAGATAAGGAAACTAAGGCCCAGAGAGGTCAATTAACTTGCCCAGAGTCAGTCAGCTAACAATGGAGACAGGACTTAAACCCAGATCAAGTAATGGGACCTGCATTCTTACTTGCCTCTGTTACCACTCAGAGTTTTGTTGTTGCTGTTTTTTGTTTGTTTGTTTGTTTGTTTTTGACAGCTTCACTTAAAAGAAGGAGGTAAAGTGGAAACTTCAATTAGGTGAAAATAATCTATCGTTAAGGAGATATTCACCATAGAAAGAGCTTGAAGCAAGTCAAGTCTTACAAAAAGTAGATTCATTAATAAGCTTATTGGTACAAGAAGTAGTGCTTTGGGCTTCCTTGAGGCAATCCCCAAATCACATTTATTAACCAACCAACACGTATGAGGATCAGCAGTCACTAAGGGGGTGCTGGGAAATGAGCAGTAAACAAGAGGGACTACTCAGGCTCCCAAAGAGCTCACCATCACGAGAAACAAAACCAAGGCAACCATATTGGCCCAAGATGCAGCCCTTTATGCCCCATGTTAGAAACTAAAACCTCAAAAGCAACTTGCCTGGACTGTGCTTGGTGACCGACCATCCAACACCTTTCTCTGACAGGTCTCATGTTAAGGATGATCTCAGTATCCCACAGGTCTCTGGCAGGAGTGCAGCGGGAACAGAGAGAACAAAGACCTGGAATGGAAAAGAGATGGCATTGAAGTTGGCAACTTGTACGGTCAGTAATAGTTATAGCTAGCACTCCTATGAATCTTCAAGGCCACAAACAAGGGTGCTATCCTAGAACAATGCAGTAAAATTCTCATCATTCCCATTTCACGGATGAGGACAGTGAGGCTCCCAGATGTGAAGTGATTTGCTGGTGAATAGCAAAGCTGCAACTCAAACGCAGGCAGGCACGCCACCTCCCAGCCTCTCGCCTCGGCTGGGTGCCTGGCTGCCGTTCTGTCTCACAATCTTGTTGAGATTGCCAAAGGTTTGAGAGAACCCTGTGGCCAAGGAGACTCGTGAGAGACTTCAGAGGTTTGCCGGGGGGTGTTATCTTCACATGTCACCTTCCATGGCATCAGCTCCAGCGGCCGTCATGAAACTGAAGGCTATTGGGGACAGCTGCCACTCCACTGTTTCAGGGAGTGAGGACTGGGGAATATCATCTCCCTGGGCTTCACAGTTTTTCATTTCTACTTCCTGGAGAATATATGTCACCTTATTGGGGGGCAGGTGTTCTCCCTATTCCAGGGAGCTCATGGCTGAATTCAGAAGCAGTGAAGGTCATGCAAAGTCAGATATGGGGCATCCCTCCACGTTGTCACAACCAGAGCCTGGCCTCTTTGAAGAAGCTACCACTAAACTGTGAAACTGGCTGGGGTCCCTCCAGCCAAGATCTGTCACATCATCTGCCCCCTGTGCTGGACCCATGGTCCCCCCTGGACCTGGCACATGTCCCCCTTGTAACCAGGGGAGCCGAGAGGACAGCTTCTCCCCTGTGTCACATGGCAGAGAGCCACCCCGCAGGCCCAGCTGCATGGATCAACCCAAAGGCACCGATGTCCTGCTTTCAGACTGACAGGAGATTCACTTTACCAAGAATTGTGTTCTTGAGGGCAAAGGGAAATAAGAGCTCTCATGTTTCCTATAAAAAGTGTGTTGTTGTTATTGCTGTCTTTTTCTCACTAGTGTCGAGTATATATATATGCTTGCTAAGACGTAAAAACTGGGAAAAGTTCAAAATCGTGTTGCCCTCCAACCCCTAGAGAGGTTGATCCCTAGAGACACAGCGAGAGGGCGGCAAGGGGTGCTGATTCATTCCGCAGGAGCTCGGTGATCAAGTCTGAAATTTATCATTCCATTCTTTCACTACATGTTACACCCCCAAATGTACACCAAGAAAAGTCCTCTTGGTGGGTATGTCCTCGACCACAGGGTCCTTCTCCCTTCTGTTTCCTGTGTGGCCACTGAGTCAGTCCAACAGCGGAGCAGTGCTCACACTCGGCAAGGGCGGTCTGCACACCCTCTGTGTCCCGGCAAAGGGGGAGTTGCTACGAGCCCCCATACACAGAATGACACCTGGTTCAATTGTGCAACACCTGCTCATAAAGTCATTAAACCAACTCCAAGGCCCTGGAGGTCAGGACTCACATTGGATTTGAATTTATACTCTTGGAATCTAAGGCAGGAAGTGGGTCCCAATTGACACTCAGTGACTATTCCTTGAGTAAATGACTATGCAGTGAATGAGAACTTAGCGTGCTAGTGACGTATTTAATACCTCTTTCTCCTAGTACATTAAGATGTTAAAGTATGTGGTCCAAGTAGAGTATAGGGCAGTCTCACATAAGATACACAGCAGTCCTCTGATGAGAATCTATGGAAAGATCCTCAGGAAACAGGATATTTGAGTTCATTTATGAGGGCTTTGACTTTAAGAAAGCCCACAGGGGAGGAGTTGATACAGGACCCACTATTGACTCACGGCCAAGGATAGAAGGGCTAAGGACCAGGACTCCATCCAGATCTTGCAGGAGTGGAGATGGCAAGACCAATGAGAGTATAGGACTCCTTTCCAGAGCAATCCTGATGCCCAAGGCGGGTGGTGTTTCATTCTATCCCACCTGGAATGCTAGCCCTTACATACGACTCAACCCCTACCTCCCCTTGCCTTGTTCAAGTTTAACAACACCCTCCAAGGCCCAACCCTTCCCAGGGGAGCTAGTACTCCTTTGACTTCACTGATGTCTTTGTTCGATTTGCCCATTTAATACGGACTGTCAGGGCCAGCCCAGGTCCCACCTCAGAAGCACCTGATCAGAAGAGCTGAGGATGGGGTAGGAGCAAGGGCGGGATGGGGATGTTTAGAGGCCTGTGCATTGTAAAGACCATCATGTCCCCATCCTAAAGTAAAACCAAAAAAAAAAACAAAACCCGAGCCATAAAATACAAATGAGTTCAGGGAAGTTGACTTTGGGAGTGCTTTATAAAAACCATCAAAAATCAAATTGTTTCCAGAAAAATTCCCTTTGGTGCTACTAGCGTGCTAGCGCCTGGCCTGCTTATTGGGGCATTTAATGCGGGTAAACAGCTTGGACTGCGGTTCCACTGAGTAAGATTTGACTATCAAGGGAGCCTTTTTCAGAGCAACTGGGGCTAATGCCCAAAAAGTAAAATAATTTACCATTCAACCCAGGACATTTTTGAGAGGAACAGGGCATCCTATTGGTAATTAAGCTGAGGAAACAGGCAGAAATGAGGATGTATGTATTAGTATGTCTACCAGAAAAGCCAGGTATTAGCTCTGAAGGTCATATGACTGGCTCATTGGAGTCAGATAAAGAAAATCGAGACACATTTTTATTTTATTTTATTTGGGCACCCTCATTCATTTGGTACATGCTTGATGTAGCTTTGTAAAAATTCAACAAATAAAATCCAGATTCCTTAGCCTAGCATTCAAGGTCTCCCACCCTCTGGCTGTAGCTTATCACTCCCCACTCTGCACAAGCAAAGCTAAACAACTCCCTCCAAACTCTCCTTTTCTCCGTTTTCAAATTCTGTCTATCGCTCAAGGTCCAGCTCAAGGTTAATACCCTTGCTGGTCTTCCCCCACTTCATGCCAGTGACACGCAAAAGTTCCTTTCTTATTCTACTCTAACTTAGGTTTAGCCTTTATTTGCCCTCTGACAATTTTTTGTACATAGCCACTCTATCTAATGTAGTTTGTAAATTAAAACTGTATCCTCATGTGGGGTTTGGAGTGAACTTTGGAGTGATGTAGCTTTATGCTTCTTCCGTTGTGCTGCACGTGACATATTCCACTGGGTCCTCAGGACCCGATCTTGGCATCTCCTCCCTGACTTCCAGCTGCTCTCTCCAACCCTGGCGGAACTCTTCCTGTCTCCCTTAAAAGACCTTGCACTTCCTGCTAAATGGCATCTAATTCATGATCTGTCTCTCCCATTGCCCCGAAACTCCTCAAAGTGGGCAGACTAGGTCTGATTAAGCTCAGCACTTCCCTCCATGTGCTTAGGAAAGGGCCGGCAACCCAGTAAATATGCTAATGAATTAACTTCATGATATTACTTACATTTCAATTTACCTATAGTAAATGATGCTGGGGGAGCCACATTCCCAATATCCTCTCCTTTCAGAAAACAAACCGTAAATTTTTGCGTGTGAACGTTGGGGGTTGGGGGTGGGGTTGGAAGGACAATAGCTCCTTTGCTAAATTTAGAAATAAGTTCATAGACATGCTGTAGACGATTCTTTAAAAAAATATTGAGGGGCCAGCCAAGTGGCGCATTGGTTAAGAGCTGGCTTGGGATGCCAGCGGCCCTGGTTCGGATCCCACATATGAGGGCCAGTGACACTGCCCTCTACAGCTAACAACAGCTCCACCTGGAGCTGGGCTGCGAGCCCCGGCAACGGTGTGGACTGCAGCCCCTGCTGCTGTGGGCTTCCATAGGCTACAGTGAGTGGCCTGCAGCCAGCGGGAGCTGCCAATAGCCGCGGTGAGTGACATCCAGAGGCCGGCGACCCATCTGCCTCATCCGGGAAGAGCGCAATGATGATACCAACATGGACCAGTGAAGCGACGTCCTCCGCAACTAGACTGAAGAACAAAAGGACAGCAACTTGTCTGTTCCCCTGCCCCGGTTCCCCAACACTGTTCTCCTCCCCCAATTCCCCAATAAAATCTTTAAAAAAAAAAAAAAAAAATATATATATATATATAGTTCTCCACTTTTAAATTGAATAATGTATAGTTACTGACAAAGAGAGGTGAGAAATGTCAATTAAATCTGAATCTAGGTATTCAATCAGATGGCTGTTATGTAAGCTTAATTATTTAACTTTTTAAAGTTATGTCATGCTGACTCATGTGCTCCATCAGCTGTCTTTCAGGTGGCAAGCTCTTCTGCTTGTCAAACTTTTCGACGCCTGCAGATATTTCTATTTCATATGCCTTTTCTTGTCAGACGCTTTGCAGTTTCCCCTGTCTTCCAATTAAACATGAATACTGATTCTTGGATAATTCATTCAAACGCACAGGAACTCAGTAGTCTAGGAAGGAATTTTAATGGTAAGACAATGCAACCCTTATTTTCTTCCGTTCATCTCTCAACATTGGGACTCGCTGGTTTTCTGTAAAACTAGATGATACTACGCTCCATCCTGGAAAGTTGGTGCCAGTCCACATGTGTTAGAAAGAAGAGAGAAACGAAGATCCCTGGCAAGTAAAAGTTCAGAGAAATGTAAATCCTGAAGCAGATATGGAGATTCCTTTGTGCAGCCTCTTCTTTTAAAGGGCGGGGCTGAGGCTTGTAGAAGGAAAGGCGGCAGGCCACGCTCCTGTAGGAGTCCTAATTCTCCACCTGGTGACTTGGCTCAACCACCTGCTGCTTTGGGGTCTACAGACATGGGCACGGCTGCTGTGCATTCCGCACAGACAAATTCAGGTGTGATGAGGCACTAATACTGACCATCTTGCTTTGGTGTCTTCTCTAAATTCTTCCTTTCATTGTGTCCAGGGTCCCCTCTCTGCACTAGTGTTCTGTGGACCAGACACAGCACAGGTTTTAAATCAGAGCTCAGAAGAAAACAGGGCAATTGAAATCAAACGAGATAATAACAGTGTTGAAACCTTGCTTTATCTCTAGCCCTCATGCAGATGACAGCTTAAAATTTTTCATAAAGATGTTTCACTCTCAAGCAGCTAACTGGCAAGGCTTATTTTTGAAAGAAGATGCTTTCGCGTAAGTAGCTCAAAACAGAGCTGGCCTGAGAGATATGAACAGCGGCACTCATCCATCTGGTACTGGCTACTGGCTGAGGTTTCTGGAGTAGGAATTATGCAGAGGAATTCAAGTGGTAACGGACATGACTTTGGCTGTGAATTGAGAAATCTACTGGGGGAAGGGGCATTTCTGAGTAAGATAGACAAAGTAGCTTAAATAAAACCCAACATACAGTTACCACTTTTTTTTTTTCAGTAATTCACTCTTTTATAAAGACAGATCCTGATCTAATGTATTTTAAGGTAGTTAAATGAATAAAAGATGCCTTCTGTTAAACGCCATCACCTTGCCTTGGGATGACATTTTGGATACGCACTGGGAGGTGGGGGGAATTTTTCTGGGGAGGTCTGCTGGCATGTGCTGTGTTTTCCTGAGAATGCGCTGGACATTCCCAGGCCATGTGAAAGGTGGGCTAAGGGGACCCATTCTTAATTAAACCACATGAGGGAAGAGGTTCCGAGAACTTTGTTCCCTGAAGTAGGAAGGTGCAAATGACAGAGGTCCACCTCCATTGAAAGGGAGAATCAGCTCGGGAGTGTCAGATGGTGGAGACCAAGGAGTATGGGCTTTGGGAGACAATGAGGGAACACTGGGGCTGTCCTCCAGGGGTGAGTGAGGAAGCTACCTGCTACATGGCCTGTGCTGCGGAGAAGGAAGACGGGGTGGACATGAGCAGGTCTAGAGGCTGGGTCATGGCCCTGGGGTTGTGCAGAGTCCAGGGAAGACATGAAAGGGGCCAGATGCAATGCAGGGGCAGGGGGTCCCAGGTTCAGAAGAATGAGGTCTGGTTTTGTTTGTTTGTTCTGTTTTAAGTTTTTGTAGATTAGCAAAGGAAAGAGTTGGTCAGCTCAGTGTTGAAAAGACTGTCTGGAGTTTCTTACAAATGTGGGAGGAGGGATGCAAGAGGACTCAATTAAGAGGAAGAGGCTGGCAGAATTAGAAAGAAAGATGGGTGATCAGTGACTGAGTAAGATCGCAGCTAAGAGGCCAGGTTAATCTCAGATGAAAAAAGTGTCATCCCTTCCTCTGAGATGTGGAGGAAAGGAAATGCAGGGCAAGTCTGAAGCTTGGTGACGCAGGTGATGAGTGCCGGAGGACAATGTTCTGCCTGTTCTGTCCTCTGTTGGAGGACATGTTCCTCCAACAGCAGAGACTGGCTTCTTCAAAGTTCTCCAGAATATTCCAGTCTGAGATGCTCCATTCAGAGAAAGAAAACAATCATGAGAGAAATGACTCCCAGTGGCCTAGGATAATTATATATATATATATATATATATATATATATATATATATATATATATATTTTTTATATATATAAATATATATTTTACATTATATACATTATACATTATATATATACATTATACATTATATACATTATACATTATATATATATTTTACAGCTCGTGACATTAAGAAAATCAATGCCATTTCTCATGTTTACATAGCATTTGCTTAGCTGAAGAATTCTCCAGGGAGTGCATTTCTTCACGATGGAGTTGACAGGAGACATCATTAACCCAGAAAAGCCTTTCTCTTCACCTGTCTGATCTCCTCCAGTTCATAAACGTATACAATACTAACACGGAAACTCAAGTTTCACCGCCCGCTTTCTTGAAAGACAAAGGAAATGTAGACCAAGATAGAAGAAGGGCTACAAAATAAATCAATGAGGCTAGAATCATCATTTCCTGGTTGCTGTTCTAATTGTCTTCTACGATCCTTTAAATCAGTAAAATGGTTTGCAAATGACTCCAGTTTAATACAGCCACCCCTAGATTATGGCTGCTGACTCTCCTCAGTGAGAAAATCCAGGGGTTCCTGAGGTCTGGACAAGAAAGATGTTAGAACTAATGGGATAAGAGTGAGCAGGGGTCAAGGTCCAAGGAAGAGACATGGGGGGCAGCATTGTTAAATCAGGCAAGCCCGCTGAGGAAAATGAGGTGAGTGACACAGGAGATGGCAGGGAGTGGAGGAGGGAACCAGGTGCAGAGATTTTCCATGGATTGTGTGTACCAGGATCCTCTTTACAAGTTTCTAAAATCAATATGACAGAATGTGCAGAAATGAATCAACATCTTATGTACCCACAGTTTGCCAAGCTGGTTATTGGTGGAAGGAAACAGAGAGCCTAATTCTATCGAGCGTTAAATATTTGATCGCCTAGTCCTGATGCCCTGTTATTTGCTGTAGTGGGGGAAGAGCTGAATCAGCCTTGAACACTCTGAGCAAATGGGACTGAACTCTGTCACAAATTCACCGGCTGACCTTAGGCATTTCCTTTCTTCTCTCTTGGAAGAGGAAATGAAGATTTAAACTGGTCCCTTGGGACCTAGTCATCTCTGGAATGCTCTCTTTCTTTCTGGACAAGGTGGTCAGGCTAAGCAGAGCTGGTGAATTCCACAGACTTCATTTCCTCTTTTGCCCCAAATGTCTGCCTCTTTGGGGATGAGTTCCAGGTGCCACTGAAGGGCTTTGTTTTTTCCCCACTTTGATATTCCCCTGGGAGATGCAGGGAGCCAGCCGCCCTTCTTCCCGAGCTGCTCCAGGGATGCAGGTTATTTCCCATGCTCTTAAAACCCTCCGTGCCAGCCTCCGGAGCCAGGACGAGAAGCACGTGTCCCGGTGTCACATGGAAGGTGTGGCTTGTGCCTGCTCTTTGCCTCTGTCTGATTTGCACAGGATGCCCTTGTCTGGACATCACGCTATAAGGAGCGACCTCTGAGGTCTCATGGTGAAGGGGACAATTACATAACTGGAGCCATTACGCTGAAGGGAAAGAAAACATAAGGAGATGGGCCTGCAGCCCGGAACAGGGAGAAAGCATGGGCACAGCAGAGAGATTACACACATTACACTGTGGACCCAGCATCCACAGCATAACACAAATATATTTTTAGGAAACTTTCCAGCTTATCCAAACATGTTCTTCTGTCGTACCCCATTGCCTTATTGCAAGAATACAAACAGTGATTTTGAGCTTACGCCACGCATCTTTAATTTATAATACAAAGTTTTATAACTTTAAGTTGTCCAAACCATTATGCAAGATGCATTTAAAATAACTGGAAAAAAAAAGGGCTTTTTAAAAAAGAGATTTGGTTCTATATTGTAGTCACAATGAGGAATCTAGAAATGAATTTTGTTCTGACACTATTAACTGGGCAATTCTGGCCAAGTTGCTTTCCCTCTCTGAATTTCAACACCCAAATTCATAAATTAATTTTATCTTCCAGCTTCATTAAACCTCTATGGAGTGTCACCATTGTCCCAGGTGTTAAGAAAGAAAATAAAGCCACTGCCTTCAAAGACAAATGGTGATCTTTAATTGTTAAATGAGAAGCATTGGTTGCAAGCTTGTGAGCCATTTCTCCAATTCATGGTGTCAAAAAATGGATGATGTTCTAATGTTTTAGGTCCATGGGTCATCAGCAGGCACTGCGTACTGTGGAAAGCACGGAAGCTTTTCTCTAGGAGTGCCTGGGCACTCAGTCCTAGACCTAACCTCCATGAGCAATGCGACCTTGGACAAGGCTCATGGTCTCTGACCTGCTTTCGCCCCAGTCAATTATTGATGACACCTACCTACCTCACAGGATGGACACTGATGACAATGTGCGGGTGAAAGCACTTTGTAAGCTACAAAGTGACATCAAATACCAAAGGTTATTTATACAAGAAAAGCCTGCTGATAATAGAAGACAAGTTGATATCTGGTAAACAAATCTTTCCCTGATTGCTAAAGTTCAAGATAGACCTAGATTTTGTGTCTAGTTCAATCTTTTGTTGAGTGGTATTTTTAAAGTTTTAATTAGACTTCATATTAGCCAATGAATTTTGGCAAGGTAGCCATAGAAACAAGCTATGGTGAAAATCTTAGGCTCCAGATATATCCAAGAAATGTTCTTAAAGATAGTACTTGGTGGGCTGGCCAACTGGTGCATCGGTTAAGAGCTGGTTTTGGGATGCCAGCGGCCCCGGTTCAGATCCCACATATGAGGGCCAGTGACACTGCCCTCTACAGCTAACAACATCTCCACCTGGAGCTGGGCTGCGCGAGCCCCGGCGATGGTGTGGGCTGCAGCCCCTGCTGCAGTGGGCTGCCATAGGCTACAGTGAGTGGCCGGCAGCCAGCGTTAGTGGCTGGCAGCCAGCGTGAGCTGCCAATAGCCACGGTGAGCAACCATCCAGAGGCCGGCGACTGATCTGCCTCATCTGGGAAGAGCGCAATGACGATACCAACATGGGCCAGTGAAGCAACGTCCTCTGCAACTAGACTGAAGAACAAAAGGACAGCAACTTGTCTGTTCCCATTCCCCAATGCTGTTCCCCTCCTCCAATTCCCCAATAAAAAAAATCTTAAAAAAAAAAAAAAAGATAGTACTTGGCACTCTAGAAATGTATTTCAGGCCTGACATTCTCTGATGAAGAAAATGGAATCCAGGAAAAGTTAATGATTCTTTCCTGATCATATAGGAATTTGACTCATATAGGTTATGAGCAACTGGGAATTTCCAGGTTTTCTAGTTCCCACTTTAGTGTTTGTTTGATAATTCCATGTTCCCTTATTGCATAGCTTTGACTTTTACTTGGTACTTTGGACTACAATTAGAGATGCATTATCCAAATGTTTTACTCTTCCAAATAACTATCCGTGTATATATCTTACTCATCAGTGTTAACAATATGGAAATCCAAGTTAGGATGTCACTGGGTGTTTCTGAATTTATTCAAGAGATTTGATTACATGGGTTGGGAGTTGGTAAGATATTCATGACCTTCTAATACTTTTGAGTTATAATAATTCATTCCAAGTCCAAGAGACTTTATGGATAACTTAACGATGACCATTCAGGAACAACAAACAAGGAATCATGTATTTTTATGTGAAGGAGGCAGGAATTTGCATCTTGGCTCCACCATTTACTAGTTGACTGAACTTAGGTAAACTCTACTCTTTACAAACTTCTCTGAAATTTCTTGCTCAAATATGTGCACAGAGCAAAAATGGTATATTATTTTCCTTAGCCTGCTATAAGAAATTATCACCAATTACATAGCTTAACACAACACAGACCTGGGAACAAGGAGATCCAAGATGGCAGAGTAGATAAACTCTGTGCCTGCTTCCTTCCATGAACATATTACAATTACAACTAAAGTACAGAACAATCAACCTGGATAACCATCTGAAGTCTGGCTGAGCAGAAGTTTTAAAACTAAGGATATAAAGAAAAAGCCATGCCCAGACTGGTCGAAGGGGCAAGGACGTGAAATGGGCCCCAATCCTCCATGTAGCAGTTGAGAACCGGAAGAGATATCTCGGCTGTGGAGGTTCCCCTCAGGGAAGCAGGGGACCCCCAGCCCCACACCAGACTCCCGAACCCAGAATCCTGGTGCCAGGAAAAGGAACTGCCACAACATCTGGCTGTGAAAAACAGTAGGGATTCCAAACATCTGAGTGAAATAGAAAGCTGCAGGAAACCCAGATGTCCCCTTAAGCAGCCCACACACAGACCCACTCACTCGCAGGCACTCACCTTGGTCTCCAGCGGAGGGACGGTAACAGGGGAGGGTGGCATAGGAAACATATGGGAGATACACTGAGGTGCATGTCTCTGGCGCAAGAGCTGGAGGACAGTCACCATTTTCCCTGTGAGGGAGCCTCCTTCTGTGTAGTCAGCAGGTGGGAGCCATCTTTACTGTTTTGAGCCCTCCACCACAGGCTAAATCTGACTCTGATTGGTTCGGTGAGCTTCATTGCTCCACCCTGCTGACTCCACTGAGATCCAACCCCACTCAACTCCCTTAATGCCAGAGGCACTTTGTGAGCAGCCAGCCTTGTCTATATTGCATTCTTTCTTAGAAAACTATCTGAGTCCACAGGCCCCAGGCAGGTGGTGACTGGCCTCGCTGTGCTCTGAGACTTTTGCTGAATAGATCCAGGCTCAGCACTGGCACCGAACCAGGTTCTACATTAACATGGTGACCACAACTCTTCCCACTCTAGTGACTCCTGAAGACCCTGTCTCACCCAACTTGCTTACCGCATGAGGTTTTACCAATGGCTAAACCTAAAGGAAATTGGGAGGTTACAGCAGGCCTCAGGGTGTCTGGCTTTTTGCAGAGTTACCCCAAGCACAGAACTGATGGCAGACATTCTGTTTGCAGTGTGACTTCTCCCATGTGCCTCCAGGTTTAGCACAAGCATTGAATAACCATGGATTGTTTTGTAGCTCCTATCAGGTAGTCACCGGTTGGTCACAGGTGGTGGGTAACCTGAACCTGTACCAGAGCCCCTCCCAAGAGACCCCAGAACGAACATACTTGGAAGTTGGCTTTAGACCACAGCAGAGCACCACCCAATTAGCTTCACAAGCTGCAAACCCAAAGGGGGGACTCAAAAGGCTCCAAAGCCTATTGGGGCAAATCCCACTCAGTGGGATAAGCCACACACACAGCAGCCTGTAGCTGTGGACATTACCAAACCCCAAAGCCAATCAGCCTGAGAGTCCATTGCCAATAGCAATCAAGGCTCACTTATAACAGGAGGGCACACACAACCCACACAAGGAACATTCCTGGAACACCCAGAGCAGGTGACCAGGGAGACTGTGCCAAGGTCCCACAGGGCACCAACTACATAAGTCCACCCATCCAGTAGGGGGAGACATAGCAGATCTACCTAACACATAAAAACAAATACAGAGAGGCAACCAAAATGAGGAAACAAATCCATCCCAAATAAAAGAACAGGGAAAAACTCCAGAAAAAGAATTAAACAGACAAAAATAATTAAATGGAGACAAACAACCTACCAGTAACAGAGTTCAAAATAATGGTTATAAGGAGCTCAAGAAACTTAGTGAGAACTTCAACAAAGATATAGCAAGCATAAAAAAGAACATAGAACCCATAAAAAGAACCAGTCAGAAGTAAAAAATACAATAACTGAAATGAAGACTGCACTAGAAGGAATCACCAGCAGACTAGATGAAGCAGAGGATCAAATCAGTGATTTGGAAGACAAGGTAGCAGAAAACACCCAATCAAAACAGCAAAAGGAAAAAAAAATGAATCCAAAAAATGAGGATAGTCTAAGGGACCTCTGGGACAACATCAAGCATAACAACAGCCACATCATAGGGGCACCAGAAGGAGAAGAGAGACAGCAAGGGATTGAGAACCTTTTTGAAGAAATAATGACTGAAAACGTTCCTAAACTGGTGAAGGAAATTGACATACAAGCCCACAACAAGTAAAGAGTCCCAAACTAGATGAACCCAAAGAGGCCCACACCAGACACATCATAATTAAAATGGCAAAGGTGACAGACAAAGAGAGAATCCTAAAAGCAGCAAAGGGAAGGGTGAATGGTAACTTACAAGGGAGCTCCCATAAGACTGTCAGCTGATTTTTCAACAGAAACTGCAGGTCAGAAGGGATTGCCACAAGATATTCCATGTGATGAAAATAAAGGACCAACAATCAAGGGAACTCTATTGAGCATGGCTATCATTTAAAATTAAAATTAAAGGACATATAAAGAGCTGCCTAGACAAGAAAGAGCTAAAGGAGTTCATCACCACCAAACTAGTATTACAAGGAATCTTAGAGAGACTTCTTTAAGACAGAGAAAAAAAAATTATGAATAATAAAATGGCAATAGCTACATATCTATCAATAATTACTTTCGATGTAAATGGCTTAAGTTCTCCACTCAAACGACATAGAAGGGCTGAATAGATAAGAAAACAAGACCCTTACATATGCTGCCCACAAGAGGCTCACTTCAGACTGAAAGACACTCACAGACAGAAAATAAAGGGATGGAAAAAGATATTTCATAAAAGTGGAAACTGGAAAACAATAACAACGATGGTGATGATGACAAATCTGGGGTAGCAATACTTCTACCAGACAAAATAGACTTTAAAACAAAGGCTATAATGTGAGACAAAGAAGGACCTAGTAATCCCATGTCAGGATATTTATCTGAAGAAATCCAAAACGCTACTTCAAGGGGACATATATATCCATATGCTCATTCCAGCATTCCTTACAATGGCCATGGTGTGGAGGCAGCCTGAGTGTTTGTTGATGGATGAATGAATAAAGAGGAGGTGGTACATATATACAATGGGATATTGCTTGGCCATGGAAGGGAATGGGCTCTTGCCATCTGCGGTGGCATGGATGGACCTGGAGGGTGTTGTACTGAGTGGAGTATGTCAGACAGAGAAAGACAGATGTAATGAGATTTTCCTTATATGTAGAATCTAAAGAATAAAATAAACAAACATATAAAACAGAAACAAAGAATATATTGATGATTGCCAGATGGGAGGGGGATGGAGGTGGATTAAAAAAAGTGAAGGGACTAAGAAATACAATTTGGTTGTTACACAGTAGTCATGGGGATGTAGGGTATAGCATAAGGAATATGGTTAATAATATTGTAATAATTATGTCTGCTGTCAGATGGGTACTAGATTTATTGGGGTGATAGATGGGAGGGGGGCTGTGGTGCAAGGTGAAAAAGGTGAAGGTGTTAAGAAGTGCAAATTTGTAGTAACAAAAGTCATTTGGATATAAAGTATAGGGAATATGGTCAATGATATGGTAATAACTATGTATAGTGCCCGGTGGGTACTAGGCTAGTCAGGGGATTACTTCTTAAATTATACTAATGTCTAACCACTGTGATGTACACCTAAAATTAACATAAAATAATATTAAATGTCAATTGTAATTGATAAATTTTAAAAGGTAGAAAAAGGTGAAGGGGAATAAGAGGTCCAAATTTCCAGGTATAAAACAAACAAGTCATAGGGATGTGATGTATAGCATAGGAGATATAGTCAATAATATTGTGATAGTGTGGTATAGTGTCAGGTGGTTGCTGGGCTTATGATGGTGATCGCTTCTTTAGGTATATAAGTGTTGAATAACTATGGTATATTCCTGAAACTAATATAATATTGTATGTTACCTATATTTTAATAAAAATCTTATAAAAAATCAGAACAAATATTAAGGCACAAAATACATCATTTAAAACACACACACACACACACACACACACACACACAAACACACACTCTTTGTATGGAGACTAGAAGGCTGAAACTCACTGGGGATGTTCTCCCTCCGGGAGCTCTAGGGGAGAATCTACCACTTGCATCTTCCAATTTCTGGTGGCTTCCCCTGCATTCTGGGGCTGTGGTCACATCACTCCAACCACTGCCTTCATCTTCACATCACCTTTTTCTTTGTCTATGCGTCTGTTGTAAGGATATTTTTATTCGCTTTAGGACCCATTAGATAACGCAGAATAATCAAGTCATCTTGAGATCTTTAGCTGATTACTTCTGCAAAGACCCTTTGTCCAAGTAAGGTAACATTCACAGGTGTTAGGGATTGGGATGTGTGCTTATCTTTTTACAGGCCCACCATTCAAACCACTGCACAGAGTGTGAGGATTAACTGTGTGAGCCGAGGGTCTGACACGCAGAGATAGAGCTCCACAAATGCTTGTGGTCTCTGAGCCACACATTTAGTGAAAAGCCTACTTGCCTATTTCTCTTTGAAAGTAGAAAGCAACTTTCTACCTGGATAACTTGGTTAATGTTGGACTTGAAAGCAGCTGCCATGTATTGAAGAACTACTTTGAAGCTGGAATTTTGCATGCATTGACTGACTTAACCCTCAGAACTATAAAACTAGATACTGAGGCTCAGAGAGGCTCAGTCCCTTGTGTGGGTACAGTCCATGAGTGGCAGTGCCTGGAGTCCATCCCAGGCCGGGTGACCTGCTGCCTGTGGTGTATCAGGCTGTCTTTCCCACGAAAGGAAGTAACAGACCTAATGTTCAGCTGAATCAGGCTCCTCAAAAAATATGGCTCTCTGAAGGCAACAAATGAGAGAGCACTGCCTGCCTTTCAATTCCAATTTCTAGGCCACCCCATTCTAGATGGAGAAGAGTCTTCTGAAAGTATCTGAGCTTTTTCATAAAACAGCTACACATCGTCTAGATTCTGAGTCATCCCTGCACACAATATGATTAGACTATTAATCAAATCTTAATAAAAAGTTTCCTAAAAGAGTGCACACTGTGAATTATGGAATCCTTGCCTTTACTTGCCTCATCTTATTTAAAAAC
The DNA here is from genome assembly GCA_033961575.1 of Aselliscus stoliczkanus. NCBI lineage: Eukaryota > Metazoa > Chordata > Mammalia > Chiroptera > Hipposideridae > Aselliscus > Aselliscus stoliczkanus. The sequence goes on along the minus strand of CM066730.1, from coordinate 35,544,211 downwards.
GCGGAGCACTGTGATTCAGCATCTCTCCCATGAACATTTGGGCTTCTCAGAAGAGCACTCCACTGAGATTTATTGAAGTGTTTGGAGCAAGTTCTAATAAAACAGTAGTCTGTGGAATCTGCAGCTCAGTGAATTGAGCTGATGAAAAACACATTCGGATGTCTATGGGTTCTGAGGCTTGGGATCATTTTCACACCTGATGATTCTTTTCTGTTTCCGCATGTTTCATTCACATTCTCTCAGCGAGACCTAGTGAGTGTGAGAGAGGTGCTTGTGAAAATGAGAAGGGTACGCTGTTTTAGGCTAAAAATTCCATTTTCCCAGAGTCCTCTTGGCCTGAGCGAGGGATAGCCATGCCAGAATAAAGCAGTGACAGTTTGGCTTAGTGCTACGCTGGTCCACAACATTTTGAATAATTGTACATGGATGAGAGCACCGTACTTCTGTAGGGACATTGATGATGGAGCATATTCAGAGAAGAAAGACCAGGATTCGGTGGCAACCGGAAACCAGGTTATAGGAGATCTGTTCAAGAGCATGACATTGGTCCTCCAACATCCAAGTTCAGGATCTGAAAGAGTAGACAATCTGCTGCAACTCAAGGGATAAAATGAGAACCAAAATGGGTGAAAGATGCAAGAAGACCACAAAAGTTAAAGGTCAGCATCTAACATGGTGTCCACATAATTGTGTCCAATAAATATTTATTCAGTGAATAAATAAATGTTAATAGAAGAGGCTTTGGTGTGGAAAGATTAGACTTGGCATCAAATAGATTCGGCTTTGATCTGTGTCCTTCCTTAAGTTGATTCCTGGTCTTTAAAATGGAGGAGAGTGATATTTACCTCCCAGTACTATTGTGAGGGATTAAGGTTAGACAAGGTCAACTGTGTGAAAACGCTTTTTGAGCCATACTTCAGCTTGACAAGAGAGCGCTGAGAGGGGCTACAGAGGAAGCTATGACCAAGAGTTTCCAAGAGCAGATGTGGCCTGTGTCAGAGCTGTGAAGTTGGGATACTTCACGAGACCAGCCACTGATGGCTCGGCTACATAATTCATGTGTGTGATGATGACTTCGTGCCATCCCAAAAATGTGATAATATGGCATTTTTTAAGCAAAAAGTGAGACATGTGTGGTATGCAATTAGGGTAGTGCTCTATAAAAGCTGATTTAAAAAAATTTTTTTTAATGTGTTTCTGTTTTTGTGCTTTAGACCTAAACAAGATCAAAATAATTGTTTAGGAATTTTTTTTTAGGTGAAATGACTCCCCCGAATGAGCAAATAATGCCTTCATTCTTCAATTGATTGGTTGGTGTTCACTGCGATTTTATGAGGTCCAAAGCAGCCGCATTTGAACAAACGCTTTCTCTTTCTTGAGTATGAAATTAGAGGAATAAAATAGTTAAGTCTCAATTACCATCAGTTACAAAACCATGTAGATTTTTTCCTGTCAAGGGCATGAGCAAGGTTGAAATGGTAGCCAGGTCAAGGTTAACATGACAGCCAGGGGTCCTGATGGCTCTGCCTCCTGAGACTCCACTCTCCTCCTGTCTGATGCCCGTACCCCAGGTTTTGGCAGCTTCCTGATTCCCCTTGATGGTTCTGGGAAGCTTTCAAGGAAAATCCGGAAACCTAGGATGTAACAGACACTCCATCAAAGGCTCTGCATATATTGACTCATGACATTTCTCAACGACTTTGAGAGAAGATATTATTTTCATTTTATATATTTAAAGTTTCAAGGGCTTAGGGAGCTTGCTAATAATCACTCAGCTAATGAAAGGCAGAGCCTGAATTTGAAAAGAGGTTTGTCTGGATCCAAAGTTGTTTCCCTCAGCTCTTATATTATACTGTTCTCTCCATTGGGCTGTGAACATTTTTCAGGGCAGATCCTGCTTCTAATTTATTTCTGTCTCTTCATTGCCTTCAGTAGGGCCTGGGTTTCATTAGACACTCAGGAAATTTTGTTAGCATCATGCAAGGTGCTTCTGAAATAGATGGTTTCTAGGAAGGAGCTGAATATAAATAGCCACGCACAGACACACACACACACAGAGACATATACACAGAAACAAAAGGACACACAGGGACACACACACAAAGACACATATACTCACACAGACACCCCTCCCCGCCGACCCCCAACACACACAGAGGAAGCTTTCATTTTTATGGCCGAACAAAATGAGTGTAGAGAGTCTATGGTGTCTGTTCAGAAGGTCCTCAATGATTCAGTGACATGGTTTGTAAACTGTGAGTGACAGGATCAAGCCTGAAGCTACCCCGCTAGTCTGTTGCATCCCCGGAGGCTGGTGCTTTTCAAGGCCGGCAGGACCTAGGACTTTTCCCTTGAGAAATGAGACATAGGAATGTTTGTTTTTAAGGTTTTCCATCCACATAGCCACTCGCAGCACCAGAAAGCAGAGTGGGGTGAGGCGCGGGAGGGAGAAGGGTGCTGTACTCAAAACTCAGCCTAGGTCACGCTTCAGCTGTGGCTCAGATCCATTAAAAAATATATATATATATCACTACGTAAATTGCTTTGTTCTTCCTCAAGCTTGTCTAATGATTGATTAGGCTTTGCCTCAGTCTGTGCTCCCATTTTTCCTGCCTTTATGGAACCAGGCAAATAAGCGACCTTGCTGTTGGTGGGCTGGCCATAAATGACCCCAAACTGGGTGGTTCCGAACAACAGGGAGTCTTCCCTCACAGCTCTGGGGGCCAGAGCACAAAGTCAAGGAGTGGCAGGCCCTGACTCCATCTGGAGGCTCCAGGGAGTGTCAGCCCCTGGCCTCTTCCAGTTTCTGATGGCCCCAGGCACCCCCTTAGTTTGTGGCCACCTCATGCTAATCTCTGCCTTCAAGGTCACACAGCCTCTTCCTCATCTCCTGTTTTGTAAGCATATGCTTTTAAAGCCTGCTTATATAATCCAGGATAAACTGCCATGACTTTCTCAAGATAAGGCAACATTTATAGGTCAGGGGGTTTAGGACACAGACATATCATTTGGGGGGACCACCATTTAGCCCACTGAGTTGATGTGGCTTTATAAGAATCACCTGGGGAGCACATTCAAAAGACAGAGAATGTCACTTCTCAGGTCCAAGCCTCCATCACTCCCTGTAACCTCCTGTCCCTTGTAACCTCACTCCTGACACTCCAAGTGCAGAGTGCGCTCAGGCCCCTTCAGAGAATGGCAGAGCCTTCGCTCATCTCAGTTCTTTCCTTGTGCCACCTCCTCCACTGGGAATGCGCTCTCCCACCTCTAGCTTTATTCACCCTTGTCTCTCTCTCTCTCCTTCCCTCCCCCCTTTTTCTCTTTCTCTTTCCCTTTCTCTCTCTCTCCTCTCTCTCTCTCTCTCTCTCTCTCTCTCTCTCTCTCTCTCTCTCTCTCTCTCAGCACTGAGCTCACTGAGGACCGGAACCATGTCGTACTCACCTTTCTTTCTCTAGTACTCACGGAGTGTATCTGACATAATAAAGAATGAATGATTACTACTTATATAAAGTTTTCCTATCTCTCAAGGTCTTTACCAAATTTCCTAAGTATGCTGATTCCAATGAGAATTTTGCATTGCATTAAAAACCAAGCAAAAAGTCATTTTTTTCCCCCGTTGGTGGCCCCATATCCCTTTCATTTGGATGGGCTTTTGTAGTTTACAGAACATATTTACAAATGTCATCTCACATACCAGTCAAATGAGGTAGGCAGGGTGGTTAGTAGCATCTTCATTTTGCAGACGAGAGCATGGACTCAGTTAGGTCAATTGACTTATTCGAGGTCACCCAAGCATTCTGTGGTGAACCCACATTATCTGACTCAAGGCCAGCAGAATTTGTACTACCCCACTTTGGAACTTTAGTTGGCTGTTGACAAGTATCCTAGGAAAATGTATCCGGCATCAAGCTGACCTGTGGTGAGTACAAAGTATGTGGAAACAGAGACCCATCTGGGTGATGCACCAGGAGGCACTGACTGTGGGACCCAGGGGCCCATGTCTGACCCAGCCACCCTTCTTTCCTGTAAAGAAGGGCACAAGGGACAAAGCAAAGTGCGGCTAGCCGAGTGCAGTGTCAGCTATGCCGGGACAAATTCTAGTCACAAGTAAGCCTGTGACCTAAGACATATATCTTTAAAATTCTACATTGGAATCTGAGTATCTAGAGTTAGAGAAGAAAGGGAGAAGCATGCTGGTCTGGGATCTGCTCTGCCCTGAGGTCAGGTTGCCCTCTAGCCAGAGGTGGACAAAGCAGGAAGAGCCACACCTGTGCATTTGACCTTCCCATGCACAGCAACCCACCCACCAGTAGACATGGCTCAATGGATGACCAATGAGATGAGTGTCACTTCTTGGGGGAGGGACAAGAAGGGGGCATAAAGGAGACATCTGGGGAGCTTTCCCTGCACATTGGATCCCCATGACCAGTTCAGTGGTTCCTTCAGTTTGGGAAGCCAATACCATCAGGGGTAACACAGGTTCTCTTTCATGACTGTACGCTCATAAATGACAGAACATGACAGGAGACTGGGCACCAGCGGTGTGATCACACACAGCCTTTCAACAAACCATACCATAGTCTCTAGAACTAGGAGCTAGAAAATGAGGTGCATTCACCCAGGCAACGCTCAAGGTGCCCCCCAGTAAGGGAAGGACTGTACGGAACTGCCATTGATGGTTATCTTGCACGCCCTCATTTTATAATATTTTATATTTTTTGTGCCAGTTCAATAATAAACATAGTATTTTGAGTGCAGTAGTTTGAGTTTATAACATAGAAAACACACACACACACACACACACACACACACGAGGCAAAATAAAATCATTTCTAGATCACAGGCCTAGAGATACGGATCCAAGCAACCAACTAGAACATTCTATCTAAACCAGGCTGGGATGCACTAATTCAGTGATTCTCAAACACCATTCCACAAATCTGCTTTGATCTAGGTTCATGAGAATAACTGCTAAACATACAAAGCTTCAGGTTGCCGCCTCTGGAAATGTCACAGGTTCAGAGAAGGGCCCAATAATCTTCATTTCTCGCCATCTCCCCAGGACAAGCCAGCTGTGCTCCTTTGTGGGCCTTGATTTTCCTGCCCGTGCAGCAGAGAAACTGGGCAAAAGAGAGCCTAAAGCCCTTTATAGTCTTGATACTTTGTGATTCTATTAATTTAACTCATATGGAGGAAAGGGCATTGCAATGAAAGTCAGGAAAGCTTGATGCTAATTTCTCCTTTCTCATTAATTTCCCCTTGGCGTTGCATCTGAACATCTCAGTCTTCTTAGCTATTAAATTCAAATAATGACATAATAGCATTGACTCAGTGCTTGCCAAAAGCCAGGCATTTTAAGCAGTGACTATCTAGTAACTCATTTAATACATCAACGTTATGAGGCCATTTATGTTTCTCACCACCGTTTTTGTAGATGCGGGAATTGACACAGAGAAGATAAAGTTCACCGAAGGATACACCACCAGTGAGTGTTATGCCCAGGTCATAAAGCCTGTTTATCTGCCTCCAGAGCCCATGTGCTTAACCACAGTGGTGTCAGCAACATGGGAAAAATTAGAGAATAGGAAAATGACTGCCACACCGATGGCGAGAATCCAAGGGTTCAGGAATTCCATGATTGCAAACAAAGTGGGAGCAGGAAACCATTTACATTACACGCTAGGAGATGTGCTGAGTCAGGTTCACCTACTGCGTGGGGAACTGTGGGGAGGATACAGAGATGGCCATCAGGGGCCCGGCGTCTAGCCCTGCACTGGCATCAAATCAATGGGCCAAACCCCTCCCTTGTGCCTCTCGACTTCTGCATCTGCACAACATGCCAAGGTGCCTTCTGGCAGGAAGGATTGATTCTGTGCCTGATGCTTGTAGGTAAAATTTTGAAAAAGAAGAGAAAAACCCAAAAACCCAGGCTTATTTCAGGTGGAAACAGTGACAATCCCCGTCACAGCTGGGTTTGCTTTGCTGAAAGATGTCAGAAATGACTACACAGACCCACGATGGAGGCCAAGACAGCCCACGCCTGAAGCCTTGGCCCGCTCTGTGCTTTGCAACTGTCAGCTCCCACACTGTCAGTTTCGATGGAGTGATGGGGATGAGATGACTTGGAGCACATTCAGTTAAAGGAGATGTGGGGCTGTGTGGAGATGTAATGAGGCTAACATGTGTCAGCCAGGGAGCCCCGAGGCCTACAGGCTCCTCTGGGGAGCACACCCTATGGTTTCACATGATATTGCTGTGAGGCCCTGTCTCTAACAAGAACCTTTCCCCTTATTGTTCTGAAAATGTCAAAGGGAGTTTCGAACGTGTGTGAGGGCTACAGAAGGATGACAAAAGTAATGCTGTGACCTTAAAGGGAGATGTTCTGAACTCTTTCCATTCATTTTCTCCATGACCTTGGGCTGGTCATTTTTATTTTTGGGACTCATAACCCTTATGAGGTACTATGAGGTACTAGCATTTTTTTTTTAAGTAAATGAAGAGATGAGCAAACACATGACAGCTCACCACCCTCTTACACTCCTGTTAAGACAGGTGTTGTCAGGCACACTCCTGATGACAAACTGAAGCTCCTGGAGGTTAAGTGTCTTAGTCCAGGTCACCAGCAGGGAGCAGAAGAGTTGGAATGTAAGTGCAGAGTTCCCAGATTTTCTCTGGTGCCTTGTCTACTGCACCCTGGCTTCTTCCTGGAACCCACTAACTCAGTTAGGCTGGAACTGTACATTAAGCTCCATCTTCCCTCTCACGCAGAGGTCTGTCTGGGTTGTGTCATTTGACACAAAGAGTTCTTTCATCAGCTGCCCCCACTGAGGACCACCCAGGACAAAGATGGTTCCAGGCACAGCTGGACAAATTTAGGTCAGATTTGTAGAAGAATTTCCTGGCAGAGCGGTTAGACAATGGGACAAGTTCCTGAGCAGAGCAAGTTGTAATTTTCATCTTCAGAGGATTTGCAAATCACAGCAATTTCGCTCTGGGTCTAAGCAGCAGAAGCATTAGCTGTGCATCCTCTTCGGGTCCCTTTACAGGTCCTGGAAGCCTAGGGGACAGGGAGCTTGGCCTGAGAATAAAAGAAGTTGCCGGGAGTAGGAAAAAGAGGCGGTGAGCCTGGGAGTATTTATCAAACCCTTCCTGCACATCCAGCACTGTCTAGATGCCAGGAATAGAACAGCAAATTAAACAGCGTCCTCATCCAGACGGAGATTTGATTCTAGTGAAAGGAGACAAACCCATAAATGAATAAGATGCTGTGTACTGATGAGGATAGGAAGATAACGTAACATAATTTGTAGAGAGACTTGGGCTGTCTTTGGGGGGATGGTCAGGTGGTCCAAGGAGTTCAAGCTCTTCAGCTCTGACACAGTCTCTTTGGAATTGTCACCTGCAGGATGGAAAGGCAGCATCCAGTGGGCATACAGGGACAGTGCATCCTCAGCAGAAGGGACAATACATGCGGAGCTTTGCAGCCAAACAAGTCCATTATCGTGTAATCCACTTAGCAGCTGCACGGACCTCTCAGGGCTTGAATTTCTTCATCTATAAAATGGGGACAGTGTCTGTACTTATTCATTGACTTGTGAAGATTAAATGACAAGGAAAAAAATATGACTGGCACATAACTGACACCCCAAATACTCTCTAATTATAACATTTGGGCACGCCGGTCTTTAAGACAATGAACTGGGTAGCATCTCTGTAAAATCTGAGGTCAACAGTGGAGTGAATCCTGAATGTGGAGTCAATCAGACCTTGCATTTGTAGCAGCTGTGATCACCAGGTTAGGTCTCCCTTTTCAGCCTCAGTTTCCCCTTCTATAAAATATTGATAGCATTATATTTTCCTCTGAGAGGGTCGCATGTGTGTATCCAAAGGAGCAGGTCCGTGCACACAAGAAGACAAAGAATCATGTGTTTACTAAGGACTGCAAACGCTGGAGCTTATGGTCCATACTTACCTATCTCCGTTCTCAGGTTCCTCTTGCTGCTGGATATTTGAAAACTCCTCACGGTCTTTCCCGGGGCACTTCCTTGTCCTCTTGCATGGCAGGATGTGCTCGAATGAATGATCGCGGTTGTCTAGTGTTTCATTGGAAAGACTACGTCTCACCTTCCCAGGCAATTAAAGGCAGCAGTTCATGCTGATTATAGCTTTATTCTGGGGGGTGGAGGCCTCAATTTTTTTTAACCTCTCAAAACAGAGCCTATTTCAACGTTGGATACCAGTGCTGTAGTTTCATTTGATCGCAGTATTGAATGTCTTCATAAGAGCCTGCATGCTGTCATAGCCGGGGGATTATATACCAGGGAGGAAGGACTGTGAAATCAATTGAAGAGTAATCTCCTTGGAAAAAGACTCGGCGGCCGGCGGCGGTGTAATGGACTGTTCTATAATAAGGAGTGGCGCGCACGCGCACTCGGACGGAGGTGGCTCAGACAGAACCTGACATGTCTCCGAAACCGGCCTCGGTGCCCATCCTGTCACGCTGCATGGCTGCTCAGCACATGACGGCTGGGGCTGTCCCCACGCGTGACCCGTACTGCACTTTATCTACATCCCATCTGAGACCTTGACAGAAGCCCCGCCAGGGAGGCCTTGGCATTATTCCTATTTGGCTGGTAACTAAATGGAGTCAGAGAGGTCACCTTGACCGGTGGTAAGGCTAATTCCTATCCTGGTTTTGGTTTCCATGATGCAACAGTAGGATTCGGATCCTGAAGTATTTTGAATGAAGGATAAGATTCAATTCAGAAACATATAAGGATAATGATCATTTAATAGGTACAATCATTGCATAGATATTTGGTCATTACAAAGATAATTTGATCCTTTTCTGAGAATGACAATCCTCTTTGACATGCTTTCACCATAATTGCCTCTTTCCGGGAAAGTTTTCTGTGTGTTTATACGTATCGTATGCCTGACATGACCTTGTCCCTCACCCCTGCCTTCTGGTAAATTTTTCATTATCCTTTCTAAAAACTTCCAGTACAGGTAATCACTGTAACCTCTGCTCCCAGACAGCCGCTCCCCATCACGTTGAATCATTTGAGTGTTCATCACAATTGACTGCAACCCTCAATTACATCCCAACGTCCAGGACAAAGCCAATTCATCTTTGTCTCCACATTGCTTAGCACAGGGTCTGCACACAGTAGGTGCTCAGTATGTGCTTGAAGAAGAAACGGAGGGCAGAGAGAGAGAGAGGGAGTGAGATGTGTGGTGCCTCCATATAGACTCAGATGTTAGAAAATACTACATTGTCTCTGAAGCAAAAAGGCGGCCATAACAGGTGTGGGGGCAGAGGAAGGGCAGGGTATGCCAGAGTCTGCAGAAAGGCTAAGTGCCCACAGGGCAGGTCCATCCCGGGACCAAACAACTGTTGCTTCATTCACAGCCATTGATCAGATGCCGGGAAGACAGCCCCCTGGACTCGCATTCCTGTGGGTTTGGTATGAACCTTCTAGTGACAGAGGGGCAATGAAAGCAGCCTACAGCCCACAGGGTGGCTTTCATTCGTGGGGCTGTTCCCGATGCTGGGCGCCAGGCCGAGTTCCTAAAATGCATTCTCTGCAACAAAACATCTCCTGGTGTCCTCTGGCTGTGAAAGTGAGGACAGCGGGAGGTGTCCCTGAGCACCCTGGGTGCCACACCGCTGCTTGGCCCCTTACTGCAGTAGATGTGCGACACGCAGCCACCCCTGAGATGGTCCTGGCTGTCAGCCTGGTTTCTTGGTGAGGAAACGGACTTTCAGAGAGGTTCTGTGACAGGCACAGCTGGTGTCTGAAGTGAGAATGCGTACCCAGGGCTGCCCGTTCCCCTGTTCCTCCCATTCCCCCATTCTCCTTCTTTTCTGGAAATGTTTTCTCTTCCTAACCCTCAGGAGGAAAAATAGTCATTAACTATTAAATTATAAGGCATGTCCCCCAGTCAGATGTATATTTTTCATAGTCCACCATGCGCAAGCACTATGCAGTCAGGGCATTTGAGCATGACAGGGAACCATTTGATGTGGGCTCCCCCTTTACTCCCACGCGGCTTCTCCCACTTCCAGCTACACCCTCCCTCACACATCCATACGCATAAAGAGAAAAATAATTCATGAACAAAACCAAGCACAGACACTGTAAGTAACTTCCATCCTCACAGCTCCCCTCCCCTCACTGTTGCTATGGGTAACTGCTGCCAACAGGTACCAAAGGTTTGGGGCCACGTGGCAAGGCTGGCTGCATGTCACAATACAGCTCCAATAACTGTGTGTGGGCGAGAGAGGGGCACTCACCGGATGTGTTCTGCACTCAGTCCTTCTCAGAATAGCCTCTTTGTCAATCTCACATCAAAAGAGGATGGCTTTTACCAGGGGGAAAGGTAACAGCTGAATTCATGCTAAAGCAGAAATTTTGTTTCCACAGCTCCCTGGGAGCACTGTACATAACTGGGGTCAGAAAGTATCAAGCGTAAGTACCCCATTTGGAGAGCCTAAGATATGCTGGGCCCTGGGCTGAGCCCCTTTGGCTCACTCACATACATCATTCCTTACGGCACGTCCACAAAGTCAGCATTCTTACCACCATCTCAGAGGACGGGCAAGTCACTTACCTAAAGGCACACAGTAAGTGCATGGCAGAGCTGGGCTGAAGGCCTTCTTATCTCCCACCCCCCCCACCCCCCGGGCTCAAAGCTTATTCTCGTGCCATAGCACTGCCCTGCTGTCTTCAGAGTACAGCTCCAGGGTGGGCTTGACCTGGGGGGAAGGGTGCTGGGGCATAAGCCAGGAAGGAGGAGTGTGTCACTCTGGAGTCTGCAGGTGTTCTGATCTGGCTTTGGTACTCATGAGCTGTATGCACTGGGCCCATCTCTGGGCCCTCCGGCCCTGAAGAGGGGCTGGTTCTCATCCACCTGGCTTTCTGGATCATACTGCTCCCTTCCCCTTCTCACTATGTTCCTCAGGGCTTGCTTGTCTGACACCACTGTTCCTCCCAGTCCACACTGCTTGTCCAGGGTGGCAATTTAACTCTTACATTGAAGTTTCAGCTTCTCATCTGTGTAATTTGAGGCAGGACTGCATCATCCTGCCCTCTTATAGCCTGTTCATCAGGTGAGACAAAGAAACAAAACCCAGAAGACTAATATCTCCCTAAGTTCGATCCAACTCAAAAACAAAAACAGATAAAATTGGATCATACATGCGAATAAGTTACCAGAAAATACATGTTGTGTTTTCTACTTCTCTCCAGAGGACTTTTCTAGGTCCCTCCCAAGCCTAGAGCTGTGCTAGCCACCATATAGGATATTTAATATATGTTCGTAGTGTCTTGTTAAATCAGCAAATGAATTGATGATGTCCACATGAAACACAGCCCACTGGCACTCAGCTTCCGTTATGCTGAGATGGAAGCCCTGGAGCCCAACTCAACAATACAACTAGGTCAGTTTTTGTCTCTGTTGTTTGCAGATGAATTGAATTGCACTCTCAACTGATCACTCTGATTGGTCTTGCTGAGTGGGGAATAATGTCAGTTACATGCAAATCCTGAGTAACTGCCCATCTCAAAATTAGCCACAGACCAAGGAATGACCAAGCATATCTAGGATGGCCTCAATAAGACAGGGAGGGAAGCGAGAGCTGCATGCCCTTGGTGGGGGAACTTAAAACCTCCAAATCTCAATTTTATCATCTGTAAAATAAGGACGGATGAAACAGAAGAAAATAATATAAAAAAATAACAATAATAAGGTGTAGGGATATAACACAGACTATCACATTTTTTCTTCTTTTTCTATTTCTTCTCTTGCTCCTTTTTCTTCTGTGAAGGTTAATTTTTTTTTTTTTAAAGATTTTATTGGGGAATTGGGGGAGGGGAACAGCATTGAGAAATCGGGGAAGGGGAACAGATAAGTTGCTGTCTTTTTGTTCTTCAGTCTAGTTGCGGAGGACGTTGCTTCACTGGCCCATGTTGGTATCGTCATTGTGCTCTTCCCGGCTGAGGCAGATCGGTCGCCGGCCTCTGGATGGTCGCTCACCGCGGCTCTTGGCAGCTCACGCTGGCTGCCGGCCACTCACTGTAGCCTATGGCAGCCCACTGCAGCAGGGACTGCAGACTACACCATCGCCGGGGCTCGCACAGCCCAGCTGCAGGTGGAGCTGTTGTTAGCTGTAGAGTACAGTGTCACTGGCCCTCATATGTGGGATCCTAACTAGGGTGGCTGGCATCCCAAAAGCAGCTCTTAACCAATGTGCCACTCGGCTGGCCCTGTGAAGGTTAATTTTATGTGTCAACTTGGCTGTACCACACTACCGAGATTTTGGTGAAATATTATTCTGGATAGTTTTTCAAAGGTTGTTTGGATGAGACTAACATTTAAATGGTTGAACTTAGAGTAAAGCAGATGTCCCTCCATGATGTAGACAAGCCTCATCCAATCAGGTAAAGGCCTGAGTAGAGCAAGCTGACCTCCCTTGAACAAGAAGGAGTTCTGCGAGCAGGCTGCCTTTGAACTTGAATGGCACTCTTCCCTGTGTCTCTAGCCTGCTGACCTACCCATCAGATTTTGGACCTGCCAAGCCTCCATAATTGCGTAAGCCGATCCCTTAACACGAATTTCTCTTTCTCTCTCCTGTTGGTCTGTTTCTCTGGAGAACCCTGAATAATATAGCTTCCCTTCTTCTTTATTTTCTCCCTCCCTTCCTTCCTTGTAGAGGAGGAAATTGGTTCCAGGAGATGAAGTAAATTGCCCAAGGTCTACTGGCTTGTAAGTAGAGAAACTGGGACTGGATTCAGGTCTGTCTCACTCCCAAGTCTCCACAGCTTCCACGGTTCCATTCAGTGAATTGTGAAGTGCTGTGCACATAAGCAGGTCTCTCATTTTGCAGATCTTGGATCACAGAGCAAATCTGGCTGTGCTTTCTCATCTCGAGTTGTCAGTACTGCACCTGTGAGAGCTTCAATGAGACTGTCAAAGACTCTCAGATCTTCTGGGAACTCACAGAGCCTGACACCAAGTATTAATTACCTCTCCTCTGTTGTATTTTTGCAAGTAAAGCAGACATTTCATTAGCGTTAACATATCGTTGGATGGAGGAAAGAAAAAGTTGCCTTCTGTCAGTGGGTCTAGTCCATACAAGGTGCAGGGAAAGCTGTACCAAGCTCTCATTTCCCTTTTCCTCTCTATTCCTGTCTCATCTCCTGAGCTCATGCCTCCATCAACGCTTCAAAAATGCTCTCTTCCTCTGCTCCTGACAACAGTATGTTACTTACAAACCATTTTCCACAACAAAGATAGGAGGATATGTTTAAACTGGAAATATGACTGCAGTACCCTCACTTCCAGGCAAAAACCTACCAATTTTATGATTGTTAATAGAATCAAGTCCAAGTTCTTTGTACTACAAAGTCTCCCATTATCTATTTTCTGTCTTCATAATAAGTCTCAATTCTCATTGACATTCCATCTTATCTCATGCCCTAGCCATAATAAATGACAGGCAATTCCCCCAGTGGTAGGTTGTATAATTTTTCTAAATATTCAATGCTGCTCCTTATTGGGCCCCTCCATGAGGAGCGTTCAACAAACCCAGCTCTGGGTGTCAGTCTCGGTCATGTGACCTGCTTAGGCCAATGAAACGTAATAGGAGGTAACAAGTGATACTTCTGACCCATCCCGCCATTCTCCCTCATGGCCTCTGGCAGGAGACCCACGTGTTCCAGGCAGAAACTCCTCTTTCAGCCTGGATTCTACAACAAATATGATGTGGAGAGCCAATCCTACATACATGTGTCATTGTCATGTGAAATGAGTAACAAATTTGGGCTTATTTGAAACTGCTAAGATTTTAGGGTTGTTTGTGATCATTGTATAACTTCGGCTATGCCGACTAAACCCTCTTGCACTCTGAATTAGGTGGCCCTTCCCTTAGGGTTCACTGTGCCATGCATTCTACTTTTATATAGCACTTATCACATTAAATGTCATTTGCTGTTTACATACTTATTAGGTGGAGAAGCCCTCAAGGGCAAGAGATTGCTGCTTGTTTACCACTCTATCTGCAGTGTCCAGAACAGCCCGGCATTGAGAATAAATTATCTGAACACATGGAATCAAGCTCTTGACCCACAAATCTTGCTTAAATACTGATTAATGGAATTAATAGTCATGAAAGAGATTAGTATCAAACACCTAGGACCAGAGAGAGAAGTCCAGTATACATATACATATAATTAAGATCAGAATGGCATTGGGCCGGCCGAGTGGCACGTTGGTTGGGAGCTGGCTTGGGAAGCCAGCAGCCCTGGTTCGGATCCCACATGAGGGCCAGTGACACTGCCCTCTACAGCTAAGATGGTGAACAGCAGCTCCACCTGGAGCTGGGCTGCTGTGAGTCCCCGGGACGGCATAGCTGTAGCCCCTGCTGCAGTGAGCTGCCATAGGCTACAGTGAGTGGCCGACAGACAACGTGAGCAACTGGCAGTCTGTGTGAGCTGCCAAGAGCCACTGTGAGCGACCATCCAGAGGCCGGCGACTGATCTGTCTCACCCGAGAAGAGCGCAATGATGATACTGACATGGGCCAGTGAAGCAACGTCCTCCACAACTACACTGAAGAACAAAAGGACAGCAACTTGTGTGTTCCCCTCCCTCGATTCCCCAATAAAATCTTTAAAAAAAAAAAAGATCAGAATGGTATGCATTGTAGAAATGAACAGAGGCTGGCATGTCCCAATAAATAGAAATTATGGTGCATAGTACCGAGAAGAGAATCCTGTACCTGATATCAGGGTCAATAGCAGGCCGTTCAAAAGACTTTTGCACTGAAGTCCTCGCCTGGGGATTCATATCTCCTTTACACTGTTTAAGAAGGGAAATAACACTTACAGCATCCTTGCCTTTAAAGGAAGGAGAGATTTGACTGCACATAAAAGCCCTAATAAAAATGTATCAACTCTCCTGGAGTCTGTGATTCATAATCGCTCTCCTGACACTCACCCTCTGGCTCGGCTCAGCCCGGTTGTCACTCACTGACATGTGCTGTGAATTCTCTTCCCCTCCATAAAGCTTCTCTTGCCTTGTTCTAGTGTTATCCTGATACCAGCAATGTACATTGTCCAAGTTCTCAGAGGTTAGGACATCTAGGATTTCTAAAAGGCATCCACAGAAAGACAAAGGTCTTGAAAATCAAACCCAAGTGAAAACACAAGGATGCATAAACTGGTTCATTGATTCATTTACTTCTTTAAAAATGCAGGTTGACGGGTTCTCAGTGTTGATGAGCTGCGAGCAACCCTGCCTGAGGATCCTTCCCAGTCTAAGAACGGGTCAGGAAGAGGATATCCTGAACCTTTATTTTTTTTTAGTTTTGCAATTTGCTTCTCCATAGCACAAGATAGTCAGAGATGGGTGCACTGTTGAAATTATTAGGCCTAAATACCTAATTTGATTGGGGTCAAGTCTGAAAAAATGACTCACTCAAGGTCAAACAGTGAATCTGTCATCAAAGCCAAGACTAGAAGAAGAGTAGTGAGTGTCCTGAGCTTTGTTTCCTAATTTCTTCCTTCATTTTAAAAATATCTTTTGAAGGAGTTATTGAAGAGAGTTATTCAAAGAGAGTCAAGGAGCTCCGATCATGTTTTTCAGCACTCGTGTAAATGACTTTATACTAACCTCTAGGACATTTATTTGGACTGCAATACACAGTCTACCCATGACCAAGGAGTACAGGCTCTGGAGCAGTGAGAGCCGGACCAACCTGGAAGGCCATCTTGGCTCTCTCCTGACCACGGCACCTTCTCAGGCAAGGCACTGAGCAAATCAGAGCATCAGTTTCCATTTCTGTTACATGTATGAAAACTACACACCCACTGTGAGTGTTACATGGGACAATGCCTGAGAAATTGCCTCTGCAAGTGACAAGAGGCACACTGCTGCTGCAAGCCATTACCATGTCAGATGGGTTTCTCTGTGCTGGGGGTTCAAATGAATTAACAACTTTCTGTTCAACTGGGCCAAATGTAAGCTTAGAATTTCCAGAATACATAGTTTCATTGTTAGGCAAAGTATTATTAGTATGTGGGATTTAAAAATATATATTTTTTTCTTTCCTCATTAGTTACAGCATTGGATTTCTCAGTAAAAACATTTCCTCTGTGACTTTCCTGAAATCACTGTAATTTCCTAATAAGGAAATAAATATACTCAAAGTCTACCCAAAGCTTCTATTTCCCATCATTTAGGGACTGCAGTGTATGCAAGTAATCTCTGGGACTGTCATGCTAATTGCCCATTCAAGTTTCCAAACCTAAACTCTGATGGGCAGAACAAAGCATCCCAGAAAACAAAAAGGAGTTTTTGTGAGATATTTTTAGATTTATATTTATAAAGGCTTTAATTCCAGTGGACTCCATGACAAATTCCAATGCAGACCAGAAAAAAATATATGGTTGTTCAGCCAAAGGCCAATCTTGACTGATTGATTTGTTCATTCAGCACACATATGCCAAGCCCTGCAATGCAAAAATGAATTGGAATGCTTGTGCATTCAGGGAGCTCACAGGCTGGTAAGCACAGGAGACCCATAAGCAAGAAAGTACAAAGGTGTAAGTTCTCTGATGCAATTCTCCTGGGGGGAGGGGAGAGATAATAGGTCAGGAAAGGCTCCTTCGAAGGATGGAAGGCCAAATAGATGTTTGCCAGACAGGTGTGCTAGAGCAGAAGAGGGAGATAGATGGTTACTCAGGAGGTGGGCCAAGTGTGAGCATGGGCATAAAAATACAGAAGAATTTGGGGGATAAGAAGTATTGGGTTATCGGAAAAGTCATGACGTATTTTTCTGTTTTTTGTGGCAAAAATGTGTCATGACTTTTCCGACAACCTGAGAGATCCTAATGTTTACAGTGGTATAGGGTATTAGGGAGTATGGCCGGGAGATGAGAATTGGCAAAAGGAAAAGCTGGAGAAATAAAGGGGTTCTGAGTAAGTGAAAATGATGAAGGTGGAAAGTTGAACTGGAGAGCAGAGCTGGGTTTCACACCCATTTGTAAGGCAACATCATGGGAGTGTGCCAGTGAGACAGGGAGGAGGCCAGGATGACGCCTGCATTGTGAACTTGACCTGCTGGAAACATGATGGCACTCAGCTGAGAAAGGAAATCCAAGAGGAAGAAATTTTGATTTATATATTTTTTGGGTTCCAAGAAATAAAATCAGTTTCTTATTTATTTGTAGATGTAAAAAATATGTAAAGATTTTTCTTCATTTGTAACTCATGAGACCATAGAAAAGTACTTGCCCTTATATAAATTCACCAACAAAAAAAACATTGCTGATTGTAGGAGAAAGAAGGGGATATATATATATAGAGAGAGAGAGAGAGAGAGAAAGGAAAACAGATGGGAAAATGTGATCTGTGGACAGATCCAGATTCAAATGCTGGCTGGATCGCAAAATAAAATTTGACTTAGAGGACAGTTCATTTCTCTCAGACATGTAAACACACCTGGGTTAATACTATGATAATTAAATACGCAAATGAATATAAATGCCGAAAGCATTCAATAAACTTTCTCGCTTCTTTCCTCCCTTTCGTTCTTCCTTTCTTCTTTTTGTATTTGATATATCCCAGAGGCCTAAGCAGAAGGTGACAGAACCGACTTCCTCCCACATCTAGCTAATTCCTGTCTATTCCCATCCCCACTTCTTCAGCAAGCTCTAAGAAACAATTAGCATGCATGCCCTGCTACAAGATGGCGCTGCCTCTTTTGAGGCCTCCCTCTGCTGATGCTGTCTCAGGCATTCTGCTGACTCACTCTCCCTCCGGCTCTCTAACAAATTAAGCTCGTTATTTCCTCCAACAGCTGTGTGTGTGTGTGTGTGTGTGTGTGTGTGTGTGTGTGTGTTTGTTTGCTTTCTTCTTTTTTTTGAAAGGTAACAATAATCATTTCATATTGATAAAAGTTACAAACCCCAATGAGGACATAATAATAACAAGCTCATTAAAATTATTAAACAGCAATTCTGAAAAATAGTGCAAAAAAGTTCAAGATTTCAGATATTCACCAAAGCTCTATTTAAATAATTTACTATTTTTTTATTATTAGTTACAGATGTACAAAACAATGCAATAGTTCTCCTTTTCACCCCTCACAAAGTGACTACCCCCTCCCCCTCCCTTGCCCCCACCCCCGATATCACACATATCTATTGCAATTCCATTGACTCCATCCCCACACTCCACTCCACATCCCATGACTATATATGTGTTCAATTATAGTTAATATCTCATATTATTCAGTTTGCCTTCTTTTTTTGACCTTATAACATGCTCAGATATCCCCCAACTTAGAAAGGACAAGTTAAAACAAACCAGTGTTTCCCTCAATCTCGCTGCTCTTGCGCCATGTTTTTTCTCCTTGCCTCCCTTTCACGAGCACAGTAGTGTTAACACATGTCCTCTGAACATCATTTCACACTCATTCCAAAATGTCCTGTACATGGATTCTTCATGGATCTAAAATATATTGGGGGTATATCTGCCACCTACCCAGCTAGATCTAGAAGAGACACCACCTGGAGCTTTGTTGCCCAGGAGCTCATAAGGGGAGCCATGATAAAAACTGCCAAAGGGAACATCTGAAGGAACCATAACCTGAGGAAGTTGGAGGCGCCATCCACACGGGGTCAAGAAACCAGGAGAAACGGGCATGGGAGAACACAGGGAGTTGGCTCACGCATTTATATGGGAATTCAGTTCACGTACTAGATATTGAGCAGGTGCTTGAAGTAGTAATTTTCAACCTTTAAAAAAAAATTATTAGGCAAATGGATCCTTTTTGAGAATAAAAGCTTATAGAAAACTCAGGATACAAAGCCTGTGGGGGCTGTTCTTGTTGACACTAGGTATGGAGAGCTTGGGCTGCTCAGCCTGTGTTCAGGGCTCGGGCAGAGTACAGACCCTTTGACGGTCTCTCCACGCTCATCCAGACACCTCTCCTCATCTCCCCCACTCCAGAAAAGTTGAAAGAGCTGTCCAGTACACGCTTACTGCTTTTAATGGTTGTTCTCCACTAACGCTCCCCCACATTTGCTGTCCCCTCCTTCCCTGCTTTGCCCTCTAGACGTCGGGGCAATGCGCCACTCTGGTTACTCTCTGTTTCTCTAACCCTGCTTCTTTGCATTTCCACTGGCTCCATTGCCCCTCATCCCATCACAATGGATGCCAGCACTTTGCTCTCCTCTTTCTCTACCCAGGCTCTTCTGTGGAGAACTCACTCAGGCTACCATGTTATGCAATGATGGTCCACTTTACATCCCAGAGGCCAGGCCAGCCTGAAGGGACACTTCCCTCATTGTGACTCAGCACATCTACCGTGAAACTCCATCTTTGTCCCCAAACACCTCCCCTTTCTCCCATCTTCCCTTCTCTTCCTGCTATCTTTTTACCTGCCAACCAAACGTGACTTCTACCACTGCCCAGGCCCTCCTATCAGTCAGCAAACTAGTCTTGTCTGATTGTTTAGAATGTGGTTTTTGTTTGTTTGGTGCATCTCTCATCTTTTCTCCATCCCCACTGCCTCTGCCTTAGTTCTCAACTGGACTCATGTAGTGTCTCTTCTTTAATCTTTATGTCAGGCTTTCCTCTCTCCCTCTGTGATGTGGCAGCATGACATTCTACAAATGGCGGAACCGAAGCTCAGGGAAGTTTGGTGATATTTCCATGGCCACACGTCATGCAATTGGCAAAGTCAGGCCCAAACTTCACTTTTCTGCCTCCCAATTCTATGTCCTACACTTAACATTTCTGTGATTGGGATGTTTCATGTAGTGTGCCTATATACCAGAAAAGGTGGGCAACTTTATACATTTGAAATGAGTGGAGAAGCAACACTAAGTGTATTCACTTAGGTTGCTGAATAAATGGTGGAGCTTAAGAGGAAATGGAGCTCCAATGGGGCCTGCAGAAAGGCATTCAGGGATACCTGAGAAGCAGTGGCCAGAGGCCCTTCACACTTGTTTCTGACAGTTCTGTGTGTTGCCCTTCTATCACATGGGCTGCCGAAGCCCATCTGCACTGTGGAGTCCAAGGTCTCGGGTAGGATGTGTGGTCTGGTCTTTAGTCACTGGTCTGTCTAACTCACCTGGAGCAGAAGCCAAGGCTTGTGTCTGTTGCCTCCACCTCCTGAGGCCCTGTACTCAGGCCCTTCCCCAACTCCCCAGGAAGCAAGTTCCCCACTGTCTGCTCATTTACATCATAATAAGATTCTGTCTCTTCTCATTTTGGAAAAAAAAAAAAATGAGTGCTTTTGACAGTCATTCTTCCCTGATGAGATATCTGATAAGCTGTCTCTCTGAGACAAAAAGTTACTTTATCACGGTGTTTTACAAATAAGGAGAAAGTTGTCAAAATCCAAATAAAAGTGACACCTTCTTCTGCTCTGACATTCCACGGACAGCTGTGTCTCTGAAATGCAGCAGGAGTGGTGGCAGCTGAAGTCAGGACAGAGGTCCATGGACCATACCGAGGAGAGCACGCCCAGCAATGGCCTTAACTGGGGGCTGCCTAGGGGCCAGCCAGGCCCTCTGCCGGACAGGACAGCGAATGCAGAGACTATACCCGGCTCACATGTGGGTTCACATCCTGCTTCAACTTAGTAACCTCGCACAGCTGCTAAGCTTTCCAGCCTCTGTTTAAAACTCTATTCTTCAAAAAAGGGAAAAGAAACTATCATTTGTGAAAAGCTGACTATGTGCCAGGCACCCTGGTCACTACAGGTTTATAAATATCGCCTCAGCATATTCTCACAAAACTACACATCAGAGATCATTTCCCGCGCTTTGCAGATGGTTGATTTTTTTCTTTGTTTTATGATAACTACTTTATGCCTCTTTTTCTCCAGGTAACCTAAGACTTAAAACCCAGCATTTTCCTGTTTTTCATGAGTAGGGCTCAGGGCACCTGAATTTATTGAGACCTTTCTAGGGTCGTGTACTGTGTCAGACACTTTATATCTTTAGTTTATGCTTTTCTTACATTTTAAAAAATTTTATTGCGGTAAAAACACTTAATGGGAGAGGTACCCTCTTAACAAATTAAGTGCACAGTGCAGCATTGTTGACCGTCGGTACAATGTCGTACAGCAAATCTCTAAAGCTTATTCATTTTTCTGAACCGAAACTTTATTCTCACTGATTACTAACTCGCCACTTTCTCCTCCCCTCAAGTCCTAGCAACCAGCATCCCATTCTTTGATTCTATGCCCTTGGCTATTTTAGATACCTCATATAAACGGTAGGTATCATGCAGTGGTATTTGTCTTTCTGTGACTGGCTTATTTAACTTTGCATTAATGTTTGATTCAATGTTAATTCATGTTGTTGCAAATGGCCAAATTCCCTCCTTTTTTATGCATGAATTATATTCCATTGTATGGATATACTGTGCTTTCCTTAGCCATCCCTCCTCTGATGGACAAGTAGGTTATTTCCATATCCTGGCCATTGTAAATAGTGCTTCAGTGAACATAGGAGTGGTAAAATGTCTTCAAGTTCCTGATTTCTACATCAAGCCTAGAGACAAATATAACACCCATTTTTCAAAAATTCTACATCAATAGCCTAGAGTTAGTTACCCAGTTAGCGGTGGCCAAGTTGCAATTCACACTCAAGTCTGGCTCTCTAAAGACTATCCTTTGCACATCACCAAGCTCTTGCCTCTCTGTTCTTTTGTTGTCTTTTCCAGGACTCATGAAGCCATTAGAAACGTTTCATCATTCTTGATTAAAGACATAATTTTGTAAGTCACATCAGTCAGTCTTTATTAAAATCTTCTAGAAAATTCCAGTTTGTTTTACTGAATCAGTAGCAAAATTTACAGTAGTTTTTTTAACTTAATTATGCTAATTGCTATTTCTAAGTATAATTAGCATTTTGGATTATTTAGTGCAATTACGTCAAACAACATGTTTAATTTGTCATGTCAAGTGTAATAATTAGTAATAATTCTTGAAAGGATGTCATTACAAGTTTGAGGTATTTACAAGGTGTAATTATGTCAAATGTGATAATACTAAAGAGTAATAATAAAGCTTATAAAAAAATGTTGCTGCAGATATTTTGAAAGTTCAATATTGTGGTCATTTTAAATATTTTTGTTCCTCAACAAAAGTCAAGTCTGGCATGGTTTAGTGGTCTGCTTACTAATTAAGGGAATATAAATGGGGTCTTGAATTACAGCTGAACTAATCCATCAAATGTCCCCTCCTTTTTAAAACTCCAGAGTGAATAGTAATGGTTTTCCATATTAAATAGTTATACTTTAAAAATGACTCTGGGGAAATAAGGACAATCCAGAAACAAATGGATTTCTTCCAAATATGGAGATTATGGGCTAAAGTCAAAGGTGAGTTAAGTTAAACGGCCCAACCATTTCATGGCTGTATGGCTCGCCAAATCACTGACATATTTAATTTCCAATAATTTTTGCTGTAAGATAGGGATAATGAGATGATGCCAATTGCTTTGTAGTTAAAGGCGGTACACCAGTATTTTCACCATTATCTGGGTACGCCAGTCTCCATCAGGGACAGCAGCAGGAAAAAATACAATTACAAGTGGTTCAATTCCCATCATAGGTAGGGGTGGGCTGCTGTCCAGCTGTGTGGTCCTGGACAAGCCATTTTTATCTCCCTTGAGCTTCAGTTTCCCAGCATATAAAATGAGAAAAATAATACAAATTTCAAAAACATGTTGAGGGCAAAATGAGGCAATGAGGATTACACAAGCCTAGCTCAGGGTTATCCATGTGACCTTTGCTTGATGGATGTTTGGGTTTGCATTAAGGCAGAGCCCAGGGACGGCTGATATACTGGAAAAGCTGGGACAAGAGCCTTCTTCCCCCTCCATCCCTTTATTTCTCAGTTTCTTGGAAAGCTGAGTGAGTGTGGTGGTTAAGAGTTCAGCCTTTGAGTCCCAACTCTAACCATTCAAGGTTGATATAAACAAAGGACTCCACTTCCATTTCAAGTTTGTATGTTTTGAGGCTGGGAGAGAAAAGGGGTAGTTTATAGTGGAGAAACTCTCCTCTTTCCCACCCAAAACTGATTTGGGGAATTCCATTTCCATGAGCTTGTTTAACTCCCCCGTCATGTGGCAAGGCTGCCCGAGCCGGCATGTCGGCATGTCGTGCAGACACCTCTCTGCCTTTTGAGATTCATCTGGGCATTCCACCCTTCTGTGGAATCTTTGTTCTAACCTCCTTCCTCAAAGTAGAATTGATCCTTCCTTTCTTTGGGCCCTAATTTACCTGCATGAGACCTATAATGACACCTCTTTATCATGGTATTAGAGAGCTCTGTTGTCCTTACTTGCTTGGTCCCTTCCATTGCAATAATTGAGGAATAGAGCCTATGTCTTAAATATTCTATGACTAACTGTATATTTCCCAGTATCCACCACTGACCAGCCATATGGTAAGAGTTAAGCAAATGTCTGTTGACTGAGTTAATAAATAAACAAGTGGTGGCATGATGTCTAAAAGGAGAGCCAGTGAATAGTAATAGATGTTCAGGATTTGAGTTCAGGCAGAAATGGTTAAGTTGCTCATTCATTTATTTATTATGCAATTATAAATCATGCAATTATTTCTTGATCATTGGCGAAATACCAAGCCCTTATTTAGGCTCTGCGGATATAAGCAGGTCAGACAATTAAGTTTACAAACTCATCCTAGAAAAAGTGCTACATACCTCATGCTGAATATCACTATGGTCACCTTGGAAGGTCTCCCCTTGGGAAGCTATGCACTGATGCCAGCACCTAGTCCACCCTTCAAAGCAATTTTGAAACTCTTTTTCTGGAATGGCCATCAGAGTTGTCATCATATTACTCTTGATGTCCTGAATGTCATCAAAATGTCTTCCTTTCAATATTTCCTTTATTTTCGGGTAAAGAAAGAAGTCACTGGAGGCCAGATCAGGTGAGTAGGGAGAGTGTTCCAATACAGCTATTTGTTTACTGGCTAAAACTCCCTCCCAGACAGTGCCCCGTGAGCTGGTGCATTTTTGTGAGGCAAGAACCATGAATTGTTGGCAAAAAGTTCAGGCCGTCTAACTTTTTCATGCAGCTTTTTCAGCACTTCCAAATGGTAACCTTGGTTAACTGTCCAGCTGGTACAAATTAATAATGAATAATCCCTCTGATATCAAAAAAAGTTAGCAACATAATTGCAACAAGTTTGCGAACTTCATTGTCAGACTGTGTATCAGTGAACTAACTTATCACAGATACATTTTCCTTAAGTTCTAAGTGCAGTATTTCTCAAAGTGTGATTGAGAATATATCAGAATCAAGGAGGGGTTGCTATAAGTGAATAGTTCTATCATAAACGTTATAAATGGGCTATACCTCTGACCTGCTAAGTTAGATTCTTTGGGTATGGACCGTAAACTTTCCATTTTTCAACAAATACTTTATTCTTATAGTTTGAGTATTACTGGATTACATGTTTCTTAAGTTACAAGCTGAGTGTGTAAACTTGGAGTAGTTTACTCAACATCTCTGAGCCTCCATTTCTTTATCTGTAAAATGGGGCCAGTACTATGTACCACAGAAGTTAATGGTGAGGGTTGTAAGTCATCTCTTTAAAGTGTAAATGCTCAGTTAATCTTCAGTGATTGTTTCAAAGGAAATGATTTTGCAGGTGCCTGTGCTTCTGGAAATGGCATGAGCCTGTGATTTTCTGAAATCACGTCTTATTTTAACTCTAGTAACAAATGCTTCCATTTAAAATGAAACGACCTCATATTTTCAATTCCATTGGGCAATCATTTATCAAGCACCCTCTCTAACGTATGTGTACAAAGATGTAGGGGTGGAGCCCATACTCATATTGAAGACACGGACCCAGAGTATTAGTCATGGTCCAACCAAGTAAACAACATGGGCAAGGCAGGAAATTGGTTATGCGGGGACAAAAAGCTGAGAAGCCAACCAGAGAACAGAGGGCCACAGGAAGTGGGAACAGCGGTACACTGCCCCCACACTCCACTGGAAGGATGAAGGGAAGAGGTGGGGTGACCAAGAAGCACGGGATGGGCCACCGGGTACAAGCTGAAACCACCAAGCTTCCCTGGGAGAGCTTGAAACACAGAACAGAGGGAGCTGCTACCGGGGACACTTTTGAAGCAGAGAACAGAAGGAAACAAGAGTTCTCGGCTTGCCCCTCTTCTCACCTTCCCAGCCCTTTGTCATTGTGTCCTGGTGGCTGAAGCAGCTGAATAAAGACCTGGGAAACGGAGCCTGAGTGGGGTCAGCCCTTTTGGAACAAAACAGAGCAAGGAGAGGACAAGGACTGAGGCAAATGGCAGGACTGACACATAAGGGAGATTTACTGCAAGAAAGAAAGCTATAGTAAGTGCTAAGCCTCAGGTGTATACAGAGAGAGAGAGAGAGAGAGAGAGAGAGAGAGAGAGAGAGAGAGAGAGAGGTGAGAGAAAGAGACAGAGAGGAGAGAGAAAGACAGAGAGAGACAGAGACAGAGAGACAGAGAGACGGAGAGAGAGAGACAGAGAGACAGATGGGGGGCGGCGGGGAGAGGTCCGGTAGGAGCCAGGCTGGCTGCCCAGGCAGAGTCTTGCGAAGGGACAGAAATGCGATGAGATCACTGTGGTTTGGCACCTTCCCCAGGGATCTTCCAGCTGAGAGGTTGCATTCTGCCAAAACACCCTTAAGTGATCTGACTCAGGGGTTCTCAACCCTGCAGATCAAACCTTCAGGCCATGGAAGCATAAACCAGGCTATATTATTGATGGACAGTGAGAAATCCCCTTCCTAGGGAACTCATGTCTAATGTTCATATAGTTTTCCCTTTACGTGACAGGTATTTGGGAAGCTAAATTATAATTAGAAGCCGATCCATGAGTCCAGAACCAGGCCAAGGAGGAAACCGAAGAATCTTAAGACTTAGTGCAGTTCAACTGTGTGTCCTCTGCAGGGCTACGCATCTTATCTCAGCCCAAGACACCAGCAAGTGTAAGAAACGCCATCATTTTCTGAATCACCGAGAAGGAAGAGGAGAGGAGGAGAGAATATGCGCCATTCCATGACACAATGCTTTATCACTTCGAATTTTTAATTGTAACATATTGAAAAGGCTGTTGTATGTGTTTTAGACACAGAGTGAAAACAATATAAGCAGTCCAAGTCTAAGTCCAAGTCCATGAACGCACAGTGACAACTACAGCATTAATACTGCCTCGCTGACAGTCATTAAGACTCTCCCACTTAAGATGCATTTAGATTTTAGAGTTGTTAAATGTAAAAAAAAAAAAAAAAATTGCGTATCAGACCTGATGGAAAACGGTAACCTCAAGAGATAAGAGCAGCTTCTTTTAAGTTTCTCATCATCTAGAAATGTTTTGTGTTACACTAACTTGACCTTGTTCTTGGATTCTCTTTGGGACCAGCCTCCAGGCAGATAGCTCTCAGCTCTGTCCACACAGAAGGGATCAATACAAAATATTTCAGTTTCACTTCCCTTAGGCAAAGTCACCCCCATGTATCTGTGATTAGTTTGGACATTTCTAAATCCTCTTGGCCTTTTATTTACAAAACCAAGCAGGGGCTATGATTAGAGGTGACTTATGTCACTCCTTACATTTTACATCTTCATTTCATTCTCCTTTATCGCAATCTGGGATTTCTGGGATGTCAACCTTATAAAGACAGATCTGTTTAGTATTTTTCATTTACAAGTATCTCACAGCCTAAAACGTTTCTTTCTCCCTTGCCTTCTCTAATTTTACCCCCATAATAAAGCTGTAAAGGGGGCAGGACACTTAATGCTGCATTGTTATCATTTTCTTTTGGCAGATGAGGAAACAGGTGCCTTCTGCCAACTGCCTTAATTGCATGCCTCTTTAAAAACAGTAGAATATTGTCTGAAAACATGAACCAATTGGTTCATCTGGGGGTCAACTAAATAAAATAGTGTTCAGTTACATCGCTGGATTGAAAGAAACACATACACATACAACCCTGACTGTGCTGGAGTTACTGAAGAACGGGTTGGCCTCTGCCGTGGCAGCTTCCTAACTGATTTTCGAGGGCAGTTGGACTATATTTCACTGTCCACCTATATTAACTTCATAATCCTACCTGCACATGCAATACGTCTTTATTATATGTCACCAGAGGCACACAGAATAAGCCTCACACAGTGGACTTATTATCCTGGACCTCGCTTAGTTAAGTGTTTAATACGTGCCAGACACCATGCCAAGCCCTTCCCACACGTTACCCCCAATCTTTTGCACTGAATATGATTATTCCCATTTGAAGAGGAAACGCAGAGAAGGTAGCCATCCTGCTAAGGATTGCAGAGCTGGAATTCTGTCCCGGCTGACTGATTCCATGACCCCCTGCTTTTTTTTTATCTCTCACACGGATTCCTAGAAGCAGCTTAGTCACAAAAGGCTACAATTCATTTCATGACTCAAACTGGAACCTGTTTGTTAGGACTCTTAAGAAGGTTTCTTTCCTGTAAAATGGGGGTTTGGAACTGCTAATTCTAACGTGTGCAATTCTGTGTTACAGTGGGGCATGCTGGGTGCCTGGGACCAAACCACAAGACGGGTCACTGGAAGTGGGCACAGCCCCGGAGTTAAGGCTGCTGACCAGCATGCCATAACTTTGCAGGTCTCCTATTGTCCCGTCATCCTCCTTGAGAACAAGGATGATGACGACGTGCAGAATAAGCGGTTGTCTATTATCTATTTTACACCTGCTGCCTTGTGAATAGCATCTGGCAATGCTGTGCGGATGTGAAATCTATTATTTCCTTTAACCACACTGCTTGCTGAAGACACTAACTTTTAGGTCACCTCTCTTTACCCTTGAGTACATCAAAAGGTCATTTTGCAGTGCATCGTTTCATATTTATCCCTTTGGTTTCACAGTGAGTTTTTCAAAGGTTTTGTTCACTCTTTATTTGTTCACTGCGGTACCCATCACCGTTTCCGGGACACAGAGCTACTGAGCAAATATTTGCTGAAAAAGTGATCTTCACATACTTAATTTATGTGTTTTCTGTTTTGCTCAGGAAGGAGGAAATGTTAAGAACTGAGAGAGGGAGAAGAAAGGGAAAGGAAGAGTTAAACAGGACAATCAGCAAACAGGGAGTCTGGAAATAATGGAAGATGAAGAATAGGACCCAGACTTTCTGGGCCAGCCTTGGGGGACAGCGCCATGCCTGTGCTGTCTCACCCTGTGGGTGAGCGCGTAGAAACACAGGGAAGAAGCAAGAACCAGGCTCGGGTTTGATTTCCGCCAGGAGTGTGGGATTGGTCAGGTGGGGACTCTGAGCCCCTCAGCCTTTCAGGGTTCAGTGTCCACCCATTACCAGACCTCTGAGCTCTCCTGCACATTCCAGGGGGACCACTGAACTAGGGGGCGAGGGAGGCATAAGCCTTCCATCCCTGTCCCGTTTGTACTTGATGGTGGGTTTGTGATGGCTTTTCTGTTTCTGCAGCTTCCCTCCTTGCCCACACCCTCAGCCACTTCCATCCGTGTGTTTCAGGAAGCCAGGTGCGTCTTTCAGTGATGAGAAATCCACACTGAGGCACTAGAAAGAGCTGCTCCCCGCACTGTAAAATAGTCCTGAGGGATGCTGGTAGGTTGCAAGAGATTTTCGCTTCCCTGGGTTCTGCTCAGCTAAGCTGTCATTGTTTTCCTGCAGGCTGTCTACTCATCATGCCAACCAGAACAAGCATAGCTGTTTAACATTCACATCCTATGGCTTATTTTGGACAATTTAATCAATATTTCATCAGAAAATTGTTTTGTTTTTTTTAGTCCTTTGGAAATGGGATTTTTAAGATGGATTGCACTCTTCTTTGAAACCATACAAATTATTTTGATTTACAATAAGGTAAACATATTTGAAATATACTATTTGATAAGTTCTGGCATATGTCTATGTTTGTGAAACCCTGATCACAATCTAGATAATGAAGATATATATCCATCACCCCCAAATTTACTCTGTGTCCCTTTGTAATCTCTTTCCTGCTTCTCTTCACACCCCCACTGCTGATGAGCTTTCTCTCACTGTACCTTCGTTCACATTTCCTAGAATTTTATCTCAGTGGAAACATTCAGTACATGCTAGCTAGCCTACCTTCATTCACTCAGCCTAGTTATGTTCAGATTCATCCACAGGATAGCAACATTCTGGCCCTTCTTTATTCCATCGTGTGCCTGTACCACAATTTGTTTATTCGTTTACCTGCTATTGGCATTGGGGTTATTTCCAGGGTTTAGCTTATTACAATGAAAGCTGCTATTGAACAAATCTTTGGATGGCCAATGCTGTCTTTTCCTTTGGGTAATAAGTGGGGATAGTATGGGTGATATGGTAGGTGCATGTTTAACTTCTTAAGAACCTGCAAATTACCTCCTAAAGTGGCTTTACCATTTCACATCACAACAGGCTGTGTCCGAGGGTTCATATGCTCACCAACACTTGATGTGGCCATTCTTTTTCATTTTAGCAATTCTAATAGGGGTAGTGTGTAGTGTAGTGGTGTCTCACTGTGGTTTTAATTTGCATTTCCTTAATGATTAATGATATAGAGCTTATTTTCATGCACTGATTTTCCATGTGCTTGTAGCTTCTTTAGTGGAGTGCCTATTCAAGTATTTTGTTAATTTTTTGTTCTTCTTATTGTTTTGGGTTGTTTATTGTCTTGTTATTGAGATTGAAAGGTTTATGTATTCTAGATACAGTCCTTTGTCAGATACATGCTTTGTAAATATGTTCTTTCCTATTCTTAGGGCTTTGCTTTTCATTTTTATTTACAGTATCTTTGAAGAGCAGAAGTTTTTAGTTTTGATCAAGTCCAGTTTATCCATTTGTTATTTTATGAATCCTGTTTATTCTGTGTGTATATGTCGTATCTTTGCTTAACCCAAGCTCACAAAGGTTTCCTTCTGGAAGCTTTATAGCCTTAAATTTTACATTTAAATTGATAATCTACTTTGAGTTATTTTTGTATATGGTGCAAGAGATGGATCTAGGTTTATTTTATTTTTATGCATGGATATCAAATTGTTGCAGCATTATTTATTGAAAACCTATCATTTTTCTACTGAATTGCCTTTGCATCTTTGTTGAAAATCCATTATCCAAATATGCGTAGGCCAATTTCTGGCCTCTACTCTGTTCTATCGATCTTTTTATACTTGTCCAAAACCACACTCTCCTTATAACTACATCTTTATAATAAGTCTTAATACCAGGGAGTGATAGTCTTCCAACTTTGTTATTCATTTTCAAATTTATTTTAGCTATTATAGGTCCTGCATGATTTCACATGAATTTTCAAATCAGTGTGTTGATTATTATTAAAATGCCTGTTGGAGTTTTGACTTGGATTAAACTGAATCTATAATTTAATTTGGGGATAATTTACATCTTAACAGTATTGATCTCTCCACTTATATATGCCTTCTTTAATTTCTCTGCAATGTTATATAGTTTTCAGTGTACAAGACTTTCATATGTTTTATTATTATCATTCTGAAAGCATTTTCTTTACTCCTAGTAATATTCTTCCTGTAAAATATATTTTGTCAGATATTAATATAGCCAGTATAGATTTATTTTTAGTAGCATTAGCAGGGTTTATCTTCTCCTATCCTTTTACATTTAAGCTATTTGTATCTTTTTATTTAACTTGTGTTTCTGTAGGCAGCATGTAGTTGGATATTTCATTTTTGTATATTTCATTTTTGTACACTATGACAACTTCCATCTTTTCATTGAGGTTTCTAAACTGTTTACATTTAATGCCCTTATTCATGTAGTCAGGTTTAAGTCGATCATCTTGCTATTTAAAAAATATTTCCTACTGTTCTTTGTCCCAATTGTTTTTCTTTTTTTGCCTTCACTTTGGATTAATTGTGCATTTTACATAAGTCAGTTTTATCGCCTCTCTTTGGTTATTAGCCATAAATCTTTGTTTTGTCATTTTGGTGGTTGCTTTAGGGCTGATAAGGTCCATCTTTAGCCTGTCACAATGTACATGCAAGCAGTCTTACGCCACTTCACATATGGGATAAGAAACATGATGTGTCTCCATTCCAGACTTCATGCTTTTATTGTCATATATTTTACTTATGGGTATTATTGTTTTTATTGTTTAAAGTAATTTATTGTTTAAAGCAGTGATTGTTTAAAGTAATTTACATAATTAAAATGACCTATATTTCCCATATAGTAAGCATTTCTAGTGCTCTTTATTTCTCTGCCTAGACTCATACTTCCATTTGGGATTAGTTTTCTGAAAGACTGAAAAGAAGCCTGAAAGACGTCCTTAAACATTTTTTAGAGCACCTGTCTGCTGGCGATGAGGATTTTAGCGTTTGTTTTTCTGAAAATGTTTTTATTTCTCTTTTGGTTTCTTGAAATACATTTTTGCTAGGTATAGGATTTGAGGTTGATGATTTTTTTTTCCTGTCAGTACTTGAAAGATATTTCAACACTATCTTCTTGCTTCTGTTGTTCCTAATTAGAAATCTCTGTCACTCTTATCTTTATTCCTGTGTATAAAATGTGTCTTTTTTTTTTCCTGGTTGTTTGGAAGGGGTCTTTTTATTAATGATTTTGAACAATTTTATTATAATGTGCCTTGGTGTAGTTTTCTTCACAGTTCTTAGAGCTGTAGTTTTATAGTTTCATCAAAGTAAAAAAAGAAACAATTGGCTATTTTTTCTTAAAATGTTTTTCTCTGTTGCCTTTGCTCCTTTCACTGCTTCAAGGATTACAGATTATATATTGGATTACTTAATGTACCCTACAGCTCCCTAATGTTCTACTGATTTAAAATTATGATTTAATTATTTTAATTATTATTTTAAAAATTATTTTTCTATCTGTGGTTCATTTTAATTGTTTCTATTGCTAGCCCTTTAAGTTCACTGTCTTTTCTTCTGAAGTGTTTAGTCTGACATTAATTTTATCCAGTGTATTTTCCCTCTCACACATAATTTTTTCTATAGAAGTTCTAGTTGGCTCTTTAAAAAAAAATTTTTTATGTCTCTTTACTTTCTGAATAAATGAAATGTGTTTATAATGAGTATTTTAATGTCTTTGCTAATTCTAATCTATGTGTTAGTTCTGGGTCAGGATCTTTGATTGAATATCAGACATTGTAAATTTTACTTTATTGGATGCTGGATTATTATTTTTTTTAACTTATAAGTATTCTTTGATTTTAGTCTGGGGTGCTGTTATTTGGAAAAGCACTTTTACCATTTGTTAGATGTATCCAGAGCAGGTTGGAGTTAATTCTCCATTACTGAGGCAAGACTTTTCCGAGTATTCTCCCCAGTGTCCAGAGAATCCAGAGAATAATGAATTGTTCTAATCTGGTCAGTGGAAACTGGCACTATTTCTAATCATGTGTCAATTTTGATCCCCAGTCCCTTTAAGTCTTTGGCTGGTTCTTCCTTCAGCCTTGGGTAGTTTGCTCATGTGCCTGCCTGGATCAATATCCTGGTGGAAACTTAAGGGGGCTCCTTTGCATTTCTCCAGGATTCTCGTTCTGTATAGCTTTCTCCTCTTTAGCAAGCTGTCCGACAAACTCTGGCTTCCTTGGATTCCCTGAAAACTCAGCTTTGTTTCTTTACCCAAGAAATCCACCAGGTTCTGCCCAGGTTACCTTCTCCTAAAAAATAGGCTGCACACTATATCAAGGTAGTAGTTGGAACAATTGTAGGGCTGATTTCATTTGTTTTCTGCCTCTCGCTGATCACTGTCTTTCGTTGCCTGATGCTCAGTGACTTGAAAACCGTTCTCATATATTTTGTTAGTATGACTTTTATATTTTCAAGTAGGATGGTAAATCAAGCCCTGTTATTCCATCTTGGCTCCAAGTGGAAGATGAATTGTCATAATTTTGATCCACAGAATTAAATCCCCAATATTATAATGAAAGTGAAAGGACAAGTATAATTCAATATATATTTGCTTTTGACACAACTTTTCAGAATTACATGCATATGTGTGCATCTGGGGTGACCTAGTTCTATTCTAGACCTTCTTTTTTGATCTTACCTGGATCCAGCTAAAGTATCATTATGGTTGCTTTGAGAACAAATCATTATTGACTTGTGGCATGTAAGGATTTAACTTTGTATCATGTGATGCTATTCTGGTACTTTGTTTGATGCACTAAGGAAATGGAACCCTTTGGAGATGGCAAGTCAGAGAAGTTAATGCCCCATGTAGACCTCTGTCTCTCACAGGCTCCCTTCAGGGCCACATTCATAGAAGGCACTCAACAAATAGGGCCAAATGAACAAACAAGGGGAAGCAGGTACAACTGCAAAATGATGAGGCTGGTTATTTGGCGTTCACATGGATGAAGAAGAAACCCGGTGTTTTGGAAGCAGAACACAGACTTTGGACTCAGAGAGATTTGGGTCTAATTCTAGCTCCCCTATTTACCAGGTGGGTGAGAACAAGTTAAAATATCCAAGTTTCAGTGTTTTCATCTTTAGATTAGAGATGGCATTACCTATCTTACAATATTAGTTTGAAGTTAAAATCAGATGTGCATGAGATACACCTAATACAGAGCATGGCATTCATTAGCCATCCAATGAATGTAAGCTCTCTCTTGCAGAGCAGCCCAGTGGGGAAGGCAGAAGCTTTACATGGTTATTGCTCACAATAAGGTACTGACTTAAGATGTAGGGGAAGAGGCTTTGCAATTTCCTCACTAATGTCAAATCTTTGAACTTTACGAATGGATCTGTAATGCTGTAAATACTTTTTAAGGAGTCAGATGGACTCATGTCTTGTTAGGGAGACCACTTCATGGACGGTGTAGAGGTTTGACCACTGCACTGTACATCTGAAGCTGCTGCTGAATAATACTGTGTGTCAACTAAGATTTGATATATATGTGGTCACAGGATGTGGAGTACAATGCGGGGAGTGGAGTCAATGGAATTGTGATAGATATGTATGATATTGGGGGAGAGGATGGTTGATTGGCGGAGCGGGGTGGTCACTTTGTGAGGGGTGAAAAGTATAACTATTGTATTATTTTGCACACCTAAAACTAAAAAAAAAAAGCAAGCAAGCCAGAAAGAAAGAAAGAAAGAAAGAAAGAAAGAAAGAAAGAAAGAAAGAAAGAAAGAAAGAAAGAAAAGAAAAGAAAGAAAGAAAGAAAGAAAGAAAGAAAGAAAGAAAGAAAGAAAGAAAGAAAGAAAGAAAGAAAGAAAGAAAGAAAGAAAGAAAATCTGATTTTTGTAAGGAGTCAAAAATCATTCAAAGACAAGGCAAGTGAACAAAGGCAGTGACTTATCAATGGAGATAAAAATAAGTAAATACAAAGGGGTATAAAATCCCTACAAAATAAAGTCATGCAAATTCATCTTTCATAAGCAAGCACTCTTACAATTCCCAATTGAAAAGTCAAAAGTGTTCTGAGGATTCCTATGCCATAGAAATAAGTTCTCCTCCCTCTTGGAGGACCCTCTTGAAAGGAAATACATTAATGTACATTTATGTCTCTGGTCCATCAAAAACAAAACGAAACAAAACAAAAAAGAAATAAAAGAAAGAAAAAAGTTTAATTTCTTTACTCTCTGATCACACTTGAAATAAGCCATTTGTTTCAGTTTGCAATGTGTTTTTACATATGCTCATTTGTAATCTGAGGAATTAGAAATTAATGCAAGTTTTAAGTGACTTGCCCACAGTCATGCAACTGGAAATTCACAGGGCTGGGTTTTGAATCCAAATTGTGCTCTTCCCACCATACAACCTAATTTTTTTAAATTTTTTTTTTTGTATTCTAGTCTAAAAACATCTTGTTTTTGGAACAAAGTTAATGTTAGCAATCAACTATGAAGAAAAATATTTTAAGATATAAGTAATGCTACAAATTATTACTGTTATTCATCTTATTCATTTGTATTCCCAGGGTTCTCAGCTAGAGATAAATTTAATCTGCAGGCATTCTTTTTCTTTTTTAAAGATTTTATTGGGGAATTTGGGGAGGGGAACAGCATTGGGGAATTGGGGAAGAGGAACAGACAAGTTGCTGTCTTTTTGTTCTTCAGTCTAGTTGCAGAGGACGTTGCTTCACTGGCCCATGTTGGTATCATCATTGCGCTCTTCCCGGGTGAGGCAGATTGGTCGCCGGCCTCTGGATGGTCACTCACCGCAGCTATTGGCAGCTCACGCTGGCTGCCAGCCACTCACTGTAGCCCATGGCAGCCCAGCTCCAGGTGGAGCTGTTGTTAGCTGTAGAGGGCAGGGTCACTGGCCCTCATATGTGGGATCCGAACTGGGGCCGCTGGCATCCCCAAACCAGCTCTTAACCAATGCGCCACTGGGCCGGCCCTCTGCAGGCATTCTTAAAGAGTGACTTCTGATTTGTGTAGCTGAGCCTTGGCAATTGGGAAAACACACAAAGTGACTTTAGTGAGATTCTGAGTCTATCTCAGGGGTCTTCCGTGGGCTGTGGGCTCAGAAGGCAGTAGGGACTGCTTTCCCCACACCTCTTTCTCAAGCAAATTCAAGTTCAGAGAGCTGGGATGACCCAGCTGCATCCAATTAGACTCCTTCAGACAGAAAGGGAGAGAGCTACAGAAAACACTGGAGCAAAGAGTCTCATTTCCACAAACGCTTCAGCTTCCTCACTCACCAGGGCACACTTGCACTTGTGCAGAAATCCCAGGCTCTGGAGTGCTGTGAGCTCCTCAATGGGGACATTGTTCTCTGGAACAGACAGCCGATTGCACTTGAAGAGCACCCACGCTGAGTCCTGAGTCCGTGGGGAAAGCTGGCCTTGGGTCCAGAGAAGCCTCTCTCCGCCTTCCGTGACCCAGATTCAGGAAAGTCTGGTTTTAAAAACCATGCACCTTTTAAGGTCAAACAGGGCTTCCTCTAGCTCTAAATGTAGTTGCTATTACAAAATATCTAGACCAGATTTAGATAAAATATGGAGGTCTAAGGAAAATGATATAAATTAAGCTGCTGGGCCCATGGGAGCAAACCTAGAGCAGGTTAGCATGGGAAGCCATTAGAAGGCTGGGCTCTCACCATTTTCATTGGACCTAACCACAAGAAACAGTCTAAATTGGAATTATCAGGTGCTTTTTTAATGCCTTGCCCCAAAGCCCATGGGTCTCACCAGTACACGCTATTGCGTTCATTGTTTGGCGTTCTTTGTTTATTGTGTGGCGTTCTTTGTTTATCTCAGCGCAGGGAGACTTGGAAACGCTTGCCAAATTGTCATCAAGGCTCAGTTTTAAATGGGTAATCTTATTTTCACTTTTTTTTTTTTTGAGGGTAGTGTCACTGACCCTCATATGTGGGACCCGAACCAGGGCTGCTGGTTTCCCAAGCCAGCGCTTAACCACTGCGCCACTTGGCCGGCCCTCTTATTTTCTATTATAGTAGTTGATGGTGCTGTTACATCACCACAATGGAGTGAATTACCATTGAATTAGATTGGTAAAGCCGAAAGACACCCAAATGTTATCAATGCTCGGAGAGCATCTCATCAAAACTGACACAAAGGGAATGCATATTTTTTGGCTAGAGTTCAATATTCCAGTCATTTCTTCATTCCCTAGCTAATGTTAAAGACAGTGAGACCAAACTAGCAAATTGAACATATTGGGAATCATTTTGATGTTTACTCTAAAAAAATACATGAGTTAGGTATTATTACCTCTACTGCATAGAAGGGAAAACAGCTCTTTTCAAAAGGTGCAGTGCATACTCTGTAATTATAAGACTCGTGAACAGCGAAGCTCAAACTTCAATTTGGGTTTCTGGCAACTGGCATATTATTTTTCATATTCCTTAACAAACAACCAAGTATCCCTTAATAAATTCAAGGTAATATTTGAAGCAGGGCAGCCTGCCCTCCTCATCCTGGAAGTGTCTCAGGCCACAGATGTGCCTGCATATTAATAGAAGTGGAAAGAAACAGGTGACAATCAATGGTGGGCACGAGTGACCTAGATAGTGCTACGTCCTGTCTCTATTCAACATTCATTGGTTAGATCACCTCAGTCAAAGTAGATAAACAAAAAACCTTGCAGAAGGTTTTATGGGGATTTTATAAGAAAATGCATGTCAGATACCTAGTGTGGTGCCTGTATATTGTAATGTCTGAACCTCACTTAGGTCCGGAGCAGCTTTCAGAGGAAAGTATGAGCTTGGAAAAGTCCTCATTCTTTGGGGACCTTTTAATGAACTTCCACTTGAAATGTGTGGAGGTCAGACTCCCTCAGGGACACTTGTCTCTTGCAGCCATATGCAGAGAAATTGAATCGCAAATGCATATGCCTTTCCTAATAAGTGGTCATCTTTTCTATCCAGGGACTCGGGAGTTGCTGCCTGAGGCAGCTCCCCATTCTTGTCCAGAGCCACACACCCCAAGCCAGGGAACAGCTTCCCCTGCAGAGCATGCAGGAGGGTGACCAGAGCCTTGGGGAGGCCCTTTATGGGTGGTCTGGCCTCAGCCGTGTACGGTGATGTAAGACAGTTGTTTGTTTAACTGTTCGGTGAGACCAATAGCTGAGGGTAGGCTTGTATGTTTTTCCGGTCCCCGACATTTCTGTTGCTGGTATCTATTTCTTTCTCTCTCCAGAGCCACCTACATACAATAGAATGCTCTCACAGAGATTCCCTGTACCCCCTTCCCACTGCCTACTCCCCGCTGTTCCACACCTCTTCAGGCCCCTTCTCTCTCCCCTTCTCTCTCTCCACTCTCAGGTCTCCAGGATTAGGACAGACCCTCCCTGATGGGAAATGGCATGTTCCTAGCAACCTGACATGTAACTGCTAGGGAGGCAGGATATTTGGAATGGCATACAGTGTGCCTTAGAGTTGTCATATGATAGAGGACAAGGTAGGAGTGGCAGTGAGTGTGCTCACACTTCCAAGGCTTGCAGAGACCTTCTGGCTAGGAGATTGGTTTCTCACCTTGATTAAGGGTTAGAGTTCATAAATGTTAACGTATAGCAATCTCTAACACCGAACTCCTTGGTGACCTCTAGTCTCTTTCATAGACCTGGATGCTTCACGGGTGTCTCACACTCAACAGGTTTAAAACCGAGTTTATAAACATCTCCATCAAACCAGCCTTGAATCCTGTGTTCTCTCTATAGCTCAATGGTTGACTCATCATCTGTCAAGCCACCAAAGCCAGACATTTCCCTTTCTCTCACCCCTTATCCAATTAATTACTGAGTTCCTTTGAATCATCCTTGAATACCTGTCCCCTGCAGATGTCTCCATTGCACGTTCTCACTGTTACTGCTTCAGTTCTTCACCCTCAACACTTCTTACTTGATTAATACAGCATGTCCACTCATCAGGGAAGTTCTAAAATCATGACAATTTCTGAGCCTCATTTCTTTCCTTTTTTTTTTTTTTTTTTTTTTGAGGGCAGCGTCACTGGCCCTCACATGTGGGACCCGAACCCGGGCCGCCGGCTTCCCAAGCCAGCGCTCAACCACCGCGCCACTCAGTGGGTCCCAACCTCATTTCTGATTGATTAAAATTATTGGGGACTGGAGGCAGAATCTGGGCAACAGTATTTTTTAAAACCTTTTTGGGTCATTCTACTATATAGCCAGAGTTGGAAACCATTGCTCAACAATGCAAATCTGATCCTGTCACTCACTCCCATGCTTGAGTACCCTTCTTCTATTCTTATTTGACCTTGAAACAGGCTCCTAACTGGGCCTCTCATCCTGGTCCCCTTGCCATTTTCTTATGTCATGTTCAACTCTTTGTCACCAGTGGCCCTCTCTCCTGCCATTGAACAGCCTCTGCCTTCTACCTTCTGACAGCCTACCAACACTGCCCTTCTTGGTATTAAATGCTAGGGGTGCTTCAAGCCACAGCCCCTGGAGCGAAATAAAACAAGTCATGCTCATATTTTTTTTTTTTTTTTATCTGGGCATCTCCCAGTCAGATGGTATTTTGGAAAATTCTAGCCTGGGAGGCAGGAGGCCTCACTTCTGCCTGGGATATGGCATCTCTCTCACTGTCTTGGCCTCAGTCTCTCCATCTGTAAACTAAAGGAACTGAATTAGATGTTCTCTTACATACTAGTTACAAAATGTTATGGTAATCTCTATTAATGTGTATTTCCCTCAGAGCTATTTGTGTTTCTGGAACTTATTTCTCTACCTTGAAGCATTTGTTTTGCTCTGTTATTGAGCTGCCTCCAGCTTAGATTTTTATCATAAATAGTCATTCTTGTCTGTTTTCTATAAGATTGAGCCTGGCACAAATCAGTTCAGTTTTGATAATTGGATTAAA
This sequence comes from Aselliscus stoliczkanus, assembly GCA_033961575.1. NCBI lineage: Eukaryota > Metazoa > Chordata > Mammalia > Chiroptera > Hipposideridae > Aselliscus > Aselliscus stoliczkanus. The sequence goes on along the minus strand of CM066730.1, from coordinate 35,504,849 downwards.
GGCTTAATGGGGGGGGGAGAGAGAGAGAAAGAGAGAGAGAGAGAGAGAGAGAGAGAGAGAGAGAGAGAGAGAGAGAGAAAGAGAGAGAGAGAGAGAGAGGATCAAAGGCTCAGCCATCAGCGTTATCTCCAGTCCTAACAACAAAGCACAGCTATTATGGGCTTCTCTACTCCGGAAGTACACAGCTGGACACTGGCTAGAGCCTTTGGGCCCTCACTTCGGACTGCCTGCCCAATCCAAACCAGTCCATGCCACTGGGCTTCCAGGTGGAGCAACCAGATCTTTTAACAGAGACCGGTTGAAGTATGAAATCTTACACATGTGAAAATAAGTATAACAAAATAACTCCTGACCTTTCAAAGGCAATGCCCCATCCCCTCCTTTTGTCTGTACTGTACACATCCATCACAGTCTCCCTTCCTTGAAGGAAAAGACATAATCATTTATAAGTGCAATAATGTGAGCATTTGGTGGAGGGAAAGTTACCTGCACTTGGGGTGGGGCAAGTGTTTGGCTATGGGGTATACCAGTCTGCTTGGGCTGCTGTAACAATACCACAGACTGAAGACTTAAACTATTGGAATTTATTTTTTCACAGTTCTAGAGGCTAGAAATCCAAGATCAAGGTGTTAGTAGGGTTAGTTTCTTCTGATGCCTCCTCCCTACCTGTGCATCATAACTCTTCTTAGAGGGACACCAGGCATATTAGATTAGGGTCCACCTGCATAACCTTATTTTACCTTAATCACCTCTCCAAAAGCCCTGTCTCCAAATACACTCACATTCCGGGTTCTGGCCCTACAATTTGGGGAAGATGACCCAGCCCATACCAGGGAGTTAGGGAAGGCTCCAGCTGTGATGTTAAGAGAAAGGTCGTTGTCCAAATGATTCAGGCTGCTGTCTACTACCATGGACAGAATTGTTTTGTCTGCTTTCTCAGCTGTCTGCTAGAGGCTATCTGCAGAGGAAAGCAGAGAGATCTTTGCAATTTGCAAATGCACAAGCCCTATTTCATTTCTGTGGTTGGCATGGTTGCCGGGTGTGGGCTGGGTCCACCCTGGAGTCAAAGCTCCTCCCCTTGAGGGCAGGACTGTCCAGGGGCACAGAATCAGTTCCATTACAGACAGGCCCTGGCCTGAGGCAGTTTCAGGCAGCTATTAAAGGTAGAACTGGTGGTTTGCCTTCTGTAAAATGGACATGATGATATGATAATAAAAATGACAATGTTTCCATCACAGGCTGGATGACAGCAGCTGTCCCATCTGAAGCCCTGGCATGAGTAGGCGCTCGCTAAGAGCTCACCTCCTGCCTTTCCACTCACAGCCAGGGAGCCAGTCACAGCGAAGTGACAAAATCAGAGACTGAGGAGGGGTAGAGTCTGCGGCCTTCCTGAGGGCATAGGCAGGCAGAGCTCTAGCATTGGCAGAGTTCAGTACAGTTTAAAAAATAATAAAATAAAATCCAGGAGTGTAATGAGCAACAGGACAGCCAGGGGAGGAGGCCTGCCTCCTGCCAGCCACAGGAACTGTTGTTGCCTTTGGATTCTGAACAAATTTTGTTTCATTTTTTTTTCCAGAAGAAAGAAGAGGCAGGAAATCAAAGAAAAACAGCTCAAAAGACCCTTTCACCCACTCTTGGGGAGCCATAAACCCAGGTCTGTTAACCACAGCCAAGTGCGTGGCTAGCTTATGCCTTGGGCCCAGGCTGGAGTCAGCCCGATGCTTCTGCCCTTACAGGACGTGGTGGCTGTTCTTTGGCTGTCACTCTGCTGCACAAGTCCAACCAAGCACACTGCCCAGGAGAGAGCAGAAGGCCCGATGGAGGCGCCACAGCACACCACGAACAGTAGAAACTTGTGTTGTTTGGGTTTGTTGCACAAGACTAATTTTCATTTCCTTTGGCCCCTATTTCTGACGGGTGCAGTGGTGAGTGAAAGGAGTGGGTATCGTCTGGCACATGACTCAAAGGAAAATAAAAAAATCAGCAGCAGATGAAATTATCTGCTTTGCACAGGACAGTGGCCAGGAGTCTTCCTTAACTTAGACTCATGGGAAATGGGAGAGAGAGGACATCACCCCCTGCTCCGTTGTACAGCTGAGCTAGGCAGAGGGGCGCAGAGAAGGGGGACCCCCATCTATGTCACTGCACATAGAGAACTACACACTGTGTTGGAAGTCCTAGGCCAACTGGCTATCTGCCAGTCTCTTTGGAATTTTTGGGAAGTCACGGCCAACTAGGATTTGTAAGGATGCCTTACGTCTAAAGAAAAAAATAAATCCTTCTTTAACTCCAAAGATCAAGTAATTCACAGGCTCGGGAATGGGATTCAGCTTAGAATCAGACAGCCGTTTTCTAAGGAATATTCATCCCCTAGGTGAGATTGACTCACTCCCATAACAGGACAGAGTTGCCTAAGCAGGTACTTTCAGAGGTCATCAGCACGCACCTCAGGGCTCCTGCGATTTTTGCTGCTGTTGTTGTTAAGGCATTGCTGTCCATTTTTTAAATGGAAATGTTCTGAGTTGAGAAATCCAAGGAGGCAGTGCCCTGGATTGAATTAGTATTCACCTCTAGCAGCGGCTGACAGATGGTGACACTGAATGGTAAGTCAGAAAGGGCATTGGGATTGAGAGAGGCAAAAGGGAAAGGTGACACCATGTGACTCATCTTTTAAATTGTCCCCGGGCAAATGAGTTCCATGAAAGGAGAGAATTTTCTAAGTCAGTGATTTTCAAACTTGCCTGCCTATTGGATTCGTTTGTAGAGATTAAACGACAACAACAACAAAAAATTACCAATGCCTGGGACACGTTCTAGACCGTGACCTAGAGACTTTGGGAGTGAAACCCAGGCCTCAGTATTTGTTAAAACTTCACCAAATCATTCTTATGAGCAGGCCAAGGGGAGAACCACTGAGGGGAAACCTCAATTTAGTGATGATGGGAGGACCCACCGACTTCTTAGAAGGAACCGATGATCATTTATTTTTTATTGTGGTAAAAACACTTACCATGAGATCTACCTTCTTCCATTTTGAAGTGCACAAGACAGTGTAGGCAACTGTGAACACAATATTGTGCTCTTCTTGCATAACTGAAACTTTATACTCATTGAACAGCAATTCTCCATTCCCACCCCCCTGACCCTCAGCAGCCGGCTATCACCATTCTACTCTCCGCTTCTCTGTTTGACTATCCAGATACCTCCTGTTAGACATATCATGCAGTATTTATTCTTTCGTGACTGGCTAATTTAATTTAGGATAATGTCCTCCAGGTTCACCCATGTTGTTCAATATGGCAGGATTTCCTTCTTTTTTTAAGGCTGAATAATAATATCCCATTGCATGCATGCACCACATTTCCTTTATCCTCTTACTCAGTAGGTTGTTCCCACATCTTGGCTATTGTAAATAGTATCACAGAGAACATGGGGGTGCTGTTGTCACTTTTCGTCCCTGATTTCAACTATTTTGGATAGATACCTGGAAGTGCAATGCCTGGATCACATGGTTGTTTTTATTTAAAATTTTTGGGCCGGCCGAGTGGCATGGTGGTTGGGCGCTGGCTTGGGAGGCCAGCGGCCCCGGTTCGGGCCCCGCATGTGAGGGCCAGTGACACTGCCCTCAAAAAAAATAAAATAAAATAAAATAAAATAAAATAAAATTTTTGCTGAACCTTCATACTGCTTTCCATTGGGGTTGTACCCTTTTACATTCTGACCAACAGTATACGATTTCTCTACACCCTTACCATCACTTATTCTTTTTTTTTTTTAATAATAGCCATGCTAATGGGTATGAAGTGATACCCCTGTGCTTTTGATTTGCATTTTCCTGATGATTAGTGATGTTGAGCATCGTTTCATATACCTGTTGGCCATTTGCATGTTTTCTAAAACTGGACCCTTATCTTACACTATACAAAAAAATCAATTCAAAATGGAGTAAAGATTTAAACATGAGACTGGAAACTGTAAAACTCTCAGAAGAAAACAGGGGAAAAGTTTCACAATATTGGTCGAGGCAATGATTCTTGGATATCACACCTTAAGCACAAGCAAAAAGGGAAATAGACAAGTGGGACCACATTAAACTCAAAACTTCTACACAGCAAAGGAAACAACATAGTGAATGAAAGACCTATAAAATGGGAGAGTATATTTGCAAACCATATATACGATAAGAGGTTAATATCCAAAATACATAGAGAACTTCTACATCTCAGTAGCAAAAACAACAACAATAGTAACAATAGCCTATCATGGTCCAGACATACTATAGATGATGGGAAAATAGTTTGCTTCAAGAACGGATAAATAAATTGATCCCAGTGTGCCATGATCAACAAACAATGCATGAACTTCTTAGGTTTCCTTGTTGAATAATAAATGGATTTAAAAAGTCACATATTACAGGGTTTTAATTAGTCATTTATTGAGGACTTTCCTATAAAAGTGGGAAATTATGTTAGGGCACTTGGGGCACCTATACAGAATGAAAACACCAATTACCCTGATACACAGACCCTGTCGCCACTGAGGGGACAGCCGTGAAAAAGGAGCCTATCAATCCAGCATTTGTTAGACTCAGTCCTGTCAGGAAATGCCCGTCCACAGAGTGGGCCCTGCCATTTCCTCCCCTGAGGCCTTTTGCTGCAGACTGCCAGTCTGGGGGTTACTCAAAACAACTCCCCTTTATTGGACATTTCCCAGCACCAGTCACTGCACACTGCCTCACCCATTTTATGTTAATCCTTACAACCTCTGTTCACCCTCCTTCACCAAGGAGGAAACTGGACCTCAGAGAGGTTAAGTGAGGCCCTGAATCACTCACTGAGTATCAGGGGCAGTCCGTAAACCTCGTGTACAAGGCGCCATCTTGTCTTCCTTTAAGAGCCTAAGACAGTAGCTTGTAGGATAGAGGAAGTGGTGAATTGTAGCCTGATTTTCATGAGGAAATACAGACAAACCCTTAAGATCAAGATTTGAAAGTGTCTGGAGAAGATGTGAAGAAACCAGAGACACATCCAGATAAATCAAGGAATATAATATAAATATTCTAATGTTATGTTATAAATATAATAATGTTATAATATTATATTATAAATATAATTTGTATTTTAATACAACAGTCTTAGGCAGCATTTTATGATTTCTCTGGGACAGATGGATGATGACGATGATAATGGAGCCCCTTAGCAGTTTGGGCCAAATCTCTCTGCAGGGAGAAGAAGCTTCTCAGCTTGGAAGCCTAGAGGGAAGACCAATTATCTACCACCCGAACCCTCATGTTTTAAATTTTTGCAGTTAAGGCCTGCACCAGACATTCCAAATCATGTTTTATACAAAGTTTAAATGTGTGAGAAATTCCACATATTATAATATACTTCAGGGCCGGCCAAATGGCTCAGTTGGTTAAGAGCTCGCTAAAAAGTGCGAGCTAAGCTCTGAGCAACAGCAGTTCGATCCCTAGCCCGAGCTGAGCTGCCACTGAGCTGCCAACAGGTGGCAGGATGGCTCAACCAAAAAAAAATAATAATAATAATGTACTTCACATCATTTGTTCTTTTAGCCCTGGCCATGGTGACTTGTTTGTTTGTACCTATTATGTGCTATGCTCTTTCTGGTCCCTGTGAATAGGCTGCTCTCCTCCCAACCTACCCCTTCTTTATTTTAATAACTCCTATGTATCTTCTAGTTTCATTTCATGCATTTTCCCTTCCAATGCTCTCATCAGATTTGATTAGGTTAATTTTTGTAACTACTTTGTCTGTATTTACCTGCCTTGCTAGGTTTTACTGTGTGCATTGCTCAGCTTTATTCTCCCAGGATCTGACGTGTGCCTGAAAAATAGAAACTCAGCCACATTTAATGAATGAATGAATGTTAAGTCTTCAGAGTAGGGTGTAAACAGTATGAGAATACATGCATTACATAATCTCTCAACAATATGTTTTATAGGCCTACACACATAGAAAACACGGGATATAAATATTTACCATTAGATATATTTTCAGTTATTTTTTTGTCTGTATTATCTATATTTTCCACAATAAGCATGACTTTTAAATCAGATAATGTAATCAGATAATAAAAACTAAAATGATTGTCCTAAGTCTTGATGAAGAATACAAAACAATACAAATATCATTTACTTATCATACTGTTTTTTGTATAAAATGTGCATTTCTATTTACTAAAAAATAATAATAGAGTTAAGAAAAAATGAAAAACTTGAAGAGATCCAAGATGGCAGAGTAGATAAATGCTGTGCCTGCATCCTTCCATGAACACATTAAAATTACAACTAAATTATAGAAAAATAAACCTAGAGGACCATCTGAAGTCTAGCCAAACAGAAGTCCTACAACTAAGGATATAAAGGAGAAGCCACGTGGAGACTGGTAGGAGGGGCGGAGACGCAGAACAGGCCCACACCTGTGTTTGGTGGATGAGAATCAGGAGGGATATCTTGGCCACAGAGGTTCCCCCTAGAGGAGCGAGGGACCCCAGCCCCCCCATACCAGGCTCCCCAGCCTGGAGTATGGGTGCTGGAAAGAGGAGCCCCCAAAATATCTGGCTGTGAAAAACAGTGGGGATTCCAACATTCCAAGTGTGACAGAAGGCTGCGGAAAACCCCAGCTATCCTCTTAAATGGCCAATGCACAGTTCACTTGCTCGCGGGCACTTACCTTACTGGGGATGTGTCAGAGACATTTGGAGGGGGTTGCCAGACAGAAGTGTGTGGCTCCACAGGGGAGGACTGGAGAACAGTGGGCATTTTCCCTGTGTGATGTTCTCCTGTGCAGCTCGGTAGGCAGGCGCCATCTACCCTGTGTTGGGCCCTCCCCCTCCAGCCAAATCTGAATCTGATTGATCTGGTGAGCTTCACTGCTCTGTGCTGTGGACTCACTGAGACCCTGTACCACCCAACTCCCCCGATGCCAGAGGCACTTTCTCTGTGAGCACCCAGCCCCACCCATATTTCATTCCCTCTTGATAAACTATCAGAGTCCACAAGACTCAGGCAGGCAGCAGCTGGCCACAGTGTGCTCTGAGACTTTTGCTGAATAGCTCCAGGCTCAGCACTGGCACCATGCCACAATTTACATTAACCTGGAGACCACAACTCTTTCCACTCTACTGACTCCCGGAGACCCTGCCTCATCCAACTTGCATACTGTACAAGGCTCTATCAGTGGCTGAACCTTAATGGAGCTGACAGGGGCAGCAGGCCTCGGGGTACCTTGGCTTTTTGAAGAGCTACCCTAGACCGTGTATTGGTAGCAGATGTCCTTGGTTCGCAGCAGGGATTCTCCCCCTGTTTTGGAATACAGGCAGTAAACAAGCACGGACTGCTTTGTAACTTCTACCATGTAGTCCCCTAAACAGTTATGTGCAGTGGGTGACCTGGGCCTGCACTGGAGCCCCTCCCAAGAGACTCCAGAACCAACATACTTGGAAGTTGGCTTCAGACCACAGCAGAGCACCACCCAATTAACCCACAAGCAGCACAAACAAAGGGTGGTCATCCCAGAGCCAGCTGAGGTGAATCCCACACAATGGGGTAAGCCCCCCACACAGCAGCCTGTAAGCTGTGGATGTGACAAAACCCCACAGCCAATCAGCCTGAGGGTCAATCCCACCAACCAACATGGCAATAGCAATCAAGGCTCAACTATAACAGGAAGGCACACACCACCCACACAGGGACACTCCTGGAGCACTCAGAGCAGGTTACCAGTGAGACTTCCAGGGCCCCACAGGGCACCGACTACATAAGACAATCCAGCCAAGATGAGGAGACATAGCAGATCTATCTCATACATAGGAACAAATACAGAGAGTCAACCAAAATGAGGAAACAAAGAAATACATCCCAAATGAAAGAATGGGAGAAAATCCAGAAAAAGGAGTAAATGAAATGGAGGTAAGCAACCTACCAGATACAGAGTTCAAAACAACAGTTATAAGGATGCTCCAGGAACTTAATGAGAACTTCAACAAAGAGATAGAAGCATAAAAAAGGACATAGAAACCATAAAAGAGAACCAGTCTCTTGAGAAGTGAGGAATACAATAACTGAAATGAAGAATGCACTAGAAGGAATCACGAGCAGACTAGATGAAGCAGAGGATCGAATTCTTAACTGTTATTGAATAAGGCTGCACATTTGCACTGGATCTCGCACACTCTGTGGTTGGTCCTGTCTCTTCCTTCTCCAAAAAAAGACTCATGGTACTGGAGGACTTTTCCAATATTAAGTTACTTAGACAAAACAACACGTTGATGAACTAAGTGTGACTGAATCAGAAACATGTGTGAAAATGGACTCTGCCTGAGCTCTAAAAAAATGGACATGAAAGAGGGACCTGTGTAAATATGCTTGAAGTTTAGCTGACTGGCAAATATTTGGAAAAATTTACAAACTTTGCTGTGAAGAAGCTGTTCTGTTTCTCCTCCATCTCTCTGGTATTAATTCTGAACAGCTTACCCAAATTATTTTCATCTATGGAGTGTGTCCCTTGTACCTCAGCTGGACATGTTTACTTCAAAATAAACCAGGACCTTCCAACTCTGTCGCTTTATGGCTATATGAGTTCAGGAGCACTCCTAACCAATGCCCATATTCTGCTCAGAGAGGGAGTAAAAGCAGAGTGACAGCTGGGAGCTAGAGGTCCTCTCAGTGCAGAGGAAGTGTCTGGGAGTCTGAGCTCCCTCTTGCATCGGTATGTAAGAATAGCAAGGTGTCTTTGGTTCCCTATATCATGTTCCATTTTGTTTAGAGCTTCAAAGCAACAAGCAGTGAGTTTACTGGTGTCTGAGGTCCTGTTCTCAGATGAGTGAGACTGTCAGATGGAACAGTGGGACTGGCAGCTACAGGGAAGCTAGTATATGTCAGGAGAGGGGTTCATCCAACCTGTGGGGTGATGGGGCTGAAAACTCCAAATTGTTCAGCCCTCCCTCCCATGAAACCCCTGTGATGATGGTTGGCCTGATATGTGCATCCTTTCTTGTGTCTCTGTAGCCCTGCTGCAAGTAAAGACCTGCAAGTAAAATTCCTGATGGGAAAGGGGTGTGTCTCCTAAAGGAACTCATATTGTGGAGTTCTTAGAGGCACTTTATTTATATTGAGGCATTTCTTTCTTCCAAAAAACCTAGGAGAAAATCATTATTATTATCATTCTATAAATAAATTAGCTGAGCTCTAGAGATGTTAAATATTGGGTTGTCAGAAAAGTCATGACGTATTTTTGCAACAGAAACCAGAAAAAATAGATCATGACTTTTCCAACAACCCAATAACACAGTTAGTAAACAACAAAATGAGTATTTGAATACAGCACTAACTCACTTAGAATGTCTTGCTCTGTTTCCTGCCACATGCCAGCCCTGTGCCCATGGAAGAAAAATCCACTTTGAGGTGACCCTGGGCGAAGTTGAGTTTCTTAAGGTGCTCTTCCTGCTGAGGGTCCAAGGGCCAGGCCCTGGATCAAGTCAGCCCCACACACTTGTCATCCCGAGGAAGCTACTTGGCTCTCTGGCCCCCCATGGCCCCGAAGGCCAATGCAGACAGTAACCCTTTCCCTGCCTACCTCCCTGCACTGCTTGGAGGAAGAAGGGGCAGAGTTCAGGTAGAAATCCTCAGAAAGAAGCAAATGCCATATGATTGCAAGGTTATTGTCGGTGACATAGTCTGTTTTTGCAGAGAACTGAATAGGTTTATTCTGGAGGTGATAATTGGGAAGGGCTGTCCCCATGCCACCAAGCATCAGAGGCTGCCAGGTGGAGCTCTTTAAATGGAACATTTAGTGAACAAGACAGGATAAGACATTGAACTTCTGTGCAGGAAGGGCGAGGCAACAGCATTAATTAATGTGGAAGAGGAAATATGGGCTCTGGCTCTTAACTAAGGGGTGCTATGAAGCACGTTTCCTTCTGCAGCATCTCTTGAACATGGAGGGAGCTGTGGCTTCCACAGAGTGAGTAGCCCCCAGCTTCCTGCCTTCCCTTCCTCGGCCAGCTGACTCCCGACCCTGGGATGTGGGGTGCGGAAGATCAGGTTTCCATCCTAATCCCTAGGAAACTTTGCCTCAGCTCACCAGGTTTGTTCCAACCAAAAGGTGAAAGGAAACGAAGAGTTTGCTGAGCCAAGAAAGGCAATCACACCATCACAGAGCAGAACCAAGTTATGTCACTCTGTGCTTTCTGCACCCTGGCCGCCATTAACACCTGCAAAGTCTTTGATTCTCACATTAGCAAAACATGCCATAAAGCATGCGCTTCCCCTCTTCCCACAGAGCCTGGCCCCATTGCACAGGGGCGGGGGGGGGGGCTGTCACAAAGGCCCCATTCAGCCCCAGCAAGGCTTTCTTGATTGGGCCTCTGAGGGGAGACTTTGACCCAGTCTTCTCACAGAATGTGTAGACAGTTACAGCATCCAGGCCCCAGAACCCACTGGGCGGAGGGCTCCTGGAGGGACCACAGGGACAGTGGAGATGAGTGAGTCAAGTCGCAAGTCGCCTTATTTTAGAGAGAAAGAGATGGATGTGTCAAGTGAGGATTCCACCGGGTAACATGAATTGTTATGTCCACCATGTGTCATAACAATCAAAATAAGATGCTGGGGATGGTTCCTAACTTCAGCTCATTCAGAAGAGACTGTCAGGCACTGACATGTGCCCAGAATGGTCACCATCTACAACTGGATACAAAGTAGCTGTCAATGTCACAAGAGCCCCATAGTCCCAGTTAAAAAGTCCAAAATCCGGTTGTGCACGCATGTGTACACAAACACACACACACACACACACACACACACAATCATACACAATATTCATACAAGTAGCTAAGTTGGCCAAATACTTAAATTTCAAAATTAGCTGTACATTTACAATCACATACTTTATAAAGTGTGTTCCACTTTTCCACTCTCCTTTCACAAGGCCCATTTATTCGCTCTCTTCACATGGCCTTCAGTGTCCCATCCCCTCGGTCAGCAGAACTGCTCTTTGAGTCACTAGTATGTGGCATCTTCACCCCCATCTGTTGGAAAGGCAGCGCCTCTCGAATCCTTAGAAGATGTTGTCACTGGCAATTTTATTCCAAGCCACAAGTTTCCATTCACTATTCATGCTCTTCACAACACCAATTTCTTTCTCTATTGCCTTTTGAAAGTAGTGTTTTTTAAAGCCGTGTTTGTGACAACATGCCAGGAATGGATTGGAGAGGTCACAGCCTCCTCATACCCCGGGGGAATAATTACACCGAAATTAAATTTCTTTGCTGCCTTTGTCAACAATTCCATTAGGTGACTTCTGCGGGGCTCCAATACCAACATTTATTGAGGTTGCTTCATGCTAATGTCTCTTGTCCAAATACTACTCTGATTTGGAAAATAAAATATGGCGGGGAGTCCCCCTATAATAAACTTTAGACAGAATCAGGTATAACACAACTGCCTGTTTGCAAAAGGATATTTTTTGGGGGAAGATATTTTGCCCATAAATCTGGCATTTGGCGTAAATGGCGTAAATTAAAAGGTGATACAGAGGAAAGTGTGGTTTACTTTTTCTAGGGGAGAGGGTGGATGAGTTAAGAAACTTTCCAAGGAAGAAGTGATGCCTGAGGGTGATTTGGAAAGGAGGCTGAGGCACTGAGGAAATTCAGCTGGAACAATCACTCCCGTGGAGGCACAGCGGTGAGGAGCTCCATGGCTCTGTGGGGGAACTGCCAAGAGCCATGAGAGGTCTGAGGTTTTACCCTCTTTGCAAGCTAACAAGTGAGCAGCCACAGCTTCATGGATGCTTGCAGAAGAAGTGTGGCTCCTGGGCCAGAGACAAAGGACTTTCTTGTTTACAACACAGCAAGGAGCATGAACTTCATGGCTGCACAGTTCCCCTTCTCCCCTAGTTCTCATGGGGAAAACACGACGGGCCTTGTGGGTGCTGCACACATAGGTAAGGAACCCCAAACTCTGGGAAACAATATTTTCTACTGCCCTGCAAGCAAAACTGTCCAATCTTTGCCCTCCAAAATATGTTCAAAACATACCTTCAAAGTATATTCAAAATGCCACCTTCACCATCACCAACATGGCCCAAGCGAGTACCATCGCTCATGTGGATTATTACAATATTGCAACAGTTTCTAATGTCTGCCCATGTCCTTTTCATCCTACAGATGAGTGTCAGAGCTCACCACCCACTGCTCAAAATCTTCCAGTCGTTTCCCACTTCACTCAGAATCATTTCAATTTCTTGGAAGTTCTGCCTACTTTGGTCCCTGTGGTTCCTCTGTTCCTGGCTTGTACTTCCCTCCATGTCTCTCATCCTTTTCCGAGATTCATGGCTTCCTTGCTACTTCAGACACACAATATTTGTATGGTATTTTAGCAAGCTGAAGAGAAAAAGAACTGGAAACAAATCTGGAACTCTAGTTAGTAGGTGTATGCTTTTTTGGTGGTGGTTTAGCAAGTATGGAACTATACCATGTGACTGAGAGTCTTAAGTTAATAAGTAAACCTATTCTGGGTAGGGTATCTAAAGCAGGGTTGGTTGGCCCCAGCCCTACTGACAATTTGGACCAGGCAATGCTTTATTGTGATGTGCTCCCCTCTGCACTGTAGGATTTTTAGAAGGGTCTCTTCCTCTACCTTCTCGATGCCAGTAGCAGCCACCCATGCTGTGACACTCAAAAATGACTCCAGATCATGCCAAATGTCCCCTGTGGGGCAAAATCACTCAAAGTTGAGAACCACTGCTCTAAAAATGTGCAATGTTATTGAAAGCATTCTTCAAAAGCATTTTAAAGAGCAAAATACAGGAAACACCCATTGGAAATATAGCAGATGATTAAATTATGACAATGTCATGCAGTGGACTCTAATTCATGTATTTAATAGATACGTGAGGTCTTCAAGTGTCTTTGGTTCCTGACCTGCTTTGCTGATTGCTCACTTTTGATTCAATGTCTCAGTCACCTTGTGTACAGGTCTAAGTTCTTCAGTTGGTGAATGCTGGAGACAGCCACACATACTTAGGTATCTGGGGAAGTCTTTCCTTTGCCTTTGCAAGTGACTTTTTGAGCAGGTTACAAATTCTGTAGAAAACTCTCTTGCCTTTTGAAGTTTAGTGATGCTAAAAACTGAAGCTAGTCTGATTGTGTTCCTTTAGAAGTAACCTGTTTCTGTTTTTTCCTTCCTTCTACCTTTTCCACCCTTCTCTCATTTATATGGCCAAAGGATTTTATTCTATTTGTTTGTTTGTTTGTTTGTTTGTTTGTTTGTTTTTCTTAATGAGGATACAGTTCTCTTTTCATTTATGTTTTCTTCTGGAGTTTGGTGAGCTCTGGTTCTGTAGTCACAGTTGATTGACTGACTGATTGATGTACATTTGTCTCAGGCAAATTTTCTCCTATTACTTGAAGATAACCTGCTCTGAGCCACCGCCCCTGAGGTGATTCTCAGAAGTGCAGGTTCTCCATGTCCTGAAATTTCGCTTCTTACCTACAATAGCTGTTCTCCTCTCTCCCATAATTGTAATGACTTTTTTCTTTTCCTCTAGAGACGTAGGTTTCTCTCGTTAACTAGCCCTGTCCAGCACAAGTTGGCAAATCTTCTCTGTAAAGGGCCATATAGTAAACAATTTAGGACTTGTGGGCTATCAGATTTCTGCTCAAATACTTTGCTTCTGTTTCAGGAAACAGTGATAGATCAGATGTAAATGGTCGGGGAGCCAATAAAACTTTATGTATGATATTGAAATTATAACTTCAAATGTTTCATATGTCACCAAATTTTATTCTTCTTGGATTTTTTTTCACAAAAGTTTAAAAATGTAAAACTCATTCCTAGCTCAAGGGTAATACCAACACAGTGGTGGGCTGGATTTGGCCTTTGGACTATTATTTGTTGACCCCAGTACAACATCATTGATTCCACAAGTACTGGTTCAGCTTTTCACTGCCTCCAATATATATTTTAAATTTTTGGTATTATATTTTGGACTAATTGCATTTTTTTCCCCTAACTCTGCCAGCTCCTTGAAAACCTAATCTGCCACTGGAGCAATGCAAATTCTATCCCAATGCATAGTACTAGTATTTTCTTATATGCTGAGAACACAAAGAAGATGCATTCTAATTTTTTCCTGCCATTTGTATTGAATTATTTTCATAAATATGTTTTTGCTCTGAATCTTTATGACCATGTCTTACCTTTGTATATTTGAGGATCTCTTTATACAGCCCATATTGTTATTTTTTGTTGCCATCTTTTAGTTCTTCCTCAATGAAGTGAGCTCTGTATGTGTCTGCCAACAGACAGGGTGTGTGTATCCACTTTGATCTTTTTTATTGTCCACCTGGATGCTGCCTTGATAACTCCCCCTCACATCTTAAACTGCTGTAAGCATGGTCCCAGCCACACGTCTGATCTCTGGTAGACTTTCATCTTGTGTTGCTTTGCTGCAAGGTGAGATGATTTTTCCTGATCTCCTCAGTAGGATACTCTATTAGAAATATTTCATCCTCCTCTCCTCCCTCATGGGTATTTGAAAGAATCCATTTTGTCTTTTTAAGTGTAGGGCATGTAAAAATACACTACTTATATAGCACAGTGCTATGCATTCTCTGCTGCCCCTTAGGGACTTCCTGCTGATGGCGCCCTACCATGTCACATCCTTTCCACAGGTGGACTAGCTGAGATCCGGGGTAGCTGAGTGGAGGTGAGAAGCGGGGTACAAGGGAAGGCAACAAGCCTGGTGTCACTCGGGCAGAGGAGGGTCATGGCATCCTCCAGCCTCTGTGCTTTCTAGTTCAGAAGTCGCAGTAGAAGTCACTCACTGATCCTTTTCCAAAAAGCTCATTCCCGATGTAGTCAGGACCGGTTTCTTCAAAGACTCTTGTGCAAGCCATGCATCGAAGTCCTCACTTTGAACAATATTGCATTTTTGCTGTTAAAACACATGCTCATAGGTATGGATTCAGAAATACTAAGCAACTTGTCTAAGTTTTACAAATAAGGATTGAAAACACGATTAAGCCCACTTCTACCTAACTATGAAAGCATGCACCTTCCACTAGATACCCCACCTCCACAGGTAAGACCACCAAAAAGTTATGAAAGGGTCACATAAAAATGCATAGTATGTTATTGTAAGAAAAATGATCAAGGGATTCATCAATGGAATGGAAGATGAGTTGCCCTCAATATGTTTTATGGGTTCTGTCTGATCCCATTTATGTAGGATTCTCCAGTAGACCCTGGCGTGAAGACACAATTTAGGAAGGAAGCCTATATTGTCACAGCTCCAAGTTCTCTAGCAATTTGATTTATAAGTCTGAGGCAGTTTGGGGAATGCTGGAGCCCATGATGCATATTGTAATCCATAAATTAATGAGTGATTAAAATCTTACTAAGGCAAACACATAGCCGCAAATCTGCATGATACACGATTATTGCCAGCCATAGCCAGCAGATGTATAGAAATAATTGGCTTTTAATGCTCATTAGTCAGTTTTATTACAAATAATGCATTTGCATGATGTTTGTAAATTTATGCTCCAGTGGGAAGACATGGTGACAGCACAGTATAAACAGGCAGAGTGATGAGGAAAAGTGCATCCAAAATTTATGAATGTGCCCAAAGATACATTTATTTATATGTTTATGTGTTTCTAACCTTGCTTCATTCCAAAACAAAATAATCGAAGGCAATCTGAAGAACTATAACCATTATAAAAATTTTTATGAAGACATAACGAAGCAAAGAAAACTGAAGGTCAGGAAATGCAGCAAACGGGGCCGCAAAGTTAATGTGCAAGACGAATGCCG
The DNA here is from genome assembly GCA_033961575.1 of Aselliscus stoliczkanus. Taxonomy (NCBI): domain Eukaryota; kingdom Metazoa; phylum Chordata; class Mammalia; order Chiroptera; family Hipposideridae; genus Aselliscus; species Aselliscus stoliczkanus. The sequence goes on along the minus strand of CM066730.1, from coordinate 35,489,014 downwards.
TCTTATTCTGTGCACGTAACAAAAACGTAATGCAAAGCAACCTCTGCATTTATTAGCATTCAAAGCAAGAGTGAAAACTGAGTTGTGCAAGATTCATAGTGTTCACAGGGATAAAGTAAAACCACACACACAAAAAAAATGTTTCCTCAAGGGACATAGAACATTTCTGGGTAAAATGACTAGAAGGAAATTTACCCTGTAGCTGTTCATAAAAGTGACAAGATCATAAAAGGAAATTAATCTTCAAATATATCGCTAAAGTAAATGTAATAGAATTCTTTCTGATTGTGGCCCAGCACGTAGGTTGATAACCTTCATGTCAACTCATACTTTAATAAAAATGGGGCCCTTGGAGATGAGAAGTCACCTCTCTTTCATATTCCTTTCCCTGCCTTATCAGTGCATACTGTCTGGCCCATCACCCTTCCAACCTATCTTATGATAATTTTAGTGGGATGAACACTTGGTGTTCAGCTTATTGTGACTGTAAAAGCTACTCACATCTGAGAGATACCCTCCACTTGGATGAGTTTCCTTGTGCAGCTCTGCTTTTTCCTAACATTGTCTTGACTATTAATTATTGCTAATTCAACCATAAAATCTTCCCCATTAACATCCTCCTCATAATGTACTTGTGCACAGTCAGTAACATAAAAATTTAATTGACTTGAAGACACTTCTCCCAGAAGCTTCTGTCTAGACTGGGAGCTGGCCGAGTTTGGTAAGTCGCTGTCACCCTGGGTCCTCCTCACGATCACCCTGGAGAACCCTCTTGTTTTTTTTATATTGAATTCTTTTGTTTTTCATTTTTATTAAATTTATTGAGGTGAGTTTGGTTAGTAAAATTATATAGGTTTCAACTGTACAATTCTATAATACATCATCTATATATCACATTGTGTATTCACCACTCAGAGTCAGTTCCCCTTCCATCACCGTATATTTGACCCTGTTTACCCTCATCTACCACTAAACTGTTGTCTGTGTCTATGAGTTTTTGTTTGTCTGTCTTGTTCCTTTGTTGCTTTCAATTTTATATCCCTCATATGAGTGAAATCATTTGGATCTCGCCTTTTTCATCTGACTTATTTTGTTTAGCCTGATTATATCAAGATGCATCCATCTTGTCACAAATGGCAGCATTTCATCTTTTCTTATGGCCAAGTAGTATTCCATTGTATATATGTACCACATCTTCTTTATACAATCATCTATTGAAGGACATTTTGATTGTTTCCATGTCTTGGCCACCATGAATAATGCTGCAATGAACATTGGGGTGCATATATCTTTACGGATAAGTGTTTTCAGATGTTTTTTGGTAGATGCCCAGAAAAGGGATTGCTGGGTCATATGGTAATTCTATGCTTAATTTTTTGAGAAACCTCCATACTGTTTTCCATAGCAGCTGTACCAACGTACATTCCCACCAACAATGTATGAGAGTTCCTTTTTCTCCACAGCTTCTCCAACACTTCTTAGTACTTGTATTGTTGATAATAACCATTCTAACAAACGTGAGATGATATCTCATTGCGGTTTTGATTTGCATTTCCTTAATCGCTGGTGAAGGTGTGCATTTTTTCATATATTTGGCCATTTGTATGTCTTCTTGGGAGAAGTGTCTATTCAGGTCCTCTACCCATTTTTAACTGATTGTTTGTTTTTTAGTTGTTGAATTGTATGAGTTCTTCCTATACAAGACTAGACAATTAAGTTCTTGAACTCATCCTAGAAAAAGTGCTACGTACCTCATTGCTGCATATTGCTATGGTCACCTTCAAAGTACTTCCCTTGGGAAGTTATGTACCAATGCCAGCACCTAGTCCACCCTTCAAAACAACATTGGAACTCTTTTTCTGAAATGGCCACCAGAGCTGTCATCATATTACCCTTGATGTCCTGAATGTCATCAAAATGTCTTCCTTTCAATATTTTCTTTATCTTCTAGGAAATAAAGAAGTTATTGGGGGCCAGATCACCCCCTCATAGACAGTGCCGTGTGAGCTGGTGCATTGTTGTGATGCAAGAGCCATGAATTGTTGGGGAAAAGTTCAGGTCATCTAACTTTTTCACGCAGACTTTCAGCACTTCCAAATTATAAACTTGGTTAACTGTTTGTCCAGTTGGTACCAATTCATAATGAATAATCCCTCTGATATCAAAAAATATTGGCAACATCACTGCAACAAATTCGAGAACTTAATTGCAGACTTCTATTATTGACTAGGTGGGGAAGGAAAGGAAGGAATTCATATGGCTCTGAGCATAAATATGAACCTATATATAGTTTTGCCTATTCAATGGAATGCTAATGATTTTTTATCTTTTTTTTTCTGATAAAGATAGAAAAGAATGGCCACAGTCAATGGTCACAAACCATGGACTGAAACAGTGTTAATCAGCAGTATCAAAGATAACCATTCTGGAACACAAGAGTGTGATTGCAATGGGGGTTACTCCTTCATAGAATTCATGGTACTACACTATCTTGGTCCAAGAGTCACCTGGTTTCTGCAGGAGACTAATGAATTAAGGGGGAATTTGACAGTGACCCCTTCCTATGCATCATTTAGACACCTGTAAATGAAACGAATTTTTGCCAACCCCTTGGAATGTGATGCTGTTTTTGACTTACTATCTTGGCTTGGTGGTATCAGCAGTTTTAGAAGGGTCTGGGAAATGGAGAAGCTTTTTGCAAACCCACAATTGATTGGCCATTGGCCAGGACTTGGTCTATTGACTAGGCCCCACTCTGTTGCTGGGGCCATGATGACTTTTTGGGTCTCCGGTATCAATGTCAATTTGGGTTTTCCTATTCCCCCAGTATAAAGTTATCAAAGTAAGTGTCTATTGATCCCATGGGGGAAGCACTGGAGAAGTCATAATGACTCCTATGCAACTTTCCATGATATTGTAGAGTCCTTCAGTGTGTCCTCTTCTTTATCTAGTGAGTTCTTAATTCTAAAACTGGTGCAGGTCCAAAAGCTATGCAAGGGATGGTAATTTTTAAGTGGAGCCAAGTATTTTCAGCCTCAGGATCATTTATCCTTAATTTCTTATAATGAGAAAAGTGGAGTATTACTTTTATTGACTTTCCATCTATTTTGACTCTAGGGACACTGCTTTCTAGGGATGATGTCTACAACTCTCTAAGACCTTCTTGTCTGGTACAGTTTCGCCACTTATTACAATCATTGTAACTACCTATATTTTAATGATGAAATGTCACCACCTAATCCCAATAGAGATCCCACCATCCTCATTGCCATCAGCGAGTCTAGTTCTATAATGTACTCTCTCACTGTCAACCTTGCCTACAAAGAGGAGCCACTAATGAACTTCTTGGTGATGCTGGTGCCCCTCTCACCAGGACAGTTCATGTTTCCTCTGAGATTTCCCATGGGATATAATCATGGGGTGGGTTTTTCATGCATCGTGTATCTCTTCCAGCATGCCACTTCTTGAGGCTTTTATTCCAATTATACATTCTGTCATTTAGACCTCACTTATCCTGGGTATCACTTTTTCCATGCTTCTAGAAACCAATTTGCATGAGTTTAAGAACCAGTCTCTACCATCTTCTTGGGATTTTTCTAAGTGTTAAACACATGTCTTGGGAGAGTGGTTCCAAATCACTAAATTGTCCCTTATCCAGTCTTATGCTCCAGCCTCCTTAGTCAAGCACCTTCCCAATCCAATCCCACACTGCTCCCCTGGCTCCTGCTGGCCCATGCCGGTAGGTCTTGCTGCTTCTTTGGAGCATAGTCTCTTTCTTCCCTTACCAGACACAGCATATTTCTGGTTGGATTATGCTGCAACTTATCATAATTATTGGTCTAATGATAAGGAGGGAAGATGGAGACAGATCCTGAGGTGGAGCCTCCTGCTTTGCATGACAGAGGCCTCTGAGTGCACTAATAGGAAGGGGAAGGCCACTTCTGCAGGCTCAGAGATTTGGGAGTATCTGGGAATTCAAATTTTTCAGGGGCATCAACCGCATGCACTCCATGTGCCCAAGGCCCATACTTTCCCACTAGGCCCTTCACCTAAGCCCTGGCTTAGGTTTACTCTTCTGCATAGCTCACCTACCAAGATGACTAAGTTGTGGGGCTACTTGCAGGGTTCCCTGCCTTTCTGTTGCAGATGGCAGCCTTTTTCGACACCACTATGGACATCCTAGTTGTCACACTTGGCCTCTTAATCACTCTCAACCTTATTTTTATGCTTTTCTAGCTCTTAAATAGAATGTAATACTGGTCATATAATCTCACTGCCCTATGGTCTCTATTTTCTCCATACTTTTCAAATGCCTGATGAACTATTATACCAGCTGATGCATTCCTCTCTGATGCTATAGCATCCTAATTCACTTCTTGTGCCAGGACTTCATGTGATCCACCAACCACAAGTGAGACTGAACCCTGATATTAGCTGGGTGGTGAGCAATCCAGCTCCAAAATTTCATCTTCGTCCTGCTCTCATCAATCAACCATTTGGATTCACCAGGATGCCAATTCTAAGATGAAATTTAATATTCAGCAGGTTTATTGAAGTATGTTGCAATCTATCTCCATAAGAGGGAAGCATAAAAAGCATGATTGGGCAAAAGAAAAAGTTGAGCTGCTGTGAAGGCACAGCCCCATCTAATTCCTTAAAGAGCTCTGGAACTAAAATGGTCCTTCAGAGTTGTCCTGCACTGTGCTACAATGGTTGGGCCTTCGTATTCCTGCCTTCCTCAGTCATTGGATGTGAGTCACTCTTAGAATGCCATAACCTTGGGTGCAGTGGTTCTCTGCAGCTGAGGCAATCCCTGAACGAGACAACTCACTCCTATCTCCTAACAACTCTACCCACAGGCGAGGTGCCAAGTCCTTCTTTCATGTGGGGTATGACAGCCCCACCTCTATGGCTACCATGCTTTAACTCTACATAAGGAAGACGTGGGCAGGAAATCAGGATTCCTTCCATTTTCTCCAGGCCCACTTTTACTCCTGCTATTGAAACAGTGATAATCTCATTCTGAGTTGACATTCCCCCGAAGTTCCAATAAATACCAGAATAATTATCAATGTGCCATAAAAATAACTACCGCTAGGTATAAGTAGGGAATATGAAAGATAAACTATTAATTCTTTACCATATAAAAGGATAGTTTCAAAATGATCCAGTCAATAAAAATCAATTGTTTATGAAGTGCTAGATACTATGCCAGGTGGCAGTGATTCTGAGATATATGCACCAAATCCAGTACGGGAGAGAGTCAAAAATGCACGCGACATTACTATTGTTCACTATGTGCCATAATTATATGATGTCCCAATGACAGTGAGAGCTCAGAAAAGAGAGCACCCAAGGGAAGGAACTCCGAGCTTAGACATCCAACATATAGCACCCTCTCAATGGATGCTTCTTGAATAAGTTATGAGCAAATTATTAATAGGCAGCAGAAATTAAGGTGGATGGGAGCATTCCAATTAGACTTTGAAGGTCTTTAAATGTTTTCCCTGTATAGGAAACAATAAGTAGTCCTGTATGAATATTTATTAGGTGAGGCTAGAAATACAGAGTGATGCCGTATTTCCTTGAATTCTCTTGCAAGGAATATTGACAATATTCTATGGAAAGTGGTAGACGGCATGGGTTCCTTGAAGATTTTTGGGCTGGTGAGTGAATGACACATTACTGGTTCACAGTGGTCCCCTGTGGAAGTGAAAAGAATGGATGGATTAAGGCAAGAATTTAGGCAGGATGACCAGATAAAAAGCTGTAGCAACAGCCTGGGTGGGCAGCAATGGGGCCTAAAGTACGATACGGCAGTAGAGATGGAGAGAAAATGTTTGAGAGACTATTGAAGCCACATTTCTGAAAGGGGCCTGTGAGTAATAGCATTGCACGTCCACCGACCCTCAGGAGGATTCAGTTCATACACCTTCCCTAGTGTAAGCCTCACAACAAGTGCTTGAGGGTAATATTGCGGTTCCCCATCATATAAATGAGAACATTGAGCAGAGGGACCTTTGATGACTCGCAGAGGTAGGATTTGAACTCAGTCCTGACTGTCCCCCGAACCCAGATTCTTGCATGGCAGCCTTACGCATGTGGTCAAATTTACATCACTTCAGCTAACTAAATTTCTTTCTTTCATCATAACTTGACAGCAGTAACGACTTTTTTTTTTCTGTCTCCGCTCTTTCCTTTTTGTAACATTACAAGATATTTAGGAAGTGAAGACACTCGCTGAAATGTACAGCCATTCATTTTGACTGACTATTAGCTCTGAGCTGTCCCGGAGTCACTGACAGCCAGCGTGGTGTTCTGAGAACTCCACGGGAGAAAACCACAAGCGCATGCATAAAGAATGAGGACACGCGTGCCAGTGCATCTCAGCACTGTGGCAGCACACCAATTTACTGATTTATTAGTCCCCAAGCCCAAAGTAGCTCCCGCTAAGCAAGGTCACTGGTCCTGTCGCCCTCTTCATGACCCCTGGGAACATCTTTCTAGACACTGCTGTCACCTGGCCTGGCCCTCAGTTCGGGGCTCACCGCCTGTCTCTGGACTATGGGATGACCTTTAGCAGGAGAAGAGTGGTGCTGCTGTGTCCCCCACACCTTTATCATCGAGGCTCATGGCCACAGCGGGAAATGCCTTCTCCCTAATTGGCTGATGGCTTGGACAGAGATTTGCAAAAATTCTCCGGTGGAGACGACTGGGCTGTTACCCAGTGCAAAACCATTCAGTGGTTGGGCCTAAAAGGGCTTTATTATTACTACTGCTATTTTAAGGAATCATCAAAGATCAGCTCACAGTGTGTGCCTTTTGCTGTAAGTCCATCAGTGCCCCATGCCCGAGTTTTCTAGTCACCTAAAATTATTGCCTGTCACCTGTGGTTGGCAACTGGCCATGAGCAGACTTGACCGGGGTGATGCCCGCTGGAGAAAAAGATCTGTGATCATCTACTTCTGAGTGAGGTGAAATTGTTGTTTTTTCTTGTGTTTTTAAACTTTATTATTATTATTGTTATTATTATTGTTATTAGTTACAGATGTACAAAACAATGCAACGGTTATGTTTTTCACCCCTTGCAAAGTGATTACCCCCTCCCCCTAATCCGGCCCCCCCCCATATCATACATATCTATTACAATTCCATTGGCTCCATCCCCACACTATATTTCATTTGAAGCTGCCGCTGAATAATATTATATGTCAACTATAATTTGACACATATATAGTCATGGGATGTGGAATATAGTGAAATCGTTGTTTTATAGTCAGGGGACTCGCAGCTGAGTCACAGCAGCACTCCCTCCAGCTCCCAATTCCTTTATGTCCCCTAGTGCCTTCACATACCTGGGGGGCAGGGTCTAGTGTACCAGCATGAGCGGGAGTGCAGCATTTATCAACCCAAATCACTTTATATATTTGGGGGAGGGTACAAGGAAACTGGGATCCGGAGTTGGGAAGTCCTCAGACGGAAGAGCGAGAACCAGAGTGAGCGAACTGGGCACCAATGGGGAGGAGGCAGTTCCTGCCTGGCAAGCGTCCTGTGCTCCCAGCTTCTGTGTAACAGGGACGGAAGGTGTTCGCTGTGTCACCAACTCTGTTTCTCATCCCCAACAAGAGATAACGGCCTGAACATCTCATGATCATGATGAAAATCAGGAGAAATAATATCTTCAATGTGCTGATCCCAGCCTGGCACGTAAGAGGTGTTCAACAACCGTGAACACCTTTCTTTTCTTCACTACAGAGGGATTTTAGAATTTCCAGGTGATTTCACAGACATCATCCTTTTAATATTTTAAAACCCTGGTGAAGAAATTAAGATCTATGTTCATATGCCTATTTAGCAGATGAGGAACACTGAGGCTCAGGAAATTGGTCAAAGCCCTGTAGTTGATAAGTGCACCAAAGTCTCCCACTCCAGGTGGGTCTCAAATCATAGTGTGATGACAGGCAAAAATTTCCCCGTCTTTCAAGAATTTCAAATGGGGCTGCTCTCATCAGAAAACTTTAAGATGCTGATTAACGTGAATTACGACTTCCCAGAACCCTGCACTTTGGGGATAGGGGAAACTTCCCATTGCATTCTGCCACCATATTTTGAGCCTCTCCCATAGCCTGTAATTTTCAATATTACCTACACCGGACCCTTCCACTCTCCTTTGCTGAGAAGCCAAACCTAAAGCAGTTTATGTAATTAAAAAAATTTACATACATTAAATGGTTTACAAATCTGCTTTCTATTCATTCCACTCATCCATTCTCATTTTGAGAAAAATGTCTCACATAGAATGCATGTTTTGTGTTTCTAAGTTTGCAGCAACATGTTGATTACATTTTAGCCAAGTTCCTTGGGTGGCCATTCAAGGCTTTTAGACAACCTCAATGGGCTACCACCAAGTCAGGGTATTCATGGCCGGTGGATTCGCTAGCCAGTTGGTTAAGTGGAACCAAGACTTTACAGCCAAATATAAACACATACATGACATTCCATCAACATTTTGGACTTACTTTTTTCTTTTCCTTTCCAGCCACTAATGCAACTCTTTTCTCTCACCTTTCTACCAAACCAGTTCTTACAAGTATCCACATGAATACTGAGAGTCTCAGTTCCTTTCTCTTTGTACTTCTCACCCTCTGAGGAAGAGGCTCATGGCCAGTGGAGATGGGGACTAGCGGAGAAGACAAGCAGGGCCTGAGTTGGACCATCAACCACCATCAAATTATAGGTAAACTACTGAAGGGCTCGTGCCCATCTTGTCCCTCTGTCCAGAACAGGGCATGTCACATCAACATTTAAGCCTCCCACTTAATGACCATTTTCTTTCAAACTCCTTTGGGGAAATGAAAACATGTTTTAAATTTTATTTACATTTTTTTAACTTTTGGGGAAATGTAACCATTTAAATACATGCTGGTTGTCACCCCTTAGGAAAGTTCTTCAAACTCCTGTCAACATACTCATTACACAATAGAGTACATTTCTCTTTCTGTCATCCCTGCATTATATTCCAACTTTGATCTATCATTTTATTACATTACGCTTTTATAACTTTCAGGATGCCTTGTAAATAATCCAAATAGATTTGCAGAAAGCAAATCCGTTGTTCCTGTCAGTGTGGCCTCAGCAATCCCCAGGAGTAAAATGCTCATTAGCAGTTATTACTTTGATGACATCACCAGCAATTTGCCTCATTCACTTTCTAACATGTTGTAATTTCGCTTTGAAAATGCTCCACTCAATAAAGAGTTATTGGCAAGGGCTTTGAACTACCATCTCTCAAGTCATCTTGCAATTTAACTCTTCCAACCCTGATCCTTAACTGCCCACCTGCAGCCTGAAGGAATACCTGTGACATCTGGGAATCCTGGGTACCTGCAAATAGTATCTCACTAGTTCCCCGGTTTCCAATTACAGCAGCCATCCATGGGGACCCAGTCATCTACAAAATAACGAAGTTTTAGGCAATAGGAGGGTAGTGAGGGCAACACACAACTTTGAGTCAGAAGCTCCATATCAAGCCCAGAGCCTTGGACAACTGACTTCGAGTCTCGGGGTCTCAGCTTTCATCTTTCCATTATGCCTGATAATCAATCACACAAGAACATATACATAAAGGTGGTTTGTAAATCCTAAACATTATTTGAAGTGTAACAGACACAGTAAGGTGTAAAAATTATGAGCCTATTGCTTGGTGAACCCTCGTAAGGGAGCAACCACAAATATTAGGACATGGGCCATGGGAAGCCCTCTTGCCCCGTTCCGGTTATGATGACCCCTTCCCCAAAATAACCTCTAGTCTTACTTATGATAGTTAGGTTTTGCTTTGATTTTGGAACTTGATCTAGATGAAATAATAGTCTATGTACCCATTTGCATGAGTATTTTTTCCTCAATATTACATCTGTTCAATTCATTCCCTGGTATCTGATGTAACAATAGTTAAAGCTTTGTCATAACAGTGTAATATTCTTATGTATGACTTTATAATAATTAATATATTATAACATGGAAGGATATTTGTGTTGTTTCCATTGTGGAACTAATATGAAAAATGTATCTAAGAATGTCCTTATGCCTATCTTTGATGTATATGTGTGTGTATTTCTTTTAGGCATATCTCTAAAAGTGAAATTGCTCAATCAGGGTATGTATATGTTTAATTTTAGGTAATACTACCAAAAAGTCTTCTAAATTAATTGTTCAAATTCACATTTCTACCAGCAATGAGACACCCATATAGTCTTGATAGGGTTTTCTTTTGTTAGTTTTTCTCTTTTTAAAAAAGTTTGTTGTTGTTGTTTTTTAGATAATGATGTCTCATTGTGTTTTTAATGAGCCTTTTTTTTTTTGAGGGTAGTGTCACTGGCCCTCACATGTGGGACCGGAACCAGGGCGGCTGGCTTCCCAATCCGGCGCTTAACCACCGCGCCACTCAGCCAGCCCTTAATGAGCCATTTTTGATGACTGTGATATTGAGTGAATTTTTGCTCCTATAAGACTTTTGCCCATTTTTTTCCAATTGTATTTTCTGTACTGATTTGGAGGAAGAATCAATAGACACGTGTTTTCTCATTGCTCTCACTAAGTATAACTAAAATCAATGTAAGTAGAAGTAAAAATAATGAAAAGATCAGAATTCAATAAAATAGAAAGCAAAACAAAAAAGAGAAGCAAAAAATCAAAATTGACATGTTTGTGGAGATTAAGATTAATAAATTCCCTATAAAACTGCTGAAAAAAAAATATTCCAAAACTAGGGTGAAAGATGTCCTGTGGGACTGCCCACGTCACGTGCCTGTAGTTGACCTTCACGGTCCTTCATGACTTGCTTTCTTCCTGGTTTATGGCTCTGTCCTTGCACAGCTGAACTGAGGCTGCATATTATGCATTTTTAGATCTTCCTTGACTATGTTTTCCAACAACATGTTGATTATAGTTTATCCAACATTTTTGCATAATCTTGACTGACCACCCGAAGAGGCTTAACAGTCCTTAACAACATCATAAGGGAATAGAGAGCCTACAAATGTTAAAGTAAATAAAAGGATTGTGGGAGAATGATAAACAACTTTTATACTAATAAATTTACTTAACATGTTTTACTACCTAAAAAGTAGTAAAATTTACTACGTCTCTCTATTTTAACTGAGGAATAGTATTTCTTACAATAGAATTATTACTGCACATTTTATTTGTCCATCATTATTTTGGGGATGGTCAACAATTAGACTGTTTCTAGCATTTTCTATTACAAAAAAAAGAAAAGTGTAATGATGATGTTTATACACGATTCCCAGTGCAAGAATTTCTCTAGGGTCCTCATCTGAAAGTGAAACATCTCGGCCAAACAGTGTGCTCAGCATATCCTTCAATTAATTGTTATCTAAACTGGTTGAACAACTCATGCTCACGTGAACAGTGTGTAAGAGAGCCCTTTCCACATTCTTCACCATCACTTGGAGTTGTACTTTTTTGAAAAAAAGTCTGATCATTGTTTGGAAACAAAGGGTTACTTAATGTCCCATCTATAAATGTGTACACCAACCTAAGTGCTTAACGCATTTCAGATCAGTTCATCTTCACAATGGCTTGTTTTGCCATTGTGGCTTGTTCTCCTCATGCTACAGGTGTGAAAATTAAGGTCCAGAAAACTAAGTGACCCCCAGCTTTCTAAGGTTGCACCACTACTTATGGTGGAGGCAGAGTGCAGTGCAAGTCTGTTTAACTCCAGAGGCTGTGCTCCTTCTGTGGGGCCATGATTCCACTAGAGGAGCCTGTCCTTCGTACCCCTCTCACCTTTAAAAGATAACATATACATCCTGGCTTATGCTGTCCTTTTCCTGGTGGATTTTATTCAGAAATTCATTTGTCTTTGCTCTGTTGCGGCTCTTCCCTTCTGCCTTATGACTCAAGCTTGTCAGCTTATTTGTCCCTCCAACCCCTAATTAGGGAATCCAGAGCAGGGAAAGCTCTAGGTACAGTTAAAAAGTGCATTTTTTTTTCTCTCCCTATTTTTGCTTTTATTTTTAACCGCACTTCTTTCTGACAGGAGCTCTGTTTGTCCCGACGTGAGTCTGAAGTTATGAGTCACTGGGGAGATATAACACGCTGATTGCCGACCAGGTTATTATTTTTTCTTTTTCTATGACTCATTCTGTTCGAAATCTCTAATTTATGATAAAAGTCAGTAAGATGTAAACACAGAAAATGTTTCTAACGGGCTGTCTTATTATGTCTGAGTCTACTCTGTCTAGTTTAATTCTTGGGGTGAACACGGTAAATCCACATGCCCCTTAGAAAGAGCTAGAACACGCCTTCATCATGGCCAGGCAGAAAACCTCTGAGCAGCCATGGAGCTCAATTTGGAGGATGAGTTCAACCTACCGAGCCAATTGAAAGAAGAGAAAGCCTTTAAATGAGCTATTATTAATGATTTCTAAAAGTGTGCATCAAAAGGGCCAAGAGCCATGACATTTTTTTGATGTACCATGTTTCTAATGAAGGAAGCTTGTAATTGTTATCCCCTTAAAATGCCACTGAAAAATGAAGCAAACTTATGCAAACTATGAATGTGGTTTACAGGATTCCAATGCAAACTAACAAAAAGGCACTCAGATACGGAGAGAGATGGCCATGCTTTCTGGTCCACTTTATGACGTAAACAGAGTCAGAATATTAGGCCAGGACTGGATTTTGAAGTTCTTATCCAATGCCCAGCCACCTTCCCTACCCCCCAGGACAGGTGCAGCCTCTGCACGAAAGTCCCAGGTGTGGGAGCCCAGGCATGTGACATTCAGGACTGATAGCTGAACACTTACTCTGTGCCCTGATCTCTCCTCGGAATGAAAGGTACAAACATGATGGCTAAGTCTCTAAGCTGCCTTGGTTTCAGGGGGACAGACTCCCCACTCAGCCCCACCGGCTGGTGCTGGGCTCCCAGGCTTGCCCTACACCGCCTACTTTAGCAGAAGCAGTAGATGGAGTGTGAGACTGAGGCAGCTTCTAAGCTGCTGTAGACATGGCCTTTTGTCCCCTGGGTTGCTCATTGATGTCTGCCTCCATCAGGTGACATGTCTTGTCATTGCCTCTGCCTGAGAATGTCCCAAAAGCCTCAAACAAGCATCCTGTAGAGCTGTCACCTTATAGTAGCTGGATGGCCCACATCCCTCTTCCAATTTAAGTGGTCCCCTCCTGTTATAGACTGACTCATGTCCCCATGCTTCCCTTGCCGCCCCCCCCCCCCAAATCCATATGTCGAAGTCCTAATCCCCAGAGTGACTGTGTTTTCAGATAGGGTCTTTAAGGAAGTAATTAAGATTAAATGAGGTCATAAGAGTGATGTCCTTATAAGGGGACGAGATACCAGGAATGTGCATACACTGAGGAAAGAGCAGGAGAGCTGGACCTTGAAGGAAAGGTAAGAGTTCATGGATGGACAAGAGAGGGAAAGATGTCCCAGTGAGAGGAGTAGAGTGTGAGGCCGTGGGGAGATGTGGGAAAATGAAGCGTGTCTGAGGAAGGACAAGTGGGCTTGTGTGGTTACAGCTCATTGCTCCGGGTTACGAGGGGAAGAGCTGTGGTTGGTGGCATCACATAGGATGTGATTACTGCAGATTTACTGGCACAATTAGCAAACTGCCCTCCGGGTGGGTGAGGAGAAGTTTCTGGGCTCGCTGAACCCATGTTTCTTCTGAGAAAAATTTCTAATATGTGACAAATAAACAGGATAATGATTTTTTACCAGCAACTTCCCTGGAGCGGGGAGGGGGTTTGGGGGAAGATAGAGTTCCTTCTCTCCCTTCCCCTCTCCTAAATGTAGGCTTTGGTGAAATGATGTCAAATCATAAAGACATCAAACTTTGCCTTTTGTTGCTATGCTATCACCGACGTTTTCACCATCTAATTAAGACACAGTTGCAGAGAGAGCTATGCAACTTGTTAAGGTCCCTCACCTGGGAGGTAACAGGAAGCGGATTTAGTCTCAGATCTTTATGACTCCAAAGCCATTCTCCTTAACCACACTCTCTCCCTCAAATGTGGACTAGACTTTTTATAAAGAAATAAAAACAATTTGATATACTGTGACAACTTATTTTTCTGACCTTAGGAAAATGTCCAATGGCCTAAATTAGCGATGGCGAAAACAGTTCTGCTCTGTAATGATGGACTCTCTCCTCCCTGAGTGAGTTAAAAGGATCGTTAGGGGAGAAATTCATATATACATTTTGAAAACATAATGTGGCTAGGACAACACTGGGTATGCAGTAATTGCTCAGTAAATGTTGGTTATTATTAATATGACTGAATAGCAATATTTTCCTAATGGTATATATTTTATACATAATATATATATACATATATACATACATATATGGGAATTTAAAACAAAGTAATGCTCATAAACACATTGATTGATTTACTTATTTCTTCATTCAGCCAATATTCCCTGAGTATCAATATCATTTAGGCTTTTGGAGTCATATTTTACCTCTGAGCTCCAACAAAAGCTACAAATCAATTAGCCTTCGTTAACAAAGAAAGTGTGGCAAGTGGTATAATCTTCGACAACTTCTTCACAAACAATGATTTTGTAATATTTTCTATAGAGAAGAGACATATAATTCAGTCATTCCCCTCACATAGTTGGATTTCTTTTAGTTATTAGTAGTTCAGAAAAACTTCCTTCACATTATGACTCCTTATCCGTAATGACATGAAAGTATTTACTATTGTCAAATTTGGAAAAACCACCATCACATTTCTCTTATTTAAAAGCTATAGGATTTTAGGTCATTTTGAGTTTTCTCATGCAGTAACCATTCTTTAAAACTTTGATGAGACAACATTCATTAACCAGCTTGTCACGATGTCTTCGTTGCAATGGTGTATTATGGGTTTATTTTTGTTGATGTCAGTATTTTCAGTGAAGTCAGCAAGGTTTGAAACAGACATTTTAATAATTCCATTTCATAAGATTTCCTTCTAAAAGGAAAAGAATGTGCAGTGTTTTAACTGGGTGTGCTGCATTACCGAGTGTCTTCCTAGGAGACGGAACTTCTGTTTCAAATTATCTGCTTACAGTTGTACATGTTGGCTAATTGGAAGGATTTTCCACAGATTAGCTTCTGGCTCCGCACATTTCGAGACCTGTTTCTCTGCTCCTCCCCACACAGTTCGGTGGCTGTGGAACATGTTCATACTGTGAACCAACCTCTGGCCCATACCTTTGTGTCACGGCCCTGAGTGACTCGACACAGTGGGTGGGAGAAATATGCTTAGGCTCCATCAGAAATATTCTTGCACCAGAATAGTCAGCAATAAATCAATTGTCCTAGAAGGGACCGCGAGACATAAATGTACTTCAAGAAACCCAAACTAACTCCAACTCAAGTTCTCCCCCAGTTAGAGCCTCACAATGTCCATGACCGCTGTAACACCACCCAAGACAAGGGAAAGTTTGGCAGAGAAGATGGAATGGAGACAGACAGAGCTCTTAATTGATGGTGGTTAAAACATCTGACTTTTGCAAATTTTATAAAACCATATGACTGTGTATATCCACACTGCCAGGGCTCCTCTGAGTTCCGTGGGAGGGGTCCATGTACACAAGGGCTCTGAAGCTTACGTTTCATTCAATTCATGGAAAACACACCCTTGGTTCCATGTTTGGAGACTTTGCAGAATGAAGGACAAGTTTGCAACACTGTGAAGTGCACTGAACGGGATAACAAGGGCACAGGCTATGCCCCAGACCATGACCCGTGATGTTGACCTTTTTAGGAAAATAGACCATAAAGCCTGTCAAGGCCTAGACCTAAAAGTCACCTCTGTTTCCAGGTATTTTTTGACACCCAAACTGTCCACTTACCGCAGTGGCCATTTCAATGGTTCTGGGTCAAGGATAACAGCTTCAATAAGGAATAGAATCAATAACATTGTAATAACTATTTATGGTGCCAGATGGGTACCAGACTTATCAGGAGCATCACTTCTTAAGTTATACAAATGTCGAATTACTATGTTGTACACCAAAAACTAATATAACACTGCATGTCACCTACAATTGAAAATAAAAGAATAACAGCTTCACACCCTAATTAGGCAGCCAGGCTGTTGCTAGACCCTCTCCTGCTCTTAGCCCCAAACACTGTGGTTGGATCAAAAGCAAAGACTCGGAGAAAAGGTGCCCCAGGGTAGCCCATGCTGACAGCAAAATAGCCCGGTGTCACTAGGGAAGAGTGAGATGGCCTCTAACTAGGATGAGGGTCTGAATGGCTGGAAAGTGGGACACTTGCCTCGCTGATAGACAGAGGTTCAGCTGAATGCATCAAATATCTGTTCCTTTGAGGTCATGGTCTCCTACATCTAGTTTCCTCCACACTCCTACAGCCAGAGATCCATCCTCCGCACTCCTACAAGCCAGAGTGGTTTTCAAGAAAACAAAATATGACCCTTTCACCCCTCTCCCTAAAAACTAGCAGCGGTTCTAACGAACCTTAGAATAAAGTCCCAAAGCAGTCAGCCAAGAGAGCTGCTTGTTAACTGGCCTTCGCCCACCAACGATATCATCTGACATTACAGTCATTGTCACCTGCACGCCTATATTAGTCAGGGTTCTACAGAGAAAGGAACCAACAGAATATCTATAGCTATAGTTATAACTATAGGTATATCCATATCTATACCTATCGATCAAGAGATTTCGATTAACCATTGCAATACCCACTCTAGTTTGGTGCATAATGCTTATTTCTATTTTGGCCCATATCATCTTGCTCTGTAATTTGAGTCTCATGAGGGAGTCTGTATGTAAGCTTCTTTAAGATTTTAGCAGTTTTAGTAGTCAGTCAGAAACCACTTTAGCTGTTTCAAATAGACAGAATTTAATACAAGGGAGGTATGTTAAGGGCAGGGAGAAGAGAAGAGAAAAAAGAAGGCATGGAGGAACCCAAAGAAAAATGATACTACCCAGAGGTTCGAATTCATGAACACCTTGAGCTGGAGTCTACAGGTCTACACCTGCTGCTGGGCTTGTGGAGACTCTCTCAGAGCCAATGCTGAATCTACCTAAGGGAAGCCACTTGGGCCAGGGCTGGAGCTACAAAAAATGGAGCTACTTCTGCTTGGTCCATGGAAGTCTGCAACTCCCTGACACTCGTGACCAGCTACTGCCAGCAACGTCCACACTGTCAGAGGCAGCAACCTCCATCTCTCCCCTGCCTAGTGATGTCCAGCCAGTACCTCCTATTGGCAGAATCTAACAGGAAACCTGCTGGCAAGGAAGCTTGGGAAATGTAGTTTGCAAACCCCCAGCTATAGCACAGGCAATCGTCTTCTCCCTTGGAAGCTCTCCTGGAGCTTCTGATCCTGAGGATTTTACTGTTTCTTCATATTTCTCTTTTCTGACTCTTTGTCAAAGCAGCAGTAAAAGTTTAAATAAGTTAACCTGTTGCCAAGCAACTCACTCTTATACCAGCACACTTCTCATTGCGAGTGGTGGCATTTTTTTTTTTTTAATTTCTCCAGTGACAGTACTGGCAGATTTTAAGAAGTTATACATATACCTATTATACTGAGAACATTTTTTTTTTTCTGAAAAAGCACTGATTTTCATTACTTTAGTAGAGGCTTCTATGAAGCCAAACAGTGAAGTATATCTCTTTCAAAACCTCATGTACCTTCAGGAGAGGTTGCTTGCACCATATATTTTATAGGCTTTTCATTCCCTTGATTTGAAAATGAAGTAAACTTGTCTCTCCCTCTCTTCCTCTCTCCCTCTTTTTCTCTTTGGTGTTTTTCCTGCTGTGGCTTAATCATATTCCAGATTTGCTTTTGTTTCTTGAGAAAAAGAATGTTCAAAGCTGGATGATGAATCAGAGATTTTGGACACTGCCATTTAGCTGCTATTTGGTCTTTCAATGAGAAAAGTTTCAGTTTATCCCTCCTTAGAAGAAATGTATGCATATACACACATACTTGAGCCTTTTTTCACATCTATGTTCTACCCATATAAGCAGACATTTGTTGAGTGCTCTGTTGTTAAGTGCTGTGATCAACATTTTTCATCATTATTTCAGCCCTTGGTGGGTAGTTCACGTTTTCTCCTTAGGTATCTTATTGCATCCATTTTAAAAGATGAAGAAGTGAGGATCAGAGAAGTTAACTAACTTGCCAAGTTACACCAGCTATTATCTAAGAAGCAATCAGCCGTAAGTTTGTTGGTGTTAAGGTCTGAGACTGTCATTGCACTCCAACAGCATCAAATCACAGGGCATGCGATCATGGTAAAGCTGATGAACCCTAAGCTAATTTTCAAATCTGAGTTTAAAAAACAGCATACTATTTTAATTTTATGTAAAGTTATTTTTGTCTCTTTTTTTTAATCACTGTAATCCTGACCAAAATACTTCCACATGCCCAGTCACAGCATAACAATAAGCTTCAGAAATGAGAGGATGGAGCTATGAACAATCACTCAAGAATTCTTATCCTTGCTACAGAGTCTGTCATAGCAGCAGTTTCAAACTGGTTCTACATCATGAGCACATTTTAAAGATATGGGACTGAGCTATGGCAGCATGTCAGCCCTTATGTATGTCCTACCAATTGGATATTTTGATCTGACATTCTGAAAGAGAAAACAGACTGCATCATTCCATTGTCCTCAGTGTTCAGAGACTCAGCTAAAAATCACCATATCTTTAATCCTAGTTTACCCCTGTCTGTATTTTTTACTTTGCCTTCACAACTGTACATTTTTAGAACAATAGTTAAAATAAGAACAAGTATTTCCTTCTGTTTTTTTACTAATTGGACTGAACAGGACTCAGGAAACAAGGAAAACAAGACCATTTTTTGGCGAATTGTATTAGGACCCTCGAACCAAAAACAATCACCTTGCTGCCATTTGCCACCTAATGGCTCCACCGCCACCACCCTGGTGGAACCATGGTCTACTGTGTTTTAAAGTAGTTTTCTTTATGTTGCATTTGTTTCAATATATTCAAATGCTAGTACCCAAAGGGATGTCAAAACGTACCTCTCAACCAGTTGAACTTTGAGAGGGAGGCTACCTAATCGTTTGACCTGCAGATGGTTTAAGAAAATAGGGTCATTGGCCAAAAGAGTAAGGGCACATTTTGAGTCTAATGCTAAAATTCAAAAATCCTCCTTTTGGACCTGATGCCATTTTTATCTCTAACTCATACCCTTTGAAATGAAAACGTCTTAAAGACATTTTGCAGACATAATAGGCATGGGTCAGTGCATGCTGGAGGGGTGAGAAAGGCTGTTAGGAGAATGCTAAGGTAGTTTCAGAAACGCCTTTCCTCTGCCCTGCTCCTGGGCTTTGGGGAAGGTGAGCTGGAGGGGCTTGTTCCATACAAAATTACCTGAATTTTGGTCTTTCTGCTCTGTATCTCATGAAACATTTGAAAGTGCATTATGAAAATGTATTATATTAGCATCTTGCATGGTAATGATTCACTTCATTCGCGCAGCAGCCTCTCCCCTCCCAGACTGTACGCTCTACGGTACTCTCTCTCCTGGCTCCACCCTGCTTGATGCACAAGCAGGCATCACACTGGGGTTTGAGAAGGAGCTGAGAAGGTCCTCTTTCTCCCTCCCTTCTCATTGGATCTGCTACCTGCAGAGAGGATTGACTTTAGGGGTGAGCCCTGCCCTTCCACGAAGAGGCCGGCCACTGACAGTGTAACCTTGTCAAATTCTAGATGTCAGTATGGGAAGTCGCTGTTGCAGAAAATCTGAGTCATATTCTCCAGCTTGGCCTTTCTCACTATATTTTGATTTTTATCTCCCTGGGTCTTATGATTATCTCTCAGTGAGTTTAGAACTTTGTCAGAGAGACCGTTAGCTATGACTTCTCCATTTGAAGTGTCAACTATGAGCCAGTCATAGTACTAATTACATACACTCACTCGTTTAATGCTTATAAAAAAATCTGCAGGTTACACATGGAGAAATATGTTTCAAGGAATTAAGATGAAAAGTAGCTAGAATTAAATAGCTAATTGGTGGCAGAACTGGGAGTCAAATCTGGTGCTGCTTGACTCTAACTTTCACTTCATTTATATGACCATCTAGGACCTTTAATGATCATCGTCATTGTCCCACTTCCACATCTTTAACTGTGTTTCTTGGTGAACCTACATGCCTATCCCAGGGGTGTTAGGGATGGTTCAGTTCTGTGGTTCAATTCTAGAAACTGCCTCTCAACGCCATGCTCTTTCCTTCGCACCCTTGGGCAGGGTTTGTAGAGGAAGTCTCTTAGTTCGCCTCCAGCTCTTTCATTCGGTGGATAGTCTAAGATTGCCTCTTTACTTGTCTTCATAACCAAAGACCTACCACAGTGATTCTTCCTGTGAGAAAATCATGTCAGACGATTCTGACAGGAAAGAAACATTTGTAAGGAGCAGAGTGATCTTCTGTAGTCCATTACTATAACCAAGTTTCTATGTTTCCTTTCCATTCATTTAACTATTATTTCCTTTATAAAAAGACATATTGGACCTATTTAATCAAAAATATTCTGTAAATGCAAACTTAAAATAATAACATGTTATGGGATAAATGTTTGTGCCCCTCCCAACCAAAAAAAAATTTATATGTTGGGCCAGCTGAGTGGCGCGGTGGTTAAGAGCTGGCTTGGGATGCCAGCGGCCCCGGTTCGGATCTCACATATGAGGGCCAGGGCCACTGCCCTCTAAAAAAAATTATATGTTGAAATTCTAACCCCTATGTGGTATTAGGAGGTGAGACCTTTGGAGAGTAATTAGGTCCTGAGGGTGGAGCCCTCATGAATGAGGTAAGTGCCCTTATAAAAGGGACCCCAGAGAGCTCTTTTGCCCCGATTCTTCCACGTGACGACACAATGAGAAGTCAGGAATCTACAACCAGGGAGAGGACCCTCCTCACCAGAACCCGGCCAGGCTGGCACCCTGATCTCAGACTTCCAGTGTCCAGAACTGGAAGAAAAAAATCCCTGTTGTTTATAAGCCACCCAGCCTGTGGTACTTTGTTACAGCAGCCTGAGCTGACTAAGACATAAGAACGAGCAACCTTCACAATTGTTTCTACTCGTTTTCTTTAAGCTAAAATGGGATGTAAGAGTCATTTCCAGATCCCCTCAGAACCCAAGGGCAGAGAAGCTTGTTGTGTTTCTCACGAAAATGATTAGGAGGCAGAGTTAAGGTTCGGGGAAGTTGGCTCTCTCTTGGCTTAAGGGGCAAGTCAATAGACTTGATCGGCATGAAATCAGAGGCTGTGTTCCCTCCCTTTGATGGACAGTGTGCCCTGCAGTTGCTGACTCCATCCATTCTGTAATAGAAAACAAAATGTGCCGATCCTAAGAATCTGGAATGGGAGAAATAGTCCAGATTGCTCTACCTGATGAGACTTTTCCTAGCTGTGTGGCACCACTGCAGGTCACTCAATCACTGTGGCACTGAAATGTTTTCAATTCCAAGCCATGCATTGCCACATGCTACACACAGATTCAGCAAACCATCCACTGCAGGGCTGCCATGGAATCATGGTCTAAGGACAGTCGGAGGTTCTGAATTCGCAAACCAGCAAAAGCCATGCTTCCTCGGGGCTTCCACGAGGCGCACGGAAAAAGGAGAGGCACTCCAGATTCTTTTTCTTCCTTTCTACAGAAGCTCCCCAAACACTTAGGTCAGTACCTGGATAATAGGTTCATGGATCTGTGTTTCTTCAACATGACAGTTAACAAGAATCATATAGGTTGTTGAGAGAGCTTGAGAAGAGGTAAAGGACTAAAGCAGTAATACTGCTGGGAGGGCAGTCCTCCAGGATGGTCCCCACTGGAATGACAATGACTATTGCCTGTTTCTGATCAGACAGCCATGCTATAGACAGAGCAGTGTTTCTTTATACAGTAAAACCTTGGATTGCGAGTAACTTGGTTTGCGAGTGTTCCACAAGATGAGCAAACATTTCTAATACATTGTAACTTGGTAAATGAGCGGTGTCTTGCAATATGCATGGTTTGTTTCCAGAACAAATTATGCTCGCAAACCAAGGTATTACTGTGCTGATATTTTTACTTAGGGCTGCATGGCAGTCTTAACATAGATGCTGTTAAACATGTATCCTTTTGTACCAGCCGACCCTCTTCCTAAAATATCCACCCAGTTATTTTCTTCCAATCTGTGATACTCAGCTCACGTGTCACCTCAAGGAAATTCATTTATTCCATATATGCGTCTCTCTCTTACGTTCTCTGACACCTTATGTATATCTCTGTCAGGTGGAATTATAGCTGCTGGTGTCCTACTGGGCCTCCAACTCCATGAGGAAATGGCTCTCTTATTGATTTCTGTACCCCCAGAAGCCAGCCCAGTACCTGGAAAAGAGTATTCACCCAGAAAAATATCAATTGAATTAATTAATGGATGGATGAATGATCACAATTGAAAAGTTATTACATGCATGCCTATTTCTGATATATGGTATGAATCCAGAATAGATTTGTAAAACTTACTCAAATTTCCCAGTATCACAACATAATAGACCTGATGTCTAGGGCTTGCCAAATCCTCATAAAATTCAGGGTCAAAACCATGGACTGCCTTTGAAATAGTTGTTCAAATTGTCACATTTCCATCTGTCCAGTAGAACTAAGATTTGAATAAATCTTCTCAATACTGATACTATGTACCCGGAATTCTTTTATTGTTTTGAAATATACCACATATAAAAGAGTGTATGTAATGTTTATGTGTGATTTAAGGGGTAATAATTGTTGTGAAAAATAATAATAAATACTCATGAACCTCCTATCGAGCTTAAGAAATAATGGACTGTGGTCTTCAACCAACGTGGAAATGAACTTTAAACATATGGCTATGTCTTAATTATAAGCACAATTTATGAAAAATATATGTTGTTTTGTGAACAGGATTAACATTAGAAAAATAATATATAGTCATTTAAAATTATTATTATTAAGACCTGGAGAGCCAATTTAATACTCTTCTAATCTCTGTGATACCTATTGTATATTTCATGCTTTGTCTCCTTACTTTCCTGGTGTGCGGATTCCTCAGGTGTGTGTGTGTGTGTGTGTGTGTGTGTGTGTGTGTGTGTGTGTGTGTGTGTGTTTTAATCACCTGTCTGGCCTTTTGCCTGTATAAATCTAATTGTTTGATGGACATCCATATCTATACATGCCACAGGTCCTCAAACTCAACATAACCAAATATGCATTCCTTAAATTCTCTTAGTACCGCCTGTAACCTAATCCTCCTTCTCTATTTCCTAGTTAGGTCACTGACCACTATACATTTAGAGTCATTATGAACTTTTCCCTCTTTTAAAAAATACAATACATCATTAAATCTTCATAAATAACGTTTCTATTCAGGGCCACTTTCATTCTGAGATAACTTGCATACAACTTCCAGGATGGTTTTGTTGTTATTTTAACAAATCTCTAGTCAATCACACACCTCCACCCCAGTTTAAGCAATAAATGGACAACACACTTGGAATGACTGCGGCCTGTGATCTGGAGAGACCCAGGTTCTACGGTGACAACTCAGGAGTCACTAGGCGGGGAACCCAGAGGGCAAGGTGTGCCTTTCCGACCTCAGACCCTATGGTGGCCTGAGATTCACAGACTATTTGCTTGGGTCCAGCTCACCCAGAAAGTATAGGGGCGGAGTAGCTTGTCTGCATGGGAAGAACGGGTAATGGTTGGGGTCAGGACCACAGGCTGGAGGAAAAGCTGTGGCCGTGATCACTGGGCCATCCCCACCATAGCCCAGTGTAGCCACATCTCCCAACATATGCTCATCTTTATTCCAGAAGATCTAATCTTAATGTCGTACAAAATGTCCAGAACTGTCTCCTCACTCAAATTTAGCAAAGGCCTATGAATACTGGTTATCCACTTTGCATACTTGATGCAATTTAAAAATATAGAAAAGATTCTGCAAAGAACTCAAAGTTTTTCCCTCGAGGGGCTTCATGTGAATGACTTTTTATTCATAATTAGGTTGTGTCTGCCCCAGGAAACCTCACCATACCCTCAGAGATGAAAACACCTATTAGGGTCCCTGGGACTTTCAGAGTGTTTTACAGTCTCCTGAGAGATTTTATATGCATCAGCTCCATCCATTCCTCTAAGGAAAGAAGGACCCACGTGGTTCACTTAGTAGAGTTTCCAAAAGAAAACAGAAGCTTCCAGAAGGTAGATGTTCTAGCCAGTGCCCCTTGAGAGACCAGAGAAGGCAGATGTCTCGACTCTCCACTGCTTTGCATTGGATCCACTCTTCGCCACTGGCATTCACACTGTTTTTTTTGGATGCTTATTTTTTTTCTAACACAATGGATCCTGTTGTCTCCAACCCCATGTTTTATTCAAGATTGGACTGGTTCTGAGAAAGTGTGAGGGTCTGTAAAAACCTAGATTAAAGTCACACTCTTGCCACATGTTTGCTATGTGACATGGGTGATTTATGTAACATCACTGTACTTCAATTTTCTCATCTGTAAAAGAGAAATATTGCAATCTGCTTCCCAAGGCTGTGGTGAGAATTCCATGGGGCGCTACCATAACACCTGGGGACATTGCCCACATGCTACTTACTGCACTGTGATGGCACCTCCCGGTGGGCCTAGGAGGGACCATCGCTCAGCATGCCCCTGACCTCCAGGCTCCCACTTTCCATGGAAACCACATACCATGGAAATCAGTGCCTTAAAGGGGCTTCTATGTGATAGCACCCCTGAATCTGTCATATTTAGACAGTGTGCAGTTAGACCTAAACCTTCCTGAAGGATTATTTTGCTTATTAGATGTAATTAGAAGCCAAGCCTGAATGGTGTTATAATTACAAGCAGAACTTCCTTTGATTCAGCAACTATTCACTGAGCATCACGTGTTGTTTATCTAACGATGAGTAAGGCAAAGTTTCTGCTTTCGAGTACATGGTATATGTCGTCAGGAAGATACACATAAATAATGTCACAGGACTCTGACGAGTACTCTCTGTGCATCCAAGGGGCCCTGAGGACACAGAAGAGGAAGGTACACTGGCTCTGCTTGATCAGAGGATGGTTTAGGGAAAGCCACATAGAAGAGACGTCATTGGACTAGGATGCTGGGAGATGAGAGGATGTTGCCCAGTAGAAAAGTGGAAAATCCAGTCCAGTCAGAGAGAAGGAGGTTTGCAATATCAACCAAGTGCTTTCGTTGGAACCAGAACGAGTCCTTACTACCTATTTTGCCTCAGGGAAATTACCAGGCCTATCATTTAGGTTTCTTACGAGTAAATTGATTCTAATAACATCTACCCCAAAGGTCTTGATATAGATGAAATTATACTGTGGGATTTCCCTGATCTCATGCTTGGGACACAGAAGGAACCCATGAATTTCAGGTCTGAACTGGCAGATGTATGGCTTACTCACGGACTACAAAGAACAGTATGGGCTCACAGTTTGGCATTTTAATGAAGGTTCCTGAGGTTCAAATCCCAGGGAAACTAATAGTGTGGATGCGGACGCTTGACTAAATGCTGAGGCTGGTGAGAGGGGCGACCATGGCCGTGTTTGGTTGTGCTGTGCTTGCTTCTTGTTGAGGCTGAATCACTGGGGTGCATTATCTGTCTCCCCGGAAGTCTCCTCCCTGTTCAAGGCTCTGAGGACTTTGTGAGCTTTCTCAGCGCTGAGATTCCAGCTTCAATCGGTGTGGCTGTCATAACTGTGTCAGCATCACCACTCGTCAGCTGCGAGTGTCCACGTCGCTGGCACTTCAGCAGCACAGTTGGAAAAACCCTGCAGTTGCTGACCATCCCCCGAAGTTACTGCTTCACATGACTGAGGGTGTTTTAGTGAAGGCAGAATCCAAGAGGAATGAATTATGCACAGCAGTTTCCAAACACAGTTTGTCCAATGTTCCGTCCTGGGCACCCCCAAACCTACCTCCACCCAAGTGAACCCAGCACGCGGTCATATTCCCGACCCTGGAAGTAACCATCCAGGACACCACAGGTGAAATAGGCACCTCTCACCATGTACCTGAGGGAAAAAAGAGAACTGCGCGTGTTCCTTATGCAGCTGTTTTTATTTTTAGGCTCTCCTGAGCAACGAAGGCCACAGTCCAAACTTCCCAAGTTCATGGTATTGGATTACTGTTAATAGGGCTACCTTCAGACTGCTGCGCTCTGGGCTGACCCTCTGGTTTGTGGTTTTGTGTTTTAACTGCAATCTCAGGTTGGGAGCAATAAGTTTAGCCACCTGAAACAACAACATTTGCCTAATCTAGAATGATCTATTTCCCCAGCGAAGATTGCTTTCTGTGTTATTTTTATTTTTAAAGGGAGTTAACATTTAATGCGCACATTAGCTCGTTCCTGTCGGCCTGAATAGGTCCGTTTGTTTCGGCGTGTCCCTCCGCCATGCCGCTGAGCCGACCCTTCCTCAAGGTTCAGGAAGCTCTAAACGTGAATGAGGGCCAAGGCCCCACGTGCTTGGCAACTCCTTGCCTACCACGCAGTCCATTGAACACGATTTCCGAACTTGGCATTTTATAATCTTGAAAGCCTGACCAGGAAAAGTAGAGTACCGTTGCAATCATGCCTGATGTTTTTATTTCTTTTTGTTTTGTTTTTATTTTTTAATGCCATTTTCACAGAAGGAATTGGGTATCTGACTGATGGCCAGTTGGTAGTTTATATTCCATACCTCCTATAGAGACGAGTGGCTTTCAAAGTGTGGTCTCCAGGTCAGTAGCATCAGCATTGCCTGGGAAATTT
The DNA here is from genome assembly GCA_033961575.1 of Aselliscus stoliczkanus. Taxonomy (NCBI): domain Eukaryota; kingdom Metazoa; phylum Chordata; class Mammalia; order Chiroptera; family Hipposideridae; genus Aselliscus; species Aselliscus stoliczkanus. The sequence continues at coordinate 35,462,201 of CM066730.1, read as the reverse complement.
GTTAGAAATGCATATTACTGGGCCCAAATATGCTGAGTCAGAAACTCATCAACAACTCTGGGGTGGAGCCCAGCCATGGGGGGACCCAACAACCACTGCTGTGGACATTACCTTCCAAAACTGTAGAACCATAATAGTTAGTGTTAGATAAACACAAGTGTCCTTCAGGGAGTTTAGGATTGGGGCCCCCACAGTCCTGGGTCCTAGTCCCAGTTCTGCCATTGATTAAGATATATAGTTGTTGTTTTTTGTTTTTCTTTTTTTAGCTGAGCCATCCTGCCACCTGTTGGTGGCTCAAGGCAGCTCAGCTAGGGCTGGGCATCGAACTGCGGTTGCTCAGAGCTCAGCTCTCACTCTTGAGCTCTTAACCAACGGAGCCACTCGGCCGGCCCTGATTAAGATATTTATCTCAGCCATGTTTTGTAATATAGTTGAGCCTCACTTTCCTCAATTGTAAAATGGTGATAGTGATACGATCTGGTCTATCTAACTGCTAGAGCTGTGGTGGTGCTAATATTGTAATAACACATTTTAAAATATTTTATTTAAAATAATAAAATAAATACTGCAAAGTGCTTTGAAACCTTGGGAACACTTCACACAGTTACCACCTGTGTCAGTGCCTTATTGCAAGGGCTTCCTTAGGTAATCCTGGGCTTTAATGGGATATGTGGCGTACAGGACAGGCCTACCCCCATTCACTATTATGATGTCCTGTCAATGGGGACAACAACAAGCAATCATTTCAGGTGCTTATTGGACAGACAGATGAAGGGGTGTTCAGGGAAGCCTGAGGAAGCATGGAGGATGAGTTGGGCATGCAGAAAGAATACCACTTACTTGTTGGAGGCAAGAGAGAGTGAGGGGTGTTCACTGACACGGAGTTGAATATATCTAGAGCAGAAAATGTGCATGAGTGTGCATGAGTATGAGAGAGAGAGAGACAGAGAGAGAGAGAGAGAGAGAGAGAGAGAGAGAGAGAGAGAGAGAGAGAGAGAGAGAAAGAGAGAGAGAAGATAGAGAACGATTGACAGAGATAAGGAGGAAAAAGAGGAGTGGAAGGGGGGTGAGGAGAATATAAAAAGGTAGAAACATTTTCATTGCCCCTTACAGTTTTCATGTAATTATCACTAACTATTATGGTTCTACAGGGCTGGAAGGCAGTGTCCACAGCAGTGATAGTTGGGTCACCAGATGGCTGGGCCCCACCCCAGAATAGCTGATGAGTTTCTGACTTAGCAGATTTGGGGTAGGGCCTGGTGCCTATTTGTATCTCTCTTTGATACTTTCCTGTTTGCAGAATGCTGCCCTCCACTCAGCCCTCACACCCAGCCTGGGAAATTGACAGAGGAGGACACTGTAGCCCAGAGGGCATAACTTAACCTCTTTTGTCCATCCTGACCTGAGAGGAAACTGAAGCAGAAGGCCAAGGAATGGCCACAGGAGCCCAGGACAAGCTGGGGGCATTGATGCTCCCACTGTGAGGACTGCACATCAATCTCTCTAGAACCCGAGCAAGGCTGGGTCGGGGCACCAGCTGGCGGCCTAAGCAGGGCTGTCCCCGGCCAACTCTGTGCACAAGCGATGCCACCCAATCCCAGCAGCCTCCAGTCCTTGTTCATGCTGGCATGCCCGCACCTGGTCCCTGCAACACGTGTGGGACCCTTCCTTTTAAGTCAACCATTGAGATAAGTCGAAGCATTTTTATTTTTGCCCCCCACCTCCATTTATTCTTATTGAAACAATAATATAATAGTTAAAACTTTTAAAATAAAAAATCCTCCATATTGCCCTCATTTTCAATACATAATATTTTTTTTTGCACTATTTCCTCTCATCACTTCCCCACATTTGGTTTTCACACGTTGTAATCGTAGCACATATATCATTCTGATCCTTGCTTTTTTCATCGTTACTACAAAATGAACAACTTTACGTGTTGCTATGATGTTTCCTCAGTGTTCATTTTAATAGCTATATAATATTTTATTATAATGGCACCTTTTCTCTGTTGTTTTCTTAAATTCCCATTTTGTATTAAAATATTCATGTGGATATATATATAATAATTCATTCTGGTTTTACTACGCCTGCAGGTAGTTTGGCTCATGTTTATTTCCTTTTATATTCTGATAGAATTTGGAAGGTAAGTCCACCATTTTTAATAGGATGCTTATGGTTATCTTAAGACATTCCGTAAACATTCTGAATACTGTGATCTATTTATACCCATCTCATCAAACACACCAACACTGGGCTCCCTTTTATGGAGTTTTGTGCACTTTCTCCCTCTCCTTCTCCTTCCCCATTCTTCACCAGTCTGACAGCTTTTCTTAAAACAAAACAAAACAAAAAATAAAACAAGAAATCCCCCCCCGGCAAAAAAAAGAAAGAAAAAAACTTGCTTCTTGTGTTTTGTTTCCAGTGCAACAATGAAATGAGTTAGGTAGCCAGAGCTTTCCTTGTCTTCCACACTATGTTTTTGTTTTTGTTCCCCCTTTTTGCTGTGATTATCTCCCAGCTCATCCCATGCTCTTCAAATGTATTACTTGGTTTCATCACTTATATTAGGTATTCTCCTCCAGAGTGTTCCCTGCTCTTCAGATCTCGTTATTAACAGGGCTGGGGACATGTGGGAGCCCCCAGCAGGAAGGAGACACAACACTGGAGGCGTCCTTCCTTACGTTGGCCGCTATTAAATGGGTCCATTGAGAACCCCCAACTGTATCCCTCTCTCTTAAAGACACACATATACACACGAAGTGTAATATCCTCACCTCTAGCTTCAGCTAATTTTTCTATCAATACTATTGCTTTTACAAGGCTCTGGGTCTATTATTTTCTGATTGGCTTTTAAATATTTTGCAGGCTGCCTCAACTTGCTTTTTGAAAGAAACAGAAATGAATAAATTTCTACATGACCAAATACACATGAATTTGAAAGCAATAAAAGTCATGGAAAGACATTCCCTGATGTGGAAAGTCAGAGAAATTTGACTTCTGAAACCCAGTTGGGCAGAAGGCCACATAAGTATTACTCAGGGTACCAAGTTCACGGGAGAAATCCCATTTTTGATACTCACTCTCTGGAAAAGAGGCTCCCTGATGAGGAACTGAGAGCCCAGTGCCTGGAATCACTGCTGAAAATCTATCCTAAATTCCAGCTTCAGGCTCAATGCAGATAAACTGGGGCACTTGTGTGCCTTCTAATTGGAGGAGGACAGTTGGTAGAAGGGGGGAATTTCTTTTTTTCTTTAGGGTGGAAGAGACTCACTCGCTATTTACCAAACCCGTTCCTTTTCTTTCCTGAGGACCCAGCCTGAGGCATTCCCAGCTTTCCGTGAAGTTAGCTGTGACCATGTGAGTTCTCGCCAATTGGATGTGTGCAGAAGTGGTACTTTGGCTGCCTTCCTGGCCCAAGGCAGTCTACTACATATCGTTTCCTTTGCGCTTTCCTTTTTTTCCATCTTCATACAAATGGCTTTGGTAATTGCTTTTGAAAACACTTACTGAAGATAGCAGAGTCACCGCATGGACACAGACGGGTCCCAGGAAGTCTGCACTTAAAGAGGAACACAAATTTCGGGATTTACGTGAGTTAAAAAAAACCCTCAAAACAAAAAACAAAAAAAACCCAAAACAAAAACAAACAAAAAAACACCCTGGTGTCATTTTGCTGCCCTTATACTTTTTTTTTTCATTTGTTTATTACAAGTCATGCTACTCTAATAAAATACAACATCAACACAATAACTTAAATGAGTGTCTTGCTGAATCCTAGAGCAGTCAGTATCATTGCAGGTCAAATCCAGCCCACCGCTGTGAAAAGCTGTGGAAATGCCTTCCAGAACTCAAGTGCATAGGTTTTGTCACTTATTCCAGGTTCTGCTCAGGAGCCCACACCTTGTTTTTTTTTTTTTTTTTTTTTTTTTTGAAGGATTTGAGAAGCACTACCATATAAAGTAAAGAAGTGGCCCCCAGGGTTTTCAGTGTCTTTCCATCTTGCCAGGAACCCTATATAGTCATCATTTAAAATACAAGACAGTCCAATAAAATGACATGAAGCTTGCCATGAACTCAGGGAACCAATGAGAACCAGACTTTTTTACAATACTGGTGAGCAGATGAATGCTTGCCAGAGTCAGGACAATGCATTTTAATTGAATTATTGTATTCACCAGGCATCCCATTTTCTTTCAGTTTTTCATTGCTGCTTTCTGGCAAGTTCAGCCACAGCACTGTTCTTTTTTTTTTTTTTAAGTAACAAGTCTGGTTTTTAAAATGTGTATTTCTAGCTTGACATACCATGACTTTTTCTTTCATTTGTCATGTATAAATGTAGCAGTTTATTTGCTTTGGAATCACCATATAAATCCTCGGGTTTTTTTGTGTTTTTTTTTATTGTGCATGTGGTGTGCGTGCGTGCACGTGCTCACACATGTGTGTAGTAAGGCATCCTGTGAATGTGAAGCTTGCCCCATGAGTGCAGAGAGCGGTCGATGGGAGCTGATGAGGTGTGTATTTTCTTCAGGGTGACTGACCACCAAAAGATGGTGGAAGAAGACAGCCAGCGAATTTGTGGGCGTTGAGCTGTTGGATATTCTGGATACAGGTTTTCTGAAATTTACAGTTTAATAAAACCCAGATGACACTGAGTCTTTTTTCGTAAATCATGTTTATGAGATATGAGTCAGCGATGACATATCTGTAAGCCATTCCAATGAAAGGAAAGCCTCTAAGGCAAGCAGCCGTTGGTTTTGTGGGGTGCTCAGCCAAGCATGCTGGTCTCGCCCATGGGGTGGGTTCTTTTGTCGTTTCAGTGAGACTAGGAAGTCTTCAGAGTAAGTCCAAGGTGGACTTTGTTTTTTTATGCTATAAGATAAAGTCAGAAACTAATTTTATTTGTCTATAGTCACTCTGACCCTCCAAACTGTCAAAGCAAGGACTTAGCTGTAAACAGTCATCTTGAGGATGAGGCTAGCTCAATCATGCCTGTCACAGCAGTCAGGGGACCTTTGTTTAGGTGTTGGTGTGTTTTGTTTTGTTGAAGCTTTTGGTAGTCGACCTTGAAAGTGGTCCTGTGGAATGAAGGAAAACGACTTGCAAAGTCAAAGACACTTTCCTTGTACCACCATCGAATTCCTGGATGTTTATCCTCCTCAGACCTGTTGCCTTGCTATGCAACCAGAGGTGATGCCACGGTCCTTCAATGGCTTTATTAAACATTGGGTTGCAAATATGTATGCAGTTATGAGGCATAGAAAATAGTAAACTATCCTTATATTCTCCAAATGTGCAGAGCATCCACTGGAGGCAGAGTATTGTACGTATTTCACCTTGAGGAAGAAAATATACACGCTATAAATTGAAACCTTCCATTTTAGGTTTTTTTTTTTTTGGTTTTTGTGTGTGGTTTTTTGTTGTTTTTTTAATTTCTTATTTTCATTAGAAACTGGAAATGAGGTCAACTTTCTCTTTGAACCTCAAATTATAGAGCAGCAAACACAGCTCAAGTACTCAACAATTGAGGGATATTCAGGTAAGGTTCCTTTATAAAAAATAAAAAAATTTACTTGTACATTGTAGAATTAAGCTCAACTCAAGTGCAAAATAATTTTTTGTCATGATTAGATCCCATATGGCATTATATAAACAGTCTAACCTGCACTAGAGACAGCATGGTTCAAAAGCTCAGACATATCACCAGTGATCATGGCCAGACCAAGGTGTTGAACAGGTAAGGCTGCTGTCGGGAAAGCTCTTTCTGAGTATAATATGTATAAAATACTGCTTGGAATTTACATGTAATGAATTTATTGTTCAGAGGGATGGCTTCCAGGATACTTAGTTATATGCAAAATACAACTTAAAATAGAAAGGTTTGAGAGAGATCAAGTTAGGGAAAGAGAGAGAAGAGGAAGCGGAAGATGCAGTAGAGGAGGAGGAAGAGAGGAGACCCTCTTCTGACAGGAATATCAGCTGCAATAACACCAATAACACCCATGTATTTTACTCTGTAGGAAGCCCCTGGGGCCGGTCTTGACCTAATGCCATTTTGGCCAGCCCCCAGGCATGATGGCAGCTGATTAGGACAGTCACTAGAGATGGACCCTGCTTCCTTCTACACCACTTTGCTCCATCACATCCACCAACTGAGCATAAAAGTGTAAAAATAACATTGGCAAATAGGAGTTTATCCAGAGGAGAGCAACTAGTGCACTAAATGTCATAAGGCCAGAAAACCACATCAAATGACATAACAACATGGTAAGAAAAGGAAATATTTAGCTCAAGAAAGAAAACGCAGTGGGGACCCTAATTTTGTTTGCAAGTGTCAGGGAGCTGCCAAGAGAAAGACAATTTTGACTCACTCTGGGTAACTTCATTGGATGGACAATTCAGAGAGAGAGGTTGCAGCCAAATAGGACTATTTAATCAATAATCAGAGAAGAAATTATCTATCTTATAAAGTACTTATCACTGGAAGTGATTAACAAGAAATTCTTGATAATCCTGACAAGGAAACTATAGTAAAATTTGCAATGGATGGGTGTGATCAGATGATTTCTATGTTCTCTTTCTGCTCCAACATTTTGTGGTTTAATAAACATTTTTTAAAAAGATAACTCTACTGAATTGATGGAAGAGGGCCAAGGTTAAAGGCAGATCTATACTTTATTCCAAGAAAGGCCTATCAATAGATTTGCTGACATACAGGCTTTACATGATAGAAGCAAAAATAAGAATTCCCGTTAGTTCCCAGGACTACTGATTGTGCCCAAGTTTCTTTGTGTAGACAGCTCAACAATCCTGGACATTGGGGGTTTACCCCTCCACATGGGATGTCTTATTAAAAGATTCACTAGGAGCTACACAGAAAAATACCATTCTCCTTAGCTTATCATCTAAAGTGTTACATACAACTCATGCACACATTTCCCATTTCAACTTTATAAAAACTATACTCAGTTGTTACCATCCCCTTTTTACAAATGAGAAACAGGGTTCCAGTGAAACGAGCTTGTCTGCCTATAGGCACTTTGATACAGCAAATATTTTGGAATGGAGAAGAAGGAGGATTTTCCTGTATTTCAATAATGTTAATTCAACAAGTTTGCCGGGTACCTATGCTGTTTCACTTGCTCAGTAGGCCCTAAAGAGAATTCACACTTCTGCAGATGGTTGAACTGCAACACAATTACTTGAAAAACAAGACTAAGACCAGAATACTTCATAGGCATGATAGGAAGGCTCATCTTTATCTAGGACAAGTTTGCCTGTCTGTGTTGTCTATGCATTTAGGATTTTATTCCTCAGTAAGTCATCCATAATAAATCAAAGTCTCATTTTTAAATCCTGGAAAATACTTGAAGGATTTATAATACCATCAAATATATGAAATACTGAGGGATAAATGTGGTAAAAGATGTGCAAGGCTTGTTCACTGAAAACTGTAAAACATTCCTGAGAGAAATTAAAGGAGATTTAAATGAATGGAGCAATACACCATATCCACTTATAGGAAGATGCAATATTATTGAGAAGTATATTCAACCAAATTATCTGTACACTCTACACAGTCCTGATAAAAATCAAATCAAGGCTTTTTCTAGAAATTGACAGACTAATTCTGAGACTCTTGTGGAAATACACAAAGCCCTTCAACAGTAGGAAGTAATGGCAGCACTGTGGACATTGCGAGTTCAGCCCTTTCTTCTCATCTATGTATTCCTAGACCTGGCACAGTGTTTACTTACCCCTTCCTCCCCACAAAAAAATCTGGACGTGTTTAAAGAATGAGTCCATGTTTTTTGTTTTGTTTTGTTTCCTACAACAGGCTAGATCAGATGACAATAAACTGGACTCAGTTACCATCTATTCTCTGATGGTTTGGAACTTTATCTAGGAATATGCAGTGGAAACACATAGTGAGATTTTTGTGAGAAGATGTGTGCCCAATGTTCAACTCATAGGTTCAAAGTGTGTTACTGGTGATAAGAAAAAGTGACATCAAAGTTTCTTCTAGAAATATTCCACATCAGAGAAAAGGTGAGCTACTCAAAAATGGCATGCTACATATACTTTGTCCAACATGTTGATCCAATCTCTTCTTCAGTGTTTTCTAATTGAGTAAGTTTTTTTTGTTTTGTTTTTGAGGGCAGTGTCACTGGCCCTCATCTGTGGGACCGAAACGGGGCCGCTGGCTTCCCAAGCCAGCGCTAAACCACTGCGCCACTCGGCCGGCCCTCTAATTGAGTAAGTTTTAATGCTTACTCATATTATGCTAAAATATGAGTTTTAGGCAGCATCTTCATTCTTTTTCTAGGGTTCAGTTATGAGAACAAAGACCAATTTCTGTGTAGATATGAGGGTTTGAGCCATCTGATAGATCCATGCAAGAGCTGCTATACTGAAAAGCTTATCAGGCAGGTGGGAGGGGTTTCAGGGAGAGACTTGGATAGTCTGCCAGCTCAGCGATGTGTGACCATAGCGCAGGGCAAACTCCATTTAAAATGTACCATTTGTGACAACCTAGTGAGTCCTCTCTCTGACTTTCAATGCCCCTGCTTCTCCTAGCATTTTACCAACATGATAGCAACCTTTGGAAGATTCACAGGAAAGACTAACCATCTTAAATTAATAATTTAAAATTCTAATGTAATTCTGAAGTTCCTTAAAAGAAAAAAATAATGAGGAGTGTGTAAATATAAAAGTTATAGGGGAATTATGAAAGAATCATCTAGAAAGTAGTTTATGCAATCAATATATATGCCACACAATTATAAACAAGGGTCGTACCATCCTATTGGGAAGTTACCACATCATAAACTGAGGGTCTCTTATTCTGAGGCATCCTTTTTTACTGAAATACTTGATACATAAATGCAGTCATTGGGATAAAAAGAACAGCGTTAAAATGTCCTGTCAGAAGAAATTAGTGTTTGCACATGTAAACTTTCATTAAAGAAAGAAACCTATGTGGACAGGTGAAAATATTTTTTAACTTGCTTTTCCAAATTCATGAAAATCAAATCAATAACCACTTTCAATTTCTACATTAAGTACTGGGGGATATCATATTTATAGAATCTAGGAGATAAATAAATGAATATTGAGTACATAAAGTATGACCTTTGTGTTTTTTCTTTCAACTCATTTCCAGTTTCCGTAAGAAGCAACTTACTAAGTTTGTGTTAAAAAAAATTAAAATGCATTTTAAGATGTACACCTATTAATCAGCCATAGTTAGTACTTTTCTAGAAAGTATTGGACAATGTCTGACACTCACCAGTCGTCCCTGCAGCTCTCCTAGACCTTTCAATTCCTCTCTTCCAGATTTCCTTCTGCTTTAGCACGGGTCCTTGAAATAGTACCTAGAAACAAAGCAATTCTTCATTAACTTCTTCTGATCCATATCACATTGTACCATAACTTTTGGATAGTTATGTTCAAGTTTTTCTCCTCATCAGTTATCTAAAAGCAAAATAAGAATCTACATCTTTTTTTTTTTTTTTTTTTTAGGAAGGAACCTAATGATTACTGCCTGAATCAATATCTTGCTATGGTTGCTTTTTGGTTAATTCTGGGATGCGCTGTTGCATATATATCCATCTATCTATCCTGATATCAATAAAATTTAGAAGCACCATAAAGGTGCAGTTGCCCAGACCCGTATTGTTATACTCACACTGGCAAAAAGTTTGTTAATATTCTGGTAGCATGTCAGGGCCATGGCAACTCTGACATTTCAGTCAACAACAATTTAAGAACTAACTGAGGAATGAACATGGACCCTGGTTGTTGTCTGTAAACTTTGTATTGATGCTTTTTGGTCAGATCAAGTATCTGCCAGGATTAAAATTGTAGATTTGATGCAATTGCCCTGGATACCAATCCTAAAATAATAATGGAAAGTTCTTGATAGCACAGAAGGTGACACTGTGTGAGAAAAAAAAAAAGGACATCAATAACTAAGTTGAAAATTATTTCAGGTAAGTGATTCTGAGTAAGAGGTAGTTTTAGAATCCCTTGACCAATTAATCTTACTTATATTTTCTTTTTTATGTTTGCATAAGTGGTATAAGGTTAAAAACAATGTTTCACACATCTAAAAGGACTCTTTCAATAAATGTAAAATACACATTTCCTGTGACAAAAAGCATTATGCCATAGTTGAATCACCAGAAAAATAAGTACTGTAATTGCATTTTCTTTTTTAGATGTACATGACATTGGTGCATTGGAGTCTTTGAAATACGGTATTTTAGCTAAGAGCAGATTGTGTAATCTATAGAAAATTTGAAAATATTTATAAACAAAATTTATATAACCTCTACCATGCGTAAGTTACTATGCTAAGCCTGATGAAAATACAGACAAGGTGTATAAAACAAATTAAAAAAAAACTCACCAAAAAAGTGAAAGTGTAAATAAATATTTTCATAGTATGAAATCTATGGCATATGTATTTTGCAAAGAGTCACCTAACTATGTACTATGAAGAGTCTAAAGACAGGAAAGATGATTTCCAGCGTGAACGGAGAAAAAACCTTAATGATTGTCATTTGAGCTCAGTACACTGTGTAGATAGGATTTTGACAGACATAGATGGTGGAAAAGGGAAGAAAAGGTCACCTTTCCAGGTGTGCTCAGTAAATGATAGATAGTCTAAGCTACAACTTAAGGTCTGCAAGCGTGAGAAGTGCGGCATGAGGCAGGCTCAGAGCAAGGTGTCAGCTCACTGAGGTTGCTCGCACTTGGACTCCACTGTCCAAGCACTTAGAAACCATTGAATATACTTTACATAGAAAGTCAATCTGAGCATGGCTTAACTGTGCTTGAAGAAGATAATTCTGGCATCACATGGAGGGTGGATTTGTGTTGGGGTCAGAAACCAGGCGGAGCAACATGTGACAGTAACAGTGGAAGAATAGAGGAAATGGAGGAGAAAGTCAAGTGGTCACATTCTCTGAGAGCTATTTGTCTGTTTTGAGGTGGTTTGCAGATATTCCTGCAACAATACCTCTAAGTGCTAAGCAGTAGTGAAGTCAGATCCTAGGTAATTGAAGTCAAATCATTACAACAACCACCATACTTACCCGCATAATTCACAATTTCTAATCCAAACGATTTCCTTTGAGATATGAACTAATTTCTCCAATTATACTGTGGACTCAGACAATTGCAATAGCGGGTGAATCAGGGACGTTCAAAGGTTTGGAGAGTGAGGAGCTGCCTTGACCATGGTGGTCATCGGGCAAGAGAAGAAACTGTTTTTAGTCCCCACAATACTGGAACTCAGATGAACTGACTTGTGAATTTTTAGTTGGAGGGAGAAAACTAGCAGGATGGAAAACACACGCATCTGCACACACACATCTGTATACACACATCTGCACACACACACATCTGTATATACACACACAGAAGCTTATGGGTCTAAGAAATATGAAAGCTCAGGAGAACTTTTCCTGTCTTATAATGTAAAGCAATGAAGAGTGGTTGGAAAGAACACAGAATTTTTTTCTCTGCTACAACTGAGTTCAATCCTGATTGTGTGACGGTCTCTGAGCCTTCGTTTGTTTATAACTGTATTGCAGGTCTGTTGTGCTCACACAGAAGTTATTTTTTGGAAAAAGTTTCCTTACAGCAAAGACTTGAGGTTGGCCCAGGAGCTCTCTTGTGTACAGGGCACCCTACTGCCTGTCAGAGATGTTTCAGCAAACGCCTTGAAGCAGACATGGCAGAGGAGAGCGGGGTCAGCTGAGGGTGACTGAGCTCTCAATGTTTTGGTAGAGTGAAGGAGAGGCTCTGGGGATGGACAAAATCGCCCTCCACGTAAGCAGTTATGACCTGAGGCAGCCCCTTGTTTTCTCTGATCCTCAAATCCTTCATGTGTAAAAGAATTACAAAAGTATTGTTCACCAGGGTGGAATCAGTTTATGATGTCTGCACATAGTAGGCACTCAGCCCAGGTCTCTCTCTGGCCACGTGTCCCCGCCACTGCAGGGAGGCTCCACTGTCGGCGTCCGTTACAAGCTGGCTCTCATGCGTTCCCTCAGCTCTTGTAGTGTGTTCTGATGTTATCTCATTCAGCAGAGATAGCTGCTGGGAGCTGCCCTTCATCTTTAACTGTCAGTTTCCTTTGAACAGTTATCCCTCAGAACATGGCAGTTCATTTCAACCAAGCCCAACAGAAGAGGCACCACCCATCCAGCCATCCGCCTTGTGAGGCTTGATTGTATCTCTCAATTGGGAGGGTTTTTGCTGACAATTTATGGAATTTAACTGGTAGGAGCATGAAGAAGGAAGGAGCAGACACACACACACACACACACACACACACACACACACACTGCATTCCTCATCTGCTACAAGGGTCCATCCTCCAGAGAACAAATTGAATGTTCTGTCTCAGGATCAATTAAAGCCAGTTAGGCATCCCTGATGAATATTCTATGCCATAGTGCTTGAAATCTTCCTAGTAAGACGGATGGATTCAATTAAACCTCAAGGCAGACTTTAGTACCACCTCCTTGTGCTGCAGGGCCCTGGAGAGCTCAGCTCTGATGACAAGTCCCTTCCAGCCTACGCCCCTTAAGAAACAGCCTTTCAAGCCTCTCCACCTGCATGAATCTGATTTAGATCAGATTTCAAGTCTTATTTCTGAGTTTCTCATTTAAGAAGCTGAGTTGCCCCGTGCTCCCTTCTCTCCCCTGTGATTTATTTCGCCATCCTGAGCTGACTCTAAGGATTAGTGTTCATCCTCCATTTGAACTGAAGCTCTTATTGAAAACAGTCTGTGCCCCATGCAGATGCTTGGGACCGAAGTTTGTTTTTGTGGGTCTGGACCACACACACGCTCCCTGGCATTTGTTAATGGGATGCCATAATCCAGTGGTTAAAACAACAACAACAACAACTTATGTTTCCACTAATTTCATTCAGTGAACTGTGATGAGAGTTTACTGGGTATCAGACTGTGGGCTAAGCTCTGTGGAAGGAGCCAGCACAACAGGTATGATGGGAACTAAACACAGTCCTTGTCCTGGAGGAGTTTATGTGCTGGGGACCCAATAGCGCGTCTACCCCACCCAGAGCTTCCAGCATAATGAGGATGAGGACAATTAAATAAGCCAGTGTGACAATGTAGTACAGGAGGGATGTAGTCTAGGACTTTATAGCAAGTTGTGAATATCATCCAAAGCGTCCACAGAGCCCAAACTGGAAAGGCTGACATTTCAGTTATGATCTAAAAGGATACATCAGCATGAAACAAGCCAAAGGAAGTGGTCACACATATTTCAAGAAAAGGGAGCAGTGTGTGGAGGCCAGGGGTGAGAGAGAGCCAGGATGCTTACGAAGTGGAGGCCATACAGCCTCCCCAGTTTCATCTCGTAAGAGGGGTAACAAGATCGTTATAGATAATGGCTTGAAAACCAGTGGGCAATGCCACTGTGCTTACTGCATTCATACCAGCTGCTATTGTTGGAATTTACTACTGTTTTCAGTAGCCAAGAAAGACGAACATTGACAAGGAGAAAGTTGAGTGCAGACTCTGCAGAAGAGGTGGTTATGGCACTAGAACTTAAAGGTGTCACATGTGAAGGTGACATGGGTTGCACCCACCAACAGTGTTTCCGTGCTCATCACAAAGCTCTCTGTGTGCCCAGATCCATGTGGCCACATGTCCTAATATACTCAATTTAAAAAACTCCGAGTCCTCACAAAACAGGGCAGTAGGGAACGAGAGTAAGACTGGCTTGTTGAAAATCAGCATCAAAAATGGAAGGACAAATGACACATGCATAATTTGCACAAGCAGTTTAAACTCTCTGAATTACAGTTTTCATATCTTCAGAGTAGAGGCAATGATAATGTAAATTTATAAACACGGGTAATTATTATAGCCTGTCATTAGAGAGTTAGTTCCAGTGTGTTTGTATGAAAAAGTAAGTTTCTCATCCACTAACATTATAGTTCCCCAAAATGCAAAGATAGCAATGTAGCATGCATCTCTGATAAAACACATTAAAAAGCAGCTGACAGCAAGTGCATTAACTTCCCAGACAGTGCGCTTTAATTCACATCTACAGATACTTGGTTCTGTGCATATTTCTTTAATTCAAAGGTACGCTCTATGCGTTTCCTCTCTGTTGAGCCCTGGTGTCTGGCTCCAGGGATTTGTTGTATACAGATGTCCTCTTGCCTCTCATTATAAGTGTCCAGTCCATCAGCCTCCCTGTACAGCCTAGGGCTAACTGAAATTGGGTCCTGAAATATAGAGATCTAAGATTTCCTGACCCCTACGCTGATGAAATATTTTAAAGTGATGGAAAACCAAACTGTGTACTGAGAAATCCAGATTCAAAATGGGGAGTCTTTTGTTTTGTTTTTGTTTTCAGCATAAAAAATTCTTGTTTCTCTGTGACTCTTGGATACCAGAGCTTATTGTTGATACTAACAAAGTGACACTCACTTGTAGTTTAGACATGTGCTGTACAATGTAACAGCCACTAGTTATAAGCTTATGCAATTTACAATTAGATAAAATTAGAAAATTATTCTTCATTCACACTAGCTGCAATTTGAGTGCTCAGTAGACACATGTGACAAGTAGTTACCATGTTGTAGAGTGCATACATAGGATATCTTCATCACTGTGGAGTGGGGCCACCCACCCTAATTTGCCCAGAGCTGTCCTGGTTTGAGCCCTGAAAGTCCTGCTTCCCAGGTAACCCCTCAAATCCAGGCATACTGAGTTGGGTGATCATCAGGAGGAATGAGCATAAAAATCACCTTTCAGATTTCCAGGCAGAGGGTAGAGAATCAACAAAGACAGTTGGAGAGCAGCCTCATAAAGCATTCAGGGAACCACGCTGTATAGGATGGAGTATGTCACACTGGCTAACATTCACTCTGGAAATGACCACGAAAAGCTAAACAAATTACAGAAGCTCACATGTTTTAAAGGTATCAGAGAGCTGTGAAAAGAGTAAACACTAAATGTTCTAAAATTCCAGAAAACAGAGACTCATTCAGAAGGGAGCTGGTGATTAACAGCTGCCCGCCCCATTCCCCCACCCCTCTGCCTGTGCTGGGGCATTGTAAGTTCTGGACATGAGCAAAGGGGCCAAAGCCTAGCCCTCGTCAATGAAGCAAACCTACAATCAATCTCAGATACTGAAGTTTTATTAGAGAGAAACTTTAAAATATAGATGATTAACATTTTAAGAAAAGAATGAAAAGCAAAATAAAATTATGAAGAATTTCATCAGAAAATTTAAATTTCTAGCAGAGAATCAAATGGTCATTTTAGACTGAAAAAATGCAATATATTAAGACTCCAATGGACGGATTTGGGATTAGACACAACGGACTAAAGAAGTAGTCAACTGAAGGGGGGAATCAACAGCAAATGCGCAAACTAAAGTAAAAGAGTAGAGAGAAAAGAAGAAAACAGAAACAAATAAAAATAAAACAGAAAAAGAGTATAAGAGACACATGTGGCATGCTCAGACATTTTTATATGTGCCCTTGGAGTCCTAGAAGGATAAGCAGAAACAGGCCAGAGCAATATTCAAATAGATAACGGCCAACATTGATAAAAGGCATCAATCCAAATATTCAGAAAACTCAATGAACCTAAACAGGATAAATAAATATCAACATAGAATTTCAGGCCCCACACAAATATCCGTAAACATGAAGATGGCATGTTATTTTCTGTCAAACAAAAGCTGAAAAAATGATCACCTGAGAGAAGGAAAATAGTTACCCACAGAAACATGAAAATAAAGAGGAAAAAGGGTAAATATGGCGGTATTGATTGGGAAAAAAATACAGAAGCTGGAAGTTCCTGGGAATTTGAAAGAAAAAGCTCAACAGTCATTAATACACAAGGTAAGAGTAGGCAAAGGAAGTTCAAGTGGTCTGAATTTCCAGCAGTCCCATGGAAATAGTAAAAGTAATCCTTTGCATTAGGCTGTACTATGGCAAGATACATGGAGTAATATTTTATCTAACATACCCACTAAGAGACTAGTAAAGTAATGATGTATAATTAACAAGTCAACAGGATAAAAATGAAACAATTTTCAAAAATTAGGCGGCGAAGTAAAGACTCTTGTGGGAAATGAGATTAAGGAAGCCACAATTCACTAAGGAAGGAATTTACATAGCTGTGTGAACAAACACCAATAAAAACAACAGCCGAAAAAACTCAACTGGCCCCCACTGATGGTCCATTAAAGCAAAGTGCTCCTTATTTTAATGATCCAGAATGACCTTACGGTTCAAGCCAAATGTTCCATTGCTCTCAAACCAAGGATTTTTATTTCATCTGTAATCAGAAGGGTCAGGCTTTAGGTAGATAAAATCAGTATTCCCTAAGGACAAGCTGAAAAATGAAAAACAGAATACAGAATCAGTACAAAATTCACCAGGTGAAAAATTGGTGGGAGTTTAGGAGAATGTTCCCAGGTCTGAATACAGGTGGCCCTTCCCCTGTTTATTCTCCCCTTACTCCAAAGTCATATTTGGGGGAATCATTACATGACATCTAGTCTCTGGAAATTCCTCACCTGGCTCATAAATTCATTGATGACTCAGTGAGGTTGAGAACATAAAATCACCCCAGGTCAGACTCATGGTTTCCTTTCAGGCTCATTTAGTATTTCACTGCAAAACCAATGCATCTGCTAACCACAAGGACATGGTTGGTGCACACTGGAGACAGAAAAACTTAATATCATTGCTTCTAAGAGGCGGCTGTGCACCAGAAGGCATGTTGATGTGGGAGGGTGCAGGATGATGAAGCATCACTTTCGTGGCTTCTGAAGAGAGTTAGAGTTCCTCCTGAAGAAAGCTTTGCGTCTTCCCATCAGACCATTCTCCTACATCTGCTTGGCCAACAGTCAAGGGCAGATTTCCTTGAAATTAGTACAATATGTAGTTATCAATGACTTAATGAGCTCCATAAAGATCCTCTGCCAAAAAGAGACATGCTCATTGGCATACTAGAATGTGGACCCATCTTTTCCTTTGCCACTCCATTAACTTGGGTTATTGAAAGGTCTTGGATTAATGTAACCTGCTAACTTGTTCTCTGGCAGAGCAGTGTAATTAGAGCCCCTTCAAAATAAGAAATCCCCAGTGGGGAATTCAATAAAGCAAGGATCCTTCGGCCTTAAATTGCACACGCGTCATATTCTCATGTTCTTCAGTCTCATGGCCTCTGATGAGGGTACTACCTTTAGGCATTCTCCAAACATCTTTAATTGATATTCTAGTGCATGCATTGGGCTGTTGTCTATTTCTTTGCCTCCTTTATTAGATTATGTGTTCCCTGAAGATGGTGACTTCATACAAATTTCTGAACATGTATCCTCAGGACCTGACACTGAATAAGTACTTTGACAATGGCTTAAGAGAAAAACTAGAGGCAGTGGGAATGAAGACGAGAAAGGAAACTCTGGATGGGTCAGTAAGGGCTCTCAGTTGTCTTCCCAAAATAGATTTTGTTTTTCACTTATTTTGTAAATGAAAAGGGAGGCAAGAACAGTGGGTACAGTGATCAAAAGTAAGCTTGAAAAACCAGTGTTTGGATGACAGCGCAGTCCTTCCTCCCCTAATGCTGTAAGACAGTAGTTGAAATTCTTTATATGCATTCAAGTTTTTGCAGTTTGGGTTAAAATCATGAATTCAAATGTATCTCCTACCATTCCCCAACATCATACCCCTAAGCAACATCCAAGCTAAAATTCTCATTATTGTCTGGTCCTTGTGATGGGTACAAAATTTTGCTTCTGTCTATAATGTGTTCTCAACCAGAACCCATTATTTATCCTTCAAAATTTACCTTAAAAATTGCTTCCACCTTGAAAACTTCCCCAAGCTCAATTACGTTTATTTTCCCTGCATCCCCACTATTCTTTGTGCCCATATTTATTACAGCACTTGTCAACCTCATTTTTAATCACTTATCTTCCTAACTTCTTTATTAGGCAGCAGGTGAGCTTTTTCTAGCACAACTCCTGTGTTTTGTTTATTTCTAGATCTCTAATACCCAGAATTTGTGTGGCCCCTGACACTAAGCAGGCACTTGGTAAAATGTTGACTCGACAAATGTTGAACAAAGATTACCATGGGCATATTCCTAAAAACAAGCTAGAGGAATCTGAGTGAGCGCACTGAATAACAAGAAAGGTGGTGGGTTTGGACCACACTAAAATAGATCCAGTTCCCACTGTGGGCTTAGAAGCATCTCCATGAATTGAAAGTCTCCAAAGATGGTAATAATCTTTGGTAAGCAGGAAAAAAAAACCCACAGAAACCTAGTTTACTGCATTTAAGGTGATAATTCATGTAACTTAGGGATGGAGTCCTGAAAAGGACCTTGTACTAGTCATTTGAATAACTGTGTTGAAATCCTACCTTGGGTTCTGGAAACTCAAGATGATTATAACAGAAATGATCAAATGTTCATTAAAGCCACCAAAACCAATTTACCCTTCCTCCTGGGCACACAATTAGCTTACCTGTCCCAGCCCTTACAGTTAGGTCTGACTAGATACCTAGATTCTGGCTGATGAGCATAAGCAGAAGCTGTGCTTTCTGTTTTCAGAGCTGGAACATGAAAACCCTCATGGGACCCTCCTGCTGTTTGTTCCTTCATCTGTGAGACAGACACATGGATGGCAAAGGACTCCAAGACCGAGGGGATTGTAGGCCATTAGACAGAAGGAGTCAGGAGCTCTGAATGCATGGAGAAGACCCTCACTGTCCCTATTCCAGCCCCCCTCGAATTGTGATGAGAATGGGAAAGACCCTATATCTCAGTAGCTTCACATACCAAAAGTCCCTTCTTGCAGCAATTTGCCTGCAATTCTGACAAATCTAAGACTTACTTTCCAGTCCCTCATCTGACAAATGGCGACCATAATTCCTGCATTGCCTTCTTCAAAGTGGTGGTGTAAAGATCCGGATAAAGTTTTGTCAGCTGCCACATTCTCAGTACATGTTGTCTGAGTTTATTATGGCCTTTCCTTGTAGGAAGTTGGGCCTGAGGCAGGAAATTCTTTCAGAGCCATTGTATTCCTTTGTGAGAGAATCTGGAAAGTGTAGATCCTGCCCATGGTGGCTAGGAAGCACCTTCCTCTATTTTAATGAAGCTTTTGGGGCTGAGGATTCTGTTATCTCTCAGATCAGTTGTTTTGCCTTGGGGCTCTGGTGAAGTTGTTCTGGAAGACTGCCCTCAATCGCCTGGCTATGCCCCCTGAGATGTGATCCTGGGTAACATTCCCTTTCTTTGGGCCTCATCAGCCATAGAATGAGAGGTTGGCCCGCAGGCCCCCTGTGCCTCTTCCATCTTGTTGGCACCCCTAGAGGTAATTGGCTCTCGGTCCCTGGACATGCTTGGGGGAGGACAGGATGTTTCACAGACATTGTAGAGGCGATTCCCACATCTGGGAGGATTGCCTGCTCTGTTGCCTTCTGTCTTTTTCAAGCCTGAGATTTTTGAGATGACTTTGTGACTAGGAGGATTATGAGTCACACAGCTTTCTAATTCTATTTCAGGAAACGCGTGGGATGCAGCGTGATGTTGTGGAAAAACTATAAGGGCACTGAAGTCACCCAGACGCGGGTTTGAAATCTGACTCTAAAATCACAAGCAGTGTAACACGGAAACATTATGCTGACTCTCTGAACCTCGGTTTTCTCCTCTGTGAAATGGGAGCAAGATGTGTTGGGTGTTTACAGAAGGTGCATGAGAAAGCACTAGACCTGTGTGGGGCACAGCACACTCACTCTGGTACATATTGTTAAGGATATTGCAACAACCTTCCTTAATCTCTACACATTCAAAATATAGGGTGAACACCATCTTTTCTCTAACTTAGTAAGTTAGCTTCTGTTAGTATTACTTAGAATACGCCCATATATTTATCTTCATGGTTCAAGGCCACCAAATGTATTATTCAGAAAAATACATTTCAAATATCCCAACACAACCTCAGTTTCCTCATGTACAAGATAGAAATAATATCTATCACCAGTGCTTTGCCAGTGTTAAATAAATTATTTTGTAGAACACCAAGTCCTTGGAGCATCAGGAGGATTAAAATTTATTCATTGTTTTAGGGACCAAATAGTTATAATGTGCTTACTGTATGTCCCGTCGTGTGCTACACGATTCAGTGAGATAGGAATTTGAGCTATAACAACCAGAACTAGTGTTTATCGAGTACTTAGTATGTACAAGGCACTGTGCTAAGTGCCTTATGTATGTCTTTTTACATATTTTTTAAACAAAGTGATGAATAGGTATTATTGCTCTAATTTTAAAGATGAGGAAATGGATGTTTAGGCAGTTGAAGTAACTTTGTAGTTTACTAATTGTTAGAATCAGGATTCCAACCCAAGACCCTGAGTTACAAAATCTACTCCTTCATCAGCATGTTGATTCTGACTCCTGTCGTTCTGAATTGCATAGCTGAGTAGGTGGGGATTCCCATCCCTGAGACCAGAACTCCAAGGGTAGAACTGGCATGAGGGAGGTCAATTCAGGTCACCCATGATGAGGATGCAGTGCCAACGGGATGTCCGGGTGGAGATTCCTGCTAGTACTTTTTTAAGTTTCCCAGATCCGAGGGCTGAAGGCAGAGATTTCAATGATGAATCCCTTTCACTTTCATAAAATAATTAATTCACAGGAATGGATAAAACACATCATTAATAACAGAAAGAGCAGCAGTTCTCTGTCTGGGTCAGCCCTCGAGTTTTCATAGTAGGCGCCTACTGAAGAAACTTGGAGGGCAATTATTTAATAAAAAAGCAGACAATGGCAGCCACACTATTTTTATTCCATCACTATATGAGACCCTCATTTAGAGAACACAATTAAAATATTTTAAACCCAAGTTGTTTATTTCCTTTTCCCTGGATTGTTGGCTGATTCCTTTGACAACTCTGGGTCCCACTGACTTAGCCTTGTGGTTTTGGAGCCATCACTGGTGACCCTCAAGCCAGATGTTTCATGTGGGAAGGAGCCACTGAGGGGAGGTATGGGTGGCACTTAGGTGCAGAGGCAGAAAGATTAATCAGAAAGGATCTCTGGGCCATACTCCCATTTCCAGTATAAAGTCAGGAGCGGTGGAATTAGAGGTGGGCCAGGATCAGGACACCTGACTTCTCGTGCAGGGCCCTGAGGCTGCGTCCTCGCTGTGTGGTTTTGAGCTGGCCCAGTTACTTTTCTATCTCTGCCTCTGCCTCTTTCATTTTAGAGCTTTCCACCATTGACCAATGTTTGAATTCTTTTCACTTCCAAATTTTCGGATTTCAACTTTGTGTCCCATTTGTCCCCTCCCACAATAATCTTATGACTGCTTATGTTAGCTAACACATCTCTCAAATTTTTGAGTTTGTAGGTTTGTATATATTAGTCTGCGTATCAGCAGTGCCTTCCCCCCAACTTCCTGAGCCCACCCGTTTTGAAGGCTCAACTACCACTTCTCTCAGGGAGAGGCCTTGAATGACTGTTGGTCATGTTCTAACTCACCATGCTGAATTTTGATTCTCCAAAAAATTAGGATTCAACGCATGTCAGACTTGCACGGGTCCTCAGAAACCCCCTAATTTTACACATGGAGTAACTAAGGGCTGCATAGACTTGATATAGAGACCTCAGACTTTTTTCAGTTGTGTAATGCATATTGGAATTAAAGCCCCAAGTTCTGTTTCTGCCACTTATTTGTTGTGTGGCCTTGGGAAAATCAACTGTCTTCCAGGCACAAGAACTCCTTATCCCTAGTTATCCGTTCAACTCTTAAGTGAGGAACCAGTGAATAAGGTTTATGAAAGCTCTGTGTAATTTGTAAGGAGCTGTACAAATGCAAGGAACTTTGATATTCAGAGAGACCGAATCTTCATATGGTGCGGCAGTTGCCTATGTGTGTGTGTGTAGCAGGGGGTGGTTGTATTTTTTTCTAACAGCTTTTTCAAGATATAATTAGCATGCCATACAGTTCTTCCACTTAGAGTATGTTTTTAATGATGGAGGCGTGCACGTCTGCCAAATTCACATGCCTCTAAGTCTTCCTCTTGTTTGTTTTATTGGGTGTTTGTGCAGTAGGTTGTACCGAGGCTTCGAGAAGTAAAAGTCCTGCAGTTCACCTTGATTTGCAAGGCCCTGGGCTCTCTTGCCTTTCGGTATGAGTCGTCCTGACCTTCTCTTGCTTGTTCAACCCACGGAGGGGCAGGAAGGGGAAAGGGTGGAGGGGTGTTCCCACCCTTTCCTGCGTAACAGAGACCTCAAACCTGCACCGGCAGCCCGACCAGCAAACAAAGGAGCCGGGGTTTCACACAGTTAATGTTCCTTTCTGCCCGGTACTCAAACTGAGACCATCTTTTCATCTTCTGAAACTGTCCTTCGATTTTAAAATTTTATTTTAATGAGTTAGAAGTGCCTGATTACTTGCAAAAGGTACATCACAATACACATACGCTACCAGAGAAGAAAGCTGCATTAATAAATATTGGGATCCTACTCAGTTTTAGATGATTGTTAAAATTACCCATTTTCACTCATTCAACATATTATCTCTGACATGAAGTGCCTTTTCTTTCTACTGAAACAAAAAGTACTCCAATCTGTCTTGACAGCCCTGGAGACATTTTTTTATTTGGACATTATATTTAAAAAAATAACAATAATAACCTTGTTTATCACATTTAAAGTAGCTCCAGACAAAAAAAAAATAAGGGAAGTGCCAATGAATGAATGATGGACAGGGCGGCTGCAAAGCCGCTAAAATGGCTGCCACCGTGGAGAAGGAGGCACGGCTGGGGCAGAGGGAGTGGCCGAGGAAGAGACGGGCCCAGGCTCAGGAGCTCGGAGCCCCAGCCTCCAGTCTTATTCTCCCTTTAATTCTCTCTAGCTTGGACTATTGAGTCCCTGCTCAGGGCCTCAGTTTCCTCAGCTGAACACGGGAAGAGAGCTAGTGTTTCTGAAGTGCCCTGGAGGTATGGGAATACGCATGTCTCTAATTCTCAGACCCCCCCTGGAAAGGAAGAAGCATGACCCCCAGACACCGTTTCTATAAATGAGTTCCCTATAGGCATGAGGCGTCAGTTATGTCACACTTCGCCCCTCCCTTCTCTTTTGCCTTGTTTTAGAAGTCCAAGGAAAATTCCCAAGTCCTCTGCATATAAAGAAAGCAGCAAACTTCGTCGTTTAGCCTGACTGAATCTCATTTTAGTGTCACATGCCCCTCTCTTTCCCAGCCCCACCCCTCAGGCTTCATTTACTGTTAATGGCATGGCCAAGTCTGCCCCAGAATCGCCTACTGCCAGCTCGTTGCATGGATGTAAAGCTGACTCATGTTATCTGACCTTGGGCACAAGTGAGGAAGAAAAGAAAAATATTTTCACAGTGAAGAAGGCGCTTTTATATGAATTATTTTATAGACCCTACTGCAGCCTTATGAGGTTACCCATGAGCGAGAACTTGGAGGTTCACAAACATGAGGTGCTTAGGGGAGGGCAGGTCAGACCTGGGGGAACCATGTTCCTGGGCTCCTGAGTTCTGTTTTCTTTCTAAAATAGCCTCGTTCCTCTAGATGATCAGGAAAGCAACTAAGATGCAGAGCAGACAGCAGACAGACACTCGGAGCACGGAGAAGGGGGCTGATTTTAGGTCTGCCACACAGTGACTCGACATTTATTGTCCTTATAATGTGATCATCACGGTACGTCTATTACCATCTATCACCATACAAAATTGTTACGCTAATATTGACTATTTTACCTGTGCTCTGCATTATATCTCTGTGACTTATTATTATTATTTTAATAACTGGAGGTTTGTGCCTCTTATTTCCCTTCCCCTTTTTCATCCATCTCCCCTCTTGTTTCTCTCCCCTCTGGCAACCATCAGTTTGTTTTGTATCTATATTTCAATAAAAAAAAACAAAAACAAAAAAAGCACTACTGGTTAGAAAAAATATATATGCTTTTTAAAAGTTCTGGAAGACTGAGCGTACTGGAGCACAGGTTAGGCTCTCCTTGAAGCCTAGTGTATACATTGCATACAGTTGAACAACTAAAGCCTCCAGTTTGAGAAAGCTGAACCATGGACTTTTGAGAATCAGCCTCCAAATTGAAAAAAATATCTCAATGATTTTAAGAGTGAAACAAAACAAAACCAAAAAAAAAAAAAAAAGGTTAAGGAGGTAAAAATTGTGCGTATTTTACCACGATTTAAAAGAAAAAGAAAAAAATAGACGGAAGGTTAAACCCGGAAAGTTCCTCTCTGTCAAGGGTAACACCTGTCCTGTAGTTAGTTTTTATCTACGGAGCTTGCACAGAGCCTGAAATGTGGGAACCTCATAAATGTTTGTTGAATGATGAGCACATGTGGGGGGAGGGGAGCCTCAGGAATGAGCAACACTGAACCCGACTGTGAACCCCCAGCCCTCAGGAGCAGGGAGGGCCCCTCCATTCCCAGGGGACTATGCACAGGAAATGGATCCTCTGGGGGTGGAAAGAGATTCTGTGTGCCTGGAGGGTTGGGATTCAGAAAGGAAAATGAAGAAAGGGCCAGATTATAACGGTGGAGAAACATAAGCATTTCAATGAGAAATTTGAACACTGTTCTCTAAGCAATAGAGACCCTGAATCTATTTGTTTTCAGTGAAGTAATGACTCACTCATGTGAACAAATGAATGATTAACTACAGAAATCGAGGATCTAAGTGGGCACATGGACAGTGTACTGCCAGGAATCTCTAAAATCACACCCCACTGGGCTATTACTCCACCGACTATTTTTGTTTGCCATTTTTGTTTGCTGACTCATTTTTGAGAATGGCTGGAGAGCCCTTTCTCCTGGCTTCTGTGGCATCCCATTGTGTAGTACATTTGCTTATGAGTAGGGGGCCCAACTCTTCTTGGTTTGCCTGAAATGTTCCTGGTTTTAGCTCTAAAAGTCCTGCTTCCTGGGAAACCACTTATCCCTGGATAAATTTACTATGTATACGGGGACAGCTCCGAAATCTACTGATCTCATGATTCCCTGCTATCCAAAACAGCTCCTCAGCCATTGTTCCAGCACAATTCACTCAGTTGCCCAAGCTAGAAACACAGGACTCTGACTCATTTCACTCCTGGCCAGTCACCTCGTGAGGACCTCTCAGACTCCCTTTCCTTGTTTCACCTCCACTATCTCAGACTAAGCCACTGTCATCCCTTCCATAAATTTTTGTAACACAATCCTAATCTGGCCTCTTGCTTCTCTTACGAGTAATTTTTACCATAATTAGAGTGATGGCTTAAAAATCTAAATCTTACGATCCTATCCCTATGCTGTTTGGTAGCTCCCAGTGGTTTATATCCAAACTCCTTGACGCAACTCACAAGGTCCATCACACCTGAGCCATGGCTGCATTTGCAGGTCATCCATAGATGTTCTCCCATTCACTCACGTTGGAGAGGTGTCAGGGAGACAGGAGTTAAAGGGTCAAAGCTTTTCCAGTCACTAATAATGTGAACTCTAGAAAGTAACTTTTCTTCCCGTTGGAGGTTGGTTATGATTTATGATATGCTACCAGCTCCCGTTTCTCCAAAGGGAGAGGTTTTATTAATCTGGTCAGATTCATTAGGCCACGTTTTACCAGTGGGCAGGGTATCTCTGTTAAAATGGTTCCCGCTTGGCATTCTGACACCTCTTATGTCACCTGTGCTCTCATCTTCCATATTGCAAAATCAGTCATTTGCATCAGGGCTCTCTCTCTTTCCCTTTCTTTCTTTCCAGACCTCAGGCATACCTGAGGACACTCATTTAGAGTGCTAGATTCATAGACCAAAGTCCAAATTGAACCTCAAGCCTAAACCACAATTTCTCATCCAGACTTCACCAAGGTTTTGTTGTGTTACCACATGCTTGCCTGTTACTAATGAAACTTTACTTTCCCAGTTGGCTATTGTGCTGTTTGTTCAAGCTACTTGTCAGACTCTGGGGATAAAAGCAGGATCCTGAAATCTTAAGAGCCTCCACATATGCTTCAAGATTCAGCTTAAATGTAATTTTTTATTATTTTGTCCATGACCCTCACTGTTAGATCTTCTGACTGTCTTCTACACAGCAGCTGTGATTCCTTGTTCAAAGTCTCTTCTCCATTAGCATATAAGCTCCATGAGGGCAGAGATCACCATAGTCTCATTTACTTCTGTATCTTCAGTTCATGTGGTCAGTGTAAGTGGGTACTCAGCAAATATTTGTCACGTTAATGCAGGACGCAACTTCTGCCCCATCTTTCAGTTCTGCTGGAGGGTCAGTTAAGAGTTACACTTAAAGGAGAGAAGAATGCGAAAGTACTTTGGAAGTCTAATAAGCTATATGCCTAGACATTGCAACTTATGGGTATTTTCAAAGGCTGCTTTGTAGACCAACACTTGCCCTCACCAGGCCTGCCCCATTGGGCAGAAGCGATCCCTCACTTACCCAACTTTTATCATTGTTTTGGTGCAGAATAACCTATCTTAGAGCTTTCCTGATGCCACAGCATTAACACAGACTTGTGTTGTGCGTTGACCAACTTTGTCTGTGTAACTATAGAGATATCCTACATCTCAGGTTCTAATCCTGGAATACCTCTGCTTTCATTGGAATGTGAGAGGGTCTCTCTCTCTCTCTCTCTCTCTCTTTCTCTCTCTCTCTCTCTCTCATTGACAGCACACAGTTGAGTGAACATGAAGAGCTATAATACAAAGTGTGTACAGCCCGGTTTAGGAGTCAAGAGGAGGAAGCCAGTGACTTTGCCTCGATCTGGGCAACATCAGGAAAGACATCCGGGGACGTTCACTTTCAAGTACACCTTGAAGGATGAGTTTGCCAACGAGCAAGTTGGAGGATAGAACGGCTGCCTGGCCCCACAGCTGTAAGAGATAGTCCTTAACTATGATTTCAATAGATAATAGAGTGAACTGATACAATTACTCTTCAAGTGGTTTATCTTTTCTTTAGATGTTTTTCTCTTTTTCTTCTCTGTCTCATTTTGTCTCCAGGAAAGGCCTAGGTACCTCAAAAATAAAATAGAGTCTTAAAAAGAAAAAGGTGTTGGCTTAGGAGCTAAAAAATCTGGTTCTAAGTGGATGACTTTAGGCAAATTACTTCCTCTGCCAGCCTCTGCTTCCTTATTTGTGACCAACGACTGAGGCTCTCGTGTGTGGTATTGATGTCACTGGAATAAAATGCATCATCAGGAGGAGCTGAGGCAGGACATAGGGGACAGAAAGTGAAAAGCCTGCCATAACGCGGTGTCATAAATGTAATGGCAGACTTGAGTTCAGCCACCACGGAGCACAGAGTAGAACGCACGATCTCTGCCTTCCTCGGCAGAGGTCACCTAGGCGAGGCCAGTGAGGCCTGAATGAGCCAGGGTGCTGGCCTTGTCAGGTGCGCGGGAGGAGGGTGGAGATGGGAGGTGGTCTCCCTGATGCACTCAAGGGGAAAGGTGTCGCTGGCAAAGACAGCAGCCTGTGGCCAGCTCGGGGCAGGAGGAAGCTGAGTGCATTCAGGTACCACAGTGGCTGTACTCTGTGTGGCCGGTGCATAAGGTCTGAGAGGGGAGCTTTGGACCTGATGATCCCCACCAAGGAAACTGGACTTGTGTGGGGCATAATTCTTATGAATTTCAAACCTCAAGAGTGACATGGTCAGCTTTGTGTCCCCATGTTTGCCCACAGGCTGCTGTGAGTGTAAGAGAGGGTCTGTTCAGCTGGGAGAGAGAGAATCAGGCTGGCCTGGCCTGGCCGAGATATGCTCCATGGTAATGAGAGGAAATAGAAAATGTAATTAACATGTCTGCCACCAGAAATGAGAGCAAAATCTATTACTCTCTTCCTCCCTTTTCTATTATGAATTATTGTGTTTCAATTATGATTTTGAAAGTATTTCCTTGAGGAAATATGTCATGGTTCTGCAATGGAAAAGAAGGAAATGCAGCCATGAAAGTTTAATTTATGGTAGTGACTGCATTTTAGAAAAAGAAAGAGAAGAGAAAGGCAGGAAAATTGAGAGTCGTGCTGACTCGGTCACCTGCTCTGACCAAAGGAAGCCCGAGGTGTCTGAATATTTACAGAGTCACTTTATGGCCTGTGATGAAGAAAGAAGGGCAGGCAGCACTATCAGTCAGGCCAGGTTCACATTTCACCCTCTGGGCTCCCATCCGTCTGCTCCGTTGCTCCCTGAAGACACTTCAAGGAAAGGCATATGCCTGGCCTGATGGAAAATGATGGTCTGGCCCTAGCACCATGCTGGACACGGGGGTGGGGGGTGCACAAATAAGACCTCTGCCCTCAGAAAGCTTGAAGTCCAGTGTTGAAGGGGCAGGAGGCTCACAGAATGGAAAAGGAAGTGTGGATAAAAGACCTTCCACTTCAGTCTGGCAAAGCAAGACTACACTAACCTGTAAGTGGGGAAGCAGGCCAGTGAAATAAAGGGGTTCCCAACTCTGAGTCATGCATCAGTCAACAATCCTCCCAGGGTCTTTAGAAAGGATGGATGCACTCCAGTTCATTCATTTATTCATCCACTCAACTCATTCCTGGGAATTCAACCAAGAATAAGGCCATCCATACCTTATCCCTGAGGACTGCAGGGGCTACAGGAGGCAACAGACATATCAGCAAACAATTACAAAACAGGGAGAACGGAACTAAGACGGTGAGAGGCGTAAGGTGCTATAGGATCTCCGACTCAGAGCAGAGAATCCTCAGAGATCAGAAGCTTCCCAAGAGGAAGAAAGCTTTGAAGTCAGTCTTAAAGGAGAGCGCGAGTCTTCCCAGTGGATGGATGAACAAAGTGGGGCAGGGAAGTGTCCCAACAAAAGCCACAGCCCATGCCAAGCAAGGCAGGGGACAGAAGGCAGAGTGACTATTTCAGGGAGCTGAGGATTGGTGTGGGGGTGACCCGAGAGAGTGTTGGAGAGTCGCACTTCACAGGCGCCAGGCTCACCACACGATGGGCTCTGCCAAGAAACTTGGATTTTATATTGGTGACACTGGGGAACTCGTGGGTGCTTTTAAGCACGAGGATGCCATTTGGGTCCTAGGAAGACTGCTGGGGAAGCTCAGGGGGTGATGGCCAGGAAGAGACACTGAAGTCATGCAGCTCTGATGGAAACCCACAACAGTCACAGGAGAGAGACAGAGAGGGCTGAGCAGAAGTGGTAAGGGGGAAGCCCAGTGAGCGGACGTTCGGGGGACCTGCCAAGAGCACGAGGAAATAAGCTGACAGATGCTGAACACAAGTCAGTGGGAACTTCTCTCTGGAGATTACTCTGCCACAATCAACACTGGGGTTAAAGCCTAGGAAACATAAGGATTTGGAGGTGGTGGCAAGAGGGGCACACATTGTTATTTCTTAATTGGAAGCTCTTTCATAACTACCTCAATCTCATCTGTTTTCACTTTCAGGTATTGATCTTATTTGATCCCCAAACAATGCTTCTCTCTTAAAGATGGGGAAGCTAAGCCTCAGGGAAGTTCAAGGGTTTGATGGAGATTTTACAGGAAGTTGTGGAGATGGAACTAGCACTCACGTCTTTCTCATTCCAGATTCCTTCCCTCCATCCCTTCCTTCTTCTCTGCCCCTGTCTCTCATCACCATCAGGCTGATGCTAGGCTCTGAGGACAGGGAGCTCTGTAAGGCAAGGGCCTGGGCTTGGGGACCTCCTGCCGGATGGAAGAGAGACACCTGAACAGGCTACTGTGGACGCTGGCTGTGACAGCGGCACGTTCCATGTCAGAGTACAGAGGGAGGAACCTCTTCCTGTCAGGGGCTTCCGGTGAGGCTTTGGGAAGGAGCTGATGTTTGCTGGACGCTGAATGGGGATTCTCTAGTCGCAGAAGGCTCACCGAAGCTGAAGCTTCGCCATCAATTAATTAGTGGAAGAATCTACCTTGATCCATGATGAATCACACTGCAGTTCCCTTTTATTTGCGGCTAGTTTGTTGGTTTGCTGGCTAAATCTTTTCCTGGTGGCCTCCTCTGCATTTTTTGCAGACGGACTTCCTTCCAACCACTCGACCTTGCCCCAAAATGTCATGTTTCAGAGTCTTCGTGAGTCCCTGCACAAGGCCAGTGGAAACAGGTGGGTGTGCTGAGTGGTGTGACCTGGAATCCCTGAGCTTTTCTGCAGCCAGCCTTAGGGAGCTGGAGGTAATGACCTTTAATACGAGCACTCATATCACCTGAGTAAATTCCGGTCCTCTTCTGAGCAGCAGCAGGAGGGGGCGACTCCCTGTTCATGGCAGACGCAGGCCAGCATCGTGAAAGGATGCAGATGAATAATTAAGTCACTGTTTACAAGAAATTCTAATCTTAGGGCAGTTCAAGGTAAAGACAGACACCAGCCAGGAACCACCAAGAACAACATTGTCAGAACACATGGAGACAGAGGCTCCGGCCAGACACTGTTTTTTCTCTAAACATTGTCGCCAAAAAACTCAGTCAGAAAACCTCTCTGTCTCCTGGGCACCCCCAGCATATCAGTAATAATAGTAGTAAAAATAATTAACTGTAATATCAGATTGCCTACTATGTGCTAGACATTTGTTTATATTATTTTAAGTCTCACTTCCCCCACTGAAAAAAAAGAAAACCTAAGTAGGTGTTATTATGAAAAAGGAAACAGAGAGGTTGAGTAATTGGTTGAAGCCACACAGTTAATAAGTAACAGAGTTAACTTAGGTCTAGGATGTGAACTGAAGTCTGTCTGCTTTCCAGATTTTTATTTTGTTTTGCCAAGTGGGGAAACTGGTTCTAAAGGTTAAGGTTTTACTGAGTCTCTGCACCCAGATCAATGCATCTCTAAGGGAGAACTTTTTTAAATATCTAAACAATGAAGCCTGACTTCTCCCCAAAATTACACCTGTGCACATGAAGAGTTTTGCATAAAATTTAAGAATATTCATATGCATTTTTTTTCTTTTTGATAATCATCTGTGAACTTCAGATTAAGACACCTTGATGAGACTCTTTTTTGTGAATTGATTTAGGATTATAGGTGCAAACCTGAGGTCATCATTCTACCATCTGTCTTTACGTCTCTCTCACAACCCATCCACTCCCTGTCCCATCCACTCTGAGCACACAACAGGGACATGCTGGCCAACCCCCACTGTGCAGGGCACACAGAGATTCAGAGACGGGACAGAGCCAGCTGTCCCTGATAATTCGAGGTCGCTGGAGCTTCACGTCTCATTAATAGTTGGGACATCTTACCTCACTCAGTAAGTATAATGTAGATGACATAATAATGACCATTCTGCCCATTTTAAAGATGAGAAAATTACACATCAACAGGGATATCATCTAGAATGTGTTTGGCTAGAAGAAACAGAAAACCCAACTCCAGCTGATCTAAACACCAGTGGGAGCTAAAAGAGCAGAGGTAGGCAGGGCTGCTGGAGCACGCTGACCCAATGGCTCCACAGCGTCACCGAGGGCCCGCTTCTGCCTATCTGTTCAGTGTCTCTTATCCCATCAGCTTCACCTTCACCGTGGGCCCCTCCGTGCTTTCAGGAAGGTCGCTGGCGCCTGCCCAGCCATGTCTGCTGCCAAGCTTACCTCCCGTGTCCCCACAAGGGCCTTGAGAGTCACTCTGATGGGCCCCATTAGGTCAACACCTGGCCCTGGGCTAATCACTGCTCCGTTCCCAAGTCTACCTTATGTTCTTTATGATCGGCCATTTGTTTTGCAAGTATTTACTGAGAGCCTTTTCTGCCAGCAGCTCTTCTATGCGGTGGGAATACACTGTTGAACGAAGCCGACTGAACACTGGCTATACCCTGCACCGTATATCATAAGACAAATAGATTAGGTAGATAGGCAGGAAGATAATTATACATACAGAAACATAACAATGGCTACAATTTATGGAGAAATAAATGCCTGCACCCAGGCATTACACCAGATGATTTTAACTTGCATTTTAATTCAATCCTCAAAATAAATATTCTTATACGTATTATTGTCCACATTTTAGCATGAAGGCAAATGAATTTTTTTTTTTTTAACTAAGCTCATGTAGTCAGCAAGTGTGGAAGGATAAATATGTGAATTTTTTTTGCTGTATGCATTGCCTCCCTACAAAGAAATGCCTGTTCCTCTTTAGGTGAACTACGATTCATATGCCAAATGATGTGCCAACATAGAATAAAGCAACCTTCTATTAATTTCATTACGAAGATTTAGCTCAATCCCTTCATACTTTTTGGCTAAGTACTAAGTGTTTGGAACTCCATATATAAATCAACTTTCCAAAAGGAGCAGTTGTCCACGTCCACAGATATCATACATATACCCCTGTGTGCTATTATCAGGATGGTTTTCAACTCTTCCTATCTGATGTAGTTTTCCTCACTCTTCTGACTTATCAAAAAATTAATGAATTTTCATTATGGAATATTTGAAAAGAACTGGAAATTATGAAAGTGTAAGGAAAAAAACCATCCATAGTTCAACAATCCATAAACCAATGGTGGGCTTATTTTTTCCTAGGTTTATTTTTCCTCCATATTGAATTTTCACAAAAATAAGATTATATTCTCTATACTATCTTGTACTAGACTCTCTATTTATTATTATACCTCACAATTTTATGCATTATTATGACAACTTTATGAGACTTATTTTCTATGTTATAATTCTAATGTATAAAATATGCTGTAATTTCATTAGTCATTGTTTCACTGTTGAGCATTTCAACTGGATGATTAATAAATCTATTTCAGTTCCTTCTTATGAAGACATAAAATACTTTTTATTTATTTAATTGCAATGTGTCAATATTTTTGCCATGGTAAATTGTGTTGAGACACGCCTAGAATTTCTCTGTTTACATGTCCAGATCTGAACTAATCAGCTTACTCAGAAAAAAAAAAAAAATCATTGTTTTTCCTACATTTCCTCCCTTCCAAGGTTAACAGTTCCCTATTTTCCAGGTTGGCCTGGCTTGGAAATGTCCAGTCAGCCTGACTCCCTGCTCCTTGAGAATTCATATCTAATCAGCCTATGAGGCCACTCAGTCCGCCCTGCAGAGTAGAGTGACATTGCCTTAGCAGCCCCCTCACCCCATTTCAGAGTAAACATCAAAAGTCAGGTTCCTTTATCTCCCGTTTTCTTTATGTGAAAGCCAGGGTCATGACTCAAATAACTCCTTATTTGTAAATGGTAAGTTCCTGATGACTATTGGGTACGTGAATGCTAAATGAATATATAAATGATCATTCTTACCTTTTACTGATTTTAAGCCTGAATACCACCCCATTCCTCCATGGAGGGCTTGTTGAATACAAGAATCATGAATTAATAATAAAAATAGCAACTGATTAATGAGGCCTCCTATGTGCCAGGCACTCTCTGAAGTGTTATGCACAGTTTTTCTTTAATATTTAACTGCACCAAACATAAAGAGCAGCCTTTAATTTTATAGGTGAGGATAGAGCAAGATAGCGTGACTTGCCTAGGGTCCTAGTGGCTGTGAGGGCTGGATTTTTAAGCTGGGTTATTTGCGTAGGGGAGCTTCTGTCTCCGTGCCTAACACCAGTACATGTCTGCTAGATTAAATCAGGAAGTTTGGGGCCTACAAGGGTAGCCCCAACCTTATCATGGTTATCTTGTTCCCATTGGGGAGCCAAGGAGTGCTTACCAACAGTGAAGTTTGGGAAACCAAGAGGTTCAAGAAAAAGAGAAACATTTTTTCTAAATTTCTATAAAAAGGAACCCTTGTACACTATTGGTGAGAGTGCACATTGGTACGGCCACTGTGGAAAACAGTATGGAGGTTCCTCAAAAAATTAAGAATAGAAAACTACCATATGACCCACAGCAGTGCCTCTCCTGGGTATCCACCCAAAAAATCTGAAAACACTTATCTGTAAAGATATATGTACTCTGATGTTCATTGCAGTATTACTTATGGTGGTCAAGACATGGAAACAACCAAAGTGTCCTTGGACAAATGATTGGATAAAGAAGATGTGGTATACATACACAATGGAATACTACTCGGCCATAAGAACAGATGAAATACTGCCATTTCGTGACAACACGGATGGATCTTGAGATTATGCTAAGTGAAATAAGTCAGACAGAAAAGTCGAGAACCATATGGCTTCACTCATATGTGGGATATAAAACTGAAAGTAACACAGGAACAAGACAAACAAATAAAGAAACAAAAACTCATAGATACAGACAACTCATAGACACAGTTTAGTGATTACCAGAGGGTAAGTGGAGAGGAGGGTGGTAGAAGAGGGTAAAGGGCAGCAAATATATGGTGATGGAAGGAAAACTGACTCTGGGTGGTGAGCACACAATGTGATATACACATGATGTATTATAGAAATGTACACTTGAAACCTATGTAATTTTACTAACCGTTGTCACCCCAATAAATTTTAATAAAAAAAATATTTGCCAATAGTGTGTCCTCATGGTTTTATTCTCTGGCATTATCCTGAAAGGCCCTCATTCTGGTGGGGATGTTCGTTTGGGTGGCAGCAGAGAGCATGCTCGCCAAGCCCTGGGAAGGAACTGAGAAGGGCAGCCCCGTAGTGGAGAGTTACAGGCATTAATTTCAAGACACTTACCCTTCCAACCCCATCGATGCTACTTAACTGACTTTGTGGCATTGGGCAAGTCATTTAATCTCTCTAAGTTTTAGTTTCCTCATATTAAAATACTAAAATAATAGTATGTGTACTTACCTAATGGATTTTGTTTTGAGAAGAATTAAAGAAAATAACTGAAAGCCACCTACCATGCAGAGCACATGTTACCTATTGCTATTTTTATTCTGATGACCTCAGTGACTTCCTGGTTGTACCCTGAGCTGTCAGCCACCCAAGGGTGCACAGCAGATATTCATGACATAACGAAGTAGATAATAACACAGGGAGAGATTGTGAGCAGAAGGAATGGAGGTGGAGGGACATGGGGCTAAAAAGCAGCAGTGGGGAATTGCAAGAAATTTGTTATCTTTTTTTTTTTTTAAAGATTTTATTGGGGAATTGGGGGAGGGGAACAGCATTGGGGAATCGGGGAAAGGGGAACAGACAAGTTGCTGTCCTTTTGTTCTTCAGTCTAGTTGCGGAGAACGTTGCTTCACTGGCCCATGTTGGTATCATCATTGCGCTCTTCCCGGATGAGGAAGATGAGTCGCCGGCCTCTGGATGGCCGTTCTCCGCAGGTATTGGCAGCTCACGCTGGCTGCTGGCCACTCACTGTAGCCTGTGGCAGCCCACTGCAGCAGGGGCTGCAGCCTACACCGTCGCCGGGGCTCGCAGCCCAGCTCCAGGTGGAGCTGTTGTTAGCTGTAGAGGGCAGTGTCACTGGCCCTCATATGTGGATCTGAACCGGGGCCACTGGCGTCCCAAAACCAGCTCTTAACCAATGCACCACTCGGCCAGCCCAAAATTTGTTATCTTTCAACTCAATGTCCTGAACATATGGCATTAAATGGTTTTGGATTAACAGTGAACTTTTGGATAAAGGGAGACCACTATATATATTGCAGATACATGTGTTCACACACCCAACATCATAAACTTCATCACTCCCAATCCAATAAGTGACCATTCATGGTGCCTCTCCTGCTTTTAAAAATACATTTTAGAAGACAGTAATCACCTTCGGTGGCTTATAATTAATCCAGCAAAGAAAGACGAGAGATTCTTGATGGTAAATTATGAGGTCTGCTTCCTATTGAGCTTACAAAATGGTCTATGTCTATAGAAAACTCCTCTTGGTATAAAATTCAGGATAAAATGTTCCTAAAATCATTTTCTCACATAGATGGCTGAGCTAGCAAGAAAAAAGAGAAATCCTTCAAGTCCAGAGATTAGGAGAAACCCAAAACCAGGAAGGCTAGCCATCATTAGGGCTGATATTTACCCTGGCAGTGTTTCCCAGTCCTGTGGGCCAGTGCCTGGGTTTCAATGGCCACACACGTGCATGAGGACAAGAGAACAAAGCCTGAGCCTGAGCACAAATAAGACCCCAAAAGCTAATACTCTTAAGGGTGGAACTAGTAAGAGAACCCACACACAGAGAGGGAAGCTTACGGATAATCACCTGGCACCTTCTCAGCTGAGTGGAAAAAAATATCTTTGTGTATTTCATAAACCACATGCTAAGACTCACAAGAACTTGGGGCCAGTCCGTCTGCACAAAATTCACACCAGCTGTGTAGTCTGCAAAGGCCTGAAAAGTCTTCAAGTGGCTTCCAAGCCAAGGTTCTGTGTCAGAAGAAGAGATAGATGAGTGAGGAACACCAGACTTTAACTGGCGGACCCCTGAGGTGACAAACATCTTTTCTGTTTATTATCTACTGGCCTCAAGTAGTCACTTGGCCCCAAAAATCCCTACAAGGGAGGCTTGGAAATTTAGTTGTGAGAGTCAGAATGTTTGGCAAATCCTACTGACACATGATCTAAAATCCTTGTTATAGAAATAGTGGCTATTGGTTAATTTTGGACAGTCTCAAATTAAATTTTAAGTTCAAATTTGTAGAATAACTGCAAAAAGAAGGGAAATAGTGTGTGACTTCCAAGTTTAGTGGAGGGAAAGTGATAGGATGAAGGGAAACTCTTTGAACCTCAATTAATTCAAAAGTAGGTAAGAAAAGAGAGCAAAAACAAGATGGGTTAAAGTGAGACAAGGAGAAATCCTGAAACAAGATGGTAGAAACAAAATCAAACATATAATGAATTAGATAAATATAAATGGGCTATAGTCTCTAGTTAAAAGGCACAGACACTGGTAAATTCTGGCAACATTCAAAAGACAGCAAATTCCAAATGCTTCTGGAGGACTGAAAATCAGAGGTCTCCCCAATTTATTTAATGAGACTATTGTATCCTTGATGCTTGTATTCATTTTCTATTGCCACATAACAAATTAACACAAACTAATGGCCTAAGAAAAAACCCATTTATTAGCTCATATTTCCAAAGTGGCTTCAAACAACACATTGAGTATCTTATAGTTCTGGAGGGCAGAAGCCCAAAATGAGCCTGACGAGGCTGATATCAAGGCGTCTCAGGGCTGCACTCTTTTCAGAGGCTCCCGGGTAAATCCCTTTTCTTTCCTTCCCCAGTTTTCAGAGGCCCCTTCTTTCATCTTCAAAGCACATCGGTCCAAACTCTGCTTCTGTTATCACACTTTTTCTCTGACTCTAACTCTCTGTTCTCTCTGAAAGGACCCGTGTGATTATTCTGGGCCCACTCAATAATCCAGGACACTATCCCCATGTCAAGATCCTGAATTTAACCCATCTGCAAAGTTCCTCTTGTCATGTAAGGTAACATAGTCACAAGCTACTAGGCTTAGGATGAGGACATCTTTCGAGAGCCATTTTTCTGTCCACCACACAACCACACAACGGAATCCTACTCAGCAATAAGGCAAGAACCCACTATTGATAAGGGCAACCACTTAGAGGAGTGAGGGCATCATGCGGTGTGAAAGAAGCCAGTCTCCAGAGGTCATATATGTATGATTTCATTGCTATGATTCTCAGAAAGATGAATCTGTAGTGATGAAGAACAGATCAGTGTTTGCCAGGGTTCAGGGGTAAGGGAGGGTGTGATTACAAAGGGAGAGTATGAAAGTGATTGTTGAGGTGATGGAAGTACCCCATACTCTGATTGGGGTGATGGATATATGTGTGAAATCTCATAGAACTCTGTGCCAAAAAAATATTTTAAGTTAAGTTTACTCTGTATTTTTTTTTTTGAGGGCAGTGTCACTGGCCCTCACATATGGGACCCGAACCGGGGCTGCTGGCTTTCCAAGCCAGCGCTTAACCACCATGACACTCGGCCAGTCCTGTGTTGTTGTTTTTTTAAAGCATATAGCTGGTAAGAAAGGAGTCTCCGTCTCTGAGTTTCAGCCTGTGAGATGTGGATATATATATCTTTACAGGAGGATAATGCACTCCAGGAGTCTAGAGGCGCCCACACTTACCTGCTGGAGCATTTTGCAAAGAGCTCATTCACCTGATGTACCCCCTGGCACACCTCCAACCACATGTCAGTAAGGAAACAGGGCACCCCTCATCCTGGGAGCCTGGAGCTTGAGGAAGCCCGAGGGTGAACATGCATGGATGCTGAGCTAGTCCTCTTCATGGCACCCATGGCTGAGACATGCCCCTGTGCAATGCTTTCAAACACTTTTTATTTAGTGCTTTTCAAATGTATTTATATCTTTGGACTTGTTTAACATTTTTCACTGAGTTCCCTTTTCCTTTCAAGAAGCAGAGGCCAAGAAAAACAGAAAATGAGTTACGGGAGCCTCAGCGAGAAGTCTCCTGAGACAGCACCGTCTCCTGGAAAATTCTCCTCAAGGGTTTACGAGACAAATATAAATATATGCTGGATGAAGTTTTCAGTGACCTTCAAACTGTTTGCATTTCAGGAAGATTCCAAGAAGCATTTTTGTCCCTGGCAGGTTCTTGGGTTTCTGGGCTTATACTTAAAAAATCAAAACCAGATCACACTTCAGGAAAACAGCATCACCGAGGGATCTGGGCATCAAAGAATCTACTGGGTTTTAGACAACATGTTCAGTGCTTTGTTAATGTGGTTCATTTAATCAGAACAGCGTTAGGGGCAGGTATTGGGATTCTGAGCATCCAGAGGGGGAAGTGGAATCTCAGGTTCCATAGTTCAAGGTTACATAGCCTGTAAGAGCCTCAAATGCCTTGTGTCTGAAGTGGATTTGTATTACCTACTTGATCGCATTGTTACAGATTTAACATTGAAGAGCATAGTAGATGCTCAATAAATGACAAGTGTCATTACATGTGGGTAAACCAACTGTCTGGGCCTCCACTAAGTCTCCAAAGGGTAGGTGCTTTCCATTCACCACCCAGGCTCCTCCACCAGGCAGGCCTCCTTGCTGTCCTTCATTTCATGTCTACAGGCACTGGATACGGCTTTCCCAGCCCTTAATGGGAACAGCTCTCATCTTCTGTACCCCCCACTGTGAAGCGAGAGGACCCCTCTCACTGGAGGTTCTTTTCCTTTCTGCCTGCAAAGACAAGGGCTCTCCTTTCTCAGGACTTTGCTGTCATTCACTTTGGTGTCAAGGTAGAGGTGACAAAAATAGCCAAGATGAGGAGTCAGCCTGGAATATAATGTCCTCCAAAGCCCCCATGATCTGTGAACAGGAACAGCAATCTTCCATGCCTTGCATCTTTGGAATAGAAGGTGACTTCAGTGAATATTCATTCCCTCAGTTTTCATTCTGCGAGTCAGCAGTGGAGTGTTCTCATCAAAATCTCCTGGGGCCCTTGGACAAGGAAGGTCCTGAGCCCCATTCCTCCATCATGGGTCCTCCCACCATCGAGAAGAGCCCTCTCAGGTGGCTTCTCACTGTGTCTGTGAGCATGTGTACTTCCGATACTCTAGATGAGAACACTCGTTACCTTATGCCTCGGAACCACTCATGTTTGGGTCCATCCTCCATATACATATGTTTCTATGTTGGGGGGAAGAGAAGAAGGAAACACTTGGAAAAACGTAAGCTGTATGAGAACTAGAAGGAGGAATCCCTGTTCATGCCTACAACATGACGAGGTATCATTCGGTCAGACTGAATGGGAGAGCAAACCCTTTGAGGTAGCGACATCCCCTGGCTCTGAGGACTCATCACACTAAGTTCTGTGTTTCCCCCTTGTTTTAAATATTGGGTGGTGGTTTTTGAAAATATATTTTAAAAAACAGTGATGTAGGGCCAGCCGAGTGGCGCAGTGGTTAAGCGCTGGCTTGGGAAGCCAGCAGCCCCGGTTCGGTCCCACATAGGAGGGCCAGTGACACTGCCCTCAAAAAACAACAAGAACAAAAAACAAACAAACAAACAAAAAACAGTGATGTAAAAGGAGCAGGGAAATAATGACCTATAATCCCTCACTTAGAAATAATCTAAGAACTGTTAATATTTGCAGTATTTCTTGACATTTCTCTAGTCATATCTCTCTTTACGTAGTTGAGATCACTGTGTTTGTGTGTGTGTGTGTGTGTGTGTGTGTGTGTGTTTGCGCGCGCAC
This sequence comes from Aselliscus stoliczkanus, assembly GCA_033961575.1. Classification (NCBI taxonomy): domain Eukaryota; kingdom Metazoa; phylum Chordata; class Mammalia; order Chiroptera; family Hipposideridae; genus Aselliscus; species Aselliscus stoliczkanus. The sequence goes on along the minus strand of CM066730.1, from coordinate 35,422,083 downwards.
GTGTATGCTATTCAGTGCCCTGCTTTCCTCCTCCAGCATAAACCATTAATGTTTTCCCTTATCATAAGAGACAAGGAAAGACCAAGGAACTTTTACTAATTGGAAGACTAAAAAAGGAAAAAAACCCAGCTTTATGCGAAATGGGATTCTGGCATAGAAAGGGTCACTCATGAAAAACCAAGTGAAATTCAATTCAACTCTCATCTAGCAACCTTAACTTCCTGGTTTTGGACATTGTTCATGGTACCGTACCATCCTTATGTAAGATGTAACGTTAGGAGACACTGGTTGACAGGTATGTGGTGACACTGTACAATCTTTGCACCTCATCTGAGACTACATTTCTTTCAAAATAAAAAGTTTAAAAAATGGCTTATCATATAACAACATATTTATCATAGATATAATTTGTATCTATTTTCTTCCCTGTGCTGCATAAAAACAGTGCTACAACTTTGCTACAATGAGTACCTTCTTCTTACTGAGAATTTTCTCCAGATAAAGCCCCAGGTTGAAATACAGGGTCAAAGATTTTGGATATATTTAAGGCTTTGATATATATTATCAAAAGTCTTTCAAAAAGGATTTACAATGAACATGCTGGCCATCAATGTTTGAGTGTATCTTTTATAATTGAAAAACAATTGTTCTACTAATATATGAAAATGAATGAGATTTTCTTTAATTGCTTTTTTTAATACAAAAATTCAAGGCCAGGACTTTTGATCCTTGAAATTTAAGCGTTTCCTTAGTGATCTGAGTAAGGTGTCTATAAATAAAACATGACCATTCTTTGTCTACATTATGCTACAAATTTTGGTTGTCTTGGAAATGGTTAAGAAAATATATTTTAACTACATCAAAGTGTATGTCTTAATAGAAACCAGCTTTTAAAATTTTCTTAAGTAGCATTAGTACCAAGATCTGAAATAATGAATTAATAGGACTATTAGAAATTATTAAAAATTTTGAAACAGTTTATTCTCCTCAGTATGTAAAGAAGCCCACCTCAAAAGGCAGCATACTGTATGATTCAATTCATATCACCTCAGGAAAATGCAAAATTGCTGAGATTGTAAACAGGTCAGTGGCTTCAGGGCTTGGGATAGAAAGGAGTGTTGGCTAAGTGAAGCAAGGGGTATTTAATTTAGGTCAGTGGAACTATTTTGTATGATGCTGGAATAGCAGATATATGACACTATGCATTGTCAAAAAGCCATAGAAATTTACAGCACAAAGATAAACCTTGATTTATGCATTTCGTAAAAAATCCTATACAGGGTTGGTTCAGGAACCTTAGTTCCTGCATAAAATGCAGACCATCACAAAATATTCTAATTATATTTCAAATGTGTGAACAACCTTACTGAAGGACATGAGGAAAAAGTTGTTCCCTAATGAACTTTGGAAATGAGTAGGGGAGTCCATAAAAATAAAGGCAAAAGTTCTGTACATAGTTCTGTACACAGAACTATGTTGCAGTGGATAATGCGGTGTGCCGTGAGGGTAGAGGTTAACATGCCTGATCCTGCGATATATGAATTCGGGAACAGAATAACTGGGAAAATGAATAGGGGGTGGGAGGCAGGTTTCTCCTTGTTGGAGTGGGAGGCTGCAGGGAAACAAAGAAGAGAATAATCCATGAGGAAATGGCGTAGAGGTGGAGACATCAGCGTGAACTCCTGTTTAGTTGAATAGAGATACAGGTAGCTAAATAAATATTTAGAGATATGTGTATAACAGGGAGTTAATACACAGATAATTCCTTGCTCTGTCAGCTAAGAGGGCCTGAAAGCAATGACAGTTCTGCTGAACGGGCACACAGAGGCCCACATTTTGGTTTTTAATACTACCCTTCAATAAAAATAACCAGGGCTTCTTGGAGAAATGGCTGATTCCAGGGCTGGAGCAGGGAATATACAGAATGAGCCTGGAGTATTTTGTAATACCAGAAAGTAAAGTACTCAAATCGAAACGCACAACACACACACGCACACACACACACGCACACACAGTGATGGGGTACGTCAAAGAGACATAGAAGCCAACTGAAAGAGGTCCCAATGACCAAAGCTGTCAAACAATGTTGACAACAAAATGAAAAATGTACTATAGGATTAAAACCATGAAATAAATATCAAGGAGTCCATGTTAAGATCAGAAAATATTGACTAAGTAAATTAATAATGGGAGAATACACAAATTTCTCTCTAGTATTTATGACTACGTTATATTACCAATGAATAGTATTGTTCAATATTTTTGAATGAATAAATACCCTGAAAGGATAGTTATCTTACATTTATTAGAATGATCCTTCCTATAACAACTTCACCTGAAATACTCGGGTTCAATTTTTAAAGTCCAAACACAGCCCTCTTCTATTGTTTCTGGAAATACAATTACTAAATTAACTTTGAGTTTAAGGTGCCACCTGGTCCTCAAAGTGCTACCATTTTTGGAAGGATGCCCAAGATTCTCAGTTTCCAGGTGATGTCAGGTATATTTTAATAGCGACATCATCTCAGGTTTATTTGTTCCATAACAAGAACAGCACCAGCCACAAAAGATGTGTCCTGACCTCTGAATCCAATTCAGGAATAAGAGTCCATTCTACATAAATGTTCCCGTTTGGTTATGCCCAGAGCCTTCAGGCCTCTCCCAGCCACAATAAGCCCCACAGCTTGTGGGAAAATGTGTCATTTGCATGGCATTTGCCCTTTGAGAATATGTGTGTGTGTTTCTTGTGCCAAAGACAGCTGAGGGTGTAATAGAGGGAGTGCTGGGTTGGGGACCGAGCTTGAGGTGGAGTCATGTACTCCAATTCTTGTGGAAAGTCCCCGGCTGGGGGCTGTCTCAGTTTCTCCCTGGATCACGATAAAAAAAGGAGCCATTTTATCCAAAGTGCTACATGTTGAATCTGCACAAAACACTGAGTCCTTTGTCTAATGGAAAACCCACCTCTCTTGCAATAAGCATATAATTATGCACTGTAACGTTCTCTCACGTGCACGCAAGATTGTTAAGTTTGACAAATTTGCACGTCAGCTCTGTCACTGAGCCTTAATCGCCTCCACCCTGTCCCATTCCACCGCCCACCCTTCCTTGTGAACACATGATCAAGAGGCATGCAATGTTGGTCATATTTTATGGATGGAGGAAATGGAAGCTTACAGAGGATAAATGACACCCCAAGGTTAGGGAAACACCGAGCAGAGAAGCACCTGTGCAAATAGATTGTGCACCGAAGTGTTATTTTTAGGGACACAGCTCAAATTCCCTCACATGGTGCTTTGCTCATAGGATATCATTAGAGGCAAGCCCAGCTCTTGCACAGAAATTTCTGGGCTTTCTCACTGTGGAAGAACCTCTCCTTTTTGCCTCTCCCTCAATACCTCCCACCTTCCCCTGGGAGGTAGCCATTGTCACCTGCCTTTGTAGGAATCCCTGGGAATGCGTCATTCGCCCCATATGCTGTGAGCACCATGAAGGGCAGAGCCTGAGCTGGATTTTTTCCTGTGCCTGCGGCTGAACCGTCTGCCTCCCTCTCCCCGCACAGCACTGGTGTCAGCCCTGGGCTGGCATGGTATCCAATAGTGAGTGTGGAATGGGGCAGATCATGGTGAAACATTTACGGATGGGATGGTTGATGGTTGAAAGGAAAACTAACATGTATCGATCCCTATTTCCTCAGCCCTTTACAGCTATTCTCCATTAATTTCTGACGTAAGTATTATCACTCCCATCTTAAAGACGAAGAAAATCACACTCACAGAGATTAAGTCATTTGCCCAAGGTCATCGAACCCTTAAGCAGCAGCTGCAGAATTTGAACCCAGACCAGGCAATTCCACAGTCAGTGATCTTTGCACTAAAAGACAACCCTGAGTGAATTGGCAATTATGAGGAATTTTGTTTCTCAAGGATCAAGGGCTACACTGATTTATATTCATCATGTGAATATAAAGCACCCGAGAAAGAGATAGAATGGGAAACTTTCTATGTGTATTTTATATGTTCAAGGAACTTAGGGTCTATTTACACTGGCTTTCTACACATATTTCTAAAACTGAAAACAGCTGGATATTTTCCACTTGAGTATAAATGGATGTCTAAATTGCGAAGGTGCCTAGAGCTCAGACTTATTTAACTTTCAGTTTAGGTATCCACCCTGCATTGCACAATCATCAAATGGGATATGATGCAATTTTTTTTTTTTTAAACAGACTTTGCAAAACAAGTATTGAGTAACCCGGCTCTCTCTTTATCCTCATATGTGCCTAGCAACCTTGCAGGTCTGTTTGACAGAAAAAAATGTGCCCTTGGACAGCAGCTCAGCAAGATACTCAAAGGCTGGGAGAAGCAGGGGGCTTTGGAGTGTCGCAATCAGTAGGCCTGGCTCAGATTAACCACGAAGGAAGTGCTCAGGCCCCCCCCTCCACCCCCCACCTCACTGTGTGGGGGCAGCCGGACAGAGGGAGAAGCCAAAGGCCGAGGACAGTGTGTACATTGTAGGCCGGAGGACCTGTCAGCAGAGGTTGAGAACTTTCCAATACATTTTTTTTTTCAGTTAAAGAAACACAAAAAACAATGTGACATTATAAAAATAAAAAAAATTTGAAAAGAGAAAAATTAATCATGCATCATTTCATCATCCCAACAAAAGTGTTTTCATTTTACATATGCCCTGCCAGGCATCCTCCTTCATTCATATTTTACACTGTGGGACAGACTAAAGCAAACATACTATCTACTGAGCATATGGGGTCAGGAACTGGATTTATCACTGACAAAAATCCTCCAAGTTCTGTCTAAAGAGTTTCTCCCATTTTACAGAGAAGAATACAAACTAAGGACATTTCAGGATGTGGCTGCAGTTCCTCAAGCGAGCCATGGATCTGGGACCCACACCCAGTTCTGCAGGGCTACAAAACCAGGGCCTTATGCCACTTCATTGCCAGTCAACTTCACATGGTTCTCGCTTACCGTTACAACTAAGCATGTTATTCTATATGCCTATATCAATGTTTTAATATATCCAATCTAAATATCAATCGATACACCACCATTTACTCTAGAACATTAAGTTTTGCAGCAGATACAAATCTCAGGCTCCAAAAAAAATTTAAGTTTACAAGAAATGTAGCTTCCATTTTGCTAGGTAGTAAAAACTTAAGCTCATCAACGAGGGACTTCCATTCCCGAACCCTGGCAATTTCCAGGGTGTTGTTTGTTTGTGCTCTGGGTTCTTAATCAGTGGTGTGGCATGTTATGGAAAAGCCATGTGGCCTAGACTTTACCTTCTGTCCATTTGAACATCCAATTTCTAGTTTCTGTCCTTAAAGGTCACTTCTGTCTTCTCTACCCAGCTGCAAAGCCTCTCCAGGTCTGGCTTGATTCACCTGCTCTCTGACTAGATGAATTGATTATCAATATCTTCAAAGTTCCAGCTTTCTGTGGCCTTGTTTCTGCCTCAGGGGGTTCCTATTTACAATGGATCTGTTGCCAAATGGGGCTCCCAGGCAGGCCCCAGGCTTGAAGTCAGTAACAGGCATTTGTGATGACTGGGATGAATCCTGGGATGGGGGACACTGGCCATGTAGCCATCCGACAGGGGACCAGTGAGCAGATGACTAGCTGAATGCTCTTTTGCTCCAGGAAGGTCATCCGTTTGTTCTATCAGACCTTCCACTGGTTGGGTGTGGCCCACCCACATATGGAGAGCAGTCTACTTTACTGAACGCCCACTGATTTAAATGTAAATCTTATTCAAAAACACCCTCACAGAAATATCCAGGGTAATGTGTGACCATGTATCTGGACACTGTGACCCAGCAAGGTGACCCAAAATTCTTTGCATGAGTTTGCACTAGAAACACATGCAGCGAAAATGAGGATACCTCCTCAGGACATCTCTGCTGATTATTTTAAACCAAGTTCTCAACTATTTTATGGTTATTCTGAGAGAGGGCATTTTCAAAAAATAAAAACAACCTGTATTTACAACATATGAATTAACTCACTTAGAAAAATAGTAATTGGGTGGACCAAGCTCTGTGTTAGCCTCTGCAGATGCATTGGTGAATAAAATACTGTTCTTTGTCCCAAGGAATTGACTTTTATGGAGAGACTGATATCTAAACAAGAAGTTGTAAAACACTGCAATAATTGCTAAAACTGAAATAATCAGGGGTGTTAAGGGACCCTTTCTTTTGTCCTTTCATCAGTTTTCCTTGTCTGGCTTTCACATTGGTGTTACGTCACTGACTGCACCAATGGGTTCTAGAAGAAATAGCCATAAGAAATGTGTCACTGTGCTGATGGAGCGGAGGAAGATGTGCAGGAGACACCTACCACATCCATGGTGCCCACTTCTGAAGACTCAGAGTGAGAGTTTTCTTGATCTCAGAAAACAAAATAGCTTTGATTCCCCTTAGCAACTGGTGAGCTTTGGCCTTGAGGACTCAGTTAATTCTACAAGTGATTATGTATGTAGTTACTCTTTGCTTTGGCTAGGAAGGAGGAAAAAGCCAAATTTGAGGACCATCTCTAGCAGTTCTTCAGGACCTTATGGCCCCCTTTTGGTATACTGACTGTATTTCAACATTTCTCTCTCTCTCTCTCTCTCTCTCTCTCTCTCTCTCTCTCTCTCTCTCTCTCATTTTCCTTCACTAGATTAAAAATATTGTATTTAATGTTTTGTTATCAGTCAACTCAATTTCATTTTGGAAAGACATAGAAAATTACAGATAGATAGGCAGATGGACGGATAGATGGATGATGGATGGATGGATGGATGGATGGATGGATGGATGGATGGATGGATGGTAAGACAGGTTTTCTTTGAGGCAGTTATGGGAAGTATCACTGAAGCAATGACAAAGCCGGACTGGATATAGGGGGATGAGTGGCTGTTTGTTGGGAGGAATGGAAGACAGTTTCCACCTGGGGGCCGGTGGGGCAGAGAGATGGGGGGTCTGGATTGCACTGATCTTTGGTGAACAGAGCTAATTAAATAAGTGACTTAGTAATCACATCATCTGGTTAATGCGTTTCAGAATGGGTTCTGGATCCTTTGGTCATTATGCTGATGGAAAGCTTTTTGAAAAGAAAAAAAAAAAGGCTTCTCCCTATGCTCATCCTGTAATTACCCACTTCTTGCCTACCTCTTGCTGTTTTTGATAAGAGCCATTAGGATAATAATTACAGACTCGGCTAATGTATTAATAACTCTGCAGATGGACGTGTCCCTGCGCCTCTGTGAAAGACGGAAATATGTTAACCTTTTAAATGTCCTCAGTCACAGGCTGTGTCAGACTTTTATTAATGGCCTGCCCAAACCCTAGCTCACTGCAAATGTGTGCAATGCGTAGAAACAAAGCCTTTTCATTTTGCTCATGGCCGTTTCCCTTTTTAGGAACTTGAAATGAAATACTGTGTTTATCCTGTATATCCTAAGAATGTACGTCAGCTGCAAAGCCTGAAATAGACATGGTTTTGCTGCCCTAAATATTTGATTCTTGAGTCAAGTTATTATAATTGCTAGACACCCTTCTTTAAATATAGGAGGGGAGTAGAACTGCACATTTGAAATCAACTCCATGTTCAGATGTTTGATCTTTGAAAATAATATCCTCAGTTTGGTGAGCGCAGTGGAAGGATGAGAGAGCTGATTCGTCTCAAGTCGGGTGACTTTTGGGAGACATGATTCAGAGGTCTCTGGACATGGGAAGGTGTTTCTAGGAGGTACTGGGTGTAGTTATGACAGGCCATACACTTCAACAGGCCCTTTTGTAAAACTAGTGTTAAACAGCCACTGCCCCAGCTCCATGGCTGCTGTTTCACTGATAAGTCGTTTTCAGATTAAGCAGTGAAGGCAAACACATTTACCGCAAACAAAAGCACATATAGGAGACCTAACTGCCTTTGAACTGTGTGATAACTTATCTTCTACAACCAGGGCATTAAGCTGGAGCTGCGAACAGCTTTGACATCTGCAGAAATAGCCCTGGGATAAAAATATGTTCAAGTAGCCCTGCTTAGGACATACAAAAGTTAAAGACAAATGAATAAATAAGGAACTCCAAGTCCATGCATGTGTTTGCGGTGTGCTTCTGTGTGTGAAATGCCCACCTCTCATCCCTCTAATCCTTGGGTAATATCAAATTCCAGCTGCCTTTAGACCCTGGCATTTAGATTCCAATGTTAATTTTGAAAGGAACTTGATATAGTTTGGTTCCTTGAAATTAAACTCAAGGGGAAGCATAAATATGATTTGTGTATTTGAAGAAGTTGTAGTGAAAAAAGTTATGGTAAAACAACTATGGTTATTTTAAAGATAATGGTGAAAATTTTAAAAATACGTAAAACCTATATCTATCTACCTATCTATCTGAGAGATGTTGCCTAGCTTGACAAAGATTGATGAGTCATAACAATTTATCCAATACAATTCATTTTTTTCCATCAGTAATTAATATAGTCAGCAAATATTTATGGAACATTTACTATATATCTAGTGCTGGGCAAGTTGCAGGAAAAATAAAGTAGATTAAGACAAGCATTTTCTGCCATAGTTTGTACAAACAGATACAGAAAAGATGGACATTTTGTGAGATAGGCTCCATGATGAAAGTAAATAGGGGCACCCTACATGCTCCCTCTTCACCCTGTCAAGGCTGACTGGGGAGAAGGAACAGCAGTGGATGCTTCCTGGGGAGGCCGTCTTTGTTTCTTTCTTTGGCTTTTGGCTATCCCTTTTTGTTTGGGGATTGTAAAGGCAGAGGCGTGCAATCAGCATACTTTCAGCTCCTGGCTTATGATCCACATGCGTATTCATAAGAATGCTTTTTAATTTGATTTGTTGATATATTTGTCTGTTTCTTTCCCTTTCTCCTACTCCCACTATCACCAACAATTCTATTCTGGGTCATGTTTATTTTTGTATGTCTGCCTACATGGTGTGTATTATTGTTTTATATGCATGCATTTTAATTTCTGCAAGTGGCATTGTTTTCTATATCCCATTTTGCTCCTAAGTTTTTATCACTGTTCAGGATGTTGTTCATACCCACCCATCGTCCCACGTGTGTGTAACTCCTAATTGCTGTCTGACCGCCCTCCAGTAACCTATGGGCCTGCAGGTGGTCTCCAACTCCTTTCCACTGCGCATGCCCTTATGAGGTGCACTGGTAATGCTCTAAGATATAAGCATTTTTTACTAAAACAAGCAAGACAGCATTTTCTAACACGTGCTTATGGATAACACAGCTGTAAAACACACAATTTTTTCCTCTATGAATTGGCTGTATAGTTGGAGTGAGGAGGAGGATGTGTGATTAAAATGCTCTAATAAAACAAATACTCTGATACAAACAGACACATGCTAGATCAGGAATTCCAAGATGTAAGAGAAGGTAGTTGGCTCTTGTCAAGAAGGAAAGCTTAAGTTTCAGTTGGTTTAAGAGAAAATAAATAAGAAAATTTGCTCATCCAACTTCATAAGCCTTTTATCTATAGATATCTACTGCAACTCAAATCAAGGACCCTTGTGCTAGGAAGACTGACAGGTGAAAGAAAATATGAAGGAACATGGCAGGTCTGGAGAAGAGAGGGGAGTTCGGCCTGATTAAACCTATGTGTACAAATGAATGAAAATGAAACCAGGTTTATGAAGTTTTATGTGAAGGTTAAATAATTTTGGCTTTATCCCTTTGACATGGAAAGCCTCAAAAGGATTTTGAGCAGGGGAGTGGCCATACCATATATGGGTTCTGAAAGTGAAATCGGATTATCAAACTAGGGGATATTTTATATAATTATTTGGCTCTTTTTAAGAAATATTTATTTGAGGATACTTAGCACAAAAGAGGATTTATTTCATTTCCAAGTGTTCTTAAATCCATTCTTTTTCTATATGTGGTAAAGAAATTATAAAGATAAGATGGCATTCTCACATCGTCCATCTTGACATTCAAGTAACCAAAATCCTAGCAATTCTTGGGAAAACTTAAGTAGTTAAAAAATACCTGAGGAATGCTTCCATCTGTCTTTTTAAGCATTCCAAGATTGCATTGACCCTCCATTGGCCTTCGCTTTAACCCTCTTCTCCCCTCTTCCCCCATCAGAGAAAAGGGGTGCAGATGCCGAGGGCCTCCTCTTTGAAAGGCACACTGTAGACTCCCAAAGTTCATTGGCAAGAGGACCCTGCTCTGATATTTGTTAGGCCCTGAAGGCCCATGTACCCTACACCTAGATATTTAAAAGTTATAAACCAAGCTAGACATTTGTTCAATAAAACAACATTTATTTGACATTGAACTTCCTATCCTGACAAAAGCTCATCATGACCGGGAAGTCTACGGACAGCCATCAGCACTATGTCCACCCTCTTACTCTTTGCACTCACAGGTTAGCTGACTCACATGCCCTGTCTGCACTCTCCCCCAACAGTCAACTCTTGAGCACCCTTTGTATCCAAGGACGTGCACGTCCATGGCACAATCAACCTGTGGCGACGCAGCCCCAGGGAGGAGACCTTATGCCTCTGGAAGGCAGCTCTGGGCAACTTGGATAGGGAACTGCATGATCCCAGGTCCACAGAGAATGGGTAGAAGGTAGGGTAAAGACTCCTCACCCTTCAGGGAAGATTGTAGTTAGAGGACAAGAGAAGAGCTCTAAAGCATGGAGCCCTGGACAAGGACTCCTCTTGTCTAGGAAGAAGTTCAGTACTGGTGCTGTGAAGGTACGAGCTTTACACTTTGGGTTCGTTTTACCAAAAGACAGGAAAGTTGATATAAATATAGTTACTACACTGATGTAGCAACTGCTTTACATATCTAACCACTAATTAGCTCTTCCCATAAATGTCTTGATCATCTATTATTACACATAACATCACCCAACAGCCCCAGAGAAGTAAAATGACTCGCTCAAGAATACACAGCTACTAAATCCCAGATCCAAGACTCAATCAAAATGTATTTGAAAGTCAAGGCTCTTACTTCTTATCCGGAGATATGGAGGCCCAAATGGAGCACAATACTCCAAACTTGATTATTAATTTATTGTCAGAGCCTAGACATGATGTTTTGAATGTTCTTAAAGAACAGTAAATCTTCATAACTTTCAAATAATTTGTGGATTTCATTTCAGGAAACAGTAAAAGTCATTTGATTCCTAAAACGCTTTATTAATACAGGAGGTCAAAGTCAGCCATGCCATCATATTTGACTGCTTGTTATGTGGCTGATATCTACTTTCATTAATATTATACTAATAGTACTATTCTTCCCAGCTCACAGGTGCGAAACTCAGGTAATTGCCCAAAGAAGCGCAATCAGGAAAGGATAGAGACCCATGTATTTCAAATAGCACGTTGATTTCTATTCCCATTAAACTACCATATGTCCCAAACTGAATCATTAAGCCAGGAAATAAATGGGAAATTATTGTTCTGTGCGGTTAGAAGGAAGTTATTCTTGTCTACTGATTTCCATGTCTAGGAGAAATTTTAATTGGACAGGGAGTGTGAAATCAGAAAATGTCAATGAATATTGTTTGTTTAATGAATCAATTACATTGAATCAAGTGTTACATATCAGATATTTTCTCTTGCATAGTTTCTTCACATCCTCGGAGAAATTCATTTACTTAGAGATAATTTTATTTGTTAAAAATACAGTCCATGCATAATATGCCACAATTTAGTCCTGTGTGTGTGTGCGTGCATGTGTGCGTGTGTGTGTGTGTGTGTGTGTGTTCTCCATTGAGCACTAACTCATCTTTCAATGCTTATAGCACTTATTCTCTCTCAGACTTTCCTGGTCTATCAAGTTAATATTGATGACACCCTCTTTATACCTCCATTGTTTCCTTCAGAAACTCAATGACAGCAATTCCACCAAAGATTTGCAGTGTTTGTTTGGATGGTTGTGCCTCTCAGACTCAGAGACACTGAAAGATGGTAACTGTGTCTTTTACTCTGTGTCCTCACCATCTAGTAAAGTCACAAGCACAGGGAAAACAGACAAGGGTTGTTTTTAAATATAACTTTATCATTTATTTTAAAACAGCCTTGGTTTGCTGACCTCATTATTATACTGAATTAAAATCAGATCCAAAACATAAAACAATATTTACTGAGTGTATATTGTGTGGTAGGCATAATGCTTTCTCAGCCTCGGCTGGTTTTAGGTGACTTTTTTTTTTTTTTTGAGGGCAGTGTCCCTGGGCCTCATATGTGGGACCTGAACTGGGGCCGCTGGCTTCCAAGGCCAGCGCTTAACCAAAAACACATTTATTTATTTATTTATTTATTTATTTATTTATTTATTTATTTATTAGCTGAGCCATCCTGCCACCTGTTGGCAGCTGTTGGCAGCTCAGCTTGGGCTGGGAATCGAACCTGTGACCCTGTTGCTTGAAGCTCGCATTCTTGAGTGAGCTCTTAACCAACTGAGCCACTCGGCCGGCCCCTCGGCTGGTTTTAGATTATTTCTTCTTCCCTAGTCAATGTCAGCCTTCTGATTTGTGACAAGTATACGTGTGTCTGTGTGTGTGGTGTGTGCATGCATATGTGTGTATGTGGCATCTGCACACATGTATGCACATATGTGTATGTATGGGTGTGTGTGTGTGCACTTGGGATCTGAGACCGAAGAGCTCTGCGGGCTGGAGGAACTATGTGTGCCAACTTGGTCCTGATCTCCCTCTCTGGCTCCTCTTTGCCATCACACAAGCATGTGGGAAGCATGTCAGGTCAGCCCTCTGCAAGCAAGCTGTGTCCCTGCTGTGTTTATGATGTCGATATGCAGCACTGAGATTTCCCCCTTTATATTTATGGATCTCACTGTGATAATGTTGCCCCCCAAGCCTTTCTCTGTCCCTGTAGAACTGGGCCCTGGAGTCTGACAAGTGTCTGAACAGACCAGATTGACCAGGGCAAAGATTTCAGGGCTGAAACATCTAGAGCATGGAGAAGGCTCTTTTTTTTTTTTAACATCAAAGTGTTTTTTTGTTTGAGACACAGAAATGCAAAATTACTGAGATGTCAAATATTTTCCGATCAGGTATAACACTACTACTATGTACAAAAGATGCAATGATAAACGTGCACACGTAAAATACAGTCTGCATTACCTATGTAGAGGACCGGTGCAAAAGGTATGGCCTTAGACATAGATGGGATGGGTTTCAGGGCTGCAAACAGCAAATACAAAGGCATCATGGTTTTTCTTTTAAAAACAACATAAAGGCAATATTTGAATGGACCCCCAATGGTCATAAATTTTTTTTCTTAAACAAGTGCCTTAAAAAGCAGGGCTCTATGGATTGGTATCTTTCTCCCTTTTTTCATAAAGTAAGATGCTAAGATATAATGTGATAATAAGAATAAGAAGAGGAACACCTATCATGGTGCATTTCTATTGCAAACAAGAAAACTCATCTGTACATAGAAAGGGAAAAATTTTGTGTTACCAGTAAATATGTACTATTCCTAAACCAACATGAAAACAGTAAAGAAGTGTCTACATCTTTGTGAAACTATAACCTTAAATGGATCCTACCTTTTGGGGGATGATTTGAGAAGGCTCATTTTGTAAGCCATTCTGTGTGCCAGCCCTTGGCCAGATGTTCCAGAGGGCAATACATTAGATGAGACCCCTGCCCTCTGACGTCTGGCTGGGGAGCGCGGTGCAGAGGCAGTCTTTCAGTTCCCTTGGTGGAAGCAGTGGTGCAGCCATGCACAGATTAGAGGCAGCAGCCGTGAGCCCAGCCCACGGGGCCCTGCGAGACCATGCCTAGTGGAGCTGATGGCTGAGCTGAGAAGTGAAAGTTAAGGAAAAGGCATTCTAGTTCAAAACAAACAAACAAACAAACAAACAAATAAATAAAGGGAGTGGAGAAGGAGGAGGTATGAGGGAAGCCTGATAGAACAGACATCAGGGACAAAGAACATCATGTCAAACTGTATAATGTGTGTCAATGAAACCACACACAGCATGACACTGATTGTGTGAGGTGGGCATGTTTAACAGTGTTCTCTCTGCTGTGCTGTAATAACAAACAACCTCAGCAACAACAAAGGTGTAAGTTCCTCTCATGTTTCCTGTCAGCTACAGTCACTGTGTTGGCCACAGCTGCTATGACTTGGTTCCATGTATCATCTTTATTCTGGGATCCGGGCTAAAGGAGCAGCCCCTATGTGGGACATGCTGTTCTTACGGCAGGGAAAGAAGAGGGATGTTAGAACCACACAACTGTTCTCCAAGCTTCTGCTCCTACACGAAGCGTGTCTTGCTTCCTTTCACAATCCATCAGCCAGACCGTGTCACCTGACCAAGTCTGACATTATCAAGGAAAGGAATTCTCTTCCAATGTGAATCTCACGGCAAAGCATGGAGATGTACAGGCATCTTAAAGGAGAGGCACGAAATGCTGGGAACAATAGCACAGTATTCTGAGTCTGGTTGATCTTAGACAAATGAAGACGACTTTCCCTGGAAGGATGCCCCTGTGAGCAAAGGTCAGTGCAAAACCAAGGCCAATCTCAGAGCTTGCTGCAACTCTGCCTGGGCTGTCATAACAAAATAACATAGACCGAGGGGCTTCAACAACAGGAATTTATTTTCTCACAGTTCTGGAAGTTGGATCAAGGTTTCGGCTGACTGGACTTCTAGTAAGGAGCCTCTTTCTAGCTTTCAGACAGCCATCATCTTGCCATGTCCTTAAGTGACCTTGGTGTGTGCACATGGAGAAAAGGCAAGAGGCAGCTCTCTGGTGTCTCTTCTCTTTTTTAAATTTTTTTCAGTGTTGGTGAGTGCTGAAAAGGTCATTTTGATTTGTTAAATTTGTTTTTTTTTTTTTTTGCGTGTATCAGTAATTCATTCCTTTTTATTGCTGAGTAGTACTACCTAATACATAGAAACAAACACAGGGAGGCAGCCAAAATGGGGAGACAAAGAAACACGTCCCAAGTAAAAAAAGCAGAACAAAGCTCCAGAACAAAAACTAAGCAAAACAGAGATAAAGAATCTATCAGATGCAGAATTCCAAACACTGGTTATAAGAATGCTCAGTGATCTCAATGAGAACTTTAACAGAGAGATAGGATGCATAAAAATGGAGATGAAAACCATAAAAAAAGAATGAGTCAGAAATAAAGGATATAGTAACAGAAATAAAGAATATATTATAGGAATCAACAGTAGATTAGATGAAGCACAGGATCCAACCAGCAATGTAGAAGATAAGGTGGCAGACAACATCCAACCAGAACAGCAAAAAGAAAAAAGAATCCAAAAAATTGAGGAGAGTTTAAGGGGTCTCCAGGACAATATCAAGCATGCCAACATTCGCATTATAGGGGTACCAGAAGGAGAAGAGAGAGGGCAAGGAATTGGAAAGCCCATTTGAAGAAATAATAACAGAAAACTTCCCTAACCTGGTGAAGGAAATGGACATATAAGCCCAGGAAGTGCAGAGAGTCCCAAACAAGATAAACCCAAAGAGGCCAACACCAAGACAGATCTGGTGTCTCTTCTTCTATTGGATTAGGGTCCCACCCTAATGACGTCATTCAACCTTAATCACTTCTTTAGAGGCCCTATATGCAAGAACAGCCACACTGGGCGATTAAAACTTCAACATGTACATTTGAGAGGGGGAGATATACATTTGGTCCGTAACAGATCCCCTCTTTGAAAATCATACCCATTGGCTCCTGCCGTGGATGGATGTCAGATCTAGGAGTAAAGATGCGCTTCTTCTCGTGCCCCCTTGATAACATCAGGAACATGGAGACAGGCTCTTGTCTCAGCTTCAGGTGGCCTTCAGGTCAGCATTCACATCTCCACGTGTCTGGGCCCATTAGAGTTCCTTGTATGAAGTATTTTTTTCAGACACCTAACCTTTGTGCATATCATTCCAATTTTCTGAAACAGCCTTTCTATTTTTTTAAAATTTATTTCCACTTATTTTGGTATTTTTTTGTGTGTTTTAATGGGGAAAAAAAGTAACCTGTTTTATAAAACCCAGTCAAATGCCCTGTCTTCTAATTTACCTCCCTTAGTACTCTCATTAGGTAATGAGACACTCTGTCTACAACTTCCTTGTGGTCACGTTCCTAATTATTTGGTGGTTCTTTATGTACTTGAATTTTCTCTCATCCTTAAATGTTAAACAAGGTCATTTCTGTATCCCAGACTCTAACTAGGTCAATTATAAAAAGAATAGATGAATAAATGAATGAATAACATGATTGAGAGTGCATCCCTTCCTCGTCCAGAGACATTTGCGTGCTTCATTTGACCCATCCTTCCTTCTCTGAAAATACCAAAACTGTGTCACTCGTGGGATTTGAGGCATGACTTGGAGGAGGAAGAAGAAGAGGGTGAAAAGGAAGAGAAATCTCCCAAACACCTGAGACCCATCCCATGGCAACTCCCTCCGGCTGCTGCCCCTCTGAGCCTCCACCTTTTTGTTGTCTCCAGGCCATCAAAGGGCTCCTTGCATCCAGCAATCTAATTAGCCAGACTGGAGGACCACGGAGGACCAGCGCAGGCTCATTTCAGCTCGTTAAAAGCTGCCGTCTGCTGCTTGGGAAATTGCTCTCCTGTTTTACCAGAGCTGTTTGCCGTTTGCAGCTCCCAGGGGAGAGAGGCCAGGGCTGGCTGAATTCCTGGCGAGGCCATTTGGCCCACAGCCTCCATAAAACCTGCCCCTAGCCTTCCTGACTTGGGCTTTCCTCATTAAACCTGGAGACAGGAGCCTGCTATTTGGCCTGCAGGGGCCAGGGCGAGGAAGGCTGGTCTGTCCCTGAGGGCCAGGACTGAGACAGAAGTGAGGGTGAAGGCTGCTGGGGAAAGGCACTGAAGGAGCACTGCAGACAGAGATGGACGAATCAGAGCTCTGATGTCCAAATACAACGTGAGCCCCCTTACGCAGAGTTGACAGTCCCCTGCTTAGCAAAGTGCCCCACAGACATCGCCCTCCCACCTAGACCTTGACTGGAATCCAGCCCTGCATTTGACTTATCATTTTGTTAGTGGTCTATGCAATCCTTGAAGGGCGTTCTTGTTGTTTAACAGTAACTGCAAGGCCCTCGGCACTCCCAGGTTGCAGGGATAGCAAGGGATAAGGTAAGGGGATTAGAGGTCATTTCAACATTGTTGCAGGATGGCCTCTGCCCAGCCTCTAACAGCCACGCGGTGAACTTACTTACACTGGAAGCCCCACAGCCATATGAGGCCCCTCCAGCAGCTCTGTGCTTTTGGGGGGTACAACCTGGGTGCCTCTGCTTAGAGTCCAGTCCCTGCTGGCCCCTCAGCCTCTGCTTTCACCCCTTTGCCCTGAGCTCCGCTCTTGTTGTGAGGAATGTGGGGTCTCCCTGGATCTTCATGTCTAGGGGACTTCATGGCACGGAAGGAAACAGGGAAACAGGAAACAGGGAAAGTGTGGGTATAGATGTAGGCTGGGAGCCAGGAGCTGAGGACGGGGGTGGGAAATATCCTGTCAACTCCATCACACCCTCAAATCATATCTGATACACATGCTCTTTTGAGGAGAAACACTTAGAAGAAAAAAATAAAATATATGTTTCTCATCTGAGACAATGTGCTATGCAAGGAATAGCAATATGAGACAGTAAGAAAATCCTTAACTTTGTTTAAGAGAAACGCTATCAGAGCAAAAAGGGACTGGACCAGGAAGACCACAAGCCCCTCCCCCAGGGTCTCAGTAACCTTTTGGCTTCCACGACATAGGGACAGGGTGAGGCCTATTGCCTTTGAAACCCTAAAGGCCAGGGAGGCTCAACTGATGGGTGGGGCCAAAGGCACACAGTTCGCAAGTGACAGGTTCCAAAGGACAGCCTCTCCTGAGCTGTCACTTATCCTTTCTGAGGAGCCTGAAGGTCGCATGCCATATCATGCACTACTCAGTGGTACAGACAAAGCACAGCCATCCAGCATGTAGAGAACTTCATAGGGTCCAGTGACAGCTTATGGGTTTTGCACCCAGACATGCTTGGCTTCCAACACCAGCTCCCCCTTTGTGAATGATGTCACCCCAGCCACACAGGTTACTTAGACCCTGAATTACAACTCTTCAAATGTAAAACTGGGGCAATGATAATGGGTGGCTGAATGATCAGAGATTATAGATGTAAAGTGATTAGCACAATACCCGCCTGGCTCACAGTAGATGCTAAATCATTGGGAGCCCAAGTTGTGTTTGCTGGATGCATAAATTAATGAATGATGTAGTGAATAGGCAGTCCCTGAGGGCACTTCCGGCCCTAATATTGTACATTCAGTATCAGGATGTATTCCTGGTTGTATTTAACAGCAGGGACTCTAAAATGTGCCTGAGTGCCCCGTGGAACCCAGTATCCATGCAGGAGATGAGCAAAATGATGCTCGATAGGACTTTTTCCCCTGCAATTTTGAGAGGCTGTGATAATTGCCAGACCTCACTCCTGAGGACTGCATTAGCTATTGTTATCGAGGATGAAATCACACTGCCTTTGAGATGAACGTCCTCTCAAAGCCCCGACAGGTAGCCTTCCGAAAAGTACTGTAAGAAAGCAGAACCCCCTGAGCCTGTGTTCTGCCCTGACGGCACCATCCTGCAGTTTCTCCACTCAGCCTGTGTGGAACACAGCTGATTTTACTGCTTCCCTGTTACACGCTAGCATTTAAAATAATAAAAAGATGAACAAGTGATATTGTGTCTGCCTCTATCAATAACAATGGCTGCCATGGACTGAGCACCCCTAGACCCCTCCCACTTTGTTAAATTGCGTGTAGTAGCTCCAAGTGTCGTATTCGTCTCCTTGGGTAAGTGGAACAGCTCAGAGGTTAGGTAATTTCCTGGTGTTATTCAGGAAGTGCCTTTAAGGGTCGAAATTCAAACCCAGTTTATTCTGGCTTCACAGCCCTACATGCTTTTAACCATTGTACACGATCTCTCAAACACACCAGGGTAGTAAAAGCGAATTGGATATATGCATGTACGATAAAACATGGTGACCTGGCATCCTACCCCCAAACCCGAATGTGACGTGGCAAGTGGTTCCCACAGGATGCTGTATTGTCACTATGATTCATTTCTTTCATATACCCTGAGTTCCACCGTAGTCCTACTGAATCGGTCTCAGAGGACTGAGGCCAGAAATGTGTATCTTTATGTCGCTCCCCCCGTGGTTCTACAGAACCAGTCCAGAGAGACACAGCAAGCCACTGTGAGGTACCAACCCAGACTACATCCTTGAGTATGGTAGAACTTTCCTTTTCCCACATTTATGATTCCTTCATTCTGAATATATCTCTTACTATGGGGAAGTTAAAGCAAAAACCAAGACTAAAATCGCTCATTTGTATCCCTTTCACACCTATTGTCTTTGACACCTATTGACATATTTTAAATGTCATATATATGTACATATATTAGAACATATATTTATAGTACAGAGAGGACCAAATGAAAAGTGAAAGCCTTTCCACCCCTACCTCTTCCCTCTCCTGAAAGGTTACTGCCATGAAAATTACCTGTGTTGCTACTACACACTGTTCTACATTCGCCTTTTTGGGGACTCTCTTGCTATTGTTGCCTTGAGCTTATTTCTTTTTATAAAAGATTCACAGTATTTCAGGTTACATCACAATTTATTGACGCCATCCAATAGTGATAAATGCCTTAATTGTTTTCAAATTCTGTTTGTTTGTTTGCTGTTTACTTTTGAAAATGAATGGATATTGCAATGAATATTCTACCCAGATTATGATGAGCACCTGCCAGCACACTGTTAGTTACATTTCCTGAAAGTGGCCTTGCTAAACCTGAAGCAAAGTATATTTTAAATTTGGTACCTGTCGTCAAAATGTCCGTCCACCAAACACAAACAAGACTGCCCATATTTCTTACTATTTATCATCAGCCTAGGAATCATCAGATATGATTGAGACTAAAAGATGAGACAAGAAGGAGGCATGTTACAAAGGTGAGTGGTTCAGCGGATGCCGGTGCCGCCCTATTAGCCAGCACCCTGTTGACACAGCTTCCTGAACCCCTGCACATGAATATACAGATATGGGTATGTGCACACATGTACACTTATGTATGAATTGGACATAATTGGAAACAAACATATAAACATATGCAAATAATTACAATTTTTAAAAAAGGAAGAACTGGTGCCTAGGGGAAACACATATTAAGATTCATTTTCACTGTCTATTCTTTTGTTCCTTTTGAATTGTGTGTATGCACGTGTATTACCTCGTGCAAAAGTAAATAAAATATAAAACATCCCAGAAAAGAACATTATAAACACATCTAGCCTTCGATTCAGCAATTTCTACTCTAGATATTTATTTTACAGCTAAGTTAAACTAGCAGACAGACAAAATGAAGCATGCTTAGGACTATTCACTGCAACACTGCTTATAACAAGCATTGCTGATTTATCAGAGATTAGAAACTGCCTAAATGCACCTCAATATTGGACTAGCAAAATGAAGACTGTACACATCGACATGCTCTGCATTTATAACAAAGAATGAATCAGATTACTAGGTACTAATATGGACTGTTGTAAGAGGTAACTCATGTGAAAAGGCAAGTGGCAGAACAGTGTGTGTAATATCGACCATTTGTATAGAAAAAGAGATAAAAGCCATGGCTGTGTGTGCACATGCATGACAAATACACTACAGAAATAAATATATATTATGTAAACATAATCTCTCTATATATCACAGTGTATTTCCAAGAGTACATATATTTCTTTTTTTTTTTTTAAGCATTACATGTTATTTTAATCCTTTACATAAATTGGGGGAGGATACCATTTCATTTAGGAAATGACACAGCAGTTCACGGGACTGTTTGTAGGTAAAAGTAGATTGAAATTCAAATATAGTGCTGCTCAATAGCACACCATTTGGTGAGGTGTCAGTCTCTCAGTCTCTCAAAAGCCATCTACAGATACTTTGCTCTTGAACAACGGCATATTTATGACTCCCCTACTCTCAAATAAGAGTAAAGGGGCCATTCATCTTCACAAATGTTCATTGTAAAATGTCAAAACACCTCTGAAAAGACACACAAGCAGTAGAGAATGGTAGAGGACTCAGAATTAACAGGGGAAGGGGAATGAGAAAAAATTTTTCACTCTATAGCCTTTCATTCCTTCTGAATTCAAAATATAAGTGAATAACATAATTAAACAGAAATACGTATGAACCAAATATTGGACTCCTAGAACTCTCCACTTATTTCCCAGTGATGTCATCTCATTGATACAGGTTTTGCTCTGTGGTGATTTTTGCAAACTGGATGAGTGAAACAGATGTGCTTGTGAAAGGTAAAAACAGGATCCATGGGTGAGCATGACCCCCAGTAGAAGAATGTGGAGCTGGGCCATCGTTGGGAGTCTGCACAGGCATCTGACTAGGTATCTAGTTTCAATACAAGGTGTTTGTTGAATGAAGTTCCCTTCAATCATCTACACATTTGACAGTTTCCAATAAGCATCTGTGAAGACGAATGGCCCCTTCACTGTTATTTGAAGGTAGGGGAGTCATAAATATCCCATCGTTCAAGAGCAAAATATCTGCAGATGGCTTTTGAGCAACTGGCATCCCTCAAATGGTGTGTTGTTGAGCAGCACTACATTTGAATTTGAATCTACCTTTCCCTACAAACACTCCTGTGAACTGGCATGCCATTTCCTAAATGAAATGGTTTCCTCCACAACCCCACTTTATGTAAATGATTGAAATAACATGTAATGCTTTAAAAAAAGAAATATGTATGCTCTTGGAAACACACTGTTTCTTAACTTCTCAAGGCAGTAAACCAATAACTAAATTAAGCAGCCAGTGCTGAGTGAGGTCGTGAGAGGCGGGGAACCTCTCCTGTGCATGAGATTTTGTGCACAGCTCTCTATACTGAAGTATGCTATTCATAGGTCTATTCTGCTTTCTTCAGATTCTTGGCAATGTTCCAGAGTTAAACTGCTCTTCAGTTATGAGATTTTTCACACATTTGTGCAGCTCCAGGTCTAAATCATCAAATTCAAACATGCTGATACTTACACTTTTAACCGAGACAGTAGCTTAAATTCAATGCAGTAAACGTTTTATTAGATTTATTTTCCCCTCTCTCTGTCTTATGCCTTTCCTTCTGTATCAGTCTAGTCAGGCTGCTATAACAAGATACTATAGACATTTCGTTCTCACACCTCTGGAGGACAGGAAGTCCAAGATCAGGGTGCTGGAAGATTCAGTTTCTGGTGAGAACCCCCTTTCCGCTTGCAGACATCTGCCTTCTCTGTGTGTCCTCGCATGGGGGTGGGGGAGAGAGAAGGTGAGAGAGAGAGAGAGAGAGAGAGAGAGAGAGAGAGAGAGAGAGAGAGAGAGAGAGAACACCCTCTAGTTTTCTTTCCTCTTTTCATTAAGCCATTATCGGGGTACCACCCTCATGACCTCATCCAAGCCCAATTATCCTCTAACAGCTTCACCTCCAAATACCACACATTGGAGGTCAGGGCCTCAACATATACATTTTGAGAGAACAAAAACATTCAGTGCATAACATTGTCCTTTCATTTGTTTTCCTTTCTTCCCTCATAAATGCTTATTTATTGCTTTTCATGTTGCTGGGGCTTTTACTCTAAACCCTGGAATTAGAAGGATATTTGAAGGCACACACAGGACCTGCCCATAGAGTCCACACACTAGCGGGGATGAACTGATGCAATGAAACAGCTGCTCTGCTGGAAGTAAATGCGGGCTAATTCAGAGATATTAGAGAGCACTCTACCATGGAGCCAGTAAGAGGGAAAGTGATTTGGGCATTTAGAAGTAAAGGTGGTGATTCCAGAAAGCCATATGGTAGGATGGCTTTGCAGGCAGCAGGTTCAGCATCAGCAAAAGCACAGAGACCTAAACTTGCCTGATGGCTACACCCCGGGAACACAGAGCACAGTAGAGCACTTTGATGGGAGACAGAAGCAGGAAGAAGGAGAAGGAGGAGATAACATTGGAATGATAGGCTGGGGCTGGTTTGGCAAAAGTTGTATATTTTACACAAGACAATTGGTCAGTACCTTGTACTTTTTAGATGAAAGCCATTGGCAGCATTTGGAGAAAAGTCCTATTTGGCATTCTAAGGAGATCTGAGATTAAGAGTATTATTCAACGTATTATTCAACGACTAAGACAGCTCTTAGCTCCTTTCCTGATTATCCTTCCCTCACACTTGCCCCCACAGAGCCTGCCAGCCCTTGTCACCCATTAAGGAGCAGATAGCACCCTCCGGTAATCTCTTCTCCATGGCACAGGGACCATTGCTCTTGCAATTTCTCACTCCAGCCTCTATCAGCACACCCTGCCAGGCTCTCTCCCCCACTCAGCTAACGGGAGATGCTTCTCTTCCTTGGTTTTCAGAGTGGGAAAACCTTGTCACTTGGAAGAGCGGAAGGGCCTGGAACTCAAGAGACAGACATTCCAGGGAGAGTATTTCTCAGTTGGAAGCCTCTTGACATCTGTCTTAGAAACTGCGTCAATGCTTTCCTTTTGTGTTTGCTCTTTACATTCCCATGATATGATATTAGGTCATGACTATTACTTTTAAAAATTGAGAACACTGATACACATCCTAGAGAGTACAAACCAGAATAGAGCCATTACGTGCTAAAACACTCTCCCTTCCTCAATGTAGAAATCAGCAATAAAAAAAAAAAAATCATGTTTAGCTTTGTTTTGCATTGTGTCTAATATACTCATATGGCAAGTATTAGAAACTTGTGTATTCACATATTGTTTCACACAATGTCTCTCCTTCTAGAAATTTGCTCTAAGAAATCATCA
Organism: Aselliscus stoliczkanus; assembly: GCA_033961575.1. NCBI lineage: Eukaryota > Metazoa > Chordata > Mammalia > Chiroptera > Hipposideridae > Aselliscus > Aselliscus stoliczkanus. The sequence goes on along the minus strand of CM066730.1, from coordinate 35,398,208 downwards.
GAGTATAATCAAAGCTATGACTGTTTTATTCAGTCAACATTACCCAAAGTAGGGAAAACTAGAAAGCATCCTAAATTCTTATCTGGAGAGGAGTAGTTGAATTGATTACCATGTAGCCACAAAGTACTAATAGTTTGGGGCAGTGATGACATAATTTGAAATGAAGAAGTGAGAAACAGCAGCATCTATGATATTTATGCATAAGCACAGATGACAGCTGAGAGGAAGACATCAGGAAATTAGGCAGTAGTTACAGTTCAGCAGGGTGTTCTATGTGACTTTCCTTTTGGGCAGAAAGGTGAGACCTTAGGTTAGCGACAGCTAGGCCCCCGGCCAGGTGTGATGCAGGAGATGGTTAGGGCGGAGCTCAACATTAGAACGATACACAGTAAAGAAGGTGAGAGTATGTGCTTGGTGAGGCCCAGAGGCAGGCGTGATGGCCTGTGGCAAGGAAGGGAGGTGAGGGGTCACCAAGAAAGAGGGGATTCCTAAATACACTTACATGCCTAGAGGCTTAACATGGGATGGCACTAATAAAGCAAATCAGTGAAGCTCAAAGAGTCATGCTCTGAGATGCCAGTTCCAAAATTCATTGCATTCATTGCTTAATGGGGTTTGGCCGAAGGCTTTCAGCCCTCATCGCTGCCCGTTTTGAGAAAGACTGCAGTTGTACCCTGTTAGACTGTCGTTCGGGGATGGTGATACTCCTTCATGAAGTCAATGTTTGGACTGCACGGTGACTACCATAGGAGCAAAGACGGAAAAAATCACCTTCAAAGCAATATTTTCCCATTCTCCTTTGGGTACTTAGTATTATTTTAAAAAATAACTATAGACTTAAAATACTGGAAATGTTAGGTTTTGCTTTTATTATGGGCTGAGAATTGGGTCTTCCAGAAAATAAATTAAGAGGGACAATTCTGATATGAATCTCATGTTTATTGTTTTAAAAGCTTTGTGCTAATACCAAAAGAATGTACTTCTGGTGGGAAGCAATTTATTTCCATGGCTTCAGGGAACCTGACTTCTGTCCTAAAAATGTATTTCCTCAGATATTATAAGCAAAACACCTTAAACAATAAAAAAAGAAAATATGGCAAAAAATCTATAGCAGACATAGCAATGTTTTAGTGTCCTTATCATTTAAAGGCTTTAAATCTATAAGGAAAAATGAACATCTGTTTCTCACTACCCTCAGAAAATATGCAAAGACTACAAAAGAGAGTTTATAAGAGATTTGCATATGACAAATAACTACGAAATTAAAATGTTAACTTTACTGGTAATAAAAAAAATGAATATTAACACATCAGTAAAATAAACGTTGCTCCCAGGATGTTGGGAGAATGTGTTACGAAGCTTTGTTGTTGTTACATGTGAATTGATGTTGGTGGCGTGAGGTTCGGTGAACATCCTCATGACCTCATGGTGTGACAAACTGCTGCAAACTTTCTGCAGGACAATTTAAAATTAGTCCTTTAACCTACTAAGCTAATCCTTCTCCTTTGTTATTTCTAAACGCATAAATATATACATATATCCAGGCATGTAATTGCTCATAGCAGCATTTTTGTAATAGCAAAACTCATCAAAACTCATAACTGAAAAGACCAAAAATGGGAAAACGTTCAAACTCATGATGGTCAATCTATTTGATGGAGTTCTACCAGTGGCTTCCTAAAAATTGGGTTTTTCAAAGATTATTTAATGACATGGAAAACTGTTTAAAGCAATAAGTTAAAAAAGAAGAAGCTACAAAACTATATACAATATGCTCCCCAATATGTTTATAAATGTGTGTTCATAAGAATCCTGGAAAGCAGTACATATACGTATTAGTAATGGTTATCTCTGCATGGTGGCATTATCTTTTCCTTCTCTTCCACATTTTTCCATATTTTCTAAAGTTTCTACCAGGAAAGTGTACTACTATATGGTTGAATTAAAATCTGTTATTTAAAAACAAAATGACATTTCTGGGAGTCTAGAAAGTTCTCCTTGGAGATGTCTTACAACCCAAGACACTGAGACTGCAGGATGACATTTTCTGTTTAGCAGTGTGTCCCTGAACCTCCCAATGCTCACTTCCTCCAGGAATTTGATTTTGGGGGAGCTCAGAAGAGTGAAGCATTTGTCCAAGGTCAAGTGACCAATGTGAAGGGTCAAAGATAAACAAAGCCTGACACTAGGTAAAGCCAGAAGGACAGATTTTAATCACTAATATATTATTATAATAGGGAAAATAGTCAGGTGTGAACAGGTCTCGACTTCTATTTGCACAGAGGTGTGTGCGTGCTGTGAAGGCAGAATGAAGGACTAGAGAGGGAAGGTAAGTGGGGCCCAGTTGAGTAAAGGAAGGGGAAAATTACAAAAAGTGGGAAGGGGTGGATAGTCCACATGAAAACTCATCTTGGTTTGCTAACTGTGCTTATCATTGCTAGGCTCCTCCCCTCCCACAGACGCTGGGAGTCAGGTGGCAGCTGGTACACACAGTCAGTTCTTTTAGCATCCTTCACTTTTCTCAGAAAGACACTATAAGGGGAGCTAGGGTCAGGCTAAGGATGCAGCCTGGAGTTGTTAGAAAGTTGTTAGTGTTTGTTCAAGTTTTAACAGGCCAAGGTGGAGGTCTAGAGGTTGAGTCGAGCAGAGGGGCTTGGAGGAGCCTGGATGGAGTTTGGTCAAGGAGGGTGTTTGTCCGTAGTGAGTCCCAGACTACAGCCAAGTTCTCCTGACCCCTATTCCAATACTCTTCCCACTACCACAGTTTTGGAATATCAAGAACTTTTTTGACCTGAAGGAGGACTTCAACTAGAACTAAAAGGAGAAGAAAAATTACAGAGATAAGGAGATTATAGAGAAAGAAACACTTCCTATGATAAGTACCCCCTCTCCTCCCATTATAATGGATCTTGGTTAAAATGCTCAAATCTAGTCTTCCTCTTGAATGGACCATTCCCACCTGTTCTGTGGGGTTAGTGCTTGAGTCTAAGTATTGTGTAGGTTGGATAAATGATGCCTGGCATCTCACCATATAAAGTCATTTCTTAATAAGTTATCAGTTTAAATGTATACATACTGTATATAAAATCCTAGGTGGTTTGCTCTCTCACATAGCTGACCAGTGAGAAGGTTCTTGGGTACTGATATCCTCAGTTCACCCTGAGCAAATACATTACTCATTAATTCTCTGTTGATCAAGGACCTAAAAACAAGTAGCAGTTGTAGAGCTGTGTTGTGTCTTCCAAACCTGATATTTGGAGAACTTTCTGGGATTACTATGAAATCTGGATAAAAGCCAGCACCGGCTTTGTAAAAACCGTATCTTTCCAGCCCAGTTACTTAGTGTTTACCCAATGCTGACAGCTGTTTTTCTTGCTTTCTTCTTCTTTTTCCATTGTTTTTCTTTCCCCTACTCTCTCTACATTTTTCTGTCTTTCTTCTTTCTTCCTTTCCCGCCCGCCCTCCCTCCCTCCAAAACATTTTGGGCCCCTCTTATTGCCAGACTGTGTGGTCAGCCACTGAGAGCGAGACCAACATGTTGCTAAAATCATGGATTTTGAGTCAGACAAGGAAAAGATCAGTTTTTGGTTCAATTTCAATGGCCTGTCCATGACCAGTTTACTCATTCATTTCACAAGCACACATTTATTGTGTGCCTCTTATGTATCTTAAGTTAGGCTAGGTGTACCCACTATGGTTTTTAAAACTACTGTATAAAATGGGGAAAGAGTTGCTCACTCCTAATGGGCTATTGTGATGATCCAACCAAACGACATATGTAACAATGAGTAACCAATGGGTAACCCCATTCTTGTCACATGGTAGACATCTCATTAGCTTCCTGTTCTTTTCCCGCAGCTCCTAGACGCCACGTATGCATATGTGAGACCAGTGTTTGAAAGGCTCTCACAGGCTAGCCAGAAAATGCAGATTCTTAGGGGGAAAAAACTACACTGTATTTCATACATTCTAAATGACCCCCCACTTTTTTTTTTTTTTTTTTTTTTACAATCTTTGACATCAGACTGCATATTAAAATCACCGTTAGCCATGTGGTGGCAGTTGCGCTGAAGTTGCTATTGTAGTCACGAGTGGTACCAGAGCTGTCCATATTATCACTACTTTAGTTTGTTAGGTGTATTATTTGTACTCAGAGTGTTGAATTTAACTGCCTTTAAAATATCTTCAAGGACATTATGTTACGATTCAACATTAAAACAAAAAGCCATTTGAGTGCATAAAAAGGCACAAAAATAGAGAAGTAGGGCATTAATTTGATATTAGTGAACAAATAGCCTTCATTGGAGAAATAACCATCAGCCTCAAAGCCTGCGGAAGGGTGTCACAGCTTGAAAGGGACTGTCACAGACAGTGTGTAAGGTAGCCTTAGAAATGTTGCATTACCTCATACTTAGTGCCCTGGATGGAAAGACACAGCCATCTTGACACTGGGTTAAAAAGTGATTTTTGAGGGGAAAAAAAGTCTTTATAAATGAAACAAAAACAAACAGCAACAACAAAAATCCCCCTGGGTTCAAGCCCTGACTCTGCCTCTTGTTAGCTTGGGCGAAAGATTTCATTTTGTGGAACTCAATTTCTTCCGCTGAAAAAGGAGCATTGATAACAGCAGCGTCGTCGTAATGTAAATTCAGTAGAGGCTATGAAATGAAATGGGTAAGATGCAGAGGGAGAGTGTCTCTGAACCAAAGCTAAGGAACTGGGAAAAAATGGAGCAAGGCAGCTAAGCCAGAGAAGAGGCCCCAACCCACCTCCTGGGACCCGCACCTCTCCCCCAAAGACAAAACCATGAAGAGCCTGACGCAGCCTCAGAGCAGCAACGGTGAGAGGACACAGCAACGGGCATGATAGGGTCTTCCCACGTTTCTCCCCTGGCCTGCTTGCCACTGAAGTACCAGGGTCAAAGCAAACAAATGGTAAAGCATGGAGTAGAATGGGTGAATTCATACCTGGCTTTGTGTTAAATACAGGTTGGAGTTCCGCTCTGCCACATCCTGGCAGTGACATGTTAAATTCATCATTTACCACCCAGGTCTGCGGGACTCCTGGTAAAACAGGTAACCATCCCACAACCATCTGAAGATTAAATGAGATCTTAAGAGTGAAAACAGTAAACTGTCAAGCAGCCTGTAGTAGTCTTAATCCTATAATTAAACTTAATCTTTATGCATTTAAGGGATTTGGGGCTTGTTTTGTTTTGCTTTTCTTAATTAGAAATATATTGATCTTAAATCAAGTTTTTTGGGGTTTTTTTTGTCCTGACTTTTAGATTTCAAGCCTGGTTTTTAAGCCTGGAAGCAGTGCAGGCAACGGCAGGAGAATGTACTTTGCAATCCTTCTGCAGGAATGGTTTTTAATCCCAGCTCTGCCATTTAAAAGCTGAGTGACCTGGAATAAGTCTCTAGGGGCCTTCTGAATGTTTATTGATCTATAAAATAGAAGTAAACAACATTCCCTATTTTAGGGCAAGAACACTCTACTATGTCCAATTTTGAAAACCTAGAGAATTGTTCTTTCTCCAGCTGCGTTCATGCCAATGGCAGGTTATACTCCGAACAGACGTCTTTGGCCCCAGCGTCTGTGACTATCAAGCACAACCCTTTAGTGTCTTGGAAGGGAAAGGAAGCCCTGCTCTTTATGAGAGCTCCTCGTGGCAGCCTGCCCGGCTCCCTGTCAGCACTCCCTCTGCTTATGTATAACTCGACTCGTATTGATATCTGCCTGCGTATGTTGGCTCAGCTCCCCCTTTGCAGGCGATAGATTGCTTCTGCTGAAGCTGCCAGTGCAATATTTTGAAAATAGACATCCATTTCTAGAAGACAAGAGATCCAAATAAGACTTTTTTTTCCCTTTTACATTAAAAATCATGATAATATCAGTGTTTTTCATGTCAGCATGATTTTTGAAGCTGTTCAGTAAATCACTTATGTAATGACCACCCATTGGGGAGGAGGAGAGTGCTTTGGGGTAGAAAAGCCATGGAGTTACCCTCATCTGTACAAAGGCCACGGACCCGGTGTACTGCGGAGCAGGCCTTCAGTCTCTCAGCCTTACCCTCATGTTATGGGTTAAATCATGTCCCTTCCATCATTTGTGGAAAGCTCAACCCTGGTTCCTCAGGATGTGAACTTATTTGGAAATTAGATTGTTGCAGATGTAATTAGTTAAGTTAGGATGAGGTCACTCTGGAGTAGAGTGGGAGCTAATCTGATATGACTGGTGTCGTTATAAAAAGGGGGAATTTGGACACAGGCACGCACCCTGGGAGGATGCCACGTGACGATGAAGGCAGACATCAGGGTGATATGCCTAGAAGCCAGGGAACACTAGAGATTGCCAGCAAACCACCAGAAGCGAGGCGAGAGGTCGGGGACAGAGTCTCCCTCACAGCCTCGGACGGGACCAACCCGCCGACACCTCTGTCTTGGACTTCCAGCCTCCAGAACTGTGAAACAATAAATTTCGGTTGTGTAATCCACCAAGTCTGTGGCACTTCGTTACAGCAGTCCTAACAAATTAATACACATTGTGTGTACTTCATATTTCTGAGAACTAGAGATGATCAGAGGTGGAAAGCACATTTAAAAATCTTTCAGTGTGTGATCACCTCATGAAGGGAAGTATGACCTGCCCCCAGGCTTAGAGGTTAAGGGGTTGACCAGAAGCCGGGATTCTCAGTAACCAGGAGGGTGTAGATGTTCTAAGATACTACAGTCTTTGCTAAGAGATAAGTAGGGAAGGTTGAAGATATTCAGTATAAAAATGCCATCAACCTAGAACAATCCACACTTCCAAGATCACCTCCTGCTCAGGCCACTGAGACTCCCACCTCCTGCCCAAGTCCTCAGGTGTTGACATCCCGGTCTCTGTTCAGACACACTTGGGACCTTGGCAAGTCCGGTGCCTGGCCTTTCCCTGAGCCTCAGAACACACTGTTTCTCAGAGAATGACAGGCTCTGACTAGCACACTCCTTCCCTAGAGTTTCAGATGACTCTTTCAACTTCTTTCAGCCTTTGCTCAAACATTACGACATCAAGGACATTGCTCATCCTGCTTTACTTCCTAAATTATATCTCTCTTTTTTTTACACTTTATTTATTTTGACATTGAATATTATTTTATATTAATTTCAGGTGTAGAGCAGAGTGGTCAGACGTTTGTGTAATTTAGGAAGTCATCACCCTGACTAGTCTAGTCCCCACCTGACACCATACATGGTTATTACCATATTATTGACTATATTCCCTGTGCTTTACTTTGCATCCCCATGACTCTTTTGTAATTACCAACTTGTACTTCTTAACGCCTTTACCTTTCTCACCCTGTCCCCAACCCCCTTCTATCTATCACCCCGATAAATATTGTATCCATCTGAAACTATACATAGCTATTACAATATTATTGACTATATTCATGATACTATACCCTACATCCTCATGACTACTGTATAACAACCAATTTGTACTTCTTAATCCCTTCTCCTTTTTCACCCACCTCCCCGTCCCCTTCCCACCTGGCAACCATCAGAATGTTCTCTGTATCTATGAGTGTGTTTCTGTTTCATTTGTTTGTTTACTTTGTTCTTTAGATTCCACATATAAGTGAAATCACATCGCATCTGTCTTTCTCTGTCTGACATATTCCACTCAGCACAATTCCCTCCAGGCCCATCCATGCCGGCACAGATGGCAAGAACCCATTCTCTTCCCTGACTGAGCCATACTCCATTATATATATGCACCGCCTACTGTTTATCCATTGTTCTATTGAAGGACACCAAGGCTGCCTCCATGTCTTGGCCATGGTAAACAATGCTGCAGTGAACATATGAATGCACATGTCCTTCAAAGTAGTGTTTTGGGTTTCTTTGGATAAATACCAAGAAATAGGATTATGCGGTCCTTCTTTGCCTCTTGTTACAGCCTTTGTTTCAAAGTCTATTTTGTCTGTTATAAGTGTTGCTACCTCAACTTTTTGTTTTGTTTTGTTTCCAGAAAATGAACCAACGGTAGACCCCTTGAGGTTGAGTGCTATGGCTGAAACATACTCATGTCCTTGGCACCATGCATGATATATACTAAGCTCTTCTTATATATCTGTTGTTGATGAAGGAATGAATCAGATAATCAACCATCTAACACATCAACCAACCAACAAACAAATGGCATATATATAAAGGCCACATGCATTTGTTATTCTGTACTCACCAATTGAGCCTCCAATTGAGAGGTCTTCCACTACAAATCTTGTTTTTCATTTAATTTTGCCTGTCTCAAATAGGCTGGGGTCAATGGTAATTATTTGCATGGCCATTCAGGCATGTAGGCTGATGCATAATCTACCATCTTTTAGCTACCACATCCTGAACGAGTACCATGGGAGGTCACCAGGATAGAGGAAACGAGATGGAGAAGGCACACTGGCTCAGAGCTATGTCAACCCAGAAACGACAACAGTCATTTCTACTCAAAGGTCATCGGCAAGAACTTGTCACATATTCCTCAAGGGAGATTGGGAAATGAAAGTGAGCGCATAACATACTTGGTGAGCACTAACTGTCTACCACACCAGATCACACGGGGCCACGGCAATAAGTTTAACTTGACCCATTAGTGGTTTTCAAGCTATTCATTTAAAGCCACAGAATTCTTTCCTCAAATAAAATACGATATATAAATAAGACAAACTAGAGCCTTTCTGGTTGGAATGGGGGCAGAGAGAGGAGGATCCACAAGCCTGCCCACTCAACGAACCCTCCCGCACCATGCCTGCACCTTACGTACTCCTCTGGGGAATCCAGGGCTCCTCCAGGCACAGAGGCAAGACCCACCATCCATTACTGGGAGCTCAGCGAGTGCTTCCAGCAGGAAAGTGGTGTGATGGCAGTTTTCCTGTGCAAAGATAGATGGTGCACCATTGTGGTGGGTGCAGGGAGAGGTGGGGTAAGCTGGGGGCTGAGTGGTGTGTACCCAACGGTGAGGGGCAGGACAGGCTCAGGGGAGAGGCTGCTGAGCCTTTCAGATGAGGGAGGCTGAGGGCCTAAACCGCGACCCCGTGGGACTCCATATGTTTTCCCAGTTTCTCCCGACGCAGAATTCTGCGCGTCAGTCTGATCTCATCATCTTTCCACGTTTCCTTTCTGTACTCACACAGGTCTATGACCGCAGTCAGCAAGCTGTTCCTATGAAGGGCCAAGCAGCAGGTTCCTCAGGCCCACGGCCCATTTCATCTCTATGGCAACCACCCAACACTGCTGCCGGTGAGAAAAAAAATGCAACCAATATGCAGAGGATGGGGATGGCTGTGTGCCAATAAAATTGTATTTATGAACCCTGAAATTTGAATTGCATATCATTCCCACTTGTCATGAAACATTATTCTTTTGATTTGTTTTCAATCATTTAAAAACGTGAAAAGCATTCTGAACTCACAGTCCACTTTAAAAGCAGGCCTATGGCGGACATTATGCTGACCCCTATTTTTGTTTAATGCTAAGTGCTTATGTCATTGCGAAAAGAACTTATATTCATGAAATTGATTTTCTTTTTGTTTTTGAAGTAGCACATATTCTGATGGAATAAAAAGAAAGGCATGAGGCTAACGTTTTAAATGACTTTTCCATACAGGGGCCCTGAAAAAAAAAAAATACTGGAAATCATTGTGGATTTAGTCAAAGTCAGTGTATTTTAGTTTTGTACCACCCCCAGGCACTGTAACAAACCCACACAATTAGAATAAACAAAGCAAAACACCACAAGACTGGAGGCCCTGCTGTTTCCTGGATTCCTTCTTGCCTCTGTAATAGAAACCCAGAAATAAAGGCACTCTCCCTCAGGGCACCGCCTGCTGCGGAGACCACCAGTCAATTGTGAAAATTCCCAGAGTCACTGAACTGAGAGAAAATTTGGATTTCCTAAGGCCCAGAGATGAAAACGATTTTGTTCAATTTTCCTTTATCAGAAGTCATCTAGCCCTAAAAACACCCAAATGAATAAATACAGCAACTGAAGCGTAAAGTGAAATTATCTCTTCTTAAAGGGATTTGTTCCCAATTTTCAAAGCAACACAGACTTATTTTAGATAATTTGAAAAACAATAATCTAAAGGTATAATGATGAGAGCAAAAGTCGCCCCAAATCTCAGAACCCAGAGACAGCCATTGCAAACCAGACGCCATTTCTTTAACATGATGGGGCTCATACTGAATCTACGTATTTATAGCCTGACTTTTTTTTTCCCCTCAGCATTTATGCTTTGAACATTTCTCCATGTCATTCAAAAGTTCTTAGATGTTTTCCCATTGACTATTGAATTTTGTACAGGTGCATTTTTGTTTCATTGATTTATTGAAAACAACTTTTCATGAGTGATTATGCATTCCGTCAACAAATGTTTACTGTGTCCCCTGATGCCGGGGACAGGCCTAGACACTCAGGCCCTGAGAGCACAGTCCCTGTTCCCATGGAACGGACAGTGGGCTCCTTTTATACGTAAGTCCTGCACTGGATCCCGTGGTCCTGAGACAAACACAGCCGGTATCCGCCCCTGCGGCTCTCAGTTAGTGAGGGAGACAGTGGGCAGTCCAACAACAATTACGCCACAGGCTGGTGTGTGATGAGGAGGGTCTGCGCCTACAAAGAAGGAAGAGGGGGCACGTCTATGGAGGTGGCAGGGGCGTGAGGGCATGGAGAGCCCCTGGAGAATGGATGCGTAGTTCCAATGGCATTGTTCTGAGAGATATTTTGCTTGTAGTCCAAATTATCTAGACAGAGACTGAGCTGTGTCCAATTGATGTCACTCTGCCCAAGGGAGTCAGGCCTGATTAAGCAGTTCGAGAGGACTCAGCCCTGAAGATGAGCTTAACTTACCAGAGCAGAAAAGATTTTCTCACTGGATGACACAGGAAGCAGCATCGTCCAGTGGAAACTACTTCGGACAAGGATTCAACTGCCTTTAATCCTGGTCTCAGGGTCAGTGGCGATAATGGCATCCACATGCCTTGAGATACAGTAAGCGTTTTCTGTGGCCAGTCATCTTAGGAAACCAGAATCTCTTCCAGGGAAGGCAGAAAAGGTTCTCTCTAGTTGTGTGTTGAATAAATTAGCATTATCTTACTCATCCAGAATGGGATGGAATATCTGCTTTATTTTCACAAAGTTATAAGATTTAATTTAGATGCTCTATAAGAAAGCATGGTTTTATATATATATATATATATATATATATATATATACACACACACACACACACATATATAATCTTATTTAGTGTTATTATAATAACCCATTTAAAAATAAAGCATCCTGTCATTTGTGAATCTTCCAAGAATTTTTTTTTTTTTTTTGAGGGCAGTGTCACTGGCCTTCATATGTGGGACCCGAACCGGGGCCGCTGGCTTCCCAAGACCAGTGCTTAACCACCGCGCCACTCGGCCAGCCCCTCCAAGATGTTTTTACATGTGATAATTTGTATTCTTCTCAACCACACGAGCAAGTTTAAGGAGGTTTTTCTGAACACCTGCATCTCCTCTATAGAACATGTCCATCCAAGTCTCTTCTGCAATGCCTTCAGGGACAAGGGCTTAAATTCAAACTCCACACTGCCCACCCCAAGGGCAAGTTATTTCAAACCTGTGTACCACAATTCCTTCTTTTGCAAAACTCTTCCTCATAGTACTGCTCTCAGGAATCACCGGGACACCATGAGATGGTGTAAGTAAAGCACCCAGCATCATAGCTGGCTCAGAGCAAACACTGACTAGCTGCTTCATTATTACTGCTGATGTCAGCACACTCTGTCACTTCCTAGTGCAGCCTGGGTGTCTGTGCAGCCAGCACCCTGGTTTCACACCGGCCACTAGGCTGATTGCCAACTCGGAGATGTCTTCACACATATGGTAAACTCATGTCTCCTCCATCTTGTATTTTTCTGGCTAAGTTTCTGAATGTAAAAACAATTTCAAAACACTAGCTTTGAAAACATGAATTTGCTCCATTGTGATTGATACATTAGGGAACCCCCTGAGCATGATGCGAATATGTGTTTGTATGTGCATTATTTCGCCTACAGGAAACTGCATAAAGCTGACCCGAGCTCCACAGGGCTATGCAAAATGCACACACCTCATCCATCTACCAGCCACTGCAGGTCGCCAATGTGTTATGACCTCACCCATCCACATATGGAGTTAGAATTTTTCCCCCAATTCCTGATCACCGTTTCCCCCACTTCACAATAGCTCACAAGCCTCCCCCTTCTGACACCCACTTGCACAGGCTGACTCCAGGTCCTTTCCTAGGAAAAGTGTCATAGTTACTATATATGTATGTACATCTGTACCATTAACATGTACAGCTCTGCTACCATTTTTACTAGGTGCCTATCTTTGGGAGTGTGTGCCATCATGGAGTTTTTGAGTGCTGTAACCTCACTTTTCTCCAAGTTATGCGGTTTTTACTGCACACATTGCTCAGTGCTGTCTTTCAGAAGGAGACATCGCATTCTCCCCTAACCAATTTTTCTTGCTGGACTTGCTGTGTACTGAGATCATTTTTCTATTTTTTATAAAATTTGATCAAGTATTCCAAGCAAGTGTCTTATTCTAATTTTACAGGTGGCTTATCTCAGGTATAGAGAGAGAGGAAAGCCTGGATAAGTGGGTGACAAAATAGGAATTAAAATTACGTAGGTTTCCTTTTGCAGGGGGAGTAGCATGTTGCCATGTAAATGGCATGATCTTTGGAGTGGAACCCATCTAGAACTGAAGTCCCGCTCGACAAAATCCTTCTACTTGAATGCCTTCAGTAATCTCTGCGGATCTCTAAACCTCACTCTTCTCATGTATAAACACCAGGAAAATGACACTCACGTCTCAGAGTGGGTCTGGAGATTAAGCCACAAAATGTGTGTGAAATGTCAATCTAGTGCCTTGGGCAGGGCAAACATATTTGTTCTCTCCTCTTTCCTCTCTATAATAATACCTGGAAAATTTTATTGATCACTTATTTTGTTCCAGGAGCGGTTCTAAGCACTTTAAATGTATTAACTCATTTAATCTGTATAGCAACCCTGTGTGGAGGGTTTTATTATTCCTGTTTTACAGATGAATGACTGGCTGCACAGAATGGTTAGGGGACTTGCCTGAGATCAAATAGCTAGTGTGCCAGCTATTAAGTTATCGACTCTTAGCTCCAAACTATCCTTCTAGTCTCTGCCTTATGGTTCTGAGCCTGGGGTTCTACCAAGCACGCGTCTATTTTCCCACCTGGAGTCCCATAAGTCTCGGCAAAGCTGAAGGGACTTGCTCTTTCTGCTGCTTGTCCACTGTTCTTCCCCCATAAAAACTTGTTCCCCTTGGAAGGAGCACTTCCTTCCTATTGCAGAAGCACTTTGTGCTATTTCTCCACAGTAGGATAAGCCCTACTGTGTGCTGCTCAAACACACTAGCTAGCCAGCCATCTTCTCAGAGGTCTGCATTTTAGCTCCAAGCGGCCCTCTGCTGTAGTTCAACAATTTAATCACCTATAATTCTTCTCTTCACTGCCCCCCACAACAGTCCGAGAGGCTGTAGACACAGCCTGTAGTCACTACCTCTGTGATACCTTGGATTCACTTCCTGCCCTTTCAGTTACCTAGTTAACAACTTTATGCCTTACTCACAATCATGTGCATTAAATTCTTCCTGTTGGTCAAAGTAACATCTCTGCTCTGCATCCTGGCTGTACCCTGACCACTGCACCTGGTGAGGACAGAGAGAATTCTAAACCAGCCAGCTGCATGTAGGGGCAGACCACTATGTGTGCTGCATGTCCAGTGTTATTGCATCACTATGCATTCTTATGCAGTGGCCACTGTCTTAAACAGAAACCTGGTTGTGAGGTCGCTGAATCATATTATACTATCAGCTCCAATGGTCTAGAGTCACAAGGAGATAAGTACTTCAATAGACCCTCCATGGAGCCTGTATTTGGGGATTAGAGGGAATGGCTACCAGCTTCTTCTTGTGACCCACTGACCACCAACCAAAGAGCAAAGAGCCAAAGAAAGGCAATAGATAGGAGATGTCCAAGGTGGACCCACTGGAAAGCTTTTCCCCAGAATTCTTCACTCCCACAGGAGTGATATATGTAGCATTCTCCTTGGTCACTGCTAGCCCATAGCCTTCTAGAATGTCTGAGTTGGTAGGGGCCTCAGACAGCATCTGTTCTTGAACTCCCATTTTACAAATGGGTAAAACTGAGACCCAGAGAGGAGAAAGGTGTTTGTCCCAAATCACACTATCACATAGACTAGAGCACACTCTTATCATACTTAATCTTTCTATGTGACACTATGAATTTGGGAGTTTACTGGGTAAGTTTTATATTTTAGCACTTTTTCTAGAGGTTACAGTAACTTCTCTGGAATATGATCTCTGTGGACGAGAAGGATGGGAGAACCAGAGGTCATTTCTCTGTTCTCATTCTGCCTGACCCTATTCTCGCTGCTCCCCACCACTACCTTCCCCTCCCTTAGGGCAGCAATGGAGGTGAAGCAAATGAGGTGAGTTGAGCAAATGCAGGGTCAAATTCTGTCTTTATTTAAAATTTAGATATTTTCTTCCTCATGGATATTTTTTACAATAATTTTGATTTTTTAAAAATATTGCATTAAATATTATTTACCAGGATTAATAAATTTTTTGGTGCCTCCTTGTATTTTGTGCCCAAGACTGATGTCTTACTCATCGTATCTTGTTCTATTCTCTCCCTTCTTCTCTTCTCTCCCTGCTGCATGTCCCAGAAATATCAATTTGGGGGACTTCATAATCATTTTCTGATGCATGGCTCCCCTTCTGAAATCTTTAAAGCATCCTTACTGATTGCTCAAAAAGTAGCATGAATAAGGACCATGCAGGGTCATTTGCTAGAATTCCATGAATAAGAGAAGAATCTCAAACTTTGATGAAGAAGATGCTGTGGTCAGAGAATATCATGGGCTCTGAAGTCAGAGAACTGGGGATTGAATACTGATAACACAACTTAGCAGCTGTGTGATGCCCTCTGGTTGATAGGATTGATTGTCCATGATATGAAGGCACTGGATATACAGACATGACCAAGCCATGGTCCCTGCTCTCAAGATAACCACAATGTAGGTGGAGGAAATTATTTACTCCTCTGAGTCTTGTTTTCTACAACTGAAAGTTGAAATAGCATTATCTCTTAGGGAAGATTAAATATAGTCCTTAGATGATATTACCTAGCATCTTGCAGCCACCAGCTAAAATGTGACTCCACAAAAGAAAACAAGTTCTTCGCTGGAACATCGTTCACAGGAGTCATTATCACCATGCACAGTTACTCTTCCACAATTTAGATTCCTCTTCATACAGCTATTCAAACTCATTTGGGAACACCCAGACAACAACAGTCATTGGAAACCTTCTCACGGAGGCCTCAGCACTTAAGGAAAACACCGAGGAAGAATCACTCCTTTCAGTCACATTCAAGGCCTTTGGGTTTTCATCTACCACTTTCATTCTCTGGCACTTTGTGCATTTTACAGCAGAATCTTTGTTTCCACCTCACCCCTCCACCTCTGAGCTTAGTCAGCCTCCCTGAGTTCTACAGTGGCTTTGTGTGTGCTGTTCACAGAGGGATCAACAATTACCTGAGAGCTAATCCACATAAGGCTGGTGTTACGACAGCAATCTTTTACCTGAAGACATCTTGGGAGCAGCCTCTCCTAACACAATGTGGTGGGCAGAATCTAAGGTGTCCCCTGATGAGTCATGCCCTTGCACAATGTCCTGCTTTTGAAGGCAGGTGGAATCTGTGACTTGCTTCCAGCCAATAAAGCATGACAAAAGTGATGCGACAGTCACTCCGTGATTATGTTATATTACATAAGACTCCACCATAACAGCCCACAATGGGAGGCGCTCCTGCTGAGCTGGAAAGAGTGAGCAGCCAGGTTATAAGAGGATCTATAGGAGCAGCATGTGACAAGAATTCTGGGTGGCCTCTAGGCGCCGAGAGCAGCCCCAACTGACAGCCCCCAAGAAAGAGAGAGCCTCCGTCCTACAACCACAAGGAACTGATCCTTCCAACAGCTACATGCACTTAGAAAAAGACTCTAAGCTTTACAAAGGAATGCAATCCAAATGATACCTTGATTTTGGCCTTCTGAGAGTGTGAGCAGAGGATCCAGCTAACCTTTACCCACACTCTGGACACATGGAAACTGTGAGATAACACATTTATAATGTTTTAAGCCCTAAGTTTGTGGTGATTGGTTACACAACAATTAAAAAATAGTACACACAACTTGTTTATTTAAGAAGGCTGAGGTAAGAAAAGCTAGCTTATAATCCACATGCTTTCTCAGTGACCTTTCCTCTCCACACACAAGGTGATACTAAAGATGGAGTATTGGGCCTGCTTTTCAAATTCCATTTATTTCTAAACCCAAGATTTTCTACATAAATGAATCTAGTCACATTACATGCTGTGCATTTCCTTCAGTGGCATTGATTGTTTCATATCAATTTTGCCAAGAGACAAGGAGGGCATACTTCCTAGTGTGTATGTAGCAGTTTTGACCAAGGGATAAGGACCGAGTTCAACAGGATCCAGAAAACTGATGGCTTCTGAGGGAGCTGATGGACGTATAGCTTTAATCAGGGGTCCTGCGGCTGAACTACAGTCAACTTTCTTTTTTTATTTTTTATTTCCGCTCCATTCCCGTTTTTAAAAAAATCCTTTTATTCTGAAATAAACATTTTTAAAAAATTAGTTTCAGGTGTACAACACAGTGCAATAGTTATACTGTTTACTCCTCAAAGTGACAACCCCCCTCCCCCAATTCTCCACCCCACTCCTCCCCTCCATATCACACATATCTATTACAATTCCTTTGACTCCCTTCCACCGTATAATCCACATCCCATGACTACCTATATATTCAATTACAGTTGGTATACAATATTACACAACATCAGTTTCAGGTGTACAGTGCAGTGATCAAGCCTCTACTCCATCCATGAAGTGGTCTCCCTAACAAGACACGTGACCATTTGACATGCCACAAAATATTTACAACATTATTATATTCCCCAAACTGTCTTTCATATCCCTGTGGCAATATTGTAGTTACCTATTTATGCTGTCTAATCCCTTCCCCTTCTCCTTCTCCCTCATCCCCACCCCCCTCCCAACTAGCAACCCTGTTTTTCCTCTATATCTATGAGACTGTTTCTGTTTACTTTGCTCGTTCATTCAGTTTTTCAGATTCCACATACAAGTGAGATCATATGGTATTTGTATTGGTTTTTTTTTTATTGTTCTCTATTTCATTTATTTATGCTCTGGTCTTTATTATTTCCTTCCTTATACTCCCTTTAGGCTTGTTTTGCTGTTTTCTGGTTTGTTTGTTTTTGTGTGTTTTTTTAGTTCCCTTAGGTGTAAAGAGAGTCTGTTGATTTGAGATTTTTCTTCCTTCTTTAGGTAGGCCTGCACTGCTATGAACTTCCCTCTTAGGACTGCTTTCGCTGCATTCCAGAGATTTTGGGTCATTGTGTTTTCATTTTCGTTTGTCTCGAGGTATCTTTTGATTTCTTCCTTGATCTCATTTTTGACCCACTCACTATTTAGTAGCATGTTATTTAGCCTCCATGTATTTGTAAGCTTTCCAGATTTCTTCTTATAATTGATTTCTAGTTTCATAACACTGTGGTCAGAGAAGACACTTGATATGACTGCAATCTTCTTAAATTTGTTGAGACTTGTTTTGTGGCCTAACATGTTGTCTATCTTGGAGAATGTTCCATGTGCACTTGAGAAGAATGTATATTCTGTAGCTTTGGGGTGAAATGCTCTAAAAATATCAATTAAATCCAGCTGGTCTAAAGTGTCATTTAAGGCCACTATGTCCGTGTTGATTTTCTGTCTGGAGGATCTGTCCATTGGTGACAACGGGGTGTTGAAGTCCCCTACTATGATAGTGTTACTGTTGATCTCTGTCTTGATGTCTGTCAAAATCTGTTTTATATATTTAGAAGCTCCTATATTGGGTGCATAGATGTTTACTAGAGTTATGTCCTCTTGTTGAATTGATCCCTTTATTATTATATAGCGCCCTTCTTTGTCTTTCATTGTAGTCTTCATTTTAAAGTCTATTTTGTTCGAAATAAGTATTGCTACTCCAGCTTTTTTCTCAGTTCCATTTGTGTGAAATATCTTACTCCATCCCTTTACTTTCAGTCTGTGTGTGTCTTTTGATCTGAGATGAGTCTCTTGTAGACAGCATATGCATGGGTCCTGTTTTCTTATCCACTCAGCCACTCTGTCTTCTGACTGGAGCATTTAGCCCATTCACATTTAAAGTGATTATACAGTAAACTTTCATCTGCAACTTTTGCCCACATCAGAGACAAGCCTAATCAGTACATTTTCAAGACAAATCATACATAAATTATAGCTGTTTAGCTGAACAGATTTTCATGTATTCATCAGTGGTACCCAAAGACTCTGCAGGTGGTATCAGGGAAAGTGCCAGGCCCCTGCCTCCCCCCATGCACATACCTGTACACAACCTCTGTCCCACCCCACTTCACAACACAACAGAGGCACCCTGATTGGGGGTTTCATTTTAGTGCCTTTTTTATAATATAGCAAACTATCCCTAAAACTCCATGGTTTAAGCAACAATGATTTGTTGTGTTTTTTTCTTGTGATGCTGTAGGTTGATTAGGTGGCTCTTCTATTTCACATGGTATCTGCTGTGGCCAGTCAGTGGTTTCGCATTCACTTGGTGGCTGAGCTGGCCTAGGAGGTCAAGAAGGCCACTCTCAGATGTCTGAGGCCTAGGAATTGACTGCCAGATAGGGATCTCAGTTCTCCCCCATATGACCCTATTCCACATATGTTGTCTCATCCTCAAAGGTCTCTCCCCGTGGCCTTTCTCTCTGGCAGAATAGCTTGGACATTCTCTGCATGGCAACTGGGTGTCAAGGAACCAAAAGGGAAAAATTCCATGCCTCTTAAGAGCCAGGTCTGGATAGCCACAGGGACATTGGTTAAAACAAGTCATCAGCCAGTTCAGGCTCAAGAAGACACTGGCTCCACTTTTGGAAGGGAGAATGAGATGTGTGTCTGGGGATGGGAGGAATTGTCAGTGACCATTTTGGGTGATTATCCAAGGTATGAATTTGTGGGTCTCTCCATGAGATGATGTTTACAGTTTACCTTTGATTTTAGGTTTTCTATTGATAATGAAGAATAATACTGAAATTATTAAATAATTAATTTAAAGTAATTTTTTACAACTTATATAAATAATTTCAAGTCCTTTAATTCATTAGTCAACTGCAAAAAATCTCATATTTTTGAGATACAGAAAGAGCATCAGGACATAGTAGGGCTGGGTACAGTTACCACCAGTGGGAAAGGGAGGGAATCTTAGGTTGTACCCTCCATGTGTACCCCACGGGACACTACTCAGGAAGTTTGCAGACTTGGAAGTCCTAAGTTCTAGGGTCTGTTCTGCTATCCTTAATTTTCCTCTACTCTCTTACCCATAATTGTCACTTTCTTATCCATAATGTTATGATCGAAGAATGAGATCCACGTTGTCAACTGAGAAAAAACATCAAAATTTAGACTGATGAGGTTTTGTCTTCTAGCCAACTGTTGGAAGCTAAATGTTGTTATATAGAGACATCCTACAGTATGCATTCATTCACCAATATATCCATCTGCCAGATGAGTAAAATGACATACAAAAGTTACAACTCAATATCACCCACACAAGTGATAAGCAACAGTTTCCATCCTGAGCCTTTGACCTTCAATGCCAGCTAGTAAACCATGAGATATTCCAAGAGCACAGAGTTGGGATGGAGACAGTGAGTGAGACAGGCTTGGGTCTGAAGTCAAGCTCCACAATTTCAATTCATATTCTCTTAACATAGTTGCACAGCTTTTTAACTTGTTATCCTTAATAATTTCTACTTTATAATTTTGTTGTAAATTTTAAACTAAATCACATATGCAGAGGACTAGAAATCAATAATAACACTATTATTTCCACCTCCCTTGTTATCATAATAATATCACATCTTTGTGTACTGGGATGGTTCTCACAGGAAGGCATGTTAGAATTACCTAAGAGGTAAATATCTACAGTATAAGTACATGCATGCTACTGTATGCACAGTTTTCTCCTGGATTTTCTCGCTCTTCAAGGCAGAGAATTTGAGTTTCATGCTATTAATGTGGTGATTATTCTGAGATGAAGAATTCTCTCACCTCTAAACCCTTTCCTTACCTAACATTAGTATAATGCTTTACAGTACACTGTAAACACTGCCTTGTTCTCTCATTTCATCTTGAACAACAATAATATAAGGCAAAAAGGTATGAGAAACATCAGTTGTATTGTACAGGCAAGGACAATGGAATCTGGAAGGCTTGATGTTCTCCTACAGCAGTTTTGTCTGTCAGTCAGTGTCAGATGCAGGTCTCTAGCACAATTCTTCTGACTTCCGGAAGTTCAGTGTTTAAAAAACGCAATACTATCATGACAAGAGGAAGAAAGCAGATCATTCTTGAGCAGCTGTTCAAGTTCCTTGTGTGCCAGGAACTTTTCTATGGGCTTCCTAAATAATATTTTAAATTTCATCCAGACACAGTGCGAGATGTGCATTATGAGTCTGGCTTGGCAGAAACGGAAGCGGAGTCCTGAGAGGTATGAGGCCAGGTTATGCAGCTAAACATTGTCAGATTTTGAGAACTGGCCCCAGAGAAGTTAACCTTATAACGCATCCTGTTTTCATCCTCCTGCACGATCCATATGAGAGAGGAGCAAAGCAGTGGCGATGAGTCAGAAGAACCTCATGTTATTCAGGTTTATCCTATATCTTAACCTGAACTTGCACAATAGACATGGTATGGGGTGCCCTGCCCACCGCCAAGCTTGCCGTGGTAGAGTTTCACCTGCAGCCACAGACTCTCCATGAAATGTGTACACTGGAGTGCACAGCAATAGGAAGAAGTCCTAGGCTCAGCTCGGTTGCCTAACTCTGGGGAGCTAAGTCTGCAGCAGCAGATTGGATCATGTCTGATTAATGACTTTGCTCAGCTCTGTCTTCTTTATGCCCCGTCACTGTTGGCTCTCACAGGATTACTGGGTTTAATCGAAGGAATCTTGTTGGACGGTTCCCAGTCTTTTCTAGTATTACTGACTCATGGAAACCTGCTATGAAAATCATGCTTCTTCTTACAGAACCCTGAATGCGCTGAAATTCTCCAGGTAATTTGGAGCTCATCTAGCCTGGTAGAAAATGCCCTCTCCATAAGATTAGAGAGGAGCAGTTGGTTACCCTCTTCTGTGGGCCTCTGTTTCCATACATTACCCAAGAATGGTAAAGGGTTCGATAAAACCAGAACCAATGGTCTCTGGGATCATCAGGGGTCAGAGGGACTTCATGGTCCATATTCTGAGTACTGGGTGGCCTCCCCGCCACACCCAGGAGTCAGTCCATCCTCCACTGCATTTCATGAGGACCCTCTTTAGTCTTGAACTTGAGGGAGTGGCTCTGAGGTGGTTGAGTTGGGGTGAGAAAGATGACACAACATGCAATTATTAAGAATGCTAGTCTGCTCAGGCTGCTATAACAAAATACCACCTACTGGGTAACTTAAACAAGAGACATCCCCCAGTTCTGGAGGCTGAAAGTCCATGACCAAAGTGCCTGCAAATCTGTTGTCTGGTGAGAGCCCTGTCATCTGGTATGTAGATGGCAGTCTCTGCTGTGTCCTCATGAAGCCATTCCTCCTTCCTGGAGGGAACTCTTGTCTCTTGCCCTTCATATATACCAGTCCTACAGGATCAGGACTTCAACTTTATGGTCTCATTTAACCTAATTACTTCTCTAAGGGTCCCATCTCCAAATACAGTCACATTCAGGGTTAAAGCTTCAACAGACAAATTGGGGTGGGGGTGGAGAGTAGATACAATATAGTCCAGAGCAATAAATACTAGCTTTATATTTGAGGCACTGATTATACAGCAGGTATCATACTATGGATTTTTCCATTATTTTATTCAATACTCATGAAGTCCAGTGTGTGTGTGTGTGTGTGTGTGTGTGTGTGTGTGTGTGTAAAACTTCATTTTAAAAGTAAGGAAAATAAAGAGAGTTTGAAACTCAGCACTGATAATGAAAGAGTGACAGACCCAGGACTTAACTCAGAGGTACTACTCCATGTTTTAGTCAGTCTCTCTCTCTCTCTCTCTCTCTCTCTCTCTCTCTCTCTCTCTCTCTCTCTCCCCCCCCCCTCCCTTTCATTTATGCCTCTGTTACAGCAGTAATGGCTGTCTCCAATAGGAAGTCCACTTCATAATGGAGTCGGTGGTCCTGCCAGCGTGGTCCTGTTTTTGTTCTGCCATCTAAGCTGTTATCATCCTGCTCACCCACCCTCCTCCTTCTTCCTGTTTGAAACTCATCTTCACACTGACACCAGCAGTTGGGGCAAAGGAGGAGAAGCAGCGAAAGCTGAGAAGTTTAAATGAAGGGCACTTTCCCCCATATGCTAAAAAGAGAGAAGGCTAATTTCTGTATAAATCAAGGAATTCAAGTCTGTGTGTGTGTGTGTGTGTGTGTGTGTGTGTGTGTGCGCGCATCTGTTCATCTGAGTGAAGTGGGGGATGTAGAGAGGACGGGAGGACGGAAGGGAGGGCGGGAGGGAGTGAGGGAGGGAGGGAGGGAGGAAGGAAGGAAGGAAGGAAGGAAGGAAGGAAGGAAGGAAGGAAGGAAGGAGAGAGAGATTCAAGCTCAACCAATGCTTGCTAAAGCCAATGAAAGAGGGGAGAACTGCTGAATAAGTTCATTCATCATCCTTCCTTTGCACTTCAAACAAACGGTAATTGTTGATTTCGCTAACAAGTTGTGCCTTAATTACAGGCCATTAGGCACCATTAATAAAGGAAACCAATTCCACAAGAATCTGAATTTCACTTCTTACATTTCATTCTCTAAAAGAAGACCTACTCAATAAAGATTGAAATCTCTGTCTCCAAATCCTGTGGGAGCCCGAAGACCCCGTTTCTTCCATAGCTTAGCTCAGCCATCCCTTTTCTCTGGGAGTCCTGTCCTGGGCTCGTCTCCCCTCCCTGCTGTCGGGAGGGCTTGAAGCAGCCCTCCTCACCTGGGCTTCCAGAGGCAGGGTCTTATGGTGACCTGCACCCAAATGACCTGTCTGCTTGTCTACCTCTCCAGGTAGCCTCTGAACTGTTCATACCAAGAGAGAAATGATGCTCATTTTTTCCAATCCCAATTTCCAATGAAATAACAGCAAGAATTGCTACTTCTCTTAATTGTTGAATCTCTTATTTATGAATAAACATCCTGCTTTTTACTTTTGTAACCTAATTGAATCTTCCCAATAATCCACTAACGCAAACATTATTGTCTCTCCTTCTATGCATTTCCCTTCCCCCGTACAGTTCCAATCTCTCTCCCCATCAAAAAAAAAAAAAAAAAAAAAAAAAAAGGAAAAGAAAGGAACCAAGGCCAGTCACTCACTCTAAAGCCAGTGTCTCCTGCCAAGGGCCTTGGCACTGAAGTTTGGTTCCTTTGAGGAACGAAAGGTCCCACTCTCTTAAAGGACATCTGGGCATTGGTTCCAAAGTGGCTTTCTCCACACTCAGGGGTTCCCTGCTATGCTCCAACTCATGCCAGCCACAAGTGAAAATCTCACAGGCTGACCTGGCTGTGGAGTTATACCAACCAGCTCTCCAATCCGTGTGGCGTCCGTGCCCAGGTAATGTTCTGAAATAAAGAGACAGGCCTCAGCATGGCCTGAGGTGGGAAGCACACAGTCAGCCCATTAGGCTGCTGTCACAACGATCCCTCTAACACCCATATTCGCTCTGCTGCTGTCTGCCGGAACCCTCAGACTGGCATCACCACCAGGCAGAGGGTTAGCATGTTACAGAGGGCCACTTGTGACCCGGCCTCCTTCCACCTCAGCACACGCCACTCTGGACCTCAGAGTTCACCATCTGGGCAGTTGTCACACTTGTGTCAGGCAATTCGCTGAGCTTCTGGTTAGACACTAGTTTCTGCCCTAAATAGGACTCAGCTTCCCTCCCTGGCTTTTTACATAAATGTTGTTGGTTTATGTACTGTTATGGAGTGCCAAACAAGCATAGTGTCAAAACAGTGGCAGAATGTCAAGGAAATCTACAAACAGATGGAGACCTTTTCCATAGGAAGAAGGGAACAGCTAAATAGCAGAGTCAGGGACTTCCCCATCCTTGACAGCCAGCTGAAGGTTGTCTTGGGCCCTTCAGCCCTGACTTTTCTCGTTCAAAACATGCCTGAGGAATGGCACCTGATCTAACCACTGATGTGGGAAGGAAGCTCTCGGGTATGTATGGATCCAATCACGCAACAAAAAGAAATTAGATTGAACAGGTTAAGGGATATGTGATTCTTGACCTTTGTTACAATGGACAAAAGTCTTTTCTGGTTTTATAGGTAGTTCAATTGCATAATCTGTTCATATTAAATACTACTTAAATGAATGAATGTATATAATTAGACACCTTGACTAAGCATTTATCACAAAAATAATATCACCTCCATATTTTAAAAATCACCTTATAGAATGTGTCATTTAATGTCCACAACACTGAGATTACCCATCATTCCCATCATCATCCTATGATGTGGAATCCATGTATCAGACACTCTCTTCCATACAGAGCTCACAGGCACCTCTGAGGACCCATTGCTATTTCTCTACTGGTAGGTGAAGAAACTGAGGTTGAGACAGGTGAAGTTAATTGCCCAAGGTCAGAGCTGGTGCTTTATCCGGTGCTGTCTTATTGCAAAGGCTATGCGCTCAGGCACACTGGGAAGGAAAAGCTCAGCCTCAGGGTAATCACGTGACTTGCCTAAGGTCACTTCTATGGTAGGACCCAATGTCCACTCTTCAGATCCCAGTTTCAGGCACCTCTAATACATCACGTCAACGCTTACAGTGGAAACCTGTAAGTGTCCACTTGAATAACTTTCTTCCTGAGCCTTGACTGACATCATCTCCAGCCACGTAAGTTCCAGTTAACATTGATCCACACAGGCAAAGGAGAGACCCAAATTGTCTTACTAACAATAGATTCGGGCTGGATGGCTGATGATATCACAATTCCCTTTGATGCAAAGGAAATGGGCCCTGGCTCAATTCCTGTGCTAGGACACATGTCTTTGAGCCTCCTTTGTGGTGATTTATTGAGCCTGATTGTCATCTTCCAGAAGAGAGCGCAGGTGAGGCCTCTACAGTCGGGGTGGATGGAATCACTTATTCATCGATCGTGCTGTCACACTCCTCAAGCACTCAGGAGAACCAAGGCAGGATGTGAAATCAATCTGACCATCTATTTATAGATGAGGCAGTGCCTTTGTCATGGTGATCAGACCAGCTACACGGAAGGCAGCGTCTGCAGCAAATGAGTTCCACAAATTAAGAATCGTGTCCTGACAGCACCAGAGAAAATTCATTTTTTGTTCGAAAATATGGTATAAATGTGGATGTTTCTTCCCTCTATTCTCTTCATCTTTATAATCCTCTTTCTGTTTCTATTTCTCTCCTTCTCTCTTCCTTTCTTATGCCTCACTGTCATCCTTTTACCTTCTTTCCTTGAATTTCCTTGCAACAAAAATTCCTTGAATTTCCTTTATGTTTTGAGTTCAAAATGTGGTGGAGAATTTAGAGAAGATGCTTCGTGAACCCTGTTTCAAGCCATTTCTAATATCTTTGTGAAATGAAGAGCACTCATAACTCAAAATCAGAACACCTATTTTCTAATTGTTCCCACCATTTATGTCTTGTCTGTATGATCTTGTAGCAGTCATGCATTTCTAGACTTCAGTCTCATCAACTGTAAAATAAAGCAATAATAACTATAGCACAGAATTTTTGGGTAGCTTATATAAAAAGGAATGAGCTTAATGATGACAACAAAAAGCCTGGTTTAGAGAATTTTGAACAAATTAAACTTTCTAAATCTCAATATCTGTAAAATGAATATAATAGTAGTATGTATGTCCTGTTTCAAGTGATGATTAAATGACATTATATATAGGAAATGCTTATAATACAAGCAAGATTTGGCTTAATAAGTACCTGATTCAGTAAGAGCACAATAAAATAACAAAATATGGTTAATAACATACGAGGATGTATCTTATGAATGATTAAATGCTATGAAAAGGCTACTTTTCTCCCTTCCTTCTCCAGTCTCTCTCTCTCTCTCTCTCTCTCTCTCTCTCTCTCTCTCTCTCTCTCTCTCTCTCATTTCAGAGTCTCGTGTTTCAATCTCCTGAAAGATAAGAGGGTTGAATTCCCCTTCCACTCTGGAAAGTTGCAAAGGACATAACCCTGACAATGTAGTTAGTCTGATCACATGAAATCACCAGTTTTCTTGAGCCCATCAAAGAGCTGAGATTGCAAGGCACCCATGTGGCCTAAATTCCAAGCAGGGACACTCTTTCCCAAGAGGAAACTCAAATTCTCTCACTTGTAACAAAGTGCAAGAGATGTAAGTGGCTGCCACATAGGTGAGTAAAAAGAAAATGACAGCATGTTTCCAAATTATTGAAGGCCAAGTGTGGTCTAATATTTAAGCTCAGAACAACCACAGTTCCTAGATACAAGAGGAATTTGCACTCATGACCAACCTCCTTGCCATTACCTCCACCAGGTGTTCACTGGACAGATTGAGGGCAGTGTAAACCAGAAGTAGCCCCCGCCCCCCAGTTATGCCTACATGCAGGAGGTGATTGACAGCTTGAGTGACCACTCATGAAACAGCACCCATTTTCCTACACCCAAATGCCTCAGGTCACTGGGGGAGGGACAACAAAGCTCCTCACATCCAGGGCATAGACAGAGATGAATTCTAGCTCAGGAAGAAGAAAAACTCCTTTCCTCCCATGAGAGAGGAAGTAAGTCACTTTGAATCCAGATCCTGATACCAATATTGATCTGAAAAATCCTACTACCAAAGGAAAAACGGAAATTCCGGCCTAAAGTCAACCACTGATACGAGACAAGACTTGACAGCCATGGAGAGGAGGGACAGGAATCTAAGAAAGCTGCAACCACATGGCCTGGAACCTTGATCTTGAGCTTCTAGCATATAGAATTGTAAGAAGATAGATTTCTCTTCTTTAAGCTACCCAGTCTTATGGTAATTTGTTATGGTAGCCCAAAAAGATTAAGACAAAACTACATTAAAATGCATACCTCCATATGGGTCGGTAGATGGACCCTGAGATAATAACATTGTCTTGTTCTACTCAGGTTGCTATAAAACATACACAACAGACTGGATGGCTTAAACTACATATTGGGTTGTCGGAAAAGTCATGCCGCATTTTTGCAATGAAAAACATAGAAACAATATGTTATGACTTTTCCAACAACCCAATACATTTATTTCTCACAGTTCTGAAGGATGGGAAATCCGTGATCAGGGCGCCAAATGACTCAGTTCCTCATGTAGCCGCTCTTCCCAGCTCACAGATGGCTGCCTTCTCCCTGTGTCTTCAAACGGTAGAGAGAGAACGAACTCTGGTCTCTCTTCCTCATGTAAGGACACTAATCCCATCCTCATGACCTCATCTACACCTCCTTAATTCCTGAGTAAATGTTTCTAAATCGCTTAAAAGATAGCTTGGCCATATGGAATGGATTATATAAGTGCTTAAAATACTTATCTACATACATACATACATATGTGCATACATATACATACACATACATACATACATACACACACACACCATAAGATAAATCTAAGTCTGATTATCCATCAGGGGACAACTTGGTAGGTAAATAGTCCATCTCCCTGTTTAAAGGCATGGATCCACCCAAATTTTCCTGAATCACAAAGATAGCTTTAAGCTCACTGCATCATGGCATCTCATCAACAAAATCTAAAGACATTACTCAGAGTTGTCTGTGTGTAAAAATGGCTCTATTTCGGATAAGGAATTTGTTTTTCCTCTTGCCTTCTGTTGAGAACTATTCTCGCCTCCAGAATTCAGTTTGGGAGCCTCAGAGCGTGTAAAGAAAGTTGGGAAGAAGGCTGCAGGAAAAGCTAGGCTTGTTATGACATGAATAATGCAAAGTGTAAAGGAGTCTGAAAGCATTCTGTTTTCACAGCCTTGGCATGGCAGCTCGGCCATTTGTCTATAAATAACGGACAGGTCCAAAGTCTGAGGGATTATTTTTAATGTTGCAAGTGATAAAAGCAAAGCTCTGAAGGATTCAAAGGAGAGAAATAATCCCGTGGAATGTCAAAGGAAAGAGCTTGCCAGTGATAGAAAGAGTGACTAATTTTAGACTTTCTAAGGTTGAAAATGATCATCA
The DNA here is from genome assembly GCA_033961575.1 of Aselliscus stoliczkanus. NCBI lineage: Eukaryota > Metazoa > Chordata > Mammalia > Chiroptera > Hipposideridae > Aselliscus > Aselliscus stoliczkanus. The sequence continues at coordinate 35,369,768 of CM066730.1, read as the reverse complement.
GAGGTTTACTGAGTTTTCCTAGGCCTTTGCTTTGGAATCCACAGTCCTTCTGTAAGTTTACTCATTGCTCTAGCTTCCTGACCTACATCATCATGAGACAATGGGGTCCCTCCCTGTTCCCTGTCACCATATCAGAAATGCTGTGTTATGGGACACACTCTACAGGTGGGGTCCTTGTGGAAAACCTTGGTTTTTGCCGTTGTTGTTGTTTTGTTTATTTCATTCATGGTCATAGAGTAACGCAAATTAAGAGAATGTACAAGTATTCAAAAAGTTTAGTCCCTTTAATTTCCCAGAAAGTCTCACTTCTATTTATCCCTGCTTACACCGTCTTTACCTTGAGACACATCACCTTGGATGTCATCATGCCTAAGTTACTGAAGTAGGTCCATTGTTTGGCTTATCGGCTCTCAAGCTCACTCCCACCCAGCCCAGGCTGCCTCCGCTAAGCCAGATGAAGCCTTGCGCTGGGTCACTTCAGTTCTCTCTCCACGAGACCCTGCCAGTTGCTGCTGCCCACAGAAAGGGCCTCCCTGACTCCTGCAGCACCAACTGCCACGTGTGTGCTGGTGACTCTTGATTCTTGGCGTCGTGGCTCAAGGTCCAAACCCACACATCAAATTGCATGAGACAAACATATCCATTTTGGTTCTCCACAAGTTTCTCAAACTCAGTATTTCCCAAACTGGACTCCTTATACCCACTTCCTTCCCACGAAAAAACTCCTGTTATGCCCTCCATTATAATCTATGTAGTCTCTCAAGCAAAACAGAACCTTAAGACCCACTCTCGCCCTCTTTCACTTACCCAATCCTAGCACAGCATGCTCTGGAAATTTTACTTCTTAAATGTCTTTCAGATCTGTCCCCTCCACACAGCCTCAAACACTTATTCCTTCATGGTGTAACTTTGGAAAAACCTGCTCAGTTGTCTTACGAGTTCTGGTCTCTTCCTATTAAAATATCCTGCACTGGGTACTCTGACAACTGTGAAACCAAACTTTAATAAGCTGTTCTCACATTGACTTTGGAGGGGAGCTGAAAGTTTGAATAAGGGAATGATACAATTTAAGTTCCACATTTTTGCAGACTTTGTCAGAGGGTAATCGCGTTATGCCATGGCATGGGGTGATTAAAGCTCCAGTGGAAACCCCACTGCCTTTCTACTCTGAGAAATGAAACAGCAGAACACCCAGGGTAACAACAAACACCAGGAGGGGAGCCCTAGAAAGGAGAGAGTTGAAGAAGGGAGGCCCCAGGTCTGTGGGCCAACTCTGCAAGATTCCAGCTGACTCCTAGGGCAAACTCAGAGCAATCCCCTTAAAAGATAAAAGAAGAGACTATGATTTGTACGGCTGCTCACCACAGTGAGACAAGATTTCAGTTTAAGTCTAGCCAAGTGAATTGTCAGCTAAAACATAGGCATCATATTCTTAAAAGGAATATAATGAATCCACAATTTCATCAACAGGGCATTCACAATACTCAGGATGCAATCTCATATTTCCTGATAAAAGAACCAAGAAAATGAGACCATTCTCAAGGGAAGAAATAGTCAACACAGAAGAAAACTTTAGATTACACAAATGTTGAAATTGGCAGGCAAGAACTTTAAAGCAATGAGCTGAAAGAAAGTTCATTTTAAATGAAAATATAGGCTTTCTCAGCAGAGGAAGAGAAGATATGAAACAGAACCAAAAGGAAATCTTAAAATTTAAATATAGCATCTGAAAAATTTTTTAAAAGGAAAACAAAAAACAAGAGATGGATTTCATAAAATTGTGATTTGTGATCATAGAGGATAGCCAATGAACTTGAAGATAGATCAGTAGGAATTATCCAATCTAGTAGAGAAAATAAACAGGGAGGGAGGGAGGGAAGGAAGGAGTGATTTAATGGGAAAGGAAGGAAGGAATCAAGGAAGGAAGGAAGGAAGGAAGGAAGGAAGGAAGGAAGGAAGGAAGGAAGGAAAGCAAAGTTAGAGTGCCGTTCACTGATTCTATTTAGCTTCAGTCCAGAAATTAGAAACATCACTTTTGCTTTTAATCTATTGGCCAGAATAACTCATGTTCCCATGAGTTACAGTGGAGCTAGAAAAGTAGCAAGGAGAGCACAGGGATTCTCAGTAAATGTTTCTACCTTATACTTCCTAACAGTCAGGGAACAGTTATAAATTTCTTACATTCTTGGGACTTTGTTTCTTCTTCTAGATAAATGGAGATACACATATCCACTCTATGTGGTTGTGGTAAGGACTAGGCTAGAAGACAACATGTCAAAGAATATCATATAGTCAATCCCCCAGAATGGAGTTAGCTGCTTTTATTGGTCTTATAAATTAGAAGTTCTTAACCAGAGTGGAACATAGCGTTTAGACTATGAACACCTGAAATTATAAGCAAAACGTTACAAAAGTACAAATAGGTGCATTTTTTGTGAAGTGGTTATTACTTTCTATCAGGTTATGAGAGAGCTGTTGGGCCCAACATGGTAAGCATCAAATGAGTTTCTTATCTGAGAAACAGAAACAAAAACAAACCAAGTCCTGGACTCCAGACAGTGGCCTATCAGGTTGTCTATTTCCCAGAAGCAGTTGGGGCTCAAAACTGGGGACCTCCATCCAGCTCCCAGTAAGGGCCAAAGCCGACCTGTGTTTGCTCTGGAGTCCATCTTGCCTGATGCCTCCCACCGTTGACTGGTTGCTGCTCTCTCAGCACTAGCTTCTCGCCCTCAGACTTTGTGTTCTGAGCTCCTCCAATTTCTCCTCCTGTTTCCACAGGGCCCTTTCCACACACAGAGGCACTCGCCTGGCTCTTGAGTAACAGTTCTGCTAATGGGGAAAGCTATTGCCATCAACAAATTTAGCAATTCCCACACATTATTTTCTTCAATTTGATTTGGTATTTCTGAGGGACTGCACTCCGCAGAGTAAAATTGCTAAGTTCTGTCAGGAGATCATAGAGTTGGCTGTATTTTAAAAACCCATTTTTTTTTTCCCCCAGTCAAATCTCCTATGTCAATGCTAGCTACAATTTGTCAATTCTGAGGCCTTGAGTACCTTTCTTCAAGGCAATTGCAATTAGGAGAAATCACTTCTTATTAATCCTAGAAGGGCCTGTTCTTAGTTAAAGGCCATTATTCCTCATTCAAACTCCTTCTGGGAGTATTAAGCAGTTACGTGAAGCAGTTCTTTTTGCCATTAACCTTGAAATCATGTGGATTATTTAATTCTTAATGAAAGCATGTCAAAGGCATATCCTTTTGATCTTTAAATGAATTAATTTGATCGGTTTTCAACTTTCCCTCATCATTCTGAAAAACCTGGCAGAGAAGCAGTCTACATAACAGGTTCAGGCCCAGAAGAAATGGGAATTGTTTGGTCTTCCAAGTTTTTCTGCTTATTCTCTGGCCCTCTCTATATAGGCAAGACCAGTGAGTCTGTAGTGATGAATCTCTCTTATTTGCAAAGGTACCACAAATGCCCTCCCCAGGAAAGGTAATCTCATTATCGCATCTTAGAAATCAGGAACACCTCATCCATGACCGCCATACAGAAGCAGTGTCCTAGTGAGGACCTCAGCCTGAGCTGCATGCAGTCTCATCTTGGACCTTACTGGTTGTTGGACCACAGGTTAACAGAAGTGGTTGTAAAGTGATTTGGATGCGGATTATGCCAGGTAATTATATGAAAGCACCTAGCATGTGGCAATCATTTTCCTAGTGTTCTGAGGAAATGCCATGTGCCAGGCATATGCTGTTTCACACAGCCTCTGCCAGAGTCTCTGCCTCCGTTTACCCAATGCAAGCCTACGTGTGTCTTTATCCTATGATTTTTACTAAACAGCACAAATCTTTGACTAGATATAGTATACAGATGTAATGTTAAATGTTTTGTATTAAATGGCCCAGCTCTGCCATTTTGAGCTGTGTGTTCTTTATAAGTTATTTACTTAACATAAGCCTTTGGTTTTCTCATCTGCAAAATGGAGAAAATAAGAATTTTATTTATTTTTTAAATTTCTTTTGTCTGGACTAAATGAGTACATGTGTATATATCACCGAGAATCCTGCCTGTCATGTGGGTAACTGCTCTTTACATTTAAGCAATTGTCAATAGTAAATGAAGAATATGTGCATGATAGTAAGTGCTCTGTACATATTGCTAATTATTCATTAGTCTTCTAACTGTAAAGAATGGATGAAAGAGGGAAAAGAGAATAAACAACAAGATACAGAAGATGATTAGGAAGGACATCTCTAGTTCAAACATCTCGAGGCTCACAATCATTATGGAAATTTGGAAAATCCAGAAAAAAAAAAACAGAAATAAAAAGAGTAAAAAATCAAATATTTTAATTTTTATCATAATCAGACAGAGAAACCAAAAAAAATGACTACATTTTGAACATAGTACTCTGAGTGTTCATTTTTAGTGTGGTATCATTTAAGGACAAAAAGAATTGCCAATAAATTTCAATCTTTATTTACTATGTTTATTGTTCATATCAGTATTGAGATTAAAAATCTGAATGTATTTATTTCTATTATAGATAAGCAAATAAGTAAGCATGTTGATATTATAAGAACTCAAGGTTTTCACCACAAGAGACATCAAATACAAAGTAATATAAATTAAGGAAATCCCCATAATGTAAAATTTGAGTTGGAAATATCAGTATGGACTCATGATTTAAATATGTAAATATTCCCTAGCTTTTCTACGGAAAGGGCCTAGAATCAGTGACGCCACAGAAGCAGTGAGCACACTGGCACCAGGTCTTGTCTCCAAATGTACAGGAGTCAGACGTCCCTAAGAAATGGCTGATTTCAGATCTGAGACAGCAAAATGACACAATAAACCTGCAATGTCATGTACTACCAGGCAAAACAGCTCAAAGCTTAGAGGGCCGTGAATCAAGGGCCCAGGGATATAGTGTGTATATTTCAAAATAGTATAAAAGAGGCTTCGTCCTGTTTGCTTGCTGTCACTGGTTGTCACCCTAAATGGAACGCAGCCACTCCCATAAGCATATGGCTGCCTTGCCTAAGAAAGATAGGAACTTAGTGAGTGTGAGAGCATTCAAGAATAATGATGTAATCCTGAATGACACAACCCAAATGATGTAACTCAGTGATGTAACTTTGAGCTAATAGAATGTGAGGCATATCGTAACTTCCAGGCCCTGTGCTAGCTAGCAAAAAAACTCATCATTGTAACACTCCTCCCACCCCTGCAGGCACTTTCACTGAAAAACTCTTGTGCTCTGCTTCTTGTGACTTTCCAGGAAGCAACAGAATATCAGTAGACAGCGGACATCTGGTGAGCAAAGCAAAAAGGAAAATATTGAAAAATTAGGGGACTCAAGTCATACATCCCTTTCCCATATTTTAATTTTCTTAGCCACTTAGCTTTTAAGAAATAAGGCTAAATTTTGTAAATGCTTATAAAAGTGGTTTGTATGGTTTCTTGTTTCTGCTTCTACATTCTACAGCTCACAGAACTAAGTTTTGCTGTGGCTTGAATCAACTTGAAATTGAAACTAAAATTGGAAACTCAAGTGGAACATAGGAGCCATCTTTAAAAGGTCCTAATTGTTTAAATGTGTGATAATTTTAGAAATGAGTTACACACTGAAATTCAAAATTCATGTTTCCTTAGTGTTACGTAGAAAAGATAGGGGAAGAAAGGGGAAAAAATAGAAAGAAGGTCAACACAGTGGAATATTACTTGGCAAAAAGAAAAGATGAAATACTGCCATTTGTGACAACTTGGATGGATCTTGAGATAATTATGCTAAGCGAAATAAGTCAGACAGAAAAAGTCGACAACCATATGACTTCACTCATATGTGGGATAGAAAACTGAACGCAACAAAGGAACAAGAAAAACAAAGAAATAAAAACTCATAGATACAGACAATAGTATGTGCTTACCAGAGGGTAAGCGGGGAGCAGGAATGGTAGACGAGGGTAAAGGGGGTCAAACATATGGTGATAGAAGAACTGACTCTGGGTGGTGAGCACACAATGCATTATACAGATGATGTATTATAGAGTTATACACTTGAAGCTTATGTAATTTTACTTGTCAATGTTACCCCAATAAATTAAATTTAAAAAAGAAAGGGCAGCTCATAAATGTAGAAGAAATGATTGTTAGAAAAATCACTATTTTCTAACCACCAATACAATAATTGATGCAGGCAAGTATCATTGATGAATACTGAGATCATTTGTGAAGAGTTGTTGGGGATAGGGTAGTTATGAGGTCACAAAGTGTCATCTCATGGATTACTTCCTGATTACAAAAGGAAAATGTACCTCTAAAATAAAGATACCAGAGTCACTACTCTAACGAAGTGACCAAACTTGCTATCACTAGTAATGGGACAAACTGACAGATGTGCCTCTTGTGCTGCAATAGAAAGTGTATAGTATCACCTGTGCAGTATTCCCAAACACTACAAAATCTAGAATACAACAAAAATCTAGAATGAGGGGCATTCTGTTTTTTAAAGTGTTTTTTAAATTCAAATTTGAAATTTTGAAATCCAAATTTAAAAGATTTGAAATGACTTAAATGATCTGAAATCATTTTAAGAGATTTAAAAATGATTTTAAGAGACCTAAAAATCAAATGCAATGCTCAGAACTTGATTGGATCCTGAATCAAAACAAAAACAAAAATGAAACAAAGCATAAAAACAAGTACCAGCAGCTTATTAAAAGGTATTTGAGGGACCATTGAAGAAAGCTGTCACACAAATTGTAGTATGACAGAATTACAGAATTTCTGTTAATTTTTTTCATGTGTGTTTGTGGTATTGTGTCAGTTAGGAAGCACCTGCTAAATTACTTATGGATGAGATATCATTGCTTTCTAATGGCTCAGAACAAAAAACACAGATAAGGAAAATGAGGCTGCATTTTATTAATTCATGAAAGTAAATGACAAGTATAAGGCTCCTCATTATCGTGCTGGTTAATGAACTCAAGCTACCTTTCTGTCCTCCGGGTTTGGGACTCAGCAAACCATGGTTCTCCTGAGCCAGCTGGCTGCTGTTAGACTCTAGTTCTCAGGAGATTAAGGGGAGCATGATGGCTGTGAGTGGGAGAAGGGTTGGGCTCCCTTGTTTTCCATTTTATCTGTCAGCATTCCCCAGCAATGCTTCTTCAGCATAATAGGCAGCAGCTTCCAATAGCAGTTGGTCCCAGTTTCCTTTCTTAGACACTCAAAGAACCAACCTCACTGAACTCACTCAGAGATCCTGCTCCAGCCAACCTTTGCCCGATCTTCCCGTGGACCCCTCCTCCAAGCTCCCAAGGTACCAACTCTACTTTGCAGCTCTTGCCTGCTCTTCAAACTCTGGATCCAAACTTGGATGCCAGCAGGGAGCCTCACAATTCAACTCAATTCTGACACTACGTACCTGGAGATCACATCGGCTCGCACAGGTTAAGGGCTCTTATAGGACTGCCCTCCCTGCCCCACTTCCCACACCACCCTGCCACTTCAGACACTAGTCCCAGGGCCAGGTTGTCACCTGTAGTTTGGACCAACCAGCTATAGATTGGAGGTTCCAATGAGCCCCCCCACGGGTTCAATTAATTTGCTAGAGTGACTCACAGAACTCAGAGAAACATGTTGCTTACTAGATCACCAGTTTATTACAAAAGGATATAACTCAGGAACAGCCAGATGGAAGAGATGAAGAGGGCAAGCTTTGTGGGAAAGGCATGGATCTTCCTGTTATCTGAGTGGGCCATACTCCCCAAGTCTTTGTGTGTTCACCAACCCAGAAGCTCTCTGAACCCTGTCCTTTTGGGTTTTTATAGAGACTTCATTACATAGGCATGGTTGATTAAATCATTGGCCTTCAGTGATTGAACTCAATCTCCTATGGCTATTCTTTTTTCTAGTCTCTGAAGTGTGAGGATAAATCCATTTGGCAAAAAAGAAGAAGACATGAAGAGTACAAATAGTAGCCAAAGTACAAATTTTGTCTGTTTTAAAACATGGCCCCAAGAAACTTTGACATTGCATGCACTGAGTGGTTGGGTCCATGTACCCTACCCTTGGGCACCAAAAGAGCATGGTGTTTGTGATGCTGGGTGACTTCTTCTCCCACCCTGTTCACTGGATCATTTCTACTGGGAGCTCTGAGTCACCATGGGTGAAGTTCAAATGCTTCAGGTCTACCAGACTGTAAGGGATCTTAGCTACATGGGGAAGCAAGGATAGCAGTCCCAGTCCTTGAATCCTCCCCACCAGACACCAGAAACATGAGTGAATGTGTCTTTAGTTCATTCCAGTCCTCTAGCCTTCAAGTCATCCTCATTTTTCAAATTTTCCCAATGATTCTGTTTAATTCTTTTTTTTTTTAATTTTATTTTATTTTTAATTAGTTTCAGGTGTACAACACAGTGCAATAGTTATACATTTTACCCCTCAAAGTGACAACCCCCCCACCCCCAATAGTTTCAGGTGTACAACACAGTGCAATAGTTATACATTTTACCCCTCAAAGTGACAAACCCCCCACCCCCAATACACCCCCCCACCCACCCCCATATCATATATATCTATTACTCTTCCTCTGACTCTCTTCCACAGTATAATCCACATCCCGTGACTATCTATATATATTCAATTACAGTAGGTATACCACCTCCACTTTAGTAATACAGTGCAGTGATCAAACCTCTACTCCATCCATGAAATGGTCTCCCTAAGAAGACCTATGATCATCTGACATTCCACAGAATATTTACATTATTAATTATATTCCCCAAACTGTTTTTCCTATCCCAGTAGCAATATTGTAGTTGCCTATTTTTGCTGTCTAATCCCTTCCCCTTCTCTCTCATTCCCATTCCTCTCCAAATTAGCAACCCTGATTTTTCCTCTATTATCTATGAGACAGTTTCTGTTTACTTTGCTCATTCATACAGTTTTTCATATTCCACATATAAGTGAGATCATATGGTATTTGTCCTTCTCTTTTCATCCCCATTGCTACTACGTTGATTCCAGCCATCATTATTCCTTACCAGAATGAATTCTACCACCAGTCGAGTTTCTCTCTGACTTTAGGAAGAGCCTCTCTATTTTGCTCATCACTCTGCAACTAGAATGAGACTTCTACAGTGGGAATATAATGACTGTTGTCTCAGCCTGTGTGGACCTTTCCATCACCTAGTTTTCTGAGTACAATATGGCTCACAAGGACCTTCCTGATGTGGCCTCCTTTGTATTCTTGAGGCTCCGCCCTCAGCCCTCACATTACACTCTAGATTCCTAGCCAGAAAGAGCTCCTTCACTTTTCTTAAACACATTTTCCTCTTTCTGGACCTTGTCACAGGTTGCTCTCTTTTTTTGACATACTGTGGCACCCATCCCATATTTGCCTTCCTGACTCTTACGTATTGACTTATTCACCAGATGGCACTTTGTTTAGAAAGCTGCTGGCACCTTTTTCTTTTTTATCAATAGCTCCTAGTCTTATTCCTATCGTGGAACATAGGTTGAATTTTAATTGTCTATAAATTGTCTGACTTTCCACTATACGTTAAGCTCCACGAAAGTAGGGACTTTGTCTAGTTTACTTCCTATTTCAGGGGGAAGAGGAAATGAAACAGGTAAATAACACATAAGTTTATCCCCTGAACTTAAGGCAACAACTTACCTCCAGTGGAAGTAGGACAAGAAGAAATTTAAAAATGGATAAGAGTTAGATAAAGAAAAAATAATCTCTGTCTAGGGAATTAGGGATAGCCTGTTACACACGGTCACATTCAACTGTGACTGATTAACACATTTTTTGCGGGAAATGAGTAAACTCATCATATAGCTTTTTATGCCCGCTTACAAAGTGTTAATAATACTGTTTGGGGAAAAAAAACAATGAAACCAAAAGAATATTCTGTATAACCCAAAACATCTAATGATTTTGCATGGAAGTCCATAGGAATAAAACCCATTTCTATCTAGTTTTAGTTTATGCATTAACTTCCATTTGTCTTTAAAAATGAAACGATTCTTGAACATTTTGAAAATGGCAAATGAAGTTAATTTGTAGGTGCTTACACATGGGTATGTATCTTTGAGATCTAAGGCCTTTCCCTTTCAGAATTGCTTGATAAGATGAATATGTTCCAGAGTGGCACCTGACCGGCGTAATCAGGGCCTGCTCTGCCCACAGTCTAGTGGGTGCAATGATTTTAAGGAAGTGCTGAAGGTCATTCTCATCAAGACAGCAGAAACCCAACCAGTAATCATCACAGAGTTTGAAGAGTCCTCCAAGGAATGAACCGCAGGCATAATTTGGGGTTTGAGCTAATTGGAGCTGGGGTGAGTATATCTGAAAGGGTTAGGAGCCCTTTCATAATAGAATTGTCTTGATTATAGAATCTACCTGCCCGTGGACAGACATGCATTTCACAGGGTCTCCTGTCACCACTCATTTGAATAATTTCAGAAGAATCTCTATTGTTTCAGAGCACCTTGTGGGACCCCATCTTGAGGACCGTTCTAAATGAGGCATCTGTCTTAGAACCTAATGTGCCCCTCAGCACATCATCCATCTGGATAAATGTGTTGGGTATTTTAGCTTCAGCAGTGACCATAGACATGTAACATCACTGGCTTACGAATCAAAAAGTATTTTTTATTTACTTTTTTATTTACTTTTCAACTGCAGTTGACATACGATATTATATAATATTAGTTTCAGGTGTACAACCTAGTAATTACACCTTATGAAGTGATCACCCCGGTAAGCCTAGTCCCCTTCTGACACCATACAAGTTGTTACAAGATTATTGACTATATTCTCTATGCTGTACTTTACATCCCTTTGACTATTTTGATAACTTAATCCCTTCCACATTTTTCAACCATCCCCCTTGCTCCCCGACTGTCTGGCAACCCTCAATTTGTTCTCTGTATCTATGAGTTTGTTTTGTTTATTTTGTTTTTTTCAATTCCACATGTAAGTGAAATCATATGGTATTTGTCTTTCTCTGTCTGACTTATTTCACTTAGCATTACACCCTTTAGGTCCATCCATGTTGTCATGAATGGCAAGATTTCACTCTTTTTTCTGGCCAAGTAACTTTCTATTGTATATATGCACCACATCTTTCTTATCCATTCACCTATGGATGGACACTTTGGTTGTCTTCGTATCTTGGCTATTGTAAATAACGCTGCAATGAACACAGGGGTGCAATGAACACAGGGGTGCATATATCTTTTTGAATTCATGTTTTGGATTTCTTTGGATAAATACCCAGAAATGGAATTGCTGAAGCCCGCATTTTTTATTGTACATCATCTATTTATCTAACCAATTGCTCACTCATTTATTGAAAAAAATATTTATTAAATTTCAAATACTTATTATCAGGCAAATGATAATACTTATATCATAGGGTTGTGGGGGAGACTAGCAGAGAATATCAGCAAAGTACTCAGAGCAATGCCTGTCTCATGATAAATGTTAAGATGGGATATTGTTTTTATCATAGTTTGTGTCCAATATGCATCTTGTCAGATGAATAAATGAACAAATAGTAAAATGCAGACATTAATCAAGAAGGGGCTGGAATGGCGGAAGAATGTGAACAGCTAAACAGAGGGGAAAACACATCTCTTAGAGGTTCTCATGTGCAGGGGAGGTTAGGCGCATTCTGTTTGGAAACAAAGGGTGGAGGGAGGCAGGTGTGGGTAAGGAGTTCGAACATTCCAGGCTGCCAGGCATGAGAATGAGTTGCTGGGTGGTGTGTGTGTTGATTATCATTGTCCAGGAGAAGCTCATATCTACAGGGGATTATCACTATTCAAGTGTGGAACTGGGTGGGCAAGGGAGGCTGTGGACGTCCCTCCCAAACTGAGGTTTTTAAATTCCAAGCAATCCTTGTGTGGCTCAGGGATAGTTGAATTATCTCAAGAAGTGGACAGATTAAGCTAAAGCTTTTTAAGTGGCACAAGGTGGCTAACCCATACTTTAGTAGGATTAAATATGGTTGAATTCTAACTCAATCATACTAACTTTCTGTTGATTGAGATACCAAAACTATTTTCATTAAATCTGGAACATTTCATCAAAAGACTTTCAAAGTAATAGAATATTTTCTCTTCCTTTTTCTTTATTCTATAGAATTAGGTATAGAACAGTCACACAGAACATTTTTTTCAACCTGAGCCCTTGGTATCTTTTCATACACACTCACACACACACACAAACACACACATGCTCAGGCAATGCGGGGCTTCAGTAGATCAGTTAGGCACACAGACCTTATGATTTGAAAGCCCTGGTTCCCAGCTGTGTCTGTGCTGCACGCTCAGCAAACATAGGCACCGTACTTGTGCTTTCTGAGCTCAGTTCCCTCCTCTTTCAAGGGAAAATGTTATTTGTATTATTACAGTATGCAAGGATTATTTAGCGAGCCAGCAGATCAGGGTTCCGCCCCAGCTCTGCCAATAACTGAATGAGTGCTCTTCAATGACTCAGGTTGCCTCCCTGCCAACCATCTGACACGTCTAGAAAACAGTCTTACTAACACATGGTCGCTTGCTTTGCAGAGTAATTGTAAGAATCAGAAATAATTGGTATTTTAAGCATATATATATATATATAATGTATTTTAAATATATAAATATATCAATATTCAGAGTTGCCTTTTATATATTTATATATCCACAATTAATACGTAGTACAAAATCTTTGCCAATTTTATTATAAATTGAAGTGGGTTCAAACAGTATATTCTACAAAGCTCCTTCACCCTTTCATTTGTCCCATCCTAGAACAACAATATCTTTCCCATTTGTATTAGTTTCTAGGATTACTGTCACAGATTACCACAAACTCAATGGCTTCGAGCAGCAGAAAGTTATTCTAGCTTAGATCTAGGGGTTAGAAGTTCAAAATCAAGGTGTAAGCAGGGTCATTTCTGTCTGGGGGCTCAAAAGGAATATTCCTCCCAGGCCTCCATCCTGGCTTGTGTTAACAGCTGTCAATCTTGGCATTCCTTGGTTTGTGGCAGCATCACTCCCATCTCTGCCTTCATCGTTATGCATCATTTTCCGTGTGTGTCTCTGCTTTTTCTTCTTATAAGGACACCAGGCATTGGATGAGGGCCCATTTGAATCCAGTATGACCTCATTTCAACAAAGACCCTATTTTTACAAAGACCCTATTTCCAAATAATTCTGAGGTTCCTGGTGGACATGAATTTTGGGGGAACACAATTCAACACAATACTCTATCCACAGCCTGCAAAGTCTATTGCTCAGAGAACTACATGGAAAGAGACTCCTGATCTAGACATCTTATTAAAATATATGATGGGCTTATGGTATGATTTCTGCTTCGTGCCCTATATTCTATGGCATATTTCTCTGGTGACGCATTGTCTCCCATAGAGCAGATGCACGAAGCATTCAGCAATGGAAAACCGTGTGCCCTGAGAGGAATGGAAGTCTCTGAACATGCACGTAAGGCAGGTGGGATGCGGCTCAAGCTTCTGCCCGAGTCTGGGGCCTGGCTCTCACCGTGCTTATGTTAGGGATTGATACCTCCCTGCACTAGCCCAGAACTGGGCAAAATGTGGACCCCAGATGATGAGGAGGAGGCTTATAATCTAAATTGTTGGGTTTCAAAAATGTGCAGAGGACATGAAGACACATTTCTCTAAAGAGGACAACAGGTGGCCAATAGACATATGAAAAGATGTTCAATGTCACTCATCATTAGAGAAATGCAAATAGGAACCACAATGAGATATCAACTCACACCTGTCAGGATGGCTATCATCAATAAATCAACAGACAATAAGGGCTGGTGAGGACGTGGAGAAAAGGGAACCCTGGTGCCCTGTTGGTGGGATTGCAAATTGGTGCAGCCACTATGGAAAACAGTATGGAGGTTCCTCAAAAAAATTAAAAATAGAACTACCTTATGACCCAGCAATTCCGCCCCTGGGTATTTATCTGAAGAAATCCAAAACACAAATTCAAAGAAATATATGCACACCTATGTTTATTGCAGCGCTACTCACAATAGCCAAGATACGGAAACAACCGAAATGCCCATCAATAGACAATTGGGTGAGGAAATTGTGGTACATTTATTCAATGGAGTATTACTCTGCTATAAAAAAGAATGAAATCTTACCATCTGCAACAACATCGATGGGCCTAGAGAATATTATGCTAAATGAAATAAGTCAGACTGAGAAAGTCAGATACCATATGATCTCACTTATAGGTAGAATCTAAAGAACAGAAAAACAAGCACACAAAACAGATTCAGAGATACAGAGAAAAAAATGATGATTGCTAGATGGGAGGGGAGTTGGGGGATGGGGGAGAAAGATGAAGGGATTAGAATGCACAAATTTGTAGTCACAAAATAGTCACAGGGATGTGAAATATACCATATATATTCATGAGATGTAAAGTATAGGGAATAGGGTTAATGGAATTGTAACAGCTCTATATGACGTCAGAGGGGTAGTAGACTTGGGGGGGTTATCACTTGGTGAGGGGTGTAAATGTCTGATTATTATGTTGTTTTGTAAACCTGAAACTAATATAAAAATAAATTTAAAAATAGTAAATTATTAGGTTTCGCACAATTCAGTGTGATCGTGTTTACTATGTTGTTTTTATCTTAGCCATGCTCTAGGGAATTTAGATTGTGGACATGTTCACATGTTGGCCAGAGCTAATCAGTGAACTGCTGAGGCCACATTGGGGGCACCAGTGGCAGCCACCCATGGGTCCCCAGGGCAAAGGGGACTGTTCTGAGCAAGAGATGTAGTTTGAAGGTCCAGCTACTTCTGCTTCTCAACAATTTTCTTGTCCATGAAAAGCCTTGAAATCTGTGAATCTGACTTATTAATGAAGGCTATAATTTTCATATAAAACACTCTGTAGGTCACTGTTTGCTTAACTTAACTGAGATAAAATTGGTCCTGTGAGCAATCTATGTCATTGACAAAGCTACTCCCACTCTCCGTATTTCAGCTTCTCGAAATACAAAACAAATACTATTATTTACCATCTTCCAGCAGGAATGAATTCAACAATGGTTTTAAAATAAACTCCAGGTTTTGCAAAGGGAAGGGAAGGGCCAGGCCTCTTTGTTACTTGATGAATGGGACTGAGCATTATTTCTGGAAAAGTCTGCAAACCGGTAGGAGATATCCCCTTCTTTCTCATCTACAAAATGAAGTGCCAATGATACTCTGTTCATTGCGGGGCTTCCCTGGAGGCCCGGATGATAATTTCTAATAAACATTAATGAGAAGATTTAAATGGAAACCATTGACATTCAGATTCGGAAATGGTGGAGCCTTTCCATTTACTTTCTGCTGAGTCCACTGACACTTTTCCCCGAGTGACGGGGCTGAGCAGGAATCACAATTATTCAAGTCAAGGTCATTCTTGGTTAAAACTCAGTAAAGAGGCGGCTCCAGAGCCCTTTTAAAGGCTTTTTGTAGAAAATATGACTTTCCTTTTAAATTTAATTAAACAAAATATGTCTATTATATTCAGAGATTTTTATTTAAAGCATCTACATTAAAAAAGTTAACACGTGAAGATGTATTGAGACTGTATATGTATTTTAGCATTATTCCAGAAAATATTAAATGCAGCATGTACAAAAGTCCTTCTTCCCTACGGAGTAAGGATACAGAAGCTTAGTTGCATATTATAACATAAAGGATAATTGGACTGATCAATAAAATCCTGAGACCGGGATTGCAATCCCTGCTCCACCATTCACTCACTGGGTCTGTCGCTGTCATTGGAGTCACGTGTTGTCATGTGCATAATGAAGGGCTTGAACTGAAAGGCTCTGTAGGTCCTTGCAAGTCTAAAATTAGCCCATAGTTTTCTATGTTATTTAATTTAGCCTTTACTCCATGAATTGTGCTATGCATACTTAATTTTGCACATTCTAATTAGAATAACTATTTTACTACTTTGAATGTAAACCTTACCATTTGTGACAACATGGATGGACCTAGAGGGTATCATGCTAAGTGAAATAAGTCCAACAGAGAAAGGCAAATACCACATGATCTCACTTATATGTAGAATCTAAAGAACAAAATAAATGAACAAACAAAACAGAAACAGACTCATAGATACAGAACAAACCGATGGTTGCCAACTGCGAGGGGGTTGGGGGCAGGTTGAAAAAGGTGAAGGGATTAAGAAGTACAAATTGGTAATTACAAAATAGTCATAAGGATATAAAGTACAGCATAGGGAATAAAGTCAATAATATGGTAATAACTATGTATGGTGCCAGGTGGGTTCTAGACTAGTCAGGGGGATCACTTTGTAAATTATATAAATGTCTTATCACTGTGTGTACACCTGAAATTAATATAAAAATAACATTGAACATCAATTATAACTGAAAATTTTTTTTTTTTTAAATTAAGGTGGCATCCCGCCTATGACGATAGCCTGGGGTTTGCCTGGAGGTGGAACCGAGAGAGGAGAAATAGAACAGGGCATTTCTCTTTCTGTCTCCCTCAGTTATAGGGCCCCTTCCCACTCCTCAAAGCCAGAAAGAGTTTCCTGGAACTCTGTCTACACTAAAACACAGGCAGGATTGGGTGGCCCTTGACTCTAAACTGAGAACATATTCACTCCACCCTAACCAGAGCTGGGACCCTTGACCAAGTAATATCGCTCGTGCATGATGCAATCCTTCTTCCTAAAAACAGTCACTTCTAAATAACTTGACTGAGCTTCTCACCAATCCTTCTGTTAAGAGCTCCTGAATGTAATGCGTGCAGTGTGGACGAGTAGTATGCAGCCTCTTTGAGCCACTGCCCTCTGCCTTTTACTCCTCTGACTTGCCAACACCCCCCTAGATTAGAACATGAACAAGGAAAAGGAAGCCCCAGGATGGAAACGTAGCTAATGACAAGAGGCCATGGTATTTTTTTTTTTTTGAGGGCAGTGTCACTGGCCCTCATATGTGGGACCTGAACCGCGGCCGCCGGCTTCCCAAGCCAGGGCTTAACCACCATGCCACTCGGCCGGCCTAAGGCCATGGTATTTTAACTTGTTTCCAACTTCCTTCCTAACTTCTTCTTTTCCAGTAACACCCTTAATGCGCTCTCTTTGTGTCTGGCAACAAGCAACCCATATTGTATACACGACTGTTAAGATATTGCGAATTCCAAAACATCATATGCCACTTCCCTCTTTAAAAGATCCACACACCTAGGTCAATGACAATGGTGGCGCATGCCACATTCACTGAAATATTTATTGGGTTGTCAGAAAAATCATGACGTATTTTTCCTATGTTTTCCATTGCAAAAATGTGTCATGACTTTTCCGACAACCCAATATGCACGGGGCACTTCCTTCTTCCTGAGAGGGTGGGCAACAGGGAACAGAGGCTCTTCTCTGGAGAAGCTTCTTAGATGCTGCAGGGTAAGTAGGTTTTTAGACAGAAACAGCTTCTCTATAAAATCAAATGATTTTTGTAACCTGAAAAGGAGATAGATTAGTAAGATCTAAATGGAACAGGGTGGGAAAATGCAACCCTTGCCACTGTGCTTTGGAAAATAATTCTAAACTTAAAAAGCATTGCCTTTCTAAGGATTGCATTACTTTAACATTCATACACATCGAATATGAAAATGCATTAAGTTCAATGTTTCCAAAAGTATTTGTTTATTGATCAGATAATGACATCCTATGTTTGAAGTGCCAAACATGTATAAATAAACAAGCAGGGCCTCATGTGTTATTTATCACCAGGTCTAGAGGACTTTCTTTTTTTTTTTTTGAGGGCAGTGTCACTGGCCCTCCTATGTGGGACCCGAACCGGGGCCACTGGCGTCCTAAGCCAGCACTTAACCACCGCGCCACTCGGCTGGCCCTAGAAGACTTTCTTTTTAATATTTACTATAGCTGTGATAAACAATTTACAAGGAGATTTACACACATCAATAGCTACCTGTTAGGTGGATTTCTTTTCCCTGAGAAGTCTGCAGCTGGTAACGAAGCCAGAATCATGGGGAATATAACACTCTGCAGCCTTGGCCTTAACGGTAAATCCCAGCCCATGCAGGGTTTCCCAGTGCACAGATATGAGGACAGGAACCAAAGGCTAAGAGCCAGGAAATAATGAAAAAGTGCTTGGTCTGCACACAGGTATCTTCTGGACCATACCATAGAGAACTACCATTGAAGCAGATGCCATTCTTTTGGCATTTGTAGCAAAAAGAATGCTTATGTTTGTGAGCAGGGTTAGTATCCACTAAGATGTACCAGTCAGTATGGTGTAGTTAAGAGGATGAGCTCAAGACTCTCATTTGATGCCACACGATTACGTAGGTTCAAATCTCAGTGTTACCACTGACTGGCTAGCTGTGTGACCACGCGCAAATTCTTCGAACCATCTACGCTTCCTTTTGCCTCATTTATAAAATGTTGCTAATAATATGACCTATGTCCCAAGGTTATTGTGAGGATTAAGTAAACATACAAAAAGCACTTAGTGCCTGTCACACTGAAAGCGCTATACATGTCAGTTATTACTATTATACAAGTATAAATACCAATTGCATAGAAAGCTACCATTGATTCTGCATGTAATGCGCTTAGAAGCTGTCTCTCCATCTTAACAGCAGTAAAAAAAAACCAAACACATTGAAAATCCACAACTCTTCTTGGATCCATAAAAGAGAACAAAGGGCAAATTGCTGCCCCCAAGGTTGGAAAGGCAGGCAGGTGAACACAGGTGTAACCGCTCCCTGAGCAGAGACTCAGCAGAAATCACCATGGAAACCAGGGCCAGGGTAGGAAAACCTGAACTGTAATTGACGAGTTGCTGGAGGCTTAGTGTGAACAAGTCTAATGGTTAAAAACTCCAGGGGGACCCAGTCCTAGGGGGAGCCCCAAAATACTGTGAGGTTTTCCTCCAGGAGGCTGACCAGGTTCCCACCTGGTGTAGTGTTATTACAGTAGTCGTATGATAGCACAATGTTATTCCAGTAAACAGCAGAGAAAAATCCCCTGGTGCTTCTGGCCAGATAGGGGGCAAAGAAGCATTCTGAAATACACCAAAGCACTGTTTTCCTTACCAAGGTGTGTGTGGCCTTAGGGGAAACTAGTTAACCAGAGCCTAAACTGCTGGGGGATCATCAAAGCCTAACGGACCTCCAGGAAAGGAAGTACCCAGCTCCAGCCCAGTCTAGCCATCCTGTTCCACCTAAGCGGGGAGGAAAAGCTGAGAAAGTCTCGTGAAGTTCACAGCCCAGACATACAGGCTCACTGAAAGACTGAGTACATTCTGTCCAGCTATCACGAGATCACATATGTAGGAAATCTAAGAATGCACAGTAAAATTACAGAAATAGTGATGAGGTTTGGTATTGTTGAGTTCATGGGGAAGTTGATTGTTTTCCTCATATATCATTTTATAACTATTTTCTGCTTACTGGTAGTTCCATGTGTTTTGCATTCACTTGTGCAATGTGAGTGCTACAAACTGAATTTTGGGTCCTTCTCAGGGTCATATGCTGAAGTTCTAACCCCCAAGGTGATAGTATTTGGAGGTGGGGCTTTGGGAATAAATTAGGGCTAAATGAGGTCATGAGAACAGGGTCCCCATGGCTGGATTAATGTCTTTATAAGAACATTCTTTTATTTTTATAAGATTTTTATTGGGGAATTGGGGGAGGGGAACAGCGTTGGGGAATCGGGGAAGGGGAACAGACAAATTGCTGTCTTTGCTCTTCAGTCTAGTTGTGGAGGACGTTGCTTCACTGGCCCATGTTGGTGTCGTCATTGTGCTCTTCCCGGATGAGGCAGATCTGTCGCTGGCCTCTGGATGTCACTCACCGTGGTTATTGGCAGCTCACGCTGGCTGCCGGCCACTCACGCTGGCTGCCGGCCACTCACTGTAGCCTATGGCAGCCCACTGCAGCAGGGACTGCAGCCTACACCGTTGCTGGGGTTTGCACAGCCGAGCTCCAGGTGGAGCTGTTGTTAGCTGTAGAGGGCAGTGTCACTGGCCCTCATATGTGGGATCCGAACCAGGGCTGCTGTCGTCGCAAGCCAGCTCTTAACCAATGTGCCACTCGGCCGGCCCTATAAGAACATTCTTATAATGTCCTTATAAGAACAACAAGCACCTTAATTGTGGACTTCTCAGCCTCCAGGACTGTGAAAAAGAAATTGTTGTTTAAACCACCCACTCTGCAATATTTTGTCATAGCAGCCTGAGCTGCCTAGCACAGTGTACAATTATGGTCCTGAATCCATTCTATTGAAGAGTGACATGGGCTTGTTTCTCATTCAATAGTTACTGTTCACGTCACCTCCCCGTGGGTACCTATCAGTGTTTGAATCTACATTATGTGTTTGCTCCATTTTGTACCACAGGCTTAGTTTCTAATGTTTTCAATCCATCTGTCCATGAGCAATGGCCTTTATGAAGACAAACTACAAAACTAGAGTCGGTGGTTGGATAGGCATCTGATTGGAGTCCAATAAGCACGACTGCAATCCTGGCAGGAAATCTCTCCAACTAAGGCAAAAGTGATGTGACAAAAAAAGCAACTTCGGCACAGGCATCCTAGCTGGATCCATTTCTAGCTCTGCCAGCTATAGAAACGTGGGCAAGGGTCTCAGTTCACTGACAATTCTCCTACCCACAAACTGGAATTAAAAATAAATACATCTCAGCCTTACTCTGGTCCTCATTATACACATGCTCCTCAGGGTTCTCTGACATCAGGCCACAGATCGTCTGTGCGTCTCCGCTCTGGAACCCTGACCCAACGAGCCCCCCAAGCTCCCTCTGAGCTGTCTGACTTGATGGCTTTCAATAAAGCACAAGTGTTTAGTATATTTAGTATATTTAGATGCTTATAATAACATCTCATTATCCTAAAAATAAAATGAGAACACACGTGTTAAATACCTAGCATAAGGCTAGACATGTTTCTTCTTATTAAATATTAAAAATAAAGCAATGAAAGAAAAGAGTACAAAACCCTCCGATGCTGTAAGATTGAAGACCTCTGAAAGCAGAGCCTCCAGCCTAGAAGTTGGCTACATATATTTTCCCCAGAACTTTCCACTTAGCTATTCGTGATTCGTATTTTTATCTTCCTAAACCTTGAAGCATGTGGCGTTTTATTGAAAAAGACAAGATCCTTTCCTTTCATGATTAGCCATGGCTGATGGGGAGTGGTAAGAGATAATAGTCATCTTAATAACGCCCACCTTTGATGTAGCACAGTAGATTTCAGAATGCTTTCATATACGTTATGTTATTTGATCTTCACAATATTGCTAGGACATAGGTAGAGCAACAATCTACCCTCGTCCCCTATTTTATAAACAAGAAAACTGAGGACCAGAAAACATGAAAAGTCTGTTAGTAGCAAACCATAATATGTGGCCCCTAGCCTTGGCGATCTCTGGGAAAGTTTTTTTTGTTTTTGTTTTTGTTTTAAAGATTTTATTGGGGAATTGGGGGAGGGAAACAACGTTGGGGAACCGGGGAAGGGGAACAGACAAGTTGGTGTCCTTTTGTTCTTCAGTCTAGCTGTGGAGGACATTGCTTCACTGGCTCATGTTGGTATCGTCATTGCGCTCTTCCCGGGTGAGGCAGATCGATCGCCGGCCTCTGGACAGCTGCTCACAGTGGCTCTTGGCAGCTCATGCTGGCTGTCAGCCACTCACGCTGGCTGCCGGCCACTGACTGCCTATGGCAGCCCACTGCAGCAGGGGCTGCAGCTATGCTGTCTGGGAAAGTTTTTAGAAAGTGATAGAACCCAGCCCCTGGTGCGATTGTCAGGGTGTATGGTGCGCTGGCCAACATTCTGACTTTGAAGTCAGAAAAGACTAGAATTGAACCCCAGTACCTGTCTTGCTACTTACTGGGGGGGGGGTGCCTTTGAAAGTGACCCCACCTCTCTGAGTTTCAGTGTTTTTTTCTGTATAATAAATGTAATGTGTGTTTCCTAGGCTTGTCCAAGTAATAACTGAAAAGTTGGTAAAGCATTTAGCACAACTCACCAGGAAATAGTAAATGTTGAACAAATCTTACTTTGCCTCCACCCCACTCCTCACATTCAGTGCTTCCAAGGGGCCATTAAGATCATTTAAAGTTTACTCTGAAATCGCCCACTTTTTCATATGTGACCTCAGGGAACACTATTGTCTACAACTGGGAAAGCAGCCCATTCTGAAAAATCAGGTCTTCTCTTCAGCCATTCTGCTCTGGCAAATTCTGAAGAGGTTTCTTCTCATTTTCACAGATGCTCAGTGTGGAGAAATATAATAAAAACTGCTCATGCTTTATTGAGAGCTATCAAGTCAGATGACTCAGAGGGAACTTGAGGAGCTCACTGGGTCAGGATTCCAGAGTGGAGGCGCACAAATTATTTCTGGGCCTGATGTCAGAGATCGCTAGGGAGCGTTAGTATAATGAGGACCAGAGTCAGACAGAGATAATGCTGCACACTGCAGAAACTACAGTCCCAACGCAAAAGGGACATTAGAGGTCATAGTCTAAACCCATCAAGTTATAAATACGGAAAATGGTGCCTCGGAAGTGAGTCATGCTAAGGCCTCAGACCTTGTATTCAAACATGCAGAAATGGCACTGTCCTCATGAGCCCCTTCTAAAAGAAAACATCTCCTCCAAAACACATCACCCTGCGATCTGTTGGCTCTCACTTGTTATTGGGGATTCCTCTCACCTGTAAGCGCACCCTAACACTCTTCTCCTCATCCCTTACCAAAGCAAACCCAAACCACAACCAACCTTCTAAGAGAGCACTTAGGAGACACCTTCCCTGCCTTTCCTTCTCTTTACCAACAAACCTCTTGAAAGAGACAATTGCATTTGCTTCCTCTACTGCCTAACATCCCGTTCACTTCTGTGCACACTGAGATGAGGTGTGCAGCCCCACCACGCTACCCCGTTCACCAAGGAGCCTCGAATAACTGCTTTCTTCTCGCGTCATCTTTTCTATGCATGCTTCCCTGACACCCGTGTCCCCGTTCTCAGGAATGCCCTGACTCACCCACCACCCCTCCTGAGGCCACGTCTCCAGCTTATTGGAAGTGAGCCATCCCTCCATTCCCTAAGTGAAGACATTCTACTCCTCAGGACACACTCAGGTTCTGGTCTCTGCCGGATGCACATACTCTCCCTGCTCATCTCCCTTATAACTGTAATTATTACCTCAATACAATCATTCCCAGACATATTTTTTATTTTTATTTTATTTTTTTATATATTTTTTTTTTTTGAGGGCAGTATCACTGGCCCTTATATGTGGGACCGAACCAGGGCCACTGGCTTCCCAAGACAGCGCTTAACCGCCGCACCACTCGGCCTGCCCCCAGACTTATATTTTTGCCTGAATTTTCATCTTTCACTCTAGACCCAAATTTTCACCTGCCTGTAGACCCTGCCTGGATTTCCACCCGCTAATTTCAACAAATCTTAAATAGAATTCATTTACTGAATTTTTTTTCCTGTGAAAATGTCTATTCCTATACCGTCTTCTTACCCTGATGCAAACCTTGAAGTCATGTATTTAAAATTTGTCTTTCTTCTTTGCCCTGAAATCTGATTGGTAGAAGTGTCATTTAAAGCAATAATACCATTTTCAATAGTATCAAAAATATAGCATACTTAGGGATTAATCTGGCCAAAATATGTAAGACATGTACACTGAAAAAATGATCAAATATAAATGGACAGATACACCTGCTCACATAGCAGGTGACTAAATATAGTTAAGAAGCAAATTCCCCACAAATACAATCCCAATCATATTCCTAACAACTTTGTTTGTTAAAATCGATATCTGACCCTTAAATTCATATGGCAATCCAAAGGCACTAGAATATAGCCAAGCAACTTTGAAACGAAGCAAAGTTGGAACATCAACAGTATCTGGTTCCACACTTATGATAAAGTTACAAGATTCGAAGGAATATGGTATAAAGATGGACTGAGATGAATAGAAGAGAGTAGCCTAGAAATAGACCCACATGTATATGGATGAGTTTGGAAAAACATGCAAAGGCAATTCAGTAGATAAAGGGCAGTCTTTATAACAAATGATGCTGGAAGATTGGATATCCACATAAAACATGAACTGCAATTCATACCTTGTATCACATACAAAAATTAACTCAAAATACTGAGTAGACTTAAATTTCAAACCTAAAACTTTAAATCACCTAAAATCAAACATAGGAATAAATTTTTGCGACTTTGGGTTAGGCAGAAATTTGTTTTAGATAAAAGACCCAAAGCAAGATCCATAAAAGAACAGATTGGTAAACTCGACTTCATCAAAATGCAAAATGTCTGCTCTTTGAGTGGCATTGTCAGCGGATATGTCATGGTGTGGGAAGAATAATTTGCATAGTATACTCGTATATATGATAAAAGACTTTATCCAGAATATATATAAGAAACTGTCACAAGTCAAAAAATAAGAATTCCAACAGCACAATTTTAAAAATAGGCAAAAGATTTGAACAGGCACTTCACCAAAGAAGGAATATGGGGACCAAATAACACAGAAAAAGATGCTATATCCTATGTCAATATCATATGTCAATAGGCAAATAAAAAATAAGACCACAATGAGAAGCCACTTTGTAGCTGTCATGATTGCTAAAATTCAGCAGACTGAGTGTACCGAGTGTTGGCAGGGATGTGGAGCAAGCCAAACTCCCCTGCATAGCTGGCGAGAAGGTGAAATGGTACAACCACACTGGGAAAGGTTGGCAGTTTCTTAAAAAGTTCAGCATATCTCTGGATCATATGATCCAGTGATTCTCTCAAGGGTATTTGCCCAAGAGAAATGAAAGTTTTTCCCTAAGTGGCAATGACACTGCCACTCTTCCTGTTTGGGTTATCCAGCCCCTCTAGGCAGCCACTGGCTTGGGGAACCCACGCCTCCCTGGGTCCAGGATGAGACACAGCTACCTGAGTTCCTGTAACTCCCATCTCAGCAAGCGCAACGGCCCTTTCCCACAGGAATGATGAGACACTCAGTCCTGTGAGACAATGAAAAGCAGGTAACAGACCGACTTTAAAACCCCAGGAGAGACCTACACCATCGCTAGGACTGATGTATTCACAGGAAAGTCAAGAGACGGGGGTAGCAGGATTCAGTGGCTATGGGATGGCCGACAAACTGCATTGGGGAGCCCCCATAATTCTCCCTCTTGCTCATATTCTATATCAGGCCAACCACTGAATTCTGGATAAGAGCTAGGACTGCTGAAACAGACATGTTGGAGTTCACATCCCAGCTCCGATGCTGGTTACTTGGGCGCCCTCAGGCAAGAAACTGCTTTCTTAATCTCCGCATCTGACAGAGGGTCACATTTTCTGCGGGGGGCTTCTTCTGAAGAACAAATGAATGCACGTATGCAAAGCATTTGACACAGTTCCTAGCACACAGAAAATGTTTTATGAAGAGTAACTCTTGCTGTTGCTGTCCATCAAATTCTCTCCATTTCACTGCCATTTTCCTGTTTGTGCCACCATCAACGCACACCTGAATTAATTGCAGCCACCTTTTAATGGGTTTTCCTGCTGGGAGGTATATGTCTGCATCCTTCCCAGACATCATGTCTACATAACACTGGACATCGAGTAGATGCATTATAACAGTGTGTGGACAAGAAAAATGGGGATATAATCTATGTACTCAGCTGAACTGCCTAAGAAACAACTTTCAACCAAATCTATGGATACAATGACATTAGAAAAAAAACATTTCAATTCCTGCACCACCAGACAGAGTCAACCAACTTCTGGCTTTTTTTCAAGTATTTTCCTTGTCAACTGCCGCAGGTCAGACAAGATGCTACTTAGCATCACATCCATCTTTACAGCCTCCTGATGTAGGTACTATCACCCCATTTTACAGATGATAAAATTAAGTTTCATGGCATTTCAGAAATTTTCTCGAGGTCATGGCACTAAATGACAAGATCAAGATTAAAACCTAGGCCTGTCGAACCCCAGGTCTGTCCTTTTCCCCTTCGAGGCCAGGTAATTTCCCTGCCCACTCAATTGTTGTACCTTTATAGATATTGGTCACCCAAAAAACTCTCCTGAGACCCCATTGCCATCCCCAACCCAAGAAATCTTATCCTGTAAAAGCGAATATAGCTGTGATAGGTCTAAGTTCAAGGCTAAGTTCAGTCTAGGGAACCTCAAAAATTCCAAATGGGACCTAATCCTACTTAACATTCCCTTCTACCTCCGTAAGAATTCTGTGCTGAGACTCGGAGACTTCTGACTTTCCCACCTGACATGGTAAACATTCCAGCCTCTCTCCTAACGGCCACATGTCCCGAGTACTCAGCCATAGCCTAGGAAAGCAGGACCTGGGTCCCTGCCAAGTGCTCACAGTTTAGTAGTAAATAATGAGTCCCTGATAGTCCTCTTACAGCCGGCTGGGGAGCCCGTTCCCAGCTGCAGGTCCACCAGCAGCTGAGTCAAGACCTTGCAAGAAGCCCAAGCAGAGAATCACCACTCAGTGCCCACCGCCCTGGGTAGACGGGCACTGCTGCTGTTTCCCCATGGGCAGGTGGGAAGTCACCAAAGCCCTCGCCCCTAGCCCTCCACTAACATGTCTGTGAAAAGGGCTGTTCTATTTATTGAACTGGAGAATTACAGCCAAGGCTGTTGAGTTAGATAAAAGTACATGAAAATCTTTCAGTTGTACCCAGGCCTATATAAATGCCGTAGCCTCATTGCTAAGCCCATGGCCTTGGGTAACCTGTCCGTTCCAGCATACCTTATGTATCACCAGCAGGTGAGGGTGAAAGCAGCAGGCAATCATTCTGATAGGCAGCCCCCTAATTAGCACCTACTGACCAACGGTGTGGGAGGCCCTAGGCCTAGTGGGGGTATCTGTGTGGACAGCATTGTCCCCATTCTCGTGGCGTGTTAGTAAAGCCAATGTCTGAAGAAACAGTTTCTTTGTGACACATGCAACATTAGACATAAATTCGGGTCAAAGAAGCGATACCTCTAATAGGATTAAGCAAGGGCTTGCCAAAGGGGAGATGTGTAAGTACAGTTTTAAGCATGAATTTGAGTGGGTGGTGTGCTGTGCTACGGGAGGGTAGGTGTCTGTTGAGAAAGCAACAGACAGCAAAGAGTGAAGGACTAACACAGCAATAGCATGCTCTGGACAATCAGTGGAGTTGAGGCTGGGAGTTAGGCATGGGTGATAACATGGTTTTCCCTTCCAACAATGCAATGTGCTTAGGTCAAGGCTGAGTTCAGCCCTTAGATTCGTGTCCAAAGGACACAGATGTGAGCATAAGCCCAGCCTGTTTTGTTCCCATGTAGGAGACAGTCCCTTTCTCTGCCCCATGATCCTTTCTTGGACTCTTGTTAGACCCCTTCCCTGCCCCTGTGGTTTCACCTAATGCCATCATCACTATGCATTGTTCTGCAAAGCAGAGATGAGCACTCCTTCTGGTTCTCTAATGCTTGGTTCGTCTCTACCACAGTCCCATCTGAGTCTGAGCCCTCAGGCAGATTGGGAGACTTTGGAGTATGGGGGCCATTCATTCTGCATTTACAGAGGTTCTGCTCAGGCCAGACTCTGGTATACAGTGATGCTGCAAGTAATGTGTCAGAGGTAAGGCGAGGAGCTGAGGGAGCAATGGAGGCAGCTGTCGTAGCCTGACCCTCTCAGTAGTCAGGGGAGGCATCAATCTTACTGATTTTCTCTCCATCCCAGTACCCATCCCAGGGCTGTGGGTAAGTTGTGCCAACATGTGCCTTGGAATGAGTATTGAACTTGAGGTCTAGAAAACTGAGTTCATGTCCATTCCTCTAATACTAATAGCTGAGTGAGTCTTGATCATTTATTTTCCCTATAAAACAACTAAAAAGAAAACTATATTTGGGGGGCCAGCTGAGTGGTTCAGTTGGTAAGAGTGCAAGCTCTGAACAACAGGGCTGCCGGTTTGATTCCCACATGCACCAGTGACACTGCGCCCTCTACAGCTAAGATGGTGAACAACAGCTCTACCTGGATCTGGGCTACCGTGAGTGGCCAGCAGCTGGCGTGAGCCACTGTGAGCGGCTGTCCAGTGGCTGGTGACCAACTGCCTCACCCGGGAAGAGAGCAATGATCACAATACCAACATGGGCCAGTGAAGCGACGTCCTCCACAGCTAGACTGAAGAACAAAAGGACAGCAACTTGTCTGTTCCCCCTTCCCCAATTCCCCCCTCAAAAAAATCTGAAAAAAACAAACAAACTATATTTGGAAAAGCACTTCCTAGTTCGCAATGTGCTTTTATATGCATTGACTCACCCATCTTTATAACAGACCCATTTACAGTTGCAGAAACTGAGCTTCAGAGATTAAGAGGCAGAGGCTGGACTTGAAGCTCGGATTTTCTTTTCATGTCAAGTCCCCCGTGTTTTATTCCCCTTTTTATGCCTGATTTTTAAGGCCTCACATAGCTCTAAAACTCTATATTCTGTGAGTTGGGATTTCTTACTCTCAGTGAAGTGTTGCAAAGCCATCCTCATCACATGTTGTAAATTCAAACCACGTCTGAAAGACTAATGGCTTGACAGGTGTCATTTTTGTTTCATTCTGAGCAGATTTAATGATGGTTGTTCCCACTGACAATGGCTCCTCTCTCCGACCTCAGAACAAACAGACTTCCAGGCCCCTCCCCACCTCCAGGAGGCAGAGGCTCTGCAGACGTCTGTCCCCAGACAGTGACAGAGCTCTGTTCCCTGTCTGTGCACCTTCCACAACTTTTGAGATATAACAGTATTCTATCGTGTTTCGTGGTGACATCTGCGCTGTAACCAAACCTTTTCTTTATAGCTTTCTCACAGGTTAAGAGCTCACTTGCTTAGGTATTCTTAATGGCCACATGTCTTTTTTGGTTTGATGTGTGTGCTGTGCTGTGTCGGACGCTGGCAAGGATGGTAGGCTTGGAGTCAGAGGACCGTGGTCTGGGTCCTGAACTGATGCCCTGTGATTTGGGACAATTGACTTAGCTTCTTGACCATCTGTACAATGGGCATAATAATAACATGTGTCCTCTTTGTTACTTGGTGCACTATGTTTATCAAATGCTGTAGAAA
The DNA here is from genome assembly GCA_033961575.1 of Aselliscus stoliczkanus. Lineage (NCBI taxonomy): Eukaryota > Metazoa > Chordata > Mammalia > Chiroptera > Hipposideridae > Aselliscus > Aselliscus stoliczkanus. Next base: position 35,340,589 of record CM066730.1, on the reverse strand, counting down.
TGGTGCACACTGCTGTTGTTACCATTGTGTCATTAACAGCTGAATTATGGAGGAATCAGACTGATATACCTAGAACAGAATTAAATGCAGTGCAATTCATTCAAGCCCACTCTGCAGTGATGCCAGATATTGGGCTGTCGGAAAAGTCACGACACATTTTTGCAACGAAAAACAGGAAAAATACGTCATGACTTTTCTGACAACCCAATAATTTTCTTAACATGCGAATCTTATCACTAGGTGAAACTGCCAAGAGAAATTCAGCCCCACTTCTGCAGATTTCAGGAAGGGAGGAATGAAATAAACATTTATCAGTCTCACTGTTTTCCAGATGTGTGCTAGGCATGTGACACTTAATTTATTCTGAGCAACAAACGCTACAACGTCAGCATAATTATCCCTGTTTTATAACTAATGAAAGATAACGGCAGAGAGGGTGAGGATCGTATCCAAGGTCAGTTTTCTAATATTTAATATTGCATATATTTTCCATATATATGTTTGCCTTGTGTAAGTATCAAGACTGAAACCCAGACCAGGCCTAGGAACTCAGAGCCCAGTGAGGTGAGAATGCAGATGGGCTGCAGTCAATAGCCATGGTTTTGGGTGCTGACATCTGTGTTTGGATTCCATCTGTCCCACTTGGTTGGTCTGAGATAATAATAGGAAAGTTAGACAAAATTTCTGAGTTTCTGTATTTGAGACGTGGCAACAAGCTAACCTCCCAGCATTGCCAGAATGCAGTGTCAGGCTCAGAGTCAATAAGTTTCCTTTGAACTGGAGCCGACGCATCATTCTGGGTTCTCACATAAGCTTAGGTCTCCAGGTTAAACACCTGGCATTAGTCCCTGCACCCTGCTGTAAACTCCTAGAGGTCATGGGCTGTGACTCACTCATCCCACATCCCACATGTTGCTAGAGGCGCAACATGTAACTGGGGAAACCTGGCCAGAACATTGAACTTGGAGCCTGATAACGGGTTTATTTCGGTTCTACTTGGGTGACATTAGGCAAAGCTCTTCTCTGTCCTGGGACTTGGTTTCATCTTCTGTGTGACCATTCCTCTACCATGGGCTTGTTATAAAGATTACGTGAGATAAAGCCCATTGCCACTGTCATTTGAAAACTCTACATTTACAATAATATTGGGAAGCATTGAGTAAACTGTGTTGCCACCTAAAATAAAGCAGTTAATTTACATTCCATCTCATTTCATATTTCCCTCATTTCATCTCTCCTACCTATCTTTTTTCCCTCTGCTTTTCAGTGGCATGATAGTAGTTTAGTTCTGGAAAATACTCAGGGCTCTGTGAAACCAGTGACTAAAAGAGTTGAGTATATAACTTACAGGAAACTTGTTGAATTTGCAGGTCATACGTTCTAGATCTGATTACTTGCTCAGTGGGTTCAACTGCTTTCTGTGTCATGGTGTTATCACATATTTGCCCTCAGCATCTCACTTTCTGGTACCATTGCTGTCTATAGAGCCTACATTCTCCAGTAATTTAGGAGGGAAATCAGGTGGTAAAGATAAATGTTGAAGATATATTTGCACTTAACTGAAACAGCTCAATATAAGCAAAAGGGGTAGAAATTGTGAAATTATCTTATAACTTAAAAATGTTAAAACCCAATAATAATGGGTCAAATAAATTCCAACAGACTTTGAGAACCTATCTGCTTTTAGTAGAGGGTTGGTGTGTATTTGCATGAACTTATACACTAACTTCCAGAATCTTAACAAAAGAGTAATCGTGACCTACCTACATGTTTAGGAAGTTACATTGAGATTTCTGCCATTTAATAAGTTTAGACTTGTCAATTATTGTAATTATCAGTTACAAATGGTTTATTGAAGAAGGTAAAGAAAGCAATGGTGATTGCTTTCTCTTCCTAAGATATTCAAGAATTGCTGTCAGTATGCTAATCAAACTTTTACATAAGCGACAAGCCAATGTTAGCACATGTGCAAAAGAATGGATTCAAGTCAACTTTCTGTCCGAATTTATAAGCATTTATAAAGTAGAAACATTGCCTAACCATTAAAAAAAAATACACTTCCTGAAAAATACAAGGGATGTGACCATCTCTTAAAGAATCAGAGAATCACGAATGGCCTCTTTCTTTCCTTGATTGAAGATTGCTCCAGAGCACTTGACGGAAATTTAATAATCAAACATAAGATACAGAATATGTCCGAATTGTATAGGTGAAGAAACAATTGGAGTGACTTGGGAAGAAAAAGTGAGTATTTGCTCAACAGCTGCCGTGTGTTAGACACTTGGGTGTATGTGGTACTGTCTTAGGTGTTTGTAAATATAGTATATCATTTATGCCTAAAAAATCAATACCAATATTTGGCCTCTCTTTACAGATGAAGAAATTTTGCCCTGGAAAGGGTACCTGGTTTCCTAGGGCTGTGTACGTACTTAGCCAGGCTAAGAACTCAGGCCTCCAACAGCAGATCCATTATTCCTTTCTCTCTAAGATCACAATTGGTATTTAAACAGAGGAAGGACTTTTTAAAAAAAATTTCCTTAGGAAAAACACAAAGCAGATGGTTGTAAGACTCTGACTGCTTTCAATGTAGCAGTCACAATATTCTTTCTTTTTTTTCCCCCTATAATATTTGTACATCAAGTGGTAGCTGAATCTAACAAATGCAATTACACATTTTCCCTGGTTCTACCAAACGTTTTTGTGCATAATTATACCTAATAATACTGCTATCCACTCTGTTTGATTTTTACATCATGTCCTCATTTTGCAGGTGGTCTGTTTAGACAGCCTGCATAGATTCGTGAGCAATTTGAAATATGCATTTGCCTGTCCTTTATGCACGTTTTTCCTTTCTACACTTATTTCTCTGTAATAATCCCATGCTTCAGAGGCCAACAGCTCACCTGCTGTGGTTTAAATATGAGATACATAGAGTCAGGATGAGATATATGAATCATCCCTTCCACCTCCTTTACGGGAACACTCAAGCTAAAAACCAAACCCATTTGGCATTGACTCAGAGTAGGACTTCCTGAAGCAATGAAAGGAAAAGGAAAACTATTTAAAGTCACATCTTCTAAAATAGAATTTAAACCCAGTGACCCTACCTGCGCGAGAAGCCGGAAACCTAGCCTCCAGGGCCACAGAACTCTTTGGAGGAAGAATCATGATGTGTCCCTAAGCCTATCAGTTCTGTTATTGACTTTGGTTTCTTTTTGTCCATATTGGTATTAAGTGGTCAAAGAAATCCCACTCACTGAAATAGATTGTGCCTCTTATAACCCTCCCTTTGGGGAAGACAGTGCAATCACTCATTCAACTGTTTCATCAGTCACTCAATAAGTAGTTACAGGGAAGTTACCACCATTTGTTAAATACTTGATATTAACTAGGCGATTCTACATATATAACTTTACTTAATTTAAATGGAAATTAGGAATTCTTTTATATTCCCACTAGAGGAGCGAGTCTTGCCTTTCCTCTGTTTATCAATTGAGGATCAAAAAAATTCTAAACAGAGATTTCCACAAACTCTGCTTATTCTCAGAGTTTAGCATAATCCTTGGCACATAACTCAGACTCCAGGAGACTTCATCCCTGTCGCCTGAACTTTCATTCTGTGGCATCCTCCTTTCATTCTTGACTCCTCTCCTGCCTGGTGTCTTGCCAGAGAGAGAACTTATTGAGATGCAATCCCTTTTTTGGATATGCCACAGGACAAAACTTCACTGACAAGACATAAAATCCATGGAGCTTATTAATTCTATTATTCAATACTCAAAAGGAAACTCATATAAAGCCATAGAAGAAATCCTAACTTCCCTTTATAGAACACTAGATAATTAATCAAGTATCTTTACAAACATTACCCTAGTCCAGACAAGACAGGCCCAGGAATAGAAAAACATGTCCACTTGCTCTTGGGTAGGGCTGGGGAAATCAGCAACTATAATAACACCAGGTGTTGGAGCCGTCCTGATGGTTGGAAGGGAGTTATTGAGCTCCTTATTCCACAGGAGTAAGGGCGAGATGAGGAGGCATTAACGCTCGAAGTAGTTTCACCTCATATCAAAACTTCACACTGGGTTCATTCACTGCGGAAAGCTCTTAGTAGCACCAACAAGACAGGACTCTGAGCATGAAAAAGGTTCTAAAGATGCTTCAGTCCATGAAAAAGAGCCAGTTGTGAATTGTTTGAAAAATCCTATGTACTGGGTATTTGTTCTTCTTGATTCCCCAATATTGATCATCCATTTTTGGTGGGAACTGGATTTTTACTTGGGAAATATTTTTCACCACTGGATAAAATCAGGGAAACAGAGATGTGGCTTAGCCAGGAGGTAACCATATAATCCAGCCTTGCCCAAGCTAGAGCCCCCTTCCATGCACTTGAAAAGAGAAAGAGTGACCAAAAGACAGAAGCTATTTGTGGCCAAGTGCTCCCAACCTCCCACCATGTACACAGGCAGGCAGGGCAGCCTGTCCTTCCCTTTCTGGCCTGGTTTTCATTTTCCCTCCCACCCCATGAGCTGCCCCCTAGTCTTCCAATAAACGCTCTTTTTGCTTAAGTCACCTAGAGTACATTTCTGATGCTTTCAACCAAAGGATTCTACTGATATATGAGATTTATTCAATTCATTTCTTAAATTTATTGGGGTAACATTGGTTAATAATATTATATGACTTTCAAGTGTATAATTCTATATATAATACATCATCTGTATATTGCACTGTGTGTTCACCACCCAAAGTCTAGTCTGCTTCCATTACCATATATTTAACCCCCCTTACTCTCTAGTAATCACTATGTGTTATCTGTGTCTATGGTTCATTTGTTTTGTTTGTTCATTTGTTTCTTTCTGTTTTATATTCCACATATGAGGCTTATTCGATTTCTCATTCATTGAGTCATTCATGCACTGGTTCATTCAGTAACTGTTTATCTAGCAAATACTTTGTGCAAGTCCTAGAATTAGATCAGACATGATAAATGCTCCCAAGATTTACAGTCCATTGGGAGGCCCTATAATTACACCCCACTGTTTCTCCACACTTTGTTCATGTTGACTGTTCCCCCCCAGAATGCCCTCTGTACCTCCCCAATTCTCCTCATAGCCGCCATCAAAGCCTCAGTTCCTCCAAGAAGTCTTGGCTGACCTCCAGGCTGGGTTTCGTGAACATCCTCTGGACCTGACACCAGCATGGTTAACAGTATGGCAGGCTCCTTCACCAGAGAGTAACCTTGTCGAGAGCAGGCACTCACCGCCTTAACCTCTGCATCCTAAATGCCCAGCACTAGGTGAGGTCATCACTGGGCTCTCATCAATGGTCTCATGAAGAAATGGAGTTCGGTGAGTGTTGAACAAGTTTCTGTGCAAGATGTGAGTGGAAGAACGGAGAAGGGAGGCACTCAATAGACTTGCAAAGAGTCTCATACAGTTTCAGAGAAGGGGTGAGACCCGAGTCAGGTTTTAGAGGATGATTAGAAGTGTCCAGGTAATAAAGGTGATTAGAGGTGATGAACAAGCAGAGGGAGACCATCAGGAATGACATAAAATGATAGAAAAGCATCGAGGGGGAAAGCCGAGTACTCACCATGGCTAGAACATAGGCTTTTAGGGGTGTGAGGGCAATGAAGCAGGAGAAGAAGGCAGATCCAGGGTCTTGGCGACTCTGCCGTGCTAAAGGAGTTTAGACTTTGTTCACACGCAATGAGAGGCAGTATAACTGCACTCGTATGCTAGTCGCCATAACAAAATACCATAGATGGGGTGGCTTAAGCAACAGGAAGTTCGTTGCCGCACAGCTCTGGAAGCCACGGGCCCAAGATCAAGGTGTTAGCAGGTTTGGTTTCTCCTGCAGCTTCTCTTCTTGGCTTGTGGACAGTGTCTTCACATGGCCTTTCTCTATGCGTGTGTGTCTGTATCCATGTTTCCTCTTCTAATTAGTACATCGGTCAGATTGGATTAGAACCCACTCTAATGGCCTCACTGTAACTCAATCACCTTTTATCTCCAATAGGGTCACATTTTGAGGTACTGGGGTTAGGACTTAACATAAATTTGAAGTAGGGTGGGGGGGTGGGATTTAGGGAGGTAGGGAGCACCATTTAGCCCGTAAAAATAGCAGGGTCACCAAAAGCAGGGACTCTGGAGGTTGACTGCCTAGGTTGAAATTCTTACTTTCTCATTTAGCAGCTGCATGACTTTGGGTGATTTACTAAACTCTCTGTATCTCAGTTTCCCCATCTACAAAATGGTATTCTGACTACCTGTTAGGTTGTGATGAATGAGAACAGTGCTTAGCATAACAATAAAGAAAAAATATTTAATGGGGAGAACATGATCAAAGGTCACTCTGGGGGCACAGAAGGGGGTGGATGGGTTGGAAGTAGAAAGACTGGACACAAGGAGGCCAATAGAAGAGAGACAGAATTGCATAACCTGGCTCATTATTTCAGAGACAAGAGGGGAAAGAATTTAATATAGGTGAAAATGTTGTCATCAACTGGGGTGGGGAAATTCACAGCACCCAAGCACATTTGGAATGAAAGGAGAGGAACCTAGAGACACTCTGAGTCTGAGACACTTAGGATCCACCCAAAAATAGAGTTTATCAGATAGTGGCACATGCAGGTCGAAAGCTTGGAACAGAATTTGGGCCTTGAGAGTCATAAGTGAAAAAGTGGCAGCTATGTTCATAAACTGTGGATGAAACTGTCCACAGAGAATAATCTTCTATAAGACTTTGAGACCAGAGCCATAACTCGCCAACACAATCACCATGGAATATAAGACCAACATTCACTTCTTTGCAAAAGGCTGTGCTATGAGTCAGGGCCCTGCTTTAAAACACCACCAGAATTAAAGTCTTAATGGCAAAGACACCTGCCAGCCTTCAGTTTCCAGGAATGAGTGTTCTGACTTAGGAAAATTTGGAGACCAGGAGTATCATTGATTCAGTGTATAGTTGTGTTCTAGGACTAAGAGATAAAGAGGATAATCAAATGCAATCTTCCTCAAAAGCCACCGTCTCCACCATGTATTTGAATGTGACTTTGGACAGGTACTCAGATCATTCTGAGCCAATGCTCTTTTCTGAAAAATTACAGTCAAATCACACTAGCAGTACCTTTTCTCAGCCATCAGGGTGTATGAGATCTAATATGACCGTGGCTTATAGTCCCCCATTTTTGTTGTATCAATATTATGATTCAGCATTGACATAGCCATGCTCAGTGGTATCTCATTGTGAAGGGATCCAGTGGACCCTACATTTGTCTATGGTGTATTTGTCTTTGATTGACACTACTACCAGGCACATCACTTGTCAGTGTTCATAGCAGCCATCTGGTGACAGCAAAGTGACAATGCAGAGAAAGCTACTTCATCACAACCATACGAGTCATCATTTGCAGAAAGATACCCCTCGCCCACAGCACCCTGTGATGAAGGATAACATTCACTTCCATATTCTCCCGTCATGGGGCCCAGAAGTTGGGAAGGGGCTGGAGGGCAGCCTTACAGATGGCTGACTCGGTCTCCAAACTGTCTGCAGAGAAGCACTAAGGTCCTGCCTCATTAGTCAAGCAGGAAGCATCCAAGGCAGCTGGAGAGAGAAGTGACCCTATTTAGTGAAAAGACCACCAGACTGAGAATCAGGATACCTGGTCCCCCATTATAGCAGAGCCACAAATAAACTGCCATTTTTCCTCTCTGGGCTTCAGGGTCCTCCTCTGCAAAATGGGGGAGTTGAACCAGATTGTGTTGTAGGAAAAGGAACACCCCCTTAACCAGCATCTAACATTTCCCAACAGTCTATGTATGTTGCCAATGATTAATGCACAATCGACAAGGTAAGTGTCATCACCCGTTCATGAATGGAGATGCTGGTACTCAGATAAAGTCATCTCAGCTTTAAGTTTCCTCTCTTTTCCGCCTCTGTTACATGTCTACTGCCCCACTCCAGGTCAGCTCCATGAGTCTCTGACTTGAGACTCCATGACTCGTGGAGTCTCATGACTCAGCTCTAGTTGAATGCTCTGCTATCAAGTCTTGAAATTCTCTGTAATTTTGGAAGAAGGGCCTCACATTTTCATTTCGCTCTTGTTCACACGTATTGCGCAGTGGATCCTGCCTTGATACCATGATCCTGGCAATGGAGTCTCTTGGTGGTAGGTGTCAGAGGAACAGACAGAGGTGTCTTCTACAGCACTCAGTTCTCATACTGAGGACCCGCAGTGGTGTGGGCAAGATGAAGGCGACAGATGTGAGCTAATTAACGTGAGTCAAGTACTTCCGGGACAAGATACAGGGTCAATAGTTATGGAAAGGGGAAGAAGCTCTCACAATCTAGGGAAAACTAGAAATGGGCTCCTTGTCTTTATTTATTCTGACACGCTGGGAGAAAAAAAAATCTCTGTTTTTGATTCAAGAAGTAGGAGCTGTGTGTGCGTTCAGTGTGGGGTGACAGGCTAACGCCCTTCAAAATTTTTATTTCCCTAAGGCCTCAAGAGAGCGATCACTTGGATAGCAGATGGAAAGAAAGACAGAAGCTCGACTCAGATGATCACAATAGACCCTAACTGCCACCAGAGCATTGTGGATGCCTGACACCCGCTGTCTGTCAGAGCCTTGCCTGCCTATAGGACGGCAGGAGAGCGCCGTGCTCTCAGCTGACAGCATCGGACCCAGCTGCCCACAGCTGTCCAGGATCTCCAGCGGGCTTCACGCCTCCCAGGATGAGTGAGGAGGGCCTGAGCAGCAGCTCAGGAAATGCGCCAGTGAAGTGTGTCTCAGCAAATCACTTTCTCTCCCTGGTCCTTGCGTCCTCATTTACCAATGACGAGCAGAGGTTGGGCAGCAGGGGCGGTGTGGGTTAATAGGTGGAACAGAGTCCAGAGGCTCTGGGCTCTGATCCTGACTCCACCCCATCAATAGCCGTGTGATCCTGGGCAAGTTACTTCCCTTTTCAAGCCTTCCTTTCCTAATTAGCACTTTAAAGCAGGGTTACGAATGTCTCTTTCCTGGAGTGGCTATGTGAAGTTAATAGGATAATGAGAGGACACTATGCGTGTCCAGGTCTTGCACACACAGGCATTTCATCTTTGAAAACAGTTACTATTTGTGGAGGCTTTGGGGCTTTCCTGGGGCTCTGTGCCTATGTGATGAATGGTGTTTGTTCTGGTGCCGAGAAGTGGTCAGCAGGACCCCGATAAAGGGCGCTCCTGCAAGCGTGCCTGTCTGGAGACACAGCAGTGCAGTAGGCAGAGACCCTCACAGTTCGTGGGCAACGCCTGATGGGAACACTGATGGGAAAGGAGGCCCCAAATCCCTCCTGCCTGGCTCTGTCCTGCTGGGTGCTCACCTCCTGGTTGGCCGAAAGTGAGTGGGCCTGGCTTACAGTGTTCGGTACCCCACGGGTCCGATCTGGACTCCGTCTAGACAGACAGCTGGAGACTGGCAGCACAGGGTGCCAAACACTCCGAGGAGGAGGCGGTGCCACAGAAAATGTTCTCTTCCTGTTTCCACTGACTGCTGGCTTCCAGGAGACAGCGGGAGTAGCCGAGGTCGGCTGTGGGAGCCTGGGCCCGGTTTATGGGTCCAGGGAGTTGCCTGGCTCTTAGTGGTTTCTCTGCCTTGCCCTCCAGCTCCTGGGGAACAGGCAGCTCTGGTCAGGCGGCCATGGTGACACAATATCCTAGGTGTTCCCAGAGCAGGGTCCTGCCCTTCTTAGCTGATCTTCTAGCCACTCCTAAAATGTATCTCATGCATCAGAAACCTGTCACTCAGGTCCAGCTGGACTTTTGCCTGTTGGTAGCCTCAGCTGGTACTAAGGAGACTATGGCCCTGCACACCTTCCCCGTCGTCTTTTCCTCTGCTCCCCACCCCACACTTTATAATTCGGAAACACCAAGTTTCCCTTAGATCCTTCTCTCCTTCTAGGTAACCATGTTCCCCATCTTCATGGCATCCTCGCCTATTACCAGTTGGACTGAATCCTTCATTTCCCCCTCAGGTGGGGACTATGTGAGGCTTCTCCCCATTCTCCCTGTTACGGTACCTGGCAAAATACATAACTCTCTCCCGTTAGTCCTGAGGACAGGACATGGGTCTTATTTCTTGAAATCCCATTACTTAATGCAGAGTTGGATCTCAGAGTACGTACTTAAATGAAAAAAGTAGAACAAAACTTGTACAAGCCGAATTCAATCTACCTTGATTCTCCCTAAACACATTCCTTTGCCATTCATTATCCACCAAGTAGTCTAGTTGTTCCTTCTATGACCCATACCTGTGTCTTTTCCATGCTCAAAAGCTTCCAGTAGCTTTGCCCGACACTTAGGATAAAGTGCTCATCCTAACCATGCCCTGTAAATTTCTCCTGGACCTGACCCCTGCCTATTTCAGTCACAGTATCCTTGTCTATATTCTTGGTTCCTCTATTGCTTTAGTTTGTTGCATAACAAACTACTCCACACTCATGGGCGTAATACATAATCAGTTATGATTATTGTTCCAAGCCACTGGTCTCCTCTGGGCTTACTCAGGCATCTGCCTCCAGGTGTGGTTCAGGTAAGCAGCTCTGCTGATCGTGGCTGAGCTCACTTACATGTTAAGGGGCCAGCTATAGGCTGGTTGAGGATGACCTCAGAGGGACAGCTGGGCTCTCCCATTGTCCAGCACGCTAGCCTGCTTTTGTCTATATGCTGTGAGCAGGGTTCTGACAGACAGCAGGCACATGCTACTTCTTCAGTCTTGGGCTCATAACTGGCATGAGAACACTTCTACCTCATTCTGTTGGCCAAAGTGGGTTGTAAGGCCAGTCCAGATTCACAGAGTGGAGAAAGACACCCCATCCCCTGATGGAAAAAGCCGCGAAGTCATATTGCAAAGGTGATAGACTCAGGAAGGGGTGAGAAACACGGCCATTTTTGCAATCCGTCTACCACAGTTCCCATCTCCGGGGACTCTGATTCAATAACTGGAGGTGAGAATCAGGCATTTATATTCTTAGCAAGTATACCAGGTGATTCTGCAAATCGTCCTTGGAGAACAGTACTCATCCTCAAAGTTACACCACGTTCATTCTGTCACCTACACGTGTGCTGCTCTTTCCAGTGTTAGGGTGGTGACACGTGTGGATCGTGCTACCTAGCCTAGTCCACTGAATCCTGGCTCATGCTCCACGTCACAGTCCCCCTGACTCTCAGATTTGCTTTGCCACAATCACTCCCCTCTTTCATTTCTATAACACCCTTCATGTTTTCTTCAAAATTCTCTTCACAGTGTTAACTGATGACTTCCATGATAAAGGGTAGAGTCCAAGAAGGCACTGGACATGTCTAATTTGCTCGTCACTGTATCCACAGAATCCATTAGTGTCTAGCACCTAAGAGGGACCCTTATAAATATTTATAAGGGGCAGGAAGACACTGTTCTGAATCTTGTGTTAGAATCACTGCCCACTAAGGTGCCTCAGAAGACACTTCAGGAATTGCTGCTTTGGGCCAGTGGAGTCAGTTTCTAAGCCAAGGGAGGACAAGATTAGAGCAGCCAGGGCATTTGTATGATGGGTGGCAGGGGGAGTGGGTAGGTCCCCTAAAGGAGTTTGACAGTCCAGGGGAAGGAGAGGCATGCTCCCATGGGGGGTGCCAAAGGAAAGAGTCCCAGGGCAGTGGAGATTACGGGGTGTTACCCAGGTGGCTTAAAAAAGAAGAAAATCCAAATGGCAAACAAGAAGTGTGTCCATAGGCTGAGCATCAGAAAAGGAGGGAAGTGAGGCTGGGGTGGGGGTACAGCATAGATGGGAGAACAGAGATCTAGTGAGGTCTCCATAAATGTGCCAGCTGAATGAATGATTGATGATATCAGGAGTCAAGAGGGTTGGGAGCAGATCAGGAGCAGGGATTCAGGAAAAACAAAAACAACAAGATAAAAATCAAAGGTGTCGAAGGCCCCTTTTCTGCCTGCGATATGAGGCTGGACATGGGTACCTGGAAGAAAGGCCAGTAGGGAGGCTACAGTGAGAAGCCAGGAGACAGCAGGGCAGGCAAGATTCAGATCTTCTCCTCTCAGACGTGCCTCCTCCTCCTGTCCCTTGGGACTTCACTGACGTTGAAAGGACACATGTCAGCCATACATCTGACACATCTGCATCAAAGGCAACAGAGCCATATGCGGCCTGTTTGCTCCTGCACCCCATCTTCTCCCTCAGTGATCACCACCCCACATGGACTCGCCTGCAAGTGATTAGAAAGCGGGTTTCTGCTCTCCCTGTGCCGTGTGTCACAGCAGACGTCCATTAGCAGGGCCGCTGGTCACAGGGGAAGTGTCGGCATGCGCTGGGGCTGGCTCAGGGAGCCTCCATTCCCAGTCCTACTCGAGGCCTGGTTTCTCTTAGCAACAATAAAGAAATAAAGGAACAAATCCCTTCCAATATCCCCCAATCTCCTAACCATGATCTGTACACTGCCGACATCTGCACCCAACACCTCGCTCTTCCAATCCTGAGACTTGAAAGATCAGGACACATTTGCTTTTGACCATTCAATTATGAAAAGAAACCTTAGCTTTCTAGCACTCGCTCAGCTTGAATACTGTTCACATGTTTCTCCTTTTCCAGCTCCCTTTCATCTCCGAAAATAGCCACATCAATGATGCAAGTTTTCTTAAATAAACTGGTGTCTCATTGGGTTTTCATTACCTGCCCAGAGGGCTGAGTCATGGAGGACACGTATCATTATTCTGGGCCACATGTCCAGGCGGGGGGCTCCCACCTCCTCCCCATGCGCAAGCTGCCCCCCTTCAGCTGCCCTGACCCCATGGCTCTTTCATCCTTCCTTGACAAGCTGAGTTTTCAGAGGAACCACAGTCACAGCCAGAGGCAGCACTCATTAATAGCTGGGCTCCGGTGAGCGAAGAAACTGCCACGATGAGGATGACTCTGTCTGTGCTTTCAGCCAACTCCCTTCATCTTCTGGACCTGAGAGCAGGAAACATCCACCAGTAGGTCCACTGGCCTCATTTGAAAGAAATTATCTTAAGGCCTGGTGCTTGAATTGTCCACAGGATGTTTGGAATGCGGACAAGACAGAACTAGATGCCTGATGCTGGCAGACAGCATGTCACAACAAAATCTATTGCCAGAAAAATGGAATAAGATGATCGTTTCACCTAATTTTACCATAGAACATCTCCCATGAAATCTAAGTGGCAAAGTAGCATGAAGGACTGGAAAAACACACGGAGCCAGGAGGCAATAAACCTTTGTCTACATTTTGGCTCATGCCCCTTCTTCATTGGATAATATACTTGAGTGGGGTAGCATATATTCTCCAGCCTCAGTTTCCTCACGTGGAAAATGGGATGAGTCATATTTACCACACTGAGTGATTGTCAGGATCAGATACATAAAAAGCACCCAGCATGGAGTCTGCCCAATAAACCTTGGTTGAATGAGACTCTAGTTGAGATGGGAAATGGATGATGGCAGGATGGATGGGGCCCTCCTGGGTGAGCCTGAGGCATGCCTGCAGCAGATGCTGCCAGACGTTCAGGAAATGTGACTGGTCTGAACACTTCTGAAATTAAACTTTTAGTATCTGGAATGATGAAGCAATTCAATGCTTGAGTTCATTTGTGCCCTAAGAAGAAGAGAGTCGTAAAACTTGAGATGATGAGACAATTAGTGGTACGTCCTGAAGAAAAGAGATAAATAGGCTTCCTGCAAAGCAGCTGGTGTGTTAGGGGAACAGAGATTCAGTCTGCACAATTGTAAGGACTTAATAATTATGAATGAGCACACGGTGGCATAACTTACAACCCTGGGTGTAAGTTTTAGGCAGAGAGTGCCCTTGACATTAAGCTCAGATATGAGAAGTGCACTTGGCATATTAAAGACATGGGACCTTGAGGAATAGGAGACCTGGGTTCCAGTTCTAAATTGCTGCACTATTTTAAGAGTCTCTTCCTCCAGAGTTTCATTTGCCTTCTTTGTTGAGTGGTTACACTGAGGGTCCTTAAAGACCTTCTCCAGTATGACTTGCCATGATCCACTGGGGTTATGCCACTGAGCAGAAAGCTGACATCTCAGGAGCTGACACCACCACAGAATAACAGATATCAGGACCTTTGTGTCCCACAGCACAGTCAGAAAGCAGTCACGGTCTGTTCAGTGGGTAGATTGGACTGATCAGGCAAGAATGCCGCCATTATCTCTGTTTGGAAGCCAACTTCCCTCCCAGAGTGCCCCTCTGCCCTCTTACCCCAACTCCTTCTTCTGGTCTCCACTTAGATGTCCATTCTCTGGGAAGGCTCCCTACCCTTCTACACCTTTCTCCCTTTCTTTTTCCCATAATACCCTCTCTACCTTTCTCATCATGCTTACGCTGGATGGTAGCTTCTTGCCTATCTGTATCTCTCTCTCCACTGTGAGCACAATGAGGCCAGAGGCCATGTCCGTCTCTCTTTTCCCAGCATCCGGCATAGCGCCTGGCATATACTGTCTCCTCAATGGGTGTGTGTGTGTGTGTGTGTGTGTGTGTGTGTGTGTGTGTGCATGCGCACACACACACACATACACGTGTTACACGTGAGACAAGAACTTGGTTCAAATCCCAGCTCTGCCGCTTACCTGGGCTCCTGACTGCCTGCTTCCCCATCTTTTCTGACTTCTCCATGCCTATTGCCAATTGCTAGTTCAGGTCCTCATAATTGTTAACCTATATTGTTTCTAGACACTTCCCTTGAGTCTGCCCTCCCGCCTCCCAATGCTTCCCTGTGCTCGCTTTCAGGTAATTTTTGTTAAAATATTGGTAAATATTATCTCTCATTAAAAAACAAAAACAAACTGAGGGTTTGCATTAGAAGTTCAAGGCCTTAATCAAGCTTCCAAGGCTATTGACCATCTCGTCTCAAACTCCTTCTGCAGTCACTCCTCACATGAGCTCTGACTCATCAGCTTCAGCCTGTTTGCTGTTTCCTGAGTGCCCTGTGGGCCGTAACATGTCCAGGCCATTGGTGCAGCGCTCCTGTCTGCCTAGGTTGCCTCCTCCACTCCCTTTTCCACCTGCAGAAATTCTCTGGGATCACCAAGATCTGGTTCTGTCTCTTCCGCCGGCAATTACCACATTGTTATAATGGTGACATTAACGTCTGCTTTTTCCCTTCAATTGCAACTCCCTTAAGCAGTGACAAAATGTCTTTTCAACTTGTCTCTCCTGTGGGACTGGATGGAATGCCTCCATATCACCACATGGAAATTGATCTTGGCTTCTATCCACATGGTTATTCTTCAAAGTGAAATAAAACTGGGCAAGTTTTCTGGGGTTGGGTGCTTTATTGGTCATGTTGAAGGAAAGCTAACTCCATCTGACTCTGATGAAAGAGGCTCAGAGTAGGTAGGCAGCTATTTCACACAAGCGGGCTGCAGCTCCTGGTTACCATTCGATTTGCTGCCTCTTTGTCCCAAATGGCTGGGCCCCGAGAGGCACTCCTTCAGGAGCAGGCTGTGTGTGATGTCATATTCCTGTGCCAAGAAGCCCAATTAGGAACCACTTAGCCTTGGTATTTTCCGTCTTATCTCATTCCACTAACAGCATCTTCTTGACTTTAGAGAGCAGATTGTTCTATTACCCAGTCCATGCCAGAGCATTTAATCAACTCTATTTTCAGGTGACGGACAGTGTAATGTGGTAAAAAGAGCAGGGGCTTTGCAACCAACTGACCATCTACCAAACCCTACCTCTCTCATTGAGGAGCTGTGAGAGTTGGGCGCAACTTTTCTGAGCCTCAGCGTATTCAGATGCAAAATGAGAAAGCACCTTTTACATAGCTACATCTCAATTAACATTAGGGTTAACTGAGAACTTAAGAATATAGAACGGTATCTAGCATATGGTAGCTATCTGATAGTCCCCTTTTTTTCTGCGATATCTTGAATTACTACATTTTAATATGGTTTATTTTAGCTTGTATTTTAATGTTGAGCGCTTGTTAACATTGACAGATTGCTAGTATACTGGAGCTGGAATAGTCTTTGAGCCTCACAGTCCAAATGTTTTCACTTTACAGGAAAGCCACCTACCCGAGATCACAGAGCAAGTTGTGCTCAAGCTGGACCAAGACCTCAGTCTTCCTGACCCCAGCTCCCGTTTCTAGAGACCCTTGTTCCTGACAGAGCACTCAGGCACTGAATTTTCCTTCAGGCCGGGTCACCCTGGTGGCTTCATTCCTCCCTGGACAATCTCTAGTTCACCCACTGGACTTGTAACTCCACGCTCCGCATTCTTCAGCATTCCCAATGCAGACTATTGAGTCACCCTCAGCTTGTCCCTGCTGACACATGTCTATCAAGTTTGCTTCCCCAGCACCCGGGACCAAAATGTTCCTTTTGAGGTGAGTGGCCGGAAGCCATGCCTCCCTATCTTCAGAGACCTTCATTATACAGAAGATTGGATTTTGTGACTTTGAATGAATGCAGTAGAAAAACAAAGTTCACCATGCCAGACATGGAAAGGACGAAGTGTTAAACAGCAGAAACTTGAACTTGAAGAAAACTATTCTTCCATGTTTTAATATTTACCTACAGCTCAAAACATCAGGGCGGCAAGTGATAAGAGCCTCCAGATCCAGTTCTAGCCCTTCCAGCATCATCTCTGCTGTTTTTCCCACTCATTTCCACAAACTGCCAACGCGTACGCTACCTGCCCTCTGAGAGCGCCTGGCTCTTGCACGCTCTGCGTCCTTGCACAGGCTTTGCTCTCTGCCTGGAATGCCTTTCCCATGTTTACTACCTGCAAAGTTTCCACTCGTTATCTTAGTCCGTTCAGGCTGCTACAACAAAATAGCACAGACTGAGTAAGAACTTAGAACCAACACTACTTTATTTTTCACAGTATTAGAGGCTGGGATGTCCAAAACCAAGGTGCTGGAAGACTCGGTGTGGTGGTTACAGAGGGCCCCTTCCTGGGTCAGCACCTTCTCCCTGGGTCCTCACATGGTAGAAAGGGTGAGGGAGCTCTCTGGGGCCTTTTTTATAAAGGCACTGATCCCATTTCTTAGGGCTCCACCTTCTCAAAGTTCCTACCTACAAATGCGATCAGCTTTGGGGATCAGGATTGAACATGTGAATTTGGGGGGGATACGTTTAGACCATAGCATTCATCCATCAAAACCTACTTAGTGGATTGTCGGAAAAGTCATGACTTTTTTTTCTATGTTTTTCATTGCAAAAATGCATCATGACGTTTACAACCCAACAGAATATCATGTCTTCAAGAGGGTCCTTCTGATTCTCTACCTTTCTCTTCTGTGCTAAGTCCATATTTCATGATTATCTGTAAATAACATACTTGTCCCATCAAAGCATAATTTGGGTTCTTTGCCCTGGACTGTTATTTCCCAAAGTTGCCGTGGGAAATCACCATGGGGGATGAAGCAGGGGCAGCTAACGGTCATTAAAAGTCTGAGAAAGCATCTTCCAGTGAAGCTGGTTACTTTGCTGGGAGACTTCTCTGATACTTTAATACCGAGACCACATACTGTGTATCTCCCTGAAGACGGATAAAGAATCCAACATCATCTAAAACTTTTAGACATGACATACATTTTAATGATTCATCTCCAGGACTAACATTCTGTAAACACATTCAGGGGGATTTTGCACTAACCTGTAAGTCCTCTGAGGGGAGAGACTGAGTCGAATGTATTTATCTCTTTCCAGGGCTCAGCATTGAGCCTGGCAGTGAGCAGAAATCCAATACACATGTATGTTTTGAGGCAAATAAAGTGAATTGCATTAGATGGCTAATTCTCCACCCCAGGGCCAAGAGGAGAGCCTGGAAGTGGGTAGAAGACCCAAAAGGGGCCTTCCTTCTTTCCAAGAATTGACTAATTCTCATCAGTAACAGGCAAGATGCTCAGGCAGCAGTTCCTCTGTGGAGCTGCCCCCTCACTCTGACTCACAGCAGGTTCCCAGTGCCTCTCCCAGAAGAAAAAAAAATTGTGACATGTTTTGGCTGGAAAGCAATGACCAAGAATCTTGCCACCTGCCACACTTTTGAGGGGAGAGATATTAATTTGACAATAGTCCTTGTTTTTTTTTGTTTCTGCACAGACTGTCTGGGTTGGGGAGAACCTGGCCCCAGCAGAAGGAAGTGGGGCTTTTGGAAATAGTTTACAGCACGGATCCTGTTCTCAGCCTGGCAGCTTTCACATTGCTGTCTCTCAGAGTAACCCGAAGCAGATATGCTAAGAGACTCCAGCATTTTCGAATTGTACTCTTGGCTTGTAGGGCCAGCTGGAAGCCCTTGAACATATCTCCAGGGTTGTGCTTGGCAAATATCCCCGTCAGAAGATGCTGAGCTCTCTGTTTCATTTGGCCAGGCTGCTAGGGGCACTGGCTAAAGTAGAAGTTGCTAAGGATGGAAGAGTCTAGTGGCTCTGGGCTTTGGCAAAGTCTCTGGAAGGATTTCTTAAATATTCTGGTTTCAGTCAAGGCCAAATTATATTTCAAAAATATGCACCCCCTTAATATTGAAGCTCACGTGCATTTCATGGGAAATTCAGTCCATATGTTTGTAGGCTATGTATCCTTAATGTACTCAAATGCCATCTTATAAGAGAAATTCGATTTCAGGAAAACACTTTGAGCCTTCTATAAACCACCCTTCCTTGAGTCAAAAATCAGCACTTTTTGTTAAATCCCCCAAATATCCCTCAAAGGACTCTGGTTCGCTTCTAAGCTCTTGGCCCTGATATTTCCAGAACAAATGTTCTAAACTCATCTGAATTCTGAATTCTTCATCCTTCCTGCTACCCATATTCACCATGTAACTTGTAGCCACATAGTCACCGGAATCAAAAGAAACCAAATGGATGTTGAAATGGTGCTGATGCCGGAGCAGCGCGAACGTGGTCAGTGTTTGGTCTGGTTGATTCGCGACGCACAAAACATCATTTCCCTGTTTACTTTCAGACTTCTTCATGGAAATGACATTGTTCCTTGAATACAAACGAACTACTTTTGTAGTTGGAATTGTTATTACATTTAAATGTTTCAGGGATGTATAGTTTTGTGCATTTTAATAAGCATTTACCGCCATGAGCCTCCCGCATGACAGTCACTTGGAAAGCCATATGCCTGAGATGTGGCCACTGGCGTGAAAGCCCATGATCAATTGTGGACTTTCTGCTAAGCAGTCAGAAACGCATGGCCAGAGAGTGAGAATGGTTACTGGTCACATACCGAGGGGCTTCTTAAAAGTAAAAGCTCGTAGACATAAGTAGACCTGTCACAGTCTCAGAGAGCACATGTACAGCAGTCACAGTCACAGTCTTAAATCAGACTCATAAATGATTAGCCAAGGGTACGAGCTCGAGAATCAAATGAACCTGAGTTTGAACCCCAAATGAACCACTTGTTAGTTGCGTGGACCATATGTACATTATAAAACTCCTTCATGCTTCAGTTTCTTATCTATAAAATGAAATAAATGGTAGTGAGATTAAAATGAAATAAAATAATGTGTAGTTCTGCAATGGTTTTAAAAAAATAATAAGATAATTCTCAGAATAATGCCTGACCAGAAATAAGTGCATATTGGAAAAATATAGAGAGAATGTATAATTTTGGGTATAAACAACTACTACAAAAAATGATTTACACTTTGTTTTCCATTTAAAATGGAGTTGGTGTTCTTTTATCATGGAAGTCCTAGGGCAATGTGTAGATAGTTGAAATTTTGGAACTTAAAGAGCCATTCAAGGTTATCTAGCTTGGTCCTCATCCTTTGATTGTATGTATGGAGAAACAATCCAAAGAAGAGAACGGGCTTGTGTAAAACAACAGAGTGAGTGAGAGAGCGCCTGACCGAGAACCCAGGTCTCTGACTCCGAGGTCAGAATTTCTTCATAGTCTCACGCTACCTTCACCATAATCTCCTCCACCTTCTTCATCTCCAGATCCAAATAATGGCCACGGTCTTCCATAATACTGACCAAGAGTCCTCAAGGAGCCTCAGTTGGTGAAATAAGGTCTACTAGTGAAGTGTCTTAGAAACAACAAATCTGTGAGCAAGTATAGATATCAATCTTTTCATAGAGCTCACTCAATAATTCAAGACAATTAGATCATTCATTTCATGGTAACTTTATCTTCAAGGATTGATTTTTACTCAGTTATCTAGAAGACAAATAACAATAAACCCTTAAGGAAGAGTGTTAATGCAGCCTTCTCTTCAGTGTGACTATATTTCTCAAACCAGGGTGGTGTCTCTCTGGGGTTTGAGGCTGCGTACCAGGGCATATGAAAAACTAAGCACAAACATGGTCCCTCTGCTGGGAGGGCCAGTTCTGGAAATTTTGGAGAAAACATTATTTTCTTAAAAACAGAGACAGATATATAGAGTAAAACACAGCATTGCCTGAGTTAAAATGAAACCTGGAAATTATAATTTTGTGTTTAAATGATAGCGTACACATTTATTGAGCCCTGATACACAAAAGCCGTGCTAAGTGCTTAAGATATATTAACGTATTTAACCCTCAGAGCAACTCTATAAGGAAGATAAAACCATGGAAGCAGAAAGGAGTTGAAACCAAGAAAGGAGAAGGGAACTACCCAAGCCACCTAGGTCCTAAATATAGCAGGATCCAAACGTAAGGCTGCCCACCTCCAGGGCCCATAAACTCAGCCACTCTGTCAATCATACGGCCTCTCGTTCTGATATTGACTCAGGAGGGCAGCGTTAGCCTCATCACCAGAAAGCAAGGGGGTATTCACTCACTCTCTCCCGTTGGCTTTGAGTGTCGGGTGGAAAATTTTCAGAAGCCTTGGGTTCTTGCTCACCCTGTGGCTGCTGGCGGTTATGTAACATGCACATCAGTAAAAAAGCTGAATTGCAAATCGTCTACTAACCTGGAAGGAATGTCTGAATGACTCCCACACCACACTGGTGCTAATTCAGTTGAGAGAGTCTTGTGGCTTCGCTGTGATTTTTATTGAAATAAAGGGTTTGGCTATCACCGTTAGTCACTGGAGTGTGTCTTTTGATCCATGTAGAAATCGCTCAGCTAAATGACATTTACATGTTATTCTTAACTGCCTGTGGAATCAGATAATCCTTTCCCCAGAAGGATGTCGACAGCCTCCATAATTTGTGAAGGAGAAGCATCCGGGAAGGAACACGGTGTCATGTGTGCCTCCAGGGAACATCTCTGGGTTGATGATTCACATACTTTTATAGCTCAGATTTTAAAAAGCAATTTAAATGTACACAGGCTTTCTGAGTATGGATGTCTTCTCAGGGGTGCTCTGAAGCCTACCTTTCCCCACATGCACTGGACCGGGAAGATGGGCAACCTGACTGACTTCGGTGTCGGAGGGTGCCCATGTGATTGGGGTGCGTGGAACCGCCTGCTCCAAGATGCCAGTCCCCAATGGTGCCAAGATGAACAGACCAGGAAAAAATAGTGTCATAAACCCAGACCTTGGATTCTCACCACAGGTCTCACCAAATGGTGTAGAGCTAAGTCTGAGGGCCAGCGTGTTCCGTACAGGATGTGAGAGACCACTGTGGAAGGACTCCAAAGTGTATGAGTAGCCGAAAGTCAGAGGAAAAGTACCACACAGGCCATGATTCACTGCGTCCCGGTGGTGGGCGGAGGGGGGTCTCTGCGAAGGCAGTGGGAGCGATTCAAGAATCAAGACAGGTGACTGACACAGATGTCCAAGGACAGCCGCGACAGCCGCTGCAAGGAGTGACTGAGCTCAGCAGGGCACACCCGGGCTTCTCAGGGCTTCAGTCCTTCATTCATGTGCCACCTGCTATCCACCTCACCCCACCTGACCCAGCATTCGACAGCCAGTTGGTAACTGTGCGCCCTACCTGTTTTCATTCCTCAGACCTTACCTCTCCCCGCCACCCCTGCACTCCTCCATGGGGCTCATCATTCCTTTCCTGGCTAACAGGAAGAGTCTCCCACCTGAGCTCCTGGCTCCTTGCACCGAGGCTGCCCTCAGACCACTTACACCCAGTTCCCACAGCCATCTTTGTCCTGTGTATTTCAGTTGTGTCTTTTCCCTGATGGCTTTGCATTACCAAGAGGTATCGTCCAAATTCCTGAGTGGGCACCCCTCCATCAGTAACCCTTGCCTCTCCCACCCTTCCCACCAACCCTCCCCACACCTCCTGTCCTCTGCTCCACCGGCATGCAGGGCTTCCTTGGGACTCTGTGCCTTCGCTACTACTGTTCCTTTTGCCTGGACCAGGGTCTGCCATCGCACCCGTGCTGCTGCTCTTTGCCTGTCCAAGCACGTCCCAGCTATCATGGCTGCCCCAGTGGTTTACCCACAGTCCTGATGTGCCCTTTGCTGTCTACCCAGACTGTCCCACCCTACCTCCAGGATGTGACTGATCTCTCTGTTCCTTGCAGTTCTTACCCTGACTGCCTCTCTGTCCAGACCATGAGTTCTTCAAAGGCCAAGACAGTATTTTATTTGTCTCTGTGTCCATAACAGTTAGCATAGCACCCAGCCCCGAGTAAA
This sequence comes from Aselliscus stoliczkanus, assembly GCA_033961575.1. Lineage (NCBI taxonomy): Eukaryota > Metazoa > Chordata > Mammalia > Chiroptera > Hipposideridae > Aselliscus > Aselliscus stoliczkanus. Next base: position 35,318,041 of record CM066730.1, on the reverse strand, counting down.
TTCTTAGTAAATCTTTGCTAAATTGAATGGAATTGAGTTTGCGTTATGCAAAGTTGAAGGCAGGAAAAATTTAAATGAGTTCTTTCTCTTCCAAACCACATGTCTGAATTATGCAAAAGGTAAAGGTGTGTGTGTGTGTGTGTGTGTGTGTGTGTGTGTGTGTGTGTGTGTGTGGTTAGTGACATTTCAACTCCCAAAGGGCAGTGCTGGGCCATCACTGCCCAGACTTTCCATAGCTGCCCTGTCCAGAGGGCAACACTGCAGGCACTTAGCACATCCAACCACCAACTCATTTTACATCTGAAAAAGCATCTGGATGGTTTGGAATGGCATGCCATTTGGGACGATTTGTATGGCTACACAAATATAATGCTGCCGTATTTCACCAAGACAGATTTTTCTTAGCCCGCCTGTCCTCCAGCGTTCCAAAGTGAGTTTCTTGGTACACAAATGCATATCTAAAGTTTAGAGTTTAAAAGGAGGGAGAAGCAGGCTCCTTTTTTTTTAATCCCTTTGCTGGGTCAATAAGCAGATATTGAGAGGACAAGTTAGTTTATGTAAATTCTCTGAGCAGCAGACTTCAACTGCAGGAGGCTGTAACCAGGCAAGGGGACAGTCATATCTACAAGCTCACTCCTGTTGGGCTGGCTTATCCAAGACCCACGATACTCCTGTTCATGAAGACCTGCTCAGCATCCCGAAAGCAAGGAAGGAAGTAGCTTTGAGACCGACAGTTAGTAGCAAGGAAATAAAGTACTTCTGGAGACAGCGCATGGGCCGGCGAGGAGAGAAGGCTGAGAGCAGTGACACTCCGCTACCAGCCTAGAGAAGCAGACAGGTGCTACACTGAGGGGCCTATGGGGACATCCTCTAATGTAGCTCTGAAAGAACAGGTGCCAAGCTCCTTATTTCATTTCCGGAGGGAGGCAAAAATAGAAATGGTCGATGAAATGGATTGAATGTATTCCCCCCAAATTCATATGTTGAAGCCCTACCCCCCAAATGTGATGGTAGTTGGGGTGGGTCTTTGAGAGGCGATTGAGTTTAGATGAGGTCATTGGGGTGGGATCCTCAGGATGGGATTAGCACCCTTCTAAGAAGATGAAGTCAGAGAGATCTCCTTATCTCTCTCTACTTGCACACCCAGAGGACAGGCACTGTGAGCACACAGCAAAAATGTGGCTGTCTACAAGCCAGAAAGTGGGCTCACTCAGACCTTGACTTTGAACTGCCTGGCCTCCAGGACTGTGAGAAATAAATGTCTGTTGTTTAAGTCACCCACGCTATGGTATTTTATTACAGCCTGAGCTGACTAAGACAGTTGGGCTAAGCTTTGGTACAGAATAAAGGACTGGAAACTATGAAGCATATCACGGTTTGGTGAAGAGCACGGACAGTATTTGTAAGACAACGGGTGAGGGCTGCTTGTTTCACCAGCTATGCAGCTCTGAGCAACTAGCTCACTTGCTCTGCATTTCAGATTTCTCTTGGCAAAGGGAGAGTCACAGCCGCCCATTGAGATGGTGTGCTTATTAAATGTGGTGGCACAAATGATGTGATGGATGAGCACGCGGTGAGGTGAGTACAGAGGTGCAGCAGCAGGAAGAGACAGGAAACATGGATGCAGCTGCTGCTGCCTAAGGCTGCAGGGAGGAAGTGAAAGGCCCACACACAGCAGCTGGGGGTGGGGGGGCATCCAAAAGCCACTGAGGCACAAAATAAACCACCTGAGACCAAAGGGACAGCAGGCCACCTGGAGAGATTAGAATCCCTATTATCACCCTGTCTGAGGGCTTGAGTCCAAAGTCAAAGACAGTTTCATAGGTGTTCCGCCTGCCTCTTTCCCCAGCCAGATGAAGTAAGTGTTTCCTGTCAGGAGGGAATTTAAGCCCTGTCCCCATGACACAGAGGCAGGGGCCGAAGTCAGTCCCACTGCAAGGACTCAATGGCTCCTTGTTTTGCCTTTTACAGAATTTGCTGAAAGCAAGGTTTAGGCTGGATGTTTTATGTAAGGCAAAAGACCCCAGAAGACTATATAATGCAAGTGAGTGTCCCCACTTCCTCCCTCCAGGAAGCCGGAGAAAACCCTGCTGCTGAACAGAGGAGCTAAGCAAAGAGCTCATCCTGTCGCTCTGACTCGTGCGATTCCAATTTGAATCACGCCACAAATGTGAAATGACCTCATTTTCCTGTGCCAGATCCCCTGAGGATTGCAGGCTTGTTTGTGCCTCTTTGAAATGAAGCCCAGCCCCGCCTGCATGAAGGAAAACACGTCCATAGGCAGGAGGTTGCTGGGGCCCAAACATGAACAGACTCTTCATCCTCCGTGGACAAGGCTCATCTGCTCAGAGCAAGGAAACTGATGGGCCAGCTCGGCAGCACAGTGAGGCCGGTTAGCTGTCAGGGCTCAGAAACCAGCGCTCAAACAGAGAACCCAGTGCTGGGACCACAGAACACTCACCGTGCCCTCTCCCAGAACTCTGCTCCAAAGCCTAGTCCTTGGCAGCGTTTCTACACAATGGGGTCAGAAGGGAGATACACGCACACAGTACAGTCATGTCTCATGAACAGTAAGAGGTCTCACTGGGTTCAGTGGATATCGATCCCACCCAATTTGAGGAGCAAATTGTGCCAAAAAGAGCGAATCTTTTATCAATGCAGGTATTCGCTGAGTATTTATTGACCACCTACCATATGGTAACAAGCGCCAAAGATACAGGACAGCAAACATAGTCCTTGCCCTGCTGTTTCAGGTTTGAGGGACCTTGCAGGACAGATTCAGAACCAAGTACGCCGTTTCCCTGTCTACAAAATGGCACCCACAGTTCATGCCTGAAAACAACACTGGGAAGATTACATAAGACAACAGCTGCCCAGAGCCTGTGCAAGTGGCGCTCACTTCTTCATACTGTCCCCATCCCTGTTTGGTTAGATATGTGAGGGGGGCTGTATATCTCCTGCCTTCCATTTCACTGCCCTTGAGGAATACATGGAAGGCAGTGGTTGTGAGCTGACGAGCTCTGTACCAGAGAGAGAGAATTAAGTGGATTGTACCCCTCAATCCTTAATTAAGCAAAGTTAGCATGTGAGGCAGGTTGATACCATGAGAACCCCAAACCAGAAATGAAGATGGGTACGTGTTAGTATCCTATACAGAGAAATAATTTTTTTGATGCATTAAACTAAGCAATTGAAATGCCCCATCCTAAGAATCTTTGAATGTAAATAGACTCGTGAATTTTCTACGCAAAAGACTTCATGAGAAAAAGCATAGAAAAAGATAAAAGCTGAATTTAGAACTATCATGAAGGTTACACAAAAGATGAACTCAGAAAAGAAATGGCCACCTGTTCCCAGGCAGAGATGGAATTGGAGGAGGTTTTCAAAGTGGCCAGGAGGATTCCTTTGATCAGACTCATAATGAAAAGCGAAGACCCTCTCTACTACTCTAAATTCTTGCCCATCAATTTGTACTCACCATAATGAGACTTTTACAGTTTAGATGTATTTCTTTAACTACTCTTTATGCAAGAAATTTAAGTGAAAAGAAATTTGTTTGCAAATGACAGTGTCTCCTCATCCAGCATTTCTCAGGCCCATGGTGTGTGAATGTCACTCTGACGAATACAAAGCAGGGTGGTTGTTATTCCAAACCAGTGCTGCACGGGACAAGGGGCTGGGTGTGTAGAGAGGAGCAGAGGCAGGCATGGGACCAAGGAGCCCTGGATCCCAGCCCCAACCTGCGTTTCCTCGCTGGGGGACCTGGCCCAGAGCATGGAGATGCGTTGGTTCCTAGTCTACACCAACCAGTCTTACAACTGTCTTGTGATGACAAATTAGTAACTTCATTTTGCAGACAAGGATCCACAGCATCAGAGATTAAATAAGTCTCCCAAGGTTACACAGGACTGTCTGACCCAAATACCAAGCTCCTTCTACAAATCACTCTTACAGCCATGTCTTCTCTTTAGCCCTTGGCTTTCCCAGCTGAACTATGAGAAGAGAGGATCACGCTGTCCTACCATTTCCTGCAGCTTTGAAAAAAGGCGAAGTGTGAGAATTTCCAATAATTAACACTCATGTTTCTCTAGAAAGATGCATAAGAGGCATGAAATGCTGATCAAGCAGTATTAAAATACAAAAAAATAAAATTGAGTGCGAAACATACAGAAAGGAAGAACTTAGCGACCGAGACTTTTCAGTTGGGACATTGCAAATATGAACAATTTAGTTCATATTCTTCATTTTTTGAAGCGTGAACTAAGCCTGGGGGCCGAGGGGAGGAGGAAACTAATTAAAAGAAAGTGAAGTCCTAGAACCTTGCTCTCAAGTCTGTCTTCTGAAAGCGTTTCATTGCCCTCTGAAGTTTAAAAAAAAATAAATAAATGCATACATTAGGTCTTTAAGCAACTATGAAATCTAACCAGTGTTAATTAAGAGAAGGGAAGCATCTAGAAAGATTATTATAGCCTTTAATCTGTCATTTTACAGTTTCTCAATATCAATAAAGTTCACATCCAAAAATCTCATAGGATACCTATAATAGCCTGTTGAGATACAAAAAGAAATTATTACTATCTTCAATAGATACAGAAAGGGATGCTTACTTAATGTGACTTTTCCAAGTTCAAATGGCTGATAAATCTAAAACTAAGGCATTTTTTAAATCCTACTCTGCTGTCTGTCTCCGCAGCACCTAGTTTTACGTATGACAAATAGTTGGCACTTAGTAAATTTTTGTAATGAATGAACAAACTTCCAATTAGAAAATCTACCATCCTAAAGGTGCTAAAATTGTCCTTGTCTTTATACATAAGTTGAATAAGCATCTGTCTGCCTGTTTCACTGAAATTGAAGGTTGAGTTTCCCTAGAAGGCTGCTTTTACCTGAAATCTTACCTCTCGAAATATTTAAGAAGTACCCTCTTTCTAATGCTCACAGAAGATGGAATATGTTTGCCAACAGATGTGCCCAGTAATGTTGAACAGTAAATAAATAAATTGGATAAATCACCATAATTATAAACAGTTAATGAGCAACACTATGGGCTAAGCTTTTGACAAGCCACAAGGAATATCAAGGTAAATGAAACACAGCGTCTGTCATCAGGGAGTTCACAGTTTCAGGGTGCAAAAGAGGCAGTTAGAAAACAGCGTGAGGTATCATGCTGCCAGAATCACGGTGATAGGGCCTTACGGAGTTAAGTAAGGAAGCTGAGAAGGAACCCTAAGACTGCATCCGCGAGGCAAAGAGGTGCCAAGGGGTAGTCTTGGGGCCAATACTGGATGATCTGTAGGACTTTGCCTGCTTGAAGCTGAAAGTGACTTTGAGATCAATTTGATTGGATCTCATCCAGCTGGAAAGGGAAACTGACATGCACAAGGTCACATGGGGGTCACCTCAGTGGCAGAGCATAGGGTTCCAGGGCTAATATCAGTGCAGTTTCCCAGGCCACATGCACACAAGGAAGACTGGGAATGAAGGCTGTTTCCATGCTGCCTTAGGTGGATGGCCCCCAGTCCTCACAAAAGCCAGGGGAGGTATGTGGAGCCCAATTATGTAGGCTAGAGGGAACACAGTTAGCCACAGCAAGGGACCTGGGTTGTGAACTCAGTCCTGTATGTCTCCAAGCTGACTCCTGCAGAGGTGAGGGAACAAGTCCATCCACATATGGGGTGGAAGCCGGACGCCCCTGAAGAACCCCAGATCCTCATTCCTTTTACAAAAGGATGACATGATTCATTATGCTGAGCTCAAGGTCAGAGTCTCTAGAAGCTGCGAGGTCATCCACCATCGTAGTCAGCACTGACCAGACACTTGGACGTGATTTGGTACAGTTTACAGGCCAAGGACTTGAGGTAGGTGGCAGTTCACAAGTCATTCTATGGAGAATAATGGAAATGACTGTTGTGCTCTGGTACCCCAGAGCCATTAACAGCCCTTGGTCAACGATGATTTCATTACAGTCTTGTCTAAAAGAAAGGGATGTATGAGTGACCTCTCCTGGCTTCTCCATTCACAAGCTCATCAGATTGTCTTTATTGGGTTGAGGTGGTGGGAACTGAAATATACATCTCATCTGAGTGATTTGTTTTGTATATATTTCAAGATTCATGAAGCAGATTGTTACAACAGATTTTTTTTTTATTTTCCTTTTTGTTATGTTTTAATACTATAGTGTATGTAATGGCATAGAAAGAACTGTTTGAAATCTGCTATACCCTTTATATTTTCAACTGCCTCTCATCTACACATATCTACATATGGTGCTTGTGGCATTGACATAAGTAAGTAGGCAGTGCGAAACCTCAAGGTGGGGGAGGGGAGGGTTCTCTTTCCAATACTGCAAATATCCTCACCAAGGCTCTCCTATTGCAAAGGAAAGTGGATGAATATGTACTGATCCTGATCCTCGTACTTTCAATTTATAGCAACAATTAGAGTTCCATTTCACAGCAGATTGGAATGTGTAGTAAATCACACTTTCCTGCTACAATCCATGTTTATACACTATAATTATATGTCATGAAAATCAGTAAGGAGGTTATATGTGGTTACTGATATATGTTTAGGCTCTTGACCTCAAGTCTTCAGTCAGCTCAGCTGGAATAATTTTGTTTTAAAAAAATTTGTTTCTAAACACTTAATAGGTGAAAACAAGCTGTACAAGAACTATGGATAAATCTCCGACCTACAGAAGCTCAGAGACTGGTGGAAACCAAAACAGAAGGGAGGAAGATTAAATGTCCGTGGATGTGGCAAACCAAAAGCCCACTGAACCAAAAGCCCTGTATTAATGCAGCTGGATTAGCCACCCCCAGCGGGAAAACAGAGTAAAGCGGAATAGGCCCTAAATTTCAGAAGGTTAATCAGTACCCCCTCTGAAGACATTTTAATAAAATTATAGATCAAGAAAGAGGAGCCAGTGCCATCTGCTGAAGTCCAATGTCCTAGCTTTCGACCCTCCTGGTAAGGCAGCTGAAGGACCCAACAGAGACTTACACCATGCTCTCCAGCCCTCCAGCCCATGTTCGATTCCAGTGTACCATCAGGGGCTATCGGCCATTCTATTGGCAACTGCCTCTGTTCAGAGAGAATTCAGAGGGAAACCAAAGCAATAGGTAACCAGTATGAAGATATCAAAAGTGAAAATGAAATAAAAAGAGAGATACAGAGTATAAGTACTCTTTGGAAAAAAGACTCCCCCCACCCCCCACCCCCACAACAGGGAACAGGAGCCAATTTTAGATTTAGTGTTTTTTGTCTTCAAGAAAATTAAAGAGAATACGAATGTTAACATCAGATCAGAGATAAGAAGAAAAATATGAATGATTCATGGTGTTAGCTGTGACAAAGAAAATAACAAGAAGAAAAAAATATAATGCCATTGCAAAATTTTTAAAAGGACACTTAGAAACATCAAAAAAATAGAACTAACATGACACTACAGAAAACTAAGATAGTGACATAGAGGACAGAATGAGAAAAATCCTTTAGAATGAGGAGGAAAAAAGGTAAGGAATTAAAAATGAGTGGATATGGGTAACAGGCAATGTAGCCATCATTTTTGGATAGTTAGTATTGATAATATAATAAAGAGAGTCCATTAAATTGGGTAAATATGCAAATATGTAAATGAAAAATTTCTGGAAATGAAGACCTGGATCTGAAATCCTAAAGGGTGTGGTATGTTTAGGCCAGCCGAGTGGCTCAGTGGGTTAAGCGCTCGCTCACGAGTGCGAGCTGAGCTCTGAGCAACAGCAGTTCGATGCCTGGCCCTAGCTGAGCTGCCATTGAGCTGCCAACAGGTGACAGGATGGCTCAGCTAAAAAAAAAAAAAAAAAAGCATGTTATGTTCAGGAAGAATTCATCAGAACGACTAAGATATGCCAGATCTTGATGAGATTACTATACCTTGGGGATATCAATGGTATCAAGTGTCCTGGCAAAAACATTCACCCCCAAACTGCAAAATGGACTCAGAACTGACTATAGCAACATACGGCGATAAAAAACAACAAAACAATTGTCTGTGAACTTTTGAATAAAATTACTACTTGTGACCCTAGAATCCTACATACAGACATATTCTCAGAAATATAAGCCTAAAGGGAAAATAGTCACAATATAGTCTTCTTGAAAAATGGATTTTAAGATGAGTCCCATCAAAAAATCTTATTTTTCAAGATAACAAACATGGTAATTCACATGTAGAGTTCACCGAGAGTGAAAGAATTGGCTGCGACTATTTAATCATTCAAAAGGAATTATGTCTGAAATTTCTAAGGCTCTTGATACATACTAGCTAAATTACTTTTATTTATCTACCAACTTGTATTCCTCCGAGCCATGTATGAAGTCTGCTCGGCCTTAAAGAGTTAATTTCTTGGTACGATGCCATCATGAAGAACCCTGCTTACTTTGTGTTGTAGTTTTGTACTGACTAATATCGGAAGAAAGCTCCTTAATGTGTTTACTAGCCACCCTTCAGTTCTCTAATGGGTCATCTCATTCAACCCGTCTCTGGATAGGACCAGTCCACACCACCAGGCCTCGATAGGAGAGCATGAAAGGAGAAAGGAGCGTCTCTCCAGATTTCCAGCTTCTCACAGCAGACACAACAGGGTACCTATGCGCCTATCCCTGTGTCCTCCAGGATGCCGCACCCACCTTTGGATTGTGGGCCACGGTGGGTTATTCCCAAGGCAAGTACAACACACAAGAGTCGGGGTATAAATCAACAACACAGCCAATTCGAAAGGCTCCCAGGAAGGGTGGGAAAGTCGAGAAAGACACTGCTGGTGTGACTGACAACCAAGAGGTTTTTGGGGGTGAGTTGTTCGCCTGCAGCAGAGTCTGGACTTGTCACTAGAATATTCTACATACAGTCACAGTCTCAGTTATATAAAGAAAAAGGAAAAATATCACCAACATACTGGACGGACACTGCAAAACTATTTTCAGAGACAGGTAAGTGGTGCCGCCCTGATGCCCCTCAAGGATCTAAAATGCCTGTGCATTTTCCAGAGGGCTAAATTAGGTAACCCAGGAGCAGACATCTGGCAGAACACGTGGCACTCAGTGAAAGCTCCTTTTGGTCCCAAACAGCTGTTTTGATTTTGTGACACTGTCCATGAAGGAGACGCTGCATCTGGCACTGACCACAAATGATGAAGTCTCATTGTCAGAGTCAAGGCCATGCCGATACTGAAAATATGGGAAGCATCCTTCAATTGCTTGCACTTCCTTGGGTTCTGACATAATTACATGAAGGCAAAGGGGATCCTTCGCACCCTATGGCAGGTAGATTCAGTCTTTTCACCCAACAATTTTTAGCTTCTTCGAAAATCTAATTAGATAAGCGAGAAGGATCCCAAAGAGTCCAACTTACAAAGAATAAGAAGATTTCTATTTCTGGGTGAGGAGACCAAGGCCCAGAGGGGAAGAAAGGTGCCCGTGGTCACACAGATGATTTATGATAGTGTCGGGGCTGGAACTGTCACTCCTGATCAGCCCCAGAGTGGGCGTTCATTAGCAAGTAATTTTGTGATGTGCCAAGAGAGCAACAAGTCAACGTTATCTTCCAAATGTATTTTTTTAATGGAACTTCTCAAGGTTAAGTGCAAGTGTCTGTTTGCATTTGTGTCCTCAGTCCCTGGCACGGGGCTGGGCACAGAAGAGGTTGTCAGTAATTGTTTGCTGCATTGCTTGGACTACCCTGGCAATGAGGGTTCCTCTGGCGGCCCGAGCTCCACCATGGCCATGCTCTCCTCTCCGTAGCACGCACCCCTTCTCTGCACACTTCCTTTGTGTCCTGGACCCCTCTGCACCACAAATCCACAAAGCAACAAGGCAGTGTGGCGGGGGCAATGCTGTGGAAGTGCAGACACATTAAAACACCCCGGTCTGTTTGCTTTTGTCTGGCGAAACTTGACAACAGCTTCAATCTATTTATCTTGAAAACCCTCAAAGATAATACGAACAGTTAGCAGGAGGGAAATTAGTCATAGGCAAACATGTTTTCCTGATATTGCCCCAAGAAAAACACCCCCTTCAAAGTTCTCGGGTTTCAGCATCGCTTATTTTATAGAACATTAGGTCAGGACCCTGAGGCTCTGATTTCATCAGAAATGCTGCCACGAGAAGTGGCTGGGCTGCTCACACCTCGCCAGACCTCAGAGGGCCCTTAAACTGCTCTGCATTTCCTTCTTACACAAATGAAAATTTCAAATATGCTGGGCAACCCCCCCACCGTCAGGATTGATGTGTTTCAGAAAAGAAATGTTTGAATGATTAAATATATATCCAATTGTTTTTTACAACTCTGTTCAGTATAAATGAAAGTTCTTGGATGCACCTATATTGAAATGATAATAACCTAAGTGGTTCTTCTCATTAGATAACTATTTACTGAACATCTATTGCATCCAGGCACTGAGGATATAGTGATAAATAAGACAACCCCCTGCCTCATGGAGCAGGCATGAATGAGGCAGTCTGAGCTCTGACAGAGGTGACCCAGCATGTCACAGACTTTGAGAACAGACATATAACTCAGGCTGGCTGTCAGAAAGCTTCTCAAAAGATCTGGAACATGGGCTGGCAGAGTGGCACGGTGGTTAAGAGCTGGCTTGGGACGCCAGCGGCCCCGGTTCAGATCCCACATATGAGGGCCAGTGACACTGCCCTCAAAAAAAAAAAATGTCTTCAAAAGACGTGGAGCCTGAAGTGTGTCCAAAAGGGTGCGAGGAGTTGGCTAAGAGAATAGAAAACAGAATGCAGGGGCACTTCAGTTTTATTATTTCAATTGGGATCATTTAAAATCTCATAGAGCGTTTTAGATCTGGAACCCAGCAAGTTATCTATCAGGATGCTAAGATATTAGTGAACCTGCCCAGTATCTGTGCTATGTGTGTGACAGGCCATGGATAGAACACAGGTGTCCTGTCCTGAGACTCACATATGCGTACCTGGAGAAAGGGACAGCACCATGCCACCCCTACCCTCTGTAGTCGGTGGTGATAGCCCAGCTGGAGAAGATGGGCTGGGGAGCCTGATAAGGTGGAGTCACAGTGACATCCACTGCAGCCTGATGCACTCGCCGCCATCTCAGGCCACCAAGAAGTACTGTACACATCACCACCTGGGGCTGTGCAGGGGACTCCCACCAGGCGGCACATGACAGCCTGCTAGTGGTTCCAGCCATCATGTCAAACAGATTCACAGCTTTTGTCTTGGTTGACACGTTTGCATCCCAATGGCATCCTTCATTTCACCAGTTTTTTTTTTATTTTATTAGGGATCACTACATAAATCATAGGGGATGTCAAGATGTCTGTGACCATATCTGTGCCTGTAAAAGGCTTCCCCTGCAGTGCCTCACCTGCTCAGATGCGAAGCATCTGCATAGAAGTGGAAGCTGGTAAGCCTGTTAGGAGCAGACATTCATTCATTCATGTTCACATATTACCTTCCCCAGTGCCTCAGGCAGACAGACCTTCCTTCGTTAGTGCATGGCAGGGAGTGTGTAAGCCTGGGTACATGCCACTTTGCTGTCACTTCTTCATTTATCCATTTTGTTAAAATATCCAAGTTACAGTTCCTCTTCATTATCTAAGTTTTCATCTCTGTGGCCTTCATTTACAGGCTGTTGTTAAGCAACTCATCCCACTCAGAGTAAAAACCACAGTACTTGCTAAGCCTTGGAGAGCTACACACCCTGGTCTGTCCCCTGGACCCCTCGGCTTGAGCACCCTGCTGTGCTCAGCCCCTCTGCCCCCAACTATTTGCTCACTGATGAGGTCAGGTCCCTCCCAGTCTAGCACCTAACACATTGTAGGGATCCAAAAATATCCTCTAAGGGAGGAAATGGATGACCAGATTGCAGCTGTGACAAGAAGGACTGTGAAGCCAGGCATCACCCAAGCTGCCACATGCCCAGGGAGTCAGCCCAGCTTCAATTCTGTGAGGCAAGTGCCTTGCACACTCCCGGCCATGGCCACATCTCCTCTCTTTGGCTACACAGGCCCCTGTCTTGCGCTGCAAATCACCTACCCCAAGTACCCCCTGCCTTTGGAAAACCTCACCACACTCCCCACGCCAGATATGGGCAAAGATTCTGCAATTCGCAAGGGTGACTTCGACCCACAGGACCTGGGCAAAGCCAGGGGCTCACCCGTACTCCTCAGGCTGCATAAAGGGGTGCCATCACCCCACATTACAGTTGAAAAGCAAGGTCACAGTGAGGAGCTGCAGAGGTCACATCGCTGGATTCCCACCCAAGCTTCCATGACTCCCAGGCCAGTGCTTGTCCTGCTAAATCACCTCCTCCAGAAATGATTCGTCTCAAAGCTCCATTAGCTCTGACCCAGAAAGAGCCTTAAATCTCCCTCCACCCACTTAACTCCACAACCTCACCAGCATCTCCCTTATGGCAAAGCCTTTCGTGTGTGGGCATAACCAAGTGGGACTTAACGGTGAAGATACTGAACTGCTAAACATTCAAAGATCTGGGGTTCTATGAGCTAAGTTTTCTCTGATTACAAGTTTGGAACTATTTTTCTCTCCTGATCACTGGGCAACAGGGCTTCTCCAGAAGCAAGAGCCGGCCAGCTGATTAAAGTGAATTATTAGAATGTCTCTCTCTGATGTACGATTTTATCCAATAGGAAATAGGGAGCCACTGAAGGTGTTTGAGGAGGGCAGGCACCTGAGCAGCTCTGTTCTTAAGAAATAGTGATGTGAAGAATGGATCTGTAGGTTGCCAAGGGGACCACTGGGGTGAGAGCATACAGCAGACAAGAAACGGAGGAGAAGTAAACCAGTGCAGAATAGAGAAGAGGGGACATTGCCAGAGAGCGTCTCGCTCACTGGAGTATAAGCTCCACGAGGGCAAACACGTGTCACCTAGTTCAGGCTTTCATTGCCTGTTGCCTGGACCACTGAAGCAACCTCACATCACGCACCCCAGACACAGCCCAGGCTGAAAAAATTGCTCTTTTCTCAAACACAGCTATGGTTGTGGTTACCTCTTACACAAAATGATTCTAGCTTTCCCTTTTCTGAGCAGAAAAAGCACCGTTTCTTGACTTACCACCCAAGGCCCTCCCTAGGCTGTCCCCTCTCTTGCCATTCCAACTCATTTCCTTCCTCCAGCCTTCCACACCCCACTTCCATGCCCCATACTTCCATTAAACGGTTCTCTCTCTACCTTTCATACATCCTCTCCCTAAATCCTTCTGTAAGAATGGTATTCACCATCTACCCGAATCACCACCTTCCCTGGAAAGCTCTCTCTCAGTCCCTCCTTTGCCTACTCAAGGGAACTTATTTGAAACCCTTTAATGATAGTGACCAATTTCTGCCTTGTGCTGTGATCATCATGCACATATCTTATTAGTCTTATTAGACCTTGAGTTCTCTAAGGGAAAGATTTGTATTATTTTTAACCCTCCAGAGGCTTAGTCCTTTCTTTGACCTAATTTTTAATTCAGTAAAAGGAGGTGAGTAAATGAGGAAATATCTGGCTTTAATTATTACATAAAAAATGAGTCCAACACAAACAATGCCCTAGAGTTCCTGGAAGTGGGTAGTCAGGGCCTAGGAGGAGGTAAGCCCCCATTCTAGCTGTGAAAGTATCCTAGAATAGTGACCTGACTTTTTAAATGGAAATTGTGTAATTGTTTCTGTCATGGAAGATTGCAAATGGATGTTAACTGCACAAGATAAAGAGAATATGGGCAAACACATGATAATGAAAAACTGGAGCATGAAAAACAGACACCATCCTCCAAGAAAACCGTGAGGCTTGGAGCTCGCAATGTGCATATGGAATCCCCATGAGACTCTTGGCCCCTGGCGGAGAATGCCTTGAATACTCCGTGTACCCGTAGACTAAGCACCACTGTGCCGCTGCTGGTTAGATGCAGAGACAACAGCTAATAACAACAAGAGCCAACACTTAATGACCACTCTATGTGTTCAGTATCTTTTATGTGATTTCCATGTACTGATTGGTATTTAACGTCAGCCTTAAAATAACCCTATTGGTTAGATAAATCTGAAACACAGAGAACTCAATAACTTTGCTAAGACAGCTGGTCTTTCCAGGGAATGTAACAATACTCTAAGTTAAACCCTCTTCTCATAGTAGATTCAGAGAGATGTGACTCTGCCCTGGGCACTTAACAAGATGGGATCCTCCCTGCCTGGCCTAACGGTCATCCAGCTGTACTTGATGGTCACATAGAGCGTAGAAGGGGCCTCTGAAACTCAAGGCCACTAGCTCCTTGGCCCAACTTCAACCTGAATATCTCTATTGGTGTTTGTTTTATAACTTGGACTCCTGGCTAAGACTTCAGTGAAAGAAAACATTCCACTGCTCTAAAAAATAGTTTGAATAGACCCATATAAGTCCTGTGCATAAAACAGCACCTGGAACAGTTGCTTTCTGGAATAAGTGAAAGAATACGTGAATTTAGCACGTTTGCTGCACACTACCACGATCCTACAGATCCTTGTGTGCCTGCATCATCCATCAAGTCAGGGTTCAGCAATCAAGATGTCTCATCATTGCAGGGTCCTGAAAGCTGTGGGAGCCACCTGAGTTCCTGTCACCTGATGACTCATGTCTATCTCAAGTTTCACTTTTAATCTTCAGAATCAAAGTGGTGTTTCTTGAGTTAACTCAAATCTCAATTCAGCCTCAACAACTTGGATTTGCATCATTTCCCCCCACTATTAACTCTTTCCGTGATTCAAGACGCTGAACCCTGCTGTTCACAGCGGCATTTTATTAAAGCATGCCAATAATGGCAATAATTTATCAGTCCCCCTACTTTCCAAAGCCTCTGATATGGAACCTGTGTGAGATATCAGCTCCATTGTCCTTCCCTCAAGATGATCCTGAGGCTATTGGTAAGTATTATTATTAAACTACTACAATATATTTTAAGGAATTTACCCAGAAAAAAGAAACTGTAAATAAGAAGTCGAAGTTCACTTTTTAATTACTCTTTTCTCCTTTTTTAAAGCCATTTGCAGTTACAGATTTTGTGCTACACAATTCCAGTGTAATAATGACTATTTTTCATTCACTCAACAAACATGAGTGTCAAACATGCAATCAGGAATTAAAGGTACACAGAAGAAAAAGATTCAGGCCTTGGCCTTAGAGTGGCTATGAGAACAAAGAGGCTTAAACAAAAAGACGGGAAAAAAATAACATTAACGTGAGATGAGCACAGTTCTCACAGAAGATCAAACACATGCCTCTATTATTATAGACTAATAATCTGTTCACTTGTAAGTCACTGTCACACTAAACTGCTGACTCTGGACCACTCTGACTAAAGAGAAATCTTGCTTATGAAGATTTGAATGCATTTATTTCTATTACTTTGTTTTAACTTGTCAAGGTTTTGTTACTATAGCTGTTTGTTTATTACGTAAAAGGAAACAAAAAATTGACCTATGATTCAACACTTAGATTCCATTCTTTATTTGCTAGTTCTCTTCTCTGATCCTGTGACCTGGACCAGCAGGACAGCTGCAGCGGGGCTGAGCAGCACAGATAGCTCTTGTTTCTACTGATACAGCGAGAGTCAAAGGAAGACTTACAAAGTTCTATTTCTAATTTCAATCCTAGTTCTCTCTCCAAACCAGGCTGAGAATCAGAATGAAAGTGGTCCCTGAACATTATTTCTTCCAATCCCCTCTTTTATAGATAAAGGAGCCTGATGTTCAGGGAGGGTCAAAGTCATGTCCCAAGTGATACAGTGATTTTGGCAGAGGAATTATGAAGGCAAACTCATGTCTTTTTTTTCCATATCCTCCATCCAAAGAAGAATAAAAATAATAAGAAGAATTTGGGAGTGATGGCTATATACTCCAGATGGGGCCACAGTAAAATATTGTGCATGCTTTATCTGAAAACTGAAAAATTATAGATGAAGTTCTACAAAATCAAAAAGAAAATGGATGAGGCAAATTTGAATTTACTTTTTTCTATTTTTCAATCCCCTGACCTATCTATGTGTTCAACTACCTATTAGTCATTTCCACCTGTGGGTTTCAGAAACACATCCCCATCTTAGTCATTATCTCTTAGGGAAGGAACCGCTACCTGACCGATGGCCAAGCCTAAAACCTGCAAGTCATCCGGTCCCTTTCTCCACCATCTCTCCAATCAATCCAGTCCCCATACATTGACCAATCTACCTTCAAAGTGAGAATGATAAAATCACCCAGTGAGTTGGAATTGGAAGAACTTACCACTCTATTGCTAAAATTCAGGACAGAAAGGCTACTATTTCATAATGCCCTTCTTTGACGTGTTCCACTTGTAACAACCATTTCTCTCAAGCAAACCTACAGTATGTCTAACCCAGGTCTCCCCTGTTGTGTTTGAAGTTATCTGATCTTGTGATTTCCTACTTGAGTAAAGCAGAGATACCAGGGAGCAAAAGGGAAAGGTCAAGGCCATGAGAAAAGCAATGCGAGTATTTTGCTGTTAGAAGTTCACAAACCAATGGGAACCCACTCATGAGTAACCATAATTTGAGAAAGAGTTTCCATGAGTGAGTTCAAGGAACCAAATGATGGGAAGCACTGAGGACAAAAATGGGGAAATATTAACTTTTACTGAGAGTTCAAGATGGGCTTCAGAGAAGAAGAAGCACTAGGTTTCAAACTTAAGGTGCTATAAGAATTTCAAAATTTGCACAGAGGATAAAAATCATATTGGGAGAAAACGAGCAAAAGCATGGTGTCAGAAAAATATGTAACAGGTTTAGACAGTCAGTAATTTCTGCTTGATTATGTGCTGCTCCTGAAAATCCTTCCTTCTTTCTCATTGATTTTTCATAAGACATTGTCTAGAAGGTTGGGAAAGCTTGCCCTCTCTAGGCTGGGTCCAGTTCCCTTCCTCTGTGAGTCATGTCAACCAGTTTTTCCCTAAGTTATCACATGTTAGCATACTACCTGATTACTAGTCTATCTACCCCACTGGACTCTGAGTTTTTTCCTGACAAAAGCCAAGTCTTATTCATCCTTGGATCCCAAATATCAAGAGCAGGGTTTGACTCATTGTGGCAGAAAGTCACTGTTTGCTAAATACATGAATGCATAAATAAATAAGGGAGTGAACACTGCACCTAGGTACAAACTTCTTGGGGACAAGGCTAAACAATTAGGTTAAGAAGGACAAAATGGTTGATTATATATGACGAATATTTATCATATATATTTATATATAAATGTGTATTATAATTCTACATTTGCATATATTATAATATAAGTAAATAATTTAAATGATTGGCTAATCTGAAAAAACTACTAGAGAAAAATTCAGAGGCCAAGTGCCTTATGGAGCCTAAATCCACAGATAAGAACCTGAGCATCAGTTCCCTGGGGGAGTCTGTGATACTCCCTGAGAGAGCACACACACCGTAACAGGCTCAAAGGGGCAGAAGGCAATGCCCAGGGCCTGGACAAGGAAGGTAGCTGGAGGGGAAGCCCTTCCAGAGAGCTAGGAGAGCCAAGAACAGGTATACCGTTCATCAAAATAAATGATGGAGTACAGAAATTCCCGCTCAGAAAGAGAGTGCAGAGCAAGCTGGCTATTCACCTTGGCTTTGAATGCTGTGAGGGAGAAGGGCCAGGGGAATATCCCCAGAGAATTATTGACCTCAAGCACGTTTGGGGTCTAAAATACCTGTGCCTCCCAAAAAGGTCAAGCCAAGAAGTTTCTGTGGTCATTGTAGGTGGTCTTCTTAGGGGCCAGCAGGACAAAAGCAGGCATTCTCTGGAGTTATTTGGGAACTCAAATCTAGCATCAAATAATTAGGACAGATAATATATCAGGGAAATCTAAAAGAACAGGAACGACACACACACACACACACACACACACACAACTGGGCACTACGATGAAAGTCAGCCAAAGACACCAACAGTATAATAAATTCTGCAAAGACTTCAGACACTGAAATTCATGAGTATTAATAGTTACACGCGTGCTAAAATAAAACAGGAATTTAAAAGTAGGATTAAGACATTATGGAAAGTGACCAGGTTTGAAAACAAGCAAATAAATTTTCTAGAAATTAACACTATGATAAAGTGAATTGGCCATTGGATTAAACAAGCTGAAGACTGATCTGAAATAATTATCATCTCAACAGATTCTAGTGAAACTAAAATCCACTGAAAACAAAGAACTTAAAAGTATCAGAAGGAAAGGACAGATTTCCTACCGAGGGAGAATAATTGTCTGACAGTAACTCCCTACAGGAAAGTAGTATCTGAAATGGTTAAAAGACATTAACTGTCAGCAAAATGTCTTTTAAGAAAAAGAGCAAAATTTAAAAACTAACCTAAACACACCTAATCATGTTTACTACCCACAGACACACACTAAACAAATTCAAAAGTATGTTCTTCCTAAAGAAATAAAATGACCCCCGGAGGAATGTCTGAAAAGGAAGAAGACAAGGAGATCAAAGAACATGGGGATGTAAAGTACAGCGTAGGGAATATAGTTAATAATATGGTAATAATTGTGTATAGTGCCAGGTGGGTACTAGACTAATTGGGAGGATTGCTTCGCAAATTATATAAATGTCTAACCACTATGCTGTATACCTGAAACTAATATAAAATAATATTGAATATAATTGAAAAGAAAAAAGATCTTTTGTTATTTTCAGTTTTATACACCACATATCAGTGAAATCCTATGATTCTCTACTTTTTTCTGTCTTGACTTATTTCACTTAGCATTATAATCTCAAGATCCATCCATGTTGTCGCAAATGGCACTATTTCAATTTTTCTTAGGGCAGAGAGAACTGACTCTGGGTGGTGAACACAGAATGTGATACACAGATAATGTATTACAGAATTGTACACCTCAAATCTACATAACCTGCTAACATTTGTCACCACAATAAACTTTAATTAAAAAAGAAAAAGAAAAAAGGAAATGTTATGAGTACATCTAAAATGATATTGGTGGTAAAAAACAGTAATCATAATGAAAATATCTAATTCACTGGGTTGAAAAAAAGAAGAAAAATTAAAATACCTTAATAATTATATTCAGAAAAGGAATGATGAAAATAAAATTAAGAGCCTAATATTGTTTGGGAGAGAGTATTAACTTTGTACTCTCAATTTAATTAGACTTATAACTTCTAGGTGAATAAGAAAATACAGACTGTTTAATTTCCAAATCAGTAGAAAAGATGGAATGAGAAATAATACTTAATTTATCCAAAGGAAAGTAAGAAAAATTATTTAAAAATGGAAAAAAACATGACAAAAATCAATGCAGAAAATAGAATTTATAAAATAACTTGAAATGTATTAGTAACATAGGAAAATACAAAAACTATTAGAAAAATAATTGAATAATAATAAAACACAAATATATTCCCAATGAGTCCCATCTATGACACCAAGTTATAGAAATATTTCTATGTATGAAACGTATCTTTTAAAATGAGAAAAAGACAAAAGTAGGCTGAGTACAGACTGTAGACCCCTGAAGTTACTAATGCTGAGCTTGAATTCTGCAACTTTTCTGCTCAGTCATTTCCTCCCAAAGAGAAATGTTTTTTATCACTTAGAGCTCTGTGTTCATGTGATCTGTTTTTCTTCACTGACATCGTATATGAGGCCTCAAGTTTGCTGCTATAGCTGACCTCAGACTACCTTGAAATGCCCTCCATGTTTCATTTCCTCATGGCAGTAATGTCACAGACTCCTGCCTTCTTTCCCTCCCCACAGGGATGTCAGCAGCCATGGCTTCTTTATTATGCCCTGGGTGACAAATATGGGCTGCGCTCATCAACTGTTTTAGCCAAAACCCCACATTTTCCACACAGAGACTTCACTTTAGACTCTCGGTGCCCTGTGAACACCCCGGTTCTGTGCTCTGTCTCCAGGCATGGCAGCAGTAGCTCCCAGATGCAGGGCTGGGAAAGAACCCTAGACCCCAAGATCAATATTCTGATTTTTCACTCTGCTTTTCATTATGCCTGAACTTCTTCAACTGCAGATTCTTCAACCATCAATGGCTTTGTCCCATCCAACCCCTCAAAAGCCCTATGAAGCAGAGCATTTCCCGGGTTAGGAAATGAGACTTGGTGAGAGATGCTGTTTATCTATGCTTACACAGAGAGGGAATGGCAGCGCTGACATATAAACCTGAACTTCTTTTTTTTTTTTTTTAAGATTTTATTGGGGAATTTGGGGAAGGGAACAGCATTGGGGAATTGGGAAGGGGAACAGACAAGTTGCTGTCTTTTTGTTCTTCAGTCTAGTTGCAGAGGATGTTGCTTCACTGGCCTATGTTGGTATCGTCATTGCGCTCTTCCCGGATGAGGCAGATCGGTCGCTGGCCTCTGGATGGTCGCTCACAGCGGCTCTTGGCAGCTCACACCGGCTGCCAGCCACTCACTATAGCCTATGGCAGCCCACTGCAGCAGGGGCTGCAGCTATGCCGTCCCGGGGACTCACAGCAGCCCAGCTCCAGGTGGAGCTGTTGTTCACCATCTTAGCTGTAGAGGGCAGTGTCACTGGCCCTCCTATGTGAGATCCAAACCGGGGTCACTCGTGTCCCAAGCCAGCTCTTAACCACCGCGCCACTCGGCTGGCCCCTAAACCTGAACTTCTGAAGCCAAACCTGTGTGCCTGTTCTTCTACCAACAGCCCTGTCTGCCCACGGCAATGTTGGGAAAACGAGAAGAAATGCAATCTGATATTATTCTGAACTCATCAAGCACTTGACAAATATCCATGGCGTATGATTCTCAGGTCTTGCTTGGCCCTGATATGACTTCTGCAAGGGCAACACCAACCTGTAAGCAAACAACCTCGGTCTGATTCAAGGCGGTGTTCTGGGAAGCCTCCTTACCTCCAACGCCAACGCCCTCAAAAGGCTGATGTCAGCAAGACAGTAACTTCACTGTCTTGATACTTTAGGGCTCTCTTCCAATGCAGGGGACCGGGAGGGGAGCCAGCCTTTAAACTTTCTCAGCCATTTGAGTTGAGGACCTTTTTATACCAAGATGTTTGCCAGTTTTAGTTTGGTGGTAGAGAGTAAGGAGAACCTTTGTTCTTGAGGCATTTGTCGGGGGAGCTGCCAACCGGGATGAGACAGGATGGGAAAGTGGGTGCTGGACGCCTCAGCTGGGGTCCCTTTTGCCACATGACTGTCCCAGGCTGGGCCGTGTGAGAAGGAGCTCCCCGCCAGACTTCTCCAGCAACTTGTTCTGTGGTTGAGTTTGTTATTTATCTTATCCAAACTCAGTGAGCTTTATCTCCTCAGTACTCAAAAGAGCAGTACAGACAAAATCAATTGATTTGAAAGTGAATAGAAGGTTGATTTGATAGTTATAGAAGTGCTTCACAAATAGTATTAAGTAATATTTATCCAATGTGTACTTTACTTAAACCAGACGATCTCATTTAATCAATTCTATATTTAGTCTTCCCATCGACCTTCCACTAGGTAAGTGCTAATTGCTATTTTCATTTTATAGATAAGGAAACAAAATCCTAGAGAAGGTATTCAGCTTTCCCAAGGTCAAGACTTAAACCCAGGGTTGCTTAATTGAGGACTGCCTATGTCCTCAACCATTGTGCTATAATGTCCAGTGTTAGCTGGTGGTTACACAGAGTCAAATCCTTATCCAGCTGGGAAGCAGTTCCCTGGGTTCTCAAAAGGCTCCTCTATCAGTGTTTGCCTGGACGGAACTGCCAGTGATTGGTCCCTGTGAGCTGGACGCCTCCCAGATCCTGCCACCTCAGCAGGTGACTCCAAACTTTATCTCTATCTCCATAGCTGCTGGTTTTTGTATAAGGAACGACACAGAAACTGGCTTGAGACGAGAATCACATCAAAAGTTTAACAAAGCCTGATACTGGCTGCAGGTACAAACTCTTAGAGGGTTGACCAATGGAAAATAAGAAGTAAAAAGAAAGGGGAATGCAGAAAAAGTACTTTAATTGGCAGAGACATAATAGATGAGTAACAGGAAATGCTGGAAGGCAAGGTTAAATGCTAAAAGCGGAGCATCTCAGGAAAGATCTTTATCATAGATGACTTGCTTCCTTTCCTTTTGGGTTCTGAAAGCTAAAATAAGTAGCCTAATCTCCAAAGGCCTGTTTTCTTAAAAGGCAAAGAGCAAATATATTAAAGTGTTCTTGGTGCCTTTGGCAAGTGATTTAAAGGGGAAATCCTACTTCTTCTGGATTGATCCACACATATGTACCCGTGGGTTTCAGAAAAACCACCCAACTGAGTCAAGGGGCCAATTTGACTTCATCAATTTCCTAACTTAAAATTAGGGTAATGCCTTCATACGGTTGTCTTGAGGAGGAAGTGGGGCAACATATAGGAAGACTACTTTAATGAATGTTTGTTACATAGAAGATTGCTTGCAAAAAAAATCCCTGGACTCTTTTGGGCCCAAGAATTTAATACAGCATCAACACTGGAATACAGTATGGCAGTTAGTTTCTAATATAGTTTAACTTCTTTAAAGACTGTGTCTTAAATATTTCAGATTGTGGACCTGATGTGCAGATATCAGCCTAGGTGGTCCTATGTAAATTTCATTTGCTGCCATATGTCTGGCTGGTTTTATGGAAAATAAGGAGCCTGACCCAGAGAAAGTGAGTGCTTCCCTTAACCTTCTCCCTTAGGAAAGAAATAGATATTTCGGGAAGCCTGGGTATCTTGAAAGAGGCAGTAAAAGGCACGATTCAGGTATTACACCCAGGATCAAATACATAACTTGTGGTGCCCAGTGCAAAATGCTATCACTGGGTCTCTCATTCAAAAGAGCAGGAGAAGGAAGAACAGGTAAAGATACTAAAATATAAAACTTTTTCTTTAAAAATACTTTATTAATTATGAGACATGGTCACGATAATGATATGTGACATGATATAACATAAATTGCAAAGAGAATATTTCAGTGTCACACTTTCAAATAATATAATAAATAATACTTTATTAATGTAATATAGTAAAATATTGATCACCATATTTTTATGACTTGCTTTTCTGAAACTTCATTTCTTAGGTCATCAAAATTTAGACTATTAGTAACTTCATTTTCAATCTACATAATTAAAAGTGGTATCAGTCACTTTTGGCAAATGTAAAATCACAAATGATTTTTGATGATTTTTATTTTTCAGAAGAATGACTTTGCTGACGCAACTGTTGCTAGGGCTATTAAAGTATTTTATAGGTTGTGACAATACTGATAAATTATTTCAAAATATTAATTGTAGTACAGCTAGAGCTGATGATTCTTACACAGTTTTTCTAAAAAAATTTAACTTTTCATAAAATCAGTTTTCACTTTTCATAAGGAAAATGCAAATCAAAACCACAATGAGGTATTATCTCACATGTGTTAGGATGGCGATTATCAAAAGGATGAAAGGTAACAAGTGTTGGCGAGGATGTGGACCAAAAAAGAATCCTTTGTGTATGGTTGGTGGGAATGTAAATTTGTGCAACAATTATGGAAAACAATATGGAAGTTCCTCAAAAAATTAAAAACAGCACTACCAAATGATCCAACAATTCCTACTTCTTAGTATATATACAAAGGAAATGAAATAAGTACCTTGAAGAGATATCTGCATTCCTACATTCATTGCAGCATTTGTCACAACAGCCAAGATATGGAAATATATATATATATATATATATATATATATATATATATATAAATATAGATATATATATCAGCCTTAAAAAAGAAGGAAACCTTGTCATTTGCAAATACATGGATGAACCTGGAGGACATTATGCAAAGTGAACTAACCCAGACACAGAAAGACGAACACTGCATGGTTTCACTTGTACGTGGAATCTAAAGTAGCCAAACTCATAGAAGCACCGAGTAGTGGGCTGGCCAAATGGCACGTTCGTTAAGAGCTGGCTTGGGACACCAGCTCTGGGCATCAAGGCCCCGATTCAGATCCCACATGAGGGCCAGTGACGCTGCACCCTCTACAGCTAAGATGGTGAACAACAGCTCGACCTGGAGCTGGGCTGCTGTGAGTTGCCAGTGACCGCATAGGCTGCAGTGGGGCTGCAGTGGGCTGCCATGAGCGCCATGAACAGCTGTCCAATGGCTGGCAAGTGACTACCTCATCCGTGAAGAGTGCAATGATAATACTAACTTGGGCCAGTGAAGCAAAATCCTCCACAATTAGACTGAAGAACAAAAAGGACAGCAACTTGTCTGTTTCCCTCCCCGAATTTCCCAATACAATCTTTAAAAAAAAAAAAAAGAAGCAGAGAGCATCATGGTGGTTGCCAGGGATGGTGGGGGGAGGAGGGAATGAGAAGACATTGCCAAAGGGAGCAAAGTTTCAGTTATGCAAGATGGAAGGGTTCTGGAGACTTCATGTACACTGTGATGATGTTAGCATACTTGAAATTTGCTAGAAGGGTAAATCTTAAATTAAATACACACACACACACAGGTAACTATGTAGAGGTGATGGATAATTTATTTAGTTTGATTGTGGTGATCTTTTCAAAATGTATACATATTTCAAAACATCAAGTTGTATAGCTTAAAAGTACACCATTTTTATGTCAAAAATATCTCAATAATGTTAAACAAAAAAAAATAGGATATTTAATTTTAAGTAATATAAGAATATTACTTCTGTATGAACAGATCATTTATAAAAAAGTATTATTGGTCATTTTAATGACTTTTTTAAATGGGACAGTAAACAAAAGGTTGACCAATAATTCATCTGGTTTGCCCAAGACCATCCAGCTTTGAATCCTGCCCAATGGGAAACCTCTCAATTTCGGGCAAATTGCATTACTTGGTAATCTTAGGAAATAACATAATGGTTCTCCCCTGACAGCTTTTTTGATGTATCTCAAAGAGATTTTTTTAATGGAATGCTGTTAAAATAAAGCATAATTCTATTAGAGTTTTTCAATGAATTTAATTTGAAATATAAGATTATAAAATGGCATTTGGATATTTCCTCTGACATTTCCTACAACTTGTAGAGGTCATATAAAAAACTGAAAGTGGCTTTATGATTTGTATATGATTTAAAACATCTGTCAATGCATTCTATCACTATATCTCTAATAATGAAAATTAGTTTTAAAATTGTCTTATCAGTAATTGGTTCATTTGAAGCTTCCTATAACAATAGTGTTCTTTTCTATCAAATACAATAACCATTACATTTATATTTCTAGGCCTGTGGATATTTGCTTTCCTATATTTCTACAGTTTTCAAAGTCAGACATTCTAAACTCTTTGAAGAATTCTAATAACTGCTTTATGTCTTATCGCCATGTCTGTGTATATACTTTTTTAATTGAAGTGCAATTCACATAGCATATAATTAACTATTTGAAATTGCACAATTCTGTGGCATTTGGTGCATTCACAATGTTGTAAAACCACAACCTCTCTCCATTTGCAAAAATTCGGATCACCCCCGAAGAACACCCTATCCCACTAACCATTTATTCTCTATTCCCCAGCCCTAGATACTGGAAACCATCAATCTGCTTTCTGTCTCTGTAAGCTTACCTATTCTGGACACGCCATAGAAAAGGAATCATACAATATGTGACCTTCTGTGTCTGGCTTCTTTCACTTATCATAATGTTTTCAAGGTTCATCCAAGTTGTAGCATGTATCAGCACTCCATTTCTTTACAGGGCTGAATAATTGTATGTATATCACAATTTGTTCATCCATTTATCCACTGATGGACAGTTGGGCTGTTTCCACCTTTTCCCATTGTGAATAGTGCTGCTTTGAACACTTCTGAAAAAGTATTTGAGTGCCTGTTTTCAATTCTTGGGCGTATGTACCTAGGGTAGAATTGCTGGGTCATACAGTAATTCTCTTCCTACTTCTTCAGATCCCTGTCAATAGTTATTTTCTAGTGTGTGTGAAGTGGTCCTCCTTGTGATTTCAATTTGCATTTTCTTAATGCCAGAGCTGCTTAATGCCTTGTTGGACATTGGTTTATCTTTGGAGAAATAAATGTCTACTCAAGTACGAATCCCTAGTGAAGAAAACCTATTTTCAGCAAAGCTGGAGTCGGTGATTTGAACTAACTCTCACCAACAACAACCTGAAAATTAGAAAATATCCTTGAAAACATAAAACCCAAAACGATGATATAATAATGAACATTAATGAAAATACTCAACATAGTAAAGATGTAAAGAAGTCACCACACTTACCAACCAAAATTATCTACAAATGTAATTCAATTCCAGCAAAAACTCCTTTTTTTTTTTTTTTTGAAATAGAGACACTGATTCTGTTATTTTTCAGATGAGCTGTTCTAATCCATAAAGCTGACGAAGCCACTGCCTGCTTCACACGGTTCAGTGTGGCCCCATTTCCCTCAAGGCGTGGTATAAACACCTCAAAATGGTTCTCCTTACCCGGCCTCGCCTCCTTCCTCAGCCTCGGCTTGCTTTCCTATGTCAGGAAGGGGCACCTCCAAGCTCCTGGAGACACTGTTGCTTCTTTCTGGAGTGTCTGCATTCTACCTAACCTGAGTCCTCCTCACTGGTCCCTCAGAACTCAGCTCAGGTGTCACCTCCACACAAGGCAGTTTTAGAAGCCTTTCCTCTGGGAGTCATGGTGCCTGTACTCAATGCTACCACGGCGCCCACCTACTCTCTGTGCTGTTGGCATTGGCTGCCGGCTCTGTCTCCTGCATTTGACCGTGAGCTCTCTGCATGTGTCCAAATGGCATAGCGCTGTCACATAGCAGACACTAAATAATTCCTGAAAGGGTCAAGGAATGAACTAGTGAATAAATCAAAGCAACGAAAATATACTGGTTTGTCTCTATACCCACTGGACACAGAAATGAAGAGAAAGAGTGGTTTGGGGCTACCAGGTTGGCAGTCTCATCCCATTTTAAATTTTAGCTGGCTAAATTCACACCAAGGCGTCTATCTTTCATCCATTCATCCCTCCAACAAATATTTGTTACCTGCCATGTTCCACATGTGTCATTAGATAGAACCATATGAAATTGTTGATAATAGGCAATGTTTCAACCATTTTCATGTATTTCGACCTCCTATAACTGCTGTACGGAAACGTGCTTCTCCAGTCATAGCCTAGTGGGAAATTAGGCTGTGTGCACAAAAAAAGCTCTGATATGTAGTAAGCACACCTAAAATATTCTCTTTTTAAATGTATATCAAATAATACGCCAACAGCTCTTGAATCCATACAATGTCTGCTTCAAATCCATCTGTAATCAATTAGTTTATAAATAATGGTTATTGAAAAGCCAGCTTCACCCAAGGCCAATAATGGAACATAACAATATCTATAAACGAATGGAGAAAACATCTGCCCAGACTTGCCTGCTGAAAAAGAGAATGCTGGCATATTTTAAGACTAAAATACTCTAATATTGTATGGAAGATGTAATGAGTACTGACAATATGACAGATGTTTTACGTTGACTACGAGCAGTCCAGGCTCTGTAGACATTACAAAGAGACGATAAAAATATACCAGAGGAAAGGTGGTTGACTGTGATGCAGAAATCCCAAATGGCTCCTATCCCAAATGGGTCTCCAGGAACCTCAGGACTGGTTTCAGTATAAAGCCAGCAGAAATGAACTTAAAAAGGTGTTTTTCTTGTTAAAATCCTACCATAATAGCTCACTGCATTTCCTTCCAGGCTCCTACCTCATGCACACAGCTGGAAGCCTTGGAAACAGGTCTGCGTGCCCTCTTTTTATCCCCTTCATTCCCCACCAGAGTGCTATGAAAACTGAATTACAGGTTTAAAAAGGCTGTTTTTCTTCTAGTCTAAGTAGGAGGTGAAGCAAGCCAGAACATCGTTTGTGTTTAAGGACCCTGGAGGAATTATGGGGACAGAGCTTCCGCAGGTAAAGACTGCAGTTGTCTGGACACGTGCCTGGGCACATCCAAACACTCAGTGAACCAATTTATAGCTGAAACACCAGAATTGGAAAGTCATGAGTTTGCGTCAAGGTGTTGTCATTAAAGCATCATGTGTAGCGTCAGAGTCCCAGCTTCAAATTCTTGTCCTGCCACTTAGTCATCTTATGGCCTATATGGCACTGGGCTTGAGGGTTTGTTTGTTTTCTAATCTGGAAAAAACTATAGTGGAAATAATACCTACCACAAATAGTTGTGAATATTAAAGAAGATAATTACCTTTGAAACACTCTACCATAATACCTACTGTGCTGTAACTGAATTCAGTCTTAAGTGTGTGCTGAATTCAAATTTACCGAAACTGAATCCACGTCCCCCTGAAATAACTGCTCCTCTGCTAGCAGCTTTCATACATTCATTCCTTGAAGCTCACTGTGTGAGGTGTGACAAGAGTGACAATTACAATGAGGAACATTCATGTGACTTGGGCATGCGCTGTTTAATAACTGTAGAGGGTCTGTGAGCCCCATGTTGCAATCTTTGGTTGGCAGAAGGATTGCCTGCTGATCTGAAACGTGCTTAAAGGCGCTCCTCAATTGCATCCATCATGTTAGGTTATTGGTATGAAATTCTTCACGCTCAAACGTGGTAACTGAAGGTTGTACTATGACACCTGACGCATGGGTAGTGCAGACACTTAGCTCTCACTTGCCTCAAAGCTTTGCTCCTGACGTACATGAGCAAGTAACTAAACCTTCCTATGCCCCAGTTTTTCCACCTTAAAATGGGTATACTGATAGAATTCTGAGGGGTACCTGGGAGAGGGCATGTGAAGTCCTTGGAGTGTTTGGGACATGCTCAACACTCAACAATGACAGTTGCCATCACTATGGTATTGAAGGGAAGTGAATCTAAATACAGATTCTGACTTCATAATTACTAGCCCTGTGACACTGGGTAACTAAAACTTCTTCAGAACCTTCTGTTTCCTCATCTGTAAAATGGGAGTAATGATAATAGCTCCATAGGATTGTTATAGAGATTGGAGAATATAGGAAGAGCCCTGGCCTTCATGGGCTGCATGGAGTCCTATCTTGTTTCGTTTCCTTTTGCAGTCCCCCATCTCAGGTGGTCTGAGTTTATCACCCACAGCATGTTGTCCAGAGAGTGACTCAGCAAAGGGAGCTTCTTAAGGAGGTGCCAGTGACACAAAGGGGTTTAGATGAGGATAAGCCATTTCCCACCTTTTTTTTCCCTTTACTTATGAGCGCGTGTGTTAAGGGGAGTCAGTCCACCCTTGTGTCTGCCTCTCAGCTGTTCTTCAAGCTCCCTAGGTCTGCCTGAGGGTTAGGATCTAAGTTCTGACAGTTTCAGGAGTGTGCCCAGGAAAATCACCAGAGCAGGAAGGTGGGAGCAGCATCAGATGGGTGCAGATGGGGTTCGCAGCTGGGCAGAACATTAGCATTAGACACAGGAAAATGTTGACGATGCAGCCCAAGTTTCCCTGAATGCAAAGGTCACCATCGCTTCAGCGTGAATAAAATCATGTTTAAGGTACGCTGTTGCTTAAGCAGTTTTATCATTCCTCCATTCTGAAAGGTTTTCAGCTTGGCAGTATTTTCCCCTCCGCTAATCCAACTCTTCTTTGCAAATGTCATTCTGCTCGAATTTGCATTGCTCTGCCCCTCGCCCAGACACCTGGGGATTTCTGGATCAAAGCTGCTGACCCAGAGAAACTAGGAAACAGGTGGTGTTGAGAAGCATTTCATTACTGTGGGTGCCTAAGCGCTTTGATTTTAAAGAAATATTAACCGGTTTCTTTTCTGCCTGCTTCCCTTGGTTTGTCTGTTCTTTCTAAGTAACCATGGAAGTCTCTCTATTGGTTTATCAAGGACGGTCAGCTCACATGGGTGTTTCACTCAGAAAAGGACCCAACTTATAGCTGCCCTTTTGGTGTGAATCAGGGAGATAGGGTGGGACCCAGAAGGCACCTGGTCTCCATGGGCATGGTCCTCGCGGAAAGGGCTGCAAGAAAAAGTGTGGAAGAGACTTATTGGCTGCGCTTTTGCTCTCTGCCAAGCTCTTCACAGGCCTGACAGGCTAAATAAAGGTAGAGTATGGAAGTGAGGAAACGCTCCAAAACAAGCCAACTTAAAATCTCATTCTCTTTTCCTTGTACCATATAGTCAGGGCTGTATGGGACAGATTTTTTAGGGACAATATTCTGGTGGCAGAACCTTAATTTAAAATCCGGTTTAATCTAGTGGAAGTCTACCCATTTTGGTGTTTTTTTTTTGTGGACTCAGGTCTGACTAGTAGACTCTATAAACCTGCCTATAAGCATCAGTAAAATTGTGTATTGGGAGGAAATACTCGCTTTTACACAATCTGTTATTTCTGAGATTCATGCACACGCTCTTTAATGAATGCTCGGTAGTTTGCTGGAGGCATTTAAAGAAATTGGAGAGGTGGAACTTTTACTAAGAACTCTAAGGGCCATTTTGCATAACTTAGAGATCCTTTTGCAATTGGTGCTGTACTGTAAAGAATTAAGCCATGGAAGAGAAGTCTCATAAGGACAAAGGGAAATGAGGGTCTTGAAAATGAGAAAAGAAAGTGTTATTATTCACACACAAAGGAAATAGCCAAAACTCATCCAAAGCAGCCCAAATGGTGAGAAGTGGGCAGAGAAGAACCCGGAAGCCACTGTCACTGCCCATCATCTGTTGGTGCAGTTCAATCTCTTTTCCTTCTTTTGTGCCCACTCCTCCCCACCCTCACACTCACCAGATAGACTTGGTGATACCCAAACCTGACAGTGTCACGCTCCTTCTTACACTTTCACTGGGCTCCCCTGAACTATAGGAAAATGTCCTGGGCAAGAAAGATCTCTCCAAAGCTGTCTGCAGCCTTCCGCCCCAGTCTGTCTTATAAAGTTCTATGAATTATACCCCAGTCTTTATGACAGTTTTGTAAATTACTTCTAAAATAAGCTTAATTAAAATTAAATAAGCATCTCAATGAGAAAGATTATATCGAGGAAGTAAAATGCATCTTTGGTGCACTGTGTAATGTTGGAAAAATTACTTTACCTCTCGGGGCTTCATTCTCCTCCACTGTAAAGTGAGGCACAGATTACAGAAGTATGTTTAAAAGTTAAATATCATATAAATCTTGTTTCTGAAAAGTGTACTATGATTAAGTCTTGACACTTCATTTCCTGCCTCAAAATGCACCCTGTACGTTTAAAGGCTCAGTAAACTGATAGCTGTACCGGGGACTACATTCAGGAGTAAAATACTTCTGTCCTCTTGAAACTCTTGTTTCTCGTTTTTCTAGGAAGACTACCAGGAAGGATGCTACCTAAGTGGTTTCACTGCTCTCGGCAGAAAGGCCTACGAAACCGAAATCTATTTCTGGCTTACATGTTCCTTGGACTTCATAAGAAATCTCAAAAGGGAGAGAGAGAAAAAAATATCAGCTGGCATTAGTCTATGAAGTAGTGACATTCTATTTTTTCAGTTGAGCATACTGAAGCTTAGAGTCTAAATGACTTGCTCAGTGTCACGAACAGTTGATAAACTAGTGCACCTGGAACTCTAGTTGGAGAGCAGCACCATGTGCCCAGCCCACAACTCCGGGATCCCATCCTTGGTATCTATGAAACTTTACACATCCTTGTTTTCTTCTAAGAAGATTCCTGAGGGTATATTCAGAGGGACACAGGTTTCAGTGAGGAGGTCCTTCTCTTCTGTGACACCTATGGCTAACTCAAAAGACATTTTGCTGAAAGGCAAGAGAGCTCAAAACTAGATTGATCCAAGTTAACCAACTAACAACTAAAAATTATAGCAGACTCCACAAGGAAGAAAGAAGCAATAGGCCTGAAAGTTCCTGTTGGCATTGAGTTGCTGATTCCAAACGTACAAACTTCCTTCCAAGTGGATAAAACCTTGTATTAAGTGCCCTAAGTGTTTTAGTTAATTAATTTTAGGTTTCAACATAGACGAGAAAGAAAACAATGATTTGGGTGTTTCCTGGGTATTGTTCACTTTCCAATATCAACTCTTATATAAGAAGTGGGATGATATAAATACAGGTCAGGATGAAAGGACATTTATTATGTGGCAAGCTATACACTAAATGCTAGAGAAAGAGAAGTTTGAGACTTCTCAAACTTCTGGTCCTTGAGCTCAGGTAGTGTATACAGTGGATCAGCTCTGTGAATAGGACTCTGTGAGCCACCCTGCAGACACAGGTTCTGCATCAGCCACAGGAGGATGAGCTAACACAGAAATGTGAGGGAGGGGAAGGTACGGGGAGGTGGGTAGTGATATTTGAACTTCATATTGAAGCATGGATTCGTTTAGCCACAAGCAAAGTAGAGGAAACAACTCCTGAGCAAACAGAAGAATACTGGCAAGGGCACTGCAGCATAAAATGCCATGGCAGGCACCCTCCAGGATCTCAGATGCCTGTTTAGCCCGCCACCACAACTGCTGGTGTTCTGACCAGCTTTGCCCCAAAGGCCGTGTGGCCTCCATCCTTCTGGGGACCACTGAGGAGCCCCGGGGACTCCTTCTGACCTCCATCCTAAAGTGTATACCACGTGGCCTGCTCCTTCTCCTCCCATGGATCCAATGCTATCTTGACCTCAAATATTTAGCATCCCATAGATGAGAGTCTTTCTCCCTAAAAACAAATATATACCCTCCCTCTATCTTTTCTCTGGACCTCAACTTTATCATCTAGGAACCTTCTAACAGACCCCTTCCCAAGATGTGAACAACTGTGTCGGAAATGCCCCAAGGCGACATGCTCTTATGTAATCCCCTCCCACTGAGAGCAGATGGAACCTATGACTTGTCCCTAACAAACAGTACATGCCAAAGGTCACTCCCATGATGACATTGTCTAAGACTCCTCTTTAGTAGGCTGGACAAAGCCTCTCCTGCTGGCCTTGAAGAGGCAAATAGCCATGCTGTGACCTGCCTATAGAGAGACCCGTGTGGCAGGGAGCTGCGAGGGCCTCTGAGACAAGGGGCCTCCAGCCAACAGCGGTCAGAAGTCACCCAGCTGCAAGTAAGTGAATTCTGCCAACAGTTGGAATGAGGGTGGATGTGGGTTGTTCCACTGTTGGGTCCAGATGATGCCTAAATTTCATGAGATCCTGAGCAAAAGACCCAGCTCAGCCCTTCCTGGAATCCTGATGCTCAAACTAATAACTGTGTGCTGTTTAAACTATTAATTGTGTGGTCATTTGTAATTCGGCATAAAAAAAAAAATAACCCTAATATAACTATCCAGATCCATCTTAGAGCACCAACTACCTAGAGATCTAAAAAATGACCAACCTCCAAAGGATAAAGATATATCCCCCATGTACCTCCGGCCCGCCTCAGAGTAGTCAACTTTTTCCTTTAGCTGATCCCATTCGACCCCATTAGAATTCTCCTTCCAAAGGAATGGAGTGATGGTGATGGACGGGACCACTGAAAGTGGCTGGCATTTTTCCTACACAAAATGATGTAGAAAATGTGATAGAAAGAGACATGAAAAGTATTAGCATTCCAGAACAAAAAGCAAAGCTTCAGAGAGGTGAGAGGTGAAGGTCCTGAGAAAGGCAGGAGACAGACCTCAAAGGGCTGGGGTCAGCTTGCAGCACGCTGGCAACTGTTTAATAAAGCATCATTACTCATCCGAGTTCAGCCTTTCATTTTTGGGTGGAGTTATCTGTTAAACAAGGGGCAGGAGAGTGACAACTAGACTCTCTGATCTCACAGACTTCTATTTCACAGGGACATAAAGAAGATGACCCTTCCTGTGGAACAGAGAGCTCTAATGCTCTCCACGCCCATGGGGATTGGAACAAGGTCTCTTTCAATGCATGGATGTGTGTATGTCCTATAGACCTCTTGGTATTTTGTGATCGCTACATTTTCAGTGGAGTGAACTTTGAGACCCAGCCCTCCTGGAGCCGCATGGCAGGTAAGTGGTGAAATTCAGAACCAGATCTAGATACTCTGACCCAATGGTGGTGCTTTCTCCTCCAGCGCGGAGATTCTCAACCGTGAGCAGCCTTGAAAAAACACCGCCATGGCCTCCCTCCAGGCCAATTAATCAGAATCTCTGAGGATGGGGAGTGAAAACTGGGTTGTTTGTTTGTTTGTTTTGATTTTTCTTTTTAAAGCTCTCTGGGTGATTGTAATGTGAAGCTGGGGTTGAAACATTTACTTCGTACCATGTGACCATGAGAAGGTAAGAACTTTAAAAGTTCATGGGGAAGCCAACCAACCCCAAGGGGTATTTGGGGGAGACAATGATGGAATTTGCAAGTTTTCAGTTCTTTGCTTGCTACTCTCTAAGGTTCTCCCCAAACAGCCTTAAGGAACTCTCACTCACATACACACACACACATACACACACACATATATGTTTTCCTGGAATCTGGGATATCTAACATTTCTTTCCTTGCTTCTGCAGTTTCTCTTCCAAGCTTAGATCATAGCGCATGCCAGCATATCATTAAACAATAAATAAATGAGGAGTCCTTCAAGACTTCTTTTCTTGACCAAGGTCTGATACTAATAATTTGTGTGATCCTGGGAAAAACTGCCTAATTGGGTTTAATTTCCGACTCTGTAGAATTAGAAGGTTGGCCTTGATGATCACTAAAGTGTTTCCCACCTCTGAGTTTCTGATAATTCCATATCTTTAAAAAGTTTTAAATGATATAGATATGGTATAAACATGTGACAGATCATTTAATACATGGGAAATGTTTTCTAAAATATTTATTGCTGAAAATTATATTTGGATACTGTGTGTGTGTGTGTGTGTGTGCGCGCGCGCGCGCGCGCACGCACTTGCACTTCTGGCACAGTGAACTCAGACAAGGGCACTGCTCACCGAGGCAGCGTCCAGCTCTGCTCCAATAGGGAACAACATCATGGCTGGGTCAAGTTTCAACCTCTCCTACACTCTGATTCCTCGTCTATGAAATTGGGATAACAAGTCCTAACTTAGCACAGCATGAGAACCCAGTGAGTTATATTGCTCAGTATAATGTCTAACACATAGTATTCACTCAGTAACTTTTGGCTATCATTATATGAACTTGCCTGACATCTCAGGACTGGTAATGAGTGTACAGAGGCTAAAGGTGACAACATGGCAGAGGCGGAGAACTGTTTGCTAGAAATGTTCCCTTACTCTTTGTGTTGCCCAAGACTCCCAGAATTAATTAGTCCACTTTCTCTGGTAAGAAATATATCTAGTCGGTGTATTTGTAGTTCCCCAAACACAAAACATGCATACAAAGAGGAATTATTTACAGAAAAGAGTCTTGATTTTTCTCAAAATCATGAGAAAATGTAGCCCAACAGTTCTCCAATTAGGATATAATTAGGATCCCTGTGACCTCTTCAGGGGGGTCCACAGGTCAAAACTGTTGCCATGACAATATTAAGGTGCCATTTGCTTTTTTCACTCTCATGATGTCATTGCTCTGACAGCCAATATAATGTGTGCCTGTGTAGTATTGTAATTAAAGAAGAAAAATTTAGCTTTAATTTCTGGTACAGTAAATATCAATAGAGATAGCCAGCCACATAAATGAAGGCACTTTGGAGAAAGCCAAGATGGCAGAGTAAATAAACACTGTGCCTGCGTCCTTCCGTGAATACATTAAAATTGCAACTAAATTATAGAACAATCAACCTGGAGAACCATCTGAAATCTAGCCAAACAGAAATTCTATAACTAAGGCTATACAGAAGCCAAGTTGAGGCTGGTAGGAGAGGCAGAGACGTAGAA
Source organism: Aselliscus stoliczkanus (assembly GCA_033961575.1). Taxonomy (NCBI): domain Eukaryota; kingdom Metazoa; phylum Chordata; class Mammalia; order Chiroptera; family Hipposideridae; genus Aselliscus; species Aselliscus stoliczkanus. The sequence continues at coordinate 35,282,261 of CM066730.1, read as the reverse complement.
CGGGCCCCAAACCTCCCTGTGGTGGTTGAGAACCAGGAGGGATATCTCAGCTGCAGTGGTTCCCCCAGGAGGAGTGAGAGACCCCAGCCCCACACCAGCCTCCCCAGCTGTACACCTGAAATTAATATAAAATAATATTGAATGTCAACTGTAGTTGATAAATTTAAGAAGGGGGGAAAAGGGGAGGGTGAATAAGAGGTCCAAAAATCCTGGTATAAAAGTCATGGGGATGTAATTACAGCATTACATCCTATTATGACTATTACGACTATTATTCATAATCAATAATATTGTGATAGCATAGTACAGTGTCAGATGCTGGGCTTATCATGGTGATCAATTCTTTAGGTATATAAATGCTGAATAACTATGGTGTATGGTAGCTATGTTTTTAATAAAAATCTTTTTTTTTAAAAAGGCACTTTGGAATTTTTAGTTCATCAAATAAAGTCCATGTTAGTATACATTTTAGGATAGCAAAAGAAATACATAAGCCAAGCTTCTATATGTTGCCACATGCCTCCCCCAAATCATTCCAGGTCAGCATGTCTCAGCCACGATCATACAGTGTAATCACCAGAGAGCTTTAAAACCCATCGATGCCCCAAATCCACAGCCTGTGCCCCAGACTTTCGGATTTGAAGGATGTGGGTTTTTGCCAGGGAATCAGGGGTTCTAAAAGCTCCCCATATGCTTCCATTATACAGCAAAGTTCAAAAACTATAGTCACAAGATGGGTGATCTGATCCCAGGAGCAAACCCCTGGATGGGCAGGAGAGGGAAGAGGCTGTCACCTGCCCACCTGTTTTCCGCCGACCTCAAGTGGAACGAGTCTCTTTAGATTGGGGACTCGGAGCTGTTCTGGAGACTCGCTGCCAGGGAATGCTTTCAGAACCTATGCCCTCAGACTGGGATGTGAGCCCAGCCCACGAAAACCTCAACTCTGGATTCTAGGAGTCGGCACGCCTTGGACTCCGCCCCATATGCTTTCTCAGCCTTCTTGCTCTTGTGGTGCTTGGAAACTTTGCCCATTTCTAATCCTAACCCTCCCTGCTGTGCCCTCTTCTAATCTAAACTGATAAATTAAAACACGGAACAGCCTGGTAGGCCAGCACCCCTGCCAAGACCAAGTGGGCTGATTCAGCCTCTGGCAGACCCCAAGCGCCACTCCCCAGATATCACAGCCAGGCCTGCGAACGTGCTGTCTGTGTGTCAGGAGACAGAAGACACCTGGGCCCAATCCCATGGTTGTCATGACAGCCAAGTCGAAAATAGACTTTTAGACACAAGAGCTGTTTGGCTGACTCTGACCTACATGTAAGCATAAATATTATTCGTGTTGGAAAGGAAGCGATCCTCTATTATATTCAGGGAGATATTTAGAAATGCAGGCCATGGACTTGCTCCATGGGGATTTTAGAAAGTTTCAAAAGAGTTCCTACATTGTGAAGATTATAATAGCTTGCACCTTTTATAATAATGTCCTGTACAAGGTGACACTAATGTTCCTTTTGCTGCCTGGTTGCATGTTATATATTTAGTCTGAGAAACCCAATGTGCGTAAGCCTTGGGGTGCAAAGGTAAACCCTGTGACCAATACTTGTATGCATCCACCTTCGTCACCTCTATCCAGTTACAAGAAAACAAGGGCATGGAGTTCTGGGAAGTGGAGAGGGGACATTTGGAGCAAGAAACGATGAGCCTAAGTAGGAGCTTTTTATTTCTCTGGAAATAGCTTTGAATTAAGAAATCCCAAATCCTTCATCTCTCTTCATCTTGCCCCAACTCTTAATATTGTTATGTTTTCTCTATCCATTAGAGTTCAATAGTCATCTATCACATTTTCACAAGTGATAATCCTGGCACTTTCCCCTTTAGCTTCTGCTGATTACTGTATGGGCAGAGCTCACAGGCTGTGGGCCTCAGATGTCTAGTACGCAGCCACGAGCCATTTGTGGCTGACCACATGAAAGGTGCTGGTGTAGAAGACACGCGATAAGCCTATCTTTCTGAAGATTTAATATCAAAAATCATGGAAATCATTGCATTCATATTTTTATGTTGATTTCATGTTAAAATAAAAATATTTTGGCTATATTTGCCTACATAAAATTCCATTTACATTAATTTCACCTATTCCTTTTACCTTTTTGATATGGTTACTGCTTGTGTTAGGGTTCTCCAGAGAAACAAACCAATAAGAGAATATATGTATACTCATGTATTAGTTATATTGGGCGGTTGGAGAAGTCATGACGCATTTTTGCAATGAAAAACAGAGAAAAAATATGTCATGACTTTTCCGACAACCCAATAGGAATTAGCTCATGCAGTTATGGAGCCTGAGAAGTGCCACAGTCTACCATCTGCAATCTGGAGACCCAGGATGCCCAGGGATATACGTCATCCTCAGTCCTAAGACCTGCGAACCAGTGGAGCCAATGGTGTAAATCCCAGCCTGAAGGCAGGAGAAGATGAGATGCAATTCCCCAGGTTAAGGGGAAGGCAGGAAAAAGAGGGCAAATCCCCCACCTTCTGCTTTTGTTCTATGCAATGAATTGGATGGGGCCCATCCACACTGGGAGTGCAACCTGCTTTACTGAGCCCGCTGACTCAAATGCTGACCTCAGCCAGAACCGCCCTCCCAGACACACCCAGAAATAATGTTTAATCTGGGCACCCCATGGCCTGTCAAGCTGATACATAAAATTAACCATCGCACTGCTTCACTTTACTTTTTTCATGTGAAAATTTAAAAAAATTTAATTGCATTTGTGGTTTACATCATAGAGAGATGGAAAGATGGTGGACAGACAGATGATAGTTGATGACCATGGGGTGGCAGCAGGAGGACAAGGAGATTCAAAACTCTACCTAAATGTCACCTCAGAGAGACCTGATTTGGCTGACCTATAAAGCAGCCTTTGTGTTTTTTTTTAATAGGGCAGTGTCACTGACCCTCATGTGAGATCCGAACCAGGGCTGCTGGCATCCCAGGCCAGCTCTTAACCACTGCGCCACTCGGCCGGCCCTATACAGTAGCCTTTTGACTACTCCATTCATTCAGAATCACATCACCCTTCTGCATTACCTTTATAAAACGTCACAGCATATACTACTCTGACGTTATTTTATCTGTTTACATCTTTAACCTGCCTTGTCTCTCTAGGACATGACAATAAGGCTGCAGACCTTGTCTGACCCGTTCATCACTTCATGCCCAGGACTTAACAGTTATTCAATAAATACCTTCTGGATGGATGGATGGATGGATAGATGGATGGATGGATGAATTCTGAGCCTTCAGTCATGCTCATTCTTCTCTCAGGCTCTCATCCTCATTTTCTTCTCTTTGTGATGACTCATAAGTCACGAATACTTAACACATTGAGGACAGAGCATTTAACTGTATAGACAGGGCCGCCAAGTGGCTCAGTTGGTTAAGAGCTCGCTCAAAAGCATGAGCTCTGAGCAACAGAGTCGCCAGTTCGATTCCTGGCCCAAGCTGATCTGCCACTGAATGGCCAACAGGTGGCAGCATGGCTCAGCTAAAAAAAAAAATGTATAGACAGTTCTGCATCACCAGTCCACAACGTGTTGAGTTTTCTTCCAAAATACAACTCAAGCATTAATCTCTATCTCTATATCATTTCACAGCACTCTGACCCGTCTGTGACCCCACAGAATCCTGAGCCCAGCACCATCATCATGTTTCTAGGTTATTTTCTTTTTTCTGTATCTTCTCCTTCACCATGAGTTGTTCCAGGATAGGAACCAAATCTCTTATCTCTGAATTCCCGTTGCTCACCATAAAACCTGGCATCCTAACTAGGAAGGAAAGCAAAAGACCAGAGTTGGGTAACTTGAGCTAAATTTTTTACTAGCTAACTAGTTGACTTTGAAGGTGACTCATGGCATTTCTATTTCTCCATTTCCTGGCTGTGGGATGGAAGCATCCCCATATAATTTTCTTCTGGAGTTGTTTTTGCTTTATAAGTATGTGTGTATGTTCTTACATTTTTTTTGCATCAATGGAAACATACTATGCATAATTGCTGGCTCCCTGCTTCTTTCATTTAACAATTTGTTGTAGTTTAATTTAGAAATCTTTCCATATCCATGGAATAAAGCTACCTCATTCTTTTTGATGGCTGCATGCTATTTGATGTAATGGATTATCCTAATTATTAACTAGTTTCCTGTTGATGAGTTTTGAAGTCATTTCCATCCTTCTATAATTTCAAAATAAAGGTGCAGCAACTAATAGCCTTGAATGTGTGTGAAGGCTGTGGCTGATCTACCAATAAGATGAAATTCTAAAAGTGGAGTTACTAAATCAAAAGGTATATGCATTTTCATTTTGATACATATGTTGCCAAATTATTCTTCACAGAGTTGTGCTGTTTCAATTTCCACCAACAATTCAGAAGAGTGTATGGTGTTGCACACACTCACCAACATAATGTGATATCAAATATTTTGATCGTTGCCAATCTAATAGGCAGGAAATGTTATATCACAATTTCTGTTTGAATTTCTCTTATCATGAGCAAAGTTGAATATGTTTCTATGTATTTAACAGCCATTGGTATACATTTTTCACATTAAACGACTGCAATGTTGAGTTTTTCTTATCAATATTCAGAAATTCTTTATGTATTAAGGACATTTTGTCTATGATATCTGTGCCAATATTTTGTGTTGTTTTTGTTTATTCATATAGTAAAATTTATGACTTATGAAGGTTTTTATTACTTGTAAAGGCCTTCCCATACCAAGTTTTATTTTTTATTCTCTAATATCTTCTTCTAGTAGAGAGTTTTACTTTTTATGTCTAAATCTTGGATCCATCCATAATTTATTTTATTGTAAGTTGTGAAAGAACCACCAGCATTACTTTTTCCAGATGGTTACCCAGTTGTCCCTACACTATTTATGGGATAATTCTTTGTGTTCCGTAATCATAATTCTCAAATTTATTTTAGTCTTAGTTCTATGGTTAAATGGATTCAACTCTCTCTGCCATTCCTTTTGTTATAGTTTCCTCCCTTCCTCTTCAGATTTTTTTTTGAGGGTAAAAGTGAATGTCAATTAGCCTAGCATCGGCTTGGTGCTCTATGAATTTTATCTCTACTGTTATTTTATTTTGCTGAGTTCTTTCATTTATCTCAGTATGTACTTAAGTTCCTCTTTTTAGTCAATAGTTAAAGAAATATTGGGTTGTCAGAAAAGTTATGACGTATTTTTTCTAGTTTTTCATTACAAAAACGCGTCATGACTTTTCTGACAACCCAAAGGAATCATTGCCACAGCATTTATTGGGCAGCTATGTAATTATACAAGCGGTAGAGGATTCACCTGAGCGACTCTAGATGCTGGGCACATGGCAGATCCGGAAATAAACAGGCCAGAGATGCTTCCTGCTGGGAGCTCAGCAGGCGAGCCCCCTGGCAGTGGTCCGACTGCTAACTTCAACGTTAAGAAAATTGGAATGGAACTATAATGAAAGCAGAGGAAGAACAGTGTGTGAGAAAGTGGAGGGAGAACTGATTTGTGCTGTAAGAATTGCAGCAGGATTCCTGTAGGTCACATCCTTTAGTTTGGAATTTAAGGAGGAGGGTTGTAATTGGTGGAGTTAAGAGGGAAAAAGATTCAAAATAGCTGACACCGGGGCCAAGGCACAGGCCTGTAAGCGTGCAAAGCATGGACAGGTGGAAGGTAACATGGACTAATGAAAATATCTATCCCTCTGCTTATGCTGCTAGCAAAAAAATTTGTGCCAGGCTAATGAGTTCAGAGAAGGCTGCTTGTCCAAGGTGAGGCCACTGGTGCTTCTGACCTGGGCCTTGGACTTCGCGGCCCAGTGATCCCAAGGGATTTAGGGCTGGGGCTCTCCACCTGCCCCAATTAAATTCTTTAGTACCATGTTGAGCCCCTTTACCTTCTTTAGCCTTAATTTTCTCATTTGTTTATAGTATGATTATGAGTAAGGTATACAAAGCACCTATCACAGCGCCAAGCTCACAGCAAGTTTATTAAAATAAGTAAGAACTTAGCCAAATTGCATTTGAAGTAACTTTTGGATACCCTGATGGAGTTACCCATGTGGAAGAGAGGCCCGGAACTCTAATTAAAGTTAGGGATTAGAAACAAAGATCTTGGAATCAGTGGCATAGAGGTGATATTTGAAGATTTGGATAAGATCTCACAGGAAAGTACTTCAGAAAATGGGGAGATGAATTCTAACAACACAACCTCAAAGAACACCAAAGCGTAAGGTCCATGCAAAGCACTACACAAGGCACAGAAATATAGAGGTGAAAAGTGCAGTTACCTAACTAACTAAATAAATAAAAAAAATTAGAATATCTAGAAAAGCAGGATGAAGAAAATGAAAATCATCCATAATTTTATCAGACAGAGATAATCACTTTTAATATTTTGATCTCTTTCTCTTTTTTCCTATGCATATTATTACTTTTTAGCAAACACTGGGTCATACTCTGAATACATTTTGTAAAATATGGAATTCTGTGTGAATTCCATTTACTCAACAAACTCTCATTGAGCACTTATTTGTTCTGGGTGTTGGGTAAAATGATGAACTAGACAGAAAATGTCTTTGCCTTAAGAGGGTTTACACTCCAGCGGGGAAGGCAGACAATAAGGAAGTAACTAAGAATAGCTATGGCAGCCAGGGGATAAGTGCAATGGAATAAAAGAAAGCAGGGTAAGGGAATGGCAGCTGATGAAAAGGGTGCTGGCTCCTTTGTACAGGTGGTCAGAGAAGGAGATGATATTACAATGAACCCCCCCCCCCAGAAAAACAAACATAACTAAAATATGGTACTATTTTTCTGAATTTTGTGTTATTTGAAGTGTATTTTAGCTTTTTTGCTCTTTAACTTGTGAATTCTTTTTTTTTTTCATTCTAAATAAACCTTTGCCTGTGTCTCTATAAAATGTAATTATCTGGTTTTGAAGACAACAAAAGAAACGGGCAAATGCAACACAATTCTATAGATCTATTGTAAGTGAAATGACAGAATGTCAGAGAAGCTGAGATGAGAGCAGGAATGTCTAATTTAGTGAGATCGGGAAAATAGATTAGATTACATCTAAATCAAACCTTGATCCACCACATAAAACAGGTGAAGAAGGATATTAGAAGCAGAATAAACATGAGCACAAAAGTATGTTTGTGTGTGAGTGTGTGCTGGTAGCAGGGTGCTAAGGTAAGTGAGAGAAAAAAACATCTAAGAGGCCCAGCATACACACTGGTGTGACGAGAGGAGGGCGCACCTGGAACAGTACCGAGATTAAGAGAAATTATCGTCAAAATATTTAGTTCTAACAATCATTTGCAATATTAATAAAGAGAAATGTAGGAGATAGGTGGTGTTACAGAACCTATTTATGCTAAAAGAGCACTACTTGTTATCTTATGAATATAGTTTTATAGGATGCTTTTTGCTCATAATAATCTCTTAAGCAGCCACACACTTTGGTTAGACTTCTCCTCTTAACAAGCAAGTCTTTCTCTTAGTGGCTTCCCTCTGTCCGTGGGGTTTGCTTCATTTTTATTCATGGATCAATTTCTTAAATAAATGTTCATCTTTTCATGCAGTGGTTCAACTGCTCTTCAAACGTGTATTTCATCAAAGCTTTCTCATCTATTGAAATAGATCTTATACCTGAAAAGATAATGATCTCTGAATGGAAACTGCATATAATTCTTGGGATCCATTCTGAGCTCTGTCCCAGCTTTAGGATTTATGAGGTAGGTAACTTTGGCCTCGATGTTTGAAACCTGTTGTCTCAAGGTCTTCAAGTGTAAACTAGGGGTAAGAATCCATCTCCATGTTACAGAGTAGTAGGCAGTCTAAATAATGTCATGAATGTGAAAAAACGCTTTGTGAGCTATGAAATATCATGTGCAGTTCTTTTGATTTTGTAACCTCTTCTCTCACCATAGCTTGAAGAGAATTTGCATTCACTGTGTCAATGTCTGTTTCATGAATTCTTGTGAATTTATAAATTTATAATTTTTGGTTAAGACTAAATTCTGAGACCACCTAGTCTAGATCATAACATCTCATGTTTGAACTATGTCCATAATCTTCCTGTTTTCAAAGACGCCAGGAATAAATTCACTGCTTCCATTTTAGGGTATAACTCTCATTGGTGGGAAGTTTCTTTGGTTAATCCTTTTGTTGCAATTAAAATGAAATAGACTGCCCCTTTATGACAACAGTGTAAGGTTTCTACTATAAATTGTAAAGATGTATGATAATCTTCTGAGTCTATTTCTATCTCCCCTCATGGATCAGGAGACATAGAACTGAAAAAATTCCTTCTTTAAAACCATCTTCATTTTGATAACAATAATTGTTATTGAGTACTTTCAGCCTGGAAAACAGTGTATTTTTGTGTTTTATGTACATTTCCACATTTTAATCCCCAGAACTTTATATGTTAGCTATTATTATATCCACATAACAGATGAGGTGCCTAAGGCTCAGAGTTGGTGAAAGATGTCCTCAAAGCCACACAGCAGACAAGTAGCTTATAGTATTTGAATATGATTTTGCCTTACTGCAAGACCAGACTGAGAGAGAGAGAGAGAGAGAGAGAGAGAGAGAGAGAGAGAGAGAGAGATTAGCATTACAGATTATAATATTTGAGCAATTATATACAGTGTGTTGTATAGTTACAAGCACAGAATCTTTGAAATAATAGATGGGTCAAAATTAAATCTTGGTCACTAATGGATTGAACTTTATTTATTTAACCTCTCTGAGCCTACCTTTCACATCTGTAAAATGAAGATAATGTCTGCTAGCTTGCATGTCCTTTCTTGTCTGAAAATTCCATAATTCTGTGTTTCCTTAGGCTGTGTTGAATTTTTAATACTGGGGAAAATCAATAGTGGCAGCGACCAGCTATTAGATAGTCAGATATCATTTCTATCTTTCATTTTTAAGAGTAAATAGTATGTGAAACAATTGGAAGAGATCTGCTACAACAAATGGCAGGCCAGTTTTATTATTCAGTTTTCAGGTGTGTCACAGCTCTTAAACCTCACTGTAAAATCATACATTATGTCCAGAGGGGGGGCCTCAAAATTATTTGGAAGCATTCGTTAGAGAAACACTACTATAACAAATAAATCCCCAAATTTCAACAACTTAAAATAGAACTTCATAGAAGAGTCTTGGAGGAGAGATCCAAGATGGCAGAGTAGAAAAACACTGTGCCTATGTTTTTCCATGAACACGTTAAAATTACAACTAAATTATAGAAAAATCAACCTGGAGAGCCATCTGAAGTCTAGCCAAAAAGAATTCCGATAACTAAATATGTAAAGAAGAAGCCACGTTGAGATTGGTAGGAGGGGTGGACACACAGGATATGCCCCACACCTGTGTGTGGTGGTTCAGAATCAGGAGGGATATCTCAGACACCTTGGTTCCACCCAGAGGAACAAGTCACCCCAACCTGCCACACCTGCCTCTCCAGCCCAGAGTACCGGTGCCGAGAAGAGGAGCCCCCACAACATCTGAATGGGAAAAACAGTGGCGATTCACTGGGAAGGAAAGCTATGAAAAACCCAAACATCCTCTTAAACAGCTGGCGCCCAGACTCACTCGCTCGCAGGCACTCACCTTGGGCTCCAGTGGAGGGATGGTGACTCAGGGACCTTGGAAAGATACGGGTGACAGAAAGACTGAGGTGTGTGGCACTTGGGGGGAGGACTGTTGGCATTTTATTGGTGAGGAGGCCCACCTTCCTGCAGCCGGCAGATGGGCGCCATCTTTCCTTGTTGGGCCCTCCCCCTCCAGCCATATCTGAATCTGATTGGCCTGTTGAGCTCCACTACTCTGTCCTGCGGACTCACTGAGAACCCTCCCCACCCAACTTCCCCAATGCCAGAGGCACTTGCTCTATAAACAGCTAGCTCTGCCTGCACTGCATTATTTCTTGGAAAACTATCAGAGGCCAGCAGACCCCAGGTGGGCAGAAACTGGCCTTAGTGTGCTCTGAGGCTTTTGTTAAGTTGCTCCAGGCTCTGCACTGGCACCAAAACAAAATTTACATTGACCTGGTGACCACAATTCCTCTCACTCTAGTGACTCCCTGAGGCCCTGCCTCACCCAACTCAAGTATTGCAAGAGGCATTATCAATAGTTGAACCTTAAGGAACTGGCAGGTGGTAGCAGGTGTTGGGATGTCCTGGATTTATGCAGAGCTACCCCAAACCCAGTACTGGTGGCAGCTATTCTTTGTTCACAGCGTGTCCTCTCCCACATGCCTCCAGGTCCAGCACGGGCAGTGAACAACTGTGGATCACTTTGTAACTCCTACCAGGTAGCCCCTGCTGGGTCACAGGCAGTGGGTGACCTGGGCCTGCACTGGAGCCCCTCCCAAGAGGCCCCAGTACAAACCTACTTTGAGATTGGCTTCAGACCACAGCAGAGCACCACCTAATTAACCTACAAGTGGCACACACAAAGGGTGATCTCAACAGGCACCAGAGCCAGCTGAGGCAAATCCCACTCAGTGGAGTAGCCTCCCACACAGCAGCCCATAACCTGTGGATGTGGCCAACCTCCACAGCCAGTCAGCCTAAGGGTCAGTCCCACTCATTGATATACCAAGAGTAATCAAGGCTCAACTATAACAGGAGGGCACACACAGCCCAAACAAGGGACACTCCTGGAGCACCCAGCTCAGGTGACCAGGGAGACTGTGCCACTGGGACCCACAGAACACCTACTACATTAGGCTACCTGGATAAGACTGGGAGACATAGCATGTCTACATAATACATAGAAACAAACACAGAGAGGCAGGCAAAATGAGGAAACAAAGAAATGTGTCCCAAATGAAAGACCAAGAGAAAATTCCAGAAAATAAACACAATGGAGTAAACAGCCTACCAGAGAACAGAGTTCAAAACAATGGTCATAAGGAACTTAGTGAGAACTTCAAGAGAGAGCTAGAACTTCAAAAAGGACATTGAAGCCATAAAAAAGAACTGGTCCCAAGTGAAGAATACAGGAGTTGAAATGAAGAATGCACTAGAAGGGATCACCTGCAGACTAGATGAAGCAGAGGATTGAATCAGTGATTTGGAAGACAAGGTAGCAGAAAATACCCAATCAGTACAGTAAAAAGCAAAAAGAATCCAAAAAAGAGGATAGTTTAAGAGACCTCTGGGACAGCATTAAGCACAGCAACATTTACATCATAAGGGTACCAGAAGAAGAGAAAAAGAAAGAGATTGAGAACCTATTTAAAGAAATAATGACTGAAAATTTAACTAATCTGGTGAAGCAAACAGACATACAAGCCCAGGAAACACAGAAAACAAGATGAACCCAAACAGGCCCACACCAGGACACATTATAATTAGAATGACAAAGGTTAAAGACAAAGAGAGAATCCTAAAAGCAGCAAGAGAAAATCAACTAGTAACTTATAAGGGAGCGCCCATAAGATTGTCAGCTGATTTCTCAATAGACACTTTGCAGGCCAGGAGGGATTGGTACGAAATATTCAACATGATTAAAAGCAACGCCCTACAACAAAGGATACTCTACCTAGCAAGGCTATCATTTAAAATTAAAGGACAGATACAGAGCTTCCCAGACAAGAAAAAGTTAAAGGAATTCATCACCACCAAATCAGTACTACAAGGAATCTTAGAGGGACTTCGTTAAGACGGAAAAAAAAAATCAAAATTATAAATAATAAAATGGCAATGGCTACATATCTATCAACAATCACTTTCAATGTAAATGGATTAAATGCTCCAATCAAAAGACATACAAGGGCTGAATGATGGGAAAACAAAACCCTTACATATGCTGCCTATAACAGAATCATTACAGATTGAAAGACACACACATATGGAATGTAAAGGGATGGAAAAAGAATTTTATGAAAATGGAAATGAATACTTATACCAGACAAAACAGGCTTTAAAACAAAGGCTATAAGAAGACACAATGAAGGACTCAATGATCCCACTTCAGGGTATTTATCTGAAGAAACCCAAACGCTGCTTTGAGGGACATGTGCATCTATATGTTCACTGCAGCATTGTTTACAATGGCCAAGTTGTGGAGGAAACCTGGGTGTCTGTCGATGGATGAATGGATAAAGAGGAGGTGGTACACATACACAATGGAATATTGCTCGGCCAGGGAAGGGAATGGGCTCTTGCCATCTGCAGCAGCATGGATGGACCTGGAGGACCTGGTGCTGAAAGGAGCATCAGACAGAGAAATACAGATCCAATGTGATTTTGCTTATATGTGGAATCTAAAGAACAAAATAAACAAACAGAAACAAATTCATAGCTACATAGAACATTTTGATGGTTGTCAGGTGAAAAGGGGTTTGGGGGTGAGTGAAAAAGGGGAAGGGATTAAGAAGTACAAATTTGTTGTTACACAGTAATCATGGGGTGCAGGGTATAGCATAAAGAATATAGTCAATAATATTGTAATAACTATGTATGGTGTCAGATGGATTCTAGATATTTTAGGGTGATAGATGGAAGGGGGTTGGCAGGTAGGGTGAAAATGGTAAAGGGATTAAAAATACAAATTGGGGGCCAGCCAAGTGGCATGGTGGTTAAGCGCTGGCTTAAGACGCCAGCGGCCCCAGTTCGGGTCCCACATATGAGGGCCAGTGACACTGCTTTCAAAAAAAAAATACAAATTGGTAGTTACAAAATAGTCACAGGGATGTAAATAAAGCATAGGGTATATAGTCAATGATATGGTAATAACTATGTATAGTACCAGGTGGGTACTAGACTAGTCAGGGGGATGACCTCTTAAATTATATAAATTCAATATATATCGTGTACACTAAGCTGTACACCTGAAATTAATGTAAAATAATATTGAATTTCAAATGTAACTGATAAAGTTAAAAAGAGGAAAAGGGGAAGGGGAATAAGAGGTCCAAATTTCCAGGTATAAAGCAAACAAGTCATGGGGATGTAATGTACAGCACAGAGAACATAGTCAATAATATTGTGATAGCATGGTAGGGCGTCAGATGGTTGCTTGACTTTTCATGGTGATCACTTCTTTAGGTATATAAAAGATGAACAACTATGGTGTATTCCTGAAACTAATATAATATTGTATGTTAGCTATATTTTTAATGAAAATCTTTTAAAAAATGACTTTATTACTCTTTCAAATTACAGTCCAATACTACGATTTTGGTTTCAGGACAACTTTCCTTGACATGGTGCTTTAAGGGTCCAGGCTCCTTGCATTCTGCAATTCTAAGGCCAAGACATTTTCAGTATGAGTATTCCATTTATTTCTGTTTTGTTTCTGGGTGATGTTTGGATGTCATAACTTCGTATGAAGGTGATATCGAAAAATTGAAAAATTGCTGTGAATATTGGGTGTGACATTGGTGAAGTACAAATGTTCTAAGACACACACACATAAATAAGTCATTCATACTGTCAGGAATATAAATTTATTCTTTGTTTATATTCTCTAAAACATGAGTTGTATTGTGAAATAACTGAGCAGACTTAATGGGTTTATTGTTCATAGTCTTGCCCTAAAATATCTCTTAGCATTTCTGATCCAGTAATGTTAAGTACTCTGCATATATTATTTAATAACCAGGACAGTCTGTCTGCTACTATTTGCTGCATGTTATAGATCAGAAAAATGAGGTTCAGAGATGGACACATTTCTCATCAGATGAGAATCTGTAAGGCCTTAAACTGAAATTTCTTAAATTCTAATCTACCCATCTTTCCATCAGGTCAATTAGATGCCTGTTCTGCCCTCCTGCCTTCCCTTTCCACATTCCACCAAGCCTAGAAACACATAAACAAAAGTAGATCTGGATGGTACATGATTGATGACCATGGTCATTTGATTTAAAAAGATGATGGGCTTAGCGGCAGAAGGCTTTATATTCGGGGTGAACATGTAGCAAAGTTTGGGAGAGGAGCAAGCCAGCCTCACACTCACTCCTCGTGATCCCCTAAATTAGAGGCATTTGAATGTAACACTCCTGTAAGTCAAAAATGGTAGGTAGGGATTTGGGTTTTACTCTTTGTTTCTGTTTTTGAATACAAGTGAGTTAGAATGGCAAGTAACACACTGTCAAATCCCCAGCAGATGGGATCTCTGGCAGAGCCATAAAATGGGCCTTTGTCTTTCCATTAGAGCTGATTAAGCAATGATTCCACTCATGATAAGTATTCCTTTAAGCTCCAAAGTTCCCTAATAATTTACACGGTATGTTTGCAATACTTGAGAAATCCACATGAGTTTCCATTCAGGCCTCAGCAGAATGACTCATCTTTTTCTTTTAGCAACATTTCAGAAACAAATGAAGAGAAGGTGGATGTCAAGAGGGTATTACATGTGGGCGTGTGGAGAGGACTAGAGCAAGTGCCAGAATCATCTTTCATTGCTGAAGAGTAGACTTTTGATCAGAAAACATATATTTCTGTAATTTAAATGTTAATCTGTAAAAAGAAAGAAAGCTGCACCTTTAGCGTGAAACTAATACAGTTCCTTAAAAAGTTTCTGATCTATTTTCTACCAATTAGTTCTATGTGCAAGACTTAAAGTTTCCCCCCTAACTTTCGTCAAGTTTGCTTTATTTCTCTGCTTCCTATGCCCGTCTCTCAGCTTAGTGTTTGCTACCATGGAGCCACATGAAACAATAGGCTTGAGTAGAAAGGCTTTATTTATCCTTAATCTGATCTTTGTTATAGGGCTGATTCCCCTTGTGTTAGCTGGATAGATTTAACAAATAAAAATACAAGACCATCAATTAAATTTAAATTTCAGATAAACAACAACAAAAAAACTTTAGTATAAGCTTGGGAAAGCAGTCTATTCATTCCTAAAAGAACAGGCACAATGAAGTTTTGAGTCAGTTTCTTCAATCTAATCAAATGATTTTAATCAAGAGCTTACTGAACCTGGCTTCCTTAATCATCTTTTAAAAAATTATTAACAAAAGAAACAGTTCTCACCTCTGCTTCCTTCATCTATTTGAATCCACATTGCTTGGTTAAATCAGTTTGTGCAAGTGGATTTTATGAAATGAAACTTATTTTTGACAAATGGAGAATTGTTTATTTTAGAAACATTTTCAGAACATTTCAGACATCTTTAGATATGGCCGGATAGCCCATCTCTCACAGGGAAAGTTCTTTAAAATAGGTACTGCTGTTAACCTCTACCACCTATATTTTAAATTTTGTCTCCCTCTTTTAATTATATACTCCTGTGTGGACTGGATGTCTACTATTTAAAACCGAAAGCACATGATTCTGAATTATTCCAAATGCCTCCCATATATTATCAGCAGGTGGTTAAAGCTGTGTGTTAAATGAAAGGATCCTGGGCAAAAATAGGAAAATATTATTTAGTTATGACTATCTAGAAAACTGTGGCCACTGGATTAATTTGCTGGCCAAGCACTCGGACAGGAATGCTTTTTCATGGTTTCAGTCATTAGAACCTGCTTTCAGATTAGTGGAGGGGTCCTTTCCAAATGTTTCAAGCACTGTGCAGACCATTTTGGAGATCCTGAAGTCCATTGTGAAAGCAGCACATTGTGGAATCAGGTGGACTTGAGTTCAGATCCCAGGGTGACCTCCACAAGGCTAGGTGGCACTGGCAAAACTGACCTCTTTCCTCCTTTGCTATGAAAGCCAGATTCACATACGCAAAGAACTCAGCAACGTGTCTAACATGGAGAAAACTCAGTAAATGTTTGCGATAAAAGTTGTATATGGTACTTTGGAGTTTATAAAGCAGTTTATGCATTATTTCTCCTGCTCACCACTAGTTTGCATAATGATTGGAGTATTTTCAAGGCAGATGGCATCAGAAAAATAGTTAAGATATTTGAATGAAATAACAAAGAAAGGTAAAAAATCAAAATAGTAAAATGTTAATACAAGATTTTTATTTGTGATAATATATGAAAAAAAAATTCACTGAAGAAAAATACCCTCTTAGTTAAATTCAATCACTAAGAGTGAAGGATGAAAGTTTTAAAGTATCTTTTAAATATACAGCTGAGTTTGTGAAGAAATAAGGAAACTCCAAAAGATCAAAAGTAAAGAGATAGAAATTAGAGTGTTATGTTTTTTGCTGAATTCGAGGCTACTGAGGTAGCATCTGCTGATCTGATTAACCTTGACCAAGAAGATGCGACATTCCATGGGAGGGAGGAGAAAACTCACTGGCGGGTTAAAGAAGGGAAGTGGAGACCTACGGTCACAGGTCAGTGTTCTCACTGGCTGAAATGATGCATTCGACAATATCTGCCCACCAGTAAAGACAGACAAGTAGGAGACTCTTCTTTCTTTGATTGTTGTTTTAAAAGAAGAAAACTTCTAAGAATTCATAGTTGTAGAAAATATTATGTGTGTGGAGGAGGGATAGTGACCAGAGGTGAAATACTCTAAAACGTCTTTGCATTTGAGACGATGATAGGGAGAGCAACTATATATTTTGTAAGATAAGCACACATATTACTATTTTTATAGTAATCACTGGAAGAATACAAATAGTGGTTATAACTCCAAAACTAGTAGACAAGTACAAATATAATTTTTTTTAAATCTTCAATCTATTAAGAAAAAATAGCTGCAAAGAAGAGAGAGCAGAAAACAACATTGAAAAAAAATAGGATAGCAAATATAAATTCAATTATATAAGAAATCACAAGATATCTTAACTGTATCTTTCTTTGCAACACAGAGGTTACAAAATTGATTGTTAAAAGTCAAAAAACAGGGCCGACCGACATTGGTTAAGAGTTAAGCGCTGGCTTGGGACGCCAGCGGGCCCGGTTCGGATCCCACATATGAGGGCCAGTGACACTGCCCTCTACAGCTAACAACAGCTCCACCTGGAGCTGGGCTGTGCGAGCCCCGGCAACAGTGTAGGCTGCAGCCCCTGCTGCAGTGGGCTGCCATAGGCTACAGTGAGTGGCTGGCAGCCAGCGTGAGCAGCGGACACCCGGAGTGAGCTGCCAATAGCCGCGGTGAGCGACCATCCAGAGGCCCGCGGCCGATCTGCCTCATCCGGGAAGAGCACAATGACGATACCAGCATGGGCCAGTGAAGCAACGTCCTCCGCAACTAGACTGAAGAACAAAAGGACAGCAACTTGTCTGCTCCCCTTCCCCGATTCCCCAACGCTGTTCCCCTCCACCAATTCCCCAATAAAATCTTTAAAAAAAAAATATTTTTTTAAAATCAAATAACAAATAAAACCATGCAAATTATATTCTCTGGCCATAGTGGAATGAAACTAGAAATGAATAACTGAAGGAAATTTGGGAAATTCACAAAATGAGAAAATAAACAAAACACTTTTATATAACCAATGGGTCAAGGAAGAAATCACAAGGAAATTAGAAACTACTCTGGGAGAAATGAAACTAGAAATACAACATACCAAGATTTACGCAAAGAAAACAGTGCTTAGAGGGAAATTTATAGTTACAAATGCTATGCTTGTCCACAGTATACAGCAAAGGGAACTATGCTAGTGAGAGTATAAATTGAAGAGAAAACTGTAATATCTAATACATTTGAAGATCTGCCACCCGATGATCCAGCACTTCCTTTCTAGGCACACACCCTAGAAACACTGTTACACATATGCCCAAAAACATGTGTACATGCTTCTTCAGGTCAGCACTGATTTTAATAGCAAGAAGTCGGAAATTACCTACGTCACATCCAAAAGCAGTGATATAAACTGAAGAATTTGTATTTAATGGAATACTATCAAGTAGTGAAAAGAAAGGAATTAAGCTAATATCATCTATATTTATTTGCATGTACATATCACAAAGAAATAGATATATATACGTATGTATATATCACAAAGAAAACACTGAGCATTTAAAAAGTCAAGTTGAAAAGAATACATTTAGTATGACATCATTCATATAAAATTTTTAAATATCCAAAATAATACCAGATGTCTTTTTAGAGATACGTGTACATATTTGTAAGAGTTCATAGAAACGTCTGTGAATAATAAACACCTAGTCCAGGGTAGCGATTGTGTGTGGTGTGTGGTTGGGGGAGTGGAGAAGGCCATCAAGGCTGGACCACAGAGGACTTAAATCAAACTACTTCTGAAGCTGGTACATGGGCTTCTTTACATGTTTTACATGACAGAAATAATTTATCATTTCAATTTTTAATTGAAAATATAAATACTTTAATAGTTGAACTAAGCAGATCCTTCCTAAAAATGAGTCCTTCAGCATTGCAGATAATTATATTTAGAGCCTGGAGTAAATTGGGAAGATATTGGCCATGAGTTTTTAATTAGACCTGGAGGCAAGAGGAAGGGATCCGGAGAAGGAATTCCAGGGCCAGTCTCTGACCAGGAGAAAGAGGTGCAAGGGCAGATCTGGGGAGAAAGTGGTGAGTTCAGACCAGCATATGTTCAACTGGTGCAGTCTTTGAAACACCCAGATAGGCTATGAAAATTGTAGTCTACAGCTAAGAAACTGGAAACATTTGTATGTATATCACCAACACTAATATGGCAGTTTCAGCGCTGGGAATAGATACATTTCTTTAAGAAGAACACATGGAGAAGAAAAAGTGCTATGATCTGCCAAGTCATTTGTCAAGAGGAAAGTTTTTCAAAGAGGGCTCACCAATGCTGCCAAATGTTATTGAAAGATCATATAAAGTACTGACATTGTTTATTGGCTTTATAGCAAATAGGAATATGTCAGGTTATTTTAGGATGTGAAGACACAAGAACTCTAAGTTACCTTTGGTGATCACTTCATTCACAGGAAAATGAGGGCTATGTTAGAAATTTTCACTACATGGTTGCTCCAAACTCAGGAGGCCTCATGGAAAAATACAACCCAGCTTTATTCAGAAGGTGATCTGACTCAGGGACCCGCTATCCCTTTGTCCCCACATGTATGCCTCCGAGAAGAGAGGACTTACAGTTGGTGTGAAGCAGGTTGCCACTCTCCAATATGGATGGACTGTTAGTGGTGGTCAGTGCCAATCATTTTGGAGGCTTTGACTGCCCTCATGCCCATACCAGTAGCTCCCTACTAACTTCTAGGCCAGTTAGCCAATGCCAGGAAACCAGGACTGGTTTCACTAGATTTAAAGGTCATAAACTGCTACATGTAGGAAGAAAAGTATTTCTTGGATCGCCAAGGGGAGTAAGCCATATCCAACAAGAATCTGTACTTTTTCTTTACCTTATATTGCTACCACTCACCCTGTTTGGGAATGGCAGTACTTAAAACACTTTTCCTAAATATACTTCCTTCAAATGTTTCCTTTGATCATTCAGGTATAGAAAAATGCTACTTTTACACTTTGTAATTTGTGCTAATTTGAACAAACTTTAAAACATGAAATGATTTGTGTCTATTGTACAACATGCAAGCTTTCTTTTCATAGTTTCCTGAGCAGAAAAGCAATATTAATATTACTTTTTTCGTTGGTGACCCTAAGCCACAGGTGAAGAATTTTGATTTAATTTCTGTAATTGCCTGAAATTAAGAAAGACAAGGGAAGTACTCCAAAATTTGACTTGGAAATTACTTTGGCTTTGGAAAGCAAATGTGTGCACTATACCTTTTGAAAATGAATAAAATATCTTTTAAAACCTATTCGAAACAATAATTATTATCTGTTACACTTAAAACAAATAATTAATTTGTTTTTCCTATTTGGTCATACTGAATGAGAACTATTGTTACTCAATTTTACTATAACTTAAAATAATTATCTTGATTCATTTTTTATTGATTCAATGTATTTCAGATTTTTTTTTAATGCAATAGTTGTTTAGTCCCATGGAGGGATTGTAAGATGTTTTTGAGCCCTTTTGTCACTTCCTTGCAGCATTTATTGCATTGCATATGTGTGCATAGAAGACTGCAGTGGTTTCTTTTCCAGGTTTCCTAGAAAATCATCTTTCTGTCTTTAAACAAACCACAGATCCACATTGTTAAGCATAAATGGGATGTTATAGATCTTGCCTACATATGAGAATACAGTCACTATAATAGTCACTCAATGTTTGGCAAGATGATTCTTCCCCATTTACATACTTTCTTCCACATGGAGGGAGGTCACTACCTTATCACTTCTGATCCCTCTCCATTCTCTTGCCTAATCTGCCCAGAAGAAGGCAGAGAGACATCAGACTGATGTGTGTGCAAGGTGAAGCATGACATTCATATCCCTTCCTTTCCTCTTTCTCTTGGGACCAAGAAGATATGACTTTCAGTCTTCTATCATTCTGTTTTCCCTTTGCTGGAATTTCTTTAATTTGTGAACATACATGTATCTTCCAACACTTAAGACTGGGCAGATGATACCGTATATGGTTCATACAGCAGAGAACGGAAAAGACCATAATTTACCTTATTCTGAAATTTCACTGAAGCCACCCTAAGTCTGTCTTAAATTTGAGAACATCTCATTCTGATCTCTCTCTCTCTCTCTCTCTCTCTCTCTCTCTCTCTCTCTCTCATATTTAAATCACATGATTATTACTTACTTATTCTATTAAGCAATAAAGCAACAGAATATAAAAATACACAAAGTTAATAATCAACTTCCCATTCACTTTTACTTCAGTCCTTTATTTATCTGCTGTTAAACTCCCAAAACTGGGATTTCTAGGGAATAATGTTTTTGTATTTTTAATTTTACTAGGTAATTCTAAATTGATTTTTAGAGGTGATACAGCAATTTACACTCTCAAAAGTCCAAACGTGGCCAGCCCAATACATCTCTTACATTTTTGTCAGTCTGGGGGTTTAAACAATAGCATGTTATTACTTTAATTTGTGTTTATCTGACTACTAAAGAGAATGAATATCATGTTACATGTTTACTGGCCATTTTTCTTTTTTGTTTCATAAATTATTTGTTTAAATATTTTGCCATTGTTCTATTTGCTTATTTGTTTCTTTTATCAGTTTGTTAGAGCCTTGTGTATGATAAAACATTTTTCCTTTCATCTGTTTTGCAAATATTTTTCCTATCACTTTTCTTTTGACTTCCTTATAATCTGTCATTTAATTTTATAAAATTTGTATTCTATTTTAAAATAGAGGTGTGTTTTTTCCCCTAAACATTAATAATCACCTAAAAGAATATAAGCTTGGGCACTTTCACAAGAATTACAAAACCACCTCCATAAGCACCCGAAGGTAGCCATGGATCCAACTCAAGAAGCAAGTTCACAAGGACCAAAATGACTTCACATCATCTTGCTCAACAATGGCATCAAACAAATCCTCTGGCTTCTGTAACCTAGGAGCTCCAAGGATGTGATGGGCCAGCAGAGCACTCATTCCAGAGCATGGAGTCACTATGCCTGAAGTTACAGTCACTCAACTCAGTCATTCCACAAACTGCATCCTCTCTTTGCACCAAAAGCAAAAGTGACCAACAGTACAAACCTGTCCTTCTCTTTAAATATCAGTTTCTAGACCACACTTGTGAATTATTTTATGGTATGTTATAAGAAAACAACCTCTGAAAGGTGTCATACTTTTGTTGTGCATTTGCAAATTGCTTTCACGAATGACTTAATCAATTTTCCAGAAATAGCAGTGTTTCATCATTTCCAATTCAGAAGCTGATATTCACAGAAGAGAGAAGTGACATACCCAAGTAAATAAGAGCATGGGCTGCCTTCCAGATACTCATAATTCTACCTCAAAATCCTACAAATTAGAAGAAAAGGGATAATTAAATATACCCTACTTAAGCTCTGAATATTTAAAAAAGCACGATTCCGAAAGCAGTGTCTGGTGAGGATTTGGGGTGGGGACACTTCCTGCCATACGGTTTCTTCTTCCCATGTAGTTTCCACTTCTGCAGTTATAACTCACTTCACCACATTCCTCTGAGCGTTTGACTGCAGGCATCAAAGGTATGAGCAGATCTGGTTAACGGACACTTTGACTCTAACTTTGAGTGAAATTCTTTCCCAGAATAAGCGTGGTGACTTTTTCCCCTTAGGTTTTCTGTTTTTCCTAAAGTGTTCTTCTTCTCCTTGTCTGAAAACTGTTTATTGAAGACAGAGCCCCAGGCTCTCAAAATAATAAGTTATTTAGGGAAAGAAAAACATATTCAAAGTAAAATAGTTTACTGTTGAGCTGTTGGAGATTGTTTCAGCAGAGACCCCAAAAGTATGAAGCATGAAGTCAAGGAAAGCACGCACTTTGGGGATGTGCTGACATGGGACATATGGAACCTCGGCTCTGCCCTTGATCAGCGGCACACGCACCTTGAACTTGGATGAATAAGGCAGAGATAATGACAGAGTTGCTTTTTCGCTTGTTACTATGCTCCAGGCTCTATGCTTACTGTGGATTACCTCATTGAAAGTTCACACAACCTTCACAGGCTTCATGGGACCATTGACAGGTGATTGTGAGGATTAAAAGCAAAGTCAAGGTGACAGTGATGAGGCCACCTGCATGATGTGGGGCCTCTGCACATAACTGAACTTGGATAACCTAACGGTGTGGACACCGGAGCTGAAGGACAGAGGTGCTAATGCAAGAGTCTGTTAGAGCAAAAGTTATGGGAAATTAGAATCAGCCATGGTAATGTGATCTTTACCTAATCATAGTTAAAATTTATTAGTTGGAGCTGAAGATTTTTTTAAATGAAGTTGAAGTAACTCATTATACAAGAGCAATCATTTTGGAAAAAAAAGTATTATTTAACACATTTCCCTACGTGATATGGCTCCAGATTGTGAAATGACTTTTCTGTACTGGAGTTCACACAAATCCCTTCTTGGGTACAATGTGCTTGCAGATCTCATTCTAAAAATATCCTTTTGTATTTTGGAACATCTAACAAGTCCACTAAGTGGGGGGAAAGGGGAGTTTCAAGTTTCTCCTCCTCTTATTATTCCTAGGTGAACTGCTACAAAACACACCATTTATTATCTGTGTTGTGCCAAACAGATAACATTTTGAAAGGCTCAGGGAGATTACTTGAGTGTAGGATTGTTCAGGGATCAAACACAATGAAACATTTTTTTCCACATCTGTTAAAAGAGTCGATGTTTCATTTCTGAACAGATGTCCCTACATTCTTAAAGCGTTCTTTGTTTGTTTGTTGTTTGTGTTTGTTTGTTTTTAACCAATGTGTCCCATGTAAGATTTTGGATCTGCTGCCAGACTATGGAAAACCCCACTAGAACTAAAGGGCAGCCATAGCAAAGCCAAATGGTTTTTATGAAGCCAAACTATATTCAAGGTTTGGTGAATTCAATGTCCTGCAAGACGTTGTTTGTGTATTTCACAGTGGGTTGAGTAGAGTATAGCATGAAGGTGCCACTCAATTCAAACAAAAAAGTTTTCTCAGGTGGATTTTGGAGAGAACAAACCAAATCCAACACACATGGACAATAAGGATATACCAACGCATGCAGTTAGACTAAGGGTTTGTATTAATTGGTTGTCTTTAGTGGATCTAGTTTGTAAAGTACATTCTAGGAAGAGAGTGATTTTTTTTTTTCCAAATCTAAAATAGGCAGCATGAAAGAGACAGCCCTTTACACCTGATCCATTAAAATTTTCAAGAAAGTTTTCAGGGAAAAGAGGAATGTATTCCGTGCCACCAAAATTTTTGGATTGATATTCTGTTCTTTCCAACACATGTGGCTGCTTACATTTAAACTCAATTTAAATCAAATAAAATTACCAATTCAATTCCTCAGCCATTCTAGGCATGTCAAGTGCTTGTTAGTCCCATGTAGCTAGTGGCAGCCATATTGCATAGAACAGATATAGAGAATGCCCTTTAATGTGGAAAGTCCTATTAGGTAGTGCTAGTTATTTCTTAAGAATCTTGTGAGCACCGACTATTTCTGATGGGCTGCCAAATGTGGGGCTCTCTTGACCCTCTCTTTTTATCACACTGAGACAAAAAATTGGAAGGCCCAAATGATTAAAATCAAAGATTAATTCTTCAATTATGCCTTTAATTAATAGAAATCAAGATTTCTATTAATTAAATGATCACTCAGTGTAGAGTTTCTCAACCAGGACAACCTGTAGCTAATTAGACTAGAGCTCAAGAAAGACATGAATTGTTCTTGTGTAAAGCCGGAGATATTGAGGCTTGTTTTTCACAGAAGTTAGCTGATCCTAAGTAATAATGAAATTGGCATTGTAACAAAAGCTCAAGTATGTGGCCCTGACTTAACAATCAAGTAGAAGGCCGCAAGAAAACCAATATCAGAAAACTGAAGTGCCTTTTTATTGGGTGGAAGGAACATTTTATTAAATTGTTTCCATTGATACTTGGAAGGCAGAACAAATTCCTCCTGGACTTACAGCTCCAGGGAAAGGGACCAGAAAACAGGTCATTGCTGTATATTTGGTGTTACTGACAGCACTGAGCAAAGCATTAAAAGAAACACTTGAGTTTTGGTGAAAATTGTCTGGTTTGAAAGAGAGTGGAATGATATATTTTTTTTTTTTTCAAAATTTGAGGGTTGGTAAAAACGGGTCTTCTAGACTCAAAACAGTAAGAAAAAGTTTTGAATAACAAACATCTATTAAAACTCAGCCTTATGTCAAAAATTGGATTAAGGGCCGGCCGAGTGGCGCGGTGGTTAAGAGCTGGCTTAGAAAGCCAGTGGCCCCGGTTCAAGTCCCACATATGAGGGCCAGTGACACTGCCCTCAAAAAAAAAAAATTGGATTAAAAGTATGGGTTGCACTCAAGCTCATTATCCTACATAGATTCAGGTAGCTCCGTTATGTTTAGAGAAAGAAGTTTATGGGCCAGAAAGTAAAGATATTTTATATATTTAAAAATTATGTCTAAAAATTAACTTTTTCTGTGGCTCTTGCTATAAGGAGGCAACTATAGAGAAAAGATGAGTCCTACCAAGTTTCTGGGAAAACTGATTGTCAATAAACATGAGCCTAAATAATCAATGAATCAATCAGTCAATTGACAATCAATAAATGCCTTTAACTATTTGAGACTTGAAACAACCTGAGGTCTCCATATTGTACTAATAGGAGGAGAGCTATGAAGCCTGAGCAGACTTGAGGAGAGAATACTCTACAATGTCTCAGATGTGGCCATGGAAAAAAAAAGTCAAGGAAGAAACTCTCATAGGAAGATGAAAATGCCACGATGCTAAAAGCACAAGGTGGTTCTCCCAGGAAGCAGAATTAGGGTCTACTAAGAGAACTTCCTGTTTCCATGGTAGGGCACATTCATAGGGCCTGTCCAGTGGGATTTCAGAATTGCTATGGATCATTAATGAGTGTGCTACTCATATTTTTCCTTTTCATAAGTAACAGTTATTGCAACTTGCCTTTGATCAACTATGATATTTTGGGTGTGGGTCGGGTAGATGACTTTTCTTTCACGCAGAGGTTACCAAGCCACAAGATGCCCCCATCAGACCTGAAGAAGAGAACAACACGCTACTCAGAAACGTTGGACTTTGAGTTGGGTGTAGTGACTGGATGAGATTTATGCTGTCTGTATTCAAGAGTGGTGAGCGTGAAGAACAAGGTAATGGACATTTGATGACTAAGGGGGTGAACTATGAAAAGATTTCGTGTTCATCAACAGCCATGTTCTCCTCTCCTTTCTGACCATTTATCAAGGCTATACCTCCCACCTTCCCTTGCACTTAGGCCTGACAATATAGATGAATGCTAGCAGTGGAATATGAAAAGTGAGGTGTGTCCTTTTCCAGACAGGGTCCATGAGACATCTTCCCACTACCATCCCTCTCTCTTGTTCCATGAGCCAGCTCTGTGAAACAAACTCTAAGAGTCTAGAAAAGAGTGGAGCAAAAATATCCTGGGTCCCAGTGCTGTCTGTACTTCAATGTGATGTAAGGGAGATAGAAACATTTACTATGTTAAACTGTTGAGATTTGGGGGTTATTTTTACAGCAGTGAGCCTATTCTGACTAATGTGCCAAGAGTTGCTGCTTCAAGTCCTCTAAAAATAGGATTCTTCTATTATGCAAAGAGTTGGCATGGATCATTTGGAAATATGGGCAGAAGAGAGAGGACATTTTTTCCCACAGTTTCTAGGGCCAATCTATAAGAAAGGGGAAAGAGAATCACTCACTCAGGGTAGAAACTATGGATCCACAACCAACCTATTTTTAAAATTTATTGAAATAATGAAAAAATAAACTTTTAAAAATTTTTATAGGAACATTAACATCAAGCGAGCAGTATTTCTAAGTTAAAAGGCTTTAAGCAATACTGATTGCTTAAAATCCGTATTATTAATACATGTTCATGAACCCAGCTTAAAATGCAGCCTCTCAATTGACCTTTACTCCCTTTTATTCATAATATTGTCATGGTCAATTAGGCACCACACTTCTTGTAAGAAGGATAGTGTGTTGGGTCTCAGGTCCTAGTTTAAGGGGATTTCCTCAAGGGATTCTCATCCATGAATGTCCCATGGAAGCTCAGTCAAGAAACTAGAGAAATTGCTCAAGTAATTACAATTCCACACCATCTCCTCCTCCTTCTCCCCATTCTGCCACAGCTATTGACAAGATATGTAATGGAGCAGGTGGCACATTAGTAAAAAGAATGTGATTTGGAAGTGGCCAGTTGTTTTCCCAGAAAGACATAGCTTTTCACCTTGGAAAAGTATTTCTTTATTAATGATTTTCAAAAATCAGGTGAGGGCAGGCAAAAAAGGTGTGACCATGAGTCATGACAGAGTCTGGCAGGCTGCACTGTGTTGCTGCCACCACTGTAGCTGACAGGGCACTGGTGGGCAGCCACAATGGCCCAGGGTGTGAGCAGAAACTGCTCATCCCAAACACCAAGCATGGTGCACACCTGGCTGAGACTGGCGTTGAGGAAGGGGTTTATTTCTCCCTCAAAGACCAATAGTCGCTCCAGTGGGGCTCTAGACATCACAATAACAAACAAAGATGCACGGAGCAATGCAACAAAACAGTTTTTTACAGTGACACGATGGCCAAAACGGAAGACATGGCCCGCCAAAAATTGAGGCATGTGATCACACTGCATGCAGCAAGAGGCGAGAGTAACCAGCCTCTCTGGGCTGAATCATTCCATAAATTTCTTGGCAAATTTAGGAAACAAAGCATTCTCAAGAGAGAAGTGTTTGATTTCCTCATTTGGCACCTGAGGTCACAAACAGGTTTTAACTTTAAAAGTAAAAATGTCCAAATAAATAAAAGTAAAAATAGTCAAGATCATTTTTAAATTCACATGAGTGAAGGTGGTCATACCTGGTACGTAGATATAACTGGCAACATACAAATTGTAAAGTATTATGTCAATGAGCTTTCATGTGTCTGAGCCATATCTTCTTTGTTAATGAGATAACTGAGGCTCAGGAGACTTAATAATTTTGGGCAAGATCCCACACACTGGAGGTGGCTGGCTGACTCCGCAGGCTTCCTTCCCATAGTCCTCTGCCGATGCATACACTGCCCCTCGACAAGCCCCTGCTGCCCTGTGTATCAGCTCAGCCTGTCAGTACTCTCTTATCATCAGGGCATTTAGTAATGCCATCACTTCATCTTGGGATTATGTATTATTCTGTGTTGGTCATGTGTTTCGAAGTAGCTGCTGTGTGGTGTAGCAGTTAAATTTGCCCTTGTTCCCTGGATATCCCAGGTCTCAGAGCAATGGAGTGGCCATAGCTCACATTTGACAGAAAGTAATAATGTAAAACTACTCTTTAGAGATTAATTTTTTCATATGATGGCCTGACTCAGTACATTAAGTGACCTTCAAAAAATTGTCCCAGTTCTTATATTTCTGGCAACATGATGGATTAGATACTACAAATGTTCCTCATGCAAAAGAAAAAAAAAAGCCTCAAACTGATGAAAACAATGTTTAAAACAAAGTTTTCAAAGGAATCATGAAGTTGGCAAGAAAGTAAAGAATCCACAGAGGCTAAAAATAATGTGAAAGAAGAAATCTTGGGAGGCAAGCTAGTATTAAAACTTGCTTTTGAAAAAAAAACAAAAAACCTTTCGTATTCTTGTATGAGATGGTTTGTCAGGTGCAGCCCCAAAAGGAGACAGACGAAAGGCTCAGGGCAAAAACAGTTTATTGTACTCACAGGTCCTGAGGATGGGAGGCACAGCACGCCAGCCTAACCACGTGGGGAAGCAGTGGGATGGTCAGGAGGCAGGAGTGAGGGGAAGGCTTAGGTCACAGCCTTGAATGGCATTTCCAAAGGAAAGGCAGAGCAGGGCAGGATGAACAGCTTGGGATTGGCTAGTTTGGATAGCTTTAGTGGTCTTTGGGCTATAGAGGTGGTCCCTCGTTGTCTGGCATCTGGCCCTGGGATGATTAAGGCAGAATATTGCCTCCTGGCCTGCACAGCTACCAGCACACTAAGATTTATTTTTGGAAATATGAAACAGTGAAAAATGTATTTCATACAAGAAGACTGGGTTCCTGACATGTGCCCTCCTCATGCCCACTACACTCAACGCTTTGCATCAACATTCAGTATAATATTTAAGGCAAAGCCTCCTACAAACACTGTGTCTCCCTTTCCTCTCTGATTTCTACACCCCATGGGAGAAGTTGGTCTGTTTTTAAAATATACCACACCAAGAAATAAACTATGTGGTCAAAAAGATAGCCTCATTCCAGACAAATCTCTGTTTTCAGAAGGCTGAGACTTAAAATAATGCATCAGCAATTATTGACAGTAAATTGTCAAAAATATGACTCATTTAACAAAGTTTATAGTGGGAAAAGCTATCAAGTTCTGTTCAAGGATTTGGGTACTGTTAACTTTTTTTTTTTTCCACTTAAATTCCTAGTGGGGAAAAGCATCTGTGGCCATAAAACTTGTTTTTGAAGCATATCCATTCTAGATGGATAAGATAGATAAGACACCATCTTATCATCTTTACTTCTGAAGTTCAGAAATTACTTTTGTGTTCTTGACTGCTTCTTAAAATCTAGCAATAGTTTCTGAGAGAAGTAGGGTGTTTTGACACTACCAATTTCAAATTTAAACACCCTGGCATTCAGATGAAATGTCAGAAAGCTCATACCTTAGGAGTAAGGACTATGCTGTAGATGAAATGATCCTCCAGATCCAAACTAACAGAGTCTAAAGTCGAGGAGACCACCAGTAAATTAACACTCCTTAAAGGGAGCTGACATAAACTAGGTTTCTGACAGTATATCATACACAATGTCCAACACAAAGTAAAAAATTACAAGACACATTAAAAATCAGGAAAATGTGACCCATAGTCAGAACAAAAAATTCTGAGTGCCCCTATTGACTACAGAATAAGAACTTTAAATAGTATGCAAGACCCTTCATAATCTAGCTATTATTTCCATTGCCACTCTTTCTCCGTGTACATTCTAGACTAGAGTCTCATGAAACTTTACAACGTTTCCTTACTACCTTAACAAACCAGCCTCATGTGTGCTTCTGTGGGTTTGCAAATGTTATTCCCTAGAGTTCTCAAGTTCTAGCCTTTCCAACGTCTACTCCACACCCTCCATCTTCAACACTATCTGACATCCAATGAATAGATTAAATAGCATTTCATTGGGGAATATTTTTTCTTTGACTGCTCTAAGCAGCTTTACTGTACACCCTCACAGCATTTACTCATATCTCTTAGACATATATTCCTGTTTTCCTTACACACACACACACACACACACACTCAAAAAATAATTTCTAAATCTTGAAATGCTTGATTACTTAAAGTTCAGACCACTGTAACTTTGTTACAAAAATTAAACCAGTTTTTTTAAATGAATTCAACTTATATATGTGTAGAGTGTATCTAAAATGCACATTTAAATACATGCCTATTATAAAAACATCAAAATAAAATGTGACTTTACCTTTATAAAAAGTACCCAAAACAAGAAATACTGACTCCAGATATTCTACTTTTTAATCCCAGTTTTGAAGGTTTTCCTTACACACACATATACACACATACAACCAACAACAGGCTTCACATTTTTTAGAAATATTTCTGAAACCTCTGGACCACTTTTGGGGTCTCAGATGTCTTCCTCATAAGTTATTTACACCTCTGTAAGAGGTGTCCACTTCTATTGCTACAGGAAACCCACCCTCATGTCTACTTTTTCAGGAGAGCACATTAGTTTGTTATTGTTGCTGTAACAAATTAACATATACTTAGAGGTTTAAATCAGCACAAATGTATTCTCTCTCAGTCCTATAGGTCAGAAGTCCAGGTGAGCTTGGCTGTTTCTCTGTTTCATTATTTCATAAGGCCGAACTCAAGGCGTCAGCTAACTGGTGCTTATGAAGGCTCTGGGGAAGCCTTCTGGGCTCATGCAGGTTGGTGGAATTCCATTCTTGTAGCTGCAGGACTGTGTAGGACTGATGTCCACATTTTCTGCTGGCAGTCAGCTCTTCTGCCCAACTCTTCTGCCAACTTCTTTTTTCTATGTAAAGTTCCAGGGATTAGAGAATAGGCATCTTCAGAGAGTCCTTCTGTCTACCACTCATAACATTCACAACCTGAAGCCCTCATTATGTTGTTGAACGAAATCTTCCCGCTAATGTTGTCCTCTCTGCAAAATAGCCATGACAGGCTGGCTTTGCTGGAGTTGGTAGCTTATAATCATACATTTGCTTGAGGCATTGGAACATACACAAGAGGAAGGAAAGGGTACTTCTGTTTGAGGAATGCATGGGGCATGGGGGGGAAAAAAAACCTTCTATTTCTATTGGAAAGGAAACTGGGGTTTCCAGAAATATTTGCATATTATTGCCCTCCTGCCAATCACAACATTGTCTGGCATGGTGAACAGATTTAGCCGGGTGCCTGGATATATTTTTAGTGGTTGATATTAATCTCCGCTTCTCAAAAAGAGGGTACATTTATTAGACTATTCTGAATATTTGGATCACTGGAATCTAATAAAAGAGGAATGGATTTCATCAATTGCTCATACAAATAAATGCACAAATAATTTTACTTTTTAACCAAGACACTTTGCTTTGACATTCATTGAGTACCTGTCCTACGGTAGGCATTGATCTTGGCACAGGGTTCAAGGATGTATAATCTTATGCGGAATATACAGGTCTATATCCCTCATGTTTCAAAGGTAAGATATCTTGACTCTGGAGTTTTAATTATTGTCAATGATTGGGCACCTTAAGGTATGAGCATTTTCAGGGCTGACAATACCTTAGTATCTTCCTATTATACAATCAGGAAACCAAGTTTCAACCAACTGACCTCTCTGGTCATCTATCTTGGAATTTATTCACCAGTCTCACTCCAAAAGCAGTGCTTCTTATCCTAAATCCTATTTGAAAAAAGAGACTGGCACTGTTTGAAGCCATGATAAACTGTGAGGGAAATCTTTTGGAACACCGTATAATCCTAGACATTTTATGGGAAAGAATTTTAAGAAGTCAGGGGCCATGTGGGTGGGAAGATACATTCAGTCCTCCATCTTTATTTCTCTGGTTCTTTAAAAACAAGGCTTTTTCGCAAGCATGTAGCTTATTGCCCATTTTTCCTGCTTTGTCTACGTGTTTTTTTCCCTCAGAACTGAAATGGTGCAGAAAAATGCCTGCTGTGTTCAAGTCTAATGCAGCAAAACACAGCTGTTGTTCAGCTAGCATATGTATATAGAGTGTTTAATTTTGTGGTGTTGATAAGTAGCATCTATTTATTTGTAAGTATGTTCAAATTAAGTAGTGTGTACACATACATGAGGTGTATGAGTTTGAACTGCATTGTTAAATTCATCTTTATGAGGATAAATTTGGTGTGTCTTCGCTTCAATGTCATCTACTGCCTGTTCAGCATTTGGGCATCTAGCCATCAATCCTTATCTAAGGAGGTAAAACCTACTTGAGGACCACAGAAACACAAGCCCTTCCCCACTCTCTTCTCCTCATCCTGTGCTGTAAATCTAATGGACCACAAAACCCGCCGATTCTCCCTCAACATCATCTTCTGGGTTCTTCTTTCCCACATCCACAGCCATGTCTGGGTTCCAGAAGTTAATGGGGTTTAGATCTGGAGTTCTGAAAAGCCTGAGACAGGATTCCTCCCCGATAAGTCTGTGAGCACTCTGGCCTTGCAGTGTTCTCCAGCGCCCCTCTTGCTGCTCTCTGCTTTGCTGGTCACAAACTTCAGTTTCATGGGTCTCTCTTCAGTTCTAGAAGAAGACTAAGCAGCCAAGTGACTGCTTACAATAGGGTCTTTGCACAAGCTGTTCCCTCTGCCTGGGACACTATTCCTTCCCATCCCCCACTCATCCCTGACCCTTGCAAACTCCTATCCCTCAAGTCCCTCCAGGTGACCTCCTGAGACCTCTCCTTCAGCATCCCCAAACAAGGTCAGGACCCCCTCTTAAGTACATCTGCACCCCTTCACAACACCTCTCGTGCTTGTCTTTCCAAACCCATGAGCTCCCCCTAGGCAGGAACCACAGCTATGTTGTCTGTCTCTCCAGTGCTTGGCCAAACAAGTGTGCTTAATTAGTATTTTTGAATGAAATGATTTTGCCCAAACAATAGATTACTCTGGCCCAGAAGTAAACCCTATATTCGTTGGTAGATGAAAAATGCTACAATGAAGCTTTGAAATGGCAGGTTTCATTTCTTCCATTTGGGGGTTCTTTTCAATCACAGGGCATTCTGTTACGCTTAATTCAGATTTATTCTCCCTCTCAATCTCCAGCCAGACATGACACAGATTCTCCAGCAAAGCTTTCTGTTATTTAAGCTGCCTCCTTCTACCCCACTGTCAAATCTGACCTACATATCAAATCCATCTCCAGTGTCACTTCCTTCAGGAACCCCCCTTTGCACCCCCGGTTCTGTGCAACCACATGAAGCCTTGCCCTGCTTTGAAGTGGACCCCATGGCATATTCCGTTACCATGCCATCACATTCTACCACACATGACCATCAGCTGGGTCATTGCTTACTTTCTCTTCCCTCACTCCATTAACTTGTAAAGTTGTGCAGTGACACTTGCAATTGAAGGCAATGAGCAGCTTTAAAGATGCGTGATATAATGAAAAAAGACAACAGCTCTGAAACCCACTCACCTTAAGACCTTAAATCGTTATGAACCTGCACAGAGCTAAACTTCCTTACCCATAAATTCAATCTGTTGTTACCTACCCCATAGGGTTAGGAAGCTTAAATGTAACCATGTTGTAACATGCCAAGGTCCCCCAGGCACAAACTTGGTTCTCTTCCTACTCTTGTTAGCATTGGTAGGAAGAAGAGGAACTGCTTCCATTTTCCTGTTACTGGAGGATAACTATATGATCTGACTTCTGCTGAGGATGTCTCTACTTCGAAGATAAAGACACTCGGCCCCCATATTGCAATTTCTATTTCAAAAACTAAAATTCTTAACCAACTAGGTTAGCATCAGTACTTGTGGGCAAATCACAAAATTGTTACTAGTTTAAAATGGTTAAGTCCTCAAATTTCAGCATCCAGGCCATGTAAGAGTTCTTATGGTGAGCTTGATGCCATGTTTTAAATAAGTGGTGCTTAAAACAGACTCTGTGACACAGCACGTCCCATGATTTTTCTGGGAATGTTCTTGCCATAATTCAGTAGACAGATCTACTAGAAATACTACTGTTTTCTTGTGGGGAGAGATGACAAATGATTAAGTAACTATTTGTGATTAAGACTTACATGTTCTTATCAGAAATTCTCTGTAGTTTGTTTTTTTTTCTAATATTTTTTTCTGATCCAAACATGCAGAAAATTTGCCTTTCGATTTCCTGGTTGGAGATAATATATAATCCCTTATGCCTCTCTGAGCTGTCTCAAGGCCCTCCGTGTCTAATCCATCATGCACAAAAAAGCTATTTCTGGGGCACTTTCTTGTCCTTTTCTGTTCTCTCTACCTGGAAATCTATTCCAGGATCAACACGAATATATGTTTGCCATAAAGAGATAGCTAATTTTTGCCCCAGCTATTTTAAAATATTTTTTAGTCAATACAATTATAAACAAATAAATAAAATAAACTATCAGATGTATGTATATCTATTCTCATAAAATTGTATGTGTCTTACTAAATTTAGTTCTTATTTTATTATAAAAATTTACGAGCCCAGCTTACCTCCCTCATACTATTAAAAAAAAAAAAACAGACCAAAAAAAATCCTATATTGAATATCAGCTATCCCCAAAAATACTTATAAAGCAACTTCTGAGGTCATTTAATAGATATTCAGTAAACATTTTTAATTGAATGAATGTATAACTCTGCTATCCAATAGAACAGTGAGTACCCACGTATGGATATTTACATTTAAATATAGCCCTTGGCCACACTAGTCCCATTTCAAGTGCTCAGTAGTCACAACTGGCTAGTGACTAAAGTATTGAAAAATACACTTATGAAACATTTTCATTATAACAGAACATTCTAGATGGTCCTAGATTCAATGAGTGAATGAAAAATCCACCAGGAGGCTCCCAAGAAAGGCCTCTCCACCCCTCTGCCTGACTTCTCGCCCAGGTTAGGCTGTGTAATATGAATGTTTTGCTTAATTTGGAAATCAATTTCCCAGAGAAAGCTTCGCAATTTGCATTATGTAAAAAGAGCTCTGGAAAGCAGGGAACACATCTTGCAGGCGTGATGGTTGCCTTCCCACAGACCTATCAGCCACTTATGACACTAGGAGCGCTTCCCAGCCCTAATTTGTCCAATTCCCACCTGTTACATTAACAAAGATTGCCTGGCCAGAGCATGTCAGTCATCTCCATGAAGAGTTATCACCTTCTCTCTTTTCCCAGAAATGCAAATATTGACTTTAGGCTGATCACCTTTCATGTGTCTTCCATCACACAGACTGGCTGCAGCTCTTCTCAAATGCAGTGTCACTACGTGTTTTATGAGTCACTTCTCTTTTTTGTAATGTGTTAAGCTTATCACCTTGATTATGACACAAAGAGCATTTGCCTTGACTCTCAAGTGCTGTGTTCA
This sequence comes from Aselliscus stoliczkanus, assembly GCA_033961575.1. Lineage (NCBI taxonomy): Eukaryota > Metazoa > Chordata > Mammalia > Chiroptera > Hipposideridae > Aselliscus > Aselliscus stoliczkanus. Next base: position 35,247,202 of record CM066730.1, on the reverse strand, counting down.
TCCCTCGGTCTTGCTGTGAGTGTGGTATTCCTTGAAACGTTCGCTGCATTGAATCTGAATTTTGTAATTCAGCTCCCTGATGGACAGGGTATGCACATCAGTACCTTTCACATTGGGCTTCTGTCTTAGCCTGAGTCATCTAGCAAACAAAACCTACGATGTATTTTGGAGGTGCAAACCCAGGGTTGAGAGAATGAAAGGAAGTGAGGGCAAGACACCTGGGAAGCCATCGCCATGCTCCTGCCTCACCATGAATCTTGAAGATACAGCAGGCAGCTCCATACTTGTGTTCACCAGGCACACAGGACTTGTCCAGGAAGGCCGGGCAAAAATCTGTGCTCTGGAGTAGGACATAGGAGGAAGGCCCATTGACCTGTTCACCCCATGGAGAGTCCACACCTCCAGAATTCCAGGCTGCATGGGGCACTTTCTGGACCTCAGCCATGCATGGGGTGTTTCCTCCATACCTGGAAGTAGATGGACATTTCACTGCAGGTGTGTGCGGTACCAGGGCCAGGCAGGCTCAGGTGTCCAGCCATCTCAAGCAGATCATCAAATACTGTACCTGTAAATGAAGTCTGGTAAGTGGGTGGTGCTTGAGAAGGAAAGAGACAGTCAGACAGTCGATGGAACCCCAAGGGGCACATGATTCCTTGGTCCAATACTGCTTCTTTCCTTCCACACATACCGGATTCAACTTCAGGATGAATGGAGGATTCTATAAGCCAACTATCACCTCACCTTATTCACATGAAAAATTAGGAAAATGTCTCCCCACTCCAAGTCAAAGCATTCCCATGTGATTTGGAAAAACATGGTAATCACAGGGACCTTTTTAAAGGGAATTCTAAAGATTGGTTTTTGTGAGAGTTGGAGAGAATAATCCTCATGGAAATTAGAGTGGCCTGGCCCTCTAAGCAAGTGGGCCCAAACTGCTTTGTTAAGAGATGAGAGTGATGGCTTTCAGGAAGAAGAGGTGTCCCTCTCCTATCAGAGGCAGAGGCTGACGTAATTTCAGCTGCCCACTCCTGCTCCATTCTTGGAGGTCATCCTCTGGTCTCTCCAGGAAAAAAGGGTAGTGTAGAAAAAATATCACTCACTTTGATCAATATTTGAATCCCAGATGCATTTCTACCAGTTTGTGATCTTCAGGCAACTACTTCACCTCTGGAGGCTCAATTTCCTCATCTATAAAGTAATAACAACATGCATCTCACAGTGAGGCTGAAGAGATTGATTAGTCAAAGTCTGTAAAGCTCCTAACACATAGCAGTTGTGGTGGACAGACTCTAAGCTGGGCCCCGTGGTCTTGCCCTTGTGTCACTCACTCCTCGTGACTGTGGATGATACCTGGGACTTGCCTTTAACCAAGAGACAACCTCAAAAGGGACAGACTTTCACTTCTTTGACAATGTTACATAAAATTGAAAGGATTGTCATGCTTGAGAGACTATTGGCTTTGAAGCAACAAGCTGCCATGTTGTGAGCTGCCCTGAGGAGAAAGGTACGTGGCGAGGAGCTAAGGAAAGTCTCTGGCAGTCAGCCAGCAGGATCTGAGGCCTGAGCCCAGCAGCACACAGGGCCTCAGGAGCTGCAAACCACCACGTGAGCTTGGAGGTGGATCTGTCCTCAGTCGGGCCTCAGGTGAGTGCCCAGCCCTGGCCAATACCTAGTTTGCAGCTTTACAGAGGGCCCCGCTGATCCACACCCAGACCCACAGACACTGTGACAAACAAATGGGTGTGACTTCAGGCTTCTAAATGTGTGGTAATATTGTCATATAGCAATAGGTAACTCATACACTCTCTCTGCACCATCCCTAGTTCACTCACCTGAACTACCTTGCACTGCAGTGTGATGGTGGGTGTGAACAATGCCCCTGACACCATTTATTTAGTATTTATCCCTCTCTTTAAACATACCTATGAAAGAATGTTCTTTCTTTTTACCTTCCTCTTTCCTATTGTTGGACCAGATGGCTCAGATAAAGAATTATTTTTTATTCTTTTTTTAATGTTTATTTTGCTTCATTCCATGAGATGTAAGCTGAGATATTCAGTTATAAAACTACATTTCATTGCTTCTGGGTAATTCCCCAAGAAAGGAAAATTACTTTTTTTTTTTTTTTTTAATTTTTAAAAGTTTTATTCCCATCCTTCACTCCCTCCCCTTTGGCAACCACCAGCTTGTTCTATTTTTTTTTTTTTTTTTTTTAGAAGGCAGTGTCACTAGCCCTCATATGGGGGATCCGAACCAGGGCTGCTAGTGTCCCAAGCCAGCTCTTAACCAATGTGACACTCGGCCGGCCCACTCTCTATTTTTTAACTTTACGTTTTAGAATAATCTACAATGTGTGTGTGTGTGTGTGTGTGTGTGTGTGTGTGTGTGTGTGTGTTGCGAAGAAATGCAAAAACACTCAGTGTTATTTATACAATGAGCTGTGTGCAGTAGCCACTGGTCCTACTAGTTATAACTAGAGGTGAGTGCCCGTATCTCCCGCTGAGCTGTGAGTAGTGCTCTTCAGGCATGCCTGCTCTCTTCATCCACCTGCACTGCTTTTGTTTTTAGCATCTTCACTTGGCCAAGTTCTCTGCCTCCCTGGTTGCCCAGTTCCTTCCTCGGGCCTTATAGACAAACTATTTCAGGTCCTATAGCTGCTCTCTTTCCACTGTTATTCTGCAAACTTGTAACAATTGTTCAAAGGACCTGGGCTTCCTGTGCATTTTCTTCCAAATGCCCTCTGCTTGTCGACTGTGGTGGGGGAGACATTCCCACTGTCTGGTACCCCTGGTGAGAAAGGTCAGAGTTTCGGATGAGTGAGTTCCCACAACTTCTTACATGCCTTTCTTCCTATGTTTGCTTCTAGTGCCGCACTTTTCCCTCTTCTGTCTCACTTTCAAATATTTCTCGAACCGTAAGAGCTGCAGAGAAATTTTCTATTTTTCTGGCAACATCTCCCCCACTGGAGAACGGAACCATTGCATGCTCACTAGACATGGTTTATGCCTACACTTTGTTTATTCAAGATGGGGTGATATTCTCCAGGTAGTTGATATTTTTTTTATTAACAACCGAGTGGTTGCCTTAGCTATAGTTTGTTATGTCTACTTGGGAACAGAATAAGAATCAAAGTTTCAAGTTAAGACTATAGTTCTCACACGGACTGATTAAGTTCATCATAGGTACCATTGATCAAAGGCCTCGCAAAGTGCCAGGCATGGGCTGGGTATGAAGCAGCCATACTGCCTTCGGTTCTTCCCGAACCCTCCAGGTTCCCTGTGAATCCCATTTTACAGATAAGGAAGATACTGGGACTTCCATGAGCCTCAGCTGGTGAGTGGTAGAGACGCTTCAAGGTGGCTTCACATCTCCAGCTCTAAATGGACACTGCACCCCTTATAACACGCATTCGCAATACTCAGAATTGTTTCTGTTACACCTTCTTGCAATACAAACATACCAATTTTTCACCATGCGCAAAAATAGTCTCAAAATGTTGACGCCTGTGTTTTCACTTCAAGATATCTCAAAATTATAGTGAAAATTGTTTTGGGGACTTCCTTCTAGGTTTATATGCACAAAGGGAGGTGACAGCCCTTTCACTGTCTCTAAAATTATGATGAGCACCTCCTCTCGTAACACACCAAGTGCCTAAGGCCTTATTGTGACAGGGACATAAGGGGGGGACTTCCTGCTCTTTCCTTTATTCTTAGCACTTCGTCAAGAGATTTTAGATCAATATGCGTCTTGAAAGAGAAGAATCAATAGTAAAAATGTTTAATATCTATAAATGTCTATATTAAGTAGTTCACTAAATTTTGATAAAGCAGCACATCTGTTTTATCTGGTTACATGGAATATTTTGCAATATCCATCAAGTTCTTGTATTACAAGATCCCTGCTGCCACTTTCAATTTGTATCATTAAGAAAACAACAATAACAACAACAACAAAATACGCGTTCCCAATTCACTGACATATTTGATGAAGGCAACAGGGTACAATTTGCCAGCAGAAAGAGACCTCAGTGAGTGCGCTGCCCAGTGTCACAGACCTCATGACCACTGCAACTTCTGTCCTGTGGCTTCTGGGAAACACACATAGTGCAGAGGGTAGGTCAGTCGATGTCACTGGGATAGTCAGGAATGCTAACTGTCAATGCTTTCCAGGTCAAAAGAACAATGATGCATTCTCATTTTCTTGTGAAACAGGTCATGGGACAAAGGGACTTGTGTGACCTTCCATGTTGCAGCATGGAAGATGTTGCCCACCAAATGAGTCAATGCAACTTCATATAGGAATGTCCCTTTATTTAAGCTAACAGAACCAAAAACTATTCTGAACGAGAATAATTTCCACATAATGACACAAGAACCCATCCCACACAAGGACACCATAAGGCAGTGAGCAGCCATGGAACTAGCTCTACTGATTGCTGTGGAAGAAAAGGTCACACAAGTCCCAGAAAAAAATTACACAGCCCTGCTAAGGGAGCAACACAGGTGTCAGGCACCTGTGATGGCTCCAACCTGACTACTCATTCTGTGGGCTAAGATGAGGTTGAAAAGGATATGTTTTGGGGAAGAGACAATAATGATCATTGAGCCCCACCATCCTCTATTTTTTCCTCAATGAATTAACTACAGTACAAAGTGGGCAATTTCCAAGGTCCTAGAGCCAGTTAAAGGGGCCGTCAGATACTGAAAATTAGGCCCCTGCCCTTGAGATGGGAACTGCAGTGCCCCAGGTCTGGAAGGAAAGTTTGAAGCAAGGGTTGAGCATTAGTTAAATGACTGGCGGTCAAGATGGTGATCAGTTTGTGCTAAAACCTTGCAATCCTTCTGCTGGTTCAAAAAGAAAAACTTTCCAGTATATTAATGATTTATTAGGGAGGAGGGCGGGTGTCAGTTAGATCATCATAAAAGCGATTGCTATCCCACTGGCTGCGTCAGAAACCCTGCATAGCCCAAAGGCCGCCCTTGCAGTGGGCTGCTCTCTGCATTCTTGCTGACTGGGCTGTAAGTGAGCCCTGAGAGGCCTGTGGGTAGAGGAAGGTGACTTGTAAATGCAGAAACCTGCTCTAAGGAAATGCAGGAACATCATTATCAATCTCTAGCTTCAAGGGTAATAGCCATGAACTTCAGGGCAAGGTCTCCTTACGGGGGGGCGAGCAAGGCCTCGCAGTGCCTCCTGCAACTATTCCTGAACACTGAGTCTCACTCCACAAGAACAGAGAGGAAATGAACTTTCCTGAGGTTTTCCAGTCACTTGGTTATATATATTCCTTTATGGGAAATGCTTCTGAGCATGGAAAGTGTGCCAAGGTTGTATGTCTGACACCGTTTCCTGTTTTCTGTGAGTTTTTGTTCGTGTTATTTTAAATCAGTCTGGATTTTGTTTTTCACTGTGCTCCGTCTTTCTTGCCCAACCAGGCAGGCTTGGTAATTAAATGGCAGTAACAACTTGCAGATTTTAAAGCACTTTCACAGACAGTATTTTGTGTGGTCCTCATAACCATGTGAAGTAGGCATTTCTCCCATTTTCAGAAGGGAAAATTGTCATTCGGAAAGTGTCAGCAAGAAGTTCAAGGTCACTCATTTTCCTGACAACACACTGCTCAAACCTAGGCCTCTGACTCCAAGTCTAAATGCTTAGCTCAGGACACTGGTGCTGCTAATTAGAAAAGCTGCATCCCCCACACCCTCGCCTGTTGACCCATCGCTTCTGGAAAGATATAAGTTAGTTAACTTCCATCATTTCAAAAGTTTCCATCATTTTGCATTCGGTCTGTTTGCATTTGTCTGTTAGACAGTTGGGCCATGTGTCAGATTTAATTGATGGACCACACTCTTGCCCACATGCCATCAGTGAAGGGGTGCTGAGGGAAAGTGAGTGGGGGGAGGATGAAGAGGGTAAGGGGGGGTCAAATATAAGGTGATGGAAGGAGACTAGACCTCAGGTGGTGAGCACACAGATGTCGCATTATAAAGTGGCACACCTAAATTTATATAGTGTTATTAACCAATGTCACCCCAATAAATCTAATGTTTTGAAAAAGAAATTGGAAAACAATCAGATGGCTACCACCACAGCTGCTCTCTTCAGAACCCAGCAATCCCTGGCAAATGTTAGAATATTGGGTCATCCCAGCTGTTTGTGGGGCTGTGTGCATTGAATAATCCTCATGCACTACTGCTGGAGGGTAAATGCTACATTCTGCTACAGAATGACCTGGCAAAACTCAGTAAAATTAGGTCTATACATTTTCTACAGTACAATTCTGCTTGTGGGGATATATCCTAAAGAAATGCTCTCACAGGTCCGTAATGAACTGTTATACATGCTGGTAATCTGAGTGTCCACAGAGGACAGCAGCGAGGTAAAGTGTGGCAGGCTCATCAGTGTCTAATATGCCAGACTTCGAAGCAGCCGATCAAAAATGATTTTAGAGGGCCGGCCGAGTGGCGCGGTGGTTAAGCGCCAGCTTGGGAAGCCGGCGGCCCCGGTTCGGGTCCCACATATGAGGGCCAGTGACACTGCCCTCAAAAAAAAAAAAATGATTTTAGAAATTTGCAACTGAGTGGGAAATTATAAATAAAATAACATATATAACTTTTAAAATTTTAATACTGGAAGCAAGGAGAAAAATAAGATGTTAAAACCAAAGCAAACAGTAGAAGATCATGATAATATCTGGGGGAATTTTTTAAAGCAAAATACTCCCTATCAACACACTGTGATTATATTGGAATAGTTTTATCTGCTTCTATCTAATGAGATAAACAAAATGTCTTTCCCTTTTTTGAAACCATCTTAGAAAAAATCCTCAAAGCTCTATTCCTATAGCTACCCTTCAGTCCTCAAAGCGGCAAGACATGATTTCAGTTGATTTTATTATTCAGCCATTATTGTTTTGTTCTGTTTTTCTCAAGTCAGTAGCAATTGAAATGTGTGGTTTTAGACATTTTTCTAGGGCATTATCAAGGGTTAGATAGGAATATTTCTTTCCTTTGATGATCTTTTACAGTTAAGAATGAATAGTTCCAGTTGGACAAATCCATCTATAACATAAATAAGTATATTTATTTATAAACAAATAACTATATAAATTTCTATATTAAATATTAAATTATAAAGAGATTTAATGTAAAAATGAGCAAGGTGAGAGGGCTGAGTTGGCAGAAGGGCCCATGTAATATCCAAAAGTAACAGGAAATAATCCTGAATAAGTCATTAAGAATATTTATTTTCTTTGTCTTATGTCATTTCTATGAACTAGAGAACCTAGAGTAAACAAGACAAATAGAACACCTGCCCCCAAGGGACTAACATCCTAGCGAAATAGGCTATGGCAGAAAATATCACAAGTGTCACTATGACCACCCCCTATAAAAAGTACAGTAAAACCTTGGATTGCGAGTAACTTGGTTTGTGAGTGTTCCATAAGATGAGCAAACATTTCTAATACATTTTAACATGGTAAACAAGCAATGTCTTGCAATATGAGTAATTTGTTTCTGGAATGAATTATGCTTGCAAACCAAGGTATTACTGTATTACATTTTCCTGCTTCATGGTAATAATAGGGAAAGAATTCTGTGCCCTAGATATAGAGGAGATCATGCAGCCAATAGCTACTGCATGGCCTGTGGTTTAAGAGAAGGAAAGAAATGCAAACATTTTATCTAAACCAATAAGAGAGGATCTAGACCTGAGATAACATGGCTGATAGTCAGAGGGATTCCCTAAACCCAGACAAGTCTTGGCATTCACCCTAAAATCCAGGAATCTGTACATCTGAAGGCCCCACTTACACTGTGACATCAATTCTTACTCTGCCTACTTGATGTTGTCTACAGTATACTTCCTGTTATTTAAAAATCATCATGTCACTCTAGGATATCAAATACTGGGTTTTGTGTATCATATTAGCAGAACTAAAATAAAGGAGAATTTTCATACTCCATGAAATAAACTGAATAATTCATGAACTATCACTTATATTGAGGTGGTACCCATATGCAATATCAAAACTTTATTCTACAACTACCAAGTAAAAACTAAGAAATATGTATCAACAACTTGAAAGGCATAGGAATATAGGTTATTATCTTCATTGCAATGACCATTTGATACCACTGGTTTTAATAATCTAGAAATTACTTACCTTGATTTTAACCTCTGTCATTCATATTTTTAATTGGTACAGAAAAATGCTCTTGGTGAAAAAATGAAATTATTCATATATTTTTTTTTATTTCACTAATTCCAATATAAATGATGATAGAACTCTCTGTAGATTAAGTGAAAGTATGAGATAAAATGAATGTGAAAAAAATAGATTCTGAGACAGACTATTTTTCATTATTATTTAATTGGTTGCAAATTTTGCTATCTCAAAAAGTTTCTGCTCTCTGCTTCATTAAATAAGTTCTGTCATTATTCAGTGTAATTATAGCTTTGGGGAAAATTTTCCAATAAGAGCTTAGAACTGAAAAAAGGAAGCATAACAATTAGTGATAAAGGGTTAGTTAATAGTTCTCAATTCCAGACTTTCTCAGAGTTCTGATCATATAAGTTTCCATGACCTATTTGGTTGGGTTAGATGAATGTTCATAATTCATTTAGATAAGAGAGAGGGTGTCAGGAAAGCAAACGGATTTTTCTCCACTTAACAATTTCCCTGTATGTCTGAGCATTTCCTGAATTCTAGGGTTCACTGAGCAGTTTAATACAAACTCTGCATATGAAAAACATGTGCAGATACTCTGCTCTTGCCAGTTCCCCAAATGTTTGCTCAAAGTCCCCATACGAGGCATTCGAAATCCATTTGAGAAACACTCACTTTTGATCCGTTTAGATTCAATTTGAAGCATTTGAATTCCTGACATTATTGCTTCCTGTCTGTATGGTTCCCAACTGTGGATCAATGATTTGAATTCTATTATGCATAAGGCCTAATGTGTTTTCAAAGGTCAATTTGCTGTCTCCACCTTTTTAAATGTGTCTTTCTTCTGTGTTTGCTTATAGATTGACTGCAGGGCAATTGGATATGACCTGAAGATGTACCAGCTCACGCAAACATCTTCCTACAGCTCCCACAATCAGCCCCATGAGATGCAACCTACCTACTTTGAAGTAGATAGCACTGCGACCATTTTAAAAATGAGGAAGTTAAGATTGAGGAAGAATAATTGGTTTCCCCACACGCTTCTCCCAGGAAAGTGAAAAACTAAACGAGAACTTTTGCCCTCTACTCCAGAATAATTTCCATCGTGAACAGACACAACCCCAAATGTTGAAAGACCCTCTTTCTTGATGTAGTGATGCTATATCCGAGAAAAGGGAGACACTTCTCAAATCAGATTCAAGTCCATTAATAAAGAGAAATGCCCACAGGCTTGGCCACCAAATAATCAAATCTTCCACTTTTATCAACTGGTCTCTTCTTTCAGTTAAGACACTGAAATCTCCTATTAGAGGTCAAAAAAGTGGCATCTCTGGGTAGGAATCGATTAAGTGAATATCCCCTTAGCACCAGAGTAGATTTAAAAGAGCACAGTTGGAGGGTTCCGTAAGCTCACTCACCTTATCATTGCGCAGATGTCAACTAAATATATTCGCCATTCCTGACACTGTGTTACATACTTGGATATATAGCTGGAAAAAATAAAAACAAACTACTGTGGGGCTCATAATTGAGGTAAGTAGTCCATGTCATTTATCCTGTTCCAAAAAAGTCTATCAGGATCTCGGGCATGTTTGAACATTCCACTCTGCTATTCATGGATGTGGTTCTCAACCTCAGGGTCCAAGATGGTGGCCGGGGCCCCAGCTTTTACTTCCAACAGAGAAGATTAATGGATAAAGGAGAAAATGAAAAAGGAGCACAGAGCTGATATTAAGGAGTTTCTTGCAAGTGACCACATCACATTTACATGTACATCCCATTGGCTGAAATTGGTCACATGAGAAGCTGGGAATTGCAAGCTCTATGCAACCTAAACACAGGGATTCCAGGACTGCTGCATGGATGTTAGCTGTCTAGCAAAGTTCCTGTTCTCTTTCCATGGTGTCGAGGTGTTGCTGGAAAATGGCTGCCCAGCCAAGGACTTGAAAGTGATCCCTGGACTATGAGCAGAGATGAAGTGGGTCCTCCCCTGCCAAGATTCAGAAGCAGGTGCTCCCCTCTCCACACTTGGAAGCCAGACATTGAAGATGGGGGAGCCACAAGATAGAAAGAACCTGGATCTCTGAATTACTGCTTAGAGGAGAGTCTGATGCTGATCAGAAACTCACACTTGGGACTTTGTGTGCAAAAAGTGAATTCCTATTGTGTTTAGAGTTTAGGGTTTGTCATACTTCCCATAGTGCATTATGAGATTACAATATTGTATTCAATACTAATGAAAAGACCATGTTAATTTCTTGTTAAATTTTTATACCCCCAATACCTGCTACGTTACCTATTACCATAATACGTGCTGAATACACTGGGTGAATTATTACTGAGTAACAGAGCCATGCACACGTACTATGGGAATACAGAGGATATAGTATTTAATTCAACCTAGGAATAGTGTATTTATTTTGCAATCCAGGGCCAAGTGTGTTATACCATATGAAGCATGACTATTCCACTGGATACATTTTCTAGTTAATCCCACATGGAACTTTTTTGTCCTGTGTTGTACATTCGAATAGCGTTGTCTCTGCTGCCTAGATAGACACCTCGTATATTTAAAAGAGGAGTCCCTGGACTCTGGGAGAATTTATGAAGAGTGACTTCAAGGAGAAAGATCAACTTACAGGCAACATGAAGCCCTCATTCAGACCCCAAAATGGTGATTGCCTGGAGAACAGAAAGGCTTTCTTCAAGCTGTCATTTCCAAGTATCCACACCCTATTCCTATGACAGCCAGACCCTTTCCCACCAACATGTAAACCCCGAGTGTTGATAATTCTTAATGTCAAGGTGAGTTTCCAAACAGAGCTTTTTCTTCATAAGTAGAACCAATGGATGAACACGTGGCTCGGCCACCCAGCTCACTTGTCTCTAGCCCTTCTCTTTCAGCAGTACTTTCTTGTCCTTGCACTAAACAAACTAAACAGTTTTTAACATTGTCCTTAGCAGACTGCATTATATTTATCTTGATTTTTAATGACTGTCTCTCCCCCTGGAATTTATGGGTCTTCAGGATTGAAACTTCTTTCTTATTTGCGCTAATTTTCCCTAGGCTCATGTGCAATGCCTCATACATAGGAGCAAATATAAGACTTAGTTTGAATGCAGAATGAACTAGTTGGCCTTAAGTTAACAGGAAAACTGAAGGAGAAAAACCTTCTAGTTATAGGATAAAACCAAAAAAAAGAAAAAGTAAAATATCTTAAGGAGGGCTGGCCGAATGGCACGGTGGTTAAGCGCTGGCTTGGGAAGCCAGTGGCCCCGGTTTTGGTCCCACATATGAGGGCCAGTGACACTGCCCTCAAAAAAAAAAAAAATCTTAAGGAAAAATATGAGTCTTGGAGTTGTAATATCGTACAACAACTTCTGGGCTGGAGGCAGGAGGCTTGGGCACTGGTGCCCGCTTGTTACCAACTGAGTGAGCTTTGGGCAAGCCAGCTGACCTCCCTGTATCTCAAGGTTTTCATCCTTAAAATAATGGTATTACGTGAGCCCCTAAGTTTATGAAAAATCCAGGCAAGGAAGAAAGCCCGAGAGCACCTGGGTTTCAGATCATTATCCTTGGCCTTCCCATTGCAGCCACTTGTGTCTCCTTGCTGTCTCTCCAACAAAACAGACATGCCTCTGCCTTAGGACCTTTGCTCTGCTGTTCCTTTCAGTGGGAAGGCTTTCCCATGGGTTCCACTGGCTAATTACCTCTCCTCCTTCGAGACATTGTTTAAATTGCATCTTCCATACAAGGCCCACTCAGACCACACTACTAAACACGGAAACCTGCCATGTTCCCCACCAATCCCCTACTCCTGCTCTTCCTTACCCAGACCTACTTCTCCTCTCAGACACAGAACTACTGCCTGAAGTGCAATATAATGTGATTGAAAGCTTCTGGTCTGGCCAACACCCTCCCCCAAAATGCATGCTCCCTGGGGTTACGAATGATTGTTTTGCTCACCATTCTATCCCAAGTGTTCAGAACAGTGACTGGTACAAAGCAGGCCCTGGGTTGGTGTCTGTTGAATAAATGAATGAATGAATGAATGAATGGGCTTACAAGGAATCTCCATCAGTTTTAATTTACTTTGGAAAAACAAAAGCAATTTGATAGCACCTGCTGAGGAGATGGTCAGACAGAACACCTAAGCATGAGGCAAATCCACATTGGGTGTTCTTTGAAGGTAACACTTTGAGTGCAGCAATATCATTTTCCCCATTTTAAAGACTGGATTGTTGAAGCTCAGGGAGTTTAAGCAACTTCTCACAGTAAGTCTGAGGCACTGTTGTAAAAGAGTTACATATTTGCATTAACTTATTTAATCCTATGTTGATCATGAAGTAGATAACATTACAACCCCACTTCATAGATGAAGAAACTGAGACAGAAAGCAGTCAAGTGACTTTCCCAGGCTCCCATGCACAGGAAGTGTCAGGCCTGCCCTTCCAGATACGGCCTCTTCTACCACACAGCCTCTAAGCATTCTGCAAGGGTCTTTCTTAGGACGGCCTTCAAAAAATGTCTTTTTTGAAGAAAAACATTCCAGAAAAAATGTTTTCAATATTTCTGTGTTTAACTTTCACAAAAACTTTGATGTTTACAAAATCCTCATTTTGGTGTGTAATCTGATCATTCAGAGTGTTCACATTTGCACGTTCGTACTCTCTTTTTGTCACTTCTATGCAGTGAGATCGGTGGGGTAACACATTGCTGAGCAAAGAATATGAAAAAGTCAAACATTTATGATAGTTCATCTTCACAAAGTGCAGGACTGGCTCAGCAGCTCTTCTGCTGATGGGGGAATAGATAGCAGTAAAGCAGATCCAAAAGAAGGGACTCTGGTCCCTCCTCTGCTAAGACGGCCATCTCACCTTTCACCACAGGGGTTAGTGAATGCTCAGCCTCATCACAGACCCCAAGCAGAGCTAACCTACAACACATTTTGTTTGCAAAGTGTGATCAGTTAGGTCAGCCTTTGCCAAAAGTGGTTTTGGTCATTCTCTGCTCAGAATCACTAGAGAGATAAGATGAAAGACAAAGAATGAGGTCATTTCGGGTCTAGCAACCAGATGGGGTCCCAGACCAGTGCTTCTCAAACCACACGTATAAAGGACAAGTTTGTTTTTCCTCAATCCTTAGAAGACTAAAATTTATGAAACATACTCCAAATGAATTATAAGTAATAAAGGAAAATAAACACAGAATAAAAGCCCAACTTTATGATTATTATTAGATTAGATTAATGTCTAATTAATAGATTTGATTATTATTATGAGATTATAAAATTGCTCTGTTAGGTTGCTGTTACGAGCTTCTAACAGCTTATTCTTCATTTCCATGTTTATCCCATTGCAGATGAGTAACAAGTTAACCCACAGACTTTGGGTGGCCATGCCCTAGACCAGGCTGGGTAGCCTGAGACCTGCCCTGGGTGGTAGCAGAGGGAGGGGCTGAGAAAGACAAGATCAGCCAAAAGAGGAAATACAGAACACAGCATAAAAGGGGCACAAAAGATATTAACTCAGCCCAGTGACAATACCAAGAGGGAAGCAGATCCAAGCAGTGAAAAGCAACATGAAAATGAGCAGAGAGCAAAGACAGGAGAGGGATGGGATGACCTGTATCCCCCAAATGTCTGATCACACTATTTTAGCATCCAATCAGTTCACTGGTTACATGTGAGCTATGTGCTTTGCATCCAATTGGAATGCGGCTATTAGACTCTGCATTCCATGAGGGAGGGAATGAGGTCTTCTTTTTTGCATATAAGGCCAGGGTACTGGTTACGTGTGTTTGGATATGTTACCCTAGTTTAACCTACCCTCATCTGAGTAGGAATCTAGGAGAATGAGACGGCCGTTTTGAAGAAAACAATTATATTTGACTAGGTGGTTCCACGCGGCATTATGATAGGGTCATCAAATACATGGGGATACCTAGTAAATCTACCTTTGGGTTGTCTTTTCCACCAGAGCTGCTGATGCTCTCAACATTCAAACTAATGATCTGCCGTCAATGTCCTGGTCCTACTATGGTTTCCCCTCATGCCACCTCCCGCCATTGGTTTTGCAGGATCTCATAAAGTGGCAAGAGAATGTCATTTTCTCCCAGAAATTACAGCTGCGGGGGCTCTTCAAATTGGAGCCATTCCCCTTTCTCTGCAGAAGAGTGTAGAACATTTTTTCCCAGGGGCTTCACCAGTAGACATGTGAGCTCTCTCACCTATGTGCAATCTGTAGGAGCCAGAATCCGTCCCAGGACAGAGCCATGTTGGTGAGCTCTCACCCATCACTGAGTGTGTTAGTTGCCTCCTCTCATCATCCCTCAGAGACTGCGCAGCCTGCCTCCTGCCTTCGGTTGGGAGTTTAGTCCAGGACCCTGACTTTTAGCCCCAAATTCTCTCAATCATGTTTCAACAAACATAGGAGTTTCCATTAGAGAACTCCTGCATGGCCTACCCATTCAGGCAAGAATTCCAAGGGGAGCAGATAAAGTTTCACAGTTTGTAAACAACTCCTGAATACAACTGGTTGAGAGAATTGGTATCTACATGACAAGGAAACTTGTCAGGTACGGTGTCAATGTAATCACCATCCCAGTTATGTGTTTTGCCGATTCTCTGTTCATTTGAAAACCTCTCTGAAGAGCTTTGCTTAATAATGGAGGAGTGCCGATGACTTGATGAATAATCAGGAAACCACATCTTGACCTTGGTGAACTACAGGGTAGAAAAAAAGTGAATGGAAATGTGTTTTATGGCAGTTGTTGTCAACAGAGAGTAATACTGTCCCACCCCCACCCCCGACCCCTGGGGATATTTGACAAGATCTGAAGATATTTTCATTTTCATGACTGGGGGGTGGGGGCGATGCTGCTGACATCTAGAAGGTAGAGGCCCCAGGCCTCGTTTTTCTCATTCGCAGACCCCATTTGGGACTGCTCTGAGCTGACTGTGCAGATGAAGGCAGTGACCAGAGGACAGGAGTCCGGCTTGGACAACTGCTCAGACTCCTGCATGGTTCTGGACCCCACAGAGCTAAAGAAAGGCCAACACACTCCTTTCAGGAGCTGCAAACTTCTGCTCAGGGCCCCAGGTGGTGCGACCGGGGCCTGTGTGGCCCAACAGGAGGTCTCCTCAGCTGTCTGCAGAAAGGCGTGCTCAGCCACCACTCATCCAAGGGATGGGGAGAAAGTACAGTCTCCCCCAGTAGCCATGGCCACGTCTCCTGCTAGCTGGACCACAGGAAGGAAGCAGTAGCCGTCAGCACAGACACCTCCCAACAAGTAACCTGCAGCCTGCATCGGGGCCTCGCCCGGCAACCCGACATCTGGCTGACAATGAATGAGACACCTCTCAGCAGAATTCCAGGCTGGAAAGAGGCATTACAAATGTGGCCATAATTTCTCTGCAGAAAAAAAAACACACACTCAAGGGTCATCCTAAAATAGTCTGCGGAGACATCTGTTCAGTGACAGCTTCGCGAACACCAAATAAGTATGTGGTGCTTTCGTCAAGCTGATCAAAGGGTGTTTGTGTATAGAAGAATACATTTTAGTAACAAATGCCCGGCATGTCTGCAAATATTAAATTAGAGACAGAACAGGTGGGGGTGGGGTGACAAGGGTGGGCACGTGGCTGCCGCAGGCCCTGGAAGAGAAGGGCTGAGGTGTCTGTGGGGGCCTAGTGAATCTGTAGCTTCTCCCAGTCCAGGCTGGGAGATGACTCCCCCGCAAGGCTCAGGATCTCAGGGTCACCCAGGGACTGGGAGGGTCCTTTCACCAAAGAGGCGGAGCCATTCAGTACCCTTCTTACATTCTAACAATGCTCTTTAAACAAGGAGATGCTGGCTCTACAAGACCATGAATTTACATTCTCTAAAGAAAAGCTTGATTGAAGCTAATTAGGAATGTTCAATTGATTTCCAATAAGATTTGGGGAATTTAAAAATTCTGAGTGTTAAGTTGACAGAGTTCTTTCACTTCATTCATTTTTTTGGCTCTGACATGCTGGCACCTGCATCCTACACTTTGTCACAATTCTCTGCACATGTACTCATGTGGGACATGAGTGTCAACATGTGAGTGTCAGTATGTGAGCCCTGGCTGTGTAATGTCACCATCTACCTTGGTAATACCAAGTGCCCTGTGCTCCCTTCTAGATGTTGCCCTATATGTATTCTTTATAATAAAGCTGTGACCATAGGCATGAGTCATCCCAGTGAATTATCAAACCTAAGGGGGTCATGGAAATGCCTGAATCTGTAGTCAGTTAGTCAGAAATGCAGGTGGCACAGCTGATTTTTGAAGTAAGGGCACACCTGTGGAGGCCTAAGCCTTTAACTTGTGGAGTCTGATGCCAACCTCAGTGTTGGCACCAGAACTGAATTACAATTCACACCACTGGCGTGGAAACAGAATAGAACCCCACTCCAAGCTCCAGCTCGGTGGACAGTCTTCTCAGCAGGTCGGGAGTCCCCTCCTCTTTGTTCCACTGCACCCTGCATGACATCTGTACCAGTTTCTCTAATACACTCGTGGGTTTCTTTGTTTATATGAGGTCCCTCCCTCCCATAAGACTCGGGCTACTTGGGGAAGAGCCAGGGGGCAGATTCAGGTTTGATGCAAACTGAAGTTCTTACGATGTAAACAGGGGGCCCTCTTCATGTATATGTATTTTACAAAAACTCACGACCACATGAACACATTGCCAGGGCCACTCCCCAGGCCTTGGGAGAGGCCAGGAGTCAGTGAGGGGCCCTGAAGCCTCGACTTCAATAGCTTCACAGCAAGTCTCCTCTGGCGTCTGTCCGCCAGTGGACATTCAGTGGTGAATGAATGAAAGGGCCAGTGATGCAGCCACAGATCCCATCAGAGTAAGGCAGTTCTTAACCTTACATTTGCAAATGATTTGATGCCTCCTATTTAGGTGGCAATGGCTCTTTTGTTCCCTGTGGGGACTGACCTCACTGGCTATTTTTGCCTGAGTCCCCGAAGTGGGCCCTGGAGGGATTTAGAGGCTGTTATTACCAGGTCTAAACACATAGAAGCACGTGAATTTGGTTATCTGCTATTTGCAACCAGATTAGAAAAAAATACCCTGAGGAACTTGTGTTTTCATTTCCATGTTAAATCACAAAAGAACTAAAGGAACAGAGCTAAAATGCAAATTTAGGGCACATTTTAAGTATAGAGGGATTTAAGGTCTTTGTCTGAGAGCCAAAAGCTTTCTCTCTGTGGAGAATCCAAGTCCTTAGGTTGCCCTGGCATTTCCTGGGCTTTTATTACACAATAGGTGCAGGCTTTGTCATAGTCCTCCGGCATTCGGGAACATGTTGTATAGCACTCCATGCCTCTCATGCCATAATGAACTCTAGAACCTTGCATACCTCTTAAATTCACTCCTCCTTTCCCTGCCCGCTGTCACCTACCTGGCTAAGACCCCAAAGCAGGTGTGAGATGGGCAAAGGAGTCCTGGGTGTGGCGTCACACAGCCTGACTCCAACTTCCCACAGCGCCTCTCTCACCAGCTGTGTCCTCCAAACTTCTCCAAGACTCACTTTACCCATAAGGCCCTGATCCTCAATAGCTTTCACCAACTTGGCATCTTCCCACACTCTTGGCACCATTTCAAGCTTGTTTTGTATAAAATAGGAACCCCAAATTTCCATCTCAGGTAGGGGAAGAGGGCCACCTGCAAAATGATGTGGAATCACTAGCCTCGTGTCTATCTCCAGTTTGAGACTGGGACTCTACTGCCAATCAATACTGATAAATTACCAATTACTGATAAATCAATAAGGGTCTCTCTGGAGCCTGGGAAACTGACACTACTCCTAGGCACCTGAGAACTGGAACGTTTGTAGACCTGCTGGGAAAGGCCCAGTGTAGGCAGACAGGTCATCCCAGGGAATGCAATTAGAAGTTGGAAGTCACACAAAGACACACTCCAGAAGGTCAGACAGTAAAATAAAGAGATCAAGTGCAAGAGGGAGGAATCGCTCCCCAGGGAAGTATGAGGCCCATTTCTGCCTCTGGGATTCTGGGGGCTTATTACTGGAGAACTAAAATGTTGTTGACTACATCACCAACCCCAGAAGGAAACGAGCCCCTTGGCTGTCCTTGCCCATGTCTGCCTTTCATGCCTCCGAATCTTTCCCCATTCAGCTTTGATGAAACGGCCATTTGTGCCAGGGTCACTGAGAGTTCAGAGCCGCAGTTCAATTCACAGCAATAAGGGCTGGATGTGTTTCAGTGAGGTTCACAAGACTATGAAGTCATCTTGGATCCCCATCAGCTGATTAAAAATAATCACATCCCATTCGAAGGGAACTTGAGGATTTTGAGGGTAACGAAAACTCTACTTGTCTTCTTACATGATTGCCTCATTCTAAGTATTCAGGAGCTGGCAAAGGAAACTCATGCTTTCTCAGCTCCTACCCCTGAGTAGGTGCCATGCTCAGTGTTTTTCCTGGGTTCCGATGGCCCTGACATCCAGTCTGAGAGGCAGAATCATATCCCCATTTTAGAGATAAGGAGACAGTAGTTCCAAGAACTGATGGTGACTAACCGAAACCCATACAACTGGGAGAGACAGAGTCTAACTCTAATCTTGGCTGTTTGACTCCAAGACCTACACTCTTTCATTTGTACCCAGGTGCCAGCTGGCAAGGGGACTGAGGGCTTAAAACCCCTTTGCTTCTCTCTGGGTCTCCTGAGGGCTTCTTCCCTTAGGACGTGACTTTCCTCGGGACCCATGGGAGGTGTCTGGGCAGAGCTGGAGGCAGGACCCTGGTCACGCCCCCAGCCCAGGCTGGGTAGTGGGTGTTGTGATGCTCAGGGGTCAGGATGATACAGTTTGACCAACGAAGGGGATTTTTAAGTTGAAGGTGGATTTCCGCAAGGCTTTCTGCGAGGAGAGTTGACGTCAGTCAGTTCCTCAGAAAATAGCTGTGTTCTCCTTTCTGTATGCTAAATATGTTGTTATTAATGTATTAAAATACGATGGGCTGTATTTTCCCACCACCTCTATTTTCAGAGGAAACAGACAAAAGTGTTCATATGTTCTATCCAGAATCTCACCGTGGGGTTCGGGTGGCCCACCCCTGCGCTCCTGGCCATACAACTGTCTCTGCCTGGCGTGCCTCCGTCCCTCCTCCAAATACTCACTCTCCTGCTTCCTCCGCGGCCTGACCTTCATCTTCAGCAGGACGTCACCTCTGCGCCCCTGACCTCTGACCTCTGCGCCCAGCACCGCACTTCCGTGCCGCCTGTGTGGCTGAGTGGTCCTTGGGAGAGGGGAGCTCCGACTCTGGTTCTCTGCGGGGTCCCTCACAGTTCCCAGCAGATTATGCTTGAGATAACATAAAAAGCCAGGGCTACGCATTCAGAAAGTTCCCTCTCGCCTCAATTGTTCCACTTTGTGCAAGTCACGTAGCTTTTCTGGGTCTCCCCTCGGCATCTGCAAGTGTCTGCCCCACAGGGTAGCGAGGAGCCATTTTATCATTTGTGTACATGAAAGGATGCTCAATGCTCATCATCGTCAGTGCCAGAGGCTGGAATATAGTGGGCCCCTGACTTAGAATCCTCCAGAATACACAATGAGGCCTTGTCTCCTCAGAAAGGGCCTTGTCTGCGCCTGGCCAGTTGGTCTCTGCTGCCCCCTGGGCAGCTGGCTGAGCAGTGAGGGGATGGTGCCCAGTAGCCTGGTCCAGGCAGGACCCACAGCTGGCAGCACCCCCTCGGCTTTGGGCATTGGAGAAAGTGATTTGCTTCTGAAATCAGGATGCACTAGAGGATGGGGACACACTAATCAAACTCATGGCCAACGGACACAAAACAAAACAAACAAAAGAATTGCCTAATGCAATCTTTTCACTTTCTCTTAAGGAATGGAATATCTAGCTTGGGATTCTTCCCAGGGACTGTCAGCCTGGTCTTCTCCTGATAAGAAGTCCTCTGTGGGAAATACCCTCGGCCTCAGGGGCATTCTGGAGGAGCCCCAAGTTGCAGCTAAATGTGCTGGAGGATCCCAGTGGGTCAGTGTCACCCAGAGATAGCACATCACTAGGAATCAAAGGAGATTTCCGCTGGCTCCACAGGCGTTCTGCTCTTGTGGACATCCAGAGCCTGAACAACCTTCCTACTTTTCTAACAGGCCACCTCACTCACCGCACTGCTGTCCTCTAAGGATTGTTTATTTCAGATGCATTTTACTTCCCAGACAAGAGATTTCCCTACATTTCATTTAAAATGACTAATAAATAACAAATGACTCATATTCACATAGTGTTTTCCAACCCACAACATGCTTTTATAGACATTGAATTGTTACAATCCACTGCGAGGAAGGGAATGCTGTTTCTTTTTACCAGACGGGGAAGCCATTAAGTGTGAGGTCACATTGTCACTCAGAGTCACTCGCTCCAAAGCCACTCACTCAGGAAGAGCAGAATCAGGATTGGAACCCAGTTCCTCTGAATGCAAGAACCACGTTCATTCTGTCAATTATATTTGTAAACCACTTCTTTGGTTTCAGAGTGCTGTACCTAGCGCTCCAAGCAACCCTGGGAAGTGTCCCACGGTGCATGTCCATGTGTAAGCTACAGGACAGAGAGGAAGCTCCATGAGGCAGGGCTCTCTATCCGGGCCCCAGGACACTTGCTGAACTTTCGGGAAGCCAGTCAATGAATATTTTATGAATGAAAGAGTGGCAGGTATAGAGAGATTAACTTATTTGTCCCAAATTACACAATGAATGGATGCAACAGCTAGGAATTGAGCCCTGGTTCTTCATCTAAGCCTAATTATATTCCCAATCTACATTTTGTTTTATAAACTGACTGTAAGACCATTTTTCTCTATTAGTAGAAACAGCACTTACCCTTACACATTTCCTCAAGGGAAGGAAGTCAGAAAACTAAAAATAAGTGTTTTCTGAATGACAGTATTCAGTCATTCCAAAATCATTCCAAATGGGGATAGTGTCCTCTTTGTACAGACAAGTAAATCAAATCTTAAAGAAATAACATACTTGTCCTGAGTCACAGGAGAGGACACATCCATCAGGACGCCTGATTTTCATAACATTTATCGCAGCCACTCCAATGAACGGGAAGCGAGGAGCAGTGACAAGATCTAGAATCTTCCTGGTCCCCTGGGCCCTGTGACAATGCTAAATAGTGGGTGATTTTGTTTGAGATAGATAGATAGATAGATAGATAGATAGATAGATAGATACACACACATATATACAGAGAGTGAGTTTGTGCAGTAAGACTAGCGACCATTAAACAGAGAAGTATGACTAATGTGCAATTATTGACAGACTAATGTGTAGTAACATTTAGGGGTGCTATGATAATTCAAGGAAATGAGAAATCCCAAAGGTACACAATAGTTAGGGAAGGCTTTGCGGAGACCACAGGGTTCAAGGTCATTGTACTGGCATCATGAGAGCCTCCAGCTTCTACTACTTACTGCCTGTGACATGAACAAACAACTCAGCCCACTTTTCCCAGCAAAATCTGCCTGTAGGGCAGTGTGGCGAGGACATGAGAAAGACTCTGAGTGCTTGGCTGGGTAGCTGGCACTCCATAAGCACTCAACACATGCCATGTATAAAAGTAATAGTGGGACCACATAATCAGCATCCAGGGTTCAGAGTTGAGGCCCTTTCTCCTGCCTCTATTTCAAAACCAAGCTCAAGGACCTTCTTTTGAATCCTTTTTCTGAACACCCCACAGAAGCACAGCCTCCTCCACGGCGCACACACCTGTGTTGGTAGCAGGTTCTCTTCTGACACCCACATACAGGCCTTTTTGCCCCATCTGAGATCTTCCTTTTGGTAGAGGGTGTACTCATAGCTCTCTCTATCCTCAGTTCAAGCCCAGGGCCCAGCACATTTTAGGCAATCAGCGAACGATTGGCAAATATGCTAGGAATTTAGAGAGGAGTGAGAAAATGGACCCTGATTTTTGCAGACCTCACAATGTAAATTTTTGATTATCTAAATGCAATTTAGTCTACAAATATTCATTGAGCACTTACCAACATACTACACAGGGTGTTCAATTCTGGAGGTAAAATTGTTTATTTATTTCTGGTCTAGGGAAAGGGCCAGGCAAATAAACCAATAATTACATTACATTACAGTGCTTCAGACCCTCCAGGTACTGCCATCTCCTGACTAACAGAAGAATACAAGCTGACCCAAGCCCTTAGGTCATCATTACATAACAGCGGTGAATGAGGTCTGACAATTATGTTCACAAACTTGTTGCAATGATATTGATTAAGAGTAATTATTCATTATAAATTTGTACCAACTGGACAAATAGCTAACCAAGTTTACTATTTGGAAGTACTGAAAAGGCTGCATGAAAAAGTTAGATGAAAACGACCTGAACTTTTCGCCAACAAATCATGGCTCTTGCATCACGACAATGCACCAGCTCACACGGCACTGTCTGTAAGAGAGGTTTTAGCCAGTAAACAAATAGCTGTATTGGAACATCCTCCCTACTCACCTGATCTGTCCCCCAATGACTTCTTTCTTTACTTGAAGATAAAGGCAATATTGAAAGGAAGACATTTTGATGACATTCAGGACATCAAGGGTAATACAATGACAGCTCTGATGGCCATTTCAGGAAGAATTCCAAAATTGCTTTGAAAGGTGGACTAGGTGCTGGCATCAGTACATAGCTTCCCAAGGGGAGTTCTTCAAACGTCACCATAGTGATATTCAGCAGTGAGGTATGTAGCACTTTTTCTAGGATGAGTTTGCAGACTTAACTGTCAGACTCAATGTAAGTCTCAGCCTGGGACAGAAGGAAGCCTGAAACAGGGGACAACCCCAGCCTCTGGAGGATGGGCAGCAGTGTTACTGGCCCAAGTAAAGATATGTCAACAGAGCCTTGTCAGGAATTAAGCTAAGATCATGGAGCAAGAGAAGGACAGTTAAGTGATGGGGGGTGAGGGGGAGGGTGTAGAGATGTGCTGGTGAGAGGAAGTGCTGGTGAGAGGAAGCACTTATGCTTTGAAATGTCAAGTATTGGGGCCAAATTAGAGAAAGGGGAGTCGAAATGCATGAACGTGGCTTCTCCTCCTGACCAGCTCAGTCCACAGTCACGTATCAGGAGCAGGCTGGCATGGGGCACAGCATCATAAGTGCGGAAGTCTCAGTACTTGTGTTTGCATCTCTGAGATCCCTCGGAGAGGGTTGGTTCTGGTGTTGAGTGGTTGTTCACTCTTAGTGGAAGGCCAGCAGCAGAACAAAAAGGAAGACGTGTCATAAGAGGGCAGCACAGATGGCATGGGGGCAGCGAGGGAGGCCCAGTGACTCCAATGACAGGAACTCGCCAAGAAAGGAGCAGGTGATGCAGTGGAGGGGACACTTGAACTGAGAGGGGGAGGCATGAAGGTAGATTTGCCATGGAAGGAAGAGAAAGTGACCCATGAATGGCAAAAAGAATTTGATGATCAGAGGGCTAGGGTGTGGAGAAACATATGCTGGGGAGGGAAGGTGAGCAGGCACCAGCTGTGGGCGGGGCTGTGATGGGAGCAGCAGAAGCTACAGAGGGGACCCCCCAGCCTGGGAGTGAGGGCTCCCATGAGCTCTGCCAAGACTGGACTTGTCCCGTGAGCATCTAGCACTTAAACCAACGCAGCATGTAGTTTGCTTTTTCATCAGCTTTATTGTTGTCTTTCTTGCCTTCTCCTAGGAATGTAAGTTCCATGAGAATTTGATTCACTGGTAAATCCCGAGTTCCTATGACCAAACCTGGCACATAATAATAATAGTACCTATTCCATACAATCTGCTGAATGCACACTAGCTACTTAGTAAGGTGCCAGTGCTGAAATGTCAGCTAGTATGAGCTATTCTTTCAAATGTAGCCTATGATTTGTGCTCTTAGAATGCATGCTTGATCTGTTGGGGAAGAGCAAGTAAACATGAAGACATGCCAATTATGCTGCTACTCCACCTGTGATTCACCTGCGGGTGATTTTCATGCATGCCCTCCCCTTCTTCCCTTCCACCCACCCCCTCCCCCACGCCCACTGACCTCTTGTAGGGCAAGAGCAAACCCTTTTGCAAGTTCACTCTGACCCAAGAGCCCCAGACGAGGGCATGTGAGGATAACGGATGCAGGGAGCGTCAACAGCAATATTTATCCGGAGTCTCCTGCACGTCAGGCTATGACAGCTTGCCTTCTGTCTCAAAACTATGTTCATGTCAATAAATCTGCTAAACTCCCCCGCCAACCTGCTCACTCTTCCCATGGCAGAGAAGCTGTGAAGAATGGCTGTTCCGTCTTTAAAAAAAAAATAGTACTACTCCCCAAGGCACATGTGAAGTACACCTTGGTTGAAACTGTCTTTGAAAACTTTGTATAACTCTACCTGAGCTCAGAAGTCAGCTGCTGAGTCCAAAGTGCTTCAATAGCTGCAGTTGTATTGGAGGTGAGAGATGGGGTGTGCGTGTGCGTGCATGTGGTATGTGATGTGTGGTGTGTGTATGTGTGATGTGGCTAAGTGATGTGTGGTGTGTGTGTGATAGGAGGGGTATATGTGGTCTGTACAGTATGTGTATGTGATGTGGTGGTGGTGGTGATGGGGTGTGTGGGTGTAGGTGTGTGGGTGGGGGTGTGGGGGTATGGTACCTTTCCATTGCATAGGTCACAGTGCAATGACAAATCCAGTGATATTCCTAAATTGGGGCTCAGATTGGCAGTCTTGTCAACCTGCTGAAGCTTTCACGTTTTTGAAGACACGTGTGGTCTGGTGGAATAAAGCACGTAAACTGGAAGCCAGGTTCCAGGTCTGTCCATAGCTATGTGAGATCAGACATGTTATTTCACCTCTCTGAGCCTCATTTACCACATCTACTGAGTAGAGAGAAGACTGCTGTAAGGGTTAAATGAGAAAAGGTACATTAAACATGAAGCTTGGTATCTGACACCTGATAGTTACTACACAGAAGAGTCTGGCAACTCTATCCTACAATATTTATCTCACACAACCTCACACAACCATGTACTGAGACAATGGTGAACACATCACCATCACTCTCACTGGTGGTGATTATGGCGGTGAAGAGAGGATGGTAGAGTTGACAGGAGACGGAAGGGAGAAGGCTAGGTATGCTTATGTCCTGTTTACCCTCTCCCAGGGTTAAAGTTTGCATTGATAGCTTCTCCTGAGGGCTCCCATCTTAATAGGACAAGGCAGTGAAGCCAGAAGTCCCATCCTCTCCCAACAACAAGTGACAGTACAGGCACCCATTCCAACTGGAGTCACCACGAGCCTGTGTCCTAACATCCTCTTCTCAGCCACTCTGCAATTAAACTTGAAGCAGCCCTCTTTCTGGGCCTCAGTTTCCCAAATTAAAAGTGTCTGGATTAGGTTGTGTGCTTTCAAACCATATTGCAAGATCCCTACAGGGCGTATGTGTGCAGCTGGAAAGGAAGATGCAAGGAGGGCCGTCCTGACACCGCTTGTCTTCAACGTAAGCAACCCTTTGTTTATCTGTGTTGGGTACTGGACTCCTGCTTCCTAGGAGATTTAAAGGTAACAAGGGATGCCATCTAAAGCTTCAATATAAACAAAACAAAAACAAACAAGCATGAGTCCAACTTCCATCGTGACGAAGTCACTTTTTCAAAAAGCATCAATCAAGTTACGTGGTATGTACCCCGAAGAGCCCTTTCAGTCCCCCAGAAATCAACCAAAGTCACACAACAAACTGAGGAGTGTTTCTTCACTAAACTACTGCTTTCCTTGAAAGATCAGCAGGAATTTATGGTGTTCTTGCCCAGAGCTGCTTCTCTTTCTACCCAACAAATGGTGCTGGGAAAACTGGAGAACCATATGCAAAACAAACAAAAAGGGCTTTGACTATTATCTCACACCATCCACAAATTTAACTGCAACTGGACTGTATTCTAAATATAGGAGCTAAAATAACAAAACTTCCAGAAGAATACATAGAAGAAAATCTTCATGACACTGAGTCAGGCAAAGAGCTCTTAGACACGATACCAAATGTGTCAGCCATAACAGAAAAAAAATGATGTATTAGACTCCATTAAAATTTAAAGTGTTGGCGCTTCAAAAGATACCATTTTTTTTAATTAACTTCTCTTTCTAAGGTATTTTCATCTATATGTATATATATTTTATTATTATTTAATTAGGCAGACAGTCTTTTTTTTTTTTTTTGAGGGCAGTGTCACTGGCCCTCATATGTGGGACCGAACCGGGGCCGCTGGCTTCCCAAGCCAGTGCTTAACCACCGCGCCACTCAGCCAGCCCTCAAAAGA
The DNA here is from genome assembly GCA_033961575.1 of Aselliscus stoliczkanus. Lineage (NCBI taxonomy): Eukaryota > Metazoa > Chordata > Mammalia > Chiroptera > Hipposideridae > Aselliscus > Aselliscus stoliczkanus. The sequence goes on along the minus strand of CM066730.1, from coordinate 35,220,702 downwards.
TACCATTTTTAAAAATAAAAAAAGCAAGCCACAAATTGGGAAAAAATATTTGCATCTGGTGAAAGACTTGTATCTAGAATACACAAAAATTCTTACAACTCAATACCAAGATATCAAACAACCCAAATAAAAAGTGGGAAAAGACTTAAATATTTGAAGAAACATTCCAACAAAGAGGACATACAAATGACTGATAAAGCACATGAAAAGGTATCTATCATACTAATGATTAGGAAAACTCCACAAACATTGGAATGGCTATAATGAAAATGGCAGACAATATTAAGTGTTGACCAGGATATGGAGTAAATGGAACCTCCACACATTGCTGGTGGGAATATTAAATAGGACAGCCACTTTGGAAAACAGTTTGGAAGTTTCTTAAAATGTTAAACACAAACTGTGTCATGAAACACAGCAACTGTACTCCCAGGAATCTACTCAAGAGAAATGAAAACATAAACCTACACAAAAACTTATATATGAATGTATACAGTATCGTTATTCATAATATCCCAAACTGGACACAACCCAATTGTCCGCACAGGGAATGATAAAGAAATGGAGTAAGGCCATAGAACAAACACTGTTCAGCAATAAAAAGCAACAACATAATGATGTCTACTGCAAAATGGATAAACCTCAAAAATATTATGCAAAGTGTAAAGATGCCAGAACAAAAGACTACATATTATTCATTTATCTGAAACATCCAGAAAAGACTAATTTACGGAGACCAAAAGCAAATCAGTTTTTGCAGGAAGTAGGAGGGGGATTGACTGCAAATGGGCTCGAGGGAATTTTAGGGGATGATGGAAATGTTCAAACCAGATTTTGGCGACAGTTGCATCACTCCACAAATTTTCCAAAACAATAAATTGTACACTCACAGTAGGTGAATTTTATGGAATGTTAATTTAAATAAGCTTTTTTTTTAAAGCAGTTTGAAAGCTACAAAAATAAATAAATAAATAAATAAATAAATAAATAAATAAATAAATAAAGCCCTTGAATACCACCAACCTGAACATTCTCTGAGGCTTTAATGCTGCATGTGGCTTAGATTCTGGGTTTCAGCTTATTTCAGCCCATTCCCTGAGGTGTGAGACTTTACAGTTCTGAGAAAATCCCATGCTTAGCTTTCCCTGAATTTTTTGGTTCCATTTGCTAGGCAACACTCATCTCTTTTCTGCAATCCATAATTTACACATTTCAGAGACTCTTGCATGTGCCTCTTTCCTGCTTCCAGGTACAAGTGATACCCATCCTCAGATTGACCTATGCAATCACCATTTCATAGCCCTATAATGCTTTCAGGTGTGGGGTTTTTTTTAAAGATTTTATTGGGGAATTGGGGGAGGGGAACAGCTTTGGGGAACTGGGGAAGGGGAACAGACAAGTTGCTGTCCTTTTGTTCTTCAGTCTAGTTGCGGAGGACATTGTTTCACTGGCCCATGTTGGCATTATCATTGAGCTCTTCCCGGATGAGGCAGATCGGTCGCCGGCCTCTGGATGTCGCTCACTGCGGCTATTGGCAACTCACTCTGGCTGCCAGCTGCTCACGCTGGCTGTTGGCCACTCACTGTAGCCTATGGCAGCCCACTGCAGCAGGGGCTGCAGCCCACACCGTCATCAGGGCTTGCAGCCCAGCTCCAGGTGGAGCTGTTGTTAGCTGTAGAGGGCAGTGTCACTGGCCCTCATATGTGGAATCCGAACCGGGCTGCTGGCGTCCCAAGCCAGCTCTTAACCAATGGCCACAGCTATGTTTTTAAGCAGGGAGCCCTGCTTGCAGAAGAGTTACCATTTTCTGTTATAAAAATTCACCAGTGAAATTGAGTGTATTTGACCCAATGTAAAAGAGAAGAAAATGCGCTGGTATTTTCAGATAAGGCTTTTTCTCTTGGCAACAACACAGCCACTTTCTCCACCTCCCACGCCCCTCTAGGCAAAGAACTATGTTAGTAAAACAGGTAACTTAGAACCGCGTTTGAATTCGAGCTAACAGTGGCTCCGTGAACACAGATTCTACAGGAACCCACAGTTTTATGGAAGATAAGGACCCTCTGTCCACCTCTCACTCTGATTTGCTGGACAGTTCTACTTTCCGGAGTATGATCCCCTCTGGAAATGGATTCTTCCTTAAGAAACATGTGGATTTTAATGCAGGGCCAAACCACCACATGTTCTGAGATTCTGATGTATAAAGCCCATGGCAAAGGGCTGCAAGAAGATGGTGGGGTGCAGCTTTTTGTAGCTCTTCATGCTAATTTGAAAGCCTCTTAGACATGAAAAGGACACTGTCTCCTTTTCAAACACATGTCCTTAACCTGCATGCTGGCCAAGAACAGCTCCTGTGCTCCAACTCAAGGCAAAGAAAAGTCTAAAATAAAAGTGGCTACATTTAAATCCTAATCTGTCCCCAGCTTCATTATTCCATCAAAGAGACAGGTCTTGACAGATCCAAGATGGCCGAGTAAACACTGTGCCTGCGTCCTTCCATGAACACATTAAAATTACAACGAAATTGTGGAACAATCAACCTGGAGAACCATCTGAAGTCTAGCTAAACAGGAGTTTTATAACTAAGGATATAAAAAAACAAAAGCCACATCTAGACTGGTAGGAGGGGCAGAGACTCGAAACAGGCCCACCCCTGTGTGTGGTAGATGAGAATCAGGAGGAATATCTCGGCCATGAAAATTCCCCCCAGAGGAGAGAGCAATCCCAGCCCCACTTCAGGCTCCCCAGACCAGACGTGCCAGGAGGAGGAGCCCCCACAACATCTGGCTGTGAAAAACAATGGAGATTCCCACCCTCCGGTGGGACGGAAAGCCATGACAAAACCCAGGTGTCCTCTGAAAGAGCCGGCGCATAGACTCACTCGCTCGCAGACACTCACCTTGGGCTCCAACGGAGGGACAGTGACTCCGGGGTCATCAGAGGCATGGGGGGGAGGGCAGTCTGAGGTGTGTGGCTGCAGGATGAGGGCTAGAGGACAGTTAGCATTTTCCCAGTGGGGCAGTCTCCTCCTGAGCAGTCAGCAGGCTAATGCCATTTTCCTGTGTTGAGCCCGCCCCTACATTTATGGCAAATCTGAATCTGATTGGTCTGGTGTGTTCTGTGGCTCCAGTCTTCTGAATCAGTGACACCTGCCCCACCCAACTCCACCAATGCCAGAGGCACTTTCTCAATGAGCAGCCCACATTGCACTCTTTCTTAGAAAACTATTGAAGTCCATGGGCCCCAGGTGGGCAGCAACAGGCCTCACTGTGCTCTGAGACTCTTGCTGAATCTCTCCAGGCTCAGTGCTGGCACCAAACCAGACTCTGTATTAACCTGGTGACCACACTCTTCCCTCCCTAGTGACTCCCTGAGATGCTGCCTCACCCAATGTGTGTACCGCAGGAGGCTTCATCAGTGGCTGAACCTTAAGGGAGCTGGCAGGTGGCAGCAGGCCTTGGGTGTCCTAGCTTTTTGCAAAGCAACCTCAGGACTGGTACTGGTGGCAGCCATCTTTGGTTGACAGCATGGCCTCTCCCGCACGCCTCCAGAGTTAGCACAGGCAGTAAACAACTGTGGATCACTTTTTAACTCCTACCAGGCAGTGGGTGACCTGGGCCTGCCCTGGAACCCCTCCCAAGAAGCCCCAGAACCAACATACTTGGAGGATGGCTTCAGACCACAGCAGACTACCACCCAATTGGCCTCACAAGTGATATACACAAAGGGCGATCTCAACAAGCACCAGAGCCCACTGGGGCAAATCCACTCAGTGAGATAATCCTCCTTGCATAGCAGCTGTCGATGTGGCCAAACACCACATCAGCCTTAGGGCCATTGCCACCCACTGACATGCCAATAGCAACCAACTATAACAGAAGGGCACACACAACCCACACAAGAGACACTCTTGAAGCACACGGAGCAGGTGACCAGAGAGACTGTGCCATTGGGCCCCACAAGATGCCTACTACATAAGGACACCCGACCAATACTGGGAGACATAGCAGATCTACCTAATACATAGAAACAAACACAGAGAAGCAGACAAAATGAGGAAACAAAGAAATATGTCCCAAATGAAAGAACAGAAGAAAACTCCAGAAAAAGGACTAAACGAAATGGAGGTGAACAACCTACACAGGACGGAATTCAAAACAATGGTTATAAGAATGCTCAAGAAACTTAGTAAGAACTTCGAGAGAGAGAGAGAGAGAGAGAGAGAGAGAGAGAGAGAGAGAGAGAGAGAGAGAATAAAAAAGGACATAGAAACCATAAAAAACAACCAGTCAGAAGTGAAGAATACAATGACTGAAATGAAGAATGCACTAGAAGGAATCGCCAGCAGACTAGATGAACTAGAGGATCAAATTAGTGATTTGGAAGACAAAAAACACCCATCAGAGCAGCAAAAAGTTAAAAGCATTCCCTCCCCCAAGAAAAAATGAGTATAGTTTAAGAGATCCCTGGGACAATATTAAGCATAAAAACATTTGAAACATAAGGAGAAGACAGAAAGCAAGATATTGAGAAGTACAAATTGGTTGTTGCAAAGTAGTTATGGGATGTAGGGTATAGCATAAGGGGTATAGTCAATAATACTATAATAACTATGTATGGTATCAGATGGGTACTAGATCTATCACAGTGATAGATGGGAGAGGGCTTGGGGCAGGGTGAAAACGGTGAAGAGATTAAGAAATACAAATTAGTAGTTACAAAATAGTCATGGGGATATAATGTACAGCATAGGGAATATAGTCAATAATATTGTGATAACGTGGTATGGTGTGAGATGGTTGCTGGACTTATGGTGATCACTTCTTTAGGTATTTACATGTTGAATATCTATGGTTACCCCCGAAACTAATATAATAGTGTATGTTAGCTGTATCTTCAATAAAAATCTTTAATAAAAAAATACGATGCAGGTTTTCAGGAAAAAATCCACCTGGCCTCAGCACATGCTCCATCATTCCTCCAAAATCCACATCTAATTTTGCTCATCCAGCCCATTCTCCTTATTGTTGCCAGTATAAGCTTTCAAAAAATTAAGCTCTTCCCTGCTTATGATTCCTTGTGAGCTCTCCCTGCTGCTCAGATAAAGTCTAAACACCCCATACGTGGCACCCACCCTATCACCCACATTTTGACTGAAGCCTCACTACTAGGTTCAGGGTTCCTGGTGCCACCGATGGTCTAGGGTCAAATGGCTTATCTGTCCCTAAACAGTGGGTAAGTGCCCTGCTCTCAGCTGCATCCTGTGCCTGCTGCTTCTGAAAATGTTTCCTCTTTCTTCAAGCCTCAGCTGCTGATCTCCTCTCTGAAAATTGCTCTCCACCCAAGAAATTCATCTCTTTCTTCCCTTTGTCCCGTGGAACTTCACAAATACTCCACTCAAAGCATTTCTTTTTCAATGTGGATATCATTATTTAGATGTCAGTGCCCCGGAAAGACCACACACTTCTCCAAAGCTGACACTTTCTTTTGTTTATTCTGTGCCATTGATTGAACAGGAAACATGGGAAGGAATTAATAACAAGTGTTGAGGAAGGCAGAAGAAGGAGTGATGATTACTCTCAGCTTGGACATGAATAACACAGATACAGAGATGGCATTGGGGGAAGAAGGAGAATAAGTTTATTTGTGACATGGGATATGCAAAGGGCCTGGGTCAGCCAGGTAGACTTATCAGGTGGGCAATGCATGCGTGAGAGAAAAGGCCAGGTTTGGAAGTTTTTAGCACTCATCAGCTATTGAAGGCACCTGTAGCCATGGATGTCCATCAGATCATAGCTTGAAAGTCTGCGGAGAGGAGGCATAGAAAATTATAAAACCCTGAGCAATCAAAGATTTAAAGAGTATACAGACAAATTATGGAGTAGAAGAACTCAATGAAGAACCAAAACAGAAAACTCAGAGTGGAACTCTGAAAATCATAAAGGAGAATGTTTTCCTCTGATGAACCCTTTCTGGAAAGTCATCGTGCTGAACTCTGCTTCGTGAAGGAGAGGCCATCACCTGTCTGTGTTTTGGGTTCGGGAGTGTTACTGCCTTTCACACAGCCTTTCAGCCCTTCTGCCCATCTTCAGACCCATCTTTACGCCTACATTCAGAAACACCTGACATCCCCAATTCATGACTCTCCCTGAGGTTCTGAAAATGAAAACTGTGTTTTTTGTTTTTTCAACTTCTTCCACAGAAATAAGCTTTTTCAAATCTGTTCAATTCTATTATCACTTGTCTATCAGCTTTCCAGATTCCAAGTCTTTTTTGCTACATGTTCCTCCCCATTCTGTTACTTCCTGTGATTTAATGCCATTTTAACAGTGCTACCTGTGGGGGAGCCAAGGTAAATGTCTGTATTCAAAATGCCACCTTTAAGGGAAATCCAATTTTTTCTTGAGTTTTTCCACAAGCCCAGCTGGCTCTGCCTCAAACATTGAGTTTTTTTCCTAAAATCATAGAAGTTTAAATGCTGAGATGACTATACAAACTCTTGAAGGTAGAGCTGGGCTACTATCTAGACAAGTTATTTCCAGGCAAGCACCTCACTAATGTTGCAAGTACTCAATAAACACTTATTGATTGATACTGACTGATTACTGCCAATAACCAAGATGTTCTTACCAAATGCCCAGCAGGCAAATCCATACTTAGGCCTTAAGAGAACTGCAACTGCTAGAAATAGCAGTGACATTGTTGAATAACACTTTTCTGCCAGGCCTCAATGTGCAACACTGAATTCCATACACCATCTCATTGAACACATACACCAATTCTGCTAGGTAATTATTCACCGCTCCTGGCAGGTGAGGGAAGAATGGATAAATAATTGTCCTAAGGGTGCACTGCTAACCCATATCAAAAAAGACACCGGGACCCATATATTTGCTCAACTAAAACATCAGGTTATTAACTAGCAACCAGAGAAGACAAACATCCTTCCACTACAAGGGTTCCATTTGTATTAGTTTACGGCTGTCTTTTAGGTTGGGGTTTGTGGCACACTGCCTCCATAAGAGACAGAGACCATTCCCCAAGGCCAGATCTGGCCTGAGGGGCAGGACAATAGTGAGGCCAGTCGCCTTGGCCTGGCCAAGTGGAAGAACTCGGATCCTGCAGTCTAGCACTGCGTGGGAAGGTAAACTTCCCATTTTGGAAAATAAACTTCATTTGTCAGCCTCGGTTGAGGACCCTGGATAGTAGTTACTTAATCTGGCTGATGATGAGAAAGTCCAGGTCGTGGAGACTCATCACAGACACTAAAAAAACGTGAGGAGGTAAGTCGACACACAAAACACTGCAAAGTTGTCCCCATGTGGGGTTTGTGTTCTACTGGAATGAGGTTTGAGGACAGAGTCAGACCAGTAGGGGGTGTGAGGTGCGATGATGCTTTTCCCTTCAGAGGGAGGGAACCGACGCGCCAGGCTGTGTGCCATGCAGCTGTCAGAAACCTGTAACCAGTAAACCAGATGGGACTTTCTAAAACATTTTCTTTATCCATTTCAGTTGCATATCCCCTCTGAACATAGGGTTTTGAAATGTGGTTGTCTCTCAGCAGTTGTGACAGGAAACAAATATAGAGAGTTGGAAAAGCAGTGCGCATAGGGTCCCCACATAGTAGAGAGAGCAGCAGTCAGACGGAGGGACCCAGACAAGTCAGAACAGAGGCCCAGGAAGGCACTCAGGCTGCTGGGTCACTAGCCCTCCGCAGCCAGACAACTTCCCTCTAGAATTTCATCTTGTTCCTGAAGGATCCTACATTTTGTTCCAATCAGGGAGACCGTGTTCTTACACAGTAGTGCTAAAAGTGAGTTACACATATACCTGAAGGCATTTTGGAGGTACGCCAGCAATACTGGGATTTGGAAAATTAATGTGGCCTACCTTCCCGGGGTGTTGATTTTATTGACTAGTAAGTCATCTTAAGAATTATTCTTACATTAAAACAAATAGGATTGTATGATGGAATGAAAGGCAGAATTCACTGCAATATTTTTAGAGATGAAAGGAAGGGTTTCAAAGGAAATTTTCAAAAGCACCGAATGCTTGGCTCTCTGACCTGCAGGTACTCGCTTTCTCCTGCCTTTAAGGCGATGTTGCATTTATTCACGTGTCTGTCATCAATTCCTTACAGGGCTTCAGATATGCCAGGCACTGTTCTGGTCGTGGGCAGTGAGGATCCCGTGGTGAGTGAGACAGATGAGGCCCCAGGCCTCCCGGAGCTTACAGTCTGGGGGGAGGCGGGTAAGAAGACATATAGTGTGGACCACTGGGGAGGAATACAGCAAGGTAGCCAGATAGAGAGTGAGCTGAAGTGGGGAGAGGGGTTACTTTACAAAAGGGGATTTGGGAGAGCCTCGGTGAGGAGGTGTCACTGAAGCCCAAACCTGAATGTTGAGCAGGACGATCTAGGGAGCGAGCATTCTGGGTAAAGAGCAGAGTCAGTAAAGTCTCCCTGAGACAGGAAGAAGCCAGTGTGCTCAAGGACAGAAATCAGCGCCCTGCACTGAGGCTGAGTGCATGCGGGGAAGCGAGGAGACCGACCCCACTCGCCCAGCAGACACCAGCATCACAACCAGCTGCTGCACACAGAAAACAAGGCAGGTTCCCCGCCTTCTCCCAAGACCTACTGGTTCAGAATCTATGAGGCAAGGGGCCAGGACTCTTAAACAGATTTTCCAGGATTTTTTCTACATACACACACTAAAGTTTACAAACATTGTTTTTAAGAAAATTAAGACATTTTCAAAACACGATGATGTTCACTAAGGTGACTCTACTTGGAAATTGCTTCATAGATAAGACATTGATGTCGTCCAAAAAAAAGAAGTGACAGGGCCACCTTCCAAAACTCCCTCATAGCTCCTTCCCTGGTGAACCCAAGACCTTCTCAGACTTCCTTTGTCCCATGGAACTTCTCAGGAAACACTGAGAAGGTGATTCACTCAGACAAAACCAGGCCATGATTTCAGACGGGCAGACCCTGCTGCACATCTAGGCTGTTGTCTCAGGCTGTTCTCAGTGTGGTTTCTTGTAGGAAATAAAGTCCTGGGACTTGATTGGGTGACAGCTGTTCTCATGAATGAACTGTCTCTGAATTTAGAAAATGGCTGTGTTCCACTAGACTATCTTCCCAGCTGGTTAAATGAAGACAAACAGAGTCAATTATTATAATTTTGTGCAGTTGTGGGGTTTTTTCTGTGAAAGTTAGAGTATTTCTATATTTTTTACATTAGAGATAAAAAAGAGATGAATGACTTCAATTTTCTTGGAATTTCAATCACAGGGCTTGAATCATTTCAGAGACGAGAGAGAAGTTCAGAATTCGGAATATGGAGCCACCCTATTAAACATGAACCCCTGGCTCAGTGAGCCACACAGAGCTGGGCAGTGTGTCAGGAAATGCAGGTTTGCCTTGACTTCCAAGCATTTGAGTATACTTACTTTTTGATATTTACCAAATTCCCAGGAAGGGGCGTGTCCATGAACGCTGGCTTCAATGTGACTGTGGTTGTGATTTCCAAATGGAATCAGAAGCTGCTCAGAGTTTTAGCTTCATGTATCTCTACCCTTTCCTGCAGGGAGTATAAGGGGAGCGGGGGGGGGGGGAGGGGCGTGGTGTCCCGTTATCACAACCAGAAAATAGCGAAGTTTAAATAAGATTCACCACCAAATCTCACAATGCTATATACTGTACCTAATGTTCACACAGCACTTGCGCGGTTCAGGTTTCATCTTCATTGTGTTTATCCCTTTGATTCTCACAATGACCCTGCGAGGCTGGACCTGTTTTGATGAGCAAATTGAGTCTGAGAGACACTCAAGATTGCAGCAGAGGACCGAACATGAATGTGGCTCTGTATTCTCAATCTTGATCCTAGATTCTATCACATGTCACATTTCACATGGATATACTACACTGCCAGGCTTGTCCTCCTCCATATCTGAGAAAAAAATATTCAACCACATTTGCCAGCCTTGAGGTGGGAGGCAGGAGACCTGGGGTGTCATCCTAGTAATGTGGGATTTCCCTCTCTGGTCCTCACATAGGAGAAAAAGCGAACTCAAATGGGATGATTTTATCTAAAATTGATTCTGTATGGACCAATTATAGGATGTGTGCATTATGGAATATGTATACTTCATATACACACATATATTTGTATATGTTTTGAAGTTTCATCCACCGTTTTGGAGAATGTTCATAACAATTGAATTTCAGCCTCTTCATTGATCAGTGAAATGGATACATGGTTTGAATTGACAAGTTCTTCGAACAGTTTGAGTCTGTTGGATTCCCAAAGACATTTTGCTGAGTTCAGTCCTTTTTACTTATCATGTTTTCAAAATACAGTGAAACCTTGGATTGTAAGTAGCTTGGTTTGTGAGTGTTCTGCAAGATGAGCAAACATTTCTAATACATTTTAACTTGGTAAACAAGCAATGTCTTGCAGTACGAGTAGTTTGTTTCCAGAATGAATTATACTCGCAAACTAAGGTATTACTGCATAATTTTACACTAGCTTGATTTATACAAAAGGCAGTCCAACAGACATTTGAGAGATGCTTGACATCCCTAATCATCAGGGAAATGCAAATCAAAACCACAGTGAGGTATTACCTCATACCTGTCAGAATGGCTAGTATCAGAAAGTCAACAAATAAGTGTTGGTGAGGATGTGGAGAAAAGGAAACCTATGTGCATTGTTGATGGGATTGCAAATTGGTGCAGCCACTACAGAAAACAGTATGGAGGCTTCATTAAAAACTAAAAATAGAACTACTATACAACCTAGCAATTTCACTTTTTAGTATTTATCCAAAGAAAGGGAAAAACACTAATTCGGAAAGATATATGCATCCTTATGTTCATCTCAGCATTATTTAGAATTGCCAAGATATAAAACCAACCTAAGTATTCATAAATAGATGAGTGGATAAGAAGATATAATATATATATAACGGAATATTACTCAGCAATAATAAAGAATGAAATCTTACCATTTGCAACAACATAGATGAACCTAAAGGGTATTATACAAAATGAAAGAGAAAAACAAATGTCATATGATTTCATTTATATGTGGAATCTTAAAAAACAAAACAAATGAACAAATAAAATAAAAACAGACTCATAGAAGCAGAGAAGAAACTGATGGTTGCCAGACGGAAGTGGAGTGGGAGGATGGGTGAAAAAGTGAAGAGGAATAAAGTTGATAATATTGTGATAACTTTGCGTGGTAACAGATGGTTACTAGACTTAGAGTGGTGATGATATCACAAGGTATATAAATGTTGAATCACTATGTTATACACCTGAAACTAATAAATATTACATGCCAACTATACTTAATAAAAAAAATTAAGTAAAACAAAGATGCTTTTAAGAAAAAAAAGAAATTTGGATTTATTTCAAATCTTGGCTATAATTGTTGCCATAGATGAAAAAGATTATATATATATATATATATGGCAAAGAAGTGCATTTTCATATGTGCTTAATAAATCATGTTACTAATTTTCTAGTTCTTTCCACTGATTATGCAAAGATTTTGAAATAACTACTGATGTCAATTGGTGGTTATAGCAAACTAATGTAATTGCTAAATATATGTGTAAAACAAATGAGTTCAAACTCTACTTCCAACCTTTTGTCTGGTAAAGTTTTAATCTGTAAATTCCGTTGCCAAGTTTTGCTGAAGTGTGTAGACAAGGGCCATTTTTAAGTGATTTATTAATTTTTGCAACAAATCACAAAACGATTGAAACACATCCAACCACTCATGTCCAAAATGTTTTCTTCTCATCAAGAATTTTCTTTTAACATCAGCTATTAAACTCACTTTTTAAATGTCACATTACCTTGAAGGGACAAATTAAATACACGCACTACCATCCCTTGCCATCTCACAAAACAGTCAGAGCATTTGGGGTATGTGTTTTATTGTTGCTATTAAAGAAAAATGCATGTTCAGATTCTAAAAGACTTTCAGATTATTTGCCAGAAGAAAATCATAAATCTTCTGTATGACACCAAAGATTAAAATGGCAACTCTCTTCTCAGTGCGAAGTTTTGTAAATATTATTTAAAGGTGTTGTCTTCCTGACACCCACCACGTTGATTAGGGTATTTTATCACAAGTAGACAGCAACATACCACCACCTCTGACAAGTGAATGAACCAGTGATGGTGCCAGCCATGCCGTCCCCTCAAGACACCTCACGTGCCCCTTGGAACATGTCTCCAGCTGAAAACATATGGTTGGTGGAGGTCCTTGTCACCTTGTATCTTACTGTTAATTTAATTAAACAAGGAGGCCATTAGACTGATCGGCTGTAATGCCATGGTGGCTGATATACGCAAACAGAAATCTAAGTGTCTCAAGGTCTCCCAGTTATGAAATCAAAATGCTAAAAACAACCAATCACAAGCCGTCAACTAAGCTCTAAGCTGTAGCTAAACAATGCTTTTCTTTGCTTCCACACTTTCTCTATATAAGTCTTTCCCCTGGCTTCTGTCTGTGGAGGGCTCCTAACCACTCTGGTTTGCCACTGCCCCATTCCAATACATTTTTCTTCAAGTAAAGTTTAAAAAATTGTTAATATGCCTCAGCTTATAACACTGCACATTTGTAATGCTTCATTTCTCTTTCCTTTTCAAACAGAATAAATCGTATTGGAAGTCCCTGACATGTTCTTCCCACACGCTGAGGGTTCAGCCCCAACTTGGCAGATCACCTGTCTGGGTAATTCCCACCTCACAGTAATTTACAAGCCCCACATCTCAGCATGGATATATAAAATATGGTCTCTGGTCCATTTCCAGAAAAAAACAATTCATAAGTTTAAAATTACATGCCCTTCTGAATAGTGTCATGACACCTTGTGCCTTCCCACGCTGCCCTACTCAGGACAAGAACCCTTGTCCAGCATATTCGCTCTGTTAACATTCCCTGCCCATTAGTCACTGAGGGGTCATCTCAGGTATCAGATCAACTGTCACAGCATCACAGGCTTGTGTTCAAGTCACCCTTGTTTTACTTAATAACAACCCCAACATGCGACAATAGTGACTCTGGCAATTCAGATATGCCAAAGAGAAGCCATAAAGTGAAAACCATAGTATATATAGGGTTCAGTACTATCTGCAATTTCAGGTATCGGCTGGGGTCTTGGAACATAGCTCTGCAGGTAAGGGGGGATGACTACACGTATAAAATGTTCCATCTGCATCCATAAGAACACTTTTTCTCTTTTGTTTCTGGAGAGGCCATCATTTCATTACATTCACAAAAGGTCCCTGAACCATACAAATGTGTAATAACCACTAACACAGATGATTAATACAAAAATGCTTTTTTCTGCTGGATTATTTAGATAATTGTACTGGTTTTCAAACAATACATAGTGGGAACCAATTTTGGTCACCCAGGCCCTGAGAAGGAACTTTTTCCCAAGGGATGAAGGGGTGTCCTGGGTTCTGCTGGTAACATCCTTGTCAAGGATAAACTACAGAGAGATATTCGGGGCATACAGGATCTGCGGGGACCTGACACGTTGTCTAGTCCTGTCCTTCACAAGCAGGTGGGCACAGCAACCTGGGTAGGCAATGGTTTGTCAAACTTGAGGGAACACAGTGAGGTTACAGTCTAAGGACCTTGACCTCCAGCTGGGCAATCCTTCCCAGTGATATTAGCTACAGAAGTTTCTCCACTTTAAGTTACTTCACTTCAAGACACTCCTAGCCCACATGTCAAACTTCTCCTTAGAAAATCTGTTTGCTGAGGTTATGCTTTTAAATTATGTTTTAATTCTCTCTCTCTCTCTCTCTCTCTCTCTTTTTTTTTTTTTTTTTTTTTTGAGGGGACCTTGAGGTGCTCAGGGCTAAAAGGAAACCTTAAGCCTCAGGAGACATCCATTTCCTCTTGGTTTGGCAATGGCCCTGATTAGAATGTTTTTTTTACTTTCGTGGATGCATAGATTTCCAAAGAGGAAGCCTCTTGCAGGGGCCTTCCCCACGTAACAGCCCAGCTGGTGGCGTCTCCTCTGAGCCGCTTTTGAACCTTCCCTTTCCATGCTAGGAGCTCTCGCTTTGTTTCCCCTCCCTGGACAGTCTGCCTCCCTTTGGGACAGGAACTGTGTGTCCCTAACACTGAGCCCTGGGCCTGCCATAGACCTTAAGCCCCTAAAGATGTGCTCCTTGGGGCTCACACCCACTGCCACAGGCCCGCTTTCCCGGACGGGAAGTGTGTCTTTCTCTAACACTTCATTCACCAGTTCTTCAAAAATTCAATAGCACCTCATTTTTTAAAATCTTTACAATTGTTTTTTAAAAAAAACCCCACTGTCTGCACTTCATTGAGTCAAGATTATTGGTTTGGACAGACTGTGTCATCAGTTCTTATTTGGTGATCTCAGAGCAAAGTAGCTGTGAGATGATTCTTGCCTTCATAGATACTTTTAGATTTTTAATTCATTTTTTCTCTAAGTAACATAAAAGTGTTAGTGCATTTAGCCTTACATGACCTGAGGATGTCAAACTACAAGCCAGGGTCTTGCACAGGAACACCTCATATACCGTGTGATACAGACACAAAGACCTCAAAACAATTGTGGCCAACCCAATGGACAGCAACTCTAGAAACAGAAGGTCCATTGAAACACAGTATCTTCCCAGCTTCATCAGTTTTTCCATATTGTGAAAAAAGCATAGATAAAATCACTACAGCTGATCTTATTTTTCATTTCCAGTGGATTATAGTACAAGCTTAAAATTGCACATTAACCAACAATGACCAGATGAAAATTTGAGTGCATTATTAATGTTTTAGTTTATTTCTCAGAAAACACAAGCCGACTTTCAAAAACCTATAAAAATGAATAGGGATGAACATATGTAGGGGTGCCTGAGGACACAGCACTGTGTGAATGCATCTTTAAGGGGGGCTGCATTTTATGGGGGGATGCTTTTTAAAGGGCAGCAATCTGGCACCAATCACACATCCTGGCTCATACTTCTCCATCTGGTTTGACTTTGAGAGCTTGGAGAATTGCAGGCTCCCATGGGCTTGCAGCAAATGTGAGAGGGTCAATGGCCAAAGTAGTTCTCCTTTAGGTAACAGCCTTTCAACACTCCAACCTCTCTCTCTCACACACACATACACACACACACGCACGCACACACACAACACACACACTCTTCTCAAAGTGAGCACCTCTGCTCTACAAAGTAGTCCCTTTACTTTTCTTTCTCCAGCGCAGGAGCTATGTTTTGTATGTGTGCTCCGGGCTAAATACAGTCAGCTTGTACCTTGAGGGTGAGTGCACTGTCACAGCTCTGGAAGTACCCTTCCCTAGGAAGCTTGCACATCCTAAGCTTTGCCTGAAAGCGGCAGGCATGAGAAATGCAAAGGTGACTAGGGAGGATGGACAGAATGCAAGTCTCAGCTAGGCTGAGGATCGTAACGCCATCTCCCTTTAAGGGGAAGACTCTCTGCAGTGATGTGGGAAGAAGAGGGAGATGGAGGAGGGATGGAGACCTGCCTCCTGCCACCATGAGCCCACAGCCCCACAGGAACCAATTTACTTCCTCATTTGTGCTGTGCACAGCAGTAGAGGCTGCCGGTGCAGTGGGGCTTGCACAGCACAGGAAGCCTCAGAGCAGGGAGGGTACGGCCGGCATGGGAGAGAGCACTGCAGCGTGACAAGGCACATCTGCGGGAGCCCCCCCCAGCTCCCCAGAGCCCAGACCCACCAGGCAGACCTGGCATTTCCTTCTCCTGCCACATCAGATCACCTGTCCCTTCCAACGTCCCTCACCGTTTACATACACGTGTGCATTTATTCCTTCCCGAGTTATTTTACACACGTGTGTTGAATGTCTACTCTGTGCCAGGCAGTCATCTACATGCTTGGGACACAACAGTGAATAGAATAGGTAAGAATACCCCTCTGAACTTCTATTCTACTGGGGAGCATTAGGCAATAAATATAACCAGTTGGCAAAATATTTGCTACAGCAGAAGCTGAAAGGTGCTATGGATGAAATTAACACAGGAAGGAGCATAAGAAGTGTTGGGACCTGGAGTAGCAACCAAGGTGTTCAGGGAAAGGGTTCCCTGGGGAAGGGGCATGAGAGCTGGAGCGGTGACCAGGCTAAAGTACTGAGGTGGGAGGATGCCTGAAATATTCAGGGATGGCAAGAAGGCCCGTGTAGCCGGAAAGGAGTGAGTGAGAGGGGAAATAGCAGGAGATGCCAGAGAGGGAGGTGACAGCTAGCACCTAGTAAGGAGGCCATCATCACAGCATGTGAGCAGGGAAGTGACATGATCTGACTTATTTTTGATTACCATGGCAACTGTGTTGTGAATGGGCAAAAAGTTACAGGGACAAAAGCAGGGGCATCGGTGAAGTACAGTTATCAAGGTGAGAGATAATGGTAGCCCAGCCTTGTTGTTAGTGGCTGTGATGCTGAGGACTGCTCGGATACTGGGGTATTTTGAAGACAGAGACAGCAAGATCTGCTGATGGGTTCATGAAGGACGTGACATAAAATGGAGGTAATGTTGACTACAATTTTATTCATCTGAGAATCTCAAAGGATGGAACTGCCATCTCCTGAGTTGGAAAAAACAATGAAAAGAACACCATTAGGGAAGAAAATCAGGAATTCAGTTTTATACACATTAAGTTTGAAATGACTAATATAAGTGAAAATGACAAGGGGGCAACTGGATAGATGAAACTGAAGGCCAGGAGAAAGATTTGTACTTGATAGATAAATTTGGGAAGTTTCAGGGCATGGATGGTATTTAGCTCCATGGGACTTCATGAGAGCACCTCATGTGAAGTGAGTAGAGATAGTAAGAGAGGAGTTCCGAGGACTGAGTGCTGGGGTCTCTAACATGAAAAACTCTAGGAAGGTGAGGAGAAACTAGAAAGAAAAACTGAGGCAAGGAGACTATAGCAAAAGGCAATGAGCAGAGAATGAGTCTAGGAGTGGAAATGATTTCAAAGAAAAGGGAAGTGAACAGCTGGGTCTGAGGCTACTGAGAGGCTAAACAGGATGAAGGCTGAGAAGTGACCATGTGGCTTAGCAACTTGGGTGTCTTCCTGCTGGTGACCTCAACGAGAGCAGTTTCAGTGGAGTGATGGGGTCAAAAGCTGAATTAGAGCAGTGGGGCAGCACTGACGAAATACTCATCAATCTCATTTCCTCTTCCTTGCCTCAGAGGAGGACCACATCTGCTTTGCCCCATCAGTTTCCATGAGTTTCATATGTCAGAGACACACCCAAATTTACACCTAGACTCATAGTTCTTGAATGATCTCTTTGCTTCCTTACCACATATCTCTAATCTCACTCTGTGTCTCTCCCTCCCTCTCTCCCTCTCTCCTCCCTCTGTCTCTCCCTCCTTCTCCCTCTACCACCATCAGGCTCAAATGGGAAGGCTAGACCCTTAATCTGATCTTTGCTTTGAGTTGTTTTATTCAACTCAGAATTTTTCTGAGAACTTTTCACTCAAAACCCTATCAAACCCTCTATTAAATGCCTCCTTGTCATCCCCGCAGTTGTTTCAAGACTAAAGCAGTGGCTTTTTCAATCCTGAGACCCCACATTTCTGCAATCTATTTCTTTTCATTATTGCTTACAAATTGGCCAGTTTATATTAAACACATCCT
Organism: Aselliscus stoliczkanus; assembly: GCA_033961575.1. Taxonomy (NCBI): domain Eukaryota; kingdom Metazoa; phylum Chordata; class Mammalia; order Chiroptera; family Hipposideridae; genus Aselliscus; species Aselliscus stoliczkanus. Next base: position 35,203,014 of record CM066730.1, on the reverse strand, counting down.
TTTTCTTTAATATCGTGTGCATGGAAGCAATAACAGCCTCCACACATCACTAGCATTATGCTTTCCAACTTTATCTTAGAGTTATGATTTCAATAAAAGGGGTTTTACCAAATAAGTTGCTGCTATGTACATGGATCTCTAACTCTCCAGTGTGTTATATCTACTTTTCTCATCATTAAAACTCCTACTAAGCCAATGTCATGGCCAGAACTAATCCCAACTTCTGTATTAGTCAGGATAAGTAACACTAGAGGCTGTAACAAAAATCTTCCAAATCTCAATGAGTTAGCAGAATAAAAGTGTATCCCATTTCCTTTTCCTGCATGCCCTGGAATACTATATTTGTCAGCCTCCCCTGTAGTTATGTTGGGGCCCTGTGACCTGGATGTCAGGCAGAGGAATGTGAGCGGGATGACATGTGCCAAGCCTAAGTAGGCCTGACCCTAAGAGCCCTTGTGTGGTCCTGCTCACGCTCTTCGCTTTGCGGTCACCATGGAGACTGCATGTTGAAGAGGGAGATGTCAGAGCAGAGGTGCAGACTGACTACCTGGGTCACCCCCTGGAGGAGAACCCCCCAGAAGACCCTGTCAACCCACAAGGACTAGGATGCGAAAGAAAAATAAACTTTTATTGTTATATCATTGTAAATTCATTATAGAAACTATCCTGCTCATACAAGGGGGAAATGGAAGAAGTGAGTGAGGACAGGTTTTTGGTTTGTTTGTTTGTTTGTTTGTTTGTTTGTTTTAATAATTTCAGTGTAAAGGAAAGAGACTGATGAGGTGATAGAGTGGGAGTAAACAAGAGAGGGATTTTTTTGCTGTTGTTTGTTTATCTGTTTTGGTTTTGTGTAATGCGAAGGATGACTGTATGTTTGCATGTTTATGGGAAAGGCCTGGCAGGGAAGAAAAACTGATGGTGAGGACAGAGATCAGAGAAGTTCAGGAGCAACATCCTTTGGTGGGAGAGAGATGGATCTGGGACACACATGTCAGGAATGACATTGGCCAGGAGCACAGACAATTCATCTCGGCAACGAGAGAGGAAGCCATGTCCACAGGCACAGAGGCACATGGGCAGGAGGATGAACCGAAGGAAGCTTGCAGAAATTCTCTGAAAACTTCAATTTTCTCAGCAAGATCACTAGCTGAGATTTAGGATTGATCACTGGCTGAGGAGAGGAGGTGTCATAGATTTGAGGAGAGAGGTACAGATGAAAGACGTAGCTGTCAAGGACCTCAGGACAGTGAGTAGGCAGAACAGCTGTACAATGCTCATGGGATTGCTTTACAGTCCACTTGAAATGAATGTTCATGAATGTAAAGTGAAACCAGCATTCTTTCTCTAGCCAAGTCCACCTTCCATCTGGTTATATAGATGGGCCATGGAATTTCAGTTGTGTAAACAGGGCAGTGACAGCATAAGGGTGAGAGACAGTGAGAAAACAATGATAGGTGTGATAGATTGCAGGAGCTTTGGAGTCAAGGATACTAGAAGAAAGAAGCTGAAAAAGTGGCAAAAAACAGAAATAAAGATGCTTCAATTGGGAGATTATGAAGAAGTAAAGCTATTCCTGGCATGTGATTGTGGGCATAAGTGGCTGAGATGAGTGAGAAAAGGAGGAAAAGAGGAGAGACCAAGGAATCAAGAGCCCACATGTTGAAAGGGTCATCAGGTTGGCTACTGAAATCTCCCTTCATGGAAATGTTGATGTTTCATACATGAACAGTGAATCAGGAGCTAAAGCCATGCTGGAGGAGTGACCTAGGAGTTGGTGATTCCAACAAGAAGGGTAGTAGGTGTACAAATTGATGGCACAGATAGAGAACTGAGGGGAGGGTTAGGATATCGGAAGGATCCCTCTAAAGCTTCTCTGTCTTTTCAGAGCAAGCCTAATACAAGGCTGCCCTGGGAATCAGACAATTACTCAATATTGAAAGTGAACTGCTGCATGACACAGAATGGCATAAATTCATATTAAATATCAGAGTCTGTCCTTCATCATCTTGCTAAAGAACTGGATAGGTTTTTAGTCCTAAATTGATGTGGCTTCCTCTCATTACTCTTTTTTTAATCCTACTATCTTCTTTACATCTCTCTCCCATCACACACACACACACACACACACACACACACACACACACACACACTTTCTTCACCCTTCCTATGCATCAGGAAAAGTCCAAATTCCTAAAACAAAAAAATCCTGTTACTTTATAATGCAGATCAATTGCCACTCTCAACGCCAACCCTAGATGAGATTCTCATCCTAACTATGGGGTCCACTCTTCTAAATATGAAAGAGTAACTGAACCTTTTTTAATTATTTTGTTTTTTAGCATGTTCCAGAGTAAGTTCCTAAACAGGGTTCCCTTCCACTAACAAGAGTTCACCCACATATCAGGTGCTGTATTAAACACTAGCCAGTATACAAACCTTTGAAATGAGTAAGAAATTGTATTGAAGGCCTGAAGGACAGGACCCTTCCTGAGAGGAGACTGTTACAGAAATATCAGAAGCCAGCCTCCACGCTTGTAGGTTCTGTTGGAAGGAAAGAAGCTCCAAAACAGGACCAGAGAATTCTGAGCAAAGGCCAGCAGCATCCCTTTGGCCCTCACCCATGCTCACACAGCCCTTCCTGTGACCTGCAATAATGAACAGGAAATGCCCCTTTGTACGAAGGAATAAAGTAACATTGCATTAACTGCACTAACAAGCTCCGAAAGCCTCCGCTTCACTATCCCTCAGAGAAGGGGGAAGTGAGAAAGGCAAAATGGGAATGTTTTTTAAAAAGGGGACAAAACTAAACAGCAGCAGCTCTTGAGGGATGCACACTCGAGGGTCTCGGGACCAGGGAGTGGAGTGTGAGGCTGTCACTCCAGGCAGATCTGCCCTCCTGCTCTGTCTCACCAAAAATCAAGGGTGACAGTGGGACTCTTGCTTTGATTGTAGATGACAACACAGGAACTATTGACTAAGCTCATTTTTCTTTTAAGTCTTAAAAAGGGCAAGTGTCCAATCTTCTTCGTGAAAATTCAAGCATAGTTTGGGCTGTTCTTTATCATTAATAATCCCGTTAAAGCAGGAAAGAAGTTATGATATCAAAAATGTAAATCAAACCTCAATGCATGGATTAAGGCTTCAATTTTCTATCTTAGATCGAACTACCAGTCCTCTTATTTGAAATATGAAGTTGGCTACATCCACCTGTTCTCAAACACAGCTTCTATCCTTGACATGGGGTCACCCAGCCATGCTGGAAGCATCCCTCCAATCATCATAATCCCTGCACACACTGGAAAGGGGGTGTTATAAGGCAGCTCTCTCTGCTTGGTAAGCCATTGTCATTCCAAAATAAACTCCATCTCTTCATTCTAGCTCATAATTTTCAAGTAAGGAAGGAAGGACAGGAGGGAGGAAGAGAAGGAGACAGAGAAGGAGGGAGAGAAAGAGGCAGGGAGAAAGGGAGGGAGAAAGGGAAGGAGAAAGGGAGGGAGGGAGGGAGGGAGGGAGAGAGGGAGGGAGGGAGGAAAGGAAGGAAGGAAGGAAGGAAGGAAGGAAGGAAGGAAGGAAGGAAGGAAGGAAGGAAGACTTTTAAATGTGTCTACCCTGAGTTTTGTTACCTAGACATGTCTTCAAAGACATGACATTTTTTCTGAATGTTCTAAAAACGGATGCTATGTATCAGCTAAAAATACAATAATTAACAAGTATGCTTTGAATCGCATAATAGCAAATGTCATTTTCCTGTAGATGCGAGTGTTAATCATGAGCTCTAAGTTCATCAGAAACGAATAGCGCCTCGCAGGAGCCAGCAAGGCACCTCCAGCTTGGCAAGCAGACCTCAGTCTCCCATGGCAAACAGTCCGTGAAAGCGCCTGGAAGCATGCGCGACTGTGGGTCCCTGCTTGCGGGGCAGAGGGATTTCTGAAACCTGGTTCTCCAAGCTGGGTTCACACACAGACTTGTGCTACCTCCTTGGCTCAGGCTGGACGCTGACAAAGGACAGAGACACCACTGGGGCACGTTATTTCTGCTAATAGCTTCCAATTATAGAGGCAACTAGGATTTAGTGCCCTGGGTACTACCGCGTTCTCCGATAATAATCTGTTCCGTGCTGTCTTGATTAATTATTACTTTATGGGTGAAAATCAGGGAACACTAAGAAGGGAAGTTTGTGGGAAATCATTCATTTCATTTCATTTAGCTTTGTTCACTGAATTCCTATTCTGTACGGGTCAATGTGCTGAGCGCTGCCCGCCTACAGATGCAATAACACACAAGCGGTCCAGTAGGACAGGTGCTGTGATGAAAGTCGCCCTAGACTTGTAGTGGCATAGAAGCTGTGAGAGCTTAAGCAAAGCTTAAGACAAGAAGAGGGTTTCTGAGTTAAGCCTTCAAAGGTGAGAAGCAGTGACCCCAGGTGACGGCTGAGCAGGACTTCCTGGCGGGAGCAAAGGCCCAGAGGCAGGATTACCTAGGCAGCATCCAGACAACTGTGAGGACTGGGTATCCCTGCGGTGTTCCAGGATGCTAATGTTCCTTTGTGAAACAGCCTCCGAAACAGAAGGCTTGTAGCATCTCACACTATAGCCCCAGTATCTGTCCTCTAGCCTTCTTGCCTCTGAGAAGCGCGTGTCAGTCCTCCATCATCCCGCAGACACCTATGTGATTCAGGCTCTGAAGGTATCAGGTAACAAACCTTCAAGCTGCTCACAGCTTCGTTAGCAAACAAATATATGTGTGTAATAATATAGATACCTAATCATGAACAAAACTTCCGAGAAAGAGATCAATGCCACAGGAAGTGAGCAGAAAAGATGGCGTATAGGCTCTGGTGTCATGGTCCCTGGCCTCAGGGCCTCAGACTGGACTTGACTTTGTCAGCAGGTCGGAGGAATGGGACACAGGTCATGCCCATTTCAGCTGGATGAACCCTCACCTGGGCTCCAGCAAAACTGAATCGGGTCCTCTTCCTCCTCGATACTACTCCGCGAATGTGTGTCTTCCCCTCCCTACTAGGGGTGTGGTCCAGGCACCAACAGCATCGGATCCCCCAGAAACTTTTCAGAAATGCGGACTCCCAGGCCTTGCCCTGAACCTCCGGAATCAGAATCAGCATTGAGAAGATGCTCAGTGATCCAAACTGACAGTAAAGTTGGAGGACCGCTGGTTCACACACCTGGCTGCACATGTTAATCTCCTGGAGAGTTCCAATAAGTAAAGGTGACTCAGTCTCACCTCAGAGACTGATTTATGCGGGGCATCATAATTTTTCAAAACTCCCCAGGTAATCCTAACCTGTAGCTAAGTTTGCGAACTCCTCAGCTCTCCCTTTAGTCTGAAAGCCACCAGCATAGATGAGAGGTGACTGTGATTGTTCAAGACTAGGAGAGGCGGGAAGGACAGTAAAGGACACGGGGAGCAGTGGAACTGAGAAGGAATCGTCATCCAAACGTGGTGAGAGCCTCTAATTAGCCTCTAATTAGACGGCCTTTACTGCAACGCCTTCACTTGACCATAAGCCGAGGCCCAGCATGGGCTGGTGACTTGCCATGGTCATAAAACAGAATCAAAATGAAAGTGGTTCAGGTGGGGTTCCTGGAGAAAGCACCCGGCGAGACTGTCAGGCTTCGTATATTGTTGACTTCGCTGTTCTCATCCCCAGTTACCTTCATTCATTTCCCTGGCCTCCTCCTCTACTCAAGCCACAGAGGTCTGCAAGCTTCCTCCAAGTCACCTGCACAGCTGGCTCTGAGCTGCCTGATGGACGAGCCATAAAGGAAGATAAGGTCTTCTTGCTGAAAAGGAATCATGGCCCAGCTCCTCAGAGGAAGCCAAGCCTTTCCTGGCCCTTATCTTCACAAAGAGTTTCTTGCTCCAGACTCCATCCAGAAGGAACTGAGTGACCTAATGTATAATACTTCAAAGACATCCCTCCAGTAATAGTTTCATAAAGCCATTATGTATAATATCCCTGGATGGAAGCCAAGGAAATAACATTAAAATGCATGAAAATTCTGCTGGGGACTAAGAACATATGGTTCAAATGCACAGCTTGATGCAGGAATAAAAATTAGCACACTAGAGGAAGGGATAAATAGCATGCCCTTCGAATAGGTCCTCATAAATATCACTTCCATTATCCAGGCTTTTGATAAGGCGGTCGGGGATTGTGGTTGAAATCGCTGGCCTGAAGTGTCATTGCTGTGTCATGGATTGAAGCAAAAGCACAAACAAGCCAATGATAGAGTTATTATCCACATATGAATGTTCATAACTCTACCCCAGGACTTTTAGGAGAATGGACAATCATCCATTTTTGTGCAAAGTTGGGCCAAACATATATCCAAAGGACAATTAAGAAAAGGAATTTTCTCAATAAAGAATTTTCTCCATCAGGGCACATGAATATATGAATGATGGGTCAATCCCGAAGTTCTATATGCCATCGGTGGTGCATAGAACATTTCTACACCCTTCCATGGCCCCTGTTTCTAAATTCCACAGGAGCCCTCAGTGACACCATGTCAGAAGACATGGGTACATGGGAAAGTCTTGCAGGCAGAGAAGATGGAACTTGAAATAAACCTTGAAAGATGAAGAAGCTGTCAATACATCAAAATGGATGAGAATGACATGGACTGAAGAAAATGAGTGAAAAAGAACTTCCTCTTTCAAGATGGACATTGCTGAACCCCTGGAGGGAGAGTGGGGTTTGGCCTGGCAGCCTGCCTGGCTAACGACAATGGTTTGTATGGGGGAGTCATGGAAAGTGCAGGGCAACTCTCTTCACTCCAGCATCTGCTCCTCCCACATTCAGGAGCTCAGCTTACAGGATCATCATGGGTGGCTCAGGCTAGAAACCTGGGGACCATCTTGACTTCTTCCTCTTCACCATTCACATCCTACTAGCACCATGTCAGCTCATCGCATGGAATGTCCTTTGAATCTATCCCTTCCAACCACTTCTACTTTTCTCAGCTCAGATTGTCATCTCTCACCTAGTCCATTGCAAAAGCCACCTCACTCGTCTCCTGACTGCAGCTCTGTGTTCCAAACTTCCCTCCATACTATGGCTGAGAGGTCTTTCTCCATGTCTCGGTCAACATCTTCTGTTTTAAGAAACATAACCCCACTCAAGATAGTTAGAATAAAGAGGAACCTTTTAAAAGATACAATGGGACACGAGAACAGAAGGGCCACAGTCCTTTTGTGAACAGGGGCACGAAAGAGCTGCTGTTCCATGACTCTCTCTCTGATGTTGGAATCTGAATAATCACTCTCATTACTGCTTTTTCTCCTTTTCTCTCTTTCTTTTCTCTTGACTAACTACTTCTGCTGGCAATAGCCCCAAATAGCTCCCACCTCAAGACTTTGAGGCATTAGAGATCCAATACTCATCATCAACTAACTAGAGTCTCAATCTCTCTTAGTTTAAATTATTGAGAAAGAGAATCTAATCCATGGATCATCAGCCAGTGCATTGGCTTGGCTTGGTCCTAGTGACTGTTGTGTACCATAAACCAGGTTTACCAAAATCTGGTCTTTAGCAAGGTGTGTAAGTCACTCAGCCCACAAATATATGTTGAGCACCTATTGTGGCAAACATTGTCCTGGAAATTGGGAATAAACTGCTTTAGAAAAATGCTAGTGCAAATTGTGATCAATGCTATCCAGGAAAGAAAATGGACACTGCAAAATAGAAACTAGAGCAGTAGGGTGGCATGGCGAGCCAAGTGGTAGAGTTGGGAAGGCCTTTCCTGACAGATGCCATATGTGCTGAGGTCTAAGACATGAAACGGTGAGAAAAGCATGTGTGGCAGAGAAAAAAGCATATGTGAGTGTGCTAAGATGGGAAGAACAGGTCAGATTCTAGGATGCGAGGAGGGTGATGTGCATGTGAGAGTGGGAGGAGGCTAAGGTGGGTGCAGTGAGCCTGGAGCAGTCAGCAAGGTCCAGAGCAGGCAAGACCCAGAAGGAAACAGGAAGATGCTTGAAAATGATTTAGTGAGAAGCCACTAACATAGTTTAACCAGGGTGACTCGGCAATAGAATAGAATTTGCATTTTTCAAGATATCTCTGGCTACTGTGTGAAAAGGGGAACTTGGGAGGCATGAATAGAAGTGGGAAAATCTAATGAGAGTGGTTGCAGGAGTTCAGGCAAGAGATGACGGCAGTTCTGGCTGGAAAGGGGCAGTGAGAGGAGTAGACAGATGTGGGGTAGCCTTAGAAGATGATGGACTGATGTGCATGAGTTGGATGAAAGAGGGTGAAGAAACAAGAATCGAAAGGATTTCCAGCTTTCTGGTTGAGCGATTGTATGAAAACACCCAGAGAGGAAGGCTGTGGGTTGAGGAACCAAGCCAACATGGCCACTCCAGCAGCACACAGAGTGATGGATCATCTTCTGCTGAAATACTGTTGCCTCCTTGATAGTTCATGACAATGTCCAACGTCTTTAGCATGATGTTTAAGTTCCTTCACCATCTAGTCCCAGCCTAAACTCTGGCACTTCCCACTCCTGTTCACTCCTACTGTCTACACTGCAGGAATTGGGGCCCTTGTGACTCTCCTGTGCCCTTTCACACTTGTCTTTTCCTGAACTACCCTTCCCCTTCCTGGTCATCTGTTAAACCCTGCTCACCCTTCAACACCAAATTAAACGCCACCTTCACTGTGGTGTCTTCCAGACAGCTCTGACAGTAGTGGCCCCACCACTGCCTCAATGGTACTTCACACCAAACTCCATTATAATGCAGACCAGTCTGCACTATAATTGCTTGACAATCTCTGGGGCCCTCAAGGCTGCAACTATACAGGGTTCATTTCATGCCTTGCACGGTGCCTGATAGTTTTTGGAAACCAAACAAACAAATCACTGAAATGAATTTAATATGAAAAGAGCATGGAAACATGAAACTGTAGTCTCTTCCCAATCTTTTTTCCCCTAAACTCTGGGTTTTTGCTAAACCAGAATGGCCCCTTTCTCATACCTGCTTCCTGTCTATCTTATGCAGACCCAACACATCCTTCTTAACCAACTGACTAACAAAACCAGTTCTTTCTCTCTCATCTCTGCAGCATGGCTGGCAATTTGGGATGCATTTAGGTGGTTTCAAAGTAACTGCAACTTCACTGACTCCATATATAACAGTCTGTGGTGAGCTCTTCCAAGGAGAAGTCTAGATTTAATGTGTATTGTGTATTCTTGACACTCAGTGCCCATTATAAGTGATGCTGATAAGTAGTGTGACCTCAGTTCCCCTATGTGAAAATAACGGGTCAAGCTTGGCGATCCCTATGGGTTTTCCAACTCTTAACTTTTATGGTCTGTGATGACTAATGGACTTGAAAAAAAGGAGGTTACATATCTGTGTGTTCACTAGAGTGAAAATTGGTTATCGGTCATTACCTCAGGGGATTAGTCATATCATAAGCAGGATTTATACATATTTTGAAATCCCTGAAGAATGCATGCAGGGAAAAGAAAAAAATAATAATAGATAATATTTATAGAATGTATATATGTGCCAAGGGCTCTCCTAGGCATTTGAAGGAGACACTTGGGGGAGAAATTACCCAGAATGCAACATGCTTTGTTTGCCATGGGTGATCTGGAAAGTGCGGCAGGAGAGCTAACCTGTGTGTCAGCACAAATCTCAAGGAGAGGACTGGGGAGCCTGATTCCTGCATTTGGCATTTATTTGTGCATCTTTACTGAGTTTATTGCACAAATGACTCAGACTCAAATAGCAATAGGAGTTGGTGATTTTTTTTTTTTTTGTAATTAGGGGAAGAGAATTCCAAAATAGAATCATAACTGAAGATGGAAGAGGTAATTATCTTTTTGAAATCATCTGTGAATCCAGGGAAAAGACACCATCTTTTAAATTTCAAAAGTCTCTTTTTTGGAAAAATAACAAGCAGCCCCAAATAGAGGCATTGATCCAGGCTCTAAAAGACCAAATGAAAAAACCAGGTCCATTACTGGGAAAAGATGTTTCTGAAGTGATGTCAGCAAGACCTGGTGAGCAATTAGATGCGGCTAGTGAGGAAAGACAAGGGGTTAGACTGACCTCTGGGTTTCTGTCTCGTTTCCTGATAGGAAATGAGAAGAATTGAAGTAGAAGATAATGAGTTCCATTTTGGCACTTGAGGGCCCTGTTGAAAATGGAAGTGAACGCATATAATAGGCAGCGGATGATTTGAGCAAAAACCAGGTTAGACTTTTGAATGTGGGAGGCATGGGCATGTGGGTGAAAGTTGAAGTCCTTGCTAGTGGATAGATGTGAACTGGGCTTACTAACACCTTGGATGACAGTGGCCTCACACTATGGACATATTCTCCCTTTATCGATGGTTTTACTTTCTGTGGTTTCAACTACCTGCGGTCAACCGAGGTCCAAAAATATTAAATGAAAAATTCCAGAAATGAAGAATCCGTAAGTTTTAACTTGCATGCCACTCTGAGTACTATGGTTGAACTCGCACACCGTCCACACCCAAAACGTGAGTCATCCCTTTGCCCTGGGTCTCCAGGATGTATATGCTCCCTGCCTCTTCATCACTTAGTAACCATCTCGGTTATCAGATTGGCTATTGTGGTAACCCAGTGTTTGTGCTCAAGTCACCCTTATTTGACTTAATTATGGCCCCAAAGCTAAAGAGCAGTTTAAACTTCATCATAGGTATGTATGTATAGGAAAAAATAGCACTTATAGGTCTGGTACTAACCGTGGTTTCAGGCATCCATTGGGGGTCATGGCATATATGCCCCATGGATAGAGGGAACAGTACTAATGGAACACATTGCTTACATATCTAATAAATGTGAGTTTTGGGGCTTTGGATGGAACTTTAACAATGGCCCAGAAGGAGAGCACATGACTGTAGCATTGCAGTGGGGCACAAACACACAGCTTTGATGAGACCTGTGGAAAAAGTCAAAACACCTCAATTCTAGCCTCTGTCCTGTGTTCCTTGTGACCATGTGACATTGCACAAGTCCCTTTCCTGACTCAGTTTCCCAATTGATGGAAGAGAGATGGATTAGATATTGTCAAAAACCTTTTCCAATTCTAAGTTACATTTTTACCAAAGGGCAACTTTTGAATATGAAGGAAAACTCTTGCTTGGTTCACATCATAGCTGTTACTTACTAGCTGTGGAATGCTTACGTCAGCTCCTCCTCCTTTTCTGTAAAATGGAGACATAATCATTTACTGAGCAGCGCTCACATGGAAAGCAGCCTCTGACATTTCTATGGGTTCAGCAAAGTTCAAAGTAAAAGCAGCCACCATTGACTGACTGCTGTTACATGCTACCTACTGGATGCTTTCGTGCACGATTCAGTTCATCGACAGCTTAAATTTCTCTGGAACCAGTCAGGATTAGAGATGAATTGACACAGTGTTTTGTAATCCTCACAATACAGCAATGTTATAGGTGAGGAGAGGAAAACAGGGAGGACCTGTGGGTTCCCAGAAATAGCCAGGTAGGCACTGGCGGCCGAGGGCTTGAACAAGAGACTCCCTGATTCCACTGCTGGCTTCTGCCACACACCTTTCCACAGTTGGTGCCACCTCCCTTCATCACTTTCAGAAAGTCGCTTCATCCTCTTGAGCCTGGCCACACACCTCCCTGTCAGCTTTTCACACAGAGTTGCCATAAAGCGTAAATTAGTTGACAACTGGAACCTTTTAAACTGTGGAGCACATGCACAAGTGAGCAGTTATTCATATTGTAATGACTTCTGTCATGTTGGGCAAGAACTTAAATTATCATGAAGAATCCTCATTTAACCTTCAATACATAATAACCTCTCTGAAACCCAGAGTTTCAATCCATTTTCTTTCAGATCTGCTGGGCAGAGCGGAAAGGGCAGGGGAGAAGGGAGGCCACACGCCCAGCCTGCCCACGACCCGCTGCCTGCTGGCGCTGTGCCCTCGTGGAGGCCTCACCACCACTGCTGCCCAAGGTGTTCTCATTCCCGCCTCACGACCCACAGAACAGAGGCACTGGCCCAAACTGCACAGCTCAGCGACCGAAACCAAATTCTGTTTGAAGCTTGTCACTAGGGAACGGGGTCTCGAAAGCCCTTCCGGAGTATCCTCCGTATCCATTCATCACAAGATGTTGGCCAGTCCCAACTTCTCTTGATATTCTTTGGAAATCGTTTTTTTTTTTTTTACTTTTTATTTTCCAATTATAGTTGACGTTCAGTATTACATTAGTTTCAGGTGTACAGCGTAATGGTTAGACATTTATATAGTTTATGAAGTGTTCCCCTGATAAGTCTAGTACCCACCTGGCACCACGCATAGTTATTACCATATTATTAACTAAATTCTCTATGCTGTACTTAGATCCAGATGTGTGGCCAACAGATCAATTAGGCTGTGACCTCGGCAAATAATAGGAAAGTGTTGTCCTGTCCACTCCAGGGTAGAGTCCTCCTGATACCCTGCCTCTGCTGCCCTTGTCCCTGGGTCCTGATACTGGAAACCCTTTTCCCAAGGAGCTTGTGAGTGACAGGGCCATTATGGGGTGCTCAGGGCTCTCAGCTCCACACTGCTGGGAATGGCAACCCTTATTTTCCCCATTAGAGAAAAGGCCAAGGTCTGCTAAACAGACCAGAGTCCATTAAGAAGAAATCTAGGTCACTTCTGATTTTAAGAGACAGTGGGAGCCTCAGTGGTGAAAGAACAAAACGGGCCTCTTCAGAGAAATGCATTTCCGGTCGCAGCCCTTCCCATGACTAGATGACACGGTGAGACCTGCCTTAGCGCCTTCCCAAGCTTCAGTAGGAAACTGTTTTGATACCTGTTGTGTTGGTCACTACCTAGGCACTGCTGGGGAGCAAAGAAGCAGAAACTGGCTCCCTGGCCTGGAGGGGCACCCTGCTTACGGAACAAATAGAGGTTGAACACAAGGTAGCACTTCCTTATGGGGGAACGTAAAAGGTGAGGTGGGGGCAGGAGGAATGGGGGACAGACAAGTAGGAGCTGATCATGAGAAACCTTCTGGTTGATAACAAGGGCTCTGGCTTTATCCTGAAGGCTTATTAGAGGTACTGGGGTTTTATGCAGAGATGCATATCTGTGTTCTATGCTCATTATATTCCTATGTATACATGCGTATACATATTAGTGATATTTATTAGTCCTGTGGTTTCTAGCTGGGTTTATGTTTTATCAGATCCTCAAAGGATCCCATGTACTTGTGAAGGTCCACGGGAGAAGGTCCTCCTGGGACAAAGGTGTCCAGAAAAGCCCTATTCAGAGCTGTAGGTGCCTGCCCATCTGCCCTTTAAGGGCCACCCAACCCCATCTCCTGAACTTAGAGGAGCCTCTTTCTTAAACCAAAGCTTGGTCGAGGTGTGGCTGGTCTCGAAAGTGAACCTTCTCCAATGTAGCAGCTGGTCAAGAACCATAGGACCATTTGTCCCCTCTTCATATGCTGCTGTTTGGTTTCTCCTGCAGTGTCCTCATGAGGTCCAGCTACACCATTAATTGACATCTACCTGTACTTGCCATTTTGGAGAAAGGGTACCTATATGGGAGCAGGAAACTTTACCCACCCTGACCAACTCAACTGTTAGAAAGTTCTTCTTGGGCTGGCCGAATGGCGCGGTGGTTAAGCGCTGGCTTGGGAAGCCAGTGGCCCCGGTTCGGGTCCCACATATGAAGGCCAGTGACACTGCCCTCAAAAACGTAAAAATAGAAAGTTGTTCTTAATATCGAGCTGAAATCCATCTGCAGATAAGTTGCATCCATTGGTCTTTGTTTTCCCCTGCAGGGTCACACAGGACAATGCCAGCTTCCTTGCTGATGGGGCTGATTTATATTTCTGCGTCTCCCTGTATCTGTGCGGTCCTTGAGGATAGGGATGCTGCCCGATTCATTCAGAATTCCCAGAATCTAACACAATGCCTGATATACAAATGCTTGATAAATGGTCGCTGAATTAATGAATGTGCAAATTATAAATGAGATTAATAAATGTACACCTGATAAATTATGCTGCATAAATGTAAAAACAATATTAATAGGTAGTAGCTATGTCTTAATAACTTGTTACAGTCCTCTCCTTTCATGACTATAAACTATAGGTTGAAAATTCTCAAAAGAAAAATTGGGGATCTTTAATTTAAGACCTTCCCTTAGTAACCCTAATTCAGACCGAAATATTGCATTTGAGTGGGAGAACACATGATACTCTCAGAGCTCATTTTCCTTTATAACATGGGTCAGTGGCTCAGAATAGTACTTTCTCACCTGGAGAGAACACAAGACGCTGAGGAAATGGAATAGAGGGTAAGTCATTTGGCTGAGATAGATGGAGGTAAGAGACATACAGAGAAGGTGACCTTTCTTCTTCACCGCCTTTGTCACTTTTTTCCTGTGCTCCCTAAAGAGCAGAATTGTCCCTTCTCTGTGCCGGCATGGACTCTCTCAGCTACTGCCTTCCACCGTCACACGTGTCACACAGCATGACAACGCTCTGCCATGAGTCGGCCTCTGGTAGCAGAGGAGGAAGCTGTTTAGGTGAGGTAATGCTGTGTGTCTGATTTATCTTTATGTCTTTAGCCCAGCACAGGGCCTGGCATACTAAACAGCAAACTAGATGCTCCCAGTGCATGCCCTTAGAATTAATTCAGGCCCTGCCAACTCCAAACACCACAGGCGTCCTCCACTCATGGGATTGCGTTGTCAGGGGCCTCTGATGGAAGGGTCCTGCTTCCCTCTAACATTTCTACAAATGAGGAGATTTTCATTCCCAAAAAGCGCATCCTAATTTTCTGCCTTATTTGAACCTGCACACCCACTGCTTGACTCAGAAGGCCTGGAACACATTAGCACAACCAATTTCACATGTTAAGCAAAGCCATGAAAATCACATTGTGTCACTTCGGATGCTTTGCTCCTTACACTTGGAATAGCATCCAAACCCCTGACTGGGGCCTGCAAAACCCAGCACGAGCTGTCACTGCATCCTCTCAGCTTCCTCTCCTGCCACCCCAACGCCTCTACTTACTAAGCTCCAGGCACATGGGCTCTCTGGTAGTTTCTAGAACATTCCAGGCTCTGCCCTACTGTAAAGGCCTCATGCTTGCCAATCCCTCAGCTCGTATCTCTCACCCTGGCACTTCCAATGGCTGACTCTCCTCATGTGTCAAATGGGAGTTTAAATGTCCTCCTTCCAAAGAGACCTTCCAAGGACAATCTTTCCAGATAGAATCTGCCCCATTGTTCTGTCCCACAGCATTGTGCCTATTTCTCTTGCAGTCTTAATGTCAATAGTAATCATTTTGTTTAGTCCTTTATTTTTGTGCCACCTCCTGGCAGTGTGAAGTGTGTCTACCTAGTATGTTGTCATGTCTCCAACACCACACACCATAACAGAACAAAGCAAGATACCACTTCCTGAGTGCATACCGTGAGTCAGGCATGGTCCTGTGCATCTTAGAGACACTGCTTCTTTCAATTCCACCACAGTGCCAGGGAATAAATAGTATCCTAATTTTACAAATGAAAAATGGGGCTTAAGTGCCTTGCTTGTGGTCACCCAAGAAGTGGCATAGTCAGGATTTGAATCCATGCTGCCTGGTTTCAGAATTTGTGGCCATATGGTTATAACCCAGAGACATAGCATTCAAGAAACATGTTCTGAATAAATAAATATTAAAAGCAACAATGGCAGATCTCCTAATCTCCATGACTGTACATTTCTAGAAAATAAGAGCCATGACATACATCCTGTTGGTGTTTTCCAACCCCCATTATGGTGCTGAGGATAGAGTAACAGAATTGATGCTTGCAAAAAGCAGGAATTTAGTAATAATATAACCCATGGCTGTGGCGCTGAGTGTAGTGATACTGGGTTTATGATATAGACCAAATAACACAATATAGAGCATATGAAGTATTTAGAGATTATTAGCCCAACTCCTCTCTTTACAAACTCTCACTTGCACCCAACTTCAGGCACACGTGGTCCTCCACGACCTGCCCTGGCCTCATTCCAGCCTCATCCCCCATCCCTGCTCTTCTCCAGGCTCCGCGCGGCAGCCACGGGGTCAAGGGCTTATAGATGAGCCACTGAGCATTTTATTCAAGGGCTTGGCATGGATAGATTTGGTGGATTCAGGTAGAACACTGCAGACCAGATGCAGACATTCATGGCATGATCCAGCATGAGGAATACACAATGCTTACTCCCAGTGGTTTCTCAATAAATAATTGTGGAAGGAAGAAAACCAAGAAGATAAGGCATGGTTTTCCTGACCTTGGATAATCCAGCCAAGTTGATGATGAGCAATTCATTGAAGATCAAGGTCTTTATATTTTGACTACAAATATAAGAGCACCCTAAAGGTAGTAGATTGAAAAATAATGATTTGGAAGGTCATGCAATTTCTCTGTCATCTCTTCAGCAAGTCACCAGACAAAACCAGAGGTGAATGAGACAAACTTCCCAATATCAAAGAATTCAAAGGGCAGAGCTGACCTAAGAAAATGTATGACCCTGCTGGGAGGAAAAAGAAGACGTGGGGTGAACACAACCATAGGCTTTTATACCAGAGACCTGAGTCCTAATGCTACCTCGGGGGTGTATTTTGGTAGCCTGCTCAGGGTCCACCAGCGAGGGGAGGACAGGTGAACTCAACCTGGACCCGCGATCCCCAACCCTGAGCTCTTTCCAACAGGAATAAACAAGCCTCCCACCACAGCTGGGAGGACTGCATCTCACGGGTGTAGTTATTGTGAAGTATTGCTGCTGTGCAAGACTCAAGGCCTGGAAACCAACTGCCTGCAGCGCCGGGATCAGAGCCCTCCGGCAACTTCACCTTTTCTTTCTCGTGAGCTCTGGTTACTAAAAACCATTCGGAAGCTTATATAGCAAGTGGTTGATGTTTGGTGGCCCCAGAGGCCACAGTGTAGAAACACCCACAGTCCTCTGCCCACCCCCCACCTCCTCACCCCCACCCTGCCCTGTCTCCCTCACCCCGTCCCTTTCTCTGTCTTTCTCTCTGTTTGAACAGACCACCTATGGTGATTTCTACATTTATCCAGAAATACAATGTTGGAAGCTATTTTAGTCATTACAAGTAATGGCCTAGGTTTTGTCTTATGAAACCAATGCAAATTTTAAAAACTGGTGTGGATCTTCGTTGTTTTCTCTCATATAAAATAATTTCTAAGTTCTCCATCTCTGCTGTTGTGTACTGTTCCCTATTCTATCTTGGCCTGCAGAGCTCATTACCCTTGCTGTGGTTTGCATTGTTTTAAAAGTCCTGCTCTGAGCAGAGATCTGCATTCTAAATAAGCGAACTCGGTTCTTTCACTGTTTTCCAGTTTGCACCCAGACTGTGGGAAGTGAGGGTGCAGGCTGGGGTACGGTTCCTGCCCTTGAGATGCAAGAACAATGAGGTTTCTCATCATCTCAGATCCCAACACAGGCACCCTCCCTTCCCCCCAAGTCAGAGGGATGCATATGTCCATAGGTAACATCACATTATTAAGAGGGTGCTCTGATTATAGATCTGACAGGACTCATGGTTCACCCTGAAGAGCTTTTTGTAATTTCTAATGTCCAGGCAGAGAAAAGGCTATTTAAGGACTCTGAAATAACACGGCAGGAAATTGAGATTCACTTACTGCATATAAAGTGATGGAAAAATCCCCTCTTTCACTATCTCTTTTCCCCTCGGGCCTGTGGTTCAAACTGCAGAGCATAAATCGTGGAGCAAACCATGCTGGAATATCAATAAACCCACATCGACCCAAGGCAGGAACTCAGCTTGCGGAGTGGTTTTTTTTTTTTTTTTTTAGACATTGGTTGGCAGCCAGCTTGATGAAAGGAGAAACCAAAGAGAATAACAGCTTTGCAGCAGCAAAAGAAGGAGTTAGAATTCAGAAAATGTTATCCATGTGCCTCTCTGTAAATTCATGGGGAAGGAAGCTGGGGGGTGGGGGCTGTTGTTGGTAAAATAATGGAAGTCCCAACACCATGTGAGAGGCCACAAGACCCAGGTCTCAGTAGCCCCCAAGTGTTATGGTTGAATTGTGCTCCTCCCCAAATTCCTGTGTTGAAGCCCTCACCCCGGGGACGCTGGACTGATTCCGACTCTGAAGATGGGGTGTTCACAGTGGTATCCAAGTTAAAGTGAGTTCATTAGGGTGGGGCCTAATCCAATGTGACTGGTGACTTCATACAGAGGGAAATTTGGACACAGACACTCATAGAGATCAGTTGATTCGAAGAAACATAGGGAGAAGACAGCCATCTACAAGCCAAAGAGAGAGACCCAACACAGTTACTCCCTCACAGCCCTCAGAAGGTGCTGACACCTTGATCTCAGGATACCAGCCTCCACAACTGTGAGACAATAAATTCATGTTGTTTGTACCAGTCAGTTCATAGTACTTTGCGTGAAAGGCCTAGAAAACTAAAATACCAAGCTCTCAAAAGTGACAGAAAAGGAATGAGGTGGCTGCCATCTTTTTTGCAGGTGCCCCCTATTTTTAACTCCCAAATAGATTCTTTGCGAAATTCCTCCCACTCATTGTCATGCTGCAAGTGATTTTGTATACCCGTAAAGCACATGTGTAAAATAATAACTAATTTGCATTGTCACGCTATAATAACAAAAGACAAAACTAACTGCCATCAGAACAACTGGTCAACATGAAGAGCAAGTGTGACCCCCTTGAAATAATGCAATTTCACCTGAAAGCAAAGAAACATGAACTGGACTTAGTTTAGATGGATGCTTCGTGGATAAGTGTAGCAACTGCATCAGGCTTTCAAGAATGTGGGGAGTCCTTCATCACGCCGCTTGCCCCCATGCCACCTTCATGACACCAAGCTGGATTAAGACTCTAGGCCTGTGTTTCTCAAAGGCTGGTGGCAGGCGTGTGCTGATAAAAGCCCAATGAGTTATTTTCATAAGCTACTGTCACGACTGCCAGACCCCAGCTCCAAAACACCAATTTTCCCTTTTTTTTTTTTGATTGATGAGAAATCTGTGGCTTTTCCATTTAGCCAATGTTTCGACAAACATTTATGAAACTCATACTATGTGCTCAGGATGTGCCAGGCATGAGATGCTTTAATAAGATCCAAGCTTTTCCCTGTGGAGCCCCCATCTAGTGAAAGATTCAGACATTAAAAAAGGCCATGATGATGCGGGGTTGTATGTAGAGGGAACACCAAGGAAGGGCTTCTAATCAGACTCTTGAAGTCTGCAAGCCCTTCTGAGAAGTATCTTCCAAGCAGTTAGCCAAAGAGGTGGGGCAAAGAGGAGAGCATAAGCCAAGGCCCAAGTGAGGAGGAGCTCTGAGTGCGTGCGTGTGAGACAGTGTGTGTGTGTGTGTGTGTGTGTGCGCGCGCGCGTACACGCATGCGTGCCTACTCCAGAATGAGCATGGTGGGACTGAGGCGGGGGGTGAATACACTCATTGCTGCGGGTAACAATGATAGACTGTAAACATCTTGAGTTGCTGGAAAACCCAATGTGATGCAAAGAGTAACATAACATGAAACTAGACCTCCAGGCAGGGCCCAGGTTGTCGGGGGCTTTTTAGGTGCAGTGAGATTAAGTGATTCACCCAAGGCCACTTGGCTGATTAGCAGAGATGAGACTTACCTCTACTTTCTCCCAAATCAGTACCACCTCCAAAGTCATAATAATGGTTAATATGTATTAGTAACTACAGTAACATTACCTGCATTACATGCATTAGGTTGGCTTTACAACAATCCAAAAAAACACTTAGATTCATTACTAACCCCACTTTTCAGATGAAAACACTGAAACACCTAATACTTACAGAAAAAAAAGATTAGCTTACATGATATAGGGGGAAATATATGTATATACAATTGTGCAAGATGTAAGGTTATCTGTATTAGGGACAAGAAAATCATGTTATCCACTTAATTCTCGACCTGGGGAGAGTTTACACTGATTTCAGGGATTCTTACCATTTGACTTCAGTGGAAACAGCTAAACAGAACCTGAACTGATTTCTCCCTTGCTTTAGTTTTCTAAGTCCCAAAGGTATGGTGTCCAGAGGTGCATTTTGGTCAGATGTGAATTCGATGCTGACACATTTATCTTTGAATACCTCATATATATCTATTGTGAAAGCATCACATGTAAAAGGATGCTTTCAGGAAAGAAATGTGATTTAAGAAAGGGAAGACTAGCCTGCAACACTTGTCTGGATTCTTAAGCATCATTTATTAGAAAAGTTAGGGTTGGGAGGGAGGAAGATACCTTAAATGCTATCGTGAGCTCTAATTCCCTACTGTTCCATAGCCATGCTTGGTGGAATGCGTGAATACACTATACTGGGATAATGACTTCCAAAGAATTAATAAAAATAAAATACACTGATCATCACTGTGTTTAATACAGTGCTAAGTGCATATGTGTCCCATGTTCGAAGCTCCATTAGGCAGAGTGAACACAAGATGTATACACCGCTTTTTCAGTGTACAGCCATGTTAAGGAAATTAAGAAATGAGAGGATGAGGAAGGTGAGGCAGAGAGGATCAAAAGAAACTACAAGGGTAGTGACCAAAGACTGAGGAGTTTAAGGTGCAAAGGAGTGGCATAGGAAGAGATTGTTTCTAGAAGATTGACCGGGCTTCAGTATTTGAGGTGTTATTGCAAGTTCTGAGCTCGGAGCCATGGGGAAGAGTTCAGAGGCCATGGCAGTCATCTGTGGGTGAAGATGAAGAATCAGTCACGGCAGGTGCTGGGTCTTAATAAAAGGAAGGGATGTTCTGTCTGGAGAGTCACAGAAGACCTAGGGGGGGCCATTGCGTCCCGGCAGTTAAAGCGCAGCTGAAGCCAAGCTTCTGCGTTCAAATCCATGAACCACTACACAAGGTTTGAGCTTGGGTAGTTATGTCACCCCTGTAGGCTTTAGTTTCCTCATCTGTAAGTTTATGATAAATAACAGTTCTGATCTGATGGAGATTTGTGAACAGCAAGTGACATAATTTCTGTAAAACACTTAGCACAGCTCCATCCCAGAGTTAACACTCTGCAGATAAGAGCTATGATTATTATTACTTGAAGAGCTGACATTAGAGCTGGGGTAGGAAAGATAAAGTGTATTTTGCTAGGTGGAAAAGCGTGGGAGGAGGGGGAACATTCCAAGGAGCAAGATTAACATCAAAATTGATTTTCCAGTCCAAGAAGTAAAATACCTCTTTTGTGTAAAGTTCCTTTTTAGCTTGACTGTTGGAAAAAGCAAGCCAAGAATTTCACATGGGAAATGGGATCTGAGACTGCACCTTTCATTCGGAAATTCAGGAGATATAAGCTTGCATTCTATTATTCTCGGTTTGTTCATCTTTTCTTTTTCCTAACTTCCATTCCACCACCACCCACACCCAAGGGCTTTGCTGAAGCATTTTGCTCTCAGACCAAGAAATGAATAAATTATTTGGGCGCACAAAGCGTTGATATAGGAATGCTGATCAATGAAAACAGAAGCCCTTTAGTCATTTCATTTGTCAAACATGTACTGGGCTTCTACCCTGTTCTGAGCATTAAGTTCATTCAGTGCAGCACATATAAAGGGACTTTATATTGTTCCTGTCCTTGAGGGGCTGTGACCAGTGAGGGCAGGCAACCAAGCAATTACAATTTCAAAGGGCAGAGGGAAGAAGCAAGAATCAGCCCAGCCTAGAGGGCCCAGGGAAAAGTCACATGGTATCTAAAATCGATATTAACGTCCTTTAAACCCCCCTCTGGAAAGAACTGCCTATGTGAGACGGAGGTATCCTCCAAGCCCCACCCTGCGTACATTACGAAGCGTCTGTAACTCAGCCGTGTGTATCAGCTATAGAGAGCCTCTTTCCAGTTGATAATGACATCTGTTAAAACCTTTTCCAAACAACTTGTATTTCACATGTTCGATTTCCTCTTTCTGAAAGAAACTGTTTCATCAAGGCTGAATTAAATCACAGATGTTAATGCTGAGATAATTACCTCTATCTACTTTCAGAAGAATTTTCTTTAATAATGTACTTCATTCATTAGCCCATAATGCAGTTTGGATCGTAGCATCCCCCAACATTGCCAGAAAACAGTCCTAAGGAAAATGGTCCCGAGCTGGATCCATACTGAATTATAGCTGCCAGTCATTGGTCACACACCTAGGGCTTGCATCAGGCACAGAAGGTGGCGTCCAGTCACTGCTCATTTGAGTGTTAAAATTCAACATACAGTCACACAGCTGCTTAGGGATTCTTTGAATTTTATGAAGGTGACTCACAGAGCTGGGGGCAGGAAGGACAGACCCTGAGCTCTTAGCAGCTGAGGAAATCAGGGGACAAAAATTTAATCAAACTTCTTGGACTGCCTTCATAGAGGCGAGTCACCAGAGACAACATTTTCTATTCCAGTCTTACTGACTCTTTTCCCAGTGGAATGTCATAGGTCCAAGCACAGGAGGCAGAATCAGATGGACTTGCCTGTCGGCCCCACCCACTATCTCTGACAGTTACTATACATATGTTGTCTAAATTCACCACAACTCTAGTTATCTCACTTGTAAAACGGGTTAATAAAATTTATTCTCTAAGGTTGCCATGATGATAATATAAAGAAATTCTTCCCTGAGTGCCAAAAACAAACAAAAAAAAATGAAACAAGAAGCAAATAGTAATATTATTTATTAATTTATTCCCATGATAGGTTGAGAGTGGGATTCATGAATCTGTTTGGATGGCCCACTTTCAACAGACCAGAGCTTTAGTGAATATCTGATGTTCCTGTGTGGTAGGACCTATATAGGAGGCTTGGGTATACAAATCTCTATTACATCATTTTTATCTTCACTGCTAGCACCATAGAATTCACTTTCTCCACCAACTAAGAAAATTGACATCTGAAAAATGCAGAGAATGTCACATAAAACTGGCAGACCTGCAGGCAAGGGTTCCAGATCTGCAGGTCATTTCCCCTGTTTGGGCTTGGACCTCCCTTCTTACAGTGCGAGTTTGGATCCGTGGGTACAGGGATCCATGTCAAAGCACCTGACAGGTCACCTATCCACAGAAAGTCCTCAGTACATTATTGCCAAATGGATCAATGAATAAATGAGTGAATGAATGAATGAGTGAATGAATTTGTGTATGAATGAACAAGTGTATAGCTACATCTTTTCCTTCTGGGCAAGTTTCCCAAATTGAACAAACCATACAGTGTGAGATCTTCACCACTCTTCAGACTCAGAGTCCCCAGCACATACAATGTCCTGGCCTCCTGAGTACAGGGTTTCCATTTACATTATCTTTGTTCACTTTGTCAACAACCCTTTGAATTAGGCTAGCATTTGCCCCCATTTTATGAGTTTGAAAATGGCAGTCCAGAAAGAATTACACTGCTGGTTTGGCAGAGTTTGAGTCCAGCTATGTGCATTCTTCATTTAGTGATACAGTTCTTAGGAAAGCTGTGAACTCAAAGCCTTCCCACCAAAATGTACCCTTATTTTACTTTCATTTTTCTCATATAAGGCTCAGCTTCTACCAGTCACCTATTTTAGAACCCTTGGTATCAACCAAGACTCCATGTTTTCCCCCATTGACTTTTATGTCCAGTGAAATACCAATATTCAATTCCCCTCCTAAAATTCTCAAATTCCCCCTTATTCTCCTTCCTGCATACTTCTCTCCTTGTTCAACCCACCATCTTCTCTCTCCTTGGCTAATTTAATTGCCTTTATAATCAGTGTGAGCCTCCTAGCTCATTACCTCAAATCCATCCTCCATACCGCAGTCACAATGGTCTTTATGGAACCTAAAGATGATCACCTCACTCTCATGTTTTGAATTCTTCAATCACTCCTCTTTTCTCATAAGAAATATATGCATATGAGGCCCAGCATGGTCTGATTCCTTCCAAAGGGTCCCTTTGCACCCCTACTATTGCAGGGGTTCTATGTTCTTCACATCTATTAACTCCTTCAGCCTCACAAAAAGAAACTATGAGATAGTTGCTATATTAGACTATGAAATCTATGGGAGAAGGAACCATGTTCACTTTGTCAACAACCCTTTGAATTAGGCTTATTCAACCATGTCTTATTCAACTATTCATTCCCAATGCCTAGCACAGGGTCTGACCCAAAGTAGGTACTCAGTGCAAGTTGGATGGATGGATGGATGGATGGATGGATGGATGGATGGATGGATGGATGGATGAATGGATGGATGGATGGATGGATGGATGGATGGATGGATGGATTGATATAATGTGGGATAAAAGTGCCTAATATTGATACTAAAAACAATCTGAAAACAAATGTTACAGAGAGACTGGGTCCAGCTAATCAGAACTCTGTACTCTTCCTCTCTCTCAGCTTGAAATTTCTAAATTAATCATATTTTCAATATGCTGACTGAAATATATATTCATAGAAACCCTGGAAGTTAAAAACTGATAAGCTGATGGTGAATGAGTAGAAAACATTGCTTGCTCTCTCCTTTCCCAAAATCTTGCCAAACAACCCAATGAGAAGACCACATTACTCTGTAATCTGTGTGTCCAGCCATTTGCGGTCAACTAGTACCAGGGAAAGTAGACTAACCATAAACAATACCTGTTTCTGGAGGCTTTCAGTAATTTAACTGATTTGCATTTTCCCTTTAACATGAACTGATTTTAACTGAGAGAAAAATCAACTTCTGCTTTGTACTCTAATGGGAGGATAAAAGCTATACAACCATGAATTTCACTGATTAGAGATTCCTGCTCATTTTCTGCTGCCTGCTAGCCACTTGGTAGCATTTTAATTTAACTTTCCACTTGCATACTCTCCATTAATATTTATGAAATGGTTACTAGCTGCAGCTAAGTCTTTAAAAACTGGATTTGAAGCATTCAGCAAAATACATTTGCTAGTAGTTGTGAACAAATAATGCTATATAACAAGCTGTTAGGAGGCTTTCATTTCTTAATGTATCTCTTTTTTTTTCCCCTGAAGCTAAGATAATTAAAAATCAGTGTGAGCCTAATCAGCAGGTAAGAATTTTTTTAATTACACTAAACATTGTACATTACAGGAATCCTTAGACCAAGTCCATTCCCTGAATTTGAGCAGGTCTGTGGGCTCTTACATGCTCATTAGATGAAAACAAAGCTTTATTCCCAGGACCTAGGTTAACATCATAATAATAACCAGGATGTTTTATAGTTTAAAAAGTTCTTTTTCACATTTTTTAAAATTTTATTCTTGCCACAGCTCCAGGAGATTGATGTTATTATCATCCTTCTTTTACGAACTAGAGTTTTTTGAAGTAATAAAGCTTAAGTGATGGCATTGAATAAACACTGTCTGAATGGCAGCCCTGCACTCACTTCTTGCATGGAGAGGATACAAGTCACAGTCAGTTCACCTGAGATCTCATGGTCACTGCTGGAGGTTCTGTGGCAAAACACTCCAGGGAATACATCTTTGGGGTGTAGTGGAGGAAAAGACTGACCCCAACAAGGTACAGTAAAAAACCAAAGAGGAACTAATCAAAACTGAGACACAGAGCAAGGGGAGTGGTACTGGAAAGTTAAGAAACCTTTTCAGCTGAATCATAAGGACAAGTGAGCACACACACAGCACAGAGCGTAGGGCATGCTAACCTATCAGGGACTGCAAATGGCCTGATACATGATAGCAGAGACGGAGGTGGGAAGGGCTGCTTAGAGTCATGAAACAGATCACAAAAGGCCTCCTGCTGGGTTCAAGTTTATTTTTCAGGTGATGAGAAATTGTTTTAAAAAACTTGAAGAAGGGCAGTAAAAAGACAAAATATGTAGGCTGGATAATTTGTTCAGAACAAGGACTGACTATATCAGAGAGTAAGCAATCAGAAGCTAGGGGCCCAGGTAAAAAGTTCAGGAAAGGAATGGCAAGGGTTTGAACTTGGTCGTGGGATGGGGACAGCAAAGATGAAGGTCAAGCTGTCAGAAAGTGGGAGAGCCCATTATTAGACCAAATCCTGGGGCTCCGAAAGCCATGCTCTGTCTTTACAAGGCAGGCTTTAAAAACCATCTCTTATAGGCACAAAGAAATCAATAAGATAGAGCCAAAGGATGATTACCCCAAGGAGATCAAAGCTGAATGGACTGCTTATTAGAATAAGGCAGAATTTCACTGATCCAGCTCAGCCTCAATTGTCTTTTATGTGCCAGGCTGGCTTGTAGCAAAATCAGAGAAGATGAGCCCTTTGGCCTTCTTGTCATCTCCTCCCGCACCATTTAATGATGACACTTTCACTGGTAACAGCTTAAAACGTTATCAATCTCACTCCAAGGTGTACTGTCATGAAGAGCACTTGAATACTCAGGTCAAAGAGATTTAATCTCTGACGGTGGAAATTCTGGAGCTTTAAGAGATTTGGGGCCACATTGGAGAGCCTGGTCATGCACTGTTCTTCCCGTTTCTGTTCATCTCCACCGCGGTGGTGCAATGTGAGGGTGTCCAGGACAGGCTCCCTGATTCCCATTAGGTTAGTTCCTCCTTCTCCTGGCTTTGGCCATTCAAGATTCATAGCTTTATGTTATGGCTCCTAGAAGTTTGCAGTTAAAATATAACTCTCCTGAGAGACAAGTTCATGGAGTCATTATCCAATATTATTAGAAAGTAATGATTTAACTGCTTTGTAAGGGGTCAGTTGACTATAAGAAATAGAATGATGGACCCAGAGGCTTTATTAGTGGCAGAGGGACAAAGGCGTATAGACGGAAAGAGCTCATGAGTCAAGTTTTCAGGCATTGTTGAGGTGGCACTGTTTGAGAAAATATGGCCACTCTTATTTGTACATGTGTGTATATAAACATGCACATGGATGCACACACATATCTCTGTGAGTAGGAAGGAATTGGATGAATTGTTCATCTGTTGGTGGCTTTCCATTGTAAAGACAGTTGTCCTATGATGACCACATTTTTCAAGCCAAAATGAAAACTCATGTTCTACAACACATTCCCGTTTGTTATTTTTCTTTAGTAAAATAAATACATTTAACGAAGTCCACACGTTCATCATAGTGTAGTTTACCAAGTGCCAAAATGAACAGTGGATTTTGTCCCCCAAGTTCCTCCTCTCACCCTTAAGGGGACTTGCCTCTCATTTAACAAAAATGATTATGATTCTCTGGTGTAAATGCCAAATGTCTCCTGCTCCTTAACATATTCTACTCCACAACATCTTCTTTTAACATGTGAAATAAATGGTTATATGAAAACTAGGACTGAGGCTGAATTCCAGCTCCGATCATTACAAACTCGTGGTCCAGGGCAAAGTTCTTCCACTTTTTGGAGACTTGAGTTTCTCATCTGTGAACTGTGGGTAACAATGCCCCTCCCTTGAAGCTTCAGATACACAAGAGAGGTCAATAAATACCCGCTCCCTTTCTCCTTCACTGCCATAACTTTGGGATTCTTAGTACCATTGTTTCAGCTCCAGTGCTCCCATCATTGCTGAAGCCCTTTGTGCTGCTTTTTCATCAATGACATTTACTGAACACACTTCAAGATCCAGTTCCAACACGACTACAGACAGCCCTGTAAAAGATGTCCTGTGCACTGTTCTCTTTTTAATATAAGCAAACATAGTGCTGCTATTCCATGTGCTATTTCAGATTCAAAAACAGCATTTCATCAGAGGTGAGAGTTTATTTTATTTGATTGAGTTGTTTTTTAACTCAGTGTTTTTACATTTCTGTATTTTCTCTGAAAGCAATAAAGCGAAACCCATTATTTTCAATAATCATTTTGTCGCTTATAAAAGAGAATGAGTGTATTTAATGCTGGAACTTAAAATATTCACAGTAAGAAAGGAAGTACGCACAGATCATTTTTCATTTATGCATTTTAAAACAGGGAGCCTGAAGTGGTAATATATTTATGAGCTGCTTGGAGAATGAATGCAATTATTTACTGGGCAGCCTGAAAGAGGACTGAGTCACTGAAGAGCTATTCTCTATGCCTCAGATGCCACACACCACTTTGTAAACACTTAAAAAAAATACTTTTGCCTTGAAGGAGGCTCAATTCAGTTCAACTCACACTGAGACTAAACTAATAGCACAAGGTAACTTTGGGTGTTGCTTATTAGAAAAGTCATGTGTTCCTTTCCTCGACCCTTCGCTCTTCCTAGTTCAGGTGTCTGGTCCTAGTCTCCTCCACAGTCTTCTCTGATCCTTGCAGCTGGGTTAAATGCTGCTGCTCTCTCGTCCAGGAGGCCATGTGCTGGCTATTGTCACAGCACCACTGCACTGCCCTCTAGTCCTCTATTTCTTCATTTGTCATCCCCAAGAGTTGAGAGCTCCTTGAGTACAGGGGCAATTTATTTTACTGAACCAAATCCACAACACCTCACACAGTGTCTGGCCCCCATGGGCATTATTCAGTGTTGGTTAAACAAATCAATAAATGGAAGAGTCAATGGATGAATCAAAGAATGAGTTAAAGAGTCGATCCAAACAAGCATTTTGTGTGAAAGATACACACAAGGCATTAACTGAACAAGCGACAGTGAACCATAACCAACAAGGAGAAGATGCTGGACTATGGGGAGTTTAGGAATCCTGTTGAGATTATTGTCAGTGCTCTATGCGAGCCCCTATGCTACCATTAGCAGCTGCTATAACGTGCTTATTGCACTTAAAAAGAATCTTATTTTAAAGTAAGATTGAAGTATAATTCAATCACTTTAGTAATCTTAATAATGTATTATAATATTCCTGTACATTTGTCCAAAGCTTTCCATTTATAAAAAAATATTCAAATATGTCATCTCGTGTAATTTTTTTCCATTTTATAGAAGAGCAGAGTTCTGAGAAGCTATGGAACTTTCCCTGGGAACTAGTCCTATGGCCTTACAGATTCTTTATGACAAGGGTCTAATACCCTGTTTGTGATTATTACGAGCTTGAGTTCCATGGTGAGACATACATGTTCTTCTGACAGTTCATGACGATTACAGAGAAAATTTGTCAAAAAATAAATTGACCAAAATAATCAGTGTCCTCAGTTAAAATCTTCACTTAGTGGAGATTTTTGTACACAATGAGCCAGTATTCAAACTTTTTATGAATCATTTAAGCATTTGAATCCATTCTTCAGAATAGATTTTACTTTTTCAGTAATTCTGTATATCTTTTATATTGTTACAGGATTTATTCTTATTTTTCATGCCTTTACTTTTTAAATTTCTAATTTACCTTTAGACAATTATGCTAAATTTGACTTTTCTAAAAATTGTATGACATTTCTAACTTTCATCTAAAAAAATTTCAACAGTAGATGCTGAGAATCACAACTTGAAATGTTGATAATTTCTCAGCACTTTACATTGATTTTTAAAAATATATTGTAATTTATTCATTCTTTAAACTCTTGTACTAAAATGTATTTCAATTTAAAATTTATCAGATAAATATTTCTATTTTACTTTCCTTTTTACCACATTAAGCTATAAATTTAATTTATTTTCACCTAGTTTTATTTAATGTGAGTGCAAATTTTGTTGCCTCATGACGTTATAGTAACACCTTTGGAGAGGACTCCTGAAGTCAAAATTAAAGCTCTTGTGTTGTGAAAGCCATGTATGGCATAGATTTAAGGACAGAGCCTAACCATAGGCTTAGAAAAATAAACCAGAGTAAATGTTACCAATAAAAGCCTAATGGGACAGCTGAATCTATATTCTAATGAATGAGCCTCATAATACTATGATAGAAAAATGTTAGTGATAGCTTATTGAGCAACTCTTTAGTTACCCTGATAAGTTTGATTTCTGTGTTCATTTTTTTTTTAAAGATTTTATTGGGGAATTGGGGGAGGGGAACAGCGTTGGGGAACCGGGAAAGGGGAACAGACAACTTGCTGTCCTTTTGTTCTTCAGTCTAGTTGTAGAGGACGTTGCTTCACTGGCCCATGTTGGTATTATCATTGCGCTCTTCTTGGGTGAGGCAGATAGGTCACCGGCCTCTGGACGGCCACTCACAGTGGTTCTGGGCAGCTCACGCTAGCTGCCGGCCACTCACTGTAGTCTATGGCAGCCCACTGCAGCAGGGGCTGCAGCTATGCCGTCCAGGGACTCACAGCAGCGCAGCTCCAGGTGGAGCTGTTGTTCACCATCTTAGCTGTAGAGGGAAGTGTCACTGGCCCTCATATGTGGGATCCAAACTGGGGCCTCTGGCATCCCAAGCCAGCTCTTAACCAACGCACCACTTGGCTGACCCTATGTGTTCATTTTTAGACAAGGGGGATTTCCTCCCTGTAGGACATGTCAATAATCCCGCTCAAGAAATGGTGGGGAGAAGATAACTATTATTATCTCCACTTCACAAATGAGGGACGCAATATGATGATTAGCATGTGTACTACTAATGATAATTTAAAGAAGAATAGATAAGTACCAAAGAAAGATATAAACAATGTGGCTAGCAAAGAAGAAGGAACAACTAATCCCAGGTCTCTTATATGCTGTGCATGTGAGTCCACAAAGAGCAAAAGACAAAGGATAGAAGAAAACATTCTCTTTGCATGCCAGTAGAATCCATCGCTGGCACTACCCTTGGAGAAAGTGTCAAGGACTTGGGTCTGGAAGGTGGTTTCCCAGAACCATGGGAAAACAAATCATGGCTGATAAGGAAAAGAAATTACAGCCAAATTCGGTGCCAAATATCAATCCTGAAAGATAAGACAAGACTTAATATGAGAAAATGAATCATGAGGACAAACCTCAAGGAGGTCAGCATATGGAGAAAAGAGTGTGGACATAAAAACTGGGAACGAGACAGAGCTATGGACTCATCTCTGTGGGGCATTTCTTAGCATTGGCTGTTAACCTCTCCACTGATCTGACCGAAATGAAACGGGGAAAGAAGCCAAGGACAGAGCACAATTTATTCACAGCTGTGGAATAAGGCATGCTGCCTAAGCTGAGGGACTTACAGAATTAGAGCATAGTCTGAACACAGAACAAGTTGAGAACTCAGTGGTTTAGTTTGGAATCTAGGTCACCAAATGCAAATAAGAGAAATCGAAAGAGTCAAGATCAGGCAGATAAAAGGTAAAGACAAAGGAGGTGAAGAAAACAGAGCTCAGGTCCAGGGTATTGACCAACTTGGCCATGGAAGGCGGAGGGGGGCCCCTTCTGGGTATTCATGCTCCATGGGAAACGGGCGCCGAGCTTGTAAATAAGCTGTGCACCATGCCCAGTGGCTCTTTCAGAGGGCTAACAACTTAGTTTTCAGTATTATATGTAGTTAATCTACTCTAAGTGTATAACAATGTGTGATGTTCCACGCATGTCCTTTTGTCGCCTCTCATTTGCTTGGAAACCAAACTGTGGGGAGTAGAGGATATGTTTACATCCACGTACCGAATAAGGTTGAGCCAAGCTCCTTGAGATGGTCCAACCAGTAACATTCTTTAGCTTGTTTTCCTTTCCTTGCAAATGTAAAGGCCCCTCATTGTAAAGAGAAGCAAATACGTCAGTCTGCTGTGTGCTCACCCCCTCCACTGGGTAACAGAATTTTCAAAGTAAAATTATTGATTCATGGTCTACCTCACCCACCAGAAGAATGATTATCCCAATGTCACATGAATGGGCAGCAGATGTTGGAATTCTCCTGCAGAAAGCTAGCATTCTTTCTCTGCTTACTTCCCTAATATTATTTTCCACTTTTTGAAAGCCTCCGGCTTTATGAACTCACAGCAGCAAACCATGAATGATAGATGAGAAGAAAAATTCTATCCTTTCCAACTGTTAGACTGTGAGAGTTCAGACAATGCCCCCATTCTCTCATATAAGCCCAATTATTCACAGGAATACCAAGATGCTGGTATAAAGAACACAGAAACGCTGGTTTAGAAAATAAAATTATTTCAATAGTGGTGAAGAGAGGAAATGCAGAGGGATAAGAAGAATTAGAAAGAGAGGAAAACAATTTATATTGCAAAGGGGATCATTTTTTCTTCCCGTTTTCAACCCTTTTGTCTACAACAAGGGATGCTGGGAGTAAAAATTGATTACACACACACACACACCACATGCCCTGTTTAAATCTATATTCTTTACCTGCTGTGTGATTTTTTTTAAGAGTCTATTTTATTCTCCATTGTGGTCATTTCCATTCACACCAATGTCATGATGGGATAGTGACTATTTCCTGGGAAAAGAAGACAACACACACCTCAGCCATCCTGACTGACACCTGCAGTGCTGGCCTCACCTGACCGCTGCTGACACTGGCAATACTAACCCTTCCTCATGCTGTTGGCCTTGAGCTTGTTATTAGATGGATGTGGGGTGGCAGGCGGCAGTCAGAGAGTTCTCAGGGAGCAAGACTGCTGGACAGCACAGCCAACTCTCTCTGCTCCATACAGAGAGAGTGAAATTTGTTTTAATTCTTGTTTGGCCATTTACCAGTTTTATGATCTTAGGCAAATCACTTAGACTCTGTGAGCCTATGTTATTTTATCAATAAATTGAGGGAAATAATACCAGCTTAAAGTCTTGCATTAAACATTAGCTATAACATATGCAAACTATATAGTATCTGAAACATAATGGGCCTCAAATAGATATTCAATCCATGTTTTTAATACTAAAAATTAGAAATTCAGTCCTCTTTGATTAGCGAAATTAGTTACCATTTTAGATATGCCTATAAGTGCCTTTTCTTGGTTATTACACTTTATCTTTTTTCTTTAAAAGAAATGTTGTAACTCTAGTATCTGAAAATGAAGTAATAAGTTGGCCAATGGTAAAAAGAAAAGACTATTCTCTCATTTCTTTTTTGATTAATATTATCAATCAAAATTTTATCTTTAATGGGAAATGATTTATCAAAATCTTGTGCTGCATACGAAAGGCATGCCAGCACTGAGGAAAGAGAACTGCACTTGGAACCAGGCAGACTTGACTTTGAATCTGGAACCTGTCCCTTAATTGCCATTGTGCACTTGAGCAAGTTACTTGAACTCTCAGCTTTGTTTCATTCAAAAAACTGTCAATAGAGGCAAAGAGCTTCCCATTCTCCTTTTCTCAGAAAACTCTGGGGAATGAAGGTGTTCGTTCAACTACAAAGTAAAGACTGCAAGGGCCCAGGTTGAGGATGCACTTGCCCAGGGCCCAGTGGAGGACTCCTTAGAGGCCAGGGACGAGAGCTGCTGGGACACAGTCTCGGAAATGGCCCCAATTTCAGAGCAGGCTGGTCTGGGAAGAAAGAGGGTTTAACTAGAAATGAAGAGTTAGGCAGCAGGTCCTTGGGAGGTGACCGGCAAGGCTGTGGTGACATTGGAGGGCCAGCCCCGCATATGAAATTTCTCAAGGAGATGGGAAATGCCTTCAACTGATGCCACATGAGCTTTTTGTTTTCTTCTCAAATGAAGACTCCCTGCCTCCCTCCCTTCTTACATCAGCCACCTGTTTATCTTCCCACCTAAATGCCTGTACCTCCCTCACCCCCCCCCCGCCATCCCTCCCCAGGGCAACTGTCACTGCTGTGCTTCAGGGGCTCATCACCCCTCCTCTCACCTGGACAACTGTAACAGCTCCTAAACATGCCCTGCCACCGGTCACCCCCAAGTCCTTCCTCCCCAAACCAGCCTCCAAGATGGATGTTCTCTGTCCTCTCGCTCATCCAAGGAGATCAAATTACATCTCCCCAGTAAGCCATCCAGCTCCGGACTTTCTCTTCTGCCTTATAGTCCACTATTTCCCACCACGAACCAGATCTTCCAACCTGACAAAAATCACTCATTATTTCCCAAACACACATGCTCTTTTTTCTGCCTCCGATTCTACTCCTATCTTTTTGCACACAATGCATTCCCTTCCCGGTGCTGTCTTAGTGGTCTCCCCACTGCTCTCTCGTGGTGCCACATGTGGGGAGTCAGGCACCCATGCATTTATCACCACCTCCATCTCATAGAGAAACAGCAGTAGCTCTGGTTTTCTCTAATGTGACCACCAATCCCTCCCTTTCTGTTAGTCATGCCAGTTTCTACATGATCTTCTCAGAGCAGGGCTGGGCATAGGACCCAGGGTAGCCAATGAAAATCCTCCATTCTTTGACCAGAGAGAATATGCCATGAGAGAGACAGGTTTCCAGAGAGGCTAATCAGTTCTTTCCCTGGAATGGATATATGAGAGTGGGAAAGATGAGCATCTTTTGTTTAGCTGTTACGTTATGATAACAGGATGTGGGTCCAGCCAGGAGGGTCACCTGGCCTCCTTGCGGTCAGCTCTTGTTTACTGAA
Organism: Aselliscus stoliczkanus; assembly: GCA_033961575.1. NCBI lineage: Eukaryota > Metazoa > Chordata > Mammalia > Chiroptera > Hipposideridae > Aselliscus > Aselliscus stoliczkanus. Next base: position 35,168,710 of record CM066730.1, on the reverse strand, counting down.
TGAAGCCAGGCAGACACATGCAGGAGGTGGAGAGACACAGGTCCTGAGGGCATCTGGCACAGAAGTCGACACTGAGTGTCGGTTCTATAAACACAATGAACACAAAAGTGTTTATTGAATAATAAAGAGATGGGTGGGTAGATATGTGGACAAATCGAAACTAATGACGGATGGACAGACCCATAGATGAGAGAATACACCTGCATCATCATTAAGACCAGAAATTAGAAACGCACGTAATGTGGCATTCCTCTGCTTCCTCGTGCTACACACTATTTATTCTGAGCAGCTCAGCACTTTCCTATTTGCTCCGTGAAGCTATGTCACCAGGAGTCTCTGATTTTCCTAGGACTGCCGTTGTTTAATCAGATGAAAGATTTTTCAAAACATCTCATCTGTGCATAGTTCTAACAGCACTTTATGATTCATCGTTGGCCATCTCAAGCTCACTATGCATTCCTCTGATTGACATTATATTTAGATTTATTGCAATGATATGACTTTATTTTTTTAAGCTTTTAATTGTATGATCTTCTGACGGGGAAAATATTAGCACTTGAGGAGAATTATATTAAGTTAAAAATTCTGCTGTGGAAGATTTCTAAGATTGATGACACTAAGCACTGTCACGGGGCGTAGAGAAGGGAGCCCACATACTCCGCTAATGGAAGTTGTATATCGGCAAAATTTTACTGGAGGACAATTTGGCAATTATGTCAAAATCTGAAATGCCTTAGCAATTCTATTTAGGGGACTTTTGCCTAAGGAAATAACTGAATAATTATTCAAATGTATATACAGAAGGTGCCAAAAAAAATGTATACACATTTTAAGAAAGGAAAAAACTGCATTGAAATTGTAATACTTAATATATACCGATAACAAAAGATGAATACAAGTCATGTGTATACATTTTTTGGCACCCCCAATATAAAGTACATGCAATTGTGTCATTATCTTTATAGTAAAACACTGAAAACATCCAAACTGCCTGTTGATATGGGCTTAGTTAAATCAATTATAGCACATTTAGTCAATGCCATTATATATATAAGATATATAGCTAAAGGATAATTTAGCTATAAACATACTTACATGGATATAGAGATGTAGATATAAATATAGACAAATATATAACTGTATGGATATGTAGTCAGATATATAAATAAAGATAAGAAGATTTTATTGATATATTGTTAAGTTTAAAATTTAAATTACAGGGCCGGCCTAGTGGCACGGTGGTTAAGCACTGGCTTGGGAAGCCAGCGGCCCCGTTCGGTCCCACATATGAGGGCCAGTGACACTGCCCTCAAAAAAAAAAAAAAAAATTAAATTACAGACTAGTGTGTATGATTTCACTTCTATTGAAAATAATATAACATTCACATATATGTACTTATACACATGAAAAAATCTAAAAGCTGAAAGTATATTTGGCAAACTATTACCAATAGTTCTCTTGGAGAAGTAGATCATAGAGAGCTTTCATTTTAATATTTTTTATACATTTCTGTAGTGTTTGATTTTTAATAGTTAGTAGGTATATTTTAATAATAAGATAAATAATAATGAGATTTCTGTTTGGGAAAAATCACTTTCGAGTGTTATTCCTTATTCTTGGGGTCATATACTGATTGTAGTTCTATCTATATTTTATAAAACGCATCTTCGCAAATATGAGAGTATTCTGTGTACATGAGAGCAGTACAGCCAGTGATTTAGAAACATGTGTGCACCCAACATATTAGGGTTTGTTCTGCTGTTTGGTTCAGAACAGCCACCACCACAGACTATTAGAAACATACATTTGTTTCCTAATACATTTGTCTCATGATATTACAAATATGAGAATATGCGTAAAGATTAAATAAACCCTGGAATCAAAAAAGCCGTGTGTGTGTGTGTGTGTGTGTGTGTGTGTGTGAATGTAAGCAATCACCAGGGATAAGCTGACGATTTTAAACATAAATGATGAGAATAAGAATATCAAAGAAAAGCCCAGATCAATGTGAGGCTGGAGGAAGTTGAGGGAGGTTGGCCGGAGAGAGTAAAAGTCTCTGAGTGATACTACACCCAGGTTAGACTATTGCATTTCTTGTTTCGGTTTTAATTTCTTGGTTTTTCAAATCTATTAAAACTTGTTTGTTCTTCCATTCTCATCTAAGGCAATTGACCTCATACTGAGAGGCGAGTGGTTTCATAGAGCACAATTTCTAAAGCCACAGGACTGAGCTTCCTTTCAACTTTATGATCATGGCTATGTCACTTAATTCTTGAGACTAATTTCTTCATTTGCAAAACAATAGGATGCAGTTCCTTCATAGAACTCCACATAAGGATGTGTATGTAAAAGCATGCCCTAAACTGCAAAGTACATACAAAGATGTTAGCCCTTTTTTTATTTTTGTCATCATTGCCCTTGAAATTTCCAGAGGCCACCCTGGCCCCCAGATCTCAGGCAATTAAAAAAAAAAAAAAGCCTCATTGTTTGAGGCCAAGTTGAAAGGATAAAGGATTTAGAGAGAAACCAGGTTCAAGCCTTACTTACACACCTTACTTGATGAATGTCCCTAGGCAAGCCAACATGAATATTTAGACACATATCCTATTTTGGGAAGTGAGATTTTTAATCCCTGTGTCACAGTATAGTTGTGTGGCTCAAATCAAACAATGGTTATGGAAATGTTTTGTAAACTGTATGTCATACGGATGTCAGCTATCATTAATAATACTGGGCATTGACAGTTATTAAAGAAAACCAGAGCTGGACAGTATTTAAAGTGGTAAAAACAGGTCTAATTCTGGAATTATTGCAAGAGGGTAAAAGAGACCTCAGTATCTAACAGGAATCAATTCCAAATACAAGAAGAAAAGAGGATTTATAGCTAAGGAACAGGTTTGGAGGGGTGGTGGATGGAAAATTACTAAGAGGAGAGACATCAAGGGTAACGGGGTTCTTCTTAGACGGACCAAAGAGGACTCTTGATGAAGGCAGCCCAGAAGTATCTGATATTGCCTGGGTGTTTCTTTCTTTTTCTTTCTTTTTCTTTCTTTCTTTCTTTCTTTCTTTCTTTCTTTCTTTCTTTCTTTCTTTCTTTCTTTCTTTCATTTCTTTCTTTTCTTTCTTTTTCTTTCTTTCTTTCTTTCTTTCTTTCTTTCTTTCTTTCTTTCTTTCTTCTGGGAGAGGGCGGACAGACAAGGAGTCTAATAAAAAAAATGATGTGTATGAAAGCACTCAGTGCATAAAGAGCTTACACTAATATTGGCTTTCTTTCATCATTTATGCTAAAAACTTCATTGGGAGCAGACTGAGCCTTGCAGTCTGCTGGGTAAGACCCTCACACACTGTTCAATTCTCATGCTGCCCTGGGAAGAATTTTCTAGGGATTTTAGCAGCAGCAAAACCAGCAGCCCTCATCACCACCAAGGTGTGAACCTGGCATCATCCTTTTGTCCAAAACAGCTGCCTGAAATTTTGTGGCAGGAAGTAACTGGTAAAAAGAATCTATCTTACCCTGTCACTCACTTTGCTCAGATTAAAGCCATTTGCATTTCTAAAATGTATTAGTTCTATTCAAAGCCTGACATAGAATTGGAAATGATCTTGGGGAACAGCCAGTTCCTACTCTGCGATCCTGGGAGATGAGGCAGTCACTGACATTGAATCCCAACCTAGATTTCTTTGCAGGAGACCCCGGGTGCAAGTTTCCAAAGGTGAGTGCATGTAAATGCCACTTGCCTTCTCAGTGTGACTAAGTACCAAGGTCATGGCACCCAGACATGCCAGCTGATTATAGAACCAGAGGAGAGAACTTCCTCTAGAGGATATGAAACAAAGTTTATGAAACAGTAACTGCAGACCAAAAAGCTATTCTTAAATCTTCACCGAGCTCGCTTGGGATGGGAAGAGCAAAAGCAAAGGCACTGCTCAGAATTTAGAAAAGGTTTCTAAAACCCTAGATCCACAAAAGAAAGGGTTAACAGTGAAACTGGGGGAAACGGTCAGTAGGGAGGAAAATAAAAAATTTTTTCCAAATGAACCACTAAAAATTGCCACTAGGAATTGGTATCTCCCCAACCAGCAGTGACCCAGAAGAGTGCCATCTGTCCCTTTGTGCCTGCTTAGGGCACACCTCAGGCATTACCCCAAGACATTAGTCATCATCCCAGGGCCAGATAAGTAACCACCAGTTTGCTAATGCTTGAGGGGGGTCCCCAAATTTTAATTGATGTTTCTCTGGGCCAAATTGTTCAAGGTTCACAATAAGAAGTTACAGACACAGATTCAGGGTTTAACTCCATCATTTCCTCTGTTCCTAAAAAAGTCCACTGTTAGCACTGTCTAGATCACCCTTTTTCTTCCTGCTCACAATGTACTATCTCAGATCCAGGATGCATCCCCTTCCTTAATTCAACAGCAAACATTACTCATACAAAGCACTTGTTAGCAGAGCAGAATTTGCCAGAGGTTTGCTTGAATTGTGGGTTAGGGAATAAAGGAGAATTTATACAACAGAACCCAGCTGAATCAATCAGGTAAGACTAAATTAGCAAACGACCCCCAAAGCTCAGAGCTTCCAATGATAGTTTTACTGTCCAGTCCTCCGACACTTCCATCACAGTTGACTCTGGCTCTGCTCCACTTTCTTCTTTGTGGGAAGAGGCTGACAGAGCACTTGCTGCCTGGAACACGGCCAATCACCACGGAAGAGGGAATCGCTCACCATCTCTTAAAGCTTTTGCTTAGAAAATGACGCACATCAATTTCACTCATGGTTTATTGACCAAAGCAAGTCACATGGCTGAGCCTGAGTACTGAGCGTGTGGATGTATGATACCCCAACAGGAAGCAGCACAAAATATAAATCAACAATAACACAATCGACCATATCAGCATTTTTAAATGCAATAGTGGATATCATCATCTTAAAATGCCCTAGCAACACCCCCAAAGTGCTCAGTAGCCCTCACTTCTCTTCCCCTCTCTCCAGAGCCACACAACTCTTCCCTTGGTCTCATGCGAAACCTCCTTAAATTTTAGCTTTTATCAACACACAACCCTTCTACACCAACCACTTGCCAAAGTTCTTCTTTGAAACAAAGGAATACTAGTGTCAGCTATTAAAATAATAATATGTTTTGTGCCCGAAGAAACAACTATAAGTAGGAGTGGAGAAAAGCAGAACGCTGCCTCCTAAAAATGTCAACTCTACATCTTAATTTGTCACAATTTCAAATACCAGGAAAACCACAAGTAGACTTAAGAGGAAGCTGCCATCTTGGCAGAGCAGAGGAGTGCCAAATGAGGGTTTTCTAGAATTGGGTTGCTTGTGACCACCTACCCTCCAGCAATAGCTCCAGCTCAAAAAAAAAAAAAGATTTCAACAGGAGAGCTAGTAAACAGAGAACAAAACCAATGGCACTCTGTGGCAAAGACTTATTTAAGATGTATCTTTGTTTTGCTTTCTGAGGTTGACTAAAGAAAATACCATGTTTTCATGGACTCATTAGCTCTTCGCATAAATTCTCTTGTGAAGTGTCTGTTCAAATGGTTTGCCCAATAAGAAAGTCAAATAATTCTAATTTTGAAAAGGACAAGGGATTCAAATAGGTACTTTGCAAAACCGGATATTCAAATTTCTAATAGGCAAATGAACAGATACCAACACTCATCTAATAAACTAAAATTAACAAAAAATACTGTAGTACCAAGTTTCAGTGAGGATGTAATACAACAGGAAATCTCAAATATTAGGAATATAAATTGGTACAAACACATTGGATAACTATTTGGTTGCATTTACTAAACATAAATGTAGATCTACCCTATAAATCATCAATACCACCTATACTTTTTTCCCCAAAAGAAATTAGTATACTTTTCCATCAAAAAATATGAACCAGGGCTGTCTGAGTGGTGCGGTGGTTAAGCGCTGGCTTGGGAAGCTGGCGGCCCCGGTTCGGGTTCCACATATGAGAGCCAGTGACACTGCCCTCAAAAAAAAAAAAAAAATGAACCAAAGTATTTATAGCAGGTTTATGAACAATTGCCAAAAGGTGGAAAGAATTCAATTATCAACAAAAGAATAGATGTATAAATTGTGGTATAGTCACATAATGGACTATGAGTAACAATTTTTAAAAAATCACTAATGTATGTGTAACATGATTGAATCTAAAAAACACCACTTGGAGCAAAAGAAGCCAGAAACAAAAAAGTTCAAACTGCAGTTATAGGAAGTTCAAGAGTAGGAAAATCTAATTATTGGTGATAGAAGTGAAAATGTGATTATGTCAAGGGTGGAGCATTGATGAGGAAGGGGCAGAAAAGATGGGTCCTAGAGCTATTCTCTATTTGAATCTGTATGGTGGTCACACAAATGTATAGAAAATGTTATCAAGGTCTACTCAAGATAATTGCTCTCTATGTAGTTTACTGCATGTGTGTTAGCCCCTAATTTTAAAATTAAGTTCAGGTTTCTGATCTCACCAAAGAATGGAAACCTTGCCAACTCCCAGGAGAAAATAAATTTTGCCATTTCAAAAATAATTTTGAAGTTGGAAGGTTTAAAAACAAAGTGTAGTGTGTCTTGAAAGATGGGTTGGAATTGGTCAGGTAAGAAAGAAAATCAAGTTTTAAAGAGAAAGAAGAGAGAACAAGAATCATTAAGAGAATCACCAGCAGTGTGAATCCAGCATCAGATACACGTGAAAAAATCTGGATGACCAACATCTTTAGAAACATTTCCAGAAAACGGGAATCATTTAGAAACAGCAAAGTTGTCTAACAGACCTAGTGCCACGATTCATTTACGTGAATTTGTATTTTGCTCTGGAAAATAAACAAAGAAGTTGGTGCCCTGTTATTTCTGAAGATGGGATCCAGCAGTTTCCAAAGGAAGCCCGAACAGTCTGGCTTGAATTTTAGTATCTATATCCTCATCCCAGATGCACAGGCAGACGGTTAATAACAACACACGTCAGATTGTTTTCTCTGGAACCACCAGCAGCATGCTTAGTGTGTAAGAATGGAGTCTTGGGTTCCCTTATTATCATTCTTCTTGCCCTCCTCTGTTGTCCCTGGGCAGAATGCCTGTGGGATATAGACTAGTGATTGAAAATGTCTTTTTCGCTTCCATGAACGTCAGCCTGTCAACCCAGACTTAGAAACTGTGGCCCATGAGAGCACAGGCATTCCCTAGTTAATAGCAGGCAATTTATTGATTACGGGGGCACCTTGGTCTCCTCAGCAGTGACTGACAGAGACCAACTTGGGAATGAACGCTTATCTGGTGGGAAACCACTAGATGCTATCAGGCTCTGCTTCATAACATCTTGGAGTAACATCTCTCTCTTTTTTTTGGTGGCCAGAGAAACTGGGTCGGGGGGGGGGGCGGGGGTCTGGGTGAGCCACAGAGGCTCACATGCATGGTCACCTCATCTCAGCCACACGGTCATGTCCCCCTCGGTTTTCCCCTTTCCCGTGATCACTGGTTAGAACGTGGGGCCCACCCTGTGGTTTCAGCTTAAATTAGGAAGGAAAGATTCATCACTTCAACTGCCTGCTTGATTTGAAGATATTGTGGGTCTTTATCTCCCAACTGCAAAAACCTGATAAGAATGCAGAGGTGATGTGAGAATTGTAACTGATTATAGGGATTTTTAAACTAAACAGATGAGGAGAGAGGAGCGAGAATGATTGCTGATTATCGCCATTGTGTATGTCTCCTTATTCTTTCAAGGCTTTGGATTTTGCCATGAAAGAGAACAAAAAAACACCATTATGCCTTTTGATTTTAACTTTGGAAGAAGGGGTTAGAACTGACCTTAATATTTCCTGAACATGGGACTTTGGGAGACTCTCTTAAACTCTGTCGATGTAGGGCATTTCATCTGTCTAAGAAGGTCCTCAACAAGACCCCCAATAGGTCCCTCTCATCTCTGAATTTCAGGAATTCTAGAATTCTATGGGCTTGTTTTGCTTGTGTTTTTCAAAATAAAATATACTGACGTCAAATCTAGTAACTGAGTCAGAGCCACCTCGCACCCCACGGTCGGCTCGACCGTGATGGCCGTCACACTGCAGAGCAGAGCTGGTGGCTTGCCTCCGCTATCACTTCCTGGTTGTGTGAAGTGAGCTCTTATCTGTAAAATGTGGATAATACCTGCCTCGCAGAGCTGTCGTATTTTCTGTAAAGCCAGGTAAGGTGTCTGACTTAGAATAATAGTTATTATTATGTCCATTCCCCACTAACTGGAACACAGACTCTGGACCTCTTAGGTTCAGATCTGAGTTCTGCCAGTTTCTACCTGTGTAGACTTGGGCATGTTGATTAACCTCTCTGTCTCAGTTTCCTCATCTGTAAAATGGAGATAGTACGACCAACCTCATTGGGTTGTTGTGAGGATTAAATGGATTCATATATATAATGTCCTTAAATAGTATGTGGCACATAGTAAGTGCTATGTGTTTTTTAATTAAATAAGATGCGAACACATACATATACATATTCATATACATATACTCATACACATACATATACATGTGCTGGCATAATGTAAGTGTTCAATAAATGGTGGGCATGATGATGATGATGACCACAGAACCCTCCCCTCTTTTTTTAGGACTCCAGGTGAAGCTGTAGAAACCACTTCCTGTGTGTGGGATGGAGGAATGGGACATAATGAAGAAAAGGCTACGAGACAGATTCAGCAGAACTGATAGTTGAGCTTACTGGTGCTTGGGGACGGAGGTAAGGCAGAGGCTGAATCATGTGATAATTCTAGATTTTTCTCTGGGAGACATAGTAATGGTGGTGCCATTAATTGAGGGGAAACCCTAGGAAGGATCAGAGTTGAGGTAAAATGAGTTCATGTTTAGATATGTTGAGTTTGAGGTGCCTACAAGACATTCAAAGGCAAAAGGAACCCTCTTGCCGAAGTAAGACCTGATAGAGAATAGAATCCCAGCCAAGAGGAATTCCAACCACCACATAAAACATCCCATTTTACCCAGAACAGCTTAGACTCAGTTTTTCAAAAAACTAAAGAAAATCTGTGGAAGTGCTTGTCCCTTGTTTCCTACCTGGGAAGCCATTTGGAGGTCTGAGACCTAACTTCCTCATTAGGTTGATGACCTTTGACATTGTCAACCATCTGTCAGTTACAAAGAATTTTCACATCTCTGATCTTACTTGAGTTTGTGAAAAGATCACACCCCATTCTACCGATAGGAACTGGACTTGGGACTGGTAGATCCAGGCTTCCTCTGCCCAGAGCTCTCATTGCCCTCAATTAATGTCAACTGGTACTGTAAGTATCTTACATACCAGATTTAACCCAGATTATCTAATTTAATCCTCAAGTCAACCCAGGAAATAGATGCTATCTGCTCCATTTTCAAATGATGCAGAGGAATTCACACAAGATCACATGGATGTTAAGCGACAAATTTGGAATGAGTGCAAATCTGGATTATATATTTCTGTGCTTTTTGTAGGATTTTATCATAATAATGTTTAGATGCTAATGCGAGTTTCTTCAAGAAAGACTAGTCTCCCAAGGTTCAAATCCTGGCTCTATCTCTTACTAGCTGAGGGACTTTGGGAAAGTTATTTAACTCTATCTCAGTATACTTACCTATAAAATTGGGATAACAATGGCATTACAGCCGCATAGGGCTGTAATGAGAATGTCCTGAGTTAATATTTGTAAAAAGTTTAGAAAAAAATCTGAAATTCAAAAAAGTCTCCATTAATGTTATGTATTTCCATGACTATAATTATGACTTCCAAGGGATCCATTCTCTTCAATAGTGGAGGTCAGATTTTGGAAATCAATCCAGTGTAAACCAAGCCAGGTAATTACTTTCTTATTTCTTTTGAGCTCATATTTATTACAAAAAAAAAAAATGAAAGGCCTTAAGAAAAACAGCATAAAACAGGCTAATAGGAAAGAAAGGAAATCAAGACAAGAAAAAAAAGGCAAGATTTGAATCAATCATTGTTCACTAAATTTATGTCATGAGGTGTTGTACATTTACAAGATGTGGGTCACAAATTGCACTCTGAATTTCTAGCAGTGAAAGCAAAGAGGGAAATATGATCAGAGATACGATCGGAGGACCCAAAAGATGAAAGAAGCACCCAGGAGAGGCACAACTAGCCATCATGATAGCTCAGAGAGGAACTTATCCCATTGCTCATAACTCAGCGAACACTGGACAATGTGCACACAAGTGTCCTCACTATAAAACCCAGTCTGGCTAACAGCTGTCAATCTCTTTAAAGCCACTAGCCCAAAAGACTCCACAAGAAAACAGCCAGGGTGCATTAACAGCTTTGTCATGAGAAAGATTTTGTTTCCCCCAGAGCTCTGCCCCACCCTGCCTTGCTCCATAACAAGACCTTTCTTTCACTTCTGCATCTGTTCAGTTTAGGGGTTTTGTTGTAAAAAAATAAATCAATAACCATGTCAACAACTGAATCAGAGATTAGAAACCAGTTGTGTGGGGTTTGGGGGATCAGAGTCCCTTGGGCCTCTCTGAGGTCATCAGTATGTTGCCTTCATTGTTCAGGAGAGGCCTGTGGAATGGAAGGAAAGCAGAGATTTACAGTCAGGCAGATCCCCTCAGTCAGGGTGCCTCTGAACCCCAGAAGGTCAGGCAGTTGTTTGTACTCCAAGTATAATGCCCCAGAACCATCCTGCTCCAACTTCTGGAAGTTCTGAAACTGCTGGGTCCTTCAGAGAGGTCTCAGACAGATAGGCTGTGCTTTCATTTCTCTCCAAGCCATTGTGTTCTTAGCACACAACCCCAGCTGGGTTTTCCTGAGACAGGCAATGCTCTTTCTTCCCCCAGCTGGTTACCTGCTCAGCTCTCACCATTACCAGCAGGCAGAGCCCCATCTTCAACCTTCCCCACATAACCCACAAATGTCTTTCCCTGTGGCACGTCCCTTCTCAGCAACAGTGGTTTAGACAGCTCCATCTGATCCCCAAGAGGATTTAAAGAACTGATGCCTAAGACATTCATTTTTTTAGAAGTCACAAAACTATTCAAATAAGCCTTCCATATCTCTACTGGAGACACCAATGCTCCCATCTCTGAACTCCTTAAGCATCTTAATTCTTTTAAATTACTCATCATACTTATGCCTGGTTTTATAGTTATTCAGATTCATAGCTTAACTTTCCTTTCCAGACCATGACTTTCTTGAGGCAAAATCCATGCAAGTGCTCCTTAAATATCTAATGAATGAATAAATACTTATAAGACATCGTGGGGGGATAGAGAAGTGGGAGGGATATTATTCTCAAGAAGTTCTTTATACGGTAGGAGGACAGGTCCATCAGCACTCATGTGAATTTATAATTCACTCATTTGAATGCTATGATAGACTAAGCTAAGTGCCTCTTAGCTTAGGCACCAAGGAGGGGTGCCTGAGATGACTTACGCAAATGAATTATTTATAGGTAGCATAATAAAAAGGACATGAACAAGCAGTGGAAGGATGCTGATGGGAGGCACTGACAATTAACGTAACACTTGATACTGAACATCCCAGAGGCCAGCTGGGAGAGGGAAATGCCTTGTATAGCTCTGGGTATCAAATCAAACAGGCCAGTTCACAGGGAGCCCAAATTTTTATCCTTGTTGGGTTGGACCTCTGACAATACTTTACCCAAGGTACACTGAGCTACATAATAAAAAGCAGAAATAATAGTTTTAAATTCAAAGGCATATCATTGACCCCTCTGGAGAAAGTCAATCTCCATGAGAAACAGAAGGAAGAGAAAGCTGCTGAGGATGTGGAGACGCTGAATCACTCATATGTTGCGGGTGGGGATATAAAACGCTGCAGGCAGGATGGCTGGAAAAACAGTCTGCAGTTTCCTCTAAGACTAAGGCCCCACTGCCACACCACCCACCATCGGCATCCCGGGCATTTAACCCAGAGAATAAAAACTTGTGTTCACACCAAACCCTGTGCACGAATCGTTGTAGCAACTTTTTTTAAAGCCTAAAACTGGCAACAACTCAGATGTCCTTCAGCTGGTGCCTGGTTAAGCATTGGGGTGCATCGGTCCCAGGGGACTTTACCAGGAAGGAAAACTGGACACGCTGCTGATACATGCAACAACCTGGGTTGATGTTGAGTTGAGTGGAAAAGCCCAGACCCAAAAGTTTGCATACTGTAGGATTCCATATACATAACACTCTTGACATAAAAAAAAAAAAATTGTAGAAACCGATTACTGGTTGCCAGAAGTTATGGAGGAGTAGGGTGGGAGAGAAGTGGGGGTGGCTGTGAAATGACCACCTAAGGAACCCTGGTGGGGGGAGGGGTGTTCTTTGCCTTGGCTGTGACAATGTCAATATCCTGGCTGTAGCATTGGACTACAGTCTTGTGAGACGTTGCCTTCCAGGGGAAACTGAGTTAGGACACATGGGCTCTCAGGGTCACTCTGAATTCTTTCTCATAACTGCATATAAATCTACAGTTGTCTCAAAATAAAAGTTTCCTTTTTAAACGTTGAATCATTAGAATAGTACAGCCATTTTGAAACAGTTTGACAGTTTCTTAAGAAACTTAAGCACAGACTGAGCATAAGACCCACCCATCCTAAACCTAGATTCCCCCAAGAGAAATGAAAGCATGTATCCACACAAAGACCTGTGTGCAAATATTTGCAACAGCTTTACTCAGAGACTCCCAAAACTGGAGCAACTCAAATGTCCACCAACTGGTGAATAGATAGACAAACCGTGGTACATCCAGGCAGTGGAATAACACACAGCAGCAGAAAGAATCTCCTGACGCAAGCAACAGCACGGATGAATTGCAAATGCAACACACTATGTGAAAAGAGCCAGACTCAAGTCACTGCCCACTGTAGAATTTCATTTATATAACATTGTGGAAAAAGCAAAACTATAGGCATAGAAAACAGATCAATGGTGGGCAGGAGCTGAGGGTACGGGGAGGGTACTGATTATAAAGGGACATGAGGGAACGTTCTGGAATGATGGAAATGGTCTATATCTTGACTGTGGTGATGATTTCAAGACTGTATGCATTTTTTTCCAAAACTCAGATCTATACACTTTCTAAAAAGGCAGAAATGTACTGTATACAAATCATGCCTCAAGAAACTTGACTTTAAAATAAAAAAGTGATCATTAAAGTGACTCATTAAAGTTTCTGTTGTTACTAAGCTCGAGTTCAGAAAGCTAGAGGACTGCCTGACTCACGTGCCCCTTTGCTCATGAAGCGTGGAGTGAGGCAAGCATGATGAAAGGCTTATAATGTGCTATCCAGGTAACACTCACACCTGCCCTGTGCTGTCCAGAAGATCCCTGAGGCATGGAGATTTTAAAAGATCTATACAAGGCCTCACCAATGATAATAAGTGACAGGTCAAGAATTCAAACCCAAGCTTCCTTAGGCTGAAAACAGTGCCCCTGCTAAGACATGGCACTGTATCACGGTGCTGGTGGGGAATGAGAATGTATGGATTTGAAATGATCAACTCGAGAGTAATCATTGAGTCAGTGGTGGTGTGTGCATTTAGTTATCAACTGAAGACCAGAACTAGGAGTTGGAATCCTAACGGGGCCCCTCCCCTCTGCTCAGACAAACGGGCCACAGGCCAGTAAGCTGGACCTGGGCGACCTGGGAAAGGAGGTTCAGATCAGTCCTGCTTTGCAAGGGAGACAAATTGCTATTTCCAACCCAAATTGGCCTCGGGTCACATCCAGTCTGCTGAGTGGCTGCAACACTCAGGCAGCCAGGAGTCCACACTGAAATTACAAGAACACACACCAAGGTCTGAGGACGCACAGCGCCCTCCACCCTGCCACATTCACCTCCTCTTAGCTCTGGGCCAGGACATACAAGCCACAGGAGGTGACACTGAGGACGTCCTCGGAGCACAAGGGATGCTGCTGGTTACAAAGGATACAGCTGGGAGGCTGATGAGCAATATGACTGGCTCAAAATAGCCTGACAGCACTCATTTTGGCTTCCTGCAGGAATGTCATTTCCAGCATCCGTTCATTCAACACATGCTTATCGAGGGCCTGGAATGCCCAGTTGTGAAATTAGATGGTTCCCAGGTCATTCTTGGGGTAAGACAATCACTTCTACCCAGAGAGAAGCCTGTGCTTTAGAGAAAGTTAGGGAAAGCCCCTGGGGCCCAGCTTTCCCATTCTGACATGGGCGTGCCCTGGGCCCCTCCTCATTGCCCACCCCCCACCCCCATCCCCAGCGTTTCTGGTTGAGGCTGACCACCTATCCAATCTCTTGAATTCCATCTCTTCCTCTTCACCTTCATTGTCTCTAAGTTCTCACCCTCTTCATCCCTGAAACCACCGCCCCTTCAAATTTATTCCCCTACAGGGTCTAATACAGGCCTTTTGCCAAGTTTACATCCTGCCCTCCCTCCGCATTGCCGGAAGGGTGAAGTCCAAACACCTTGTAAAGACCTAGGCAGTCTGCAGTTGTCTGGTCCCTAGTGACCCCTGAGTTCTCACCTGCCCCGTGTCCACTTGGCACCCAGGCTCCAGCACCCTGAACTCCTTACTGGTCCCTGAGCACTCTGGCATCTCTTAGGCCCTGTCCGTCAGCACTTACCACTCCCCCTTCATGCAGTGAAACCACCATATTGTCTGCATAACGCCTTCAGGTCCAGGAAAACGCCATCCTGCCTGGGAAAGCCTGTCTGTCGCACACTTCCGCACCCACCTCCCCCAATGCAGGCAGAGTTCATGGCTCCCTCTTTTGTGTCTCTTCCACAAAACCATGAACTTCTCCGGGCCAAGATCAAGTCTTCCTGACCTCATAAGCTTTACTTCTAACCCAGTATCTGGAATATAATAGAGTTTTAATATATATTTTCAAATGAATGAGGGAAGACAGGGAATGAGGACGGATGAGACAGAAGGAGGGAGGGAGGGAGGGAGGGAGGGAGGGAGGGAGGGAGGGAGGGAGGAAGGGAGAGAAGGAGGGAGGAGGGAGGGAGTGAGGGTGTGAGGGAGGGAGTGAGAGAGTGAGGGAGGGAGGGAGGGAGGGACGGAGGGAGGGAGGGGGGGAGGGAGGGAGTGAGGGTGGGGGGGAGGGAGGGAGGGAGGGAGGGAGTGAGGGAGGGAGGGAGGAGAGGGGGAGGGAGAGGAGGGAGGGAGGGAGGGAGGGAGAGAGGAGGAGGGAGGGAGGGAGGGAAAGGGAGGGAGGGAGGGAGGGAGGGAGGGAGGAAGGGAGAGAAGGAGGGAGGGAGGGGGAAGGGAGGGAGGGAGGGAGAGAGGGAGGGAGGGTAGAAGGGTCACTTTCAACCCCCATGATAAAGACCCAGCATAATTAAAGAAGTTGAACCTGATGGCTTGGAAACCAGGTCTAGGGGGCCACAGTGGAATGACGCTGTCTTAGGTAACTGCTGATTCTCAGGGGTACACTGAAAACTAGGGAGTAATCCACCGACAAGTCAGGAAGAATAATATTTTCAAGAGTTATCATTCATTCATTCAATAAATATTTACTGAAAGTTCCCTCTGCACCAGGAAAAGCCGCACACATTATCCCATTTGATCATCTCCAAAACCAAATTAGGAGGTATAATTATATGCATCCCATTATAAAGGAACTGAGGCTCAGAGCACTTAAATAAATCATCCAATGCTACATAGCCAGTGAGCACAGAACCAGGATTTGAATTCAGGCCTTTCTGACTCAAAGCCAATTCTCATTCTGCTGCGTCACCCCACCCTCCTCCCTCCCTCCTTTACCTTCCCCGTCCTTCCATTCTCTGTTGCTTCAGAAGTGAATCTCAGAGCCCAGCACATTCACACACAGAAGAGGAGAGAGCCCCCCTGTTCTTGAGAAGCAAAAGGCACGACATCTCAATTGAAACAAGATAACCCAAACATTTACTTCACTTAACGTTTATAAATTCCATTTCATTGACTTGTATTTTTACACATGACTATCGTGTCAAAGTTATTTTATTTTTACTGAAGTTAAGAAACTCTAAAGAGAGGAAGTTTTAGAACAAATTAACTTACAACCTATTTTAGGTGTCTCTTCTTGGTGTTGTAGGGAAAGCTGAGGGATTTCTAAGAAGAAACTTGCAGGCCATTCATCACCCTTCCTCCCGGGACCCTTGCTCACAGGCCCAACACTCAGTCGCCTCAGATGACTGACAGCCGTGACCCTGAAACCTGGCTCCTCCCTTTCAAAACCCCTTCCTCCAACCCCCAGATAATTTCCTAGCAGTGCCCTGGTCCCCTTGCAAACTCAAATGCAGAAGTAAAAGCAGAGAGCTCCCTCATTTAGCCGGTCACGGTTCCAGAAAAGACGCTTTTAGCCAAAATGACCAAAGTCACCTCTACTTGTCTTATAGAAATAATTTCTAATGTATATTAAGTATAGGATCTTGGGTCCCTCAAGTAATTTCTATGCACCTTCTTAAATATAACAAGGGAGGTAACACCTCATCTTCCCACACTGGCGTTTAAGCACAGGACCCCAACATGCTCTTCTCACAGGACCCCTCACTTTCATCTTTGGAGGCTCCAGCTGAATAAGGCTGAGTGAGGAACCAAGGGCTCTGGGCCCTAGTGCAGCCTCCGCTGCTCCGGTGCGTTCAAGGTATTTGAAGTTGAGTTTCTTCGGCTGTGAGAGGGGTATAACTCCACCTACCTTTCCTGCCTAATGGGTTTCGCTGAGGTTTGCATGTGATCACTTGCACCAGAGCCTTTGACTCCTGGTTTGGAGCAGCTGGAAGCCCGTCACCATGTGGCTACCTACGAGTTTACTCAGAGCACTGTTCAGTCCCAACACAGAATCCCCTCCGTTTTCTCCCAGCTAGCTGGTCTACCTATTCCCTCAGGCAGCTCCCTGCCTTCTCCACGGGGGGCTTCTGCAGCCACCCCACCCACAGCAGCCATGGCCTCAGTCCCAGGAGTATTTCCTCATCCTCTCCCTACTGCCATGTTCTGTGAATACAGCCATGGAAATATAGTGTGGATTCCCCCAAAAGCTGCCCCAGAGCAAGGGTTCAAGTGCAAGAAGTTTGTTTTAGTGTGCAGGGAGTACTGTGAAAGAGGTGGGGGAAAGATACAGAGCAGGAAGGAAGTCATAAGGGTGTGTTCGGGGGCCAGCTGCAAGGCATGTGACATGAAATCACATGAAGCCCACATTCAGAAGGGCACCATGTGTGGTTTAATGCTCTGCTGTCACAGCTTGAAATTCTTAATCATTTTATCCTTGACCTTGAATGTATGGGCTATAAAATACAAGTTTTGTAATTTTGGTAATTATACAGACACATTAAATGCTCTTCTATTTGCATTTAAAAGTGGCTTTGCAGAATATAAAAAAGAAGAAGAAGAATGGTAAAACTCATTGCTGGTAACTTAAAATTTTATTTTATTTTATTTTTTTAGTTAGAATATCTCCAAAGTAAAACCACTTACCCATTAAGTAGTTACTCTCCACTCCCACTCACCCAAACCCCTGACAACCACCAGTCTGCTTTCTGTCTCTTTAGATTTATTTCTTTTGGACGTTTTACGTAACTGGAATCCTACAATATATGCACCTTGCATTTCTGACTTTTTTAACTGAACGCAAAGTTTTAGAGGTTCATCCACGTTGTACTACGTATCGGTACTTTATTCCTTTCTCTGTCTGAACGATATTTCACAGTGTATACACACCACATTTTGTTTATGTGTCTGTCAATGGACATTGGTTGTTTCCACCTTCTGACTATTGCGAACAGTACAGGTATGAACACACGTGCACACGTATTTGTTGGAATACCTGCTTTTAATACTTTTCGGTATATACATCTCTTCCACTCTGAAGGACCCACCCAGATAACACAGAAGAATCTCCCTTAGCTCCACCTGTACGTACGTAATATGACATATTCACAGGCATTTGGGCATGGACATCTTTGGGGGACCATTTTCCAGCTCCCCAAAGAGACCTGCATGATGAAAGTTTGGGAAAAGCATGGTGGCTGCAGAAAAGTACAAGTACTCTAGTTCTACTAAATCTGAGAAATATACAAACCCATTTAAAGGGAAAGACGTTGTTGGAGCTCAAGGCCACGCCCAGTGGCCCTCAGCTTGAGACACAGCGCCCTGAGAGAGAGGTACCTGGCAGCTGAATGAGCACTAGCTCTGAGGTTCCACTCAGTGACACAAATGTAAATCCAGACACCAAGATCCTGCAACAGGGCTGTGGCAAGGCAGCTTTTCCATCAGTCCAGATCATATAGTATGCTCATTTTTCAGAATATCATCAAATGAAAATTATCATCAAATTTTAAATTCCCATAGAACTTACATAATACCAATAATTTGGGCACTCTGGGTATCAAAAGACCCAGTGCAAGAAATATTTGGCTAGTGCGTGTCTGTTTTGTTTATCACTATGTTTCCAGTGCCTAGAACACTGCCTGGTACATGGAAGGTACTCGAGACATGTTGCTGAATAAGTAAATGGGGAGGGGCATGGGGAGCTGGCAGAGGCCCAATGGAGCTTATTTAGTGTGTGTCCTGTACCAGCCCTAAGAGCCATCTGGGGGACCTTACTTTTCTATGCCTCACTTGGTAATTGGCCCTTACGGTATTGTAACATTTTTCACCTCCATTAATGGAGGAGCAAATGTGCCCAATCCCCAGGAAGGAGGTAGGGCAAAGTCAGGAAAGGCTGGTGGTTTAGAAGTGGTGCCAGTGAAGAACACGGCCCAGAGCTCATCACCTCCAGAATCGCTGCTCTTTGCTGCTTCCTACCCTCCAGATCTCAGAAGGGGGTACAGGGAGCTGCATATAAGATATGAAAGAAAAGATAACCAGTGAACCAGGTATCAGAAATGAAATCAAATCATCCATGAAGATTGAAAGTGGGATAAATAACTCAAAGCTCAGGACCCATCTGGTCAGTGTCTCCTTGCTCAGGAGAGAGGGAGGGTTTCAACAAAGCCTTTTACAGGCGCAAACCCTTCAAACCTGAGTGAGGGGTGGCTTTGGTATGTTCCAGCAGGGAAGCTCTTTCTGGAATTAATGAAGCAAAGGCAGACCAGGAGGTGGTCCCAGATAGCATTCCTAAGATTTCTAAGGAGGAAAGACATTTCATCCTTGAAATGTAAATATAGGACTTTTTGCTTTATTCTTTTTAAACACAACTTGGCTCTGAAAGTTGATCTAGTGAAACTATAGCTTGCCTTTGCCAAAACGTCAGAATCATACAACTGAAAATGCGTTCAACAAATACCTATTATTTCCTATTTATATAAACTTTTCTTTTTCTAAGTTCCCCAAACTTTGAAAACCTTCAGGAACTAGGCTACATCAATCTATGTCAAAAGAAAAAAAGTTGTCAATAGGAATAAGATGGGGTTGTTTTTAAATGACAATTTCACAAAATCCCTTTTAAGAACTTGTGTGAATACACATGTTCGAATTGAAAAATCTCAAGGTGAATTCATTGTAATTTGGTAGCTACAGAGAAAAAACAAATGGCACTGTGTTTCTAAATCCTAAATGTTTAGAGAAAACCTAAGAATTGTGCAATTCAATTAACTGGGAGTCATGCATCCTCTACCCGAGTCCAAGGATTGCCAGCCTGAGCAGCTCACATCTCTTCTCTGGTCTGAAACTTCTCCAATTGCAACAGGCGGAGAGCGACCAAGGGATTTCTTTTAACATGATTCTGCGAATGCTTTGCAATAAGTCTACAGAATCCAAATATATCCTATAACCTTGGAGGTATATTTAATCTCAGAAATAAACAACGTCCCTACCCTTCCAAAATATACACTTTCCTCTGAAAAATAAATCTCTCCTAAGAAATATGGAAGACATTCTCTTGTACAGACCCTTCTAAAGTTATGTCTCTAAGTGATTCCACCTGTACTCAGCATGGACTTGGCCACTTAATCAAGCTGTGATTATCTGGCTCAGAGTGTAACCAGAGTCTATGTTTTAAAGAAATGAAGACCTGAGCCATGTGGTTGATGGCAAAGCCTTCCAGTCTCCAAAGAATTTCCCATCCCAAGTCTACTGGGAGGGCACATTCCTAAGGTCATACACTTTCAAGGACAAATATATGGTGCCTGTGATTAGAAAGGATTGCCAGCACAAACACTCCCCCATTCTGAGCAAGTCCTGTGGCTCCCATCCCCAGAAGGCCTCTGGAGTCTGTTGCCTGGGAATCCATTGGTTGTTGACCTGGTTCAAACCCCCCTTTTCTTCGCTATTTAAATTAATGTCCTTCCTTCTAGAGTCCACCTTTCTAAATCAACCCCCATGGGGCCAGTAATATTTCTAAACAGAAATCTGATTATATCACTCTTCACTTTCAAAACAGTGCAAGACCACCGCACAAGATTGAAGTCAAAACTTCCAAGCATGGCTTGCAAAGACCTACATAGTATGATCTCACATTGGACTCTAGCCTAGAGTCAGCAGTCTTAGCAAATAAAAATACAGGATGTCCTGTTAAATGTGAATCTCAGATAAACAGCAAATAAGGGTTTCAGCGTAAGCATGTCTCGTGCAATATTTGGGACACGTTCATACGGAATAAAAAAGTCCTCATCGCCTATCTGAAATTCAAATCTAATTGGGCCACCTATATTTTACCTGGCTACACTACTCTAAGCGTTCTTTCCCAAGCCATGCATTTGCTGCCCTTGTGCAATTATTCATGCCATTTGCACTACCTAAATTGCTATTTCTCAACCAGAAAGCTTCTATTCATCCCTTAAAACCCAGCAATCTTCTGTGATACTCTCTGGCTGTGATACAGCCAGTAACATAGTTAATTACTTTCTTTCTTCTCTGCTCTCTTTTATCTCTCTTTCTATGCCCACCACAATGTTGTACTGTCATTATTTACAAGTCACTTTCTTCCACTAGGCTGTAGAATCCTTAAAGTGCAGGGGCAGACTTTTGCCCACCTTTGAACCCCCAAGCCCAGCTCAAGACCAGCACAGAGTAGGTGCTCAATAAAATGTGCTAAATGAATGAAGAGTAAACAGTTAAGTAAATCATGAGTAGGACTTCAAACACACTCTCCCACTTACCATAACAGTGCAATCCTGAAAAGAAAGAAAAAAAAGCAATAATTTTGAATTATTTAAATCCTCTTTATCAGTAAACAATAGTGAAAGACGCCCTGGAAAGAGTCACTAAACTGGAGTCAGCATCTCTTCACACTCAATCAGCAATGGCTGTGTTACACTGGAAGTCCCCACTAACGGGGGGGCCACAGTGTTCCCTGGGTTTCCCCACATATTGATCATGTCAGCCCTTTCCTAGATGTGAATGTGGGGTTGTATTTATCCTGAGTGATGTGTCTTCATTGCCAGAACCACCTCCTCTGCCAGCCTCTGCTCTCCCACAGCATTTTCATGAGCCTATTCATGACGGCAGTTGCCCCCATTCATTTGCCTTTGGGTTATTCAAGGTGTCAGATCCATCTCTAATATCACACAGTAGCACCCAGCGAGGAGACTCACTTGA
Organism: Aselliscus stoliczkanus; assembly: GCA_033961575.1. Classification (NCBI taxonomy): domain Eukaryota; kingdom Metazoa; phylum Chordata; class Mammalia; order Chiroptera; family Hipposideridae; genus Aselliscus; species Aselliscus stoliczkanus. Next base: position 35,147,181 of record CM066730.1, on the reverse strand, counting down.
TTCACTCACAGGAGTGCCCGTGAACAGTTTGCCTGGAGCCACTGTGGCCCCTACTTCTCCCTTCTGTGTGATGTCCTCGTCTCCCGACCATGGGGAGTCATGTCACCTCTCAGATTGTTCTGCTTAAATAACAGGCCTGCCTTAGCCCCATAACTATCTTATCTATCTGTATCACTCCTTTGCTTTGTGCACAGTACAGTTTTGGTAAATAAAGGAGTGAGTGCATGAGTCTTTCTCAAGAACCATTCGCTGAGTATCTAATGTGAATCTGGCCCTGGGTATACAGTCATGACTGTAACATAGTTTCCGACTATAAGGAACTTGAAATCTAAGTTAGCAACACCAATGGGCTCAACCGCTCCTGGACATATATTCAACTTCAAAGAAAACCTGTTAACCCACAGGAAACGTCCAACTGGTAGAATAAAGAAAGGACACATTTAAAGAAAGAATGTCTTGACTGCTAATGTATTTTCTCAATGTGTAAGTATTATTTCTGAGTCTGAAATGACTCACTGCCACTTCCTCACCTTGGTGAGTGCCTGTGTGGCCCCTTACAGGTCAGTGGAAATAAGGCGCAATGAAAGACAGATGCCCAGTGGGGAGTAAGAAACACAGAGGATCCTGGATGCAGGGGGTGTTCTACTCTGTTAACAAGGCTAGAAACGCTATCCATCTAAAAATACACCGAGTTTCTCAGAAATGATAAAAAAAAAATTTGGTACTCAGAACTTAGGGTGCTGAACCAGGAAATTCACATACTCTTATGTGGTATAGCTCATTTCTTTATTATAGTGACTAAATGAGCAAGGACCATACTTTATTTACTTTGTAAATTTGTGTCCTTAGTTTTTCAAAGACTACTAAGCAAAGGCATTTTTCCATGTATAAATAAAGTATCCTCAGGATTTGTTTAACTGATTTGTTTCTGAAGCTAAGCATGACCATGAGGGCAATGGGAAGAATCTTGAATTGTTGAACATCTTTTATGTAGCAAACACTATACTTTCCTTTGATTCATATCATCTTATGTAAATCCTGGAACTGCCCAGAAAATTACTATCCTCTGTGTTCAGAGGAAACTGCAGCTCAGAAAGCTTGTACCTTTCTTAAAATCACACAGCTAATATGGGTCTTAGCGTAACTTGAAAATGAATTGTCTTAATAGTTTAGTGGTTACCAGAGGGTAAGGGGGAAGGGGGGTGGTAGATGAGGGTAAAGGGGGTCAAAGATATGGTGATGAAAGAAGAACTGACTCTGGGTGGTGAACACACAATGTGATATATAGATGATGTATTATAGAACTGTACACTTGAAACCTATGTAACTTTACTAACCATTGTCACCCCCAATAAACTTTAATTTAAAAAAAAAAAGAAAGAAAACGAATTGTCTTTCCAAAGTTGCTTGCTTAGCCCCTTAAGGGTCCATCATCTCACAATGGGTGAAATTTATGATCAGTCACTCAATCAATAAATATTTTTGGAACGCACAGTGTGAGTACATGGCCAGAGCTATATGCTGAGGGCCACCCAAGGAAGTATAATAGTGTCTTCAATGAGTTATTATACTCATTTGCCAATCCTCAAACACCAACCCTCCACCAATAAGCCATGTGGCCTTGGGCAATCCTCTTTGCTGGCTGAGTCTCACTTTCCTAATACACACAACAGTGATGACAACAGCCACCCTACAATCTCACAGAGTTGGTGTGAAAAGTGGGTGAACCAATGTGTGAGGACATGGTTTTGTAAAGTGCTGAAGAAATTTGAGGTACAAACTTGTTTTTTCAACAAGTCTGCAAGTAAACAGAAGTTTGAATAATTACTGGAGGTTTTCTGGAGCAGAGTGAGAACAGAGGAAGTGGAGTGAGAACACACAGGCGGTGAGGAACCCTACGTTTTCAGGGGTCTCTGTCCTTTTAGCGGGGCACACAAAGGAAGCTGAGTCACCCTGCTCAACAAGGCCACGTTGGCCCGAGGCGATCAATTGAGTCTTCCTGTGAGAAAGCGGAAACCCAAATCCTGCTGTCCCCACAGCCCCTCCTGAGAGCTGGCCCCTGTGGTTGGCCAAGGTTGGCCTCAGAGCCGTGTGGTTCCCTTCTGTGGCTCGGCTGACAAAAACAGCCAGCAGGGTAGATGCCCTCCCAGCCCACATGCCTCGTAAGGCCTATGGGGAGGAGTCAGAGGGAGCAATAGAACGAGCGACCCCAGAGTGACTCATCTCTGGACCTTGCCCGCTAATGAGTTTTATCTGCTGGAACACATGCTTGTCAAGTTCACTACTCCAGCTTATCTTTAGTGGCACAACTTTGGAAATGTTCTGAACACCATTTATGATGAGGATCTCATGGAGAGCCAGCTTTAGGAAGGGTCAATCTACCAGTTACTTTGAAAATGATGAACCCCCACAGTCATGAAGACCAGTGCTCCATAAAGAACCCAGAGCCCCCGCACAGGCAGCTGATGGCTCCAGCGCAGAGAGCTATACAGAGTGGACCAAAGAACGAATGTTCCATGTCCTGGTTTGTCTTTGTCTCACCCACCCTTACCTTCTGACAAGAGGACAGAAAGATTCAAGGGAGGCAGTGGTCATTTAAGAGGGTGATTTATTCAGATATCAATAGGAATAGGGATGAAAACCTTCCTAGAACTGCCCCTCCCCATCCCTTTGGCTGAGGGGGAGGAGGGTGGATGAAACATAAAGACTGTGCAGTCAGATGCAGCAGGGTTCAGACCCCTACTTCACCACTTACTGGCTGTGTGGCCTTGTGAGGTCAGCAAAAACTCTCTGGGCTTCCATTCTTTCTCCTATTCCAAGGAGATGACAGCCACCCATACAGCACAGTCCCCAGAGTGGGGCTGTCGTGGGGTCTAGAAATGATATATCTAACAGAGATGTATCCATGAGGTTTTCATAAAAAAGGAAGCCATGTTGCTATATCTACTGCTTATAAGGAAGAGCCAGAGACAAGGTGAAGTTAGACTTGATTTGAAGGGATCCAGTTGATTACAGAGGCCATCTAGTGCAAATGCTTGAAGTCAGAGGGTGGCTGGCTTAGGGTTTAGAGTATGGAGTGGAGCCTGGAAGGAAGAAACAGACACAAGCCCTTCGGGCAGATGTCAAGGTCTAATTGAACAGTTTAGAGATCAGAAATTATAAAGCAATGTCCTGTTCGGGTTGGAGGCTGAATATCTGCAGCAGAGCCTCAGAAGGTAGGGCTGACCTTCTGGTTAAAGACTGTCTTCCCACATCCGTCCCTGTTCTGGTGATAACCCCAAGAAGCCCATAGCCTCATGTATGGCCATTGTAGCCCCTGCAGTGCTAACCATTTTGCTAGTCCCATACATCCATTAGCTCCCTCTCCTGGTGTTATAGGTTGAATTGTGTCCCCCTAAAATAAGATTTGTTTACGTCCTAACCCCCAGTAACTCAGAATTTAACCTTATTTGGAAATAGGCTCTTTGCAGGTTTAACCAAGTTAAGGTGAGGTCATTAAGGGTAGACCTTCATCAAACAACATGTCCTTATGATGAGGAGAAATTTGGACATAAAGACAGACATGTACAAAGACAAGATGAATGAAGACACAGGGAGACGTCATGTGAAAGGAGAGGACTGGAGTGATACCTCTATAAGCCAAGGGACACCAAAGAATACCAGCAAACCATCAGAAGCCAGGAAGAGGCAACAAAAGAATCTACCCAGCATCTCAGAGAAAGCAAATAAATAGACAAGTTAATCAAATGTGGAGATAAGTGGGAAACCAGAGTTTGATGTCATAAATAATAAGAAGGGTGGAAACTTCACAAGTGAGGCTGATCAAGAGGAGAGTGTTAACAAGTACTCCCTCCCCTGCACCCCACCTTGCCTTCTATAATGGCCATCCCCCCTCCCCCACTGAGTGGTTCACAGCAGTGACAAGTGTAGGGAAAAATAAAGAATCCTGGGGCCGAAAAGAGGTTCCTGAACACCTGCCTTACCTAAGGAAGGCAATAAAATCCACCACTGATTTATTCTACAAGTCTTTATGGCACCATTCTAGTTACTGTGGATACAGGAGTAAACAAACCAGTAAAAACTCACCACCTCATAGGACCTTATCATCTAATCAGGGGAGGGAGACACTAAACTAACTAACTAGTCAAATAAGTAAATACATACATAAAGACATGGAGAAATAAATAGGTGTAAAATGCTCTACAAATAATAATAATAATGCACAGAAAGGGACTATGAAATGTTGGAGTAGGGGTAAGTGCCTAATCAATACTTGCATCAGCATCCTTTGATCTCTCACCATTTTTCTGTATTATGAGATAATTTCCCAAACACTATACTGTTTACTCAACTAACCATATATAACACATTTATTTAGCATCTACTGAGTGCCAGGCACAGCCACCTTCCCTTAACTGTCCTCCCAATGAGAGTTACTTGTCCCCACCCCCGAAGTGTGTTATCAAGTTGTCACCCTCTTTCCCAGGCTGATAAAAGAGAAAGGGGGAAGACATCTGATTTCCATTAAACATTGACTGAGGAAACAGTTACTGAGCTTCCAATAACCCTAAATAGTGTGTGTGCTGCATTTATTGTTTATCCAATACTTCCACAGCCCTGATCGCCCATGGCTGTCCAACAGTCTCATAATGGATGTGGAGTAGGAGCCATGTCATTCATTGTATGTATAATGCATCCCTTCTGAATGGGATTGGAGGACATTTCTAAAAAAAAAAAAAATGATGATCAAAAGGATTATTATAACCATTTCATAAATGAGGACACACCATCTAAGGTACTCCATGGGACTTACCTGACACCACACAATAAAAAATAAAGGTGGACTCAAAACCCAGATCTTCTAATGGCAAGCCCGCACTTTCCCCGCTACCACACATGGCTCACCATCTATACTCCTTTGCCAGGTCACCTGCGTGCCGAATATACAACGACGAAGCAGAGGTGGCTTTGCTCTCACTGCACCTGAACTTCAGTGAAGATGATAAGCTCTAAAAGGAGACAAGGAGAGATATGATGATGTTTGGAGAGAGATGCGTGGATGTTCAGAGGAGCACAGCCTCATACGTAACTGACTGGGAAGTCACACAAGAAAGACTTGGTGGAGTGGGTGGACGAGTCACAGGGACAGGCAAGAAAAAGCATTGCAGGCTGAAGGAAACTTAATTGGCCCAGGTGTTAGAAAACACTGGGCACATGCCAACAATAGCATCATGATATCCCTCCTCCTTTATTTCCATAAATTACTTGCCTTGCCCAAACTACTGTAAGTCGGAAATACCTGAGCATCTCTCCTGGGTCTCTTTCACAGCTGGGCTAGAGAAAGGGGAATGGGAGGAAATGACCATTTGTTGAGCACCTTCTGTATGCCAGAAAGTGTCAGGTTCTCTCTGAATATTACATCACTTAGTCTTCATAATGGCCCTGCCAGGTGAATATCATTCCCCATTTTATAGTTGAGAAACTGAAACTCAGGGACTAGATGATTTACCCAAAGCCAGGTCTCTCTCTGACTCCACACCTTAAACTGTATCACATAGCCGAAGGTGAAGAAGTGTCTTTTCTGTGAATGATTGTGAGGTTAGCAGCAAACAATTGAGCAAACAATTCAGGAAGTCAAGATCTAAAGTAGATGTGAGAAGCTAAATCACTGGGGGAGGATGGAAATGGGGTGTTGCTGTTCAACGGGCACAAAGTTTTGGCTCTGCAAGATGAGTCCTAGAGACCGGCTGTCCAGCCTTGTGCCTGGAGATATCAGTACTTGAAATTTTGTCCAGAGGGTAGGTCTCATGCTAAGTGTTTTTGCCACAATAAAACAAACTAAATCACAAAGAAAATGTTACCAGTAAAGAAAAATATACAACTGAATGCATCAAAGCATGAATTCTTCCATCATAATTCTTCCTACAAGGTTTTCCCATGGGGTATCAACGTTTCTTTAATCACCACATTTTTCTAAATTCCACGAGGAAGCTGTCTAAGAGATCGTGGGTCCTGTTTACGCGGGACCAATCTATCCAATCACCCAAATGCAATTATGGTAGTCCATTGATTCATAAATATGACTGTGGACATCGTTAAATATTTACACAAACACATTGATTACTTACATTTATAAGCCTACGAGGAAACACGGGGCTGTTCTATGGTATACTGTTGGGGGAAAAGAAAATAAGTTTCTTTGCAAATACAGCAATCAGCCCGTATTCACTACTCATTAGACCAACTCTTGAAATAATCTTCAGTTGGTTTGCAAAGAGGATTCACATCTGTGGGAGCAGCGTGGGTGTGTGTGGAGGGATATGTGCCTCAGGCTTCAAACGCAGAGTGACTTTCTGCAACCACAGGCATGGGCGCTACCCTGCAGGCAGAGCAACAGTACTCATGGCCAGCTGCAGCAACCAAACTCATTTCCAGCAGATCGGCTCTGACTCTCATCACAATTTTTAGGAATAGAATAAATAGCATTGTCCCTGGGGGGGTTCGGGGGTGGGGGGGAGAGTTGCATGTTATAGGACAGAACCATTGAATAGAAATTGTAGCAGAAGATATTAACAAGTTGTTTTCTCACCTTTTATTCCCACTTTATTTGATTTGGAATCTGATGGTAGAATGCATTCAAAGCTATAAAACGTCCAGGATGAAGATGACTGACTTCAACGCTGTCGGGTGCACACAGTATTTAATGTCTATTTCTAAGTGTCAAACTGACATCAGCAGTTGTTATTTGTTTACAAATGCATCTGAAGTTTCTAGAATTCATGAAGCACCCCTGTGAGTGAGCGGACAGGAAAAAGGGAGAGGTGGAATTTGAAAGAAGGAAATAAGGGTGTATTTTAGGAAATGAAAGGAGAAAAACTTAGCTTTCAACAAAGGGAAGTGACCTGATCCAAAATAGAAACAAGATCCCAGGCAGAGGCAGTGACAACCGCTCTAGCAGCAGCATCGATACAAGTGGGGACCGTGCTGATGGAAGGTGAGCAGGGAGGAGGGACCGCGGAGCTAGAGCCTGACGCTGCCCGAGGCAGTGAGAATGGCGGACTGGCCCTGCCACTTCCTGTGTGACCTTAAGCAAGTTACTTAACCTCGTTTGTGTTAGTTTCCACATGTGTAAAATGAGGATCTGGTACTTCCTTGCACGACTATTAGGAGGATTCTAGATAATGAATATTAATGACCTCGTACACCGGAAAGCCTCCAAAGATAGGCAGACCGTTCTGTGCCATTATGCCCATCTAATAGCTGTGGCTGGCCTCTGTGCACTTGAACGATGCTAACTGAAAGGTGGCCTTTGCTGACACGAGCAAGCCAAGGTGGCCAAGGTGGGGGACACAGGCCTCACTCGTGTTCCTGTGGGTGCTGACTGCACTGCTTGCACCCTTGTGACTATAAAGCCAAGGTGTCAGGCCCTTCTAGAATAGGAGGCAGGTGGCTCTGCTCTGGACTGTGACTGCAGGCTGCAGACCCAGCTGCAAGGCATGAAAGGGGGTTAGAAGAAAGTGTGGGAATGTCTCAATGCAACACCCTGCCCGCGGTCGGGAAACTCCTCTGAGTGGTGGTCTAATGAATGGAAAGTCAGCAGTATCACCCTTGTCCGTGAAAAATGCACAGGCATTACATACATTAGCAGGCATTCCTCCCCCAGCACCAAACACTATCTGGACAGCCTGTGCTGGATGCTGGGATCTCAGAGATATGTCACATGCCATTCTTGCCCTCAATGAGCAGCTAGTCCAGGGAAGAAGAAAAGCAAACAAATCAATGATTATAACATTGCAGAAACTCTGCCTGAGTCTGTGTGGGCTGCAGAGAACATGTGAAGAGGTGGTTGGTGCCCCCTGGGGCATTAGATGAGACTTCACAGTGATGGGAGGCCGAGGGCAGAGCAGCCTGGGCAAAGCACCAGGGAGAGCAGTGCATGGGGTTGGGGGAGGAGTTTCTGGGCCAACTGCTGCCTGGCTGGCATCCTGGACAGTCCTCAGATGCCTCAACTCAATGTCCCAGCAATGATCTGCTTATCACCTTGTTCTGTCTGGCTGCCTTAACAGTGACGCCATCCCCCAACAATCACCTCAGCCAGAAACCCGGAAGTCATTCCGGGCCTCCGGCCTGTCCTCACCCCTCACATCCGAACAGCTACCATGTCCTGTTGAGTTTTTCAACTATGTACTTCTCAAATCACTCTGCCTTTATTCCCCACTACCAACCATATTGTAACTGGAAGTGCCCGAACCTGAAGGAAAGAAGAAAGGAGGGTCAATTTCCCCAAAGAAAAGAGATGGTTGGCACCATAAGAGGGAAGGGGACGCCAGCGATCCAAAATCTGCAGATGTCCATGGCGCTAATAATAGTGAAAGTACCACGTTTTAAAATGTTACATTTTTCATAAATTAGAGCATATTAAAGGTTACCCCTAACATAATGCCACCCTCATTCACGTACTAATGTGTTCTAAAGTAAGAGAAGAGGAGTGGAATTAGAGCAAACGGCCCATGGATGGCGGCGGGGAAAGGCATCCATGATGCTCCCTGAATCCAAGGTCGTGGGCACACTGCTGGGCACCTGGAATGAAACAAGGAGCAAGACACCTGCACAGCACCTGCCAGAGGCCACCACAGATGCCAGGGTGAAAACAATCAGACCTAGGTGGGGGCCCCAGACTCCAAGACATCAAATCATCCAGCAATGGGATCTTCTAACTCTATTCTGCACAACTGCTATTCGATTTTGCTTTCATCTTGGCTGACTTCCAGGTCAGGAAAAGACCTTTTGCTCAACTAAATTGCTACCTGAGTCTGTGTGTCTATTGCTTTCCCATAACTATAATGAGGATCCATCTCAAACCCTCTCCATGGCTGCTAGGATTTTCAGGTTTCGCTTGGGGAGTGTGGGAATTTTTTTTTAATTTCATGATCTTGATTTAAAAAAAAAGAATTCAATAAATTGGTGGCATTGCAACTGCTGTTGTTTTGAAATGTTTCGGTTTTATTTTGAGGCTTGTATTTTATGAGTATCTGTTTCTACATTTGGAGGCTCATGCAATATGCATGGTTTCTTTATGAGATGTGATATGCATTTGTGGAGACGGGATTGTCTGCCAGAAGATACATTTCTGTTACACCTGACCGAAAAACCATCTGCTTCTGCCTCATGGACACGTGGCCAGTGCTGAAGCTGGTACGGGAAGCCCCATCTATTACTCAAAGATCTCTCAGCTAGAGGATGTCCCAGGAGACAAAGAGTAGATTGATGGCAGTTGACAAATACATATCATTTGAAAGAAATACTTATTTTAATGATTTTTTTTTCTTGGAAAAGTGACAAGCAATGAAAGATCTTGAGAGAGAGCAAATGTATCCAATTTCTGACTGGGAGGCTCTCCTCTCCAAGTCATATGAGGTGTAAACACAGGAGCAGAAGTATGAGTACCCGGCCCAAAACGGAACTAAAAACATGGTGAAAATTACTTACTCTGGTTGTCCCTTCATACTCTTATTGCCTGGCACGCACTGGGTACTCAGAAAATGCAATTATATCATTCCTATTATTAACACTGTACTTGAACCTTCAGTACTTAGCTCAGGACCTGGCGCACAGCAGGTGCTTAACAAACGTCTATCAAATAAATGAATGAATGAATGAATGAATGCCAAGTGGCACTAACTGGTCGACAGATTCTGATCCTCATAATCTTTCTTTTGACTCAGCAGATGCTGCGTCCCCAAGTGGGGGGCCTCTCCCTGAAGAAAGTGGGCCCAGCAACCCTGAAGGATTTCAGCCCCGGGGCTAAAATCATCTCTGTAGACGCTGCATGTCGAGCTGGCATTGGAGGAACATTTTCCAACAAGTCCCCGCAGGCCCTTGAGTGCACTCCCTGCCAAGGACTGAGCTGGCTTGGCAGGAGGCTGGATGCAGCCTCTCAATTTGTATGAGATGCTGATTGAAGGTCTCCGTTGAAAACACACTTGTACATGCAGAGCACACCCATACAGCTTTAATGACCATCCAAAGGAAAAGGAACTTGTTTTGTTTTGATTTTTTGCACTGGGCCCCCTCCCACATCCTCTGTGAGCCAGGCCGGAAGCTGAGCCAAGGCAGGGGCGATGGGAAGCCACGAGGGTACACATCTTTTCACGCATGTAAATGAGAAGAGAAAATGGGTTCCTCTCGTCTCCTCTTTGTCCTGCTTGTCTTCTCTCTCCTTTTCCTTCTCCATGTCTCCCTCTCCCTTCTGAGGTCCCAGTAAATGTCCTAGACGATAGAGCCCTTAGAGGGACCTGATAGTAGAAATGACAACTGCCATGAAGGGCTAGAGGACTTCCTTACATTGCCCCAATCCACACAATGACACTACAAAGCAGACTTGACTGTCCTATCTTGGATTTTAAAAAAAAAAAATGAGTCTACAGAGGTTAGTAAACAATGGAACTCAATTTTGAAGCCAAATTTATCTAGGCCCAAAGACCAGTCTTCCCTAAGCTTCATTACTTCTCCTGGGGGAAGATGAAAGCCCAGCCATCACATATTTTACCATCTCTGGTTTGAAAGCACTTGGAGTTTTGAAGGAATGTGTTGGTGTTCTCTCCCTTTTCATCTTTCTACCTAACAATTCATTCACCTGGTTTTGTCAAATGGACATTTAGAGCATCCACCCTTATCGGTCCTTGGTTGCCCCACATCCTGTCTCCTGAATGCCTCCTCCCATCTCTGGGCAAAGGACTCAAGGAACAAAGCAAAGAACATGGCTTCAACCCCCAGCTCCAGCACTGAGGAGCTATGTGGCTGTGGGGAAATGCTATCATGCCCACCATCCTGTTTGCTTTTCTGTCAACCAAGAACTAAGGGATTCCACTACCTTACAGAGTTTCTTTGTCAGTTACATGAGTCCCCACTCTAGGGGCTCTCCAGTCTGAGGACATTGCCCCGTAAGTTTAGTCCTAATCAATTCCCAAGAGGACCTGAGGAAAGAGACAGCTGGTTGTCAGGGGCTAAGAGAGGGAGCTTTGGCATTTATCTCTTTGCTCCAACCACAGACCCCATCTTCCCCCCAAATACTTTTCAGTGGACCCGGTTCCTTTGAGCAGAGATTGCGTCAAGGTCTCGTTAGTGTACAGGGCCCTGAAGGGAGTGAGCTTCTCCAAGGCACCAAACCTGGCACCCCAAGCTTTTCACTGTTACAACATCAGTTCTGCCTACGAGGCTCTGCCCTCATTCCCCAGGTTCTGTGCAGGCCCGTGGCAGCCTGAATCCAGCCCAGCCCCACCACATCCCTCAGATGCTGCAGCTGAGCCTGCTGACCCTGCACTTCAGGGGCAGACACTGAAGCCTGTTCCATGCTCCTATCACCACTCCTTGTCCACGTGGCAAAAAAATAAAAGAGCGTGAACTTTGAGTTCAGAACACCCAGAGCTTAAATCCTGGCTCTGAGCTCCCCTCTAGCTATGGGATTTGGGTAAATTAATCATTATCACTGGTTTTATAGCTTTCATGATTGATTTTCATACATTTGTGAACCAGCCAGCACACAGTAAGTACTCAAATATGACTTGTTTTTCATCATGTTCCCTCACTTTTCTAATAAGATCATTGTGGCCCAGAACAAGGTCCAGAATTCTTTATAGCTGAATTCATCCAAATTAAGACATATTAGATAAGAAACATTTAAATCTGTCTGGCACATAATAGGAGCTCAATAACCATCAATGTTGATGCTATTATATTATCATCACCGTGGTCATCAAAGTCATCTTCAGCTACTATTTGTGGAGCCTATTATGTGTTAACACCTGAACCAGGCCCTTCAAAATCCACCATTTCCAATCCCTGTAACCCACAAGGTAGGCATTATTATCCCTTATTCTGCAGACCAGGACACCAAGGCTCAGGAGGCAAAGTAGGTGACTTAGTGGCCAAAGCAGGATTGTCTAATTGGAACCAACCAGTTTTGATCCTCCTCTAAGACTCAGGTGAAACAGCAGCAGAGTAAATATAAACAGACAATGTGATCCCTGCTGCCCCATGAGAGCACTTGGAGAAACGGGGTCAAGTGCATCCCACACGAGCTGTTGCTGCAAGACGTTAAAAAACAGAGCTGATCGGTACAGGAAAGGGAGATGAGTGCACACGGGAGAAACCAGGGGAAGTGTCAGTGTCATAGCAGGCTTGGGCTGGATGCACAGGAGTGGAGAACGACAGGAAGCTGTCAAGAGCCTGGGCAGGAGCGGGCGGGATTGGGCGGGACTGCGGGGGAGTGGCAAAGGCTATTTCCTATGTCCCTGCCCAGTGCTGGCCAGCATACACACCTTCATCCCATTTTACTGAGAGGAAGTGCAGTCATACAAATAACAAGGAGCATAAACCCAGATGGGAATGGGCTGGGCATATCCAGGAAATGGTTCTGCCTCAGCACATCACACAGAAGTCTATTTTTACCAAGGACTCGTGAAGGAGAAAGTACCAAGTCACCCTCACCCCAAATGCATAATACAGTTCCAGGATTTCATTTTGTTCTCATTTGTCTGCTCAGCCTGAGAGGTGGGTTTTGCATATAGAACAAAGGTGCATTCATTCTTGATGCAATATGGTGGGTCTTTGTGGGAATTTATTCCTGTCCTCCATAACCCACCTTCCTGGAGCTCCGATTGTGTGGCCAGTGTCACAGATGCTGGGACACAACGATCAATCACTTTGCTTTCAAAGTTGCTCTCACGTGGCTCCTGAATTCATGATAAATGCTGTACGATTGGCAAATACATGGAATGAAGAGCGCAGTGAATTTTACTTATAACATGGAGGAACTTCAGCTACACTAGGCTTCATTGTCTGCATTCCTCGGTTGTCCAATCTGTAACCCCCTGACTAGCTATAAATACTTATAATTATTTTCTTTCATCATGCTCAAAACCACTAATTAGAGTAATTACTGCAAAGTATCGTTAACATGAATCAAGCTGGCATGAAGCAAATCGTACCCTGTTTCCCCATGTTGGCTTCCCTCTAAATACCTTAGTCTTCTCTTGGTTGGTTTCCCAGGCTAGACCCACCCAATTTGCTAAAATGTTTGAATTACTTTACTAGGCCACATGCTCCTATCCTCTCTCACATTAGGCTGGGTGAATGTTGAAAGTAAGAAAGCATTTCCATAGATTCATGTCTGGCCATCCGCCCTCTGACCATTTCCAGCTCCCCTACAAACTGTGCGTTTGCTTCTCTTCTAAGACCATCCAACGGCCTATATCCCAGGCCCGAAGGCTTCAGTGCCTATTGTGTTGTCATAAAAGTCCTATTAGCATGAAGATTTATTTTTTAAAGGTGTTGCCCCTGACACACATGGAGAAATAGCTTTGGAGTAGTAAAGAGAGCTCAGCCAGAAGATATGGTCCCCGATCCTTGCTCAGGGTGGAGCCAAAGTGAGTCCCTTCCACCTGCGGACCCGGATTTCCTCTACAGCACAGGTGAATGCTGTCCCAGAGAGGAGTGGGATGTAGACAGAGGGTGAGTGCTCTCTTGCTGAAATCCATCATGTCTGCTCTGTAAAGCTCTGGCTGTGTTATGAACGGGGAAAGAAAGGAGAGAGTCCATAAAGAAAGCAATTCGTCCCATGGTGGATACTCTAACGTCCGGCTCCTTGGTGTTTCGGTGCCGTTGTTGCTATTGCGTTGTGTGTGTTCTATGGGCTTACTCACTCCGGAAGTCGACCTGTGCTCTCAATCATCCTGCACTTATGCCCTTTGGCTCTTAACAGGTCTACACAGAGGAGGCTTGCAGCATCCCACGGGCTCACCCTCATACCTACCTTGCTCCACGCATGACTCTAATTCAGGAAACAACTACTCTGCCCCTCCACCAGGCCCCTCAGTGCCGGGGCTGCCTGCACCCTCTCCTCCCATGTTCACAGTGATAGCAACAGGGGAGCTGCAAACTCAGAAGCAAATGTACCATAAAACAGATAAAGCTAAAGTTTTAGGGCCCCTCATTGCACAGCCCCCTTCCAAAGCCTTCAGCCTCATTTGGTAGTCATAACTTTGTAGTCTGTTATGGACTGATCGGTGCCCTTCCAAATTTCTGTGTTGAAGTGCTAACCCCCGGTAGCTCAGAACGTGACTGTATTCACAGATAAGTTCTTTAAAGAGGTAATTAAGTTCACACGAGGTCATTAGGGTGGTCGCTAATCCAATATGATTAGAGTCCTTATAAGAAGAGGAGATTAGGGCGCACACACGCGCCTGCGCACACACGACCATGTGAAGTCACAGAGAGGAAGGCGGCTGTCTGTAAGACAAGGAGAGAGGCCTCAGAAGAAACCAACCCTGGTGACACCTTGGTCTTGAGCTTCCAGCCTCCAGAACCCTGAGAAAATACATTGCTGTTGTTTAAGGCAGGCAGCCGGCGCTGCTTTGTGTGGCAGCCCTAGCAAGCTAATGCAGTTTCTTTTTTAAGTGATCACCCCAAATGTTAAAGCATCAAGGTCCACAAAACCTGACCTGCCCTGGCCACCTTGAAAATGCACATCTGGCGAACACCTGAGTGATTAGTCAGTGTGTCATCTGAGTGGGGGGCAGAGAGAAACACTGCGGGATCATAGCAAGAAGAGGGGCTTCACGGAGGAGCGGAGAAGGGGTCCTCACACAAGGGGCCCAGTGTGGGCTTCAGTCAGGTTCCCATCACAGCCAGCCCTGCTCCTGAGCCCCGAGCCCTCTGTCAGCTTCTGGTCGACTTGGTGAATGCACCAGACACCGCTTGGGACAGTACCCCCCACCTGCTGGCTCTCAGCCAGTGTGAACTCTCTTTCCTTGATCCTCTAAAAAGGAAGGACCGGGGAAGCTGGAAGGACCCCCTTGAAGGGACAGCTGCAGAAAATCAAAGCCATTTCTGGAAGACTGTCTAAAATGCCCAGCTCACAGGGCAAAGGGCAACCCAGGAAATTCTGATTTAAGGAAATTACAGGCCTTTCTAGCTTCTCACAATATCTTATAATTGTTGAAATAAGAGAGAAGCAGATGGCAGTATCTACCCGAGAACTTGAGAAGGAAAAGCAGAGGGTAGAGGTTAAAAACATGTATTCTTTATTCCTCAGAAGGGAAAGTAACTTTAAAACATGATGGCAGCTAACATTGGATGATACACTGTACAAAATCACTTTCCTTATCTCATACAATGTTCGGAATAACCCGACAAAATAATGACCTTATTAAGTAGATAAGGAAACCGAGACAGAGTTTACACAGACAGTAACATCATTAAACTGTGGCCCTTTGAATCCAAACTTGTACTCATCATCACAGCAATATATTTGTACATGTAGCTGCTCTTCTCTGTGATTATAAACTACTGCGTGCTTACTATTTTTAATGAAAAACAGATAAAATCATCAAAAGCATGTCTAGGAGACTATGTATCTATCCTCTTATTCAGGCTAAGGAGGGCTCCTTTTGCAAATGCTCAGAGCTGGAATTCTCTTACACTGAGGCTCTGTGCCCCACGCTGCAAAGTACCTGGCCCTCCAAAGCTGCCCTGAATATTTGCTGAGCCCTGCTCTCGGCGGCCCGAGGCTTCCAAGATCCAGGCCTGCACCTTATCTTTGATCACCCACCCTCAATGCCCTGCTCCTGGGAGCTCACTGCCTTCCCAGAGCTGGGGTCTGGCTAGAGCTCTGCACCTCTGAGCCAGCCATGCAGGTGACACCCTCTCCCAACCCCACCCATGCAGCATCCAATCCACCTGAGAGAAGAATGGTGGGTCTGCCTTCTCTTTGACAACTCTGGTGGCTCTGATAGCTCTATCACAACATAGCTGACCCACCTTGGGGACTCCTGAGGAACCCTGCCACTCCCCACTAATGAGGAAAAACAAAAGTGCCATTTACTGAGCCCCCTCCTATGAAACAGGTACTATAAGAAGAGCTTCATATCTATAATCTCAGTTAGCCCCCACTGTATCTCTGATATTGTAAATGCTGTGCATTTTGGCCTCTGGGTTAAGTACTATAAGTCCTCACTTCATTAATAAAGGTGCTGAGGCACAGGGAGCTTTAGGAATATGAGTTAGGGACAGGCAGCCAGGAGCAAAAAGTCACCCCCATGCACCCTGCTGTTTGCACCCACTGCACCTACAGAAACCGAGACAAAGGTTTGTGATGCCCTCATCAGACCCCTCCCTGTGTCTTGAGCTGACCTGGGCCAGCCCCCAAGCTCTCTGCCCCCAGGAGTGATGCACGCCCTGCTCTCTTCCTACAGGAACAGTCTTGGGCAAAGTGACAGCTCCCAGAGGGTGACAAAGATACTGAGTCTGGGAGTCTGCTCAGACCACTCAGCAGGGCAGAGCCCGGTAGGCCAGCCACAGAGACTTGTCTGGGACAAATCACATGGCTCAGGAAGAAGGGAGTGAGAAAGAGGGGGCCTGGGTACCCAGCCTGAGGTTTTCCAGTGCTTGCACGTTGCTCTTGGTTTAATGGCTCAAATAGACATAGAACGACTCTCCCTGACCCTCATCCTAAAGGACTCATGGAGGTTTCAAGACCCCCTTTGCCCCAGATACCTGGGATAAGCTCAGCATCCAACAGACTTCACCCCCAAGTGTGAGACAATCATCTAGACCCACTTAGTTCGCCATAGGTTTGAACAGGAAATTTGGCTTAAAAAAAAATTATATATTAAATGTATAATATATATTGGGCTCTTGGAAAAGTCATGATGCATTTTTGCAATGAAAAACGCAGAAAAATACATCATGACTTTTCCAACAACCCAACATATAAAATCTTCTACCACACCGTTGCCCGTGGGGAACCTGGACATGGCACTACCAGGGCCCAGTGAAGAGGAAATGCCAGAATACATCAGCCCAGCTTGGCTCTGAAGGAAGGCCTGGCCTACACTTGCAAACACAAACAACATAATGATGAATCATACCTTTCTTCCCAGATGTGAACCCTGAGACCTTGCCAAGGTCAGCTTTGGTTTTTTTATGGAAGGAGTAACAAGGCCACACCCCAGAAGCCTGGCTCACTCATTCATGGAGCTAAGTCTTGGTAAATGTTTTATGTTTGCAAATCTTTGAGCTTGATGAGCTGTGACAAGGTTTGCCCATCGCAGCCCATCCTGTGTGTTGGGGTTTGGGCACTCCTCGCACACCACTGCTATTTCAGCACGTGGCACACCAGCAAACACAGATAGCATCTGCCCCAAGGGTTCAAGAGCTCTGTTATGATTGTTATCATGGTGGGTTGTGGTTTTCCATTGTTTCATAAAGCCCACAAAATTATTGTTATGCTTTTCTAACAACAATACCAGTAATTAGAAAATTTTGAGCTGGGATTCAGATGGCCTAGGTACAAGACCCAGCTCTGCCATTTAGTAGCTTTGTAACCAGGAGGAAATCAGTATATTTCTCTGAGCCTCAGTTTTCTCATCTGGCAAACAGGATAACACTCATCATCATGGGCTGAATGCTTTCCCTCACTGCCTCTCTCAAATGATATAAGGCCAAAAGTCATAATATTCGTAAAAGTACAAGGCAAATTGCTGCTCACTCTATTAATATAACATATACCATTTTTCTCAAATTTGAACCTAACAAGACTATATACAATAGGCCAGGTGACATATGCCCAAAAGAAAGTTACAACCATGTGGATACCTTGGGCATGTCAAAGGAACATCTCTAACCAGTGAACCAACCTACAAGGCTATGAGAACTAAATTATCAGCCCCTCCTCATGCACCAGATACTTCTAGGCACTGAGAACACAGTATTAGGAAGTATATTTCTACTCTACAGAGAAACTCACAGTCCAAACTTCAGTGAATAACTAGAATGCAGAAGTATAACAGCTGTCATGGAAAAAAATGGCTCATGTGTATGAGAAATGGGGAATGCTTCCCAAAAGAGGGGATACCTAAGCTGGATGGTGAAAGGTAAGAACATGTTACTGTACAAAACACAAACAAAGAAGACAGCCAAGGCCTTTTGGAGGAAGGTGTTGTAAGAGACTCAGAGTTTCTTGCATAGCACTGGGTTGGTGGGAAAGGGAAGACGCCATGATGTACACTGGGCGACCCAACTCTCCTGGGAAGCCCAACCACCTCACGCTTGGCAGTAGAAAGGAGACAAGAGATATAGAGGAGAGCTGAGAGGAGGGTGGAAGAGGTAAAGACTGAGTGTGACAGGATTTGATAAAGACAGGGGGCAGGAAAGGGTTCACGAAAGAGGTGATGCCCCTTACACTTGGATATTTCCCACTTTAGCTGTATTCCTCACCAATGGCAAGATCGCTAAGCATCTCAGGGTCTGTTTTCACATGACAAAGGAGAAGCCAACTGTCAAGAACTATTGAAATATTCCCACTACCATTATAGGTGGTAGGTCTCCAGCAGACTGGTAATTGACTGTAGTTGAGTAGCCTTGGTATTCCCAAGGTGATATAATCTAAAGGAAAGTTCAGGTTTCAGTGCTGCCGAGTATTTTTACCATTCAAGTTTTGCATCCTAATTGGTGGCTTTAGAACCATCTTCTCTTGGTTCTCATTTTCCCTGGCTCCAAAATATACTTTGGCATGAGAATGGGCAGCTCGGGCACACTTGCTAGGCCTTGTTCCCTCTGGTGGATGAAGCGTCTTATCCTTAAACCAGAACCATCTGTGTAAAATGACTGGGAGGCACAAAAATTGCCGGAACCACAAAATTCCAGCTTGGGTTTTGGCTTTCTGGCAACAAAAAAAATAAAAACACAGCTCTTATTTCTCCAACTATTTCCTTCTCCACAGTCTACCCTGGTCTGACTTCAGCTCTCGATTAGTAAGCCCTGATGTTTTTGTGGCTCACCCTTTCAACTGCCTTCAGAGATATGGCTGGAATGCATACTAAGGTTATGGTATTGGCTGGGAATAAAGTGATTTTTTTCAAAAAAGGACAAGCTTTATAAATCCTGGCTCATTCCTACACAGGTGAATAGGAGAAACAGAAGAAATTTTTGCGTTCAGGTCTCGCCAAGACCCAAATATGAAAAGCATATAAGACCCACATATGATTTATTTTTCCACAGAAGGTGTCTATTAAGACAATTGAAGTCAGTCCAGAGAGACACAACCCATGAGTTGTGGAAATACCATGCCTAGTATCTGCCAAGAATGGCCAACCAGGTTCCTCCCACGCATCTGCCCACGTTATTATAAGTGGGGGCCTCCAGGTGCATCACCTGATAAAGACCACAGTTTGGACTGACTAGATGGGGTGGGACCAAGATATTTACAGAGATGAGTGAGGGGTGTTGGAAAATTTACTCTCCTCCACACCACAGGAAAGCTTAAAGATCCAGCCCAAACCAGAGCTCGTTCAAGTGTCAGGAGATGAAAATAATGTGGTTTGGGTGCACAAACGCTTTTAGCTATAAATACCCTTTCGATTGTTCCAGTGCATTGAGCCAAAACCTAAATGCTGTGAGGTTTCGCCCAACCGAATGGTTCCTTAAATAAACACAATGCAAGGACAGAAATTACCAAGATGAAATTGAAAGAACAGAGACTGGCTCTAAATGGATGACCTGACATGTCCAGGCCTTTCAGAACAAGTGTTCACTGAGGGCCGTCAGTGGGCGGGGCATTGGTCAAGCTCATTCAAATTCTTCAACATATTAAACCTTCCCAGAAATCCCAAGAGAAAGAAGTTAGTAGCCTGCACTGTAAAGACAAGGCAATCTTTACAGCTGAGGCATAGAAGTCAAGTCTGTCTAACTTCAAAAAGCACCATCTTCTACAGGACGCACTGCTCCTGTAACACACGTCTGTTTCAATCAGTGTGTGATCTCTTCAAGGTCAATGATGCTATCCCATTCACCTAGGACACGTCAGTTTCGGGAGGCACTTGGTAACTTGGAAGTTGTGTGTTGTTTCCTCGGGCTACGATAACAAAATATCACCAACTGGGTGGCTTAAAACAATGGAAATTTATTTCCTCACAATCCTGGAAGCTGGAAGCCCAGCTCCAGGGATCTTTTGGAGTTCAGAGGGAGAATCTAGTCCATGCCACTCCCCTAGCTTCTGATGGTTTACCGGAAGTCTTTGGTGTGCCTTATAGATACATCACTGCAATCCCTGCCTCCATCTTCACATGGGGCTCTCCTCTCCGTGCCTGCGTGCATCTCTTCTCCTCTTGTTATAAGGACAGCAGTCATATTGGATTAGGATGCACCCTAATCTAATATGAGCTCATCTTAACTTGATTACATCTGCAAAGACCCAATTTCCAAGTAAGGTTATATTCATAGGTCTGAGGGGTTCAACATATCTTTTAGGGGGACACAGTTCAACCCATAACAGGGATAATGAACTCATATTTCTTGAATGAATGGGCCCTTTCAGGACTTCTGATATAATCCATGGTCCAGGAACCCCATTGGCTCTTCTGTGGAAGCATCCGGTCCCTGACATCCACTGCTCTGCCGTCCTCTCGCAGCCTGTGGACAACAGTCAGATTTGCCAGAGCTTCCCCAGGCTAGGGACCTGTGCTGACAGAGTGAAAAAAACTCTTCTCCCATTGGGTATTGCTTCCCATGCCCTTTTTCTCAAAAAAACAAAACAAAACAAAACAGGGCAGTTTTTACTAAAGATCAGAGGCTCTAGATGTTATTAAATAGAAATAGTATGAACATGCATCTAAGAGTCATTTCTTGACCCAGGAGTCAGAGCACTGAGAAGAATACTTATTATCATGAAAAAAAACCAAAAAACTAAAGTTTTCACTCATCAAAATTCTAAGTGCACCAATTGCTTGTGTGTTGCCTGTTAACCAATGGTATGACAAACGGATACCAGTTTAGGCTTCTAACTACTCTGTCAATTCTTTTGTTTTGCTTGTTTTCTTCTGTTTTGTTTGACTACGTGATACTTCAAGAATTTGACCGTAATCTACAAACACAAATATATTTTATGTCCTACTTCCAGGATAACTATAAATGAGGCTGTTACTACCCAACAAGATAATATTGACAGAAATCTATAAAAAGTAACTAATAAAGCCCAAATTAAGGAAACTGTAGAAAGCAACTAGGAAAATGTAAGCCCATTCAGGCAATATACTGGTAAATATAATTTCTACCAGCTCCATGAAGCACATGAGGAATGACAGACTAGGAAAAACTTAGTGATAACTGTCTCAGGTGTGGACACCACCTCCTCTGATTAATTCGGTGGCAGTACTTTGAAGACGTGAATGCCATCTATAATTGCCAGGTGGTGGCATTATTAGTTTTATTGCCTTCACTGTTCCTCGTCACATCCAAAGCTGCGCATGAAGACTTTCACAGGGGTTGCTGGTTGACCCTCCCATTTTCTTTCATCTCCCTGGAAATACATGGTTCACTGAAGCCTGTGGTCCTCCAAATATACACTGTAGAGCCCTGGAGTTCTAACGCTAAAATCAAAGAACGCTTGTTTTTCCCCACTTTGCAGGGAGAAGAATAAGCAAATGAATAGAAATGTCTCCGTGTTAAGTTTTACCCGATAACCTTCCTTGTAACTATTTGGAATTCACCACCTTTAGCTTGCTGGTAAGTACCAGAGATGACAGAGCAAATGAGCAACCCCTGTCACCCCACTGTTCCCAAGGCACCCTGCACATGCCACTGGTCCCCTGCATGCTAATAAGGGGTAATGCAAGTTTGCATTTGCATATCTGTCCTCCCACCAGGCTCTCGTGTCTCTGACAGCAGGGGCCATGCAGCTCCACAGCCATGCACACTTAGCCCAGCACTGGGCCCCTGTGAACTCTCTGAACTCATAGTAAATGTTTGCAGTAAGAATGAGCTGATGAATATGCAAATCTAAACCACAATGAGATACTGCCTCACACCCATTAGGATGGCAATTATAAAAAAAAAAAACACAAAGTAACAAGTGTTGGCAAGGATGTGGAGAAATTAAAAGCCTGGTACATTGCTGGTGGGAATTTAAATGGTGCAGCCACTCTGGAAAACAGTATGGCAGTTCCTCAAAAAATTAAATATGGGATTCTCATGGTGATCCTGAGAAATTCCACTTCTGGGTTATATACCCAAAAGAATTGAAAGCATAAACTCAAACATACACTTGTACATCCATGTTCATGGCAGCATTGCTCACAATCGCCAAAACCTGGAAACAACCCAAGTGTCCATCGGCGGATGATGGGTAAACAAAATGTGGTCCATGAATACAATGGAATGTTATTCAGCCTTAAAAAGGAAGGGAGTTCTGATATGGACTACAACATGGATAAACCTTGAGGATATTGCAAGAAGTGAAATAAGCCAGACACAAAATGACAAATATTATATGATTCCACTTATATGAGGTACCTAAAATAGTCAACTTCATAGAGTCAGAAAGTAGAATAGAGGTTACCAGGGTCTGGGGAAGGGAAATGGGCAGTTATCATTTAATGGGTATGGAGTTTCAGTTTGGGATGATGAAAAGTTCTGGAGATAGGGCCGGCCGAGTGGCTCAGTTGGTTAAGAGCATGAACTCTGAGCAACAGGGTTGCCGGTTCAATTCCCACATGGGCCAGTGAGCTGAGCCAGAGCTGAGCTGCCAGCAGGTGGCAGGATGGCTCAGCCGGTGAGAGTATGTGCTCCTAACAACAAGGTTGCCGGTTCGACTCCAGCATGGGATGGTAGTCTACGCCCACCTGCAACTAAGATTGAACATGGCACCTTGAATGGAGCAACAGCGAACTTCAGATGTGTAGCTGGATGGTGACTGGACTTGGAGCTGAGCTAGCTGCACCCTCCACAACTAAGATTGAAGGACAACAACTTGGCTTTTCCCCTTCCCCAATTCCCAAATAAAATCTTTTAAAAAAAAAATGTTCTAGAGCTGGATAGTAGTAATGATTCCACAACAGTATGAATGTACTTAAGGCCACTGAACTGCATGCTTAAAAATGGTAAAAAATAAAAATAAAAAAATAAAAGTCCATTTCATGTTATGAATATTTTACCACAATTCTAAAGAGTGAGCAGATGAATATCAACTTTTAACAACATTCTTCCCGTAGCCCCATCACTTAACAGGCTTTACAAATTTGAGAGCCGAGTTACTAGGGTGCAACTTATGGATACTTTAAGGATGTTTAATAAAAAGAGTGTAACTTCATTTAATGCAGAGATATAGAGAGAAGAAAAACATTGGCTCATAATTTCACCACTCAAATAATCTCAATTGATCATATTTTTAAAAATAAAAATGATAACATGTCTTAGAATATTTAGCAGTGTATATTGTTGTAAAATGAAAGGTACAAGCATTCTTTCTTTCCTAGCCCCACTCTTCAAAGGTAATCACTATTAACAGTTGCTTAGGGCCAGCCGAGTGGCATGGTGGTTAAGTGCTGGCTTAGAAAGCCAGCAGCCCCGGTTCAGGTCCCACATATGAAGGCCAGTGACACTGCCCTCAAAAAAAAACAAAACAGTTGCTTAATGTATCCTTTAAAAGACAAGAACAAATGGTATGCTTAGGCTACAGTTATGTCAACATATATGCATGTGCAGGTATTTTCAACTTTCAGGTAGCATGTTTCTATTTAATTTTATTTTTATACATTGTATTTTATATTTACAGGTTTAACATTTATACAATTTGGCTCATACACTATATACTTTTCAGCATTTCATGTTTTTCTCCTGAAAATATTCTTAGTGATTGTTCCATATCAAGACAGAGAGCTGCTTGAGAACTATTCAATATTCCTGCTAAAACCTTTAAGCTGCTTCTATGCTTGTTTTTGTTTTGTGTTTTGTTTTGTTACATTTTTGACTCTAGCAAGTATATTTATAGCAATGACATTGGTAGATGAAAATATGAGCAATCTGTAACTTAATGAGCACTGGCAACTTGCAATCCATAATGGTAGCAATTGCCTCACCTCTCACGGTGCTTGAGTAGCTGCACCCCACAACCAGCACGCCAGCCATTAACAGCACTTTGCAGGAATCAGCATTTTGGATTTGCCCTTCTAATGAAGCAAACTGGTATTTCATAATGTTTAATTGAATTTCTTTAACTAAGAAATATATTGAGGACCTTTTAACACATTTCATATCATTTTTTTCTTTTCCTTTAAATTACTCGTTCATGCTATTTACTGCCTTTCTTATTACTTTTGTCTTGTTGATTTGTACGAGCTCTTTAAAAATGAAGGAAGTTAGCCTTTCCTTTGTCAAATGTGTTGCAGATATGCTGCCAGATTTGTTTGTTTTCCTGTCTTTTTTGCTCTCCTGTGCCAAACATAAATCTGCAATTTTTATTTAGCCTTATGTATTTGTCTTTCCTTTTATTGCTTCTGGATTTTCTATCCTACTCAGAAAGGCTTTCCCTCCTCCAAGTTTAAAAATAAACTCATTCAAACTTTTCGATGGACTATCTTTGCTCTGTTCACACAATAGTGTACCAGTAGTGTTGCCTTGAATTGAATATTAACATAGTGAATAGTAATGTTAAGCCCAGCTAGTAAAGCGGAGGTGAATAACATTATGTTAATTGATTTCAACAAGCATGCCAAAACAATTGTAGACTAGTATTTTCTACAAATAATTCTGAGACAATTGGATATCCACTTGTAAAAAGTAAAGTTGGACCCCTACCTCACGCCATACAAAGAAGTCCACTCAAAAGAGATGATAGACTAACTATATTCGCTAAAACAATAAAACTCCTAAAAGAAAACCTAAGAGTAAAACTTTGGGCTCTTGGGGCCGGCCAAGTGGCACGTTGGTTAAGAGCTGGCTTGGGATTCCAGCAGCCCTGGTTCGGATCCCACATATGAGGGCCAGTGACACTGCCCTCTACAGCTAAGAGCGTGAACAACAGCTCCACCTGGAGCTGGGCTGCTATGAGTCCCCCGGGACGGCATAGCTGCAGCCCCTGCTGCTGTGGCTGCCATAGGCTACAGTGAGTGGCTGGCAGCCAGTGTGAGCTGCCGAGAGCCGCTGTGAGCGGCCGTCCAGGGGCCAGTGAGCTATTTGCCTCACCCGGGAAGAGCACAATGATAATACCAACATGGGCCAGTGAAGCAATGTCCTCCACAACTAAACTGAAGAACAAAAGGACAGCAACTTGTCTGTTTCCCTTCCCCGGTTCCCCAACACTGTTCCCCTTCCTCTGTTCCCTGCCCCCAATTCCCCAATAAAATCTTAAAAAAATAAACAAATAAAAAACTTTGGGCTCTTGGGTTAGGCTGCGTGACTTTATTGGGGAGGGGGGGTTGTTTGTTTGTTAAGATATGACATCAAAAGCACAAGTGACAAAAGAAAAAACAGGTAACTTGGAATTCATAAGAATGTAAAACTGTTGTGTTTCAAAGAACACCATCACATAAAGGAAAATACAGCACACCAAATGAGATAAACTATTTTCAAATCATATATTGATAAGGGACTTGTCAGAATATACAGAGAGTGTCACAAAAAATATACACATTTTAAGAAAGGAAAAAAGCTGTATTAAAATTGCAATACTCAATATATACTGATAACAAAAGATGAATGCAAGTCATGTGTATACATTTTTTTGGCAACCCCAGTATATACATATATATCCTCAGGTGATGCAACAAAAAACAAAACAAAACAATTTTTTTTAAAAAACAGCAAAGGATTTGAATAAACATTTTGTCAAGGAAGATATACAAATGGCCAATAAGCACATGAAAAGATGCTCCTCAGTCACAGGTTCAAGTTAAAAAGACACCTCCAGTCCACAAAAACATTAAAAAGCAAAATGAAAAATAACAAGTTCTGGTAAGGATGTGAAGAAATTGGAACCTCCCTTCATGGTTGTTGAGATTGTTAAATGGTACAACCACTTTGAAAAACAGTGTGGCAGTTCCTCAAAATATATACCATATGAGCCAAGAATTCCACTCCTAGGTAAACATACCCACGACAAATGAAAATATATGTCCACACAGAAACTTGTACTTGAATGTTCATAGCAGCATTATTCATAATAGCCAAAAGGTGGAAACAACCCACGTGTCCATCAACTAATGAACGGATAAAGAAAATGTGATTTACCCATCCAGTAGAGTATTACTCAACAGGAAAAAAGGAATGAAGTTCTGATTCACGTTACAACATGGATAAACCTTGAAAATATCCTTCACAAGAGAAGCCAGTCATGAAAGACTACACATTATATGATTCCACTTATTTGAAACATCCAGAATAGGTAAATTCATGGAGACAAAAAGTAGATTAGTGGTTGCTTGGGGCTGAGAGGGGGATGAGGTCAGAGGTAGTGACTGCTGATGAGTATGGGTTTTGCGGGGAGATTTAAGACTGTTCTTACATTCGACTGTGGCCACAGTTGCGCAACTCTACAAATATACACTGAATTGATTGTATACTTTCAAGGGTGAATTTTATGGTTTACAAACTTTAGCTTAACAAAGGTGGGGGGGTTTTAACTATTTTTAAAAACAAGCAGCATGCCATAGTTTGCCCAATTCTGTGCTAGTCTTTCAACATTTTGTACTTTTGAAATATAATAAAAATGGAAAAAAACAAAGAGAAATAGTGATTTAAAAAGAAAAGTAAGTGAGAAGGGGGAGTGGGAGAGAAAATTAGAAACAGAGAACTCCGACAAAGATAGGCAAAAGCATGATTTGTTCCCTTTGCATGTACAGATCACAGATAAAATGCTCCACCATCCAGAACAAATACTGGGTTTGCAAGTAAGATTCTGGTGAAGTTTGTTGCAGGGAGACATGGAGTGGACCTGTGAATAAAGCAGCACGCTGGCGTCTAATTCTTCTCTCCCTGTTTCCTAATGGTGAGCCCAGAGTCATGTGACCGCCATCCTGGGCCTCTGTCTCTTCCTCTCTGACAGGGCAGTGATAGCTATTTTCGCTTGTATAAAGTTCAAACACTTGAAAAAAATCTTAATATATTATAAAACGTGAATAATATTAGTATAGGGCTGGCAGAGTGGCGCGATGGTTGGGAGCTGGCTTGGGAAGCCTGCAGCCCCGGTTGGGATCCCACATGCGAGGGCCAGTGACACTGCCCTCAAAAAAATAAATAAATAAATAAATAAATAAATAAATAAATAAATAATATTAGTATAAAACTGCTGTACCTCTCTTGATGTGGCATGAAGGAGGGTTTCTTCTTAGAATTTTTACTCCTTAACATGAATGTGAATATGTCCAGAGAAAGAATAAGAAATTAATAATATCCCTTTCCCCATAAAACCTGATATAATTCAATCTAGTGGACTGAAGTTCCAGACCAGCCTTTGTAATCCTCAGCCAGTTATAAGTGTTCCCTGGGCCACCATTTTTTTGACCTGTCAAATGATATGATAGAACCAGGTCATCTCCGATGCCTTCCAACTCTGCAACTGAAAGAAGTCGAAAGGCCACTTGGAATTCAGAGCCAGAACTTGCACAGAATGACAGGCATATGAGTAAAAAAGACATAAAATCCTGATTTTTCTGAAAGTGGATGGCTGATTCCCAATGAAAAAGAAAACCTGTACAGAAAATAAATGCACCTTTTCCACTGTAGCCCCTGAAATAATTGGACTAACTCTTATTTTTGCTCATCGTGTGTATTATTAAACATCCCTTACAGTAAGATCATAAATATGTATGTACCAGGGCAGTGAACAGGATAGCACCTCAATACTGAGAAAGCTACCTCAATACTGAACCGACTTCAGAGGCTGAAACCTTTGAGGGTGCCCTCCCCCAGCACATCATTCTCAAACTTTCTTTTGGTCTTTCTAGCAGCCTCTGGTCCCAGACAGTCCCCTACACACTTCTTGTCAAATTTGCCAGCTCCTTCAGTAACACTCAGCCCCTGACCCCCACTCGTCCCTGGTTCTCTTGATGTCTTTCCCCTTGTCTGTCCTCAGCCAGGGCCACACTTTCCGATTCAGATGTCTCAATTACCACCAAATATACAGACACACCGCTTACTGTGCTGGACATTGTGATGTTACTTCCTGCTGTCCCTTCTCTCTGGACACCGGGTCGCTCAGGTGTATACAACTGTTAGACGTGGAAAGTTTCAGCACCACGTAAGCTGGGACATCATCTGAATAAACCGGGCTCTGCCATGGCCAGTCTCTGTGAATATGGTGACAAAAGAACTACCCGTCCAACACAGCACTGAAAGCGAAACAAACACTGCCTAAAGCCCCCAGAAGGGAGATGTACAGTGGAGCATTTTAAAAGGCTTAAAAAAACACTCTCCTCTCACCTTCTCAAAGTCTTCAGTGAGGAAATCGGGGCAGGAGCTGGGGGAAGGAAGGTTGTGACACACCCATGTGGCTATCTTTATCTCTCTGAAGCTCACCCACCAGTAAACTGTGTGTGGACCTTCACAAAAAGATGGATTTCTCCTATAAAACAGAAAGAATGATGAGGTGTCTCCAGCCCTCCCCCCTCTGGGTGCTGTCAGCCACTAGGGGCCCGGTTCCTCTTTTTTGCCACAAGCAGAGCAAATACAGAGATGTCCCCACACACTGACGTCCTGGGCAGGGCAGGGCTGGCCCTGTGGGCACTGGGGGTTGGGCTGCCATGCAAGCTCTGCTTATGACAGGCCCTATCCAATTGGAAGCAAATGAAGGGGTGTGGTCTCCCAACTGAGGGTCGGTGCCCATTTAACCCTGCCACCAGGCCCTCCAGGAAGCCACATGTATTACTTTCCTCTGTCTGCCTGAGTCCACTCTAAGACCACAGGAGCAAGCTCGCGGCTGTGGCTTGTTCTCCAAGAACGACTGTAAGAGCTTCTTCCTCGTGTCTTATGTGAACATCCAGTGCCGCTTGGGGAATCTGTTTCTTCAGGAAGGTTGGCTCTCCATCAGCCCTGCGCTGACCCGATCCAGGCTTTTCAGGTTCTCTGACCTCCCCTCCAGTGACCTGCTGGATGACCCACCGTGAAAGCTTTTACTGGAACATAGACAGAGAATGACTTTCTCCCCTCCCTGCCAGCATGCAGCCATAGAATGCCAGGAACCCCAGCAGCTCTCCCCAGGATTGTCCACACTTCTTAGGCTCTCTGAGAGTGCATGGCAGACACAGAGGCCTTGGTGGCCTTGCCACACAGAACATTACCAAAGCCAGCTCATCAGATGCTTCTCCGTCTGTGCAGACTGGCATGCCAGCAGCCCTCCATTGCACTTCCTAACAGTGGCCGGAGGCTCCCCCACACTCCCCAGCGGCAGTGAGCTCAGGCCTCCACCTCCAGCGGCCTCTCCTCGGCTGGCAGCCCTACTATGGCCGGCACCCGGCTAGGAGCACTGAGCGTGGCATCTCATGTAGTCCCCACTGCAGACGCCTAGGGGAAGTGACTACTGACTTCCTTCCCTACGCCGGAAAAATGTAACTGATAATAGCACAATCCTCACAGAGTTACTGGGGGAATTAAATGAGTCAATGAAAAGAAGACACTTAGAATAGTGCCTAGCACATGTAATCACAACATAATGACTAACTGTTACTATCCTAATTATACTAAGTATATGTTATTCTATGTCACATATATATAACAGATATGTGATACATATTATAGATTATAGATTGTATGTGTTATCAGATACAATGAGAATAGTTAGTGTAATCAGGTTAATAACATATATGTTGTATGTTATATGTTATTGATCAGGTTATACTAATTATCATATATATATATATATATATATATATATATATATATATATATATATATATATATGTATATATATCCTGCTCTGGGATTTACAGATGAAAAAGATGAAAGCCATGGTGCTTCTGCGCAGAACTGCAGTTTGAACCCAAGTCCTCTGAATCCAAATTCTAATGAATGCCACAAACAGGAGTTCTGTTATCTTTTTGAAAATCATTCTAAGTGGGTGACTTAACCTCTACTAGCAATAACGCTGTACTAAGAAAGGCATTGTTTTAAGGAGAAATCTCTGAGCTTGTAGTTGGAGAACCTGTGCTCCAATGCTGGGTGACAGAGGTGGAGAAAGACGTGTTGAGTTTAGGTGTCTAGGGGGACTTAAAACAGTGTCTGAAGGATAGACAAAACCTCAAGGCTAGAAATATATACTAAGGCATTTCATGTAGGGATAGGTGATTACTGAAGCCCTAGGAATGGATGAGATGGACAAGGAAGAATAAGTACGTACAAAGAGAGGAAGGCTGGAGGCATATGAACCCAGGACAGCACAACAGACCTGCTTGTGCAAAGTAGACTAAGAGAATGCCAAATGCACCTTGATGTCGGTTCCAAGGAGCCGATGCAGAGCAGAGAAGGGAGCTCCTGTTGTCTTGAATAATTGTATCTCATGCCTTCCACATAATACAGATTTGCTCTGAGATAAGCTGTCCAGGACTTTCAGTTTCTCTGCTGGCTGAGATCCAATGTGCATTTGGCATCCCCAGGGTGTGAACAACCATGGTTCTGTACTTATTAGGAGTTCTCTGAAAATAGCCTCTAGCAACTCCGGCTCTGCTTTCTGAATGTGAGGCTGAAAACTTGCTGCTGAACGTAATTTTCAACACTTCGTTTCTCCCGGGAAGAATCAGAGTGGGGACTCACCTGGGCTCCTTCAAGGCCCAGGGAGCAGCACTCCTTTGTTTTATGGGAGTCACACCCATAGTGGAGCCATGTCAGGTGGTGACTGGCCACAGCAGGAAGACACTTCTGCACAAGGTCTGACACTTAAGTTCATGAACTCATCCTAAAAAAGGGCTACAGACCTCAGTGCTGAATATCACTACGGTCAAAGCCCTCCCCTTGGGAAGCTATGCACCGACGCCAGCGCCTAGTCCACCCTTCAAAGCAATTTTGGAGCTCTTTCTGGAATGGCCATCAGAGCTGTCTTCATATTATCCTTGATGTCCTGAATGTCATCAAAATGTCTTCCTTTCAATATTGCCTTTATCTTTGGGTAAAGAAAGAGCTCATTAAGGGCCAGGTCAGGTGACTAGGGAGGGTGTTCCAATACAGCTATTTGTTTACTGGCTAAAAACCCCCTCACAGACAGCATTGTGTGAACTGGTTCATTGTTGTCATGCAAGAGCCATGAATTCTTGGTGAAAAGTTCAGGTCGTTTTTGTCTAACTTTTTCATGCAGCCTTTTCAGCACTTCCAAATAGTAAACTTGGTTAACTGTTGGTCCAGTTGGTACAGATTCTAATGAATAATCCCTCTGATATAAAAAAGGTCAGCAACATTGTTGCAACAAGCTCTCAAACTTAATTGTCATACCTCCTATGCACCCCTATGTTTATTGCAGCACTATTCACAATAGCCAAGATATGCATGTCAATTCTTGCAGCTACAAAATGAACAATGAGTATTCTTCAGAATATGGAAATGCTGGGAAGAGAGTGTAGAGTGGCAGGAGTGTTTGAGCACCGGGAAGGACCTGTTGAGTTGATGCTGAGCACCTGCAGTTATGAAATGGGAAGCTGGGCTAGAAAGCTGGGACTGGAACATGAGCTGTGAATGTCATGCGGAGAGTTGGGTGTTACTTTGTAGGAAATGGACAGAGAGCCATTGAATGTTGAAGGTGAGGAATGTGACTTGGTTCAGGCCACCTGCTGGGGCGGAGAGAGGGCTGGACACTGAGGGTGGAGAGACAGGAAGTCCTACTTGGAGGCTGTTAGAATGTGCTCGGTGACCGTGGTTTGGTGGCCTGTGGCAGTCTCGGTGGGAATGGAAGAAGGGGCAGATATGGGAGATATTATAAGGAGAGGGTAGAAGTGACTAGATGTGATGACTAAAATGGGTGGTTGGAAAAATGTGATGGTTAATTTTAGGTGTCAGCTGACTGGGTCACAGAGTGCTCAGACGGAGTCAAACATTGCTCTGGGTGTGTCACTGAGGGGGTTTTTGCATGAGGTTAATATTTTAGTCTGTAGACTGAGGGAAGCAGATGGCGCTCCCTATGTGGGTGGGCCTCATCCAATCAGTTGAAGGTCTGAATAGAACAAAAAGGCTGGCCCTCCTGAGTAAGAGAGAATTCCTCCTGCCCGCCTACCTGCAGACTGGGATTTTTGGCTTTTCCTGCCTTTGGACTCAAACTGAAACATTGGCTTTTCCAGGGGCTCAAACCTGTCAACAGACACATCCCAAAGACCTTAGGATTTCTCAGTCTCCAAAATTGCACGGGCCAATCCCTTATAATAAATCTCTTTACATATACACATTTTATTGGCTCTGTTTCTCTGGAGAGTGCAGACCTGATACAAGATGACATCAGAATTCTGGCCTAAGTGAATGGGAACTGAAGAGACAGTCCCAGAAATCAGAGCAGAAGCAAGCTCGGTGGGGAAAGGGGTGGGGGAATGGTGAATTCAATTGAGATACGAAGTTTAAGGTCGCTAAGAACTAGGAAACACATTGTACATCTGAGTCAAAAGCCCAGGAAAGAGATCTGGCATGAATCCAGGAGTTTGGGAGCCCTCTGGAGTGTGGAATGGTTGAGGGTGTTGGCTGGGATCACCCAGGAAGAGGGTCCAGGACAGGACAGTGTCCAGCCAGAGGCCAGTGTTACCATGCCCTGGGGGAAATGGCCTTGCACGTGTCCCTTCCAAGTACACAAGACCTTCCTCTACTTCCCTCTTTGGGAACTGGGATAAGGATTCCTAGGTCATCTTCCAGGGACAAAAACCGATGACACAGAGACAGAGCTACTGTCGCTCTCTTATGCAGAGCACTGCCAGTTGCTCAGGGTCTGCTCAGCCCTTTGAAGCATCATTTCTCCTCTGTTTGCTTGAGTTTGAGCTCTGTGACTATGTCGCCCCATAAATGCACAGTCCTTGCCAGTCCAGAGAATAATTTGCCAGTCTGTTCCTAACAAACCTATTTCCTGCCAACGTAGAAGACTTCTCTGTTTTGGTCCATTCCAATCATGGGTAGTCCATCAGGCTGGGCCCAGCGAAATCTGGGGAAACCTGGGCAAAAAGAGATCTCCTTGACCACGTAGATGGAAGAGCGAAGATCTCCCAGGGTCTTGAAAACACCATTCACAATAGAGTTACATTTTAAAATTAGTGTGAAGATAAGCAAGGTCGCCTCATTTTAGCCACTCATCCATCCATCCATTTATTCAACAGACATATGTAGAATATCCACTTTGTTATCATGCAGACGAAAATTCTATATGGAAAGTACTTAGCACAGGTCCAGGCCCACGCCCCAAATCAGTTAGTAAATTTGGCCTTCTTGCTGATTTTCTTGTGATTTGGCAGCTTCCTCTCATGTGCAATCGGTCTTCCTTCTCCTGTTCTTGTGTCAGGCAGGCTACCATCCAGTTGCATGGACAACTGGAAAAGCCTGCTGCTCCACGGAGCTAAGAATTAGACGGGTGATGCAAATGTAACCAGGGAAAATGGGAGCAATTACAAGTGCACCTGGCAAGGTCCTGGGTGGGGTGGGGGCACATCCCAAGCGCCCCAGAGCCCTGTGGCCAGCAGGACCCCTGCACTGTGCATGTGAGTGTGCGGGTCAGGGCACCCATGTGCACCATCCAATCATTCACATCCTTCCCACTGGAGCACAAACGTGGGGACAGGGAATGATGTGTGACCTGCCTGTGAATCAGGCATCTTCCAGCCGCACTATATTTTAGCCTCCAGTGAATGAAAGCTATGGGAGGCCAGCGGACAGTTTCTTCCCCTTGATAAATGACTAGGGAAGTGAATAATATTCAGGCTCACCCACCTCGAAGGCAGCTGTTCTTAGGATTAATTGGAAGGTTGGCCTGCTTCAGCCTCCCATATTTCTTGGGTAAGGACAAAAAAATCACAAAATAGGGTGACCTTCATATTTGGTTCATGACTAGAAACAAATCTTCCCTAGCTGCTCCAACCAAGAATATTTGCAGGGAGATGAAGCAGCAGCCATGTTTACAGGGCACTAAATTGTGTGATTAACAAATGTGGCCACATAGTCAGAGTGGAAAATAGAGACACCAGTGTGGATTTGCAGCCACAATCCTGCACATGGCTATGGCTACTCTGCTCCTCTCCCCGACTGTCCACCCAGGACGAACCCTCTGATGCCATGACTGGGAAGACAAACCCAGAAGGAATGGAAGCCTGAGAGAAATGTCTGCAAAGGGAGAAGGAAAGTAGGAGGACCCATAGATGCTCAGGAATTCCAAGCCACTTTAGTCCATCCCCCTTTTCAGAGACAGAGAGCTCAAGGCACAGGCGGTATGATTCCAAGATCATATGTTGTTTGAAGTGATAATTCTCCTACATTTGTAATCTGATCCTAAGTCACCCTACCCTTCTGTGTTCTGCTTTCTAGTTCCCTCTCCCAAACACCAGAAAGAGAGAGAGAGAGAGAGAGAGAGAGAGAGAGAGAGAGAGAGAGAGAACATAATGAATGTGTTTGAGAACTGAATTGAATCAGCAATGACACACTGATTGACCATCACTGGGCCTTGTGTAACCTTGCATCTCTTGTGTTTATTTATTTGTTTAAAAGCATAAAGAGCTTCCATGACCCTACCGCCTAAGCCAAGAACTAGACCGTTTCCAGTAAGTAACATTCATCTTATGTTCCTCCCCTATGGCATCTTTGTAGTTCCCCTCCCCCACCAGAGATAACCAATATTCTGAATTTTGTGTTTGTCGTTATATTGCATTTATGTGTATGCATAACAATGCAGCATTTTGCTTTCTTCATTTTTAACTCCACAGAATTTTCATACTCTATGTATTAGACTTATTTTTTCCATTCAGAGTCATGTTATTATTTATCTAGATTGTCATTAAAGTTCATTTTTGTCACTGTCATATAAGATTCTCTTGTGTGATTATGCCACGTTTCATTAATCCATCCTCCTGTCAGTAGGCTAATGGGTTATTTGAACTTTTTATTAGAACGAGTACTACTGTGGATATTGTTATATACATCTCCTGGTACACATGTACAAGACTTTCTCTTCAGTGAATACCTAGGAGACAATTGCTAATGTAGGTAAACATCCAAATTTATAAAGAATCACAAATTGCTTTTCAAAATGAGTATAACTGTTTACTTGTCTGCAGCAAAGTAAAAGAAACACCCTTGACCCAACTTCCTCCCAAACATAGAAATGTCAGCCTTTTCCAATTTTGCCAGTCACACATGCAAAAGCATGTCTCACTGTGGTCTCAATTTCCATTTCCACGTACTTGTTCATCTTACCTGTCTCCCCTGCCTTGCAATGCCTGCTGGTGCCTTTGCTCATATCCATTGGTTAGATTTTCATATTTATTTGAGGAGCTTTTCATATGAGGATTTTGTCAGTTATTGATGCTATGTGTATCGTCTCCTAGTTTGGGGCTTCTCTTTTCACTTCCTATCGGGTGCCTTTCGAGTATCAGACATTCTTAATTTTAATGTAGTATAATTTATCAGTCTTTTATTCTGTCGGTATATTGGACGCTACTTCTGAAACCACTGCTAATCCTGCATCTCAGTTTACACTTCTTAGCCTATATGTACCTCATAACCCTGCTCACCAGGTTTAACATTCATCCTCATTTTACAGATCAGGAATCTAATTCTTGAAGGTAAATGATTTGACTACAGTCACAAAGCCAAGTGGCGGCTGTGTGAGCATGAGGGCACAGGTCTCCTGATCATCAGTGCTGCCCTGGTTCCATAGCCCCACACTGCCTTTCCCATTGTGCCAGGAATTCATTCATTCATCCTCACAACGAACTCTTCTTTTAGGGTCTTATGTGCTAGTGCTAAGTCCTGGGGATGGAGAGATAAACAGGACATCATCTCCACACTTGGAAAGCTTGTCTCAGAAGGACTGCCTAGAGAAGGCGTTGCATGAGACATCTAAGCTTGGACTTAAAGGAGAAGTGTTTTCCAAAGTGTAGGGAGATTTAGAATGGGTGGGAGCATTCTAGACAAAGGAAACAGCATGAGCAAAGGTATGGAGAAATGGCAGAGCACGGTGAGGCAGAGCACAATAGGCTGTCCCAGGTGGGGCAGGGTGGGGGAGGTAGTGGGAAAAGAGGCTGGACCCACAGACAAAGGTCAGAGTATGAACGACCAGGTGTGTTACACTAACTGGCAGTGACTTTATCCTGGAGGCAATTCATCTATGACTTGGAAGCTCTGAGAACTGGTCTGCAAAGTCATGCTATCCTATTATATTATTTCCAAGATTTCCTTCTTAAGGATTTCTGCCTGCCAGCTAGGGCATCTCTTTCATTGGTCCTCTGGGTCCAAGAGTTTTCTCCTCAGTGTAGCATCCTGAGATTGGGTGAACAGAGCTTTATTCTCACTTATCAAGTAAAATTCGTAGGATCCCATCCTTTCTGCCCTCCTATCATCATCATCATCAACAACAACCATCCAATGAACACTCGCTAGAGTGTTGACGTCAGATGACAGCCTGGCAGAGACATGGCAAGGTGGAAAGAGTAAAGACTAGGGTTTGATTTTCAGTGTTACCATTAAGCAAGTGACCACGAGCAAGTTTCTTCATCCCTCTGGGACACTTCTGCTGGCTGTCATCAGGATTCAATGACATTGAACATGTCTAAAGCAAAGGAAACATCCAACAGATGTCAGCTGACTGCTCACCGTAAGTCCTAGATTATGCCCTCGAGGGATGTGCAATACAGACAGAGAAAGAAACCCCCTACTGAACCCAGCTCCAGAGACACTGAGATTGAACTGTAAGAGAGAATTCCACAAGAGGCAAGATGACTGACCCAGCAGCTGCTCTGACTCTGAACCCCAAGTGCCATCTTCCCAGAGATCTTTCGACCTTAGAGTCCAACTGCCCCAGCCAGGCTGGCTCCTGGGAATCACACACAGACAGAGGTCACTTGCACTTGACAAAGAAAACCAAAGTCAGAACAAACAGGTCTCATCCTTCAGAATCCTCCCTCAGGGAGAGAGCTGTCCAGTCTCACACCAAGATTCACGATCAAAGCAGATCTAATGTGGAGGAAGCAGGTCAGGCTGCCGGCAGGTTTCAGAGGCCTTTGATTAGACATGGAGACACTTTTTCTCACCAATATTTATTGAGAGTATATGCCAGACACCATGTTTATCATGTATTATCTAACTCGATCTTGTCCTTTTCTTCATAACGCTACTTGTGTTAGGAACTGACATCCTCATTTTTACAGATGAGAAAAAACGAGGCTCAGAAACTTTCTGTGACTTGCCCAAGGTCAGCGAGCTGGGGCAAAGTTGGGTTTCCAAAGGAGACCCAGCAAACGCCCTGGTACCGTGCTCTGGCCTTTGTAGTATAAGAAGAAAGGCAAGCCCTTAGTACCTACAATGCCCCTTGGTCTGTTCCAAGAGATTTACATATTTAATTATCATGTGCATATTTAATTAATATTTAAAACTCACTTAATCTGCACACAGCCCTTGGAGTTAGGTACTATGTTGTCGGAAAAGTCACTATATATTTTTTCTGTTTTTCATTGCAAAAATGCGTCATCACTTTTCTGACAATCCAATATTATTATCCCATTCTACAGGTGAAAAAAATGGGATACCAAGGAATTGAGTAACTCAACCTAAGTTCCACTCTGCGTTTTAGTATATGAATGAACAGCATGTGACAAAGTTGATATCTATACCCCGCTTGGGGACAATGTGGTCATGATCTGCACATGTTTTGGATGGGAATGAACCCAAGGACTCCCCCAAACCTTTCCCCTCCTTGCATCTTACTGCTCCAATCTCAACTGGTCAACAAAACAGATAAGACTAAATGTTGGGATGTTCTTATCCACACAGAGATTTTTTTCTCTTTGATAAGAAGAAAGCTAAACCTTAATTCACTCTTCTTTTCACACAAAGCTTGACCTCAACCAAAAATTTTCTTATTTTGCATTTTTTTTACAGAAACGCACCAATGGCCAAACACATGTAGCCGCAGAACGCCCCACTGCAATCTGTGGCTCTGTGAGTCACATGTCTTCGCTGCGTTAATTTCTCTCTCCATTGAGTAGTCATAGAACCCAAAGGGTCCATCCTCCTATGACGTCATCCTGATGGAGTGTGAACACAAGGTTTGCCAGGACTTGCCGCTTAAGCCTTGTTTTATTTAAGTTTATGTCATTCTCACAGACTGAAATCTCATCCACAGTTGCTTCCATGAGACTTAAATCTCACCCACAGGCATCAGCTGGATTATTGATGGGATGAAACCAATTTATCCTCCTAAAAGCTGCACTCGACGAATGGGTTAGCCAAAGCCATCCCATCTCAAGCCTCAAAGCGAATCTTTCCACTGATTACATTTTAAAGATCGCCTTCAGTCAACAGCCTGTAGATGTCTGTGACTTAAGTTACATGCTGTAACGTGTGTGCTTGTTATATAACAAATAATCATGTGACTTGAAGTAGGGCAGGTCATTCAGATGTTGAAAACCAGAACACAAAGGCCCCCAACAGCTTTAAGTATATGTTGTTTACGTTCATAACAAGGAAATGACTTGGGATTTTTTTTTCTGTCTTCTCCAATAATAATAGACATAACTGAATACCCCCAAAATGCCAGGCACTCCTGCAGCACTGCTCAGAGGAAAGAGCAAAGGCTTTGGGATGAGGTCAGACAACTGGGTACATGACATTCGGCAAGCGTCCCCACCATGTTCACCCATCCATCACACAGAGATAGTCAAGCCTACCTGACAAAGTGAACGTGAGGTTCCATGAAAATGGTTGCCAAGCATCTGACACAAAGCAGGTGCTCAGCAAAGGACAGCATCCTAGCCCTGCCGCCCTGATCTGATTTTATTTAACCCTCCTGGCAAGCCAGGGAGTTTGGTGTTATCATAATCCCCATTTAACAGGTGAGGAGCCTGCTGCCAGCCTGGCATTGCTCTTGGTGGAGGGGCTTTCACACACAGCACCTTAGAGACCCAGCTCAATGTTGCACCCGCACAGGTTATCCCATTTACAGTCTGTGCAGGTCTTTCGGCTTCTCTGCTTTTCCTCCTGGCTGCCTGCCATTTGGCACTTTCCCTGCTAATTAGCACCTCGACCACAGTACAGCAGGGGAAATCCAAAAGGGTGAGCCTCGGTTAGTAGCTGAATTGTGTGGTTTAAGAGCTTTGGGGGAAAGAGCTGAAAAAAAAAAAATAAAGTTTGGTAAAAGAAGAGGTGTCACATCTAAGCAGTGACATGAGTATTTTATATTATATTCGGAGTTCAGTTGTTTATTATCCTGGCCTCCCATTAATGGGTAATTGAAAATGGATCATTATATTTAAGTTTTCTGGTCTTCAGAGACATTCAAGTTCATTGGTATGCAGAGGCACCGAGCATGTTTCTCACAATCGCATCAAAATTCCTATTCATCTTGGCCATTTTCTCCAAGCTGCACTCGTCTATATTTATGATGTCTTTCATTGGCAGGAAGTTTTATGTGCAATAGCACTCACTCTTTGCTGAGTGAGAGCGGCCAGCCTTCCCTGCAAAGCAGAGGCTGCAGCGAAGTGGATTAGAGTGGTCCCTGGGAACTCTAAGTCAGATTCTATGTGTGCCCACCCAGGAAAATTTGCAATGGAGACCAGAGAAATCACTTGAATGGCTTTCCAAATCCAATAAAACATCAACATTCACTCCCAACTTGAGGCAGTCTACACTCAGCTTTTGTTTTCAGTTAAGTCCTTACATATCGTCTTGAATAATACAGCTAAGTAAATTAACGAGTGCTACGAACCTTGTCAGACTCAGTCCTGCAAAAACATGGGGAAGCAGCACTCACCCAATGCCTCCAAAAGGCAGCTTGGCAAGACGTAAGCTAAGTCTTTAAAATGCTCATAACCTTTGATTTCACAACTGCACTTCTTTAAAGCCCATTCTTATGAAACAATTTATAAATGCAAATAAAGGTTTCTTGCAGTATCTACATCAGTGAGGGATAAAACTGGAAGCAGTGAACATTCCAACAATGAGCATGGTGAAATTCATTTATCTGGTAAATATTTATGTCGCAGCTACTTGGTACAAACATTATTCCTAGTAGTTCACAGCAAGAGAGAGGGAGAGAACACAGGCCCTGGAGTCCCAGGGTGGATGAGGGTGGTAGAGGAGCTTGGGAAGTTTCCTTCAGGTTACTGAAGTAGTTTGTGACAGTCACCAATAAAATAGTCCATAACCACTAAAAACCATGTTCATTAACAATTTCAGTGGGAGGGAAAAAGGCTTAGAATAAAATGGCACATGAAAATGTGTATATGTGTGTGTGTGTGCGAGCACAAAATTCTTAAGTGGTTGGAAACGAAGTGTGCAGGTGTCTGCAGCTTACTGGGAAATGCAAAAGAAATGAAGATCAATTGTTGAACAGATAGAGAGATGGATGTGGTAAAGCAAAGACAGCAAAATGATAATTATAGAATCTAGAGGGTGACCATACGGGTATTCACCATACAATTCTTTCAACTTTTCTGTATGTTTGGAAATTTTCATAACAAAAATCTAGGGGTGGGGGAAAAACCCACTTTAGGTCCACACAAACATGTATATATAGCAAGATGTTCGAAGTAGTCAACTTTCAGTGGTGACAATATGGGTGGCTTTTTAAATTCTGTTTCATACATTTACATATGTTACCCACCCCATGCGGCCCTGGTCCCACGTGTGATAGCCCCATGTTCCTGGATGCAGCTGGCCTCGTGGAACTGCTTCTGTCACCTTCCTGGACCTCAGGGGAAGGCCATCACTCAGCTTTTCCAGCCTGAGGCAGGGGCTAGTGTTCAGTTCTCCACAGAGTCGCCACAAGACCTGTGCTCAAATCTCAGCCCCAACACTCACCAGCTGTGGGACCCTCAGGTAGTTACTTATCCTGTCTGTGCCTTAGTTTCCTAGCCTGCAAAATTAGGGAAATATTAATACCTAACTCCTAAGGTTGTTGTGAGGACAAAATAAGTTTGCATCTAGTATTCAGGATAGTCCCTGGAATTCAATAAGCACTGTATAAGAGTTTTATTATTATTGTCACTATTATTACCATTACTAGTATTGCCACCATATCTATTGCTACCCCCTGTCAAACCCAGACCACAGCAAGCAAGAAGATATAGAGTGTTCTGGAGAACAGAGAAAATGGTGTGGACAGAATCATTGCTAACCACTGTCCCAGGTCCAGACCCACCTGAGCATCTCTTCACAGGCCAGGTCCCAGGTTTCTGGCTTCTAATCTGACTCTAGGGGACAATGGCCGGTTCCCTACCAGTAAAGTACATTAAGCTTCTCTGTGCCTCAGAGGCTGGGCAGGGCTGATGGATGACCCCAATTTGTTCTAGAAGAATTAGCTTATAAAACATGAGTAAGGCCCATCTCCTGAATCCTCCTTTCTTGCTCCAAGATTTATGGATTTATGTCTTTAGGGGATATATTAGGACTGGAACATTCTATCAGTGGCAAATCCCTTCCCTGTCCACTGGGATATGGTCTGCTCTCCAAGCCATCAAAAAACAATTATAGGGCCTGCCGAGTGGTGCGGTGGTTAAGCGCTGGCTTTGGAAGCCAGCGGCCGTGGTTCGGGTCCCACATGTGAGGGCCAGTGACACTGCCCTCAAAAAAAAAAAAAAGACAATTGTAAAGTAGTCTGACATGGATGTTCTTTTCAAAGTTTCTGCTATTCAGTCTTACGGTGTTCAATATAGCTTCCAAACTTTATGCAATGAATACGTGCCACTTTCATAATGAAAAGTAGACGGTGGTTGTGCCCATTCTTATTACTGCTGTTAAGATGTGGCAGATTTCTACGCGGTGCCAGAGAAATCAAACAGATATTAGTCCCAGGTCTGTAAGTGGTCACAGTTACCCTGATGGCTTTTGTGTCACTATTATACTTTCAAGGCTGTCCTAGGACATTCAACTCCTTCTAGGAAACAACCACAGAAGTGGTAGATGGTGTTTTTTCTGAAATGTAAAACCAACAGCAACTTACTATTTTTATCAATTTCTTCTTTACTGAGCCTATCAGAGTCAATAATTGGAACTGGAGTGAAAATAAGAGATTACGTTTGTTTTCAAAGTTTACATGCCCCAAATCCTCCCTTTTTTGCCAAAAAAAAAAAAATAGAATTGGATTGTAGCACAAAAATGTCATCAAACCCATAAATTCAAAGTTAACTTATGCTTTTCCAAGTTCCACTTATTTTTCCAAATAAACAAAGATATCTTTTTTCATATTGTTTCCACCCAACTTTTGAAACATGCCTGCTAAATTTCTCAGAGCATATTTTATGTGTTTCCGAGTGTTGGGAAATGCCAGGAAACCAATCCAGGGAGTAAAAAAAGTTAACAGCCCTGGCTAGTGAGACAGAATAATGATCTTCCTACCTTCCAGCAAATGTAAAACTCTCCACAATTCTTCAGGTACCTGTTTAATAGCCATCAAACTGTCTTATTTAGTTATTTCTGGAGCACAGCTTAGGTGTGTGCGCGAAGCACTGCATTTCTCTTAGTGAATGTACAAACGAGGCCATCATTCGACCCCATCAATGACTTACGTGCCAGTAGGCAAGACATTTCGGTACAAACTACGGGGTTGTCAGAAAAGTCATGATGTATTTTTTTTCTAGGTTTTTCGTTGCAAAAATGCATCACAACTTTTCCGACAACCCAATAAAAAGCCTGGTATGTTAAGAACTAGAAGGGCCCCTGAGGAACATTTCATCAAAGCCCAGACAGGTGACAAGCTCACTCTAGTTCACACAGCACATCTGTCCCAGTGCCTGGAGCATGTCTTATTTAGGCTGCGATGTCCGTATATAAATGTCATGCTTATTAGATTTACACCTATCAGAGAAGCAAAACCAAATGAGGTGCCCCCATGACTATATCCCATACTGGCCACTGAACTCTTCCTTGTGCCCCATTAGGGCAGCCTCTGGAAACTTTCCTCAACACATAGCCCTTATATTCCATTTTGCCTTTAGGCATTATTTTCAGCAGGAAAGGGTAAGAGTCTGGATCTAAATGTTCCTTCTGCAAAACCACTTTTTCAGGAACAAGAACTTTTTTCAGATCAGAGGAGACCT
Source organism: Aselliscus stoliczkanus (assembly GCA_033961575.1). Classification (NCBI taxonomy): domain Eukaryota; kingdom Metazoa; phylum Chordata; class Mammalia; order Chiroptera; family Hipposideridae; genus Aselliscus; species Aselliscus stoliczkanus. The sequence goes on along the minus strand of CM066730.1, from coordinate 35,104,159 downwards.
CGGTCTGGCTTTTCACCTTCTTTCCTAGCAGACACCCCTGCTGGTCAGATGAGGGTCATAGGCACCAGCCACAGACCCTGTCACTTTGGCATAGCTTGCCATTTTCCCAGGTGGACCATTCCATCTTGGGACTGCTCTTATCATTAGAAATCTCCCTCCCTCAAAATCCCACCGATCTCTACCTTCTGGAGTTACACAGGTTGAACAGGCTCCCTCATCCAGCTCTTTAAATATTGGAAACACTGCCCAGCCCTTCCTGCGACCTTCGTACCGTCAACATTCCCAGTTCCTTCAGCCACTCTTCATAGGGGAGACCTCGGCTGGACTGAGACCACCTTCAGACAGGATCCATGCAGTCATAGTAGCAGCTCAGTAAATTATTGTCAGACCAATGGAGGAATAATGAAATGCTTCTGAAAACCTTCTCATTAATCTGCTTATTCAACCAACAGGTAGAGCGCGCCAATGATATCCTTGTGTAGGCAACAGGGACCAAGGTTAAGGAAGGAACAGCCTGTGCTTCTGTGGTGACACACAGTGGGTGCTGTCACACATGCACCAAGTGTGCAGATGCCCGCAAGGGTCTTCAGGGAGGAGTAGCACTTCCCCAGTCAGCAGAGAGGGGAACACAATCCAACGTGAGCGGTGACCAGCACGGTGAGCAACCCCCTGTGATCCATCTGGGTTAACGCGACCCATTTCCGTTCCATCTGTAGCTCCGTAATTGAACACACTAGTGAGGGCCTTGACCCTGCAAATCACGTGAGAAATAGCATTTCTCTTAAAAAGTCAAAATTCCTCTAATAATGCAGTTTACGTTTGAATGAATTTTTTTTCTGGCTGTCATGTCACATGGTCAGTTTATAGATAGCGCATGTCACATCAAACCACTGAGACTTTGATTTAAATAGGTACTCTTTGCTAAGTAGGCCCCATGCCTGCCAAGCCGCACTGGTACAATGGACAATTTTTCATTTTACTTAACAAAGAGGTTTGCAGTTCCCACTACTACATTTTGTTTTATCCCTGTCTGACTTCTGCTCCAGCTGAACTCATGGGTCAGCGTTCTCCCTTGGGAAGAATGCAGGAAATTGTGATTCTACGCTGTAGGAAATTGGGAGAAAGTGAAACGTGGAATTTTGGTGAGACCGGTATTCCAAAAGCAGCTGCCATTTCTGACCTTTCCAACGTCACATTAGAATCTAGTTGGCATCAACATTTTTTTCTACTGTAGGGTACCAGCTAGGTGGGATGGTGGATGATGGCATTTCCACAGTCCTGGAGCAATCTCCATTTCAGAAATTCCATCTGTCCCATTGTCTGTACAAATCAGAAATCACAGGACCTTATTGTCTGTATTTACTACATCTCCCAGACTGTCTGCAACGTAAATGTTCCCGGCATTCGTTGTCAGAGAATTCATCCCTCATTTTCTCTGAAAAGATTATTAGATGAGATTTGAACGACGCTGCATGGAAAGTCCTGCACAGCGCCAGCAAGACTTAGAGCTAGAAGTGAACTAGAAAGTTTGCTGAGCTGCATTCCAGCCCTACGTTCTCCAAGAGTTTGCACAATAAAATGGGCCAAGTCATCCGATAGGTTTCCTTCTCCACTGCCAATAGGCCGAACGCTTCTTATGCCATTTCTACATGGGATTGCTTTTTTCAGGAGATAATGGGAGGAGGAGATAGGAAATAATATTTACTATCCCTTTTATAGAAAAGAGTATTCCATATGGTATTCCAAAGAGCATCCATATTCCACATACAGAAGCCCATTTAATCCTTATAATTTTGAGGTGAATATGATGATCCTTATTTTACGAAGAATAATGGGGCTTGAAGAATTTTAGTAACTTCTCCCAAAGTCATCCAGAGCCTGGATCTGCTGGGCTTTGAAGCCCATACTCTTCCCATATTGTATACATTTGTTAACTATGAAAAGTCTAACTTTGGGGAAAATCTTGGATGATAGCTACTCCGAACAGTTTACTTTTCACATGAATAGATGGAGGGCCAGAGAGTACAACAGACATGGAAAACACACTAACGTTAATTACAGGCAGAACCCAGGTCTCAGGACAGCCAAGCTCACGCCCTATCTCCTGCACACACAATCTCATGCTCAGGCAGAGAACCAACCCCTCGATGGGAGGTGCTGCTTCATAAAGATTCACCTGGACCACACAGCCAGGACAAGAAAAGGTGCTGCTGATGTGCAGAATAAATATAGTGAAAGGGCAGGACAAAGGATGTGAAAGTAAAGATTTGTGACGAATCCAACGTCAAATATAAGAGGTGAGACATTGGTAAGGTGACGGATGAAAGGTGTGTGAATTAAACGATGCACAAAAAGCAAAGGTCGACTACATGGGCAAGCTTGGAGGGGGTCTCTCATGCACTCCCTTTCTCTGAATTCTATCAAAATAATCCCTGAACCAGGAAACCAGTGTAGTGATTGCCTGATAAGATGGTTGAATGGACAACTAGCGGGGGAAAAAAAAAACGACGTGATCCTGAAGAATTCCATCTGATGTACATTATTGTAAACCAGAGCTTAATTTCTTGAGGTTTTTTTTTAAAATGATTAATCTCTTCCATATGGCAATTGGGCAATAAAAATAGTTCCTTATATAAAACCACCTAATGGAAAAACGCACATAATGAAAGAACTATCAAAAAATTGTTCGAAAAAAAATGTATGAACAACAAAAGCAAGTTTCTTACAAACGACAGAAATATTTAAAGATGGAAAAGTTCCAAGAAGTCTTTTTAATCTCTACACTGAAGACAGTGGGAGAGCCTGGAGGTGACATTCTATAGAACGGTAAGATTTTTATTTAAATGAAGTTATAAACTTTAGTCCACTGATGGAAATACTACCGATAATTAATTAGAAAATAAGAATTTAGAAGATAAGACTAGTCCTTGAAGCCCATCTACTTTGCAGGAAGGCGTTTGCCTTTAACAGGATCATTGGTAGTTAAAGTCACGGGGTTAACTTAGCTGCAAATGAGCCCCGAGGCATGTATCATTCTCTCCTCTCCCAAAGCAAACCACTATCAAAACTAGGTCACAGATGCTGTTTGAAAATAATGACTAACATCTGCATAGCCCAGTTATGGTCTAAAGAGCAAATTCGCATCCATTATCTCGTTTGATGCACAGGAAAATTGGCGAGGCAGATATTATTATCCCCCCATCCAGCCTCTGGGTTTGAATGACTTGCCTAAGGATGCAGAAGGAGCAAGTGGCAGAAACAAGGCTCCGTGTGTTCTCCTGCCCTCTGTCCCTCAAATGCACCATCAACCAGAACTATAGCTAAAACCCACAAAATACCTGCAAGTTCAAATCTCCTGGAACCAAATTAACCAGGATCTGCAATGGTCTGGCTTGTTTTTGGTTTTGGTTTTAATTTGGTTTGGGGGCAGGGTAGAGAAGATTGGAAAAACACTCTACTTTTAAGATAGAAAAAAAAAATGAACAGACAAGTAACAGTCTAGGCATAGTGGCAATTCCTCTCCTTGGTGGACAGCTATTCTGATCTACGCTTTTCTGGAAATTCTGTTGTAATAGAATCCAAAGTCAAGGCAAACAAAAACACCAAAAAACAAACCGAAAATCAACGTCATTCAACACAGTCCTCCATTCATTTGGAAATTTGGCTGTGATGTTTTTTTAAAGATTTACAAGAAAAAAAAAAAAACACAAAAATAAACAAAGGTGAGACAAGAAAGATTTTCTAGGTAACCAGAAAAACAAATGAATGAGAAATTTTGCTGATGAATTGCAGTAGCACCATTGCACAACGGCAATCTTTGTGTCTATTGACACATATTGGCAGGATTCCCTTTCCGCTTTGCACAGCTATTTCTCTTCTTGAGGGATAAGAACTACAGCCAGAAAACTGACATGTCAATTAAGAATTTTCAGTTATGTTTTTCATATGTATTTGTGCTTAAATTGTGGAACCTGAGCTTGTAACAAACTCAGAACTGGGGAAAGACCCCTCTGGCAGGTAGGATTCTTCAGAATGTCCGCAGGGAAATGTAGGGGAAGTCCAGCATTTCTCCAAAGCGGAGGCTCCTGGGCCCTATAATTGCTTTTGGTGGAAGACAGCGAGCTTTGGATAGTTTGGTCCCATGCAATGTCTGAAAGCAAAACTTCAAGTAGGAGTCCTGGAGTCTACAACCACGATGAAATGTAATAAGAGGAAACTTTGCTGGAATCCAAAGCAGACTTTTCCTTCCAAGGTTTTCTGCACTTAAAATCACAGTATAATTTTGTTTACAAGGAAAGAAAGATATTCTGACAAAAATGAAACAGACGTGACATCTGATCCTCAGAAACAGATCCTCGCCCAGTCTGCCCTTGACTTGCAGACGGTCAGCTTCTCACTGTGTTCTCACGTGGCCACCCCCAATCTTTTTCTATAACATTAAGGCCTTCAAGTGATTAGATGAGGCCCACTACAGTATGAAGGGAAATCTGCTCCACTCAGAGTCTACTGATCTAAGTGTTAATCCCGTCTAGAAGATATCTTCACAGAAATACCTAGAATTACTTTTGAGCAAATATCTGAGTACAGCGGCCTAGCCAAGTTGACACATAATATCAACCCTCACAGTAACATACGGTTATATGTTTTTCCTAATCCTAATCCTGATACTGAACTTATTCAGAGGGCAAGAGGTGAACTCAAGCATATAAGCTAGGAAGAAACATGGCATCCTGATAACAGTCTTGAATTTGGGGTCTGCAATTTCCTGATTATATCTCAATAAAACTGGAAAAAACAAGCCAAAAAATAGGCATGTTCTTTGCCAATAGATAGACTATATGATATGATTTGCTGTCAGTTTTTTTTAATTTATGGACTGGGATTAAAATTAACAGCCACCTCAGAGGAGGTCAAATGTGATGATCAAATATGAAACTCTTTGAAATATTAATTATTAATGGTAACAAGGCTCAGGAAATCATTGTCTCTTTAAGTGGACAGTTACAAAGTCTGAAATATACAGAAACTTGGGTGTCTGTGCTGGCCAATCCGAAATGCCTTGTATAGGCAATTGGATGGCATCCTTCTTGCTCTTAGCACACACTGAAGCCAAAACTTAAGTTATTACTATGGAGATTGAAGTCTGACAGCAGAAAAGGCTTCCTTCAAGCTATGATATGAGCAGAGAAAAATGTCAAGGTCTCCTTTGCTAGTGATGTTGTTTCCATTTTTCTCATGAAACTGTAACTAACTCACTGATAGGCAGTAGGTTTGAGAAAGGTGGTCTCTGGCTTCCACAAAATGTAATCAAAGTCATATACACGGAAACGGAGGCCTTTGTTATTAGTAAAAAGCCTTTTTTTTTTTTTAAGTGCAGGAAAAACTTATCTCTGCTCCACATTTTGGGGTCAGTGAGAAGTAGAAACATTAATTTAACTTCTGAGATCAGAAAGCCAGAGATGTGGGTAGGTGTTTCTACACAGTTTTAACCCTCTTGGAAAGAAAGGAATAGAACTAACACACCAGCCACCTAGCACTGGGCTCCTTTCCCCTGTGTTAGCTCGTTTAGCCTCTCCCCAAATCCTGCAGCATAGATATCATGTCCCCAAGGGAACATCTATGGGGTTGCCACCAACTTGGAAATAAAGTTAATAACAGAGCTCATAATAGCACCACAGACACCAGATCAGAACTGTGATGTTGAAAGTTAACCAAGAAAAAAAAATAGAATGACCTGTAAGCTAAGCAACTAATAACTGGAGATGATAACATAGTTAAAGTTTTTCACAGAGGACGCTTAGTCCCTCCTGGAAGCAGAGTCACAGAGTGGCATCCATACCAGGAAGGACCAGGGGAGAAACTCCAGGTCTGCGGATTCACCGGTCCAGTCCGTGTGCTAAATTCAGCTCCGTGATGAAAATGGATGGAAGCGGCCACTAGAGCCCAAGGCCATGGGACATGTAAATTACATAACTATCTAATCAAGTTCTGAATGCATTCTCACCAAGAATACTTCCAATTATAATTTACTTCCCCGTGTAACTTGCCCACAAGTAGAGAAGGTACCATGTGGGCCATTGCAAGTATTTCAGCCAGGGGGCTGGCTTCGTCTCCCAGTAATTTACTATACTGGCAGTGTGGCTCCTACATCAACCTTATGAGTTGGGCTAATGTGGATCTGACCTACCAGATGGAGCACAAACTTGGTGAACTGATCCAACCACAGCTAACCATCATACCTTGAACCATGGAAAATGCCCTTCAACACTGACCACCTCATGAAACATCTTAGTCCATCCATATACAACCCTATTTGAAAGTTTAACATTATCACTCACCTTCCTTGAGCCCGAAAGCCCTTGCTGCAAAAAGACATAAGCTTGCCAGAAATGAATTAAGAGTTTGTGAATAAAGAGCGAAGGCCACAAACATAGGAATTCCACTGTAGGAACACAATTAATATGGGTCCCTGTTTCTTCTGGCTCCCGTGAAGGCATTTTCCTGGAAGGTGAAATTAGGAAACACACTAAATCAGGACCCTCATTCCTCTAAGTCAGAAGTTCCCCCACTTCCTAAGGAATGCTGATTCATTCCACTAACTTTCCCCTCGGCAGAAACCCTTCCTTATCGGGAGTTCTCCAAAACAGAAACAGGAAATATTAGGGGACGGTGAACCACCGGTAGCACTTATCAGTTAACCAACGTGCCAGAGTCGGAAGTAGCCTGGGCATTAGGATCAAGGAGGCTGGTCCCCAAAGCGGGGTTATAATAACCACACGGATGCCAGGGGAATGGCCAGTGAGCTTGCTGGGTCTGCCAGAAATTCACTGGCTCCAGGAAGAGGACGTCACACAGTGGCGATGCTGCAGATGTGTTGTCTGGGGACCACAGACATTGCCAACACCATGGGGTCAAAGGATTGCCCGGCTCCCAGGGCCAAGGAAGGCATTCCGGCCCTCCTGGTCATGGACACAACAACAAAATGGGTTACTGCTGCTCTGGATCAATTTGGAGGTAGGGATGGAGACATAGTGAAAAGCAAGGAAATTTTCCAAGGCCATTTCCTCCCACGGTATATTCTTTGACATGCAAGTTGGCCAGGTTGGCAAACTAGCAATCCTTGAAGCATGCTGTCTGTGACACAGATGAACTCCGCCTTCACTTCTGGAATGTTTCAAGATGTATCTTTATAGCAACAAACTAAAATGAAGATTAATGGGCGGGGGTGGGGGGGTGGACATGGGGAGCCAAATCCTACCCCACTGGGAACCGAGCTGTGGAGCTTGAAGCAGCCCCAAGAGTTTGGCTGGGAGGGGTGCCAAGACGGTGTCAGAGCAGCGGTGGAAAGAATGTGTCTCCCCTGGAGAGGACTGCTTCCCTCTCACCTCCGGAAGAAGGACATGTGTTTCCTAGAATAGAGTCAAAAGCTTCCCCAGGCCGAGGTCACAGACACCTCCATCCTGCTTGCTTCCGTTTTCACACAAGGAAATGAAGACACTGACCACAATCTAACAAGATGAAAATGGATGCGCTCCAAGAGCAAGTGTGGGCCAAGCAAGTTCTTTCAAACTCTGGCCTCAGGGGTCTCACCTTTCTCCACTGATTGAGCCTGTGTTCTCAATAAAAAAAAAAAAAAGGCTTGGAGGTGGCGGTTGGCGGGGGGTGGGGGGTGGAGAATTAGAGATGGAATGTCCAGAGTACAGACTCAAGAGGGCAAGCTTTGGAGTCAGACGGCAGGGGCTTGGGATGCTGGTTGCACCGTGAATGACTGTGGTCTGAGGCAAGGAGCCTCGTCTGCCGACGCCTGCTGTCTTCCCCGCAGGGCCACGGTGCAGATTAAATGAAATCATATATGCAAAGGTGCAAGCAGATGCAAGCCAAATGTTCATTTCCTTCCCTCTCAAATTACCCTTTTAGAATTTCTGAATGCTTTCACACCGAAAAGTACCGTGGCGAGGGGGTGTCTTCAATCACATGTTATAGAGACTATGAAACATATGCAAAGAAGATATTGATCCCAAGCTGCCAAGATTATTTTTGGGGAGGGGGAATTCAGCATCCCTCCAGATCCAGAGTGCACTCGACTCGGCAGGTGTGCCCACAGCGTCCGCCAGGCGCCTAAGTTGAATATATTCATTACAGGCGGCAGCAGAGCCCAGGAAGCTGCCTCCTTCAGGCTGGGCTGGGTGAATGGCACCGCTTCCTGTAGCATCACTCCACCCGGATGGATCAACACGTTTGAAAATGTCAGGCCGAGAAGAGGAAGTTTTCTCTTTAGGATTTGAACACCTGGTGTGTGAAAATCTAACAGCAAGGTGATGGCAGAGGAAGAAGAGAATAATTCCTATCCTTTCTGTCAAGCACCACAGCAAAGCAAGAGATCTCCCTTTTAATATTTGTATTTGATGGCCTTCACCATGATGATCCATGGAGCATATTTGCTTTGAAATAGTAAGTTTCTTAGATATGCAGAGGTAAAGAGCATTATAAATTGCATAACATCATGCAACTCGATTTGCTTAGAGGTCCATGGTCAGTGGGGACTTTGAAATCGGGATTTTAGTATGCTGTGAGGATGGGGTTGGGGAGTAAGGGGGCAAAGGGAGAAAATTAGCATTTATTGATTTTCCACTAGGTACCTGGCACGGTGTTTGGCACTTAGAAACACAGCACTTGAACTTTTCACATCATCTCTGTGAGGTCAGAATTACCATCTCTTTTTACAGATGAGGAAATTGAGTCCAACTAAATTTAATGAGTAAATGACAAGGGTCAGAGTTGAGCCCAAGTTTGTCTAACTCCGAAGTCTCGGCTTTTCCGAGTCACATACTGCCCGCCCACAGACCTCAGATGGGCTCTCACAGACCCTCTCCCTTGATTTACAGTTAAAGCATCCCCAGGGAGATTTCGTGCATCACTTGAGAGCAAACAGCAAACTGGTCTTGAAGGGTGGAGCAGAGCCCTGCTCCTCTGATGCCAGCACATTGCCCTGTCTCCCCAATCAGAAAGGCCCCTGGACATGGGCGCTGCAAAGCTGCTCCTCCCAGCGACCTTCAGCTAAGTGAACAGAACCACCCCTCACCCACCTGCTGCAGAGAACTGGAGTCCTCTTCTGTCATACCTGCCTTTCTGTCATACCCTGTGTCTGGGGCTTCAGCACATTCTGTCGTCTCCACCTTCAGATGCCAACCACCCCCACACCCACCCCATTGCCGCCACCCTGCTCCGGGCCTCTGACAGAAGCTGTGCTGGTGGCGCAGTCCTCTTAACTGCTTCTACTTGTCACTCCCAATGCTCTGTCCTCTGCACAGCAGCTTCAAGAACACTGCCCTTTGCCCTCTCACTCATCCGTTCACTCAACAAATACTTACTGTGCACCAGGCACTGTTTCAACTGGGAATGCAGTAGTGATAAGAGTAAGCTAAGAGTAAGCTAGAAGCTGGCCTCATGGAACTTGCATTTTATCCGGGGAAATGGGCAAGTGACAAGATAACTATCTAAAACATGGAGTGAGTCCCATTGTATTAAGTTCCAGGAAGAGAAACAAAGAAGGAAGGGACTGAGATTTCCACCAGGGTAGACCCTGAGGCCACTCTGAGAAGGTCATTTGACTGTGAACCCCTGAAGGATGCACTAGGCTGAGGGAACACAAATTCATGGTCCTGAGATGGGAGCAGATGAGCATGTCCCAGGAATAGCAAGGAGGCCAGAGGGCCAGAACAGCGAACAGGGGGAGAGTAACAGGAGATGCCATAACAGGGGACCCTCAGGGCCAGAGTGACCATTCGCTGGGCCCCACGTACATTCCAAACATTCTGTTGGACATTTTATGTTTATTTATTTCCTATTCTCACAAATAGACAACCCTCAAAATATCCTCCTTTTTAAAATGAGGGCATTGAAATTTGGAAAAGTTTGGTGACTTGTCCAAGGTCGTACAGAGTGAAACGTGTCTAATTAAATTGTGTGCCAGCTGCCTCTCTACTGATCTGGGTTTGTGTTGTGCTGCTAAGTCAGAGCTGAAACACAACCTTCTTAGCTATTAGGTCAACCATGGGTTGAAGTACAACCTCAGTTCTGAATTACAAAGAGCTGCTCAGGACAGTACATGAGCGCAAATCAAAAGTCTTCCCTGGACCACAGCCAATGTTGGATCCTTTGCCCCGATGAAGCTCAGAGAGATGAAGCTCTATTTCCAGGGACCTCAGATTCCCCAATATAAAATGAGATCAGATTTCATCAACTGGTCCCTGAGGAGGGGCCCTTAGAGGCTATATAATCCAACAACTGCATTTAGAGCAAGGAGGAGGCATGACCGCGCAAGGTCACCTAGGAGATCAAAGCCAGAGCTGGGACTCCCAGCCCTGTCCCCAGTGTGCACACCTTCCTCCACAGGGCATGTGCATTACTCTGCCTTGGCTTCAAGGAGCTAAAGTGAGGGAAAGAATGAAAGCTTGGGCAGGGGTTCTAGTTGACTCCTTGAAGGAAGCTTCCCAACCCAGACCTGGTGTTCAGTCCCTCTTCATACAAGGCAGTGGGCTGAATGGTGACTCCCAAAATGGCCTGTCTACATCCTAATTCCTGGACCAGTGCATAATACTTTATACGGCCAAAGATGTGATTAAGTTTAAGATCTTGAGAGGAGGAGCTTATCCTGGATTATCATGGCGGACCCTAAATGCAATCATATTCCTCCTTATAACAGAGAAGCAAAGGGAGTTTTGAGAGAGAAGAGGAGGAGGTCATGAGACAATGGAGACAGAGTTCCGAGTGATGGGGCCATAAACCAAGGAGTGCTTGGGGCCACCAGAAGCCGGAAGACATAAGGAACGGATTCTCCCTAGAACCTCCAGATGGATCATAAACCTGCCTACGCCTTGATTTCAGCTTCGGCTCAGTGAAACTGATTTCAGACTTGTAGCCTCCAGAACTGTTAAAACTCCTGCTGTTTTAACCTTGGTGGGTTAAGGAATTCATTAGCCCCTTAATGCTAACCTTTTGCTGTCTTCATGGCCTCTTGCCTTACTCTCTATACCTTTGGCCTGATGGTCTCAGATCCCTCCATACACACACACACAAACACACACATACATACACATGTGCACACCCATCCTCCTTCCCTCCTCTTAGCTCTACTCTCAGACTCAGATCTCTGTCCAGCTTACACTTTCTTCTCTCCTCCTTTTTCACTCATCTTTCCCAGCTCTGCCAGACCCCTGCACCTCCTATCCCATCAGCTATCCCCAAGGGCACCCCTTCCCATCTGCTGGAGACAACAATGGGCTGGAAGCCTCTTCCAGCAGTGCCACAAATCTTCATCGGGACCATAATGATCATTAATGTGCTGGAACCGCAATGGCCTGTTAGCACGCTTTGCTGTGGCAGCATGATGGATGACGGGGGGCTGCCCTCCCAGCTGCCATTGCCTTGTGCTGAGTTTTTTTAAAGCAAGTGTGAGGGAATTGCTGCTGGAAGAGCCAAGGTTTGTCCAGGGTGGGGTCTGCTACTCCCGTTTTCAGAGTCAGCAAAGCTGTTTCAAGGCACTGGGAGGAGGCACCCCATTAGCGAGGCCCCTCTGTCCATGCAAACTAGGCCAGGGGGGACCCGGGCAGGCCTGCCAGGGAGATAGAGGATATCCAGTTAAATCTGAATCTCAGATAAACAACAAGTATGTCCTATGCAATATTTGGCATGTATTATATTAAAAATGTATTCATTTTTCACCTGAAATTCAAATTTGACTGGGTGTCCTGTATTTGCTAAATCTGGCGACCCTGGACCTGCCCTGGGTCTCCAGCTGGTACCCTGGGCAGAGCTCTCTGCTTGCCGCATCCTAGCCTCACTGCAAAAGAGGCATCTGTCCAGGCCAAGACACTTGCACAGAAGCCAAGGAGCTCATGGCATTTTGAGTCCTTGTCAGAACTGTAGACACTTCAGATAGGTGTGCTCACATACTGAAGCTCAGGCAGAGAAAAAGAACTCATCTGCTGGAGTTGAGGCCATGGAAACCAAGAGATATAGACAATGGCTCAAAAAAGCTGTGTGATGTTCCTGCAATTCACTCAATTCAGCCCACACGTGCTCTGCTCGGCACCGCCAATGCAGGGCTGGGGAAAGTACAGCCTCTGTCCTGAGGGACTCACAGAGGGTGCTGCGGAATTTTCCGCCCTAATTACCCTGGACCCAACCTCAGCTGCTGGCTGCATCCTCTCTGCTCCTCCTCCCAGCTCTTGAAATCAGCTAATTCCCGGCCATCCCTCACCTGCAGCGTCCCCCACGCTGATCAACACTTGGCCTCTTTGCTGCTTTTTGCCCTCATCATCTCCACCTTGGACACTGCCCTCTGTAAGCCTGGTCTGTTTCAGGTCACATGCCACCTCACCACCACCTTGCTGGCTTTGTGACATTGCCAACGAGGTGGGGCAACATTTCTTATTGCCTTTGACTGTCTCTCCTTCTCCTGCCTAATAAAGACCAAACCCACCACATGGCATTTAGAACCCTCCACGGTCTGCACGCTCCTGCCTGGGCTCCCACCCACCCCCACCCCCACTAAGCAGAGTGCTGCAGGCACATGGATGACAAGGAGGAAAGGGACCTAGCTGGCTTTCTTCCTCCTGCTCCTCTTTGAAATCTGGGACTCAGAAAACTGAGAAGGGGAAAGCTTTCGATAAACCTTCATTAACCAACTTGGCTAAGCATGGCTTGTGGGTGGGAGCAGGGGGAGGGTGTCTCGATGGCCCACCCAGGGATGTCTCTCACCCACTCCATAACAACTAAGATTCTATGGCTTGGGTCCTGCCTGAGTAAGCCAGTGTCGGGCAGGGTAGAGCCCACAGGACACCTGGCCTGGCTCAGGGAGCCCTCTCACGTCAGCCAGAGTCACAGGTGATGTCAACCCTGGCCCAAGATTATGAGTTAGCAAGAGACAAGGCTGGGTTTCCAAGCCAGGCAGTCCAAGTCCAGAGCCTGTGGTGGTCCTTAGCAGGGGATGTGTGTGCACAAGGGAGGACCAGGGACAGGAATCCACGTTCCGCTTAAAGCTGTGGTTACACATCCCCCGGTCTCTGCGAAGCGCTACTACTCTGCAGGCCCCAGTTCTTCTCCGTGTTCCCTCAACAACTTTGTCTTCCTGCCTATATGAAGTAAGCTAACTGCTATACGTCACAAATTTCAAATCTCTGTGGCTGAACACAGCAAAGGTTGACTTGTTCCCCAGTTCAGTCTGGAGAGCTTTGCTCCAGACAGTCGTTCAGGGACCCAGGCTTCCTCCATCCTGTGGCCCCAGCTTCCCCTAGGCCCTTGGCAGTCCCTCCATTCATAAGGTAAATGCGGTGAGGGTTATATATACAAGGTTTTCATGAGACAGGACTGTAAATAGTGCACACAGTGCATGTTGTAATATGCCACCCAGATGTCCCACCAAGGCTGAAAGATGCAGGCCCCCTGCTGCAGGGAGAAGGGCTGGCAGATCATCTTCAGCTGGCAGCCCCTTGGGAATCTCCCGGCGCTGAAGAGAGTTGTCATTCAAGGTCTTACTCCCTTCCTAGGCAACATAGGGGTGCAAAGTCCAGTTCCCTTGCCCCAAACTAGGACAACTCTATGGGGCCAAGCAGCTTCAGAGTTCTACCCTGAGTCAGCTGAGTGTCAGCTGAGCCTGCAGCACTCAGACATCACAGCCTCACTTCTCCCTCTGTCACTGCTGCTTCTGTCCCTTCCCTTCAATCGTCTGGATCTCAAGAGCACTCCCAGATAAACGTCCAGCCTGCCTGGCTCTGTGTCCGAGTCTGCTTCCCAGGAAGCCAGACCTGCCTGCACACACGTCACTTCCGCTCACACTGCATCGGCCCAAATGCAGGCAATGACCAAAGAGCTTGGAGAATGTGGCCTTGACAAGCGCACAGGGAGCTGGCGGAGAGCAGTGCTGGTCAGCACGAGCAGCGTCTCCACACTGAACTGCCCTCCAGCCTCGACACCACATATCAGCCCAACATAGGCCATGCCAGCAGTGGGGGAGTGTTTGCAGCTGGGAGTGGAGGACATATCTGAACCTGACAGCACGCTTCCAAAGCACTTGGAATCAAGACATGGGTTTGAGGTCCAGCCCTTCCACTTTCTAGGATCAATAAAATGTTATTTTTCTTCCTTCTCCTATAAACTCCATTCCCAGATCTATAAAATGTGGTTAAAAAAAAATATATTGGACTATATAGAGCAGTCATTAGGATTAACAAGAGAATCTGTGCAAAATCAATTACCTCAGGACCTGGTGTGGAAAAAATTCCTTTCTCCATATTTAGTGGGTCCAAGTCTTCGGGTGTCTGCTTGATCCATGTAAAAACACTGACTTCTTTGACTACAAAAGTGTGGGCTGGGGCACTCAGACATCACATCCTACAAGAGCTGACCAAGTAGAAATGAATTAGCAAGCTGGAATTCAATACGATCACTGTTTTACTTTCTCTCTAGCAAAACTTTGAAGATGTTTTTATTTGCTATTAAACCACTTGATCTCAGCTCAGCGTTCAGCAGCTCCAACCGCCCTGGACTTCCGTGGTTTGCAGGAGTTGGACCAGGGTCTGACACTGGAATCAGGCATTTACTTGAGGTGAGCCTTTGAAGGAAGAATTGAGACTTGGCTGAGTTGAGCTGGAGGTGCTTCCAGGCTTCAGGCATCCTACTAAAGGAGGCACAGCTCTTGTGGGAAGAGGCTAACTGAGCAGAACCGACTGGCAGGACTTTGAGATGGCTTCCTTCTTGCCTCATGATTTGAAACCAAACCAGCATAAACCAACAGTATAATCAGAGCATTGAGAGGCTCTCAGAACTGAATCCAATCTACCCAATACCAAGGAAGGAATGCTGGAGTATCAGCGAGGTCAACGTGAACTCTGCTTAACACCCTGCTGAAGTCCCTGAGCCCAGTCCTGGGACATAGGACACGAGTCAGCGGGAACGACACGATCGTATATACAGTGGCGATGCTCATGGGTTCTGGAGAAAAAGTGCCAGCATTTATTATAGATTCTGGCGTGTCACTTCTTAGTTGTGTGAGTGCATGTAAGTTAGTTACCTAACCCATCTGTGACTGAGCATTCCCGGCTCTAAAATGAAGATCCAAATAGTACCTACATCATCAGGTTAGAGTGAAGATTAGAGAAAAGAAATCCTTGAAGCTCTTAAAAAGTACTCGGTTGGGCCGGCTGAGTGGCGCGGTGGGTAAGTGCTGGCTTGGGAAGCCAGCGGCCCCAGTTCGGGCCCCACATATGAGGGCCAGTGACACTGCCCTCAAAAAAAAAAAAAAAGTACCTGGCATTCAGCTGCTCTGCAATGAAGATTGTTGCTGACGTTATTATTAGTAATAGTAGTAGCAGTATTAGTACCACAGAAAGCATCTTGCTTTGCTTACCGATGCACTCATTGGAGACGTAGCTGGCCCAGGTCTGTGCTGCACCCTGGAGATGGGACACTCTTCCTACCCTGGAGTTGCCCACAGTCTGCACAGCAGACAATGAAAGAGAAGATTCTGTTTTGATCCGAGTAGTTCAAGGTGACAGGACAGCACAGAGGTAGCCCCCTCACCCAACCTCAGGTGCACTGTGGCTCACTTTTGTAGCCTACAAAGAACTGTGGTTGCTGATGGAGGAAACACATAGGCCCTGGGTCCCTGAGCGAAAGGAGAAGGAATGGGAGGGGAGTTTGAATGGACCGTGCTGGTCTGATGGTGGTTGGAACTACTGACATGGGCCCTCGGGTCCCTCTGCTGCCACACACACCCACCCAACCTCTGAAGGTGGGACAGCAATACTAGATTCTCAGAACTAGAAGGCAGCTTCATGAGAGGAGGTATGTGGCCCTGGTGGCTTTTAGAAGGACATCATTTTGTTTTTATTCATAAAACCAAGATCTCCCATGCACAAGCTATGGGACTTTGGAAGGCAGCTCGTCTCTCTGAAACTCATTTTCTTATAAAAGACAACTTATATAAACATCTATCACAGTGCTGAGCTCACAGTACTGTTCAAAATTTTTTAATTACACCATATTATATGAAAAGTACACAAATTGTAAGTATACAGCCCAATGAATACTCTAAAGTGAACATATCGTGTAACCAGCACCCAAATTAAAAAAACAGAGTGCCCCCAGCACCCAGACATCTTCCTCATGCCCCCTCTTGATGCTATGCCATCCCTCAAGGTCCCCAATACCTTCACTACCCTTGCCATCCATCAGCCTTGCCTGTTTTTGAACTGTACATAAATGGCATCATACAATATAAAGTGTTTTGCGTCCAGTTTCTTTCACTCAGATTTTGATCTGTGACATGTCATTATATGTAGGTGTGGTTTGTTCTCGGTACATTTCTGTTGTTATTTTTCAGTTCCGCTTGTGAGTTGTCACCATGAAACAAAATGGCTCTCAGAGAAAACTTCCAAATGTCTAAACTCCTATGATTGCACCCATTGATGGCTGCAGTTCAAAAATCCACCAGTTTGATATTTTGAATCACCAGATGATTCACTAAGTTGTCCTAGAGCATAATACATAGAATCTGCACATTCTTTATAATAAATGAAATAAACCAAGCAGCCGCAGCCAACAGCTCAAATAAAATCAGGCATATATCAAACCCTTAGAGGACTCCGAAAAGAATGATTCAACTAGAATAAGGAGAATACACATTGCCTATGCAAATAGGCAAACAAAGAACAGAAACTTTCTCTGATGTCACCAATGGGGTTGTTAGAAACAGGCAGGCAGGGAACACAGTGGGGAGAATGTAGGATGTGGCATAGGACAGAAATGTCATTAAGCCCTTGGTCCACTGCCCATTGGTGGTGTGATCTTAAACAAGTTACTTCGCTTCTCTGAGTCTCAATTTTGTCATCTGCAAAATTAAAATCATGGCACACCTCTTAGGCTAGGTTTGAAGAAAAAACTCAAATAATTGTGTGAGATATAAAATAGGTGCATACGTTATTAAGAAAGGAGGAAAATGTTACCCCATACCCTGGCTCTGAAAAAAACTGGGTGTTTATGTTTCTAAGTAAATGGTACCATGAATTTTTGAAGGACAATATGAACCTATTTATCTCCAGGTTCCAGTGTTTAGCATTTGGTACAAAAAGTGTATGTTAACTTGAACCTTACTTGTCACGCGGTAGATATGTGGTTGTGCTTACGCATTTGGAAGGAGAATCATGACACTAATATTTATTAGTGCTCCTATAGGTCAGCCTTTTTGCGAGTCACTTTGCAGATATTCATGGACCTGGACTGTCCTATCATTTACTCTTTATAATAATTCTGTCAGAGTTTCACAGACCAGGAACTAAAACTCAAAATGGGTAAGGTCACATATCCAGTCATTTAACATCAACATTGGAATCAGGTCATATTTACAAACACTGGGTTCCTTCCACTCACCCTTGTTTCTCACTGTTTCTCACCATCTTCTCTGCCTGTGCCTTTTTCAAGTTATTTATTCATTGAATCAATTGATCAACAAATATTTATGAAGTACCCACCATATGCTAGACCCTCTTCTAAGCATTTGCAGAACAGTCACAAAAGACAAATGAACTCTCCACCCTTGTAAAGCTTACATCACAGTTGGAGAGCATTAAATAAATAAACAGGATTCAATAGTTGATCTATGAAATAGATCAATATAATTCAGGGGTGGGGTGCGTGCCAGGTAAGGCTTTCCTGCAGAGGTGGACATTTGAAAGGAGACCTGAAGAATGTCCTCTTAAGTGGTTCCAGCTGCCACTGCCTCCTGTCCTTCCACAATATCCACAATATCCTCTTTCAGTTGTTCCTGAAATTGACCCGTGAAGTATTCTCAGCCATCCCCAGGCCTCTTCTGTGGAACCGTTTTTGAAAGCTGGATTCACAGATCAGTAGGAACAGATCCCAGCCTGCCTCCCTGCCAAAGTCCTGTCAGCACTTACAGATGGTTTCCACAGATGGCTGCTTTCCTATCTGTCTGGGCTGGCCCTCCCCACTCGAGGGGGGCAGTCTATGGGGAATGGATGGCTAGGAAGGACTTTCCAAGCATCTTTTACACAACAACTGGCCCTTGTGGTGTGTGTTCACCCCTGCGGGAGCTCTTATGCTCTCTTATCTTCCTACCCCTCTCTGTCCTGATAGGGAAAAAAACTACCAGTGACGGGGGGATCTCCTGTGCTCTGAGCACTGCCTTTTACATACTTATCCAAAAATGCCATTAGTTATGAGACTCTGCACATGACCTCCTTACGTTTGGTGATATGGTGTGGCATGTGGTCACAAAGGCAGTGGCTGTCTTTCATCTGCAGGAGTGTTTATTTGTAAAGATTGGGAGTTTGGTCCATCGCAAATTCATATGGAGGCAACACTCCCACTACATAATATGCCGTGTAGTACTTGGCTGTAGAAAGAGAAATATTGGGCCCAAACAAGGAGATGAAAGAATCTGGTGCAGGAAAAACAGCTTGAGATTTGAAGTTGGACAGACCTGGATCTAAACCTGCTTCGACACAGTGATGTGATTTTTAAGGATTCACTTAATTTCCCTAGTTCTCTATTTTCCCATCTGAAAAATGAGGCTAATGATACCTAGAGAGATTTTAAAGTAGGAAAGGGAAATGGTTGGTACTTGCCAAAGCATAGAGTATAACAAATGTGTCCAAGGAACAGAATGACAGATGTAAGGTAATATTTACCTTGGAAATTTACTATAATCTAACATCAGTTTTGTGACAGTAAGGACCTAATTTTTGAGCCAACAAAAAGTCAGCCCATCCCTCAGGATGGAATCACACTGACCAAGCTCACTAGACCGACGAAAAACCAGAATATATCAACTTTTAAAACGGGGGGCTGGCCGAGTGGTGCAATGGTTAAGCGCTGGCTTGGGAAACCAGCGGGCCCGGTTCAGTCCCACACATGAGGGCCAGTGATACTCCCCTAAAAAAATAAAATAAAATAAAATAAAATGATAAGGATTAGAATTGGGATACAAACCTCAAAGTCATGTCAGCATGACTAACATGTACCCCCCACTGGAGAGCACAGGGGAGCCCAATTATAATCAGGAGGTTGACTGATGAACATGGAACTGTAACATGGAGAGAATTAGATGAAACACCAGTTTCAAGGCCCCAGGGATAAAGTGGCCATTGGGAGACACATGTTCACAGCTGCTCTCCCTGGACAATGCCTCTATGGGCACTGGTGACATTTGCCTCCACAGCTCATGCTTCCTGGGAGCCTTTCTGATTGCCCCATTCTTTTCCTTAAAAATGCTCATGTTCATCTGAGTTTCTTCAAATCTTTTAGACCCAAGAAACATTTTTTTCTGATGGTGACTTTAAATTTCCCTGTTCTGATTTCCTGGCAAGGATTTTATAATTTAGTTTTTTTTTAAAGTCGGATAATTGGAGGAGGAAAACAGCACTGGGGAATCGGGGAAGGGGAACAGACAAGTTGCTGTCCTTTTGTTCTTCAGTCTAGTTGTGGAGGACGTCACTTCACTGGCCCATGTTGGTTTTGTGATCACTGCGCTCTTCCTGGCTGAGGCAGTTGCTCGCCAGCCATTGGACAGCTGCTCACAGGGGCTCATGGCAGCTCACGCCAGCTGCCAGCCACTCGCAGTAGTTCATGGTAACCCACTGCAGCCCACTGCAGCCTATGCCATTGCCAGTGACTCACAGCAGCCCAGCTCCAGGTGGAGTTGTTATTCACCATCTTAGCTATAGAGGGCACAGCATCACTGGCCCATGTGGGAACCAAACCGGCAGCCCTGCTGCTTAGAGCTCATACTCCCAAGCCAACTCTTAACCAATGAGCCACTAGGCCGGCCCTATAATTTAGCTTTTAAGGGACAATCTTAGTTCTGTCCACAACATTTATCCATAGGGTTGCTGAGAATAGTTGATTTTATGCAGCACCTAGAACATAGTTGGTATTAACGAAGCTATTTTGATGATGATGATGATGATGATGATGATGATGATGATGATATGATGATGATGATTTTGTAGCACAGACTATACTTGTGCTCCAAATCAGGGAATATTTCAAAATGAACAGCAGCAAGTATAAGGAGTAGGGGTAGATAAATCACAAATCATGATCCTTTCTTGATCCCTTGTTCAAATGGCAAGTCTGTTTCTTAACCATTAGTCTGGGCATGTAATTTCAGCTGAACGAGCCATAGAACTCAAGCCCTACAGGAAGAGAGACTGGCACAAGGATAATGCATATGTCCAAAACCAGCCAAAAGGCGTCTTTTATAAATGAGTCCTTTGTAAGGATATTGGGCTATTGTGCACTAATGTTTTAGACCTGCTCAGAGCACAGGGGGAGGTCACATCCCTGTGGGTAGAGAATAGCATGCCTGTTGAAGACACAGAAAATTCCATCATGTTGAGAAAAAGTGGATCACTGAGCAAGAAATAAGACATAGGCAGTGGAAGAATGGAGCTTCTGCCTGTCCTCTATGCACCACAGAGCTCACACCGCCAACCTCCATGTGTGTTTCTAAACAAATGTTTCTTTTGTTGCTTTGCACACTCATACCCATAAAAACCTTGAAGAACTGGATTTTTTTTTTTTTCAGAGATCAAATGGGGAAAGCAGAGCCAGAAAGAGACAATGTGCAGAGAGGCCCTTGCCAGGACACTGGGCGCTGCTAAAGGTTGTATGAAGAGGTGATGAACAAAAAAGTCCAAAGGTAAAAATCTGAGTTCAGATGGTCAACTAGATTATTCACATGTGGACAGACAGAAGTTCTAAAAGGTTTTTGTCACATCCATCTAAATAAAGCAGTTACTCTTCAAGGAGTAGATATCACACATTGTGCCAGAACTGAATAGAGAAATACACAAATCCATAATTAGAGTTGGAAACTTCAACACTTTTCATTCAATAACAGACAGAACAAGTGGGCAGAACATCAGCAAGAATATAGATCTGAACAACAGCAATAACACACTGGATCTGACTGACATTTGTAGAACAACCACTAAACAATCGCAGAATACACATTCTTTTCAAGTGTGCATAGCACATTCACCATGATAGAGCTATTAAGTGTCATTAAACAAACCTCAGTAAATTTAAAAGCATTGAAATCATACAAAGTATGTCTGTCCCTGAGCATATGAAATCAAACTAGAAATCAATAACAAAAAGATAATAAAAAATCTCCAACACTTGAAAACTGAACACACTTACAAATATGAGTTAAAGAGGAAGTCTCAGAGAAACTAGAAAATATTTTTAACTGAACCAAGTGAAAATGCACCATATCATACGTGCAATGCAGTTAAAACACTGCTTAGAAGGAAATTCATAGCGTTATATATTTATATTAAAAAAGAAAGTTATTGGGCTGGCTGAGTGGCGCATTGGTTAAGAGCTGGCTTGGGACGCCAGTGGCCCCAGTTAAGATCCTGCATATGAGGGCCAGTGACACTGCCCTCTACAGCTAAGGTGGTGAACAACAGCTCCACCTGGAGCTGGGCTGTGCGAGTCCCCAAAACGGTGTAGGCTGCAGCGGGCTGCCATAGGCTACAGTGAGTGGCCAGCAGCAGGCATGAGCTGCCAATAGCTGCAGGGAGCAACCATCTAGAGGCCGGTGACCCATCTGCCTCACCCGAGAAGACCGCAATGATGATACCAACATGGGCCAGTGAAACAACGTCTTCCGCAACTAGACTGAAGAACAAAAAAGACAGCAACTTGTCTGTTCCCCTTCCCCAATTCCTCAATGCTGTTCCCATCCCCAATTCCCCAATAAAAATCTTAAAAAAAAAAAAATAGTTATCGGAGCCACTGTTAGGAGACCCAAGGTGGTGGAGTAGATACACGCTGTGCTTGCCTCATCCCATGAACACAACAAAATTACAAATAAATTATAGAACAATCAACCTAAAGAACCATCTGAAGTCTAACTGAACAGAAGTTTTATAACCAAGAATATAAAGAAGCCACATTGAAACTGGTAGGAGGAGCAGAGACTGAAATGGGCTCGTCCCACACCTATGTGTGGTGGTTGAAAATCAGGAGAGGCTCAGCCACAGAGGCTCCCTGTGAAGGAGCGAGAGACCCCAGCCCCCCACACCAGGATCCCTAGCCCAGAGTACTGGTGCCAGGAGGAGGAGCTCCTACAACTTCTGGCTGTGAAAAACAGTGGGGATTGCAGCAGTCCAATGGGAGGGAAGGCTGCAGAAAACCCAGACATTCTCTTAAAGGGCCCAAGAAGATACTCACCTTAGGTTCCAGAGGAGGGACGGTGACTCTGGGGTCAGAGGATCAGAGACATCTGAGGAGAGACTGAGCTGTGTAACTTCAGGGGAAAGACTGGAGGGACAGCCTCCATTTTCCCTGTATGGGGCCCTCCTCCAGTGCAGCCAGCAGGCAGGGACAATTTCTCCTGAGTTGAATCCACCCCCACAGGCCAAATCTGAATCTGATTGGCCTGTGAGTTCTGCTGTACTACCCTGCTGCCTCACTGAAACGCTGCCTCACGCAACTTGTGAACCTCAGGAAGCTTTATCATCAGCTGAACCTTACAGGAACTGGCAGGTGGCAGCAGAACTCAGAGTGTCCTGGCTTTTTGTGGAGATACCCCAAACCTGGTACTGGTGACAGCTGTCCTCAGTTCATAGCATGGCCTCTACCATGAGCCTCCAGGTCCAGCATAGGCAGCAACCAACCATGGATCACTTTGTAGCTCCTTTCAGGTACTCCTTGGCCAGTCACAGGCAGTGGCTGACCTGGATCTACACAGAAAACCCTCCCAAGAGGCCCCAGAACCAACATACTTGGAGGTTGGCTTCAGACCACAACAGAACACCACCCAATTAGCCCCACAAGTGGCACACACAAAGGATGTTCTCAAAGGCAGCAGAGCCCACTGAGACAAATCCTGATCCTTTGGTTAAGTCCCCTGCACAGCAGCTCATAAGGTTTGGACATGGCCAAACACCACAGCCAGTCAGCCTGAGAGTCAATATCACCCACTGACATGCCAACAGCAATCAAGGCTCAACTATAACAGGAGGGCACACACCACCCACACGAGACATTCCTGGAGCACACAGAGCAGATCACCAGGGAGATTATGCCACTGGGTCCCACAAGATGCCTACAACTTAACTCCACCCAGCTAAAACTGGGAAACAAAGCAACTCTACCTAATACACAGAAACAAACACAGAGAGGCAGCAAAAATGAGAGAAAAAAAATGTATGTCCCAAATGAAAGAACAGGCGAAAACTCCAGAAAAAGAACTAAACAAAATGGAGACAAGCAACCAACCAGATACAGAGTTCAAAACAATGGTTACAAGAGTGCTTAAGGAACTTAGTGAGAACTTCAACAGAAAGAGAGAGCAAGCATAAGAAAGGACATAGAAACCATACAAAAGAACCAGTCAGAAATGAAGAATACAGTAACTGAAATGACGTGTGCACCAGGAGTAACCAGCAGATTAGATGAAGCAATGGATCAAATCAGCGATTTGGAAGACATGGTAGAAAAAAGCATACAGTTGGAATAGCAAAAAGAAAAAAGATTAAAAAGAAATAGTGGGACGGCCGAGTGGCGTGGTGGTTAAGCGCTGGCTTGGGAAGCTAGCGGCCCCGGTTCGGGTCCCACATCTGAGGGCCGGTGACACTGCCCTCAAAAAAAAAAAAAAAGAAAAATAGTTTACGAGGCCTCTGGGACAACATCAAGCGAACAACATTTGCATCATAGGGGTGCCCTGAAGAAGAGAAAAAGCAAGGGATTGAGAATCTATTTGATGAAATAATGACTGAAAACTTTCCTAACTTGGTGAAGGGAATAGACCTACAAGCCCATGAAGTGCAGAGAGTCCCAAACAAGATAAACCCAAACAGGCCCACACCACAACATATTATAATTAAAATGTCAAAAGTGAAAGACAAAGAGAGAATTCTAAAAGCAGCAAAAGAAAGGCAACTAGTAATTTACAAGAGCACTTCCATAAGAATGTCAGTTGATTTCTCAATAGAAATTTTGCAGACCAGAAGGGAGTGGCACAAAATATTCAATGTGATAAAAAACAAGGACCTACAACCAAGATCACTCTACCCAGCAAGGCTATCATTTAAAATTGAAGGACAGATAAAAAGCTTCCCAGACAAGAAAAAGCTAAAGGAGTTCATCACCATCAATCCAATATTATGAGGAATGTTAGAGGGACCTCTTTAAGACAGGAAAAAAATAAATAAATAAAATAAATTTAAAACAAACAAACAAAATATATATATATATATATATATATATATATATATTATGAATAGTAAAATGGCAATAACTACATATCTATCAACAATGCTTTCAATAAATGGATTAAATGCTCCAATCAAAAAAATAGGGTGGCTGGGGCCCGCTGAGTGGTGCGTTGGTTAAGAGTTGACTTGGGAGCACCGGCTCTGAGCAGCAGGGCCCCAGCTCAGATCCCACATGAGGGCCAGTGATGCTGTGTTCTCTACAGCTAAGATGGTGAACAGCAGCTCAACCTGAAGCAGGGCTGCTGTGAGTTGCCAACGATGGTGTAGGCTGCAGCCCCTGCTGCAATGGGCTGCCGTCAGCTACCGTGAGTGGCTGGCAGCTGGCATGAGTGGCCGGCAGCCAGCGTGAGCTGCTGTGAGCTGCCATGAGCATCCAGCCAATGGCAGGTGAGTGACTGCCTCACCCAGGAAGAGTGCGAAGAAAATACCAACATGGGCCAGTGAAGCGAAGTCCTCCACTAGACTGAAGAACAAAAGGACAGCAACTTGTCTTTTCCCCTTCCCCGATTCCCCAATGCTATTCCCCTCCCCCAATTCCCCAATAAAATCTTAAAAAAAAAAAAATAGGGTGGCTGAATGGATAAGAAAATAAGACCCTTACATATACTGCCTACCAAAGACTCACTTCAGATTGAAAGACACACACAGACTGAAAGTAATGGGATGGAAAAAGTTATTTCCTGAAAATGGAAATAAAACAAAACAAAACAAAACGAAGCTGGAGTGGCAATACTTATACCAGACAAAATAGGCTCTAAAACAAAGACTATAACAAGAGACAATGAAGGACCCAGTAATCCCACTTCTGGGTATTTATCTGAAGAAACCCAAAACGCTACTTCCAGGGACATGCGCATTCATATGTTCATTGCAGCATTGTTTACAATGGCCAAGGTGTGGAGGCAGCCTGAGTATTATTGGTGAATGAATGGATAAAGAGGAGGTGGTACATATATACAGTGGAATATTGGTTGGCCAGGGAAGGGAATGGGCTCTTGCCATCTCTGGCGGCATGGATGGACCTGGAGGGTGTTGTACTGAATGGAGTGTCAGACAGAGAAAGGCAGATGCAATGTGGTTTCACTTATATGTGGACTTTAAAGAACAAAAAAAAAACAAACAAAACAGAAACAAACTTATAGACACAGAGAACAATTTGATGGTTGCCAGATGGGAGGGTGCCTGAGGGTGTGGGTAAATTGGGGAAGGGATTAAGAAATATAAATTTGTTGTTACAAAGTAGTCATGAGGATGTAGGGTAGAGCATAAGGATTACAGTCAATAATGTAATAACTATGTATGGTGTCAGGTGGGTACTAGATTTATCAAGTTGATAGATAGGAGAGGGTTAAGGGGCAGGGTGAAGAGATGAAGGGATTAAGAAGGATAAATTGGCAGTTACAACATGATCATGGGGATGTAAAGTGAAATATAGGAAATAAAGTTGATAATAGGTAATAACTATGTATAGTGACAGGTCGATACTAGCTAGTCAGAGCGATCACTTAATTATATAAATGTCTAACCATATGCTGTACCAGCTGAAATTAATATAAAATTTTTAAAGGGGAGGGAAGGTGGGGGGCAATGAGTGGTCCAAATTTCCAGGTATAAAAGAAATAAAAGTCATGGGAATGTAATATACAGAATGGGGAATAGTATAGTATGGTGTCAGATGGCTGCTTGACTTACCATGGTGATCACTTCTGTAGGTATATAAATGTTGAATGACTTTTGTGTATACCTAAGCTAATATAATATTGTGGTTAACAATATTTTTAATAAAAATCTTAAAAGTTCAACCTCACTAATCATCAGAGAAATGCAAATAAAAACCACAATGAGATACCACCTCACTCCAGTCAGAATGTCTATCATCAACAAATCAACAAACAACAACTGTTGGTGAGGGTGTGGAGAAAAAGGAACCCTGGTGCACTGTTGGTGGGACTGCAAATTGGTGCAGCCATTATGGAAATCAGTATGGAGGTATCTCAAAACACTGGAAATAGAACTGCCATATGACCCTGCAATTCCACTCTTGGGAATCTACCCAGAGGAATCCAAGATGCTAATTCGAAAAAATATATGCACCCCTATGTTTATTGCAGTGCTATTTACAATAGCCAAGACTTGGAAACAACCGAAATGCCCATCGGTAGATGACTGGCTTAAGAAATTGTGGTACATTTATACAATGGAGTATTACTCCGCTATAAAGAAGAATGAAATCATACCATTTGCAACGATATGGATCGACCTAGAGACTATTATGTTGAGTGAAATAAGTCAGTCGGAGAAAGACAAATACCACATGATCTCACTGATATGTGGAATATGAAAAACTGAATGAATGAGCATAAGAAACAGAAACAGTCTCATAGATATAGAGGAAAAACAGGGTTCCTAGTTGGGAGGGGGGTGGGGATGAGGGAGAAGGGGAAAGGATTAGACAGCATAAATAGGTAACTACAGTATTGTCACAGGGATATGAAAGACAGTTTGGGGAATATAATGTTAAAATTTTGTGGGGCGTCAGATGGTCACATGTTTTGTTAGGGAGACCACTTCATGGATGGAGTAGAGGCTTGGTCACTGCACTGTATACCTGAAATTGATGTTGTATAATATTGTATGCCAACTGTAATTGAATATATAGACAGTCACGGGATGTGGACTATATGGTGGAAGGGAGTCAAAGGAATTGTAATAGATAGTATGGTATGGGGGGGAGGAGGGGGAGGGGAGAATTGGGGGAGGGGGGTTGTCACTTTGAGGGGTAAAAAGTATAACTATTGCACTTTGTTGTACACCTGAAGCTAATTAAAAATATATATAAATTTAAAAAATCTTAAAAAACAAAGTTCTCACATCAATAACTTATGTTTCTGCCTTAATATATTAAAAAATAAGAACAAAATAAACCTAAATCATAAAGAAAGAGAAAATAATAAAGATAACGGCAGAAAGCAGTGAAACTGAAAGCAGAAAATAATAGAAAATCAGTAAACTTGATTCTTTGAAAAGATCAATAAAAAAGATAAACTTCTAGCAAGTCCCACAAAGAAAAAAAAAAGGGAGAAGACACAAATTACCAATAGCAGGAATAAACCAGAAATATTTAGTAGAGACCCTTTCAATCATAAAAGGATAATATGACAACACTATGAACAGCAATATGAACATAAATCCAACAAATTCTGTGAAATGAACTAACTACTTGAAAATCAAAAATTACTCAAGGGCCGGCCGAGTGGCGCAGTGGTTAAGTGCTGGCCTTGGAAGCCAGTGGCCCCGGTTTGGGTCCCACATATGAGGGCCAGTGACACTGCCCTCAAAAAAAAAAAAAATTACTCAAAACTTACCCAAGATGATATAAACTACTCATATAACTAATAAATCAAATTTGTAGGCTAAAACCTTCATGAAAGGAAAGTCGAAGACCAGAAGCTGTCTCTTGTAAATGTCAGAAATCATTTGAAGAAGAAATAATACCAATTCTACACAATCTGTTACATAAAATAGAAGAATACTTTATAATTTTTTTGAGGCCAGCATTATCCTGATACCAAAACCAGATAAAGACAGTATTTTTAAAAAGGAAAATTACTGACCAATAATCCTCTGGAACATAGATACAAAAATCCTCAATAAAATATTAGCAAATCATATCTAGGAGTATATAAAAAAATACACCATGAACAAGTGGAGTTTTTCTCATAAATGCAAGTTTTGTTCCATATTCAAAAATAAATTGATATAAATAACTATACTTATAAAGAAGAAAAATCACACAATTATATTAGTTGATGCAGAAAAAGCATTTGATAAAACTCAACATCCATTCATATAGAAACTGCCAGCAAACTAGAAACAGAAGGGAAATTCCTCAACCTGAAAAAGAGCATCTTCAAGGAGTCAACAGTTAACATCAGACTCTACGGTACAAGCTGAATACTTTCTCCCTAAGTTCAGAAACAAGGCTAAGATATACACTCTTACTGCCCCTATTTGACATCATGCTGAAAGTGCTAGCCAGTACAATGAGACAAGAAAAATAAATAAAAGAAATATATATGGAAAGAAAGGAATAAAACTGTGCCTATTTTCAGATGAAATAATTTTCTACATAGAAAATGCCAGCTAACCTACAAAAAAAAAAACACAAAACCTAACTTGACACTGAGTTTAGCAAGCCCAAAGGATATAAGGTCAATACACAAAAATCAAATCAATTTCTATATACTATCAATGAACAATTGGAAACAAACTAAAAGAAACTTTACAACAACTCCCCCCAAAAATGAACCATTTAGGTACAACCTAATAAGTCATTTACAGCAGGAGCCAGCAAGTTTTATGTAAAGGGCCAGGTAGATTTTAGGCTTTAAGGTCTATTACCATGTCTATTGCATATTCCTCTTTGTTTTTGCTTTGTTTTGTTTTGCTTTCGTTTTTATTTTACAACTCTTTAAAAAGTAAAAACCCTCCTTTGCTCACCAGTCTTACAAAGTAGGCCACAGACCAGATTTGGTTTATGGGTCATAATTTGCAGACCCCTGATTTATAGTATTTGTAGTCTGAAAACTACAAAATCCTAATGAAAGTATCAAAAACCTAAAGAAATGGGGAGATGTAGTATGAATTTTTAATTCATAAATTAAAAGAGTCATTATAGCAAAGATGACAAACTGATCTATAGATTTAATGTGATATCAATCAAAATTCCAGCAGATCTCTTTGTAGCTACAGGTAAATTGGTTCTAAAATTTACATGGAAAAACTAAGGAAATAGAGAAGCTAAAACAATTCTGGAAAAAAATAATAAAGTTAGAAGAATTATACTACTCAATATTAAGACTTTACAAAGCTACAATAATCGAGAGCATGGCCTTGAGAAAGGGTAGACATGTAGATCAATGGATAGAATACAGAGACCAGAAATAGACCCACCAATATGACCACTGGATTTTAGACAAAGATGCAAAACACAAGTCAATGGAGAAAAAGTAGTCTTTTCAACGAATAATGCTGGAACAATTGGATAATCCATGTGCAAAAAATAAAAATACTTTGACCTAAACCTCATGCCTTATACAAAAATTAACTATACTAACTTAAATATAAAAACCAAAAATTATAAAGCTTTTGGATGAAACATAGTAAAAAAGCTTTGTGAGCTGGGACTAGGCAAACACATACTCCAAAAACAATCTGTAAAAAAAAAAACAACTAAGGGCCGGCTGAGTGGCTCAGTTGGTTAAGAGCTCGCTCAAGAGTGCAAGCTGAGCTCTGAGCAACAGCGGTTCGAGACCAGCACGAGCTGAGTTGCCGTTGAGCTGCCAACAGGTGGCAGGATGGCTTAGCTAAAAAAAAAAAAAAAAAAAAACTAATAAATTGGACTTCATCAAAATGAAAACTTTTGCTCTAATGACTTTCTTTGGTATCAATTCATTAAAATGAAGGGATGTTTGTAGAGATTTAAAATGAGTAGATGCCAGTGTCTGTCTGGGCATTGTTACAGAGTCTTCTGCATTATTCTTAATACAGAGAGCCAGGTATTTCTTGGATTAAGCATTGGCCGTTAACCATATGCCTACTCTAGTCATCGTCAGATACTTTCCTCTTGCATGGTCTGTAACAACCTGGTCATTTTCTCAAAAAAATGAAAAACTTAGAAAACCACGTAGAGGAGAAACATTTACCTAGGAAAACAGTAAACTAGCAGTCACATTTATACAATGAAAGTTTAAAGTATTTCCTCCTGGACGTCTCCCTCGCTGAAACTCCTCATGTTAGATGTCATTTTAAAACTCCACTACTGCATTCCTCTATCCGGCCATGTCCTTTGAAGACACTTTTCAAAACCTTGGCCAACGGGCTCTCTCTCGTGAAAGATGGATGTCATGTATAATGAATATCCTTGATAACTTTCCTTCTAACAGGCAGTAGACTCCTTTAAATTTTACAGTAAATTGGGAGAAAGACGTACATACCTGTGTATCATGTTCAAGGTTGCAAGAGAAGACTTAAAGATGCAGTCCTCGGGCCGGCCGAGTGGCGCGATGGTTAAGCGCTGGCTTGGGAAGCTAGCGGCCCCGGTTTGGGTCCCACATATGAGGGCCAGTGACACTGCCCTCAAAAAACAAAAAACAAAAGAGATGCAGTCCTCATAGGTGAGTCTTCCTTCCCTCATTTCTGAATTCAGCTTATTATTTGCTATGGCAAGCACATTTAATGTCAAAGCTTTAATATACTTCTTAAATATTTAATTTATATAATTCACAGCGTCTCAACTATCATGTGATCTGGATCTAATCACTGGCACACCTGCCTCTGCCATGGGCTCCGCTGGACCTAACCGGCCCCCCTTTCACAGATTCCGGCCTTACTGGAATGGAGAAGAGGAAAGGGAGAGGAAAGGTCTGGTAGGGGGCAAGTGAGAGGTGGAAAAAATAGGAGGCCAAGCGATGGTTAGAAAAAGGAGAGAATCTTTAAGTGTATTTTAATTGAATGGTTCTGGAAGTTTCCCCCATAAAGCTATAAAAGAGGGACATCTGCTCTAGAGTGGTTTTGCAGCAGTGGTCATGGGGAGATATACAAGCATGAATGGTGTTGCCTTGTAATGAACTTTTTATGAGTTCTCTCTGGTTGCTAGGTATGTGTGAAACATTCTTTCCTTGGGTCAGGGATTTTATTACCTTCCCAGTGGCCAGATTTCATTGCAATAATTGATGGGAAACATTTGTGCCATATTCAAAGAGCTGACTGAATAACCAGCTCGTAAATGTGGTGTATCCACATTTATGGGGAGAAATTGGAACAGTCACTCCAGCCCAAACAGCCCATACCAGAGGAGTAAGGATGCTGGTGCTAGGGAGGCCAACTCAGGATCACCAGCCTCCAAAGCCAAAATATCCAAGAGAGAGAGTTTATCCCAGATGTGCTTGGCTCATGTGTTCACTGGGACTTTCGGCAGCAAGTGGAGACACAAGCTTCCTGGGTAATGGGAGAGCCAAGGAGTTTGATTTGAGCAAACTTAGGGTGTCATGATTAATCCTACTTGTCTTTGCCTAGAGCCAGTAACTGCAGTTCAAGGGTGGAATTCATTGGATTTTAAATTGAAACAAGAGATCTAGATGAAGTTTGCCATACTGGCAAAGGAAGGCATGAAGAAGTGAGAGAGAAAAAGTAAGGTGTGGTAGAAAGAAAGAAGAGAGGCAAGAGATAAGCTACCGATTACTTAACACTAGTAAATGTTTGTCCATGTCCTGAGGACTTTACTTAGGACATTTCATGGCTGTGGTCAAGATAAGACTGAACAAATCTTGCTTTCTTACAACTTCTCTTAGAACAGTGGACCGTTCAAAATAGAAGGACCTTAGTAGCCGAGTGGTTTTAATCTTATTTTTCAGCAGCAGCGGAAACCTCTGTTTCCACTCACTACACAAAAACAGATAAAAGTATAACTGTGATCTGAGAAAACACGAATTTCCTAAACAGGAGAGAGCTGATAACAGACCCAGGCAAGAGCTCAAGTCTCTCTCTTGATCCCTGTTCTTCCCATCACATCTCTTTATGGAGACATAATCAGCCTTCCTGAATTCAAGTGTCATCTCTCCAGTAAGATCATAAGCCTTGAAGACACATTTCAAGTCTTACAGACTTCTTTTTATCTCCTACTGCATAAGACAGAGACTGACATACACACACAAAAAAAAAATCTCAACACATAGCTGTAGACAAGCTCAGAATTTTTCAATAATGTATATAGGTGCAAAGCACATTTAAAGCTTACAAAGTAGTAAGGGGGATGGGAAAGGGAGTTAATGCCTCTATCGGGATGAGCCTTCTGCATTGGATGTAGGTGGGTATGTTTTTTTTCCCCTATGGCAGATGCGTAACCCAAATAACCCATAGGCGCAGGCCGTGCAGGTAAGGATGCTTGCGGGGATAGGGCCCAGGCTGGAGTCCCTGCCGTCATGGCGAACAGACATTCCAAGGGGTGTATCCATGGAGGTTCCACTCAGAGTGTTCAGACATGTTTCAAGATAAAGGAAGATATCATGTGTATGTGAAGCCGGGCAAACACAAAACTGGAGGATGGGCAAGGATTGGCAAGCCGAGAGGTCCAAATAGGTTATCATGCTAATTCTGCTAAGATTGAGAAATCAGTTTGTTAAAAATTAAGGTATTCTAATACGAGTTATTGTTCTTTTTTTTTTTTATGTAAGCACGTCTTGAAAGACAATGATTAATTGGTTTCTTAACTCTTTCTTCTCCCCCTTTACTGCCGTATAACATACTTAGACCACACGTAGGCTCATGAGACATGCAGGCCTCACTTCAGTTCAATGAACACTTACTCTACATCAGGGACTTTGCTAAGAGAAAGAATACCAGTTTCCTCGACTTCAGGAAACAAACAGCCTCTTCAAAGAATGCTTGGGTAATCTCAGTCCAGGGGGAGACCTCATAACACAGTGTCTGGTGCCTAATAGGTGCTCAATGCATGTGGGGTGAAGGAATAAATGAATGAATGAATGATAGAGCTAGGGTGGTATGGGAGTACAGAAGAGGAGAAATGAACTCAGTCCAAAGGAGGAAGTGATTTTCAGAAAAATCATTTGCTAAAAATTTAATAAATGCAAAAGTAATTAACGTTTTACAACACTTTGCATTTTCTAAACTACTTTTGCATGAAACATCTCAATTGTACTCATACCACCAAATAAGGAAAGTATAATTGTCAATCTCCAGATAAGCCAATAGAGAAGTAAGAAGGTGGCCAAAGTTAGCCAGCTGGTGGGGGTAACAGATGGGACTCAAACCTTTTTTTTTTACTCTAAAGTTTGTGTGTTTCCCAGAAGCCCATGCTGCCACCAAGAGTTGCCCAGTCTCATTTCTCTACGGGGACCCTTGCACTGAAGATGTCCTTACAGGACAGTTTTCCAGTTGGGCCTTAAGGAGTCACTTCATCCTCTGAAACGGAAGGGTGGGGAATCTGGCTCCCAAATTTTGTGGGGCTACCACTTTGGATGTAATGGTTTCTTTTTCTTTCTCCAGCCCCATCACATAGAAAGCCAAATGGCAAAAAGGAAAACAACATTAGTTGGAAAATGATATCTTTAGTAAAATAGTAGACCATGTTCCATAACAAAAGCTCATTAAGTAAATACAAAACGATCACCAGTTATAAACGCAGGGAGGTATTTTTAGCAAAACGATATCATCATGCACACATCATTTTCAAGCATGGTTTCATTAAACTTAACTATGTGAGATATTAAACCCCTTTTTCTTTGGCAGCTTTCTGTGAGCGCTGAGCTGCTGTACGTCCTTGCATGTAAATGAAAAATATCTCCAGCTGTTAATGAGAACTCGGAACACAGAGGCAGCACCGAAACGTGGTGCTGCATGGATGAAATGGCTACTCAAATTTGTTTACTTCTCTGGTTAATTATGGAGCCCTAAAATCTGAATGGGTTGGGGGTGAAAGAGGTAGCAGTAAAAATAAAGTTGATCATCTTCTATTCCTTATCCAGTCAAGATTTGCCTATGCATCATTGCTCCTAGATGTTTGCTCCCTGCTGCATATCTCGGCAAATCTAAATGAATCTGCCCAACATTCTAAAGGCCTCTGACCCCATTCCACTCTGCGGGTAGAGGAAAGAGCAGTGGACCACAAGCATGCAGCTAGAAGCCGGACTTTACGTTGGGAGGTCCCCAGCCTTGCCTCGCTCTTTTCCTTCTCCGGTCCTATGTCACCTCGTCCACAGCCTTCCAGCCAGGGACAGGTCAGCCATCCTAATACAGCCCCCTGCCCTGTACCGGAAGATTCCACTGATCACCCCACCCAGCCCCTCCACTTCCTTAGCACCCCCTTCTCTCCAGCTCAGTGCCATAGCCCAGGTCAGGGCTCACCTCTCACTTAAGCCGTGGATGTCACCTAATGGGCTTCCCATCTCCATCCCCCAACTCGGAGCCTCCCTCTGTGCTGCCAAGGTAACACTCTAAACTACAAATCAGAGCAAGTCCCTTCCACCCCGGTAACACATGACTGCGCCCCATCCTCTAGCAATGCTGTAGACAAAAATCCAAGGCCCTTTGTCCCTTCTACCACATTTCTTTAATTTGAACATACACTGCAAATAACAAAATGACAAGCATAATATTAACATTTTTAGGTCTTTGAAGTTGGGCTGCCTTATATTTAATATGTACAGACAATGGAGTATAAAAGTTTATTTTTCCCTGAAAAACAAATAATGTCATTATTAAATTGCTGGTGTACTTTACAGCCATAGGGAAAAATTCTGCTCCAACTATTGGGGAATAAGGAGGAAAGCTTGAAAACCGGAATGTCCATGCACTGGCTTTATTATCTTTTTTTTAAGAGAATTTTAAGACAAGTCTGAGTTCTGTGCCAATTCTGATACTTTCTAGATCTTTGACCTCTAGATCTAAGTTATTTAACTTCCTCAACTTGATCTTCTTCTTGTGTGAACTGGACATATTACCTACCTTAGCGGTGCCTTATTCAAATCATGTAAGGTGAGTTACACACTTAGGTACATTCAAAAAGGGAAGACCTAATAAATATAATTAATTATAATGGGGGTTAATATTATCAGTGTCATTTTTTTTCCTTCCTGCTATAAAAGCATTGCTTAAATATCACATCGCTCTTTTTCTTAATTGATATTATTTGTGGTGATTGTAGAAATAAAATATAGTTGAATGAAACACCAACAGAGCTCTGTTTACAACATAAAAAATGATTTTTTTTAATTTCAATTTTAAAAGAAAATCCATGCCCTAGCCTATCATCCCCATTTCAAGAAACGACAGAAATTCCAGATTTGCTTGTATGAGTACAATGATTAGATGGCCCATTAGAGATGAATATGAGACTGGGTCTGTATTTAATATTGCTTAGAATCAGAATGAAGACGATAACTGTTGTGCATTAAATTTAATAAAAGTCAGGGTGCACTTCACCCTTAAGTCCTTTATTTCCAATCTTGTTGGACAAGGAGCAGTTGAAACTCTTCCCATGCTTGCCCCATTCCTGTTCAACTAATTCAGCAAGCAAGACAGAACTGGCTGTTCCAACTATCAGCCGGTGGTAGAACGGGGTGGCATTAGCACAGTCTAGGTGAGGAATTCTGGGAGGTGTGCTGGAAGTCTTCTCAGTTAATCATGCCACTCGTCCAAAAGGTTTTGTCGTTTTAAATTAATCAGCCCACTCTCCCCACCCCCACCCCGAACACACACACACTAGCAGGACCAATGTGAGCAGAGGCAGAAGAGTGGGTTGCATGCCCAGTGGGTTGCCTATTGCATAAACGGGACCACTGCAGTTGAGGTCTGAGCCCAGACGGATGCCACCCAGCCTTGGGACAACAGGCAGGAGGGCAGAACAAGCAAACTGAATTATGACATGTACAAACAGCTCAGGGAGCTGCCCGGGGAGAAAGACCTAATGGGTGTCAACACAATTACGAATCTTCACACACATTTGAAAATAACAGACTGTGACACAAACACAATGGCCATGTTGTCATCTCATCTTCACACTGATTTGACATCCTGGATATCAATGCAGAATTGAATTAGAGGAACAGGCTGCATGGTAGTTTGCTGGTCTGGCTTTCCAATTTGTGTCAGCCAAGGCAGTGCAAGCCCCAAAGTCACTCTGGCAACCCAGCTACCCTCCACCCCCACCCCAGTCCAGGCTCCTGCCTCCAAAACTGACAAAGCCAAGACGGTTTCACATCTGCCCCTTGGCTGCCAGAAGCCAGGCACTTAGAAGAAACGCAGAAGCTGGAAATGATGGCATGGCTATCCCAAACACGCCTCAGAGCCGCGCTCCAGAGCCCCTTTGGTCTGCCCTATCACCCAGCCCCATCCTCCAATCCTGTGACACCCCCGCCTCTACTAGCCACGTGGTGTAGGCAGACTCCCTAGCCCTTCCGGAATCCCAATCTCTCTACTTCCAATATGGGGTTGGGAAAAGCAGCTAGACTCAGTTAGATTCATTTCCTCTGCTGAATTTGAACCCTCAGGGGATAAAACCCAAGAATAGGTTTGTGTTGTTTTTTTTTGGGGGGGGGTGTTTTTTTTTTGAGGGCAGTGTCACTGGCCCTCATATGTGGGACCTGAACCGGGGCCGCTGGCTTCCCAAGCCAGCGCTTAACCACTGTGCCACTTGGCCGGCCCAGGAATAGGTATTTTTTAACAAGTTCTCCAGCTGCCAAGGCAACCAGCTCTGTACCAGTCACCAGATTAGAAAGCTAGAAAGGACCAAAGAATCTATAAGGGGTCAGTCTAGTTCTGGAGCTCGTCAAGCTGGTCTTCTGAACATAATAATACACATGGACCACTTACCAGTTATAGCTGACACCAGGTATTTACACACGTTATCTCATTTAATCCTCACAACAGTCCCTCTGAAGATGGGGTTCTGTATCATCTCCTACCAGTCCCTTAGGTCTCACTTGAAACATCACTTTGTTCAGGAGACCCACTAACCGCAGACCGTACCCCCCTTGCCGAAGCCCCTCATGCCTCTGACCCCTTCCACTGTCCTAATCACTGTACCGTCACATTGTTCGCTCATCTTCCTCATGACGGTGGGAGACTTGTCTGTCCTGCTCACGGCTATATCTCCAGGCTGACACATAGTAGGCGCTTTAAAAACCTGGCTGAATTAATGTATTACAGATAGAGAAACTGATGCTCAGAAAAGTAACTAACTCAAGGTCATAAGAATTTGACCCCAGGGAGGGTTGTCACTATGAGGGATAAAAGGTATAACTATTGCACTGTGCTATACACCTGAAACTCATTTTTTAAATAAATTAATTCAATAAATAAATAGGAAAATAACCTAAACAGATACCACTATTGATGCTGAGATGACACATTTACACAAGAGAGTATTGTGAATCCACTGAGGTTTGCACTGACATGGAAAAATGGTCACAATGTACTAAGTGAAGGAAGCCGGCCCCCAGTGATGGAAATGTTCTAAAATAGGATTGTGGTGATGGTTGCACAACTCAGTACATGTACTGAAAATCACTGAATTGTATGTTTAGAATGGGTGAATTTTATGGCATGTGATTTATGCTTCCATACAGTTAAAAATTTAAAAAGCTGGTTAAAAAAAAGAATTTGACCCCAGCACTAACCTGAGCTGCTGCAGGGTCATTATTTCAAGTTTGTCAGAAAATCCAATCGATAGGATGATTTCGGCTATGTGTATACACTGGGCACACATGAGCCAACATGAACAACAACAAAATGCAATGGTTCCGATGGTGGTATCGTAGAATTTCAGTTTCCCTTTTCGCTTTGTTTGTGCAAAATGCTTCTTCTTTCAGTGATTGAGATACTGATTAAAAAAGAGTACTCTAGCCCTTCAGAAACTAGAATCTCTAAGTAAATCGGATTTGTATCTGCTTCTATCCAGGTGTTAAAAATATACTAAAATATTTACATTTAGCAAAAGACAACTGTCAACCAAAAATGATGCCAGATGTCAGTGCAGAGCAGAGGGGAAGGGGCAATGGCAGAGTGGTCAGTGCCTGGGCTTGAGAGTCAGGCGGCCTGAGTTCAAATCTCCCGAGCTCTACTGCTGAGAAGCCACGTTACTTGGAGAACGTTATTTAATCTGTCTGTTAAGGATAATACTACCTCCTATCTCAAATAAGTTAGGGGTAAGGATTAAACGTAGTCACACAGAGGAAACACCCTACCAAGTGCCTAGCACACAGTAAGCACCCAATACAGGGGCCACTATTTTTTTTCTTTATGCAGAATCCCATCGTCGTCTGTTCCATTCTCATTCTTCCACCAGACCTTTTGTCCAATCGTTTTGCCTTCAGTCACTTTCTTGCACACTCCGCTCCCACGCTCTGCCTGCATGCCCTCCTGTGGGACAGCACCCTTCTTCCTCTGCTCCCCTCTTATTCCCTTCTATGGCTCTCAATCAACAGTCATGCTGTGTGTTTGTCATGGAATTAAGACTTACTCCTTGGGCAATAAAGAGCTAACCTCGTGAAATGTAAGATGTCCCCAAGAAACAGATTCTTCATCTTTAGCACTTCAAAGTGACCCAGCCACCAAATGAAAAGGAGAGAAAGCCGGCGGCCTTACATCACAGGCTCCCATGTCCCACTGACGGGCTGCCTCCGTGGAAACCTGACTTTCCGTTTGTTACCATCACTGCTGTTCACGACATGCGTGCGCACATCATTCATTTATCCTTCAGATGAAGCTACGTCGAAATTTGGCCTCGAATCTTTCTGACCTTTAACTTTTGATTTATGTCATTTCTGTTGGAATTGCAAGAATTATGGGGAGCCATTTGAAGACGAGTCACTGAAAACTGTGAACAGCGCCCTGCACGCGTAGGTGCCAACGTGGGCCCGGGAGCTACACACCGGGTGGAACGCCACCCTCTATGGAAACCAAACTGCACCTCGGGAAGAGGCAGGTGCGCTGTGTCTACCTGATGATGCACTTTTCTTACAATCAATCGCCAGAGAGTTCATTTAATTTTTAATAAATAATACACCTTTTTACAAACCCTGTAGAAAAGTCAGAACATACAAAATAAAAAATCATCCATAATCTCAGCACTTACAAATAATATCAGTGAATATTTTGCAAACTATAACAGGACATTCATAGCAATAATATAATTCATAAATATATTTTGTATATTTTAGTCTAATAGTCATATATTTACATAATTACTTTTATTGTATTATATTTATTTGTATACGATAGGTATATATTTGTATTTATATGCTGTATATTTTATATTTAGATATTATATACATGATGTTTATATAATGTATAAGTATATATAATATGTATAACATACTATATAAGCATATCTATTATATATCATTAGATTTATAGATTTAGATATAAATATCCCCAGTTTTGATATTACAGATAATGCTATCATGAACATCCTGTTACAAAATCATTGTATTGCTGATGAGTCACTTCTTTGGTGTTGGGTAGAGATTAATAATCTATTACTACTCCGGGTACACAAAATACCACATCACTTTTTTCAAAATCAGTTGAAACCTCACGTAAGCCCCTCATTGCCAAGACTGACAAGAAGGCCATTTGCAGTTGTTTTATGTGGCCCCCCTCTTTGTCATGGGTTGTGCCAGGACCCAGAAGCCAAGGGCAGGCCCTATGTCTTGGTCTCGATTGCTCACCAGTGCTGATGCTCAATATAAGGCCTGGTGGACCCTCCCTGGCCCCTAAAGTTCTCCTGGCAGAGCCTGTCCCCTCCATTGGTCCCACCCCATGGTCTGGGGCTACAGCTATTCAGGTCCAGCACTTACTACTTAAATGTGCCAGGCATCTGCCGGCATTAAGGCCTTGCTAATGAAGGGTTCTCAGTCTGTCATTGGAGATCCATCTCATTTCTGTTCTTTCAATACAGGCTCATTCTTAATTTAACTTGTAATGTGTTCGCACTGCCATACAAAGGATGCTAGGTCAAGTGCTATAAATATTTGTAAGACTTTTTAAAAATCTTTTTAGAGGAAAATGTATATACAAAAAATACATAAAAGGCACAAAGTATACAGAATTATAAAACAAACACCATTGGTACCCATGACCCAAGTAAAGAATTAGATTCTTATAATTCCTTTCAGATTCCCCTCTCCCTTTCCCTCATCCCAAAGGAAAACATGATTTTGAGTTTTGAGCTTATTAGTGCTTCACTTTCACATAAAGTATAACTAAATAATATCTATCTCTAAACAGTTGTAAAGTATTATATACTTGAGGACTCTATACAAATAACACCACACTCTTTATATCCTTCAGAAACTTGCTTTTATCATTCAACTTCAGGGTTTTTTTTTTTAAGATTCACTGTTGTTGATGCATGAAGCATGGTTAATTCATTTTGCCAAGGTCTAGTATTCCATAGGAGAATAAGCACAATTCGTCTGTGCATTCTCTGCTTGATGAACATTTGGGTTGTTTCCAGCTTTTTTGCTATTACAAACAATGCTGCTATGAACATATGTCTGCAATTCTCCTGGTGCACACAAACAAGACTATATGTGGGACGAGTATGTATACCTGACAGGAATTGCCAAGTCAGACATATTACACAGCTCCACCCAAAAAGGCACTGTCAATTTTTTCCAACACATTTCACACTCGCCCCTCCACGCTTCTTCAATGCATAAGTTTTGCCAATCTGGTAGGGGTGAAATGATATTTATTTGTCACTTTGATTTGTACTTCCCTGATTTCTAATGAGATAGAGTATCTTCGCATACTTTCATGGGCCATTTCATATTTCCTTTTTTCTAAAACACATGTCCTATCTCTTGCCCGATTATTTTTTATTAGGTTTGTATTTATCTTTTTGATCTGTTGTAAGTCTTTAGATATTAAATCATTACTGATTATATGTGTTGAAAATATAAATGTATTGTTTCCCTTTATATTCTCTTTATGGTGTTCTTTGATAAATTGCTTCCATTTCTTAAATCTTCTCATTAAAGTACAATTTACATACAATAAATTTCAAATATTTTACAAATATAAATGAAGCGTTTTGACAAATGTCTCAGAGATAAGCAATCACTCAAAGTGCATAGTTTACATTGAAGGTCACTCCTGGTGGACATTCTACGGGTTTGGATAAATGTATGATGATGTGTACCCCCCATTATAGCATCATATGGAGTATTTTCACTGCCCGAAAAATCCTCTGTGCTCTAACCATTCATCCCTCCTCCCCACCTCAAGCTCTTGGTAACCGCTGATCTCTTTACTGTCTCTGTAGCTTCCAAAATGTCATACAAAGTATGTAAAGTTTTCAGGTTGGATTCTTTCACTTAATAATACGAACTTAAGTTTCCACCATGTCTTTTCATGGCTTCATAACTCATTTCTTCTTAGTACTGAATAATATGCCATTGACTAGTGGTACCATAATTTATTTATCCATTCACCAACAGACATCTTGGTTGTTTCCAAGTTTTCGCAATTATAAATAACACTGTCACAAATACATCACAACAGCATTAGCCCATAACAGACTGGAGGAAAAAAAACTGATCCTTTGTCACACAGTATGAGAAGTGTATAATAAAATATTATTAGTACCTCAGAGTTGGAAAGGATTTTCTTAAGCTGGATATAAAAATATAACCTGTAAAGGAAACAAATGAATGTTTTCACATTAAAATTTTTACTTATGAAACACATATGAAATTATGCGTTTGAGATTTGTTTCAATTTTCTGACATAAAAATATGTCAAGACATACGAAAATGTGACAGAAAATTGATAGTTTGGGAAGACGGTTGAGAAGTAAAGGGGGTTCATGGACTAGCCTTTCTATTTTTTTGTGTATGTTTTAAAACTCTTACAATTAATGTTTAA
Organism: Aselliscus stoliczkanus; assembly: GCA_033961575.1. NCBI lineage: Eukaryota > Metazoa > Chordata > Mammalia > Chiroptera > Hipposideridae > Aselliscus > Aselliscus stoliczkanus. The sequence continues at coordinate 35,062,400 of CM066730.1, read as the reverse complement.
ATTTTTTAAATTAAATTAAAAGATACCACAAGAAAAGGAAAAAGACAACCCACAAAATTGGAGATGATATTTGCAACACATAACCAACATACAATTAATATTTAGAATACATAAAAATACTTCGAAATTAATTTTTTAAGAAAATATACAAGCCTGTAAAAAATAGCCAAAAGACTTTTACAAAAAAAATTTTAATGGGCAAAGATATATTTCACAGAGAAAGAAACATTAGTGGTCAATAAACATATTATAAGATTCTCAATCTGTAGTAATTAAGGAAATATAAATTTAAATAACAGTAAGAGCCATTTCACACCTATATGACTGGCAAACATGTAAAAGACGAAAACATGGGAATGGGAACTCTAATTCATCACTGATGGAAGTAGGAAGTGATGATTCCACTTTAGAGTTTGATATTGCCTAAAACAGTCGTAGATATAAAACTACAGCTCAGTATTCCATTCCCAGTTATATACTCCAGAGAAACTCTTGACAACTTGTTTCTTTAAGTGTATTTATAGAAACATTATTCGTTATGTCAAGAAACTGGAAATAATTCAAATACTATACTAGAATACTATCAATCAATACCAGAACAATAGGTGGATAAATAAATAGAATGCAGTGGGATATCAAAGAGCAGGGAGAAATGAATGAACCATAGCTACACTCACCAATTTGAATTAATCTATATCCACGTTATTAATCTAAATAATGTTGCCTGAAAGATGTGGGCCACAGACTAATGCAATCAGAATTATTCAACTCACTTAAAGTTCAACAATAGACAAAGCAAAACAAATGTTTCTTATCTAGGGTTATTTACAAAGGTGAGCTACTATAAAGAAAAACAAGAGAATGATTAACACACATTCAGGATTGTGACTTCCCTGAGGAGGTGGCAGAGCTGAAAGCTAACAAGATAAACAGCAAATCTGGAAAAGACAGACAGGATTTCTCAGGTGATGGTCACGTGCTGTCTCTTACTCTGGGTGATGGGCATCTAGTCTCCAACTTATTATCATTAACGAATCTTCACATATATTTTTAGATTCTTTGGTATACATTATGTATATCACAAACAAAATGCCCATCCAAAAATAAATAAATACAATTGAAAAAAAATTTTCACTCTGCGAAGATTCTGACACATAGCTAGGGTGAGAGTAGGCCTATTGGTGACCCATTAAACGAATATTTCCTGAACACCAGCTCTGTACCAGGTGTAGTGTTGTGTACTAGGGATATGGAGATGAATAAGATGGAGCGTGTGTCCTCAAAGAGTTCCCAGGCATCAGAAGAGGCTGATACCTATGTAAGCGCATCCCCAGGAGGGAGAATAAGCTAGAGGGTTGGTGAAGATGCGCCACGGAAAATGGTTCAGAGAAACAGTCTGGCATCAACTTGTCATATCCTTGACCAATAAGCCAGGAGGAGGCTGAATGGTTTGTACCTGGCAGAGATCAGAGACAGGAAGCCGGAGTAAGAGCTCACAGAAGAATGATCAAGGGCCTGAATCAGGACGGTGAACTCAGGATGGAAAAACAGAGGGTGTTGATGTGCCTGTGGCAGTGGGTGTGGGGGGAGAGGGTTCAGAGATACGCATTGTTGTCCTTCAAAGAGATGGAAAAGTCAGACATGACTCTAAGACAAGTTCAGCCTGGAAGAAGACGGAAGGAGAGTGGAGCAGGGAAGACAGGGGAAGGAGCTCGCGGAGTTCTCCGTCAGGGACACTCAGAGGCCGAGGTCAGGGCAGGCATCCCAGGAGGCATGTCCTGTGGGAAGATGGGAAAGGTGCGTGACTTTCCTGGCTCCTTTCACACCAGTGATTTTTCCTTCGTTGTCAGATGATTCCCTGCAGCTTTACGATCTTCCTCCCATTGGCTGACCAGACTTTTAGACTTAGAAAACATTCCAACCAACATCAGAGCAATTCCCGTTTACCTCTCTCTCCCACAGTTCAATGGGGTCTGCAGTGAAATGTATACTTTTGATCAAGGCTCACCTGGGGACCACAGGCTGCACCCACATGGTACAAAAGCCTTGATTCGGAAGGATAAACCTCAAAACTTGGAACCTGACAGACTTGGATTTGAACTTCCATTTCTTTCTAGCTCTGTGACACTGGGCAGCCCACTGGACCTCTCTGAACCTTGATTTCACTCATCTATGTAACGTCAACAATAATACCTGTCCTGGTTACTTCACAAAGTCATTGAGTAGATATCTTACAGGTGTGAGCTTTTATGATTTTTCATAACGAGACCATTTGATGAGAGCAGGAAATGCAAGGGATCAGAAGACCCAATCACTGCAACGAGGAAATAAAAATCAGAAAACCAACTGCATGAGCTCTTCCTTATTTCATCTGCTGTTCCGGCCTTTTCAATAATGCCAAGACTGAGCTTTTAAAACCCGTCTCAGTTTCTTGATGGAAATGATACAGCAAGAGATCTACAGAACATGATCAGATCAAATTACTACCAACTAAAGGGAAATGCCAACCATACCACCCCCTCCTTCTTAAAAGCAAGTCCAGAAACACAGCATTTTTTCAGTGCAAGCCCTCCTCTATCAAAATTTAAAGTGGAGGAGGGGAAGGGAGAAAAAGAGGATGCTACTTGTAATGCGTGTCGTCTCTGTGCCCGGTACCGGGCTAAAGGGCTACATATCATTCAGTGCTCACAACTGCTCTGCAGGACAGGTATAACTTCCCAATTTAATAGATGAGAAAATGGATCTACTTTAGATGCTAAGAAAGCTGCCCAAGAGTCTATGGTTAGATAGAGTCAATGCTGTGTTTCAAACCCTGGTCTGAGTGAGAGACAGTGTCTCTTATTCCAGGCTATCTCCCAAGTTGAACCTGAAGGAGCCATGACCAAAGCATTCCACACCCTGCCCTAAGCATTTACAATTTCATCCTCAATTCTTCCATTTGTAGGAGGAAAGTCTTGCATGTAACTAACTTAAGGATGAGTTCTCCATAAATTATACTTCAATCTGGTTCCATATTTGAATAATTAAGTTTAAAACAAAAAGATTAATGAATCTAATGGTTACCAAATTACTAGATTTTGAAAATCATTGATTATTTCATTTGCCTGCTAAAATTAATTGATCTCATTTACATATACAGATTGCATTTGTGTTAGCTTTGAGAATATTTATCTTCCAAGTTATTCCACCAAAGTTTCAAAATCCATTTGCAAAAAATGCAATTCTATTTCAATTATGCTCCTTTACATGGAAACCAAAGCCTTATTGCTCTTCTAATTAACACTATTATGAATGTTTCTTTTATTTGAATACAATGCCCTTGTAACTTAAAGAATAAAATTTTAACCCTGCCAAGCAACTTTAAAAATACATATGGAAATGATCAGTTTAATACAACTTCTGGTAAATAGGAGAAATAAAAGCAAATTCTCCAGTTATAAAACACACACACACAAAAAAAAAAAAAAACCTCTAAAAAATACATTTTTAACAATTTCTACAACACAGGGCCCTAAGATCTTATGACCATGTGATGCTAAACATTTATATCTTACATGGTGAGAGAGTATTTTCTGGAATGATTAATGGATGGGATAAGCACAATGGAATCTGCAAGAAATACAGAAGCATAGGGATCCAATGACTTGAAAGGAGCTAAAAATCTTCTAATTCACTGGTTTACAAAGTGAAGGTCACCACCTACAAATTTGGCAGGTTACAATTAGTTTTTTTCACAATAAAGTATAAATTTAATAGAAAACACATAGGAAGAGCAATTACTGTTTTGTGAAACTTTTGTTTCAGTTTTATATTTTTATAGGTGGGTATGTAAATATGTGTGAGCAAATCTGTGTGTGTGTGTGTGAGAGAGAGAGAGAGAGAGAGAGAGAGAGAGAGAGAGAGAGAGAGAGAGAGAAAGGGAGACAGAGAAACAGAGAGAGAAAGGGAGAGAGAGAGAGGGAGATAGAAAGGGAGAGAGAGAGAGAGGGAGAGAGAGACAGAGACAGAGAGAAAGAGAGAGAGAGAGAGAGAGAAGGAGAGAGAGAGAGAGAGAGAAAGACAGAGAGAGAGACAGAGAGAGTCTGTGTGGAGTGGGGAGTGAGCATGTTGTGGGTCATATGCCATCAAATGTATTTCTCACTGTGGATCAAGGTCAAAAAGTTTGAAAACTATTCATCTGATGGATTCCCTTTGTCCAGAAAGGTTTTGAAGGATTGACATTTCAAAGGTAATAAATTATAGACTTTGGCATCAGACGGCTTGGGTTCAAATCTTGGCAAGTAACTTATCTCCCTAAATCTCAGTCTCCTCATTTGTAAACTGGAGATAATAATAGTAGTATTTCACATGTTTGTTTTAAAGAGCAAAATCGTCACGTATGTAAAACCTTTAGCATAGTACCTGGTATATAATGAGCAATAAACACTGGCTATCGTCATTTCCCAGAACTGCTCAAGACCCTCCTAGTCTCTGATTAAACGTATCTGCTTTTCAGTTGCATCCATTTCCTCCAGTCACATAAGTCTCCCAGTTACTGAGTTTTCACCATTTGTCCATTTTCGGTGGTTCCTGCCATTAGCTAAGGACGAGGATCAGAACTCGGTAACACCAAGCGAGAGGGAGAACAGCCTCTCGTTCAGGCTGCGCCCACAGTGACCCCCTGCTCAGGACCAGGAAAAGAGATGGGGGTCCAAAGAAGGAGCCATGCATCTGTTACGGGGAAATGACATTGTACCTCCGCTCTTTGTCTTAGAGAAAGAATTCAGTCAAGAGACAGAGTCTTGGGCAGAATAAAACGGCTAGGTATGTATTAGTCAAAGAGAATGCACTCCAAGACATGGGGCGGGCTAACCCACGAAACAGAAGCAGCCTCACCTCATGTTGCATGAAGGCTTTTATTTCTATGGGCAGAGCTGCCTCCCTCTCTCCCTTCTCTTATCTTTCTTTCTCCCCCTGAGGTGCCTCGTCTTCCCTTCTCTGGCATTTAGCAATGCATTTCTTGGATTTAGGGCCATGTGTAAATATATCCCTTTGGGATGTGCGTAAACCTGGAATCCTGTTGGGCTAGTAAGGTATTGATGACCCTGAGAAACAGGATGTGCCCCGCTTCTCAGCCGTCTAACAACGTATCTCTTTGATTCAGAGGCTGAGAGCCTGGACCCCTGCTGGGCGGCTGCCAGGGCTCCGCCCCGGGTAGGAGCTGCAGCCAGGGGCTTTCTAACGGGGCTAAGTCTCTCCTCCCTCTCATTTCTATCCATCTACCTCTCCTATCACATCCACGTACCCCAATCCTACACAACTTTCAAATAAAAATGCTGGCACAGCCAAGGAGATTCTTAGTCGCCTTTGAATTCCTCGTGACTCCTGGATCCTTTTTCTATCATACTTGCTTCCTTCAATGAGGTTTCCCCAGGCATGGAATGGGGAAAAGGACATTCTAAAGAACAAACAGATACTGAGTCCAAATACTGATGACTCCTGGAATAATGAGGTGAAGGGTGGCTAAAGCATGGAAAACATCTGGGGAATATGCAAGAGACTACACTGAAAATGTCGTGTATTGAAAGGAACTCCTACCGCAAGTTAAGGGTTCTGGACTTTATGGTAATAATAAAAGCAGGCAGCAATTGCTGAGTTCTTACCCTGCATGACAGCCAGTGCCTTACACACATCATCTCCGCAACCCTCACAACACCCATGACGCAGTTCCCTTGGTTAGCCTCAGTTTTCATATGTGAAAGCCAGAGATTCAAGAGGCTGGGAAACTTTTATGAAATGGAGAAGCTGAGATTCACAACAGGCCATCTAATTCTGGGGCCACTACTCGCCAGGTTCCAGTGCCTTCCGTGGCTCAGAGGGGACCATCAGAGGCTGTGTAAACAGGAGGCTGCCATGAAGAGACCAGCATTTTCTCTGTTGAAGATTAAGAAGGCATGAAAGGCATTGTGATGGGGACAGGTTAAGATGTGAGACAGGCCTGAGAGAGCAGATGGCTAATATCCGGTGACTGTTTACATGTCAGGCCTGAAATGACAAGGTGGGGGGACACAACCTGAAGTCCTAAAAGCAACAGGAGCGGTGGCAGGCAAGATGATAAGCTCAGCGTGGGGCCTGTTCCCTGAAGCTCCTGGGAGGACAAAGCAAATCTGCACACAAAGAGGCCACCTCAGTGGAGAGAGCAGAGCCCTGGAGCCAGACTGCCTGGCTGCAAACTTACTTCTGACACTTAAAAGTTACGTGACTGAGGGCAAGTAAGTTACTAGATGTAAAACACTGCCTGGCACGTAGAAAGAACTCAGAACGTGTTAGCTATTAGGATGATTGTAACTAAATGAAATAAAAATAGGGAGTGTCAGAAAGCTCCCCCAGTCACTGTCTCCTACCTCGTAACTCTTCCCTGGAGGAATCTCAGAAACTGCTTTGAGAAGGTTTAGGAATAACGAAGGTGCCGACAGGAATTAGAGACGAACCCACGGAAAATGGTCCAGGTCATTGTCCCATACTTGAATTTGGAACTGGACCCCTTTAAGGGACCTTTTCAGTGTGAATCACTCTGCCCAGCCCTCATCAGTGGGAAAACAGAGCACTCCAAAACTCCAGCCACATTTACATCCTCCCCGGAAAGGGGCGAAGGTGGAGAATTAATATTTATTAAGAACTTACACTGTGGACCTGTTTGTTATGTTGGCAGGAAACTGAGGCTCAGGGAGATTAAATAACCTTCCAACTCTCACATCTGGTAAGTGACTGAGTGGGATTCTAACGCCAGTCTTCTGAGTCCAAAGCTCATCTCTTCCCATCACCCCAACATCTCGTCATCACACAGGTTGCCATCAGTGGCAAGGCCAGACACAGAGAACTGATTAACCCATCCTAAAACACGATGTCCCATTTCTAGTACTTTCCACTGAAAGATGGAAAGGGTGAGAGACCCAACGGATTAGGATGATCGTTTCCTGGTGCTTAAAACTACTGACTTATGGAGATAGCATACCAACTGCCAATTACACTCACCAAGTTCCTTCTGCTAGCCCCCCTAAGGTTTGCTGTGTGTCAGGCCCTATAGTCAAGTCATGGAAAATTATCTACCAACTTAAATAAATATCTGATATAGAACAGCATGCAAAGAAATATAACCACTAAGATACAACTCTCCATCCCATTAAAAAAACTGTAATTAAACACTGACGAAATTGAATCTGGTTTTCCTTAGCATGATTCCCCCACGTGTTCCCTAGCGTCAGAGGGCTTCTGGCTCTCGTCAGGTTCTGTAGGATTTTCCAGGCCTGAACACAGAGTGGCAAGGAGAGTAGGCTGATATGATTCCCATGAAAGCACACCTCTCCCCACCCTGTTCCCCGCCTCCCTTCTACTGAGGCATTGCACTGTACCCACTACCCCGTGACGCTGACTCTCCTTCTTCATCTGTCCTAACAATATCATTTCTTCTTCATTTCCTGAGCTCTGTGCACCTCATGTGAGTCTTACTTAAGAGCTTTGTGTGTGTGATGTATGCTGGCTTCCAGCTTTGCCTTGTTTGGGGTAGAATCTTACGTCTACCAGTTTCAAAAGGAGACCTTGTTTTGTTTTGTTTTGTTTTGTTGTTTTCTGGCTGAATATTTTCAGATTCTCACTTCTAGCCATGAAAGATTAAATGGTTTCGGAATAATCCACCTTCTAAGATAAATAGTAAAGCTAGACAAACTACTTTTTTTTCAAAAATCAATTTTGAATGTATTGGAAGTCCACTAAGTAAGCAAGAATTTCAGAGGCTTAAAAGCCTGTCAAAAGGGAAGCCAAGAGCGGTGATTCCAATATTTGGCACCTTTTTGTTATTGATCATGAGCTGCACAGGGAGTTTGACAATCTCAAGAAGGGCCTTGGTAACAGCCGGCTTACTATTGAAATCCAAGGCAATAGCCCAGGGATAAGAATGAACAAAACCCAACTATGTGCTAGTTACAGAAAACCACGTCTTAAAAATAAGGATGCACAAAGGTCAAGAGTAAAGAAGAAGAAAAAAAATAGTCCATGCAAACCCTAACTAAAACAAAGATGGAGTCACTACCCAACTGCAAAACAAAGTAACTCTGACTTTAAAGCCAAAAAAGAAAAAGAAAAAAGAAAAAAAAATCCCCAGAAATGAAGACAGCAATTCCATCATGATGAAAAGATGATGAAAGGAGTGAAACTATCAGGAAAATACAAGAATTCAAAGTTGGTAATGGCCTGTTATCAGTCAGGGTTCCTCCAGAAGCGACAGACCACACCACAAAACGGAGCGTGGAAAAGTTGACATACAGAATTGTCAATTAAATCAAAAGTGGTTAATGACTAAAAGGGGTGGGACCACAGGAAGTAGAGAGATGAGCAGACAGGGAAGATCTTAGAAGCTAAGAAAAAGGCCCTGCCCTGCGGAGAAGGAGCCCACACAGCTGCCATAAGAACATCCCACGACCGCTGTGGTGACAAGTGAACCAGACCCCGGCTCAGTTTTGAGATTCACTGAGATGTAGGCTCTGCATCCTAGGCCCTGCCCACCAAAAAAAATCATTGGTGATAATAAGGATCTTTTCTAGACGTTATTCAAGAATCCATCATAGAAGATAGACCACTTTTCCCTTTTAGTTTTGTCACATTTCCTTTGTAACATCCCTGAGAAGACCCTTACAAAACAGAAGCACTTTCAGAATCATTCCTCCGCAAATTTGTTTCCTTTTCCTTTTCCTTTTTGTTACACTTGGCCACCACGAGCTTCCCCAGGCCTCCCTCATCTAACATCGGACCTCAGGGAAGGTCCCCACAGTTTCAGAAAGCTGGTTCAAATGAAAGCGCCATGTGAGGAGCTGGTGGCCAAATGAAATATGTGCATGATTTAGTAAGAGAGAACACCCAGCCAACAGCAACCCAGCACTGTCGGCAGCTTGGGAACAACTGGAGAGGAAGGCTGCCTGAGCAAAGCGGGCTCCGCCTGCGCTCACACAGGCCAGCTCCTCTGACGTCAGCCAGGGCCCTGGATGCACACAAGCAGGCTGAATTTGGCCTCAGTGCCTTAATAACAATATTATTGTTTCCCTTTGGGGTTCGATTCTGTGCCGGGTGTCTTTTGTGCAATTCTTCTCAGCTTCCATGCAACCTTTGGAAATCTCCAGGGTTCTACGAACAGCTTAAAGGACGGACAAGGCTTTCGCCACCCACCAAGGTCTGGAGCTCCATGTTGGAGGAGAGGGGGGATGTGGCTTCCTCAACACCCACTCAGCACCCCCACAGCTGTGACCAGCGACTGTGTAAAGGGAAAGAGACAAATGGGCTAACTAGATACTGTGGTATTGTTTGTTGTTTTTCTCTACTGTGGCTTCTTTCCTCCGGGGTTAACAAAAGACCCAGAGAAGGTTTCCAGATCTTTTCTCCCCCATGTGTGGCTGTCACAGCATCTGCAACGAGTGATTCCTGCCTTCAACACGACGCTTAACAGCCAAGGCCAATGCCAGAACTCCCACCATTAGAAATCCTTAACTTTGGCGTTGAACGCTTTTGGTTTCCAGGTTCCCTGTTAAAACCCAAATATTCTAACACTTGGAGACAGCATTCCCAAAGTGTGTTCCTAAGACTGTTCTTCAAATGTTCTTAAAAAAAATAGTCTCGGGCCGGCTGAGTGGTGCGGTGGTTAAGTGCTGGCTTGGGAAGCCAGCCGCCCCGGTTCGGGTCCCACACGTGAGGGCCAGTGACCCTGCCCTCAAAAAAAAAAAAAAAAAAATAGTCTCCTAGTTTCAAAAGAAAAATAAAAGGTGCAGGGGGAGGCCCGTGGCATATCATATGTCTTTCTTGAGGGGCCGTGATGCAAATTAACATGTCAAAGGCTCTAAAGACCCTGCAGTAAATAAAATCCTTATTATGTTTAACTTAGTGTTTCCCAAAAAGATCTGATCATGAAACCCTGTTATGTTGCTCCATCCCCAAACACACAAAGCTTTCTTTGGAAACCCCTGACTTAAACCATTAATTTACAGTAACGCTGTGAAGTAGTGTCCAGACAGCTCAGTTGGAAGTCAGGAAAATGTGACCTTAGACGAGCCATGAGACTTTCTGATCTTTCACTCTGCAGAGGAGACATAATAATCCTCACCTCATGGCTTTCTGGTGTGAGGCACAGGTGCCATAGAGGTTGTAGGTAGTAAAGAGTAATTCAGGTAGCATCAGCACAGCTGTTATTAACCTGGCCCTTTCTGACTATTATTTTTATGCTGTCATTTTGGTCTCAGTAGCTCCACAGGAGCCCAGAGGAGCTGGAAGGTGGGTGAGTAAAGTAAGTGTGTGTGTGTGTGTGGGGGGGGGTTGTGCAGAGCCAGGTGAAGGGACCATATCCTCTGCTGGCCTGAGGACTCACCAGGAGACAGGCACACCATGCCTGTGACTCCAGGCCAGTGTCCTGTATCCAGACGGCTCTTTCAGCCTCCATCTGAAGGCACAGTGAGTGAAATAGATACGCGTGTTTAACTCAGGGGAGACTGTGGACCTTGACACACATGCCTGGAAGGGAAACATGATCAGGACAAAGTCTCCCGTGCAGATCGGGTTCCAGCTCTGACTGTGAAGGGGGCCTTGGGAGAGCAGACCTCATCTCTGATGGCAAACCAGCAAGTTCTCATGCCATTCAGCGTTGAGCTTGGGGTCAACAAAATGTGCGAATGGAGAACTCAAAGAGCCACGCACAGAGGCCAGGAGACCAACGCAATGACATTGCAAAGTCCTGACTCCCTGGTCCATGGATTTGTTCCTGTTGCTGACCACATGGGGAGTCTTTGATGCAAGGGGCATATCTTACTCCTATCTGTATCCCCAGCACCCACCGACTAGCAACCAATCACAGATCTGCAAGAATGAATGAATAAGAAAAGGGCATGTTGTGACTTGGATGAGGCCAGGGACCGGGCAGGTCCTCGTGACTCTCTCTCTCTGAGAAGAAATTTGCCCATTGAGGGGAGCAGGAGGCCATGTGCTAAGAGTTCTGTGCACAGAGAAAGAACCCTTCTCTTCTTGTTCCCTGATAACCCACAACGAAGACCTACAGGCTGGACAAGCGGTCCATGCATCCATCCATCCCTCACACCCCCAGAGGCTAAGTGAAGTTCCTGAGATATCACACCTAATCTGGGATGTGCCCCAATGCACTTGCCATTCTACAATGGGGACCGCCCTGGCCTGGCCAAACCAGGCCCTGGGAGCTAGACAGTAAATGCCACGTGAGTGCACATACTTAGTTCCCATCTGTCACTCCTCAAGCACTTCCTAATAAAATTCCTTCTACTCCAGGCATGCAGCCACCGTGTCCTTTCATTTCTGTATTCTGGTGCTTTGATATCTTGGAGTCCTGCTAACCCTGGAGAAATGGCCACTAAGCAGGGTTAGCCAGTTTGCAGAGAGAGTCGATGGCTCTCTAGTGAGCTCAACTTTCACAGGCGAAAGAACAGCCCAGTCCAGATGCCAGAACCCCAACCGCCTCCTCTGTTTCCAGTGTAAACCAACAAAATCAGAGCCCACATCCCTTTATCAGGCTTTCAAATTCCAGGCCACCATCCACCTGCCCCAACTGCCCGACAGCCAGGTAACAGACAACTAGGGACAGTCCCTAGGCCCCAGAGCTAGCTGAAACTATTCAGACTAGCCAATCCGAAGCCTGCTCACCTGCCTCGCCTGTTTTTCCCCACGGAAACCACAATAAAGACTGTTGCCCACAGTGTCCCGCTCTCCCTCTTACTCCTGACCAACTTGGTGCTTTTCCCTGTGGCCTCCATGGTATGGCCATGGGCTGCTGTGAGTTTTCTCTTGGGATAGGTGAGTATAATATTATATCAGTCATCTCCTGATCTGTGGGCCTTGCCATATCTAAATAATAACAATAAAATCCATATTTTAAAACAAGGCTTTCTAGAGACTGTATATAATTCCAACTAAAGATATTTTTAAAGATCAGAGGGGAAAAGGGGGCTAATGAATACTGAAGTAATCAGGGAAGACTTGCTGCAGGAGTTGGGCTGGGTCCCAGTTCACTTTCTTCGGTGTTACAAGACCTCCAGCCTTTTCCAAGCATTTAAGAGGGCACCTGGGGCTGTCGTAGCTTCCTGTACTCTCCACTGACAACACTTCTGTTTTGCAAACTAGCACAGTAACAAGGTAACATTTTTCACCACCTAACATAGGTTGCCCTTTTTGTTGCCTAACATAGGTTGCCTTTTTTGTTGACTTTAGTAAGCTTTTCAGTGTCATCTAGGGTTTGGTGAAAATGCAGGTAGTATTGAAAATTAGTACACCTTTTAGGCATAAATGAGGTATTAGTTGGATTGATAGCCATTTTGGGGGGTTAGCCAGTTAGCTCAGTTGGTTAGAGCATGGTGCTGATTACACCAAGGTTGCCGGTTCGATCCCCACATGGGCCACTGTGAGCTGTGCCCTCCCTACAAGAGTCAACTATGCCATTTGTAGCATGAAAGCAATGTGTAACCAATGACCATGGCTCTTCCCCAATAAAAATTTTTAAAAATAAAAAATATCATTTCTCGAGCATATTCTAGAAGCCAAGCACTGCACTGGGTACCAAAGAGACAGAGCAAAATACAAGTCACTGACTTGAGGGAACTCAGGGACTAACAGGGAAGAGGAGGTGAGAGACAGCTGAAAGCTCCAAGTCCTAAGCTTCCTGCTTAGGGAAAACACAAGGCACCCCCCATCAGGGGGCAGAGAATTTCATGTCAGCTTACCCAGCAAGTCTGTTGTGGAACCTGATACTTACAACCTACGTGTGCTCACTGAAGCACAGCATTTAATAACTGAAGGCAATATACACTATCCCCAATAGTTTGAACCATGAAACAATTTATGGTACGTCTATTCAGTAAAGAATTTTGCTTCTATGAGAAAGAGAGGCTTATAAGATTTTTCATTTTTATACCAGGAGGAACTGGTTGTGTTGATATGTTAAATAGAAATAAAAAATAGTTACACTATCCTTAGAACATAGGGGGGAAAAAAAGACTGGAAGATAGTAACCAAGTGAGTACTGATAAATGTTTAACAAACAAAATAAATAAAGCCCTGCCTTGTGACGTGTGGCGATTACTGTGATGTAAATACTCCCATTGCGGCCAGTTTTGAGCTGCCCACGTGATGTCATCTTGAAACATGGAGTGAGCACAGAAGCACACAGTTGGCTTTCCCAAGCTGGTGCCAGCTACCACTGGCAATAGCCGCAAGATGCTGACAGTAGTTTGGATGATGTAATTATGGGCAATGGTATTTTTTCTATTTGTACTTTCCAAATTTTCTGTAATGCAATGAGGAGAAAGAACACCATGTTTGTAAAGCCTATTTCCCCAGGGGAATAGCCTCTGAGTAAGTGTGACCATAAGTTGAGGACCCTACCTGAGCAATGCTGTCAGGCTTTGTCTTTGCACACCAGACTGAATAAATTCTTGTTATTCAGTTTCACATTCTGTGCAGTGAATAATGTCCAGAGCTCGAGCGTGCCAGAGAACACAGGCCATTCTTTGTCCTGATACAACCCATCCAGCAACTTCGGAATGCTGCAGGCAAGGGATACCCTGGTACCTGGGCAGGAAGAAAGAGGTCACCATGACATCAGGCTACAGCTAACTCGACCCTGACCTACAGTCCAACTTGCTCAACTAAGACACAAATCTTTTTCTTGAGTTGTCCGATTTTTTCTTAATGGAACTGGAATGCAGCTTTAGCTTTCGAGAAGCAGGAGGTCATACAGGTGAGTCTTAGGCAAGGAATTTCTTCTCTCCGATCCCCAGTTTTCTCATCTATCAGATGAGGACATTAGTACATATTGGTAACCATGTCACAGTTGGGAGAATTAAATGAGAGCAAAAGTGAAGGGCTTGATAGCACTTAATAATAGATGTTAGTTCTTACTTGCTTCTGTTTGCTTACTCACTTTCCTAGGAAGAAAAGGAACAGTCCAAAGAAATGTCAACCAAAAGAAAAGGGATTAATGAGGAAAGAGAAGCCTATGGTTTCACATAGCCCCAGAGCAGTCGATGCACACGTTTCCTATCTGCCATGGCACGCCACACGTGTATTTTTATATAAACCTCAGGCAGCTTTGCTCTCAATACACAGCTATCATATAGCAAGAAAAAAAAAAATAAGGCTTTTTAGAAAGTCAGATTTATTTTGCATCCGGCCCTGCAGCTCAGACAATTGAACACAATTTCAGAGAAGAAAAAAGCGCCAGGTTTCTGCCTGCAATCACCAGAGCTGTTTCCAGCCATCGCCTTCCCGCCAAGAGATAGAGTTTAATTGGAAGAGGTGGCAAATTGCTAAGTGCAGTTCCATGCGGCACACACTCAAAAGTGTGTACCTTGATTGAATTCACTGAAACTACACTCTGCTTTCAGAAAACACAAGTGCTAAGCTCTCAAAGCACTCAGTACAAAGAGATACCAGGGCCAACGGCGCCAGATCCTCAAAATGGCCAGCCACCCAGGCTTTCGCTTTCTTCCCCAGGAAGGCTGCACACACCAGCACTTCTGGCCCCAAAGGAGAGAAAATGCTGCTTGCTCTGCAGCAGAATGAGGAGCAGATACTCTCTGGCTCCCTGGAAATGTCAGACACCAATGATTAGGTGCCTTCTCCCCCACCACCCCCAGAGCCACAAGGAGCAGCCTTCGGCGGTTCTTTTCTCCTATTCTGACCAGAGTTTAGACAGCAGATGGGTTTCTTTTTTTGGATTTTGTTTTAAACTCTTTCCTATATATTTAACCATTTTTATTCTATCCAGGGATTGGAAGGCACTGGAGATAAAAATTTTAAAAATTGATTAAAAACAAGCCGGCTTGTTTTTACTTTGGTTACTTTTACAGCTTGATGGTTACTTTTATGTGTCAGTTTAGCTAGATGATGGCGTCCAGTCGACTGGTCAAACACCAGTGTTGGCGCTGCAGTAGAGGTGTGTGTTAGATGAGATTCACATTTAAACCAGGAGACTTTGAGTAAAACGGATCACCCTCCATAAAGTGGGTGGGCCTCCCCCAATCAGTTGAAGAACTTAAAAGCAAAGATGGAGGTTTCTCAAAGAAGAAGGAACTCGGCCTCCAAACTGCAACAGAGAAATTCTGCCTGGTTTCCAGCCTTCGGACTCAAAACTGCAGCATCACCTCTCACCTGCATCTCTGCTTGCCCTA
This sequence comes from Aselliscus stoliczkanus, assembly GCA_033961575.1. Lineage (NCBI taxonomy): Eukaryota > Metazoa > Chordata > Mammalia > Chiroptera > Hipposideridae > Aselliscus > Aselliscus stoliczkanus. Next base: position 35,047,194 of record CM066730.1, on the reverse strand, counting down.
CAGATTTGGGACTGGCCAGCCAGCCCGACAATCACATAAATCAATTCCTTAAAATCTCAAGAGATAATTAGATACATAGATGATAGGTGAATTGATGGATAGATAGATCGATCTGTCCTCAAAGAATGAGCAGTCCAGTGGGGGCAGAGGAGGTGCCCACAGACACAGGCAGTTCTCAGGGCACAGGTCTGAGCTACAGAGATGTATAGATACAGCCCATGAAAGGTAGGCTGTTTGTGTTTCTGCCATGAGCTCAGTGTCCATGTTTACTTCATGTAATTATCTCATGAGAAGATCCCAGATAGATCATTAGCCCATGACTAAACTGCTCCCAAACTCCTCACTTCCACCTCCCCAAGCAGTCAGGACATGATGGCTCACATCTGTGTTCCACCAGCGAGGAAGGGGGTCGGGGACAAGGAACCCAGCCTCGTAGAAGGGAAAGTGGGGGTGCCAGACAGTTCAGGGCGAAGAGCTGACTGCGGGCTGCGCCCTGGTGTGTCGCGAAGCTGCCCAGGGAAGCTGTGCCACAGCTGAGCAAGGAACATGAAGCTGGCTGGGCGATAAAAATGCAATGAGAGGGCATGCCCCCAAGCTGTGGTTCTCAGACGTGGAGTACAGGAAAGCATGGCTTCCGTGGCTTGCTAAAAAATGCAGCTTCCTGTGCTCCAGTGGAATGTGGGGTTCAGAAAGTACAGGATGGGACCCAAAAAAGGACTGTCAACATCCCCCACTGGGTGATTCTGACACAGATGCCATGTGACCCATAAATGGAGGCTGTTTTGTAGGCAAGGCCAGTAGTCACTAGTGATTATACCTCTGAGAAGGGAGCGACGCCCCCTTCACTCTAGTCCACACTTCAGTCGAGCCAGCTAAAGACACACGGAGACACATAACACTCATGGGCAGGCAGAAGCAAAGGCCATCTCTGGTCATCCAGCCCCCCACCTCTCTCTGACTCAGCTGGAGGGGAGGGCAGAGGGGGCAGGAAGTCCGCTGGGACCTGGACAGAAGGCAGCGTCCTTGATATTCCGTGAGGGAGAGTTGGCTTAGCTTGAAACTTTGGGGAAGGAAACACTAATTCCAGTGGGGGCCGTTAGTCAACAGTGAATTTAAGATGGAATCAATACTGAACTGACGTCCATTTTCCCCTCTCAATTAGCAGGACTGTCTTTCAGCAGCATGAGGAGCTGGAAAAGAGGAACTCGGATCCTCATTCCACCTTGCTGTGTGAGCACAAAGATTGCAGACTGCTCTCCAGATGCTGTAACCTCAGGGAGAAGTGGGAACACTTGACAGGCTTCCTCCTTCTGCTGATGTTCAGTGCCTCACCCCTTCCTCCATTTTCATGTTAACGAGCCATCTCCAAATCACCTCATTCCCTTCCCTGACCCCCATCCCTGCTGACTTGCTTGCAGCCTGCAGAGACTTTCTCTCTGCAAGAAGCATTACCCAGCCATCTTAATTACCCCTCCCTCTCTCCTCAGTGACCTGACCAGAGGCTGAAACACAGCCCCATATTTCTCCATCAGTCATTTTAACTACTCCGCAGTTGCTCATAAGTGTCCTCTGTTCTGTTCATCACCGAAGGGCCCAGGGCTTCCTGAATAGCACATAAACCCATCCCCACTTGGGAATGAAGGATGTTTAAGCATTCCACTTTATAACCTTTATCTGTAATAAGGATGCTAAAACTTACAAAGGACAGAGCTGGAGGTTAGAAAGAGAGAGGGAGAGAGTTGGTTGATTACCAAATGATTTTATGCAGTTTAGCCCTGGGAACAATGCTGAGAGCACATGTCTGTCTGTCTGGAGGAGGGGGTGAGGAGAGGTACTCGAGGGGATATGACACCAGGTCAGAGGGTCCTTGGTAGTAAGGTGTCACCACAGGCTATACTGAAGCTGACAGCATTGTGTTTAGAAGAAGGGGTTGGGGTTGTGTGGGGAGAAAATTAGTGTCTTGGGGTTTCCTCCCAGAGCTAAGCCAAACTCAATGAGTTAATATGCGGTTCAGCACCCTTCTTCTTGGCAGTCGAATTACTCTGTGTCTTCAGAGCCAGGAGGCGTCTGAAAGGCAGTTATTACAGAGCCTATGGGGCAATGTGAGTGATAAAGCAGCTACTAGACCCAAATATGTAGCGACACATAGGCCTTTGTTATAGTCCAAAAACTAAACACTGTATGTAGTGGGTTGTTGTCTTAATGCCCACAGTGAACCCCACCTCCTTATATGCAAACTGGGATAGTCCCTGATGGCATCAGTCATGTGACTTGCTTTGGCCAATGGGATGTCAGCAAACATCACACAAGCAGAGAATTGATAGGCTCCTTAGAGCTTGCTGTCTTGGAACATAGCTGCCATAATGGAAAACACTGGGCTGTCCTCCTGGAGAGGACACACAGGAAACAACTGAAACACCTTGGCTGACAGCCCTCACTAACAGCCAGAAATGGAAGTAAGGTCACCTTGAACCTGCCATGCCAGTAGAGCAGCCAAGTGACATGAATGGCCCCAGACCAAGCTTACTAGCTCAGGCCAAATTGCTGCATATGAGCAAATAAATTATTGTTATTCAAAGCTACTGAATTTGAACAGATTGTTATGCAGTAATAGATAACTGTTATGCTACACTTCCAACGGAAAGAGCCTGCAACAATTCAGAGAATATAAAACACCTTATAAAATCCTACAGGATTGCACGATTGAAAAAGTCATCATAAGCCAGTAATAAAGAACCTTCACACCCGGATATCTGGCAAACCCTCACAGCAAACATAAATATAATGGTGAAATATTAGAGGCATTACCATTAAAGTAGGAGCAAATGCCTGCCATCACTGCTTCCACTCAACACACTGTATTGGAAGTCCAGATAATCCAATAGGCAAGAAAAGGAAACAAGAGGTATAAGAATTGAAAATGGAGAAAGAGCAAAAGGACTATACATATTTACAGACAATGTGATTGTGTGGGGTACGCTGAAAAGTACCTTCCCCGCAAGATGTCCATGGCCTAATCCCCAGAACTCGTGAATATTACTTTTTATGGAAAAAGGGACTGCCAGTGGGACTACTTAAAGTATTTTGACATGGGGACATGATCCTGAATTCTCTAGATGGACCCAGTGTAATCACAGGGCACCTTATAGGATGGAGACCTATACTGATGTTCATGTACCACAGTGAGAAATCCACAAAAGAACTCAGAAAAATCCAGAAAAGATGAATAAGACTTTTATTGAGAAAATTATAAAATATTGTCAAGGACAAAATATTTTTATAAATGGAGACATATGCTATGCTGATTCTGAAGATCATCATCATAAAGCAGACATTTTTCTCCAAATATTCAATGCATTAATCCCCAAAAGGCATTGTTTTTTTGTTTTATGAAACTTAAGTTGATCCTAAAATCCAAAAGGAAAAGTGGAAAGGAAAGGATTAACTTTGCAGGCCTGGGTTCAAATCCTGCACATTCCGAAGCAATGCTGGACTTTGGGACTGATTCGTCAGCTCCTGGGAAACACACTCTGAGTCGTTGGAATATTCTGCCTGATGAGGGTGCTTTTGTATGCTAGAGGCCTTGGCCATGCTGTCCTACAGTGGCCTGATCAGTTTATTCTGAGACTGATTTATGGAGAATGCATGTTTTTGCTCAGAGGAACAGCGGGGTGGTCACAGAAGGGTCTGACATCTGAGGAGCTGAGGTCAGTCACGCAGGTTGCTGCATCTCCCGTGACTAACCCTGCACAACAAGATTTATGTGCAATTGCCTGGTTGCCACACTTCACGTGCATTGTCACACATAGTTGCAGGGAGAACTATATGTCCCCATGCACTCCACTGGGAGCGACACCTGGAATCTTACACCTCATTTCTCCTAGATTTTGCCCCATGCTTCTTTGCCCTTTGCTGATTTTTATCTGTAGCCTTTGCTACAAGGAACTGCAACTGTGAGTATAATATTCTGAGTCCTAAGAATCTTCTTAGCAAGTCATTGAGCTTAGGGGTGGTCTGGGAGACCAAAAAGAACAAAGCACTAGGAATAGCTGAGCTCATTGTGAATAAAATCAGCAAGGTAGGGGGAGTGGGTTACTACCCTTCGAGATCAAGGCTTGTTATACAACCATAAAAATTAAGTTAGGTGGCATTGAAACAGATGGACAAATGGAACGGAATAGAGATCTTAGATACAGGTCTACGTCTTGGAGCTTGACAGGTGGAATGCAAATGAGGAGAGGAACACTGACTATTCAGTTAACAGTGCTGATGATAAAGTAAAGTAGGCCCCTGGCTCACAATATATAAGGTCTGACAATTAAGTTCGCGAACTCATCCTAGAAAAAGTGCTACATATCTCACTGCTGAATATCACTACAGCAACCATCAAACCACTCCACTTGGGAAGTTATTCACTGATGCCAGCGCCTAGTTCACCCTTCAAAGCAATCTTGGAACTCTTTTTCTGGAATGGCCATCAAAACTGTTGTCATATTACCCTTGATGTCCTGAATGTCATCAAAATGTCTTCCTTTCAATATTTCCTTTATCTTCAGGTAAAGAAAGAAGTCACTGGGGGCCAGACCAGGTGAGTAGGGAGGGTGTTCCAATACAGTTATTTGTTTACTGGCTAAAAACCCCCTCACAGACAGTGCCATGTGAGCTGGTGCATTGTCGTGATGCATGAGCCGTGAATTGTTGGCAAAAAGTTCAGGTCGTCTAACTTTTTCACACAGCCTTTTGAGCACTTCCGAATAGCAAATTTGGTTAACTGTTTGTCCAGTTGGTACAAATTCATAATGAATAATCCCTCTGATATCAAAAAAGTTTAGCAACATCGTTGCAACAAATTCACAAACTTAATTGTCAGAACTTCGCATTTGAAAAATATGGAGCCTACATTCTCACTGGGGTGGGAAAGATGATAAACAATGAACATTATAAATAATCAAATGTATAGTATGTTAAACACTGATCAAGTGATATGAGAAATAAAGAAAAAGAGAGCAGGATTAGAGAAGTCAGACATGGTTGATATGGGCAGACTGCAATTTTAAATAGAGAGTCAGACTAGCCCTCCCTGAGAAAGTAATTGTCTTAGTCTATTGTAGCTTCTATAACAAAATACCACAGACTGGGTAGCTTAACGGGACAACAGAAATTTATTTCTCACAGTTCTGGAGGCTGGGAGTCAAAGTTCAAGGCTCCAACATAGTCACATTCTCATGAGGACCTTCTTCCAGGTTCATAGCCAGCACCTTCTTCTCACTGTGTCCTCATATGGCAGAAGGGGCTAAGCATCTCTCTGGAGCCTTTTTTAGAAGGGCCCTACCCGTTCCAGAGGGCTCCACCCTCATGACCTAATCACCTACCTCCCAAAGACACCACCTCCTAATACTATCACATCGGGGGTTAAGATTTCAATATATTTTGGAGAGACACAGACATTCAGACCATACAGTTATATTTAAGATGGTAAGGGCATTAGTTATGCAGATGTGTAAATAAAAAGCATTCTGGATAGAGGAAGCATTCACAGTTCAAAAATTAGAAAACTGAGGCTAGCAGAGGTTAAGCAACTAGCATCATTTTATGTATTGAAACAGCTGAGTGCTGATTCAGCCCTAAGTCTCTCCAACTCTACAATCCATGGGTTTTTTTGTTGCACCGCTTAGATAACCTGTCCTTAAATTTAATGGCAAGGATTTCTTGCCTAAAAGTCAAAATATTTAGACTTATCTAATTGTAAGCCTCAGATTAGACTCTCACCAATTTTTTCACCCCTATTCTCCACCACCTCATTCCGAATGCTCCTGGGCTCATGGCTCAGCCTTAGCAAACTCCCCTCTCTCCTCCCACATGCCGTACACATCCCAATCTCAACACGTTTTTAATGTGGATCCTTTACTTTTCAGTCACTACCCTAGCTAGTGAACTTCTAATCACCCAAGGTCTTTTCAAGTGGCAATTTCTTCAAGACACTGCTCCCAGCTTCCCAAGGAAAAGGAATCACTCCCTTCTCAATGCTCCCATTGAAGCTCAGTCACAATGAAGCCACATTGTATGGCCTCTGTTTGTCTGTCTGTCTCTTCAGACTGTGGGCCCTAGAGGACCCAGGAAGTATTTGATGCATCTTTCCCCCCAGCACACACCACAAGGGAGAAGGCGTCAGTAAATGTTAAAGAAGTGAATGTCAAATGGAAAATAATGAAACATTAATGGTGATCAAACAAAAGCCCTGGAAGTAAACTGTAATGTCCCGTAGGAACTATGGCAAAAGATAATAAAATCTAAGGTTTACATTTGTCATTGAAATGATATGTTATCCGATGAGTGTGTTCAGCATTGACTAAATATTACACAAATATAAGGAGAGCAAGAAGACTAGGTCAAGGTGGCCTGATGGCTCAGTAGGCTAGGGCCCACGCTCTTAAAAACAAGGTTGCTGGTTCGATTCCTGCATGGGATGTTGGGCTGCACCTCCCCCACACACACACAGCTAGACTGAAAATGGCGACTGGACTTGAAGCTGAGCTTGCGCCCTCCACAATTAAGATTAAAGGACAACAACATGACTTGGAGAAAAACACAATGTTCCTCTTCCCCAATTCCTCAACACTGTTCCCTTCCCCAATTCCTGAATAAAATCTTTAAAAAAAAAAAAAAAAACAATAATTACAGACATGCTACACGCAGAACTTGCTAATTTGTTACCTTTTTTGGAAGAGTGTCTCCATGTAAATACATTTTTTTTAGAAAGATGCTTCATGGAACTGGTGAACTACAAATAATGCCTTGAAAGTTAAACTTTGAAAGTTGGGTGATTTCACTGAGTACAGACTTTTATATAAGACTTCCATTTATGATGGAATTCATTTTTCTGCCTCTAGGAATATTTATTTACTTAATAATTTTAATGACTCCTGCTTCAAATCTAAGCAGTCTAAAACCACATTAACTCATGCATACTAATTACGTATTTCTTTACAGAAAAACAAAGAGAAAAATGAAAGGATCATTTCCCCTTTGCATTATTTATAGGTAAAATATTTGTTAATCACATGAATAGCAGTAATGCTTTACAAGAACTTGAAACCTTGAAGAAATAAACCTCCCATTTCCTTGCTCAGCCATACTGCACTTGTGCTCAGGAATATGGTAGCTTCTAGTGACATATGACTAATGATCATTTGAAATGTGGCTAGTAGAATTAAGGAATTACATTTTCAATGTTATTGAGTTTCAGTTGATTAAAAATTAAATTTAAATAACCACATTCAATGTAGCTTTTCACTCTCATATTGGACTGTGAGAATACAGAATATACCCATCGCCTCAGGATGTTCTTCTGGAGAGCATTACTTGTACCAGCTTACAGACGGCCACAATTCAGGACATATAAATGAAATTAACGAACAATGACCAGCTCACCAAAATATAAACTGACACTGAGGCATATAAAGAGGAAGGGTGGTCCTGCCTTCACAGAGACAGATGCATAAATAATAAAATAAAGGGCTGTCTCTCATGCAGGTGTGCACAAAAACTACATAAAGGGTCAATTAACTGTGTCTGGTAGATCAAGGAAAGCTTTAGCAGAAGATGCAACATTTGAACTGATTCATAAAGGAAAGAAGAATGTAAACAAGGAAGGGGGCGGGACCGAGAACCTCAAGCCAAGGGAGCAGCTGTAGCAGGGGGCACAGAAAAGCTTCCTGAAAGATCATGGTGTCCGGGGGACAGCATGTAGTGTGGTAAGATTTGAATGTGCACTACGTGGAGAAACAACCACTCTGTGGGGAAGGGCGCTGTCCTCATGGACCCTGTGAGGGAGTTTAGAACTGTCCCTTGTGACAGTGGGAGTTGTATTCTGTTTCAAGAAAGGCAACATAGCCAGACCTGTGTCCTGAAAAGGTCATTCAGCATAGACAGGCTGCAGAGAGATGAGATCAAGGAGGAGAGTGTGGAAATACAGCAGAAGAGAGATGACCAGGTTGGGCCAGGTCGGAGGAGGCAAGGCTGGAAAGGAAGCAAGTGATATGAGAGTTGTTTATTCAAAATAAGTGAATATTTATTGCAAAAAAATAAAAAATCTCTTTTTTGAAAATACAGTAAGTGTGAGATGTGTGATCATTCTGACATCCCAACAGCATATGTTGCAAGAGAAGGTGTTGCTGCAATTTTTATGATGGGCTCTCATGAAAGCTCACCATCCCATTCCAAAAGGCTGAGAGTGCAGCCCACCTGAGAAAGCCCACCACTGCTGCTGAAAGTCACCCAGCCCCGCAATCATATTATGGATTCTCTGGGATGAAAGTAGATACCAGCTATGGCAGGGGGACAAGAGGTGGGGCAAAGGCAGCTGGGCAGGAAGTGCAGGGACTGGGCCCTCTGAGACCTTGCACAAAGCCCTGCAAAGAGTCCAGGATTTGGAGTCACACAGACCACATTCTAGGGTCCAGCTCAGCAACTTAGCAGAACTGGGCTTTGAGCAAGTCGTAGAAATCTCTGAACCCAAATTTCCTCACCTGTAAAATGGGAGCAATACCCCTTCCCTCCTAAGTTTTCATGAGTATGACTAGGGCAGACTAAATGCCTTAAGTATGGTAGTTCCCTTGCCTTCCCCAAAACATACTCTCTCTAGGGAGCCAATCCCCCAAAGCTCTGGTAGGAAGAGTTCATTTTTAATATGCAGCCTCAAGCCTTTTCTACTCCCGCGTCCCTTTTTCTTGGATCCCCCCAAGCCTTGATAAAAATCTAAGTACTCTGTAGGCTGGGGAGGGGCTGTTGTGGAGACTGAAGAACCTGGGCAAAGAGGACAAGTAGAACCTGGGCTGTGACACGTCCCCCACTGTGGGTGCCCCTGGGGAGGATGCAGCCCCACTGAGGATCTGGGACCAGCAGGTCTCAGGGAAGGGTGATCTAGAGCACGTGGCTCCACAGGTCTGAGGCTGAAGAACAGAACCGGTGTACCAGTCCTCCTCAAGGTAGGGCAGAGGGCCCGGGAAGAAAAATGGAGGCTGACATTGGTCCATCCCATAATGCAGAGAAAACAAGCTGAAACACTAAGATCACACTTGACCAGAGCTTAGGGGCTACATAAGGGAATAAACAGAAAACTGCATGAATTTTTTGGATCCACTGGTTGATATCACAGCTCTCTCATCTTTGGGAAGTAGGTCCCTCTCTTATTACCACCCAGATAGCCACCATACAGAGAATACCATCTTTAACAGCTCATTGCCAAGACTGAATTACTAGATTTATTCATTCCTTGATGTACAAAGCAAGTCCTTACGCACATATTTGCATTTCTGGTTTCTTGTATGAAGACCATTTCTTCCTCAAGAAACTGACACTCTTTTTACCACCTTCCAGTGGTGGACTAGCCCTTTCCTAACAGGTCTCATTGGAATAGCCTTGTCAGGATACACTGTCACCACTCCTTCAGTAAATATATAGCTGGAGTAACTGAAGGGCATGTATTCATTCCTGGACAACTTTGAAGAGCACAACTAAACTAAAGAGCATGTCGGAAATGTCTCACACTTAAGGTCTAAGGAATCTGAACGGAACGTCCAAAAACTGTGTTCCCCATCTTTTATAAATTTAAGAGTGTCTTGTGGGATCTTTATTAAGAAGCATAAAAATGCCTGTCACTTTCCTTTTTAAGCAATATCTATGTGGTCCTTTTCATATAGCCAATCCTTACAAGAGTCCTTTGTGGCTGTTTGTTATGGAAATTATATTGCTTTGAAATTCATATGTTGAAGCTCTGACCTCCAGTAGGTCAGAATGTGACTGTATTTGGAGATTGGGTCTTTAAAGAGATGATTAAGTTAAAATGAGGCCTTAGGGTGGGCCCTAATCCAATCTGACTGGTGTCCTTGTAAGAGGAGATTAGGACACACAGAGACCACCAGGGGTGTGTGCACAGAGGGACAACCATTCAAAGAGGCAGCCAGAGGGCGGCTGTCTGCAAGCCAAGGAGCGAGGTCTCAGAGGAAACCAACTCTTCTAGCACCTTGATCTTAGACTTTCTGCTTCCAGACTTGTGAGAAAATAAATTTGTTATTTAAGCCACACAGTCTGTGGTATTTTGTTATGGCAGTCCCAGAAAATTAATACATAGAAAAATCACAATTCTTCAAATGAGAAAATGGGCTGAGTTTATACAGCTAATACTTGAATTTGAACACGTACTTGCTGGGGAAATTCATGCTTTAACATTGCCCTATATGGCTGCCCCTTTTGCAACACCAGTTAGATTTCAGGCATATTTTATGAAATTATTATTTTTTTACAGTGAGTTTACATGAAGATGTTATCTTTGAAGGGAGTTTCAGTTTCATCTTCCATCTCTAAGTGGTTCTCTAATCCCCACTCTAAATCAGTACTTATTTCCAAACACAATAAACACCAGCTATTGCCATGGACTTCACTGCAGATCCAGCAAAGTTTACTAAATTTGCCTTCCTATGACCCAAACTAAAGAAACAGAGAAAGGAAAGAAGACTTAGAATCTTTATATCTACCAGTCAACCTACTACATTAATAATTATAACTTTTTCCACTTTATTCAGACAGAATCTGGGGGTTGGATGTGGGAATGGATATGAAGGGACAAGGATAATTGGTAGAAAGAACATAAAGTTGGATCAGGCCAAATTATACAAGGGGAACCATCCAGCAAATATTCTGGGTTTAATTTTTTAGCTTGGAAGGTGAAAAAGGGCTCTCACAGTTTGCTTGGTTGGTTGGCTGAAACATGGAGCAAAGGTGGCCTACACTAAATGAAGTTGGAATGCCTGAACTACCTTGGTATACTATCGAAGAAGACATCCAAAGGCTTAGGAAGACTGAAATGTTAGCATGGAATTACCACGTAAGACCTACTCACCCATCCAGGAAAGATCCATGGAACACCTCCCACCATGACGGGGAGACACAGCACATGGAGATTTTTGTGGGCACTCTTTTCTGTAGGTCAGATATTACAGTGGGATATGCAGCTACTGATCTGGGATCTTTAGACACAATGGGGATAACTGGATCCTAGGGGGGCAGGGGCCAGGTGGCAGCACGTCATCACCAAAGACAAGGTGGGTGTGATTTGTTCACCTTCATGGACATCAGAGTCAAAGCAACGAGCAGGCTAATCTGACTCACGGAGACCTATGGTGACAGTTAATTGTCATGATGTCCTCAAGAAGAGGAATAGACAGTCTACCAATACCAAATTCTTACTTATTGGGTATACATAAGAGAGTCCTAGGTTGAGTGAACAGAAGTCTAACTTGAATCATCTAAAACAGAGAATCGCAGCCCTTGGATCAATTCCCAGACTTGAACCGGTTTACATACCCCCTGAATGAATGGCGGTGGGTGCATTTCCCTTGAGGAACAACCCCTCTACATTGCCAAAAATGTTTATTATTGATATTTCTACCAGCCTTCCCCAAAGAAACCTACAGCCTTTGCCAGGGTAACCATGCACTGGAAAAAGGAAATCTTAGACTTATCAGAGATTGTTGGACACTGACTCTGAACTGACACAAATTCCAATAGACCCAAAATATCACTGGTCCACGTGTCAGAGTAGGGACTCATGGAGGTCAGTCAGGTGATCAGTGGAGGGTTAGTTCATGTCCATCTTCCCAAACCCACCCTGGGGTTATTTCCCCAGTTCCAGAGAACAGAATCCCCAAGTGTCAATTTCAGATATTTCCTCCAAGCTGGCTATAAATCAGTGCAAATTTTGTTTATTACCATAAGGATGTGTATTATCACCTGAACCTTTCTTTCTGTCCTTCCTTTTTTAAATTATAGAGAATCTGTGTTTTGCAAAAGTGTCAAAACCCTAAGCTAGATAAGCAAAGGTCATGGACCATGAACGCCAAGACTTATTGGTGCAGTTCTGTAAACTCGTTTAGAGGAGGTCCTCGTGCCAAACCAGCACTGATAGAGAGCAGCCCATTGCTCTCCAGGTCTGAGAGGTACATTAACCCGTCAGACAATTATGGCTCTTCCAGGCGCTCCCACTGCAATTGGAAGCCAGTGAAGTCTCAGACAGGAATTAGCCTCCATTTGCTTCCATTGCAGAGTGCTGCCAGGTCTCTCTTCTTCTCTAAACTCTGCTTCATTTGAGAAAAGCAAGACCACCCACAAGCATGTCTGCCCTTTGTGCTCAAGTCCATCTGGACTGCCCCAGTGACCACAGCCAGCCAGGGCGCACCATATATCAGAGTGGCGATCGTGCCATCCATCACCGCCCAACACCCACATCTGTCAGTCTGAGGCAGGGGCTGCAGCCTCCCTGAAAGCATCCTATGACACTATGATTTCACTGTCTCTTCTCCACTCCTTCACTGCCCATCACTCTGCAGTGATTACAGCCTGTTTGGAACAAAGACCTAAACCCCACTGCGTGGGCCCCACACATATCATTCTTCACAGCCCACACCAAGCCTATATATGGGCGGATGAAGGAACAAAAGTTCCCAGAGGCTGAAGGGCTGCCAAGGGCCACTGCGTCTCCAGTGAAACAGACCACACCACAACGCTTGTCTTCCAAGGGAAAGCCTTAGAGAGCAGGGAGCAGCCCATGTGTGGGAGAACAGAATCCATGCCGTGCCTCTGGGCTTGATTCTCAGGACAAGGATAGGACGGGTGGGTGCGGAGAGGAAGTTCTAATTCCAGGAACTGTGTTTGAGGCTGCTTTCTCCCTGCCCTCACACCCTTGGTTTCTTCTCAGCTCCAGGCCTCCGGAGCTCAATCTAATTCCTTTTTCTCTCTGAAACCGGCACACACACCTCACCCCTGCAATGTTTCCTGGGGGATCTCTCCTCCCAGGTCCAGCCCCGGCACCCATCCAGCCTGGCTATCGGGTGGTAAGGCTCTGCCCAGTTGCTCTGCTCCCCTGTTGCCTCTGATGATGAACCCACAGACTCTTGCATTTAAAGTGTCATATAGTTGGTGCCAACAAGGACATAGGATGAGAGAGCCACAGACGTGAGGTTCTGGGTTTTCACAGCCAGGAGTCAAGGCCCCAGCTCCCTTCTGATAAGGCAGGCCGTGGGGTCTACCTTAAACTCTACTGCTTTGTTCTTCTTCCTAGAAGGGGTGTATCAGCCCTCCTTGTACCATTCCAGGGAGGCCCAAGATAACACCTGGCACAGCTTCAGGGGCACAGAGAAGATGACACGCAGGCAGGACCAGGGGCACTGGGGGCAGAAGGCAGGGTCCAGGCTGAGTGTGCCAGACAGCTTTCCTAGGCAGAGACTCAAGTGTGTGGGGAAAATGCACACTCAGCCCCTGGGTGTGAAGCACAAGGAAGGCCTTAGTCACAGAGAATAAAGGAAAAGTTCTGTTTGCAGACAGGCCTTCAATCACCCATTCATTCAACAAACATTCCTGAATGCATTCTCTGTGCCAGGGAGGGTCTGAGGACCCAGGGAGGAACTGGATTTAGTCCTTGTCTTACCGCGGCTCTCATTCCAATAAAGGAGACACTTTATTGGAAAACCAAAGTGTGGAGTAAAAAACAAAAGGCCGCCATACTTATCCCATCCCCACTGTTAAAATGTGGGCACCTAGTCATTCCCAAATTTTCCTGTGATACAAAAAAAAAAAAAAAAACAGAACAGAAAATACTAGAAGCACACTTGCATGCAGTCGCAGGTCTGAAATAACATGCACGGAGGCATTTCCAGGTGAGTGGTGCCGGGGAGGGGAGGCAGGGGGCGGGCGGCGCACTGCAGGGGGAGGCGCGCTCTGAGCCCTGGAAGATGCCCTGCAGAGCAGGACTCGCCCTGCAGGAGCGCAAAGGGCCCGGGTTGAAGCACAGGATGGGACAGGGGCTCGGAGCCCCACAGGACCCGATTCACACTCGCACTGCTGCGTCCCGGGGCTGCCCTAGAAGGACGGCAGTGAGTGAAGCAAGATGCGACCCTCATTATGGAGCAGAAAATGCACACAGATGAGCGGGACGGGTTCCAGGTCCTATGAGGAGTTAGGGGCAGAGGTGGACAGGAGCATTGTGCAAGGTTCCTCCAGGACAAGAGTTTACGCGGCGTCCCAGCACACGCCTCCCACGTACTTCGTTGAAGGCTGCCAGAGAGAAAGCAGCCTCCACGCAGGGCCTCGGTCCTTCCCAGGCCGAGGGAATGAGAACCAGCTGAGACCAATGAGAGGCCATGGCCTGGGGAACACACTTGGCCCCTGGGTTTGATTCTGGTTTCCTCAGCCCCTCTCAGCTGGGTGGTCTTGAATATTAATCCCTCTACTCTCCCTTTCCGCTTCAATAAAATGGAGATAAGGCCTTTCTCCTGGGTTTTCATGAGAATGAAGTGAGGGCATGGATATAAATACTTAGCCCAGGGCTTGTGACCGAATAGTAGTAATAATAATGGTGACATTTTCCATCACTGTGTACCGGGCATTGCTTTAGGCCCTGTCTGTATGTGTCACCTTATTCGATCCCCACCCAGCTCGATGAGATAGGTATTAGTATTACCTCCATGCTGTTTATTTGGAAACTAAAGCCCAGAGAGGTTAAGTATAACCTTGGTGTTGCTCAATGTCACAAAACGTGAAGCTGGAACTTGAATCCAGGCCATCTGAGTCCAGTATCTGTGGCCACAATGACTGGTGTGCACAGCTCATGAAGTGGCAGAAGTGGGGTTGGCCACTTTTGCCAACTTTGTAAGCTTATTGTGAGGATGAGATAAAAAGCATGGAAGGTTCCCAGAACAGTTCCTGGCCCAGTTTGTAAGTGTTCAGTAAACAGTAGTTAATGATTAACATGACTTTCACTATGATTCCCATTCTAATCAAGGGCAATGGAAGGTGAGTTATCGCGCCCTCGTAAGGTGTGTCCATTTACATTGCCACAATAATGCTGTGTAACGAATACCCACAAAACTTCAGTGGCGGGCAGCAACACATGTTTACTGAGTGCGTGGTCTGTGGGATGCAAGATTTGGGCTGTGCTCACGTATGTTGCCTGGCCCCACTCACACACCCTGGGTTGGCTAGCGGTCAGCTTACCTCATTTGGAACATCCGAGGCCACTCTCAGCTCTGCTCCACATGTCTTTCATCCCTAAGCAGACCAGCCCAGGCACGTTCTCTCAGTGACAATGGAGAGCA
This sequence comes from Aselliscus stoliczkanus, assembly GCA_033961575.1. Taxonomy (NCBI): domain Eukaryota; kingdom Metazoa; phylum Chordata; class Mammalia; order Chiroptera; family Hipposideridae; genus Aselliscus; species Aselliscus stoliczkanus. The sequence continues at coordinate 35,032,045 of CM066730.1, read as the reverse complement.
AGGGCTCTGGAAGCTTCTGTTTGCATCTATGTGCTAACGTTCCATGAGACAAAGCTAGTCACACAGCCAAGTTCCAGGAGTAAGTCTGTGGGTAGGGAAGGGTAAGGAAATCGATCACAATTATAAAACCAGCAGCTTGCCTGACTGCCACCAGTGTAAGTCCTGGACCTCTAGACCCCCCTCCCCGCTGGGGTGAATGAACCCTCCTGTCACTTTCATGGTACCGTTCCTGAACGCCCGGCACTTGACACCATTAAGCTTTCTAAAGTCAGCTTGTTCAATCACTGCATGCAAGATACCATGGTGCACACTAAGAACATACCTGCGAACGAAACAAACAAGGTCCCTGCTCTAATGTGCCAGTGGGGAAGACATGCAAAAAAAAAAATACATAACATAATTATGTATTTAGGTAATGAAAAGCTCTATGAAAAAAGTTAACCAGAATTCCTTGATGAGTGAACTTGAGAGTGGTCTTAGAGGACAGTAGCCTTTGAGATTCATGTCTAGATCCTCATCCCTATGCCCAATGCCTAACACTAAATAGGGCTTCAATAAATGGTAAAAGGAGGGATGGATGGACAGACGGACAGACGGACGGACACAGGGACCTACCTGGTACTTTCTGACTTTGCCTTTTCACCACCTTTACTCTCTGTGGCCCACTGGGGCCAGGAAAGATCTCAGAAAGAAGACCAGCTTCCCTCTTCACATCCAGATAGCCAGTCCTGAGGCCCCAATGAAGTCTCTCCATGGACCCAGTGGCCAGGGCGTCATAGCTCTCTGTGGTTGCAAAGGGATTGTCTTTCTTTTGCAATCCCTGCTCAGAGCTGGAAGAAAGTCTATAGAGCTGATGCCGCCCAATGTCCTTTTGGAGAAAGGCCCGACTTTCCAGGCCTACTCCTCACCCTTTCGTGTACCTGGTGTTGGGTGTGAAAGGGACGTGAAAGAGCATGGAAGCTGCCAGCTTGGATCCCCCCCATCAGGTTTCCCTGAGCCCATGGAGCTTCACTGTCCCAATATTTTGGCTTCTCAGCAAACTCACTGACTAGATGCTCTGTGTACATCTACTCTTCACGATAACTCACTGATGTTGGCTTGATCGCCCCACTTGACAGAGGAGATATGCAAAGTTCTCAAAGTCACCATTATACTATAGAACAACACATTACCACACTCAGAACCAGTTTTTGGAAAACACGTGGAAGAATGGAAATAAAACAGTTCTTCCCAATCTAACAGACATGGATTTAAATGTGCATTCTGCCACTTCCTAGTCCTGTGCCTGGGGCAGGCTGGAACAGTTGCGTGTGCGGTGACAATTCAAATCCTGGAAACCAGCCTCCACAGTGCTCACATGTCGGGGACTTATCTCTTTCTTTTTTAAATACTCACAGAAGTGACTGACAGAGTGCACATACAACCTGAACTAAGTAATAAAAATTACCCAATTGTATTTGCCTACAAACAAAAAGCCATCTTAAATGATGCCTTCTCCCCCATAGGACATGGTGGCCTGTCAAACAAAGGTTCCAGATGTGCACGTGCTTGGGACGAGGGGCCAGGTGTTTTGTGGGGACCCTCTTCCCTGAGCCTCTCTCAGATTGGAGGTGGTGACATTCTAGGCAGACGTGAACTTGGAGGGAGCACGCAGGAGGAAGGGTCTCTGAGCTGGCCTCTGGGGCACGCCATGCTATGGGAAGTTGTTTTTAACTTGTTCCACATGAATTGTGAAAAATATGAAACATTCAGGGGTTTATCATAATTCTCGATGAGATAAGTACCATGCTCATGCAATAAAAAAAAAATGGAAAATATGTATTTAGTCCAAAAGCTTCATTTTTAAAAAGTTAACATAAGGAAATGATTTTGTAAAGAGTCTGTCAGTCTGAGATGAGAGATGGACTCACCATCTGAAGGATACAGATCAGATTTATCACTCTGCTTATGTCCATGGCTAGACAGGCTTCAGCCACAAGTTTTCCAAGAAGCAAGATCAGACGTTGCAGAACTCAGCCATTGCTCCGCTGTGCTGTGCACCTGAAGCCTTGCTCAATCCAGGTTCTGTGACCCTGCTTCAAAATTACGCTCTGTGCAACTTGGGGCAAGTCCTGGGTGTCTCCGAACTTCTGATCCCCGATTTCCTATAACAACTAACTCCCATGGTAGATGAGATCAAATGAAATAATACAGCTTGTTTGGTAAAACGTCTAACTCACAAATGTGAGCTACTATGGCTTTTGTAGAATGAAAAGCAAATACAAACTATTTCCAGGACCTATCATGGGCTCGGCAACGTGCTAGACACTGAGAAATTTTTTTAAAAACGCAAGAAAAGCAAATGATGTGGTCCCTGCCTCTAACGAGCTTGTAAGTAAGCTCTCAGACATAAAGAGGAAGCAAAGAGGAACTGGAGTAAGATAATGAATCGGCAAATTAGTATTTTTGTGGAACATGTTACAAACGTCTAGAAGATTCTAGTGAGAGTTAGGCATGTGCCTGTGGCTAGAGGGAAACACAGCGGGAGGGAAGACAGGTGCGCCAGGAAGCATGAGCAAGGCTGAGGAGACTCACGTCATGTCAAGTTGGCATCAACTTGGATGTAATTTAAGATCACCACATACTTCCCAAATATGGCTGTGAACCAGCCAGGCTAAGAAGTCAGGAGTGAGAAGGAAGAAGTCAGGAGAAAGCTGGCTCCCAGCTGCCTGTGACAGAGTCACCTGCCTGAACCCAGGTTCCTCATCTGCAAAACAGGCTACCAATGGCCCCAGTCCCACCTCCAGCCCCGCTCCCGCCTCCACTGGGAGGAGTTTTAAGAGAGGTCATGCAGACGTTGTAGGGGCTAAGGGCCACCTCTAGAGAGACCAGCTGGCCCACCAGTGGAGCAATAGACAGAACAGAGTGGAAGGGAGATGAGGAGGGAAAGGCTCTGTGCCAGCCCTGGTACGTGCTGTGTCACTCATTATCCCACTCCTTTCTCTCAACTGGAGCGGAAATTCATATCCCCATTTTACAAATAAGGGAACTGAGCCTCACAGCAGCTGAGAGTCTCGCCTGGGATCCCGGGCCTAGTAAGTGGAGGAAAGATTTGAACCCACATCCTTCAGATACCTAAGTCCACGTGCTTCACGGCTCACAGAGGAGCTGTGACCAAGACCGTGAGCTGGGGCAGAAATGACAGGGGGCCGCGGTCAGCAGCCCCCTCCGCTCTGCCTTCTTCTCTTTGCTGGAAGAGGGAGAGGCTGGGGCAGGAGGCACTCCCTTAGGCCCTTGGAAAGGTCTTAGGGGCCTGGAGAGCCCCTAGGGGCGGCTCGCAGCTCCCCCAAGACAGACAAGGGAGCGTCCCAGGAGCCACGCCCAGGTGGCCTCTGTGGGGAAGGGCTGGACCTGGGGACCTACTCTGTCCAGGAACGGAGATGGGGCACCTGATGGCTGCTCCCTTCAGCGCATGTGTGGCCCTGCTCTGGCTGCCAGGACAGGTGAGACTGAGGGGGCCGGCCTCGGGCCACTGCGGGGAGCAGGCCCAAGAGCCTGGGCGCAAACATTAGGAAGAGTGTGCACGGCCTCTGAGGTGCTCAGCCAGATCAGAAGCGGGAAAAGAACTGAGGTCACAGCCGAGACACTCAAGGACAGACTGTCTGCCTCTCAGATCTCGGCACGCAGCGGTGGGCAAGAGCACAGCAAGCCACGGGATAAATATGCCCTATGTCCCGGTAAGAGCTAAGTAGTTTCAAACAATACTTTTATATTAGCACAAACTTGGACAAATGGAATCAAACTCTACAATCTGCATGAATTTTTAGAATAACACATGACTTCCAAGAAATTTCACACTTGAAGCAACCACTGGAGATGCCACCACCCCACCCCACCCCCAAGTCTCCCAGCCATTAGGCTTTACAATGGGAATTTCTGGAAATGAAATCAGAGGAGACAAAGAGGTAATAACACCAAGCGAGGGCAGCCAGGCCGGTCCTCAGGGGAGGACTCTGGCAGGAGCCTGCAGTTAGATACCCAAGGAACAAGGAAGGGGCCAGAAAACCAAACAGGTGGGCCCCGGACCCACAGGTGAGGGTCCATTTACACTCGTTTGGAAGGGTGTCACCTGGACAAAAAACATCTCCAGCTTATCCAGGGTTCTCATGCCAAAAGAAATTGTCAAACTGAGGGTGTGTGTGAACTGCACGAAGGGCTCCAGAACAGAAGGGATTTCCATCATTATGTACCTGTAACTTGGGCAACCCTGTCCACTCCTTCCTGACCACGCCCCCTCACCTGTAGCTCCACCCACCATCCAAGCTGATGCTCCACCCCCAAGTGCTGCCTCTGTTGGCTCCCTCATCTCTTTGTCCACAGGTTGCAGATGTGAGCTTTGCTGGTATGTGCTCCCTTTGGCTGCTGTTTCCTGGACCCACAGTCCAGACACATGGTTCTAGATGAATCATTCATGTTTGCTGCGAAGGCCACTCTGAGAAAGCCGGGTCCATAACATAAAGTGTTAGAAGATAAGGGAGCCCAGGGACAGGCACAAGGTACCTGTGACAAGTTGAATTGTGCCCTCTCGAATTTCATATTGTGAAGTTCTAGGCCCTAGATCCTCCAAATGTGACCTTATTTGAAAACAGAGTCACAATTAATTAAGATGAGGTCACCCAGGGCCGGCTGAGTGGCGCGGTGGTTAAGAGCTGGCTTGGGAAGCCAGAGGCCCCGGTTCAGGTCCCACATATGAGGGCCGGTGACACTGCCCCCTCAAAAAAAAAAAAAAAAAAGATGAGGTCACCCAGGATGGGCCCTGTGTCCAATATGACTGCTGTTGTTATAAAAAGGGGGGATGTGGAGACAGGCACTCAGGTAGAATGCCACGTGAATATGAAAACAGACTGGGGTGATGCTCCCACATGCCAGAGATTGCCAGCAGACACAAGGGGAGAGCCTGGGACAGATTCTCCTTCACAGAAGGAACCAAGTCTGCAGATACTCTGATCTTGGACTTCCAGCCTCCAGAGCTGAGACCATCACTTCTGGAGTTTAAGCCACTCCGTGTGGGATACTTCGTTACAGCAGCCCAAGCAAACTGCTACAGTGCCCACCCTGTCACGCCAGAGTCCCTGGGCACTTGTGAAAGTAACGAGGCCTGAGCCAGGTCGTAAAGCACAAACAGAAGATTCCAGATGGATAAAGAAGGGCGTGAATGTTGCTCTGGGCAGAGAAAAGAAAACAGGCAACCGCAGGAGGACTTTCCGCATTAACTGCTGCTCACTTCCAGAAGTCTCTATCGACCAGAGAGAAAGTGGCAGCTGGCAGTTTCTGAGAGTATGTGGCAAGACCTAGAGTTGGAAAAGGCCTCAGAGACACCATCCAAAGCTCAGGTTTTACAGATAGAATGATTGAGGGGAAGGCAAGGGATATAAGCTGCCCAGGGTCACGCAGAGGCCAGAGCCCAGCCAGAACCCAGGACTCCAGGTGCCCACTGGGTGCTGTAGACACCACCAAGACTTCTATGTACAACATAACTGACATGAAAGGGGCTATGATTAAAAGCAGGCTTCTCTTTAGAATAAGGCTCATTTGTAAAAAGAACTCATTTGCCCATGGCTTTTGTTGGTATCTGTACCAACTATTCTGTTTTCCTCGGTAATCAGTTCATCATACTTTGGCCTGTATCAGGATTCCCACAGGAGAAACTGCAGCCCCGGCGTGGCCTGGGGATGTCGTCATCAGGAAAGCTGTGCTCTTTCTGTCAGGGGTTTTCACAGCAAAGCAGTTCTTACCTTCCTAAGGACATTCTGTCCTGGACCAGACAAGGAGACAGCATCCAATTCTTCCAACCCACACGCCTAATGAATTTAACACATTCCTTTTTCTGCTCAGATTAAGGCCATCAGTGACTCATTCTTCCCTCAGTCAGAACCTCTAACCAGATTGAAGGAGAAATTTTGCTGTAAATGTCATTCGGGAGGTTGGATGGTAGGGGTGCAAGTGGGGAGGCTCTGAATACCACTGGGGGTTTGCTGGGCTCCCTCTTCTGGAGGTGATGAGCCCTGGGCCAGGTGGGAAGGGGTCTGGCCAGCCAAGGAGCCTCCCTCCTCCAAACACCAGTAGGAAGAATTCTGAAATCACTCTGCTATTCCCAGCCGTTTCTCCTCTCACACAGTACCTATGAACAGGACAAGCCACAGTCTCTCTCAGCCCCGGTTATAACATGACATGCACTTAGCCACCTCGCTTGGATGAAGGCAGAGTGCTGAGCAGATGAGCTTGAGAACTCTCTCCACTCTAAAATGCAGTGCTGATTTAGAAATGCAAATGTTAGAACTGAAGGTCATAACAGGCTTACGTTTGGGAGCCACTGACATAAGCTCTCAGCCTTCTCTGTGACTGTCCCCTTCCTCTCTTCTTTTGCTTCAGTTACCTCCCACCTCCGGGAAAGGGGGACAGACAGAGCCAGTGAACGTGTCCCTCCTGCCCTGGCTATAGACTCACCCTTCATGCACATCACCCCCATGGATTCCCAGAATGCTGGGAGGGGCTATGGTTGTGCCCATTGCATGTATTTGAAAACTGAGGTTCATAGAGGTGATGTGACATGTGGCCTGGGTCTAGGCCTCTGCATATGCCCATCTGCTGCCCTAATTTGACACTGCATCATTGTATCAAGTTGGACCTTGGATTCCCAAATCAATCTCCTTCTGCCTCCCAAGGGCCAGGTCCCAGCCCCCATCACTGTGTCAATCTTACTCATCTCCTTGACACCAGTATCCCTGCCTCTGCAGGTCCCTGTGTCCTCCTGAAGGTCTTACTCAATGGCCTTTCCTTTGGCCAATGCATTCACACTGTCAGCAACCCCAGGACGCTGTTTACCTGTGGGGTTTTTTTGTTGTTGTTGTTTTAATTTTCCTGCCCTTCTGATCAGTCCTCTGCCTGTTTTACTCTGTAAGTTAATGGGCAGCGGGAGGAGAGGAAGGACATGGACTTACAGATTCTGGGCTCATCCTCCATCGGCTACTCCCAAGCCTCACTGGGTTTTTTTCTTCTAAAGCTTTTTCTGATTCTGTTTATTCCCTGCCTGAACTTCCCAAATTTCCCCCATAAACTACTGCTCTGTTAGAAATACCACCATGCAAGCCATCTACCAGACACGAGGGAAAGACATAATTGTTTTGTGGGTTCATCACAAACATGCTTACGAGGGAAAATAAAAATCAGGTCATCTTGCTTTCTTGAGAATGCTGATCTGAATGCAAAATTCGGATGCCACAGAATCACACTGTTTATTCACATAGATGCCAAGAACAAAGCTTAACCCTTCCGAACTCAGGATGAATTTCCCTTGGCTAAAAAAGTGGTCTCTTCCCAACCTCTGGAATATTTTCAATGTCGCTTGAAGGATACATTAACATCTTCAACGAGGAGAGGTACCAGGCGGGCACTTAGGCTCTAAAATTTGAATGCAGTTAACACAATAGTATAGCATCATGAATAGAGAAGATTCTGTGTTCCAAAGTGCTAAGGATATTATGAGACTCAGTTTCCGGTTCTAGCCATTCCAGACTTTTAAAATACCCCCTTATTTCTTCCCACATCTTCCTAAATAAAGTAAAAAAGAATTATTTTAATGCAGCTAGGAATACTATTTGAACTTAGAATTTGTCATAGCCACAGCACACAAACAGTTAACAACAAAAGCGGGGAGAGGGGGAGGGAGGGAGGGAGAGAGAGAGAGAGAGAGAGAGAGAGAGAGAGGGAGGGAGAGAGAGAGAGAGAGAGAGAGAGAGAGAGAGAGAGAGAGAGAGAGAAAGGGGGTGGGGAATGCAGCAGGATGGTGCTAATCTCATATTCACAATTAAAGGACAAACCAAATCAACATATACAGAAAAATTAAGTCTAAATGAACAAAGTGAGAAATAAATGAAAACTCAGTCCTCAATATTACCTCTAAAAATATAGTCTTCACAAATAAGAGGTATGAGAGTGTTGTTGCCCAAAACATAAGGAGTTCAAAGCATTTTCTTGGCTTCTGTATCATCATTTCTAAGACGAGGGTAAAAATTACATCACGGGGTTGTTGAAAAATTGAAATGATGTAATGTATATATAGGGTCTGCCTTAGTACTTGGCACCTAGTAAGCATTTCATCATTTTTTTAATGCTTTCCAAAGTCAAGTTCAATAGGTCCTTTAGAGCTCTGTTCCTATTGTCCCATCTGATTGGGGGAGCAGAGCTATTTATTAAGAGCCAATTGTGCATTCATTACTCTACAAGGCACTGTGCAAAGTGGGGTGTGTGGGTGCGACCCATGTGTCATTTGGCATGAAATGGTTAAAAGCAATGCTTCTCCTAACTCCAATTATTGCCACCAGGGCTTATCTTTAATGGTGTGATACAGCAAACATCATGGTGTCTACATCTCCACCTGATCACAGAACCTGTTTCAGCCCAGATGCCAATAAGGAAGCGAATCTTGCTTCCAAAAGGCATTCGCAACGCGCTCCTTTCTCCATGGAGAAGAGGAATTCAGCTCTGAAAGAGGATAGGTGGGAAGCTAAGAACAGAAAGGGAAGCCATTTGAGCACTCACAGGAGAGTGCAGCCAGCAGCTTCTGGTTGAGTGTGGCAGGAAGCTACCTCCTCGAAGCTACGGTAAAAATCACCACACTTAAAAATAATGGAACAAGTGAATGCAGACAAGACAGCTATGGGGTCCTGTACAGGAAGACGTCCGCCAAGCCATGGTAGCAGGTGTGGCTGCCACAGGCAATGGGCACAGGGGGTCGGTCCTCCCATACCAGGGCTTACTGGTCCCCAGTAATTTCTCAGAAGGGGGTTCTCAGTCCTGGCTATGCCACCTAATTAGGTCCTCTGGAGGGGATGCCCTGCGTGTTACACGTATCAAGGCCAGCATCCCGCCTTCTGACCACCGCCTGCAAGTCTTCCAAATCTTTCCAGCCTTCCTTCTCCTTACATCTGTCTTTAAGCTTAGAGAGACCTCCAGGTCCTGGGCCCCTCCGTTTTCCCGCCCCCACCTGGTCTCTCTTCCTTTCTAGCGCAGCCCAAAGTCTGTATTGGTCTGATATCCTGATATCACAGTCCAAGCTCTCAGGCACAGTTCCCCCTTACTCAGCCTTTTCATTCTGTGCAGGTCTTCAAATGCTTGGATGAGGTCCGCCCACGTGGGGAGGCGTCTGCTTTGCAGTCTATCATTCGAATGCTAATCTCACCATAAGCTCCTCAAAGACTCAAAGTCACAAACCTAGGATTCATGTTCCGTTTCTTCCCCTTCCTTCAGTCACTCATCTCCCGTGGGTCTTGCCAGGCTTACACCCTACCTCTGGAATCCACACATTTTTCTTCATTCCCCATGGTTGTTCTTTTATATAAGGTCATCATTTTTTTTTCTTGACTGAAATTACCTCTTAATTTATCTACCTGCTTCCATGTGGATTGATCTGCTCTCCCCGCTGCAACAAAGGTAATTAATCTGCCACGCAGATCTGACTGTTCACTCCCCGCATCCAAACTTTCAGTGGCTGCCTGGTTGGGACAGAGTCAGCTGCATGGCTCCCGGGGCGGGGTGGGTATAATCTCGTGCCTCCCTACCCTGCAGCCCGTTCTGACCTCAGACCCTGTCTCAAGCGTCCTGTACCATCAACATCACAAACACCGAGCTATTCCTTGTCTCTGTGTCTCGTGCTCTTGTTGATTTCCTAGTCCTCCAGTCCTCTTTGTACAGTGACTTTTCCCTCACAATGCCATGCAAGCATCACCTCCTAAAGAGGACTTCCCCAGAGTCTCCTAGGCTGTTAGATCCCCCTCCTCCAGGCTCCCAGAATGTGCTCACCAGCACTGGGCATGGTGCCCAGTGCACAGTCAGCATTCCCATCCATGTTTGTTGAGTGCATAAATGAATACATAAACTGTCCACTATGGCTGATAGGTGCACTGACAGAGGTGAGAAAAGGAGGTTACAGGAGCAGAGTGGAGGGCACCTCACCGCCCTGGAGAGTCAAGGGAGGTTTTCTGAGAAGGAGCAGCAGATCTGAGCTTGGGAGGCAACCGAGAGGAAGGGCGGGAATTTTGTGCTGCATGGCTGAGTGGAGTCAGGTTCATTGCAACGTCACCTCTGTAGTCACACAGGGACCCTGCTTTCAGGGTTCATGTTCTGCTGCCATCTTGAAATTCTTCATTTTGGAACATGGAGACCTGAGTTACCATTTTGCACTGGGCCCACCACTTAGACACCTGATCGTGCAGACTAGACCAGCTTGTCCAAAGGCACCTGAGAGCACAGGGACAAGAGGTCACCAGGAGACCGGAAAGTAGCTCTGATAGGGCTGTGCTCCTCCAAGCCAGACACTTAACCACAGTAAGAATGCATGTCTTCTTTCAGATTCATCTTGATCTATTTATAAATGTTTAGAGTTTAGGAGGGAAACACCAAATTCACATTTCCAAGCTTTCCTCTGCTTCATACTTAAACATGCATATCATGGGGCAAATCAAATCCATATGGCTGAGATTCATTTTCACTTTGTTCATCACAATGGCCTCCTCCGCCCTCCCCATGAGGGCTATCTCCTGTCCAAGAAGCCATCTAAGTTTTCTTGGAGGTTTGGGGTTTAAAGAAAAGGGTTTTACAAATCTGAATATGACTCAAGAAACCTGGATTTAAACCTCAAAAGGTCCAATTGCATTTTGCAACTCTAAATCTCCCAGTTTAAAGGGGCACTCTGCTGGGCTCAGTCCTCTGAGTCACCCCAATATTGCTGCGGCAGGCACAGCCCCCCCCCAAGGAGGGACATGTCCTCCCGAGGAGGAGTCAGGGTCTGGATTGTGCATTTAGAACTGGAAGCGGAGAGGAAATCCAATCGATAGCTTCTTGAGAAAAAATAAGCCTCTCGCCCACACTGCTGCAATTAGAAGCACAAATCTTTAGGACTGAAAGGGATAATTGAGGTCATCTACAATAATAACTACCATCTGTACCGCACTTTACACTCGCTAAATTGCTTTCACCCTCATTTTCTTATCTAATTCCTATAGCTATTTGGTAAAAGAGGTACCGTTATCATCACCCTCAACTCCATAGCTAGGAAAATGTGGCTCAGAAAGGTTATGTGAATTACCCAAGCTCCCACAGCAAACGACAGCAATACCAGGACTCAGGCTCATGACACTGACACTCACTCCAGGACTGTCCTCCACTCACCTCAGGGTGAGACCAGCAAAGTCCAAGCCCTCCCAGTCTTGCCAGTGACCCTCAGCAGGGAGGGGGTGGCAGAGCTATGACATCCGCCTCCCCATCTGGCATCCTTTCTACTTCTCTCAGAGCCTCTTTCCTCCCTTTATTGGCAGAAGTCAGGAAAGAGCGAAGCTTATCTCTTCTCATCCCTGTTCAAAGAAAGGGTCTCATTGCTTCTGACATTGCAACACCCCTCTCTTTGAAATCACAGAGCAATTCGCTTTAACATTATCTTTCCAATTCTTACAACAACCTGGTAAAGTAGATATTCAGTAACCCATCTTCCTCAAAGAGGAAACTGAAGGTCAGAGAGGGTAAATAATAGCCTCCTGTGATATAAATGGTAAATAGCTAACAGTGCCAAGACTTAAACCCAAGTTTTCTGGCATCAAGCCTAAAGATCTTTCCGCTAAGCCATGTTGATGGCATTTGGCTCTGATCCCATGAGGACAACCAGTGGCAGAAAATGGAGCTGATAGAGGAAATAAGGGAGAAGGAAAGATACCACCAAAGTCCTACAAATGGGAGAGATTATTTGACTTGCCTGTTTGGCCAGGATCATTAAAACCTTCAGGAAAATCTTACACATAAGGAGTAAGACCTGGTTTAGAGCAAAGTTTGAGGAGCACGTTTGTGTCTGCATACCTAAGATACCATTTTCCTCTTTCCAGTATATGCAAATGAAGCTATAAATCAGTGCTAATCAGTACCCATGAGGTGAATTAATTAAAAAGTTATAATTCACAAGAGGCCTACATTACGTGATAATATGTCACCAAAGCTTATGAATATGAGAATTAATTACTTGGCCCAGATGTTGAAGGAATGCTTAATTTTTTGAGCTTTGGTTTGAAGCATCCACTTTTTTTTATACAGCATTGAAATGAAGCTAAGATGATTATGTGTGTACTAAATTATTACCTTAAACAGCCACCATTTATTAATTTATAAATGTTCAGTGCCTCGCTGCACTAGGTGTTTTATACACATCATTTCATTTAACCTTCACAACAACCATGTAAGATGGACATAATTGTCATCATCTTATGTGTACTAAAAAATATAGGCTCTATAATTTAAGAAGCCAAGGTCACACAAATTGATTGAAGAACTGAATATACAGAATTGTGTCTGACCAAATCTGCCCATGGCAACACCCTTATTTCAAATGAACCCCTATGACAATTATGGTTTACTAAACTTTGAATGACTGAAAATTTATTCCATTTGTAAATCATTTGGCTTTGCCTGTTTCTCACTCAAAGCTTAAGGATACACTTGAATCTCAAATCCGCAGGCACACAAGTCTATTTGTTTCCATTCTATGAGTTCATTCCTAACTTATTTCTTAATTCCACTTTAACCAAAACCAAAATCAAATGTTTCTTCCTGATGGGTAGTACAAATATAGAACCAAATTCCAGTCACCATTGTGAGGGCTGTGGGAGAAAAATGAGCATTAATAAGTCATATTCACACAGTTCCTTACCCTCACTGTGTGCGGCTGCAGAAAAGGAAGTAAAAAAAAAAATTGGAATTTTAAAAATCTGCATGCCATGTGGTTTTGAGCTTTTAAGATGTTTAAACTTTTTAATAGTATGTTTTTATCTTCTAATATAAACATATTTTGTAATAGAAAAATGCACTATAAATTATAATGCACTTGTTAAAATTATAAATGATAATTTGGCTGGGTATAGAACTTTTTTTTCCTCATACAGTGTTTAGTTTAGTCGCATTATTGTAGAGTTCATTATTATAAAAAAACACAAATCAGATAATGTGAACCAAAAATATTACTTATAAATTCAGTTTATAGAACCAGTGAACCTAATGACTTACCCCTGGATTTAGCAAAAGCTGAAACAAAGTTCAAAAGTTTCAAATAAATGTATCTAAAAGTTACATAGTAAAATACATGTACATTCTAGGTACGGGTCTAAATTTACAGTATTCTTAATATGCCTTTCCACAAACTTTTCCTCTGATATAATGAACTAGCCGGTAAAAAGGCATTCCCTATGGCTCCAACGCAGCCCAGAAGCAAAGTCATCTTGTTTGCTCTCGTTTGAGAATTTTAACTCAACTTCTGGGCCCCACAGTGAAATGAGTTCTCGGAACCGCACACCTGATACAGATATCTCACTCCCTTTGCATCCTTTCCCCAGCAAGTTTTGAGAACTAAAGATTCAGTTCCTATACTGACTAGAAAACAAGCCTAATTAACCTTACATCCTTAGCCTTACATCCTTAGCAGGCACCACCTACAGCGCCCCTGAGTATAGAACTTTTGAATCACAATCCTTCTCCCTGATTTTGTAAATGTTCTGCTAACTGCCTTCATCCATGTCGCAGAGAGAAATTTGACGTCTTCTTGAGTTTTTTCCACTCTATTTGTTGGGATTTTTGTTTCCTTTCTGTCAGTTTTATAGGATTCTTTTGTTATCCATGGAATTCAATATTTTCTCCAGGATATGTTGAGATGTTTGTTAGATTTTATTAAATCTTTCTGATAAAGTTCACATGATGGGTTCACAAGTTACTTTAGTTTCAGGAAAATTTTATTCTGGACCATTTTGAATAATCCTGATTTGTTCTTTAGGCCCAACTGTTCATTTCTATTCCATGTTTACATCATCTTTCCTCTGATATTTTTATCTCTGTCATGTTTTTCTCCAACCAAGTTTCACTCATGAATTTTGTCTTCTACCATTTAGTTCTGTATGACCTTGAATGTCTACTTTGCTGTTATTTATGTCCTTGCCTTATTTTCTGGAGTCTCTTTCATCCCAATAAAGAAAATGCAATTTCAGTCAAACTACAATGTTATGTATTGGGAGACTTAACATCCTAAAGTTTATCTATAGAAATAAATCTAGAAAACTAAATGGAATGTTACAGAGGAAGAAATGGGGAACAGCAGAAGTTAAAGGAGGTGGGCCATGCAATAACATATTAAAATTAATTTAAAAACTAAAATTAATAGAAACAAATAGGTGGTAGTCCACTGCCAATATAGGCAGGTAAACCAATGGGACAGTATAATTTTTGTTTACTCTTCAGAGTGTATTTCAGTTAGAAGGAAAAGGCCATGACAATGACAATGAAACGCCTAGCTAACAACTTAGGGAGAAAATACCATGCTAGAACTGTAACTTATATTTTATAACCTAAATTCTAGATTAAAGATTTCACTTTTTAAAATACATAAAAATGCTTAGATAGAATTGATGAGTGTTCACATAATCCTCATAGGTAAGATGTTCGAAGTATTTCACCAAAGATAAAAACCGTAAAGCAAAACCTGACAAATTTAACTCGATGGAAATCAATTTGAAAAATAAGTAGTCAAGGCAATGGGAAAAGATACAAATGGGAAATTCATACACACGCCCCTCCCTAAAATAAAACATGAAAAAGAAATACAAACGGCCAAAAATTTAACACAATTCACCCTCACTATAATCAGAGCATTATAAATTGAAGGAAACTCTTAATATGTTCTCTTATCTCTTGCTTCATAGTTTCTATGTTTATACATTTGTGAAATGTAGAAGAAAGATTTGATTGGAGAGCCTTGTAAGATCTGAAGTTAGTAGAACTTGCAGCAGACCAGTTAGAGGAGAAACATGACATAGAACGTAACTGTGTCCCACATCAGATAATACAACAGGCAGGACTGGGCTCAGAGGACAGAAAACTCATCATGGACTGGAGTAATGGAAGACGACATTCAGGAAAACTGGACCCTTGTATTTGACCTCGATAAAAGGAAAAATCAATACAGTGGATTGAACTCTGGATTCAGCAACCTGCTTCAGGTGAGCAAGATGGCTATGAATTCACAAAAGATAACTAGGCAGTTAATTCAGTCTAGATTGCAAGAAACTGTGCTTGTGCATCATGTTTTACAGTTCAAAAAAAGTCCTTTTGATACATTATTTTTACATAAGCTTCCCACAACCCTACTATTAGGCAGTGAAGAGGTCATTATCCCCACTCGAAGGAGAGAAAAATGAGGCTTTGAGAGTTTTACCAGCCATTGCACTGCTAGATATGACTAGAGGAGGTACTTAGCCCCATCTCAGTGGAGAAACCTGCCTTTTTCTTCACCCCTCCTGTTGCCACATGGAATAAAAATAACCAGCTCCATGCTTCTACATGGCACAGCTGCACTGGGTTCAAAGAGTAGACTCTCACCCAGTTTTCAAGTAGTTGAGCTAAGGAGCAACTCACATTAGATGTAAAATGTTAACAGACAAGAATTTTCTTAAAGAATCCAGATGCTCTTACAACCGAAGAAAATCCTTTTGCTATATCTGGATCGTGTTCTGGAAAGAGTAGGGGAACACTGTCATGAGAGTATAAAGTTGCTGCCACCAGGGCATCATAAATCAGAATACACTGACTGGGGGCATGCCCCCAAGCATGGCAGAACTGGCTGTATTAATACTCCTCACATCGGGCCTCAGTTTCTCCAGGTACAAAACTAAAGGTGAGAGCCTGTCTAAATTCCCTTCCAGCTGTGATTCTCATGGGTACCATAGTTTAAGCAGGAAGTAGGTGCACACTCAGAGAAAAATAAAATGAGCAAAGGGGACTGGAAATCAGGGGGTGATGAGGAGTGGCCAAAGGAATCAGGAACTGGAAATAAGAAGATGCTAGGGGGGGCAAGAGTGATGTCTGCAGGCCTGTCATAGGAAAGACTAACTCAGTTCATACCACATGGCCACAAAGAGGGAAACTGAGACTGATGGGTGAAAGTCCAGGGAGTCGGGACTTGCTTAAAAGAGAGCCATCCAAAGATGAAACCAGCAGCTGCCAAGGTAGGGAAAGAGAAGAGGGAGAAGGAAAAGATGATCTGCACTCCTGTTTTGACCTTTGACATGCATGACCACATTCTTTTCACCTGGGCACTATCAATCCCTTTTTCTGGGTTACAGAACTGTTACTCAGAAAGAAACCATTTGATCAATCTCAGGGGTAGTGAGTTACTGAATGCCCCAGCAGGAGGGTGTTATGAGAGGATAAAATACCATTTTGAATTTATTTAGGCGTCACATAGAGAAGGTTGGAGAAAAAGGTCTTTATAACCCCTTCCAACCAGGAAATCCCACAATTCTATTGTGTTTGGGTGCTATTTCCCAATCACAGTGAAGAATCATGTACCTCAAAATACTGAATGGAAAGCAAAAGCCTCACTGATACCCAGCCACCAGCTGAGTATCACCATGATGACCAACACCACCACCATCACCATCAGCATTTTCAGTACCAGCATCTATTATACGCTGAGTACCAACATAAATTATAATTAGAGATACCGTTAAGTACCATAGCTGTCAAGGTAAGTATCTCTGTCACTGTTTCACAGATGAGAAAACCAACCTTCAGAGAAGCTATTTACAAAAGGTCATTCAGCAAGTAAATGGCAGCACTCAGGCTCAAGTCCACTTATGTCTGATTCCATACCTGGTGCTATCTGCATAACACCCTCGCTATCTCCCTAATTCTCCCTGCACCTGCCATGCTAATATTGCACCTGAGAATAGACTATACCATGTTAGGAAGGAGAGGAGCAGATATCAGAGCTTCAAATAAGTGTTTCCAGAAATGTGCTTTTCTCCATGTAGCTATCACAACAGGCATTACTTCAGTGGCTACTGCACTACTTGAGAAATATCAAGAACTTGATGGCATAATAAGAATATGCCTGGGGGCGGTCGGTTAGCTCAGTTGATTAGAGCGCAGTGCTCCTTATGAGCACAAACCAAGGTTGCTGGTTCGATCCCCACATGGGCCACTGAGATGCGCCCGCCACAACTAGATTGAGACAACAACTTGACTTGGAGCTGATGGGTCCTGGAAAAACACACTGTTCCCCAATTAAAAAAAAAAAAAGGAGTTCTTGCCTCTACTTTTAGGGCCGGCCGAATGGCTCAGTTGGTTAAGAGCTCGCTCAAGAGTGCAAGCTGAGCTCTGAGCAACAGCGGTTTGAGGCCAGCCCAAGCTGAGTTGCCTTTGAGCTGCCAACAGGTGGCAGGATGGCTCAGCTAAAAAAAAAAAAAAAAAAAAAAAAAGAATATGCCTGGCTTCTCAGCTCCCTGGCCAGGCCATCTTAAAGCCCTACCCACAGAGCCTCAGGAAGGCAAGATGCCATCTTGCAGAGTGTAGCGCTTTTGAAAGTCTCATCCCCCAGTGCTACATTCGCCATTCGGGGGATGCTGACTTTGCTTGCCTTCCTTGCAAGGTACGAAGTCCATCAGTAACTTTCCCCACACTCAGCACTTTTTCCAACTCTCTGGCTTTTTCAGCTGAGGCTGCAACATTGAACGTGTAGTTTTGTAAATTAATTCTTTGAAGATTCACTCTTGTCAGCTAACTTTTCTCACTGCAATAAGCCAAGAAAGTCACTTGCTAGTAACTGAATTTTCCACTTTCATGTCCTCCTGAGCTTTTTTAATTTAAGACAGTGTTCCAAAACCTTTATTCAGCAAAATTCACCAGTTACATACAGGTATCTCAAAAATGTTCACTTAAAATAAAGTCAGAAAAGTGATAATCCCATCTTGGCCTTGGATTTTAAAAAAAGTGGATAGATTACCTGGGTTGAGAAAGGAGGCAGAAGATGAATAAGCCTTTAGCTAGCGTTCAACTCAAAACAATCTGTTTTTCAATTTTATTCTCCTCTCCAGCCTCAATTCAGCTGTCATTTATGCCCTAAAAAGGCTGTGCCAGGCTCAAAGTGGGTGCCCTACAGGTAAGAACTAAGAGAAATTGCAACAGCCTCTGCCCTCCAAGAGTTCACAGTTGAATGGGGAAAGGACACACCACCCTCCCTGGGGCAGAGCACATAGTCCTATAAGTGCCGAGGTCCCGGAGCAGCTCTGGCCTAGGAGGCCTGAGTCCTGACTTTTGTCTCTGAGTGCATCTCTAATTTGCTCCAGAAATTCTGACAAGCCACTTCCCTTCTCTAAATCTCCAATTACTCATCTATTAAAACAACTTCAGAAGAAGTCATTTCCAGTCAAGTGGCAGAGTAAGTAAACACTGGGCTTACCTCCTCTCACAACCATATCAAAATTACAACTAAACTACAAAAAAAAAACATCGTTGAGAAGCACCTGACATCTGGCTGAACCGAAGTCCTACAACTATAGACACACGGAAGAAACCTGGAGGCTCAAGACTTGTAGGAGGGGCAGAGATGCAGAACAGGCTGGTCCCACACCCATGTGTGACCATTTAAAATTGGGAGGAATATCTCAGCTGTGGAGATCTCCAACCCCCACCAAAGAAGCAAGGGGTCCCAAGCCCACCAGGCTCCCCAGCTCAGGGTTTCAGTGCCAGGGAGAGAAGTACCCATAACTTCTGGCTGTGGAAACCAGCAGAGACTGTGGCTGAGTGAGACAGAGGAGGCTGGAGCCCCAGGTACTCCTTTTAAAAGGCCCGAGCATGGACTTACCAACAGAATCACTGGCTCTGAGCCCCAGGCCTGGGGCAGCGGCTCGAAAGGCGACAGGGACGTCTGGGGAGAAACTGAGTTGTCTGGCTTCAGGAGGACTGGAGGGGCAGCTTTCTCCTGAATGACGGAGCTGGCAGAAGCCATTGTTTCTTTGTTGAGACTGCCCTCTCCCTGCGTGCAGACACACCAATGCAGACGTTATATCTGAGTCTCCATCAACCTGGCGTTTGCCCCGCCCTGGTGATTCTGAGATCCCGCCCAACATTCCGACACAGCCAAGCCTCTTCTAGTGGCTTTTCCATATAAACCACCTGCCTTGGCTCATGCTGCAGACTTTCCTAACATCTCTCAGAGGTTCACAAAACCCAAATAAACAGCATCTGGCTTCAGTGTATCCTGTGCCTCTGGCTGAGCAGCAATAAACCCGGCATTCGTGACAGCTGACAGTTCATGGCTTGCCCTCTTAAAGCACCTCCAAGTACAGCGCTGGCAGCAGCCATCTGTGGATTGCTTTGTGGCTCATGCCAAGTGACCTCAGGCAGGTCACAGGCTGTGGCTAAACTTGACCTGCAATGGGGCCCCTCCCAGGAGGCCCCGGGGCTGGCACACCCAGTGGCCAGCTTCAGACCCCACTGGAGCATCACTGGGCTGCCTCCAAGGATGACACACCCAAAGAGCAGACTGGGCAGACACACCCGAGTCCTGCTAAAGCAAACCCTGCTCTGTAGGGTCAGCCCCTGCATAACAGCTCCTCCATTGTAGTCATGGCCAGCCCTCACAACTAATCAGCCTGCGGGTCACTCCCTCCATTGACTTTCAAACAGCAACCAAGGCTCAACTACAACAGAAGGGCACATACAACCCACACAAAGACACAATGGGGGCACCCAGCTCTGGTGACCAGGGAGACTGCACCACGGGGCCCTACAGGACACCTACTACATAAAGCCACTCTACTAAAACTAGGAGGCACAGCAGCCCTACCTAATACATAGAAACAAACACAGAGAGGCAGCCAAAATGGAGAGACAAACAAACATGTCACAAATAAAAGAACAGAAAAAGAACTGAACAAAATAGAGACAAGAAATCTACCAGATAGAATTCAAAATGCTGGTTATAAGGATGCTCACTGATCTCAGGGATAACTTCAACAAAGAGATAGGAAACATAAAAATGGAGATAGAAAAAAGAATCAGTCAGAAATAAAAAAATACAATAACTGAAATGAAGAATAAATTAGAAGGAATCAACAGCAGATTGAACCAGTGACTTAGAAGGTAAGGTAGCAGAAAACACCTAATCAGAACAGCAAGAAGAAAAAAGAATCAAATAAATGGGACAGTTTAAGGGGCCTTTGGGACATTAAGTGTACCAACGTTCACAGCATAGTGGTACCAGAAGAAGAGAGAGAGCAAGAAATTGAAAACCTAACTGAAGAAATAATGATGGAAAACTTCCCTAACCTGGTGAAGAAAATGGGTATTCAAAATGGGTATTCAAGCCCAGGAAGAACAGGCAGTCCCAAACAAGATGAACCCAAAGAGTCCCACACCAAGACACATCATAATTAAAATGCCAAAGGTTAAAGACAAATCTTAAAAGCAGCAAGAGAAAGGCAGTTAGTTACCTACAAGGGAGCCCCTATAAGACTGTCAGCTGATTTCTCAACAGAAACTTTGCAGGACAGAAGGGATTGGCAGGAAACACTCAAAGTGATGAAAACCAAGGACATACAACCAAGATTACTCTAGTCAGCAAAGCTATCATTATAAAATTGAAGAAGAGATAAAGAGTTTTCCAGACAAGCAAAAGCTAAACGAGTTCATCACCACCAAACAAGCATTTCAAGAAATCTTAGAGAGACTGCTTTAAAGTGGAAAAAAAAATGAAAAATATTAATAATAAAATGGCAATAACTATATATCTGTCTATAATTACTTTAAATGTAAATAGATTAAATGCTCCAATTAAAAGACATAGGGTGGCTAACTGGATAAGAAAACAAGAAATATACATATGCTGCCTACTTCAGATAGAAAGACAAACTAAACTAAAAGTAAAGGATGAAAAAAATATTCCATAAAAATGGAAACAAACAAAAAGAAAAATGGGCTAGTAATACTTATACCAGACAAAACAGACTTTAAAACAAAGGCTATAACAAATGACAAAGAAAGACCCAGTAGTCGCACTTCTGGGTATTTATCCAAAGAAACCCAAAATGCTACTTCAAGCAGATGTATGTATCCATATGTTCGTTGCAGCATTATTTACAGTAGCCAAGATATGAAGGCAACTTGGGCATTCCTGAATGGATAAATGGATAAAAAATAGATGGTACATAATATACAATGGAATATTACCCAGCCATAAAAAAGAATGAAATCTTGCCATCTCCAACAACATGGATGGACCTAGAGGGTGTATTGATGAGTGTAGTCAAAGATAAATGTTATATGATTTCACTTACAAGTGGAATCTAAAGAAGAAAATAAACAAACAAATGAAACAGAAACAAACTCATAGATACAGAGAACATGTTGATGGTTGCCAGACGGGAGGAGTGTTGGCAAGGTGGGTGAAAAAGGCAAAGGGATTCAGAAGTACAAAGCGGTTGTTACTCAGTAGTCATGGGGATGTAGGATATAACATAAAGAATATAGTCAATATTATTGTAATACATATGGTATCAGATGGGTATTAGATTTATTGGGGTGATAGATGGGAGGGGGGCTGAGGGCACAGTGAAAAAAGTGAAGGGATTAAGAAATACAAATTGGGAGTCACAAAATAGTCATGGGGATGTAAAGTGAAACATAGGGAATACAGTCAATAATATGGTAATAACCATGTATAGTGCCAGGTGGGTACTAGACTAGTCAAGGGGATGACTTCTTAAATTATACAAATGTCTAACCACTCTGCTGTACACCTAAAATTAACATAAAATAATATTGAATGTAAACTGTAATTGAAAAAATAAAAAAGAGGGTAAAGAGTAAAGGAGAATAAAAGATCCAAATTTCCAGGTATAAAACAAATAAGTCATGGGGATGTGATGTACAGCATTGGGAATATAGTCAATAATATTGTGATAGTGTGGGATGGTATCAAACGGCTGCTGGACTTATCATAGCCATCAATTCTTTAGGTACATAAATGTTGAATCACTATGGTATATCGCTGAAACTAATATAACATTGTATGTTTGCTATATTTTAATAAAAATCTTTAAAAATTAAAAAAAACTTCAGAAGAGTACTTTCTTCATCATCTCAAAAAGTGTCATATTTGCTTACAAAATTTTCATCCATAATTTCCCCACAACCTTTCTAAATTGGGGTAGCAAATTCCAAATAAGGATGTGACTGATAGGTATATGCAAATTTTGTTAAACTTTAAGTTTTTCCTCTTGTTTACCAAATATTAATAATAATATTAATCAGTTCCCCCATTCTTATTTACTAAGAGTTATACTATGATCACTGCCAAAGTTAATGAAAATCTAGATTTGCTGGGGCAGCCAGTTAGCTCAGTTGGTTAGAGTGCAGTGCTCATAACACCAAGGTTGCTGGTTTGATCCCCACATGGGCCAGTGAGTTGCACCCTCCACAACTAAACTGAAACAACTACTCGACTTAGAGCTGATGGGTCCTGGAAAAACACACTGTTCCCCCAATGAAATAAAAATTAAATATATATATATGATTTAGATTTGCTGATGCTTCCATTTCCTGAATTTCCAAACAAATGCTTTAGAGAAGTTTAGCAACTGCATAATTACCCATAACGTACTTTATGTACTGGAGGCATCTTATGTGGGCCTTGTATTAAGTGAATAATAGGAATGTTGTTTTGAGTGAATAATAGTTTAGTTAACTCCACTGTTACTAAGTAATTTACACTTAGTTAGAAAACCAAGAAAGTCATTTGGAATTGTATGCATCGAAATCTGCCATATTGTGGTTGCACAATATGCTTTTCATTATTTCACAATGTTTTGAAGAATGGAACTAATAAAGCTGATATTTCATGGTGTAGGGTGCAGACTAGCAGTTTGCTGTAATGTCTCAGCTCACAATTCCATGTATACAAGGAACAGATTAATCTATCCCACTGGAGAAAAAGCCCACCCAAGATTTCATGGTGCAGGTGAGGGACAAAAACTGCCTCACAACTATTTTTTCCCAGAATTAATGTAATCAATTGGCATGTCTCCTAAGCAAGCATGACAGAGCCACAGGTTGATGGATTTAATTCCTATTCTAGGAAAACCATGAATTAATTCAGTTATGTTCAGTAAGCCAAAATATTGCAGCCATTCGGAGATCTTTGAGGAGAAATGGATTGATTTCTTTGTTCCTACAAAGTTGGTAGGAAGTGGAAGTCTTGATCTTGGGGTCCATCCACTTTATGGCCCATTAGCAGAGCCGTTTGTGCACAGGCAAGCCCCATGAGTAAGGCAAATGAACCCTGAGCACTGGCAAAATCATCAGAATGCAGTTCTCAATGCCAGAATTTCTCCTAATCACCAAGAAATTCTTGTCACATAATCTGTCCTACCCTCGCCCCAGTATAAGCTTTTTAAGCCCTAAACTCTGTGAAGGGGAACAGACTTTGTCACCTAAAAATATGCCTCTTTGGGATACTGAATATTTTAAACTGGTTATTTTTAAGAAACAAAAGACTCAGGGAGAAACTTTGACCTCCCCTCGACTGCCTATAAGAATTTGGATAGAAAGCCTCTCCAGGAAAAGAACTATCACCACAGATAACTATAGTCTAATATGAACTAGTGTGTAATAGACACAAGGCCTGTTTGGTCCAAGTCCTCTCTGTGCCCCGTTGTTAAGGATGGCCCAGAGAACATTTGTTTATCAAACGTTGCTTTTCCTTCCCCATGTGAATTGGCTTCCTCCCCTTTGAAGTCCCAAACCACAACTTCTCCCTCCTCCTCCTTAGCTCAAGATGGCACGTAGGCCTCAACTACCCATCTGTCCTTGGATCCCCTATTCTTATGGGACCCCCATACTTACATACATAATTAAATTTGATGATTTTCTCCTGTTAATCTGTCTTATGTCATTTTAATTATTCAATCAGCTAGAAGAACTAAGAAGGGAAAGGAAAAATGTCCCCACCCCACCGCACCCCACACACACAACTAAAAGGGCAAACCCTGCCTCTGCTCTGCATTTATTCAGCAAAATCCACCTTCTCTCATACATTTCTTCAGAGATCATTTACAATATTTACAGGCACTTTTCCTGCACTCTGCAGGAGGTTTTCATAGACCAAGCCTCATCTCGTCCGCATACTCCATCTGCCAGGCAGGTATATCCTGCTTGTTTTCATCATTATTTTTTATATTTTCACTCCTTTCCAGCAATGTTGGGGTTATGTGCTTGCCAATGAAGCAAAGCATGGCATAACTAAGCTAGAGGAAACAAAGTCTGGAAACAAACTCTTGCCCAAATCACTCACTTTGTGCCTTAGTCCATACCGGCTGCGATAACAAGAATACCAGACACTGGGTGGCTTATAAACAACAGAAATGTATTTCTCATAGTTCTGGGAGCTGAAGTTCAAGGTCAAGATAATGGCAGCTCCAATGTCTAGTAGGGTCCACTTCCTGGTTCATGGATCACCGCCTTCTCACAGTGTGTCCTCATGTGGAAGGGAGGAGGGAGTGTCCTGGGCCTCCTTTGTAAGGGCCCTAATCCCACCATGAGGGCTCCACTCTCATGACCTAATCACTTCCGAAAGACCCAACTCCAAACACCATCACATCGGAGATTACATTTCAAATTAGGGATTTGGGGGCCGGCTGAGTGGCGCAATGGTTAAGCGCTGGCTTGGGATGCCAGCGGTCCCGGTTCGGTCCCACATATGAGGGCCAGTGACACTGCCCTCAAAATAAATAAATAAATAAAAAGGAGATTTCAAATTAGGGATTTGGGGAGAACACAAATATTCAGTCTATTGCGCCTGGTTAGTAGTCATAGAGCTAAGGTAGGATTCCAGGTCTGTCTGACACCAGGTATGGTACCAAACTATTTCAGACACCAGAGCCTCCCCGACACTGTAGCATCATCCATTTTCTCATGGGCTCTAACAACAGTCCAGCACACTCACACACACAAATGGCTAGTCCCTCAGTGAGTGAGTACTTACTATGTGCCAGACACTGTTTTACTGAACACCTATTTAGTGCCAACCACTTGGCCTGTGTTATCTCCTTCCATATTAAGACGAGTTCTCCTAGAAAAGTATAGCACGACTTTCTACCAATGACAGGAAGCAGAGGCTCGGGAAGGTCAGTGACATGTCAAGGCCACATAATTAGAGAGGGAATGGGAACCCCATTCTGAACGGCTCTGAATCACCTCATCTTTTTTCATTATAATTGTATTTCCTCTTTGTTTCAGCTAAGAAATCAACCTCAGATCTCCATGAATGCAAAAGAGAACCTGCAAGACCAATTGTATTTCTTCCCACCTTTAGTGCATAATCTTGGGGACAAACTTCATCAAGAACTAACTTCATCAAAGATCTCTTTGGGGGACAAACATCATCAAGAACCAAGTCTTTCTTATTTTGCAAGTATCGCTATGAAGCGCCACTAAAATACAGGGGCTGGACAGCGCCAGACCTGCCCATCAACCCATAAGCAATTCATTGTCATGGCCCCTGGGATCAAAATCCACACCATGGAGATGACAGAAACTACTCTGCAGTACAAACCTTTGGAGCATGTGGTGATGAGTCCAACCGGGATTGTAAGAGACACACAGTTGTGAGAGCATGGTACCCGCTTCCGCTCAGCATGATGAGAGCTCAGGGCCAACAGCCAGAAGAAAAGCCGCAGGTGATGGTGCAGCTTTTCTGATGGGCTCACAGCAACACCACAGGATCCAAAGGGCCTTTGCTGATCAGCCTTGTGTCAGTTGAACGGGGACCCTGAAGGCAGGTCACCCAGGCTCAGCTGGAGGGGAAAACATCACTCTGGAGATGAGCTTCACCTGTCAGTTCTGGTTCCAAAGACAGTCGGCCTTTCCGAACACTGTTCCACTAAGTGGCAAAGCCACCACATCTCATGTTTTTAAAGAGATGGATCAAAAATGACATTGTAAACATAAAAGCAATAGCTGTTATTAAAAAAAAGAAAAATAGGCCCAATGATGAAAAATTTTAAACCCCTATATGTCAAAAAATAAAAATTTCCTCAGACAAAATTAAAAGGCAAATGACAACCTAAAGGGGAAAATATTTGTATCTTAGATGATAGGATGTCAATAGCATTAATATAGGGTAATTCATACAAATTGATTTAAATAGCATATCTTTTTTTTTTTTTAAGGAAAAGGGCATTCATAGAACTATAAATGGTCAATAAACATTTCTAAAATGTTTATTATTGCTGGTAACCAGAAATACAAATTAAAATAAGGTACCATTTTTTCTCTGATCTTTTTTCTCTTTTTAAGATAATACTTAGGGCTTTTGAGAGTGCCACAATGCCGGCCCTTTCCCACAGGGCCCTGGGAGGGTAAATGCCAGGAAAGCCATTTAGCAATGTGTATTGAAAGCCCTATAAATGTTATCTTCTTTGATCCACTAATTCACTTCTAGGAATCTATTCTAGGAAAATCATCAGAAATGTTGATAAAGATTTATATTCCAGAATTTGCAATAAAATATTATTTATAGTAAACAAAAAAACAAAGAAAGAAAGAAAGAAAGAAAGAAAGAAAGAAAGAAAGAAAGAAAGAAAGAAAAAAGAAAGAAAGAAAAAAGAAAGAAAGAAAGAGGAAAGCAACCTAAATCAACAGAAAGATAAATGAAAGCAGGGTAAGATTAAATAAAATATGATGCGGAGATATGGCAGAGTATTAAAAGGCATCATATTTTCCAAAATTATTTGATGACATGGGGATGTGTTCATACATACATACATAATTGATGTGTGTCAATTAAAAAGGCAGGCTTTGATATTATTCTTTTATCTTTTTAAAGAAAATAGTACACCAACATATATTCACACATAGTCACGCACTCATATATGCTCATAAGACAGGAGGAAACGTCCTAAAATATTAACAGTAATAATCTCAATGGCATGATGCAGATTATTTTTTTCCTTCTTTAGATTTTTTTTATATTTCCCAAATTTCCAAACTAACATAATACATATATAAGTACATATGTGTATAGATAGATAGATATACACATATATATCATGAATATACACATTTTTATTTTTTAAAAAGTGTTTTGAAGACTGAACATGATAGATTTAAAAATTTGCCATAAATGATCCCCCTCCCTGCATCCATGCCTTTGGGCCATGATGTATCACATTGGCTCTGAGCTTAGCCATCTGATTTAGCCAGCCGGTTGTTAGCTATTGTGATGTAAACAGAGATTTCAAAGGCATTTAAGAGCTGGAGCATGTCTTAACTAGGTGCTCTGGGAATTTTACCACTGTGCGAAACAGCTTCAGTTAGTCTGTGGAGGATGAAACACGTGGCCCTGTTACATCCCTTGCTCCAGCCACATAGCTATAACCTCCAGAAACTGAGCCACAGATGCATGGGTGAGCCCAGCCCGCATCAGCAGAAAAACCACCCAGCCTGGCCCAAATTGCCAACCCACAGAATCATCAAATAAATAGACTGTTTGGGCCGGCCAAGTGGTTCAGTTTGTTCAGGGCTCGCTCAAGAGTGAGAGCTCCGATTAAGAGGGTTGCCGGTTGGATTCCTGGCCCGAGCTGAGCAGCCTCTGAGCTGCCAACAGGTGGCAGGATGGCTCAGCTAAATAAATAAATTGTTTTAATCCACTAAGATTTAGGGTGGCTTGTTATGCAACAAAAACTAAATGACATAGGAAAAAAAATGGTAAAAAGGTTGAAAAATTCTGGGTTTCTCCACTGGGTACATCATTTGACCTCTCCGAGATTTCATTGTTATAGGAATAATACCACATGCTTCACTGGATAGTTGTGAGTATAAACGCATTAATGTACATGAAAGCAGCTGACATTTAGTGAGGCTAAAAAAAAATATGAGATGCATCTGAATTATTATTAAATATTAGGAATTAAGAAAGAAGCATTTGTGGGCATGAAGAATAGATGAATCAGGACACACCCATTTCCACAGCTTAGGAGTGGGTAAAAAATATTATTTTAGTAGTCAAAGGATTTCATTATTATGAGCAATGGATAAACAAAGCCTTGGGCTGGAATTTCGGAGCATGAGTTTTATATCTTAACAATTCTATTGACTTGGAATATGACATAGGATGCTTTTTGTATCCCAATTAACTCCTCAGAGGTGGTCCCTCAGGACTGAGCCAATTACAGCAGGACAAGGGAAGAGTTCAGCAAGGTTATTTCAGATCTAAAGGTTGAAGTCCAGTCTCCTTCCTTGGACCTTCACTAATTGGTGTCAACTTCTCCTCCACTCACAGCCCAACTCACCCCCATATGCTCAGCACTCCAGCCAAATATAACAGCTCGATAGTGTCACACATTGTACATGGCTGGTGTACCTTGCTTATGCTATTCCTCTGCTTAGAATGTCTTTTCCTATCATCAAACTCCCACTCATCCTTCAGGACTGACCCCGGGAAGACTCTTCTGAGCTGCCAGACAAAAGTACTTCCTGTCCTTGGGTTCTCACAGCTATGAGGCTAAGACAGGAATCTTTGTGCAAGTCATTTGTTACGGGAGGGCCTTTAAGGAGGAGACGAAAGCAGGACAACGCAGCCAAAAAAACTGAGCAAAGATGTGGGCTCAGCTGAAGTCTTTGTGGAATATAAATGAAGCCCGAGTTGTCCCACCTTGAGGCAAGGAGTCTATCGGGTCCCCGTATCAGTCAACCATTGGCTGGAAGCCATCCTCAAGAAGAGAGCATAAACCTCCCAGCATGCCCAGGGCAGCATCTATTATCCAAGGCAATTCTCAAGAGAAGGGAACAGGCATAGCCAAGAAGGAACTATCAGGTAAAGAGATCTAGAAGGGTGGCAATGATCTACACTACATCCCACACCCTAAGCCACTCAAATGCACTTGCCTCTCACATCAAGTTCATTCCATGTAGGCACAGATTCTTCAGGGTTCTGACTGATTGTAATTCCTGGGGAAATTTTCCAGAGAGGGGCTGCTTCGCTGGTCCCACGGTCATATCTGAACCTCATCATCTCCCTCCTCCATCATCCACACTGAATTTTCCCTCCACGTGAGCTAGTGGGGCTCTATGTGGGTTTTCCTGCAGGAGTGGGCGACCAGATCTTCACTTAGGGGCATCTGAGCCCTGGTCACCCTGCCGTTATTAGGCCACAGCTGTAGAACCTGCCCATTTACTGTTAAAATTGGGTGTGGAAATGCCAAGAGATGGATGCCCAAGGGATCACCTCAACGCCAAACCTACTTCTCCCTCATTATGCAGCAGCCCCATTTCTCAGGATGATCAGAGTCACCACCCTACTGATAGCACCTTTCTTTGCCTAAAGGTTATTGGCACAGAGAGCCCAAAATGACCAGCAGCAGCTGTAGCATTAAGTTTACTGAACTCTTGCTCTATTCCCTGGTAGTACCATCTCCACCCTGGGAGCCCGAGGCTACAAATGACCGGAAGCATGAATTCCCACATGGACCTCTAGGCGGCTGCTGAGCTGAGCCACTCCTGCCTTCCTTTCTCAGGGCTTGGACCCACGTGTTCTAGCTATTCGACAGCATCTCCCACTGCAGGGACTTGCGTCTGTCTTCTCATGCCCCCCTGGCCAAGGATTCCTTGAGGATAAGGTCTATTTTTATTGGTTTCTGTACCTATAATAACTCACATTGCCTGGCATACAGTCAGGCAATATACCATAGTATACCATATACATCTGGATAGTCTGACTCACATTCCTCCAACAAAATATCAGGACTGTGGTCCTAATACCTGATACACAGACAATCAGTCCACATGTTAAATTGGGACTATCCCCGGATACCTGCAAAACAAGGGGCGAATTTGTTGTTTGTTTGGGGTAATTCATTAAAGAGCTGGCCAAGTTAAACAGACCACCAGGAGTATTCATGTGGTCAGGAAGAGGGAGGGGGATGCCACAGGCCAGGAGCTCAGGGGCCATGACCCTGGCGGAAAACGAATTTTGAAGACGAGACCCATTTTCCTGCCAGGCGGGGCTCCCCTTATGTGGGAATCAGGGCTGAGAGAGAGTCACCTGGGGTCACGACAATGTCAGGTCTTGGTCCCCAGCACCAGGATCTGGTGGAGCTCTGGGAGTAGGGGAAGGGCAAAAGGAGTAACTCTGCTCCCTGGCCACCGCCAACCCTGAGTATCCTGCCTTGACCAGAGGGGCCTGGAAAGGAAGCAGAGGCAGAAGAATTGGGAAAGGTCTAAGAAACCACAGGAGTCTGATGAATAAAGTCAAGAGGCTGCCCAGTGATGCAATACATGGGAGACAAAAAAAAAAAGAAAGAAAGAAAGAAAGAAAGAAAGAAAGAAAGAAAGAAAGAAAGAAAGAAAGAAAGAAAGAAAAGAAAAAGAGGAAAAAGAACCCTCCCATCCTACCCAGGAGCATTCATCATTCAGCGTGACCTTCCAGGAATCTGCTGACAGACACAAAGTGTTCTGTGTGCCTTTCTGCCGGGGACCTGGAATGACTGAGACGGGGCGGAAGGCAGGGAAGGGGGGTGGAGTGTGGCAGAGAGTGGGCGAGGGGGCGGGGTGGCCTTGTTCCTGGCACGGGGTTCTTGGGCACCACCTGCTGGTGGCGCGGGGAACCACGCCCGTCTCCCCGACCAAAGTAAAACCAAGTTTTCGAGAGAAGCTATGTGTGCGGGGAGAGGAACAAAAAGTTTCCACCTGGGATGAGCCAGCTACTTCCACCTGCCTTTCCTCTCCTTTGAATCGTATTTCCTGTTTGGTGAGAGCTGCTCTGCTAGTTTTGCAGATGGGACACTGAGGTTCAGGGAGATGATTCAATTCACTGCGAGCAAACATTGACAAATTCGTTGTCACTGAAGAATCATTCCTTTCTGAACTCAGAGGGGCTGAAATAGTTCCTGGAGCATACATGCTCGCTGAGGGAATGACTGGATACGGCCTGAGTAACTTGTCTTTTTGCACTTTGTCCGTATGAGCCCAACTCAACAGGAAAAAGTAAACGAAAAATGAGGGTGGCAGCTGTGTTTGTAGATGGTGCTCAGGAAATTTCCTACCTCCCTATCATCCTCCAAGATTACAAGCTACTCCAAAGCCTGGGCTGGGTTTTCTCCCTTGTTGACCCCTTCCTAGCACTGAGCTGTCCCGCAGGGGCCACGTACGGAAGGCCAAGGGATCCAGCTTCACAGCCAGGCACCGGATTCTAGAGACTGGAACCAGTCCAAGGTGACAGGTGACGGGCTACCACTGAGGGTTCCAAAGCACTTGCTATTGTGACAGTTTTCCTTCAGTCACCCCCTTGTTCCCTGTCCTAGACTAGGATCCTTCTTCCACTCCCACATCTAGTGATATTCAGGCACAGCAAGTCTCTTCATGCTGGGCCCAATCTAATCCTCCATCCATTCCCATCTAACCACCGTACACTCACCTCCATACGCCCTTCCCCTAAACACAGAAACACACCTACATATCCATACTCGTACACACAGGCAAAAAATTGCACCCATCGTGGACTCGAGCACGGTAAACCTTCACATCCCCAAATGCACAGGCATCTGTCACATCTCTGAACCTTTGACTCCTCTAGTTCTCTCTGGCTGGGATGACTAACCTCCTCAGGCAAACTCCTATTCAACCTTCAAGTCCCATCTCCAATATCACCCTTGTGAAACCTGAACCCCAACCCCATTCATCCAGCGATTTTGTTTGTATTTTACTGCAACACAGAAAGCACTGTCTTTATCTGTGCATGCCCTAGATATAATAACTAGACACTCAGGAAGTATATATTGAATGACTAAATGATTTAATGAGCACAAGCTTCCTATAAACCCTCTAAGAAAGAAAAAAGGGGTCGAAGCCAACTTAAAAGGGAACCTGCAGGCCATCAGCCACGAGAACCCCAGATGCGGACATTCTCCACCCGTTGGTCTGGTCTGAAGCCTATCAACTGGTGTGACTGCCTTTCTAGAAGGGGAAGAAGGGAAGTGGCAGGCCCCTTACTTCTGAAAGAATGATGCGTAATTAGAAAGTAGTCTCAGAGAACAGCGGCATGAGAAGGACTGAGACCCAGAAGCCAGCACCCAGCGCAGCTCCCACATGGGTCTGGTCCAGCGCCGGGCACACATTTCTTGGGCTCACACCCAGAAAAGTTTCCTGGGCCAGGAGAACAGGACCACAGCTGTTTACAAAATGAATGGTTTAAAAATCAGAGGATAAAAATGACCAAACCCAATGGTAAATCCACTCATCTGAGATTTTCATTCCTGTCCCAAGACCCTAAGTTCTGGATTGCAGGCTCCTCACCCTCTGCGCAGGGCAGGGAGAAGGACACCGACATGTAGTGACCGTCCACTGTGCACCCACAGCCTGATGTGCACAACGTGGCTTCCAGGTAGATGTCACCATGCTTCTCTTAAAGATGAGGACAGAGGCTCAGGGAAGCAATGGAACCTGGCTAAGGGCTCCTTCAAGCCCTGTGATCAAGGGCAAATTAATTTACCCTCTCGAGCCTAGGTTTCCTCATCTGTAAAATGCTGACAATGATACCTATTTGAAGTATTTCTGTGAGGATTAGAATAAATAACTATATTAGATCAAATAGAATAAGTAGATACAATAAGAAGATATGTAGAATAACTAAACAGAAACCCACTATAGAATGAGTATATTATTTGGCTGCATAGTTAGTACTCAATAAGTACAACTAAATTGAGTATCTTGACTCTTGACTTACTTTTTCTGTGACTTTGGTCAGGGTGTTTATTTTCTGGGCCCTAGAGTTTGCATCTGGAAATTAGAAACAACTCCTACCTAGCAACCCTGTGAGAGTATGGCTCAACATCACAGATGGGAAGCCGCCGAGCGTGCCATGTGGCAAAACGTGATTTCCTGCTATCGCTCTTCTGTTAGACAGGAGTTTGGGAGAGCAGGAGTCTGAGAGAAGCTGTCCCTCCCTGTGGCACCAGTGAGCCAAGGAGCTGCCCCAAATAGATTCTGGGATTCCATTTGCGTCCCCAAGCAATTATAAGAAATGACTCAACAAGTGATGTTCACCACACCTACTATGTGCCAGGCCCTGAGATAACTGCTCCCTGGCTTGGTCCCAGGCCAGCTCCGGAAAGCAGAACTTTCCACGAGGGGGCGACAAGCCTGTCAGCAGGAGCTGGGGATGCCTCCTGCAGAAACAGATCAGCCCTTCTCGGGCTGCGGGCACTCGTCCAGGGAGTGCTGGGCACACAGCTGCAGCTGGAGGCCGGCCGGGCCAGTGCACACTTGCCCATTGTATCAGGAACCAGCGGGAGAAACAGTATCCGCTCAGAGATGCACAGAGCTGCTGCCAGCCTCCCTCTCCAGGTGCTGCCCACAGGGAACCTTTTCAGGGACAACCAAGAGCTGTTCTTCGTGCGTTCACTGCAGGGCATCAGACGTTCCCACGGGGCTCCTTGCAGCCTTTGCTTCAATAAATTTGCACATAGAATTCACAGAAGGGTGGGAATAGGCACTGCCTTGGGAAAAACGTAAATAGCTGCCTATTTGAGTTCCATTTTCCTTGTGTGAGGTTGCCCATCCTGTCCTCAGGTGTCATCGGTAATAGGTGCAATCTCTGTCCTCTTCACATATAAGAGCCGAGAATCACAGACTATTAGAGCCAGAAGGAAACTTAAAATTCCCCCAAACCAGCAGTTCTCAAACTTCAGGTTCTATTAGAACCATCCCGCAAGGACCTGATAAACAGATCCTGCCCTTCATGCCCCTCGTGCTGACTCCACAGGTCCGGGGGAGCCTGAGAAGCCGCACGTCTAGTGAGTTCCCAGGTGATGTGCAGGCTGACGCCGCCAGCCCCGAGACTGCACTTGAAGAAAGAGGGGTCCAGGCCAATCCATTAACTCGATGGTGGAGAAACAAGCCCAGAGAGGGAAAGAGACTTACCCGAGGTGAAACCAGGAGTGGGGAGCAAGTCTGCTGTCACTCAGGGCAGTTCTTAGCCCGGCAGCCTGGAGCCCTTCAAGCTTGTCTTTGCTGTGTGCTCACCAGGTGATGCTCTGTCTCCATAGGCTACCACCAGGGAATAATAACTGAAGTTAAGGTAGGGATTGGCTGGAATCCATCAAGGGCATCTTCCAAAAATGGTTCCAGGGGTGAAAAAGGTGAAGGAATGAAAAAATACAAATTGGTAGTTACAAAATAGTCACAGGGATGTAAAGTAAAACATAGAGAATGTCATCAATAATGTTGCAGCAACTATGTATGGTGCCAGGTGGGTACCAGACTAATCAGCGAGATCACTGCATAAAGTATGTAAATGTCTAACCACTATGTACACCTGAAACTAACATAAAATAATACTGAATGTCAGCTGTAACTAAAAAAAAAAAAAAAAAAATGATTTTTTAAAAATGGTCCCCAGATTTTTTGATGGAGGAAACAGAGCATGCAATGGCACGGCCAGAGCCGGGTGATGGGGACAGCCTGTGGTTCGGTGTGATGGCGGTGGGGGAAGGGGGGCAAGTGAAAGACGGGATGGGCGAGATCCATGGCAGCCCCGCCCCTGCAGCCCTCCCGGCCGGGCCTGACCCTTGTGAGCGATCCATCATGCCAGTCGCTTCCTCTGTCAGTCTGTCCCTCCATTTACGGAAGAACAGCAGGTCTCAGGAAGCCAGCCCCACCCTGTCTTGGCATAGAGACACTGAGCCCCGAGTCCCGTCCTTACACCTCCGGCCATGACCCCCCTTCCCTTGACCGTTAGGCTGTAAGAAGCATGAAGCGCCTATCACAGTGCCCGACCTGGGAGAGGTGCTCGGGAAACACGATAGCCCCTCACCTCACCCGGCCGTTCTCATCCTGGGCCAGGTGCTGCCTCCGCAGATGACTACATGCCACAAACAGAAACACGGCAGGGAATTAGAGACCACCTCCTCTCATCAGATGATAACTCAGGAAAGGCCTTCTGAGAAGATTCTGCAGGTCTGAGGGGTCAGGCCCATGCAAATCATCCGCTGGCCTCTTTCTGTGGGTGGGTCAATCAAGTCTGCTGGAAACCTCATCTCCATGTCTGCTGCCTTCAGTACTGAAACAGAGGCCAATGAGCCACCCGGTCAGTCGGTCCTCATGGCCAGAGCCAGGATGAGGGACCCTGCAGAGCGTGGGGACCCCGCTGAGTGGAAGAGCCTCAAAAGTTTACAGTGAGACCAAAGGAACTGTCTGTCTGAGCACACTGTGTTCACAGATGGCACACAGCTTCCAACCTGAACGCCGGAGCATGCACTTTCCAGACGGGCTTTTCCCTGAAGGAGCGAGAATGCATTTCTCTTATCTCAGAAGAGCTGTGTGAGAAAGTAAGACCGAGGACAAGGTGGGGGATAAGCCCAGCAAGCTGCTCAAACATCTCTGCGTGGATTAGCCTCGGGGAGTCTGCTGGGAGCTGCGAAGCTGCTGAGAGAACACCACAAAATCACCATGGTTTTACAGTTCAGTTTATCAACAAGGATATGCGAATGTTGCTTCACAGTCTTTGTCTTTCCCTAACTTGGGTTTTTTTAGCGTAGAAATGACTTTTTGTTAATTCTATGCATATTATACTCATTAAATAATAACAGCAAATAGTTAGAATACACTTAGTAAGTGCCAGACACTGCTTCAAATCTTCATAAACAACAACTCATTTAATCTGCAAAACAACCTACAACAATCACCCCTATTTTAAAGACAGAGCTGGGGCACATAGAGGTTAAGTAACTTGCCCAAGACTACAGTGATTAGCCCAGGCAGCCTGACTCCTGAGTCATCGCTCTTAACCATGGCTTATATACCCTGGGGCGGTAGTGTATCCATCTGGTATAATGGGTCTTCAGCAAATGCTGAATAGACAAGTGCACGAATGAAGAGATTTGGGGGGAACAAATCCACATATCAGTTTGAAAAAGTACAGTGCAAGAAGAATCTAATGTTGACTGAATACTTATTCTCAGTCAGATTATATATATGCTGAGAGTGTCAAAAAATTGTGTACACATGACTTGTATTCATCTTTTATATTATATATTATATATAAATATATATACATTTATATATAATATATAATCTAATTATTTTTAATCTGCAGAACAACTCAATGAAGAAATATCAGCCTTTTTTTACAGAAGCAGAAACTGCGACTCAGAGAGGCTTAATAACATGCCTGAAGCCATTCTAGTATTCTCCAGTGTCAGAAAAAAAATGTGAAAGTCTTAGAAATAGGGAAATGCAGATGACTAGATGTTCTTTCTAGGGCAAACTTCCAAGATATCTACACCTTCTGTACACATTTGTGCTATTTTACCACTCTGTAAATTGTAGAAAATTGATAGTAATGCAAATAATTATTGTCCATGGAAATGCAAATGAATTTTGGCCCTTGGGGATGCAATTGATTATTGCTCTGTGGATTCTGAATATTTTTGCATCTATTTGCAAATTCATTTTCTACTCCTGACTGCCTGTATTTGCATGTTCTTTGAATTCTCCATTGCACCTGTTTGTACATTTTACTAGTTTCCTCGTTAATTAATGAGTTAAATAAAATCCTTGACATGTATTCATTAAATATTTCCATGAGTCATGATTC
This sequence comes from Aselliscus stoliczkanus, assembly GCA_033961575.1. NCBI lineage: Eukaryota > Metazoa > Chordata > Mammalia > Chiroptera > Hipposideridae > Aselliscus > Aselliscus stoliczkanus. The sequence goes on along the minus strand of CM066730.1, from coordinate 34,995,555 downwards.
TACCTTTATTTTAATTTTAGCACCAATTAGGATTCAAATCCAAGTTTGTTGGTTCTTTTCAATTAATTATGCACGCATGCACACATCATTGCTGATCACAAGTTCTTGATCATTAAGCTCTCTGTCAAAGGCAAACTAAGCTTGGTTAAAATGTAAAAGCAACACAAATTTAAATAGCTCTTTCAAAAATTATATTTTTTTCACTATTGTCTATCGAACACTGAATTATTAATGTTTGATTTGAGTAATATGGCAGGTCATCCATCAGGCACAACACTGAACTCCTATTACAGAGTGTACCCCAGTCCTTTTTATTTCTGTGCTTGCCTGCCTCCATTTCCACAGGATCCACAGGGCATAAGCCATGTGTTTTCTTGTTTCTTCCAGACCACGCTGTAGCCCAGAGTGAAGTGGCACATGGTCAGTGCCAAATAATGCAGGTTGGATTGAATCAAATTGAACTGAACTAGAGCTGAGCTCAGCCTCCTACATATCTCCAGAAATCCTTGTCTTCCCAGAGGGAAGATCCAAGATGGCAGAGTAGATAAACACACTGCCTGCTTCCTCACATGAACACATTAAAACCACAAATAAATTATGGAACAGTCAACCTGGAGAACCATCTGAAGTCTAGCTAAACGGAAGTTTTATAACTAAGGATATAAAAAAGAACCCAAGTCGAGACTGGTAAGAGGGGAAGAGATGTGTGTGGCAATTGAGTATCAGGAAGGATATCTGGGCCACAAAAGTTGCCCTCCGGAGGAGTGAAGGACCCCACCTGCACACCAGGCTCCCCAGCCTGGAGTAGTGGTGCTGGGAAGAGGAGCCCCCACAACATCTGCCTGTGAAAAACAGTGGGGATTCTGACCATCCAGATGGCGTGGAGGCTGCAGAAAGCCCAGACATCCTCTTAAATGGCCCGCTCACAGACTCGCTAGCTCGCAGGCACTCACCCTAGGCTCCTGCAAAGGGATGGTGACGGGGGGTATATCGGGGCACATGAGGGCCACACTGAGGTGTGCGGCTTTGAAGCAAGACCTGGAGGACAGATACCATTTTTCTTCTGTGGGGTCCTTCTGAGCAGCCAGCAAGCGGGAGCCATCTTTCCTGTGTTGAGCCCTCCTCCACTGGCCAAATCTGAATCTGATTGGCCTCATGAGCTCCACTGGGACCCCACCCTACCCAACTCCCACAGAAGCACTTTCTTTCCAGCAGACAACACCATCCACATTGCACTTTCTTGGAAAACTATCAGAGTCCATGGGCCCCCAGGCAGACAGCAACTGGTTTTTGGGTGCTCTGAGACTTTTGTTGAGTAACTCTAGGCTCAGCACTGGCACCAAACCAGAATCTACATTAACTGACCAAGGTTTTTTCCCACTCTAGTGACTCCCTGAAACCCTGCCTCATCCAAGTCGTGTACTGCACAGGTTTTATCAGCAGCTGAACCTCAAGGGAACCAGCAGGTGGCAGCAGGCCTCAAGGTGTCCTGGTTTTTTGCAGAGCTATCCCAGGCCCAGGGCGGGTGGCAGACATTCTCAGTTGGCAGCGTGGCCTCTCTCACATGTCCCCAACTATAGCACAGGGAGCAAGCAACCAAAGATTGCTTTGCAGCTCCTACCAGATAGTCTCCAAAGAGTCCCAGGCAGTGGGTGACCTTGGCCTGCACCGAAGACCCTCCCAACAGGCCCCAGAACCAACACACTTGGAGCTTGGCTTCAGACCACAGCAGAGCACCACTCAATTAGCCCCACAAGCGGCACACACACAGGTCAGTCTCAACAGGCACCAGAGCCCACTGGGGCGAATCCCACTCGGTGGGGTCAGCTTTCCGCACAGCAGCCCATAAGCTGTGGATGTGACCAAAAACCACAGCCAATCAGCCTGAGGATCAATCCCCCTGACTTACATGCCAACAGCAATCAAGGTTCAACTACACAGGAGGGCACACACCACCCACAAAAGGGACACTCGTAGAGCACCTGGAGCAGGCGACCAGAGAGGCTGTGCCCCAAAAGGCACCTGCTACATAAATCCCCCAGCCATGACTGGGAGATGGAGCAGACCCACCTAACACATAGAAACAAACACAGAGAGGAGGCCAGAATGGGGAAACGAAGAAAGGCATCCCAAATGAAAGAACAGGGGAAAACTCCAGAGAAAGAACTAAACAAAATGGAGGCAAGCAACCAACCAGATGCAGAGTTCAAAACAATGGTTATAAGGATGCTCAAGGAACTTAGTGAGAACTTCAACAGAGAGATTGCAAGCATTAAAAAAAGGACATAGAACCCAAAGAAACAGCAAGCATAAAAAACAAACCAGTCAGAAGTGAAGAATACAATAACTAAAATGAAGAATGCACTAGAAGGAAACACCAGCAGACTGGATGAAGCAGAGGATCAAATCAGCGATTTGGAAGACAAGGTAGCATGAAATACCCAATCAGAACAGCAAAAGGAAAAAGGAATCCAAAGAAATGAAGAAAGTTTAAGAGACTCTGGGACAACATCAAGTGTAACATTTGCATCGTAGGGGCACCAGAAGGAGAAGAGGGAAAGCAAGGGATTGAGAGCCTATTTGAAGAAAGAATGACTGAAAACTTTCCTAACCTAGTGAAGGAAATAGACATACAAGTCCAGAAAGTCCCAAACAGAATGAATTCAAACAGGCCCACACAAGACACATTATAATTAAAATGGCAAAGGTTAAAGACAAAGAGAGAATCCTAAAAGCAGCAAGAGAAAGGCAACTAGCAACTTATAAGGGAGCTCCCATGAGACTGTCAGCTGATTTCTCAACAGAAATTTTGCAGATCAAAATGGATTGGCACAAAATATTCAACATGATGTAAAGCAAGAACCTAACCAAGGGTACTCTACCCAGCAAGGCTATCATTTAGAATCAAAGGGCAGATAAAGAGCTTCCCAGACAAGAAAAAGCTAAAGGAGTTCATCACCACCAAACCAGTATTACAAGGAATCTTAGAGGGACGTCTTAAAAATGAAAAAAAAAAAAAATCAAAATTATGAATAATAAAATGACAATAGCTACATATCTAATAACAATTTTTTTTTAATTTGTTTTATTAAATTTATTGGAATGACAATGGTTACTAAAGCTATGTAGGTTTCAAGTGAACAATTATTTTCAATGTAAATGGATTAAAGGCTCCAGTCAAAAGACATAGGAGGGCTGAATGGATAAGAAAAAACTCTTACACAGGCTGCCTGTAAGAGAATCGCTTCAGATTGATAGACACACATAGATTAAAAATAAAGGGATGGAAACAACATGAAAATGGAAACAACAACAAAAAAAGCTGGGGTAGCAATACTTATGCCAGACAAAACAGACTTTAAAACAAAGGCTATAACATAAGACAAAGAAGGACTTAGTAATCCCACTTCTGGGTATTTATCCAGAAAAACGCAAAACGCTACTTCCAGGGAACCTGTGCATCCATATGTTCATTGCAGCATTGTTTACAATGGCCAAGATGTGGAGGCAGCCTGGGTATCCATCGATGAAAGAATGGATAAAGAGGAGGTGGTATATATACATGGTGGAATATTGTTCAGCCAGGGAAGGGAAGGGGTTCCTGCCACCAGCAGCAGCAAGGATGGACCTGATGAGGGTTGTGCTTGGAGTGTCAGACAAAGACAGATGCAATGAGATTTCATTTATATGTGGAATCTAAAGAACAAAATAAACAAAATAGAAGAAACAAACTCATAGATACGGAGAACATTTTGATGGGAGGGGGTTTGGGGACAGCAAAAAAAGGGGAAGGGATTAAGAAGTACAAATTGGTTGTTATAAAGTAGTTATGGGGGTGTAGGGTAAAGCATAAGGGATACAGTCAATAATATTGTAATAACTATGTATGGTGTCAGATGGGGACTAGATTTGTCGGGGTGATAGATGTGAGGCAGGGTGGAGAAGACATTAAGAAGTACAAATTGGTAGTTACAAAATAGTCATGAGGATGTATAGGGAATATAATCAATGACATAGTAATAACCATGTATAGTGCCAGGTGGGTACTAGACTGGTCAGGGGGATGACCTCTTAAATTATATAAATGTCTAACTACTATGCTGTACACCTGAAATTAATGTAAAATAATATTGAATGTCAACTACAATATAATTGAAAACTTTTTAAAGTGGGGGAAGGTGAAGGGGACAAGGGGTCCAAATTTCCAGGTATAAAATAAGTCATAAGAATGTAATATACAGCATAGGAAATACAGTCAATAATATTGTGATAGCATGGTACAATGTCAAATTGTTGCTGGACTTATCATACTGATCACTTCTTTAAGTATATAAATGTTGAATAACTGTGGTGTACCCCTGAAACTGACATAATATTGTATGTTAGCTATATTTTTAATAAAAATCTTTTTTAAAAAAGAAAAAGCAGGGCTGGCCGAGTGGCGCGGTGGTTAAGCGCTGGCCTGGGACGCCAGTGGCCCGGGTTCGGGTCCCACATATGAGGGCCAGTGACACTGCCCTCAAAAAAAAAGAGAAATAAGAAAGAAAAAGCAATCCTTGTCTTCCCAGAATACCAGATTCCATAAAATGGTCATACAAGATACTATAGTGAGAAATAGCAGGGTGTTTCCTTAAACTCACACACTGATACAGTGTGGTAAGTGTGATAGAGCGTGATAGAGTGATAACGATATAGTGCATCTTAAAGGAACTAATTCTGGAGTCAGACAGCTCTCAACTCAAGTCCCAGCTATACCACACCATACAATATTTCTCAGAGTTTCAGCCTTACTATATGGTAGTTAATTTTATGCATCAACTTGGCTAAACTATCGTGCCCAGATATTTGGTCAAACACCAATCCATATGTTGCTGTGAAGGTATTTAAATGTGATTAATATTTAAAAAAGTAGACTCTGAGTAAAGCAGATGACACTCTATAATGTGGGTGGGCCTCATCCAATCAGTTGAAGACCTTAACACTTTGTAAGCAGGCATTTGAGCTATATGACGAGTTTACTCGTTTCCCGCAAAAAATGTGTTAAGAGAAAATAACTGAGGTCCCCTGAGAAAAAGGGACTTCTGCCTCTGGACTGCCTTCGAATACATCCTCTGGACTCGAGCCGCAACTTTCACTGCTCCCTGGGTCCTAGCCTGCCAGCTTGCCCTGCACCTTTCAGACTTGCAGCCCCAACGTGGTATGAACAAATTCCTTTATCTCTGTCCCTCTCTTTTTCTTTGACTGTCTCTCCCCAGATAAAAGAATGCTGAATGACAGTCCAGTGATGACCTGTGCAGAATGGGGCTTTCTGAGATGTTGTGAAACGATAAGAAATTTACTTTTGTAGACAGACACAGAAACAGCCTCCCTTACCTGGCTAGTGTCCTGCAGAGAAATGAAGGACCAAAGGAAGCTAAAACACATCACGGTGTATCTTCTGCCGTCTGCTCTGTGTGGCCCCCTCACTTCCAATAGGTGTCAGCACCTTTGACTAAATAAATAGAAAATATAATCCCACCATAGAGGGGATATTTACCACCCATAGAGGGGGTGGCTGTCAAAGCCACAATCCACCTGCAATGCTGCTCAACCAAAAAAAATCAAAGATGATTTACTGAAATTTGATAGCTTTCAGTATATGTGCTGCTGAAACGAGTGCCGAAATTGGGTAGCTTTTGTAGGCTACTTACCAATCCCAGAAAGGTACGTTTGCGGGTTGGTTGTTAGAATGGCATCTGGATATTTCGGGGCACCCAGAGGTCCTCAGGCTGTTTCATCTGATCAAATGCTGTCACCAGACCCTGGGATGCATTTGCTGGACTTGATTCAATTATGCAGTGTGTGTATGACTGCAGCTGTCCTTCTAAGGGGGACATCACTCCCTGAGCTGTGACACCCCTCCTGCAACTCTTACTGCTATTCCGTGTGTATCACCACAGGCTCTGAAATGGGAAAGGACAGGATTATATTATCCCCAAGGTCACATTTTCCCCTATCTTGGAAATTCACCCCATTCTAGATCACCTTATAAACAAGGTCAGCCATGCTGTCTAATGTAGCTCTGGAGGGATTATACCGTGACCCCCAAAACACACATAATAGAATGTGTAAATTCTTTCCCTTTTTTAAATTTCCACATAGGAATTAAAGGCCAAAGAAATGGAAGTCTAAAATAATTCTCCTGTCAAATTTCTCCATCTGTTCAGTGTAAGCAAGTGGGGTTCCTCATGGAAGTGGATTTAGGGCGGATTTCTTCGGAAGCCCCTGCTTCCCAAGTGCGTGCCAATGAAGGGATGTAATTCTGTTAGCACCTGTAAAGACGCAGAAACCCAGAAACCTGGTGCCATGTCTCCTGCACGTCCCGTTTTTCCAAAGAGCCATTAAGAACCACAAGATTATCTCGACACCACACCCACAAAAGTTAGAAACCCCAAGCAAATGCCAGGCCCTTAGAAAACTCTGATGGCAAAACCAGGTCACTGCAGCTCAGATCTCAGCCAAACCCCATTACAGAGACTTTGGAGGAGAACACATGGAGAATATATGCACAAGTGAAGCATTCGTGGTTTCTGCCCCACCAGGATGGCGGTGAGTCAGGCCAGCCGTTGGGTGTGTTTCATCTATAAACACAGATTCGACAGGGCGTTCGTGGTGGTCGGGGCACATCACCCACTCTCCAGACAAGTCACAGTTAGATCCTGCTGTCTTCCTGCAAACTCGAAACATCTGAAGTCTCTGTATCTTGCGACAGGCTCCCTTCTGCCCCTTAAAGTCTCTTTCTTTCCGATTCCCCAGATGTTCCCGGCACCCCAGTGCTGGACCACACCTACCGGATCCGTCTCCACTCCCTCCTGTCAGCACAGCACACCACAGCATTGTTAGCTTTTTGTTTCTTGTTAATTCCATTTTGGTTCTTTTCTCTGAGTTACTCAAGAAGGTGAATGAAAACCCCTTGTAAACCAACTCCTTCCCCAGGCTCAAAGGGTCTTTCTCTTTTTATTGATAAAAGCTACCATCATTCTGCTGTGGTTCAACCCACAGCCTGGGCTTTTCAATCCTACTACAATCAAAGTATATGATGCAAGCACTTCCGAGCCAAGCTGAGCCTACTGGAGTGGGACTTAGTCATCAGTGATTTTCAAAATCCGCCCCCCTCCATTAATTCTAACGTACAATCAAGGCTGAGAATCACTGTTCATGAGACCTAGAATGTTCTCTGCTCCTGATAGCTCTCACAGTGTCAGCCTCAGCTGTAGGGAAACAGGACATTTCAGGGGATAGCTAGCCACCTCTGCCACACGTGCTAAGGCTCAGGGCCCCCCAAACTCCCTGTCCCTGCCCTATTTTCACAGGAAGCCGCACACCGATTCCCATTTCCACCAGGATATTCTCCATTGGGACTTCAGGTCTGGACGTGACTGTCTCCATTATATTGTCACGCTATTGTGATAGTGCAGGAAACACATGGAAAGCAAAGAACAGGAGGCAGGAGAGGGATGCCATTCATTTAATCCTGTGCCCCAGGTGCTGCTCATCGGCTCACACTCTGCGGTGTCCAGTTGTGGATGGGTAAGAGGGGGAGTCCCACGGCACTTTGGTGAATCTTCCAGTACAGCCAGGGGCGAATGTATTTGACAGAAGCTGTAGTTGCACATGTTCCATTCCCGCCCCCCGCCACACCCCCGCCCAAGCACAAGTGGGTCCGTGTAGATATTTCTGAATTGAAAGGTCAAGCTCTGCTTGGGCAGAGGAACTAGCCTGGTCTTGTTTGCATTGGTTCCTGGTCCAAACAGGAAGTGCATACCCCATTTTTCAAAATGAGTTAGCTTTCTAAAACAGCGAAGGCACTCCGGCACACAGCACGATTCAGTCCTGGGGAAGACGGAAGCTGTTTTCTCAGGGCCTGTTCCCTGCTCTGTGTCCCCTGGTTGCCAACAGCTGTCTGATGTGCAGAGTTCTGGAGGCTGGCTCATGCGATGGGCACACAGTGTGGCAACAGCACTGACCCTTGCCCACTTTCCCTATGTTGTCCCAGGGGCCCCCATCTGCTGCCACTCTGGATGGGTGCAATAGGGCAGAGGCTGAGGACTTGAAAATAGACTGAATTTGGAGGCCTGAGCTCAGCTCTGCCTTTTACTTGTCAAGGGACCTTCGTCAAATCACCATCTCTCTCAACATCAATTTTCTCCTGAACGAGACAGAGTGGATGACTGTAAACGGTGAACGAACAGCAGTGACAATAAAACTCAAGGCTGTGCCACATCTCACAGTCTCCAAAGCACAAGCACACCCATTCTGTTATGCCATTGTTTGCTCCGTGACAACCACGTGCGACCAGCAGACGATTGAGAGGACCCCATCCTATTGTCAGAAGCAGCAGTTCATTAGCCCTCGGTGTAGATGGAAATATGTAATGAGGATGTTTTCATCACGTGTTTTGTAGATAGATGATGGAAGTGGTGGCCCATCGTGCTGAAAAATCTGAAGAATCAAGTTAACAGATGAATCATATTATAAAACACGAATACCTCTATGATGAACCCAAATCTCACAGCATTTCACTGTCCACAGCTTCAACACTCTATGTTCCACCCCATGACATTCATGTTCCTTTGCATTTTATCCACCCTATCGTTTTACCTGCACTGAATTTTAAATGTATTTTGGTTTTATTTAATGTATAAGGATTATCTGTTGTTTTATGTGTGTACACATTTAAAGAAAATTATAGAAGAATAATTTAGTTCAACACTAACATTTTGTGGATGACTATATCACTCGAATTGGAGAAACAGTGCTGCGTTGTTGTTTGTCCACTTAATACAGGCTGTCTCATCCTGAGAAATTCACCTTTCAGGTACCATACCCTGATTTCTGTGCAAAGTCCAGATGAAAATTATTTTACTGTATATACATATCTTTTGTGCGCTGCATGGAAGTACACAAACTTTTGTCCAGAACTGTCTTATACCTCAGAGGTCAACCGCCTCACTCAACCAGAAAGTGCTACTTATTTTTAGGATAGCCCTGAAATATGAATCCAAAAGACAAAGAACAAAAGCGAAACTGTCCAGCCACTCAGGAAGGGAAAATATGGAGCTCCCAAATGAATGTGTTACTTGAAAATACAAACCATTTCTTCTTACGCTTGGCTCTGTCATCCATCTCGGAAAAGGATGTTTTTACAATCAGAACAGAAATATGACTGGCTGCCTGCATTTACATTTCTTTGTTGCAAAATGAATGTAACTTGTTTGGATTCCAGCAGTGGAGAAAGCAGCAGAAGTAGTGGTTACTTTCCAAAGTGAAACTTAAAACCACAATCTCCGGTGCACAAAAGGCAGAATGAGTCACCGGAAGAGGCCACTTGCTTGCAAAACTCATTAAAAGCAATGCAGGGCTGAATGGACTTCCTGCACCAGTGAAAAGATCCCTGGCATCAGGACAGCACCTCCAGGCTCTGACAATTTGGGAGAGAAAGGGAGCCATCAGAAATCCGGGCACAGCCGAGGCCTGCTGGTTCACACGCGCTGAGCTGCAGGCGGAATGCCCTCCCAGTCGGACCAGCTCACGCTGCGATGCCTGGGAAGGTGGGTGGCTAGGGCCCACAGCTGTGCATCAAAGGCTCAGGACACCTTGTGACTCAGTCAGGCCCTTGTATTGGGTTTCCAGACGCCTCGGTCCTTCAGCAGATCCTCTCTGTGGTTCTGGCCGGGCAAGATTCAAGTTAGATGTCAGCTGCTGCAACACAGAAGCAGCTTCTTGGGACCAGGGCGCGGACCTCAGGTGTGCCACCTGGAACTTGAGTGCGCACTGGAATCTGGGGAGGATTTAGTAACACAGGCGTAGGCCGCACACCCAGTTTGGTCCAGAAGGTTGAGGGTGGGGCCCAAGAACGTGCATTTCTAACAAGCTACGGGATGCTGGGGATGCTGGAACTGCCGCCCTGAGACGGCACTCCGAGAACCACAAACCTAAATGGTTCTGAGACCTGAACAGCCACAAACTGCTCCTCCTCCAAGCCAGTCAGTGATGCTTGACCCTGAGCTGCGCCCGTTGGAGGCACCCAGACAGCCCCTTATGGAACTCCTCCCCCTCCCCACAAGCCCACAACACACCTGGCTGATGTCCAAGGTAAGCGCTATGGGGAGGGGCCTTTGTCAAGCCCAGACAATGTTTTTAAAGGCTGTGCCTCCAAACCAAACAGGATTGTGGCCCCAGGTGGCCATTTGGGGCCCACTGACTTCAGAACTTCTGTCTGGTCTTACTCTCCTTTCCTTCAGACACCAAGCCTTCTTGCAATAGTAGTGACACTTTACCACCTTCGATAACAGCAGCAGCTGGAGGGGTCAGAAGCAAGAAGGAGACCCTAATGGCATTTAAACACCTCTTCATTGGGGGGTGGGGGGACGGCACACTCTCACCACCCCTAGACCTGCTCAACGGGATGGGAACAGCATCTTCGTGGTACCCCTGGAAGAAAGTGAGGAAGTGGGAGCAACTGGGGATCACCAGGCCCAAGACTACAGCTTAGGCTAATTTTTATTTTTATAGGTTAAGAGTTTACAATCTGAAATTGAGTTGGAATAAATCTGTGATGTTCAACCAAATGAGAGGGTTTGTTGTGTTTTCAAGATACACGAGCATTAATTCGACAGAGGCCCAGAGGTGAACTGACTGGACCTGGGCTTCCTGGGAAGCTCAGCCTGGCATCCTGCGTGGCCGTCTTTCAAGCATTTAGGGGCCACGGCTCTCACACGTCTTCCAAAAACACTTAGGCTGATGCAGGTAGATCAATAGGACGTCTCAGGCATGTCGATAATGCACAAAATCAATAGGAATTATGACAGTTTTTAAGTGACCTGGGTGAAGCAGTCAAGGATTTTTTGATGGGTTTGTTCAAAATGGAAAAAATGAATCAATATACCAGCGAAAAAGAAGAGTCCAAAAACTGCGGCAAGGGAACCTGCACTGTCTGTACTTTTATTTTCTGTGTATCACTATAGTGTCTTGCATCTTTAAAAAGCCTTTCTTGCTGACGAGAGCGGCTCGCCATTTCCTAGGAGGCAGCCAAGGGCCCAAGTGGAGCAGGCTTGTGATATGCATGACCCCCACATCCGGCCTGTGCCCCCAGGAGGCAATGTTCCTCTGCCTTCATCATCAGGGCCAGGTGCCAGGCTACCAGAGACCAGCCCTACTGCTTAGAGGCCCCCGACATTAGTCAGCTTCGCCAATCCCAGCCCTTCACCCTGCCGGCCCTGCCTTTCCAGCAGAAAACCCGGTCAAGCCTAGGCTCTCCCCTCACTCCTGCCTCCCGCCCACCCCGGTGCCTCCCCACGTGGCCCTGTGTGGCGCCGTGCCTCCCGTGCCGCGGACCTGTGAGTATTATAAACGTGGTTTTCCTGAGCCTCTCTTCTCGTGTGGCCGCACCTGACTGACCATCTCACAAAAGCACACGGGGCAGGGCCTGCGGGGTAACACCCCGGTGGGAAACACTGATTTCAGGTGGGGCCCTGGAGGCGCTCCCTAACAGGGAAGGGAAAGCACCCCGCCCCAGAGCCCATTTCCTCAGGTGGGACGCTCCCGGGCTGCAGTCTTTTTCTCCCCTTTCTCTGGACCCTCCTTCCCTCCTGGGCGCACATGGAGGGCGGGTGTTCTACTGAAGGCATCAGAAAAGACTACCTCTTTTATTCCACATATTCCAAACAGTTCAGAGGCTTAACTTTTTTTTTTTTTTTGAGAATAATCTGTTTGATATCACACACTAGAAAATCAGTAGCTTAATCACTTAACGAAACCCATTTAAAAATTCACACACCTCGTTTTCAGAGAAGTCTTTCATCAATCTCGTTTATTACAATATTTTCTAGCTTTGCATCCAGCACAACACAATGAAGTATTACCGTGATTTTGATCATCGCACCAGCATCTACACATACAGACCAAGTGTTGTAAATACAAATAGATTTAAAGTCGTGCTCCAAACCTGAACTTAAGAAGGGAATTCTCTGTGGAGGCGCGATCCTTTCTGCAATGTGCCAGGGATATATTTCTCTCTGTCACATGTGGTGAACCCCTGATGACTCGCCATTACGGAGTGACTGGTTTCCGTAGGGCAACCTGGAAATGTGTGGTCCAAGGGCAGCAGTCCAGCACGTGGCCGTGGGGCTGTTGGTTATAGTTGTGTAAACACAGATAAACCAACTCCCGCACACGTGTGAGTGCTGCCCATGTACACATCTCGTTTCCCAAAGCCGCAAGGCAGGTGTGAATGTTACCGCCTCTCTGGGGGCACACTGCACTTGACACAGATCTGGGCCTGACCTTCTGGAAGGCAGGCGTGCTGGTCCCGTGTGCAGCGCTGTGGAGGTGTAAGGGGCCCGCTCGCACACCTGCACAGCGCGTGGACCACAGCCTGACGGCAGCAGCGGCAGAGGGATACGCGACCCACTTGCAGCCAAACTCCTCCCAGCGCAGGAGGATGCTCTTGTCAGGCTCTGCAAACCTACGCTTACTTCACCACGGGTAAAATTCACCCCCCAAACACCCTGTGACAGAAAGAATTAATGTAGCCTCTAAGGGTTACCAATGAATAAGCCCAGAGTAGTGAAGGCAGGGCTATTTTTAAACTATTTTTAATGCCTCCAAAAGGGAATCTGCGCATGCGTGCTTGTGTTTCTGTGCAAACGTGCGATCGACTACACACGTATGTTTGCCTTTCTCTGTGTGGCACACCGGCCGTTCAGAAAAGGCATCCACAGCTAACAGCCCACCAACTGCATGGAGGCAACACCTCTGCGTCTTCTTTCACAGAAAGAGTAAAATTTCATTCAACTGCTCCATTTTTTTTTTTGCCTCTTATGACTCTAGCAAGGCAATTTAAATAAGAAATCATTTCAATCATTGGAGTAAAATGCTCTGTAGAAAAATAATATTTCAAAAAGTAAAGCAAAATCTTTTACCAAAATAATTCCTTCACTTTTCGAGTTGTTCTCTCCACAAGCCAATTTAATCAACAAGTAAGAGAATCACCTTCCACCGGCTTAAAAGCTGTCCCTCAAATTATTACTTGCACTCGCCCTTGGGTAGAAAAAGCTAAGGAAAATAAAAAGTGTCACTCATAAATCTCAAAAGAAGGTCAGTGGTGTAAGATATATAGAATAAGGCGCTTTGGATAGTCTAACGTATATCTTTTTAATGTATCAGTGACAGTTATAATAGACAGAATATGGCTAAAACGCTTATACCAGGAACCCAGAGTAAAGTAATAAATAATATCTACAGAGAATATAATTTAACTTCTTGAAACTATTGTCTTAAAACCAACCAGTTTCTTTTGAGAGCTCCAATTACCATTTGGCATCAGCTCTGTTCAAGTTCGCATTTTCAGCACCACCTCGCTGGATAAAGGGCTGCTGGCACAGTGCTGAACGGGCCCCAAACACTGTCCTAGTGATATTTACTACAGTCGGAACTGAAGGCATTGCAAAGTTACAGGGAGCCAGACAAAGCACATTCGAAACGAAATGTCTGCCACAGATGCATTAAGGCACAAACACTCCAGCCTTGAGCCACAAAAAAGGGGGGTGCGGGGAGGGGAATATGCCACTCACATCGGTTCTGTTTAATCAAAGGAATTAAAGAAAAACTGATCACCTAAAGAATTAGACCAGTCGGCAAATACTGCAAGGAAACATCCATAAGGCCAAGCCCTGTTTGGAGTCCCTTTCAAGGCCTCAGACGGGGTCACGCGACCCCACACGGACCTCTGCGTGCGCACAGCAGGTGCTATGAACTGCCATAATGGAAACCTGCCCCTACTCTACTGAAAGTCATGTACATCTGGCGTTCCTCAGTTGGTACTGTCATCAGCGGGGACCCGTGGCAGCCACCTCTGCTCAGCTTTCACAGGGCCCCGGCGCCCGTGAGCCGGTAACGCACTGGAGCAGGCCGAAAGGGCAGCGTTGCAGCTGGCTTTAGGCCACAACCCAGGCGTGCCCTCCACACCATAAATGCATGTGACTCCTGGCTTGTAAAGTACACCGTTTGTATGTCACTCAGAAACGTCAGCCCCCGGGGCAGGGGGAGGGAAAGAAAGCATCTCAGCTCTCACCGCTCCTAAGCAAATGACTGCACACAGGCCCCTGAGCTCTGCTCCTCGGCCCCTGAAACCTATCCTTTAATGGGTGGCCCGGTCTTCGTATGATATCAGGAGGTTGCTGGGAATACTTCATGCTGAGGCAGAATGAACGTCCTGGTTTTCAAAAGGTGGCAGTGGCTCTCTCCAAAAGGTGAAATTACTGAAAGTGTCCGAGCAGGGGAAGTCCGATGAATGGCTTCTTTTCAGCAATGGAAAAACGTGGTCAACCACTTCGCAGAGTCTCACGTACCTGGAAGGAATGGACAATGTCATTGCCTCCAAGGGACACCCGGCCAAGAGGAACACGTGCCACACTCCCTGGGCTGTGCCTGGAAGTCGGGAGAAATCCATGACCCTGAGGAACGGACCTCGGGTTAACACAACAGAGAGTGTTCTAGAATAATGGCTCACCAATTACTAGGACAGCAAAGGGTGTATGTACCAAGTGGGAGTCAGAGAAGGCTCCAGGGGCGAGGCAGGTGGGACCTCCCTTGGCAGGAAGGACTGAGCAGAAAGGCAGAGCAGAAGCAGAGGAAGACAGGAAGAAGTCAGCGTGGCAGAGGGACAGCCACCTGCTGCACAGCTCACATGTGGGCACCAGGGGAAGATGGAAGATCTGTGGGGCATCAAACGGAGGCCGCTCCACTGAGCAATGAACAGGCACTGGGCCCTGGGGTTAAGAAGACACGGATTTGACCTTCCACTCTGCCGCTGACTAACCATGTGACCTTGGGCAAATGGCCTCATCTGTCTAAGCCAATATGTCCTCAACTGTAACGGGAAGGAAATGAACGCTATGCCAAAGTGTACCTATGAGAGTCAAGTTAAATAACGTACGCAACAGTGAAATAATGCATGCTGGACATTCAATCAATTTATTCAACAGTAAATTGTTAACATTAGGCAATAATTAGCCCTGGCTAATTATTAGCCTTAGGAAGCAAAGCCTCACTGGCATGCGGGTCAAGAGGCCTGGGCTCCACTCCCCCGCTTACTGCTGTGGAACCTGGAGCAAGAGTCTTGCCCTCTCTGGGCCTCAGGCCCTTCATCTTTCTAGAGTGTGGACTTGAACCAGATCTGTGTTTCTCAATGCTCCCTGCAACTCCCTCACTCCGCTTTCTGTATAGTCCCAAGAAGCTGTTGCATATTAGCTTCTGCGGCCTATTCTACAAAAAGAAAACTGCTGAACCGAATATGCATTTTCAGACCTCTAGGCGCCTGTGACAAACCCAGGCCTCTCCGCCTGTCCCCAGGGGCCTCCGCAGTCACTGTGTCCCTCTCCAATTCTAATTTGCTAAGAACCAAAAGGGGCTTTCTGCATATACAAACTCCAGGAATTAGCAAGTTCTGAGGCATAAAATAACTCATAAATAGGGATGAATGTATGTATTTAATAAAGGACCTCCAAAGGGCTTCTGAGACACATCCTCCTTGCACAAAACGGGAAAAATAAATCTCCCGTTACAAGCAACAATTATGTCTTTCCTGGGGATTAAAACAAATGTTTAAAATACTTCCTGGCTTTAAGACCTACTTGTTTGAGTTTTGTGGCTATGGGAGGTGGCTGTCCCCAGAGGGAGTTCAGGGCTCGCCACTAGGGTGAGGTGGCAAGAGATCCAAACCCGCTGGGAGCACCATCGTCGGCCTCCCCACACGGGGCTCCTTTCGGGGCACAAATGCAAAGAAAGCAGGCAGGGGTGCTCCACCCCCAGCAGGGGAGCCTGCCCCCTCAAGACATTTCAGATGACCTCTCAGAGACAGTGTCCCAGGCAGGCCCCCACTGGCCTTGGAAATGGCTGGACCAGGTTCAGTGCCAGACAAAAGCATGTGCTTTCCCAGGGAAGGATAGTCACTCTCTCACAGGAACAGCCACATCTCCCGGTCCAGGCGCAAGACAATACGGAAGGTCTCCTACCATGTGGGGATCCACCCTGGGCCAAGGCCCAGGCACAGCGTGCCCTTGAACTCGAGTCTCCGTGAATCGGAGAGCCTCAGAGGTCTCCTGGGCAAACCCTCATGGATGCTGCAGTCCCTCTTTCCAGGCCTCTTATGACAAGACCTGGCAGAGACGTTTATCATTTCCAGGCAGGGACTCATCGGCTGAGAGTTCTTTTGGACCCTAAATAAAAACCCGCTAATTTCTCTCCACCCTGAGGAAAGCCTGTCACGTGGGAATGTGCTGCGCTGGGGAATGAGGGGAACAGGGAGCTGTGACCGTGTCAGGGGTGGCCACTTCGAGCTTGGGAGGAGGAAGAAGCTACGAGGAAAGGGACAGGTCCTCTGCTGCTCCCCGGGCTGCTCTGTGGAAGCTGACTTAGGCGCCAGCTCCTACCAGGCAGGAGCAGCTTGGAAGTGAAAGGCTGCTCCGGGGAGCCTCGATCTCCAATCGACCTGAAAGCACAGGAGGCACCGGGAGAAGCCCCAGGCTCGCCCATTCCAACTCCTCCACCTGCGGAAGGCTCCAGCAGGCACAGCGGGGTCAGTGGGCCCAGAGGCTGTTGTCCGGGTCTGCACAGATCGGGCCAAAAGAGGGGCAGCCTCTGAAATGGACACGGCAGGGCGACACCTGTCTGCCGGATGTCACCCGGTAGGCAAAGCTCCCAGCACACGGGATGGGGAAACGCTCTCCCTTCTAAGAAGTTAGGAACCCAAAGTGAGACGCGTCAAGGTCCAAAGAGATTTTACAGCCAACCAGGACGCCTCCTTACAAGCAGTCATCCATTTCCGCCCACTGCCTCCAAGAAACTGGGCTGCAACCAAAACTACGGGAGGAATTCTTACAATCACACAGCAATGCTTCTGGGGAGAATGTTATTACAGGCCAGGATGTGAAGGGATACACAACTAGTTCCTCATCTTTAAATACAGCCTCACGTGACGTTTCAATTTAGATACATTTTTAAATCGCATTCTAGGCTTTCAAACCTAACCTGGCAAATCGAAACTACTAGTTTTCAAATTCATTCAATTCCAACTCTGTAGCAGAATGTAACCACTAGTTTAAATTTTTGACCCAGAAGGGATTCTGCTTTGATCCAGACTGTCCAAAAATTAAGTTTTGGACAAAGTAGGAGAAGTTAAAATATAGTTTCCTCTTAAGAACTGAAGATTAAAATACAGGCAACAAAGGACCAGGAGTTACACTGTAAACAGCAGAAGCCCTTTCCAAGTGGGGCCGGTGGGGACACGCGGGGAACTCACGAGGAGATGTTGGTCTTTGCATGTTCCTGCACCAGCTCTCCTTTGGGATTCACAGTGAAGATTCTGTTCAAAGACACGCCTACTTGCTTGTACGAATACACGTCCTGTGTTTGGTAAAGTGTTAGGAAAAAAAAGAGTTCATTGTAAATACAAACCCATGATATTTTGAATGTGATACGATATTATAAAATTCTCACTAACCAGAGCTAATTTTCAGCAACCAACAAGTATAGCGAAAGAATATCTCTGGATGTGAAACTATTACATTAGTTTTCCCCTCCGGGCTTCAGTTTGTTCATCTAGTCAGGAGCTGAGTTAAAAAGTGGGCCACCCATCACACCCCCTGCAGTTCCCATGTTTTCTTACTGGGAAGAATTATGAGAATTTTCTTACTAGGAAGTTAGCACCCAACTCTATTTTCCAGCACACCGAACTTTCCAGCAAATTGGGGGGGTACACACGAAATCGCCGAGCGTTTCTTTTACCATATGAAACAATATAGTGGTCCCCATCTGCTGGGGATATGTTCCAAGATCCCCTGTGGGTGCCTGAAATTGCAGCTAGTACCAAACCCTATCTATGCTATTTTTCTTCCTATAAATACACACCTATGATAAAGTTTAATTTATAAATTAGGCACAGTGAGAGACTAATAACAACAATAATAAAATAGAACAATTATAACAATATACTCTAATAAAAGTTACATGAATGTAGCATTAAGTAAAATAAGGGTGACTTGAACACAAGCCCTGTGATACCGCGACAGTGATCTGATAACCCAGAGAGAGGGCCACGAAGTGGCTAACCTAACAGGCGGGGAGCGTCGAGTGTGGGTGCGCTGGACAAAGGGGTCACTGGTCCTGGGTGGGGAACAATGGGCCCTCGTGAGGTTCCATCACACTACTCAGAACCATGCCCAAGTTAAAACGTATGAATTGCTTATTTCTGGAATTTTCCATTTAATATTTTCAGACTCTGGTAGGCCATAGGTAACTGAAGCCGCAGAAAGCAAAACTGTGGATAAGGGTTCAACTGTGCTCTTAAAACTTGCAACGCTGACTTCACTACTGTGCTAAGCATTGATGTTTCCAGGCCCACATTTCATGCTTCAAACTGACACTCACTAGCCAACCTTCCAAGAAAGCGAGAGGCCATGAAATCATTTCCAATCTCCTTGCCTTTAGATGCAGGCAAACGGCTCTTTACCAGCTCTTTCTAGTAGGGTGAGAGTCTGGCTGCACGTATAGTGCAGGCCAGCCTTTCAGAGGACCGCTGTCCAAACGGACAGGACTTCCCAGAGCTCGCCAAGGCCCGGTCTACTACTTACAGCCGGTCGGTTTCCAAAAGCAGCATAAAAAGGTTCTGTATTGGGAAAAAACAGGTTCTTGATGTCTGTCAAACACTGCACTTTAAACTTTTCTGGCTTCTTTTCAATCACTTCTCTGTTAAAACAAACAAATAAATAATGGGTCAGCACGAGAGGATAAGCTTCATTAGCACCCAACTATCTTTAACCGTCCAAGATGCCACGACGCTAAGAACACGCATCTCTTCAGAGGTTAAATGTGCGTCAGTCAGCTCAGCTGTTCCCAAAGAGCTGGAAACAGGAAAGGAACTTTCCTTTCAAATCTTCGTACACAGAAAATGCTAAGGTCCAGTGACATCACCGAAGACACGCACCAGCCACCCAAGGAAGAAAGGACTCCACGGCGCAGGAAAAGAGAGAACAGCTCCCAACCCGTTTTATGAGGCTAGCAAAACCTCCAAATCAAAACGCAAAGAAGAAAAATATGAGCAAAATCTAGTTTGTGAATGTCATCGCAAAAATTCTAAATAATTTAAAAACTTCACTGAAATACAGTAGAGAAGACCTAAATAAATGAAGACGCTTACCATATAATTGAGCTGGATGATTCACTATAATAAGGAGATATTAATGCTCCCTAAATTGATCTATTGTAATTTCAGTCAAACTCTCAACAGGTTTTTGTCTGTATGTTTTCATGGAACTTGATTCTGATGGCTACACAGAAAAGCAAAGGCAAGAAGCAAAAACACACATTTAGGGACACTTGATGTATGGCCACAGTAACCAGTCAAAGCAGGAGTAAAGGGCAGTCTTTTCAGTAAATGGCGTTGGGACAACTGAGTATCCCTAGGAGGGGAAAAAAAAGAAAATGGACCCCTACTGCACTTTATCTACAAAAATCAGTGCCGGGGGGATCATGGGCCTCACTGTTAGAGAAAATAGAGGCGACAATCTTTATGCCCACAGCTCAGGGAAGGCTTTGTCAGTACACACACGTACAAAAAAAGCACTAGCTACAGTGGAGATAATGGCTTCAACTACAAGAAATCAAGAATTTATGTTCATCAAAAGCCATAAACTGGGGAAAGGCAATGCAGCACTCCTTAAAAAAAAAAAAAAAAAAAAAAAAAGCACCATATATAGAATCTATAACACTCCTACAAACCAAAAAAAAAATGCAGGGCTGGCCGAGTGGCGCATTGGTTAAGAGCTGGTTTTGGGATGCCAGCGGCCCCGGTTCGGATCCCACATATGAGGGCCAGTGACACTGCCCTCTACAGCTAACAACAGCTCCACCTGGAGCTGGGCTGTGCGAGCCCCGGCGACGGTGTAGGCTGCAGCCCCTGCTGCAGTGGGCTGCCATAGGCTACAGTGAGTGGCTGGCAGCCAGTGTGAGCTGCCAATAGCCGCGGTGAGCGACCGTCCAGAGGCCGGCGACCCATCTGCCTCAGCCGGGAAGAGTGCAATGACGATACCAACAGTGAAGCAACATCCTCCGCAACTAGACTGAAGAATAAAAGGACACCGGCTTGTCTGTTCCCCTCCCCCAATTGCCCAATAAAAAAAATCTTTAAAAAAAAAAAAAAAAGAAAGCAGAGCAAGTGGAACACACTGTCAGAGCACAGAGTGGTCCAGCGTCTCTGGAAAACAGCTTGAAACGACCTGCTATAGCTGATGACGTGTATGCTCCATGGCCTAGAAATTTCACTCCCAAGTGCGCACCTTGAAGCAACCACCACAGCTGTTCCCAGAGCACACACAGGAAGCACTGCTTTTAATAGCAAAAAACTGGAAATGATTCAAGTCCCCATCGACAGTACAAGGGACAAATGAACTGTGGTGGGTTCGTACGTCAGGAGACTACACAGAAGTCAGAAGGAATGCATTACAGAGACACTCGGCAACCTTGGGGACACGATCTTGTGAAGAGGGCAAGCTGCAGGAGAGTATATGAACTGTCGATATAAAGTCCACGAGTGTGCACAATTCAACATATTGGTTAGGATTAAAAATACGTGATAAAGTTATTAAGAAAAGCAAGGAATGATTGACACAAGATTCAGGGATGATGGTTACCATGACTACACAGTGGGCAGGGATGACAGCAACTGGGACTTCAGACATAATGACATGTCCTTTAGCTTTAACTGGGTATGGGTACGCTGGTGCTCACCGTTTGGTTTTCCTTTATACCTTGCATATACTTTAGAACTCTTCTCTGTACCTACTCAGAATGTAATTTAGACGATGACGATGCGACAACCAGAGACCACCAAGCTGAGTGTCAAAAGACACAAAGGGCTGGTCCCGGCCTTGCACTGACTCCGGTGGACTCCAGAGCCCTCTTCAAGGCTAAGGGCCCTACATTTTAATCTCAGGGCTCTTATAAATACATGAGTGACTGTGTGATTTCTTAATGAAGACATAACCGACATATAACATTGTATTTAGTTTCAGGTGTACACCATAACAATTGCTAAACGTAAAAAATATTGCAAAATGATCACAATAAGTCTAGTTAACATCTGTCACCATGCAACTAAAATGTGTTTCTCTTGTGATGAGAACTTTTAAGATCCACTCTCTTAGCAAGGATCAGATGATTTTCACGTCTCAAAGTTCAGTCCACTGGGGGAAATCATACAAAATCAACTTCCTGCTTCAATCTCTCTATCTGTCTGTCTCTCTCTTTACACACACACTGTTGTGGCCTAACTAACTGCAGAAGTTCAAATCCATCCAGTAACCCGGCATCATGGAAGTTAACAATGGCTCATCTGTGTAGCCCTGTCTATCTCATCAGTGACAGCCCCTCCCCGTGAGACTGGAGCCACACTTATTAGGAATGTGCATTGTACTAAGAGGTTTATGAAAATGACCTGCATAGGTCTGCCACCACAACCAAACAGGGCAAGTAGCTAAAAAGAATCACACGACTCAAAGCCAATTTCTACCTCAACAGGAGAAGCCCAAGAACCAAAAGATTGGCTGTGTGTGAAATAGATTCTCTCAACTTCTTTCAGGCGCATTTCCTAGAATCGCAGTACTTTAGCCCTGAAAGGAAGGTGGAGATCCTCTAACCCAACGCTGTCATCTGGCAGTTGGAACAGACCTGGGAAGGGGCAGCACCTGCTTGTCACACCATTAATTCATCGCCAAGCAGCATCACAGCGTGGGGCTCGGGGTCCCCACTTCAGAGCCATCTCTGTACCCCATGCTGAGAGCTTATTTCTGCCAAGTGTGCTACATGCACGCCTACCCGCTACACTTCTTCTCCTTCGTTCCAATTTAAACCCAGGCAGCAGAATCAGAGCTGTACCCAGTTAAAGCGTCTTGCTAGGGGAGATCACCCGTGCTCACGGCAGACTTACCCATCAATTCTAGAAGCTCTGCAGGCAGCCCACGCACAGAGTGGCGTTCGCCAGAATGCGTGCGAGGAAGGCCAGGCTGTGCCACGGCCACGGGGGCACTGCCAGCTCCCGAGAGGGAATGTAAGCTGTGAGGTGCAGCTTTCTTTTGTTAATAATTCCTCACGAGGAAAAAGTAATATCTCTTGGACAAAGATATTTAAATATGGAAAAACTGAAAAGGATCACCTTCAATTATATTTCATGGCAGGACAGTAAAAATGTCAGCTTTTTACTTTGCCTAGCAGAGCCCTAGTACGTAACATATGCTACTAAGCAGCTTGCTGCAAACTGCAGACACAACTCAGGGCCATCTCATTAAAACATTTGGGTTTCTATTGAGATCTACAGTCATGGCAGCTCTTAGGACTGGAAATGCACTGTGGCACCCATCACTTTTACCTGAATTTTCTCCCCAGGATGTGTATGTTTCAATGTGAGATCTTTTTCTACAGGGAAAAAAACCACTACTCACACAAAACAAAGCTGTGATGGAAAGCGTAGCTCTAGAGCTGAAGAAATGTACTCAAGAGCCATCAACATGGCGTTTTGGGCCCATCTGGTTGCTTCCCCCACCTGCATGGTTAGCAGCAACAAGCCGCTAATTTGCTCCTCCGCTGAGGCAGAATCATGACAAAGCTTCTCTTGGATGTCCAAGACACAACTTAGGAAATTTACCAGCCTCTGGCAACACCACGGTCCTGCTGTGACCACAGTACACTGTGCTCTAAGAGCATCTGGGACTGTCCTGGGCGCCCCCACACCACCCCAACCCCCCACCCCGCCCCCAGCTGCTGGGAAGCCCAGCGCTCCCCTCCCCCCCACCAAGAGGCCAGAGTCTGGCTGGGTTGCCTTCAATGCAGCCAAGAGGATGAAGGGAGGCCTGTAATCAGACATGGGCTAGTGGTCTGTTAGAGGTCCGTTACAATAAACAGTGTGACCAAAACTCCCAGAATGCACGAGTATCATGGGAGTCCAAGGCCAGGTGAGCGGTGGCGGCTGTTAGAAGGGCTGCTTAACCTTAACCGCCCCGATTAGACGGGATGCAAGTTGATTCTTTAAGACCCAGCTGGGCAACAACGCAGGGAGATGGAGGGGCAGCTACCCACAAAAGGGCAGCAGCACGTGCGAAGCCTCAGGGCAGAGACCATCGCTCTGCAAAGGGAAGCCAGTTCAGCGTGAGAGTTCTAGAAACTGGGGAGCAATGAGACTGGGCGGGAGAGTGGGGCAGGTCATGAAGTCACGCGATGCCGACCGGACCAATCTGGATGCTTTCCGGAGAGCCACGATGAGCCCGTGACCGGGGCCCGTGACGGGGGCAGCAGGGCTAGACCCGCATATTACCACAATTTTTCTGGTGCCCACTATGGAGCGGGAACATCGGTTGGGAAGGCCAGTTAAGAGGCTATTCTTGCAAAACCTCCGGGTGGGAAGACAGAGGGCCTGACCGCCGCAGACCTGGGCCGAGCGTGGACAAGGCGGGCGCCCTACCTGTGCAAGGCGTGGGCCGAGCGTGGACAAGGCGGGCGCCCTACCTGTGCAAGGCGTGGGCCGAGCGTGGACAAGGCGGGCGCCCTACCTGTGCAAGGCGTGGGCCGAGCGTGGACAAGGCGGGCGCCCTACCTGTGCAAGGCGTGGGCCGAGCGTGGACAAGGCGGGCGCCCTACCTGTGCAAGGCGTGGGCCGAGCGTGGACAAGGCGGGCGCCCTACCTGTGCAAGGCGTGGGCTGAGCGTGGACAAGGCGGGCGCCCCACCTGTGCAAGGCGTGGGCCGAGCGTGGACAAGGCGGGCGCCCTACCTGTGCAAGGCGGAGAAGAGGCTGCTAGGGCTGAGCAGCAGGGGGCCCTGCGGCAGCACCGTCCCCCTCTCGTTGACCCAGTGCAGGTAGCCCCTCGTCATGTCTGCCATCCCGATGGCACGCGCAGAACAGTAGAGAAACTTATATCCGTTTCTGAAAGAGACAAAACATTCACATTTAATGGCTCACACAAGGGAATCTGTTTGCGTTCACAAACCCTGAGCCATCGCTGCTTCGTGAAGAAGGGAACGGGGCAAGTTTCCTCACATGTCAAAGGCCACATTCTAGAAAGTGCGGCTGTGAATGCACGTCGCTGGCATTCACGAAGCAGTTTACAATGCTCACTTCGCGTCATCCCTGGAACATCATTCGGAAGGTATGTTCCCCCCGTTTTACCACAAGGAAAACGGAGCTTCGAGGCATCCAACTGGCCAGCCTGCCTGCCTGTGCTGGTCAGGCTCCCTGGTCCCTGCTCCTGACTAAGGGCCATCCAGCTACCTGTGCACTGGGCGCCACTGCCACCTGCCAATTTGCTCACCTCACGCCGGCTCTGAGCCCATCCCCCCCACACACACACACACACACTCGCCATCAAATTCCCCCTCTCTACTGCGTAATTCCTGTTGGCACATAAATATACTCTCTTTTCTCAGCCTAAAAACAGCCCAAGCCAAAAATCACAAACAAAAACCCCTGCTTAGGTTTTACCACTCCAGGTTGGGTCGCATTTCCCTGTCCCCTCTGTAGCTGTGAGTCTGTGCTGACCCCTCCTCACTCTGCTTTCTCTCTCTTGTTCCCCTGCCTCGCCACCACTGCCAAGGGCACCTGTGAGGCCACCTTCCAAATCCAGGCATCACTTCTCAATTCTCATATGAACAGACTTCCCGGTGTCATCTGACACAGGTCATCAATATTCCTCTAGAACCCCTTCTTCCCTCAGCTTCCAGGACCCCACAATCTCCTCGTTTATCCCTCCTCACCAGCTATTCCTTCCCAGACAGGTTGTTGTGGCTCTAAATATCCCAGCCTCTAAATGCCCAAGTGCTCTGGGGTCCTATGGCCTCATTTCCTCTCACCACCCTCACTCCCTAGGGGACCTCACCCACTTCCACGGCTTTAAATGCCACATCTGAACTGAGGCAGTGGTAAACATGGTGATACCATGATATAATGCATGTAGATTTGGTCTTCATCCCCGGTTCCTGGCACAAAGCTTCTAAAACCCTTGGAACTTTCTGATGGATGGGAATAAGAGCGTCTTTCCATTTTTCCTAAGAAGCCCCTTTCATCCATACCTGAGTTTATGCTAACAAGGAGACTCATGGAGGGGGGGGCTTGCTGCCAGAGGGAAAAACCCACTCCATTAGAGGACTGGAACTTTCAGCCCCACCCCCAAATTCTGGGAGGGGAGACGGGCTGGAGATGGAGTTCAATCACCAACGGCCAGCAATTGAATCAGTCATGTTTATGGAATGGAGGCCTCCATAAAACCCCTGAACACTGGGGCTCAGAGAGCTTCCAGGTTGGTGAGAGGATCCACGTGCTGAGAGGGTGGTGCACCCCAGCTCCATGGGGGCAGGACCCTTCCAGAC
Organism: Aselliscus stoliczkanus; assembly: GCA_033961575.1. NCBI lineage: Eukaryota > Metazoa > Chordata > Mammalia > Chiroptera > Hipposideridae > Aselliscus > Aselliscus stoliczkanus. The sequence goes on along the minus strand of CM066730.1, from coordinate 34,970,104 downwards.
CTCGCCCTATGTACCTCTTCATCTGGCTGTTCCTTTGTATCCTTTTTAATAAACTGGTAAATGTGTTTTCCTAAACTGTGAGCCATCAAAGCAAATTACCAACCTGAGGAGGGGATTGTGGGAAACCCCAATCTGTAGCCACGCAGGGCAGAAGTGCAGGTAAGCTGGGGACCTGCTACCTCCGACTGGCGTCTGAAGTCAAGGCAGCCTTGTGGGGGGACTCTGACCTCCATCCCTGCCACAGCCTGCACCATCGCCCTGGCCCTCATCAGGCCTCCACACAGAAAGAGAACAGTCTAAACCGTATTCCCGGCCTGCTCCAAACACCTCCCGAGTCTGGACTTCGCTCTCAGGTACAATCCAAGTGCTTTGCCGTGTCCTGCAAGGAAGGCCAGTGACACCTGGTCCCTGCCCTTTTGTCCAGCCCCATCGGCTCCCTGGCCCCTAGCTCCCCACTCTGGTATCCCTACCGCTCCTCCCCTCGCCACGCTCGTTCCTGCGCTGGGCAGCCACACGTGCTGTTCCTGCTGCCTGCACTCTGTTCCCCAGACCGTCAGGGCTCCCTCATGCCCTCACCTCACCTCACCACATCTGCTCAGGGGCCGTTCCGCTGTCCCTCTATTTAATGAAACACACCCTCCCTCACCCTCACCCCAGACACTGACCCCCTGCTCTCTTTATTTTGCCTCATGGCATTTATCAGGGAGTGGGTGGGGACCGAGCCCCATTCCTTGCTGTAACCCCTGTGCCCAAACGCTGTGTGACGTGTAGTCGACACTCAGTAACTAGTTGCTGAATGAGCGAGTACCAAGCACCCTCCTCCCATCCGACTTCTTGCTTCTCCAGGAATATAGTATGTCTGTAGACTGGCTTGATAGCATGTTCTTTAAAACAAGAAACAGGAAAGTTTTAAGACAAAGAGAATCTAGAAATACCAGCTTGTTTGGAATACAGGGATGCATCTGAAAATCAAGCAACCTTTTTAATTAAACATCTTTGTATCTCAGCTGTCTAATTAATGGGGTCTTTTACAAAAAAAAAAAAAAAATCACTATTTCTGTATATAGCTCTTTACATCAAAAGCCTAAAAGCTGCCACCTGCAGGGGTCTGCGATGCTAATTTTATTCAAAACTTGCTTTTTCAAATCCATTTCACGGTCTGATCACGCCACCGCGCTGTTCTCACTACGCAAGTGTTCTGCTTGTCAGGCCATCACTAAACTCAGCTGGAAAGTCCGCTCAAGGACAATCTGAGGGGGGACACCTTGTTGGTGGCAGCAGGGGTTCCCTTTCCGGAGCCTCTGCCGCCGTGAAAGCTGTGGGAAATGCCAAGCGCTCCCACTGAATGCTCAGGTAGCACCAAGTCACCAAAGCTGCCGCTCAGTGGAGGCCTCTTTCATGAGTGTCTTTAGTTGCTGTCATGGCTGCCTCGACGTCCTGAATCATTTTGACTTTGGGGAAGAGCAGAAGATGCACGCTGCCAGATACAGTGGATATGGTGGATGAGGACACACCGTAATGTTTTTATTTGACAGAAATTGCCTTAAACCAGAAGCGATGTGGGACACGGAGCATTGTCATGATGGAGGATGAAGTAAAAGCACTCATGAAAGAGGACTCCCAGAACTGCTTCAGAAAGTGGCAAGAATCATGGGATAAGTGTGTTCGAAGTATTTTGAAGGGGATTAATGGCAATGTGTCTTTTACTGTAATAAATTTCTTTTTTTTTAAATTCACTGTATTTTGTGGTCACGCCTTATATGTGCGTATATCACATAAGGCAGAAAGTCAGAGCAACTATTGTCCAAATTTAGCCCCCAAAAGACCCACTGGCTCAATGTAGGTATTTTAGGAAATGTCCTTTCCTTTCCTTCTACTTACTGAATGTATTTGAGCATGAGGCAGTTTCATATATCTTCCATTTGTATCTGCTATAGTTCTTTCTAATCAATAACCAAGCAAGCTTTTTAAAATCAATAACCAAGCAAGCTTTACACCCTCTCTGCGAACAAGGTAATAATCAGCCTGACAGATAACTCCTCACAGGCTGACCACATTCAAACAAGTAATTACATTCAGCAAAATAATAAATAAAATTGCCCTCACTTTCTATTCTTTCCAGGCAAGTGGCTAACTGCAAGGCTGCTTTTTCCATCAGACAAATCCTGCCGCGCAATAAAATTCTAGAGGGACCCAAGTTCAAGGAAAGCAATATCAGCAAGAGTGCTGAGTCTCCAAGCCCTAAATCAAAGCGCATCTTCTTCCTGGTAGCCTGGCGGGCTAGACATTTCTCTAAGGATGTCTCCGGGTGCCCGCACATTTGCCTTCAAAAGAAATGGCCGACCTGGCTTCATTTAGGAGTGAGTGACGAGCTTCACCAGCTCTTTGCCCCTGCGCTTCTCCCAGCTGTGGCCGTCACCTAAGACCTTGGAGATGGCAAGTGACACACTGCCAGGACGGTAGTCACTCCAACCAGAGTCATCACGTCCAGCCTGGGCTAGGATTGCATGATGGGACCAAGGCCACCAAGCCAGGCCGAGCCCCTGGTGTCCAAAAAGGGTTCAGTGAACCCAGAGGACGGGATGAGAGCTGCCTGGGGTCACTGGTTCTGGGCTGCAAAGGTTCCAAGAGAGGCACGCCACGCAGAGGCCCTCATCTGAGCAAAGGCGGGAAGATGGGAATATGAGGCACGCGTGGGGACCACACCAGCCTGGATCAGAGCAGGAAGGTCTGCGAAGCAGCCGCAGAAAATGAGGACCGAGGGGCCGGCCGAGTGGCGCATTGGTTAAGAGCTGGTTTTGGGACGCCAGCGGCCCCGGTTCGGATCCCACATATGAGGGCCAGTGACACTGCCCTCTACAGCTAACAACAGCTCCACCTGGAGCTGGGCTGCGCGAGCCCCGGCGACGGTGTAGGCTGCAGCTCCTGCTGCAGTGGGCTGCCATAGGCTACAGTGAGTGGCCGGCAGCCAGCGTGAGCTGCAAAGAGCCGCGGTGAGCGACCATCCAGAGGCCTGCGACCCATCTGCCTCATCCGGGAAGAGCGCAATGACGATACCAACATGGGCCAGTGAAGCAACATCCTCTGCAACTAGACTGAAGAACAAAAGGGCAGCAACTTGTCTGTTCCCCTTCCCTGATTCCCCAACGATGTTCCCCTACCCCAATTCCCCAATAAAATCTTTAAAAAATAAAAAAAAGAAAGAAAATGAGGGCCTAGCAGAGGGCAGGGACCCAACACCACCGAGTTTCTGCAGCCACACCACGGAGCTTGCACCTCCTGCTAGAGGTGCCCCGAGAAGAGCCTCTGAAAGTCACAGCCACACTGTGTTGGAGCCGCTGCTCCAGGAGCCCTGAGGATCACCCGTCCACTCAGCAAGGTGTCACTGAGGACACACATCGAACTTGGTGATCAAATACACATGGAGCTCCTTCCTCTCCACCAAGACGAAAACACAAGAAGTCTTCTGAGGGCTGGCCAAGAGGCTTAGTTGGTTAAGAGTGCAAGCTCTGAGCAACAGGCTCGCCGGTTCGATTCCCACATGGGCCAACAGGTGGCAGGATGGCTCAGCTGGTGAGAGCATGTGCTCCTAACAACAAGGTTGCTGGTTCGACTCCCGCATGGGATGGTGGGCTACACCCCACCCCCCCAGCAACTAAGATTAAACACGGCACCTTGAGTTGAGCTGCTGACACACGGCCAGATGGCAACTGGACTTGGAGCTGAGCTAGCTGCACCCTCCACAACTAAGACTAAAGGACAACAACTTGGTTGTTCCCCTTCCCCAATTCCCCAATAAAATCTTTAAAAAAAAAAAAAAAATCCTCTGGACTATTCTCAGGTCCTAACCAATACATCTCCCTCATTCTAAACCGAACTAAAGAAACGAAGGGTCACGTGTTCTCTGGTAAGCTATGCAGCTTCATTTTTCAAGAAGATACGCTTTCTGGGAAAATCCAAAAGAGGGACAAATCAAGAACTGCCCCCTGTCGCCACCCCCACCAAAAAAAGCAACTGTGCCTTTTTAAGAAAATGTTACAGTGAAGACAGGAATAGATTTATGTTCCTGAAGCCAAAATGAATCAAGCTGTGACCCACTCCGCAGCGGGACCCAGGAGGGTTTCTTTCAACCAAAAATAGATGCAATTTTCAGCGTCATGCAAATCACTGAAAAATCAGTGGATTAACCCTTCTAAACAAATGTCAGTCTGTAGTGAGGCTGGGGGAGAGGGGTCTGCACACAGGCGTGTGCAAGAGCGCAGACTGGGGACCGTGCAGACGGCGGTTCGGCCACACTGATCAAATCTTATCTTAGGATGTGCTCATCCTTTGCCCAGCAATCCTACTTCACAGCAGCTCCTCTAAGTGTTCGCGCCTTGTCTGTATATTTATACATTCACTGTGCACAATAAACAGTGTATGTAAACACTTGGTACATCACGATTGGAAACTGTGGACAAAACCAAACTGCCTGCCGTGGTCATCGGCAGAGGACTGGTTACATACAGTGCGCTTTACCCGGATCACAGAGTGTGTGCAGCGGTCAGGACGAGGGAGTCCTGACAAGTAACGAAACACAAGGCTACAGTATTTAATAATGTGAGTGCGTGTGTGTCGGGGCAGGGGGACTGTGTAAATGAACCTGAAATGCATCAAGACAGAACCCAACTGTTCACAGTAGGCCCACCTGCTAGAAGTGGGTCTGCTTGGCGCTAGAGCAGGAAGAAGATACGACCTTTATACTGTTAACTTTCTAATTTTTCTCATTTCCCTTAAAAAAAAAAAAAAAGCAGCAGCATGTATTGTTTGGTAATTTTTTAAAGATGAAATCTAGAGAAGTCAAAGGACCTGAGCATCTAGGAAATCAGAAGCCTCTGACCTCACCAGGATATAAGGTCTGCCTCCCAGCCACCCGTCTCACAGATGCATAAGGTCCAGGCAGCCAGAGACTGAGAGACTGTGTCTACTTCACTGCCATCCCTGCACCTGTCACAAAGCCTGGCACTCAACAGGCACTGCCCTCCGCCGCCGCCGCCACCACCACCACCGACAGGACACGCGCCAGAGGTGAGTGCCTCAGGCTGCGAATCATGGGCCTGGCTGTCAGTCGTGTCACTCCCCCGCTGTGTAACTTTCTCACCTTCCTCCCCTTGCAGAGGGCTGCCCTGAGCGAGCCATGGGCACCTCCCAGCTCCAGTTAGTTGGACAACATGATGCACTGGAGGGAGGGGTTTCACTCTAGTCCACAGGAAGGAAGAGGAAGTGTGCCTCCGTGCAAGCCAGTAAGGGCAAGGCAGGGAGGGGAGCCCCAATGGGCTCTGGACCCTGGAGACAGACCAGAGCAGAAGCAATGGACTTGCAGTTGGGTTTTGATGAGTTCTGAGTTAACGGTTATGGGAATTTGGACAAATCACTTTAACTCTCTGAGTTCATTTCACTCATCTAATGATATTACATATTACTTGCTTTTCAGAATTACTATTAGATTTACGTGAAGTGACACACATGTCCGACAGAAGATCGCAGCTTAAGATCTACTCTCCCACCCCGATGTGCGGGGTGCAGGCCCCCCGGCTGCTCAGCGGAGCACGCCCCAACCACAGGGCCGGCACCACAGCTGAAACCTGCCAGGAAGCTGCACCTTTTTTGCGTAAAATAAATCTCTTGGCGTATATCGGACTACAGTTTCTTCATCTGATTATCTCTGCCTTTCCTCCATATGACATGAACCAAGTCCCTCGCCTAATGTTGCCACCTCCTTTTCTCTCCATCCATTTTGGATTCATTTAGCGCTTCCTTTCTTGTCTCTTGGCGTTGAATTCGGACTTGCAGTTGGTGGGATTCACCGTGCGCTCAGGGCTCCCCACTGCCACCCCTGCACCCCTCTTGGTAGGTCGCCTCAGCAGTCAAGATTCTGGGTTCCGAGTGCCGCAGGCACCAGCAGTGTTCTGTACTTACTGGCTCACTTTGTGGTACAGCTTAGCAATGCCTTGGTGGGTCCAATCCTTCCCAAGGGTGGGCAAAATGTGGCCAAGAGTATCTGATCTATATAAGGATACAAGTGGGAAGAACAACATAAAGAGGATATCGCAAAAGGCGGGGGAGTCCATTCCAATTCAAGCATCATAGATGCTTCATAAAAAAATGCCAGCAAGACCCACAACTTACTGTCTGGACAGAAAGCCCAAAATTAAAGTAACCCAAGGAGAGGGCTCACGGACGGCTGTGTCAATACACGAACGGGCACCTTCCATCTGATCACGTGTCAAGTCCTTGACTTGCCAAATCAAAAGGAAGGGCCCTTCAGAAGCAACAAGCCCAGAAGCTGACACCCAGGTGGAAACAGCCAGCCAGCTGTAAGGGCAGCTGCGGGATTCAAGGAGCGAAGGCTCCGTGAGCAACCCCACCACACAGAAACGGAACTGCGCGAGCCCCGCGACCACAGACAGAGGACTGAAATGCTGGCTCCAGGCCCAGGGGTCCCGCGGTGAAGGTAAGGCCTCTCCCACAGCCCTACCTGGTCAGCCGGGCCTACCTGGTGATTGTCCCGTCGATGTCAGAAATGATAACTTTATCATCCCAGTTCCACAAATAGATGGTGCCTTCACAGCGACACGTGCCTTGATACTGTGTGGTGACGCTGAAAACCACGTCATTGGGGCCATTCTTCAACTTTAAGCTTTTCTGAAAAACATGAACTATGTGTCCTCTCGGGGGGAAGGCCCAGATTGAGAGATACTTGGTTCCTACGAGGAGCAGGATTAGGGTGGTTTTTTTAAAAATATCACTGCCCTGGGCCACTGTGCAGCTCTGTCTTTCCCCGTCCTGCTCTCGGCGAGCAGGGTCCTTTCCCGGATCTGGGCAACCTGAAGTCCAGCTCTCCTTGCGGACCCACTTACAATGCAGCTCACACACTCCCCGCACCGGCCCCCTACTTCCAAGGGTAAAGCTAACTTGACCCAGTATTTCTGAATGAGAGTCATCAGAGGGGGTTAAGTGATGGGCTATCAGACTCGGCAAAATAAACCATAATTTCATGGCTAAACATGAAGGGCCATGCCTGGGGAGACAAATCTAAGCCAAGTGTGGAAATACGTTTCCCTCAGTAGCCACGTTTTTAATGGTTTTTATACTGACACAAATCGGAAGCAGGCAACTGCGGTTATCAGGCATAACCCACGTCCAAAAACAGGTAGTCCGGACCCAGGAAAACAGAGCAGATGCTGCCGCACTCCAGGTCTCCCCCACGCGCCCCACAGCTGCACGGGGCTGCAGGGTCGCACTCGTGGCATTGCATGGGTGTCTGGGCCTGTCCGTCATCTTTTCACCATCACCGCTCAGCCGGGAATCCTTGCTCACTGATTGCTCATGAAAATCAGGGGCCAAGGAAGAGGGTCATGCACCCATACAAAAGAGGACGCTGCGAGCGCCATGGGCCCTGCTCCCTGGAATTCCCTAAATCCCATCCCAAGTGCTTGATTTAGGAAATGCATTTGAGGAAATAACAAACATCTCCCTAAAAGTGGAAACACCGCTGCAAGATTTTGCATTTATCAGTCATTTACACCTCAAGGTAAATCAGACCCAGGGCTGCGTCAGAGAAGACAAAGGGGAAGTGATGTTGAGCCGGCCTGGTCAGGCGCTGACGTCAGGCTGGAAACACGGGGTGCCAAAAGGGAGGGGGGCCAGAGGGCAGCAGGCACTCTGGGATAGAAGAGGTGTCAGCAAGTACAAGCGGGCGCCGAGTTTGGGTGTCTGTGCCGTGGCGAGTGCCCACACACAGGGAGGCACAGGACGCTCACCAGCTGCTCCGAGGTGAGCCGGAGAGTCTTCTTGTAGCTGACGTTGGACAACAGAGGGAGGTGGCTTGCACCTGACGGCTTGGCGGCTGCATGCTCTTCATCACTGGAGGATGATTCATGCTTTATTCTAGAACACACAGTGATGTAACCACCAATTAGGAAATGCATCTGGGCAGCCATTAAAAATGCATTAGGCCGGAATCAATGCCGGAGTCAATGGACTCTCTCCTGAGCGCTGTCTCCTGGTGGTCATTTACCATCTGCCCTCAAATTTATCAATGAACTCGCATACATTCCCATTCATGCCGCTCCTGCATTATTCAGCTGGGGCTGCCTCTCCTCATTCACGTCCCTATTTACCAGCTCTCATCACTCTATTTTAAACCAAGAGGTTCCCCTCCTGATGAGAAGGATTAGCGTCCCTCCTTGCCTACAAGGCTGCTCGCAAACATTCTCCTCCCCACCTGCGGGCTAAGCACAAGGCGTCCCCATTTCTACACGCCTGACTCATCATCTCCCTGTGTCTCCCCCTCCAAATCCACACTCCAGGCACTCTGGGGCTCGTCGACAGAGAAGACAAGGACGACTCGCCAAGCCTCCCCCAGTCCCTGGGCAGGCTGCCCTGGGAGCAAGGGCTGCCCCTGCCCTGCCTGCACAGACGCCACGGCCAAGGCTCCTGGCTCGGCTAGACTGCCTGCGTGCTGCGGGGCTGGGAGGTGCAGGTGGGAAGCAGCCTCATTTTCCTTAAGTAGCACATATAAAGCATACCAGTAATTAATTGTTCCCTAGATTAAAGTCCTGCTGTGGATTTTAATCCCCAACCCAGCAGTATCAGCTCTGCTTTCCAGGACCATTATCTTTAAAAATGCCTTGATGCATATAAAGTGCTTAATAAACGTTTGTTAGGCTAAGTGGAAGAGGCTGAGTGGCCCCCAAGCAGGCATATCGCGCCTCCTGGGGCACACCTTCCAGCAAAGCTCCCTTCCGGCCTTCCCTGTGTGCACCATTTATGCGCGTACACAGGGAGGGGATGCCTCCTTAGGTCTGGGAGCTCTTCCGCTAGATGCTAGCTAACCGTCCCCACCCTCCAGCCTCCCTCCCCTTCTACTGAAAAGTTATCAGCTACATCCTCTGCGACCTGCTGCTGTCTTCCTCCACCCATGTTCATTCCAGAAGCAGTGCCTACAATGCCATACTGCCCCAAACCAGGGGAGACGCGAGGAGCAACGGTGCGGACGCCACCCGGCTTCTGTTCTTTCTGCCACCTCCCTGCATGGAGACCGAGCTGCCCCCTCTCTAAGTCCCTGCCCCCAGGGCTCCAGGAGACAGAGCCTGGCGGCTGCACACTGGCCAGCTGGGGCACAGGGACCGAAACTCAGGTGAACTGGGCCGGGTGTTGTCCACACCGCCAAGAACCTGCCGCCTACTCTCTCTGGGCTTTCATCCACACTGTCACAGCACGGCAGGGCCAGTGCTAGGATAGGAAAGCAGATGTGGCCACAGGAACAGCTGGACTGGGGGCCTGGAAGCTGACAGACGATCTGGGCTGGATTCGCAAACTGGACCATCGCAGGACACAGCCCTGGTGAATGAGCCGCAGGTCAGGATCCTGGCTGGTCCGTGGCAGGGCGAAGCCACATGTGGGTGAATCCACACCCAGTGCCATTGTCACTGATTTGACGGAGAGTGGAGACAGCACAGCAGTCAGTCTGAGAAACCCAGGTTTGAAAGCCACAGGAACTTCAGGCTGTGTCACCTTGCACAAAGCACTTCTTTTCTTTCAGCCCTGATTTCCTTATCTTAAAATGCAGAAAAACAGACTGCATCCCACTCAGCAAAAAATTCCGGATGCATGGATGCAGGCAGATTGCCTGTAAAGAGCTGGATGGGAGACACACGTCCCAGGAAAGGCCTGGCAACGCAAGGATTCCTCTCTGGGTCTCAGGGGCTCGTCTGTAAAATGACGCGTTCCAGCAAGAGTCCTGCCAGTTCCAAACCCTACGGCTCCTCTGAACAGTGCCGGTCCTTCGGAACCAACAGCCCAGAGGCTTTCAGAGAGACGGGGAAGACAGTCCCGGAGCCAATCGGCCTGACAAGCGCCTGGGTGGGAACCAGAAGGAGACAAGGCTCCGGACTCCAGGCCCTCGCTGAATAGCAAAATGTTTATGTTCCATCCAAACAGTGTGGAGTGAAATGAGATCCAAATGTGAACTAGAGCTCTTAGTGACAACAGATTGATGTGTGCCTCTGCTGGTGGGGTGCGGAAGCAAGGCGGAATTGCTGTTATTCCATCTGCTGCTTAAAACAAATAAAAAAATAAAAAACCCTGAAATCATGCAGCACGCCATGTTTGCAGGAACTCAGAAGGGAAACCAGATAAAAAACTGAAATGAGACTGACAGTCGGCTGCTGGTCCTTCCAGCCGAGGACGAGTGTGCGGCCATTTGTGGACTTGCCCCCCGAGTGGAACAGCCTGGCTGGGCCCGAGCCCCTCCCCGCACCCCATCTTGCACCAGCTCATTAAATGTTGCTCACTTTACAGCATCTGCAAGAAGCCAGAAAACAAAAGGGCTCATCTCGCTTGAAAGCCTATAGCTGTGAACATCTAAGTTAGCACTTGTCACAGTGTACATTTTTCAAATGGTATTTTAATGATTTGTATGGTGACAAGCTGTTTGCTCAATTATGAGACTTCAGGGGCTGTTCTGTCAATCAGGTCTGTCAATTAGGAAAGTACTCCTACACCTTTTTTTTTTTTTTTTTTAGTCAACTGTATGAATCTAATTAGGAGACTAAAAGTCTAAGACACCAGTAAAAATTAAAAGATTTATATTTCTCAAAAAGAACTTTATATTAAAACTTTTCAGAATCTCAATTCCTTTTCGCAAGAGTCATTCTTCATTTTTCAGGTCTAATAAAGATGTGTAGTGTGACTAATTCAGCGTGATGGTTTAGTCTTAAACTATTTAATTGGGAAAAGCATTTTCGTCAACATTGAGTAGGATTGTGTCAGGCAGTAAGAAAATCCAAAACACTTCAAATAAACCATGCCAGCTGGTGTCCCAACTTGGGAAGAGCTGCCGCAGTGTCTCGCTGCCCCCCGGCATCCTCGCGGGCCCTCCAGGCCGCTGCGGGAACGCGGAGAATACAGTGGTGGAAACAGGCCCTCGGCGTGCCCGGCCCTGCAGCCTGTCATCACGTTCCATCCCCGTGCAACCCCTTCCAGCCTCAGGACCATTTCCGTCTAGGTCAAAGACGGGCTGTCCTTGGCGGAACTTGGCAGATGTCCCGCGTTGGACCACACCTCGGAGTGTATCTTAAAACACTGGAAACTGCTCCGTTAGGACGAGCAGGGTTCCTCCCGGTCACCAGAGAGCCAGCCTCCTGACTGTCCCCACCCAGCCTCTGCAGGCATCGCCCCTGCGGCCCTGTCAGGCTTGGCACCCCACATCTCTTTTCTCGTGAAGCTGTTTTGGGGGTTAAATGAGCCAACGTCTGCAGTGGGTCCCTCTCATCCCCCTTTCACAGATGAAAGAAGAGACACTGAGGAGCTGACGATGTCACCAAAGGTCACACGCATTAGGCTGACCAAGCCCCTTCTCTTACGTCTTGCCTGTGCCACCCCTCGTGTTTGGAAATGATTACCAGGACAGAGAGAGCTCTTAGAAAGAATTCCAGGAGAGCAGGAATTTTCTAGTGCAGCCAAAGTGCCAGTTTAAACCGCTTCAGACAGGTTGGCGTCTGCTCGTGTCCCCTCTCATGACCCTGACGGTCTCCTGTGCAGCCTCTCGCTGGCCGCTCTGGGCATGAACAGCACGCCTGTTCCTTTGCTCAGACATGGCAAGGAGTTTGCTTGAAGCCAGGATTCCCAACCAGGTCTTCCGGGCTCCAAGCCTGTGGCTTCCCTCTAGGAGCACTAAACAGCCACTTTTACCGAAAATCTCCTGCTTACGATCTCGCTTCGAAGGACTGCACGTTCCTACCCTGTGCTCCCGTCCTGAACACACCTGCCATCTCCGTCCAAGCCCACTCGAAGCCAGACTCAAAATGCTTGCTGGGAAAGTTTCGAAAATAATCGTGCCTGAGGGCCTTCCCCGACCGTGAGCCCGCAATGGAGGGCGGGAAGAGGCCACAGGCTCTGTCAACCCTGCGCCCCTGTCGCATGCACATGGGCAGGGGGGCAGTGAGCTGCAGGGCCAGGGCGCCCCCCGCCCCGAGATCCCCCCGCTGACACCCCACCAGGAGCGGGCGGGTCCTGCAAGCTCCTCTCCACAGACAACAGAGAAATCAGGTTGTTTCCTGCTTGTCACCCACCCGGGTTTCTATTTCCAACAGTGAATTCTAGAAATAAAATAGTTTAAGATAGATCTTTGGCCAACAGTCTGAGGACTTGAAATCGAAGGCCCCCCGCCTCCTATGAATCAACAATATATTGGGACAATCTCATCAGATCAGTAATAGTAATAGCTCGACAAGATTTATAAAACACCTGCTGTGTCAGACACTGGCTTGGCCTCCAAGGTACAAAAATGATTAAGATAGGCTTCTTGGCCTTCAATTAATTTGTTAGCATTTTCTGTCTGCTAAATACGAAACGCAGTCCCGGGTTTCCTAAGCACAGGGACACTGTGAAGGAGACACACTATGTAAAAGGTATGACATGTGATCACTCAGGATCCCTATGTAGCAGCAACGTCATAATTAGTGAGTGACGGCACTGCCTTCAGAGAACAGTTACCCCCAAATCCCACCCACACAGGTGAAGCTGAAGACAAAACCCTGCAAATGTTGATCAGTTAGCAAAACCTAATGTCTCCTCTGCCAAGTTCATACGAGTCTATATCAACACTTGGAAGAGTAGAAACCTAAGTCTCAGGAAGTAGTTAAACTACAGAGAAGGTCAAGATTCTTCAGAAGGAAAACTTACCTCCATGCTGCTGTTAGTGCTAGTGTTCCTGTCACCATTATTATCACCACTTCTGCTGCAAATGGAAGGCTGTCACATGCCGACACCATGAGAAGTGCTCTGGTTACATTATCTCACTGGAGTCTCCTCATTACTTTAGAAATTAAATATCTATGGGAGCGACTGCCTCCATCTGATTAGTGGGAAACCAAATTAAACTGCTCCGCGTCACTAAGGGACAGAGCCAGGGCTGGACCCCAGGGCTGCCACCCAGGTGTGCCTGCGTCCTGTGGGCACCTGCCGGGCCTGGGCCATGGCCTTGGACACGGCAAGAAGTTGACTTGCACTGTACCTGGTGGCCATGCTGAGCGGTGACGGCTGCTCCCCGGTGCTGTGACTCTTTCCAGCCAAGCACTGCTCCGGTTTACTTTCCTAGAGAAGACGACGAGACAGAGTCAGGGGCGTGCCGCAGAGAAGCACCTGCACAACAGCTGGGGGTCCAGGATGGGCTCCCCGAAGCCCGGTGGCCTTCTCCAACAGCCCAGCCCCCAGGGAAGGCAGCGCCCTGTGACTCGTCTGCTCAGACGTATATAATTAAGCTGAGAAATATTTTGGACAGAAATGAGTCTGTTTTCCTTAAGTGTTTGTGGCACCCAACCAAACTTCATAATCACTGTAGCTTATGCAAATGCTTTATCAAGGGCTGCTTGGATACTCAGGGGCTTTCAAAATATTTTCTTATAACTGCTGATAGAAATGCCTGAAAATGTTTTCACACCATATTTTGCTTGGGAAAATGTGGACACATTCTTTCTCAATACCGTGCACTTTTAATTAAAAAATGTTCCTCTGATGTACAAGAAAGAGCATTAGAATTCTAAGAGATCTGGGCTCGGTCCTGCTTCTCATGCCTGGAATCCTTCTCAGGCCATGGACTCTTTCGGAGCCTTATTTCCCCACCTGTAAAATGGGGGTAATAATGTCCACCTCCTAACAGTGCTGTGAGGGCTACAGAGATGCTGCTGGGCGTAAACACAGAGCCCGGACCCCAGCAGGCAAGGGGGGAGGCAGACACCGCCAGCCCCAGGGCCACGGGAAGCCAGCAGAGGCCAGACGGAAGGTGGCAATGGGCGAGGGATATACAATTGACCTCATTGTCTGTGGTCATTTGGTCAGGATGTTTTCAATATTAATAAAGAAAATGAGTGATATAAACAATATAACAGGGTGACCATCTTAACAGAGGATGAGTGCAGCTATTTTCATAAGCACACAAGTAATTGGTGTGATAGCATTCCTGGTAATTTCTAAGCTATCTTGAGGCAGGTAACTCAGCCACCACTATTAACAATTCTTTATTATACTAGTTCAAAACACATATATCTATCAGTTTTTTATGAAATATTTAAGTTCATAACTGTTCCTTATTTCATTCCCCTCAATCCAAACTGGTGAGAATCTGAATATTCTACAATAAATAGGTCTTTGAACTACCCTTCTGCCTAAATTCTAGAACATTCTGCTCCCTAGTATGGAACCTGTAAAACTCAGGTACGCTAACAGAAAATGTGAAAGAATAATTCTATCTTGATAAAAACCTTTCCAACAGATATTTTCATTATGGAACAAATAAAGAAATTTAGCTCATTAGGGTTTCTTTTACTATTATAATAACCAACTTGACTGTTGTCCTTGGGGTTTCTTCCTACTACATTCCAAAAGTAACCAGCATTCCCTCAACAAACATTTCCTGAACCCCGGCTCCAGGTCCAATATGGACACCAGGGAGACCCAGGGACCGAGGCCACACATGGTCTCGACCTTCATGGGTCTGGAGGGGAAAGAGATATAAACTAATATGTACGTAATTATAAACTGGCAAAGTTCATGCAGGAAAAATTCACAGGCAGGGCTATGAGAGCAGAGAACAGCAGACCAGGCTAATGTGCAGAGAAAGGGCCACTCGAGAGGCTGGATAATTAAGTGAAGAGATATGACAGGGGTCCTAAACACTAGACAGAGAAAATACCATATGCAAAGGTCCTGGGGTAGACCGTACTTTCAGCCAGTGAAGCTAAAGCACAGAGGGCAGGGTGAAAGTGGCAAAAGATGAGGCTAAAGAGGCAGGGACTAGGGAACACAAGGCCTGCGATCATGTTAAGAATATTGCTCTTAATTACAAGAACCCTGGGAAGCCACGAAAACGCTTTGAGCAAGTAATAACAAATTGGACCAGTATCCTAAATAAACCAGTACGGAGAGAGAAGAAGAGGGGGAAGAATGGATACAAATAGCCTATTTGGAGGTGATCCTGGGAGAAATAACGGCAGCTTAGATTTGCGGGAGCGAAGCTGAAGAGAACAGGAAAATCTGAGAAATATTTACGATGATAAACTGATAGGGCTTGGAGACGGACTGAATAGGAGGAGTGAGGAAAAAGGAAGTACCTAGCGTAAGGAAGTGTCTAGCCTATGGAGGGACAGTGGTACCCTTTTCTGATGATGGTCCGATGAAGGAATTCACAAGAAAATTATGAGTTCAGTTTCAGAAATGACAAGTATGAGATCTTTGAAGCAGTCACATGGAGATGTCCACCTAGTTGGCTATTTGATAAATGGACATAGAATACAAAATAATGTCTGGCTTGGAAATAAAAATGAAGTCAGTGCATGGGTGTGGGTGAGGCTGCTGAGGGAACAGCAGACAAACAGCAGGGAAGGCCCCAAGGCAGCCCTCGCAGCACCCCTTCTGGGGACTAAGCCAGAGGAGGAAAGCCAGCTGGACACAGTGGCATGGAAGTCAAGAAAGAAAATGCTTCGAGAAATAGGTTGGGAGGTAGACGAAGATCTGAAAAAGTCTATAGGCATTTATAGAAAATGGAAACGAAAGCCACGTATATTTAGACATGCCACTGAAGTGAAATGACCGATGAGAATCAGTGTACGGTTGTAAGTACACCTCACTAAAATCATCCTCACGAGCAGAAGGAAAATACTTAACTTAAAAAAACAATAATCATTTCAACTCTCAGGTCGAATCCCTTCTTTTAACAGATGAAGAAATGTTCCAGGGGAAAGGCAACTCGACCATGGCCTCCAGCTAAGCGGTCACAGAGCAAGGCCGTGAGCCCAGCTCTCTGCTCGCCTTTCCAGAACCTTCTTCTCTACCTTCCTCACAAACTGTGATGCCTTTCCCCATGTGGGAGCAGAGCTGGCTGCTGCAAACCCAGTGTGATGGCTTATGCTTATTTCTCGGACGTAACAGCCTGGAAAGCCCCACTGCACACAGCCGAAACGTGCTGAGCTCGGCAGCAACACGCCTCCGTCTCCCACGCTTACCTCCTTAATGCTGGTGCTTCTTCCCCTCCAGGAAAACCACCACCTTCCTCCCTTTCTGGGCATCTTGTCCCTCATGATAGATTCCACAGTGGCCTGTTTTAAATGGATGGCAACATAAATAATGGAACAAAAAAAAAAGATCAACTTAGCACATTCAAACCAAAAGACACACACATGCAAATTAAAGTAAAATTTAAAAAAAAAAAAATCGAGAAAAGAAAACACAACATACTGTTTGTGAATTAAAAATTTTCGAGAAGCAAAACCTAATGGCATCCAAAATTACATGAAGGTAACTTAAGCATGAAGACTTAAAAAGATGTTAAAGGGATAAACAAACAACAACAACAAAAAATAACAACGAAAAAAGAAAGCATTGAAAATCATTAGTGATTAGTAAGACCAGACGTTTTCAAATTACAATGGCTTACTGGTTAAGATATTGTTACTATCAATATGATTATAAAAGAAAAAAATGAAATGATTAATATGGGGTGTAGGGAAAAGTCTTAAACAAAAGGTAAAAATGCACAGGATGTTTTTAGTAAACGTAAATCCCCAAATTTTGACAAACTGTACATTAATAGATGCATTTAAAATCTCAAGTGTTAAAAAGAAAATTCATACACTTGCCCTAAACAAATGGAAGTTTAAAATGGGGGAAGATTAAATATTAACTAATAAATTTCCAAGGAACAAAGTATCTATCTTGAGGCTAATTCCAGCCCCAAGGTAAATGTTATCTAATTTTGTTTCCTCGGTTTACAGAACTATCAGGTAGCTGCCACATGAGCTAGCAATGAAAGAAAGATTTAGTCTTTCAACCAAATTGGTTGAAGGTAAGTGGAGAGATAAATAACTAACATATTTGGCCTGAAATGTGTTCCTTTTTATCATTTAAAACATCGCTATTTGACACAAAGGAAAACCTGCATATACTAAAATGCAAACCACACATACCCTATCCACAAATAGGGCAACCCATAAAGACATCAATTACCCTGTTCCTCCTAATTCATCCATAACTGTAATAAAACTCTAATTTAAAGAAAAAAAGAAAACCGAGACAAACTGATTCTAAAGTTTATTGGAAAAGCAAACAAAAAAAACAGCCAAGAAAATTCTGATAGAAGAGTAATAAGAAGACACAAGCCTTACTAAATATTAAAATATATTTAAAACTGGAGTGATTAAAAGAATGCACAGACTGTACATGAGTAAACATACTAATGGAACAGAAGACAAAGTCCAAAAAGAAATCTAAATTCATAGAGAAATGTAACAGATGATAGTTATGAATGCCTGTCAGTGGGGACAAGAGTTAGCTAGTGAAAGGTACTGGGATAATTAGGGAGCTATGCCAACCTGTCAGTCACCCCTACGGGAACATCATCCACTCCTCCCTCCCTTCCTTTTCTTCCTTCCCTCCCAATACATCAAAAACTCTGGTTAAGAATCAGACTACAGTAGTTCCGGGCAGGCAGCCTTAATTCCAGAGGATGGACTTTGACTGGTCTACACCATTCATAGTCATCCCACTGTTTTGTCAGCAATTGATTTGGCGGTGATCATGTGACCAAGTTGTGGCCAATGGAATGTGAGAAGTGCGTCTCCATCCTTCCTGTTTTGGATGTGGTTGTATGAGGAGTTGAGGTGTAGACTAGTCATCTCATGAGCATGAGGGAAAAGTCAAGAAAATCACAGAGAAGCGAACCCAGATTCATCACACCTGGAACTACCAACTTCTAAGATTTGTATTATGTAGGATAATAAACCCCTATTATTTAAGCCACTTGTAGTCACTACGTTTCCTGCCACCAAATAATCAGCTGATTCAATAACCAGCTGAGAAAAATTTGATTTGGTTCCTGATACTTCCCCTATTACTCTCAAAATAAAATCTGGATGGATCAAAGATTTAAGAAAGTACTAGAAGAGGAGACAGGGCACATTTTCACAAGGTTTGGAAATGCGGAAGCAGGAACATTCCAACGATGACACGAAGCCCAACAGTCGTAACAGATTGAAAAGTTCTACACATAAAAATAATTATATATTATATAAACACTATAAACAAAGTCAAAAAATTATTGACAACTTGTAAAAACATTAGGATACATATCACAAAGACTCATTTCTTTACGTTTAGGAGCCGCGTGTATTTCCTTTTCTGTGAACTACATAATTTAACAGTATTTCCATTGCACTGGTCTTTTCTCTGATTTGTAAGAGTTGAAACATGTGACATAAAAATTTGTCCCAGCCAGCGGCCCCAGTTCGGTCCCACATATGAGGGCCAGTGACACTGCCCTCAAAAAAAAAAAAAATTTGTCCCAGGCCATGGATACCAGGAGGAGGCTGGCAGGGGTAAAACAAAACCCACGCAGAAAAGCCTGCCCTCCACCCGGGGCACAGAGAATACTCACAGACACAATACCCCAAAGATGAGGTCACAATCCCCGAATCCCAACACACACACACACACACTCACACACACCCAAGCAGGATCAGATCCTCCAGAGCCTCGGGCCTCAGGGTGATCTGAGAGAATACAACATCCAAAGCAGCACAAAGCACTGTACAAAGCATGCGGGTGTAGGACATGGCCTCTGCAGGAAAAAGAGCATGTAGGAAGACACAGCGTTGGGAAAGCGAACAATCCCAGGCCGAGTATCCCGAGATTCACGGCGGAAGCGTAGGAGCAGTGGCGGCCGGGGAACACCGCCCTGTCACCTGCCCCTCCTCACAGCCCCCCACCTGCTCTCACGTGCAGCCAGGAGCTGCCCAGGCCTTGCACGCATGGCGCCTGCTTCCTGGCGGAGCCCTGCCTGACACTAGCGCTGGCACTGGACGTCTGGTGTGCCGCCTGCCTGCGCCCTCCCCTCATCATCCCGCTGCTCTGTGCCCACTCGTGTCCCTAGCACAGCAGGTGTTGGGAAAGGGACCCCAGAGGAGGCAGGCCTTGGTCCGGCACTGCCAGGACCGGAGGTTTTGCCTTGATGAGCAGGAGGGGATGGATGTTCAAGGTGCAAGGGACGCGAGAGAGAGATTCAAAACCCCTGACATTTATACTCGTGCACTTCCAAAGGGCACAGTGCAATTAGCTTTGTGGTTCTCAAAATGAAATTGAAATCCGGAGTGCCCGGATGGATCTGTCCGTCATTTTTCTTTCTCATGTTAGAGCTCACCTTTGGCAGAGGTTTCTGGAAGGCTTGCATTGCCAGGAGCAGGGGGGCTGCTGTTGTCCAGTTATAATATCTATATAACACAATGAAATAAATGTCAAAAGACCAAGGCTCAGGCTGAACCCTTTCTAATGTCATGGAAAGCTCTGGAACTCCAGTCTGATCCTTACCCCTGCGTCAGGCACACCTGATCTCACAGATTCATTACACGCAAAGTTTCAAATATCCAACAGTTAACTTGAGTATCGTGATTCATCGCTTCCGTATCGTCCCCCTCTACCGTCACCTATCGCCAGTCATGTTTGTGACTCAGTACAGGAGAGACGTGTTTCACAGCAGCGTCTTTGTGTGCAATGAATCTGTGAGGTCAGTTGTGCCTGACAGAGGGTTAAAGGGCCCAATACTGTGGCCAGCGCCCCCAGCGCTCACCCCCATTTCCCCCCCTTGTGTGGGGCCCTCTCCATCTAAGCCCGCAGCAGGCACAGTGACAGGCCACACAGCCTTCCGGGCAGCAGCCCAGCCGTCAGAGCTGCAGGCCGCCAGAGAGCAGCCCAGGGTCCGCTGCGTGTGCTGTGGCCGATGAACATTAAAATCCACAAGATCAATAGTTACGTCAGCCTGCCAACTATTCAGCAACACAGTCTTCTGGCCATAGTGAACTGACAATAGTAAATTTTTTTAAATGCTTACAAAACGGAAATACATAAAATTATTTCTAAGGTTGTCCGGGTCTCTGTATTTAAAAAACCAAAACAAACTGTATTGTGCGACGGCCCAAATGACTTTCAAGAGAAACTTACTTATTCCCGACCTTTATCACAAGATTGGGGTCATCAATGAGGGCAGGGTTGTCCACAAACTGTTGATAGGACACGGCTTGTTCCAGAAATGCATCTGTGAAGGCAAGTTGGGGAGGGGAGAACGTGAGGAAAATGCGGTTCAAAAACTAGGCTCATGTCCACAGGTAAATTGCTGAGAGTTGATACATTCCAACTGTGCAGATAATCCTTAAAACGTCTTGTAAAGGGGGCTTCTGTTTGTTTGGGGGCAGCGGCTACGCAGAAACGAAGGTAGGCTGGGCGGCTGAGGGTGTGGTGAGCTGCCTTTAGGGCACACACGTTTACGCAGGGGCAGGCGAGTGGGAAACGCAGGAAACAGACAGACGAATGGTACGCGGGGCTCAGAACCCAGGAGACCTAGGTGTAAGTCACATTCATTGTTGTGACCTTGGGCAAGTGATTCAGCTCCCCCAGCCTCGTCCGGGGGTAAGAGCCACGCTTACTTCCTCGGTGGCTGTGGGGACGGGTGAGGCTGTGAACGGAAGGTGCAGTGTCCAGCCTGAAAAGAGGGCTCACTCAGTGACAGCGGGTGGGATTCTGACCACTGTCACCTACACGAAGTGTGGAGGACGGCATGAGCCGGCTGCTGGCCCAGCGCCACCACGCTCAGAGCGGGCAGGAGGCAGCCTCGTTCAGTTCATCGTCAGGGTGATGGATCAGCTGGTCCAGGCGCCAGAAAAGCGGCCCCAGGCTTTGTGTGTGAAGAAATTCACAAAGCCTACAAGGGACTTCAGGATGGAGACAGGTGTCCGGGGTGGCATCTTGGGGCACGAAGGGGCGCGGGGGCTCATGTGCGGCAGGGGTAAGAAATGCAAGATCCTACCCCATTCCCTGCTAGAGATTCAGACCACTGCGGGGCGGGCGAGGGGAGGGGGCTGCCCAGGTCTCCTCCGGGAATCAGCCAGTCGTCACCGATGATGAGACTGGGGGTCTCGGGCCACCTCACGATTGTCATGAGACACTGGGAAATCACTTTACCAATACGATGAACACTAGGAAGTCACCCCCCGCTAAGCCACCCCTCCGAGCGCCCTTCCGATCCAGCTGGGAAGCGTCCCTCCATCCCCCAGGACCCCGGGGCATCCTGGCACCCTTCCAATGTGCTGTAGTCTCATCCCCCTGCCGTCCCCACCAGGCCACAGGCTCCTACACATCTGCAGGACTGGCGTGTGGCCAAGGGGCACACAGCACGCTCAGCACACACGCCGGACGCTGAGTGGCCCCGACGGCCCTGTTGTTGCCTAGAGCCATGTGTGAACGACAGGGCCCTGAGGTCAGCCAAGTGCAAGCCAGCAACATGCAGGTCATGAGCAACGATGAGTCACTTGTGTTGTCACTAACCACACCAGTGAAAGCCACTTCTGACATGCATTAAGCCCAGTAGCCCGAGCCCCTGGACGTTCTGACCAGCTGCCACAAGAGGGCGCGCTCGGCCTGAAGACCGGCTCCGGCGCCGCGCCGCACCGCACCTTTGGTTATCTCCCTGTGGTCGCTGAGACCCCCGCACAGCGAGATGGCGATGGATGGCAGGTCCCGCGGGCCGTCTGAGGTGCTCTCCACGCCACTGTCAGCGCCAGAGCTGCCCACGCACTGCGGGGACTGGCTGGCTGAGCGGGTTCCGCTGTCGGCCTGTTTGGGGAGCCCAGAAGGGTCTCCGCTGGAAGGAGGAGAGTGGAGGGGTGCTGAGGATTCCCCTTGCTTGGGGTCCCACACAGACACCACCTGACTCCAACAGCCTGCCACCCCTCGGAGAAGCAGAGGACTTCATCCTAAGACAGACTTTTCATTAAAGCGTCATGGCAGACAGAGGCAAGTGACACGAATTACCGTAGGAGAGAAAACTATTTTTTGCCTATTACACCTCCTTGCAGCCCCTCCCAAACCCATGTGAAATGAACCGAAGAGAAAACACACGGTCTTAAGAGGCCACAGTTCTGCACTTTCACCCTCCAAGGAGCTGGCCCTTCCTACGAATCCTGGGAGAAGAGAAAATGGACCCCCAAGGGCCTCGGGAGACGCCTCCTGGAGAGGGAGAGGGCCGAGCAGCTGTCCGCTTTTTGCCTCTGGTTCTGGTTGGGGGCCGGTAATCACTGCGACATAACCTCAGTGTCATCGGGAGACGGCCTGTGCCTGCGCTCCCGCGTGGAGCACGGACAGCCGGCCACACAGCGGTGCCCACACGCTGACGTCTAAGCAACTCCATTGATCCTGCTTGCTTTTCACAGCAAAAGGTGGTCCTCCCACTGCCTTTTCTTACCTTCTAATCAAATAGAAGGAAAAAGTGGCCCCACACAGAGAACTAACTATTCAGACTGTAGAAAATGATATGAGGAATAAAAGGACATTTTACTTTTTGGGGAAATACAGGGCAGCCACTTCGGGATCCATGTCTGTGAGATCATCCAGGTAGACGCCATCAGCACCAAGATGCCTGCTCCGTTTGTCTACAAGAGCAAAAGGGTCCCGGTCAGAACACCATTCTTACAGAAACAACCCAGGGACTTCCGAGTGTCTCTGGAAACGGCGTTTAAGCACGGTGTGCGAATTCGCTCACACTGAGTCCAAACCGGCCCCAGAGCCCCACTGGCAGAAGTCGGCAGTACAGCAGCGCCGCAGAGGCAGGCACCCGGGTCTATACGGGGTGCTGTCACCAACTGCATGACCTTGATCAAGTTACACGACAGCTGAGCCTCAGCTCCCCATCTGTGAAGGGACTGCAGGGCACTAAGCAATCACTACATTAAAGCGATCCCCATTATTATCATTATAATTATTAAATGATAAAGCTTTCATTAAGCACTTCCCCATCAACAAGGTGGAGCGCAGCATCCTAAACGGTCACTAGGACGTCTGGCCGAGAATGACGTCACTGGTTCATACAAATCTAGAAGACAATCCAGAGCCGAGTGGCTACCAGATGAGGTCTGACGTCCTCACTCCTGAGAGGCACACTCCTGTGTGCCCACCTAGGGTTTAGCAGCGCCTAATATGCGCCGAGCACGATTGTAAGCATCAAGGAAACGAAGCTAAGCCAAACCAAAAAGATTCTTGATCTGGAGAGCCTAAGTTCCGGCAGGGGAATCAGGCAAAACCAAGAAACAAATGATCCTTTGAAATGTGATAACAGAGTCACGTGCTCCAAGGAAAGGGGACCAGGACCGGCTTAACAATCAGCTTCCGATGGCATCCCGGCCGTGGACCCTCTGGATCCCAGCAGCCCTAAGCGGCAAAACGAGGCATTCACAACATGACCCCCAAGGCCCTCTTTCCGTCTGATTTTCTATGACGAAAATCTAGTAACTAACACATTCAGCCGAAGGGCACAGACCGAGCCTGACAGGTGTCACGGTCAGTTTCCACCTGGACTGGGCTCTGCACGTTGGGAGGAGCGACAGTAACTTGCGAGCACCCAGCCTCCGCGCCCACCTTTCCTCCTAGAAGGCGAGTCCGTCTTGCTTGCCGTGGAGGCCACGCCCGCGGAGAGGGGTTTGGGCTCCTCCAGCGCAGGCACGGGCGGCGCCGCGGCCCCCAAGGCCTCCAGGTCTTCTTCACTCACAAACTGCACCTCCGTCTGAGACTTGCTCTGCTCTAAAAGTGGCTGCGCAGGAGGCCCCCCGGCCAGTGTTGGCGACTGGTCACTAAACCCATCGGAGGATTCACTGTGAATGGCCTCAAAGTGCATTTTATCACAGATTTTTCTACTGCTCAATGGGCTGGAATCTTTCATCTTGTGTGCAGATGACTAGATCAAAGGGGGGTGGGGGGAGAGAGGATCAGAACACAAAAAACAGAAAAAGTTAACCGAAGAACTCCTATTAGCGAATTACAGATCTGCCGAACTGTCCCCACTTTCCAGGGGGACACCTAGTGATTTCCATTCCTGCCAAAGGCTCCAGAAGTCCAGAATATTACACTTCCAAAGCAAAGGAGCTTTCAGATAAAACATCAGCTGCCAAACAGCGGTGAGTGAGATCAGTAATGGCCAGCAAGTAGATGTAACCCACCTGTCCGTCGGGAGGAAGAGGGATTCACACGGGGGCAGGGTTTGCAGTAATGGGGATAAATTAACTGCAATTACCTACAACAACGGGATGAATCTTGCAAAGCTAATCTCTGCTGTTAGAGTCAAGATTGTGTCTACCCTTGTGGGGGGCCAGTGTGAGCAGTAACTGCAAAGGCAGGGGACTTCCGAGTTGCTGGTTAATTCCCGCGTCTGGGTCGGGGATGTAAGTCGCATGGTCGCGCTCTCAGTGTATGTATAAATCTACGCACTTATGATCTGGGTGTTTCTGTGTATGTGTGTTGTATTTCACCCCCAAAATGTGTGTGAACAAGTGAAGATTCGGTGCTTGTTCACATGGGTGGGAATTAGCATTTCTGATTCTATCTTTCTAAGGAGTTTCCAGTTATGGAAAAGGTTCATTCAAACAAACCCCAAAAAGCACTCTGTGCGTTAGAAATGGGGAAGAGGGTATTCACTTTTGTATATGAGAACAATGCTCAGTAGGTCTGTGGTTGGAACTGCTTTTCCAGAAGAAGTGATGGGTTTACCCTTTGATGCCATTTCTCCAGCAGCAGATGACATGAATTTGTAAAGATGGTTGGCTGGGTCAGCACTATAGCTTGTGGGCAGAGAACTCTGCATTTTCCGTGAAAGCTAAATATATCCCAGAAAGGGCATGAATCCACAACTTCAGCCGCCACAGACCTATTCTCCAAAGAGCTGTCTATCTTGAGTCTTAATAGGAAGGCTTTCAACTTTCACTCATTCATTCATTCATTCATTCATTCATTCATATTATAAACATTAACTGGGGATACAAGAGGCTGTGCCTCTTCCAAAGGCCTTACAATAAAAGAAAAAAAAAACGGCTTGAAATACACAATAATATAACTCAAGGTTCTTGGAACACACTGGAATATGAAATAAAATTTCCTGAAACAATGTGTCCATTTCTCGTTTTAGAAACCGTCTTCAGTACACTGTGGAGCTGAGGGGAAACTTACTTTTGCGGCTTGCGGCAATTCCCCCCATAGCCAGAGCATTTCTAGGTTATTCTTCTGCACCGCCCTGTCCACGGACCGACTGACCAATTCTGAATCGCTTTTAGGAGTTGAAGGCCGGGAACCTGAAGGACTTAAGAAGACACAAATCTGTGATTAAAGTGGCAAGAAAAACTTGTAAAAAATGTTTCTGGCTCAAAATTCTATGGTTCAAATAGGCCAGAACATGCAGCCACGCCACCATTCCCCTTGTGAGCGTGGCTTCATGACATGTCTCGCCTGTGGCCACCAGGGGTCCACACAGGACAACGTTCCAGGAGGAAGACGCTCCCCGAGTGGGTAACCCTGTCCCAACCTGCTGCCACATTCCAAGTAGAGAAGATGAGAAGTAGCATTAAAGAGAGAAAACTGGGGAGGAAAGGAGAGACAGGAAAGAGAGTTTGTTTTTACCTTAAAACCACCCGTCTTACCCCACCTCACCCTAAGCTCACCTCCTGCATTCTAGATTTCCAAATCAAGTTTCTCAACAGTTGTCCCCCGGTTCTGGCCATCTCTGGCAGGCACTCCTTTATTCTATATTTAAGACAGCTGTGTATCCATCTGCACTGGCTTTGAAAACAGGGAAGTCGCAACATGGCCAAGTTTACCACAGATGCCGGATGCCACAAGTAAACTCACTAATGTGGCAGGGGTCTCTGAGTTGCAATTTTATGAAATATTATACCTTCCAGGAATGCCTCAAAGGCTCCTACACGCTAAGGCTCTTCCTGTGACAACAAATCACAACACTTAATTCTCAGGCCAGCGTTTCAGCGGTTGTAACTTGTGTTCTCATCTCTGTTTTGTTTTTTTACTCTTGAGACATGAACAAAGTCTTAACTTCTGTCCAAAGTCAGAGGTCAAGAGAAATCAGCTGACCTACAAGATTCCCACAGCATTCTCAACAACATACAGATAAATATATATATATATATATATATATATCTACCCCTGTAATTATTTAATGTCTTTATTCTCCTGTACCATTGCCTCCCGAGTAAGACGGCAGTTTTCAAATAAACTGAGAAACACGCCACCACAGTTTTCCTTTTGCACCGTCCTTGCACCGATGTGCTTGGTCCGTGTATCCATCTGTCTGAGTTAGGTTCAACCCCGTTTGAATACGGCTTTCCTGTCAGGACAAGGAGAACTCACGGATGATACCTAATTGTGTCAAACAGGGACCCCTAACGGCTGCATCGATCCTGGATCTCCTAATTCAAGCCATTTGGACCCGGCAGGCTAAGCGCTCCTGCCTTCATCCCCCGCTGAGGTGTGCGCAGGCTGGTTCCTTCTCTCGTGGTGCCAGTGCCCACCAACCCGTCTACACGGCACCATGGTGCAGCCCTGAGGTGTCCTTCGCCAGCCTGGAGAAGAGGGTCCTGAGACAGCATGCTGTGAGAGCACGTAAGGTGGGGCACCTCTCCCAACATACGCTTTCAGGAGCAACCACGAGAAGGAATACTGGGCATTCCTCACGTCTGCGTGGCAAAGTGTTCACCACCTTGCAACCTCCCTCGTTTCCTCTAGTTCTGTAATTACACTTTTCTCACAGGAAGCATCCAGAATTATATGTTCAACATCAGTGGAATGTGCAAAGGGTATATTGTGGCCTCCAGGGAGGGGCCTCGATACCTACAATTGTACCCCGAATCCGTTCTTTCTCAAGTCGTCACGGAAGATGACTTCCTACCCTCACCAGCACTGCACCCAAACCTCAAATCATTTGTTGACCAAGCTCCTACCATTACATTTATCACACAAAATATAACCTATATTTGGTTATAAATTCTGTGGAACAATAAACTGTCTCACCACTGCCACTGAGTTAAGTAACGCCCTTTAGGCTGAGCTTGCTCTAGAGGAGGGAGATCCGCAAACTCTTTCTGTAACAGGCCAGAAAGCAAATATTTCAGGGTTTCTGGGTTATGTGTTCTTTGCTGCCACTACTCAATTCTGCCATCGTAGCGCCAAAGCAGCCGTGGACAGTATGCAACCACACCAGCTGCGCCCCACAACACTGTGCACAGGCAGATGGCGGGCTAGCTCTGTAGCTCCACGGACTGTAGGCCGCCAATCCAGCTCCAGGAAAATGCAAATGCTGAACCCGGTGGGAGCGAGCCTCCCAGCTCCGGAATCCCCACCATTCCGGCCCGCTCAGAAAGCCATAAGCCGTATGGTCTGCGCATCCATCCTCATCAGGAACCAAGCCCTGTGGAAGTCATACCTGAGGTCTCACCCCTCCCACTCGGTAAGCCACGCCAGGAACGCCAGCCCCTTGGGCCACACCAGCCTTTGCCAAAGGAGCTGGGACACGATACACATGCGCACACTGACTGTTCATTGGGGGAATTCAGACTGAGTAAAGGTGAATTGGGGGAAAGACTCCCGATACTGACTGGGACCGATGAGAAAGATGTTCCCAAATTTCCTATTATCAAATATTAGACTTTTAAGGTCAAGGGTTGTTCAAAAAAGTAAGCTTACAAGATCGCTGACTGCTTTTCATAAATAATGCATTTATTAGCCATATAATAGTTTTCAGTATTTTTGCCAGTCCCGTTTAGGCAAATTGGTTATAGCTGCTCACCACTCAGTCTGCCTCATTTTAAAATGGCCTTTCTTCTGCACATGGACATCTGCATGAAGTACATCCTGAGATTTGGTTCTTTAATCAAAAAGAAAACCAGCGTCTCATGTAGAAAGTAATCATAGCTTCGTTCGCTCAAGTTTTAAAGTAAACCCCGTAAGCCCACAACAGAGGCACGTCAGGGTGTGGGCAACACTGTGGGGATAGGGCAGAAATCTGATACCACTGCATCAAACGAAACAACAAGCCCAGGATCGTAAACCTTAAGATCCATCCTATGCCCTTCTCCAAAACCCTGTTCTAGAGCTGCTGTGGAAATTATCTGACTCAGTTTCTCAGAAAGTCTGAGAAGCTATCTAAATATTTATAACAACTTCCCCAAAGTGGCATCCTAAAAAATAATCTTGTAAACTTATTTGCTGAACCACCCTGAACACAAAACAAAAGATGATATTCCCAATTTTTATTTCATTATTCTATTTTTCAAAGCACTGCAGAACTGGAAAGAATTATATGCTTAACTATAATTTCCAGAGTCAAATGTAGTTCTTAAATTTAAAAAAATCAAATCTATAAAAGCTTAAAATAAAGAGAAAATAATAATAATCTACATATATTTTCTTCACAAGTAATTTGGTTGGTTAGTAAAATAGATTTGTAAGGGTTAGATCAAAATTTTCATTTCCTTGATTCCACATGCAGTTTCTGCATAAGTAATTTGGTTAATGGTAAAATAGATTTTTAAGAATTAGATCAGGGCTGGCCGAGTGGCGCGGTGGTTAAGCGCTGGCTTGGGAAGCCAGGGGCCCCGGTTCAGGTCCCACATATGAGGGTCAGTGACACTGCCCTCAAAAAAAAAAAAAAAAAAAATAGAATTAGATCAAAATAGTCATTATCGAAGACAACCAGGCGGGACAAATAACCCTGCTACCTTTCCGAAGCATGGAAGTGGGACGACTGTGGAGGGCAGGAGCTAGAGAGCCCGCCCTCGGCCACGATGCCAAGATGAGGGGGAGTCCTTTTGCAATCTATCAGGCTACTGGATACCACGTGATACACATTAAAAAAAAGAAAAGAAAAAAAGAAAATTAAATTTCATATAAATTATATGCACACTCTCAACAATCACATTTGTAAAAAACAAACATACGTAGGCATCTGACAATAGCAGAGGAAGATATGTTGAAATCACTACAAAATCAACATGAATTTGCTTAACTGCAAAAACAGGAAACTAACAAAAGACCCATTTCACTTTCTCTTTCATCCACCTGCCCAAAAAAAGATTGTTTTCCTCTGGTCAGAATTTAGTGCTTAAACCACATACTCCAAGGAGTTGATCCTTTGTGCTGTCAGTTGTCTCTTTAAAGAAAATAAAGCTTCCAAGTATGGAAGCATATCTATTTGTCCTAACTTGTCATTGCATTTGACAGTGGTCAGATCCACATGGTCTGATAGTCGTTACCCTGGATTCACAGAGCAAACCACGAAAGGCAGAGAAACCTATTCAGGGTTCTGTTTAAAACATTTATTTTAATTCTTGCAATTAATGTGGGGTGTTTGAATCTATTAGTGGTTTGTAAACATTCCGCATATTTTCTTCCTGAAGTACAGCGTTCTTCCCTCCTGAGGGTTTATCTCACAGGCCTCGGAGAGAATGTATGAGGTTCAAGAAAGGTCTTACATCTGCAGTGTCCAACAGGACAGCCACCAACTGACTGCCTGTGGCTACTGAGCATGTACCTATGGCCAGTCCAAACTGACATGTTCTGTCCCTGTGAGATACACAATGGTTTTCAAGGCTTTGGATGAAAACATGACATATCTCATTACTAATTTTTTAGAAAATTGATTATTTGGAAGGATATTTTGGATATTCTGGGTCAAATGAAATATATCGCCAAAATTAACTTCATCAGTTTCTTTTTACTTTTTAAGGATGGCTTTTAGAAAAATGTTAATTTACATAGGTAGCGAGTCTTATGTTTCTAAAGACAGGACTGGTCTTTAGACAGACAGACGCCACTGGGGCAGGGGGCGTCCCAGGTCCCTGACCCCACGCTGGTTGACTGACACTCACTGTGTCACAAGGGCTGACTGGCGACTGGGCATGTGACATATCTATTTTTCTCCAAGCTTAAGTTCAGCACACCTGCTCACTGTGCTATCTCATTAACGAGATTACTCTGGTCAAACTGGAACCAGGAGTGGCATTTGCACGAGACGGGCTTTAGGCAGGAAGCTTCCCAGGGCAAGCCGGAAGGGGACCCCTACCCTTCCATGGTAACCCTGAAGTAAATCTAACACCTACGGTAGGGATAAGAATAACCCGAGCATGTCCCACTGTCATTTAGATCGGCATTTCTCAACCTCTGTCTCAGTATCACCACATCCCTGGGCATCTGGGGACATCTTTCCCCTAGGAGCCCTCCCTCCACCATGAGATGGTAAAGCTGTACACGGCTGGGTAGAGTACGGGCTCAGTACGGGCCACAGACCATTCTAACATCTAAGATTTTTGCCATCCGATGAGGATGATAGCGTCCCTACTGAGAACGCCCAATTTAGGTGTGTCCCCTCCTTGGTTCTTCTAAATACTGCCTAGAAGGGCTCACGTATTGTCACAGGTTCCACCGACTTAAAAGCCTGAGGACTCTCCGGATGGGGCCTGCACCTGGGCAGCTCTGCTTCTCCCAGCTGACACCGGAAGTCTAGGCCAACGTGAGAGTTCGTTTCAGGGAAATAAATATCCTTGAATGCAGCAGAACGAGGAAGGCCAGGACAAGGGGTCACTCTAGCAGCCCTGGCTGTCTTCAGTGGCTCCTGAAGCAAACCTTCTGAGTTTGAATCCTACTCGAGAGCTGTGTACCCAGAAGCACTCGGTCACCTGTTTTCTCCTGCAGGCAGTTAGCTCTGCGTAACTCAGCAAGGGGCCCCCTTCACTGTCACCTCGGGGAGCCAAGAGCCACATCAGCAGTTCAATTTTGATACTAGATAGAACTTTATGACCTGCATGTGTTGTGGGTTTTTGTTTTTTTATTTTTTTTTTAGCTGAGCCACCCTGCCACCTGTTGGCAGCTTAGCAGCAGCTCAGCTCGGGCTGGGCATCGAACTGCTGTTGTTCAGAGCTCAGCTCGCAGCCTTGAGCGAGCTCTGAATCAACGGAGCCCCTCGGCCGGCCCCTGCGCGTGTTGTTTTTAATCCTGGCCTGTAATGTATCTCCTGCTTTAAATTGCATTTTTTCTGGCCCTAATTTCATGTTTTATTTATGTTTCACTATTTTATTAACTATGCTTCCTATTATTGAGTTCAAATCCTCTGAACCAGGACAGGAGAACACATTTATACACACACAAACCTGCAAGTTACCTGGAGTTGGGCGACCACTCTCCATCGGAATTAGGGTACAAGGCTGACTGAGAATAAGGCATGACTGGGGACAGGTTTTCCTTAGGAAGGTCTTCTTGGAATGGAGGTATATCACTAGAAAGACTTCTGGTAAAAAAAAAATAATAAGAACACATTTAAAAAAATAAAGTCAAATAAGTATTAGTGATAAATTCATGGTAAAGACAAGTTTCCACCTTTTCCTGATTATCTCTAAGTGCTTTGTAGATTAATCTGATTTCTTTTTAAACCTCCCAGCCATATTCCAGGCAGCAGAGAGGAAAAATGCGTTTGGTATGTTCATGCTTTGGCTGAATTATAAATGTAAAATTACTTTGTTTGAGTATTTGGACTTTATGTTAACAAAATACAAAAACAATTATCAAAAACCATACTGAATTACACAAAAATCTGAAAGGTCAAATAATCTCTATAAATGAGTTTTCTTTCAAAACTGGCATTCTTCACCAAAAATGGTAATACGCAGAAACAGAATTTCACCACACTGTTAAAAGCAAAGAAAAATAAAGCAGGTGTCCATGAAGCTTTGGGCCTAATCAAAACTGGAAAGGAAAAGCTGGGGTGCAGAGGAAACTGGTCACACCCGACACAGGCTTGTCGCCCTGAGTCTATCACAGATCAGCGCCAGGCTACCCCACCAGCCAAGCACCAAATATGCCGTTGGTGCCCAAGTAAGAATAAGGAGGGTCTGCCACTACGGTTTCGTGCACGAAGCATTAGTTTGGTCAGTTCCTGTTTCTCGGCTCTGTTCTGGAATGCTGACGTTAGCAGCCAAGGTAGTCCGGCATTCCCACTGTCTGTCTCGTCATCAAACCTTTTTGCTACTCTAGGATTGGGTCCACAGGATTCCAAAATTCAGTCTAAAACTCATTAACAGAAGAATAAGGAATTCTGGGGGAAAACGTTTATAAAAACATCTAGAAAAATTACATCACGGAGCTCTCATATGGGTCCCACCTCTGATTCACATTTTTACCTGCTGTTGTCTAGTGGGTCGGTCTCCTCCTCGGAACTCATTTCTATGGGAAACATGTCTTCGTCTTCAGATGTGTTCGCGTTGTCGTCTCTTTTCAGGCTGTCCAGCTGGGACTTTCTCCTCCTCTTTCTTCTCTTCTTCACTAAAGAACCACTTGAAGGGGTGTCACTGGGAGGTGAGCCTTGGGCTGACGTGTTCAGGTCCAGGCTTCTCATCCTGTCTCCAGAGTTCCTTTTCAGCTGGCATTCCATGAGCGAGGCTCCTTCCGACAGGATAGGGGACGTGGCCAGGTGCATGGGGATCACCTCCTAAGGGGCAGAAAAGAGTTTCAAAACAGAGTCTCGTATATCTGGGTCTAAGGCGCAGGCCCGGGGCAGAGGCCTGAGGCCACTGCTCATGTCGGAGCCCGGCCCTCCCTGGGGACTTGGGGAAGGCCACAGAGGTGACGGGGCTCAGTCACAGCGACCTGGAGGGGGGCTGCCGAATCTGAGACAAGATCACAAGGTCAACAATTCAATGCTATTTTGTACTGAACCTCCCATTTTCATAATTATAACGAAGTGAGGTCATTATGAGTGATTTCAGGATGCCAAAATTCAACTTTTTCTAAAATATCCAGAATAAGGACGAAAGAAAAATGGGCTTTTTAAGTCATCACATTACCCTGGGAACTGGACTCAATTTTGCATTTCAGTGTGGGTACGGGTGTGTGTGCATGTGTGTGTGTGCATGTGTGCGTGTGCATGTGTGTACGAATGTGTATGTGTTTTTAATACGCACCAAATTAAGATAATAATGTTTAAAAAGAGAAACACCAAACAGTTCCCTCCACTGTACCCAAGTGCCT
The DNA here is from genome assembly GCA_033961575.1 of Aselliscus stoliczkanus. Lineage (NCBI taxonomy): Eukaryota > Metazoa > Chordata > Mammalia > Chiroptera > Hipposideridae > Aselliscus > Aselliscus stoliczkanus. Next base: position 34,937,170 of record CM066730.1, on the reverse strand, counting down.
GCCCGTGACTGAGCACATCCAGCTACATGGCTGTCGAATAACTAGATATTGACCTTCTGCTTAAAAGCGAAAGGAAAAAACACGGGCTGTCATTAGCTGTTTGATAAGGATTCACCAGGTTTTTAAAAACCAGAGCCATCATTGTATTAATGAATGACTCATTTGTTATGAGAAGCTCAATAACAAGAAGTAAAGAATATATATTAAAAGAGAGGGGATAAAGAGAAACACGCTGCTGATAGCGTAAAACAGCTGAGAGAACATCAAATGTGCTGTGGATACAGTATAAAGTCTACATCTGAGAGTCACAGCCTCAGCTGGAAGGGACATGAGTGAGAGGCCGTGTCACTCAGCTGCTCAGCTGGACCACCTGAAGAAGAAACGCAGAGAGTGTGGACACAGCAGAAAAGAAGGTTCCAGCGACTGAAAAGGAACAGGGTGGACCCCTGCAGATGGAGGAGAGGCAGCATCCTGTAGCAATCTGGTGAGGAAGGAAGGGCACGGGCTCCCCAACTTCCAGCAGCCCCTCAGGGACAGAAAGGGGCCTACGGATGGGACAGACATATTCTGGCCTCCCAGCCCTCCTCCCCCCACGGGCGCCCTATAAGCCCAGCCCAGCAGGCCCCCTGTGGCCTGCAGCTGCCATGGCATCTCGCCCAAAATGCTTCCTTAGCTCTTACAGCATAAAAAGCTGTCTGAAGCCAAGAGTTAATCAGAAATTAAAAATGCAAGCATCCATTCATGTGGAGTTTGTCAAAGCACCATAGGAACCAAAGAATAATTTCCACAGCCTTCCCTTTCAATAGGAAGATGAAGGGCAGACAGGCAGGGATTCCTACTGGCCATGGGGGTAACTAAGGAAGATGGAAGGCACAGGTAGGGACGATGGTCCTTCTCAGATGTCACACCTTGGCTCCAAAAAGGAGGCAGAATCGGAGATGAATTTTTTCCTGAAACTTTAACTATGGACATTTCTTTTAGAGCCCAGAGCCATTCCTTTTAAATCAGACTATCTTCTCTACAGGAACCAATTCAAGCGGATTTACTGAGAAATCACTATATCAGAGTGGCTTTCTCGTGAGTGAAAGAGTAAAAAGAAGTGGTTTACCTAGAAGAAAACATAGGGATAAATCTTCATGACCTTTGATTTGGCAAAGGAGTCTTAAATATGACACCAAAAGCATAAGCAACACAAGAAAAAAATAGATAAAATGGATTTCATCAAAATTAAAAACGTTTTGTATTTCAAAGGCACCATCAAGAAAGTAAAAAGGCCACTCACAATGGAAGAAAAAATAAGTCATATGTATATATATATATATATATATATATATATATATATATATATATATATATATATCTGATAGGGGACTTGAATCTAGAATATGTAACGAATTCTTCAAATGCAATTATAGGGCCGGCCGAGTGGCGCGTTGCTTAAAAGCTGGCTTGGGACGTCAGCGGCCCCGGTTCAGATCCCATATATGAGGGCCAGAGACACTGCCCTCTACAGCTAACAACAGCTCCACCTAGAGCTGGGCTGCGAGCCCCGGCGATGGTGTAGGCTGCAGCCCCTGCTGCTGTGGGCTGCCATAAGCTATAGTGAGTGGTCGGCAACCAGCATGAGCGGCAGGCAGCCGGAATGAACTGCCAATAGCTGCCGTGAGCAGCCGTCCAGAGGCCGGCGACTGATCTGCCTCACCCGGGAGGAGTGCAATGATGATACCAACATGGGCCAATGAAGCAACGTCCTCCACAACTAGACTGAAGAACAAAAAGACAGCAACTTATCTGTTCCCCTCCCCCAATTCCCCAATAAAAAAATATTTTAAAAAAAAACAAAACTCAATTTTAAAAAGACAAATAACTCAATTAAAAAATAAACATAAAATCTGAATAGACATTTCTCCAGAGAATACATATAAATGTCTAATAAGTACATGAAAAGATGCTCAACATCATTAGTCATCCGGGAAACGCAAATCAATACCACAATGAGACAGCACTTCACACACATTAGGATGTCTACAATCACAAAGTCAGATAACAAGTATTGGTGAAAATGTGGACAAATGGGAACTCTCAAGCACGGCTGATGGGGATGTAAAGGGTGCAGCAGCTTTGGACAATTGTCTGACAGTTCCTCAAATGTGCAAGACTTACCACCTGACCCAGCAATTCCGCCCCACCCAAGGTATGCACCCAAGACAAATGAAAACATACGCCCATATGAAAAGTCGTACACCAATGTTCACAGAGCATTATTCACAACAGCCAAAAGGTGGAAACAACCCATGTGTCCATCAACACATGAAAAGATAAACACAATGCGGTAATGGATACAATGGAATGCCATTCACCATACAAAGGAATGAAGGACTGACGCATGCAATGACATGTCTGAACCTTCAAAACATTATGCTCAGTGAAAGAAGAAAGGCATAAAAGACCACATACTATACAACCTCATTTATATCAAAGTTCGGAAGAGGAAACTCTATAGAGACAGAAAGTAGATTGGTGGTTGCTTAGGGCTCAGGTGAGGTTGGGGGTGGGGAGGTCATAGCTCAAGGACACAGAGTTTCTTTTTAAGGTGATGAACATAATAATCCAAGATTGACTGTTAATTGTGAAAATACTAAAACCCACTTTATTGTACACTTCAAATGGATAAATTGTATGGTACAAGAATTATCTCAATGAGCCTATTAAAAATTTTTAAATAATAAAAGTAAAAGTGATCTGGTCACTCATTAAACAATAATTAGAACACTCAGCCATCTGCAATTTGACCCCAATATCATTTGTACGCTTTGGACAAGGGTTCAGGCCAAGGCGATTCGGTTGGTCTGTCTCCCTAGAAACAGCAAACTGAAGCAGCCAGGACTGCTGAGTCTTGTGTGGACACAGCACACCCCAGCCTGTCTGGCTCAAACCCCCAGGACACGTAAACAGCTGCTCTTCCCGGCTGCCATCGTCACACAGCCGGACGCTGGCCTCACCCTTCCACCCACACTTCTGCTGTGTCTCCTAGATAAGCATTGCTCACAGCTCAAAACTAAAAAGCAACCTTGACCCCCAGTCTTCCTTACCTGATCATTATCAGTCTCTTGAACAAAAAATGCTTCTCCATTATCTCCCAATTTCATGTGCAAGTCCACAGATTCTCCGTTGATTTCTATGTCAACCTGAAAAAAAAAAATACTTCTCCAACAACAGACCTCATGGGAAATGGCCATGCATCCACGCCCACACTTCAATCACATACATCCCCAAAATATCCCACAATTCTAAATTCAGTCAGTCTGGTCCTACCTGCTCTTCCTCATCAAGAAATGGAGTCTACTCTCCTGGTCCACCCCCCACCATCAGCCTGGTCAAGCTTGTGATTGTCCCAATGAGTAAAGCACAGTAGACATGACACTATGTGACTTCAGAGGCTAGGTCAAGAAAAAAATGCTGGGCCCACGTGGCGAGATGTCTCTCTCTCTCTCTCTCTCTCTCTCTCTCTCTCTCTCTCTCTCTCTCCGCCCCCCGCCCCCCGCTCACCCTTGTAGCCAGCTGCCATGTTGTGAGGTCACCCCAGGGGCCTGGAGAGTCCAGCTAAGAGCTGCCCGGCATGGAGTGAGCGGGTCCTCAGAGGACTCCAGCCCCAGCCTTGAGTCTTCCCGCCGGGGCCCCCGACAGCACAGACAAGTGGACCTGCTGCACTTGGTCAGAATTCCTGACCCACAGAATTCAGGAGCTCAATGAACAGTTGGTGTATGCCACTGAATTTTGGAGTAATGTATACAGCCGTAGTAACCAGAACACCTCCAATTAGTAATTGTCAGTTCAGTGACTGGCCCTTGCCAATGGAGAGCTCAAAATCCGGGTCTGCGGCAAAGCTCCGATATGTCAAGTCACAGAACTATAATGATTTTCTCGAAGAAGAAACTCTGCCTCCCGGCCCCTGGGTCCTATGGTCTTACCACTTTCTCTCGGGATCGCAGGACCCCCATCTTCCCAAAGCGCACATGGAAAGGGGAGCACTGAAGGCTCCCATTGGGCTGGCGGACAACGATGATGTCAATACAGCCAGACAAGGTGGCGGGGTTCAGCCCCTTGTAGAGTTCCTTCACGGTGACGAACACCTGGCCCGCCAGCTGCCCGACGTAATTCATGGTTTGAGCCTAGAAAACAGAGATACGAACAAAACACACAGACACACAAACAATTAATTCGGGGAAGGTCATTTATCCAGAGCCAGTCAAAATGAACTCCTCATTTCAACAACAAGGATGACATATCCAATGTGACACCTTGCCCAGATCATTCTGTTCCATGGGAATGGGCTCCACCACAGCCACCCCTGCTGCCCATCTCCCCTACCCCAAACATTAAGCCCACAACCTCACCCTGGAGACCCCGCGAGGACTTTTCTCAGTTAGCACTGACCCTTCCTCGCAGAGGTCAACAATTCCCCCTTCGAGCATCGGGTGGCTATAGCCACCTGTGTGTTCTCTCACTATGTGCAGGTTTTAAGACTCAATCTTAAGACTCTTGAGGGAAAAGACTGTATTTGATACTTCTTAGTATCCCCCACTGTGCCAAGAAGAGAAAATACTTATTTAGTTGGAAAAAAAACGACTATCTTTGCTTCAGGGACAAAAATGGTTATTATTTGACCGACTCTGTCCTGCTCTTTGTCTGCCTGCCTGCCTGGCTCCCACGCTCTGGGGCATATCTGTGCTCAGCTTTCGTTTCTCTGCCCAGCTAATTGATTGACATTCACTCAGCAAACCTCCAGGGCGTCAACTCTACAAACGTCCTAGTGCTGGAGACACAGAGATAAACAAGACACAGTCACGATCCACTGCAGGGACTCGCCAGTTCGTAACGGAGAGGGAAGTAAAACACAAGTCACTAAGATACGTTGTGTCTGTTTGCGTCGTTTAAGGCAACGCTGAGGGAGTTAGGACCAAGGACAGCGGAGAATACATCACAGAGAGATGGCACTGGATGGCTCGGAGGAGGCAGGAAGGCTGATGAGGGCCCTGCAGAAGGACAGGTGTGTGCAAGCACACAAAGACAGGCTTGTATCCACCCCAGAGAATGTGCAGGGGAAGGGCGGAGAGCGGAGACCACGCTAAGGGAGACTGACGTGGCCATGTAGCAATGTGAAGCCACAATCCTGGAGATTCACGAACAACAAAATGACAGTTCAGACCAGGATTTAGAAAAAAACATTGCCGTAAAAATGCCAAGACTGGTAACAAAAGAAACTGAAGGCAGGAAGACCGCTTTGTGGCTGTTGATCAAGAAATGATGCCAGCCTGAAAGAGGGCAGGGGCAGAGGAAACAGAGGCAAAGGGACAATGCAAGAGCTGTGTGGGCACAGAGCAGTGGGGTCTGGGCGGGCGCTGTGCTCCGGCTCTGTCCACCACCCCGGTGCTGATCCACACCTGCAGACTGCCCACCTCGGCACAGCCCCGGCCTCCAGGCCCAGCGTAGTGCCCTGTCACCTGCCCTGATGTGACTCAGACACCTCAGCCCGGTGCCAGGCACTGAGGTGTCACTCTGCGGCCTCCCTCTGGAACCTCCGCCTCCTCCGTCCTCTTCACTGGGCTGCCCACGCCCCGCCCTCATCCCCATCTCTCTGGGTCCCTTCCTCCCAGCTCAGCAGCACTTACACTTGGAGGCTGAGTCCAGAGCCGCTTCTCCTCTCCTCTCTGCCCACTGAACGCTGTGGAGGGCCAATGAGGCCTCACGGCTCAAATCCCAGCTGAGCAGGAAGCGTGTGCACGATGCGACTTCCGATCGATGGATGGATCCTAAGCCCTCGCCCTTTCTCCCAACTCATGTGCCTCAATTCCCCAAGGCAATGACCTACCAGGGGGCACACGGGACACACTGACCCCACCCACCTCAGGTCCCACAGCTTGTGCACACCTATCCCTAACTAGCCTCCAGTCACACGGTTTGAGTCTATGAACTTTCTTACTCCAATGTGTCTCTTTTGCCATGTGCTTCTCCTGCCCCTCAGTGAAGCCAGGTTCTCCCTGCGTCCAAAGATCAAGCCTTGTCTTTTCAAGTTGAAAAAACAAACAAACAAAAAATACCTTTGGGAAGCCTCACCCCAACCTCTATGGCATAAGCAGAAACAATATCAGCATCCCAATTTACAAATCAGGGCACTGAGGCTCAAAAGTGACTGCCCAGGTGCCCTGCATGCACTGGGCAAACAGGACTGGATTTAACTCTAATTTAGGACAGCTCAGAGACCTAGAAGCCATGAACAGAACCTACAAAGGAAAGAGCAAGAAAGCCCTCACTTCCTGTTTCAGGACTAAATGACGCCTTCTGGCTTCACTACGTCCCACCCTCAGATGAGGAAATGAGTTAACACATTCAGTAAACACCCACAAGATGTACACAGACCTGCCTCCCGTAAACGGAGGCACTGCAGAGCTATCCAGCCTCCAAGTAAACATGAGTCACGTGCACAGAAATACAAAAAATCACGTGATTTTGAAGTGTGTTTAGTGATGAGAGTTAACTAACTTCATGCAAAAAGGGAAGAGGAGACAACGCCTGAGAAGATGAACAATATAAAAAAGGATTCTTTGTAACCCTGAAACTTTTTTATTGGGAGTCATCTTATAATAGAAATCACCTCCACATGGGCTGGCTGAGTGGCGCAGTGGTTAAGTGCTGGCTTGGGAAGCCAGCGGCCCCGGTTCGGGTCCCACATATGAGTGCCAGTGACACTGCCCTCAATATAAAAAATAAAAAGAAATCACCTCTACAGGATTCAACCCAGATTTGAACACGCTGTGCTTACCGAGAGAGGGAAACCTCAGACTCTATAGCTATGGGCGGGCAGGATGAACAAAACAGCACCTTGTACGCTCTTTCATGGACACTCCCTCATGTTCACATGATTCACACAACACCCTGTAGGTTCAAGGCCTGTCAGATGAGAAAAGTGAAGGACAAGCAACATGCAACGAAGCAAATGCCGGGACCACAGGCCCCTGAAGCCCCTCCATCCTGTCCCTCACAGCTTCTCCTAACTTCATCCCCCAACACACGAGCTGTGCCCATCACTGAGTGACATGGGACCACTCCCCTGCACTGGGGCCCCGAACCCACACCAGGGCCAACAAGGACTCCTGAGAAGCCCCCAGAACCCACTGGGAGACATTTTTTATTCATCAGAAAGGGGAAGCTCGTAACTGGATGGTGTTACCACCTCTCCGAGTCCTGGCTTCTCGTCTGTAAAGTGAGGACTTTGGCCTAGATGACCTGCGAGGTGCAATTCCAGCTCCAATCGATCCAAGATAAAGGCTGCGCCCCTGACTTCTTAGCGGCTGAAAGGGCATTTTTAATAATTTAAGCTCAGTGTTCCTCTGTTCTCCTGTCCTCAACAACAGAGCACCCCTGCCCCTTGTCAATGAGCAAATTCAAGGTCATCGTGCAGAATCCAAGGGTTTTGAAGCTGGCAGGATCCTGACTGGGTTGTTGTTCCGACACCCTCATTTCAAAGAAAATAAAGCCCAGAAATGGAAAGTGACTCAGGCAGAGCAAATCTGAAAATGCCTCCATTTTAGAAGCAGGAAACCTGTTCCATAATTCTTAACGAATGACAGGATCATGGGTCTTCCTGGCAAGAGCTCCCACCCTCAACATGTACAGCCTGGGGCTGCCTTAGCTGAACCCTGAGGATTTTTTAAAAGGGAGGCTATGACCACCACACACCTATTAAGATGGTTACCATCTTTTAAAAAAAAAAAAAAAAACAGAAAAAAAACAAATGTTGGTGAGGATTGCACTGTCTGTGGAAATGCAAAATGGCGCTGCCACTATATAACACAATGTCGCAGCTGCTCAAAAAACTAAAACTAGGAGGATAATATGGTCCTGCAACTCTACTTCACTTCTAGGTGCATATTCAAAAGCATTGAAAGCTGGGACTCAAAGAGATGTCTGCACACCCAAGTTCACAGAAGCATTATGCACAATAGCCAAAGGGTGGAAACGACCCAAGCGGCTATCGATGGACAAATGGATAAAATATGGTACATACACACAACGGCGTATTATTCAGCCTTGAAAAGGAAGGAAACTGCCACATGCTACAGCACGGATGAACCTTGAGGACATTACGCTAATGATAAATAAGCCGTTCACAAAAGGACAAATACTGCACGACTGCACTTACATGAGGTGGCGAAGGGAGACACGCTCATAGACACAAAGCACCACAGCGGCGGCTAAGGGCCCTGGGGACGCAGGGCGGGGGTGAGTGTCTGATGGGCACAAAACTTCTTCCTGCAAGACGAAAAGCGTTCTGCAGCTGCATGGTCGCGATGGGTGCCTCCACATGGACGCACCTTTATGAGGCGGACTGAACTACACACTTAAAAATGGTTACGATTGGGCCGGCCGAGTGGCACGATGGTTGGGAGCTGGTTTGGGATGCCAGCGGCCCCGGTTCGGATCCCACATGTAAGGGCCAGTGACACTGCCCTCCAAAAAGGAAAAAAAAAAAAAAAAAAATGGCCTCCATTGCAAATTGTATTTTACCACAGGTAAAAAAAAAAATTTAAAGGCAGTAAAGGAGACTACCATAATAATCAGAACGCATTTCAGGAAGACGAATAGTATTTAGTTAAAAAAAATTCCTTTGGAAGAGAGCTGGGGCCCTGGAGGCATGGGATGGCCACCTTCTGTGGGGAGAGAGGGGCCCAGTTCACCGCAGGCCTCTGCGTGGCTGGTGGGGGCGGGGAGGAGGCGACCACGACTCTTCTTTATCTGCCCACCCTCCAGGACCCTCTAAATAAATGCTGGACAAATATTTAAGGAATACAAGAATAAGCTAGGCACCAGTTCCAAAGTGCCACTTCCTTCAGTTTGCTTTGAAGTATTGGGTTGTCGGAAAAGTCATGACGCATTTTTGCAACGAAAAACATAGAAAAAAATATGTCATGACTTTTCCAACAATCCAATAAAAGGCTCAAGAAAGAACCTAATTTGACTGACCTGAAGATAAGAAGCCAGACAGACCAGCCTGATAGGCTCCCTCCCTACACTTGCACAGCGAATCTCATTACTGTCATTTCCGGAAGTCACATGATCAGGCAGTGAGGGGAATATTTGTTTTGAAGGCGAAAATATCCAAAGTGCCTCAAAATAACCCAAGATAAGTAAACTTTATAGCGAACAAAACAAAATGCTTAAATTTCCAGGTGAACAGCTTTGAGACACTCATTCACACCACACTGAAATTACTTTTCAATCTACTGATTTTAATCTCAAAATCTGGCGCGAAATAGCTGCTTCACGTGACAGGGCTTCATTTACCACTTGAAACGGGATTCCTGAACCATAGTTCAAAGATTTTCAAAGGGAGCTGAGCCAAACCTCACAAAAACCCTTTGACCAAACTGGGGTGCTCTCAGCTGTGCTGTGGATTTTCAGAGCAACTCTGGGGTTAAGAAACAAATAAATACATGTATTTTTTTTTTTTAAAGATTTTTTATTGGGGAATTGGCAGAGGGGAACAGCGTTGGGGAATCGGGGAAGGGAAACAAACAAGTTGCTGTCTTTTTGTTCTTCAGTTTAGTTGCAGAGGATGTTGCTTCACTGTTGGTATCGTCATTGCGCTCTTCCCGGATGAGGCAGATCGGTCGCTGGCCTCTGGATGTCGCTCACCGCGGCTATTGGCAGCTCACTCTTGGCTGCCAGCCGCTCACGCTGGCTGCGGGCCACTCACTGTAGCCTATGGCAGCCCACTGCAGCAGGGGCTGCAGCCCACACCATCACAGGGGCTCGCACAGCCCAGCTCCAGGTGGAGCTGTTATTAGCTGTAGAGGGCAGTGTCACTGGCCCTCATGTGGGATCCAAACCGGGGCCGCTGGCATCCCAAAACCAGCGCTTAACCAATGCGCCACTCGGCCGGCCCAAAATACATGTATTTTTTTATTGTGACATTGTCTAGCTTGACCCTCTGGAATAACACTAATTTTCTGAGGTTATCACAACCCATTGGAATGCCATCTTTCCAGACAGTCTTCCATAAGTTAGAAAGTACTATACAGTACTTACATGAAATTCAAAGAGACAATGCACCGAGGAACATAAATATCCAAAAACGTATTTCCATCCGGGATTCTATTTACAGCATTAATTAGAAATAGCATGTTCAACTTGAATAGCGTCAATTATTAAAACTAAGTATGGGAATTTTAGGCCACGCCCCTTAGTCATCAATTCAGGAATCAATAGTTTCGCTCATTTATTACACAAGTGGAAACAAGTGATTTCAATTCTCTTTCTAGTTCTCTCAACTGTAACATTACCAGAGGTACCTTGTCTAGGAAAGAACAGTTTCTCCACTTTAACACTGTGGGCTTGCTCCTTGAACATGAAATGGGTGACGTGGTGTGACATCTAATGGGTCCCACTGTTCTCTTCTGAGAAGGCTGCAGATCAGGACTCGGTGGCGGAAACCTCAGTCAGCCAAGGCCAAGACGAATGCCAATCTGTCTCGACCAACACAGCTCTCAGAATCACCGTTTTCGTTCAATCCTTCTCACCTCTAGTTTTCCTTCTACCTTCTTCTCTTTGAGACGGAAGTGTCCCACAAGAGTTCTCAGCTCAAGCCTTCATCCCATTTCCCATTTCTCCTTCATGCCCTCACCTGTGATCTAGGACACCGGTTCATAAACACACCTAAAACAACTCTTTGGTTTGTGACCTGCGCTTCCTCCTCAGCCCTCGGGCTCAGTGGATGATCGTACATCCCCTCCAGGACAGTTGCTTGATGACTGTGGCCTGTCATTTCTCACGTGGCTGGACAGACCCCTGTCCACAAGCCAGTCTGCTTTCCTGAGGACAGGAGGCAGCCTGCTCACCCTCACATGGTGCCTGGCCAGCCCCAAGGGGCCAGGAAACGGCTGCCGTCACATGGCCATGTTTTCTTTATTTTCTGTGCTTCCTTTGACTAAATTTGAAAGACAAGAGTCTAATCTTATTATTTTTGTGGGTTAAGCTAGGTGCCTCTGGAACGATTGAATTAAATCTGTGTGGTGATTATCTTCCAAAAGTGAAAGTGCTTTATTGATTTAGAACATGTTTCCATGGAAACAGAGGATGCATGATCAAAGCTGCCTCCCTCCTACTCTTAGCACATGAAAACAAATGCATGCCAGGCATCAAGGACTAGGGCTCAGGTGACCCCTTTCTTCTGGTGACCCCTTTCTTCTGGTGACCCCGGTGGCAGACCTGGATGGGAGTAGCGGTAAGGCAGGAGGGTGTGGATTTGTGTTGTGGAGGGGCTCCACTTTTCCAGGACACACATGGCCACACGGGTGCACAGTCCTTTGTAGTGTTTTAATGAGGAATGAGTTGGCACATAAAGAGAAATGAGGAAACATACTAGAAACAAATGGAGTAGAACTGTTACCAGCCAACTGAGCAGCACCAACCCCCACCACTGAAAAACTTCAATGTTTTGTTTTCTATAGAAATGTTAAGTGTAAAAATATTAAGTCTCCTCCCTAGTTCTTTAGTTTCTTAGCTCTTGGGCTTTGATTGCTCTTCTAACCAGTTTGTGAATCTTGGATTGAAGATCCCCCTTGCTTCTTAATTGTTTTTGTAAATTAGTTCCTGAATCTGAAACAATAGAAGTCTCCTACCCCTGCTTGCCATAACTAGTTGAAAGCCTGAGACTTCCTAATATCCCCAGGCCAGGAAGCTAAATGTCAAACCCATTCTGTGTCCAGACAACTGACTCCACCTGAGTGATGGACTGAATAGCTACAAGTTTCATAAGAACTAACAGATTTATATTTTTGTCCTCATTCAGGAGCCTTGAGGATGCAGGGGATACCCCAACAAGCAAAGAAGTCAACGCGGTCTTCCAGGTGGAGCTTGAGACCCCTTCCTCTCATCTGAGACCAGCTAGGGTGAGAGTTCCGTGAACCCCAATAGGCAGGGACAGCTCTACGCCCCTGCCCAGCAGGAAGCAGATACAGAAGAGATCTCTTGTCCCTCAGCTTCCCATAGAGATTTTATGCGGATCACGTCTCTCAAGGAGAAACTAGGCAGGTAGTTAGAGGAAGGCATTGGGTCTCTGCATTCCAGCACATCCCACAGAGTGTGACCGCCTGGGGGATATCCCCTCTCCACCCACAACTCCCCTTTATGTTGTAATTACCTACCCCTGCGGGAAGAGCAAATGGGTGCAAAATATCCAAGTAGATCAGACCAATCACTCACACCTGTGCAGTACCTCTTTAGTTAATCACAGGTGCCAATCAAGTGGTCCTACGCCCAGGAAGAACAGCCCATCCTGGAAAAAAAGGATAAAAACTCCAAGTCCTGGGAGGGAAGCGTGGCAGCTACTGCCACTTCTGCTGCTGCTTCTTCCCTTTAAGCCTCACCTTTGCATGTGCCCCCTCCACACTCTTTGGTAATGGGCCCTTGGGCCATCCTCTAGTACTCAGGTCTACTTTTGCTTCTGGGTGTACTGTCTTTTCTAATAAACTAATTATTTTACTGCTTTACTCTGGTATCTCGTTCAATTCTTAGCTCAAGTTGCCAAGGACCTGGACTTTGCACCAAGAAAGGCCCACTCTCCGACAACAGAACTACTAAAAACAAATTACCCAGCTGTACTGGAGTTTCAGCAGAAGAGAACCTTGATTCATCTTTGAAAGGACATCCAAAACGAAAGAGAATTCTGGGCTCTTTGAGAAAACAAATCCCACTGCCTTGCCTTCCTGATGTTAAATTTTTGTCCGTCGGCACAGCCCTGTAGCCGACCCTTGTTTTCAGGAGGCTCTCAGGGGAGCTGCAGGTGCAGCCTGGACGAGCATGCCTCTTACCTGACAGCACAGCCAGCAGCCCCCAAGATAATTACCGGAGGCGAGACAGACAAAATGCTGGTTATGGGAAAGACATACGTGGGCTTGGAAATGCAAAGAGGGAGTCTACCAACTTCGGAGAGAAAGTAATTCTGCAAAGCCATCATACCCAATGCCCATCCCATTTCCACTCCAAACCCTTATTACACCACTAACCGAATCCCAGGAAAAAGCCACCAAACCTCCCGCTATACCTGTAGGGCACTTCACAATATGCAAAACCCCTTCGCATAAGTGAGCTCATCTGATGCAAATCTAGGCGACCCCAGGCAGCACTCAGGACCAGCACTGACCCATTCCTGGCAAGGAACCAGGGCACCAGGTTGTGTGGCGTTCATTCAGAGAAGCCGACCAGCAAGGGGCAGACTGGGGCCGGAAACCCAGACTGGAGCCCCAGCCCACGCGGCTCTCCTTTGCATAGTGCTGCCACCCCCATCTCGCTGCATAAAACTGTTATAAATGGGCCAGGCCCAGTTAAAGAAAAATCACTTGTGTGTGGCTTTAGCAGTCATGAAGTTCTAAATGTCAAATGGTATTCAGCACGTGTTTACAGGGTATCTAGTGCCGTAGACATGGTCAACGACTGGTAATTAATTACAGATGGAATTAAAGTCGGAATTACAGAGGCAGGCCGGTCAGAGCCAGGGTGGAAAGCATAATCTAAGGGACCAAGCTGCTAAGGAGAACTGACTTGTTAGAGGGAGCGAGCTCACTATCGATGGAAGTATTCAGCATCTAAACCACCATTTGGCAAAGAGGTTGTAGAGGGAATTCAAGAATGTGATGGGGGGCCGGCCGAGTGGCGCATTGGTTAAGAGCTGGTTTTGGGACGGCAGCGGCCCCAGTTCTTATGAGGGCAGCGGCCCACATATGAGGGCCAGTGACACTGCCCTCTACAGCTAACAACAGCTCCACCTGGAGCTGGGCTGTGCGAGCCCCGGCGACGGTGTAGGCTGCAGCCCCTGCTGCAGTGGGCTGCCATAGGCTACAGTGAGTGGCCGGCAGCCAGCGTGAGCTGCCAATAGCCACGGTGAGCGACCATCCAGAGGCCAGCGACCTATCTGCCTCATCCAGGATGCCTCACCCCGATTCCCCAACGCTGTTCTCCTCCCCCAATTCCCCAATAAAATCTTTAAAAAAAAAAAGAGAATGTGATGGGGCTTTAAAGTTTATGATTCTATGACCTGGTCATAACATCATCACAAAACCAAGTCTTCATCTCCAAGCAAGAACCCGGAGGGGGAGGGAAGACATAGTTGGGCAAGTCTGGATATGAGGGGAACATGCCAGAACTTAAAAATTAGATTTAAAAAAAAAAAAAAAAACAGGAAATACTCTCCCTGGAAGGTAAAACTTGTAAAGACAATGCCCCTGCAAAATTCACGGCAAACATAGTTAAAATAACAGGCCCATAAGGCATCTCTTGCTAACAAACCCATGAAACATAAAACATACGAGTCTGAAAAAGAGAAACTGCACAAAATTTGAGGTCGGAGGGCCTGGAGGGGAAGATGGTCTACCTCCAACACACCTGGGCTGTGCCCACGGGGCCAACTGTTAGCACCGCCTCTCTGACGAGCCTCACCACTGGCTGCCAGTGCCCTACCTCCTGGTAAGTGACCAGGGCAGACTGACCAGTCAGTCGCTGGCTCTGGATGTGATATTTTCACAAGTCCTCAGGCCCTCATCTGCCATACCTCCTCAGGCCTCTTAGAAGGTAAATTCAAAGCCACCCCAGGGGACTGTTCAGCCTGCCATCGGAAGCCTCATTGGCACGTTCTTTGACCTTTCTTGTCCTCAGAATGATTCACTTCCGGAAGATAGCTCTGCCACTAACCTGCCGCCTGTGCACAGGGAAAATTCATGTTCTGTTAGTCACCTCCACCCTCATGGCAGGTGCTGAATGCGGGTGGAAGGCAGGTGCAGGGAGCTTCCCAACTGGAAAACCAACCCCAGATCCGCCCTGGGCGAAGCCTGCTTTGTGTCCTGTTAGCAGCAGCAGAGGGAGATCCCCAGGTTCAGAGCTGGCTGCTGCTCTCTACCCAGCTCGTGGCCCGGACACTCGTCAATCTGTCCTGTCCTAGCCTGCCAACGACTTTGGTTAAATGAGCACATCGGAGGGACTTCTAAATATCCACTGAATTTACCAGCAACACCAGGCAAAGAAAGTAACAGCAGCAAACCAGTGTGACACCAATCTGTAAATCCACTGTCTGTTTTCACATACCAGTAAGGTTGGTACACTGTCCAGACGGTGATAAGTTAAAATTGTTTACTTGTTTATCATAATGGTGCAAAGGATATCATTTTCCCGTTTTGCAGAGAAGGAAACTAAGATCTTGGGTGTATGTAACTTACTCAGGGTCCCAGTGCAGATACGGAGCAGACGCAGCAGCTAAATCCAGGGACATCTGTATCCAACACTGTGACCATCCTGCAAACCTCCTATATGACCTCACAGTCCCGACTACACACGTGGCAGCACACACAGACTCTACGTTACAGACCGCAGGAGGGTATAACGAACGCACAGTACGTGTAAATATATCCACTTCTCCAATGGTGAGGCCAAAATTATCCACTGCGGTACTTTAACAGTTTTATTCCTGGGCCGGCTGGGTGGCTCAGTTGGTTAAGAGTTGGCTTAGAGCGCGAGCTCTGAGCAACATGGCCGCTAGTTCGATTCCCACATGGGCCAGTGATGCTGCGCCTCGGTTGAGCTGTCGCTGAGCTGCCAAGAGGTGGCAGGATGGCTCAGCTGATATAACAACAAGATTGCCTGTTCGGTGGTGGGCTATGCCCACCAACAACTGAGACTGAACTCTGTACCTTAAGCTAAGCTGCCGCCCGGATGGCTCAGTGGATAGGGCATGCACTCTTAACAATAAGGCTGCTGGTTCAACTCCCGCATGGGATGGTGGCTACGCCCACCAGCAACTAAGATTGAACTCGGCGCCTTGAGCTTAGAGGCCACAAGCTGCTGACGGGCAGCCAGATGGCGGCTGGCGCCCTCTACAACGAAGACTGAAGAACAACTTCGCTGGTCCTCTTCCCCAATTACCCAATAAATTCTTTAAAAAAAAAATTTATTCCTTTTCTTAAACTAGTGTCTGGTTTGGAAATCGGTCTGCTTCTCCAGGTGTGTGCCTGTGAGCAGCGGACGGCCTCGCCCAACTCCGCCATCTCCGGGTGGCACGTGCAGGTAAGGTAGAAGACATCCAGGTTAGGCACATGGACTCGGCTGAGCCCTGCCACCAGCTCCAAGAGTCAGGGGAAAGCCTTAGGGACCGTGCAGCTCTGAAAGAGGTCTTGTTACTTTCGTGTTAATGAAGAAAAAGGGCCAAAAGGTTTTACTAGGAAAGTCCAAATACTCACGGATAAAAATCGCCCCACTCCTCCTCCTTATCCTGATCTACCTCGAATGTCTGACAGCTGTCTCTGGGGACAGGTGCGTGACTAGCCAACCCCCACCCCTGCCTACACACATCCGTTCCACCCCTCGCGCAGCACAGATTACACAGGTGCTCACCCTGTGCCTGGCTCTGCGTTTGGCCCAGGTAATCCTGTCCTTGAGAGGGTGAAAGTCTCATACCTTAACGGGCTTAGCGATGGAACAACTGAATACTGATGTCCATTTATAATCTTCCTGAAAACTGAAGAATTCATTTTGGGAGAGTGAGCACCCCGTCAATAGGAGTATTTAAGCCACTTGGCCTTTAGTGAGGATGGTTCCACCTCAAGGGCCTGACAACATCTGCCTCCCTGGGGTTCTCCCCACAGGTCCCTACAGCCCAGGAACATCTGAGTGTTGATTCCACTGGCGGTCCCTGGGCCACCTGAGGTTGGCTATGTGACAGCCCTTGTGCCCTAACACTCTAGCCAGGCTCTGTCAGCCCCCCAGCTGGGCCTCACAAGGATTCAGGGTGCTGCGGTCACCACCCCCGGCAGGTCTCAGCATGTTCCAGTCTGCAGCTCCGTGTGGGTCCAAGTCCAAGCCAGGCCAGGCTCTGAGGACAGGCACCAACGTGCTGCTAGAGCTCACCTTCACCTGGGAGGTTATGCAATAAATGTTGGCTTTCAACCAAAGCACTAAAAAATAAAAGGCAGCTTCGAAGAAATACCAAAAATGGTATAATGACTAATAAGGCTTGCATGAAAATTAAATTGATTTACAAAGCTTATCTTCCTCTTGTGATTTATATGAATGGTAAAGAGGAAGTCTTTTTTCAGAGTATTGTGATACTTATCAGCTGGGAAGGATGATAAATTACATGTAAACGGCAAAAAAAAAAAAAATTGGAAAGTATGACTTAAATGCACCGTGACTCAGGGAAAAGAACACCAGACCGAAAGTCAAGGTACCTGGGCTTCATCCTGGCAGCACCCCTGTGGGCAAGTGACTTCCCTCTTGGCCAGCTCTGGACTGAGTCCATCAGCTGCTCCGAGCAGCTAGTTCAACCATCCCGCACAGAGTACCTAAAGGAATTTCTCAAAAGAGGACAGTTCCACATCCGTCAGGACCCTTGGGGCTTGGAGGGGGATACTCTTGGCAGATGCCAGGGTTCTTCAGGAGACACTCCAGTCCAAACTAAGAAAATTTACTAGAAAAGCTTGACGAGCTTTTAAAAAGCCTGCATGTCAGACTAATACTTCCTGACAGGAGTGACGAAGCAGCCAAAACAGCTGGCCCTAGGGTCCCCCAGCCGCAGCCCTTTCTGATTAAGCAAGTCAGATCATTGGCACTCCTCCTCGTCCCAGCTCAACTTTGGGGCCAGAGGAAGGGGACAGCCAGCGCCAGGTGATCCTGGAGGAAGGAGGGTACGGTGGGAGGTGTGCGTCCAGGGTCAAGGGCACTGTGACAGTGGGGAGGTGAGCCAAGACTGTGGGCGCCCAGAACAATCCAGACACACAGGGAGGAGAGACAGTGGGCCTGGGAAGGTTTTCCTCCTTCCAGGCTCCACAAGGCGGGAGCGCCCCACACGGAAACCAGTCTGCACAACTGCTGACACGTAGCAGATTTGCCAACTTATTAGATACTCCAGTCTCGAAGATTCCAGAAGGGTCACACTGCTAACACTTGGTCAGGGCAATGGAAGTCTCATGACTTCTCTCCTAGTTGTTACATCAGAAAAACCAGCATTTCATCCCCAAATTGGCAGAATCCTTCTCCAGTGCAGGGTTCACAAATTGCCAAGAAACACTGCTTTTCTTGGAACTCATGCCAAATTCAAAACCCTAGCCATTGCTTTCCTAACCCCGCAGTTTCTGTTAATACCATCCACCTTCTAGAATGGTAAAGGTCAGTTTAAGATGGCCTCACACCAACCCAACAGAAAAATGGACAAAATACAGAGAGTTCACAGAGAAGGAAGGAAGGAGAAAGAGAGAGGAGGGAGGGAGGGAGGGAGGGAAGAATTCATATGGTCAATGATATATAAGTATGAGAAGATATTCAACCCTACTCATAATTCGACATATGCAAATCAAAGGAGGCTTTTCCGATGATCCAGGTCCAAAATCCAAGTACTTCGTAAAACCCCAGGGTTGATGACAGTGGGGCAACAAGCTCATCACTCACGGCCGGTGGGGTATTAAATGGGGTGAGTGAGCACTGTGGCAATGCCTGACACTTTCCGCACATACTATCAACCCCCAGCAATTCCACGTACAAATGGTAATTATGGCGTTGATTATAACAGGGCAAAGGAGAAACATTTTAAGTTATCTATAGGGCTCTGGTTAAGTAAATTATGGACCAGCCACACCATTTGATGGAATATTATGAGACTGTTAAAAAAATGGAGAGGCAGCTCCACAAACTAACATGAAAAGGTATATATTGAGTAAAAAAAGTACAAAAATATTTACAACATGAACCTATTTGTTAAGTATTACGTTTACACATATTCTGATATGCAGAAAAAAATTCTGGACTGATTCCCATCCCAACAAAGTTCATTCACAGGCTCACCCTGGGACCAGGCCTGGGGATGGGCAGAGACTTCCATATCTCAGCACAGATGTCTGACAATTAAGTTTGCGAACTTGTTGCAACAATCTTGTTGCTAACATTTTTTTATATCAGAGGAATTATTCATTATGAATTTGTATCAACTGAACAAACAGTTCACCAAGTTTACTAACTGGAAATGCTGAAAAGGCTGCACGAAAAAGTTAGACAAAAATGACCTGAACTTTTCACCAACAATTCATGGCTCTTGCATCACGACAATGCACCAGCTCACACGGCACTGTCTGTGAGGGAGTTTTTAGCCAGTAAACAAATGACTGTATTGGAACACCCTCCCTACTCGCCTGATCTGGCCCCCAATGACTTCTTTCTTTACCCGAAGATACAGGAAATATTGAAAGGAAGACATTTTGATGACACTCAGGACATCAAGGCTAATATGATGACAGCTCTGATGGCCATTCCAGAAAGAGTTCCAAAATTGCTTTGAAGGGTGGACTAGGCACTGGCATTTGGGCACAGCTTCCCAAGGGGGGGTGCTTCGAAGGTGACCATGGTGATATTCAGCATGTTTTTCTACGATGAGTTCACGAACTTCATTGTCCGCCCTCGTCTATATTTCCAGTGTTGGTTTCTGAGTGTCATTTTTCCATATGTGTATGTCTTACTTTAACATTCATTTGTAATGACCTCAGCAAACTGGCCAGTTCAGAGTCTCCTGTCACTGAAACTGCTAAGAAGAAGAAGGGGTGGGGGTTCTGGCTTTGATGGGCGAGCTCAGAATGCTGACCGCTCAGCTCCTCTAGTGTTTCGCAACACTTGGATCTTAAAATCCCATGTCACGAGTGTCCTCAGGTCCCTGCCAAGGAGCACCAAAGGTCTGGACAGTGGGGGACGCACTGGGCAAAGCAGCCTGGGTTTGGGAACCCATCCTCTGGCGCGTAAATGGATTCATTCATTGAACACAGGGGTTTGCAGCCTCTCTTCACATACCTGCCAGAGCCCTCTGTCCAACTTTGTGTCTTGGTCAAAAAGAATGCCCTGCTTTTGTGACTTCCCCTCCTGTGTGACAGCCACCCACCCCTCTCCAGCAATTCATGGGGGGCCTGATACCACCTGGACGCTCTAGAGTGCTGCCTACAGTGCAGGGCTAAGCACGTGGGCTCTGCAGGCACACGGCTGGTGTTCAGATCCCAGCTCCAGGATCAACCAGCCTGTGGCCAGGAGCAAGTTGCCACCCTCTCATCATTCAAATCTGTCAAATGGGATGATGTTCACATGACCCCCCCGCAGAGGACTTTCAAAGGGCAGGCGCCAAATGACAGCCAGGTGCTACTCCTGTGGTCACAGATGGCTCCAGGCAGAGGCTGCAATATGAATGAAAGATCTGACCTGCCCATGCTTTGCATATGTCAACCATTCAAACTGCATCTCCCCAAAGACAGGGGCAAATACTATTGGTTAAAAGAAAATAGGCCGGCAGAGTGGCGCAGAGGTTAAGAGCTGGCTTGGGATGCCAGCGGCCCCGGTTCGGATCCCACATATGAGAGCCAGTGACACTGCCCTCAAAAAAAAAAAAAAAGAAAAGAAATTAAGACATATTTGAAGGGTATGTGTATATTCCAACAGGGTGGTAATATGTTTCCATTTATCCAAAAATCTGAGCCCAAAGGCAACCCCAAGATTGGGCAGCACTCAGCAATTACGCAGAGTGCACTGGCAGGAAATTCTCTTGCCAAAGCAACTGACGGGGAGCACTCCTTGTTGGGCGGTGGTGCCCCGTTACCCCACGACCTTTGCGGCTTGTATCTTTTACAAACCAATGCTGCATGAGTGGCGAGACCCATGAATGCTGAGGAAGGCTTCACCAAAAAGAGAAAGCACGTGTCTCCAAGAAGACGGAGGGACTTCCTGGGAACAAGGCACACGGTGTACAGGTGCTCATCCTACCCTGGAAGAGCTGGCAAACAGGTGTGTCTCCATCACAGGGTCTGTGGTCAGCTGTGGTCTGAGTCAGAAGCACACAGACAGTTGATACAGAGCCATGATTCTGTCCCAATAGCTGTAGCTTTTTTCTCGAAAGCCCCCGCATTCAGCACCAGCAAAATATTCTAAGTTGTTGCAAGAATCACAAAATTTGGTCAGTAGGTTGAGAGATGTGGCCAGAATCAAGGATCAACAGCATGGAAAAACTCCATTTCTCTCCAGATGAGCCCTGCCCATTAGCCTCCACCAGACCTCTCGGCCGGACAGTGGACCAGAAGGTCCTTCAGTCCCTCACCTGAACCCTCAAGTTTCTCTCCTGGGCAATAAATCCCAGTAGGTTTGCCCCTGCAGCCCCCTTTTTCCAGAATTATGAGATTTTGTGATAACTGAGACCTGGGGTGGTGGATATACTTGCACAGGGCCCACAGCCAGCTAAGGCAGAACTAAGGTAGAGGCCAGGCCTGCAGACCCACTAAGTTGGGTCCAGGTCTCTGTCCAGGCCTGGCTCCACACCACCACGTGACCCTACATACAAACAGGAATAAAAGCTACAAAAATGCTCGCTAATAAAACTAATGTGGGCAAATATGAAGCATTATCAAAATACAGAACCATAAAACAAACCCTGAAGTCTTCCAACATTTCTGGAGGGAAGAAGTGTACGTGTATGTTTACTTCTCGATTCCTTGACCTTTTCCTCAATCGCTTACTTTAATTCATAAGGCCCAAATTATGGAACAAAAGACAAACAGTAAATTTTGCCATCATACCCTAATTTAAAAAAAAAAAGTTTCAAGTTCATCTTTTCCAAAACACCCCTACTATCCCAAGAAAACTACTCGATTCTAAAAACTCTTCAAAGCCATGCTGCCAATTGTTTTAGTTCAAGTTTCCTGTTTGGTGGTTAAAAATAGGGTGGCCATCTGTTTTCTGCAATGATTATCAGCCAGGTACCCACACCTCCAGCACTTTGGCACTTAAAAGTTGTTCCCAAAACACCACGTCGCATCCTACATTTCCCCATCCTTCCCCAAAATACAATTATTTGCAGGGGCATCTGATGGACCGAGCTGGGCCTAGCACCCAGAGCTGCAGGAAGGGTGCACAGAGCGGCCTGGCAGATGCCCGTCAGCTGAGAGCCAGCCTGTGACCTTGGGCCTGCGGGCGAGCTTGCAGGCGCCTCGGCCTCCTAAGCTGCACAGCAGGCGCCCTGAGAGCCCCCGGCTAACGGCAGGGGCTGCGGGCGGCACAGGCAGCGCCCGCCCGTGCGCCCTGCACCCAGCCGCCCGGCTCTGCCAGGCCCGGCCGCTCCATGTCCAAGGCCCGGGGGTGCCCGCCCGCCCCGAGCCCCGAGCCCGCTAAGGCTGCAGCAGGCGCCCGCGGGGCGGCGCGTCCGCTCCACGCGGGACCCCACGGCGGCGGGGAGGCGCCCACTCACCTTCCGGCGCCGCGTGCGCGGTCTCCTTTGTATGCAAACACCGGGCGCGCAGCACGTTAGCTGTCAGGGCGACCCGGCCCCGGGGGCGGGGCTACGGGCGCGGGGGCGGGGCCGAGGGGCGGGGCCCCCGGCGCCGGGCGAGCAGGTTGGCCGCTAGGGAGCTCGCGAGACGCCGGCTCCTGGGCCGCTTTCAGAGCCCGCTCGCTCGCCCCGCTCCTCCCCGCTCGCCCCGCCCCTCCCCGCGCGCCCCGCTCCGCCCCGCCCTCCCAACTCGCCCCGCCCTCCCCGCTCGCCCCGCCCCTCCCACCCCGCTCGCCCCGCCCCGCCCCGCTCGCCCCGCCCCCACCCCCGCCAGGGAGGCCTGGGTGCGCCAGCGCCTTCTTCAGCGCCTGCCTGACTTAGCTTTCCCGTGGGCGTGGAACCTTAGGCCACGTTTCTGATTTTCCTCCCCCAAGCCAAGGTCTTATATTTAATTCAACAGGATAAGATAGACTGATGTTTCCCGATGCTCAGGATTGCAGTGGGCCTGCAAACCAGCAGTCGGGGCAGCCTGGGGCACTGCAGGGAAACCCCCAGGGCCACGCTGGATGTCACCCTGGCCCTGCTCTTCCTGAGCGTTGGGACCTGGGCATGTCCCCTTAACCTTTCTGACCCTGGCCTCTATTTCCTCACCCACACATAACAGGGCAGCTGCGTTCCTCTATTTCTTCACCCATAACAGGGGCAGCTGTGTTGGCCAGACTGTGAATCACATTTCATTCGTTCATTAAGCAAATACCTGTCGCTGGGAAATGCAGCTCTGAACAAAAGACACAAGTCCCTCCTGCCCGCTCAGAGCTTCCATTCACCAGCAGGAGGCAAGGAATACATAAAGAGTAAAATAATATCCGATGGCACAATGATTTCGATTATACGGATGAAAAAGGGGTTCTGTAATAATGCTGACAAGTCCAGTGACCAAAAGGAACCTCACAGGGTGATCTGATTATAAATTCCTAACTGGGCAGGCAGGTCATGGTGGGTAGGCATGTGCCAGACATACAACTTTTTAGTAGAAGGTTTATCTTTGCTTTAAGCAAGTCCTGTCCATTATTCCTTGTGCATCTAGGTTAACACACCTTGAAATGCCAAAGTAATCCTCTTTTTCAGACCACAGAATCTTATTAATTATCCTGTAATCCAATCCCACCTTGCTTTCTCCCATCTTTATATAATCTTTACATTCCCTCCTTAATTCCTAATGCATAAGTGAAATGGCAAAACTGTCATTCTAGGAGGCATTTTTCTCAATCTGTTGAGATCTGGCTTCTAGGCATATCCTCTGGTTCAAATAAACTCATAAAAATTCTCTACAAGTTTGGATGTTCTCCTGTCGACAGTCAGATGATCAGAGGTGGTCACATTTGAACCGAAATCCTAAATGACAAGAAACACTGGAGTCCTATGAAGATGGGGAGAGAAGACAGAACTTTCTGGAGAGCAGAAACAGCAGGTGCAAAGGTCCTGAGGCAGCCTTCTGTGGGTGGCTGGAGCCATGGCAAAGGGTAGCTAGAGTGATAATAGGGACCAAAACTTCAGGGCCCATGGGCCAGTTTAAGGAGTTTATATATTCCAAGAAGGGCTTAAACCTGGGAATTACAGAATCTAATTTACATCTTAAAAACACTTCTCTGCTATATGGAAAATAGACTATACAGGGCTGGTGCAGAAGCTGACTCATGGCTACTGCAGGAAACCAAAAGAGATGATGGGGGCTCAGACTGATACGAGGGGCGGGGATGGTCGTGAGAAATGGAATGACTTAGGTTATATTTTTGAGATAAAACCCATGGACATATGGGTGGGGTGGAGTGTGACACGATGAAAGGAAGGAGAATCAAGGGTGAAATCTCCATTCGGGGCTTGAGACACTTGAGTGACACCAGTGCTCCTTCCTGAGATGCAGGAGGAAGAGGGAGGAGGTGGGCTTGGATGGAAATTCAGGAGTGCAGTTTTGACCACCCTAAGTTTGAGATGCCTTCCAACCACCCCAGGAGATGTCCGGAAGGCTTCTGGAGCTCAATGGAGAAGCAGGGCTGGCTGTATTTTGGGGCTGTCTGCCTGGGAGCTTCGCCCAGGTGATACGTCTTCCATCCAGCTGACCACCTGTGGATGCCCTATTAGCTAGTCTTTGGGTAACTCCCATCTAGGAAGCCCCTGTCCCCTATGAAAGCAGGTGACCCCTCCCACCCCATGCTGGCACTTCAGAGGATCAGCACAAGGCCATCAGCATTTATAAATGAGATTCTTCCACAGTCGTATCTCAGAGGCCAGAGTTTAGAATGTATATTGCAGGGCCCCAGAAGGAAGCCTTCTTCTGTTCTCTCCACACCCCTCCCTCCAGGGAGTATCTGGCCTTGGGGTCAACAAGCAAGTCTACCCTACATGGAAAGGCTTTCTGCAAGCAAAGTCCAACTTTAGGCCCCTTAAGCAAAGCCTTTGTTTAAAATAAATTTTGAATTATTAAAATTTGGATGCTGTAGGTCTATAAACAGAAAATCCAGTCCAAAGCACTCATTCTATTGTACAAATGATGAACATGAGGGCAGAGTGGGGTTGGGGTTCACCCCAAGTCGGCACATATTAGCAAGGTCCACCTGGACCCCGAGCTAGTGAGCTCTGATGGCTGCCCAGCTTAACCTGCCACCTCAGGAAAGGCACTTTCCCTGCCTTCTCTATTACTGCCGCATTTAAACAGGGTCAGCCTAGAAGGGGGTAGTTTTTTCAAACAAGTGTTGACAAAAAATATCCAGCCTAAGAGAAAACTTATAAGAGTTTGTTTGAGTCAAACTGATGACAATTGCCGGGAAGCAGAATCTCAACGGATTGAGAAAATGCTCCAGAAAGTGGCCATTTTGCAACTTATCTTATACATTATAATCAAAGGAGGAAGGTTACATGAAATCCATTGGTTGTAGATTAAGGGGGTGGGAGAAAGCAAAGCGTGGGGGGGAATCTCTGGGACTGGATAAGAAGTAAAATGGAGAGACACGCACTTCTTTTAGATTGGTGGGTACAGCATAATTAATAGCATTTTACAGCACATAGAGATAGTATTTGGGGAACAAGATAACAACGAGGGACTTTGTAGTCCTGCTCTGGTGTGGTAGGTTGTGACCCCTGGAGGATCTGGAAAAAGAGATTACTGTGATACTGTAAGAGTATGTTATCTTAGATGAAAAAGACAACAGACAGCCTTGACAAAATTGTCAAGGAAGCTACAGGCCAAGAATGTGACTTCCTGCCATGGCCCACCTTAGTTAGCAATTTTTATGTTCATGCCATCCTCTGTGGTTATTTTCAGTCTCCTGAGCTTGTCAGGTTTAACATGTGGCCCCTTTTCCGACCGCACAAGCAATTAGGAGGAAACACTCACTAGGATCACATTTCACTATAAGCCGCACTGGATTGGACAAAGCCCTGGAACTTCTGGTCCGGCCTTGTCTGGAGTCCCCCTAGGAGGGCCCTTGCTGTGTAGTAAGCAACTGGCTAATAACAGCTGTGACTCAGCCATCATAGCTGAGGTGATCCCCTTGGCCAATCCCAGAACTTGCCGTTTTCGGCCCAACTCGGAAGAGAAGAAGGAGGAAGAGAAGAAGGAACAGGATGAGTAAAACTTGCTTCAGGTAGAGAGAGGAGGAAGGAGCAGCGAGTGATGCCAGGGCAAAGCAATTCACGTGTCCTTGACTCTACAGACTCAGTTTCACAATCTGAAGAGTGGGACGGGAGAGGCAGATGCTGGACCCATAGACCCACGTCGAAGATGCGAAAGACAATCATGTACATGACGTAGCACGATTGCTGCTGACTTGAAAGATTTTTTAAATTCTAGAACCCCATACACTGAGGAGTGTTGATTCCCAGAAGTTGTTCAGTGCTTAGCCCAGCTCACCCTGCTCCAGGACTCAGCAGGCTGATGGCAGCCCTCCTAGGAGGGACACCCAGGGAACATCAGTTTTGCTAAGGAGGTGTAAGGCTAAACAATGACAAATCCTCTGCATTTAAAAGCTACAAGAGTGACATAAGCAGCCCTGTTCTATCTGGAACCCTCCCCGCCACTTTTAGCCAGTGATAATAACATCATTTTCCTGGGCGGGGAGGCAGGAGTGGGGAACATCCCCATGAAACACTATAGGTAGGTATACAATGGACTGGTCTCCTGACATATGAGGGTGGCGTCAGGGGTTAGCTCTGCAAATGCCCGGGGCAGAAAGGAACACAATGAAGTGTCGCTCCAGAGGGCGGCCTGTATCTCTGGCAGGGCTCCCAGGAAGGGAGGGAATCTCATCCGATCCAAGGCCAGTCCTTGGCCAGGGCCCTTGGCAAGGTGACCTCAGCAGGGCTAGTCCCTTGCTGAAGCCCCAAGCCTCACGTGGGAACCAGTGACCCCTGGTGCCGCCTCACTTCCTCAGGGGCAGAGCACAGAGAAGCCTGGAGATCCACCAGAGATGGACGAGGGCCCCTAGGTGCCTGTGCGCCAGCTGACCAAAGCAAGTTTCATGGGGTGGAAGGGTGGGTATGAGAGGCGCTGTCTCCATGGGGAGAGCGGACGGGGGCGGGTAAACCGGAGGAAGCAAACGTCTAGAACCAGAGCACAGAGGGTCCAGCCCCAAATTAGGGCGCGGATCATAGATTAGAGCCGAAGCATCCAAGAGGGAAAGAAGTCATAGGGAGATAAAGGGGAGAGGCTGACAGTTGGCCACGGCTGGATCTTGGCGGCCACACCACCCCGACTCACCCTAACAGGTATATTAATTAGACAGCACTGTGTACCCCTCCCCCTCAGCCACGCGCTGAGCAGAGCCGAAGATGCCTGGGACCCACGCACACAGTGCAGCAGAGAAGCAAGGAAAGCCCCCAGGCTCAGGGCAGAGCACTGCACCCATGGGGCCTGCTGTGCCCGTGTGCCCATGCTGTCTCATTACTTGCACCCTGCTGAGCACTGCTATGAACCAAAGGGTTGCACACCTCTGCAGGATTTTACCCACTCAACCACCGAGGAAGAGAATTCAGCCGAACTCAGTGGCCTGAGCGTGGCCTAATCTAGGCCAGTCATGGAGCAACAGAAGGATAGGAGAGGGAATAGCAGGTGCTGAGTGGCCTGGTGTGTGCAGCGGCAGGAGGAAGGCCCCAGGTGGCCCCTGATGGGGGGAGGGATGTACACAGCAAGTCCCATGTTTGCCTCACCAGTGGCTCCCAGCCTGTGTTCCCTGCAATCAAGAAGGGCTCTGGGGCCGGCCGAGTGGCGCATTGGTTAAGCGCTGGTTTTGGGATGCCAGCGGCCCCGGTTCGGATCCCACATGAGGGCCAGTGACACTGCCCTCTACAGCTAACAACAGCTCCACCTGGAGCTGGGCTGTGCGAGCCCCGGTGATGGTGTGGGCTGCAGCCCCTGCTGCAGTGGGCTGCCATAGGCTATAGTGAGTGGCCCGCAGCCAGCGTGAGTGGCTGGCAGCCAAGCGTGAGCTGCCAATAGCCGCGATGAGCGACATCCAGAGGCCAGCGACAGATCTGCCTGATCCGGGAAGAGCGCAATGACGATACCAACAGTGAAGCAACATCCTCCACAACTAAACTGAAGAACAAGAAGACGGCAACTTGTCTGTTCCCCTTCCCCGATTCCCCAACGCTGTTCCCCTCCACCAATTCCCCAATAAAATCTTTAAAAAAAAAAAAAAAAAAAAAAAAAAAAAAAGAAGGGCTCTGTGGGAGATTCCTCTGGCCAAATGTGGAAGATTCCTAATGAGCCAGGCTAGGACAAGGAAGATACTTTTGCTACACTATTACCTGTCCCTCCTCCTGGCCCACTTCCAGGCCTGTGGGACCCGGTCTCTATAAACCAGCCCACACATCTTGGAAGTTATGACCTTTGGTGTGGATTTCAAATCAGTGTGTGTGAGTTCAGCTGTTGAGTCTTCATCCTTCCCAGCTTTCCCCCTAGCCTTACAGTGAACACTTGTCTCTCCTTTGCCAGCCCCAGGACGGATATGTACGCTACTTGGCATGGCATGAGCATTTACCAACCAGAAGAGATGCCAGGCACAGAAGAGCAGCAGCATCTTGCTGGATTATGAAGAAGGTGGGGAGGGGAAGGGAAGAGGAGACATGAGATGGCAGAAATGAGACTTTCTAATGTTTGCATCATGGGCAAGTCCATATGAGGTTCCACACTAGATAAATCTACCCAAGAAGAAAACATATTTGGAATTTAACTGAGAAATGCATCTGCTACAGACTGAATTTGTATGTCCTCCACCCCTTCCAAGTTCATATGTTGAAGCCCTAATTCCCAATGTGATGATGACATGTGGAAATGGGGAGGTAATTAGCCTTAGATGAGGTCACGAAGGCAGAGCCCCATCAGAAACCTGGACCGTAAAGCTAAACATAGTGACCCAGCCTCTGACCTCAGTAAGAGAAGCTGACTCCAGAATCAAATCAGGGTCCCACAAAAAAGGCGCTATGCAGCCTGTTACAGTGCTCTGGGCTGGGCCAGACAATCGCTCAGCTACTAAACTTCTGAGCTGATAGATATTTGCCCCCAGTTAAGATACAAGCTGAGATGTTAGGCGGTATAATGCAGTCTCAGCTGTAGGCAAACAGGAAAGCAGAAAAGGACTGGATTTGCGAATATACCATGCTATTAAAGTGCAGAATTTAAATGCTGCTTGCCAATAGCATCCACACTGACACCTGCCTAGAGCCAGAATACAACCTCTTTAATCATTGACCTCAAACCTGGGATTGGTGGCAGAAAGTATCTCTACACCCTGAGACTTCAAATCATGGATTTCATCATCTCTTATTCTTAGAATAAATGAAATCATTCTAGAATTGAACATTCTCACCCACGCCTCACCTTCTAAAGCAGTGTTTCCCATGAAAACTTGTCACATATTAGAACCACCTGGGAAACTGTTAAAACTCTCAATGCCCAGACTACAGTCCACATCAATTAACCACAGTCCTTGCGGTGAGACCCAGGTATCAGTATATGGCAAACTCCCCATGAGACTCCAAGGTACAGTGTTCTAGGGTCCACCTCCCTTCATGCTGTACCTTGGCTGACTGTCTTTCAAAGCCCACCCTCCCCTTTCACCCAGCCCCCCATGCCAAGAGTCCACATATAATTTCTATTTCTTCTAAATGTCCATATAACAGAACCTATACAAGCCAGCTCAAGTAAAGTGAGTGAGTGTGTGTGTGTGTGTGTGTGTGTGTGTGTGTGTGTGTGTGTGTGTGTGTGTGGTGATATATTTATTGAAAGGAGCCAGGAATTCCAGGAATGGCCTTGATCTATGGCGGCTTTCTCTCTCACTCACTCCCTCTCCACCTGATTAGCTCTGCCTCCTTTCTATCTCCCACCCCGCCTCCTCTGCTTCCGCCCAGGTTCTCCTTTCTCATCAATCTGGCCACACACAGCTCATCACGTAGCACTGCCCTTCACATGACCTGCCACTTCCGTCCCCTGACTCCAAAATTCCGAGAGAGAAATCGGACTGCCGAGGTCATCTTCTCAGCCTACATACACAGGTTGCTGGCAGCCTAGGAACAGCTACCTTAGGGACTTTCCATGGGCACACTTTCTCAATTACCTGTGGCCTCTCTCTCCATCCCTCATCCCCTCGGTCTTGTGAAAGGAGCTGCACATCTGTGACTCAACTGCTCCTTTCTGGCGTAGGGGTCAGTACAGATGGAGAAGAAACCTAATCTTCCCTGGTACAATAAAAGGAAGAAATCACCTTCCTCCTTTCTTAGAGCATTTACTCTATGACACTTCTCATTATTAAGTTATTTCTCTGCCACTCTGAGATGTAAATAAATCCTTGTAAAAGCTGAATAAGCCCCTGGACACGTATACAACTCAGAAACATCTCAAGGACCCGGAAGCCATCCATAGGAAGATGGCACCCCCATCTCCCAATTTCCTGGAGGGTAGGCACCAAACTTCAGCAGGTGCCATGCCTCCCTCCAAGGCGCAAAACTAGCTCCTGTCCTAAAGGTAACAGAAGCTTCATTTTTCTTTCAGATACAGGCAATAAACTAACACAGATGGCCATCCCACAACTAGGACAAGCCATATGTGACACTCGGTTCTCTCAAGTCCTCTGACCCAAGGACTCGTAGCCGTTTAACTTGAGAACATGTATGGAATGGGCTGAATCAGCCTGGTTACGTAAGGGGGTGAGGTGTGTTCTGTCTTTGCAACCTGGCCATGGTGGGCAGGCCATAACAGGACGACAGGAAAACTGGGCAGCAAAGGCAGCTCAGGTAGACAGCGTCTGCGATGGTCTAGATCAGGGGTCGGCAAACTGCAGCTCGCGAGCCGCATCCAAAGAGCTGCATGTAGCTCAAGAGCTGCAGTTTGCCGACCCCTGGTCTAGATTCCCAGTTACCCCGTCAAGCAGGAGTTTGGCAGCTGTGGAAAATTAATAAAGGGACGACACTTACAAATTTACCCATTTTTGAGTAGATGACAATGGCAACTCCAGCAGTACCACCACCCATCACCACACAGGCTTACAATGGGACGTGGGCGGCACCTCTGTGGGTGATAAGTCCTGGCCCCACGCTGGGAAATGAAAGCCTGGTAACTTCTCTCATATGTAAGTCCCTCTTGGGACGAGGAACACTGATTCGTTTCCGCAATCAGCCATTAAAGATGGGGAGGGGAAAGTGCTTGGGGAGCTGTGCTCACATTTCCTGCCCAGGGTCCCGATGTGGGTGTCTGTCTATACAAGCTGGCTGTTTAGAGAAGTCAGGCAACTCCCTGGTTCTAAGCCAGAAACAAACAACAACAACAAAAAACAAAAAAAAAGAAAAAGAAAAAAACCATTATCTTAAAATCCCAATGAAATTGCACTTGCTCTGAATACTCATTTGCCGATTCCTATTGTATGACTAACTGCTCTCAGTATTACAAACACCTCACTCAGCTCTCTCTCTGGAATAAATGAAGGGAGAAAGGAGGGGTGGGCGGCAGACGAAGGCAAACCTCACCAACTTCACAAAGGTGCTGTGGGCTCCTGGAGTCCTGGTTTGGGAATCGAGGTTCTTGTCCCTACCGCCTCTTGTCCTTCTAACAGGAATTAGACTCAGAGATTCCTGTCAGGCACCAACTTGGAGAAGTCCCTGAAATAATTCAGTATCACACGCTGGTGCGTACATCTAAACGACACTGCCACTGCATTTCCCATCTTAATAAGATACAATGTTGGGGAAAATTATTTGTATAAATTAGAATTTTACAGCTATGGATCATGGCTTATCATTCTTAAAAGAACTCCAGGAGGCCATTGATTACACTCAGTAGATGAAGAGAGCTGTATAGAAGCCCACAGCCAACCAGGTAACAGAAGGCAGAATCGAAACTCCAAGTCTTATTATAGGACTCCAGTGTCCCCCGATTTCAGTCACTGATGCCACTCTTTGGGGAGTTCTGTGCCTGAGAGGCTAGCACATGGCGAAGCTATTGAAACCTCATTACGCCCCACCCTCCCTGCCTGCCATTTACCTTAGCTACTGAGGGAAGCCTGGTCTCTCCCTTTGGGGTGCATATTGGTAGAACCCCATTGAACTTCCGTCCACTTCATATGGAGACCCCTGCTCATGGGAACTTTGGCCTTCTGGTCGATTTTCCCTTCTCCTAGTTGTCTAGTTCTCAGCAGCCTTGGCCACCACTGATTGGCTGTTGCTAGGATAGGCATGGTCTTTCCCTTCTGTCTCTTGCCCCACCTCCTGCCCTACCATTTTCTCTCCCTCTCCATCATCCTTTCATCTGTGCTCTCTGCAAAGACTCTAGGAAACACTCATGGTTGAGTGGCAGGATTGTGATGACGTCACTGGAGTTATGACATCAGCAGGCAGTGGTGCTCAGAGGAGAGAGAGATAAGAAGAGATGAGTGAGGACTGAGTAAGGATGCTGCGTGGCGCTGGTTTGAGAGCAGCACTGGATTCAGAACAAAGCCTGGTCAACACTGGCACCGGTAGAAAGCTTGGAGTACAGCATGACCAAAATCTTTCATGAAATCAGATTTTGCCTTGCTGATTTCTGAATTCATGGCGAGCTAACTAGAAGGGACTTGTAATTCAGAAAGCTGCACTCCAACAAATTGAAGAAATGTTGAAGGAATAAATT
The DNA here is from genome assembly GCA_033961575.1 of Aselliscus stoliczkanus. Classification (NCBI taxonomy): domain Eukaryota; kingdom Metazoa; phylum Chordata; class Mammalia; order Chiroptera; family Hipposideridae; genus Aselliscus; species Aselliscus stoliczkanus. The sequence continues at coordinate 34,904,687 of CM066730.1, read as the reverse complement.
ACCTTGTCTATTTTTTTTACAAAGCATGAAAATTTGGTGTTATCTACTAAGTGTACTGTTAAGAGATTTCAGTAATAAATGTCATTGCAGAAAAAGCATCAATTCCAAGAAATGTAAGCTAAGTATGACCTCTTTGAAATGCCTAAGCCATAGGCAAAAATGACAAATAAGTACAGGATACAATTACTGAATTATTGTCTAATCAACTAAAAATAGTTCTAAATGGTGTTAAAAGTGGAAAGTTATTATACGGTCAGAACAGAATCCCATAAAATATGGCATCCCTGCTGTACAAGCCTCTGGGGTCTTTGCTCAGGTGTGACCCTAGGAGCCCAGGCGTCTGGCTGCTCATCAGGGGACATCCCGTGCCCCACTCAGCCCAGTCTTTGCACAGATGCTTAGCATCAGAGCGTGCTGTCTTCTCATAAGCCATTTCCTTAGGCATGACCAGAATGCCTACTACCTAATGTTATACATCAGAGTGGAAGGTTCACAAACCCCGGCTCTCCTCACTCTGAGAAAATACAGAGTTGGCGCCAGCTCTGCTGGGCCTCCAGACACCTAAAACCTACTAACACCATCCCACGTCCTCTTGGGATGGTGCTTTTGAATCATGATGGAAAAGTCACGTAGGAAAGAAGCTCCTACAGAGAAGCGAATTTTTCCTTTTACGTCCAGCTCCAGCTCATGGTACCTTGGACGGATTTGTGGTTACTAATGGTAAAAGGCTGGTTAGTAGGTTCTAGTAACTGCCTGGCATTTGTACATTGCTTTGTTCGTTTCTCATCATGCAACGCAGTGCCTTTCGGGAAATCATGTGCAAACCTCGCATGTTCAGCTGTCCTAAGAGAATGGCATTGGAGGCAGCAGTACCTACAATGTCTACTGATCATTTCAGTTAAATACTAGGCTCTTCTATGGTCTCTCCAGATCGCGTCAACCCCTCTTACCAAAATTTGGGGGCTAAAAAAATACTGACTTGCTTTTTAAATTGTGATTCTCATCTTCAAAAGTGTACAGTATTCTACTGAGACCAGAAGGGGTGTTTCTGAAGTTGGCATATTCAATGAGCCACGAGACACCCCGCCAGCCTCGGCAGAACAAGATCCTGGACCTTTGCATTATTTCCCTGTTGTATTGGGCTGCACAGATATACTTCTGTTAGCCTGAAACAAAGGAAGTAATTTTTCCTGGTATTCTCTGCAGGTTAGACTACACTGACCAAACCATATTCAGTGACTTAAGAGCCATAGGACAGCGGCACACCTGATGGAAGGGAATGATCCGGCATGAAAGCCTGGCTCCAAGAGTAATAACCAAAGCTAATTAACCTGCAAAAGAAAACCCAGTGTGGGGAGTGGGAAATGGAGAAACAGTGGCCTACCAGCCAAGGATGACATGCAAGAATGATATTTGTCTGTAGGTTCCCAAAGATCTAAAGAATGAAAGTAGGTGGATCTGTGATCACCATAAAAAGGACCTAAGGAGACAGGTCAGGCCTGTGCAGGGACCACCTGGGGAGCTCCCAGCCGGACCCCTGGTTGGAAAAGGGTGTGGAGGGTTCCAATCATGGGGCAGCTAACTGGCCTCGATCCCCGCCAGGCCCCTTCCAGCCCTGACTCAGTGAATCAGCTCTCTCCTCCTTTCTGTCTTCCAGAGTGAGCTGCTGTATCTTTTGCAAAACCAATCTGAGAATTCCGGGTTAAGCTCCACTACGCCATGCCTGTCCCCGACCCACAAGGAACAAGCCACCGAGGAATGGTATCTGTGTGAAGACAGGCAGGTCGGGCGTGGACCACTGCCACCTGCCTCCCCTGTCCCTGGACTGCTCTCCCCGCCACCCCCAGGGTGACCTGGTTCTAGGGAAACCCACGCTGCACAGGAAAGGCAACAGAGGCTTCTGCCCCAACAGGAGAGGAAGTTCTGGAGAGCTCTGTCTGAAGGGGCCCTGAGAGAAAGTCGGTCCCGAAAGATACGTCAGTTCCAGGTCTGCCCTGGGTCAGACCCCAGGTTCTGCCTGGAAGTAACCCCCCCAGTCCCCAGGGAGCACGTGACGGTCCCTGATCTCCACACTAAATGTGACTTGGGCATCAGCCAAACTGTGTGTTTTTTCCTTCCAGAAAAGGGAGGGTATAAGCCCAGTAAAACATCCCACAGGTCTTTCTGGAGTCGGGTGTCCTAGACAGGCTGTGGGTCTGGGGAACTGGAGACCTGGGTTCCGGGCTCTGCTCTGTCACTCACCAGACTCTGCACGTGTCACCTCGAGACCTTGGTCTCCACATTGGAAAGTGAGGAAGTGGGGAATAGAGGATCATCAGCTCTGACCTGTCACTTACATTTTCTGAGATGTGACTTCATGGGGCCAGACATCTCACATCATCACCCCTGCGCACTGCCCCCCCACCAAACACACACACACACAGTATGGTAATCCTGTGTCCATGGGTCCATGGTCAATCCTGGGTCCATGACACCCTGGGCATGTCTAGTCATTTCAAAGTCTATTGAGATCGTTTTATAAGAAGGAACTAATGTGAATTCACTTTAACTTAAAAATAGATAACATCCCACCCAATACTTTCTCCTCTCCTTTCTCCATCCCCTGAGGGTGTCTAAGTGAAGGTTTGGGCACCATTAACCCAATTAGAGGAAATTGTGAGCAAAGTACAACATACTCAAGACAAGGAACCAGTTGGGAGTTTCTTGAATTTCAAATGGGAGGGAGGGATGGAGGCAGGACTGAGGGATGGGCAGACAGGGATTTACCCTTGTCCCAACACCACTCAGTTTGAGCTCTCTTCTGTGGCACCTTGCTTTGTAATGGTGACTCCACCCCAGGGCCATATTGCTCAGTCAATGCTCTATTCAGCCACAGGGTCCTCAGGGGACCCAGAGACAGATGGACCAGGCAGCGGGCATCAGAATGAGGGGCAGCGCTCTGACAGACATCCTCCCCACCCTCTGCTTCTCCAGTATCAAACATCTGACTACACGTCAGGGGCCACGGCTGCCCTGGCTCGGCTGTTTCTCCACGCAGCCTAAGCTCAGGCCACACTGGATCATTTTCATTTCTTTAAGCTTGCCTTGCTCCTTCCACCCCAGGGCCTTTGCACATGCTGCTCCCTCTACAAGGAATCCTCTCCCTTCTTCACCTGGTTTACTGCTACTCATTCTCCAACCTTAATTCAAGCATCACTAACCTCCCCAACTATGTCAATTCTCCCTGTTAAACACTCTCACTGTTCTACATATCTTTCATCCCAAGTATTCCTTATAATAAAATGCTCCATCTGTGTGTGCAATTATCATAAAATCCCTCCCCAGCAGCACATAGACTCTGAAGGAAGGACCACTTCTGTTTATGTAAATTGTACAGTGCCTGGCGCTTAGTAGGTACTCAATAAATATTTTTAAATGAATTCTTGAAGACCATATCAAGGGCCATAATGGCTGGTTGCAAATATATATTCATAGTAGTAAAAATCAAAAAAAATAAACTCTGATAAAAATATACTCATCCTAATAAAAAGAAACTAACTAGGCATGGGCTGGTGTTAAAAATATCAGTGTCCTTGGGCCAGCCGAGTGGCTCAGTTGCTTAAGAGCACGAACTCGGATCAACGGGGTCACTGGTTTGATTTCCACATGGGCCACTGAGCAGCGCCCAAGCTGAGCTGCCGCTGAGCTGCCAACAGGTGGCAGGATGGTTCAGCTGGTGAGAGCACGTGCTCCTAACAACAAGGTTGCCAGTTAGACTCCCGCATGGGATGGTGGGCTTCACTCCCAGCAACTAAGATTGAACACGGCACCTTGAGCTGAGCTGCTGACAGGCAGACAGATGGCAACTGAACTTGGAACTGAGCTAGCTGAGCTCTCCACAACTAAGATTGAGGGACAACAACTTGGCTGTTCCCCTTCCCAATTCCTCAATAAAATCTTAAAAATTGTATATATATATCAGCATCCTTATCGTGAATGAAGCAGGAGGGATGTCCTGAAGAATGCACTCATTTACACAAGCCATTTCTATATGCAAGGTGCATGGGGGTTAAGATTAAGAGATGCCTCTGTCCTCAAAGAAGTCAAGATCTGGCACATATACCATGTCCCCAAGAAGAGAATGCAGCTCAGAACAAGATACCCACTGGGTGGGAGAAGGGATTGAGAAACATGTTAAAATGAGACACTCACACAACATTTCTATTCACAAATGAGAAAGGGACCTTGGGATGGCTCTACAAAAGCTAAGAATTCACTGAACAGGAAATGACCATTCTCTAGAAGAGTCTAATTAAATACGTTAATGTTGTATGTGATTGTGCTAGTGCCTGTCTCTAATCCACGCTAGACAAGTGACGCAGAGTGGGGCTATAATGATTCATGTTTTTGTTTTTGTTTTTAAAGTAATTGGGTGGGAGAGGCAGCATAACGCACTCGTGCGCAGGCGCTCGGTCAATGCTGTCAGACGCCTGCACAATATGAACGACGCTGGGAGCGAAGAACACCCGCGGGCAGATGGCAGGCAGGGTGGGACAGACAGGCCGGCACTGGTTTTCCCTTTACGTCCAGATAGCTCATTAATTTTTTTTTTAAGATTTCTTTTTTTTTTAATTAGGGAATTGGGGGAGGAGAACAGTGTTGGGGAGTTGGGGGAGGGGACCAGCCAAGTTGTTGTTCTTCAACCTTCATTGTGGAGGGTGCCAGTCGCCATCCGGCTGCCTGTCAGCAGCTCATGGGCTCAAATTCAAGGTGCCAAATTCAGTCTTAGTTGTAGGTGGGTATAGCCCACCATCAAACAGGCAATCTTGTTGTTACACCAGCTGAGCCATCCTGCCACCTGTTGGCAGCTCAGCGACAGCTCAGCTGAGGCGCAGCATCACTGGTCCATGTGGGAACCAAACCGGCAGCCCGGTTGCTCAGAGCTTGTGCTCTTAAGCCACTGAGTCATTCGGCCGGCCCATAACTCATTAAATTTCAAGGAAACTTCAGACCTTAAAATCTCACAACCATGAGGAGAATAGAAGGGGCATCCTTAACGGGAAAGACACTCAATTAAATTCGGAAAGTGAAAGCAAAGGGAAAGGTTCACTGAAGGAATAATACGGAGCGAGCGACAACCTGGAATACGTGCAAAGGGGGCCACAGCCCCCTTTATGTGAGTGTGCTAAGAGTCAGGGAGGGGAGGGAAAACAGGCTGGGAGTGGGGACTGCTCCTCCTAATAAGGAAAAAGAAAGGCCAGCATAACTTCCAGGAAAAACACACCACCCCCCAAGGAAAACTCCATACATGAGAAAGGCACAGCCTGAACAGAACGAACTAAAACCGGGTGCCATTACACATAAGTGGCAGAGGATCAGAAAGGAGAAGGCTTTGCATATGACGTTCTGTGAGAATCAGCTAGACGCTCCTCTGTCCGAGTATAAGTCCATAGGATACTGTGCAAAGGAGGTGTGTGTGTGTGTGTGTGTGTGTGTGTGTGTGTGTGTGTGTTGGGGGGGGGGGCATCTGCCACAAGAAGAGGAAACCGGCTTTAATTATATGCTAGTATTTCCTAGCTGACATTCTAGAAACCAGGCACATGAAAAGCTTTGATAAAATTCTTCAAAACTAAATTTAGGGCTGGCCGAGTGGCGCATTGGTTAAGAGTTGGCTTGGGACACCAGCTCTGAGCAGCAGGACCCTGGTTCGGATCCCATATGTGCCAGTGACGCTGTGCCCTCTACAGCTAAGATGGTAAACAACAGCTCAACCTGGAGCTGGGCTGCCATGAACCACCATGAGCTCATGCCTCACCCTGGAAGAGTGCAATCATAATACCAACATGGGGCAGTGAAGCAACGTCCTCCACAACTAGACTGAAGAACAAAAGGACAGCAACTTGTCTGTTCCCCTTCCCCAATTCCCCAACACTGTTCCCCACCTCCAATTCCCCAATAAAATCTTTAAAAAAAAAAAAAAAAAAAAAAACTAAATTTAAATCTAGGCATGTTTTCACTTCCTCTCCCTACAAAAATGTGCTCCCTCCAAGAAGACTACATTTTTAATCCAGTCCTTTGTCAAATCTAAAGACAACAAGAAATAAAAGGAATAAGCAAAACATGGTTTCACATGACAGGGCCAAGATAATCCAGAATTCTGAGAATTGTTGCTTTTCTTAGAAATGTTGCAATCAGAGCACAGGGTAGCCAACGGGGTGGCATTTCCAAGTGCGAGTTGCTCATCATAAACACAAGAAGAAACATGAGGCAGACTTAACGCAACAAATTATATGGCACCGTCCTGCCACCTGAGCAAGACCAGCTCAGGAGTTTGGGTGAAACTTCCACTGCTCAACTGTCCCTCCAGGATGCAAGGCCTTTTGCCTTGGATGAGTCTGCGCGTGTGCCTGGGGATAGAGGGAGTAGGTGTGCCAGGGAGTATTTCGTTGGGGTTCTGCATTGCAGGACAGACTCTTCAAACAGAGAGCCAGACCTCTTACAAAAGCCTGTCCTCAAATGTCCTCAAGTCCATGAAGAATTAACCATTGGCTGCTCTGTGCTAATGAGCCCACACATTACTCCATTTTGGTACATTTCACGAAGTGTTGTCACCATGTCATTGTATACACTCTATCTCCTCTACTGGCTGGTGAACCCTTGAAGGAAAAGACCAACCACGGCACACTCATCACTGAATCCTGGTACCCAGCACATCTGCAACGTAACTAGGAGAGACAGACAGACAGAGACAGGCAGACACAGAGGACATTCTGAGTCTTCTGCCAGTTGTATTTCCCCTTCATTTTTGGTTTTCTCATCACTAAGTATTTTTGGAAGTTATGAACCTACCTTCTAAGGGTAACAGAATAAAAATTACCAACTACTTTGATAAGAGGAGACTTTGATTGGAAACCCACCTATATGCCCTCACCCACCTTCCCATGCCATATACTTTCCCTGCGTGACTTTGCCCCCCTTAGAGACTTCAGTGACATGGCTGTACCACTGACCCACACACCGGTCAGTGTTTCCATCCGACTGACTCTCTGCTGGAGACCTTCCCGTGGATGGTCTGCGGGCACTTCAAACTCAGCCAGGCCGACAATGAACTCCTGTCTCCTGCCTCCAGGCGCCCCCCACCTCCCATGACTACCCTCTAACAGGGCTGCAGATCTGAAATGACTCTGCCTGCTTAAGGCCCTTCAATGCCACCCCCTCTACTACCTGGAGGATAAAGGTCTTTAGAAAAGCAGATGAGGCCCCCTGGTCACCAGCGCCCTGCTTCCTCCTCCTCCTCCTCCTCCGTGCTCATCTCCACTACTCCCTCCTCCCATCACGGGCTCCATCCTCCTCATCTCCGTGCTCATCTCCACTGCTCCCCTCTTCCCATCACGCGCTCTATGCTCCTTCTTTCCTCCATGTCTGGCCAACTTATGCCTCTTTCAATACTGCGTACATGGCTGCCTTCTCTTAGAAGCATTTTTCTGAAATGCTGAGTGACAAACCCCACTTTTCTTCTACACAATGCCTTGTGATAAATGGAAAGCCCTGTATGTTTAGGACTGAATGAGCTCCCAACGTGCACAGGAGAAGGCTCAGAGAGGTTAGCGAACTTGCTCAATGTCACACGTACCAGGACTTTGGACCCCTAAACCAGTTCCCCCATTTAGATGGTAACAATTTTCTGTAATTCCGCCCGTGAAGCAGAAACTTCCTACTTCACCTGACGTGTCCATCGCTTCCTGTCTTGTCACTAGATGAGTTCTGTGAAGGGCCCAGTACAGGGCCTGCAGTAGAGACCCAACTGATTCCTTTCCCTGCCCCCCTCGCTTTATACCACAGCCACTGGGGCTTGGCCTGGGGCTGGCCAAGCCCTGTTGGCCATGCGCTCTAGCCCCTGGCTCTGGAAAACGGGGGTTTGGCCATGGGAAGCAGCCTCAGACCGCCTTCTGACTGGCAGCCTGCCCGCCTACCCACAGGAGAGGGGCTCACCTACTGGGACTTCCTGCACCTTCTCTCCTCCATAGAAAATGACTCCCCTCACTCCAGGCTCAACTGCCACTAACTGCCCCCGGGCCAGCATTCCTGGCCTCTGACTGGGCTCCGTCCCTGCCAATCCCCTCAGACACAGAACTTCTCCTCACAGAGTCCCCGGGGCCAGGCCTTCCTCAGCAGCCTTCTTCTTTCATTTAACTGGGGCTCTGGACTCATCTCCGGAAGACGTCGCGCCCTGGCTGGCACGGCACTAGCCCTCAGAGCCTCCTGCAAACCCCCATGGCCCACACTCTCTAAACTGAGCTTTTTGAGAACGGAAACTGTTACTTTTGTTCTATATCCCCATGGCTTAGGACAGGCCACAGAGAGCCAAATAAGTGTTCAGGCTTTCTCCCTTCTTCCCTGGACCATGCCAAAAGTCCTTCCTTGAACCTCTCTGCCCACAAACTTATTACCTCACATCTATTCCCCACAGGCAAGGATCTCAGCGTTAAGACCTAAGAAGTATAGCAAGATGTATGATGTTGCTGAAGCTGCAAGTATAGCCCCGGGGCAAGCTGGGACCACCGCCCAACCAGCCAAGGCTCAGGGAGCCAAACTGAGCAACAGCTTCTAGAAGCTGAAACGGGCTTGAGGGGTGGGGGTGGTGCTGGCCCTCTGCCTGCTGAACTTGGGGTCTAGGGAGATCCCAAAAGACTGACTCCCATGGCAGAGCAGGGAGAAAAGCACTAAGTACAGTCGCAGAGACAATCTGAAGGGCCTGGCTAAGGCTTGGGGACCAGGCACAGGTCAGTGAGATGGAGGCAGGAGGACAAAGGAACCAACAGGTGCAGGAGGAAGGCGCAGGATCTGCAGAGGGGCCCTGAGGGCTGGGGCACCTGCAAGGGCTCTTATCAGGGACATGTGGCACCCATGGCAGGAGCGCTGATATGAACCTTTCCTGCTGGTTCTACTGAATGCTTTGCAATCAGGGAGGTGACACAATCAAATCGATGCCTGGGGGAAGATGGATGCAGGGAGGAGAGATCACAAGCTAGCCAAAATGTTCTTAGCCCCTTGGGGCCTAGCCACCCTTGGGAATGTGCCCCAGGCCAGTGGGGCAGCCTGAGCTGAGTGGCGGAGTCCTGGTTTGGAGACTGCAGCTGCCACAGGAAGCACTCAGACACCAAGAGTCCTTTCTCTCATCTCGAAATGTAACAGTATAATTAAGCCTTTCACAGCAACTTCACTCACATTAATGTTTGAAGACCATACGTTTCGAATCCACCCAGGGTCTCTCATTATTGGAATCTGAAAAACAAAAACATTTGAAATTAATTCATGGAAATATTCTGGAATTACTCTATTTTTCCCTGTATAATGCTTACTTTGTTGCCCAAATATGTGAGGGAAAAACAAGGATGTGCGTTACACATGGGCAGTCCTAATTCCATATCTATATACATGTTCTAATTATTTATGCCTATGACTTAAAAGTATATAACCCTAGAAATCAATAACAATATCTGTATGCAAAATAATGCCGTGTAATATAATAATTAATTTTGCTGAACTTAACAATAAACTTGCAACAATGAAGACTTCTTAGCCTTCTATGATAGATAAATATCATAAATTTGTTACTGGTACATAAAATTTCCTGTACCTTGTATCTGTTCTTGTGTTTTGTAATTATTTGTCATATAATATTTCTTGTACCATAAGATATTAAAAAATAATTGCTAAAATTCCTTTATAATAAAAAAAAACAAGTACCTAAATGTAACCAAATAAAAATTTGAATTAAAAAAATTAAAACGAAAGTTTTTTCCCTGCACGTTTGGACCAAAAACGTGGGTGTGTGTTATACACAGCAAAACACAATAGATCGTGGTGGTGATCGCACACCTTGTGAATATACTACAAACCACCAAACTGCACGTTAACATGGTAAATTTTCTGGGCTGTGAACTGTATCTCAATAAGAAAGGGCATTAAATAAGAAGGAAGTGGTGGCTCTTCCTGTGCACGTGCAGTTAGTGTGAGGTCTCAGTTACACGGGCGCACAATGGGGTCACGGGGCACACAATCTCTGCCCCTCCTTCATGCCCTCTTCTGCGTCCTCCCCAAAGCGCATGTGGCCCACCGGTGAAGCTTCAGGAGACAGGCAACGTGGAAAGTTGAGAGGATGTGGAACCAGGGGACATGCCTTCCAGTGCCGCCTCTGCTGTTCCTTAGCTGCGTGACCACGCGGGCTTGTTTTCTCATGTGTGAAGTGGGCATGGCAACAACCACAGAGCTGACAGCTGTGCTGCGAGCAGTAACTAAGTCCACTCAGGTGAAGAGCAAAGCCTAATACACCATGAGCTATGGTGACGACTGGGTGGCACTGTCTGAGCAAGTAGGACCTGCACAGCCTGCGTGTCAGCAGGTGCCCCAGCCAGAGCTTCCAAAGGACCACCACACTGGTGTCACCCAGTCTGCCCAAGGGCCAGGTTGTGTGCTCCTAGGCCTTCAATGAGATTCACGTGATGCTCAGAAACATATGCTCTGACTTCAACCAAAACAGCCCAGAATCAACAACCCTCGAAGCCCCTCACTTCTATGTCCCTTTTCCTGGCACTCCCTCACCCTGTCACCCTACCTGCTGTCTACCTGAAGCACTGAGCTTTGCCAGCCCATATTGTTGATTGGCTGGTAGTTCGTGGTGCTGCTTTATACCATTATTTACTGAGTTTCTCTCAGGGGCCATGTACTTCACTAGGTAGTGGGAAAGCGGAGATGAGTAAAACCTTGTCCTCGAGTCACTCATAATCTAGTCGGGGCGGGGGCAGGAAGACATGCAAAAAAAGTGTGTTGTGGCCCGGGTGGCATCAGGACACACCCAGGGTGCAGTGGGAGCAGGAGGGAGCCAAAGTCTGCCTGCAGGGAACCCAGGGAAGGCTCATGCCATCCAGAGGTGACGTCCCGCTGCTTCTGAAGGTTAAGTGGGGCTCCCCGAGAAGGGAGGAGGGAGAAAGGCCATTCCAAGCAGAGAAGAAAGCATCTGCAAAGAAACAGAAGCATCATGCGTATGTGTGGGGAATAGCGAGGAGGCCCCATGACTGGACAGCAGTTGTAGCACATGCAGGTGGACACGAGGGCCCTGCGATGTGTCCATGGACAGGAGACATTTTCTTTTTTCTTTTCTCTTTCTTTCTTTCTTTCTTTCTTTCTTTCTTTCTTTCTTTCTTTCTTTCTTTCTTCCCTTCTCAAATAAAATGTTTTGCAGGAGCCCATATGTAAATAAACAGAAGGGGCTCCTTGATGCTATGGTCACCTCAAGGAAGGGGCCTGGAGTCCCCAGTCTGGGCTACGGAGCCCCAAGCCTTCAGAGAACACGGCTTGAGAACAACCACAGCACAAGATGGGAGCCACAGGGGAGCAGGCGATGGGATCTGGCACCTGTGTAATGGAGGCAGAGAAGTGGATTTAAAGGCGATTCCAGCAAAGGAGGGCCAGGGTGTGAGAGAAGGTGACAACAGCGGGAACCAGAAAGGGGTGGCTGTGGGCGCCTCCTGCTGGTGGGATCTCCTGGGCTCGGTGACGGGCTTGAGGAGGCGGGGTGCAGGGGGGTGTTGTGCAGAGAGGGGAGGGTGAAGAGGGAGATTTTGAGGATGACTGAAGTTTCTGGCCCCCAGTGACTAGGTAGATGATGGTGTCAGTAACTCAATGAGGAAAGCTGGAAGGATCAATTTGGGGAGGACTCTTTTGGAATCCTGGAACCACAGCTGAAATCAAAAGGATAGATTTTCCTATGAGACAGAATGTGGGGAAAAAGGCAGATGCGAATCAAGGATTCTACCCAAGTCTGGGTCCTTGTGGGGAACGTGGGGTGAGGTGACTGGTTTCTTCATCTATACATTGCTTAATATGGCAACTAATTCAATCCTGATTTCAAAGGAACAGTGCGTTTGAAACACTCCTTGGAATCTAGGTACTACTTATATTTCAGCCCTTCGGAATATCACAGCATGCTGCAAAACATCATGCAAGCTGGGCACAGATGTTCTGGACCATCCAACTCAAATTCCTCAGGGAGCACAAGCCCGGCCAGTCGCCCGCCAGCGCACGCTGGGTACAATAGTTACACTGATTACACGGCACGAGGTGGGCCAGAGAGGCTGGCAGCAGCTTCAGCTCACAATGCTTGGATTTGGTTCCAGTTAAAAATGCAGTTTCAAGTCAAATACCAAGTATATATTTTTCCTGCCATGGGAGCAATGACTTTGAACCCCCTCCCCGCTGCAAGAGTTTGGTCTGATTTCAGAGATTAAAGATAAATATAAGATCACCAAAAATGGTGAGCCCATGTATTTCAACAATCATTTCTCTCAAAGCAAAGAAGAAAATAATCTCATTCCACCCACATCTATCTGTTGTCAATAAAATTCTAGCACATAATGGGAAGCCCAGCTTTTGGACCCCGGGCACCGAGCAGTTAGCAATCGTCAGTGGAAGTCACACATGAACTTGGGTTTGAACCCAGTTCTCCCACTGACAGCTGTGCAGCCTTTAAGGAATTGAACATTTCCAAGGCTCAAAGGCCCCGCCTCCAAATATCATCTCATTGGAGATTAGGGCTTCAACGTATGAATGCCGGGGTACGCAAACATTTACTCCATAGCAGTTCTATGTGTTAAAATTTAAGTGAGGGATAAAAAGAAAAAAAAAAACAGCCAAGAATGAGGCCAATAGAAACATGTGTTTCATTGAGTCCTTCTTATTTACAAGGAGTGGAACAGAAAGGTGACTCTGGCCACCGAAGCCTAAAGAAGGCCCTGGTTAATTTGCAGGTCATGGTATGATCGAGCTAAAAGTGAGCCAGTTGTTCAGAAGATGTTCACCTGTTCCTGACATTACGTCTTCCACTTTGACTGTCATCCGGGAGTGCCAATTACAACAACATCTGTGCAGCGCATTATTGTTTTACAGTGTCATCGCTTTTGATTCTTACATCAGCTCTATGAAGCAACTGATTTACTGTCATCCTTTCTTTACAGGTGAGAAGGCTGAGGCTCAGAAAGACTTCAGGGGCACAGCTCTGCTGGTGACCGCAGGTCAGCGCTTCCAGTGCAGACCCCGCCCCTCGGCCAGGCCACACATGCGACTCACTCCATGCTGGGCACCTCCACATGGGTGGCCCACAGGCACCTCAAACTCAGCCGGGCCAACAGGCTCTAACCTGGGTCCCCCCCGGAGGTTCCCCAGAATAGAACAGAAATGGCAAAAGAGAACCTATAGTCAGGGGAGTAGGATCTAAGCCCTGGTTATAATACTGTATAATGCTTGGTCTGGGCAGGTCTCCTCATGCCTTAGAAACCCCGTTCCTTCAATTGCAAAATGAGGTTAATGTTACTTCCTCCATGTTGAAAGCTAGCCGGGGCAGGTGGAAAGGCTGGTGATGTCCCATCTCTCGGAGCCACTCTGGAGCCCATGGGATCACACTGGGCCCCCTGGATAATCCAGGATAATCTCCCTATTTTAAGGTCAATGCTGAGTCATCTTAACTCCATCTGCAGCCTTAATTCTTTTTCTCCATGTAATTCACAAATTCACAGGTTCTGAGGATTGGGACATGGACATCTTAGGGGGGGAACTACTATTCTGACAAGCACAGCTTCCTAACAGGGTCCCCCACATCTCCCTAACGGGGTACCCCACATCTCCCCTTGCCACGCTGCAGTTCATTCTGCATGCTGCAGCCAAGGTCATCTTTTTGAAACACAATCAGGTCAAGTCATCCCCCTGATTAAAACCATTCAGATAAATATATAAAATATATACAATTTTTAAACCCTTCCTTATCTTGGTGAACAAATTTCCCTCCACCTGCCAGTCTCATTTCCCACTCGCTCCCTTTGATCCCTCGGCCCCAGTCACACTGGCCTTTCTATTCAACTTACTCTTTCCAATTACAGGACCTTTGCACATGCCAATTCCTCTGCCCAAGACATTCTAGCTGCTTCCATACCACTCATCGCCTAGACCACAGCGAGGGTCACCTCCTCAGAGAAGCTGTCCCTGGCCTCCTCAGCTTACTCACATCACAACTGTACCCTCCCTGGCACCTCTATCACTCCTTCTTAACACAGTGTGTAAAGTTACATTTGTTTGTCCAACTAACCAGCTAACGACAGCTTACCCCATAAGGGACAGTGTCTGTGGTTCTATCATTGTGTTCCCCACGGAGTGCACCACATGGTAGATAGTCAATAAATCATTGTAGAATGGCTCTCTTAATATGCAGGTGAGGACACTGGCATTCAGAACATCGGGGGACGTGGCCAAGGTCACACAGGTAGCAAGTAGCGGTGGGTGAGCAGGGGTCTGACCCAGGTTTGACTGACACCACTCCAACTGCCTCAGGCTGCTGGATGGGAGAAGTTCTGTGGACAGCCTTATTTTCGTACTTTTCCCAAGAGGAAGGGGAAAGGTGGCGTTGATCCCGGCAGTTCCCTGAGATGGAACTTCCAGAATAGCAGGCCCTCCCCATAAAGAAACAGCCCTCGGGTCAAACTCTTCCCCAAGCTTCATATTTCACTTGCAGCCACTGGGAAGGCAGTTGAGGGAGGTAGCACACTTTCCAGCCCGGCCTGAGTGACCCCAGCCTCAGGCCCAGACGAAACCCAGGGGTGTGCTTAATAGGGAAGACATAAGCTTGACATGGGGTAGAGGCCGTGTGTGTGTGCGTGTGTGACTACAGGTGACTTCAAATTCTTTGCTGCTCCTGCCTTGACAGACAGAGCCTAACATCTGTCCCCATCCTCTAAGCTAACCTAAATGACTTGCTTGCTCAATAAATGCAGAAAAGTGATGTTCAACTCCTGAGGCCAGCTCGTAGGAAACCTGAGGGCATCCCTTCCACTTCCTGCAGTGGTCTCTACGGGGGATGCCAGCTACAATGTCAGAGGTTTGACTACCCTGAGATGCCATGTCTGAGAGGCCCTGTGTAGGCTCTCCTGTCTACAGTCCCAGCTGAGCGGCCTTGTAGCCACAAAATATGTGAGGGAAGCCACTGTGGTCCTTCCAGACCAGCTCATCCAGTCAGGTTTCACTGAATCGTCTCAGTAACGCATGAGGAATAGAAGAATCACCCAGCCAAACCCTGACCCAAGAAGTCACGAGCTATAATAAAATAGTTACCGTATTAGGCACTAAGTTGCTAAGCAGCTTGTTTTAGAGGAGTAAATAGCCAGCACAGAGCATGAGTGTTTGCGGGGAGGGGCTGGATTGCGTCCCCTCTGGGCGTTTGTATGTAAAATTGCACCTGTGTATCTCTTTCATGAGGCAGAGTGAGGATGCCTATTTTTGCAAGATGTCTGTGTTTGCTCTGATCTATACCGTTTGTGCCTCTCTGTATGTTTCTGTGTGTTTCTGTGTGTGTATTTATGGCTGACTCTCCCGTGTGATATGTAATCCCAGTGCTTACTGCCGGCTTTGCGTATTTATGAAAAGTACCCAGACAGACTGTAAACATATGTACGTGTGTGTGTCTATGCGAGGAAAAGGTCTGACTGGAAGACAAGGACATAGCCCCTAATGAGCGGGTTCCGACGGGGAAGTTATTCAATACAGGCCATCGTGATCACCCACTGTTTGCCGGGCACTCCGCCAGCCGCCAGGGATTTGGAGAAGCAGACCTGGTACAAGACGCTTGGCAAGGCCAAGGGCACATCGGAGACTCGTGAGGATCAGGCCGGGATTAGACCGCAGGCTTCGGGCACGGCGAAGCCCTGACCTCCACGCCTGTAAGGTTGGTCCCTCCACGTCCCTGAGTGGGCAGCTCAGAGTCCAGCCATCCCCCTGACTCGTCCTCCCCAAGCAGGGCAGCAGTTCCTGAGGATTTCTCATGGCATGGTAGTAAGTGTTCAACGAAACCCAGTTCCACGGTGGGTCAGGCACATTTGGGAACATCGGGTAAAACAAAAATAAAGATTGTTTTCCTGCATAGGTTCTCGGTGCCCTTAATATTGTACATCACTATATGCTGTCAGTTTCCAAGAGGGAGTATAGAATACAGCATTTTTCGAAACCACATAAGCAGGAAACCCCTTTTTCACCAAGCAAATAGTGGTATTTGTATCTCAGGTAACTCATTTGGGAGAAATTCAGCTGCAGAAATAACAGGTTTGTATCCGACTCTGGGGGTCAGCCATCCACATGTCCCCTCTCCACTTGTCCCCCGCGAAAGATAAGGTCGTAGTTTCAAGAAACTCAAGTCTGAAAAGGGAGACTCATGGAAGAAGCCAAGAGAGGGCCAAGATGGAGGGAGGACAGTACAAATGAATGGCTCAACTGGAGTGGGTGCTTGTGCCACAGTGATGGGGGCAGGGGGAGAGAAAGAGAAAAAGGGGCAGGGAGGGAGGGAGGGAGAGACAGAGAGAGAGAGAGAGAGAGAGACAGACAGACAGACAGACAGACAGAGAGACAGAGAGAGAGAACTGAGGCCAGGGTGAGGCAGGCTGGACCAGCCTGGTCTGCTAACATCTCAGCACACCCCTCCCCCAGATCTCACCACAGACAGACGCCTGGGCACACGCTAACATTTCCTTCTTAGCAAGGCCGTGCCACGCAGGCCATGCTTTGTGTTTCTTATGTTTCCACGTTACCTGGTGTATTAACCATATCTTTTCTGTATTTTGATGCTTTCATATTTAGGGCCTTGCTGCCCCTGGAGAGACCGCCCCTTCCAGGGCTAGCCAAGGAGAGAAACCAGCGTCATTACTGTGCCACAGGACACCTGCTCTTGTGATTAAAAAGAAAAAGAAGCAATGTCTATTTATTTGTCATCTTAAGAATAGACACCCGTTACCAGTGACCCAGCTGAAATCCAGCTTTCCGTGATCAGTTTCTTCTTCGGGTCCCAGGGCTCGATGACATTTATGAGTGCGCCTTTCATAGGTAAGCCACCCAGCCCAGGGCCCAGAGCCAGCCACCTCCCTGACCAGGCTCTCACACCCTGGGCCCTAACCGCTGCAGGATCTGGTCCCAGACAGCTAGGAACAGTCCCTGGGCCCAGAGCCACTGAAACCGTGCATACAGCCAGCGCTAAGCTGCTTCCCCTGCCCGACTGCTCCTTCCCCACGGAAACCACAGTAAAGGCTTGTGCCCACGTCTTCTGCTCACTCCCTCTGCCTCCCCACGTGGCCCTGCGTGGAGTGCCATGCCTCCTGTTTAGCACCTCTGAGTACTCCAAACTCCCTCCTGCGTGGCAGTCATTTCCGTGGCTGGCCATACCTCAATAAAACAAATCTCTGGTGCCCTTAAAACACACGGCACCCTGAAGCCCCAAAAGCAGGAGAGACTCCATGAGAACATCAAGACGTTGGTATACACAGCAGGTGGGGCGGGTACAAAATAGTTAAGAAACAGTTTTAGTACAGCTACCACCAAACCAAACAGACACCAACCAACCAGAAAGGGCACCTCAGCCCTGGATACACCACCAAGGGGATGCGGATACATTGTCACTATTAGGATTAAATGTGAATGAATTTAAAACACTGAGCACAGACACCGGTACTATTATGCGTTCCATAAATGTAATATTTTATGTCTATTATTATTGTTCTTGTTATTTATTGTTATTATTACTACTACCATCACTACACATAACTAAGTGGCGACAGCACGGTCCAGTCACTCATTCTTATCGAGAGTCTGCCACCTGGGCCAGGTGCTGGGGAGAAGCTCAAGTGTTGTGTAATTCAGGAAGAGAGACCAGTGACGACTAGATTAGTCCAATCCAGTCATGCATTAACGAAGCATCTACTACGTGTCATGCCCTGTGCTCGGCACTGAGTTCATCCCTGGGGCACTTATAAAGATGACTAAGACATGATCACTGAGTTTTTCATAACTTAGCAGGAAAAACAGGTGCAGAAACAAATCTCTATAATCCAACCTGAAGTGTGCTATCATGGGGCATGAAGACAGTGCTGGGGTAGCCCAGCAGGAGAGAAACCCCCCAGAGAACAATGAAGGAGGGTCAGGGAAGACATCCCAGAGAGCTGGGTATTGAAGATAAAGTAGGAGTTCACCAGGGTACTAAGGGAGGCTGTGGCCAGCAGAAACCAAGGCGCGTGCTTCCAGGAGATGCCAATGACCTTGGCATTGTGCAAACCAATGAGGAGACAAGAATACAGCGTGAGTGTGGGCAGCAGAGCTGAGAGAGAGAGAGGACGCTGCAATCCAGGCAGAGGAGCTGAAGACCAAGATGGAAAGAGTCAGGTGCCACCGAGGCGTTTGGTCCAGGAGTTTAGTGACAATGATGCGAGCCATGGTTCAGAGGAGGGTCTGGAAGCCAAGGTGGACGTGGGGGCTCTGGGGAGGGGCCGTCTTAGCCACCACTGAGCACCAGCCCATGCTGAGTGCAGTACTGGGCATTTATATAGGTACCTCTCAAAGCCTCACTGCCCCCCGTGAGGTAATCTCCTCCGCATCGACTTCAAAATGAAGAAGCTGAGGCTCAGAGCAGCTTTATACAACATGGAAGTGACCACGCTGAGACCCAGCCCAGGTCGGTCTGGCCCAAAGCCTTTGCTCTTCACTCTCTATGATGCGCCTTCAGAGGGGCAGAGAGGAGGTGCTGAGGTGGCTGCGACAGCCCGTGAGGAGGGACAGGGGTGGCAGCCAGCCAGGACAGGGAGAGAGCAGTGGGGCAGAGGTCGGGATGGCAGAAGCTGTGACGGCCACACGAGCCGGACTTTGGGCAGCATTGATACACAGCCCATCCACCATGCCCCGCGGGCCCGGTTCACCTGGCTGAGGCTGGTCAAGCTGGGATGCGACCTGTGCTTCTGCACTGGGGCAGACGCTTGGGGCTACACATGGGGAAGGCTGAATTCTGGAACTGCAGCTGACCATCAACTCTGGACACCATGCCCCCAGCACTCTAATGACACGTGACTGCACTTAGAATGACTTCAACCTGTGGACCAAGGCAGACCCACGGCCAATTATGCATCTTCCTTCATGTGGAATAATGCACACCTATTATGTGCCAGGTGCTATGCCAGCCGCTTTCCATAGCCAATTCCTATCATTCTTCTCTAAGCATTGTGGGTATTACCATCCTGGGTTTTTTGGGGTTTTTTTTTAAAGATTTTATTGGGGAATTGGGGGAGGGGAACAGCGTTGGGGAACCGGGGAAGGGGAACAGACAAGTTGCTGTCCTTTTGTTCTTCAGTCTAGTTGCGGAGGACATTGCTTCACTGGCCCATATTGGTATCATCATTGCGTTCTTCTTGGGTGAGGCAGATCGGTCGCCGGCCTCTGGACGGCCGCTCATAGTGGCTCTTGGCAGCCCACACTGGCTGCCAGCCGCTCCCACTTGCCGGCCACTCACTGTAGCCTATGGCAGCCCACTGCAGCAGGGGCTGCAGGTATGCCGTCCCGGGGACTCACAGCAGCCCAGCTCCAGGTGGAGCTGTTGTTCACCCTCTTAGCTATAGAGGGCAGTGTCACTGGCCCTCAGATGTGGGATCCGAACCAGGGCTGCTGGTGTCCCAAGCCAGCTCTTAACCAATGTGCCACTTGGCCGGCCCTTACCATTCTGCTTTTTATTGGAGAAGCTGAATTTCAGAAAGTTTGAGTAATTTTCTCAAGGCCATAGAGGTGACATCCTCTTTCCTCTCTAAATGAGGTTCCTTTTGTCTGGGTGGCCAGCTCCTCCCCACCCTCTGCAGAGGTTCCCAAGTTTTCAGGCACAGCGCTGGGCAATTTAAAAGCTCAGCTTTTAAAAACCAGGCCCTGATCCATCTGCTCAAAAGTAGATTGGGTTTCTCTGTAGAAGCAACAACCATGAACATGAAAACACTGCTGCCTCTGAAGACATCAGATCCACGTGATGTTGTTCCTGCATTTCTTAGAAGAGGCGGGTGATCTGGGAGCCACTCACAATGGCCTCACTTCTGGGGAGGAATTGTAAATAAAAGACTCGGAGAAAGTCCCTTGACCTTGGTACATCCTGTTCCTTCCATGAAAGCATCTGGCCTCCCGAGAGAGCTGCAGTGAAGCTGGGCTCCAGCCAGGCTGCAGGTCAGGCAGCAGGCAAAAGGTGGCCTCAGAGAAGTGAGGACACAGCGGGCCACGATGTGCCCCCACTCCTCCAGCCTCCCCGCAGAGACAACAGCCCTCCCCACATCCCTGTGGATTTGGGACCTGCGGGGAGGGGCCCTGGAGGGAAAAGTTGTCCATTGCTTCAAAGAAAATGACATCAGAGCCAGCACTAAACACAGCAAGACGCTCTGACCACCACTGGCCCACTCGCAGCCCACTCGCCGTCCCAACCAGGACCGTAAGCAAAGCCAGAACGGAGCTGGGAAATCACCCAAGGCTGACAAAGGCATGACAAGGTGGCCTGTCTTCTCCTTCCCCCTGAGAGTGGCTGCCAGGACCTGGGGGTGGGAGAAGTGAGATGGGGAGATGGGGAGGGACTTGTAAATGGGAAGGGACATGGGGGAGGGGCTTGATGCCCAGATTCTGCCAGTGTCCACAGCCAGCAAGGCCGACTGATTAAGTGTGAGTCAGGTTTCGGCCACAAAGGCAGCCAACCAAAGTCTTCTCCACTCACCCCTCCCTGAATGGTGGCCTTTCCCTGTCCAGGACCAGGACACATCACTACCAACGGCTGGCAAGCAAAGAGCCAGCAGGTCATCAGGGTTCAGCAAACCCTGAGCACTCTCATGCTGGGGAGGCAGATCGAATTCCTAAGTCGTGACACACAGACTCCTGCAGGTTGCGGGCAGGTCAAAGCCAGGAGAGGCTTCAGCTAAAGCCCAGCTCCTGGTTTAGCCCAGAGTGGCTGGAGGGCGCTCCTTCCTGCCCTCTGCATCAGGCCTCAGCTCCATGTTGGAGGGCAGGCAGGGCTGCTGCAAATACAGGAGCTGGGCTAGGCTTCTGGAAAATGCAGTTCTTTGCACAAGCAGCAGGGGGCACACGGCGCTCTGAGTCAGCCAGCGGGCTCTGGTTAAGAGTGCAGGTTCTGATTCGATAGGTCTGGGGTAGGGCCTGAGAGTCTGCATTTCTGATTAGCTCTGAGATGATGCCGACGCTGCTGCTGCCCTGAGGACCACACTTCGAATAGCATAGAGCTCTAGATTCAGACCAGCTCAGACTGCTGACCAGACCACCCAGCAGAGTGTCTGGATCACTTTTAGATCATTCTGGAATCTCAAGATTAGTGCATCCCAAACCAGGCTGCACATCAGAACTACATGGGCAACTTGGTAAACATGCCCAAAGCTCAGGGCCAGAAATTTAATTCCATAGGGATGGGATCTGGGATTCTACAGTCTTAAAACAAAGTTGTTCGTGGATTCTGGTGTACAGCCCTTTCCAAAGACAACTGCCCCACCTGACCCACCTGAGACCCCAGGACGAGCTCTCTGCCTTCTATTTCTAACTCTCTAGCACCACCTACTGTATCCATCCTCTCACAACGACCTTGAAGCTTCCTTCCACTCACACCTGGACACAAGTACCGAGAATGCCTCTGGGGTATTATCTGAAGTATATGAGGAAGGCTGGTCCCTGACCCAAAATGAGGTTTCTCCCCCACTTCGGCTGTCTCAATGCCTTCAAATCCTCAGGCTGCAATATAATCCCAATCTCAGGGGAGGCGCCAGAATCCTACTTATCTCTATACCATGGGTTTAACAAAGGGTACAGGTTATTGACCCAAAAGATGGTGGTGAAATTTAAATGAAAACTTTGAATGAAGCATTGCCCTGTCTTCTATTTTGATCAAAGGAAAACATCTGGAGAAGAGCAATTTACATGGGTTGCATCCTGTGGTTTTCCTCTGGGACACAAACTGGGCGACAGGAGGGCACTGTGTAGCTCGGAGGAGAGATGGGAGAAGGAAAGCGAGGTGGGGGCCCCTGCAGGGCATGTGCTAGGCTCCAAACGCCGTTGGCTGGCACTTTACAGACATTACCATTCAGGATCTAAACCTGCTTGCTTATCAGACCTGATGGAGAATCCACTAACATTTTACATTCTCGGGCCCCACTCCAACCTGCTGAGGCAAAATCGCTAGCAGCAGAACCCTGGGACTTTTCTCGCTCTCAGGGGAGTCTGATACATGGGAAGTACTGTGTCACATCATTTAACCCTCACAGCAGTCCCTATTATTATACAGATGAGGCCACTTACATGCAGAGGGGCTTACTGTGTTTACACAGGGCCAGAGGCAAAGCCAGGAGAAGGCAATGGGACCAAACTTTCTACTGGAAGTAAAAATATTCAAAATTAGGGGGACGGGGGTGCATAAGAGGTGATGACTTTTTGCTTTGGCTATGCCGGTGTTTCCTGAGGATACACGGTAAGGCAAGTGTCCATCTAGGACATGGCCACCGAGTGGACCTCACCCTGCATGCCACCAAGTGAGTAGTTCTTGGTGTTGGGAAGCCATGGACATTGACAACCTGTCACAAAGTGGCAGCCACTGGAATTTAGAGGGAACAACTCTGGCAAAGAAAATACTTCCGCTTTTCATTGAAGAGTTAGGTTCCCAGATCAGGGGACTATGAGACACACACACACACACACACACACACACACACACACACGCACATAGAGGCAAGTAATGATTTCAACAAGGCATTTGATAAACTCTTCCGTGATGCCTTAAGGGATTGTTCGGATAACTTGGGTTGGGTAATATCGTAATAGGTCCAGCTAAGCATTCCTGAAGAATGTGGAAATCCCTTGGACAGCGCCCTCCAATATCATGCCACTATTTCTATTCTAGCTCTTTCCTCCTTAAACATTTTATCAATATTGGGTTGGGATAGAAAACACATTTGTGCTGTATGGTCAAGATGGTGTAGTGAACTTGTACTTTGAAACACTCCTCTGACCCCAATCCATAGTACAATATATAAAAAGGATAAAACAAAATATCATACGGAGGCTCAAAAACAATGTAGGTGTTGTCATGAGCCAAAGACAGATTAGAAAATGTAAAGCCACTGGCCCAGAAGCAGAGCGTGTGGCCAGCACCTGCAAAGGGACACATGAGAATGGGCACAGGAAGCAGGCTTCAGTGTGGCAAAAGAGACTTAAAAATTTCTGCAGCGCTACTGCGTAGGGCTAAGGCTATGGGGCTCAGTGGGAGGACCATGACATGACCTATCAAGTGGAGTGGCTGGCTGGCTCAGAGGCTGCGTGTCGAATTTCCCCAATATCACTACACAAAAGGAGCTCTGAAGTGCTGTTATAAGGCCTGGCTCTGGACTGTACCTCAGGAGAGGCAACTACCCTGGAGTATCTCTCAAATCCTCCAGCTTTAATGTTGGAGAACAAAGGGCTGGTGGGAAAAGGGAAGGAGATGGGTATCAGAGGAGGGAAATAACAGCAACAAATAAAATATTCATTCGAAGCAAAACTCCTTACCCTTATGAATAAGTTCAGTGCTAAGAAAGACGGCAAAAATAAACAAACATTTAGAATATGGATTCACACCAAGTCATTTAATTGAACAGCCTGACAATGATTCTAAGTAAGTATAATTAAGATGCCTAAAGATAGGGCCAGCCGAGTGGCGCAGTGGTTGGGAGCTGGTTTGGGAAGCCAGTGGCCCCGGTTCGGATCCCACATATGAGGGCCAGTGACACTGCCCTCTGAAAAAAAAAAAAAAAAGATGCCTAAAGATATAGATTAAGGAACATCTTCCACTAAAAAGGAGAAATTAAGAAATAGAATGATATGAAAAGTGAATACTAGTCAGTAGCTAGGGAAAAGAACCAATTAGAAGTCTTGGAAATGAAAACGATAATCATTGAAATTAAAACAAAAATATCAATATAGTGGATAATATCTAACAAGAAGCAGTAAAAGAGAGAATGAAGTGGAATATAGTAAGGAAGAACTCAACCAGCACTAGCAAGTCAAAATGATAAAGAAATAAAAGAACATCTAGGAGACATGGAGGATACAGTGAGAGGCTAAAATCTATGTCTGAGGGCCGTCCGAGTGGCTTTGTTGGTTAAGAGCTCGCTCAAGGGTGTGAGCTGAGCTCTGAGCAACAGCGGTTCAATGCCAGCCCAAGCTGAGCTGCCGCTGAGCTGCCAACAGGTGGCAGGATGGCTCAGCTAAAAAAAACAAAAAAAACAAAAAAAAAGATCTGTGTCTGATAATTGTTCCAGAAAAGATAATAAAGGACACCACAGAGGAGAAGCTCTTGAAAAGGTGTCTGAAAATCATCTAAAATTGATTAAAGGCATAACTGGTGAGTGAAAATAGACTCTGAGCATTGATAAGGGCAAATAAAAATAAATCTATGCACATTGTAGTGATGTAGCAGAACAAACAAGGCAAAAGATAAAATTTAAGTCTCACAGAAGACTAATTTTTTTTTTTTTAAATACTGAGGAAAAACAACTGACAATCTAGAATGAGTGAAGGTCTAGATGATGTTTAGCAGAAAGTATATAAATAATAAATAAATTTAAAACTAAATTAGACATTAAATGGGTATGTTTAAAAATGAAGGAGAACCACTAAAAGAATGGGAATTCAATCTACAGTCATAAAATGTGAAGAAAAAATGGGAATGGGAAAATATATTTTTTTCAATTTGTCCATCAATAAAAGTCAAGAAAAGAAAGCAAGTGAGTCAGATTTTCAGATGTGACAAAATCAGTACATTCGATAACAGAATTACAGGGTCAAAGGGCTTTGACAGGCCTTAAAACAGTGAAAACAACACTGAAAAGTGAACTATA
Source organism: Aselliscus stoliczkanus (assembly GCA_033961575.1). NCBI lineage: Eukaryota > Metazoa > Chordata > Mammalia > Chiroptera > Hipposideridae > Aselliscus > Aselliscus stoliczkanus. The sequence goes on along the minus strand of CM066730.1, from coordinate 34,879,962 downwards.
TAACTCCTGGCAGGGTCATGAATGCTGCCTGCATATCTCATATTATTTGGAAACTCCGTAAGTGATTTTTGACATCCAGGACTGAGAGCAACTATAGGGCTCCCAAGAGGGCAGTGCGAGGCCAGGTTAGATGACCTCCCCAAGGCCCCTTGCACCAGCATAAAGGGTCCCATATATCATTAAGTCTCCTTTCATCCAAAAAGTTTGCAAGAACCGTGTCTCTCCCACCACTCTCCACCACACCCCACCCCACCATCACCCTAAGAAAAGGCATTGAGTACTAGGATCAGTTGGAAAATGACCATCATTCAAGGGAGATGTCCCTGCTGCAGAACCAAATCTCTAACTGAGCATCAGGGGTAAGCAGAAACACGCAGGATGGGGGAACTGGCTCCCCGGAAAGTCAGAGTTCATTCCGATAAATGCTCTGCCGAGAAAAATGGGAAGGCAGCATTTGCAGTCAAGAGAGCATGGTCTTCGAAGTAGGAGGACCACAGTGGAATTCCAGTTTCACTGCTAGTCATGAGACCTCAGGCCGGTGAGGTGATGTCTCTAAGCTCCTTTGTATATACACTGAGGCTATTATCTACTCGTACAGTTCTCAGGAGGACGGATAAGACAAAAAGGGAAAAATGCTTCCTAGGTCACCTGGCGTATAGAAAGCACTCAGTAGACAGCAACAATAATAATAAACCTGGACATTTATCATTTTTGAAAGCATTTTAAACTGTCCATAACCGGGGAATAACTCATATGTTTGCAAAATACTATCACACAAGGCGTAAGGCTGGTCTTTCTCTGTTTGGCTGGTGACCTCTCACCCATCAGGCAGCTCTAATTGGATGAAACCCAGAAAGCTGATCCCATGCTGCTTCTCCATTAACTGTGAAATGTCTATCAAGTGGCTATTAATAACCTCAGCTTCTGCCTAGGTCAAATCAGGGAAGGAACCCACTGGCCACGCCCCTGTTTCCTTGAGTTTGAACAACTCTGAAATTCAAATCACCTTGTCCTTAGATAAGGAGAACTCAACAAAACTCTCTTATTGTTGAAAATGCTTTATGTATTATGTCATTTCTCGTTTGTCCCCCACTTGCGTGGAGCAGAGAGGACGTGATTCCTGACCAAGTGGGAGTTGACTTGGGTCCTGGTGGAACAGCACCCTCTGGAGGAAACTTCTGAGCCGGCATGCGGGGCCAACGGACAGCGGGTAGACTCGAGGAGGCTGCCTCCTCCAGGGGTTTCAAACTGGGCTGCGTGGGGCCCTGCATGACTGTGCAGAGGGAAGGTGGGGGTTGGCAGAGTGGTGGCTGATGTGAAGAAAGGTCAGGAAGCTTGAGAAAGGAGGGCATCGAGCTCACCATCTTTGCATCTTCACAAGTTGCCCCATTTTTATTTCATCTATACAAGGGGGTCTAGATATTCTCATTGACAGCCAAGGTTCCGTGCTGGGAAGTGCAGGTGCTGAAAACCATGGCCAGGCCGCCTCCCGGGCCACAGCCGGCCCACAGGGTGCCTCCATGCACAGTGAACGAGAAGGAGCCCTCTGCATGAACAGACTTCAAAAAGTGCCCCTTCCAACAACTCTTCCAACGGCCTCAGTCCAAAGCCCAGAGGGCTGCTAAGCAGCTTGCAGGCTGAATTTCAGCCCTACTTGCCCCTGAGTCTGCACCCTGAGTGGACCACAAACTACAGAAGCCTAACATCCGCCCTGCCATAGCCTCCTTTTACCAAAGCACCTGATAAGGCTTGTCTCCAATGCCACCTCTGCCATGAATAGCAGCAAGGTTAGCTTCCTTAGAGGGGCACCCTGAGCTTACAATTGCACACATCGAGGCTCGTGGAGACTGCAGGCAGCCCTATGGAGAGGTGTCACGGCTCCACAGTTGCAGCAGGGCTGCTCAGAGCCACAGCGTGAGCCCAGGACCAAACCTCCGGAATTCACACTCTCTGCGTTCCTCTATTGGTGAGCACGAGTCTCCCCTCCAGTGAGTCTCCTTCTCTTCCTCCTGTAACAATAAACTCTTTAAAAGTTCAGAGGCAAACCCCTCCTGTCCCCGCCTTGCTGTCCCTGCTGTAGTTGCCTCACGCCCTAAGCCCTGGTTAGACTGACCCACCAGTAACCTCAGCAGACACATTGCTGCAACTACTCCATAGTTCCGGTGGCTCAGGGCTATTCACTCTTGGAGGCATCAGGGATACCTCCAATCCTCACATCCAATCTGTCATCGCATCCTGTCAGCCCTACTTCCAGAATATCTCCAGAAACTTCTCATCCCCTCCACTGCAACTGCCATGGTCCAAACCACCTTTGCCTCCCACCGGGATAATTATTACGAGGGCCTCCCAACTGGTCCCCCTGCTTCTATCCTGTCAGCTGAGGGCCCAGGAGACTGGTGCCCATAATGCACACACTGCAGGGCAGTGCCCACCCCAAGTGTCCCCATGACTTCTCATCTCATTCAGAGTCAAAGCCAAAGCCCTTGTGAAGTTCCGCCAACTCACCCCTCCCTTGCTCTCTGACATGACCTGCTATGGCCCCCTTGTTCCCTCAGCTCTAGCCACTCTGGCCTCAAACCTGCCACCACTCATCAGTCTCAGGGCCTGGACCCCTACTGAGCTCTTCACTCACTCTCTCACCCCCTTCAAGTCTTTGCTCAAATGTCACCTCCTCGGTGAGCCCTGTCCTGACCTCTCCATTTAAACCAACGTCATCCTCCCGTCTTGTACTTCCTGTCACCCTCCCCCGGCTCCAGTTTTCTCCACAACGCCTTCGCCACCTGGCACATGTCGTACTTACTTCTTCGCTTATTCTTTGCTCCCCCTCCTGGAATGTAAGCTTCCGGAGGACTGGGATGCTTGTCTGTTTTACTTGTGCCTGAAAGGATGCCTAGCACATAGGAGCCAAATGATTATTTACTACAAGAAAGAATAAACGAATGAAAAAAACAATAGTCTTTTATTACTTTCATTTGGGGGAGCATGGGTGGTGACTGCTTTGTTTGGGGGAGCATGGGTTGTCAACTTTTTTTTTTTTTTTTTTTTGAGGGCAGTGTCACTGGCCCTTATATGTGGGACCGAACCGGGGCCGCTGGCTTCCCAGGCCAGCGCTTAACTCAACTTTTTAATCTTAAATAAAAGGGGAGGAAAGGAAAGGAGGGAAGAAAGAAGGCAAGTCTCATCTACTATTATCGCCATTTCATAAAAGAAAGGCACTTTACCCTCCCCAAAATGGGAAGTCATTCCCTCAGAACAAGGAATCAGCTTTCCCCAGAAAGCCGAGTGGGCGAACCCCCACCTGCATCTCCACCACACAGCACTGTCCTAGTCTCTTTTCTCACTGTGCATCGGCGAGAACTTCAGCACCAGCCCAGCCAACACCTCTCAGCCAGCCCTCTAGCTTTATGTCACTCTGGCTCGTGAAAAAAACAAGACAAGGTGGCCGCGTCCCCCTGGCCGGCCCATGCTCCAGCCGATGTGCCTGCTGACGTCAGATTCATTCTTGCAGGGTTCCAGCTCTAGAGCTCAGCATGGGTCCAGGGCCACAGAAAAGCTCAGAACAGCGTGACACCAGTCTGTGGTTCACAGACTTGACATCTCACATAGAACTTTTAGTGAATTTATACTGTTTCCACAGCTCTGAGGAGGTGGAAAGGGGAGGTGACAGCACAGGTGCAGGGCACACCTGTAGGGGCGGCCCTGCCCCCTCCTCGCTCCTCTGCAGGGCCCCAGGAGGCAAGAGTTGGGGCAAGGAAGTGTGTCCCTATCTATGGCTTTTCAAAGCAAACGCCAGGACAGACCTCTTATCTTTTTCTTCCTTCTCAGCTACCCATTCCCACCCCTCAGGCTCAGCTCCGGGCCCACTGGCCACAAAAGGCCCACTGGCCACAAAAGGCTGACGTCCGGACCTGCCTCGCTCCAATGGCTCCCAGCCCTCAACATGGCAGACCTCAGTGTCCACACCTCAGAGTCTGAACATAATTGATATGGGCCAAGCGAGTACCCACGCCCCACCCCACCCCACACTGAAAAACTTTCAGTTTTCTTTCTTATAGGGATTTTAAGTTGCCTTCTCTTAAAAGTTTCCTTTTTCCCAGTTTTTTTTTTTTAGCTCCTATCCCCTGCTTTAGATAATTACAATAAAACGTGTGACTTATACTTGCATCATTGAGCCTAATGTTCTTTCCAACCCATTCCGGGCCCAGCTCCTGGACAATTGATGCCACCTGAGCGACTGGTTGAATGGCCACAGGCTCCATAGAGTGGATGGATTTTTCCATCATGTAGCCACCCTGCTCTTCAAGAGATGTATTAATTAAAGCCTATTTTTCCTCATTCAGAGGCCTTGGGGATACAGATGATACCCCAGCAAGATTGCCAGTCCCAGCCAAAGAAGCCAACATGGTCTTCCAGGAGGAGCTCAAGACCCCTTCCTCTGAACTGAGACCAGCTAGGGTGACAGTGCCATGAATCCCCAATAGGCAGGGACAGCTCTATGCCCCTGCCCAGCAGGAAGCAGATACAGAAGAAGAGACCTCCTGTCCCTCAACTTCCCATAGAGATTTTATGGGGATCGCATCTCTCAAGGGGAAAACAAGGCAGGCAGTTTGAGGCAGGAATTGGGTCTCTGCATTCCTGTCCAACACAACCCACAGAATGTGACCACCCCAAAACGTCCCCTTTTCATTGTATTATCTACCCCTATGAGGAAACAAATGAGTATAAAATACCTGACTGGATTAGACCAGTCACTCACACCTGCAAAGTAAAGGCCACAACGACCTTCATTTCACCTGGGCCTCATTATACCATCATTATAATAGCATACATATGCTCGGAAGTTCATTAATATCATGACAGACTGAACTCTGGGAAGGAATATACAGTCTAAAAAGATCAGATAATAGCCTCTAGTCAATCACAGGTGTCAATCCAGTGGTCCCACGCCCAGAGAGAAACAGCCCATTCTAGAGATAAAAAGGATCGAAACTCCAAGTCCTGGCCAGTCAGGGCCTTTTGAGTGCCTTCTTTTGCTCAGCCCGCTCCAAACTCTTTGGAGTATACGTTCTTTCCTCATAATGGCCCTTGAGCCACTGCTTTCTGCTCAGGCCTGCTTCTATTTCTTTGAAGTGTACTTTTGCTTCTAATAAACTGCTCTTGCACCACTTCATTTCTGTGTCTTGTTCAATTCTTTGCTTGAGATGCCAAGAACCTGGACACCACGCCGAGAAGGGCCTGCTCTCCATGAACAGAACTAGCCCAGTCGGTTCTCTCACGCTTTCTGCCACAGAATCTGGCACTTTAAAATATTAGAACACAAAATTAGACATGAGGCATGTTACACGATATTCGTTATTTCATGTAGTTCTTAGCTATCAGTGAAAGTCAAGACCATGTGTTCTTCTATAGCGCCCCCCACCCAAGGCTAGAGGAGGCAGAGCAGACACACCGGTCAGCTGCATTTGTAGGGAGCTCCACAGTTTGCCAAGTGCTTTGACTCACATAACTCATTTGAGCCTCACAATACTAGACAGGAAACTGAGTCTCTCAGAGAGGTGACCTTGTCCAACGTCACAGAGTGCTGGGCCTGCAACCCTGGTTTCTATACCCTGTATCTGCAGCTCTCGGGCATGTCAGCGTAGTGCTTCTCAAGACCACGTATACAGGTGCCAAAAAATACATTTCCTGTCAGCAAAGAGTGAATCCTCATCATATACCTAATTTTAATTTAAATAGGTACATTCAGTTACGTGTGTCCCTGGCCAAATAGACAAGAAGAGAAAAAAATGCTAATAATAATTTCAACCGTGCATGTCAACTCCTCTTGCTTTTTTTATTCCAGAGTGTAATTCCCAGAGGATCTTGGGATGTGAGAGAGAGAGAGAGATTTGCTATTTCCCCAACTGTATTACCTCCCAGGTAGACCTTATGGAGCAAACATCTCACCATGTTCATGTGAATATTGTGTTCAAGGGGAGAGGTCACACAGTGCCAGAAAGGCCAATCGCACAAGGCTTAACAGGGGAATGGAAATTTGCTCCAAGGCTGCCGAAAACAGGACCTATGATAGACTTAATAATAGGAGGTAACACTCATTACATGCATACTAGGTGCTTTATGGCTTTTTTGTGAGGACTTATTTAGTCCTCACAAAATCTGTTTGCAGATGAGGAAATGAAACTATGAAAGGTCTCAGGTTGCTAGGCTTTGAGCCCTGACAGGTAATCTATGCAATCTACTCCCTTAACTGTTAATGTGAACATGCCAACGCACAGTGTCTTTGGTGGGGACCAACATCCTAAGGGACCCTGACCACACACAATCTCTGCCCCTTGCACTGACTTTAGATCCTAATCTTTGCATGAAACACATCACCATCAAACAAAGCCTCCCACCCCACTCTCTCCCTGACCAGACAGATAGGGCAGATGACTAGGGCCCTTAAGTGGCAGTGAGAAAGGATCTTTGGGAACAAGCTGTAGGTGAGGGGATGACTCCAAAGCCAGGCACAGGTGTGGCTTACAGGTATGAACTAGGCAGGGTGATCATCCCATTCCAGAGCAAAAGGGGGCGCTATAAATAATTACATCAGGACTATAGGTGTTAGTCCAACTGAACCAGGTGAACACAGCTGTGTGTTAGGTGCTGTGGGGACACCCAGATGGAGACACCCTTGCTGCCCTCAGGAGCTCACAGCTCAGTGGGAGAGAGGAGACAGGCACGTAAGTACTGCCACACAACAGGCAGAGAGGGAAGGGTGCTAGCTAATCAGCACTGAACCACACTCTTCCGAGCTTATCCCCCTGCACTCTAGCTTCCTAAAGGGAAACAAAATCAGTTTCCATCAGAAGCGCACAGAACATGAAACAAAGAAAATTTAGGTGTCCCCAGCCTCAACCTCTCATTGGAATTCTATGGAGATGGTGGCATTTGAACCGGGCCTCAGAGGTTGAATAGGACTGTGATCAGCTGAGAGACACAAGGAGCTGCACATGTGCCCCTTTCTCTCTGCCTCCCCCATCCTCATATGCCCAGGGGGCTGATGGTTTCAGGCCAACCTGAGGCAGTGGCCTCTTGAGAGCGCTCCCTGGACCAGGTGGGCAAACAGGTATTTCGAGTCAGCTGGGGCTCTCAGGAGAGGAGCACTCTTTCTCTGAGTCTGTCTGCCTACGCCCCACCAGTCAGGGGCATGGGCCCCAGAGGTCCCTGAAGAAAGGGGCCTGGGAGGGTGTTGTCTAGCCTCTGACCGGGCTTCTGGTCAGCGTGGCGGAAGGAGTCCAGGTGGCAAACATTTGCTCTGGGCAGTTGGAGCCCAAATCCCACCCCTGTGCCTACAGAGGTTAGAGGTGGCAGGAGGGGTCCTGATGGTCACCTCCCTAGAGACCCAGCTAACTGCTTGGCTCAGCACCTCTGAAAAAAGACAGCACGTGGTCATGGTAGGAGAGAACAGAGCCGAGAGAAGGCAGGTGAGGCCAGCTTTTGAGAGGCCTTGAACGCCAAGCTAAAACGTCTAGTTGAAGGTCACACTCAGGATTCTGCTCTGTGTTAGGAGACAGCAGGGTCTGCGGTTGGCATTTCTTCCTCACAGTGCTAAGACCAATGGTCCCAGTGGAAATGATGTGATTTCTTTTCGCCATTATATTTACAGACCAACCTGTAACATAAGCCTATCTGTTTTCAAGTTTAGTGCTATTATTTATTAATAATAGCTACCATTTACCTAGTACCTGTGAGTATCACACTATTAAGTGTTGTGAGCCCCATTTTACAGATGAAAAAACAAAGACTCCCAGAGATCAATACTCGAAAGTAACAAAACTGGGACTTGAGCCTGGGCCACATGGCTCCTGACCCCTACCCCACCCTCACCCCAGCCGTCACGCGAGGTCCCACCTATGTGGCCTGTCCGTGACTGCTTGCTTTCTTTCACTGCCTGGGTGCCTGACCAAGACGAATGTCACCGTGCATACCCCAGCTAAGGAGAAATAAAATCCCCAATGCCCCGAGAAACAAAACCTGCAGATTTATCTTGAGGGGAACACCCTGTCCTCACAAAGCCACTCTTTGCTCAGGCTGAGCCCTCAGAGCCCCGTGGGCTCTGTTTATTGAAATCCTACTCTTCTCTAAGGCCTGGCTCCAATGCCAGCTTCTCAGAGATGCCTTCCCTGGCCCTGCCAGTTGGAATTCCTCCTGGTCTGTGCCCCTGTGAACTTGGCAGCTGGCTGGGTGCAGGCCTACCCACTCTATTCTGCCTCGACCTCCCGAGGGCAGGGACCAGGTCTCCCACTCACTCTGAGCCCCCACGGGGCTCTGCACACACTCAGGGCCCAGAGCTCGAGCCCAGAAGGCTCTGGGAGTGATTGTGGCCAATGTCACAGGTGGATGGTGCCAACGTAATAGGTGCCTCTGAGGACTCGCAGCGCTGCAAGCTGCCCTTTCCCAGCCACAGGAATGACAGCACCCCATGATGGCCGAACCACTTTTACCCTTCCTAGAAGCAGCCAGGCCTGGCTCCTGGGGCTTCTGGCCACGGAAGCTGCAGCCCCTGCCTCTCCGTCCTGTTTGACCAGCTCTGTTGCAGCCTCCTCCGGAGCTTTCCTGCTCTTTGCAGTCAGCCCATCTGGGTGTCTGCCTCAATTTCCTGTGCTGTGTTCCTTCCAGTTCTGCTTTGCTGAAGCCGCCCTCTGGGCCTGGCCCGCCTCTGTCCTCCAAAACTAGTCAGGGACTCACCGGCCGTCAGTAGCTCTCTCATTGGAGCTGCTTAGGCTCCCAGCATCCCCACTCAGCACAAGAGGTCAGATTCTTCCAGACATGGGCACACCCCTGAGCCAAGCCCAAGGCTCTGGGCCCCTTCAGACCCTGTGCCTGGGATGGGGATGCCCTGCAGGAGCCGGAGCTGCAACTCCGGAGTCCAGTAACTGCCCTCCCATCCCCCTCTCCTGCCAGGAGGCCTGCTGCCCCTGGGGAAGAAAGTCACAGATGACACAGAGCAGGACGTCCAGGCTGCATGGGGACAGCATAGGGACCTTGAGGACTTCAGCCTGGGGCTGAAGTCAAGCACACAGGGCGGTGTGGAGGTTGGTAGAGTTATGGAATTAAAGGGGACAAGAGGTGGACGTGTAATCCTTTCTGTGGCTTAATTATAAGGACCTTCAGGGAAATGGAGCCTGACCTCTGTTTGCAAAGTTTCTGGTGGTGGGGTGATCGTCACTTACTATTTTGTTTACACTTTGCTGTATGTTCTAGATCTTCTATAACAAGCATGCTTTTCTAATCAGGAAAAGCAAGTAGTAATCCAAAAATAGGAGCCAAAAAACAGATCTTGCCAGAGCTTCCTCAGATCACAGGGCTGTGCGGGCTCCAGGAGACCCACTTCCTATCTTCCACCAGCCTTCTGAGCTGCTGTGGGCAAGCCCAATTTCATAGCCTCAGTTTCCTCAGCTGTCAAACGGGCATGACAGTGTCCACTTGGGTTGTCCAAGAGAGATACCCAGAATAATAAGACTCACGTCTCAGAGCTACAGAGACTGTCAGTCACTACAGCAGACATGGGGGGCTTTCTGGGAGTCCAATGCTGCCTAAGAGGAATAATAAGGTGCATTTCTTAGCCAGCACAGGGCTGTCCATGTACGAGCCATTCCAGGAATGGAAACAAGACGCAGCCATCTTAATCCCAACCAACCACAAAACCAGTCTGTTTAGTCAGAGTGTGGGTGCCGTTGGTCTGTCCAGCTCCTGGAGGGAGGTCCCATTCCTGTCCTCAGGCTGTAGAGGAGGGTCATTGATCAGCCTGGGTAACTCTTCTGCCTGCAAGCATCATCCACTCAAGCAAATATTTGCCCGAATGGCTAAGCGGCAAATGGTGTCAAAGGAGGAGTAGAATCTGGGGTCCCCTTTCTTCCCCAGGTGCCCCCACTGCATTCCTGCCTGAGCACCAACAGCAAGACCCCTGCAGCACTTCCTGCCCTTGAAAGAAAAGGAGGCACCCTGAGGATGAACCTGACTGAAGTGGCAGACGACAGGTGCTTCCCGGAGCCAGCAGCCAGGAGGCTCTGTCTGCTTTGTGCATGCCACGCCATCACGCTATTGCCCTAGGCTGCAGAAAGGCCCAGGCGCCCTCTGCTTCCAGGCACCTTGAGTGCCAGCTCAGCCTTCTGGGGATGACGACGAGAGGTGGAGCGTCACTGGAGACCCTGATTTGGGGTGGGACTGAACGCATTATCCTCACTGCAACCAAGCCCCTCACCTTTGGGAGACACAGCAAGGGCTGAATTCTAGCTCAGCCTCCACCCTCAGCACCTGCCTCCACTCGGTGTTATCTGAACACTCTCCTGCTTTGAGGCTTTAAAAGCAAATGACTACTTAATAAAAAAAAATTTTTTTAATAAAAAAAAAATAACTACTTTTGAACGACTTTCTCCCCCAAGCCCACCAAAGCGGCCTGGCATCTAGGATGAGCTCTAGGAAGGCAGGATGGTACAGCTATTGGCTTTGGAGCCCAGTGGAGTCCAGAGCACACATGTCACACTCGGAGACACAGAGGTTAAATGACTGCACTGGACCAGTCACTTGAACACTTGGAGCCCATCCTCCTTGGGCAGACACGAAAGACATCGTGAGGTCCCAGCACCTTGCCTGGCAACTAAGAAGCCCTCAAAACACCCGTCTTGAGGATCAAAGCAATCACTATTTATTTTCCATCCAAGGCAAAGCATTTAATTCTTGACTAAGTTGTAAAACCTCTTCTATAAATGCAGCTTCCATTACAAGAATCCTAAATGACCCCCACAGGTCCCGTCAGCATTCCGCTGCTGGGGGTGGCAGTTTGCACTGGCCACACAAGGCCCTTACCCATGACCAGGGTGAATCCGGGTGGCTCTTATCCTCTGGGGACTCCCAGGTGGAACTGCAGGTGTCCTCCTCCATGACCCGGCCCTCGGGACGCTGGCTGCCTCCTCCTCACCACCACCACCACCACCGCCACCACCACCAAGGCCTGGAGAAAAATGCCAGGCAGGGGCTGATTTCACTCTCTCAGGAGCAGGGAGGCTGGGCCTGCGACACTGAGCCCAGGGCAGGCGGCTTCCCTTTACACCCCAGGAGCCCGGCCAAGTCACGGGGCTCAGGAAAAGAGCTGAGTGTTGAATTGCAAATCCTCTCCCACCTGGGGACTGGCTACCAAACACTGAGACACCTCCAGTCCCTGCAGGGTCCCAGCAGGTGCCAGTGTAGATGGACCTTGTTGGGGGGGGAAGCCCGGGAGGAACTGGCACCGATATTCTCTCTCTCTCCTCACCAGCTAGCTATCTGAGGTGCTATGAGTAAGATTCAGAGTCACTAACTTCCCCAAGGTCACACAGCTCTGAAAGAGAGCTGGGACTCAAGAGTTCTATCTCCAGAGGGGTGTGATGGAAAGAGGCGTGAGGGAGAGACCACCTCTCGTGCTGGGTGCAGGGACCCTTGCAAAAGGCTGTACGGAGAGGGCTCCATTCACCTTCCACTCCATCCTACTGCTTCCCACAAAAGCTTTGGGGCATCCTTTCTCTTTGTGCCTCTGCACCCCTCAGGAAGTCAGGAACGCTGGGCTCAGTGGGCCATCGTCCTTGCCGCCTTCAACCTCAACAGCTTCAGTCATCACCGACAGCTCTCCGGTTTTGAATACTTCCCACGCACCGGGAAGCTCAGCATTTAAGCTGCATTCTGGCATGTAATTTGCACAGCAACCCTATAAGGTTACAGATCAAAAATAGGAGCTTGAAGAGCTGGCCCAAAGTGGGAAGTGGCAAAGCAGGGCCAGGCTAACTTCAAAAGCAGAGCTGGAAATGCAACTCAAATCCCACCAGGAGTCTGGGGTCATGGTGACAAGTTGGGCTCAAAGGGGTTCAGGTGTTAGGGGAACCTGCAGCTGAGTGGGACGGAGGGCACATAACTGGGGCAGTTTCTGGGCGAGACCAGGGGCAGAAGGCACACTGCAAGAGTGGGTGCAAAAGCTTTGATCTAGTTTGACAGGGACGAAGGGGGCGGGCTTTGCGACCTCACCTGGAGAGAGAGGAAGGGCAGTGCCCGGAGTGCATGACGGGAAGGAAAGGGCCTTGGAGTACTGCAATCTGAGCATGTCGCTGGGTGAAGCTGAGGCCTGTGGAAGGAAGCAGGGTCAGAGAGAGGACAGGGGGAGGCAAAAGGGCAGCAGAGTGATAGATAAGCCAGGCTTCCTGACTCAGCTTTTACCACGAAGCCCTCCCTCCGGGCCCCCTAGCTCCTCCCTGAAACCCGTGAGCCTACGATGCCTCCTGAGGTCTTGCAGCTCTACCCTGGTGGCTCTCTGAAGCACGCTGTCTTGCTCTCCAATCCCTCCCCAGCCAGGCCTTCTCTGGTTTTCCTGCGGGCTCCTCCTCTCCTTCACAATCCACCTGGGGCATGCAAGAATACATGAAAGTTGCCTGGAGTGCCCTTTCTAATGCAGTGGGTATAGCTGCCCTCCCTTTACAGGTTTGGAGGGGACAGTGGCTTCCCCAGGTGCTGCTACTGGTAAGGAGCAGAGAGGTACTCAATCCAGGTTCTGTGTCACCAGGTCACTGCACCACGATCCTGGCCACACTGGTACCCCCGCCTTCCTCACCCTGGAAAAGCAGAGAGTGCCTGGGAGGGACCAATGTGCACAGCCTCAGAGCTCAGTGCCCCCTGCGCGGGCCCTGGAAAAGCCCCCACAGCCTGAGCACCCTGAGTTGTCCTGGGGCAGGGAGAGAATAACAACAATCTAAGACATTTCTGCTGAGCTGGGTCACCACCACTCTATTTTTAATTCATCCTGTCAAGATATTTTAAGAACCTCATGACCAACGAGTGATAAGATTGTAATTATACCTGGTTGTGCTTAGCATTTCACCAGAATCTGATGGAAGCACAGCACAGTACGTGCCCAGGAGGGGTGAACACAGCACATCCATGTCACCGCCTCAATTAGGAAGGCTGCAGCCCAGTGCAGCCTGCTGCGGTGTCAGCGAGAGGGGGCGTGGGGCTCAGTGCTCAGCGCCCAGCCGGGTGGCTTCACTGCCCTGCTGCCAGCGTGTGTTGGAGATGGGCTGATCCATCTGACAAGTGTCCTGCTGCTATGAAGGGCTGCTGAGAGCCAGCACTGGTTTGGCCAGTGTGCCTAGAAATGGGACATGAGCAATGGCAGGGCTCCCAGAAGCTGTGTGATAGTTCAGTCTGAGTCATGCAGGTCTGGGCTCTCAGTCTGACTCTGCCCTTTAGAAGCTGTTCTGACTCAGGGCAAGTCACTCAGCCTCTAAGAGCCTTCGTTTCCTTATCTGGGAAACATGGGGATAAAAATAGTGTGTGTCTGTCACAGTGTTGTGGGGATACTTGAGGCCACACACTGAGAGTCCTTGACACAGCGCCTGGCACCATATTAGATCTTCACAAAGTCGTAGCAACTACTAACCCGCACAGTAACCCTGAGGCAGGTATTACTAGCTCCATTTCACAGACAAAGACACTGAGCCTGTTTTATTTAGGATTTCTATCAGCTTCAGGCTCTCCAACATTTCCTACAATAGGACTCCTGAGGACTTCCGTGACTGCCCCCTGGGACCACAGCTAGGACCAAGAGTTTTCCCCCAAAACCCCGACTATAAGCAATCCACAGGATGTCCTCTCTCCCAGCCCAGAGTCTGGGAGTCACCTGTGACCCCCAAGAGCACTTTGGGATTCCCCCTTTCTGAATCTCAGTTCGTGCTATAACCCCTTCCTGGAACACCTTGTCCCTCCTCTCTTCTCAAATTCGCCAACTTTCTAGGCTTAGATGAAACCTCCTTCCTCCATGGAGCTCTCCCTGATCCCTCCACCCCATAATGACTTTCCTATCCTTTGACCTTTGAGGAAAAGGATAAGGTTGGGACTAACATTTCTGAGTTCCTTCCATGTGCCAAGTGTTTTCCTTATACATATCCTCTCTAATTCTCAAGGTTAGGCATCACCATTTCCCAGACGAGCAAACAGCCTCCGAGAGGCTCACCTGGCCAGGAAAAGGTGGAGTTCAGAGAGTCCTCACTGTCCACCCCCTTACCTGACACTTAGAGCGGGCCAGGGAGGTGAGTTACCTGTGGATTCATACCTCATTATCCCAACCACCTCAGGGCCCCTCAGGACAGAGTCCCGGCCTTACTCATATCTCCACATATCTCACACAGTGGGCAGGACACAGCATGGGGAAAACTCACAAAAGGTTTGTTTTTTTGATTAATATACTTTTTCTTTAGGGGCGGAGGGACAGTTTAGATTCACAGCAAAACTGAGCTGAAGGTAGAGAGTTCCCATATAATCCCTGTTCATACATGGACCTCTTCCCCACTATCAACAACTTCCACCAGAGTGGTCCATTTATCACAACTAACAAGCCTACATGACACACTATCACCCAAAGCCCATACTTTACCTTAAGGTTCACTCCTGGTGCTGTATAGTCTACGGCTTTGACAAATGACACATATCCACCCTTAGAGTATCACACAGAGTAGTTTCACTGCCCTAAACATCCTCTGTGCTTGCTTTGTCATCTGTCCCTCCCTCCATGTCTTTTCATGGCTTGAGAGCTCATTGCTGTTTAGCACTGAATACTATTCCATGGTCTGGATGGACCACAGATTATTTATCCATCACCTACCGGGGGGCTTCTTGGTTGTTTCCATCTTGGCGATTATGAATAAAGCTGCTATAAATACCCGTGTGCAGGTTTCTGTGTGGACGTAAGTTTTTAGTTTCTTTGGGTAAATACCAAGGAGTACAAATGCTGGATCATATAGGATCGAGAGTATGTTCCGTTTTGTTAAGAAACCGCCAAATCACCTTCCACAGTGGCTGCACCATTTTCCACTCCCACCAGCAATGAAAGCGGGTTCCTGTTGCTGCGTCTCCTAGCCAGCATTTGGTATTGTCAGTGGTCTAGATTCTGGCCACTCTAATTGGTATTAATGCCTTGTTGTTTTAATTTGCATTTTCCTGATGACATGATGTGGAGCATCTTTTCATATGCTTATTTGCCATCTGTATATCTTGTCTGTTAAGGTTTTTGGCCCACTCTCTAATTTGGGTTGTTGGTTTTCTTATTGCTGAGCTGTCAGGGTTCTGTGTATATTTTGGATAACAGTCCTTTATCCCACACATACACTAGGTCATTCAAGGTCCCAGTGGAAATCAGATGGGACACTCCCTCCCACTGCTCCATGAGCATAACATCCTTAAAGGACTGCGAACCCATGATACCATGAGGAGGCAACTGCCAATGACCAAGGCCTTCCTGGAGGATATTAGTGCAGCACTGAACAGCCCTTACTGAGAAGAATAAGAGATGCAAATGGTGACAAGCTGGCAAGTTCCTGACGGGCTGTCTGGGACAGCATACAGACAGCAGCAGCACAGCTCGTGGCACACACTATGCTACAGGTCCCGAGCTTTCACACAGGCTCGCTTGTTTATCCTTCACAAGACTCCACAATGTAGATAGTATTTTTCAAATGCAGAGATGGGTTGAGAGAGGTTAAAAAACTTGCCCAAGGTCACACAGCGAGAAAGGGGTGGCGATTGGCCCCACTCCTGTCTATCAGGTAGGTCCCAAAGGCACACTTTACACCCAGCATGTGCTTCTCTGGGTGGAACCGAACGGAGAAATACGAATGCAGCTAACAGTCTGACACTCACGGTCCTGCATTGCTCAGGGGCACCCGTCCAGGCACGTGGCTTCTCATTCTAGAGGTTCCCAGAGAAGAGGGGTGTTCCCTACCCCTGACAGCTCGCCATCTCCCAGCAGTGAGAGGGAGGGGCGCCAGCCGCGGAAGGGGGATGGTAACCTGGAGCCCGGCTGGGTGTGGACTTGCGCCTCTGGGCCAAGGTGTCCTTCACCTCGAGCTGCGGGCTCCTCTCACTCCGCAGGGCGGGCAGGGCGCTGTCCGCGGCCGTGGTGCTGAAGGCGGGGCAGGGCCCGGGCGCCTGGGCTACAGCGAGCTCAGCCTGGCACTCTCCGCCCTGCGGCGGCGGCTGGTCAGCGTGCCCATGGAGCGCTACAGCGTCGTGTGTGGCTCCACTATCCGAGTCTCCGGTGACCGGCTACTTCGTGCACGAGCTGTGCGCCTACGCCACGGAGTTCGGCGTAGCCAGCCTGAACGCTGAGCACTGCCTGGCCCTGTGCCAGCCCCTGCCACCTGTTGACACCGCACAGGACCTGCCGCTCCCTGTTGCTCGTCTGGGCCGCCTCGCTTGGCCTTGCCCTGCCCTTGGCCATCACCATGGGGCCGAACACGAGCTGGAGATGGTGGGAAGGGGAGCGGGAGCCTGCGGTCATGTGTGCGCCGTGCTGGTGGCTGCCCCACGCTCCAGGTTTTCATCCAGGTGGGGACGGGGGAGGGGAGCAGACCGCCTAAGCTTTCACCTCTACTACTCGGAACCACTCAGAAAGCTGGGTCTTATTGCCCCATTTTACAGGGGACCTGGGGAGAGACTTGGCCAACGTGAAGCATTAAGAAAGTCCATATTTGAATACAAAATTAACTCTGAAAGTCCGTGCTCTTCCCAGCCTTGTGGAAGTAGTGACTAAACGTTACTAGGTATAAGAATTACCTGGGCAGCTTGTAAAAAGATATAGTTCATGACCTGCCCCAGGCTTCTGCCTTTTTATCATCAAAACTAGTCATCTTTCGCCCCATGACTATCTAGACAGAACAACGAGTGTATGGGATTTTGTGCGGATATAAGAGAGGCCTGAACATTCAACGTTAATGAGGGATTTTAGAAGAAATACATTTACCAACTGCAGCCTTAACAAAATATGGAAAAACATAAAGTTAAACCAGATAAGAAAACATTCCATTACTTCAGAAGTTGCTGGCCATGATCCCTATAAAGGGAATTACTCAGAACCAGCTTTTAAAAATCCACTTCCTATATCAGACATTTTACAGGTTGCCAAATTCCTTACCAAAACCAAACAAAACTCCCCACAAAAACCCAAAACCCACCAGCAGCAGAGCTGTAGCCATACTAATAGAACCTGTCATGCAGGTACTCCAGACAGCCGTCAGAAGCAGGGACCCACTGACAGTAGTGGGAGCTGCTCCTACCATTACATTAGGTGAATTAATCATGACCTCAGACCTCAGCAGTGCAGTCAGGATACTGTCTGCGTCAATACTGGCCCAAGCACCTCGGGGCCACAGAGCAACATGGGGCACATGGACCTCCCAGCAGCCTCCACAAGGGTTCTGAGCTGCAGCATAATTATCTCGTGGGATAGTCAGTGCACTGCTGCTCCTGCCTCAGGCCTGACTGCACAGCTCCCTGCTGCACCCAGGTGTGGCCTTGGCAATGGACGAGCAGCCACATGCTCAAAATGCCTAGGAGCCAAGTCCCACCACCTCTCACAGAATGGGGTAGTGGCATCTGGGCTGTGCCTATTTTGGAGTTAGGCTAGGGGTGGGAGGAGTGTCAAGCAAGGTGTGTGTTGTGAATATGTATTTGCATAGTTTGCTTTATGTGGTGCAGAATGACCAATGCAATGCAAACTGTGAAATGTGTTAGGGGCAAGCTTTTGACAATATATGTAGTGAATTCTTTCAGTGTAATAGTATTATTCAATAGATAATACGTTAGAAAATATTTAACTTGAGACATACAGCCTATGTAAACACAAAAAAAATAACCAGACTTAAATTAAGATTATTTTGATCCATCTTTCTTTTTAGTTGGTGGACCAAACAATGAGTTGATTCATTGTTATATTAATCATGTTTTCATGATTAGTCATTATCTATATTAGTCATTAATGTTTTTTTAACCAAGAATGTTGCTCATGGTTTTTTAATGGGATTCTGTGCAGTCATAAAAGAGAGACATGAAACATTCAACAGTAATAAAGGATTTCAGAGAAATACACATACCAACAGCAGCCTTAAAAAGAGTATGGAAAATATTACTTAAAAAGAATATGAAAAAACATATACTTAAATCCAAACAAGAAAACATTCCACTTCCTTCAGAATTGCTTACCAGGGTCCCTTTAGAAGGAATTACTCAAAACCAGCTAGGCAGGAAAGTACAAAATTGTATAGTTTTTCCAGAAGTATTTTAAAACTCCAAAGATTAATTACTAACTTGTAAACATATACTTACCTTCAATTTCTGTCTGGACTGGTATTAAAGTTACCATTTAGTAATAAGTATGCTGTCATTGATAAAAACCTGTTTGGTTTCACAACAAACTAAAATGATTTTCATGAAGAGCGTTTCATTTTTCTCTTGGCGTTGCTGATTTGTGAGCATGCATTAAGATGAGAAAAAAAAAGCATGCATAACAACTCCTTCAAAAAATACAGCACCCATTTCAGATATTTTGTACTGATTTCAAAATGCTATTAAAATGTTCAGTTTTCTAAAATGTTTGCAAAGGAAGGAACCGAGGAGGAAAAAACCCTACAACACACGTATTTTGAATTTGAAAACTTACATTTTAGAAAACAAGGTATATACACCTGTTTCTCACAAGCAAAAAATATCAAACAATAATGCAAGGCCTGTAATGGGAAACAGCTGTCTCCTCCCCACCCTGATTCATATTCTGCAGTCTGGAGGCAACTACCATCCACTCTTAAGTCTCCAACTCTTTCCTACTGAGGTTGGCGGAGTATGGTGAGGGTGGCAGGAAGAGCCGGGAGGAATCGATCAGCCTTGCTGCTCCAAACTACTTCCCGTTAATCATCCTAACAAGAGCCCCAGGTCCGCTTCCAGATTCGTTGGCCACTATGAAGTTTGGAACACCTCTACAACCACGCTCCTGTGTAGCACGCACATTTTCAGCTGCGGTCTCCTCCATTTGTAATTCTGCCTACTTTTTCTCTTTCAGAAATCCCTGCACATGTTAACACACTCCCTACTTATGTAGATTTATGTATTCTTTTTTTTTTTTTTTTTTTTGCAGGCACTGTCACTGGCCCTCATCTGTGGGACCCGAACTGGGACCACTGGCTTCCCAAGCCAGCGCTTAACCACCGCGCCACTCAGCCGGCCCATAGATTTATGGATTCCTATTTCCTTTCCCAAACTGTCTTTTCTATCATACCATTAGATTTTAAGCAGGTAGCCCCTGGAGATCTCTGGCCACACTACTTGCTCTCAAAATGATGCAATTAATACCCACCAAAGAGACCACAGACGCGTTATAAGTTTTATTTATAAGGCTGAAACAAATAAGAATATTAGTTTGGTTTTTTTCAAGTTTAAATTAACTAATAAAATGGGGAGAACAGCACAGAGCCTCCTATTTACAAAAGACAAATATAACTAAGGAAGGTAAGTTTTTATTCCAAAATAGGAATAATGACATATACAAAGTGATCATGTGATAAACATTGATCTAAATCGTTTATACTCATGGACTTTTTTCCTTAGGGGAGAAAAGATTGACATTAATTCTTTGGCATCATCTTTTAAAATAATGTCTCCTTGGATTGCTATCCATGAGAGTGCTTACAAGTGTCTAAGATAGATGTATAAGAATGCATCCTGACATTTCATTTTTGAGTGTCGTTAAACTTCTCCTTTGGTGACAGGCCACTCCAAGAGCAGTGTGGTGTGGGGGGAAGACAGACTCTTGAGTCCAGAATCCTGTAGCTTGACTTGTGCTTCCCGCTGTGTCATCTTGGTCAGGTGCACTCTGCATCTCAACCGTCTCATCTTTCACATGGGAGATAATTCCACCCACACCAGCTGTTGGAAGCATTAAGACCGTATCTGTGAAAGCGCTTGTCCCCGTGCCCGGCCTGTAGGTGGCGCTCTAAAATGCTGGTTTAAAAAAAACATCCTGGGGCCGGCCCAGTGGCGCAGTGGTTAAGCGCTGGCTTGGGAAGCCAGCAGACCCCGTTCGGGTCCCACATGAGGGCCAGTGACACAGCCCTCGGGAAAAAAAAAAAAATCCTGGCAGGAAGTAAAAGTGTGAGCATCACGGAACACCCCTGCTGTCTTTTCTTGTCTGTCCCACTTCCCTCTGGTCAGGGACCCAACATTCATAGGATAAGACAAGGTGTTCAAGGAACTGAAAACTGAGCTTCAATACATTATAGTCAGAAGTCTAGTTCTTTTCAAACTATATTATATATCACTTGGGTTGTTTATATTGTTTGTTTGTTTGTCTGTTTCAAGTAAGCCATTTGGTCCTCTTTCCTTTGTAAGGCAACTTCTGTTTCTCAAGGTCAACCTCTGTATTCTGAATTTCCTTCCTGAAACCCTTTTAGTTTTAAAGAAAGTTTCTTTTCACACTTACCCTTTCTAAGAGGTAGGGTATTTACCCTATACTATTTTAATAGAATTGTATTTGCTCTGAACTAAAACAGTTTGTTTTACTTTATTAAAGTTGGTACCTTTGGCTTAGCTTTTTAAAAAGCAAACTTGTACGCAATTACATAATTCTTATTCAATGACCCACTTAGTTTTTTCTGGTCTCCAGCTTTTACAGTTAAAATCTTCTTTTGGAATATTGCTTTGTAGTTGCTAATGGGGAAACCGACATAGCTCAAATCATACTCATCGGCTGAAATATTGGTACCTCTACAAGATAATCCAAGAATGACCTTTTAGAACTAAGAGAAAAGTCAAGTTTGTCCATGGAAGCATATGGATGACAGTTGGCAAAGCTTTGTTCTTCATAAAACAGACTTCGATACAGCCCAGGGCAAAATGGGCTGGCCCAGAATTCGCCAGGCCTGGGTCTGAGTTCCCCGCTCACCAGCCACCCATCCTCGTCACTCTCAGTAAGTCTCCATCCATCTCTGGGCCTCAGTGCCTTGGTGCACACGAGGGGGTTGCCCAACAGACAGTCTGGGGCCTGTGGTTCAAACACACACCGTGGTTCTAATTCTTCCTTTAGCCTCAACAGCATGAGGATCTGAAGGCTCCACTCTTCCCAAAAACCTACTGGTGTCTCCCTCAGATATGTCGTCCAGTCAGAAAAAAGAGCGGGCGGTCTTCCTTGGCATTGGCGGTCTGGAATTCATCGCGCAATCGGAACTGCCACTCATCTTCCAGCTCCAGACGGACAACCGTCTGGCGGAGGGAGTTCCGGTCCTGACAGATCACGCACAAGGTCGCACCTGCACAGACAATGGCGGAGTGAAAAAAACAGGTGACTTTATCCAAACGAAGCCTCCTGCCTGGGTTCTACTTGCAATAATGAAACACGACGCTGCTTGGAAGGGAAGGACCAGATAGATATCCAAGTGACCTTGTTTCCTTTGGGATGCTTCATAACCTTAGCAAGACAGACTCTGCAGCTGTGATTGGCAGGTGGGGCAACACGGAGGCAGAAGAAACGCTGACTGACAAAGAAGTGAAGAGAGGAGGAAAACTGGAAGGAGAAGCTGGTCCCATCGCAATCCAAGCTTTCTCCGCTCTAGTGTGAACGCCTGCCCAACTCCACCTCACATCCTAACCTTGCCTTCTCCCACCCGAACTGCCCACCCATCCAGGCCCAACGCAGCTCCCGCTTCTCCCCATCCACCCGGCCATCTGCCCTCCTGCTCTTGGCTCCTAGCAAAACCAAGACATCATTCATGTTTGTTTATTCATTCATGCTGTTGGTCTGTCTAACTACCTTCCTACACACCTACTTACCTGTCTACACGCCCTATCCTCGCATCAGACAAAATGTTTCCCAAGTGTCAGAGTAAAGACCAACCGAGGAAAAGTGCAGATCAGTTAGGGATTCCAGCTGGATTGGAATAATTTTTTTACATCATAGAGAATGAATGATTGTCATTCTGAACCACTCCAACATGGTAACAGCTACAGGTGGAGAAAAAGGGTGAGAATAAAAGAAGCAGTATTCCAAGATAAGGAGGAAGATCTCATCTCCCAGAAGGAAGGAATGCCTGAGGGACCTGGGGGCTGACGTTAAGACTGGACTGAAAAGGAACATAAGGATTGAAAATATCTACTATTTGCCTAAAAGAAAAAGGATGTGTCCTGTCTCTACCCAGCCAGATATCGGGGAAAGAGGCCTACCCTGAGATCCCATCCCTGCCGTCTCGCACTTTCCTGGATGGTTGGGGCAGTTATGTTCCCTCTCTGAGCTTCAGTTTATTGATTGGCAAATGAGAATTAGGACCAGAAGTCACGTCCTCAGAGGTGCCAGGTGACAACAGACATTCAAGTCAAGGTGCAGGGTTAAGAGTATGGGAAGTTACCTTTCAGAAAATGAAACTTTTTCAAAAAGCTAGCGCCCACGAAAGAGTCACAGAGGTAGAGCAGTAGTCCACTAAACATGAAGTCAGAGCAGCTGATGTTTAAAGAGTGAGGTCTGGAGCTCACATAACACACAGAAATCTGAAAGAGAAGGACACCGGAGAAAACATCATGTTCCATGCAACACTCAGCACCATCATGTTAGGGCTTTCCATCTAATGAACACGAGCTGATTGGTCAAGCTCAAAGCTCTGGGGGCCAGAAACAACAGTTTCGGGTTATTTGCAAATCTATGTCCTAAAAATCAACTCCAAGAGGTTTGCCCAGACTTATCTATTTGTTTATTCATTTGAGAATCAGAAATGTTTTGGTATCAGAATTGGGTCTGATTCCTAACATAAGGCATCGGGCAAACCATTTAAATTCTCTACAGCCTGTGAGTTATCAGCTGTAAAGTAGGATAAATACCTGAGATGAAGTAATGGAGTTACAATTTCAAGTCCTGGATTCTAGCACCTCTGTTGGAGGAATTTCACGGACTTATGGACTCCACAGTGGGCCCTCTGACAGTTACCTGGGATCCCAGGTTAAGGTAGCAGTCGACCAACAGCACCGGGTGGCCGTGATTCCTCAGGGAGAGCGGGAAGAAGTGGTGGCTGTGGTGCTGGAGGAACTTCTCCAGCAGGAGCTGGGCGGGGGCCGCGAGGAACGTGTGCTTGCTGTCTGGGGCGCAGATGTACTGGGCGGGCACGATGGCCACGGGGGTGTCAGACGCCTGCATGGGGAATGAGGAGTGTCAGCCACTCCCAGCCACCCTGAGCTGACAAGTCCTTCCCAAGGCTGCACAGGGACCCAGAGTGGGTGGCCCCATCACGAAAGACTGTCACAGGGTAGTGCCGTGGGGTGCGAACACACGCACTCCAACAGTAAAATTCTCTGTCAAGAAAAATTATCAAAGTGGGATATATGAAACCTGACCAATGTGATCAGTAAGAATTGTGGACATTGATCATTCCACCCAGAAAACTGGCTGCCTGGCCTAGAAGTAAAGCAAAACAACCAATGGACCTTGGGAGCTCTTCCCCAAACCCAGGAATGCAAACCTCTCGGCACAGGGCTGGCCGAGGGGCGCGGCGGTTAAGTGCTGGCTTGGTAAGACAGCTGCCCCGGTTCGGGTCCCACATGTGAGGACCAGTGACACTGCCCTCAAAAAAAAAAAAAAAAAAAGAAATCCTAGAACAAGCCTCTCGGCATGGTCAGTGCCCCTGATCCCCAGAGCCTATCTACCACCCAACCACCCCCACTGCCCTACTTCTCAACTGCCGGCCATCGAGCCCATGGTCTCTGACTCAGTCGCCAACATGTTCCCTGCTGTGGCCAGAGAGACATAAGAAAACTAATGAAAAGCTCTGGACACCCTTCAGCGATTTCTCATCGTTCCTAGAGCCAAGTCTCGAATGTTCCCTTGGCCGTTAAGTTCCTGCCTACTTCTCCAGCTCATCTCTGCCATGACCCCTACCTCCCCACACCCTGTACTGTATACTTCCTCCATGCCCCCTCCTTGCTCCCACCCCCTCGGCACTGCTCCCCAGGTTCTCCCTGGACCTGTATACATCGCTCTTGCACCCTCCAGATCTCGGCTTTAGTGTCACTTCCTCAGGGTCACTCACACAGACCCCCGCCCACCCCCACTGCCTATGACACACACATCGCACGTGCTTATCACAATGGTACTTCACTCCATATTTATCCAACATCCGCCTCAGCTGCCATGCTATGAGATCCTGAGTGAAGGGACTGGGTGCGCAGCAAACATTTAATGAATAAATAAATGAAAACAATTAAGTTATTTTATTCAGATGAAAACCTATCAAACATTACTAGCTTTCCTATAATCAATATGCAATTAAACCTAAAGGAAAAAAATAGATTATGCTCAAAATGGGACTAAAAAAGAGTTAAAAAATGTTACTGAGGGAACTAAAAGAAAAATTAGTTTTAAAACACATCAGACTTTTTGGTAGAAAAACTTACCATGGTAAAGATCGGAATTCTCCCCCAAATTAAGCTGTAAAGCTAACACAGTTTCAATAAGAAATCTCAATGGTGTGGGGGAGAGGTGGGGAAGGATTTAACTAAGTGATTCCAAGTTCTTCTGGAAGCGCAGACCTTTTACTTAAGTGTCTTGCTGCTTTGCAAGAGCAATGAGAATGGACTGTCACGTCCAGAGAAGCCTTCATTCCCTGCAGACGGGAAAGGGAAGATAGGGGTGGAACTGGCATCTGAAGTCAGACCTGGCCCAGCTCAGGGAGGGTAACCACCAGAAGAGTTAGTGGTGAACCAGGAAGGACGGAGGCTGGAAGCAGCAGCTAGTATTAGAACTAGCTGATGTGATCACGGCACGATTCGAGGTAGGTGGAGGTGAAAGGCAGAGAATGGGAGAGAGATGGATGGGAGAGACCGTCAGGCAGGGACATACCAGCTCCGCATCACCTCCTGGAAGACTCAGAACTCTGGGTTTGCTGTGACTTCACATCTGAAATTGCCCAGACCTGCCTAGCCAGCACCGTCACAATCAGATCACATCTCTCCCCACATGGAGGCTGGCTTGTGACACACAGCACAGCGATCAAGCTAGTGCCATTCAGAGTATTTGGCCAGGCACTGTCCCAGGGGCCAAGAGAAGGGCATGCACCACACCTGCCACCCAGAGCTCCGTCCAGCAGAAAAGCCAGACAGGTCAGCACTGAGCGCAGTGATGGGGACCTGTGCGGGAACCATCAGGCAGAGCTCAGGCAGGCAGGGTGCCCAGGAAGCTGGGTGTGCGCCAGGCAGACTCAACTGAAAACCTTTCCTGACACGACCCAGAGGTCAAGCCCAGCCCACTGACTCAAAGGCAGCCACGTGGCCGCCCCACCAGCTCCCACCCTTGGCTTTCACACCACACACAGCAGCCCCAGCCAGGCGCGCCCACCTTGGACGTGATGTGGAAGGACCGGTGCCCACCCACCGCGATCTGCTTCTTCATCACGCTGAAGCGGTTGAACCGGCAGAGCAGGAGGCCAGCGCTGTGCACCCGCAGGTTGAAGTCCACATCGTCACACAGGAACCTGCTCGGAACCAGAGGAGAGGCAAATGGCACTGGACGGGGCTCGCATCCCCACCAGCACCACACCCGTGGAGTGTGCGCCCCTGTGCTGGGGGCTGCGGAGGGGAGGAGGCTTGCTGCTGCCCTACAGACCTTCCTCTGGGAAGGCACAGAAGGCAAAGCAAAGGGGAACAGGGCAAGCTGCGATGTGCCGGCACCCGGAAGGGCAGGTGTACCGAAGGCGGGCACTACAGACGGACTGCCATCTGGCGACCATACGCTTCATGCCAGGCACGGCGTGAGGACTCTACAAACACCCTTTCATCTCTCCGGTAAGAAGAAAATAACAAACCTGCCAGGGTAAGAAATTAGCCACATTTTACAGCTGAGGAAAACAAGGCTCAGAGGTGGTCAGCCGCCTGCCTAGCCTGCAAAACTGGTAAGTGGCAGAACCCAGATGCCAAGCAGGTAGGTCGGCCTGGCTCCGAAATCCACACTCCTTCGCGGGCCATCTCACGCATGTGCCTACTGCCTGGCACATGGGGACGCTCGACGAGCGTTAGAGATTGGGTTATTCTTGGGAGGTGAGCACTTCTGAGGCTAGATGAGTCGAGAGTGACACATGGAAATTACTTTCCAGTTTTCTTCAGTGCTAACGCTCCTAAAAAGCCATGTGTTCGGAGACGGAGCCAAAAAGACAGCAAGAGAAACACATAAACACACAGTACAATGTAAGTCGCTAAATAAAGTACCATGTGAATTGATGAAGGAAATTGAATGATCTGACACAAATCTCCTTCCAGAAAATTATACAATGAAATACAAAAAAAAAAAAAAAAAGTGAGGGCTGGAAACAGGGGCCAGGCCAGCTCCCTGGGCAGGGGGCCTGTGCTTCCCCTGGTCCTGCAGGGCAGAGGAGAAGCGGCCACCCACCAGGCCCACGGCTGCCCCTTGCGGGGGGCACTGGGGCGGAGCTCACCGGTTCTGGTTATACTGCACGTTCTGGGTCAGGTCCACATTCAGGACGACGAAGTCATGCACGTGGCAGCGGGAGAAGGGCTCGTGCACCTCACGGCTCCCTGTCTTGCTGGACCACTTCCGCATGCCGATCAGGGCATAGTGGGTGATGTTGGGGGATGCCTCGATGTGCTGCATGATGTACTTCAAAGAGACGTTCCTTTCTGACCAGGAAAATTCTCTGCTCGAAGGAGGGAGATTGACACCTCTAGGTTGACATGCAAACATGAGCAAGGCCCTCTGGACCGGGCCAATCAGGACGCTGCTCTCCGTTTGCTGGGCGGGGCTGGTGCAGACGGAACCCATCGCAACCACCACAGAAAGCAAGGCACCAGGCTAAGCACTTCAAATTTATTATCATTCACCCTCACAGCACTCCTCTGACAGGCACATCATCACCATTTTACAGATAAGGAAAAGCAGCTCAGGGTAACCTGCCCTGTGTCACTCAAGGGAGCTTGAACTTTAACAGCTCTGCCCACAAAGCCCACACTCTTTCCATCATGCCAAACCACCTCGCATTTCCAGCTTGCAGAGCTGAAGGTAAAAGGTGGGGAGGAGCAAGGCTTTCTGAATTCCAAATGAAACAGTGGGAAGGAAGGGGCAACATGTAAACACCTCCCAACCCCAGGACAGTGACCAAGGTCTGTGAGGACCCGGGATGACCAGAGAGGGAGGCTGAAGGGCGGCTCCAGGGCTACGAGTCGGGATGAGAGTTCTGTCCAGGGGGCCCAGGCAAGGCACTCAACCTTTCTGGACTTCGGCTTTCTTTTCTCCACCTGAGGAGCTTAAGCTAAACTCTCCGAGGACCCCACTGGCTCTGCCATTCCAGGGCATTAACTGCTGCTGCGGAATGAAATCCTCCATTCTCGTCCCCATCTGGGCCCTCAGTCAAGCCCATGCCCTCAGAAAAGTGACAGCGAGAATACTGAAAACAAAGCAGATCACTGTTTTCATAAGCCATGTGCTGTCAACCTACTGCTGTCTCTCCTAAAACCAGCCCAAAGTAATCGGAAGTCATCCGGCAGCCCTCCGTGGAAACATGAACACAGCAAAACCACACGGAAATATTGTGTGAATGACGCTCCATACAGCTGTATCCACTGAGCCCTTGTTACACTGTGCTGCTCCATCGCCCACCAGCACCTGCGGGGACACTGTGGCCACACCACTCAAGACTGATGAATCCTCACAACCAGCCACTGGACAGGTATTAGTGCCCTTGGAAAGGTGAGGAAACTGGAAGCCAAAAAAGAGTGCTCTCCTACTGTCACACAGCAAATAAAAATACAGCCGGGTGTTAGGAGCAAGGCTGGAGAAAGGAAGTCAACAGGAGGGGGCTTCTGGGGTGCTGGTGGGGCCCCTCTCTTCTTATGGGAGGTGGTTCCATGGGCGTGTTCAGTTTACGAACATTTCTGTACGTATATTAGGTTCCTTTTTGTATGTGTTTTATACTGAACATATATTGTGTGATTTTCTGTATGTATTACACATACTTCAATAAAAACTTGCAACTCAAAGTGGAGCTAAGAGACTGAGTCTGTCACATCCAGGGCTCTGTCCCCCCGCACACACACCATGCCTTCCGACAGGCGGTGCCCCCTGGCGTCCCCTCAGGTGGATGATGGCCTCCCTCTGTCTTACTCAGAGGCTCCGGAGGGACCCACCTGCTTCTCTCCCCACCACAGTCCACGTCCACCACGTTCCACATCACGCAGGAGTCGTCCGAGATCACGATGAAAGGCCAAATGTCCTGTGGCCTGATGCCCAGCTCCTCCTGCCGGTTCCGCTCCAGCTCCAGGTTGTGGTAAGACAGCTCCTTGATCAGGAAGTGGGC
This sequence comes from Aselliscus stoliczkanus, assembly GCA_033961575.1. Classification (NCBI taxonomy): domain Eukaryota; kingdom Metazoa; phylum Chordata; class Mammalia; order Chiroptera; family Hipposideridae; genus Aselliscus; species Aselliscus stoliczkanus. The sequence continues at coordinate 34,851,796 of CM066730.1, read as the reverse complement.
GGCGCCTGAAACGGGCAAACCCACCCCTGACTCAGGTCTGTCCACACAGGACAAAGCCCCACTTAGAATGAGAACTGCTCATCGAGGCCCCGCCCCCCGCAACACCAGCTCTGGGCAGCCCTACTCTGTGTCGCTCGCCCACCCACTTGTGGCAGTTGACTTGGGAGAGAAAAGTCTAGGGGAAGAAAATACTCTCCAGTTTGCACACACGTTTGTCTGCTTATCCTTCGCTTTTCTAACATGAATGCAGAACATGAGTCAAATCAATAACCAAACCTCGAAGAAAAAAGAATATTCCAACAAATCAGAAGTGCCTAAAAGTCCAAAGGCTTGACGACAAATATTTAACTCTTTCATCACTAGAACATTCTCTTCTCAAGGCTCCGTTCCTGGAAACTTAACCGAGTGGGGCACGTTAGAAGCCCCTACCAACTCCGGCGCTGTTGAAGATGCTTGGCAGCACCAGCATGATGTGGTTGGGCCAGTACTTCTTATAAATAGCCATCTCGTACTCCTTGACAACCAGCACGTGCAAATGGCTGGCACCGTCCATCGCATGGTACAGGTTAAAGAGTCCGTGTTCGTGACGGCCGGTTGTTGGGGTGAACGTCGGACTTTTTATATATTCATGACTCTGGAAAGTAGAAGCATAAAGAGGGAAAGTGTAAACATAGCCACAGTGATTCCCCTCCCTTTGAAATGTGACTTTGCAGCATCTTTCAGGGAAAGACCGAGTCTAGGTCCACACTACTTGAATCCGGCCTAGGCTTACGATTTGCTTTCACCAATAAAATGCAGTAAAAATAACTATGCCAGTTCTGAGCCTGGCTGCGAGAGGGCCAACACATCCTGCCCTCTCTCAGAGCCCTCCCAGGAAGAAGCCCGGCCTAGCCTGTTGGAGGCTGAGAGCCCACATGGAGCAGAGACGGGCATCCACTGAGCCCAGCCCAGCCCAGGCGCCCCGACACGGCCTGGTAGCTAACCAGGCACATGAGTGAGCCCAGCCAAGCCCATAACGACTGAGCTGAACGGAGCCTGGACTGCTCGCCCACAGAAGCAGAAGCTCCATAAATGCCTGTTTGGGAATGGTTGGTTAAGCAACCCAAACTAACGCATGTATCAATTACCCCAACTCATTACCCTCTCATATTAGCATCTAATATTGTTCTGAGTACACACTGTTCCTGTATGACTTAAATCCCCCAGTCACTTACCCATATTGCCTTGCTACTTATACACTCAGGCTGGGAATTTTTATATAAAGAACTATGTTTTTGTCACCCTTTCCCCAACTATAAGTTCCTGGGGCTGAGCTAAGTCTTCCGCTCCCTCTGAATTCCTCAAAGCACGGGCTGCAGAGCTGTGAGGTGGTTGAGCTCATTCCCTGTTCTGACTGGAACTTGGCCGGAAAAGTGATGGATCCTTGATCCCTGCAACACCCAAGCCCAGCCCACGGGGGTAGGAGACACTGCATCACAAAGGCTTCCTTAGTACTTTACAAATGTTGTTTTCAGTGCTTGATAAGAGGCTGCTGGGTCGGAAAGGCGAGGCTCAACTCTATGGGTGCCTGGCCCTCTGGAGAAAAGTTACACAAGGTTTCCGGTGACTGGGGCTGGTCAGAGGACAGCAAGGTGGCTGAGGCCTTCAGGCTGGAACCATCCAACCAAACACCCCTGTGAGGAGTGTGTCTGTGAGACTGATGGTCACAGAGGCGATGGGTTATTAACAATCTCTTCCAAAGAGGAAAATGATCCTCTAGAGACACACATTGAAATGTTTATGGGTGAAATGATACGCTGTCTGGGATTCACTTTCAAATAATATAGGAAAGCAGAAGAGAAGGGGAGATGAAACAAGACTGGCCACGAGTTAATACCCTGTTTCCCTGAAAATAAGACCTAGCCAGAAAATAAACAGTAGCATGATTTTAGGTGCCAAAATATGGCACCTTGGCATACTGAATATTTCACGCTGAAGGAGTTTGTGGAAAAGGCATCCTTCTCCCTGAAACAGGTCATAAAACCCTATGTGAGGGGCGCGTGCCCTCCATATCCTGGAGGAATCATGCTATGGCTTCTTCTCCGGCTAGGTCTTATTTTCAGGGAAACATAGTAATTGCTGAAGTTGGGTAACAGGCCCTGCAGGAGTCATGCTACTCTACTGCCGCAGCCTCTTTAAATGTCCCGTAACACAGAGCATCAAAGAAAAGACAGTGGAAGTGAAGAACATATTCCCAGCACTTGTTATCTTCCAGGCACTGTGCTGGTGCCTTAAGTTGGTCATTCTAATAATTCTCACCACAAGCTTCTGTAAGATTTATTATTGCCCAAGTTTATGGATGAGAAAACTCAGGCTCAGAGATATTAATATAGCAAAGTACAAATCACCACAGCTCGTCAAGGGTAGAGCAAGGCTCAAACCTGACTCTCAGCGACCCCAAAGCCCTTGTGTCCCTAGCCTCCTCCAAGTCCAGTCACCATAGTGGTCTTCCCACCCCACTCCGCGTGGCAGCTATAGTCTCTGAATCTCCAGCTCAGTGGCCAGTCACAGCCGCTTCGATTTAACCCACTGGACGCAAGGCCAGTACCTTGTCTGTGACGAGGGGCAGCCGCATGCTCTCCAGCTGGCCTCCGGGTTGGCTGAAGACAAAGTGATGCTCCTTGGACTTGGGGATGATGAAATGGAGCTGGATCTCCTCTCCTAGCATGGAGTAAGAGAAGGCAAAGGCGTGCAGGGTGGACTCATAGAGCTGAGGTGCAAGGGGAAAGGACAGAGCTCGTCATCAGAGGCCGGCGCTCCTTCCAAGAAGAACCCAGGCCCGTCGCGGCTGCGCCTACGCACAGGTCACTGCCGCCTCTGCCCCACAGCATGAGAAACCCACAGGTTGATGCCCGTACGAAGTGTGGACACCAGGTTCTTGCTGCTGGAAGCCATGCCCACTCAGCTAGAGCCTACTCCTTTCCCTGATTCTGATCACACTTCATCCATGGTCACACTTCAGGTGCCAACCCCTGTGGACTTGGCCAAGAGTGCTAGGTCATCTACTAAAGCATTCATGCTGGAGATCACATTTTTAATTCTAATAAGTGTGTTTCTCCATCCTACGTAATTACACGTGTAGCAGCACATTAATAAAATAAGAGTTGCACACACTCATATACTTCTATCTCACTTACTATGCCCAGCACCTTTCTGTCCAGTTTGTGTTATAATTAACAACCGTATGAAGCAGGCACTGCCATCATTCCCACTTTATGGATATGGAAGCCGATACTCAGAGGTCTTGGGCTCACTCCTGTCCTCAAGTCCAGCCCCACCTCTAGTCACTTCGTCTGAAGAACCTCCCCCTATACGGTGTATCTGTGGCAGCATGGCTCTGCCTAAATTCTGGGATGCTCCTTCAGGCCTCAGCCCAGGTGCCCACAGAGAGGTCTTCCCTGACCCCTCGCCCTGAGAATGACTGATGCCTGGAAAGGGTGGACGCAGGCCAGGCTACGCAGGCTTTGGACTCCTTCTCTAGAACCACAAAGGCTTTTGGGAGCAGAGATGAGGGAGACATAGATTTTGACCTGGGAGGGAGCACAGAGAGATGCAACTGAGGAAATTTCATAAAAAAGGTCCAGGGAGCCTTGAGAGATGGGCAAAGGAGGACAGAGTGAGCCGAGGCACGGGGACGCCAGCAGGGAGCTAGTTGCGCCCCTCCGCGCCCCTCTTGCGGCCCGGTGGCCAGTCCCCTGCCGCTGTGGCCCCCAGACCAGAGTGATGACCAGGTGTGGCCGGCCGGAGCACAGGGTCACCGCCTCCTTTCATGCTCCATCCTTCCATTAATTCACTGGTGACATTTACTGACGCGACCAGTGACTAGAAAACCCCAAGTCTCTGTTAATTCTCTAAATTTCAAAATGGAGAAAATGTTTTCACATATATTTTTCTCTGCCCGAAAGAAAAACTATCTCCAAGGGTTGAAAAAAAAATCAGGAGAATTTACCTGAAGCAAATGCAATTTCTGATGATTTTCAATCCTTTAAAAAATCATTCATATGTATTTTCTAATTTTGTCTACAGTAAAACTGCCTAGTTTTTAAAAATTAGTGCTAAAGGAAGACAGTGCTACTTCACTGGTAGCCAAGCTCAAGGCCTGGCCGACTTGGGAATATCAAAGCCACTGTCTGCTGCTCTCTGCAAAGGGGACAGATGGGCAAGCCAGCTCCGGCCGCCTCGGGCCCTTCTGGAAGCAGCCGGGGACAGGCTCCCCACACACCTGTTTCCTGACCAGGTACCTGCCTGGCTCGCACCTTTCCCTTGCTTGGGTCTGAAAAGAAAAGAAATGCTGGGTATAAAATCCTACCCTCTATTTGTTTCTACATTACCAGCTGCACAGCCGTTCTGGAAACCTCCTCCAGGCTATGAAGAGACTGTCCCAAACAGAGCTTTGCCTGCATCAGGCCCCTTCTTTGAGTTCCCTCTGAAAAGTCCATATTTGCCCCACAGCACAGAGGCCTTCTGCGGTCTGGTCTCTGCTCCACCTTCCCAGCTTCCTCTCCTGGGACCACCCACACAGCTAGCACTGTATGCTCCCGCCATTCCTGACGAAAAGCACCTCTAATTCCCCCCGAGACCCCAGATCTCCCCTCTGTTGCGCAGGCTACTCCCTCTCCTATTTGCCTTGGCCCCTTGGCAAACTCTTGTTGATTCTTCAGGATGATCCTCGCCTCTGCTCCCACCCAAGGCAGTATCTTCAGTTATAAAATGGGGAAAACGCTACTGTCTCAGGGGGTTTTAGTGAGAATCAAATAAGAAACTAGACAGGACAGTTTCCTAACCAGTGCACACTGAATGGATTACAGGTGTGGCTTGCACACAAACCTCCCCAGGTGGCCAGCCAGAGCCTGGGACAGCCAGAGCCCTGGCTCAGCGGCGTATCCACTTACCCAGCGTCCAGGGCAAATGACACTTTCCACCACATAAAAAGGTGGGCAAGTACTGAGATATACGAAGTGCCTAGCACACTGCCTGGCGCACAGTAAGAGCTCAATAAATGCAAAAATCTTCTTATCTACATAATTTCTATGTTTCAACCCCTCTGCTCCTCTTGCCGGCTTTACATTGTTCTGAAGTTTTGCTTATGTGCATTTCTCTGTCCCCAGACTGTGCGTCGTGAGTATGGGGACCAAGTTCACTCATCTCTGGGTCTGCGTCCGGTACACAGTAAGCACTCAGGAAGTGCCTGCTGCACCAAACTTTTGGAATTGCTAGGATGTAAAGAAAAGCAAGACATCTTCAGTGAACACAGTCTCTCGTAAATGTGAAACCACGGACAATCACTGCTCTGGAGTGCCAGCAGTAATCTCGCAGGTTATTGAAGGGAGCTGAGGATGCAAGTAGACCCGGAAGTAAGGGCTTCTGGAACCTTCCATCTCCCACTCCAGAAAGAAAACATAAAGACAGAACAGGAAAACAACAGCACTGGCCAAGGTGAAACACATGGCAGAGAGCTGCCTGAAGCGCCCCAGGGGCCATGGGACGTGGCGCAGGCGTCCTGCCGCCTACCTGGTAGCGGGGGTGGAAGCCCATGTACTGGTGGCACTGCTCGCAGTGGTGGTACGTGTTGTACGCCGCGTACTTGGACAGCCGCATCCGTGCCGTCTGACGCCGCACATACAGGTCCTCCGGCTTCCGGGAGGTCCCTCTGTCTGCAGGAAATCCCCAGAGTTACAGAGCAGCGGGAGGCGGAACAAATGTCCTCTCCACGTCCACTAAAATGGAAACGACCAACTGGAAATGCCATCATAGGAGTTTGTGGAATCGCTTCTAGCCTGCCTGGGCGCTGGGGTGACTCAGCTGGTCAGAAGCGATAGTCTCAGTGGGATAAGCTAACGGGCTGTTCACATGGTCAGCATCTTATTCATGGGCCATATGTAAGTTTTATCATAGACATAGTCAAGAATTTGCTACATGACAGTGTAAGTCAATTGCAAATACTGCAATGCAGATGACTTGTCCCCATTTTTTCAGATGACTTAGCAGGATTAAGATTTTAGTACCAAACTTTCATTAGAGACTCATCATGTGAAGGACCCTGCAGTGAAAGCAATCTGTTCTGAGAACCATATGGATAAAATTAATCATTTGAAATGGTGACTGGTGAGCCTTTTCTTCTCACATTGCATTCACCAAACTTTCCTAGTCCACGTTTATAATCACAAACTGGCCACTAATAGTCTATATTTGCTGATGGTGACCTTGAAACACTGCAGGGTCATAATACTGTGAAAGTCAGTGGTCTTTCAAAAGAAGGCAGAAAACAGGAGGCTGAGGGAAGAGAGAGAAGTATGCATTTTGTTACCCCAATCCCAGGTCATAAATAAAGATACATGTCTTTTATCTTCTATTAACCAGGGCCTTCAGAATATTCTGACCATGACAAACAACCAGAACCGTCTTCATCATTACCAGCAAGTCTTCTTCCTTCATGGGTTTCATGAGGAGCCCGTCCTTGTGTCCAGTGAGTCCAGTGAGGTGGTGACCTCGGCTCTCTACTGCGCACTGCTGGCTAACTCACCACCACCAGATAATTAAGTTCATCACTAACAAAATGTGGCTCTGCCTTTAAAGGCTATTCCCATGGACTTCAGAAGAAGATGAAACATTTAAAAGTCTGACCTTCACTCTTTCTAGTCTGCTGGTGTGAACAAATCAGGCTGGCATCCTCATACTTCGGGTCGTGAATGATGTAGTCAAAAGGCAACTTCTTGAAGAGCTCCAGGTCCGGCCAGGAGTCACTGAGCTGGAGGTAATGCCAGTCGGCTTCCTCTCTGAGGTCTACAGGATGGGGAGAAGCACAGACAGGTGACAAAACAGGAAGTGGGAGTGATTTAGCTTACAGGTGCACAAGTATTATTGAGTCCGGGGGTCACTGGGGGAATGCCACTGGATCCTGAAGGCTCCTGGCACATATCCCATTTTCAGGATTGTTCTAAAGAGACATCCGTATCGACCTCAGCCTTATACTGTGTTTCCTCTGGGATGGGTTTGTTCTTCTGAGCCGCACGCTAACTTCAGTCCTCCCAGCATACCTCCCCCTCCTCCCTGTGCTCCGCGCTGCTCCCCAGCACCGTCCCCCAAATATACCACCCTGGTTCCCACTGCCAGTGGAGCCCAATAAAATTCTCTTTCTTGCTCTTCTATGTGAATGCTACCCAGCCAGTAAGGCCCAGCTCCTGTCACTGCGTCTCTGGAAAGCCTCTTCTAATTGCTCCAGCCCACTGCTTTCTCCTTCTGGATGCCAACACCACTTGTGGCCCAAACCACATTTTTACATTTACCACGTTACCGTCTTGCATTATGACTGCTGTGGTCTGTGGTGCTCACTAAATGCTTTTTGGTCAAAAGGTTAAAAAATCTAGTTGATCCAACTTCAATTATATAGCATGTTGATTATACAGAGGGTGCCAAAAACAGTTATACACATCTTAAGAAAGGAAAACAGCTATTAAAATTGTGATACTCAATATATACCGATAACAAAAGATGAATACAAGTCATGTTTGACTTCAGCAATTATAAGAGGTGCTCAAAGTGGTTACCAACAGCGCAATTTTAATGCAGTTTTTTCTTTTCTTAAAATGTGTATGCATGTTTTTGGCACCCTCTGTATATTACAAATACACACACACACACAACTATCTATATCTATGTATCTTTCCTTCTATATTATACACATGGGCAGAGTACATGTTCATAAGACGGAGAAGAAAGGAGGAAAGAAGAAGGAGAGGAACGTTTATTGTGTATTTCTAGGTGCTCAGTGTTTCAGGTGTGAACATAATTTAATCTTCACAACACCCTGTAAAACAGGAATTATCCAGGCTTTACCAGAGAGAAAACCCAGGCAGTAAGAGAGCATTGAAGAAAATGAGCTTTGAAGTTCAACAAACTGGGTTCAAATCCTGTCTTTATCACTGGTGTATCCAAGAAAGTGAGGAGAGAGAATCCCAACAGGCCTGTTGTCTTCTGAAATATAGTTCCAAACCATGGGGGGAACCACAGAAAACTCAGAACTGTGAGTCTTTCCTTCAAAGGAAAGACCGAGGGCTGGGTGGGCTTCCTTGGTTCCAAATTTTCTCCCAAATTCTGGCAGTCAAGGGCACCTGAAAAAGTGCTGTGTGTGAACATGGCGGGATTCCCCTCTTTATTAAGGGTGACTAATATTCAGTTGTATGTAACACTCCATTTCCTTTACCCATTCATTCGCTGGGGGACATCTGCACCTCCAGGGACAACATATGGTTGTTGGCATATCTTGGCAATTGAGAGTAATGCTGGAGTGAATATGGAGATTGTGTGAGGTGATGGATATGTTAATTAGCTTGACTGTGGTGCTTATTTCACAGTGTACAAACATATCAAGTTATATACCTTAAATATATACCAAAACAAGTGCTGTTTAGGCACCAGTGCAGCCTACTGGTTCCCTTTCTTTACAATACAGACAGGACTCCTTAATGAATTTTAATTGCTAAAGCAATGAATGTGTTTACCAGACCAAGTTTATGAGCCACTGGGAGGCACCTATGAAGAGGAAATGTCATAAAACAGCTGTTCAGAGAGTCTCACCTCAATCAGGGTAAATTCTGTTCTGTGAACAAGGAGCAAAGGCTGTTCCCCGCATATCACATATTTCCCTTGTGCCCCACAATACTGACCTCCATGCCAGCTGCCTGAGCGGGCACCCTTCCCTGATGGATAACTCTGCTTTCTACGGGCAGCAACCAAATCCAGGTTAGTGCCAGCTCTGCCACCTCCCAGCTGGGCTCATGAGCATGCGACTTACCAAGAAAATGGATACAGTATGTCCCTTACCAGCAATAACAACTTCTACCTCGTGGTGCTGTGCAGAAAATTCAATGGTAATTTATGTAGACTACCTAGCACAGTACTTGACACATGGGGGTACTCAGTCAACAGTAGTTATTTTTAGTATGTGATTTCATCCCACAAAGGCCTCCCAGGCCCTCTCCTGACATTGAGCAAAATGACCACAAGGGAAAGGTCAGCGCACCCCACAAGGTCCTTGGGGTGAGTCTGATCATCGGCCTGAGAATTCCATCTAGAAAGTAAAAGACACCAGGTCACTTGAGAAGCTGATTCCAAGCCCCAGGGTCACCAATAGAAAACTCACTGATATTGATCTCTTCCTCATCGTAAACATCCACTTCTGTCAGCCTAATGAGCATTCTGGACAAAATACTGAGGAACTGCAGGTAGGCGCCCGTCTTCCCGATCTGTGAAGACATAGAAGCCGCGGCTGTCAGGACGCGCTGCCTACGCGCTGGCCCTGGCTGCAGCACCTGACAAGCCAGAGCCGTCAGCCTCTTTTAAAGATCTCACCTAATTAAAATGGGAGCCCGGCGAGGTGAAGGCACTTGAAGGGAAACGTGACCTAAAGAAATGTGGCAGGTGGACAGATGGGCTGCCACAAGCAGGAGACCTGCCTGCTTATAAATCAAGGTACATCATCTCTGGTTTTAACCTGACACCCATGCCTTGAAGGCTTTTGCCAGTTGAGAGGTGAAATGGCCTTTTGGTGTCAGGGAAACGCAATGAGTTGGAGTAGCGTTGGGATGCCGACAGCCCTCCTGCCTCCCTGTTATATTTCACAGAAATCTTCCTGTGGTAGAGCCAGCAAATCACACAGACTGGCCATGAGGACCAAATGAAGTAACGTGGTAAATGAAGCATCACAGTCCGAAGAATCGAGGGGTACCCATGGAGAACCCCTCCACCCCCCACATCACACAAAAGCAGCAGCTGAGGTGAAAGGACAGAAGTCACCCAACCAAGGGTGGCAGGCAGGACCCAACCTCCATCCACCGGGGGGGGTGGCCCTCAGAGAAGATTCTGCCTCGAGGATGCCGCGACTTGAGTAAGGGGCTGCCGCCCTCCGGCCTGGGCCGGAGCACCCCACCGGAGTCCAGGCCACGGCCGGACACACCCACCTGGGGGGGCCCGCTGAGCAGCAGCCTGCGCGGATGGAAGCTGTCCACTCGGCCCTCAGCACGGTTGCCGTAGTCCAGGTGGCTGGGCCGGGGCACCGTCCACTGCCGGTAGTACAGGGACTGCTCCGTGGACGTCATCGTCTTGCTGAGCAGCGGGCGGAAGGAGCTGGCCCACATGACCGAGTGGGAGGGCAGGAGCGAGGCGGCCTTGGGCAGGCCACTGCTGTCGGTGGACGTGACCATGTCATACACCAGCTTGGGCAGGAAGACGACGGGCGGCTGCTGGCCGGTCTTGGTCAGGGAGCACTGGGAGGCCTGCAGGACGAGCGTGCCGGCGGCGGGCACCGCGGCCGAGGAAGACGGGCCCGAGGAGGGGAGCTGGGACGATGAGAGGGTGATGGGCGCCTGGATGCCCTTCGGGCTGGCCTTGAGGGCAGCGTCGGGCAGGGGGGCCAGCCCGGGGCTGTGCCTGCTGATGGCCGCTGGACCCTGACTCGCTCGGAGCCTCTGCTTGTCACCAGGGGCCCTGCTCTCCTCCGAAGGGCTGCAGGGCTGCGGGGTTCTGCCCTGCTCCCCCTGCGAGGGGCCCCCAGGCTGAGCAGAGGGCTCACCACAGAGCGCTGCGCCTGGGGAGAGAGGCACTGGTCAGTCACGCCTCCGAAACGACCCGGCCTAAAACCTCACGGCGGCCTGTGTCTGCAGCACCAACTACCTTTACTTGACAATTACTGGGAATTTTTGTCAACAAAATTCCACCTCTGGTGACGCATAAACTCTTGTCCTATGACAAACCCCAGGTCTGCCGTGTGGAGAGGGCTGGTGACACCTCGATGGTATGGCTTTGCCCGGCACACCGCCTCAAAGGCGCCCCTCTCCTCTGCAAACCCCCACCCCCATCTGCTCCGGAACCTCCCACCTTTAGCGCTCAGCCTATGCTCATGCTTCTGTGCAGGTTGTTCCTTTTTTGTCACTCTTTTTGCTCAAATCTCACGTCTGTACCAGCACAGTGGTGGCAGGAAAACTCACAGGACTCGGAGAGCTTTACTCTAATGCTCTCAACACTTAGTTTTCAGGAGACTTCAAGATAGGACATGCCGCACACACAGCAGCTACTCAAGAATGGGGGTTCTTTTGCTCCTCCCCCACATGGACCATGTGGAGAGCGAAGGAGAGTGTGGGTCACCTGAACACAGGAGCAGCACCTCATCCCCATCTTTTAAATGGGAGTATATATCCCAGCGGCTGCACAAAACGTGGGGCCGACAGGACACGGCATCACCACCTTAGCTCTGTTGTTTCCCAGGACACGAGAGAGGCCGCTTCCCAGGCAGGACTGACACCCCCTTGCCACCCTCCTTGGCGAGGCTTCCAGCCACCCTGCACACGTGGTTCGGCCTGCACCCCAATGACCACACCTCAGGCACCCTCCCCTCTGGACACGAGCTCCCCAGGGGCAGTCCTACTGAACTCTGCAGCCTGGGTCTGCACTGATGTCAAGGCCATGTTTCTACCTCCTGCCTTTGCCTGTGAGGGAGCCCCCTCCCATCTGGCTGACTGTTACCCCTGAGCTGCACAGGAGGGGGAAGAAGAGAGAAACCAAAGCTGCCCCTGGGAAAATCCCCTGCTGTGCTCTGCAGGACACCCGCCACTGCACAGCCTCTCAGCCACACCCTGACCACAGCCAGGTGCCCCCCTGCACCCTGACACCCCTCAGGGCCAATGCTGAGCCCAAGGCCACCGCACCTTCATGCCCTGAGCCCCCTCTGTCTGTCAAGTTTCCTCCACCCTCCCTCCTCCGCCAGATACCCTCTCCTCCCCCCAGGTTCCCCTTCTCCACCCAGAAACCCTCTCCCCTATCCAGAAACCTCCCTCCCCCCATACCCTCTCTTTCACCTGATACCATCTCCTCCACCCAGATTACCTCACCTCCAAGTCCCAAAGGTCAGTTACTCTCCGAAAAATGACTACCCCTCCCTCTAAATCCGCCCACCTGAGATATAACCTATGGTTATATCCATATCCATATCTAATATATCTTTAACGCCCGGATTCAGACATAAAGTAGGTTCTGGATAAATGTTTCTGATATTGTTTCATGTGTGATATTTTTCAGGACCAAGGCGGCCCTGAGGGCACAGACTTGGGGCATTTCAGCCACGTTCCCTGCTCCCTCCACAAAGGGCGGTCCGGCGCTGGGGTTCCAGGAGCCCCACTGCTCATGATGCTTCTCCCCCAGTGGATGGAGTCTTCTGGGTCTACTCTCTGCCCTCAGGCTCCACAACAACGCCTCGCCCAGCTCCTCTGCTGCCGAATCCCCAAACCTGGGCAGTGCCCAGGGGGATGGCCCTCTGCCACCGCCGAGAACCAAGGCCGCCATCTCTCCAGGAAAGCAGCCCCCGACCCTCCCGTCCTGCCAAACGCCTCACGTTCCCAGACCCAGTCCTGAAGAATGGATCCTCTCTAGACAATCCAGGTCTTCAAAGATTCCCTTCTGTTTCCAGTTCTAGGTGAAATAAAGGATCTGTGTTCATTCTCTAAAACCTCAAGAAAAGGGTCCAACTGGGGCACTCCCCCTGCAGACTTACTGGATGCCTGAGAGGAGAGGGGTGAGGATGCTGAGTCATGGGAGTGGGGCCTTTCCCTCTTCACGGGGCTCCTCTTCTCTGACATGGAGCCTGTTTCAAAACACACATACTGAAAACGCCTCGTCATCATCGTTCCCCCTGTACTTTACAGTTTACAGAGGGTATTCACACCTATCATCTCGCCCCACCCATCCACCCATCCGCCATCTTCCAGGGGCCCACCTCTGACAGCATTGCCAGGACAGGAAAGTGCAGGGTGGACCAGCAAGGCCCTCCCAGCTCAGTGGGGGCTCCCGCCGTGGGGCCCCGGAGCTGCAAGGGGATGTATAGAGTGCAGGGGGTGGGGGTGGGCTAGAAGCCCAGAGGCCAGGCTCCCAGCCAGCATAGGGGGGCAGGGGGCTTCCTAGAGAGGTGACTCCCACCTGAGTCCTTAAGGGACAGCAGGGGCTCCCAGGCGAAGCACAGCGGAGAGGGAACTCAAGCTGTGGGGAGAGCATCTGAGTGGCCCAGAGGTGACAAGAGCAGAGCACAGCCAGGGAACTGCTAAGGTTCCCTGGGCATGGCCAAGAGCATGGGGTGCAGTGGGCGGGGGGGGGGGGGAGAATGGAGAGTCGAGAGGAATGACCGGTGGGTCACGGAATGCCAAGGGTGTGGATCACCCCACAGGCGGCAGGGAGGTTGAGGCATTTTAATGTCAGGGTCACATTCAGTTTGTGAGAGAGAGAGAGTGCCACGGCACCAGGGAAGTCTGTTGGGCAGCTCTTCCAATCCCTATTTTACAGCTAAGCCCTCTGAGCGTAGGACAGGTGACATGGTCAGTCCAAAGTCACACAGGTAGCAGACGGAGGAGGGGGAGGCGCCCCAGTCGTCTCACCCTACTTCCATCTCTCCACTATACCGCACCCCACAAACGCTTCGCATTTTTGTATTAACAGCTCTTTGTTTTTTTCTTGCTAGGCTCTTGACTACAACCAAATGTCTTGCACTGCTCTGGTTTATACATCCTATTTAAGATTCGGTGTTGGATGTTCAAGTCTGCAAATGAACTGGCCTGTTTTCATAAATCTCAATAATGGACACACACTGTCAAGGTGGTTCACATAGAGGAAATCAGCAAGTGAATCTTATACCGGGCCGCGATTCCACCAACAATGGGAACAAAGCATGAACCTGAGCCCTAAGAAATCTCCCTTTTCCTTCTTATTCACTAAGAAGTCCAGAGCTAGGAAGAACTTATTGGGATTTCCATTTTCCTGCACCACCAAAAAGGGAGGGGAAAAAAGCAAAATCTGAGCTGAATGAGAGATTTGTCATTTCTTCCAAAGACACATCTAGATAGCTCTCACCCAGAGCGGCTGGCCAGGGCCATGCGGAATGGGGGACACCTGTCTAGACAAGCGCAGGCCGCCCCCCAAGATTGGAGCCGAGGCCAACCTTCCGTCCCCAGCTCCTCATCCTCGTTGTCCGTGCTGCTCAGCTTCTCTGTGTCGCTCTCCAAGGCCTCGCCGTGGACCCCTCTCTCCAGGGGAATCTCGTTGCTCACAAAGTAAGCAGCCAGGCCCAGCTCCTGCTCCAGCGCTGTCCTCACCAAGCAGGAGGAGTTGATCAGCCGCAGGTCACAGTACCTCAAAGACCTGGGAGCACACAGAACAGGGATCTGTCGGTGCGTCTGCACGAGCACCGCGCTGGGCGCTGAGGAAAATGGCAGGCAGGGCCAACGCCCCGTCTTCCCTGGTGGAGCCGTAGGACTTGTGCCGATGGAAAAGCAAACAGCATCACTGAGAGCCCTTCGCAGCACACTCAGTTTAATGGTACATCTCCTGGGGCGCCTGCTATGTGTTTAGTCTGTGCTGCGTGGAATCGAAAGAGCACCGATGTGAGACGAAAATGAGGCTTGAAGCCCAGCTCTGCCACCGCCGAGGGACAGGACCTTCCACAACGGGGCAACGTCTCGGGGGCTCAGAATTTCTTCCTCTGAATGATGGGAATGAATATTAATATCAAACTAAGTGTATTCTTGTGAGGATTACCTGTAATAAGTAGACATTTAATTTTTCAATCAATATTTAAAACGTGTCAGAGACTGTGCTCAATGCTAGGGATAGGATGGCAATCAAGTCATCATCACATTGGAAATGAGGGCCTGTCTGGGAAGACAGGCATCAACAAGTAGTGACATTTTCGGAAGAAGTGAGCACAGAGGACAGGCCAACGCAGGGCTCCGGGGTGTGTAGTGGGGAGAGCAGAGGGCTTGCACAGAGGCAGATGTGGGCACCACCTGGCCCTGCAACTCACTGCTATGCAGCCTCAGGCAAATGGCCTTTCATTTGCAGACCTACAAAACATGGTAGTGATATTATTGTTGCAAGGAGTAAATGCTACATGAAAAGCCTAGCACAGTGCCTAATACAAAGAAAGTATTCAGTAAATGCTTGCACACATTTAAGATAAAGACATTGTCTTAGTCCTTAAGGAGTTGAAGAATGGAAGAATTAATCCATGTAAAATAGCAACAAACACAAAAGGTTAAACCTTTGGAGTCCCCTTTTCCTGGCCTGTGCATACGCAATGTGCAGCGGCCCTTGAGTAAGTAGGGTGTGGTCCAGGGGAAAGCAGCCAGGCTTTGGAGCTGGGCAGCCCTGGAGTCCACTGTCAGCTATACTGGTTTAGCCTCTGCATGCCTCATTTTTATCAGTCAGATGAGACCACTGCAATAATACCCTTCCCCAGGGCTATGGCGAGACTAAAATGAAATAAAGCTCATAAAAAGAATCTAATAGAATGCCAGCACATAGCAGGAACTCAATAAATGTCAGCTCTCACTATTCTTTACACAAGCAAAGATGTGCAAAGGCCCTGAGCACAGCTGCCTGCTCTTCTCCACTGGTTTGAAGGAAATCTTTAAAAGCCAACTGTCACCACCAATTCCAGCAACTGCCTCCCTGGAGGCCCAGTGACCTCAGAACTGAGTGTCTGCAGATCTGTGTGGAGACCCTGGGAGACACCAAGTGGGTTTGCAGCTGTCATCTGCTCGGCTGGATGGCTCCGGGGAAACACAGCCTTTGGGACAGTCAGCCCCGTGTGCTGGGAGAGCTGGCTCCTTCCGAGTGGCATCAGCCACCTGCCCCCTTCCCAGAACACCTCCTACACCAGGAGGGACCAGCCATCAGCCTAGACACCAGTGGTAATGTAGCCCCAACCCCCCCAAGAGGTTCCGATCCTTTCCTAAATGGAATGGCCATCTTAAACATACACAGTGACCCCTTCCACGGGGAGGAAGTAAGGGAGGCATCAGACACACAAGTATCTCCAGCGCAGGGAGAGCCTCCCCTGCAGAGCCTGGGAGTAGCCCTCGCCTCACCTCCCTGAGCCCAAATGGTACCTGTCAGAGAGTTAGGAAAAGTGCCCCAGGCCTCAGACACATTTCACCGCCATTGGCTGGAAAACCCTCATAATAAAGATACAAACCTATGAAGACCAAGATTGGGAATGCGCCCCCTAGAATCAGGCAGTGGAAGGCCAGCCTGGCAAACCCCCCAGCTGTGGGGCCAGGCTCCTCAAAGACCCCAAGGGCATAGCCCTTTCCACTCACCTTGGTAAAGATTCCCCATGCGGGTCCATCCCACTGAAGATTAGGATGCAAGGCAGGCCCTCCAATTCCAGGTAAGTCTGAGGTCTCCATTCTGCATCTTCAATTTTCTGCCACATCTGCAGATGATTAAGAAGAAATAAAACCTAAGGCCCCTGATTTCCCAACTAGCCCAGTTCTAGGGGGACCTTCATGGCTTCCTACTGATTTAAAGCCCTTATACTGCCTCCTTCCATTAAAAGGAAGTTCTCTGTACTGCAAATAAGTAGGTCACTTGCTTCACCACTGTACCCCAGCCACACAACACACTGCCTGGTGTGGATTAGCTGCTCACGAAACACCTAACTGATTGACTGATCTTTGGGAGACAGTACACATCCTAAATTGTGTCTAATGTTTTTGACTATGTCTCTCAATCATGGCGCCGTGTCTTTCATTCAGAGTTCCTACTCAATTATTGTTTCAATATTCTTTCTAAACCTGTTGCATTTTCCATCATTCATAGGTTTCGTGAGAAGTTGCCACGGACCGGGCACTGTGCTAAGTTTGGGGAGCTGAGATCTCTGGGGCCAGTTCCTGCTCTCCATCACCTGGGGTAAGAGCGAGATGACAGACAGGGAACACCCAACCGGCCCCAGGTGTGGGGGAGGGCGGCCTCCTGAAAGAGGAAAAGACACTGAGCTGAGTCCTGCAGGCTGACAGGCATCAGCTAAACAGAGGAGAAGAAATGAACTGCTGGAAGAAAGAAAAGCGTGCTGCAGCCCAGAGGTTTCAAATAGCAAGTTGTGTGTTTTGGGGAAATATCGGGGGGGTGGGGGTAGCCTCTGGTACCTCTGGGCTGAAAGATGGAGGTAGGGAGGTGGCTGGAGGGGTGGTGGGGTGTGCAGAAGCCATACTGGATGGAACATTAAGGAGTGTGTCGCCACTCCGCCCCCCCAACCTCGGTCACCACACCCCTCCTGTCCCTGCCCACGGTGCCCACCTTGAGCTGCTTCACGAAGTGCTTCCCGACGGTGATGCCCGAGCTGGGGTTGCCCAGAATGATCTCAAAGTGCTGCTCCAGCGCCAGCCGCGCCCGCACGTGGGCCAGCCGCTCGTAGGCCACGGCTGCCAGGGGCGAGCAGGGCACGCGCAGCAGGACCATGAGCCCGCGGCCACAGGGGCACTGCTTCGGGGAATTGATGAGGTTCTGGGTGATCTCCAGCGTCTCCACCGATGTGTAGTTCTTCATCTGCGAGAGGCCGCTCACGGCCATCATGGCGGCCGCGTAGTGCTGCACGAGAACAAACGTCCTGATCACCGCGCTGTGCAGGCGGGGGAACCTGCAACGAACAGAGAGACCAGGCCGTGACCCCGGGCCCTGCCAACCCCAAGCACTTGCAGGGGCTCGGCAGGAAAAAGGTCTTCGCTCGGCAAACAGGTAGCCCCAGTCATCGCCGTGTCAGGCACAGGCAACTCCCAGGTTACCAGCAAGTCGTGCGGCCTTTCGAAGCTGAGATGGAAGCCTTCCTGAGAAGTCAGCTACTTTGTAATTTCCATCTTGGAAACAAAAGGTTTGTCGTAGCTATTGTCTCTCTGGCACACAGTGGCTGCTCAATAAATACTTGTGCAACGAATGCACAGATGAATAAAATAAATGCCCAGTTAGTCAATCATTGGCTTAATTTATAGTTTCCTGAAGTAGGTAATTTGCCCCAGGCTCCCACTAGAAACAGGAGAATCACCAGCGAACAACATACCCCAGATGTGTGGGACTGTCCTAAAGGCACATCAACGCATCCGCTGTCAAGTACACTGACTAAACAGAAACGTAACTAAATACGATTTAATTTGACAGGGAATTACAAGTCAGAACACACCCAGTCAAACCAGCAATCCCAGCTTTCCGCTTGAGAAGCCATGGAGATGACGTGTCTCAACACAAAAGTGGTGACCCCTCCCGCGACCATGCGCACAGCTGGGGCAGCTCTGACCCACGCGTCAGAATCACACAGAGCACCTCGGTCACTGCTTCTCAGCAGGAACACACAAACTGACACCCAGTTTATACGCATCGCTCTTGTGAGTTTATTTCGCTGGAACGAGTCCCCAGACTCAGTGCCTTTTGGAGCAAAGATAATTTCTTGACCTACAAAGACAGGGACCTTACCATGGCCACTCCACCTCATGAGCTCTGCGGGGCAGCCAGCTAGCCTTCCAACAGCATCTCTGATGTCTCCGCCTGCCCACCATCCTTCTCCATTCTTTTGTTCTTTCTCCTTAGCACATCAATGACTTCATGGGTTCTATAAACTGGAGGGCTAGCTTAGCAAGCTGCCACCACCAGTGCTGTCTCAGGAAGGCATATCTGGTCTGCTGACTCAGTGGCTCAAGGACTGCTTTGCTCTGCCTGGCGCACTGGCCGAGGAGTGCCCAGGAAGGAAGAAAGGGGAACATGGAGAATACAGTGTTGCCCCTGGTCTACACGACTGCCCCAACTGTGGTGGCCGCTTGCCACCTTCAGCAAGGTAAGAAGGACAGGATGTCACTTCGCCAGAAGCACGCTCTTCTCCGCATCTCTGACATGGTGGGAAGTGTCTGCACTCAACTCCACTAAAAGGACAAGCAGAGGACTGGCCCTGCGTCTACAGCTGACTCAGCGGCACTCGACTCGCTTGCCGCAAGTGGAGAAACTGAGAGTAGAGGGCAGAGCACAGCAAAGGCCAGGCCTTGTAGCCTCAGTGTCAACCCTTAGGGGCCTTCTTCCCCCAGCACGTTCACGAGAGCTCAGCTGCCAATCCGAGAGCTGGAGAAGGGGCCTGGTTAAGCTCCATCGGGATCAAAAGGCTGAAAGGTATCAAAGGGATTTCGTTTCTCAAAGGATGTGCTGGGGAGCACGTGTCCCATGAGACACTGGAGATGTCACACAAACCAGCTGTCTCCTTGCACGGCACATGGAAAGCTCTGAGAACTCTCGTGGAAAAGAAATCCTTTTGTTAAACATAAAGTTTCTCAAACACATTTGACCATGGAACCCCTTTAGGCAAACAGCTGTTAGTATCCAGCCAATGCAGCACATTTTAGAACATACCGTGTTTCCCGAAAATAAGACCGGGTCTTTTATTAATTTTTGCTCCAAAAGACACATTTTATTCACTTATTCATGTACAAAAATCTATACTTATTCAAATACAGTCATGTCTGGCTGATGATCTTAACTGGCTTATTTTTGGGATACAGCTTATATTACAAGCACCCTGAAAATCATGCTGGGGCTTATTTTCTGGTTAGGTCTTACTTTTGGGGTAACAGCGTATCAGTATCCAGCCAAAGCAACACACTTCGGAACACAGTTTGAGAAGCACGTGTCTAATTTAATCTCTTTGTTGGCAAACGAGACTGAGGAGCCATCAGTGGGGGCAGCAGAGCAGCGCTTAGTGGCAGAGCCCAGTCTTGCTTTGCATTAGACAGTCTGTGAACCTTGGCCTGGCTTTACAGCATATAGGCTGTGTGATGTCAGGAATCCCCTGACCTCCCTGAGCCTCAGTTTTTCTCACCTGTAAAACGGCAGCATTACCATCTATATCACAGGTGTGCTATGACAAGGTGAAAGCTGTCGAGTCAGACTGACTGCATTCACACCCAGGTATGTCACTTGAAAGACGTGTGACCTGGGAAAGTGATAGGGTCTCTCTGAGCCTCACTTGATTTGCAAAATGGGGATAACAGCAACTGGCTTTAAGAGGTGGTGAGGACTAAATAATAAATAAGATCATGAAAGTAAGGCTCTTGGAACCATGGATAGCACAAAATAAGCACTTGATAGATGCACAAAGGAAATAAAAAATGAAGCCGACTCGGGGACCAGTCGAGTGGCTCAGTTGGTTAGGAGTTGGCTTGGGCGCGAGCTCTGAGCAGTGGGGCTGCTGGTTCGATTCCCACATGGGCCACTGATGCTGCGCCAGAGCTGAGCTGCCAGTAGGTGGCAGGATGGCTCAGCTGGTATAACAACAAGATTGCCTGATCAATAGTGGGCTACGCCCACCCACAACTAAGACTGAACTTGGCACCTTGAGCTGAGCTGCTGTCCGGATGGCTCAGTGGATAGGGTGTGCACTCTTAACAACAAGGCTGCCAGGTTCGACTCCCACAAGGGATGGTGGCTATAACCACCCGCAACTAAGATTGAACACAGCACCTTGAGCTTAGAGGCCATAAGCTGCCAACGGGAAGCCAGATGGCAACTGGTACCCTCCACAATGAAGACTGAAGAACATGGGCCGGCCGAGTGGCACAGTGGTTAAGCTCTGGCTTGGAAAGCCAGCAGCCCCGGTTCAGGTCCCACATGAGGGCCAGTGACACTGCCCTCAAAAAAAAAAAAAAAAAAGACTGAAGAACAACAGCTTGGCTGGCCCCCTCCCGCAATTCCCCAATAAACTCTTTAAAAAAAATGAAGCCAACTGGGATTGACATTATCGCTTCCTTTAGACCTTTAGGTACCTTACCTCTCATTTTGTTGCCCTCTCTTGAGTCTTAAACACGCAGTCCCACATTTCAGCATATTTCTACCCTTTCTCATCTCTAAAATTTTCTGGCACAACAGCATGAGAGAGAGATCACTGGCCTAAAATGCAGGGCAAGAAATAAACCAGGGTCCCTTTAATGGAAGGGCGGAGTCACAGGAAGGGAAAGAGGTGGATCGCTTCCTGGAATTGCCTGGCTGCACACACTTCAACTTGCACTTGACTACTGAGCACTTCCAGTAACTTCAAAGACAGATGTGTACCTTTTTCCCAATGCGGTGACCATGGCCTCGAAGGAGCTGTCGTATCTTAACAAGGGGAGGCTGTGTCCTGAAAGGGTGGACTCGATGAACTCTGACAGCCCAAAGTACTTCTTGTTCTCAGGGTATAAGTCCGCTCCCTAAAACAGAAGAGCACCGGTCACTCAAATGTCGCATTTTCGGGGATTGAGAGCGTCCCATGCTGGGCGCACAGACGACCGGGACAGGCCCCTTGATCTGAACTAGTTGACTCTGCAGTCCCTTGGATGGCATTTGATTAATTTCTTTCCTTTTGCAGACCCAGAGTACAGAGCACTCCATATTAAGGGATGGTCCGTCCCTGTCAGTCAAGGCTTTTCCATTCGTTTGGCCCCGCTGTGTTCTCCAAGAAAAAAGCCAGCCTTATCTTTTTTTTTTTCTTTAAACATACAACTTTCTTTGTTAAAACTGCTTCTTTCCAACAATTTTAAGCTGGCTTTGGGAATAGGAAAATCAATTATCTTGCAGTCAGCTGATATTAAAATCAACAGAAAAAAATACATTTCACTCATCAATTTTACTCACATTGACATAAAAGTCCTCCCAAACCAACAGGGCTTCTACCACTTCAGAGCACAGCCAAGTTGAGGAAGTTGTTAAAATTAAAAAAAACATAAAGTTCACCCTCAAACAGCACAGTGGTCAAGTGCGGCGCCCTCTGGACTGGGCCATGTCCTGGTGCTACCCCTTTCTGGCCGCATGGCTTTAGGCAGTGGCTCCACCCCCGTCTGCCTCCTTTTCCCCATTTGTAGATCTCTGATCTTATCACCTCCCTCTTTTACGAGTCCATATGCTAAAGCACTCGGGACAGTGCCAGCCCTGCTCACGGTTAGCACTCCATAAACAAGGGTTACTACTGCCAGTCATTCTGAATCTTCCGGACTAGAGCCAAGCCTGGGTGTTTTTAAAAGTTCTTCAGAGGACTGAGGCACGCCAAAGAAGGCCAGAAACTGATGTTTGCTTATTGCTTGTGTCATTAACTAGAATCCCACCATCCAGAATTCTCAAACCACAAGAACTGCTGTGATCTCTTTTGATGAGAAAACGACAGGTGATAAATTAAACCCTCACCAGGTTTTGTGGGTGTGTGTTCAGTTTGAGGAAGGAGATTTTGAGCCTTGCTGCTTAAGGATCGAGCGATAGGAAAAACGGGAACATTTCTCAGGCTTCAAGACAAAACCTTTCCTGTTCCGAGGTTGAGGAAGCCAACTGATCTATTTCGGAAATGTTTCTAAAAATCAAGAAGGGTCTAAAGCTAAGTCAAATTAAAGATCCAAAGAGCTGGGACCCACTTGACCCCCAACTATGCTAGTTAATTAAGATCTGTACTAAACAGGATTTCTCCCGACTCTGAGGTCACAGCCGCACCAGGCGCAGCAGCCCAGTGGCACTCACTCACATTACTGTAGGAGGCAGGCCAGTGGATCTCGTTGTAAGGGCTGATGAGAGTGTGCTGCGTCTGCAGCGCGTAAGGGAAGGAAGTCACATGCAGTGTCACGATGTTGGGGGCCTCCTTCACCTCCCTGCAGTTGAGCAGCCTGTCCACTAGTCCCACAGATGGGTCACTTTGGGAATAGAGATTATGAACAGCACTGCTGAGGGAAGACAAGGAGAAGAAGTCACTAAGTGCATGACTAATACTGATCGATAATTTTACAAGGATCAAGCCGTTGAATACATTTATGATTAGCCTCCCTCCACCCCCGCCCCGCCTCCCAAAGTTGCCAGCACTTGAAGTTTATGGGTCTGCCCATGACTAGGAAAATAAAATTTTTTTAAATGACTGCCCTGCAGGTATGTGTCGGGCCTCCCCTGACACTCGTTACTGATTAAAAACTCAGCTGGGGCTCAGTCTTTATTGATGATTGCCTACTGGATACCCAGCCCGTCTCCTCCGCTCAGTCTCACCCAGGAGCGTCCAGTGAGTGGCCTTTTCTCCCCTGGCCCAATCTCATTGGTGCCTGTGTCCTTACATTCTTTTCTCTAACGTCCTACTGACTTTGGAATGATCCACAGAATATGTAAAATGGTAAATTCTATGCTAAGTTTAAACGTGTAGGAACGGACTGGGAAGCACTTTGAACAACGGGCCTAGGAGACAAGTACTGCTCAGATCATCTCTACAGGCCATGGCCTCAGCAGCCTCGTCCGCAAATCTAGGGGAATAAGAAAAATCAGTGCTTCACCTTTTTTAGGTGGGAGGTAGCCACTCTGAGAACCCTACCCCCCAAAATAAATACTCACCAAATCGTTTTTTATGTAATCCAGGATGTTTAAATTCCCCCAAGCCCATACATGGACCTGAGATGGTAAACCCTTTGTGAGCCTCAGGGCCCCGCCGGCCCTACGCTGCTGAGTCAAAGGCTCCCTCCAGGAGCTGCCCCATGGCCTCCCCTCCCTCCTCAGCCGCCTCACGGCAGGGTCTGGGTGCACACCTCCAAGGCCCGTCCCAGGGACGGGACTGAGCCTCATAAACGGCTGGGAGTCCTGCCACTCCACACTTGACACTGTCTGAAATTCATCTTGATTCACATTTCTTTGAATTAAGTGAAATCAACCCTGAAGAAGGGCAGCGCCGGATGTGTCCCGTGGTACCAGAGCCAACAGGGCCTCCATCAGGAGGGGCCTGGCAGGGTGCCTCCCTGCACCAGCGTGGCGCCTTCGTGCTCTGCCTCTACTACCCCCACCCCAGCCCTGCGACACTGGGCGAGAGGTTACACTTCTCTAGCCTTGGTTTCCATAATGGTTCCTCTCAGAGGCTGCACTAGATGGTCCCCTGAAATAGCGCCCACCTCTGAGGTTCTGAAATACATCCGTGCCATCCGCTTACAGACGCCAAACCCCACAGCACTCATATTGTTAAGGCCGTACCCACAGCCCCAACTATCACCCACATATATTATGTCAAAGAAGGAACATGTCGACCCCGCCATGTACCAAAGTCGCTCTAACCTCACAAGATCCCAGTGGGCGTGGTCGTGGATTAGGACGAAGAGCGTGTGCGGATTCTGAAAGGAGTTTTGCAGAAAGGACTTAAATCTGGTCTGTGCCTCGGCATCTAGCTTAAGAACATACTGTTCCACCCTCTGCTTGGTCACGTGCTCCTTTTCCAAGCCGAGCTCCAGTAAGACCCCTGCAACACAGTAACAACACATCAGTAACTGTCACAAATACTGTCACAGGTCTCGGTCACTCAGCAGACACCTGATCGACTGTCACTTACATTGCCAGCCTATGCTAGGCCCCAAGGCTACAGGGATGCATGAGAAGAGAGGCAGGTTCCTATGCCAATACCTGTGGGGCAACCTTCAAGAGCTGGGCACAGTGACAGGCCTGCTGACAGCTTGTGCGTGCACAGCAGCCTACCCAGGGGACACAGCTGATCCCAGGCATGGTAACTGCCATGAAAGGAAGGGAAGGTCCTACCCCCCACCCCCAGCAAAACCATCTCCCAGCCTGAATGCCCCCAAGCCATAGGCTATACCAGTCTAGGCTGAATCCTTTAAGACACTGACTCTCCCTGTATTTCATACTTAACCCCTTTGAAAGCACAGGGGACACACAGTAAGCTGGATATCAACATATGGGTCGCTGACCTGAGTAGGACAGTGAAAATCAAAGTCTACCTGTAATGAATTATATAATCCTGGGCAAATCCCTACCTCTCAGCATTACATTTGTAATCTACAAAATGGGGGTGACAATTCTTGCCCAACCTACTTTAGAAGCAAAGACTCGGGCTGGCTGAGTGGCACGGTGGTTAAGCTCTGGCTTGGGAAGCCAGCGGCCCTGGTTCAGGTCCCACATAGGAGGGCCAGTGACACTGCCCTCAAAAAACAGAAAAAAAAAAAAGAAGCAAAGACTGGTGTTCAAATCCTAATCTGAATGTCAGTGGATGAAAGCATTCCCCACGCAGACATCCCGAAATGCCCCGTACCTGAATGCCAGACGTGGAACAGGGTCTGCTGATAGGTCACTTCCGAGGGTGGAATGCAAATCAGGAAGTCCACCTTCTCAAAGGATCCTAAGTCCAGATTCTGGGTACTGGAATCCGCGATTGAACACACGTGGGAGAGGAGCTTCTGGGCCACGGCCAGCTGGAAGGGCCGGATGTGGTGGGGCTCCAGGCTGTAACCTGCCACCAGAGACCCCGGGAAGGTGAGGTGCCCCCGAGGGCAGATGGCCACAGCCCTGGGTCTCTGCTCGGGAATCAAACAGTGGCCCTGTCCAGTGCACACGTGGCAGGGAAGGGAAGGCACACCAGCATGTTTGGAGTGCCTGCCTGGGCTGTGGACCATGATAGCGATCTCACACTCCTGTCCTAATCTAATAACAAAAGGATGAACAGCGCTCGGAGGGCACAGAGGCATTGACCTACTCTACCCAAAGGGGCCGAGGACAGCACCCCAGGCTGCAAGTTCTCTGGAAGACAAGATGCCACAGCTCTTCAGGAACTCAGCACGAATAAAATATTTGGGCCGGCCGAGTTGGTTAAGAGCTCACTCAAGAATTCGAGCTGAGCCCTGAGCAACAGCAGTTCTATGCCCAACTCGAGCTGAGCTGCCGCTGAGCTGTCAACAGGTGGCAGGATGGCTCAGCCAAAAAACAAAAAAACAAAAACAAACTAAAATAAAATATTTCAACAATGCACTGATAGGCTGGAAATCAACACAGAGAAAAATGCGCCATCTCAGGAAAAGCATACAGATGTACATTTTAGGGTAAATGATCTTTATCGCTAAAGACTAAAATTAAAATTAGATAGTAAGTCTAAGTTGATGCTAAGGAGAAGCCCCGCTCTCTGCGTGTGCTCTGACATGGCTTCCTTGCAGCCCCGGGGTCCCCAGGTGCTGCCTCACCAGCCCAGACCCTGACCACCGGCTCCCTCTCCCCACTCACTTGTGCATGTCCGGGCCCCGCCCACATCCAGGGATGCTGATTTGGCCACAGAGGAGGCAGTAAGTGAGGAAGAAGTGTGGCCTTGACTTTCCTGATGAAATTTGTCCAGCAAAATGTCAATGTCGCCCTCTGCCCAAAACAGAGAGAATAACAGAAATGGGTTTTCCATCTTGTGAAATTCAGCAAACATCTATGGAGCACCTACTATGGATCAGGCACTGCCCTGGACCTGAGGTAACGGAGGTAAAGGAGATGTGGCCCATCCTGTAGAGAAGTCCACAGCCCACTAAGGAAATTACACTGTTACCCAGTAAGTGCCAGGACAGAAGGAAGGACAGGATGCTAAATGACAGAGGGATAAGGCCCAAGCCCATCCTGGATGAGGGGTGGCTGGCGTAGGTTTCGAGGGGAAAACGGACGAGCCAGGCAAAAGAGGGAGAAGGGGACGCACAGCACAGACCCATGAAACGTGGCACAGAGAACACACTGCTCCAGCGAGAAGCTTCAAGCAAGTCAGAGGGGGAGGTAGCAGTGGTGGTGGGCAAGGCCTGAGAGGCAGAGGGGAACAGGCCCTCCTGTGTCCCCAAAACCCAGAAACCACAAAGCCTCCACCTGGGACAGCACACAGCCACTGCAGGCAGATGGCAGCTAGAGGAGACCATGCCAGCCAGGGCCGTGAATGCTGGCACACAGAATGGAGGGTCCACCCTCACATCTAAATCAAGGCCTGCCTCAGCATAGCACGGGGTGATGGGCTCCGAGATGACCACCCTTTTGTGTCTTTGTTTCTGTCTTATCCATTTATGGATTTGTACCTGTCTCACTACCTGGACCAAGCCTACCTGGACAGAGGGTGCTAAAAAAGGCCCCCAAGGAATCGACTTTCCCAGTAACCAGCTCATAATTGACTTCTTTCTGGTACTCCGCTGGGGTGAGAAGGCTCTCGGAAAGTATCCGGGCTTGGTATTTTCCTGGAAAACAGACAACAACTTTCACGGCCCCTCCAAGTAGAATTAGCACAGGGGCACCTGGATGACAGGGTCTGTGCCTGTATCTCTCCATCTCTCCATCCCCCAAGCCCAGCACCGTGCCTGGCTGAGGGCAGGTGTTCCTGCTGATTACATGAAGGCATGGCACACACCATCCTGGTCCAGGGTAATAGGTAAGGTACTAAGAGGGAGCACCTGGAGGACTGGCTTTGGAACCTGACTCTCTCCACTTACTAGCTGTGTACCTGGGATTAGTGACTTAACCCTTCCAGGCCCAGTTTCTTCATCTGGAATATGAGGCTAACAGTAGTATCTACTTCACACGACTGCTTTGAGGATAAACAAGACCATGTTGATAAAACATTTACCCCAATGCCTGACACACAGCAGGGGCTCCAGGGTTATTACCGGATATGCTGCCCAATCAACGCAAAAAACTTATGAAAAACACAGAATGAGTTTAGAATCAAAGAATGCTAAGAGATAACTGGAACATTGCACAGTAACAATGTGAGTTTTTGAAAGTAGATTTCCAACGATACAAAAAAATTCAGGTTTAAAATGTATAACACCTGTGCTATCATTTTTTAAACTGGCCAAAAAATATGAGTGTACCAACTGGACAAAAAGAATCTGACATTTACAAGTTGACTCATGAAGATCCATGAGTACTATGCAAAAGTGTCAAGAATGATGTTTTAAAAAGTTGACTAATAATCCTAACTAGAGAAATCTCTGTTTGTACCCATGACACTTTAATCTAGAAAATGCTAGATTTAAGAATTTGTGTTGTGTTTTTAACTAAAAGATGAAGTTGGGAATTAGGCATTAACATTGCTCTGGCAGAATGAATTCATGATAAGAATAAGGATAAGACAATACCCACAAAGGACAGAGCCGGCACATAAAAGTTGCTTAATACGGGCCGGCCGAGTGGCGCATTGGTTAAGCGCTGGTTTTGGGATGCCAGCGGCCCCGGTTCGGATCCCACATGAGGGCCAGTGACACTGCCCTCTACAGCTAACAACAGCTCCACCTGGAGCTGGGCTGTGCGAGCCCCAGTGATGGTGTGGGCTGCAGCCCCTGCTGCAGTGGGCTGCCATAGGCTACAGTGAGTGGCCCGCAGCCAGTGTGAGCTGCCAAGAGCCGCGGTGAGCGACATCCAGAGGCCGGCGACCGATCTGCCTCATCCGGGAAGAGCGCAATGACAATACCAACAGTGAAGCAACATCCTCTGCAACTAAACTGAAGAACAAAAAGACAGCAACTTGTCTGTTCCCCTTCCCTGATTCCCCAACGCTGTTCCCCTCCACCAATTCCCCAATAAAATCTTTGGAAAAAAAAAAAAAGTTGCTTAATACATCTGATTTCTTCCAAGGAGCTGTCCTCTACATTGTCACCCACCTGCAACTACAGGCATGCCCTGGGTTTTGTTACTATTGATAACTATGCCCCTTTAAGAACCTTCATTTTTCAGCACCCCACTTTCCAACCACTTCTGACACCCCACACTAAGAATTCCACTGCTCTTCTCACCTTGGAGCCTCCTGGACATTTCCCTGCCTTCATCCCCCTCCTGTCCTCACGCCCCTCCTGCCCAACTGAGCTCCCACGTCCATCCATGGATACTCCCTAGCATCCATCCTCAACAACCTTGCCCCGCCCTCACTGGTCCGAGCTGCTGGACATGGCTGAAGAAAAGCCTCCCACCACAGCGACTCGTCTCCCGTAAACTCAGAACCACCATACACCTGTCTAGGGTCAACACCTCCACCTGTGCGCTGCAGCCCAGCCCCTCTCTCCTGCTCATGGACATTTCCTTTTAACTAGCCTCCTCTCCCCTGTATCATCCATTTCTCCCTCTCTATTGGATCAATCCTACTCTTCAATTTCCCAACTTAAAAAAAAACAACCTGATCCCATTCCCTCTCCAATTATTATCTCATTTCTCTATTCCTTTTAAAGCAAAACCTGTCAAATAGTTGTCTATATTTATTAGTTTGTTTATTCTCTTGAGTCCAACCCAGTGACACCTTCATCCTCACCACCTCACTGAGACACTGTCAGTGTCATTGATGACCATCCTGTTGACTGATGGAGGAGCCAATACCCAGTCCTCAACTTACTTCATCAAACAGAAGCATCTCTCTGATCCATTCAACGTCTCTCCCTTCTGGAAACACATCCTCCCCTTTTCTCATAAACACCATTCTCTCCCTCTCTTCTTCTCAGGTCTCCTTTTCTGTTTTTTCCATGTTTCACCAGTCCTCAGACCCCTTCTTGTCTTCTGTACTTACAGGATAGGTCATGGCATCTATCTCTTGGCTTTGAAACTCATAAATGCTGACAATACCCTTATCTTTAGACCCAACCTCTGCTTTGAACATCAGATTTTTAGATCCAATTGCCTGCCCACCATGGCCACTGGATATTTGAAAATTAGCCAAGATGGTCAAAGAGAACTCTTGGTTCAACTGCCACCTCTTTCCCCCCATTACAATTAAAAAAAATTTTTTTAAACAAAACAAACCCTTCTCCAGTGCTTCCCATATCAATAGATGGTAACTACATTATTCCAGCTACACAGGCCAAAAACTCCACAGGGTGGTCCATGAGTCCTCACTTCCTCCCACACTCCCATCAGCAAACCCTAAAGGCACCAACTTCAAAATACACCCGGAATCAGGCCACTGCTCTCCACTTCCGCCAGCCTAGTCCAAGCCGTGGCCATGCCCATGCCCAGACAAATCCAGCAGCCTCCTCCCTAGTCCTGCCACTCTCCCCCAGTCTATTCCTCATACCCAAAAGGGGTGATCCTTCTAAAACAAGTCAGATTATATCTCTTCTCTGGTCAAAACCTTCCAATGGTTTTCCAACTTGCACAGGGAAAAATCCCAAGTTCTGCCCTGGCCTTCGGGGCCCTCCATGATCCCCCAGTCCTGTCCTCTGCCCTGGCTGTCCTGCTGTGCCGTCACCAGACCAAGCACAGCATGCTGCCACATAGTCTTGGGGAACCCTACAGCTGCCCCCAATATCAGTATCATTTGCCTCCTCATTTCTCTCAGGTCCTTGCTCTAATGACACCCCATGAAAAAGGTCCTCCTGCCTGACCCTCCCCCCCCAAAGCCAGAACCCCTAACTGCAACCCGTCATCCTGCCATGCCACCTGTGAGGTTCTGTGCTGGATTTGGTGTCTCCAGGACCAAAGCGTGTGCTCCAGGAAAGCAGGGACCTTACTCCCCTAGAGCCCGCCCCTGACTGTAGCTGCTCAGTGTTTTTCACATTCATTAGTTAATTGACTCATTAGCCCACACAGCGCAATACGGTCATTGTTTTTAGATAGTTGAAGACATTGAGAGCAGGAGTCACTAAGAGACCCTTCACATGCGGGTGGGGGGGCGCCAGGTTTTCCGCCAGCTCTGTCCAGACTCCAAAGCTGCCCCAGTCTCCCTGGGGGGGAAGGGGAACCGCTCACCTTCTGTCACAGGAGAAATGGAATTTTAACCAAGCGGACGCCAGGGCGTGAGTGGCTGGCACCGGGAGGGCTACCGGGCACTCACTGCAGTTACTACCCAAGTGATGCTGCAAACGCGGCGCCTCGCGAGGCAAAAAAGGGTGGACGTGCAAAGGGCGGAAGGCTGGGAGATGGGCACAGCTGCTTCCCCACCAGCCGGGCGGCGCAGGCCCGAGCCTCACCAGTGAC
This sequence comes from Aselliscus stoliczkanus, assembly GCA_033961575.1. NCBI lineage: Eukaryota > Metazoa > Chordata > Mammalia > Chiroptera > Hipposideridae > Aselliscus > Aselliscus stoliczkanus. Next base: position 34,821,232 of record CM066730.1, on the reverse strand, counting down.
AGCGATGCACGAGTCAATGGCGGCGTTCCTGCAGGCGCAGATGATGACCACGTAGTTGGTCTTGGCCAGCTTGCCCTCGATGAGCAGGCGGAACATCTCGGAGAGGCCCTCGGCCAGGGAGTAGGTGCACTCGATGATGTGCACGCTGTCATTGCAGGAGCTGGCGGCCAGGCCGGCCAGCCAGGGCAGCTGCGCCGAGGTGACGGGCGCCACCGCGCTGGGCGCCGGCGGGAAGGGCTGCGGGGGCGCCTGCTGGTACTGCCGGATCTCCGTCAGGTGCGACTCACGCCAGGAGCGCAGGAAGATCTGCTCCAGGTCCTCCATCAGGGGCACCTGGTCCGCCGCTGGCAACGACAGGGGGGGCGTCAGCGCCTGCCCGGCGCCCGCACAGCGCGGCGGCCCTGGGGAGACGCATGCCAGCTGATGGAAGCAACACAGTCTAAATTGTTTATGCTACAGCGCTTCCCGCAGCTGAGAAATGCAGGGGCCAACACGAAAGCAGCCATAATCTCACCATCCTATCAGAACCACAACTGCTTTTTGTGTACGTAGTTCTCATTCCTATTTCTCACGGGCAGGTTTTAAATAGCAGTAAGGATGGTGGGCTTGCCGACTTTCCATCCCAACACACCATGATCACATTCCCATGCTGTCTATGGTCTCCACAAATAGCACTGTTAATGGGCACATGACATCCATGATAGGGAGGCAGCATCATTTACTGAACAATGTCTTTATTGGTCTTTATTATTATTATTATTATTATTATTATTCCTTTATTTATTTATTTGAGGGCAGTGTCACTGACCCCCACATGTGGGACCCAAACCGGGGTCACTGGCTTCCCAAGCCAGCACTTAACCACCGCGCCACTCGGCCGGCCCTCTTTATTGGTCTTTTTATTGCTTCCAAAGAACCACCTTTGTAAACTTCTGCAGTACACACCTTTGTGTACAGATCATAATGTCCTCAGCCTAAATGCTCAAAAGTGAAGTTACAGAGCCAACTAATACACATCAGCAGACCATTCTACAATAGATGGTCTAAATATGTCAACTTAGCATGACATTAATGGTATGTGATAATACTGGCTTTACTGCACTCAGCTCCACTGGATACCATTACTTGGGTTTTTATCAATAATTTAATTGAGAACACTTTTACTTGTTTGATTTCCTCATTTATACCTCTTTCATGACTAGTAAGGTTGAGTACTCTTTTTCAATCCGTGGCTGGGAATCCGCATATGCTATGCAGAGGGCCGACTTGAGTTACATGTAGACTTTCAACTGTATAGGGACGGTGCCCCTCATCCCCCACCCCCACTGTTTGTTCAAGGGTCAGCTGTACTCTCAACAGTTTCCTATGGGTATTTTTTGGTTTATGTGTCCAAATTTTGTATTTGGGTGAGCTGGAGGAAAGAGCGCCACACATCCATTTAGAAGACGTGTTTCTAACCAGCTCCACCCAGCACCAGCTTCGGAGCCTTGAGCTCTCTTACTATAAAGTTTCCAGGTGTGAAAAAATGGGGATCACACCATTCACACATTGGGCAAAATTTGATTAGATTAGCCGTTACAGCTCCTATCTTTAAAATCTTTCCCACATCCCCTTCCAGAACCGCCACCACCCAGCAAAGCTCCCTGGGAGAGTTGTCCACACTTGTCTTCCCCCCTCCATTTTCTCTAACCACCTCCAATATGACTCTCGTCTCCACATTCCTCATACACCACCCACAAGGTTGCCAATCAATTCCATACACCCAAACCCAACAGTCAATAATCCGTCCTCAACTCTTGGCAGGTAAACTGGTTTTGAATTATCGCCATAGATTTGGGCTTCCTTAAAGCTCTTCCCAGCCCTTTCAGGTGGTAACCACTGCGGTGACCTGATAATATCTGTTGGCATGGTCCCTGTATTTCATTTCCACCAGTCAGAGCTGGTCTTCACAAGGGCTCAGTGACGGCAGTGACGGTCAGTGACGAAGGTACGTGCACTTGGCACCTTTAGGAGTTATTCTACCAGGGGTTCCTATGAAAGGGACGGAGACTCACCCAGCTGGACGAGATAGTAGACGGTCAGCAGGAGCTGCGTCTCCTCCGAGATGGGCTGTATTGTGGACGCCCCGTACTGTTCATACGCTCGAGAGATGGACTGGGAGTTCTGGTAGCACGTGTACAGAAGCGGGCTCACAACCACGTCGTTCAGGTTCCCGCACAGGTAAGGGAAGTTCCCGTGGCCTGGAAGGAAGGACAGCCTCCGCTTGGCCACTGGCCTCGGGCACAACGTGGAGCCCCCGAGTGTGGCTCTATGAATGGAAAGCACCAAAGCGTGCAGGCGCGTGCCTCTGGGGTGCCTAAGGGCCCTCTTCTGGGGACATCTCAGCCTTCTAGCCCTTGCTGATTTAGTGCTGCTACTCTGATAACTGACCAGGGCTGCAGCATTTGCTTGTTCATTTAGTCCAATCCCTTAGTTTACACGTGAGCAAGCGAAGGCCCAGAGAGAAATGGCAGAAGCTGAGCGGCCCGCCCTTGGGCTGCTCCTGCTGCACTGACTCCACAACGCCGTGGGGGTGACGCCTCCTGGACCTCTGCCAGGCTGCCTGCCAGCCCGTACCTGCCCGAGGACTCCCTGTTGGCTTCAGCCTGGATCCCCCCAGATCTCTGACAAGCTGAATCAGGAGACGGAATCACTGTTCCGACCAGAGACCCACATACTGACAGGACCTGACAAATGCTTTAGCCAACATGACAAGATTAATTCTGACGACGACTGTCAGAGGCGAAGAGCCCAGGCCAGCTGGGTTCGGATCTCTCTCCACCATGCATGAGCCATGTGACCCTAAGCAAGAAGCTTACCTTCTCTAAGCCTCAGTCTCCACCTTTGTAAAATGGGGTGAAGATATCCCCTCCTCCTGGGGTTGCCCAGATGAGCACGTGTGTGCAGCCTCCCTCAGGAGACCTCGAGTTCTTCACCAAACACACACTGAACGCTGGCTGTGAGCTACGTGTGGACCTCATGCTCAGCTCTGGGGGGAAATCTGTGACTGAGACACAGCTCATGTCCTCACGGCAACTGAGGGTGCAGGAGGGTCCCCTGAAAGGCTTCCGAAAACACAGATTGCCGGGCCCCATCACAGACCTTCTGATTCAAGAAGATGGGGCCTGATTCTGATTCGGGGCTGGGCTTGGGGACTCACATCTCTGACGAGGTCCTGGGTGATGCTGGTTCTGCCGGACCAGGGACCACAATTTGGGTAGCACTGTTTATAATTCTGGCTTATAAGAGGCAACATAAGAAATGAAGAGAAAGGATGTGATGTTTGTCATAAAAGACGCAGGTCTGCCAGGCCCCCCACGCCCACCTCTCTGAGGCTCCTGGCTCAGGGTGGGTACAGGTGTGGCCCTGTCCTCACCACCAAGCCTCGCACCCTGCCATCTACCATTCTCTCAACACTGTTCTCAGGGCCAAGTGCAGACAAGAGCCCTGCAAAGGATACATGCAACGCGGCTGAATGTTGACCTTCACTTTCGTTAGCCAACAGGCCCAATGGGATGATGGGCCCTGCTTCATGTACAGTTCAAAACCCAGATTTGCACCCTTCTTCCTGAATATCCTGTCCACTGTTTGCCCTTTCATAAGAGAGGAGTGTCCTTTCTTAAATAAAGGTAAGATGCCTCCCCCACCTTCCTACTACCCCCTCTCCTCTATTCCTGCAAACATGATACCAAACACAGTATTGACTTACTTAAGAAGGACCTTACTGTGTGTACGTGTGTGCGTGTGCAAATGTGTGTGCTACATGTGTTACTATAAGCCAGCACATCGTACCAGTAAGTACAATCATCAAACAAATCCTGCCGAGTCCTCACATTTCAAAGTCTCTCCCTTGATTAGAAAAAGGAGCTTCTTTAGTTAAACCCCAAATCTCCCTGCCTGTAGCACACATGCATTTATAAGCCCACTGACACAAAACAGAGATAAAACCTGGTTTTGCTTTATGCTTCTACATGGTGACCATGGCTATCTTTGCCCAACCAAAGTCAGACTTCATAGTGAAAGAAAACACTAGTGGCAAAGGGTGACAACAGGACAACCCACCAGATGAGGGCTCCTGGTCTGATAAATTAGCATAGAGCCAAAGACCCACCTCCAACCCTGCGGCCCGTTACCGCCGCAGTGGGAGCTCGGTGAGGTTGGCTGAATGAGGGACAGAACAAATGAACAAGCAAATGGACGTCACGGAACAGACTCGAGGAAAACTGCGACAAGCTCTGTAACTCTTGGCATCTGACCGGGGGCTAGCCCATGACAGGTCCGCTTAGCTCTTTATGGCCCTGGAAAGGGTTTTAGAGTTTGCTCAGACTGGAGTCACCCTGGAATGACGTCTGGGTGTTGCCTGCTTCCCGCACATTCCTTGAGGCTTCCCCAGCTCCACCATTTCTTGCACTGTACTTGCCTTTAAATATCACTGGCTTGGCCTTGCATATTTTCAGCAAGTTGTCAGGAACGGACACTGGTTCTCCGGAGGCCACAACAGGAAAGGTGACTGAAGCTGGTCCCACCAAGCCAACCTGGGGCATGTAGGACATGCCTGCGCTCTCTAGGGAAATGCCAGGAGCGTTAGGAAGACACAGATAAGGCATCCATTTCCAGCAGACCTGACGTCGGGCTGCGCAACAAACCTGCTACAACATGACCCTTACCCCTACCTACAGAGCACCCGTCTTGGAACCACAGATTTCTGAGATCCAAAGCATTTTTAAGGGTACTCAGTTCAACCTTCCCCATCGAATGACCCAGTCTTCTCCTCTTCAATATCCCTGCCAAGTAACAGGCAAGCCCTTTTGTAAGCTCCTTTAGGATCAGGGAACGCACTACTGTACAGGGATCCTGGACATTAAGTTACTCTCATACAGGCGAAAGAGAGCCTTTCACGGTACCCAAGTCGGCCTCCCTCGTACTTTCTCACTAACACACACAAAAGCACACATGGACACACAACCGCCACCCACCAGCAGCACCACCCCCACTAGTACCTGAGCCTTGGATTTTGGGCAAGGCTGTTGCCACTTACCATACTTAGCTCTGTTCCCACCACCCTGGGAGTGGCCACCATCTGTAGCTGATGGAGATTCTGGAGACCACCCTTTGTGGCGCTTTTTGGGGGGCCCGGAGTTTGATAAGATACCTAGACAACGTTCAGAGCATGGATTAGGCTGTCACTAGGGATGGAGCTTCGATAAAACATTCCCCTGGTTTGTAGAACACTTATTTGTTGTATTTTTAAAAATCAGAGTTTTACAATGAGTTTTAGCATCTATTGGTTTGTCGGAAAAGTCATGACGCATTTTTTGCAACGAAAAACATAGGAAAAATATGTCATGACTTTTCCGACAACCCAATAGTTTAGTATCTAGGCATAAGGAAACATCCTGTCAATTTTTGTAAATGTTTCATTCCAAAATTGGGCGGGTTGTCAAGCTTCAGCTCTGAGCCTTAGATCTATCATCTTTAAAATGGGACAATAAAACCTACACTAAAAGGTACTTTGACCAAGACTAAAGGGAATATATGTAAAGCACAGAGTTTGGGCCCGGTAAATGGTAGCTACCAAGACCCACATCATCATAATCATCAGCAGCAGCAGCATCTCACTTTCCAATATATGGGGTGTGATCAAAAAATACGGTGAATGTTTAAGTTTTAAAAAAAATTTATTACAGTAAATAAAAAAAGTAAACACATTGCCATTAATTCCCTTCAAAATACCCATCCCCAACTTTGAACACACTTATCCCATCATTCTTGCCACTTTCTGAAGCAATTTTGGAAGTCCTCTTTCATGCGTTTAGTTGCCCAGTCATGGCTGCCTCGACGTCCTGAATTATTTTAACTTTGGGAAGAGCCAGAAGTCGCACGGTGCCAGGTCCAGTGAGGAAGGTGGATGGGGACACACTGTAATGTATTTATTTGACAGAAATTGCCATATACCAGAAGCGATGTGTGACACGGAGCATTGTCACGATGGAAGATGATTTAGGGCACACTTTAAAACACACCTTCTCTCAATCGTAGCTCACACACGACTGACTGCACAGAACAAGTTGAAACTTGTCACACGCTGTTACTAAGATCCAACACACTGCTTCCTGTAAGGAAGATCCCTGCCTTTCCGTTGGATTGCACTCTGCAGCAGCATTCACCGTATTTTGTGATCACACCGCATATGAACTCAGGTTTGTAGGAAAGGGGTAGTGGTGTGCAAACCACCACCGCAGTTTCACCACTTGGGGGCAGTACGGACCCACCAGTGCTCCTCTTCCCACTATCGCCTTGAAAGCTAATTTTCAGACTGAAAAAAAATCAAGGAGTACAAAAGCTGGTATCCACCGCTGTCAATGAGTTGTCCTGCCCACACTAGATGACAGCATGCACGTGACTCATGCTACGTTCCTGGGTTATTCAAAATATCAAGAATTGATTGCCTTTTTTTATCAATTTTTGACACAAAATTTCCCCTACATTTAGAACTATATGTTCAACCCTAACTGCACATTAAACTCATCTGAGAACCTTTTAAAATCGTCTATGCACCATCTCAAGTAAGCCAGAACCCCAGCATCTCGTGGTGGCGGGGATGGGAGCGGGCAGGCTGATGACCCCTGGGCTCCCGGGTGAGTCTAAGGCACCTCGTCTGATCCTCCCAACTGCCCAGTCAGCAGGGCTGAGAACCACTGTTTAAGAGCAATGTTTCTCTAAGTTTGGCCTGAGAAGGAGCTGGACAGGACCAGCAGGGGCCTGTTAACTCTGACCACTCCTAAGCCCTGCCTTGAACTACAGAATGGAATCTGTAGAAATGAGAGTGAGAAAACGCCACTCCACAAGCACCTCGGTGATGCCCAGGTGAACTGCAGTTTGCGAAGGACTGCTTTGGTCTCAAAAGGAATCCAAAATTCTTTTTCACCTCTTCTTTAGACTGATTGAATATGAATAAAATAAAGTGAAAGTAGAGTTAAAAACATAAAGTACTTTGTTTACAAAAGCTTTCAAACAAGGGTCTTTCCGTGCCACCCCACACACACACATAAGCTCTGAGGCAGCTCCTTCTATTGCCCCATTTAGACCACATCTCGGACTCCCCAAACCGCTGTCCTCCAGTGCCAACAGAAGAGCTCCCACAAAGACTAAGATGCCAGCACCTCTAAAAACTATATTAGATGCTAAAGGGGGGACTGGGCTTTGATGCTAAGGATGGAAGGTCTACAGATAATTTCTCCCTTTGGAACGCTGACCCTAACTGCCTCCAAGTGGACTCTAAGCTCATAAATGCTCCCAAAGTGATGTCGCCAGGAGTTGGCCCTGTGGTACCAAGGTGGACCAACTACTTATATATTTATTTATTTATTTATTTATTTATTTATTTATTTATTTATTTATAGCTGAGCCATCCTGCCATCTGTTAGCAGCTCAGTGGTAGTTCAGCTCGGGCCGGGCATCGAACTGCTGTTGCTCAGAGCTCAGCTCACACTCTTGAGCGAGCTCTTAACCCACTGAGCCACTTGGCCCGCCCTGGATCAACTATTTCTCACAGTGTCTCCTCATGGAGGGGAGGGGCATTACTTGGCACTTGGGGTGAGACAAACCTTCATCATGCAACCCACTCATTGCAGCACACTGAGCAGCCTGACGCCCCTCCCACCCCCAGGCTGGGATAACTAGTGAAGGATCCTGCACCCCCACCCCACAGGGGGCAGCACTTCCCCACTGAGACCCACTGGGTAACAGCCTTCCAGCCCTCGTTAAACACTCCTTGTAGTTTCAGAAGCAATTTCTGCACACTGATTTCGGCTGTCCCCAGAGCAGGTGGGAAGGCACTTTGAACAAGGCAGCTCCCCTCCGCTGCTTCCACTGAGCCCCTCAGCGCCGGCTCCATGGGCGCTCCAGGCTGCATCGGACAATGGCCCTTCTCTTCACCAGCCTGACAGACACAAATGGCCACGGAACTGAGACGGACACTTGGTGGTCCCAGGGAGGGTGCCCTCCTGCAGGGAGGAGGTGACACCAGAGCTAAGCTCTGAAAACCAGGTTTAGCAGGTGGGTGGGGAGAACCCTTCAGGTGCATGGATGTGTGGCCACGGTGTGGACAGGAGGGCACCTAACCTTCCAGGGCAGCCAGACACAGAGTTCTCAAGCAGACACAGCAGACTGGTGGGGGCCAGATTCCAGAAAGGCTTGAGGGCCACGCTAGGGACCCAGGAGCTCTCTACTTCCCACACCTCTCCAAGGGAGGCGCATTCATCTGCCACAGAAGGAGGCTTGCAAAGCCAGCCTCGCAGGGCCCAGGCCCAAGCCTGTCCCCTGCTGTGTGGGGTGCAGGCTGAATATGCCCAGACCTCAGTGCAGGGAGGGGAGGCACCATCGGCACAGGCCTCCCATCACCGTCCCCAGGGGCCCACTCCTCGGCCACATGGCCACCCTAAAGTCAGCACCAGCAGAGGAGAAACAGCCACAGGAAGAAAAGTGGGCACCTGCCTGGGGTGCCTCACACTGGGGAAGTGACAAAGGCCTGGCCTCAGATTCCAGAAAGGACACGTGGGTTAGGACCGGGGGTGTCTCAGATCCCATTCAGAAAAGACACTGTTCCTTCAACTCAGAGGGAGATAATTCTCAAGGCTCCCACTGGGGAAGTCCTCAGCCAGCCACACAATGGAAGCAGGAAGCCGGGACTCCAGGCCTGTCCACCTCTTGGTCTCACTTGCCTCCTTTGCAAAACAGTGTTGGACCAGATGGTTTCTAAGGACTCTCCCAGTGCCCAGTCTAGGGTCCTAAAGTCCCATTTAACCAGGGGCATGGAGGACGCAGGACCTGGCCTCTGAAAAGACTCCCGGTGAGTATGGAGGGAAGATCACTGAACTCAGAGGCGGAGAGCTGCCACCAACTCTGCCTCAACCCACAGCCTCTGCCCCCGCAGGAGGTTTACTTAACCCCTGTACTCACCTCCCTCTCACCTCGATCCTCACCTCCTCATCCCACTCCCTCACTTCCCCCCATACCACCTCTAAGTAATGCTTCCCCAGCTGTCAGTCGCAGTTCATTTGTCACCTCCTCCAGGAAAGTGGCTCGATGACGATGCTGATATGGGTGGCAATAAGGTGTCCCTTCGTGAGCTGCCAGATGTGTCCTGACTTTCCACTCAGCACCTCATCTGATCCTCTCAGCTGCCCTCAGAAAGGAATTCTTAGCTCCAGATGAGGGAACGTTTAGCCAGAAGACTTGTCCAAGATCCCCCAACTCATAAGAAACAGAGTTGGGTTTTGGATTCATATTTATCTGATGTTCCTCCCATGGTACCGTATTGTCCCCTATTTATCCAGAACCCTGCAGCCCTCCTGATACGTGGCCCACAGTGAGACAGGTCACCTGCCTCAGCACAGGCTCCCACTGTCTCTTGGCATGCACATGTCACCCAGGGCCAGGACCTGGGCACAGACCCACGAACTCAGTAGGCACCTGCTGACCTGGCTGGCCTCTCCTTCCAAGCAACACCGATTCCAGGAGGCTTGGTGGCCCCAGCATGATGGCTCCTGCATCCCCCCACCCTGCAGCGCCTTGACCCAGAGAAGACAGGACCCCCAGGACAAGCCATGCTACCTAGGGCCGAGGGCCGTGGCATGGCCGACAGCTTGCTCTTCACCAGCTGTTGGTGCTTCGGAGAATCTTTGCCATTGAAAACAGTGGGGCCTGTTGCTGTGATTAGTGAGGGGTGGTCCGAGGCTGGTCCTGAGCAAAGACAAAGAGTGACAGAGCAGGGTCAGTTCACAGGACTCTCTGTGAGCCCGGCAAGCAGGAAATTACTTTTCTTCCATTTTTACAAACTAGCTCCTCCCTGACAAGTCCCGTCGGGAGGTCAGACTCAGTGACACCGCCCCACTGAGAAGACGCACACAAACAAACACGTGCACACACACTCCTGCTGTGCCCAGTGAGCACTTCCTGGTGACAGACGGATCAGAGGGACCTGAGTGGCCAGTGGGTCCCCTGAACTCCAGATGGGCCCTGAAACTGTCCCACCTTCCTTCTACCTGCTCTTTCACTCTCCAGAGTTCAGGTTTGTATCAGACATGCTCAGGGGAGCTTTCAGGTGTGCAATCGCCCAGGTCCAGGCTGCTCACAGGGACTGGGGCTCCCAGGTCTACGGATAATTCCGGGGACCACTGTGGGTTCTGGTCTTCTAGGGCTCACTGCACTGGCTGTGTCATCTTCCTTAATCTCCCTCTGCTTCGACTTTCTCATCCATCAAAAGGGGGTCATAACAGAGCAACTGTGAAGATGACATGAGTTAGCAGAAGTCAAGTCCACAGAACAGTGCCTGGCAGGCAGGAAGCACTAAATAATATTTTCTGTTACTATAATCTTACTTAACTCTTAAACAAAGCTGCAAATTGGACAGAGAAGATCTTCAACTTTACAGATGAGGAAACGGAGACACAAAGAATTTAAACGAGTTGCCCCACATCACGCTGCTAGAAGGCAACAGTGCTGGAACTTACACAGGGTACGCTGATGGCAAAAACACTGGTCTCTCCATTTGCCATGCGGGCAGAGGTCTCAAGTGCTCCCGGCGCAGTGGGGACAATGGCAGGCGTACCATGTGGAAAGGGAGGCCTGGTGCCCTGGAGGGATACCATGTTCCCAGCCCAGGTGCAACCTCTTTGTAATGGATGTATGAACCAGGTGGGGGCAAAGGCACTGGCAAACGCTGTGGGCAGGAGCAATGAAAACCTGAGTCCCTGAGAAGGCTGCTACCTACTGTTAACAGCTACCACGCTTATCCGATCTGCTCCAAATGGAAAAGCACCAAGCACATCAGCCAGAAATACCCGCTATCAAGCGTTGACTTGGCTGCCTGCTGCCTGGGAGATCCTAGCTAAGGGCCTAGGTAAACACCAGTGAGCCTCGCTTTCCCAGTCAGGACAACGGGGAAAAGAAAGCCTGCTCGCAGAGGGCTTGCTAGGATTCGACGAGACACACACACAGACCTGGGGAGTGCTGAGCATATGGCAAAGGACCCTGTCTGGTCATCCTGTCCCTTCAGGAGCTTAGGTCCAGCCCTGACTTAGTGCCCGTGACTGAACAGGCTCTATGCTGCACACTGGGGGTGCAGCAGGATCCTAACACCCCATCCCACCAACCAAGGGGTCACGTGACATAGCAAACAGAAATTTATTCCAAATAAAACACAGCATTCCCGATGTAAGATGAAAAGCAAAGGCTTTGTAGGAAAAGCAAACACATGAAGCACGCCCCTATTTATGGCGAAGGTTTGGCCAGCAGCCATGCTGCTGGCACGCCAGGCCTGTGGAGTCAGCATCTGTGCTGCTTCTCCGCCGCCTCACCTGCCTGCTGAGCTCCCAGGGGGACACTCGGGTTTGCGCCAGGAGCGGGCTCGCTGGAGGAGGCAGCCGGAGGCCCGGAGCTGTCCAGCGACGGGAAGAGAGGCCCGGAGCAGGAGCCAGCGGAGGTCTGCCGGCCTCGAAACTCTAGGGGACAAGATCTGCGCATGAGAACCCACTTACTGCCTCTCCCGCCAGGTAGGAGATGATTTCCTAGGCTGGGATTTGTCCTGCGGGAGAGCTAGGTATGCAGATAACCGTAATGGTGCCGGCCTGGTCTTGGCTTCAGTGTAGCCAGGGGATGGGGATGTTACCCTGCCAAGGGCAGGGGGGACGGCCTGAGGGACAGCTCTGACTGTCAGGAGAGGCAGCAATAGTGAGCATTCGGGGAAAAGAGAAAAACATGATACAATGGGTCATCCAATCACTGTCCTTCAAGTCCAAGGAAAGAACAGAGCATCACTCGAAGGTAAGGGAATAGACAATAGCTTCCACCGTCCCACGAGTCACCCTGTGTCCCAGTGCCATATCTAACCCACGAGGTGCTTGATCACACACAGCAAGTGGTCAAAGACTCGTAAGTCGTCCCACATGGGGAAGAAGCACTGCCTCCCCAGGACCTAGGAAATGGCTGGCACATAGTAGGAGCTCAAGAAATATTTATTGAATGATGTAAGAAAAGGGGAGGGTAAGGAAAAGAGCGATGGGAGGGGTGGGCGGGGGAGAGCCCAGAGCCAGCCCCTCCTCAAGGCCACTGAAGCTGGCTGGGAGAGTCCGGGTGACCAGGAGTGAACCAACACGGATAAGTGAGGGACAAGGCTGGTTCTCCTGATCGTCTCACTGAGAACCCCTCTTGAACATATCCCTCCATGCCACTTAAGTGGGAGGCTCTCTGTGAGCACGTGAGGCTGAGCCTCCCAAATCCACCCCTGCCTCTTCCCTCCACAGCTGACGGTAGCCATGCGCCACATAGGGAAGACACAGAGGTGGGCAGTGGAGGCCAGTCACTGTGTCATGGACCATCCTGTGAAGCTGGCCTTTCCGTTCACGGGTTCAGGGTGGGGAGCGGGGACATTATTCCAGCCAAGCTTTCTCTAAATCAGGATTTCTCAACCTGGCACCATGGACATTTTGGACGGGCTAGTTCTTTGTGGACAGCCGTCCCGTGCACTGTAAGATGTTTAGCAGCCTCCCTGGCCCCCACCCATGGGATACCAGTAGCACTCTCCTGTCATAATGATCAAAAATGTCTCCAGACATTGCAAAATGTCCCCTGGGGGACAACATCACCTTGGTTGAGAGCCTCTGCCCCAAATACTTGCCATCAGAAGGCACAGGACAGGGTGGCCCTCTGTCAACTTTTAAATGACCCACACAATTATGCTGAACACCTGAAATGCAAGTCCGTTTTAGTTTCACAGGGCTGACCCCACGCCTTGCCTGTTATACGGCCATCTCTCCCCCAAGTCCTGCCAACAGGCACCTGGCTCACCTGGAGGACAGCCCCTTCACACACCCACCCCCTTCACCTGAGCCTTTCCAACAAATGAGAGGTCCTTTGGTGAGAGTCCCTTGTGCGTTGCGGACCAGGTAATACTTCAAGTGTTTCTGCTTCTTGGGCTGAGTGGTCAGCTTAAGGTTTATGTGATTGGAGAATTCCGTGAAGTAACAGAAGCCTTTCTTTCCACAGCCAACACAGTTCCCAGAGAAACCTGGAGGAGGAAACAAACCATGAACGTCCCCAACTTACCTCCAAAGTCCTCTTCAGATAATACACAGGGCATCAAAACTGACCATTCACGCCCTCTATCACCAACCAGAGAATTCCACAAGGCAAAGGTTCCCATCATCTTATGCTGGCCCAGGGGTCAAGATAGCCTTGACGCAAACAGAAGAAGGGCCAAGAAAGCTTGGTTATAGAGCTGGACCAGGCAAGCTTGGAAGATTGAACTTGCTCAGGGGCGTATCTGAAAGCCTATACACAGAGCCAACTCTACAGGACAAGAACTGTCCCATCAACTGTCTGCACTGACCAAGTTCTTGCAACAATTTGGAATGCCTCCATTTCCTTCGGTGGCCAATTAAAGAATCTCAAAGCAATGAGATCACTGACACTGGATACACAGGGAGACCTCTTGAGTGTCCAAAATTCCATCCTGGAGTCAAGTGATTTGATTCCATGAGCGGCTGAAAAGAAATGGAGACACCTCCACAATATGCGCACACAGCCAGGACGGGGGTGAGTGAGTTCTGGAGACTCAGCCGCTAGCGGAATGGAGACAGTGCACTAGAATGCAATGGTCGCCGGGTGGGTGTCCTGCTCCATGAAGCCACAGCGAGCCACAGAGGCTCCCAGCAGCTCTGAGGCTCCGGGAAAGCTGTCTATGCAGTGTCAATGGCAAAACCACCTCCTATGAGCTATTAAAATCCAGAGAACCGGCTTGAGAAGACCTTTACAAACTGTAAAGTCTATTCAAACGGGGCTCATCAGAACTGTTGGCTACTCTGAGAGAAACGTGGAGATGGGGCTTTGGTCTCTGGTGACTGTCTTGTTGACACTCACTGTCTCTAGAAGACCTTCCTCAAGACCCTCGCCCACTTGTGCATCTGGTTTCTAGGGTAGCAGGCCTTTGGGGAAGGGAGACCCTGGCCCTGAGAATAATTTATGGTATCAGATTCTCTGGCTGACAGGTTTCCAGTGGTCATTTCGACCTAGACCAGGGGGTCACATGGCTCTCTGCATAAGCTCTACTTTTAAATAGAGGATCCCTGAGGCCTCTGGCTAGTGCTCAAAATAGCATCAGTTGGTGAAGGTTCAAAACATCTCCACAGAGGAATAAGATACCTGCATTACAGAAATCTAGTGGATTCTCTATTTTATTTCAAGCAAATTTAATGTTCCCTAAAATGCCTTAGAAATAAGGACCAATTCCCTGGTCCAGCAATAGGACAGATACAGGTAGTTTATCCTTCCAGAACCCTCTTCCCATTGCACCAGACCGAACAGATATGGTACCAAAGAAACGTCAGGCATTGCTCTGTATTCACTTGTTTTTAAAGGGAAGGAAGGAACTCACATGCACAGAGAAGCAGTGACATTCTTGCCCATTCATTGTCATCCAGACAGGTCACTTGGCCTAACAATACCCAGCCAATCAGGACAGCAAACCCTTCTTTTGGAAAACCAGAGAACCAGAGAGACTACAATTGTCCAAAGTAGATACAGAAAGGGTGGCCTTCAAGTCTCGCATGAGAATGAAGTCTAGACCCACAGCCTCGCGTTCAGGCTGCCGCACAGCCCGCAGCGCCAGCTTTATTTCCTGGTCCTCATTGTGCTATGCCGAATTCCCACTGGGCTCCCCTGCCCACCCCCACCACCCTCCTGCCTCCAGGGTCAAACTCTTCCTCACTTAAGCCCCACCATGCTCGTCACTCAATGCCCAGCTCACATGCCCACTCCTCCAGAGCCCCGCTTTTCCCAAAGGGCTGGGTCTCACTGGTCCCCAAACCCCTGCAGCCTCTTTATATTGTTCCGAGGGTCCTTGTAACTTCTTCCTCAGTGCTCCAGTTATTGAGATTTGTGTCTTTTTCCCCATAACTATCCCATGCTTCCAAAGGGCCGGCCCATGGTGTGACTATGTGGAGGTGTCCATAAGTGTGTATGCCTAGCACATGGACGACTGTCACTGAATACCGGAAGGGAAGGAAGGAGAGAGGTAACCGTGAGAGTGAACACTGCGAGATTTCCGCATACAGTCCGAAGCAATAATCTAATGTGTTTATTGTTTCCTTTGTCTCCAACCTGGGAACCTTGAGATAAACACCTCAATTGCCATAAAAGAATAAGGCCCTGAGAAACCTCCCAAACTCTCTGGAAGAGACTCTGATCCTGTGTGTCAAAAGATGGAGGCAGACCAGCCAAGTGGCTCAGTTGGTTACGAGCGCGAGCTCTGAGCAACAGGGTTACTGGTTCGATTCCCACATGGGCCAGTTGGCTGTGCTGTGAGCTGAGCTGCCGCTGAGCTGCCAGCAGGTGGCAGGATGGCTCAACTGGTGAGAGCACGTGCTTCTAACAACAAGGTTGCCAGTTCGACTCCTGCATGGGATGGTGGCTGCACCGACCCGCAACTAAGACTGAACACGGCACCCTGAACTGAGCAGCCACGAGCCGCTGCTGGGTGGCCAGATGGCGACTGGACTTGGAGCTGAGGTAGCTGTGCCCTCCATGACTCACAGCTAAGACTGAAGGACAACCACTTGGCTGTTCCCCTTCCCCAATTCCCCAATAAAATCTTTTTTAAAAAAAAAGATGGAGGAACAAGAAACAGAGCTGCAAGACGGAAAATTCTAAGACCAGCTCACCAAGGCCAGCACTGTCATCCTTTACAGAAACAGCTAGCCAGGTTACGGGCCTCTGACCCATGAGAAATGTGGGCTGTGGGGCCATTTCAGAGGCAGAGATGGGGACCACAGACCATACGGAGCAACTCTTTGTGGCTCGGGAATGAAATGGAAACCTGGGTTTTCTTGGTACAGTAGTAAGTTACTTAGGGAAGCAGCAAGCAAACTACTCTCCTGCTTTGGCAAAAACTTCCCGGTTGGGAGAATCGGCTGTTTTTCTAAGAAGGCCAACCAAGAAAACCACAGGACAGCTCACCAACCAGCCCCAGGAAACGGGGAATGGCTAAAACCACCCCAGCTGAACATGTGAGGCAATTCTAATTTTTCGAGAAATTGTCTGGAAGACAATAAAAGTTTTCATGAGGAAGAACAAAATAAGCCATTCTCTTTGGAAATCACCCTTAGAACGTGGGCGTCTATAATCATCTCTTTGGAAGACAAGCCTAGAAAGTAGGCCATGCAGCCTAAGTCCTCACATTCCTGCCAGGCACAAATATCCAGACTACGAGAAATCAGCCCTTCAGGGTACTGTCCCAGTGGAAATGTCCCATAAAAATGAGTCTCCGTAGGGCCGGCCGAGTGGCGCAGTGGTTAAGCGTTGGCCTGGGAAGCCAGTGGCCCCGGTTCGGGTCCCACATATGAGGGCCAGTGACACTGCCCTCAAAAAAAATGAGTCTCCATGACCACACTGAGCAGCATTGCGATTTTCCTGCGGGTCCAGTTTAGCAGCTGTGCATGGCATTTGTCTAACAAGCATATCCCTGAATGGGTGCTTGTGGGTGCAGGCCACTGGGCCAGGCTTTCCCTTCTGTTGGAAGGAAAGTGCCTATCCTCTCCACCCCCCTTCACTGCAGTGGAACATGCACACACTTGCAAATCAGAGGGACCTGGGTTCAAACCCTGCCTCGCTACTTATGTGACATTAGGTAGATTAATTAACATCCCTGAGTTTTGCTTTCCTCACCTATAAACAAGATGATAGTAGTGAACGTTTACTGCACATTGGCCATATTGCAGGCACTGTACCAAGCACTTTACATTACAAATGTTCTTGTTTAAACCTCCTGAAGCACAATAAAGCCATTTGTAGGCTCCGGGTTTACAGATGAGGGAATCAAGGCAGAGAGAGGGAGTAACTCACCCACAGGTACCAGGTAGGAAGTTTGGAAGTTGGGACTGAATCATTCTGCTATGGCATCTCCTCACAAAAATCTACCTTGAAGGAGCACAAGGAGGATAAAGTGCCCACTATGTGTCCAGCACATAGTAGGTACTCAGCAAGTGTCATTTCTCCTTCCTCTTTCTTGGATAGGCACAGCTGAGGTGGGGCGGATGCAGGGAGGAGGCTCAAGTCTGACCCTAATACCTAGGTCCTCACAGTGCCAGAAGGGAGATACGGGGGAAGTGGTACAATCAATCCGGGTTACACTTTCCCAGCCACAAAAAGGAAGGTGAGGACTAAATGGGCCCTATGCTTCCTTCCAGAACCAAAGGTATATGATTCTTCTTTGAAGTAACCACAGTGGCTTCCGTCAGAACGTGGCAGGTTGTATCTGATTACACAGCTTACGACAAGCTGCAGACCCATTTAGGTCAAACTCAACGGGGGTGGATGGTCCAACAGTCAGAGGCTTGAAACAGAACTATCAGGACACCCTAATTATCTGAAATCCTGCAATAGGCTCATAACTACATTCCCTGCCTCAGTTTCTCTCTTTTAATAAAAATCAATTATTCATGTGACCTACAAGAGATCTTTTGAAAATGCAAATTAGAATATAGTAATTGCCTTATTTGAACACTTCCGATGTTTCTTTAAAATACAAACTATAAGGAAAAATCTAGAAAAGAGGGACATATAAATGAAGAGACACAATAAATATCAGAGACTTAGGAGATATAGCAACCCAATGCTTTGGGAGAATCTCATTTGGATCTTGATTCCAAAACCCAACTGTAATGAAGTTATCAGACAAAATCTGAACACACTGGGGATTTGAGAATCGTAAGGAATGATTGTTAAATGTTTTAGGTATGATGATTGTATTGGATTTCCAACCAAAAGCCCTTATCTTTTAGAGATACACACTGACTCATTTGCAGATGAAATGACATGATGTCTGGGATTTGCTTCAAAATAATTTGGAAGGTCGCGAAGAAGGAAGAGTTATAAGTGAAAACAGGGCTGGTCATGTGTTAGTAACTGTCAAAGACGAAAGACAGAAATTAGACAATGACACTCTTCCCTCTACTTCCACAGTTTGAAAATGGCTTCCGGGTCCTGCAGCCTTTTCCAAGAGGGACCCGACTGCGCCTTTCCCAGCAGTTTCTGCTCCAGCCACAGGGAAGTCCCACCATCCCCCAGCATGCTGACTTTCTTCATGCACGAGAGTCCCTGGGCCTGAGATGCCCTGGGTCCCCTAGGACATGAGCACCCAGGCCAGGTCCTCTGAGCTCAAATTCAGGACCTGCCATTTACTAGCTGGGTGGCCTCAAGCAAGTCCGTTACCCTCTCTGTGCCTTTGCTTCTTCTCTATAAATGCTAGATAACAATGTGCCCACCTCTCCAGGTTCTTATAACTTAGGGCAGTTCCTGGCACACGTTAAGTCTCAATAAAGTAGCTGCTGTTAGTATTCTCCAACTGGCAAAATTCCACTAATTTTTCCGGGCCCCGTTCAAATACCTCATCCTCTGAAGTGGCTCCCCATCACTGGGAGTTGTGTGCAGCACTTTAAATCCTTGGCTATAACATGCTGCACAGAGATTTAAATAAGCTGTATTTCTGTGGTCATTCGTAGCGGCGCTCTGAGTCTCCATCTGTGTTCTCCCAGGGAAGGGCCGCGTCTAACTTGGCTTTGGGGTTCCGGGCTAAACCTCAGCTCTGCCTTTGGTTTGGGCTTATACATTATAAATTATTTGTCTGCTGAATGAACAGAAACCTCATTTACTCCCATCTAAGAAATGAACATTCTACTTAGATGTTTTTTTTCTCCTATGGCTTAGCTATCAGGCAATTTAGATGAATTACTGTCAAAAAACATATGCCTGGATTCTAATCTTTCAACTTTCTCAGATAAAAATCCCTCAGTTGATTCAAAGTCACTAAAGCAAGACTCTCTTCATTATAAATTGTGGTTTGGGGGCTAAACCCATCACTTCCACCAAGATAATCCACAGCTTCCATTTTATAGGTCACTAAAAAGTACCAATCCTCGGCCCCCAGAGGCCTGCTGGGCCACCTTGTCCTGTGCAGCCACCGGGGTTAATTGCAGGAAACCTAAACAGTATTAAGCGTGCAAGCAGAGAGCATAAAGTTATTTTAAAAGAAGAAAGAGTTCTTAGTACCAACCGGCCCTCGTGACCCACCTCCAATGGCTTTTTGGCGAGCAATTAACAAAGACACCACTTCCTCCATGCTGAGGGGCTGAAGCCATTACCGGGCTGGTGCTGAATGCACTGAGTCTTGTCTCCACATTTCAAGACACAGCACCGCCTCGATTTACTACCCTCGCAATTCTCTCAGTCACAAAGTGGTAGAATTCAGGCAAACCCTCGCCACCAGCAGATGAAATGCTAAGTAAGCCACCAGGCCATCTTCCCAACAGGGTTCATCCTGAGCAGCCTTTAAGCAAATTAAATCTGAGCTGAATGACTGGCAGCTTCTTTGGGAGAGTGGATCTTCTGGCATTTTTCTTGTTTGCAAGAACTAGTTACCATAATAAGCCCATGAACTTACCTAAAAAGAGAGTCGGCATAAACTTTTTCTCTCCCTGGTCATTGTCCCAGAGTCACGTGTGTCCCTCCTTCAGCACCCCTCTGTGCCTTGGGTCAGGGTTTGCACGTGGCCATGTCCCACCCCAGGCCCTGGATGGCAGGAACTATTCCTTTTTCTTCTATGGGTCAATCACTGCTCTCCCCTCCCCACCCTCCAGTCCTGCACTCAGTGCCTCAGACATAAAATGTGCTCAACAAATATCCCCCGGCGGGGAGAGAGGTTAACCTACAAGTTTTCCCCATAAACTCTCACGATCAAATTCGCTTCTACAGTGAACATTATTCCTGAGGTTACGTCTGAAATAGATCAACCCTTCTGCCTGCCCAGTTCTCCTCCAAAAAGACACCAAGTCAGGTGAAGGGGCCAGACTTTGAAAGGGCCAGGAGCACGCGCGGACATCGTTCCCCCACCCCCGCCACTTTATGGATGCGGACACTGAGGCCCAGACACCACAAGCACTCTGTGGTCAGATGCAGGACTGGAACCCAGCTCTCAAGCTCTCCAAACTTCACAGCTCCCCTGATTTTGTCCCGCTAATAGGGGAATGTGCTGAGCACAGGCACACAGTAAGAGCTCAATAAATGTCTGAACAGATGGGAGCCAGGCTTGGTATGGCTTGGCCTCTGCTCTGCACTGACGTCAGGGTCAGGGGGCCAGTGGTCATTTGAAAGATGAAGCCTCCGTTTCCCCGATGCTGACCGTAACCAGGGTACGGGACCATGAGGAACAGCAGTTAAAGGGTAGGACTGGGCGCCAGAGGCCTGAGTTTGAATCTTGCCCTTGTTCCTTTACCATGTAGCCTTCGGCAAGTTCGTGAACAGGTCCAAGCCCACCTGTAAGACCAGGATTAGAATGACACCTCTTGAGATGTGAGAAGTAAGGCAAAGGAGAGAAAGGATGGAGGGCGACGGGCAGTTACTGCGGCCATGAACATTCTAGAGGCGGGAACACACGCTCAGCCTTATTCGCTTTCTGCCTCACACCTGATGTCTTCTGGGGGCGTCTAGGACAGGGTCTGGAGCCCACTCCGGACGCAGTAAGCACTTAGGGAAGGTTTGATGAATACAAAAATCTGAAAACTACATGATGAGCTTTCTACAGGAAGGTGACGTCACATTTTAGAATAGATATCACTTGCATTCCATTCCCCAAAGAAACAGTCTACGGAAAGAATAAACGGGGGTGGGGGGTGGGGGGGTGACATGCTGATGAAGAGGCCCCAAAGGTGGCCTATCCGGCACCACCAAAGGCCTCCCTTGTCTCCGCCCGCCATACAGATAAAGAGAAGCGCAAAGGAGGAACTTACCAAGAAGGGCGTTGTGGCCATTGTCATCGGGCAGGAACCTTTTGTCAACCGCACACACCAGGAGGTGGTCAGGCAGGCTGGGGGACTTGGCCCCCACGAGCAGGAAGCCTGCAGGGACATCGATGGGCTCGCTGGAGATGGAGGCAAGACGCAGGTCCTTCCCCGCCTGGCAGAACCCTAGGAGGGATGGACAGGGCTCACGCGTGCTGCCGAGAGGCTTCCAGAACCAGGATGCGCATGGGCAAAGGAGTCAGAACGTTCTGGATCTTGTCGGGACCAACACTTACCTCTGGATGTGGCTGACTTTAAAATTATTATAATTCTGAGATAAAATTTTAACCATGGTTATTAATGACACTTAATCCCATGTTTTTATGGTTATCGGTGTCACATATATAACACATATTAATGTACAAATGAAGCTCAATGAGTAAAAATTGTAGAGAAATGATGAGAAATTAAAACGTATACAAGATAAACCCATTAGAAAATGTGAGTGATTTGATATTTTTTACATCTTGCATTTTACATGTATGAGGACAGGCGAGGGTCAGGAAGGAGGGGAGAGAACCTGGTGACACTGGTTGCCTCTGGGGAGGGGCCTGGGTGACCAGGGCACAGAGGAAACTCACCAGTGTAGGGAGACTTTTGCTCCATATATATTTCCCATTCAAAAAATTAGTGTCCAAAAATATCTGGGAAAAAAGGAAGGAGGAGGAAACAGCTGAGTTTATTTGGATCGGCCCTTTCCAGGCTTTTTCTTGATGAGGCACATTGGACCGGATCTCCTCTGCTACGTCCATCCTTGGACCGGATCCCCTCTGCTACGTCCATCCTTGGACCGGATCCCCTCTGCTACGTCCATCCTTGGACCGGATCCCCTCTGCTACGTCCATCCTTGGACCGGATCCCCTCTGCTACGTCCATCCTTGGACCGGATCCCCTCTGCTACATCCATCCTTGGACCGGACCCCCTCTGCTACGTCCATCCTTGGGTACCGGCTGAGATGATGGGGGCTAATGTGAACCCGGATAAGCCCAAGGCCTTCCCTCCAAAACTGTACAGGATGCTACAGAGGCTCTCCTCCTGTGAGCACCTGCCTTACCACTGACAGGCACTGTCTCCAAGTCCTCCACTCTGCCCTGGGGGGAAGGGAGGAAAAGGCAAGGCTGTGAGCCTACTGTGTGCGGCACCTGGCCAGGTGCGCTCTGCAAAGCTCCCATGGATCACCTATGGGGATGGAGCCAGTCTGACTCTTGGAGTTGGGTGGTTCCCTTTCATCGTCTTGGGGAAGTTCAGCAAATTCTGGTCAGGTACCCAGCAGGTATTCACCCTCCAGGCCCTGGACCCCTCCAGGCCCCGGACCCCTCCCAGTCTACAGAGGGGTGGCCCCTGCCTTGTAAAGAGCTGGGGGAATATAGCCCGTGGGCGGTCCGAGCATTCACTGGGTTTACTCAGAAATTCTTTGAAAATCACTGTGGTGACCACTGCAGGGTTTACCATTCCCTTAATTAGGTGGCCTTTTAATACTTGGACACTGGAAGGCCTACTTCACAAAGATCCACTGTACTGACTTCCATCTCCAGGGAATAGCAGCCCCAGTGAGGGCTAATTCCCTCCTCTGCTGGCCATCCTGCACAAGGTCAAGTCCAGGGAGAAGGGGCCTCCACAGCCCATCTGATGGCTCCTCCAAGCCCTGGCCTGCCCCACCTCAGGCCCCTGTCTAACTAGGGGCCAGCAGCCCCCCAAATGGACTCTATTCTCCCCTGCTAAGCCTCTGCACATGCCGTGCCTGTTTGGAACATCCCAGCTCTCCCCAACCCTCTTACTGTGTCCCGGCTAACTCCTGCTAATCCCCCAAAACGCGAAGGAAGGACCACCTCCCCAGGAAGCCTTCCCCAAGCTCCCCACCTGGGTTAGGAGCCCCTCCGGGGCTCCCATTCGCCCCTGCTGGCCCACCCCCGCTGCTAGCACTTTCTGCATCACGCGTGCCAAGTGTCCACCTGCTTATGAAGCTCCATTAACCTGAGGGCTCTCGTATCTTTTATTTCCATATTTCCGGAGCAGGGGCTCAATGATCCGAATTAATTAGCTGACTACATCACTAACTAGTGACGCCTCTGACTGATACAGCGACAGGACAGATGAACTTGGGTACCACTCAGAGGCTGTCAGGCCAGGGAGCAGCAGAGCCGAGTTCAGCCAAGTCTCGCTGAGAGCCGAGCACAAGCTCTTACCACTAGACCGAGCTGCCTTCCCTCACCCCCTCCCCTGCCCCGCGACATCCCCGAGCCTTGGTTCTCCGACAGCAAGGTGGGAAGAACACTACGGATTTCACAGTGTCCCTGAGCTAAGCGTATCTGCTCTTCCAACAGTGAAGTACCGACAGCCGTCCAAGACTCCTCCTGCTAATGAGCTCCGAGTTACACACATGCTGCAAGCACTGGGATGTATACGTTACTTTCAAATAACTGATGGAGGGAAATGAACTTCTGGATCCAAATTCACTCAGAAAGTTGAGTCTGTCCAAAGGGTGGCTGAGAGGCTGCGAGCCTGACTGGCGGAGCCAACGCTGCAGGGATAGGAGGGCGGGCCTGGCCACCGCCTGCTGGCGGCGTGGGCACAGGGGACCCCACAGCACACAGCCGCAGACTGGGGGCAGCGGGCACTGCCCAGCAGGGGCTGGCAGGCTC
The DNA here is from genome assembly GCA_033961575.1 of Aselliscus stoliczkanus. NCBI lineage: Eukaryota > Metazoa > Chordata > Mammalia > Chiroptera > Hipposideridae > Aselliscus > Aselliscus stoliczkanus. Next base: position 34,797,659 of record CM066730.1, on the reverse strand, counting down.
ACCGTCCATGGTGCAGCATCCTTCAGGCGGAGGGAGCATCTGATAGGGGTTTGGGGGACAATTCGGCTCCACCCCCCCTTCTCCCTCCTCCTCTTCTTCTTCATTGTCCACTCGGCTACCACCTAGAAGGGGGAGAGAGGGGAGAGGCGGAAGGCAGAGGTAAGTACTCAGCGAGTCTCAGCTACGGAGTAATTAATCAGTCCTTACCCAGATACCGTAAGTCGGGCGTTGTCACCTATCTTTACTAGGGGGAAAAGCGAAGGCTCACTGACCTTCCGGAAGTCACAGACTAGGGCTCTGAGCCTGGCCTCAGGGCTTCAAATTCAAGGTCACGTCTCTTCCCATCCACCACAGTGGCACATGTCTGCATACACACTAGGGTTCACTCCATATATAATTGGTTGATGAGGCCTGAGCATGAAGTCTATACATAACGAGGGCTCCAAAAATATTTGTGTGTGTGGTGTTTGGCGGGGGGGAACCATGGTGTAACAGACCATCTCACAGAGAAGGAAACTGAGGCTCAGAGAGACCCACGACTGGCACACTGCTCTCCAATGAACTGCTAAGCAACACAGCTGGCATGTTCCCAGTCGTCTGGGACGCCCAAGCTGACGTTCTCACTGCCAAGGTCACCCCTCAGCTTAGCATACAGGATGCAGTGCCAACTGCCTTTACCGACCACAAGACAGCGGTGACACAACAGTCACCACTCACTCCCGAGGGAAGAATGGCTGCATCATTACTAGAAACACAAACACACCCAAATCTGTCACACCCACACACAAGCCATTCCAGAACAGGGCCAGGCATGTTATGACTTGAGGAAACGAGTTCTTCAGTGAAATAGTATTTCAGGAGTAATGTCAAATGCGAAACTGGCCAGGAGCGCCAGGAGTCGGCCATGGAGACCCCACTGCGCCCTGCGTCTGAGCTGTCACGACAGCTCCTTGTCACCCCCACTCCTGGCGATGGATGCGCTGCCCTTACTCATCTCTGTCACACACGTGTCCAGCAAAATGCCTCCTCCAGAGGCAGCACACAGGTAACATGGACTCTGATCTGAGCCACACAGTTACACCTTGTTTACCCAGCACTGCTAGAGAAAGTGGGGGAGGGAGGCGTATAAGTGAATTTTCAAGACTGTTGAAATAGAGCCCTAACTTCTTTTAACAGACACTTTGGATATTAAAAAAAAATCTTTCTCAGCTTGTCTTTAAATACCATTTAATAAATTGCAAGCAGATTTCTTCATGGAATAGCATCAGTATGAGCACCTTTAAATACACTAGGCCAGGGGGCAGCTGTTTCTCCTTTGTCTCTCTGTCTCCTCTTTCAGGGCCGGCTTCTTTATTGCCATCTCTCCTGCTCTCATCTTACTTGGCTCCCACTGTCTCCATCCATTTAGTGGGTTAAGTCATTTTAGGTAAATGATGCGATCGTGTGCAGTGGAAAGAGATGGGACTGGCAGTCAGGGGACTCAGGTTTTAGGACTTGGGTCTGCCACGGTCTGTGTGGCCATAGGCAAGTTACTTAACCTCTCTGTGCATCAGATCCTACATCTGTAAAATGAGGTGGTGATATCAGGTCACTTTGAGCCGTGACAGTCTATGTGGGGAAATATGGCCTGAGTGGCACAGAATACTCCAAGCATGATTCAACTCGTACAGGGGACTGAAAACAACCTCACAGCAGCCACCATTTCAAAGGTACCTGATGGACAAGAGGCAGAAAAAGAAACTGGACATTTCAAGCCAGTTCAAGCCTGTGGCCTTGGGAAGGTCACAGCAGGAATGAAGCAAGAATTCCTAGTGTCTCTGTTTCCCTGGGCCTAGAGGACACAGAGGTGGCAGAAAGACTGTAAAAAGATTACCCAGGAGGAACCCAAGGGGGTGGGAGATAACTACACAGCCTCCTTTAGAAGCTTCCTTCCTGCCATTAAATGCAGTCATGGAGGGTTTGGGCTGAAGGTACAGAGTCATGCTCTGACCCACGTGCCAATGCAGCCCAGGTCCCCACGGCCACTGAAACTGTCCTTTAGCCACCTATGGAGTGGGTGGCACAGAAGGCTCGGCGGCAAAATCCAGACTACCCTGAGCCAGCACTCCAGAGGCTCAGAGGGTTCACAAAGGGGCAGAAGGTCTCCCCAGCTCCGAGGGCACACCCAGGAATGTCTGCACATTATTCTGCTAAGCCGCCAAGAACAGGAATTCAGACTCCCAGAAAGAATGAAAGAGGAGGGTCTTAAGCCTCCGAAAGTCAAAGAAAGAGCTCAAAATCCAGTCGCTAAGAAAGCAGGATTAAAGGTCAAAGGTCTACATCAGACATTCCAGGGCCTTTGATGGGATCAGTCAGCCAGCAGCCATCCTGGAGGCTGCCTAACCAGGAGCAGATGAAACCAGACTGTTTATCAAGGTCTCCGGGCAGGAGGAGAGCTTTCAGATGGAGACAGACAAAGCTGACTGGACTCGGGGCTAGGAACTTACTACTCAAACAGGAGTCCAGGGCGTCCATTACAGCCCTTTCTTCCCTGAGTAGGAGGCTGTTCGTGTTTACAGTAAACTTTGTTTTCTTTCCATGAGAAGAAACTGTACAACATTCCGAGTGGGTAGGATTATAGGAATTTACCTGCATCTTGTTTCATTCATAAATACCTCAAAATGCTGGGGTGGTATTTGTGTTGGGCTGGTCTTCCTTTTTAAAAACTAAATAACAAATGAAAGGTTGTTTTCCCCCCTAGACGGAGGTGGTAAAGGTTTTTTTCCCCCCTGAGTAGAAGAACAAAGTCATCAGCCCCCCTCCCCACCCCCCAATCACCCTCACTAACAGAGAAAATGTTAACTGACCCAGGGGCGGTTAACCCCTGGTCATAAAAATCATCTCGAATGTTATTGTCTCAGGAAGGACGGCGATAAGATAAGAGACCCTGACAGACAGACAGGCAGACCGACAAGATATGACCTGTACAAGCCGTCCGCGCCAGGGTTTATGAGGCAGAAACCCAGGGCTGGGGCACAGCGCTCAGTTTATGGTGACATTTAGCAAACTGAAAACAGCCCCCGCCCACCAACCTCCCTCCCCCCACTTCCCCCACCCCCAGCTAGAAAAGCCAAATCTCAGAGGATGTGTCCATTCTGTTTACTGGACAAACAGGAAAATCGTAGAGAGGGCAGCTCTGGTTTTTGTACCAACAGGAGGGCAGAACAAGTGACCAACAAGGTGGCAGGGAACCTTCAGCACTCAACACCAGAGGCGCCAGGGGTGGACGCCTGAAAACTGTCGCTGGAAAGTGTTGCGTGCCCGGAGCCCAATTGGCAGGTGAGGGCACCCCAGGAAATCAGGAGGTTAGGGATGCAGCGTCCCAAACAGAGGCCAGAAGAGGTTGTCTACAGAGAACTTAGACACAAGTAAAAGCTGAGCAGGACCCTCCTGGGGAGAGACCCGCCTCTCTCTCCCCAGGTAAGCATCCTTCAAAATGGCAAGCAAACCGACCTACCATCTTCCCAATCATGGAATTCAGTTACTTTAGCGGGTGGAAGTGAGGCGCCTCGTAGATTTTAAGGCGCCCTCTGCACCTTAAAATCATGAATCATTATTATTATCACTCATTTATCATTCGCAACAAAGCCTTTCAAGACAGTGAGAAGCTAAGGATGGCTCTTTACTATGGATTTCACAAGTTCTTTTGCTAGTCAGACAGCCTATAACACATTCTCCAGATAGTTCTCTTCTCCCCACGAAGTGTCAGTGCTGTTTCCTCCGCCTGAAACCGCGAGCACTGCACATGCGAATCCGAGAGAACGCTCAGTCTTCCTAATTCACGCTTCTGCCCAGAATCGAGTTTCTCTCAGGCCCTCATCCAGGTCTCCTAGGGCCTTGCTGTTGGGGCTGCAAAGTCAACCTAGTAAGGCCATTTTAAAGACACCGGAATGGCTCCCTGCCAGAATAAGGGACTCACAGGTGACACACAAGGGTGCCGGGCCCCATGTTTCCTGATTTGCAACCCTCCTTGGCCCACCGTGCCCACCTCCAAACCCCCACACATAAGCGCACGCACGCACACACACCCCCACGATCACCCCAACACAGGCATACTGCACTCTTTATTTCATTAGGTAAATCTTGTCATAAACCACAGCCCTCTTTCATTTTAATAACTAAGTGAAGTCTGCTGGCAACTTCAAGTGAAAGACACAAAACTGACAAAAAGAACTTTCATTGCAGGAACTGTCTCCTACTCTGATTGCTGGGGGTAACTTTTGACATGAAATTACCCAGCTATAAAAATTACAAGCTAAAGATGGAAAAATACAACCGTTTTATTCTCTGGATAATTAAGTAAACCCAAAAGTGGTCCCCAGGCCTGAAGATAATGTATTTCTTTATTCCTGGCACACGTGAAATTCCTAAGCGTTTGTAGTTGGTTTTTAAAAGTTTCCAGAGGGTTCTTGTACCTGCTATCACAAGAGAAACTATCTAGCCTACTTTGCAAAGATATGGTCACGGATCAGAAGACAAAGAGGAAGAAAAAGTAGCTGAGGGTCAAAAGCCTGTTAAAATTCTTACTTATCCGAGTGAAAACGTCAAACCTTTTAATAAGTATGAGTAACAACCAATTCAGAACCATCTAACATGACCCTCTTTCCTTTCTCCTTTTAGTCGGATGAATAATTTTATTCCTTGCAACATTATGGCCGAAACTTATTTTCATTTCAGCCGAGTAAGAATTTACATGCGACTTTCCTCTTCTAGCAATTCTTTTGTGGGGGACTCAACATTTTCTACCCAGAGCAGAAGAGGAAGCATTTAGAGTCCTGCTGCCCACATTCACTGCACACACGAAACGAAATACACAAGTGCACCTCCTACCTTCCAGAGCGGAGAGCTGGCGCTCTGCTTCCAGATACAGCTGGGAGAAGATGGGCCTGGGTACCAGGGTGCTGGAGCGCAGGGAGGCCTCGATGGAGTTGTGCAAGACCTCTTCAAACCGCGTCGTCTTCAGCTGGCCAGCGTAAGAGTTTCCCATCTTCGAAAGAGACGATGGAGTCTCCTGTTTAAAATGGCATTTCAGTTTCGGTTAGGAAGACTGACCCAGCACATGAGGCCCAAAGGTAGTAGGCAGACCCTCTGCAAGAAGGAAAGTCCGGGTATCCCCCAGCTCAGCAAAGAGGAGGGGTGGGCAGCCATCAGCCACGACCATCAGCCGGGCAATTACAGGAAGTTATATAAGTAACAGCTCTCTCTCATGTACCGCTCGGACAGCAGTGTCTGACACCTCTTAGAGGAGGTTACTAGAGACTGGCTCCTAGGCATCCCCAGGTTTCACAGACCCTCAGTTTTCCCGTGAGATGTGATCCTGCCCCTGAGAGACTCGAGACCAACGAGCTTTACTTTCCGTGACTTGCAGAATAGCCCTGAGCCACTTCATGTAACTGACTGGCAGCTGACAATTCAGCGATCCATGACAACCAGTGCCCAGATTTTAGGATTATGGGACTCAGCCTCTTCCGCTTTCCTTCTCAGGAGGTAGACCAGCAGATTTCCCATCACGGTCTTTTCTGAGAAAAGGTCAATTACTAACATTCTTCCTTTGAAATGTTTCCTGGTTTATTATGTTTTCATTATACAAGTAATGCAGAATTATATCCAGGAATCTGAAAATTACAAAAGAGGGTGGAAAAGCAAGGAAAATCACAGATATTTCCATTCCCAAGATAACTACTGTGATTTTTTTGTTGTAGCAGCTTAATTAAGATATAACTCACATACCATTCACCCAATGAAAGTGTACAATTCCAAGGTTTGTAGTATATTCACAGTGTTATGCAACCATCATGTGATCAATTTTAGAATATGGCATCACCCTAAAAAGAAACCTCATACCCGTTACCTGTCACTCACCCATCCCCCAACCCCCCAGCCCATGGGAATTATTAATTTACTTTCTGTCTCTGTAGAATCGTCTACTCTGGGAATTTCATATTAACGGAATCAGTGGTCTTCTGTGGCTGGCTTCGTACCATTACCACAATGCATTCAAGGTTGCCCTATGTTGTAGTATGTGTCGGTAATTCCTTCCCGCTGTGATATCTGGATTATTCGTTCCAGACTTCATTGCCTTCAGGGCTTGGGGATAGGAGCAAGGTGGGAGATTGCATTCACATGGTTATAATCACTCTATAGTACCATTTTTGATTCTAGCTCTTTTTACTTGATGTATGCATTTCACCCAATCCTCTTACAACTGCTTTTAAAACAATTTTAATGGCTGGACCATATTCTATTGAATGAAGGGACAGCTCTTCACTCAGCTGTTTATCTCAGATTATACATATGGTTAAATCTCTACATTTAGGCCTTCCCAAGAACAGCCACTTGAATTTATATTCCTTCCTAATGTTTTCTATTTATTTTCAGTTTCATCAAATTTAGTTTTTTGTTTCTATTTCCCTCTTTTCCTTTTGGTTTAACTTCTTGTACTATTCCCAACTTCTTAAAATAATTACTTTATTGCCTTTACTTTCCACCTTAGACATTCACAACTATACATTTTCCTCTGGTGCCTCTTTTGCTATGGCACATAGGTCTATGGTCTCCCTTCTGATTCTGTCTTCAATCTGATAATTATCCAGTATATATATTTAACTTCTGAATAAATGTATTCAGAGGGAGTCAGCCTTATATTATTTCTGTCTAATTTGTAGTGACTGGATTATAACCACATCTGTGGCCTTAGAAACTCTTTTTAAATTTGCCAAGGGTTTCTCTTTGATGGACACCTGATGGATTTTTACAAATACACCATCGATATGAGAAGAGAGATGAAAGGAGATAGATTATTCATTTCTCCTGTATCCTTGTATATTCCTTGTCTACTATACTGTTGATTATCAAAGTAGCATTTGACTTTAAAAATTAGCACAAGATGCCAGCTCTGATGTGACCACAGGACAGTAGATTCCTGCTTCATTACAGTGACACTCGGCCACACCAGTTGTGAGACGGGCTTCACCAGTTAGCCATAGTCTTATGCTTCGACCCAAGATGTAGGTAAGAAATTCCCCTTGCCCTTGTCCTGTCAGTGGCAGAGCAATTTCAAGATGGGACCGTTGATGCCTTAGAAAGCTCTGGTTCCCTCCTAAGGTAAAATGTGTTCTCTCATTGATTTTCTGCCTCTATTGTAAGGAAGCCTTTCCCCCTCCAACTAAAAGTAAATGGAAACCATTAGACACTTCCTGCTTAGGGCAGTAATTCCTGACCATGGGGCCCCTTGGCCAGCCTCTGCTTACAGCCGGGGGAACAGAGCTGTTGGGAGGATTGCTTCAGGAATGAGCCCCAACAAAAAGAAAACGTGCTCCTGAAAGAGAGGTCAGCTGCTAGAGCCACCTAATACGCCAAATCAGAAAAGGCTCCGGGGCTCTCTGGCCCGCCCTTTCTCTTAACCTGTGACATACCTCAATACATGAATGAGGGGTTGCTGGCCACATCTGGGGACACTTGCATTATATTTGATTCAGGGTGGTCTATTTAAAGCCGCCACCAATTAATAAGATCAGAAATGTCTCCTATTTCTATAGAGCTTTGTTGGCAGAGCTTAACTCCCCCAGAAAGCTTTGGATTCACCCATTTTACATGGAATCCGTGCAGAATCATGCTCGATGGCTGGCTGGGGCATCGACACCCTACCTTCCCAAAATCCTGTTCGGCTCACCTGACAGCTGACTGGCACCCTGAGCCAGAGGGCTTGAGCAGTTAAAGTAGATCAATGCTAATGTGGGCGGAGCCACAAAGGGGGAAAATATGCATATATAGCTTTTAGTGGCCAGCCACTGTGCAAGGCAGTGGGCATGTTCCCTCACTTAGCACGCATGGTAGCCAGGTGAGGATATTAAGAAACCCATTCTAAAGATGACAAACTCGAGTCTTGGAGATAAGTAACTGGAAGGAACTCTTGTTTAAAGGAAAGAAATAGAATTGGGGGTGGGGGTGGAAAGAGATGGAGGCGGGGAGGGACGGGAAGAAACACAAATGGGACAATGGGACAGAAATGTTTTCACATTCAAAAAACAGAAATTTCATTTGACAACTCTAAGCAAACACCAAAGCTTTAATGTCTACAAACAAACAGTGGTTGAGAAAACGGACCCCACTCCCCATCCAATAATGCTTTAAAATCATAAAAGTTAATGCTGTGAACCAGGATGGGGAGGCAGCACTGAGAATACTGTGAAGCGGTTGTGGCCTTTCCGTTGGTCCCCATCGGTCCACAAGCAAAGGGTGTGGGAACTTCCTCCAGACACACGGCCGTCTCTATCTCACAGACAAGACACCTGCCAGGTGAGGAGGGTTGGGGACCAGAGGGCCATGCAAGCTGAGGTGGAGGCACAGCTGGAGCCCCTGGTGTGTTAGAATCCCACACCTGACAGATGGGGACCACAGGGCCAGCGAGGCGAGAGAGAGCCTGGCTCAGGGGCAAACTCAGAAGCCTAAACCCTCCCAAATGCCCACGGAATGCAAGGCTATCTGTCATCCCCACGTGGCTCTGACACTAGCTCCCCACGTCTCTGCCTGGACCCCCACTGCACTCACCTAGTCTGGGAACCCACCCCGACACGTCATGAAGACAAGGAAACAGATGCCATTATGAGATGTACTAAACTATGTTGAAAGGAGTTTTACAGGTTCTATCAGACTATAGGGATGAATTATCAATAGAGTCAAAAATTTAAGTCAACAACAAAGCGACAGTTAGCTGCAGGAAAATAAGACGAGGGCGGGAACTGAAGAGTTCATTAGAGCACACTGCAAGTCTATGTTGCGTGCTGATTCAACCTGAGTTTGTCCCATAGCTATTTTGGAAAGATGGGGACAGGGAAGGGCTGTGTGTGTTAGGGTGTGTTTGTGAGGCAGGAAGAAAGACGGGTAAGAAAGTTAAATTCTCATATTCCACAGAGAGAATGAAAAGATGATCTAGAAATAAATAAGAAATTATAGCACTAGTTATTATTTGTAAATAAAGGGATAAATTCCAGAAAAGAAAAGAAAAATACTATCGACTTAAAAGATGGATGCCGGGCCGGCCGAGTGGCGCGGTGGTTAAGCGCTGGCTTGGGAAGCCGGCGGCCCCGGTTCGGGTCCCACATGTGAGGGCCAGTGACACTGCCCTCAAAAAAAAGGGGAAAAAAAAAAAACAGATGGATGCCTCTAGGAAGCAGGAACTGGAGTGGAAATTGACAAGACAGAAACTGTTGGTTTTCATTTTAGCGATGACAGTATAATAATACAAGAATACCTTTTTAGACTACGTGTACGTTCGCCCTTATTAAAAACTGAAGGTTACATTTTTAAAAATAAATGAAACGCAGGCATGAACGATGGGCAAACCAAATCCCAGGAGCATAGCAACTGAAGGTCATGGTGGGCTACAGGCTAAGCAAAGGCAGGCCACCCTGCTGGGCGTTGCCACAGCTTTACCTAATTTAATCCTAGCAACAATTCCATCTGGCAATTATTTCTATCCCTATTTTACAGATGATGACACTAAAGCTCAGGGAGGTTGGGAGAACTAATGACACACAGCTAGTGCCTGGTCTGGAATGGAAAGCCCATCTCCGAAGAATCTCTTCCGTGAAAAGCAGTAGCAAGAAGTTTAAACTAGCAGCATATGAAATCTCAGACATCCTCAGTTGAAAGGTTACCATGACCTTCTTGTGTCTCTTCTAGTAGTGACAACACATTGCCCAATTTCACAGAAAACTATGGCATTCCTCTAAACTTCCAAAGGATGGTGTCAGGAAGCCAGCCTCATGAAACTAAGCTCGCACACACCAGACTTCTTCCTGCACTACGCGTTCCCGTGGTTACTCCAGGAACCCATAAAATCCTACAACTGTTCATAGGAGAAGGTTCTGCCTATACTCACGAAAGCATGTGAAAGACCTATTCTAGCTCCAATACAGCCAGAGTGAGCATGAAAAAGAAAACATCAAAATGTCAGTTTCTATCTATTGTACCTAATCATTTAAATTATTTTTCAGTGTATATTTTATACTGTAAATACTATATAGCATATCCTGTGGTCCATGTATGCAATTTGTAAACCAACAAATATATATAGCTCTCTCTCTCTCTCTATATATATATATATAGAGAGAGAGAGAGAGAGAGAGACAATCAGAGTTTGAATGGAAGAATAGGAGAACCAATATTTGCTCAGTATCTACCATGTGCCAACAGCCCCGTAACCAAAGTATTATCTTCATTTTGCAGATAAAGAGACTGGGTCTGGAATTTAAAAGCACTGATTGTCTTCACATCTTTACTATTTTCTTTAGCAATGTAAACCCCAAGAACATTTTAAGTAATAATCAAAATAACAGCTACCATTTATTAGGTCTGCATTTTGTGCAGACACTTTTCTTGGTTTACATTTGTAATTTTATTTTATCTTCATCACAGCCCCAAAACACATGTAGTATGGTTCTCATTTTACACATTAGGAAACTGAGAGATTAAGTGACTTGCCTAAGGTCACACATTTAAGACAATTTTAGAATGTCCAATAATGGCCTTAAGCTTGAGAATCTTTGCTTTCAATAAAGCTGGTGACTTCCGAAAAGGGAGCAATTTTTTTTTCAAGTTGTTGTTTTGTTTTTTAAATGATGTGCACTTGTCCAGCCAGGCTAAAACTTTCGGTTAGAAAAACGGTTGCCTTAGGGGCGTTTGACATGGCAAGAAAATAAAGCCTCAGTAAATGAAAAGCGCCATTTAAAAAAAAAAAAGAAAGAAACAGGTTTCTAGCCAGACAAAGAAAACCAAGAGCATTCTAAGAATGTTGCCTGCAGACCAGCCTGAAGAGAGGAAGAGGAGCAAGCCGGTCAAATAAACAGTCTGGACAGTGTCACCTCTGTCCCCTGACTGGCCCTTCCCTGGAGATGAAAGTGGGAGACTCCAGACCCCAGCCCACTCCAAGAAAAATACCCCAACTCCAGCCTCTGCTTCAAGTGACTCCCCCTCCCCCCTTTTTTCCTTTCTTTTTTTTAAGAATTGAATAGCAAAAGGTTTGCCCAAGAGGCAGAAAATCCGTTTATCTTAAAAGGCTCACAGGCACTTACTGGGGAACCTACAGAGCTGTGTGTCCAGCTCAAATCTGAGCCCACAGTTATTTTCCTGTTTCTTTCATCAGTCAAGTAAGGAGGGACCTCTGTCTAAACCCAGGGCCCCCATCTGTCAACAACAGTTATTGAGTTCCTGGAATGGGCCGGAACTCACTTCCTAAGATAACACCAGCTCTGTGTACCCCTGGGTGCTGCACACTCGTCATTTTGCTCATAAAAATAAAGCTGTCACCTCCCTCTGCTGCTCACGCCTCAGATCCAGCGTCACCTTCCCCAGTGCCCACAGAGATCTTATTTAATTCATGGACCATCACCACCATCCCATTTCCTCCATAACTTGCCTGCTAGATGATATAAAGCATGTACTAGGGAGTAACAAGCAAAGCTCAGTGTATGGCTGTGCTTCTTTCAAGCTGTATGACCTTAGGCAAGTTACCTAACCTCTCTGTCTTCCATTTCCCTGTTTAAAAGGAGGACAATCGAACCACCTTCCAGAGTTGTGGTTGAGGGCTAAATGAACTAACACGTGGTGGGGGGACAGGCATGTAGTAGAAGTTAATACATTTTAGTTCCCTCTCTAACATTGGAATTCACTGCTCATAATTCTAATTTCTAGAGCTAACCAAAGATCTTGACTGAACTTGATTCACTGCACTCCAGTAGAGATCATTAAACTTGAGGCTTCTTGTCGGGGCACACCATAAAGCGCATTAGCTAATGCTCCCCACCCCCTCACCTCAGGCCCCAAGTAGTATCACCTGAACTCACCTATTCTTTTCTGTTCCAAGCAAGGTCAGAGAAGAGCCCTTCCTACGAGCATCAAAGCACAAGATGGGTTCTTTGCTCGTGAGCACAGTGCTGCTACAGCCGCTCTGTTTGTACCAGTTCTTCCCTCTGCTCAGCCTTAAGCCGAAATTCATTGCTCCCTCTCCTTTACCACGCCCCCGCCCCCGCCCCCACACTTCGCTGGCACGTCCCTGGGCTGTGGGTTGTTCCCCCTGAGGCCACAGAGCGTGCCTGTGTCTCCCCGTTCCTGGGGGTGTGAGCTGCTGGACTCAGCCACCAAGCCCAGTCATCTCGCCTTTCCCCACAACTGCTTCTTCTGGCCAGGGAATGGCCAGTGACTCCGCTAATGACCCCCAGCTGCCAGAGGTCCTTCTCAACGCCACCGGAGGCCACAGGTTGGAAGGGAAGGCGCAGCTGGGGGCCTTCAGGGTCTCAGGGCCAAGTTCAGACAGCTGGGTCTGTCCTAAATCAAAAATGGTCAACATCTGACCTGCTCTACGCCTCCTCTGGGTGAAACAGGAAACTTTCCTCTTCGAGTCCTGGCTTTGTTGTAAACAAAAGTATCAAAATCTAACGTGAATACATGGCGGAAATATTTCATTCTTACTTGGAGCTAAGGGTGAAAGTGAACTAGACAGGGGCCCTGACCTGAAGAAACTCGCAGGTAGGTAGGACGGCAGATAAACACCGTGCAGAATATAGGGTGATCGTAGTCTTAGCAGGCAAGGAGATCGCCTCACAGGAAATGGAGACAGGAGTGGAGAGTTCCAGCTCAGACCCACCTCGGAGGGGCTCCAGGAAATGCTGAGTCTGGAAGGATGAGTCCAGGTTTGCCAACTGAAAAGAAGGAAGGTGGGCAATGCGACCAGGCTTGACCCACGGGTGACACCCATTGTGCGACTGCACCACGCAGGTGCTTCCAGGTGCTGCTGGGACAGAAGGTGGACATAGACAGCAGGGGTAGGAGAGTGGCGAGGGGTCAGCTCAAACTAAGCCCTGCTAATGGGTTTAGAACCAGCCCTGTGGGGCCAAGAGAGGACTGTAAGCATACCTGAGACCGTATGTGAGACAGATCACCTGGCTTCCTGAAGAAGGCCCACAGAAGAACATCGCAATATATTGCGACCAAGGAGGGTGCACAGCTGGCTGTGTGTGGAGGATGAGGGACAGGGGAGGCCGGGCTTCAGGAAAAGCAGGCAGTCGGTGGTGTCGTCATCACGGTGGAGAATAAAGGCAAGTCTGAGGAGCTCAGTTCACCAAGCGCTCAGGACCCTCCAGCCATCTCCTTGCTGGCTAAGCCCTCCGATGTGCAAAGCCTCGTTCTGTCTGGTACCCACTGTCTTTGTCCTCGGTCTCCTCTCACCCTCTCCTGGAGAAGTGACCATGGCAGAGAAGAAAGAGGCAAGAATCAAAGGCTGGAGTTCAAGCCCACGAGAGAGAAAACCTTTCCACAGCGGCCTGCAAGGCCTCTCTTTCGCTCCCTGCTGCCGTCTGCCTCCTGAATCGCATCCAAAACATACCCGTGGCCCCCAGACCCTCCAGCCCGAATGGGGCTCCCTCTCTTTCTAGGAGACAGCCCTCCCCTAGAATCACTGTTCTCCTCTCAGGGCCTCTGGGGAAGGTGACCCACCCTGCACCAGCTGGCCACGGCAGCACAGCCCCACCCAAAGTCTGACCAGAACACCCCCAAACTGCAGCTCGGATCTGAGCTGCCATGAACCCCTGTGCCTTCCTCCTCCAACGTCCCTACAGCACAACTGAAGAATCATCCGTCCAAACACAATATAGTGCCGTATTTCTGATGAGTCCCAAGTTCCAGAAAACAAAAGCAAAGCCCTCTCAAGACTGCGTTTTCAACCTCATTCCATCATTTCCAACAGCACGATGGGTGCCCCCACACACACACGCAGAGCGGAACGGTGGTGCCCGAGTCCTGTCGGCACCACCAGCCCTGAATATATGATATGGCCATAAACGCATTCAGACTGCAGAATGGTCTCCTATAAACCCTTTGACAGCCCTCCTGGCCGGAAACGGCATTCTAATGCAGATTCCTCCCGGTCCCGACAGGAACTCATAAACTCCACAGGTGCTGCTGAGTGCAGGACAGCCAGGCTGAGCGCTGGACTTCCGTGCAATGCGCGTGTCTCTCCAACTGAGACTGTCCTGCCGGTGCCACCGCGCAGACATCCGGCCACAGACCGGGAGACCGCGCTTCCTCCGAGAGGGTGCTTAAGCTCTCCAAGGGGCCCACGGGGCCCACAAAGTACCGGCGCTCCCAGCCTGCTGCAGTGAGAACTGAATGGAAGACAAGCACCTTCAGAATAAAGCTAGCAGGGAAGACTTTCAGGGAAGACAAAAACGACTAAAAATGCCTCTCCGGAACCAACCAGGCAGGATCTGAAACCTGTTATACGTCTCCTTCACATATCACTGATAATGACACTGCTGCTGTGTTTGTGTCCACCTTGGGCAAAACTCATTAGTTACAACCCCTTCAGATACCATTTCAAACAACAAAAATAAGGAAACGAATTCATTCAGTGGATTTACTCTGCACCTTACTAACAGCGAATGCTTTGCCATTATTCTGCTTAACACTGTTCTGCCAATGTTGTCTGTATGATAAGCAAAAGGTCAAGTAAACCTATCCAATCCCCAAAGCCAGGGCCCCGCTCCCCAAGTCAAATGCACCGTACCTGGTCATTTCAGGCAGCCCATAAAGCAGTCACAAGAGCTGCGAAACCCAGAGACGCGGGGGCATTTGCAGCCTTTCATCACGTGGGAGCAGTTACACCACCCTGAGCAGGATGCCCAGTGCTCGGCTGGCCTGGTACCCAGGCCTTTGCCCAGGGAAACAAAGACAGCTCAGCCAGCCAGGGGAAAGGTTTCAAAGCCAGTATCTGCTCCTAGGGCTACAACAACAACCAGGAAAAAGAAAGAGAGAGAGAGAGAGAGAGAGAGAGAGAGAGAGAGAGAAAAGAAGAGAAGAGAAGAGAAGAGAAGAGAAGAGAAGAGAAGAGAAGAGAAGAGAAGAGAAGAGAAAAGAAAAGAAAAGAAAAGAAAAGAAAAGAAAAGAAAAAGAATGAATCAGCAGCAGACCTTCCAAGTGGAGCTCCATCTGCCTCAGGCTCCTGCTGGGTCAGATGACAAATGCCACAGTTTTCTGTCTTCTTAGCACTGAAGTGTTTTGCTGGGTCAGAACGCTCTCCACGCAGGTACATACCAATCTGTCAGTCTCACCACCGGCAGTTAAATTGAGTCTTTTTAAACAACATGAAAGTTCTGTACTTGGAAAGGAACCACGTACTCTCCCGCAGAGAACAAACGGGTCAGGGAAGAGCCTGGCTTTGCCACAGGAAACGGGCAGGCTGATTGGCTGCCACCAGAGGACCACAGGTGTGGCAGTGACCCAGGGGGGCACGTGCCCCTTAAAACAGCCACATCTGTGAGTGCCAAAGAAAACGCCCCCGATAGTCAAAGAGGCATGCACATCCTTACACTTCTGTCATTTAAATCATTTCCACCACTATGGAAACGAAGAAAGCACCAGCACTCCTCCACGCACCCTACACACTGCCGTTGCAATTAACTCTTACAAATCCAGGACACCGGCTCAAACCCTAACTGAAAAAGGAAAAGAAAAATAGGAGCCCACTCCACTGGTGCTGAATACCTTTAGCTTTGATTTTTTATCTTCTTGCCAGGGTCTTTCTGTTTGCCTGCAAAGAGGACTTGGACAGGACCCAGAGAGATTTCCATGTCACATACCCTCTGTGACAAAGGCCAAAGAATCACAGCATTCTTGTTGGTGCCACTGTCAGCAAAGAGAGTTCTCTGCTGTTTTGGTCCCCCAAAGCACCAGACGCTCAAGGGTGGGAGGAAGTGCCCCACATCACAGACCTCCTCTTTACCTGGCTGAGCAGCGTCTTCCTAGGAAGAGAGGATGGGGACCCCACGGCCCGCACACCTTCACAGTAGGGGCAGGGCAGCGCCCTCTCGTGGTTCTGCTTGAGTGAGACTCCTGGAGTCCATCAAACCCCTGGCCCCTGGTTTCACTCGCCTGGGGAGGCAAATGAGGTGTGAGGAGGTGGCCGGACTTGGAGGACCTACGGCTTTCTGCCACTCAGAGCACTGTCTGGAATGGTGGGAAATGACACTGCAGGCAGGATACTCTCCAGTATCCGCGTGCACGAGAGCTATGCACACAAAGAGCTTTTACATGAGCGGACACACTTGGGACACAACACTCAGCAAGGAAAAGGTTTCAAATTGTTATAGAAATATATGAAAAAAAATACACATATCTGGCTACCTGTAATATATGACATTTTATTATCTATAAATGGGGAGAGAGAGAAGGGGAGAGAGAGTTTGTTAAGAGAATGGGCTTTGGGCCCAGGCTTGGGATTGAATCCTGACTTACTGGATGTTAGACCTTGAGCCACTTAATCGGGATGTGCCTCAGTTTCCCCAATCTGAAAAATGCATAAAAGCACCTGTTTCTCCAGGTTGCTGTGTGGATTTGATGAACTAATATACGCAGGGTGCTTAGACCAGTGAATGGGACATACACAGCATTTACGACATAGGCCATACCAGTAACCATGATCATTATTAAGCTTTCAACCTGTAAATAAATAAAATGCCTAAAAGAGATTGAAAAATATGTCTACGGTGCTTGCCTCTAAGAATTCAAGATTTTGTTTATGCTTCTTTAATCTCTTCTATAATTTGCTAACTATTTAAATTGACGTAAGTTGTCTTCATCATGAGGAGAAAATTAGGAACGGATTTGTCTTCGTGAGTCTGTATTACAACACTTTCATGCCTGCTGCTCTCCCATTACTGTCAAAACAGGCTTTTGATGTGAAAATCACACTGATGTGCCTAAAGAGGAGCGCACTCACTGCAGAGTCGGTCTGATGGGTGTTTCTGACGTGGAGCTTCCTCCTGAACTTAGATCTGCAACTCTACGCTCAATGCCAATACAGCTCCTTGCCAGGAAGCCCTCGCTTCTATTCCATACCAAATGCTATTCCCCAGCCAGCTCCCTTCCACATTGAACACGACAAGCAGAGACGGTCACCGTATCAGCAGCCAGCAAAGCATGTGGGACTGTGATATGTTGACTTTTATTTTATTTTGTGACCACAAAGGCTAGAAACGCTGACTTTCCAAGCAGGAAAGCCTCTACCTGTCCAACAAACTGTCCTGGAGACCATGATAGCCACCATTACCAAAGAAATAGGCCTTGGCTTTTATAAAACCTGGGAGCTTGTGGAATCACTTTCAGTCTGCTTTACGTGTGATGCCCAGAGGGGTTGGTGCCAGCACGGCTGCTGGACGCTGATGCTCACAGCTCCCGCTCCTTCCAGGTCTTAGCGCGCCCCCGGTTCCTCGTGCCAGCTGTGTGCGCCCTGTGACTGGACTCCTATTCACCCTTCAAAACCTAGTTCGAGCATCTCTTCTGTTGTGTGGTGAATCTGACCTCCCTAAACAGACCTGAGCGCTTTGTCTTTGCTTTGGTTTAGCGAGCTTCCAGAAGCCTGATTCAGGCAAAGCACCTAGAGGAAGCCGATGGGCCCAACCACTCATTTCCTGGTAACCCCAAATTTTCATGCCCTGCTTGGCCTTCTCCCTGCACTGGTGAGTCGGAATCCCTTCCTGGGATAGGGCCAGTTGTTGGGTTTCGTTAGTATAAATGAAGTCTATATATCATCTGTGTTTTTTCTCCTCCAGCAGATATAGAATAAAATTCAGGCATAAATAATGAAATCTCCATTCCTGGGTTTTGTTTAGAGGAAGGCTGTGAAGTTGGTGCCTGGGTTCCCATCCTGGCCTGGCAGCTGCCTGTAGCTGGGAGGGGTGGGGGGCGTTTCCTCCACCATAAAGGGAGATAACAAGGCTTACTTCAAAGGGGTTTTGTGAGGATTAAATAAGATAATGTAGTCAAGAATTTAGCACAGCGGCTAGCAGTGTTTTTCCATTTACTCGTATCTTTTTTATTATTTTTTTTAAAGACTAGACAGGTTGATCTCTTTGCTGGTCACAAATCTGCTCCTTCATTCATGTCTTGTGTTATTTGCCTACATGGAATTCCCCTCCCCTCCCCCACTGCTATTCAAATGTGGAGCTTAAAAATTGCAAAAAAAAATGAATAACTGGGAGGTACAAAGCCTCTTCATTTTGGAACCAACTCTTTTGGCTCACATTGGCCAGGTTCTCTCCTGCTGCCTTCCCCTTCCATTAGCTTGGAGTTGTCATTCATTCATTCATTCATTCACTCAACATTTGCTGGTGCCCACAATCCAGTGGGTATTGAATGCCTTAACTTCCCAGAGCCTCAATATTCTCAGCAAAATGCGGATAAGAATACCAATATCACAAAGGTTGTTGGAAGACAGACACCAGGACCATCAGCACCTTTCACACTGTCCAGCACATAGTACGGGGTTTTTACTGGTACCATGATGATGAAGCAGCGACAGCCACAGCCCTGCTGTAAGGAAGCTTAAACCCCGAGAACATGATGATCCCCTTCTCACAGCACCCGCCCGTGTGGGCGAGCAGGTCCTACAGTAAGACCCACAGACCCCTCTCCTCCTATACCCAAGCCCGCTGGGGCCAGTGCTCCCCTGGCTACAACACAATGAGCCTGACCGTGAACGCATATGACAGAAAAGGCAGCAAGCTTGCTCGAGTGTGATTCATTGCTGTCTGCTGCAGTAATTAGAAGTATTCTGCTTGGTTCTAGGTCAGAATGACCCAGTTAGTGCACTTTTTTTTTTTTCCACTGCTAAAGTTTGTGGCTTTAAACAAAACCTTAAAACAAAAACAAAAGGCTTAGGAAAAGATAATGACTTAGTGGCTTTTGCTCAGGGTAAGGATATTATCAGCTCTGCCTTTGGAAGCAAGGCCCTATCAAGGAAGCCATTAACACTTGGTCTTTTATGTTTGTTTTACTCAGCCTTTTATTTTTATTTTACGAGACACAAGCATAATTTTCATGCCCACCCTCAAGACTGAGCTCCTAGAAACCTAGATAAGAACCATAAGAGTGTGTATCGATGCTGTGCTCCTAGAAGTAGGTTTATTTTCAAGAAGTAAGAAAAAAGAGAATTAATGACCTCAAATAACTGATCTTTGTTAAACTCTCCAGGAATAAATGAACATTCCCACTTTATTCTTGGCTCATTAGCAAGGATAGTTTTTACATATTTAATATGACATATCCAGTGACCAAAAGCATGAAATAATCATGGAAAGCGGAGACAGTATACATAAGGATAGAAAGTTATATCACTCACACCCTTAGCGCCGAATATAATTGTAATTTTTTTTTTAAAAAATTACATTTTTAAATGTAATTTAAAAATTACATTAAAATGTTGACAGTGGATGTTTGGGGGAATGGGATTATGGACAAATTTTTTTTCGTTCTAATTTTCTGTGTTGTCTACAATATATTTTTCACAAATGGTCACGTGCAATTTGTATAAATGACTTTTTAGGGGAAAATGATCATCGTGACATGCCATCAGCTTGAGTCCATTTTGAGGCAGCACAATATGGAATAGATGAAAGGGCCTGAGTGCCGGAGTCACAGACCTCACTGCCACCTCCTGGGTGGGCAAGTCATTTAACCCCGCTATTTAGAGCTAGGTCATCTCTTTAGCAGCCTACATACAGCTCCAGCTCAACGGCTGCTTGTGCACGTCAGGTGACAACACTCCCAGCGTAGACTGGGAGCCCCACTGGAGGATGACCGGGAGCAAACGGCCCCAGCGCTGTCCTCCAGTTCAGGGCCTGAGTTTCTATCCGGAAGCTGAGCGGCGGCACCAGGGCTACCTGCCCCATTAACACAGCCCACCACCTGTGGGCTCCTTCTCCCTGACCTGGACTCCTGCAGGTCCCGCCAGCGTTATGGGCTGGGATGGACAGACTTGTACACAGCTCCTCCACCCCAAGAGGGACCTGGACCACCTCTCCTCCACAAATGCTAAGTTTCCTCATGCTTTAGGCAACCTTCCCATATTGGTCCAACCCCCACTTGGACCCCTTTCCTTTTCAGAATCGTGCTTATTACATTTGAGCAGATACAAAGGAATATTTGTAAAAGACTCACGTTAGAAAACCTCATCCTGCAATGAAAAGCCATGCGCCCACCTCCAGTTTAAGAACAAGGGCATCACATTATGGCTGAGGTCCCTTCGTGTGCGTCTCACTTACCTCCGCTCCACCCCAGGTAACTTGGATCCTGAATTTTATGTTTATCATTCCCTTGCTTTTCTTTACAATTTTAACAAAATTCTTAATTTAAATTTAACTTAATTTTTACCCAAAATGTAACATAGATTTACTTACCTTTTGGGGTTTTTTGTTTTTGTTTTTCCTATTTAGCAAAGATCAACTTCAGTGTGCATACAAATCCCTGGGGCTGTCACAGAAGGTCTGAGAGCCTGAAATCTGGCATTTCTGACAAGTTACTTTAACTTCATTTTTTTTTTTTTTTTGAGGGCAGTGTCACTGGCCCTCACATGTGGGACCCGAACCACGGCCGCTGGCTTCCCAAGCCAGCTCTTAACCACCGCGCCACTCAGCCGGTCGTTAACTTCATTTGAAATTGTTTCAACACAAGCAGCATATTGTCCAGTTTTGCATTTTTTCAGCTCTGTCTGAATGGACTCATGCTGTATAATTGTTCCATGACTTACTTTTTAGCTTATTACAATGTCCCTGAAGTTCCTCCATGACCTTGCCTTTATCTGTGTCACTTTCACTGCTGTATAGCACTTGATTGAGTAAATATACCATTTATTTTTCCACTTTATAATTGATGGCTTATTTGAGTTACTTCTAGTTTTCGTTTGCCTGTGTATTATTACAAATAACACTAGTATAAACGGTATTGTCTATGTCTCCTGTTACACACACAGGTCTGGAGGCTGCCACTCAACTCCAGGGGGTACCATTCGCATTGGAGGCTATGTAAATAGAGCCCAGGTAGCAAAAGGGTTGTAACAACTTAGGTTCCCATAGTCAGTGAATAAGGGTCTTCTTGTTCCACATCCTTACCCACCCTTGACATTGTCAGACTTCAATTTTTGCTAATCTAGTAGTTGTGAATGGTGTCTCATTGTGATTCTAATATGCATTTCCTTCTTAACTAATCAAGTTGAGCATCTTTTTGTATGTTATCTGTTTCTCTTGATCCTTTCTAAACTCCTGAGTGTCCCTTCTGTTTATCTTAGCAAAGAAAAAAGAAACTTCTGTGGATATTAATATCTCACTTTTACTTTATAGTTTTAGTTACCGCCCTACAATATATTTTGGTTTCTCTTTTTTAGTGTTTTATAGGTTTTGTTGTTGTTGTTTTTCCCTGATGGGAATAAGGGAAACGCACCCCCCGCCCCCCATCCCCCCCACTCCCGTCTTCACAGGTATAATACAGATTTGGCAATTACATTATTTTCAATATTTTTAGAGGTTCTTCCCATTATTTTCAAATAAGGAAAATCCTCTGTATCTTGGCTAAAGGGGATTTTCAAAGTCATTGTAGGAAACAAACATACAAACTAGGAGAAAATAAAAATAGGATCTTCTGAGTATTTTGTGAAGATGTTATCTCTACTGCAATACAATTCTGTACTTCTAGTGGCCAAAGTCACATTTCAATAATGTTTTGTGAGAATTGCCAGAACCCATTGGAAAAACTTGCCAAAGGCTAATTCCTCATCCAATCTAATTACTGAATGACTTCCAGTCTAACAAAGTTATCTGGTCATTCTTTTAGGGCAAATATGTATAGCTAGCAGACAAAAAAGTGAAATTTGACAAACGTACATCATTTCATAAAAGTACTGGTACTAAGGATTCCTCCCAGGACATACAGACTTGGTACCACTTAATGAGTTCAGACAGAGCATACTTGGCAAAGCGTTTCATAAAATATTCTACAACCATAGGTTTTTTAGCTGAAATGGGACACAAAACTGTCACCCGGTCCAACCCTCTGCCTTAGATTTAGAAATTGTTATATCATTTAAAGACAAGGAGTAGAACATTTAATCCAAGTAAATAATTCTGCTGCTTTCAACTAGGTGTTTACACTTTACAAATTTTTGCCTTTTATGGGTACAGTTGAAAGAGATTTTTGCAGCTAATTAACTTGGACGTAAATGAGAATTTGGAGTAGATGTAAAGTGATAGAAAGATCTCCATCCTTCAAAAGTCATCATTCTTCTGTTCCAGCAGAACGGTGACCCCTGGGTTTTGGTGATCTGTCCCTCAGAGAAGGGAGCAAACGTGTGACTTTCCCAGTGAGGACAGCCAGGAACGGGCTGTCCATTTCCCTGGTGCACCCTTCCCCTGAGCAAGGTTCACACTTGACAGAATTTGATTTTACAACCTTAGAAAGACCGATTCTGAAGTCTTGTGTGCTTACTCTATTCAACAGCCATTTGAGTGACAATGCAGAAAGGAGATAAGCCTTCAAAAAAAGTTAAAGGAAAGGAAAATGAAGGGATTTAGGGTTATCCTTGGGTCCGAAAACATTTTGGGAATCCGTTATCAGCAGAACCATCAAAATGGCAGACTTTGTTAAACTCTTGGGAGAATTAGGATTAGGTGACACACCCTCCCAGGACAGCCTGCCTTTTTCCTCCGTAACATTCATCACACCAACCATTCCTGCTTCAATGTCTGTCTTCCTGCAAGCCCGTGAACTCCATGAGGGCAGAGACCACATCTGTTTTGTTGATTATGGACTCTTCAGAGCCCAGCCCACGCCTGTCTGTCTCCCCGTCGGCTTCCTAATTGAATGAATGAGTGCAGTCCTGCTATTTAGAGAGGCTGGTCCACCGAAAGGCAATCCAGGAGACATGCCATCCATCCAATCCACCAGGTGCCCCAGTTTAGTCTTGGATCAAGTTTCACCACAAGACATTTTCAGTCCCTCACAGAGTCAGCATCCCAGAGCTGCACTGCAAAATTATAACCTTGGCTTTTATCCAATACCATCATGGAAAGCAGCCATATGGAACAGGCTTTGGCATTTGCTAATAACTTAATGCACTGTGTCAACGATCATTTATATGAAGTCCCACAGTAGAAATTATTTTGATAATTTAATGTGGGTGTGGGGGGGAAAGTTCTATCTCCCAAAAAACTGGTGTACTTCTTTCTTTCTGATAATACGCCTACTAGCACTTATTACTTCCCCGTTTTGTTCTGACTACCAGATTAATAGTGATAAATGCATACCAAAAATAAGCAATTGTTAATTTCAGGGCAAACAAAAAGCTATGCGGGGCGGGGGGAAAGGAAAACTAATAGCACATACCTGGCTCAGCTGTCAGAGTGCCTACATAGCCATAATCACATATACATTGAACTGAGTTATCCAAAACCATAAATAAGTATATTGTACGGATGGAGGGTAGGATGTACGAGTATGTATCTGTGCAGGGAAAACAGGGCAGGTTTGAAAGAGAGAAAAATCCTCATCTTCCACATTAGGGAGTTAATAAATATCACCTAAAACTCAAAACCAAGAAGTAGCAAACTATGTTCTTTAGAAATGGCAAGATAATTACAAAACAAAGAACCAGTTAAAAGGATTGCAAGTTGTGGCCTCCCAGAAACAAGAAAGGGAGGAAGGGGAGGGGAACTAGTATTTAACATATAATAGCTTATTTAATCTATACTAAACTTTTTACTACTGAGAAAACCAAAGCTCACACATTAAGCAACCAAGATCATATAGCTCATAAGTAAAGCTAAGATTCTGATGCAGGTTTACTGAAATCCGAATCTCATGGTCTTTCCACCCTGCTCCCTCTCGTATTCTCCTATATTAAGGGAACTTCTTCTCCTATATTAATGACATAAAGGAAGAAAGCTTGGAGTCATGCGGTCCCATCAAATGCCATATGATGTGAAGAAAGGAAAAGAAGTGGCAAAGAGGAAGAGTGAAGGACAATGTTTAAGACCATTCATAATGCTAGGGTTATATTACTAATTAATTCACGTGAACACAAACCCTCTGGATTTTTTTTTTTTTTTGACAGAACAAACTAAGTTGGCATTTATAAAAGTGAGCCTATACTAAAACCCTGCCAAGTGTCTGATCCCTCTATGCGAAGCTGGGATGAGCCTTTGGAAGCACGGAAGGGAGCAGTTGCTGGGTCCCAGGGCAAGCTACGCTCAAAAGGGCACCGAACTCCACACAGTGTGAAGCTTTGCTGCCAGGGTGTCTTAGAAGGACCTCAGAGCACCACGGAAGGAAAGGTGCTGAGCATCAAGGTGGAAGGGAAGATACACAGGAAGGTGGAGTCAGGCGAGGGGTTCAGAACCAAGTCTAGGAATTGTGCCTGGGCGCCAGCCTCCACCCCATGACACATCCTACAGGGCTGCTTTGTCCCTGGGTGGGCAGTCCTGGCCTGATGGAGGTGCTGTAATCCCCAGGTGCTTCCCCTTCCCTGCTAGAGGCAGGATTTCTGTAAGAAAACGGCTTCCCAGGTCTTAGCCAAATGTCTAATGAAAGAGGCCCAAGTAAATCCATCAAGTATGTCATCCTGGATGAAAACAAACACAAGAAAGAGGATGTGCCTAAGCACCTTTAAAAAGGCCACAGGAAACACATTTAAATTGATACAGTCATGTCTGTGTGAGCTCAGGAAAGCACCTCACGCATCCATAATCATATTTGGCTGCATGTGACAGAAACCCAACCACGGTGGTTCAACTCAAAAGGGACTCACTGTTCCCACCTAACAAGCCTGCAGGGAGCAGTCCAAAGCCAGGGTGTCATCGTGACAAAGACATCCAAGACTAAAGCTCCTTCAGCCTTGGAAGATGACAAATATAGTCCACACTCCAAACTGGAAGGAGGAAGGCAAAAGGCAAAAAGAGCATCATGGCCTCTTTGCTAGGAAAACTTGTTTTCCCAGAAGTCCCACCCAATAGATTTTGGCTTCTGAAACACTGGCTAGCACTTGCTCTAATGGCCACTCATGCTCCAAAGGAGCCTGGGAAATGGAGTTTTCAGCCCGGCACTTGGCTATCCGGAACAAAATCCAGGTTCTGTCAGCCAGGAATAAGGAAGGGAGGAGATGGACAGAGCCATCTGCCATCTCCAACGTCCGTGCAGAGTCCAACGTCCGTTCAGCCAGTGCCAAGATGAGTGTTGTGTTTTGGAAAGCATGGCCTGAAAAGTAATGATAAGACCAAAACAGATCAAAGCCAAATCTGTCCCAGACAATGAGGTCATGCTGACCTTCTGAGGAGAAGGGGATGTTCAGACAGGACATAGTGCTGCACCGGCAAATGCAAAAATATCACCCCGCTCTTTCACAATCCTGCAGAGACGGTTATTTTAAGTTTTTATTACCCCCTGGATAAGGATGGCACACTAACACCCCTAGAGAATACTTCTGCGAGGCATTTCACATGTCGCTCCATTCCTCACACAGTCCTATGAGCTCAACGGGAGCAGACACCTGAAGGCCAGACAGACAGGGTGTCTTTTTGCCCAAGGACACACAACTCATAAGAGGTAGAGATGGGGAGGTAGGATGTGAATGCAAACCCATCATGGTCCCAAACCTGCAACCTCTCCACCTTTCCTCTCATCCAGTTTAGTCTTCTAGATGGTGCACGCTGACCTGAGGGAACACACAAGACGGGCTCTGTTCTGTCCGACCCAAACATCTGGCTACTGAGCCAACCCAGAGCTTCGGACCACACCCACCTCCCCCAGACAGGCCCGAGGGTCCCAAGCTCTAATCTTGGCTTTGTCAGAACCTTGCCCTCTGCCTGTCCTGCCGCCCAGCCCCTGGCTCTGATCTCTGGTTGCCGGCTGCTCAAGCTGTGGAGCTGGGCAACCTGCCTCCAGGCCTGGCTGGTCTGGTCTGCCTTGAGCAGCCCAGCCCCTACAGACCCTGGAACAGCTCTTTGCTTTGGTGGCTCCGCACCAAGCCTTACCGATAATGCCCAAATTGTCTCCTGCAACAAACACCTGCTACTGAGAGGAACAAGAAAAGGAAAGGGTGAATTTCATATTTGGGCATTTATTTATTAGGACTATGAACTTCCACTGGTAAATTTAAATGCAATGCTAATGGTCTGTGTGGGGGTTTTCCCTCAGATGCACTAAATTGTTATCCTTTTCTGTGGATAAAGGATCCTTAGACTGAGCCTATAGGAACCTCAAGAAAAGACTTGCCCAAGTGGGTACTCAGACAGCCTCCATTCTGTGCCAGGCACTTTGAACCAATCTAAGTGGGGAAGACAGTGGCATTTGACAGAGACCCCAAAACTGTCAGCTCCACAGGCCGCCAAGCACAGCTCGGGGTGGGGGCAAAGAAGCAGTTACTGCCTCCCATGATGGGTCTGAGAGGTGAAGCTCCCTGTGGGTCATCTGGAATGGGAAGCAGGAAGGAGACAGACCGGAGACTGAAAACACCTGGGCTTTTTCCGGGTCCTCTCATCTTTCTGGTTTGAGTTTGAATCATGACTCTGGGACTCCTGCCTAGGACACCAGACACCTATCCAAAGGGATGTCCCTTAGGACCCAAGGAGGGTAAGATCTCTGCAGCTCTCCGAGCCAAGGACAAGACGTCCATTTACTGTGTCCAAGGAAAGACACACATTCCAGAGGCCTCCATTTGCGGGAGGTTGCCATCGACACAATCTTATGGAATGTCCACTATGGCACCCCGAGACCAAACAGCAATTTGTTTTAAAAATAACGTGGCATGGGAAACTTCTACAGACAGCACAAAGTAGCAAACAAGAAGTAGTATGTCATTTGCAGTTCATAAGATTTTTGAGGTTGGCTCAGTTGGTTAGAGCGCAGGCTCATAACACCAAGGTTGCCAGTTCAAACCCCACATGGGCCACTGGGTTGCACCCTCCACAACTAGATTGAAAATGACGACTTGACTTGGAGCTGATGGGTCCTGGAAAAACACACTGTTCCCCAATAAAAAATTTTTTAAAGATTTTCCAATAAATTTGCAGGTATACTTATTGACATATTAACATTAATTTCGAATATGAACTAGTTCTATGACAATGAACCAGAGGCTTTTATACCTGATGCTGCTTTTTAGCCCCCAATATTTTAAGGAGAAACCTAACTGGTGTTAAGGGACATGAGAGGAACAGAAGTGAACTTGAGTTCATAGCAAGGGAGACTTTCAAATCAAGGTAAATTTGCAAAGGCAGGTGTCTGCGTGGAGCCCAATTTGTTTGTCTTTCAAAATTGTAGGAACTCATATATTCCAAACTTGTCTTCACCTTGAATATTGATCAGTTCTCCTCTAAGAAGAGTCCGGCATGAATTCATCCCTCACTGGGTAACTATCAGGTCTCTGCTTAGCTGCTGAATAGACAAAGGACACCATGGAGCTCAGTACTTAAGAAGGCAGGCACCAGGGGCCAAGGGCCTGCACTCAGAACCCAGATCACCCATAATTGTGTCACCCTGAAAAATCTACTTAATGTCTCTGCACCTCAGTTTTCTCATCTGTGAAATAAAGATAATAACAGTGTCTACCTGTGGTAGGCAGGAAAATGCGCCCCAAGGATGTCCACACCCTAATCCCTGGATCCTGTGAACGTTCCCTTCCAAGGCAAATGGGGATTTGCTGATATGATCAAGGTTACAGACTTGGAGGTTGGGAGGTGATCCTGGATTATCTGGTGGGTCCAATCTAATCACCTGAGTCCTTAAAGGAGAACCTGTGTCTGTGATCAGAGAGATGATGGGGAGGAGAAGCAGGGGGTGGGGGAGGGGGGGAGGAAGGAGAGGAGGAAAAGGGGAGGGGGACTAGGAGAGGAAGAGGGGAGGGCGGAGAGGCAGAAGGGAGGGGGAAGACGGAAGGGAGGGGAAGGAAAGAGGTGGGGAGGAGGAGGAGGGGGGGAGGGGAGGAGACGGAGAGGAATTCAAAGTGTAAGAAGGACTTAACCCATTGTTGCTGGCTTGGTAGATGGAGGAAGTGGTGGCCAGGAAATGTGGGCAGCTTCTAGAAATGGGAACAGCCATCAGCTGACAGCCAACAACTGAGTTATGCCAACAACCCAAATGAGCAAGAAAACAGATTCCTCCTTGAGCAGCCAGAAAAGAAGGCAGCCCTTGCTGACACCTTGATTTTAGCCCACTGAGACCAATACCAAACCCCTGATCTCCAGAACTACAGAATAACCAATCTGTGTTGTTTTAAGCCACTAAATTCAGGGTAATGTGGTACAACAGCAATAGGAAATTCATGCTCTATCTCAAAGGGTTGTTGTGAAGATGAAATAAGTTTAATCTATAAAAAGAGCTTGAAACCGGACTTGGCATATAAGAACGAAATAATCATTTAATTTTTTAAGTGGTGAACAAGATAAATACAGCTCTTATACTCACAGACCTTCAGTCTTGTGGAGGGAGGAGGGAGGTAAACGATTAAACAAGTAATTATAATAAAATGTGAGAGGGCTAAAACAGGGAAAAGAAATATCTTCAGAGGATAGCTGACAAGACTTCTTAACTTTATAGACCTAATAAACACCTTCAAAGATAGCCAATTTCTATGTTCAAAATGACTTCCTTTAATTAGCCAACAAATGGTAATATCTAAATAATTCCTATTGCAAACAATACAGGGAACTATATCCACCCATGCGAGTCCAAATTGCATTAAACTCACCATCTGATTAAAAGAGAAAATAAATCATGGATGCCTTTCAGTAGAAATTTTCTGGAAGAAGTCTTTCAGTGAGAAAGATAAGCCTTGTTAGGGTATTTTTTTGTTTAAAAGAATCACGTGTTTATATTGTATGCATTCACTTTTGTTTTCCTCATTTCATTCTATTCACCTAGACCTCGATGAGTTATCCAAATCCTATTCAAATCGCCACCAAATGTCATCAGAGGCCAGTGCAAGTCGTTTTTGAAGGTTTCAGCCTTGGCCACTGGATACAGCGATCCCGTCAGCCCACCCCAGAAGCACAGAGAGAAAGAACCTCCTGTCATCTGATGATGCGCTGACCCTGGAATTCTGAAACTCTAAACTCAGTGTCTGAAACACAACATTTGAGAAGCCCCAGAAAAAAAACAGCGACTTTTGCTATTGAAAAAGGAAGAAAACCAGTCACATTAACCGGACAATCCGAATTTACGTATAAATGAGCATGACTTTCTCTTACACTAAATTTTTAAAAATGTGTTCATTTCCAATTTGCAAGGGTTTCTAAGTCATACAGTCCCACCTGCACCTGACCTTGACATTGGGCACCTATCTGGAAAGAGCCCCCCTCCCCCCTTGCTGTCTCAGCAGGCTGTCCGCCCCTGATTGCAGGGGATGCAAGAGAACTCGTGCAGTAATTAAATATGCAGTTCCCATTTTGTTAGAGTTGCTGCTTCCTTTTTTTCCTTGTTCTTAAACAAAGGCACTAAATCGCCTTCTCTAGTAAAATGCCCACAGGCCAGGGACAACCAACCACGGCCACTCCTAGGAAAACTCCCTGTCCTGTGCTGCTACCAGCGCCTTTGAATTCCTCCTACATGTCTCACTGCCAGTTGTTAAATGTAAGAGAAACAGGAATTATTACATCAGCACATTACAAGAGGATCATAAGCCTGTGTTGGAGTCAGACTACCACATAAAAGGTGATGAGCGAGTGGGAAGATCCCTTTGAACAGTGACTACAGAGCAGGAAGCCAGCTCACACTGGGTGATAATAAAATACCAAGTGCTGAGGAGGTAAGGTGGCTATCCTTGTCACCTTTTTTACAGATAAAGACACTGAGGCTGGTCACACAGGAAACGATCGTATTGATAGAACCAAAGGTTTGACTGACTCCAAACTTGGGCAAAGCTGCTCCGCCATCAGTATATGGAAACAACTCCCAAAGTGGGAAAGTCAATGAATGGTCATTTAAAATGGCATATTTTCCCAATCCCTGAAAGTTTCCAATAAAATGCTATGACGGATATTTTATAAGAGTTTCAGGGAACCAAAACAAGAAGTGGGAAAATATTTGCAAACGTAATAAAGAAGTGTGAAAAAGTCACTCACTCACTGGACAAAGTCAGTCATCCCTTTGGCCAGAAAAAAGTATTAACGCAAAGAATTTTTGCTAATAGAATCAATTCTTGCTGAAAGAACAGACTTTGAAAAATGACTAGCAGATATGCTGTAATTCCTCACAACTTTGCAGCAGAGGTTCTCCCTGCTGTTCCAAAGCTCAGGTTGCCTTGGTGATACATGTGACAGTAGGAGTGGATGTGTTAGGAGTGGTGTCCCCATAGTTGGGAGAATCTGCCTGAATGGATGTGTGGGGGTCCGCGCTTGCTGTGCGGTGAGCCCAGGGTGCCCCACACCTCAGGGGGGACAGCCTGTGGCTCCGGAATGGCTTCTCCTTGGCTCCTGTGGCCACAGTGTCCACTGTCCCCCCAGTACCCCAGATCTGTCAGTCATACCGCAGTCCTTTCACCGCATCTTCCTGGTGACAGACACACTCATATTTCAGCCCATTCAGTGGGGCTTCCTCATGGCAGGTTTCCGTGTCCTGGGCTTGACATGGGCTCAGGCAAACCTGGCTTCTAGTGTCAATGCACCACTTGGGTGGCGAGGGCTGGTGCCTTTCTGAGCCTTAGCTCCTCACCTGTAAAAAAAAACCCATTGGGACACCTGCCTCAGGCTGGGAGGAAGGGCTGAGGAAACCTACAGAAGCTACTGTCCTGAAGTTGCTCAATAAATGTGCTTCTTATGGCCCCTTTACCAAGCCTGGCAAGGGTCACTCATTCCCCCCGGGGCCCCAGGCTACTGTCACACGTATCACCAAGGCAACATGTGCTTTGGAACAAAAAGGAGCCCTTTACTATGACACTGTTAGGAATTACAGCATGTTTGCTACTCCATTTTTTCAAGTCTGTTCTTTGTGCAAGAATTGATCCTCTTAACAAAAATCTATGCATTAATACTTTTTTCTGGCATAAGTTATGGCTGACTTTCTTCAATGGGTTGATTTGTGTGCCCCCAAAATTCATATGTTGAAGCTAACTCCCAGGACCTCACAATGTGACCTTATTTGGAAACAGGGACGTTGCAGACGTCATTAGTTAAGATGAGGTCATACTGGGGGAGGGAGGGCCCCTCATCTAATATGACCGGTGTCCCTATGAAGGGGGCAAATTTGGACACAGACACGCACACAGAGAGAACACCACCAAATGCCAGCGGCGCTGTCACGAGCCAAGGAGCTACCAGAAGCGGGAGACCGGCCTGGAGCACGTCCTTCCCGAGGCCTTCGGCACGAGCCTGGCCCAGCTGCACCTCGGCCCTAGACCTGGAGCCCCCCGACGGTGAGAGAACACACTTCTGCGGTTTAAGCTACTCGGTGTGTGGTGCTGGGTTATGGCACCAAGGAAACAGCGGTAATACAATGACCACCTTGGTCCGTCCAGGCTCCTATAACAAAATGTCACAGACTGCGTGGCTTATAAACAGCAAATTTACATCTCTCAGTTCTGGAGGCTGGACGCCCAAGAGCAAGGTGCCAGGTTTGGTGTCTGGCGGGCGCCCTCTTCCAGGCTGCAGACAGCCACCCTCCCACTGGCTCGGGGTCTCCTTCCCAAGGGCACTGGTCCCATTCCTGAGGGTTTCACCCTCATGACCTAGTCACCCCCCAAAGGCCGCACCTCCCAATACCATCACACTGGGGGTTCGGTTTCTACATATGAATTTACAGGGGACACAAACATTCAGTCTAGAGCAGTGACTTAAACCTTATCTTCACCAAGAGGACTTTTCAGAGGGGGTTGTCGAGCCCTTTGTCACAGGGCCACCTTTCAAACAAGAGACTCTGCGCTCCTCCACGCTGGGGAGGAGGCACCTGCACAGAATGACTCAAAAGAGAAACTGGCCAAGTCCCTATGTTGCAAGTTTGAACCCCAAAGATGCAGAGGGGAGCAGAGCAGGAAGACGCTGCCGGGTCACACTGGTGGCACAGCACGGGACAGAGTCCCACAAGCTCCTCCAACCCAGCCTGGGTGTGGCCCAGCCCAGGACAGCGCCTGTCCTGAAAAGTGGGGACCCTCCCATGCCCTTCACGGCAGAATCCTTCACTCGGCTGACTGCAGGGGTCTTTGTCCCCTGACCTCAAGCGAGGCAACACGGAAACACCTGGTCTCTCCCCGCACACACACAGGTATCTCCATCGAGAGCCTGCAATTGTCTTGCCAGCCTCCTGACAAACCCTGGGGAATAAAGACTGCATGTAATTCATGAGTCTATTTCAATGGTGGCTGACAAAGAACTTAGCACCAAACTGTGCTCAGCAAAGGCTGTTCAAAATTCATCTCCATGCAGTCATGCTGAGTGGGCACCCACCAAGCTGCCACCCGTGGCTGTGTAAAGGTGTGGTGGCCTGCAGGGACTCAGGCAGCCCAGGTTTCAGTAGCATAGGGACTGGCATAAACACTTGTCAACACACTCCCTGCGCCATGCTCTGCAGCCCGGGTTCACTCTGCTCTGCCTGGGAAGGGCAAGGTACTGAGGTGGTCACCACATACTCATGACATTTCAAGGAGACAAGGTCAGACACCGGGGGACGAGATCACATAGTAAATAGTTGAATGCTAAAATGGGAGGAATAGACTAGGTAGTGTTGGAATGTATAGAAAAGGGACAGCTGGAAGAGCGAGGGGAGTTTGGGGGGCTGGCCCCGGCATCCTGATGCTTCTCGCTGCAGGGCCCCTAACTTCCATTCATAATCTTCCTTCATAATCTTTCTGGCTCACAAGCTTCATATCTAAGAACTTGTTCTGAATGGCTAACCTCAACCCGACTTCCAATCAAGCGCATTTCTCTCTAAACTTGGAAGCTTACAGACATGTGATCAATTCATTTATTCAACATTTGCTCAGCACTGTATTAGGCATATTACCTGTGCTTGAAGAACTCCACCGCCAGTGGGAGACACACTAAAAGCAGCACAGTAGTGAGTGAGGAAAGGGACCCGACCACGCTGGGAGGGAAGAGGTCACACAAAGCAGCCTAAAGAGCTACTGCCTCATCAGGGAGAGAGGGCCGGTGACGCAAGGCAGGGCATTCAGGTGAGTGAGAGCAAAGCTCCACCTGGAGAAGGGCGGAGAGACTGGTGCTGAAGGCAGGCACAGGTATGGTGGGCCTGGGGAGCAGGGAGGAAGAGGGGTGGGCCTGGCCATAGGGGAAGGGGACTCCAGGGGGCCCTGCCCTACACCCACCGCCTCACTCACCCAGGTAATCCTGGGCCACTGCACATCCCACAGAACCCTCCAGGTACATCAGCAAAGGAGGATGCTGGGAAAATAAAAAAGCAGGGTCAGCTTCATGTTAAAGAGCTTGGACTGGACCCAACGGGTGATGTTAGGAAAAGGCCTGTGCTCTCTTCCCGGAGTCCCCAGGTGGAGGGGCTTCACAGGGCAAGGCTCCCAGCCATGTGGCCCTCACGGCACTACACAGGTCACGGCAGAGGCCAGTGCTCTTTCCTCCATAGGCAGAGCTCATCCAGGAAGCTGATTAGCACTGGCTTTGTTGGTCCCTCTTCCCTCCTTGTGTGAGGCAGCTTCCTAGGTAACATCAATGTGAAATCTCCCCTTAAATGACCCCCCATGGTCTAGCCTGGGGTCGGGGGCCAGGAAGAATTAGTTGGGCCATTTGGCCCTCACACCTTAACCACCATCCTTAGCAGATATGACGTGAGACTCTGGTTCCCCGTGATGCCTCCACCTACTGCAGCTGGGAAGTAGGTCAGGAGAAAAGGAGAGTGCCTTATCAGCCCCTGGGCCCCAATGGAAGGGCACAGCAGGACCTGACACACAGGAATCACACAACAAGACATGTTTTAGAAGACAAGAGGGTGCAGTGGTGGGACTGTGACCCTCCATGGAGGCCTGCCAGGAGCCCGTTACAATGGTCCAGGAAACAGAAGCCAAGGACCTGCCCCACAGCTGTCACAGAGAGAAGGAAGAGAACACCCCCACCCCCACCACGCATAGAGCATTACAGGGAAATCTACAGCACTTGGTAATTAGCTGGTTGCAGAGAAGAAGAAAGATGTCCAGGTTTCCAATCAAAGCATTCAGGAGAAGCTGGGATAGGCTGCGGATGGTGAGTTCACTCTGGATGCAATGAGCCTGGGAAGACCCCCAACAGGCAAACGGGACACCCACGTCTGAAAGTCAGGTGTGAGACACAGTAGGCACTTTTTCCTGTCATTCACGTGAAATCCACTATGTCCCGCCACCTGGGCCATCTCCACATTTCCACTTTAAATGCTCAGGTTATGCATTTGCCAAGACAGTTTAAAAATAATACATAGAATACTGAGCGCTAAGGAGGTTTCTTTAGGATCGTGTTCCAGTGTGAGCCCCGTGGGCTTATGTGCGTGACCAAGTCAGACCCTCTAAGCATCTCCACGTGGGCTCTCAGTCACAAAGACTGGAGAAGATGAATGAATTAACTCTGCCCCTCAGGAGTCTGAAGCGTGTCACTAAACGCCAGTAGGCCAACGGAGGAATAATGTCACAGGAATTAGCCTCTGCTCTCAGATAAATGTGCTGTCATCTCCTGTTCCCAGAGGAGGGCTGATAAATGATCACTCTGCCTGAGAACAGCTGCTCTGTCCTTTTAGGCAGCGTTCTTCTTGGGGAGACACAGGAGGGGATGGGGATGTGGCCACCTTGAAGCTGCCAGGTCATTGCCCCCTGCCCTCCACTCTGCATGCAGCCTCCTATGGAGAGCCTCATGTCTCAAACAAAGGGCTTCCAGCAGAGCAAGGAGCCAGATGGTGCCAGCGAAGTCTCAGAGGGGCCGAGATACAAGGGGAAAGGCACCAGAGTGAGGTTGCTTGGGCCATATCTACATAATTTAAGATAAAGGAAAGGCCTACTATATTCTTGGCAAGCCATAGGCTTGGAGACAACGTCTTCATTAAGTCAGGTTTTTCTGCTTACCACACTTTCCTCTCATTACCCCTGGACTCTGAATCCTTCGGAAGCCTGCTCTGTCTCTAACTCAATCTCTGTTACTTCAGTGCTGGCCATAAAACTAGGCACACTGTACTGTTTGGAGAGCACCTACCTAATGGAGGATTGAGTGAGCGGATGGGCAGAAGAATGGAGTGTAGGTGGGTGGATGGGTGGATAGATGAGGGGATGGATGGATGGTAGATAAATGTATGGATGAGTGTTAAATGAGTGGGTGGGTGGGTGGATGGGTAGATGGATCAATGAAAGGACAAATGAATGGATGGTTGGTGGATAAATGGATGGATGAAGTGTTGGATGGGTGGGTGGGTGGATGGATCAACAGACAGATGGATGGTGGATAAATGGATGGTTGAATGGATGGAAGGTGGGTGGATAGATAGATGGTTGGACAGGTAGATGAATGGATTCAGCAAACAGCTCTTAAGTACCATTTGTGCCAAGCACAGTGCTAGGCACTGGGGCTCTAGAGATGGATTCAGGCACCTTCTCTCTACTTCAGAGGAACTCACAATCTAACAGGGCAAAAGGCCATATTACTAAATCAATACATGATAAGGCCTGTAACGAAGGGGCAGGAGCAATGGCCTCGGCATAAAGCGAGGTGGTGCAGACTGAGTCGTGAAAGATGCACATGTGTCTCTCAGTCGCTGGACTCAGCACAACTTCCCAAACCTTCAGTGGCATTCCAAGAGTTCATTCCAGCTCTTTCCCTATGATGAGCTCTCTACAATTAACACATTTTTTGCGGGAAACGAGTAAACTCGTCATATAGCTTTTTATGCCCGATTACAAAGTGAATGTGGGAAACGAGTAAACTCGTCATAGCTTTTTATGCCCGCTTACAAAGTGTTAATATCCCTCCCCTTTTCCTTGACAAGCATTGCTGTGGGCCAAATCCCTCCCCCAAAAAACAGTTAAATAGCACACTCATCTAAAGACACAACACTAATATTTGATAACAGAAGTATGGAGGTGGCATCATGGTGGATGTTAGCAAAGGGGTATAGTGGGTTGGGGTTAGTTTCCGAAATCAGCCTCCAGCTGGTGAATTCCAACTTCAACAATGCAGTGGCTAACCTGGAAAATAACTTATTTTCTCTAACCCTACTTTTCCCACATGTAAAACCAGTATTATGAAAATATCTACATAATAGGACTGTCCAAAGGACTCAGAAAAACTATATGTGCGTAAGTCTCACACAGCCTCTGGCGCACACATATTTGGTCACAATGGTCATCGCTTCCCTCCTGCTCCCTGGGGTTTGGGGACAATCACCCACTTCCCATTCTCTTTTGATGGACAGATCCAACTCTATACCATCTGGCCCAGGCTCCCAATCAAAAATGTTCCTTCCTGTCCCCGCCTGCAGCTATTGCTCACTGATCCAGCTCCTCTTGTGTCACAGTGAGCATGACATTCCCCCTGCCTTCTCTGGTCTGGGCTCCGAGGGGCAGAGACCAGGACCCGCCGCCTCTACAAACCTGTCACAGAAATATTCAAGAAATATTGGCTGAATGAAACCACAAATGATGCTGCCGCCGCCAGTCCCACTGAGTACAGCTGGACACGCCAAGCCAGGGCGCCCAGTCAGCATGTCACCAAGACCACTGAGTACAGCTGGACACGCCAAGCCAGGGCGCCCAGTCAGCATGTCACCAAGAAAGGCCAGGCCTGGGAAAGCACTTCAAAAACACAAGGTGCTACATAAGTGTGAATCATTACAAGGAAGCCACTGTTCTCGTTTTCTTTGTTTGAAACAAGACCGAGAAGCCTCAATTAACTAGAATGATGAGATGGAAAGTTCCCATTAATTTAAGTTTCTGGTGAGTCAGAGAAAAACTCCAACCCAGAGTTACAGAAGTTCAGAAACGGGAGAAAATGCTACCAGCTAAAAAAAATCAGGGAAGGCTTCCTGAAGGAAGTGGGGCTTGAAGGACGACAAAGAGGTTCCCTGGGAACCCAGTACTGCGCCAGAGACTCAGCGAGTCCAATTTGTGGTAAAGATCATGAATGATGCTCCTGGGCAAATTAATTAAAACCCTTCCCGGAGAAGCTGCCCTTCAATTCCTGGATTCAGGCCCCTCACGGATGATATAGAGAGGCCCTTACTCTTCCCACACAGGGACCAAGTTAAAGACACCCACCCTCTCTGTCAGGCAGATGAGCTGTAGGTCTCTAACAGACCCCCAGGACAGGTGGGAAAAAAAAAAAAGTCCTTTGTTGGGGGAAAAAAAGATTTGATTAACCTACGGAGCTTTCTGGAACCAACAAACAGGAAAACCACCAGATCCAACTAAGCCTACCATTTTTAAAATCCTTCATTTCAGCTTACCAAGAGAGAAGCTCTGACTTCCTCCAATTTTTCCTTCCCTGGCAGATGGTGTGGTGAAAGAACCCAGAGCCATCTTCCCACAGTCCCAGGGTTTCTTTACCAAGCTACTCCAGCAACGGAGGGTCACTCTGACCCGATTATCTTTGTCTATGAACTGTAAATCGTGTTCACTTAAGTAAAACGTAAAACTTGCTAAGCCGCATAAAATGTCTCCCGAGTTGTCGGGAAGAGGCATTTCGTTCACTCTTTGCTTGAGAAGACCCTTCAGATCCAGCGTAGGGTCACTGAGCACCTACCACGTGCCAGGCACGGCTTTGCTTTTCATGAGCTGAAAGGAAGCCCATAAGAGGTCTGAGCACTTCTGTCACACGAGGAAGGTGGCACAGGGGTTGCGGATCCGGCTCCTGTGACAGCTGCCGGAGCAGATATCACAATCCAGGCTACTGACTCCAAACCCCTATGCTTCCTACCTACACGCAGTGCTTCTCAACAATCCGCAGCCCAAGAAGCTCAAGATTAATTACTTTTTTTCTAAAGCTTTAAGAAAACATGCAAATCTCCTCTTGTCTCAACGTTGCCCAGAAAGTCCTGGCAGGAATACATCAGTTTAGTGCATTCCTAAACACTCAGGGCACAGCACATAGTAAGCACTCAATAAATACTTGTGAGGGAATTCATTTTTATATATAGGAAAAGAGTTGCTTCTTTGATTTTGTTTTGTTTTGTTTTATTTTTGAGGGCAGTGTCACTGGCCCTCATATGTGGGACCCGAACCGGGGCCGCTGGCGTCCCAAGCCAGCTCTTAACCACCGCGCCACTCGGCCAGCCCTGAATTTTTTAATTTTTCTACATCATCCCCATAAAAATTATAATTTCTTCAAGTTTTACTAAATGAAATGTTGGTTCCAAGAAACGAGGTCTTCCACAGGAACCAGGGGGTGGGGGTGGGGGTGGAGAGCACGGACTAAAGGCCTTGTAATGTGGCCAGAATGTTATCTGTCACAGTGCTTGCAAAGCAGGGTGTGGTCAGCCACCTTTGGTAGCAAAGGGAGAACACAAATAAAACAGATAGCTGCCCTATTTATTGATTCTGATCCATAGAAAGTTAGCGCTTGTGCCCCTCCCAAACTTTTTAAAGTGAAAATAAAAGACAACTTCGCTGGATGGAGGTGGCAGTGGCACAAAATGGACTAACTGCCACTACATTTTTTTCACTTTCAAATGGTTAATTTTACATTGTGTAAATTTCACCTCAATTTTTTTTTTTTAATGTTTCCAAATATCCTTGGCAGTGACTGTCAGTTAAACCCAGCACTGGGAGGCTAATGGAGATTTTTGAAGCGGACAGGTGAGGCCAACAGCCCCTGAAACCCCCTGGCGGAGCCTAAAGGGGGACAACCAGACAGGATGTGCCTCCCGCGTGATGCAACAGAAGGTACACGTCATCACCGGACAACCCCGCCAAATACTGAATCTGATCAAGCCGCTACATCCAACTACCAATTCACTGAAGATACAGGGACAAAGGTACATAGGAAACAACAGCCCAGTGAAGCAATCAGTAGAATCTGAAAGGTAGGGAGGTGCGAGAGACCAGCGATCTGGCGTTTTCAACAGATAAATGGCAAGAAAGAATAAAAAGGTGGGATGGGGGGACTGCTATAGTTCAAAAGAACCTTAAGAAACTTACCAATAAATTGCAATACACAGACCTTGTTTGCATCCTGACTCCAACAAACAAATCAACTGCAAAATCACGTTAATGAAACATTGTGGGAAACTGAACACTAACTGGATATTTGTGATAAAAAGGAATTGCTATTAATGTTTTATTTAGATGTGATGATGGTATTGTTGTTATGTTTCTTAAAAAGGGAATCCCTGTGGAGATACACACAGAAGCACAATATTTGGATAAAACAGTATACCTGGGATTTGCTTTAAAATCATCCAGAGGGAAAAAGAAAAATGTTTGGGGGGAAGGGGGTAGAATAGGTAAAACAAAATTGCCCTCATTTTGCTAATTTTCTAAGATGGGAATTACATATATGGAGGTTTATTATAATAGTCTCTTTTCTTTTGTTATGGTTGTTTAAATTTTTGCATAGTAAAAGATTGAAAAGGAGAAAAAGCAGACTTGGCCCTAGAACCCTTTTTACTTGGGGGAAATGGTAATTTCTGGCAAATCAATAGCAAAGGGAAAAAAATTGCGTTCATCTTTGGGCAGAGCTCCTCTGTTCCTGGGATGATCAAGGACATTTGGGCTAGGCAGTGGTCAGTGGAGAGTCCGTCCTGGCAAACAGGGATTTGAAATGGTGTGCATCTAGAAAAAAACCCATCTTCCGTGGAGTTGAAGCCAAATCTCTATCGTTTATGTTGGCTTTAAAAGAATGCTTTGTTTTGTTTCATTTTGTTTTCTTCCATTCTAAATATGGATTTAGGCTACACTGTCCTGGAAAATGACTGTTTGTTCCTGGATCGAGTGTGTTCTTGTTCAAGCAGCTGCTCACGTAAAAGTGGGCATGGCCACGCAGAGATGTCAGGCAGGATGTGAAAACAAGCCTTTCCACAGTGCCAGGTGTGTGGGGGGGAGGAGCAGAGAGAACCACACTGGGAAAGCGGCTCATGGAAGAGCACGTGGGTGCTGTTGTTTGCTGGGAACAAACCCTCTGAGAAGGACCCAGTGTCACACTCCCATGTCATAGACGCATGGGCGGGGGGCGGGGGGCAAGAGGGCAGGAGAAGGTCAACCCTAAGTGTAAGGATGGGGTTTCCCTGGAGGACATAGAAATTCCAACTGCCTGGAATTCCTGGAGAAGGAAGAACTAAAGATGGGAAGCAGACCAGGGGAGCAGGCCTAGGCCACAGGATGAGGCCATAGTATGGAGAGCCTGGGGACTGCTCCTTCTCTCTCTCTCTCTCTCTCTCTCTCTCTCTCACTAGAGGAGAAGAGAGCACACCTCCATCGCTGGAGAGATGGACTAGAAGCTGTCTAGGAGCCTCTGAAAACAATCTTATTTTTTTGTATATAAACCTCCCAGGACTGAAACCTATGTAACTTGACTAACAATTGTCACCCCAATAAACTTTAATTTAAAAAACCAGCGAAAAAAAAACCTCCTGGGATAGTTTCTTCAGTACATTATTGTATAGCAACATAGCCCAGGTGTAGATGAGTTGATAGAAAGAAATAAGAAAGGGCCAGCATTTGGCCGGCCGAGTGGCGCATTGGTTAAGAGCTGCTTT
Source organism: Aselliscus stoliczkanus (assembly GCA_033961575.1). Classification (NCBI taxonomy): domain Eukaryota; kingdom Metazoa; phylum Chordata; class Mammalia; order Chiroptera; family Hipposideridae; genus Aselliscus; species Aselliscus stoliczkanus. Next base: position 34,757,147 of record CM066730.1, on the reverse strand, counting down.
GGGGATGCCAGTGGCCCCGGTTCGGGTCCCACATGAGGGCCAGTGACACTGCCCTCTACAGCTAACAACAGCTCCACCTGGAGCTGTGCTGTACGAGCCCCGGTGATGGTGTAGGCTGCAGCCCCTGCTGCAGTGGGCTGCCATAGGCTACAGTGAGTGGCCAGCAGCCAGTGTGAGCTGCCAAGAGCCACGGTGAGCGCCCATCCAGAGGCCGGCGACCGATTTGCCTCATCCGGGAAGAGCGCAGAGGATACCAACATGGACCAGTGAAGCAATGTCCTCCGCAACTAGACTGAAGAACAGAAGGACAGCAACTTGTCTGTTCCCCTTCCCCGATTCCCCAACGCTGTTCCCCTCCCCCAATTCCCCAATAAAATCTTTAAAAAAAAAAAAAAAAGAAGAAGAAAGGGCCAGCATCCCCCCTTAGAATAATTCAGGGAAGGAGAAAACAGCCTTCTTCCCACCCACTCCAAGGCCAGCGTGGTGACAGCAGCAACAGCTGTCCCATGGTCTCAGGAATCCAGCCCAGAGCTCGGTGTGGCCCACTGCTGATATCGGTCCCACCGGATCCTCAAGGGGAGAAGGGTCTCTGAGAAGCAGGAGGCTGGTGCTGTATAGGTGGGAGCTCCTAGCCAGTAGCACCTGTATCAGTGATAATAAAACCCATGTCACAGAACTGCAAGTTCTTAGAAATAGAAAGAGACGGTTTGCATGCTCACTATTACTGTTCCCTAATATCAGACACAAAGCACCTGGTCTATTGCGTGAACAGGGTAGGCAGTCACCAGAGGGTCAGTTTTATTGCTATTATTATTATTACTATATTATTGTTTTGCTGTTGCTATGGACTCATCATGAGAAAATGTCCACGCTTGTTATATGACCTACTCAACAAAACCGGTGTGTTTAAAAGGGAGAGGATGTCTTTTAAGTTTCTTGTTTAAATGAGTTATTAATTACTGTGTAATTCTGTGTCAAAATCAGCATCTTCTTTGATTGATTCATGCAAAACATATGACGTGACATAAATCCTTCGCATTTAAGACGATGGCTACTGGGTGAATCTGATCCTGAAAGTCCTGAAAACCTCAGGGTTCAATCTCCAGCACATTCTGCCAGACGGCCCGGCAGTGGCCGGAACACCAGAACACTGGGGGTCCACACCTATGGGGGGTACAGTGGGGAGCCCTGGGCCCAAGCCTGCCGCACACAGTCTGCATTCTTCACCCAGTTACCGAACCTCCCCTGGCTCCTGTCACCTCAGCCGTAAAATAGGATGGATACAGTCCCGGCCAAGCTTTGTGTCAGGAGTAGAAACAACACATGTTAAATACTTAGTGAGATGCCTGCTGCAGAGCAAGACCAAACGCCCAGGAGCTGGAAGTGACAGAGGCCGCAGCGGGGCTGGTCTCCTCACCTTGTTCTACCTGCTCTGTCTCAATTTGTCATCGGAGACCCGACACCTGCCCTGAGATGACAGCTTCATAATCACTGAGTCCAACCACCTCATCTGCATGGGAAAATGAGGGCCCGGAAGACTCCATCACTCACACTATCTATAAAGATAAGCTGGAAATATTAATATGTCATCTTAGAAAAAACATTTTGACCTTCAGATTTGTGCTTGTACAGCTTCTTCCATCGGGAATGTCCTTTCCTCTTTGTGTGTCCCAATACTGCATCCCTTTTTTTTTTCTCCCCCCCAGGGTAATGTCACTGGCCCTCATATGTGGGACCCAAACTGGGGCCACTGGCTTCCCAAGCCAGCGCTTAACCACCGCGCCACTCGGCCGACCCTGCATCCCTTTTAAAGTATTGACTCCACGACCCTCCTCCATGAAGCTCTCTGGGAGGTTTCCACCCCATGCTCTCGCTCATCTCTGCATTTGCATAATACCTTTATGGAACCAGAACGCCCTTCCAGGACCAACCAAACTGCAAGCCCCAGGCCTTATTCTTGTTTGATCCCCAGTGCATATCACAACATTTAAGCTTAACAAACCGTTAATAAATAAATGAAAGGAGGACTATATCTCCTGTGGGGAAAGCCACCTCCCATTCCCAACCGATAGCAAAGGCATCTAGGCTGATGGAAAAATTATAAATACACCAACTGAACGCCTCATGCTCTCCATTTGCCGCGGTAGGTCTCTCAGCTAACTAACAAAACACCTCTGGCCTGGGGAGATGGGCAGAAAGACCTGCCAAGGAGATCAACCACAGGAAGAGAAGCTTGGGTGCATGGGCCTGCGGGGCACGCATAATTGGCCTCGCTGATGAGAAAGTGTGGCTGGCTCCCCTCAGGCCATTAACACAGGCTCCATCCCTAGAGAAACAGTGACGTCTGCACACAGCACAGCTGGTTCCTGTCCTGGCTCAGCTGTGTGTTACCTATCTGCTTACACATTCGTCTCCCTTCCCAAACCGCACTTCTCAAGGGCAGGAAACCCCAGTATCTACATCCCAGCAGGGACTGCGGGAAGAATGCACTAAATATCCACCGTGGCTAGAAACGTTACTGCTGGGCCACAGAGAACAGTGTCGCTGAAAGGAACTTAGCTCAGCAGTTCTCATCCCCTAGTTCTCCCGGTGAGGACGGTCCCGTCCAAACAGGCTCCCTGGGCAACCCTGGACAGTTGGTGACTACAGCCGGCCTAACTCCTGACTGCATCCCTGCCAACTCAAGGAATCAAATCTCTAAGAAACCCACAGCACACACATTCACATTATATTTTCACAAAACATTTCCTTACGTGTAAATGATGTACATTGCACATGTTCATGTCCACAGGGGAAATTTTTATTTATTTTTACACACCACAGGCAGCCCGGTCTCGTGGAGAAAGTTGGGCCCTCACATGTGGACATGCACGCCTCTCCTACGTGACCTTTCAAGATTAAATGAATTTAATCTCCCAAGTAATCCCAAAGGTGAGGACCCAGGGAGATCCCTTCTAATTATGCATCCACTTGACAGCCTTGAGAAGACATCTGTGCCCAAAGGGCCAGCCCCTGTAACTCACCTGGGAACAGGGTTCAGGACATGATTGATGTGAGGCCCCTGCTCCACTCACCTCTGCTCATGGCAGGGGAGCCCAGCCTTCCCTCTCTTGGGTTCAGAGAGATGGCACCCCCACCCCCTTCCACCACCCCCTAACACAACCAACAGAGGGAAAGAAGAAGACAGGGAGGAAAAGGGGTCCTCTCTCTCCCCCAGCTGGGGGGCTGTTGGTGAACTGGATGGAGAATCAGAAAATCTGAATAGAGTCTTCATCATTTGTGTATCAGACCCTCTGATTTGGCTCCTTGACTCGTCAAAGAAGCTGGAGTCAGGAGAGTGGCAGATCAGGAAAGCAAAAGAAGAGGTAGCCCCGTGCCTCTGCAGCTGGGGATGTAACAGCAGGCGCTTGCCAGGTGCTGTGGGCGACAAGTGTGCAGAACTGGGGAGGGGAGTGTGGATGCTCCCTGTTCAGCCATCAGGACTTCAGGTTTGCCTATGGCAATGTTGTCACACTTAATGTACTATTTTCTCCACCTCCACCCCCTCCCCCAAATTTTGTAGCATGGACACTACGCTTCAAACAGAAAAGGGAGATTGGAGGACATCTGCAAACATAGGGGAGGTTTCTTAGAAGCCTAGGACTCTGCTGGGCTTTTAAGTGTGGACCTTGGGGACAAGCGAGAGGAGGGACGTCACCCCATCACAGTCCTCGGTACTCAAATTCTTGCCATACAATGAGTCTTGCTTTATAGGAAAGGCAACATGATAATATCAATCAGGCTTTTTCAATCAAGCCTGAAAAAGCTCACCACTGACTCCCAATCCACGTGGCTTGATCTGGACTGGAGGTACCCAGGAGGGCCGCCTGACTGGCAGCTTAGAAAACTAGAGGCCAGGGCTCCGGGCCCCCTTCAGCTCCATCTGCTTTTCCAGTTAAAGGCCTGGAAGAAAGCTTCACCGAGGGCATCCAGTTTTCACAGGCAGCTTGGAAAGGACCGACAGAGTTGGGGACAGCCCAGGACCTGCCCACCTCACCCCACTCCCACCCCATCCCCAGAAGCCCCTGCCGCAGCTTCCCAATGCTCTACAGTTAAATGCTCTTATTTTTAACAAACCCTAAGAGGTCAGCCTGGGAAGGCGCCCATCTGGCCACCTGGCTGCACACCTCCGCCCCACTGGACATCTGCCTCCTCCTGCAGGCACAGGCCACCGGGCTGAGCCCTCTGCACTCACACTGCTGCCCGGGTCAGGACAAACCTCCCTCCCCCACAGCCTCGCACTTACCACCAACTCAGCTTCGGCTCAAGTTCCAGTCTAAGTCAGGTTTCTTTGCTTTCTGCCCTCCTGGAACCTTCTTCCCGTCCAAGCACATCCCTCCCTGTCCATTCAGAGACTGTTCGATCCAAGTCTGTTTCCCCAACTCAACTGAACGCCCGGCCACTCGCACAGTGGCCTCTGGTGCCTGACACACTACAGGTGCTCAGTATACACTAATTACAGCAACAAGCAGACGCGCGGGCCGTGAAGCCAGCCAGGCACTTCTTCACTGAAGAGCTGTTGGTGGGTCTGTCTGTGCCCCTGCGCCATGCTGAAGGCTTGCCGACACCAAAGATGACCATTTTCCCTAATTTAATTGTGATGACCGCACATCTTACTATTGCTTCCGTCACTGCTTACAAGCTCGAACTCGTTCACCATTTGTTATCATGTATTGATTTGTTATGATTGGGTTTCCTCAAGGCCAATAATCACTCTTCTGGTGCTCTATTATTGATCATGATCAAAATGTATGTGTAGCTTTCTCAAAACTCACTCTATAAAATACAGAGATTTGGAAATGTTTTTGATCAGTCATTGCAAAAATAATACTGTAGCAAAAGTAAAAGTTGGAAGGAAACATTATCATTCCATTAAAGTACATCAAGACTTTAAGAGAGTTTTAAGATAATAAACGGCAGCTGCTGCTAAACGGACGTTTCCTGGCTTGCTGGTGAGTCTCTGGTTGTTTCTAGCATATCAGGAATTACTGGGGATAGCAGACTGCTCCTGCCACTGGTTTTCAGGAGCTCTTTTCCCCAAAGTGACCCCAAACACCACCATCCTTTTTTAAAAAAACCTTCCCCGCCTCACCCCCACCCCTACACACACACACACACACACACACACACACACACACACACACAAAAGTTGGCCACTAGAATTTCTGAGCAAACCAATAATAGAGTAAATGACATCTTCCAGAAACACTGTAACCACAAGGGTCTGGGTTGGGATGGTCATCTCCGTCCTAAGTCAGCGAATCCGTGGTCCAAGCTGAGGGCTGACAAGGAGAGTAGGGTCTCCTAAGCCCACACAGTCAGAACACGGTCCCTTAATCCTTCCAAAATCGTGTCTATCAGTCGGCTCTGCTGTGGCCCCTTCCTTTCCAGCACTGGCAACAAGGCACAGCCTCGTGACAGCTGCACAGCCCAGTGGCCCCAACACAGACATGAGGCTGGACAGAATTGGGTTTGAATCTCAGTGGCGCCCCTTCATAGCTGCACGTCCTGTCCTGTCAGCTTTCTCAGCCTCTGTTCCTCAGCTACGAAATGAAGGTAATCAACTTACCTCGCAGGCTTTTATAATTAAAGTATACATTCATTCAATCTCCTATGCGCCTTCACTATATGAAGTGCTACAGGTAAAATAATAACACAGATGGAGCTACAGATGAAGCACTTGGTACAATGCTTGTGTCAACAAACATTTCCATATTTGTAATTATTGCCTTTCTTCGGGTAAACTATTAAAGCGGCAAACAGATTAATTGAGGAAGGCCTCAACTTGTACTGGTTCTATAAACTTAAAAGGAAATCCAGGCTCTACTAAGTAAAAACTCAGCTCAGTCCAAAGATAAATAAGAAGGGAACCCTACGAGTGTGGTTCCCGAAAATAAAATGAAGCAAACCTGGTGGGCAGTCAGCACTTCACATGTCTGTGGTTGGACAGAGCTCAAAATTGTCTTCCTAAGAAGTGTGATACAAAATAGAATTTAAAAGCACCTTCCGTCGTAAAGGCAGAGGCATAGTAACCCAGAGGAAATAGGAAGCGTGTACAAAATACTTCACATCCGGGCCGGCCGAGTGGCGCAGTGGTTTAGCGCTGGCTTGGGAAGCCAGCAGCCCCGGTTTGGGTCCCACATATGAGGGCCAGTGACACTGGTCTCAAAAAAATAAATAAATAAAATACTTCACACCCCACCATGGAAAGAATCCCAGCATGAAACAAGATGCCTTCCTCTCAGTCCCATCCTTTTGCCTCAGCTCCCCACCCACTGCAGCAATTTACTCAAAAGAGATTAGGACATAAGCAAATACATGCTAAGTCTGAATTCAATAGTGCGCCTTCATGAAAAATGGAATGTCCTCATTGGCCAATCCCAGGAGCTCTGTGCGGGGCTTCAGTGGGTGCCCTGCTGATGGAGCCCTGGTTCCTGCCCTCACAGAGCTTGGCAAGCAGTGGGGGGAAGGTGCAGATAAACGCGATGACAATGCAGTGTGGCCAGCACAGAGTCCAAGCTCATCCCTGCATGATCAAAGCCTCCAACCTGAGCCGGGAATCACAGCCTCGTCATAGCACAGCTGAAAACAGGGAGTGAAATGGTACCTCAGGAACTGTTCAATTGTCTCACATCTCAGGCTAACTTTGAAATCAAACTGTAGTTGGCCAGTACTCTCTGCCTTTCCCTCTTTGTTTCTTAGCCCAAATTTGGCCTAGGAAATTGCACCACAGACCTAAATGACTTTCTCCCAGAAAGGTGCCCCATGGGGTCAGTAGTCTTACCAGGATCTATTCCCTGCCGTAAAGATGTCAAGTGCAGTCATCCCTCCGTATCTACCCTTGGAGGATTTGCTCCAGGACCCCCCGCAGATACCCAAGTCCTCGGACGCTCAAGTCCCTTCTATATATTGGCCTAGTAGAATTGCATATCACCTAGATATGGGCTAAAGCAGGGTGTGCCTACACATCACTTTATTCAAGTGGATTCAGCAATAATGCTTGGGCTTGACACATGGCAAATTCAAGCTTTGCCTTTTGGAACTTTCTGGGAGTTTTTCCCCCCAAATATTTTCCATCTGTAGTTGGTTTAATCTGAAAATGCAAAACACGCCGATATGGAGGATGGCTGCCCCCACTATTTGCTTATCAAAACTGAGTTTCAGTGGTTCCTTTTCCCAAGTAGCTGGAACAGTTTTAATGTACAAAGTAACCATCTGTTACTTGAATGATACTTTTTAAAAGTTCCTATTAGCAAAGCAGGTAATTTTATTTGCAATGTTTTAGTTGCTACAACAAGGCTTCTTTAGTAATCAAAAAAGGCAATAATACTAGTATAATTTTTTTGTAAAGCAACAATTCCATATTGTAAGGAAATTATGCAACAAGGATATAAGAATACTCTATAAATATCAAAATTTGTGTAGTAGAATATTTACAGTAGGGACATAAAGTTTCTTAGCACACCTACAGGGAAATTGTGTGTCCACACAATAGTAATTTTATAAAATTTATATAATTGTATGTATGTGCATTAAAAAGACAAAAAGAACTCCCCAAATGCTACAATGGTTATTTCTAGGAAAAGGAATGAGTATTTCGTTTTGTATTTTTCTGTGTGTTTTCTTTTTAAGTTTCTGCAATTAACACATATGTTTTACATTGGAAGAAAACGCCTTTTAATCTTTAAATTTAAATAAGTTTTCCTCAGAACAAAACAAAGAGACTGATGTAAATGGTTAATGCAAATATTATTGATCAGCTCTTGCCCGGAATGAAAAGCAGGGTGGAAGGTCTGCTCCTCAGGGTTCCCTGTGGGGAGACCCTTACACAGTCAGGGCAAAGGACAGGGCCAGATAACAGTGTTTAGACATGTCTTTGATGTCTGCAGCCATCATCCTGGACAGCCGAGCAGTGGAAACAAAGGATGATCTGGCCGTACTGGCCACAGCCGGCCTTCCTGCTTCCACCTTTCGGTCCTGCGTGCTGCCCAGTGCTGACCTCTGCACTCACACACAGGCCTCATTTGCAGTGGGATCAGCTGTGCCAAAACATCTCTCCACATTCAGCTAGCGAGAGAACAAATTTTCCCCCAAAACCAGCTTGGTGTCTTCACGGCCCAGCTAAAGCGAGACTGGAGTGCTTACTGGGATTATCTCATGGGAATGACAGACAAATTTTAACTGCTATCTACTATACTTTGTCTCCAGTGAACACGCCTGTGTAAAATAAAACATTTTAAAATAATAATGATAATTTTTAAAAGGTAAACCCACATTTTCAAAATTGCACTTGAGTTCCGTGTGTTCTATACACAGGTTGTTAAACAGCCAGCTCCTGGGAGCTACATGGTGGGGCGGGTGGGGGGCCTCGCAGGAACTGACATCTGAAATCAGGCAGAGGTCAGGCAGGGCTGCAGCTGACAGCGGAGACGAAGCGCAAGCCAAGCCCTGTCATGCCTATGCCTACACAAGGTCATCTCCACCCTGCAGGTCAGCGTGCCCCAGATAACCCCGGACAGCCAGTGGCACCACCCCTGCCTGGAGAAGAAGGCCGCCCAGCTGCACAGCAGCAGCAAAACTTCACAGGATCCCTGCCTCCCACCACCCACCCAGATCCCCAGGCCCTGACCTACACCCCCACCTAACTGCCATCGAGTCCTGACCTAAGTGTCCCTAAGCTGAACAGTCCTTACGGATCTCTTGACGCCTAGAATTAGCTATATGAGCATCTCAAGGCTATTGTGCAAACTTCAGGCACTTTGTGGCCCAATATATTTGACTTGATTATAAAAATCAGCTCTTAAACTCTTATAAGAAATCAATGCAGGGCCGGCCGAGTGGCGCATTGGTTAAGCGCTGGTTTGGGGATGCCAGCGGCCCCGGTTCGGATCCCACATGAGGGCCAGTGACACTGCCCTCTACAGCTAACAACAGCTCCACCTGGAGATGGGCTGTGCCAGCCCCGGTGATGGGGTGGACTGCAGCCCCTGCTGCAGTGGGCTGCCATAGGCTACAGTGAGTGGCCCGCAGCCAGCGTGAGCGGCTGGCAGCCAAGCGTGAGCTGCCAATAGCCGCGGTGAGCGACATCCAGAGGCCAGCGACCGATCTGCCTCATCCGGGAAGAGCGCAATGACGATACCAACAGTGAAGCAACATCCTCCGCAACTAAACTGAAGAACAAAAAGACAGCAACTTGTCTGTTCCCCTTCCCCGATTCCCCAACGCTGTTCCCCTCCACCAATTCCCCAATAAAATCTTTAAAAAAAAAAAAAAAAAAATCAATGCAAAAGCAATTCTATGAAGGACAGATCGCCTTTTCAATAAATGGTGCTGGAACAACTGGGCAAAGAAGTAAACGACCTAAACCTTGACACCTTATACAAAAATAAACTCAAAATGGATCCTGGACTTATATGTGAAACATGAAACTGTAAAACTTCCAGAAAAAGAAAAACACAGTTGAAAATCTTCACGACCTATGGTAAGACTAAGAATGTTTAGATTTTACACCAAAAGCACAATCCCTAAAATGATAAAGTGATACACTGAACTTGGTCAAAATTAAAAAGTTTTGCTCATGCAAAAAGATCCTGTTAAATTAAGATGAAAAGATAAGCTATAGAATGGAAAGTGTGTGCAAATGACATTTCCAACAAAAGACTAATACCTAATATGTTTTAACTCCCAAAACTCAACAGTTAAAAAAAATCTAATTAGAAAATGGGCAAAAGACATGAAGAGACATTTTACCAAAGAAGATGTACAGATGGCAAATAAGTCATGAACAGAAGTTCAGCATCATTAGCCAACAGGGAAATACAAATTAAACCCACATAAGATATCACTACACACCTATCAGAGTAGCTAAAATAATGACAAGACCAAACGTTGTCAAGCATGCAGGGAATTGAACCCTCTTACAGTGTGGGTGGGGATGTAACATGGGGTAGCCACCCTGGGGAACTGTTTGGCAGTTCCTTATAAAATTACACAGGCAGCTACCATAAGACTCAGCAATTGCACTCTTGGATATTTACCCCATAAAAATTAAAACACCTATTTACACAAAAAGCTGTACACAAATGTTAATACCAGCTTTATTCATAATATCCCAACATTGGAAACAACTCAGATATCCATCAACGGGTGAATGATTAATATGGTATCTCCATAGCTCAGAATACAACTCAACAATAAAAAGGAATGAACTATTCATACTAAAAATAACGTGGGTGAATCTGCAGGGAATCACGCTTAGTGGGGAAGAGAAAAAGGCAATCTTGAGAGCTCACATAATGTATAATTCCATTTATACAATGTTCTTAAATCAACAAAATTATAGAACTAGAGGAGATGAGTGATTTCCAGGGGTCCAGCCTGATGGACAATGCGACGTGAGGGGTCCCTGGGGCAATGGAACAATTCTGTATCTTGACTGTATCAGTGTTGTGATCATTGTCCTATAGCTTTGCAAAATGTTACCATCGAGAGAAACTGAGTAGAGGGTACATGAGAGCTTTATCTTACTTCTTACAACTACATGTGATCCATAATTATCTCAAAATAAAAATGTTCACTAAAAAATAATATCAATCAGCATTTTAAAAATATATATTCTTCTTGCTCACAACCTGAGTAGTAGAGAATGCTTCGTCCGCAATCCCTGCTTTGTTCATCAGACATTTGAGTGTGGCGACAAGGCTAGGAAAGATACATGGCTGCTCCATGCCATTGACTCCAGGGGAGAACTCTCTTTGGGAGCTTGCAAGCTTTATACAACATTAATGGGGATAAGAAGGGAGCACCCAAGGGTCTGAGCCTGTTCCTTGTCACCCGTGTAAATGACCTCAGAGAAATATAAACTGAGAGGTTTTAAAAATCCCAACAAGGCATATTTGTTCCCTTTCATGGTCATCAAATCACTGACATAAAACCCCATTGGCACCACAACCCCAACCTGAGAGGCATTTGCACCCATGTGTGTTGAGAGCAGTGCACAGCGGCCAGTGCCTGGTCTCAACAGAGTGAGAGCAAGGGTTTCTGGAAGAATTCCTGAGAACAATCACAGTGGCAACTCCATCCACAGCAGAAGGAGTGACAGCAGAGGGAAGAAGCACCCAGGATAAGGGGAGTCAGAGAGAGACACAGGGAGGCACGAAATCCAGCTGTGTTTGTTTCTGGAGCTGTAACTTCCTCCACCTCTGGGAGACTGGCTTTGCTCATCTGTAAAATGGGGCCATCGTCCCGCACATCACAGAGCTGCTGTGAGAATAAGGTGCCCAGGGCACCTAGCACAGGCTCATGGATGCTCTGGGATGCCTGTACTCTTCCTTTCCCTTCTCGTCCAAATTCCACAACACCCCCAAGTCCTGTGTACTTGAGAAAAGCACCTTATCCTAACAGAGACTCGAGATGAATGTACACGCAGCTAAAAGCTCACACTGCTTGTGGCCCAATTGTGTTTCTGCTACTTCCTGGGTCTGTGGCCTCAGACAAGCTATGTAGCTTCTTGGTGCCTCAGTTTACCCATCTGTAAAACAAGGGTGATAGTAACATCTACCTCTTAAGGCCGTTGAGAGGACTGAGTGAAGAAGTGCTTGGGAAAGTGCACAACCCAAACATTTTTTAATGTGTTCTTTTGGGTAATATTTTTGTTAGGGGAAATAAGAATATTTCCTTGGGATCATTTTTTTTTTTTTTAAGTTTGCAAACCAGTCGATGCCACATGGGAGGCTGGGCGGGCCCTCTTCCAAAGAGGTCATAGAATGACCCAGTACAGTCACCACAGAAACTGAGCAAGAGGTGTGGATAACACTAAAAATTGAACGCCACTAAGGAAAGCAGCTCTAAAGCCAGGACAGAAGACAGGGTGGGGGTGATAATGCAATAATAATAATACCAATAACAACACGTATGGGTTCTTTCTAACTGAGGCAATGTTCTAAGCACCTGACATGCAGCACATTGAATTCTTGCCACCCTGCTATGAGGTATTTATTATCACTGACCTCACTTTATAGATGAAGATAGAGAACTGGAGATTAGGTAGCTTACCCAAATGCAGTCAAGCTCAGGTCTGCCCGTGTGTGCAGGCTCCAGACGACTGGCTCTCAACTACACTCCCATTAGTTTAACCACTCATATCACCCCCATTTAAACAGATGTATAACAGGATTTTCATTCTCTAAGGGCTGACTAAACATGCCAGAAGTCAGCAGCGGTGTCGGGAAGGGACTCCCGATTTTTAGACCAAAGAGCCCTTCCATTGATGTCTCTCCACGGCAATTTTAAAGCCGTGCCTCTCAACCTTCAGCATGCACGGACTCACTTGGAAGGCTTCTGAAAACACCTATTCCTGGGCTCCAACATCAGCAATTCTGATTCAGAAGGAGAACCCAAGAATTTAGATTTCTAACAAGTTCCCAGGTGATGCTGACACAGTTGGTCCATGGACCACACTAAAGGACCCAGAAGGTACCCTGCAATTCCAAAGTCTCATGAGTCTGTGTGATGAGGAGTCAGGGGAAATGGTTTTAATGTTGGGGGTACCCTCAGACCAGACTGCCCTCATCAGCCCATCTTCTCAGCCTGTGTCTGTCCAGCCTCCACTTCAGCTTTGGAGTCAGACAAAAATGGGTTCCCCGCCATTTGCTGTCCACGTAACCCTGGGCGAGTCCTTTGGCTTTTCTGCACCTCCATTTCCTCCGCTTTACAATGGGTACAATACTCTACCTTACCAAGTGAGGATTAGGTGAAGTGGCGCATGCAAAGTACTCAGGCTTGGGACAAAGTCAACATAGTAAGTCCCAGACTTACGAATGAGTTCCGTTCTGGGAGAATGTTCGTAAGTTGGATTTGTTCCTAAGTCCGACAAAGTGAGTCTTACACACCTTTGACACAAATATACAATGTAAAGCATAAAAACACTAAACATACACACAAAAATACTGTAAATGAACTATTTTTACTTTTACAGTTACCTTAAAATAGTGGTACTGTACAACAACTGGCATTTAGGGGATTGCATGGAGCAAACTGACAAGAGCAGACACGTGAGCCACTTCCACAATTTGTCCACAGCTACGAATGTTCGTAATGAGAGGTCCGTTCGTATCTGTGAAAGTTCGCAACTCGAATGTTTGTTAAGTCAGGGACTTACTGTAACCATTTCTTCTCTCACCTTTTCTCAGTCAGATCCATTTCCCTTACATCCCCAAATACACAGGCCCAAATTCTACCTTTTCTAAATGTGTATCATGTCTGCAGCCATTAGTAAGGATAGCAACAACCCTTCATATTTCTACAGTCTACTAACTCCCCTTGAGGACCTGATCCACGGCTTACACCTGGCGAGTCCCTCTCCACACGTAATGAAGTACCTGGCTCAGTAAGCATTCGAGATGGATTTATTGATCAAACAGACTGAATTTGCCTTCACACTAACATTTTGAGAAGAAAAATGTAACCTTCAAAGATGTGAGCTTACAGTAGTTCTGGCCTTCCGCTCAAGCAAAATCCCCTCTCCTCTGCTCACTTCTAGGGGATGCTAGAGACATCCAGAACAACCAGGAGAAAGACTGTGATTAGGAGATGCAGGTAAAAATGAAGCTAGCGTCCTGGATACAGCCAGGCAAAGGCATCCCCCTTGGAGCCACAGAAACCAGGAAGTCTCATTCTCTCAGCAAAACCAACAGATATATCTCAGTAAAAGGGAGGGCCCCAAGAAGACTCGTAGGATAAGCCCCCATTAATAGCCTGTGAGAAAATGCAGGCTCTCAGAAGAAATGGGGGAAGAGGATAGAAAAGGATAAGGCAGATGTTTATCCTGAGATATGGCTGTTAATCTGACCAGCCCAGGGGCCAAGAGAAGAGAAGACTGAGTGGCAGACAAGTGAGAAGTTCATGTAGAAATTAACTTGAAACAAATGAAAGTTTGGGACATGAAAAGAATGGACACTGATTTTTTTTTTTTTATGCTAAGATTTGGCTTCACAGTTGTGCAGTGCAGCTTTGTGGTCAGACAGACATGCGTCCAAATCCTGTTACATTATCTTACTGCTATATGACCTTGAACTTCCCTGAACTTCCCTTGTCCTATGTATGAAACAGGAATGGTAACACCTACATTCCATAGAGTACTTGTGAGGATTGAATGAGACCAGATACAACCCAACCTGGAACGTGGTCCTGGGCAGCCATGTAACTGTTGGTTCCCATCAACTTTGCCCCACTTGTCATCACCGTGAGTCATAATCATTTTTAAAGGGTAGCCTGGAGCCAGCCGAATGGCTCGTTGGTTAAGAGCTGGCTTCGGATGCCAGTGGCCCAGGTTCGGATCCCACATGTGAGGGCCAGTGACATGGCCCTCTACAGCTAACAACAGCTCCACCTGGAGCTGGGCTGTGCGAGCCCCGGTGATGGTGTGGGCTGCAGCCCCTGCTGCAGTGGGCTGCCATAGGCTACAGTGAGTGGCCCGCAGCCAGTGTGAGCTGCCAAGAGCCACTGTGAGTGGCCGTCCAGAGGCTGGCAACTGATCTGCCTCATCCGGGAAGAGCGCAATGATGATACCAACATGGGCCAGTGAAGCAACGTCCTCCACAACTAGACTAAAGAACAAAAGGACAAAAACTTGTCTGTTCCCCTTCCCCAGTTCCCCAACACTGTTCCCTGCCCCCAATTCCCTAATAAAATCTTTAAAAAAAAAAAAAAGCGTAGCCTGCGTATATGCCTTCAAGATCAAAAATAAACCGGTACATTTGATAAATGTATGAAGAATGGTGGTAGATCTTATCAGTGGGGCAGAGAATCCATCTGATTGCCCATATCCGAAAGTGCTAGCTTTCGAAGGACCTAGCAATGTGTATGTACTGTTCACAGTTCACCACCAACCACCAACCAGCACCTGTAGGTCCGTACGTCATGTTGCACTGCCCTGGGCTGCATACGGGGTGCGTACTTGGCCTCTGTACCAGGCACAAAGTTCACTGACAACATAGCTGTCACCCATGTGTGTTCCAGCCTTGCCCACATGGGAGAAAAGTCGACACTCCCAAACCAGTGCTGGAGCCTCTGTGCACTCTTACAAACCAACCCTCTAACTGCAGGCTCCCAAACTGAGTGTGCTCAGCTCAGGGGACAATCTCTGGAGTGTGTTATGGACTGAAGACTCATGTCCGCCCCCAAATCATATGTTGAAGCCCTAACACCCAGTGTGGCTGTATTTGGAGACTGAGCTTAAAAGGAGGTAATTAAAGTTAAGAAAGGTCATAAGGGTGGGGCTCTGATAGGGTTAGCATTCCTATTACAAGAGATAGCAAAAGTCTCTCTCTCTCTCTCCCCCCCTCCCGACACCCCTCCTCTCTACACACACACACACACACACACACATAGCCATGTGAGGACACAGCAAGAAGGTGGCCATCTGCAAGCCAGGAAAAGAGCTCTCACCAGAAACCTAATCAGCCAGAGCCTTTATCTGGGACTTCCAACCAACAGAACTATGAAAAACACATTTCTATTGTTTAAGCCACTCAGTCTATGGTATTTTGTTTTGGCAGCCCAAGCTAATATAGGGCAGTGCAAGGAGGAATACTGGATTTTTGTTATTATGTATCCCTTACTTTAAAAACCATAAATACATTAAGCCTTGGTAGTGGATTGATATCCCCCATAGTGCAGTGCACGTGTCACATATGGCAGGAAAGGGATCATGAGAAAACAGTGAGCGTCCCACACAGCTCAAGGGGTTTGGCAGAATGCCTGCACCTATCCACCTGCTCTCCATGGACTGCGACATATTACAGCTTATGTGTAGTGGAATCTTTATCATGTCTCCTATAGAGGCAAGGAAAGATAATGAAACTGCTCACAGCAGAGGTTCATACATGATCTTATCGCTATAATATAAGCTCCATGACAGCAGGGGCTGTCTGTTTCATTTCAATTGGATACCTATAGCACTGAGATGAGCACTTGGCACACAGTACATACTCAATAAACATTTATGACCTAAATAAATGATGGGATTTTGTTGTTAAAACATGCTGCCTTGGGCTGGCCAAGTGGCGCGGTGGTTAAGCGCTGGCTTGGGAAGCGAGCGGCCCCGGTTCGGTTCCCACATATGAGGGTCAGTGACACTGCCCTCAAAAAACAAACAAACAAACAAAAAAAACATGCTGCCTTTACAGACCATCGTGTCTGCAGATTTTTAAATTTTGGAAGCAACTTTCTAAGCCTGCTTTAAATGTTTACAAATGAAAATTTCAATGGGTTTTTAATTTGTTTTGTTATAATATAGAAATGCAAACTTTACTGATTAATCCCCTATCAGGGAACAGGTATTTACACAATATGCATAAAACACTTTCCTGTAGTAGATGCCCTATAGGAGTGATGGCTATAATTATTATTCAGCAAGCTCTTGCGTCTGAAAGTAGTGGAATGAAAGGTAGTTATGAATCAGTGAAATAACTTTTATATGCATGAGCTGCTGGTTTATTTTTCTTTTGTATTGCCCTCCATACTTCTCCCCAGAGTCTAAGGCATTGCTAAGTGTATATTAGATAAGTTTATTTCACAAATATGAAACTAACTGATCTTTTGGCTCAAATTCTCCTACATCTGGAGTCAAGACTTCAAAGTAGAACCCTTAATTGTTCTCTAATTGTTTCCACCAGTAGTAGGCTTGGCTCTCTACCCAGAGTTTTCAGTAAGTTCCCTAAAGAACAAAAGCTCATTCGTTCCTCAAATATTTACTGAGCACATGCTATGGGCCAGCGATTGTGCTGGGTGCTGGAGCACACGGTGAGCAAAGGAGACAGGATCCTACACAGCACTTACCATGTACTGGGGGAGGACAAGATGTCAAACACACACACAGGTAATTACAAAGGTGGTGTGTCACATGAGGTGCTTCTCAACCTTATTTTTTAATGAAAATTGCCTACATATACCCCAAGTTGGAAAGATTTTATCTCATAATTTCTTTCCGAAATCTTTTCGGGTCCAGAACATGCAACTATCTGTCAGAGTTCCTGATGAACAAAAAAGATCTCCCAGTCACTCCACCGTGCATATCATCCCGCACAAAGAGGAGGAGACTGACATTGATTGATTTAGACTGGATGACCGGTAAATGCACAATCTCCAGCAGGCTTTCATTTCTGGTTTTTTGTTTGTTGTTTTGTTTTGTTTTTTAATTAAAAGAGCTTATAGACCTCTCAGCTACCCTCACAAGTGAGTGGCTATCAAGCTTGGCTGTTCATCAGAATTACCTGGAGAGCTGGTTAAACCACAAAGTGCTGGCCATCGCCCCCAAGTTTCTGAGTAGGGCTAGATAGGGGCCTGAGAATCGGCACTGTTATAAAGTTCCTGGCGATGCTAAAGCTACTACAACCTGAGGACTACCATGCTGGTCTAAAAGGCAGGCTTTGTGCTGCAACAAGGGTAAAGCTGAAGGGAGCTTCCCGTTTACCTAGGCCAACCTCCTCAGGTGATGGGAGAACCTGAGCCCAGACAGGAGAATCTATCTTCTGAAGATCAAAACCGAACAGGTTAGGCAGGTTCCCTGACTCTCAGGGCAAACCCACCTCCTGCTGAGCCGCCCCCCACCAAACATGCCTTTCTCATTGGATTCTGAGGTAAACTCAAAAACACAGGGATATAAAATGCTATAATGTCTTAGATTTACTTCCAAGTAATCCAGGAAGGTTGCAGTGTGGAAAGGGAGAAAATAGAAGAAACAAAACTGACCAAATGTTGACAATTGTTGAAGCTGGATGAAGTTCATTATACTACTTTTCTATGTTGGTGGATGTTTGAAATTATCTGGAATAAAACAGGTAACAGGAATCAGCTGGATCAAGAGTTGTCATTGAATATCTCTTAGAGGACTTGGCTTTCCAACATAGTTCCTGAAATACATTGCCCCCCAAAGAATATTTTGAACATGTGTGACATGCCAAGCCTCAGCTAGGCACTAGAGGGATTCAGACAAAATTAAGACGCAAATTTCTGTCCTCAAGAAGTCCATAATTTGGGAGGGGTAAATAAAAGGCAAATTATTGTATTACACCATTGTAATAAATTGTGTAGGAGAAACTAAGAGTAAGCTATGAGATTAAGAAAACTGAGGTGCCGCCCGAGTGGCTCAGTTGGTTAAGAGCTCGCTCAAGAGTGCGAGCTGAGCTCTGAGCAACAGCTGTTCGAGGCCAGCCAGAGCTGAGCTGCCGTTGAGCTGCCAACAGGTGGCAGGATGGCTCAGCTAAAAAACAAACAAACAAAAAAAAGCAGAAAACTGAGGCAAGGCTTTATCCTTTCCCATTTCATATCCCTAAAGACAAATGCTTTTGCCACTAAAAGCAGTCAAGCTTTAGAAATGTATATTACCATCAATCAATGGAGTTTTATCAAATGGAAATAATATCAAAAGTACAAATAATAGGAAAATTCTAAGAATCTGCTAGAGAAATAAATTACAATTTACCTATATAACAGAACATAAAATTGTTATTTAAAATGCCAATATCAAAGAGGAGCGTTCTGGTCAAGATGGCACAATAAGTAAATGCTATGCTTATCTTCTCTCACGACGGCATCCAAATTACAACAAAACTACAAAACAACCATCATTGAGAATCACCTAAAATCTTGCTGAACTGAAGCCCTACAACTAAGGATATGCAAAAAAAGCCAGCTGGAGGCTGGTAAGAGGGGCAGAGATGCGAAACCGGCTGGTCCCACACCCACGTATGACCATTAAAATTTGGGAGAGATATCTCAGAGGAGTAAGAGGTCCCAGCACCGGGGCAAGAAGTCACCATAATTTCTAGTTTTGAAAACCAGCAGATCTTGTGACTGAGAGAGAAGGCAGCTAAACTCCCAGACACCCTTAAAAAGACTGGGCAACAACTTACCTATGGAATCACTGGCTCTGAGCTTCAGCACTGGGGCAGCAGCTAGAAAGGTGGCAGGGCAGGGACATACGAGGGAGAACTGAGTTGTCTGGCTTCCAGACAAGGGCTGGAGGGTCAGCTTTCTCCCAGATGGAGGAGGTGGCGGAGGCCATTGTTGAGCCCTCCCCCTCCATGTGTGCAGACACAGGTGGATGCCATATCTGAGTCTCCATTAAGCTGGCTAATACCATTCACTCGCCACAGCCTGGTGATTTGAGACTCCATCCCACTCAATTTTCAGGCACACCCAAGCCGCTTCCAGAGGCTTCTTCATATAAACAGCCTGCCTTAGTTCATGCTGCAGACTTTCCTAGGGTCTCTTAAAGGTTTGCGGAACCCAAACAAGCAGCATCTGGCTTGAGCATGTCCTTTACCTCTGGCTGAGCAGCCCTAAGCCAGGCACTAGTGGCAGCTGGCGGTGGTTTGCAGATTGGCCTCTTGAGGCACATCCAAGCACCACACAGGTGGCAGCCATCTGCAAATTTCTTTGTGGCTCCTGCTTGGTGACTCTGGGTGGGGCATGGGCTGCAGCTGAACTTGACCTGCAGCGGATCCCCTTCAAGGTAGTTCTGGGACTGGCGCCCCCAGTGGCCAGCTTTGTTATTTTTTTTTTTGAGGGCAGTGTCACTGGCCCTCCTATGTGGGACCCGAACCAGGACTCCTGGCTTCCCAAGCCAACACTTAACCACAGGGCCACTCGGCCAGCTCCCCAGTGGCCAGCTTTGAAATAAGCTGGTGCATCACCCAGCTGCCTCCAAGAATGACACACCTAAGGGGCAGATTGGGCAGGCACCAGAGCCCTCTGAGGCAGATCCGGCTTGGTAGGGTCAGCCCCCGCACCACAGCTCCTCCACTGTAGTCATGGCCAGTCCTCACAACCAATGAGCCCAAAGGTCAATCCCTCCCATTGATATGCAAATAGCAACAAAGGCTCAACTACAACAGGAGAGCACACATAACTCACACAAGAGACACCTGGAGTGTGTGGCTCAAGTGACCAGAAAGACTGCGCTACTGGGCTCCACAGCACACCTACTACATAAGGCCACTCTCCTAAGACCAGAAGACATAGCAGCTCTACCTAATACATAGAAACAAACACAGAGAGGCAGCCAAAATGGGGCGACAAAGAAACATGTCACAAATAAAAGAACAAAACAAAGCTCCAGGAAAAGGACTAAACAGAATGGAGACATGCAATCTTCCAGATGCAGAGTTCCAAACACTGGTTATAAGAATGCTCAGTGATCTCAGGGAAATCATATATATGTATATATATATATATATATATGAATAATAAAATGGCAATAACTACATACCTACATACCTATTAATAATTACTTTCAATGTAAATGGATTAAATGCTCCAATAAAAAGATTGGGGGGAGAGGGCCGGCCGAGTGGCTCAGTTGGTTAAGAGCTCGCTCAAGAGTGCGAGCTGAGCTCTGAGCAACGGCGGTTCGATGCCAGCCCGAGCTGAGTTGCCGTTGAGTTGCCAACAGGTGGCAGGATGGCTCAGTTAAAAAAGAAAAGAAAAGAAAAGAAAAGAAAAGATTGGGGGGGGGGGTTGGGGCTGAATGGATAAGAAGACAAGACCCTTATATATGCTGCCTGTAAGAGACACACTTCAGATTGAAAGACACTCACAGACGTAAAGAGATGGAAAAAGATATTTCATGAAAATGGAAACAAACAAACAAACAAACAAAGAGCTGGAGTAGCAATACTTATACCAGACAAAATAGACTTTTAAAAAAAGACTATAACAAGAGACAAAGAAGGACTTAGTAATCCCAATTCTGTGTATGTATCCAAACAAACCCCAAAATGCTACTTCAAGGGGACATGTTCATCCATATGTTCATTGCAGCATTATTCACAGAAGCCAAGGAAACCTGGGTGTCCCTGAATGGATGAATGGAAAAAGAAGAGGCGGTACATACATACGATGGAATATTACTGAGCCGTAAAAAAGAAGAAAATCTTGCCATCTGTGACAATGTGGGTGGACCTAGAGGGTACTATGCTGAGTGTAATAAGTCAGACAGCGAAAGACAAATGTCATATTATTTCACTTATAAGTGGAATCTAAAGAACAAAATAAACAAATGAAACAAACTCATAGATACATAGAACATTTTGATGGTTGTCAGATGGGAGGGGGTTTGGGAGTGGGTGAAAAAGGAGAGGGATTAAGAAGTAGAAATTGGTTGTTACACAGTAGTTATGGGGATGTAGGGTATAGCATAAGGAATATATCAATAATATTGTAATAACTATGTATGGTGTCAGATGGGTACGACATCTATGGGGTGATACATGAGGCGGGGGTTGGAGGCAGGGTGAAAAAGGTAAAGGGATTAAGAAATACAAATTGGTAGTTACAAAATAGTCATGGGGATGTAAAGTATAGGGAATATAATCAATAATATGGTAATAACTGTGTATAGTGCCAGGAGGGTACTAGTCAGGGGGATCACTTCCTAAATTATATAAATGTCTAACCACTATGCTACACACTTGAAACTAATATAAAATAATATTAAATGTCAACTCTAATTTAAAAATTTAAAAAGGGGGGAAGATCAATAATACTGTGATAGAGTGGTGCAGTGTCATATGTTTGCTGGACTTATCATGGTGATCACTTCTTTAGCACAGGGCATAGAATCAATAATGTGGTAATAACTCCGCATAGTGCTTGGTGGATACTGTTGAATAACTTTGATGTATACCTGAAAGTAATATAATATTGTATGTCAGTTATATTTTAATAAAAATCTTATAAATAAATAAAATGCCAACATCAAAAAAGATAGGTAATATTCATAATATAATATGAATTTTATATGATGATACAAAATGACATATGTATCATATAATATATAATTTTGACCAATGTTTAGAAGCACATTGAATTTAGTTTTAATACCAGAAAAAATACACCAGAGTATTAACAGTAAATATGTAGATTTCTGTTCTTTTTTTTTTTTAACTCTTCTGTATGTTCTTAAATTTTATGTCACAAATATATATTACTTCTATATAGCCTTCCCATCCTTTTTTTTTTTTTAAAGGGCAATTCGCTTTAAAGTACTATAATTTATCTGTATATCCAGAAACTGAACCAAAAGCCAAAAGTGCCCATTAAGCAGTGTATGAGCTGAGAAGATTAACTGCCTGGAATCTTTTGAAGGGATTTTGAAGGGATTAGAGGTCCAGGGACCCTCTGCAATGGCCAGGCCAGGGTTCCATGAGCTGGGCTCAGCCAGCCCTGATGGCCAGTTGCCCCCCACAATTGCCCGAGAGGCTTCCTTTCTAGGTCTGGATCAGAATCCCTGAAGCATGCTAGACAGAGAAAAAGGTGTGATTATGAAAAGCAAACTCCCTTTACACACAGCCTAGCCTTAATTGACATGTCCTGGTCCCTTTAGTTTCTGATGACTATACCTGGGCACCCAATACGGTGCAGGGGGCCTGCCCTTTGTAAGTTACCATCTATTTTCTTCTGATACTCATTTTTTAACCTTTTATTAGCTTTACTTTGAGGTTGCCTCTGAACATTCTGGAATCTCTAAATAATTCAAATATTGAATCCACAAACTAGATAGTTTTCTTTAAAGGAGGATTTCTAGTGTCAAGCAAAATGGTAGCACTCGAGTGCACATCTCCATATTCAGTAAACAGCTTACACAATGCCAAATTCAGTAAACAGCTTACCAAATGAAAGAGCGGTCTACTTCATACTAAGCATAGAATCCTTTAGACAGGCTTTATAAACTGTCCTATTAAAAATGGCAAGACAGGGATGACCAGTTAGCTCAGCTGGTTAGAGCGTGGTGTTGATAACACCAAGGTTGGTGGTTGGATCCCTCCATGGGCCAAGGAGCTGTGCCCTCCACAACTAGATTAAAGACAGCTACTTGACTGGGAGCTGATGGGTCCTGGAAAAATACACTGTTCCCCAATAAAATTTATTTTTTTAAAAAAAGAGACTTGTAGAAAAATCTCTTCACTTGTGTTTCATTTAGTTGTTTCACGTTTTAAATTTGGTTTTTATGTCCTAGATACAAACTTTCCTAAGAGAGCTAACAATAGTACTCTGGAAGCAATGGATGGGTTATCAAGAATTCTTCAAATCTACCCAGAGATTTAAGACTTTCTAAGGAGACGTTAGAGGTGGGATTCTAATTGACCTTTAAAACTTCCAAAAACATTTCCCTGCAAAGTACTGTAAACCAGAAGACATTAACACAACACTGACAGAAGATGAGGCTCAGAACCCTTCCAGGTCTCCACCTCCTCCATGTCTAACGCCCAGTACGAAATGCAGAAATTAGAATGCTCTCCCTGGGTATAAAAGTTTTTATTTGAGTTAAATTTACACATTTATTGTTTTACGGAGATACTAAAAAAACCTTTCAAGCCCCGAAGTAACACTTACCTCTACAATAAAAGTTTATTCAAGAAAAGCTTCAGTACACAAATTAAGTAGTTCCTCTTTTCTGCGGTCCTCATGACCAGGGATCAAAAGAGGGTTGACAGAAGGCCCAGCACCCTTCCCCCTGAGTGGCGGGTCGCCTTGGCGCCCTGGAGGCGAGACACACACACACACTCCCCTTTGGACTTCAGGGAAGCAGCCTTTGTTCCTAAGACCCCAAACTGGGGACTAGGTACCAAGCTGCCACCTCCCGCGAAGCTGCCTTTCCAAGGGTGGGATCCCCTCCTCACTGTCCCCCCGCCGTTCTGGGAAGAAACCCCCTTTTTTTTTCCTGGGTCCGAAGCGCTGGGAGATGTGGCTGCCACCTCCCGCTCCAGCTCTTCTGACCGCAGAGACACACGCGTGCACACGCGCCCTCAAAATAATGATTATTATAGTCACTGTCATTTTTATTAGCTCTCACACACGGAGCGTTCCCCCTTTGCCAAGCGCTCGGCGCGCGCTCCGACTCCAATCTCTCTCTCCTCTCTCTCCTCTCTCTCTCTCTCTCTCTCTCTCTCACACACACACTTACACACACACTCACTCACACACACTCACGGTCACACACACGCTCGCACACACTCGCGCACACTCACACACACACACTCACTCTCACACACACTCACACACACACACGCGCACGCGAGCACCGGCACCCAGAGGTCCAGGTGCCTTCAGGGCTGAACGCGGTAACTTCCGAGCCCCCCTCTCGGGTCCAGGCCCGAAACGTGCCCAAGCCCCGCGCTGCCTGCGCTCGGGCCCCCCGTCCCCGCGAGCGGGCTGGGGGCGAGGTCCCACGGTCCCACTCCGGACCCCAGGCCGCGCCGCGGGCCCAGCGCCCCCGCCCGCGCGCGCCGCCCCTACCTCGGCCCTTTGTCCTCCGCAGCCGCCGCCTGCTCCCGAGCGCCCGGCGCCGTCGGAGCGCAGCTCAGCCTCCCGCAGCCGCCCCGCCGCGGCTCCCGGGCTCGCAGCGCGGGGGGCGCCCGGCAAACCCGGATTGCGGAGC
This sequence comes from Aselliscus stoliczkanus, assembly GCA_033961575.1. Classification (NCBI taxonomy): domain Eukaryota; kingdom Metazoa; phylum Chordata; class Mammalia; order Chiroptera; family Hipposideridae; genus Aselliscus; species Aselliscus stoliczkanus. Next base: position 34,732,666 of record CM066730.1, on the reverse strand, counting down.
GCGGCCCACGCCGAGCACTCGACCCCTGACACTGGCCGCCCCCGGACTCCAGCGCTCCGGGTCTTCTGACCGGCCGCGGAGGAGGGCCGCGCGGTGGGCTCCGCAGCCCGGGGACCCGCGCCGGGGACGCGTCCGGGTGGAGCCGGGCCCCGGCGCCCTCCCCCTGGGGTGGCGCCCCAGCGTGACCCCGGCCAGCGCGGCCCCGCCGAGGGCTGGGTCCCGCACCCTGTGCCCTGACGCCGGCGCCCACCGGGGTGAAATCCCCGGCTCCCCGCCCGAGGCGCTGGGTGCGGGACACCGGCGAGGCGCGCCGCGGGCGCTCGGGAAACGCCGCTCCCTGCCCCCAGCGGCCCCATCCCACCCGGGACACACACACACCACCCGGACGGCCCCGCGCGGCCGCAGCGGGGAGACCCTCCCGCCGCAGGGGACTTAGCGGGGAGCTGGACCGAAGGGGGAACCCGGGGAGAAGACGCACTTTGCCGCTTGGGACCCAGGCTCTCCGAGGGGACACGGCAGGTCTGGGAAGGAGCAGGAGCAGGGCCCCCGCCACCCCACGCTGATCCCTGAGGCCCCGCGCCCCGGGTGCTGTGCTGGGCGCCCCGCAGGACACAGGGCGGATTCAGACGGTCTGTGGGTGGCCTGCTCAGGCCTACCTGAGGTCAGCAGAGGAGGAGGAAGATTCTGGAACGATGGGCAGCGGGGACGGGTCCCGGCCAACTTCCCCTGGTCCCAGTGTTGGTCAGAAGAACGAGTGCATGAAGGAAGCACCGAAAGAACAAATGAAGGAACCTCAAGTCAGCCTTCTGCCGACGGGTGCAGAGGGGGTCCAGAGCAATGAGCGCAAGACGGGAGAGGTAAAACTCGAGATTTCTCTTCTTGAGTGAAAGACGGCCCTGTGAGCTCAGGAATCTTCAAGGCGTAGTAGAGTCAGTCTCACCGCCTGGACGCTCACGGCCAGTCACCGCTGCGACCCCCATGTGGCCTTGGGCCTAACGGTCAGTGTCTTTGGGGGCAGGGCAGACAGTCACAGTCGAATGAGGGGTAGCCCCCAGAGAGTGCCAGCGCACAAGGGGGCCTCAGTAAAAAACGCCTGAAAGAACCTCCTCAGACTTCCTGTCCTCTGATGAGCGGCGCTATCATTTTCCTTTTCTTACTATGAAATATTTCAAATACCGCTAACGAGGGAGAGTAACATCATGAGACCCTGTGTGCCCAACTACCAGCCAATCCTGACATCTTGCCATGCTTGCTTCAAATGCTCATGTAAGAAATAAATCACAATACAGTTACAGCCCCTGGACATCCCACCCTGCTCCCAATTCTTTCCTCCCAGCCCTCCCCCCTCCCCCCAATACTCTTCCAAAACATCCCATCCATGTTTTTATACTATTACCACTTATGCATGTGTTTATGAGCTATGTACATATAGCATTTTTACAACTTCCTGTGTGTTCTCATACTCCATGTTTTGGTCTATAACCTGGTCAGTTTATCTTATGTTGTTTTGCTCAACACTGTGTTTGTGAGATCCATCCAATACTACATATAGCTCTACTTTATTCATTTTAACTGCTAACTAGTATTCCAATTGTGTGACTATAGCACAATTTTTATATACATTCTCCTGATGGGCATTTGAGTTGATCCACTTTTTTATGATTATAAACATGACTGCCGTGGACACACTTGACATTGCATTTGTGTTTCTAGGGAAGCGCCCATTTTTTCCAACCACTCCTGTAAAAACATGCACAGAATAACTATGTTGAATTGACATTAACCAATGTGTTTGCTCAATGGTTTAAGTTACTGCAATTGCTAGATCAGTCATCACTGTAAAAAATACTTTTACGTTTTTTTCCCCCTTACATTTTGAAAGTTTACATTTTAGCAAGCAAATAAAATCCTACAGGACAGGGGGCAGCAAACGTTTTCTTGAAGACCCAGAAGTACATATTTTAGGCTTCACCTAAAACTTGATGCTATTCTATTATATAAGTACTTATATAAACATTTAAAATATAACCTTTTAAAATGTGAAAACCATTCTTATTTCTGGACCATTAAAATAAAGGCAGAAAAAACAACAACAAAATAAGCAGCTGAGCAGATTTGGGCCAGGGTGAGCCTACGCCCTGAAATAAGAAGTGATTCCAAAAATTAATTTCTTTCCTTGAAACCCAACACTAAAAAGGAAGCCACTTTAAAAAAAAAAAAGATTTTATTGGGAATTTATTGGGAATTGGGGGAGAGGAACAGTGTTGGATAATTGGGAAAGGGGACTGGACAAGTTGTTGTTCTTCAGTCTTCGTTGTGGAGGGCGCCAGTCACCATCTGGCTTCCCGTCAGCAGCTTGTGGCCTCTAAGCTCAAGATGCTGTGTTCAATCTTAGTTGCGGGTGGGCATAGCCACCATCCCATGTGGGAGTTGAACCAGCAGCCTTGTTGTTAAGAGCGCACGCTCTATCCACAGAGCCATCTGGCCACCTGTTGGCAGCTCAGCTAGGGCGCAGCATTCACTGGCACATGTGGGAATCGAACCAGCTGCCCTGTTGCTCAGAGCTCACACTCTAAGCCAACTCTTAACTGAGTCACTCGGTTGGCCTGGAAGTCACTTTTAATAAAGACAAAAATATAATTTGGCTTGACCTAAGAATCAAAGTGAATATAATGTTACTGCAAGGGAAAAGTTCTTAGGGAGATTAATTAATACAATGACTTTGGGGAAAGTCTATTCTACTTTTTAAAATTTACAATAAATTTTAGAAATACATAGACTCCTACCAATTAAGGATTAATTCCACAAGAAATGAAATTCAATGAAAAAGTTGTGTTTTGTTTTCCAATTTAATGAGTCATCTTTCTCTTCTAGTCACGGATTTAAACAAATACAAATGACTAGATTTACTTTTCCTGAACTGAACCTGACCCACTTAGTTTATATATCTTTATTGAACTTGAACCAAAACTTGAAAAAGTAATTTCAAGATATTTTCTTAAATGAGGGGAAATCAACCTCGTTGAAATGCTGACAAGAATGGGGCCAAACTAAAAAACTTTGGTGGCCAACCTGAAAGTTACAAAAGAGCTGTCACTCTCCAAGCGCATTCAGTAAGCAGAGGGTTCTGAAAGAGGCCGTGGGGTCAGGAAGGCAATTAGACATGGCTCCTGGGCACATTTGTTTCTCTGACCAGCATTCTCCTAAAGAATCACACACATACACTTCTCCTCACACACATGCATTGTTCTCTCCTTCACACATTCACACCTCTCCACACACATTCCCCCTTTACATGTCTACGCATGTGCTTCACACATGTGTTCCTCACACGCATCTGCTTCCTTAAATGCAGCCAGCACACATGTTAAAACATACATATGGCTGTTTTTCACATATACTCGTATCCGTCTCTCACACATTCTTTCCACAGACATCAAATATTTCTCTCCCTCTCTCTCACTCTCTCTCTGTCTCTGTCTCTCTCTCTCTCTGTCTCTCTCTCTCTCTCTCTCACACACACACACACACAGACACACACACACCTTTTCATGCAAACATTTCTCCCCTTCATACATACATCCCCCTTGCACCGGTATTTCTGCTGGCATACCCAACTCTTCTCATACCTATGAAAAATGGAACACATTTTTCACAAAGCTACACCCAGATACGAACTTGTTCTCTCACACATAAGCACACATTTTTGCTTGTACATGTACAAATATGTGCACAGTCCCTTCCTTTCCTGCCGTAGCACAGACAGCTTCCTCTTGTAGCCACACTCATCACAACCGCCCAACTAAAATGCCGCGGACTGGAATAGGACAAAGCCTTTAGGGACAACCCCCCTTTTGAGTACGTCAAGAAGTCTGGAATCGTTTGACATCAGCATGCCACTTGTTTCTGTAAAAAGGGGCCTTCTAAATGGCTTAAGAGTACTTAAAGTTTATTCTCTTACAATAATATATATGTAAACTATAACCCAGTTTATGTTCATTATCACTGGCTGTGGAGGAAATGTTTCTCTAGCATAGTAAATGCTTAAATCCAGCTTGCTTAAATCATCACCAAATGTGAATAGGTAGGTGTATTAGTTTGCTCGAGCTTCCATAATAAAGTACCACAAACAGACATTTATTGTCCCAGATTTCTGGAGACTAGAAGCCCAAAATCAAAATGTCAGCAGGATTGATTCCTTCTGAGGATCACGAGGAATGGATCTGTTCCAGGCTACTCCCCTTGACATGTAGATGGCTGTCTTCTCCTTGTATTTCTTCACATCATCTTTCTCCTCTACAGGGACATCAATCATATTGGACTAGAGCCCACCTTAATGACCTAATTTCAATTTGATTACCTCTGTTGAGACCCTAAATCCAAATAAGGTCACATTCTGAGGCACTGGGGTTAGAATTTTAATGTCTGACTTTGGAAAGGGGCAAGGATGGGGAATACAATTCAACCCATAACAGTAGGATTTGGCTTTTTTTTGCACGTGGTTTAGACCAGAGACACTAAACTCTATCTTGATTAATAGTAAATCCATGGCCTAAGATTTGGGAGTTCCTCACTTGAAACCTTAAACTGAAATCTGACTGCACCCCCTCTACTCCAATCCACCTCCATTTTACCAGGAATATTGACCACCCAAAATTCAGAGGCCATATTTAATGGACTCCCTGAAGTGAAACTGCTCCACCTGGTGGAGAGTCAAAGTACGGTACATTAACGAATGATAGCCCAACTTGTAACTGCCCTGTCATCTTGGCTGGCATCAAATAGTAGATAAACAGGGAGAGAGTCAGAAGGGCAAAACAATCTTGGTGCAACTGATATAGCTCATGGGGATAGTGCGTGGGAGGTGAACATTTAAGTAGAATGCATTAACAATAAGACATTAGCAAACAAACTAAATTGTGCTTGTATAGAATTCAAGTAGAATGGAATGTAAGAATTCAACTTTGGGCCGGCCGAGTGGCGCATTGGTTAAGCGCTGGTTTTGGGATGCCAGCGGCCCCGGTTCGGATCCCACATGAGGGCCAGTGACACTGCCCTCTACAGCTAACAACAGCTCCACCTGGAGCTGGGCTGTGCGAGCCCCGGTGATGGTGTGGGCTGCAGCCCCTGCTTCAGTGCGCTGCCATAGGCTACAGTGAGTGGCCCGCAGCCAGCGTTGAGCGGCTGACAGCCAGCGTGAGCTGCCAATAGCCGCGGTGAGCGACATCCAGAGGCCAGCGACCGATCTGCCTGATCCGGGAAGAGCGCAATGACGATACCAACAGTGAAGCAACATCCTCCGCAACTAAAACTGAAGAACAAAAAGACAGCAACTTATCGGTTCCCCTTCCCCGATTCCCCAACGCTGTTCCCCTCCGCCAATTCCCCAATAAAATAAAATAAAAAAAAGAATTCAACTTTGATGGACCTTTCTTTAAAAATATGGTTGCACAGGCCGGCCGAGTGGCGCGGTGGTTGAGCGCTGGCTTGGGAAGCCAGTGACCCCGGTTTGGGTCCCACATATGAGGGCCAGTGACACTGCCCTCAAAAAAAAAATTATGGTTGCCGTGTAGTCACACACTAGCCGTTTAGCAGTGGGTTCCCCAACCCAACCAGAAAAGATGAAGTTATATAAAAGTGTGAGATGATCTGTTCCTATCACATGTACAGAAATAAATCACTCTGCCGGTTGTGTGACAATATTTAAAGACCAGCTTCTTAATCTCTAATGGTATTTACAGAACGGAATTACATTAGACTGAAGAAAATGCAAGGGATATAAACAACATTGCTATAGGTGTCGGTGTCTATCACATTTAACCTCTTTCTCTTTTTCTGCAAAGAACGCCTCTTGGGAGTTTATTCCAAGGAATATTCGGGAATGTAATAGTATGTAATGTTACTACATACATTATGAACATGTATAGCATACTTAGATTATTGTAATGGATCCAAAAAGTCATGTGTATATCACACTCACATGTTAGACTTTAAGCCAGAATGATTGGAAAAATTTTGATAGCATCAGCAAGGAAAAATTACTGTTCTAGCGGTTTGTAGCTTCTTTCTATCCAAAAAAATAAGGATGCTTTTGTCGAAGAAATTAATACAGAATAAACAGTGCTTTTTCTAAAAACCAAGTGAAAATTTGTTTGCTTTATCATGTTTCTCATACTCTTGGCTCTTGCTAAAGGGAAGATAAATTGATACAACTTCTATGGAGAACAATTTGACAGTATCTATCAAAGGCACCAATTGCTGTGCCTCTGGCCCACTGATTTACTCTTAGCCATTTATCTTTTAGATATACTCATGCCTGTGTGAAATGAAGTCTACACAGGACTGCTCTATATTTGGTACTGTTTGTGGTGGCAAAATATTGGAAATAACCTAAGTGTCCAGGCTTGGGGAACAGCATGGGTTATTCATAGTCCATATACATATAGTATATATACACAGTACAGACCTGTGTAGACATAAAAGAGAGGGAAAAAGACTTTTGTTGCACTGTTAGGGAATAATCTGCAAGACATTTTTCTAGGTTCAAAAATGGTATGATTTGGGGCCGACCAAGTGGCTCAGTTGGTTGGTTAAGAGCTTGCTTAAGAGTGCGAGCTCTGAGCAACAGCGTCGCTGGTTCAGTTCCCACATGGGCCAGTGAGCTGCGTCTGAGCTGAGCTGCCAACAGGTGGCAGGATGGCTCAGCTGGGGGAAAAAAATGGTATGATTTTTAGTGTGTAAACTAGGGGGGGAATGACATAGATAAATAATTGTGCATAAAACATCTCTTCAAGAGTACATTAAAATACCCAATGCAGTGGTGGCCTCCAAAGAGAGGACTTATCAATTGAGAGAAGGGAGATTTTTCACTGTTCATGTAAATGTGTCTATTCAAAAAACCTAATTAAAATGTTTTTGTTTGTTTAATTTTTTTTGATCAAAATTTCTCAACGATCTAATGATATTTAAATTTTTTTGGAATTATTAGTCTGAAACCAATGTTATTGTTGTCTAATGTTTAGCAACTTTCTTTTCTTTTGGGAGACAGTATTAGAGTTATCTTTTTCATTATGTAAACAATATGTAGCTACCTAACAAAACAAAAGATTTCAAGTTTGCTGAGTGTATTTCTTTTTTCAACACAATTAATTCAAATGAATTTTTTTTTTTTAAAGATTTTATTGGGGAATCAGGGATGGGGAACAGACAAGTTGCTGTCTTTTTGTTCTTCAGTCTAGTCGTGGAGGACGTTGCTTCACTGGCCCACGTTGGTATCCTCATTGCACTCAGTCGCCGGCCTCTGGATGGCCGCTCTCCATGGCTATTGGCAGCTCACGCTGGCTGCCGGCCACTCACTGTAGCCTGTGGCAGCCCACTGCAGCAGGGGCTGCAGCCTACACCATTGCCGGGACTCACACAGCCCAGCTCCGGGTGGAGCTGTTGTTAGCTGTAGAGGGTAATGTCACTGGCCCTCATATGTGGGATCCAAACCAGGGCCGCTGGCATCCCAAGCCAGCTCTTAACCAATGCACCACTCCTCCGGCCCTCAAATGAATTTTTAATACATATTCCTACATACAGAAAATGCCAAAGAAAAATTCAAGTGATTCACCTAAATTATTACTAACAAAGATTTGCTGAAATAAAATCTTTAACAAATTAAACTTGGAACCCTGCAGATTTGTGTAAGATGAATTATCAAATATCTGACAACCTGTATGCAAGTTTTCTTGAAATGTAGTCCATATTAATTAACTTCTGAGAATTCCCAATGCTGACTATACAGCACCTTTCTCCAAAATAAAATTAATTTAATCCTACAATATTTAAGAAATACTAAGAAAATTAGCATCATTTAGCATAAGATTCAAGCAGGAGGAAAAATAGAAGTTGCTAAACTTACCAATAATTTGATCATGCTGAATCAAAACAAAATCCACTGTAAGGAATTCTTAGAAGATTTGACAAAACATTAATTATCCTTGTATTTTGTTTTGTCATGTTTTGCTCTAGACTCTGCACTGCAAAATCAGCATGGTAAAGATTTTATTTTTTTCAAATGCTGTTTGGTTATTTATAATGTAATGTACCTACTGATAGTGAAATGTTATTAAGGGCATCAGTCCAGGGGCTTATCAGACAACATGGGGAGGAGGCTGAGGTGCTGGCCTCACTGGGGTTCAGGGAAGGCTTCCTGAGGGAAAGACGTCTAAAATGAGGATGAGGAGTTTGCTAGAGGGAGCATCAAAGGAATAATGTTCTAGGCAGAGAAAACATGTGAGAAGACTCAGCAGTAAGGAAAGCTTTTGAGGGATTGAATGAAGATTAATGTGACTGGACCATGATAAGGTGAATGTGGGGGACACAACTCCCGCCCTCCAGAAGTGTGATGGTGGAGACAGCCAGGCACGCAAGTGACCAGTGTACAGGCGGGTATAATCCAAAGTACACTGACAGATTTTAAAATAGAGAAGTAATGACAGATCTGTGCTTCAGAAAGATTTCTCTGGCAATGTAAAGTCAACAGTTACCTCTCAAAAAAGAAAAGAAAAAGGCAGCTATTTCATTTGACAGCAATAGTGGAGAATACCTGGTAGGTGGAGAGATGAAAGACAGGGAAATTAATTAAGAAGCAGTTATAGGGGCTGGCCGGCTGAGTGGCTCAGTTGGTTCAGAGCTCGCGCAAGAGTGCGAACTGAGCTCTGAGCAGCAGCAGTTCGATGCCAGCCCAAGTTGAGCTGCCAACAGGTAGCAGGATGGCTCGGCTAAAAAAAAAACAAAAAACAGTTACAATAGTCCAGGAACAATGACAATGAGGGAAGTCATGGTGCAACGGGAATCAGGGGGAGGGGAGGGCTGAAAATCCTCCTTGGAGCGAGCGCTGACAAGCCCCGAGCTGCCCCTCCCCTCCCTTTGTGACTTTCTCATTGGAGTTCACTGAGGCGGACAGCAGTAGCTCCCCTGCCCCACTGGTCTTTTTTTTTGACAGGCTTTCATGGGGGATTTGCCCTTGTGGGTGCATTTGACTGCAGGCTTGCTTTTTTGTTTCCTTTCTGATGCAGGAGGCAAATACTGTTGCTGAGAGATTGAATCCATGTGCCTGGACCAATGAAAACTTTCGTGGGCATCGTCCTGGGAACTCCCTGTAAACTTGTCAAGCTCTGAACAAAAGCTCAGAACAAAGAGTTCACTGCACTGCTCTTTGTTCCATTTGATGTCGTTTTACAACCACTTTTAGTCACTGGAGTAGAGAGCTTTGAGACTTGACCATAAACAGCCCCTGGGAAATGTGAAGTTCTCCTTACCATTGAAGATGGATTATGCACCAGGGACTTGATGCCCATTATCTCTAATACAACAGATGTGCAGGTATGTTTGCTCTCAGTTTACAAATATAGGATCCTAAAGGTTAAGTTACTTGCCAACGAGGGCTAAATAAGGGTGGAAGCAGGACTCGCTCTGTCCTGTTTGTCCCTTCTTCCATGTCGCCCTCCCCTTTCAGCATCCCTCCAACTCTTCAACACTCTGCTCCTGCAAATGTTGGTCCTGGCACCTCATCTCAATTTCCTAAAAAGTGTACTGATCTGGAAAGTAAAAGACCAGCTCTGCTAGAGACCATCTTTTTGATCATAGGCAGGTCATGTAACCTCTCTGTTCTCAGTTCCCTCCCCTGTGAAATGAGAAGGTTTTACTACATGATCCCCAGGACCTCTTCCTGCTCTAAGGTTCTATGACCCAGACTATTACACACAGAAAACTAATGGAGAACAGCCCTTGCTGCCAGCATGTCTCCTCTGCCATCTTTCACACATGCTTCTTCTTCCTTCAACTCTCATAGGAGGATATGGACATTAGAGACACTGTGAGGTAACTATAGACCACAGAGGTAATGTCCAGTGCCACCTTGCAGTCTTACTATGTTTCGCAAGTCAGTCTCCTCTATCATCCCCATTTATAAATATTTACTGAGTGCATGCTATGTCTCCCAAATCTCCAAACCTACCATCTCCCCTTACTCTCAGCAGGTGATCTTGGCTTCACCATCCTGCCAAGTCGCAGGTATTGTGAGTGTCTGGAGGGCGGTGTCACTGCCCTGATTCTCCACAGCTGTGCTCATGCCGTCTTCAGCCCGGAGTCCCTGCCACCTTCATCTTGACCCACACCTCACTTTCACTCACCTGCCCCCATTTCTGTCTGTAGATAATCTAGTCACCTTTCAATCATCTCAAGGATCAGCATTCCAAATTCATTCATCAGCTGTGGAGGCAAACCTTGCTTCTACCACTGCCTAGCCAGGACCTCGGGTAATTTTTGTACTTGTGCTCGTCTTTATTTTCCTGATCTGTAAGTTGGGCAGAAAAACACCTATCTTTCAGCTTTAATACAAGATTTACATGTAAAAATGGAAGCAAAACATTTAGCAGAATGCAAATGCTGAATGAACGCCTTACTTATTAAAAATAGCCATTTCTGATCGCCAGAGCTTGCCTTCTCAGGGGCTGTGGTTGGTAAAGGCATCTTTTAACTGCTCTGGGAAACTCTCCTGTATGCAACAAAATCCCATTGTCTAGAGGCTTCTCCTATGTTATCCTTTCTTTCAAGCTATTCATCTAGCACACATTTACTGGACACTTACTATTTGCCAGGTACTGTGCTAGATGCTGGAGATACCAAGATTAGAGAATGCCTCTGACCTCAGAAAGTTTATAGTCTTGTGGGGAGCCGACTTTTTCTAGAAGCTTTCCCTTCCTACCTCAGGCTGGGTAAAAACCTCTGGTCTAATTACCTGGCTCAGTTGCTGCCCTCCAGCTGGTATCTAACACATCCCATTGCCTTTTTATTTCAAAATGTGCCCTGGTTCCTGTTCTAAGTGTTCATTAATTCACCGAATCCTCATAACAACCTTATGGGGTAAGTATTGTCATTCTTCCCACTTAACAGATGAGGAAACTGAGGCACAGAGCGATTAAGTAACTTGCTTAAAGCCATATACACTTAGAATGAGTCAGAATTTGAAAACACACTTCTGGGTCCAGCTTTAAATGTCTTTTTTTTTTTTTAAGATTTTATTGGGGAATTGGGGGAGGGGAACAGCGTTGGGGAATCAGGGAAGGGGAACAGACAAGTTGCTGTCTTTTTGTTCTTCAGTCTAGTTGCGGAGGACGTTGCTTCACTGCCCCATGTTGGTATCATCATTGCGCTCTTCCCGGATGAGGCAGATCCGTCGCCGGCCTCTGGATGGTCGCTCACCACAGCTATTGGCAGCTCATGCTGGCTGCTAGCCGCTCATGCTGGCTGCTAGCCGCTCACCCTGGCTGCCAGCCACTCACTGTAGCCCATGGCAGCCCACTGCAGCAGGGGCTGCAGCCTACACTGTCGCCGGGGCTCGCAGCCCAGCTCCAGGTGGAGCTGTTGTTAGCTGTAGAGGGCAGTGTCACTGGCCCTCACGTGTGGGATCCGAACCGGGGCCGCTGGAGTCCCAAAACCAGCTCTTAACCAATGCGACACTCGGCCGGCCCTAAATGTCTTCTGTATCTGTATCCTCCGCTGGAATTTGAGACTGAGTCTGTGCCAACTTCCAAAGGCTCTCTCCTGTGCCCACTACAATATCTGACACAACAGGTGTATTCATTCATTGGTTCACTCATTCATCAAATGAAAGAAAGGAAGCAAGGAAGAAAAAGGAAAGGAGAGCAAGAAAGAAGCATATAAATATGGAAACAATTGTGCAACGGTTTGGTTTCCAACATTTACTAAGCATCAACACTGGGCAAGTAAGTGCCTGAGATGCGCAGAGGGCGCTCAAGAATAAATTCACATCTCTGCCCACTCAGGCTTTCCGACGCTAATGTCGTTCTGTCAAGAACTGCGCGGAACCAATGCGGTCTTCCCGGCCAGCTGTTTTTGTTTCTTGTCTTTTCTTGCATGCCGATCCCTTCCTCCGGACTCCTGCTCCACCTCTTCCTTTTCCCCCGCCAGCCTCTCCGCGGATTCCGGCCGCCGGAGTTTCGCGCGCGCCAGCGCCGGGCGGGCATGCGCACTGGGGCGGCGCACTGCGCCTGCGGGACGATGGCGGGCGCGGCGGCCTGAGCGCCGCGGGTCTCCCGGCCCTGCTCCTCCAGCCCGTGCGAGCCCCCCGCCCCGGGGCCGCGGGGCCGCGGCGCGTGCGTCTCCGGCCCAGCCGAGCCGGGGCTCCCCCGAGCAGCCCGCGGGCCCCGTGCTTCCCTCCGGGAGCCGCCCGCCCCGGGAGCCCCGGAGAAGGCGGGCGAGCGCGCGGGGGGCGAGGGCCCGCCGGCCGGGCAGCATGAGTCAGCAGCGGCCGGCGAGCAGACTGCCCAGCCTGCTGGTGGACCCGGCGGAGGAGACGGTGCGCCGCCGGTGCCGAGACCCCATCAACGTGGAGGGCCTGCTGGTGGGTGCCGGGCGGCCTGCGCGCTGCGCGCCGGGGCCGGGGGCGGGGCCAGGGGTGGGGGCGGGGCCCGGTGGGCGGGGGCGGGGCCAGGGGCGGGGGCGGGGCCGGGCTGAATGTGTCCTGAGTCGTGAGCTCGCCCGGGGCTGGGCCCCTCCTGTCTCCCCTGCTCCTGCCCTGCCCACTGTGTCACTACAAACCAAACTGGGCACTTGCTTCAACTCGGTGCCGCCTTTCCGCACGCGCTCGCACATGTGCCAGCCTCCCTGGTTTCTACCTTGGGGCTACATACTGTTGGAGAAAGTTGCTCAACTCTGGGTGAGGAAGCCTTGTTTTCCTGCCTCCACTTACTCCGAGTATATCTCCGCAAGCTATCGTTTTCCTCTTGGGCCTTCGCTCCCGTTCTCCTCCTTAACTGGAAACATTTAAAAGCTTGTCCGCCCCTCCCGTGACCCACCCCACGCTCCCCATTCAGCAACGACAGGAAACCAGGGCAGGGGAGTGGGCTTCCTTTCTGCAGAAGGTTCATTTCCCCCTGTTGTTGCTCTAGAGCGCATGCAATATATTCTTCTCGGTTCCCTGGGCCGCTGATGAGTCCATTGTGTTCCGTTTCTCCCCATGTTTCCAAGTTCTCGGCTGGTTTCTTCCCATGACTAGGAACTAAGCATTTACTGAAGCCAACGTGGCCAGTCCGCATGGGGGCTCAGTGCTCAAAAATAGTTAATGACGTTATCTTATGTAATGCCTTACAGTAATCCTAAGAGAGCATTATTCGTGTTTTACAGTTGCCGAAATACACCTTGAAGATGTTAAGTGGCGCTCCCATGGTTAGATAGTACGCAGAAAAGCCTGGGTTTAACCCCACAATGTCTGACTCCGAATTATAAATTCTTGACTGCTTAACCCGCATTCTAAATCCATCCCCATCTTTAAAAAATCCCTCCCCTCATTCCTTATGCCCTTCTACTGCATCTCTTCCCCTTCACGGTCAGACTTTTTGAAAAAGTTGTTTGCATTCACTTTGTCTTCATGCTCACCAGTCATTCGTTACCACTTTAATCCACGGCCAGGGGACCTCTGCACAGCGGCGCTAAGACCGTTCTAGCCAAGGTTGCCAACAACACTGTCAGTTCCAGCCAATGTTCCACTCCTAATCTCTAGAGCTTTGACATGCTTGACACTTGCTTTTGCTGGAAAATCTCACCGTCGCTTGGCTTCGCTTAATACCACACACTCGCCTTGCTCCATCTACTCACTCATCTGGCCTCTCCTTGTGCTCCTTTGCAAACCCCTCTTCCCCTTCCCATTCCTCACATCGTGGTGTTATTCAGGGTTCACTTCTACCTTCTATACACAGTCATGTGGGATGTCATTCACCACCACTCTGTTACTGTCTACAATATATTGGTCTTTATCTTTGAGAATCTGATGAAAGCTCTGAGCTCTCACTATGGGAAAACTACTTAATTTTGCATTTAATATCAGAAATACACACATCCCTTGAAGCCTTAGATATTCCTATCTACTGTGGTAGTTTCAGTTACTGTGCATAATAAGTCCCGGACCTATAAATCGTGCTCAGAGCTTTCCAACTGTCTAGTAGATCTCTCTACTTAGATTTGAAACGTATATATCCAAAATTGAATTTGTTATCTTCTTACCTATGCAAGAAACAACTTTGCTATTTCTTATCTTAATAAATGGCAACACACCCACCATATTGCCCAAGCTCCTATCCTAAGCATCATTCTTGTCTTCTCTCTTTTCCAAACTGACTCCCTCCGTCTTCCCAGTCCAACTAAAATTAACCACTGATACTTGCCACTTCTAACCATCTGTCTTTCAAATTGTTGCAGTATCTTCCTAACCAGTTTTCCTGCTTCTGGTTTTGTCCCCCAACTTCTCTGTATATTCTCCACATAGTAATTAACCGTATGGGCTTATTAAAACATTTATGATCATTTCATTTGGCTTAAAGACTTGTGGTTACCTAGTGCTCTCAGGTTAGATTTGAAACTTCTTTTTTTTAGCTGAGCCATCCTGCCACCTGTTGGCAGCTCAACGGCAGCTCAGCTCGGGCTGGCCTCGAACCGCTGTTGCTCAGAGCTCAGCTTGCACTCTTGAGCGAGCTCTTAACCAACTGAGCCATTCGGCCGGCCCTTAGATTTGAAACTTCTTAATCAGGCTGCCACGTTTATCTTTCCTGAACTGCTTATAGTTGCTAAATTTATCATATTCTTTTGGATAAAATGGTGATTTGGACACCTATCTTAGAGTTTTTTTAATTGGCTAATGATTGGAATTATTTAATAATTAAATACATAGAAGTCTATTGCTATGCAGATTAGTTATGTATCTGGCTGAGTGTTTGATGTTCTCATTAAGTAAATGGCTTGAAAACTGGAATTTAAAGAAAGGAGAAAATGGTATTGTTTGAAGGTGGAACTTAGTCTGCAAACTGAAAAATGAGGAAAATTTAAATGAATGTTATCACGTTGGAGAAAGATGTGTTTTCAGAGGGCTCTTAAAGGGATGTTATTCCCCAAATCAGGCAATCAGTACAAAGAGGTATCTGTATAGAGAAATTTTTAACTAATTTAAAGGCAGTGCTTAAGATTTTAGTTTCCCAAACTCACTTTTTAGTCTCCCTTTTCTTTGAAATCTCAAACTTCGCATCGGCCTTTAGATTTGGGACTTGGAACAGTAGTAAGATAGTGTGGAGCGTGCCAACTTGCCCATCAGAAGCCACTGGTTCTTAGACTGCTGTGTGCACGGGGGTCACCCTTAGTTCTGGAGGCCTCTGCCTTCTCCACTCCTTTCCAAGGCTGTGGAATAAACCCGAACAAATGAGAGCGAGATTTGAAGATTGAAAGGGAAAGTTTCTTAGGTAGCCCAGTCTTGAGGTGTGACTGGTACTGGGCTCTCCCTTGGTATTCCCCCCAGGGAAATTACCTGAGAGTAACCTGTCAGTGAGACTTTCTTAAAAGAATAGAAACATTGTTCTGCCCCTGCCTCTGCAGTGGTGGGTTGGCGGGAAGCAGCAATATCTCTGCTGGCACCTGGGAGGTTAGTCGCATAGAAATTGGAGGGAGCATTCCTCCTAGGGCTCATTGAAAAGATGCTGAAAAGGTCAAAAGTGAGTGTCTTGTGCAGGAGCCACCTTGAAAAGGCCTAATCTGGGACAATTTGAGCCTTAAAATCACAGATTTTATACTCATGGACTAAAACAAGAACCCAGGCTGCTCAGGTGTATTTCTTTAAGTACAGTTCCTCCACGTCTTTAGATGTGAAACCACACACAAGATATCTGACCCATACACCAGCATACGGCATAGACTGGTGCAGCAGACATGGGACCACTGCTCCACACTTCCCTGTTCATAAAAGAAGAAATCAAGAGGCGGAGCAGTCCCTGGTCCCCAGCAGTGCTGCTAGCCCGCCTGGTAAATGCGGCATGTTTTTGATCAGGTCTCAAAGCCTAGGCGTAATTCTCCATGCTCCCAGCTCTGGGCTCTCGGCTCTCGGTTCCACCGTGTCTTCCTTTTCATGAAAGGGAATGTAGTTGTAGCTCAGTAGTTTTTTTCAGCCTGCTTCTTGTCAGTGAAATTTTAGGTGTCCCCTTTTCATTTGAACTGTCTATCTCTTTTAGCCCAAGCTGGCAGTGCATTTGCTGATAGAATTCTCTTGAAAACTGTAGAATTCACTCCAGTGAATCTTGTGCTTCACTTAGTAGTAGACAAGAGTCCCACTCACATCTTTCTTCAAGCTAAACGCTCTGTGCCTTGGGCCCCTGCTGGGATGGCCGAGTGACAGTGTGACCTGCAGCTTCCTAGGCCTGCCACGCTCCTCCTCAGTCTCTTTCACGGGCCTTTTGTGCAACCAAGAGGATTCTCAGGTGGCCTCTTTGATGTCCCCGAGATGTTAACCGAAAGCTGTAGTCACGCCCTCACCTTCATCTTGACACTGTTCTTCTGGCATTGCCTTTGATTTGGTCTTTCTCAGAAGTTGTTGGTTTTTAGCTTTGGGAGATGCTGAGAGTTTTTAAAGCTCCTAAGCCCTGGCTCCATTTGGTTTAACAGTTATTCTCTCAATTTCTCTCTCTCACATTTTCTGTGATCTGCAAGGAGAAGCCAGGTGCCTGCACCAGCCCTCTGCGTGGAGGTCTCCTTCGTTAGATCATGCCACCTCTTAGCGTCTTCTCCTGTCCACGTAACTGCAGCTGACAGCGTGGCTGCGTGCTCTGTCTCAGCATAACCGGGACCCCCTTCTTCCAGTTTCTGATAACATGTTCCTCCCCTTCCTTTTGAACCCTCACTGGCAGTGAGTGTCCTCCAAGTCCACGTTGCTACTGACAGTCTTTTCAAGACCACCTAGTCTTGAACAGACTTGTTGGTAACTATGCTGCGCTTGTATAAGGGAACAGCCTTGAGCAACACACTGATTTAGGTGACTGCAATGTACCCTCAAATGACTCAGGAAAAAAGCATGCGTGTGTATAGAGAAAAAAATGCTAACGCGAATGTAATAAACCATGAACATTTGGGCGATTTGGGTGTAGGGTATGTGGCAATTCTTATTACTCTTTCTGCACCTTTTCCAAAGACTGGGATTGTTTCAGGATAAAATGGGATCCCTGAAGGGAGCCCCCAGGACCAGCCTCCTGTTGGGAGATGCCTCCATTGTTGCTCAGCTCAAGTGGGAGCCCCACTCCGCTCTCCTCCTGTCCCTGTTTCCCTCCCTTCAAGGGTCCGTACAAGGATGTAGAGCCCCGTTAGTCTCCCTCCCAGGTGAGGTGCACTGCTCTGATCTCAGAGGCCTAAGTGACTTGGGGCCAAGTGCACGGTGGCATTGCATTTACTGTTTTATAATAGCTCACTAACTTGTGTGAGGAGACACTGATTGTAAAGTTACTTCAAAAGGAGAGGTCCTATCTAGTGCCATGTCCTCCCAGGAGAGCTGGCTTACTTGCGGAGTGCAGTTCACCCAAGGGACATTGGAAGGCTTGCCAGGCTCATCAGGCTGGATCTCCAGGTGACACGCGTGGGATTAGAAAGCAGAACGTGAGGCTTCATATCCTTGCCGTGATCCTTATGGTGTGCCCTGGCGGGAGTCTTCGCCCTGGGTTCCTGTATCTAAATACTCCTCGTTTCATGCTAAGCTATTTGTCAGTTGAAGTCATCTATGACATGTTATTGGGAACTATTTCAGTCTCCATACGTGAGTTTAACAGATATTTACCAAATGCCTGAATGTGCCAGGCACTGTTCTGTATTCTGGTTCAAAAAGGAAAACAATAACATGTGCTGGCATGGGGTTTTACAGTTTGCAGAATTTCTCATTTAATCTTCACAGTAGCTTGGAAAATGGGCAGTGAAGTTGTACCACTACATGTGTTATAGATGAAGGTCGGCATCGGCCTGCATCTAGCAAGCCGCATGATTATGAGTCCCCAATCCAGCCTTAGGCCAGAATTACTTTGAGTACAAAGGAGGTGAATGTGTCATTACTGTGGGCACTTCGGAAATTTCCAGAATTGTAGATCTATAGGATTTATATGTATCAGGATGTCTGTCCCTGAGGGTCCACGATGCTATTGTGATTCCTCCAAGCTAAAGAGATAGGGTTTTCATATTCAAAGAAGAAAAAAAAAATGAATGGATGCTGTTGGAGCCTGTTTTCCCGCAGATCTCAGTATAGCCAACATGCAGTACAGACTCCAGGGCAGAGAAAGTCCTATTTCTCCTGTCTTTATGCCTCATTGGGGTGTTAGCCCTGTGCCAACCTGAACAGCAGCAGTGGAGATGAGGAGGGGCTGTACAGCTGGAAAGGTGCCCCTCTAGCACAGGTGGGGAGCAGGTAGTAGGCGGCCTGTCGGGAAGCGGGAAGCGCTGTGCGTGTAGGACTTGGCGCAGCCACTCTAACCAAGGACAGACGTCTGCAGCAAGGCACCCGTGAGCCCTTTCCGCGCATTCTCCGGCTGCACCGACAGCAGTCAAGTTTGTCGTCGTTAATGGACTGTGCTGCAGATACAGAAGTAACGGGTCACGGGCCGAATAGAAACTCATAAACACACCTTAATCTATATGTAATAATTCAGGATATTTGTTTGTGTGTGTTTCAAATCATTGTGATGAGGATGGATTTTTTTCTTTAAAGAATCTTGCTACAGGGCCAGCCGAGTGGCGCAGTGGTTAAGTGCTGGCTTGGGAAGCCAGCGGCTCCGGTTCGGGTCCCACATATGAGGGCCAGTGACACTGCCCTAAAATAAATAAATAAACTAATTAGCTAAAAAAATGTTTAAAAAAAAAAGAATCTTGCTACAGTAATTAGACTGTCTCATAGTCATTAGCAGAAGGGTTAAATGTGAAAATAGCAATGCCAGTTGGTCATACCCGTCCCGTGTTTGACTCTAATAGGACTGCCCTTTGCTGTTTCGCTGTGGGAGCCCATGTTTGCAAGTCATTGCTGTCAGCCAGCCAGAATAGTCCCTGTCCCCAAGACAGGCATTTTCAGCCTTGGTTTTGCACACCCAGTAGGGCTTTGTTTTCCTTTAAATTCTAACAACTAAATTAATTTTACAGCCGAGTTCTATTGCAGTGGAATCATTCCATTTCATAGTAACTCGCTAATACATGCTATCACCTTGTCATAGGCGATCCGGAAATCATTGTGCCAAAGATTTGTGACTCTGATAAAAGAGCTTCTTAGCTGCTTGCCTGGTCTTCAGGCTTCCCCATTGCCTCGTCTTTGCCCTATTTCTCCCATACTTAGATTCCTAAACCATGAGCTTGAATATGTTGTTTTCTCATTCAGAAATTGGTGATGTGTCTCCACAGGTTATGCCATGAAGTCTAACGTCTTTAGCGTGACTTTCATGGTCCCCCACATTGAGTGTGGTTCTAGCATGTTCCTCAAGGGTCCTTCGAGGTTTAGCTGGGGGTCCCCTTCCCTGTGAGTCCTGGGCTTTCATCTCGGGGGTGTCGAGGTAGTCCTGCTGGCTCTTCTCTTAAGCTCCTTACGGAATTCACTTACCCCAGTTTTGCTACAGCCAGTTTGGGGTCAGTTTTTTCACTTAGACAAGAGCTGACCCTGGTCACAGCCTGTCTGGAGGCACATGACACTGTAATACTTGGTTCTGAGCACGAGGCTAATACGGGTTTCTGTTTACACGGCTTTATCTAAAGGTTTTGTTTATCTTTTGCAAAAGCTATTTCTAAACATATTGCAAATGTTCCTACCAGTTTATGAAAACTTTCATAGCCTCTATCCAGCTGATGAAATAGTGAGCAGCTACTACCAATTTCCTGGTTGTTTCAGGGATTTAAAAGAAGCTTTTCTATTAATCTACATACCAGAGTTTCTAGTTGTGTAGCATGCGTTTTTTCCCATCGTGAGAAATGTTACCTTTTTTGCATTAAGTGTAATGGGGCTGCCCAGCTGCCTGTGAAGGTTTGTGGGCAAAGTTTTTTTGGAGCCACTTAGGCTTAAATAACAAGAGGTAAACATTTATTTAGTACATCTTACACCTCCACTGAGCTTCCCAGAGTAAGGGACAGTGTCTTGATCAGATTTGTATTTTTATCCTCAGTACGTGATGCAGTCAATAAATTAATGTCTATTCAGTAATAAATTCTCATATTCATATTTTCTCTCTCCCTCAGCATTCCTTATGCCCCACCCCTTTCTCACTTTAACTACCTTAGAAATTTAAATCTATGAACATCATCAGATGTGATTACACTTAGAGTAAACATAATTTGGAAGAAGGACTGGTTTTCTTACACCCAAATGATTATCGCATGGTGAAAAAAAGACTTGCATATTGTCCAGTAAAATGCTGTTCATTTGCATTGTTTTTGTTAAATTACTAAGTTAAATTTCTGTCTTCTTTTTTCCAGCCATCAAATATAAGGATTAATTTAGAAGATAATGTACAATATGTGTCCATGAGAAGTAAGTTGATTCCTGAATAGGTTTTAGATTTTGTAGTTTGAATTTATCAATTAAAGTAGTAAATTACTAGTAAAGTAAATTACTACTTTAATTTAACAGTAAATTGTCCGTAGTTTGGATGATTTAAATGATTTATTTTAAACTTGCATAAGTTGATAAATAAGAAACAAAGTACAGTAATACCTTGGTTTGCGAGCATAATTTCTTCCAGAAACAAACTACTTATATTGCAAGACATCTCTCGTTTACCAAGTTAAAATGTATTAAGAATGTTTGCTCGTCTTGTGGAACACTCCCAAACCAAGTTACTCGCAATCCAAGGTGCTGCTGTATATTATTTGTTCACTGAAATGTAAAGCTTGGAATTTCCTGAGGTTGTGGGCTGAATAATGTGCCCAAATGCATTTATTCTCCTTTGCTTTGGACACATTATTTTAAAAGTAGAATGGTCTGTGTTGAAGGATATTTCCCCGAAGTTCTGTGAAGGCAATTGCTTGTTACTCTCAGCAGAAGTGCAGGCAGTCTGACGACAAACACGACAGGCTGCGCCCTCCTGGTTCCCGTTGACTTCCTTTGCTCTCTCCCTTGGCTCCTGCTGTGCATCAGTGTTGAGTCAGTTAAAGGAGATGGGAAACCAGTTGCTTTAGTTCCCTGCTCTGGAAATCATTGTGATAGATTGCCCCGCCCCTGACCCCTCTTTAATTTTGTCCTAATCTCATCGAATACATAGTACATATATGCTGATGTAGAAATCTTCATAGCAGCCCTTAATTTTTCCTCAGCCCCTGCCACAGTCTCACCCTTAGTTAGTCCCCAAGTTTTACCTTTGAAGCGTTCCTTTGTCCTCTATCATCTACATGCAATAATGTCTAACCTTTATTGACGTCATACAGTGCATGGCCCGGTATTAAACTCTTTGCATGGACTATCCTAACAACCCTTCAAAATGTAGTTATGGATTATTATTTTATAGATGAGGAAACTGAGGCCCAAAGAGGCTAAGGAACTTGTGCAGCCAGGTTTCCGCCCCTCGCCTCCCTGACTTGGCCCGCAGCCGTCACCACTGTCTGAGACTGCTGCTTCTGGTTTAGGGTCTCACGCTCCCAGGGAAGCAGCGGGATGCCTCCTAAGTGGGGGGCCCACTCCTGGGCCCTTCCACCCCCTAGCCGCTCCCCGTCTGCGGCCAGTGTGATTTTTGTCATACAGAAATGGGACGATGGTCTCACTCAACCTAAAATTCCTCAGTGATGCTGTTACCTGTAGAGAAAACCCTGACTGCCGTTTATTTGGTGTTTACTTATTTGTGTTAAATTTAGAAGCTACCTACGTCATATCCTTAAAAGAAACCAGGCAGCAGGAAATGGACACGAGACAAGGCCCTGGAGGCTGTTTCTTGCTTCACTTCGCAGCCTCATCCCCCAGCACTCTGCTGCCACCCAGCTCACGCTGCCCTGGCAGTGGGCTCCCTGCATGCACTGTGTTCTCAGATGCCGTTCCGGCTTTTGACACGTGGTTCCCTCGGCCTCACTTAGGGCCCTGGCCTCCCGTTCATCTCCCTGTTCTGTGTTCCCAGCATTCCCCCGTTAGGATGCCTTCCCAGGTTCCCACTCCAGTTACAGTTTTATCTTCTCAAATGACTGAATACCTCTCTTAGCACTTATCTCAGCGTATTGTTATAGAGCTCCTTATAGACCCGCCTTTAGTGGGAAGACCTTTTTAATCATTATATCCCTTCAGCACCATATGTTACAGGGTTCAGTTAATACCTGTTCTTTATAAAATGACTAACATCATAGGAATATCCTAAGCTTATAACACCATGACTTGTTAGTATATATAGTATAATTAAATGTATGCTTTTTAAAGTTAGTATTTCTTATTTGTAACCTTCCAAGGTTTGCTATAGAATTGAGACTTTATTCTACCTCTAATTAAAAAAAATTAATTCCTATTTAATGCTGGTTAATTTTAAGTATAGGAGTGGTCTCCTCAAAGAAGACATTCACATTCAAAATATGTACTTTTGTTCTTGGGAGAACTGCCGGGTCTTTAAACTGAGTCGTGACATTGCAGAGGTTCTGGACAAGGGCATTTCTGATTGACCACATGATGATCATTCTTTTGAAACATACCAACCGTGGTATGCTGTGGAGGTAGGGAAAAAGAGAAATTACATACTCCATACTAGAAAGGCAGTTAGGTTATTTGTAAATTTATTTCCTCTGCACACCAAGCCGTAAGAACTTTTCTTTTGGGTATAAGTTGGGAAAGATGAAAAGAATGATTAATATTCACTTTTGGTGAGGCATGAGATGAGGCCTCATACACTGCATAAACTTGTGGAACCCGCCACCTGGAGAGTAGGGTTTGCAGTACATAGCAAAGTTCCTTTAACCCTCTGTTGGGCGCAGTGCATCTACTAGATGCGTGTATGACATTTATTTATTTAAATTGAAAATGAATGCAAATAACGTGTAGGCATGCTTATTATTTATTCAGAATGAAATTTTAATTTGCCACAAAGTAAAAACAATATATGTTTATTACATACATTCAGTATATCAACAGAAATTCAACAAAACAATCTGTGAGATCAATTGCGCCCAATGGAAGGTTAAATATGCCCTTTTACTCTGCAATTCCGCATCTCTGAATTGTCTAAAGGAAATAATTAAAGAGGCATACAAGGGCCGGCCGAGTGGCGCGGTGGTTGAGTGCTGTCTTGGAACGCCAGCAGCCCCGGTTCAGGTCCCGCATATGAGGGCCAGTGACACTGCCCTCAAAAAAATAAATAAATAAAGGCAAGCCCTCTATTTAAAAAAAAAAGAGGCATACAAAAATGTCGCTACAAGGAGATTTGCGGAAGCACTGTGGAAAACTGTAAAGTTACAGACAATCTAAATTTCCAGTATTGGGGTAAGTTTAGCGACTGTTCCATGCAGTTAAATGTTATGCAGCCATTAAGACAAAATACCCTTTTTTCCAGTTTTATTGAGAAATAATTGACATACATCACTGTGTAAGTTTAAGGTGTACAGTATGATGGTTTGATTTATCTGTATTGTGAAATGATTACCACGACAGGTTTAGTTAACATCCATCATCTCATGTAGATACTATACAAGGAAACAAATTTCCGCTTGTGATGAGAATGCCTAAGATCAACACTTCTAACAACTTTCTTATATATCAGTTATGTAGTAGTGTTAACCATAGTTTTCACGTTGTACACTACATTTCTAGTAGAAATACATTTGTTGACAAGTCGAGATGTTCAGTGTTGAGTTAAAAACAGCATGTTAAAAAATAGTTTGTTCCTATTTTTGTTTATAGAAACTATATATATATACATATTGACACACACATGTGTGTATGTGTGTGGAGGGGGCAGAGTGTGTATGAAAAACCGAAGTCCTCTTATATTAAGCGGGTAAGGGGATTACAGAGATTTTCCCCTTCATTTGTTTATCTGTTAATAGAGGGTAGTGAATTTTTTAAAACATAGGTATGCTACTTTTCATCAAGGCATATAATTGTTCTAATGGAAGACCAATTTGAGCTTTCAAAAACTCCCATCAGTTACACTATGACATGTATAGAAACATTTGAAACATTAAAAAAAAAAAAAAAAGCCAAATCTCTGCCTTTGCTTTTTGCTTCATAAAGAATTTCTTAACTTTAAGACCAAATGAGAGTTTAATTTTAAAAACCATTTCTAATTTGATTCCTGAGAGCGATGTGGATACACATGCAAACTCTCCACGTTTTGTCTGATAAGATGCAGCTGGCTGGTAGACATTTCAAATACTCCTTTAAGCCTAAAGCCTTTGCTTACCTGCGATAGGCTAGTGAACTTCTACCCAGCTTGAGAAGCCTATTGCATAAAAATTAGCTATGGCTTGGCAGAACTATGTGTAGAATTTCTGTAGGTGTCTGTGCTTACTAAACAAAAGGAAATGATTTTTTTTTAATGAGAAAGAAATGCTATTTAAAATTTTACAAATGTGTTTGTTTTGTCTTCCAGAAGCTCTAAAAGTGAAGAGACCTCGTTTTGATGTATCACTGGTTTATTTAACTCGAAAATTTATGGATCTTGTCAGAAATGCTCCTGGGGGCATTCTTGATTTAAACAAGGTTGCAACAAAACTGGGAGTACGAAAGCGAAGAGTATATGACATCACCAATGTCTTAGATGGAATCGACCTGGTTGAGAAAAAATCTAAGAACCATATTCGATGGATGTGAGTTGGTTCCAACCTTTTCATGGCTTTTTTCCCCTTTCTTATGAATTGACAATGCAACAAGCTAGATATTAGCAATGTTTTAACAATATAAAACAAAGTAAAATGTAACTTCTTGTTAGGAAAGGATTCCATAAAATGTAACTTGTTGAAATTCATGCTGTCAGGAGTGGAACTGAGGCTTAAACTGGGCATTATTGACTCAGTTCGTCAATCATTTCACTAAGCTTTCCCTGCTTCTGTTCATTTCCGTAGGATTATGACATGTGTTTTTTTGAAAGTCCCTGTGTAAGGGACTAGAAAAGGGGACGAGACCCAGTTTGTGTACAGGAAAAGCCCTGGTTACCTAGGGTACTGGGCGAGCAGAAGTGAAGTCAGAGTACCCGGTTTCCGTCTGTCGGGGCGAGAACAAGCTCAGCAACATGTGGAGAAGCCCTAGTAACCTAACCTGCGCTAGTCTGTCATCTCCTAGATGTTATTAATAGTGACCTTTTTCTTTAATACTTTTCAAGAGGATCCGATCTCGGCAATTTTGGAGCAGTACCCCAACAGAAGAAGTTGCAGGAGGAACTTTCTGACTTATCAGCGATGGAGGACGCTCTGGATGAGCTAATTAAGGATTGTGCTCAGCAGTTGTTTGAGTTAACGGATGACAAAGAAAACGAAAGATATCCTTTGACTTGAGCCCTTTAAAACAACTTCTGCCAAAGCAGGGTCAACTTGGGGATTTAATTAATACAGTTAAACAAAACTGGGCCTTCATAAGTTTACATGAAGGTTTAGTAGTAGAGCCTCAGACACACTCAGAGAATACATCACAGACTTTAGCTTCTTAGTGTGGCGTTTGTTCAAGTTCAGTGCTGCATCATGACCTCAATAGTGCAGTGCGGTACCAAGGTTAGCATTTGCTTTTTTTTTTTTTTTTTTTAAATTGGGGAATTGGGGGAGGAGAACAGCGTTGGAGAATCAGGGGAAGGGGAACAGACAAGTTGCTGTCTTTTTGTTCTTCAGTCTAGTTGCGGAGGATGTTGCTTCACTGGCTCATGTTGGTATCGTCATTGCTCTCTTCCCGGATGAGGCAGATCATTCGCCGGCCTCTGGATGGTCGCTCACCGTAGCTATTGGCAGCTCACGCTTGGCTGCCAGCCGCTCACGCTGGCTGCTGGCCACTCACTGTAGCTCATGGCAGCCCACTGCAGCAGGGGCTGCAGCCTACACCATCGCCGGGGCTCGCACAGCCCAGCTCCAGGTGGAGCTGTTGTTAGCTGTAGAGGGCAGTATCACTGGCCCTCATATGTGGGATCCAAACCGTGGCTGCTGGCATTCCAAAACCAGCTCTTAACCAATGCACCACTCGGCCGGCCCAGCATTTGCTTTTAAAATTAAATTGGTGAGGCATTCTTGTTCATTTTTGTAGTCTGAGTACTCTAAAGGTGGTAAAATATTTGTTGGCTTTTGTGAAATTCATGTTTTCCCTAATTTGTTAACTAGATTTTATTTCTGGAACGGAATGAATGGCCAGTTGAAATGGCACTTACACTACCTTTCTAGGCCCCAGAGCCCAGTACTGCCCTGAAGCTCAGTGTCTCTGGCGCCAGAGGGGGATACTTGTCTCTGCAGCTGCCCTTCTCCTGGGTCCCCTGGACTGTGTGCTGCTCAGTTCCTCCTGCAGCCCCTGGTGAGGCGTCACGGATTCTGAGCTGTCCTGTGTTCCCAATTCACTTAAGCTCCACATCAGTCAGAACTCCTCTTTCCACTGTACAGGTATTAAGGGGAAAATAAATGGCAACATGACTACACTCCATCAAAAGGTCTGTGGAGTAAAAGAATTTTATTGGGGAAACCCAATAAAATACATAGTTAGTAAGATTTTAGTCAATTCAATAAAACAAGTGCAAAAATTCGGGTAGCGAGTTGGACAAGAACTTTGGATGAGGGACATTTCATGAGTAAGAAGAAGATAGTCCTGAAACACTTACTCTTGAAGTTGCTTCTACTTTTTACAGATTTTTTTTCCACCATGCATTTTAGGGGGTTCTCACCAAAACTGAGTATTTCTCCCAGAGATCCTCATAGTGAGATTAGCGGTGAATAGGGAGTGGGAGTTTGGTGGGCGGATTTGACACCCTCACGAGTTGTGTTTGTGTTAGGGACTCAGACTTGATTCATATTTTTCTCCAGAAATTGTCATCATAGTCACAACTGTACGGTCTAAAGGAGCTCTTTAAATGGAGTTATAAATATTTTAAAGCTCTATGAAATCTTAAGAATTGTTCATGAAATAATAAGAATTACATATGAAAACTTTTTACCAACTGCTTTCATTAGTTATTTGTAGCCCATGAAAACCAAAGTATTCTAACATTACACTTGCATTCCTGTATTGCAAGAGCTAAGTTCCCTCCCCAATAAGCAGCACTCTGCTGAGAGGTCCTTGACTGATTTTTACACTAGCGTATGTGACGTATCAAGATATTCATAGTATTCAAGCCTTCCATGAACAGATTGTTATTGCAGTGAAAGCTCCAGCGGAAACCAGACTGGATGTTCCAGCTCCCAGAGAGGTAGGTAGCCCTGCATTTTTAAGATTGAAAGGGGGCTGGCCAGCTGCCTAGGCTGCCCTCCCCGCAGGCTCTAACTGGAACCCTCCCACGCATGGATATAGCTGCACGCCAGGTACTGCTCACGGCGCTGGATGCGTTTTAACTTGTTTTGAGTAACACAACAAGCGATGTGCTCATGGTTGGTGTCCTGTTAGAGGTGAGGAACCTGAAGCACAGAAAGCCATTAACTTCCTCACGATTACACAGTCTGAGACAGAATCTGAATTCAGGCTCGGATAGTTTGGCTTCGGTCTGTTCTTAGCCATTGTGCTGCACTGCCTCTAAGAGGGACCACCAGGCACCGGCCTCCATCTGGAAGTCCCAGCAGGAAGACCTGGTGTCAGCCACGGCCCCAGGGAATAACTCCGTGACCAAACTCAGAAAAGGCCCAAATAAATGGGCGCGTTACACGTTTAGGGGAAAAGTGAAAAGCTCTGTACGTGAAAGCTGCGCAGCACACTTTCCCTGGCACGAGAGTTTGTAATGACAGATGATTGTCAGGGGAAGGTTGCTTGGTAAGGATGGAGTTGGGACCAAGAACTGTGGCCATTCTTGGGACAGATCACCAGTTCTGACCGCCTGACAGAACCACCTGGGCTCTTGCGGCGGCGTCATGCTGTAGAGCGAAGAGGCGCACCCCACCTCCTTGCCTTTCTCCCCCGCAGACCGCTGCCCAGCGACAGCCCATATTGTTACGTGACACACTCAGATTGTGACTTCTTGGTGATGTTGCCTTGTCCATTTGGATTTAGATAGTCCAAGTCTCCTAAGTAACATTTGTATTTAATTTGAGTCATTTCACAGGTGTTTAAATTCTTTTTTTAAAAATAATTAACCACTAGTTTTTCAACACATCTTTCTTTTGGGGCATGAGAGTCCCTTCTGCAGTGACTGCTGGGTTTTGGGGTTTTTCCGTGTGCTGTGAGCTGCTTCCGACTGTAACTTGTCAAATCTTGCCGAGCCTTTTGGTCATGCCCAAGACTTCATCAAGTCCCATTTATAAGCCAATGCCCATGGGCCCTCTGGGCAGCCGTTCTCAGCAATGGGGGGTGGTAGGCAGGAGCACCCTGTGTTCAGTGGCGTCCGACTCCACAGAGATCCTCAGAGATCTGGGGTCTCTCGCCGGGTTGATTAGACGGACCTCCGGGCCAGATCCAGCCTGCTGGGCTTTGTAAAATCCTCTTGGGATGCAGCCACATGCCGTGCATTCACATATCTCTGGCTGCCTCCCTCTGTGACAGCAGAGTTGCATTGTTATGACAGAGATGGTGTGGCCCATGAAGCCAAAAATATTTCCTATCACCCTTTATAGAAAACGTTTGCCAACCTGATTTTGTGGAATACGAGTCTTTGGCTGGCTGCCAGTTCTGAGCAGCATGTTGTTTCCCTTTATTGTTTAGCAATAACTATTGAGTTGTACAGTGTGTACCATTCAAACCGGACGTCACCTGCACCTAGAAGCCGAGTGCAGCTGTTCCCCAGTCTGCCTGTGTGGTACCAGGAAGCTGTGGCAAGGATGGCACGTGGGCTTCTGAGACTGATAGGCTGAGTCTCCCTGAACTCTGTTGCAAGGTCCCAGTGAGGTGACGAGGAGGGAGCGGTGGTGTCTGTCGTGCCCAGCCCAGGCCTGACCGTACGGAAGGGAAGAAACCAGACTTAGAGTTGAACCCACTCCCAATCAAAACACAGCCATAACTGGAACTGTGCCTTAAGAATTGAGCATAATTCTCAGTAGAAGCACCCAGTGCGGGTTTTAGTGTTTTAACTTATTTGAGGTATATTTCGTCTTGACCTCATTCTCTTACTTTTTCAAGTGAATGGAAGAATGGTCCTTTCAGTTAGCTCACTACTTCTTCAGTGGTCTGGAAAGCTAAACACACCCTTACATTTGAGACTGTGGGGTTTTATATTTTAGATTTGTCATCAAAACACTGATTTTTGGGCCGGCCAAGTGGTGCGGTGGTTAAGCACTGGCTTGGGAAGCCAGTGGCCCTGGTTTGGGTCCCACATATGAGGGCCAGTGACACTGCCCTCAAAACAAAACAAAACACTGATTTTTGAAACTTCAAATACAGATTCCTTGAAGGGGTTGGTCAATTCCTGGAGTAGGAAAAGCTGGGCTCTTACTACCGAGGTATTCATGTTCCTGTTCCGGCTCTGAAACTATTGTTCTGTGATTACGTAGCTGTTTTAAGAACGTGAGTTGGCCAGTGGTTTAATGTGACTAAAGCTAAGTACAAGATTTTCTTAAATATGTCACAGGAAACTACCTGAATTTAAATTTTCAGAAATGTCCCTTGAAACGTCTGCATTTCTGGTAAGTGAAAAAACATGACCCAGGAATTCTGCCTTTCACCCCGATGTCTGATGTCTTTGCTAGGACTCCATCACCGTCCACATCCGGAGCACGAAGGGGCCCATCGATGTTTATCTGTGTGAAGTGGAGCAGGATCACTCAAGCGGCAAAGGGCCCGAAGGTGCAGGGACCTCGTCCTCTAAAAACAAACACCCAGAGCCCCCCGATCAAGGTAAACCCACCAGATCTGTGATTAGGAACATTTAAGATTCTAGTGATTAAAATACATAATGTATGTGTGTTGTGGCCTAGCCACAAAAACGAGTTTAAAAAATTACGAGGTAATTCTTAATAGAGTTCAGAATATTTCGAACAACTTTGCAGTTGAATTCCATGTGGTTTTGATATGAGTGAAAGGTCAGAGTTGCGCTGGTCCCCTGCACGCGGGCCAGCCGGTGGCGGTCTGTGTGGAGAAGGCCCCGCGTTCTCTGGCAGGTGCCTCCAGGCATGTGTTTGAGTTTCCGTTCATTCTTGTCTCAGAACACGAGCTTGATGCCACTGGCATGAGAATATGGCTCCTGGCCGAGGGTCTTCAGCTTTCTTTTTAAGCCGTTGAATTGTATGTTTTGTTGCATTTTTTACATCCTCACTTAGAAGAATTTCTTTCATGTTTGTAATTTTTCAGAAGAAAATCCTCCACAACAAAGTGAAGAATTGCTCGAAGTAGGCAACTGATAGGAGTTGGGAATTTGTGTAGTGAGTGTTTCGGGACATCCCATATGGACGAATTATGCATCGCGTTTGATTCTCAGAGCAATAAACCGCCCGTGAAGCCCCCTCGTTCCCGGCAGTAACAGCATTAAGGCCAGTAGCACCTTGGAGCAGCTCACTACTTAGATCACTGGATAATTATGGTTCCCATGGTCGAAAACAACTCTTTATCGTGATTCACTGCTTTTGGTCAGTGAAATAGACTTTGACCTACAGGAATAAATATATCACAAAGAGTATTGCTAAAACAGACGGTCAAGCCTGAAATGGACAGTTCTTCGTGGACTCTGCCCTCCCTTCAAAGTTCATGTGTCGTTATCACAAAAGAAATTGCCTTACGCGGTTCACGTGTGCAGGTAGCTGTTGTATCTGATGGGTGCGCACGTGCGTCTGAGTGTGGCGTCTTTGTATCTATCTGTATAATGTTTAGGTTCCTTATACAAAAAGGTGTCCGAGTGAAACTTGTCCCCATTGTGTAGCCAAATAATGTATATATTGAAAGTAACAAATTCTCTAATTCCTGTGGTATCTATAACTTATTAGAATCCTCAGAATGAGGGTCAGAGGAGAGGTGGTTTTCTGAACTTCTACATGTAGAAGTATCATACATACGTCATCCATTCCAAGTTCATGGATTTAATTAAAGAACTTCAGGATGCTTCCCACTGTTAGAATTGGATTTGAGCCACCTATAGCCATTGTGTCTGAGCAGACCAGTGGCCTGTGGGAGCCAGTGCGGAAATGCTATCAGCTAGTGGTTTATGTGATCACGTGACATGTGTTCAATCATGGTGAAAATTGAGACTACTCTAACCTTTTGCCAGCAGATTTTGTAATATGTTTCTGTATGCAGCCTTGCTTGTAAATCAGAGGAGTTTTACTTGTGAGAGTTAGCGGTCCCCTGCCCTCTCTCCGTTCCCAAGTACCTAGCTACTTCTACCTCACTGGGTAAGTCACTTACCACTCTGTGCCTCAGTTTACTCAGTAGTTTACCGTTAGACTGTGAGCTCCTTGTGGGACTTGGTCCTAATCATTGTTATACCCAGCGCCTTGCACCATGCCTGGCATGTGAAAAGTGCCCAGTAAGTGTTGGAATAAATCCGTGAGTGAGTGAGTGGATTGTAAAATCGGATTCCTGTCGGCCATACAGGAATCTTGTGAGCAGCATCCAGGTTTATATGTTAAACCTCTCGCTTTCAGAGAAAGATTTGAAGCAACCTGAAATTAAGATCATGTGTGAAAAGATTTAAAATAGGAATCAAAATATTAAAATACAATGCCGAGTGTTCCGGGTTCTCATAAGCTCTGCCGAGCCCCGGCCTCCTCCCTCCTGGCAGCCCCTGCCGGCTTCCTCTCAGGCCTGCGACTGCTGACCGTGTCCTCGCTGTGGACATGCCTGAGAAGCACGAGATTTCTTTTTCTTTTTTTTTTTTTTTTTTTTTTTTTTGAGGGCAGTGTTACTGGGACCGAACCAGGGCCGCTGGCTTCCCAGGCCAGCGCTTAACCACCGTGCCACTCGGCCGGCCCTGCACGAGATTTCTTTAGCCGGACTTGTGTACGTATAGTCAGGTGCTCAATGGGAAGATCGGCCATGCATAATAGAATTGGTGGCTGCCAGTTTATGTTCTCATGGCGAAAACCATGAGACAAGATGAAGTCATCTGATGAGGTGATAGCAGGAGAATAGGAGAGGCCCACGTACATATGTGTTTAAGGGGAAATCCGGAAGAAAAGGTCTTTCCCGAGAAGGGATGGGGGGGTGGGACGACAAAGAAGGTAGTTCCCTAAAAACCAGCACAGGACACCACCTGCCGAAGGCGATAGCATCGTTTCTGAGCAGCTGTTCTTACTGGTGAAATGGGACACGTGTTATACTTCACAAGTTGTTCTGAGGGTAAAATGAGATCATGTGAATGGAAGTCCTTTGTAAACTGTAGATGTGTGATATAAAGAAATATTTCCCGTTGCTCCATCTCCTGGTGTCTGGTGTCATGTTTTCACAAGTGCTTTAGGATCCCCGACGCTAGCTCCCCAGCCCTTGCTGCCCCTCTGTCCTGACCGACACTGCCCACCTGTGTGCCGCTGCTCCCTTCGGTGTCCCTCAGCCCCAGTCGGAGACCTTGCGTGCCGCCACGTTTCCTTCAGGCCGATGTCCCAGCTCCTGATGTAGAAGGCGTGACACAGCCTCGCCTTCCGGTCTCATTATTCCCCCTCAGGCCTCGAACCCCAACCAAATTGGTCTCCACTGTGCGTGAAACACACATAGCACGCTCCCATCTGTGCCTTTGCTCTCACCGTCCTGCCTGGAATTGTCTTCCTCTTCTGTGTTTTCAGAACTCCATCCCCGTCCTGGACCTGGCTTAGCCCCCGCCTCCCTCTGGACCCCGTCGTGCCCGCAGTCCGTACAGAGCATTTGGCAGCCAGCATCGGTCCTCAGATTGCTGTTGGGTTTTCCCAACGGCCTCACGTGCTCTCAGCGTAGGGACCATATCTAACGTGTTTATAATTCCCATGTTTCTGTAGCGTTCAGTATGTTTTTGCTTGATGGAGAGTGCCCTGACTTCAACCTGATTCCCAAGAATTTAAAACTAAAAACCTGACTCTTCAAAAATACAAATAAACTGAATTTGCACTAGAAGAAAATTACTCTCTACCAGTTTTGCATTTGTTAGAAGTTACAGCACATCTGCCTCATTGCCCCTCCCTCGGCAGAAGAGGGACAGGCTGTGAGGGCATTTGAGACAGTGAAGTGACCCTGATCCCTCCTGGATCCCTAGCGGGCCCCTCCCTGGTGCAACGGGCGTCGAACACAAATTTGTGGAATGATTGCCATCTAGTGGAGAAGTAAGTTACTCTGATTTCTTCACTTGCCTTCAAGTAAGCAGATGCTAGAGAAGAGCATTTTTAACAAATTTTCAGATCCGATCCTTGTTGATAAAATGATAACTCATTTTTACATATTTTTACATTTAAATGGAAAAACTTGGGAAGAAGGAAGTTACAGCTCTTAAGAAATGATCGTGCTATCCTGGCTACGTCACATTTTCTGTTCTTGCCATAATCTAGCCTGCAGACACCTTGAACGTCTTGACGCCCCTCGGAACATCACATTGGTCCCTGACATTGGACCTGGTGATCGGGAAGCAGCAGCAAACACCTGACATACTCTCAGACAGGTGTGCCGAAGGTGGTAGACAAACCCACTCTGGATACCAAGTGCTGTATCCGTCAGGGTCCCATACGAAAGACACAGTAGGTATTACAACAGGTGAGTTAACACAAGAAGGCGGAAGTAGTGAGGGGAACTTGAGGCACCAGGTACTAATAATTCAGGAAGCAGTTCCCGCCTCCAGGGTAAAGTGGGGCTACCATAGCCCAGGCGCTCCGAGGAGAGGTCCCCACATCTCTGAAGGGGCCGCCACACTAGTGCTTGGATCTCGGATGGGGAAGGAGACACCCACGTCACGGTTGGTGCTCAGATCTCTGATTGGGGCATGACACCTGGTGTGCATACTAAGGGGGTACAGCCACTCGTGTTGGCACCTCTGAGAGAACACACCATGCTGGGGCTACCAAAAGAACCTGGAAACGAGGCAAGGCTGTCCTCTTGCTGCAGGGACACTGACAGGAGCTGGACAAAGGAAGAAAGCCCCTCTCTCCCCACCCTGCCTTCCATTCTACCAGAGCCTCCTTATCACACCAACCAGCGAGCAGGGGATTATGGCACATGTAGTGTGCAGAGCCCTGCCCCAGTGTGAAAGGACAGACTGGAGGGTGGCTTGGATCTGAGAAGAGACCCCAGCATGCTCTTCCTGCCCATAACAGCCCCATGGTGTGGCAGCCCCAGCTCTGCCTGTGCTAACTGTGACACCAGATAAGCCGCCTCTCCTGCAAGCTAACTGTACAATTCCTCTAAGTTCTCACAGCCTGTGACCCTAAGTTGATGCCGGAGTCCAAGCTAATGACTGGGATATGGTTTGTTTCTTCAAGATTTGCACTCTGATTGGAGCTGCACAAATCAGCCTCACGGGGAGCCCTCCTCTCCATTCTCCTTCCCTGTAATTAGGACAAGAATTTGCCACAGTGGTTTATGGCTCCTCTATCCCCCAGATCCCTTTGCATTCTCTTTGCCAAGGGAGAAGTGTGTACCCTCAGAAGGTGTACTTCTCTATTTACAGCCTAAAAGTCTGGTGAGAGGATGTAAACCCTTAAAATCTGGGAGGAGGAGCACAGCCCAAGGTGGCAACCCCCACTGTTGTCACTGCCTTGAGATTCAGGGCCAGGAACACAGCCCACTGGTCTCAAAGTTGAGCGTGCCGCAGGCACAGAAGTGCTCACAGAGGAAGGAGGCCGTTACGTGGTTAGGCGTGGCAAGCGCCGGCCAGCATTTTTGCAGCGTTTCAGTCGTGAAGCTTGGGTGATGTGTAGGCGGAAAGGAAAGGAAACCATCCACTTTGCAGCAGATGGTAACTGAGTTAGTTACTCTGCACATTTCTTCTTGAATTCATCCTAAAGGCAGCTGTCATAATGGAAAAACAAAGAACATAAGCAAAATTGTCGGGAGAAGATTCTTTTCAGATCTAACCAGAGTGTTCGGGGCTTGTTTCCTTTGTCCATTGTTGCCATCATCGATTTATTTATAACGACAGACATTCCATTTGAATCCCTAAGTATAAGTTTTACTGGTCGTTTTGTTCTGCTTTATTCTTCCAGGGACAAACAAGCTTCTTTTTTGGTGCATCACGGTTTCTTCAGGCTGAAAAGTGTATGGATCTTCCAAAATGTGCTCCTGGTGACATTCTTGATTTAAATGGCATTTTGTCACTCTTGGGGCGGGGAAACACAGGATGTGACATCACAGATGTGTTTTTCAGTCTTCACCTCATTCAAAACAAATCTAAAGGGCTGGCCGAGTGGTGCAGTGGTTAAGCGCTGGCTTGGGAAGCCAGCAGCCCCGGTTCGGTACCACATATGAGGGCCAGTGACACTGCCCTCAAAACAAACAAACAAAAAAACAAATCTAAGAGTCACCCTCAGTGGATTGCAGTTGTCTTCAAACTTTTTGTTATTTTTAAGCTTTAGTCGTGTAGGAATTACGTTGCTTTTCAAAAGCTGAAGATGACAATAACTGGAAATTATAAGACCTATTAAGTAATAAATTTATGTTCAGTAAAGATTAAGTACAGGCAGGGATCTGCGAAATAGGAAACATTCCGGAGTCCTTTCTGTAGACCCAGCTCTGTTACAGGTATTAGAAAGGTAAAAATACACCTGGGATATTCCCCGCCTTTAACTCAAGCATCAGAGCAGAGCAGCAAACAAATAGCGATCACACAACAGGAGTGAGTGCCCAACACAGGGAGGCGTGAGGATTAAGTGAGTGAGAGTGAAGTGGCTGCTGCCTTTAAACCAGGACTTGAGGGATAACTAGCCGACCCAAGCAGACAAAGGGGCAGAACATTCCAGATGAGGAAGCAGTATGTGCAAAGTCAAAGGGAAGTCAGTTTCCCACGAGGGATTCAGAATGTGAAAGCGGTGGCTTTCAAAGCTCTGCCTACGACCTGCAGTGAAGACGGTTCACACGTTGGCCGGTGCTACAAAAATACCTCCCAAAGCAACCCTGACCTCACTAGTTTATATACACTCCTCTATTTATTCCATTCCATTTTATTTTAAAAAAGAAAAGACCTCATCAGTCACAAGCTGCAGTTTGCAAAATACTGTGATCGAGCGTCCAGGACTCGCCAATCCCTCTAAGATAAAAGGGTTGTTTCTTATCAGTCAGTGGGATGGTCTGATTTGCATTTTAGAAAGATGGCTGCAGAGCAGTCTAGTAAAGACTGTTGAACTTAGAATCAGGAAGATTGGACACTGTTCAGTCATTCCTTCATTTAACAAATGCATGTTGCACATTTATAAGTTCTAGACATGCAAACGTAAGCAATAAAGTTCACACTCTCAAAAAGGCAGACTAATATATTGGGTTGTTGGAGAAGTCATGACGTATTTTTTTCTCTGTTTTTTGTTGCAAAAATGCATCAGGACTTTTCCGACAACCCAATACTAGGGCTCAAATCCTGGATCTTCCACTTATCAGCAAAAGCCTGTGAGTCCTTACTTAACCTCTCGGAACCAGGTTTATCACCCATTAAAGTGTTCAGTGGAAGGTGGGGGAGGGGATGTTGGAATTCAGTATCTGGCTTAAAATAAGCATTCAGTAAATACCAGCCCCCCCCCCCACCTAATATGAAGGGGACTCGAAGAGAGGTGACTAGTGACAAGGAAATAAGATTATATTTTCTGCTTCAGCCATTTTAGAAAATGTATAGATTATATTGAAGTTATTGACTGGGGCATTTTGCTTTTAAAAACTTTGGTTTCAAAAAGTGGCTTGGAATAACTATTGCTTTGTTTTGTACACCTGAAACTAATAATAAAAAAAATTAATTAAAAAAATAATAAAGTCATTCATATATCCAGCAAAAAAAAAAAAAAAATTTTAAAAGTGGCTTGGGGGCCTGCCGAGTGGCGCAGTGGTTGAGAGCTGGCTTGGGAAGCCAGTGGCCCGGGGTTCGGATCCCACATATGAGGGCCAGTGACATTGCCCTCTTAAAAAAAAAAAAGTGGCTTGGCATTGCTTAAGAAGACACACAGGGCTTGTTGGGGTTCATGGTTTGGCTCTAGTTAATCTGATAGGAACTGGACAGTAAGATAGATGTATGTACTGTGTGTTTAAAAGGAATCAGAACATAGGGTTGTTACATGAGGATTACATGAGTCGATGTTTTAAAGAGTTATTTTTTAAGTATTTCTAATGTACAAGGCCTGGCCCATGGTAAGTACTGTGTAAGTACTTGACAAATTAAAAAATCGAATAGAAACGAGGCTGCCCTGGATTCTGTTTTAGTCGAGGCTGCAACCTGGAATCTGTTATCAGCCCCAGCATAGGGCCTTCTGACGCGGAGGGCAGCACAGTGCGTCTCTCCAGGGACCCTGACTGATCTGTGTGCCGGCCTCGGGGACAGATCCAGCCATCCACAGCAGCCAGGCCTTCCACAACAGACTGCTGTTGCGATGACAACTCCCGCCAGAGCCAAGGGAGTTCCAACTCCAGACGAGTAGATGGCAAGTGACGGTTTATGTTCCCTGTAAGGAAGTGTAAGTGGAACGCACTTGCTGTTATTTTCCTGGTGTCGCCAGAGTGCTGTTGTGTCAGGAATAAGTGTCAAAAGCGCCTAAGGGCTGTCCCTCTGTGCAGCAGTTCTGTTCAGCCCGTCTTCTAAGAAACTGCGCCCAAGCAGTGGATAAAGTGGACCCTGGTTTTGTGATTAATTTGTACACTTTGCTGTGACTAGTCCCGCAAGGGAGGCAGGGGCTCCAATGCGGTGAGGCTCCTGAACACGCCCAGGCTTTCCCAGTCCCACGGACCGTGTGTACACAGGGCCCTGGCGGCCAGCCATCCTGACGCTGTCATCCACGAGGACTGGCGGACCAAGTCACCTGCGGAGGAAAATGGTGCTCTGCCGCTGGGGAAGGAGAACCGTCAAAGCAGCCCTAGACCTACCGAACGCCATGCTGAACGCAGATGTTCTTATGCCCAAGTGGGGCGCCCATGTGTGGAAGGGCAAGGAGGAGCTGAGACCATCATTCTTCACCTCCCCGCAAGTCACTCTGTGGAAGGTGGGCAGAGGTGTGTGGGCAGCAGGGCTCCCCGCAGGTGTGGTCCAGGGCTAACAGCCTGAACGCAAAGCCACAGGGGCAAGAGTGGGGGAGCGGGGCTCCCTTCCAACGGCCAAACGGCGGCTGGGGTCATCAAACGTCATCCTGATAACGACACAAAGCAGCCTTCCCAAGAGACGTTTCCGTGCCTGGAATGGAGACGAGGATAAAACATGGGACGGGAGTGGTCAAATTTCATGCAGCGAATGATGAAGACTTCCCACGAAGAATGGATGGTGTGACTTTGGGCTCGGTGTAATCCTAAGAAGGAAAATGTCCTTTTCTCAATAATTAAGGAGAAGTCATATTCCAAGTTATTAAAATACAGATGGTCCCCCACTTATGATGGTTCAACTTAACAATATTTTGACTTTATGATGGTGCAAAAGTGATACGCATTCAGTAGAAGTGGGCAAGGCTGAGCCACGATGATCGGTAGGTTAGGTGCATTTAAATGCATTTTCAACTTATAATATGTTCAACTTATAACGGGTTTCTCAGGATGCAACTCCATCCCAAGGCAAGAAGCATCTGTAATTACAAGGAAATGAATGCCTGACACCAAAACACGTGAATTACTCATCCTACTTAGGCTCAGGCTGTCTTAGGCTAATAAGAAATTACTAATTACATGGGAGTTAAAGCAATAGGAATTTCCTATGCATACAGGACAAAAAACTTTGTATGTAGTAAGAGTAGATTTTTATTTTTATTTTAAACCTTACTCTATAAACCTTCACCATGTAATGTAGCAGCCACTAGCCATATGTGGCTATTTAAATCTAAATTGTACTTAGTTTAAAATCAAATAAAATGTAAAATTCAATTCCTGAGTTGCAGTAGTCATATTTCAAGTGCTGAATAGCCACATATGGCCAGTAGTTCCCACACTGGACAGTATAGAGAGCATTTCTGCCACACAGAAAGCTCTGTTAAGCAATGCTGCTATAAACTTTTATTATAGCACCATCCCTAAAATGTTAATACACTGTAACTATGCTTTACCAATTATAATTCATTATTTTAAATATTTAATCAGGATATGTTTCACTGTCAAAGGTTAATTACAATGTTTCTAATCAGAAGTTAGCTACTAAAGGAGTTAAGTTGATTTATCTAGCAGCACAGTTATCTATTTTAGCAATTAATGTTATAGTATTGACAAATATAGAATGCATATAAACTCAACAACTATTAATAGCTTGCTGTTTAACTGAAGCGTGATTGACTAACAGCGTTATTGAGTCAGAGTGATGAATATTCATGGCCAGGCAAAGATGTCACAACACATGTGCTGTGACCATTCCAGTAAGCTGACATTGTTTGTTTAAATCTCAACTTATTTGTCCCCCCAAAAAAGAGGAGAAAGAAATTACGTGATCACTGTGTATTATAAGATAGAGTGTAAATTAAAAATTGAGAAACAGAACTTTGTCTATTCCTGAGAGTAAAACAAACTGGTTAGTAATTTCTCATAGCTAGAATGATACCTTTTATCTTTTCCCAGGGTTGTGCCCATATAAAGAGCACAAAGGGACCAATTAGTGTTATCGTGAGAGAAAACAGGACCACAGGCTCGGAAGACCATGGGGCCTTTTAAATGAAAGTGTCTCTCTGACACTTTGATCAAAAGCCAATATAAGGGATTTAACATGATTATAAAAAACAAATTTTCTACACTAATGTTACTGCTTTATTCCAGTTATATAGAACATATATAGAACAATAGATGGTGGTAGCAGAAAATTTGGAAAATGCAGAGACATGGAAAGAAGCATTGATATTTCTTCCTAGGTGTGTTTTTGTTTTGTTTTGTTTTGTTTTTTAGCAGAGCAGCAGCTCAGCAGCAGCTCAGCTCGGGCTGGGCATTGAACTGCTGTTGCTCAGAGCTCAGCTGGCACTCTTGAGCGAGCTCTTAACACTGAGCCATTCAGCCGGCCCTATTTTTTCCTAGTTTTATTTCTATCCATCTATGTTTACGTACATAGTTGAAACATTCAAAACAAAATTTTCTATCAGACTAATGAAACTTCAAACTCCTAAAGTTCAAAGTAGAAAAAAATTTGATCACTCTTACTAGAAAATGTTTTTAAAATATCATGAAGTAAAGAGTACTTTTTAACAAGGCCATACATATTACCATTGACAGCAGTGTCTCATTCTCCCAGTGTAAGTTGGTACAGATCATCACCATTATGTGGGATAATTTGTACTAAGATGATGTGAACTTTCACATATTAGACTTCGGCTCTGGACAAAAATGAGAAAACGTCGTGGGGTTTCAGTGTGAAAACGTGGACTTGTCAGTGATTGGAAAGAGGTACAAGGGAGGCTGGAAATGGGTGACAGATGTTCTCTGTCCTCTCTTGGTTAGTGGTGATACCAGAGTATGCCATTGCCAAAACCCATCATGCATTTTATTTATTATCATTAATAACTCAATTTCTTTAAAAAAAAAAATCCTCAGTCATACTACCATTTACACTTGACTCCAAAGAAAATGAAATACTCAGGTATGCACTTAAAGCACATACCAGATCTAGGTGTTGAAAACTACAAAATGCTAATGAAAAGAATTCAAAGAGGACCTAAATAAATATTCTTCCTAAATCACAGCATTTGCACTGGGATTCTGCCCAAGCCAAGCAAGAGATAAAGACGGAGGAGTTGACCACAGACCATAGAAATATGGGAGGAGAGAAAAGCTGAGAGACAGGCTCAATCAGCCTATGCATTGAACTCACTTCGCATTTTGTAAAATATTTTTACATTTGGCTAGTTCCTAAACAACCTCTAGTTGACTTTGGAAACGTAAAAATGTGTTTGTGGTGGGAAAATTCAACTTAACTGTTGAAATGTTGCTTCGTTAAAAACGTTTTAAAAATGTGTTTCCCTGTAGCATGAGGCTACTTGTTCGATCAGATAATCTGGCGAGAAAAGATCATGACACGGACTTGCTATTTATAACACGACAATCTATTGCTTGGTACTTCTCAGCTTCTGAAGGAGCTGAACACCGTGTTCAGTACTTAGCAAAATTCTCTCAGATTCTCTGATAAGAGCTTCAGTAGAAAATGTCTTCACGAGCCAAAGCGGTTGTCTGTAGACAGACTCTCATTTTTATATTTAACTTTGAAAGTATGTTTACAATCCTTTTCTGTTTTTAATTTCTTTCACTTTTCAATTACAGTTGGCATATAATATTACATTAGTTTCAGGTGTACAACATGGTCATTAGACAGTTATATACCTCACAACGTGGTCACCCTGATTAGTCTAGTACCCACCTGACACTATATATAGTTATTACAATATTATTGAATATATATATATATTTTTTTTTTTTTTGAGGGCAGTATCACTGGCCCTCATAGGTGGGACCGAACCAGTGCCGCTGGCTTCCCAAGCCAGCGCTTAACCACCGCGCCACTCGGCCGGCCCCAATCCTTTTAAAGAACCATCCTCCGCAGTTGCACTGCTGGGTTTAATTGGGTGCAAGAGGAAAACCGGGTGCTAGGTAAATGTTATGCCATGTTTGCGCGGTGAACTGTAGCAATTTCCATCAACACCGACATCTGCTTTTAGAAATTGTGCTACATTTAATCATTTATAGTTACTGTCTACTCATGATAACCCCTTGTCACGTGCCAGTTACTGGAGTAAGAGATATAAATAGTTGAGTTTTTATATTGTCTTGTCAGGTAGGTATCATTATCCTCATTTTAGAAATGAGAAAGCTAAGGCTTAAGAAGCTAAGTGACCTGCCTGCCTGGGGTTACACCTCTAGTCAAAACAAAAGCCAAGATTTGGACCCAAGACAGTATGATTCACCATGTATCCTGTAAAAACAAAGGTGACCCCACACACCAGGCTATGTGGTTTGAGGATCTAGAATTCTTTGGGCTCATGGTGTAGATGCAAGAAAATGTCTTCATTTTTGGACCACTCTTCAGAATTTGTGGCAAATATTAACTATCAGATTGTAACAACCATACCACCTAGTTCCATTTCTTCTACCACTGATCAATTCTTTCTTCCCTTGACCAATATGTACCGGTATGAACACTCAGTGCCTTGAGACCAGGTGAAAAACGCAATCTGGCTAAGCAGGATGGCTGGTTTCAGAGTTTTGTTTCGCAATTCACTGATACTACTCTTTCAGCTGTGTGGGAGACCCCTGGAACCAGAGTGGAAGTTTGCATATGTCTCATGAGAGCTACGTTTTTGTACACACATATATATTATGTGTGTTACTCTTTAGACTTTGATTTCAGAGATCTGGAATATTTATTGTTATGTTCAACTCGGGAATTTGATTTGAGCTATTTTAAGCAGAATGACCTACAATAACCTATCAAGCAAATTGTAGAAAGTGATCCATGATGAATGCTTTGAAATACGGCATTTTTACTTATTTACACTCCACATTGAATCAAATAGTATTTCCAACATCTTATGAAAATATGCAGCACAGTCATTTAAAAAAAAAGAAACGAGTTAAGGAAATTGGGGCAAAGGGCACATAAGGGTAGAAAAAAATAAAACGAAACCCGAGGAGGGGTTGGAATGCAGAATGCATGCTGCAAAGTTCATATCATTCTTGACATCTCATTTAAAAAGATGAAACAGCACAGCCCACTTTGCTAAAAATGTGGCTCGGTGACCAGGAATCACCCTCCATTTTTCAGCAGTGGAACTTCTTGTCCTTTTGTAGCCTTTGTCCTTTCTACCCTGCCTTAGGAAGCATTCCACTTGAGTTTTGTCCTTCGTTTGTGGAGTGGGTAGCCTTCCAGGGCTGTCTGGGACCACGAAAAACG
Source organism: Aselliscus stoliczkanus (assembly GCA_033961575.1). NCBI lineage: Eukaryota > Metazoa > Chordata > Mammalia > Chiroptera > Hipposideridae > Aselliscus > Aselliscus stoliczkanus. Next base: position 34,689,857 of record CM066730.1, on the reverse strand, counting down.
ACCCAGGTTTTTTTGAACAAGTGATCAGCAGGAGCTTTGAGGATGTGTTTGTCAAGCTAGTTGGCGCTTCTTATGGGAGCAAAGCTCATGTTTCTAATTTGAGACTCCGAACAAGCAATCGGCTCTGAGGACTCTCATATCCGCCTGACGTCAACGCCAAACCCGTGGTCTCTTTAGGAGCTTGCTGTGTAGGGAGGGTGACTCCAGCTGGGTGAGTTGTCCCGTGGAAAACAGCTCACTTGACATAGGTATATGAAGCTACGATTTGGCAGGCGCTATCGAGACCTTTCTTCTAGAAATAGCCATTACCTCCGTACACAGTGGTCAGATCCAAAACGGAGAATTTAATGTTCCCATCGACCCTTTCCCATGGAGGTTATGTGACATACCCTACATAAAACCATGACTTACCCAGAAAGGACATGGATAGCGTTCTTTCCATCAACGTTTTATATAGGGTTGAATAGGATGAAGGGAAATGTAAATACCTCTGTATAGAACAGTAAAACATTTCAAATAAAATGTGAAGTGTGCATTATTTTCTGTAAATATGAAAAGAAATAATCAAATACTCTAGGCACAATGGGGGCGGGAGAAAGGGGGGCTAACATTGTAAAATCTATGTTCGATGAACTTTTGATTTTACTTTCAATGATTTCTTCAAAACAGACTTAATTTTTTTGAGCAATTTTAGGTTTACAGGAAAATTCACAGAGAGTGCCAAATTTTCATAGCTGCCACCTCCTGCAGTTTCTCCTATTATCAATGTCTTGCATTAACCTGGTATGTCTGTTACAACTGATGAATCAATACTGATACATTTATTAAGTCCCAAATTTACATTAGGATTCGCTCCTTGTGGTATACATTTCTGTGAGTTCTGACGAATGCATAATATCTTGTATCCATCAGTACAGTATCTTACAGAATAGTTTCACCATCCTAAAAAATCCCCTATGCTCCATCTATTCAATCCCTTCCCTATCCTCCCACCCGCCCCTCTAACAACCACCGATCTTTTTATTGTCTCCATAGTTTTGCCTTTTCCAGAATGACATATAGTTGAAATCATACAGCCTTTTCAGATGGACAGATGTAGCAAAATAAACATTAAGCTTATATTGTATTTAAGATTCTCCCATGTCTTTCTGTGGCTTAATAGCTTGTCGCTTTTTATTGCTGAGTAATCATCCATTGTCTGGATGGACGACAGTTTGTTTATCCATCACCTACTGAGGGACATCCTGGTTGCTTCCAAGTTTGGGTAATTATGAATAAAACCGCTGTATAGGTTTTCATGTGGACACAAGTTTTCAACCCCTTTGGATAAACACCGAGGAGCATCACTGCTTAGCCAGTGTTTAGCTTTGTAAGAAACTGCCAAACTGCCCTCCACCATGGCTGCCCCATGTTGCATTCCCACCAGCAGTGAGGGAGAGTTCCCTTTGACATTCTCACCATTTTCATGTCAGCGTTCTGGGTTTTGGCCATTCTAATAGGCTTGCAGTGGCTTTAATTTGCATTTCCATAATGACATATGTGGAGCTTCTTTTCATAGGCTTATGTGCTGTTTGTATATCTTCTTTGGTGATGTGTCTGTTCGGGTCTTGCTCATTTTTAATTGGATTGTTGGTTTACCATAGAGATGAAGGGAAAGGGATTGACTATTTGTTGGACAATTGTATGGGGAATCACATAGTAATTTGAACAGGTAAAGTATATTGTAAAGAATTATAAACTGCAACATGAGAGTGGAATAACAGAGGAGTGGCTAAAAAGAAGTAAAGAAAACTCTAACAAATATAGGAATAGCAGATATAAGGAGCAGTCATTATACCTGGAATTGAAATAAGGAGTCCAAGGTGGAGACCCCTCTCACCCCCACTAGAAGGGCAGATGATATTTTCCAAAGAAGGCTGAAACAACATCTTCCACCGTATTCTCCTACAATGTGACCTCGCCACCATTCTATCAAGAGGCAGCATCTATGTCCCCTACCCTTGACTCTAGGCAGGCTTGTGACTTGCTTGTAACCAGTGGAATGTGCAAAGTGATGACCATGACTCCTGAGGCTGATTTCAAAAGGCAGTACAACTGCTTCCCTGTTCTCTGGGATGAATATCATTCTAGAAGAGAAAGCCCAATACTCTTACACTGCTTACACTGCCTAATGGTCCTATTTGAAGTGCTTCGAATACAACTATTTCACAAGTGTGTCACAGGCTTCGTTACTTTTAACAGTACAATGAAGACTTAAAGCAAAATGAAAAACTAAACCAAGGTCGTTTTTAATTGAGGTGTAATTGACATGTAGCATCATATTAGTTTCAGGTGTACAACATAATGGTTCACTATTTGTATATATTGCTAAATGACCACCACAATAAGTCTAGTTAACACCCATCACTATACATAGTTACAATTTTTTTTTCTTGTGATGAGAAGGTTTAAGATCTACTTTCTTAGTAACTTTCAAATACATAACCAACGTCATTTAAAATTCTATTCCCATCTAAAAAGGAAAGCACCAAATAATCAAGTGCCATACCAGTGTCCAAGAATTTGGCCAAGTATCTTTCTCAAACCTGTCAGTTTGGAATGTTCACTCACTAGAAGAAAATGTATTTACTGAAAAAAATTATTCTTAAAAATCTCCCTGTTTTAGCTTTGGGCCAAAAAAAAATTACTTGATAAAGAAGATGGGATATGCAGTGACCCTTACATGCATCTGAATCATGAATTCATGTATCAAAAAAAGAGGAAGGAATTAAGGATTCATAAAACTCGGATTCAAAAATAAGTTGGAGGGGAGTCAGGGGAGTTGTGATGGATATGTATGATATGGGGGGGTAGTGGGGTGGCGAACTGGGGGAGGGGGGTTTTCACTTTGGGGGGTAAAGAGTATAACTATTGCATTGTGTTGTACACCTGAAACTAATAAAATAAAATTTTTAAAAAATAAGTACTATATTCATATGTTATCTCTGTGGTCTTGAATAAGTTACCTTCTCCCAGTCTCAGTTTCTTCATCTCTAAAACAGGATTAGAGAATAACCTCGCTAGCCCACAGGACTGTTTTGCTAATCAAAGGAGATGGTAAGAGATATGAAAGCACTTTGTAAAGCTGTAAGACAAAATACAAACAGTTGTCTCTTTCCCCTAAAGACTACTGCAGAAAGCTGAGAGACCACATTCGCAAGTAAACTGAAAATTTATGTAGGCAATTTAGGATTGTATCAAAAAAAAAAAAAAAGCAAAAAAAAAAAAAAGTTCTCTATTGACATTTTTGTTCTTCAATTGCACCACTCCCAGCAGACACAGGTACCCATACTTATTGGTCGTTTGTGGTGATAAGGGGGCTTGGGAGCTGACAGCAGTGCCCCTCACTGCCCCTCCCCGAAGATCCTGTTAGCACTGACTCTCATGCTGCTTTGCCATGGGCAAATTCATCGGCTGCTGCTGAAGTGTTTCCTTCCCCAACACCCCCACTTTCAGAACACGCAGCAGCTATGGTTCCTTTGCAAAGACTCATTTCCAATCCAGTTCCTAAAATAAGCTGCCCATCTTCTTTGGGTCTTATGCCTCTTTGGGGTTTTATGTCCCACCTGCACAGCCCAGCCCACTCCTGTGGCTCCGTGAGTTTAAATGCTAAGGTTCTATATTACACCTGCCTGCCTGAAAGGACCCGCAGACCCCAGCCATCCCCGTTGCTTCACAAACGAGAAAGGCGAGACCAGGAGAAGAGAAGGCTGTCAACCCACTGTTATAGCATCTTGCAGAATGGAGCTCCTGTTTCCATAAATAGTTCCCCCGAGATAGTCCTACGTCAAGTGTGTGTTCCCAACTCTCATATCCAGCTGCCTGCTTGACATCTCCAGATGGATGACTAATAAGTTTCTTCAACTTGTCCAAGCAGAACTCCTGATTCCACCCACCCACTTGAAACTTGTCCCTCCTGGACTCTACCCAACCTCAGTTCATTGCCCAGTTGCCCAGGCCAAGAACCCAGCAGTCATGCTTGATTTCTTTCTTTCTCTTCCCTCCCCATTCAATTCACCAGCAAGTCCTATGGCTCTACTCTGAAAATATATCCTGAATTTGTCTACTTCTTACCATTTGGACGGCTATCACCAGCCACCGTCACCTCTCCCTTGGGCTTCTGCCTGACCAGATTCTTTGCCTCCACACTGGTTCTCCTTAAGTCTTTTCACCACACCGAAGCCAGGGTAAGTTTTAAAACCATAAAACAAATCACCTCACTCCACTACTCAAATGGCTGCAGTGGCTGCTCATCTCATAATGAAATCCAAACTCCTTGCCTTGTTCTCCAAGATCCTACATAACGAACCCTGTCTACTTCTCCTATTTACTGTCTCCTTAACTCTATTCTAGTCACAGAAGCCCCCCTGCTGTGACTAGACAACACACCAAGTTCATTTCTGCCCCAGGGCATTTGCACTTGCTGTTTTCTCTCTTAAGATGCTCTTTACTCACATCTTGGCATGGATTATTGTCTCACTTTATCCAGGTTCTGACTGAACCAACCTTGACCACTCTAGAAAAAGAGCATATTCCACCAGCCACTCCAATATTGTATCCTGTTTTATTTTTCCTCATAGCACTATCTCCACATGAAATTGTATCATACATTTGTTTATCGTGTGTCTTCCACACTAGTACTTAAGCTCCATCAACCTGGGACCTTAGTCTGTCTTGGTCTTTGCTTTATCCAGCTGCCTAAAATAAGGTCTATCATGAATTAACCACCTATCACAATGCCTATCACAGTATTTATTGAATGAATGAATGAATCAGCCAACTAGCATATACAATTTGGGACAATCCAAAATTTCTCGAGAAACAGCTTACGAACTTAATAGACCATAAGCATACGTGCCATTTTTTAGCATCTGGTTCTCACAGAGGCATTTTAATCTGTGATGAATGTACCAAAGGGCCATGGTGCTTACAAGGAGAGCCATAATAGGATATTTAAAAATGCATTTTGTGCAAGGAATGCGCTAACTGGGCCCTGGACTTCCTAGTTGCCTCTTTGCATTCCTGTGGCACATTTATGTACTTACAGGCTCAGACCCGGATGCTTTCTCGAATGGGTGGCTCCCAGCAGAAAGGTGGGTCAATGCTAAGCAGTTGAAGTGTTCCATCTGTGAGACACTATTTAGAGTCTCTCCAGGATCCATTTTCACAGTGGACCCCCAGGAATTCCTTGGCAGATAAATCTCAGACCTGCAGGGGGAGCTGATGGCACACATCCATTCTGGAACGCCTTGGAAAACTGGGGTCCAGAAATTTATGCCTTTAAATGGAACAGATTAAAGAGGTCGTTGGATTTTATAAACATCCAAGATGTTCTTTCACTCCTGCCCGAGTCTGAGAAATTGAAAGTTTCTTTAGACTCAAAATGTTAAGTGGTCAAATTGGGTTCAGAGAGCAGGATTATATCTGAACACTGGGAGTGCTTGCTTCTCATGGGTGTCCCTTAACACGCGGTCCACAAACCTGGCCAAGATGATGGCTCCAAACAACGGTTCAGAATGCCCAAGAAACACGCCGTTGAAATTCTGCCTGGAAAAGCAAGAGGCCAGTTGTCATCATCATACAGAAACCCTTGTGGTTTGACAGCACCCCAGAATTTTGTTTCATGTAACTGGAGAGCAAAACAGTGTGATCTTCCTGTTCAGTGATCTAAAATTACTGAACAAAATGGACACCATTCTATAGATAGTTTATTTATGACATATCGCTAGGTCAGAATTCATTCTCAGATCTTGCTTCTATGTGGTGTTAGGTAAGGAATATTCTGGTGATTTAGGGACTCGCTTATTTTTGTCTCTTCATTAACCTTCTTCAGTCAACCTCACCTGAAGGCTCATTGCTATAAAATAGCTTTCAGCAGCACTTTTCACATCCAACAAAAACAGGAGAGTCTTTGTTTCAGCATTTCCAGCCAAAAGCTTGATCTTCACTCTGATTGGCCCAGCTTAGAGTGCAGGATCACCCCAAGCCAACCACTGTATCCAAGGGGATGAAGTGCACTGATTGGTCGAGCCAGGTCATGTGTTCAACATATGAAGCTGGGAGGGAGACTCGACTTCCTTGGAACCACATGTCTCCCCAGAGGTAGCAGAAGGGATGCATGCTGGGAGACAATCAAATGCTCATTACATTCACTCCCTCTTTTATGTGCCAAATACATTTGTCAGCAGTTCTGTTAAGGCACCAATCGTCCTTTTCATGTATTTTATTCCAGTAGCTGTACCTCCCCCAGAAAACTCCTAGGGATCAGAAATTGTGTCTTCCTCCTATTTAAGTCTCAAGTAAACTGTTCACATAGGTGGTGCTCAATAAAGTTTTGTTGAAGTAAATTACATTTTTTAAAAGGCAGTAAAGGAAAAGTTGTTTTCATACATTCAAATTCCCAAAAGATCATGTTACATTGTTTTCTGCTCATTGATTAATCCCATCTCCAGTAAGGATAATCGCAAGCTGAATTAAAGGCCATCACATGTTGTAACCTGATACATCTAGAACATTTTAGTCATTTAGAAACTAAGTTGAATGTCCACTGCATTTTTGGTGTGTGAATGTGTGGATAGTTATAAATAGACATGGAAAAACACTAGGGCTGTGTGAACTCAGTTGGCAGGGACCCTGGATTTGGACCCCCAAATATAGCCTGCTGACAATTTGCCACAGGCATTTTTTTTTTTCACACAGTTCATCATTTTGAACATTCTGAACAACCATCCTGAATATTTGTTCAACAATACATTTTTTCCACTTTGTGTTTTGGTGAAATGTGTAGCTTTTTCTTTAAAACAAAAGATGAGGATCTCAGGCACAGATAAATATGTACCCTGCCACTTGGCTATAATACGATTCTTTATAAGCAGTTCTGTCTCGTGTCCGTGGGGTTGGTTTAAATTTGGAAGCCGCAGGAAGGCCTCTGTCTCACACTCCTGCTCTCATAGCTTGAGCTAATGGCAGAGACCCTGAGGAGAAGGCTCAGGGCGTGGGCAGCAGACATCATTTCCCATCAAATAAAGCCAGAGGAGAAAGGGACGCTCAGGGAGGAGCCTAAGCAGAGATGGGGACTCTGAGGAGCCTTCATCTTTGATCTGTCCGGCGACTGCCATGGTGTACAGCCATGGGTGCTGAAGCCCCCAGCATTGTCACACCTATGTTTGTCTCCCTTCCTCTTGGGCTGTCCAGCCCCACCCAACTTTCCACGTCTAGCCTCACTGCCAGATTTGACTTGTCTGATTACAGTTGATCCAGGCATTTTCCAAGATAGGGTTTGTCAGTGTCCAAAAAGTCAACTGGATCAGCATCTGAAATCAGAACAGATGTTCCCATGGGTACCATCTAATCAACGAGGGCTTAGATTCCCAGGCTAGACCGTAGAAAGCCATGTAATCCGGATGCACTAGTGATACTCTGGACGAGACTTTGGGGTCAGCTTTTGAAAGAAAATAGACCTGACTGGCATCTTCACTTAGCCCCTCACCCTTGGCCCTGCCCTCTTCCTCCTGACTCAGATGCAAATGGGGTGGCTGCCCAGAGGTGAGTCCCTATCAGAACATCAAATATGGTGGCCACAAAAGCCACACACACCATCCTGAGTATGGTAACAGCCCAGGGCTGTCTGCCTCTAGACCTCTTTACAAGTAGAAAGAGAAAGAAAGAAGGAAATAAACCTGTTTGAAGAATCCACTATAGGCAGGTTTGTGCTTAAAGCAACAGAGCACAATCCTAAACTGATTCATGACCGTTCTTTCCGTAGCTGCAGGGGTATTGACTTCTGATTTTAAACAACTTGGGGCAGAGATTTCTTGATCATTTGGAGGCCACTAATAAAACTTGCTAGTCCTGGTGTCCCTCCTTACCAGGCCAGGTGGAGAGGATGGGCTGGGAAGAAGGGACGATGGAAACACCTGATGGACTAAGAGGCTGGAAAGAGGGCAGGAGAGACCCTCAAAGGCATGCTTCTGTTTAGAAATGGGCACAATTTAAACCAGTCCCTGGTAGGGCCGCTGTCCTCATTCCCAGTTCTGGGATAATCCCAGCCCGCCTGGCCATGCATATTCCACTAGCAATTTTCTTTCTGCCAGGGCTTGAAATAGCCTGAGTCCAGGCCGGCTCTGGAGTCACACCCATCCACCTTCCATGGGAGGAGCCTCTGTGCTCACGGGCTTCAGCCAGGGTTATGGTCTCCACTCAGCACACACAGCCCAGAGGTGCAAGGGCAGGCCTGGGTCTGATCTGGAGAAAAGCCTCCAAGGGTCTGTAACAGTGTTGGACCCACTGGGTCATTTGTCCAAATGTGTGGTGGCAGCAGTACTGAGAATTGTGTCCTCTCTCTGGTCACAAAGTTTTATCTTCAGCAGCCCAGCGCTTTGCAACAAAGGACAGTGGTTTTTGTCCAGACCAAAGACTGAGTCACTGCTGTGGTGCTGGAGAGACGAGAGAGGGTTCAGAGGCAATCTATGGGCAGGAACAACCTTAATTACTGTTATTACTTGTAATATTTCTAATAATAGATTTACGGTCATACTTTTTTTTCCCAGAGTAATTCTCACAATGTCCTTCTGAAACAGGAAAGCCTGGGGTAGTTAGTATATGCCCATTTACCAGATGAAGAAGAAATTGAGGCGCAAAGGTTCGCTGACTCCATAGGATCACACAGGAAATCAGAGATGATTCTCAAACTGAGAGTCATACCAATAACAGCAGGAAACAGACGGAGCTCTATTGAAAGAGGTGATTCATGGGAGTATAAAGGAAGGGACTGTTTACAAAGGTGTGCACAGCGTTAAGGGAAATCGGAATGGGATCAGGCAGCATCCTGGGGCCAGCAAGAGCAGGAAAGCCCCTGCCACCCATCGGACCGGCAGGGAGGGAGCAGCTACTGGCATTCCGGTGAGAGCTGCGTCCACAGAAGGCCACCGGGCAGGCGCCATTGCCAAACCCAAGGAATGAATACCCCATCCTCTTTCCTCCCACCCTCCCCCCATTTCCTGTTGGTGCCTCCCATTGGCCAAACCCAGCTGGAAGCCAGAGGGCAACTACACCCAGTGTGTGCAGTCCTGAGGGCAGCTTCCCACAGCTGAGAGCTGTGGGGGAGACTGTGGAGCATGTCTGGTGGGAACTGGAACACATCCAGCTGCGGTCTGCTGGGCACGTGCCACGTGGCAGAAGGTAGACTGGGGCACTTCTACGATGGTCTCATGTAATCCTAGCTGTAATCCTGTGTGGTGGTTATGAAGCCTCAGACTGCCAATTCACATGGGGGAAGAAGTGAAACTTTGTTTGGCTATAATTTAATTTTTTATGTGGAATCTCCCTTTTGACAGATGGCAGGTACTTCCTCTCTGTCAGTTCAGGATTTCTTCAGCCAGTTCTGCATCCCAGAACAATCTAACTCCAGAAACACTTTCTGCAGCGATGAAGTGCCTCACGTGGCTGCCAGTGTACAGTTTTTATCAGTGCTTCTGCAGTGCCATCCCCCAAGGCTTGTTCTCATCTGGCATTTGTCATTGGATCAAATTTATGAGCACCTGTGTCCCACCTATGAGACCTTGCTAGGTCTATTTCTCTTTCAAGCCTCTAGGAAGTGCAGAAAGGTTTGGCTGTCGCCCATATTGCGGTGGCAGTGGTGGCGGTGTCATCACTGGAGGCTGTCTTAGTCCTGCCAGCCTGCAGCCTTCCCTATTCCACCTCTCTCGGTCGGACCTGTGGGGCAATTCCCTCTGAGACTTGCCACTTCAGTGCTCCACTGTGGAAGCAAGGCTAAAGTTTTCTTTAGCGCCAAATTCACGTGGAATTTCTGTTACATCCATTGCCCTGGGGGCTTGACCCAGGATCCTTTTCTGGGGTCACATGGCAATATCTATCTAACCTTCTCACTTCTTTCTCTTCTCTCCTACCTTCTGCCTCCCCCGCCCCTCAGCTGCTGCCTCCAGCCTGTGGAACCATAAGCAATAAATAGTTTGGGGTGCTGGAAAAATGGCTGAGTAATTAGATGTGTTTCTGTTTCCAAGTATACCCTTCATATGCAAAATTTATCTCCTGAATGTTTCAAGGATTAGGATTTTGATGCTCAAACTGGCTAGATATTTGCAACTCAAAGCCTTTTTTCTTAAAAAAAATAATTTAAAAAAAAATCTCTGCCCTGGTGATAATTAAAAGCTCAAAAACCAAGAATTGGCCCCTTGGCTGCTTGCCTTCACCTCTGGCATCCATCTCCTAGTGTAGGAAGACTCAGCTGCCCTCTGAAAGGGAAAGACCTCAAGTTCCAGGAACTTCCCAGAATGAAAATGATAACAGTTAATGCAGAGATGGATTTACCACGAAGGTAATGAAGTTGAAATTTCAGGGTCTCTCACTCAAAACGGCCCTTCAAAGTCTTGGAAGGGACTCAAGCAATGGAGTCATGGACTCTCATGTTTTTATACTGAGCTAAGTTCAAATGGCTGAACTGCCATAGCAGGTGGTAGAGACGGTGATTAAGAGGCCGTGGGAAGTGGGCCCACCGGGGTGGCTGGATGATGTGAGGTCAGAAGGCCTGCCCGAGGATTATGTTCTATGGAAAGGCTCAGAGGGCACACCAGTCTCCAAGGCCACCTGGCATGTGGTAGTAAGAGGAGGGTTGCCAGGTTGAGCAAATAAATACAGGACATCCAGTTACATTTGAGTTTCAGATAAACAATAAATACTCTCTTAGTGTAAGTATGTGCAGGTGTTTTATGGGACAATGCGGCATCCCAGCAACTATAATGTTCCCTGGTAGTGACTTGGGCGAATGCTCCAGTCATGGGAATTCCCCAGCAGTGCGATAGTGGAGGCTTTTGAAAAGTAGGGATGCAGACTAATGTATACATGACAAAGCATACAATGTGTTCAAGGAACAATGTGTAAGTGGGTCCAGTGCAATATTTGAGACATGCTTGTATTTAAAAATTATTCATTGTTTATCTGAAATTCAAGTTTAGCTGGGCGTCCTTTTTTTATCTGGTAATCCTAAGTGACAGGACAGTATCACCAAGTGGTTCGGTGAACACAATTCTCTGCAGGCCAGGACTGACGGAAGGAGACACTGTCCCAAAGCTTGGCAGTGGCAGCCAAGGGGCCTGACTCACGGGGAGAGTGGTAGAGGTGGTTAGCAGAACCCAGCAATGCCAGAGATGGGCACTCAATAAGTATATTGCTGTGCGTGTGTGCATGCATACGCGCGTGCGCGCACGCGTGTGTGGGGAGGGGGAGGAGGAGAAAGAGGAAGGGCAGGGGAAGGGGAAAGAGGGGGAGGGGAAGGAAGGGGAGGGGAAGGAGGAAAAGCCTGAACTTGATCTACGGCTGGACTGGCTTAGTCAGGGATGCCAGCTGAGATTGGAGGAGAGCTGCGTTGCAGCAATGCTTGGGAATGGTTTGCTGAAGACAGTGGTAAGAGAAAAACCCCATGATGGTGGAGGTTCAAGCAATGCACCTGGCCATGCAGGTACCTTTGGAAGGAAAATTTGCCAAAGGTGAGAAAAATGTGAACTCATGGCAGTGGCTCATGGCCTGGTGGGCTGGCCAGGGGCCGGCGTAGGAGACCGAGTCATCAGACAAGGAGGTCTGGGGTGAGGCAAATTCATAGACATACGGAAATGGGCATAGACATGAAGATCTTTGCTTTAATGGTAATTAGCAGACAATAGTGATCATGAAAGGGGCACCAATAACCAAGTGACAAAATAACACAATGAGTACACAATCTGATGGCCATGGTGGCATAGGTGGAGGTCACTTATGGGCCCAACAATACAGACTCCCGCTTACCACAGCCCATCTAGCTACTGTGGTCTGAGGCAGCCATGGAGGCGTGTTCCCCAGAGTTCCCTTCAAGAAATAACTTGCTGGTCGGCTGCAAGGAGGGCAGTGAGCTGAGGACCTCCAGTTGAAGAACCTTGGTGACTCACCATAGGCTCCACCCTGGCAGACCAGTGGTGACTGAGCACACTAGAAGCCACCTCTGCCCAGGGCAGGACCCCTCTCCCAGGCAGTCTTTGCCTGGAACTCCCCAGGGGGTTGACCCAAACTTTCTAAGATCCACATTGCAATGCGAGGCTCTCCACGCCCAGTTCTGCTCTCCCTTGAAAAAGGAAACTTTCACAGGTTTGACATCAGCACTATGAGATCAGCAGGAAGGCCTTTCCTGCCCAATCCCACTTCCTCTCCTTTTATCTTTCACAAACGTTGCTCCCCACAAACTTCCGGCATCCCTAACTGTTTCTGCATTTTGCTAATCAGAAGACTGGACAAATGGGACGTGGGATTCCCTGCCACGACGTCAGCCCTGCTACCCAGGGCTTGCACGAGCCTCTGCCCATATGTCCTCCCAAAGGCTGACCCACACACAGTCCAGTGTACACAGCCCTAGGCCTGAGGGGTGGCCAAGTGGCTGTTTGCAAGGCAGCAGTGAATTTTAGGCACAGAATCTGGGGTGTCCACATGCACATGCAAGCCCCTTGTAGTACAAATATGATGCTAATATGATGCTTTCTCCCAAGGAGGAGACAGGTGGTGAGCTGAGGGGAGCAGCAGCTCTGCCCACATGACACATTCCAATATGGAATTCAGGCTTCTGAGAATTCGAGATTAGAAACTGGCCTTGCAGACTGTCAAGGCAGAAGGATGGAATAGAACTTACTTGACAATTTGTTAGCTTGATGGATAACTTTCAAGTATTGATTTTAACACACGGGACATGGACCTCCATTTATAGGCTGCCCCCGGGCTGCATCAATGTTAGAAGTGGGCCCGGAAACACATTGTGTTTGGGTTAGTGGCACATAATGACGTTTCAAAACCCCTTTCAGTTATTGCCAGCCACTCTGATGGAGAAATGGCTTCTGGGCCTCTTCCTAGGACCTGCTGTGTGGACTCACCAGGCATCATGACAGAAAACTGCAGGACTAAGAGCCATGTTGTGAAATTAATGCATTCTGGCTGTAAAAAAAATTTAAATATTTGCAGGAGAAGCAAGTCAAATAAGTCTGTGGAAAATTCTTCCAACCAGAGATATGTAAAGCTGCAAGCAGAGAATTTGTTTCTCATTGACATCTACTCAAAACTATCAATCATAAAAAACAAACTCGGAGTAACCGTGCTGGGGAATAGATTGAACTGACTTTATGATCTGTCTATAGAAAACGCTATTACAAAATCATCGTCCTAGGAAGAAGCTACCAAAGTGTACGTGGCAAAATAAAAATAAAAATAGAAAAAGTATTATAGAAGCATGTAAGTCAATTAATAAAAAATGTAGTTATTTTTCTGGATTTTTGTGATGTTTGTAGTATTTGTTGGCTTTTTAATTGTAATTTGATATGACTTCTTTCGCCTAAATAAATATTCCCTTTCATATTTAATTTTGCATTTGTACATTTGCATTCTTCTTCTTAAAAGGGCCCTTCCAAGCTGAGTTAGTTTCAGGGCCCCACAGAACCTGGAACCCTCCTGAGTGCATGTCGTTATTCGGAGGCCCTGTATTATTTTATCACAGCTGTGCATTGTTGGACCAGATCGCCTCTGTTTTTCCGAAAAGAAAAATGAAGGCCCAGAGACAAGGTTGCTTACTCATTCTGACTCCAAATGCTTTTCCCTCTGGGTTCCGATTCCTTCAGGCTTCCTGGCTTTCTGTGTGTTCCTTGATCCTCCGACTGCTTCTACCACCCTGTCCTCATAGGGAGAGGCAGGGGGACTCTAATAGGGAGACAAGCCTCTCCGGTTAGCTTCAGCTTAGAGGCTCTGCCCGCTGGGCCGGAGGGGGGAAGGGCGGGGCGCGGATGGGGTGTGGCTGGGACACAGCTCAGGGACCGGCCCACACAGCGAGCTTTTGCAAGAGGACAAAATGCAGCAGTTAGAGGCTTTGGGTTCCAGACCAGGACCTTAGGACTTTGGTTAACTGCTGGTGTGGCTTGATCCTTACGTCACAAATAGACAGGGAGGAGAGTCATCAGGGATCACACGCTGTTGTTTCCTCCGTGTCTGACACTATTCTGCCGTGCCAGGAGAGGGCTTTGCTGTGGAGAGCTAGGTAGGGCCTAGGCTGGCCACTGAAGGCCCCTGATCTGCCACTCGCCTTTGGCCATGGGTCCCTAGACACTGCTTTTTAAAAGAACTTGTCGTGGTCTAGAGATCTGTCAGCCCAAAGGCCACTGAGAGAGCCCATCCAATCCATTTGGTAGGTGCCAGGAGAGGCAGTTGAGTTTACCAGATGTCACCCAGCAGGTTGGAAGCAAAATTAGACAAAGAGAGGACCTGGCCTGCAGACTTCCAGCATTTGTGAGACATGAAAATTTGGGTATTTCCTTTGATCTGGATAATGGCAGACTAAAGGAAAGGCAGCCCTGGAAATAAATTCAGAAAACAATTCTTCTAACTCATGTTTCTTCCGGGACATCCTGGCTTTGACGTTGTGTTTCTGCACAGCTCCAGGAATGTCTCCGCATTCCTCAGCTGAGTGGGAATTTCCAGGCCCGGCTTCTCCTGGATGATGCCTGGAGGGCAACAAAGGAGTGTCTGGAGGCAAGTTCTCTCCTCTCCCTCTGCAGGTACCTCCTCCCCACTCAAGGAGCTGCCTTCCAGTGGGCTGTCTCCATGGTGAAGGTGCAGTGGTTTCCATGGCAACAGCAAGGGAGTGCTAGTTTCCTTGGTGATGATGAGGAAGGTGAGGCAGTTGGGGCCAGAGCATCTTTCTCCTACCCCAGCACCCACTGTGTGTAGTTCACACCCTGGGCTTCCTGGATTAGGGTTTTGTGTGACAATAATGACAGTTTTACAAACGATAGACTATCCAGGCCAGTAAACCCGTGTTCTGCTTGGGACCTGGGTCAAGGCTGATGTGATTTAGTCACACTCTTTCACCCTTTGGGCTCTCAGTTGCCTCATCTGTAAAATGGGGCTAGTAAGAGGATCGATCTCTTGTATTTGTGGGGAAATAAATGTGAGTGCCAATACGTATTAACTGTTTTTATTAGATGGCAACTTTTATTATCACACGCTAATAGTCATTATTATTACAGTGCAGACAGGAAGTTGAGTCGGGTTGAATGAGACCATTTTAGAGATGTGGAAGGTGGAGCTCAGGGACAAGGAATCCCAGCATCGTTAAGAGGCAGGACTAGAGCTAGGAGCCAGGTATTGGGACTCGAAGTCCAGCTCTATTTCCACTGCCCTCCATTTTCACTTGCGCAGTAGGCATGCCCACCATTCGCTGGGCCTGGCTTGTTTCTCTGCCTCAATCAGAGACCCTGAGAGCAAAGCATCTAGATCTCCTCCTTCTCCATGTCACTCTTGCTTTGCCCCATAAGCCTGGACCATGTCAACACAAGCATCTGGGTGATTGTCAGCAATAAAGAAGCACAAGATGAAAACAGTGAATTAACTTAGTGAAATCTTCCCATCCCATAAGCGGCTAGAGTCAGTCTAGACTAGAGTCTGGGCTGCTGATGACTGATGGAGTGCTGCTCTGTTTTATTGAATGGTTTGGCATCACATAGCCTCTCATGGCATTTCTGAATCATGCAGTTTGTGAATTACTAAGGTGTTACTTGTGTGATCTATTAGTTATTTAGAAGGTGACACATCATTCTGGGAACACTAATGGCTTTAGAACTCACAAGACTTGGAATCAAATCCTAAATTTCCCTACATACTAGAAATGTGATGTTGGGGGAGTGAACTAACCTCCTTGAGCATCAGTTTTGTGATCTGTAAAATGGGTATATAAGAATGTTTCCTGGCAAATCTGTTGTGAAGTTTGAGGATAATGTATATAAAACACCTGGTACAGAAACATCACCCAACAGCTGCGAGCCTCTCATTAAACACAGATGGTCTCAATCGCTCTTCACAGTGTGTTGCATTCTCACCTGCTTGTTCGCCCACCATTGGGATGTAGGATCCATGAAGGCTGGACTGTGCTTCCCAAGGTCTGCACCAAGGTGAGCTCAGGAACAGGGTGCTCAGGTCAGCACAGCCTCTCAGTTGCCTCGTATGCAATGCAAGGGAGCATAAAGGCTTAATGATTTCAGCCTGTCTGTCACTATCGAGGTCAGAGGGCAAAGGGAGCTGCCTGGCTAAAACCTGTCACAATGTGATCTCCACAGCTGGAGGAGGGGGGGAGGGACGGGGGGGGCACTTTTGGGGCTCTTGATCACATCCACAGGGTTGGGTCCCATCAGCAGGTTGGACTACACGGCCCTCCCCAATATCTGTACCTAATTGCATCAGAAGTTAATATCAGACTAAAAAACCACCAATAAATTTGTATCTCTCAGGAATTTAGGACTGAATCCAAGAAATAGTTCAGTTAGTATCTTGATATGATTAAAATGCTTATACAATTGAGCCTGGAATGGACAATTGGCTATTAGCCACCATGAAGCACTTGATCTGGGGCAAGATACAGATGCATGCACACACACACATGCAGAAGCACACACACACACATGCATACCTATGCACATATGCACACACATGCACACACATGCACACACGCTGATGCACAGATGCAGAGTTCAGGGACCAGGTGCCCAGACCTGCATCTGGTCCCTTTCTGGCTTCTGGCCACATTTCTGACCTGAGGCTTGGTGAGACACCTTAGAATAAATCTCCCCTCCTGGCCTCTGTTGTTGTTAAACTAGGTCAGATTTATTTCTGTTACTTGCAACCAAAGAATCCTAAGTGATGAACTCCCTTTCAGCGGTGCGCGGTCAGAGGGCAGGGTGAATGCTGTGACACCCTTGAAGGAATTCAGTTAAACCAGGTTCTACTCCTCAGACTTTAATTTAAATAATAAGAAAGTTTAATTCCCACCTGCTGTGCAAACTCCCACCTGCTGAGGATCATCTCAGATGGTCCTCAACATGAAGACCCTGCAAAGGCAGGCAGACACCAGCTTTTAGGAGCCTCGCAACTGCGTTTTCTTAGTCATTGTCTTGCATAGACGCCTGATAAGCTCACTTCCCTCTGGGAGCAAAAAAGACTTGGAAAGCAAAAGATGAAAGGCAGCCATGCACTGCCTGGCCTACTTAGGATCTCCGATAAATGAGCTTCTGTGGAAGTGGTGAGCAATGTTTCCCTCTGTGCTGGAAGCCAGCCAGTGAGAAGGTCTGAGGGCCTTGGGATCGTTCTAGAAATCCAGCCATCTTCACAAGCCCCCAGGACTGTGAATTCAGAGGCACCTGAGAGAATGCCCAAGACGGTGGCACCCAGAAGTCAGAGCCACACCAAAGGTGGTGTAGTTGTGTACTGGAAGAAAGAGTGCCTCCAGGGTGCAGGGCCACCCTTCCAGTCTCAAAGGGCTGTCCTGAGGAAGAAGGAGGAGGGGGTGATGGTACAGGCCGGGTCTCCCAGGAAGCAGACTCCAGGAGAGTTGACAGACAGGATGTTTGTTAAGGAGTGTCATTGGAACCATCCCCAGCAGAGGGGCAAGGAAGGAAACAGGATTGGGCAGAGGGAGGAGGTGAGGCCCAGGATAGACTTGCTGACCCCAGCGGGAACACAGGAGCCACATGGCCTTCACAGCTGTCTCCCTTTGGACACAGCTGACTGATTTTAGACCGTCCTCACTGGATGCACCACCAGGTCTCTGCAGGGAAGACAAACCCTGAAAGGGCGGACAGCTGCGGTTGTCTGATGACAGCGCTTCCAGCAGCTAGGGAAGCAGGTCTTCCAGGGAAGGGGGACCTGGGTGGCACATCAGATGTCTGCTAAAGGTACCCACCCCCTGCAGAAGGCAGAATAGAAACCAATCCGAGGAAGCCAGATTCTAGCACAGTCTACTGTGCTGCAGGCTCAGCTGCTCATCTCCATATTTATGAAGTGCTTATGTATGCCAACCCTTGCCCAACATGCCATGAATCTAGCCCCTGTTCTCACAGAATATGGAGCCCAGCAGTTCAAACACAGAAACAGTATCCTACTCACCCCTGTGTGAGAGGCATTAGTCCACAGACGCATAGGAGCTCAGGGTTTAATTGGACTAAGAAATATAATAGGTAGAACTGTCATCAGAAGTGGCTAAGCAAAAGAAAAGAAAAGAAAAGAAGAAAAAAAAAAAAAGAAAAAGCTGCTGGACTAGGAATCAGAAACCCTGGATTTGAATCAGGCTCTGCTGGCTGTGTGAGCTTGGGAAAGTCTCTAAACCTCTCTGAGCTAACCCTGAAAGTGGCACTCATAACACCTACTTGACAGGCTGGGTTTGAGATTGAAAAGCTATGGCTGGTACCACCCATGACAATAGCAAGGAAGTTTAGTGAGTTGTCTTTGTTTTTCTGAAAACCGTTCATTCACTGGGATATTGTAAAAGTTATTGTTCCAACCAGAAGGGCCATAAACTGTTTTTTATGGCCTAATGAAGCCAGATGCCGAGCAGGGAACCACAGAACCAATGTTCAGTCCTGAAACCTTGGAACATACCGGATGCTCCGTGTCTTATGATTTCCATTACCCATTGTCTAGGGTTAGGGAAGATTTACATATGGTTTTTAGAGCTCTGGGTCAAATCTAGCCAAGATCTGTGGGGACTCACTCAGTCAGCCTGAGTGACTGTGGCCTGACAGCATCCTTATGAAATCAGGTAAGCAGCTACAAGCAATCACAACACACACACACACACACACACACACACACACGCACTTACAATAGACAGATTTTCACAGATCACCATTTGCAAAACCGGCAGAGGCTCAGATGAAAAACATCCCTGATTGTACAGATGAGACAGTACCATCCATGGCTCTGACAGTTGGGAGAACTGAGCTCATCTTTGTCACCCAAGTTTGCAGAGAGTGGGAGGCAGCAGAATATTTTTATTCTGTGACCTAAAATGCTATGTCACAAACAGAACAATTATAAGATCCCAAGACTGACAGCCTTATTTTTTTCCCCCAATTTTTAAAATTGGAGTAAAAAACATATAAAATTTCCCATGTTAACCATTTTTAACTGTACAGTTTAGAGGTATTAAATACATTTGTGATGTTGTGCTGCTGTCACCACCATCCATCCTCAGAACTCTTTTCCATCTTGTAAAACTAAAACTCTATGCTTGTCAAATAATAGCTCCATTCTCTTCTTCCCCCGAGCCCCTGGCAGCCACGGTTTAACAGTCTTATTTTAAAACTGAGGAAACTAAAGCCCAGAGAGGGTCAGCAACTTGTTGAAGACACACAGACCATCTGTGGCTGATTGAGGACTCAACCCAGATCCTGGGGGTTCTGGCCCACTGCGTAGCTTGGGACTTTTCCTTACTTGTGGGGCTAAAAGCTCAGGGGGCAACTGGCAGTTCTTCTGAGTGATGCCAGTCCTGACTGTACTCACATGTCCTAAGTCACCATCCTATGTTATTTCTGGTTTTGCAAGCAGTACGGAGAGATGGGCATGGAGGATCAAAAGTGAAAAGCAGAATGAACGCTCTCTTAGATTCCTAGGGCTGCCATGACCAAGTACCCCAGATTGCGGGGCTTAAACAACACAAATGTATCATCTCACAGTTCTGGCGGCTGAAAGTTCAAAATCAAGGTGTTAGCAGGGCTCGTTCCTCCTCAGAGCTAGGAGGGAGAGCGTGTTCGGCCTCTCTCCTTGGCTTATAGATGTCTGTCTGCATCCTCTCTGTGTGCCTTTTCCCAAATTTCCCAGGACACCAGGCTTGTTGGATTAGGAGCCCACCCTACCCCAGGATGACCTATTTCCAAATAAGGTCACATTCGGAGGCACTGGCTGGTAAGGACTACAACATATGAATCTAGGAGTGGGGGGAAGAATTCAACCCATAGCAGAGGCCCTCTCCTTTATGAACTGGTCCAGAGAGACAACCAGACCCACAAGCTGGTGAACTCAGACAGAGTTTCATGTACAGGAGGTGCCAAAAACATGTATACAAATGGATACTTTGATCAACGTTGCTCAAGCAGTAGTTCGCCATAATCAGAAGTGTCTGGATGCTGATGGTAACCACTTTGAGCGCCTCTTGTAATTGCAGAAGTCAAACGTGACTTGTATTCATCTTTTGTTATTGGTATATATGGAGTATCACAATTTTAATACAGTTTTTTCCTTCCCTAAAATGTGTATACAGGGCCGGCCGGGTGGCGCGTTGGTTAAGAGTTGGCTTGGGACGCCAGCTCTGAGCAGCAGGGCCCCGGTTCGGATCCCACATAGAGGACCAGTGACGCTGCACCCTCTACAGCTAAGTTAGTGAACAACAGCTTGACCTGGAGCTGGGCAGCTGCGAATCGCCAGTGACGGTGTAGGCTGCCGTGGGGCTGGCTGGCAGCCTGCATGCACCTTTGTGAGCTTCCATGAGCCGCCATGAGCAGTGGTCCAATGGCCAGCCAGCAATTGCCTCACCCGGGAAGAGCGCAATGATCACAATACCAACATGGGCCAGTGAAGTAACATCCTCCACAACTAGACTGAAGAACAAAAAAGTACAGCAACTTGTCTGTTCCCCTCCCCCAATTCTCCAATTAAAAAAAAAATGTGTATACATTTTTTTTGGCACCCTCTGTATATTTGGCAACTTGAGACATGACATCGTGGATCGATGAGAAAAGGATGGCCTCGTCAGTAAGTAACCCAAATCACTGAGCAATTCTACTTGTAGGCACGCACACTCAGCTCTAGTGAGAAATGACACAGAATTTTGTATGAGAATATGAACTGCAGCATTATTTTTAATACCAAAAGCTCTATCCATGGGAGAATGAGTCTTTAGGTGGTTGTCATGGGCTGAATTGTGTCCCCCAAAATCCATATGTTGAAGTTCTCACCCTGAGTACCTCAGAATGTGACTATTTGAAGATAGTCTTTAAAGAGTTAATTAATTGAAAATGAAGCCATGAGGGTTCCAATATGACCGATGTCCTTATAGGAAGAGATCAGGACATAGACAAGCATAGAAGGAAGACCATTGATGTGACTAATGTCCTTAGAAGAAGGGGAAATCTGGACAGAGACATCAGGTGTGCACATAGGACACAGAGAGAAGCCGGCTGTATACTAACCCAGGAGAGAGGCCGCAGAACAAATCAACCCTGCTGACATCTTGACCTTGAACTTCCAGCCTCCACAACTGTGAGAGAATGAATGTCTGTTGTTTAAGTCGCCCGGTCATGGCAACCCTAGCAAAGTAATATAGTTGTAGAAGTACAAAAACATGTAGAGGAGTAATAAGCACCAAATTCAAAACAGTGCTTACCTCTATGACAAAGGAAGCAGGGTGTGACCAATGAGGGGGCTCTCGGGAGGCTTGGATTATATGTGCAATATTGTATTTTTTTAAGCTGCGTGCTGAGGACTTGGATGTTTGTTACATTATTCTCTCTACTTCTTTTATTTAAACACTCAGGAATCGGTGAGTGTGACCGCTGGTTGAGTGGTCCCTCATTTCCAGGCAGCCTAGCACACAGGGGCTCTAACGGTAACTCACGGTGTGACCCTGGGATAGTCATTTCTGCTCCTTGGCCTCAATTTCTGTAACTGTAAAATTAGAAGAATGAAGTAATTCAATGTTTTTCAGAGTGTGTTCCAAAAAGGGTTACCTGGTCAAATAATTTTAGGAAGCACTGGGTTACCAAAGATATCATCATTGTTTGACTACAGAAATTTCAGTGCCTTTAACCATAATAAATAGCCAACTGGGGCTGTGGTATGCATTCAACAGAGCACTCTTTTCAAAGAATAGTGAGGAGTGATCAATTTCTGTTCACTCAAATAAGAGCTGATGTTCCCAATGGTGCAGAAGGAACATCAGTACTTTTAAGCATGGACTACTTTGTATAAATAAACATGTATAAAGCGTTTAAATGATAGATAAACCCAAAGCAGACTGTGTGCAATAGACCTTCCTGAGTGGCAGGGGGCCTCCTACAATGCAAAAAGAAAGACTCGACTGAAAATATTTTTGTTACAGTGATGAGAAAAATCTATTATTATTATTATTATTATTATTATTTTTAGGTGAGCCATCCTGCCACCTGTTGACAGCTCAGTGGCAACTCAGCTCGGGCTGGCATCGAACCGCTGTTGCTCAGAGCTCAGCTCGCACTCTTGAATGAGCTCTTAACCAACTGAGCCAGTCAGCCAGCCCTAAAACTCTATTATTTTTTAAAACACTAAGCTAAAAAATGAATTGAGCAAAATTAAACCATCATGAATTAACTGAGTTAAAATCAATGGTACATTTAAAAAAATCCATCAAGGCTTTCTTTATAACATTTTACTGTGAAATATAATGTACACACAGAAAAGGGCACAGAAATAAATGGACTGTTTGGTCAACATCTATCCCCCAGGGCAAGAAATAGAACGTTGTCAGAACCCTAGATGCTCGTCTTGCCTCTTCTCAATCATGACTTTTTGCCTCTTCCCCAAGGTAAACACTTAGTTGTGCTTGTTTTAAAAAAAAACACACAAAACTTTTTATCAACAGAATCTAAAGTATGTGTTCTTTCAGGTCTGCTTTGTTTTGCTGCTTGTTATGCTTGTGAGAATCCATGCGTTGTTGCGTTAGCCATAATTCCTTCATTTTCCTTGCTTCATAGTATTCCACTGTGTGAGTATACACCATCATTATTTTTATCTGTTTTACTGTTGGTGGAATGTTGGGTTGCCTCCAGTTTGAGGGCACTTATGAATAATGTTGTTATGAATGTTCTGCACATGCCTCTTGGAGAGCACACATTGCTGGTGGATATATGCTTAGGAATAAAACTGCTGCTTGTTGGCTATACCCGCTTTCAATGCTAGTGGAAAAAGCCAGACTGTTTCTGGAGTGATCATACCTGTTCCCACTCCCACCAGAAGTGGACAAAAAACTCCTGTGGTTCTACACCTTGTTGGCAGTTGGTATTATCAGATTTTCAAACTCAAGTCATTCTGGTGAGTGTGGTTTTAATTTGCATATATATATCCCAGATAACTAATGAGGTTGATCACCTGTTCCTATGCTTAATAACCAATTGCGTATCCTATGGTGAAGGATCTGTCCCATCGTTTGCCCATGTTTCTAATGGTTTGTCTCTCTCTTTTTGATTTATGGGAGTTCTTGATATATTTTGGATAATCTGGTATATTGGTTTCCTGTTGCTGCTGAAACAAATTACCACAACTAACTGAATGGCTTTAAACAATACAAATTTATCCTCTGCTTGTCTGGAGGTGAGAAATCCAAAATCAAGCTCATTGGGCTAAAATTGTGTTGTTGGCAGGGCTGTTTCCTTCTGATGGCTCTGAGAGGAGAACCGGTTGCCTTGCCTTTTCCAGCTTCTAGAAGTTACCTGCACATTCCTCGGCTCGTGGCCCCTTCCTCACATCACACTAACCTCCTGCTTCTGTTGTATCTCCTACTACAGCCTCTGGCTCCGACATTCTTGCCTCCCTCTTATAAGGAGCCTTGTGATTATATGTAGGCCCATTCAAATAATCCAGTATAGTCTTTCCATCTCAAAATCCTAAACTCAGTCACCTCTGCAAAGCACTTGTCTCCATGTAAGGTAACATATTCACATGGACCTCTTTGTGGGGGATCATTATTCTATCTACCATATCTGGTAAGCAAAGCAAACAAAAAATAAGATGAAAGAAAAATCAAGATAGCATTTTTCACCTTTCACATTGAGATTTAGAAAAGTAGTAATGATACCCAGTGCTGGTGAGAACTATGAATTGTTAGGTTCTTATCCTACTATATCTAAATTAATACAATCTCCTTGGAGGGCAATTTGGCAATACTCAATAAAGATCTGAAAAAGGCTTTTTCTTTTTACCCACTGATTCTGCTTCTAGGACTTGAGAATAGGCATACACTGGTAAAGTAGGCAGCCATTAAAAATCATACACTTGAAAGATACTTAATGGCTGATGCTTTTAATAAGTTATACCATGATATGTTAAGTGCCATTTACCTAGGTGTGTTTCTTAGAACACAAGTTCTATACAATGTCTGCAGGAATATATTCTAAAGTTAGATATTGTACCCATATCCTGGCTTTGGAAATGTGTCATAATTCTAGAGCATTAAAGACTCCAACAAGCCCCGCAAGAAGAAAACGAATACTATTTTTATAATCACAAACCACATATACATATGTAACTATATGCACATGCATGTGTGTGTGTGTGTGTGTGTGTGTCTTTTCTGAAAATAAAATGTCAGCCACCCACAAGCCACAGTAGAGACACTGGGTCCTTGCAGCAAAACCACACTGAGGGCTCCGGGGGTGCTGAGCGTAGGTGAAGCCATGTTTTCATTAGGTTCTTCCTGTGCTTACCTAAGAGCGCAGGGACACCAATGGCAGGAATGTCTTCCTTGAATTCCCATGTTCCTGGTGACCTCTGCCCTTTTGGAAATGCCCTACAGGCATCATGTGTTTGAACAGCATCTGTGGGTCTTGGGTGACACTATGGTGGAAGCCACAATCCACTTCATGACCCAGTTTCTCTTTTACAGGGACATTCAGAGGAAGTTTTGGCAGGAGCTTCATTCCAGGAAAATGTTAGGCTCTTGCAAATCTTTGTATGTAGTCTTTTGCCAGAAAAAAAAAAAAAAACCCACTGTAACCCAATACTATGTTCCTCCCTTCATTTTAACATCCAGGAAGTTTAGACCCAAACTCAGGAACCCTTTACATAGTAATAATCAGCTTTTAGGATTGCTGGACTCCAAAATGTCAGAGCTAGAAGGATCCTTAGAGCGCACGTGGTCCCATGCATACCTACTGTGAAATCAAGGTCCCCAGCTCGTCACTGGGCTTCTCAGTGACCAGTCAACCTGCTTCCCTGATACAGTTTATTCCTAAGTGTGTCCCGTTGCATCATTGCTATTAGAAAGTTCCTTTGAATCCGGCTGGAAGTATGGGCTTAGCACCTATCTATCAGGGCTCAACATGAGCTCAGAAGTGGTCTTCCAACCGCCCAAGGTGTGGCAGAGCCTTAGCAAGAAGGTAAACGTTTCCACTAAGGAGACAGGTCCCCTGTGAGAGATCAGCCTTGATTAGTGAGGGAGCTGGGCGTGGGATGGAAAGACAGGCCTTGCTCTTGGTTCTGTGTCATTTAGCCCAGGAGATGGTTTGACAGAGAAGCAAGGTGTATATCAACAAGTTTGGCTCCTGGGGTTGCAATTTTGTGCCGCCCCTGACAACTTGTAAGCCATTATTTGGTCCTCTAATCCATGGTCTCTAAATGCTAGTACAGAAGCTAGAAAAATTTTTTTTTGGTCTGAGGCACAATAAGAAGAATCAGGATGATGCAGTGAGTTTTGTTTTGTTTTTGTTTTTTTTAAAAACAACTCATTCATTTTTTTCCATTGTGTTTTTTTTTTAATTGAGATATAATTGACAATATTATACTAGTTTCAGATATACAGCATGATTCAATATATGTATATATTATGAAATGATCACCATAATAAATCTAATTAAGAGCCATTACCTCACATAGTTACAAAAGTGTTTCTCTTGTGAAGGGACTTTTAAGACCTACTCTCTGATAGGGAGACCACTTCATGGATGGGGTAGAGGCTTGATCACTGCACTGTACACCTGAAGCTGATGTTGTATAATATTGTATGTCAACTATAATTGAATATATAGTCACAGGATGTGGAGTATAGTGTGGGAGTGAAGTCAATGGAATTGTAATAGATGTGTATGATATCGGTGGGGGGGGCGGAGTGGGGTGGCGGATTAGGGGAAGGGGTTGTCACTTTGAGGGGTAAAAAGTGTAATTATTGCGCTGTGTTGTATACGTGAAACTAATTTTTAAAAAATAATAAATGATTTAAAAAAGTAATAAAATTTAAAAAGTTTAAAAAAAATATCTACTCTCTCAGCAACTTTCACATGTACAATACAGTATTGTTAACTATTGTCACTATGTCGTATGTTACATGTCCAGGACATCTTTTCCTGTCCGGGCAAGGAGACTAATAATAATGAATCATCATTTATTAAAAATCTGATCAGAGCCAAGCACCTTTCACATATCATTTATTTCTCATTTCAACTAAATAAAGGTCAGACCCTGGGGCTCAGAGAAGTAAAATAACTTGCCCAGGGTTGCATGGTTAATGAGCGGCTTAACGAGGTGCTATACACTAAATGTTTGTGAACCCCCTCCCCCAAAATCCATACATTGAAAACCCAGTCTCCAATGCGATGCTATCTGGAGGCGAGGCCTTCCGGAGGTGACTGGGTCATGAGGGTGGAGCCCCCAAGAATGGGATCAGTGCCCTTAGAAAGGAGACCCCAGAGGGCTCCCTCACCCATTCTGCCAGGTGCGGGCACAGCTTGAGGACAGCCTTCCAACCAGGCAGTGAGCTCCCACCAGACACCAAATCTGCTTGCACCTTGATCTTGGCCTTCCAACCTCCAGAGCCGTGAGGAATAAATGTTTGTTGTTTAAGCCCTGCAGTCTATGGTACTCTGTAATAGCACCACAAATGGACTAAGACACAGAGGTCCAATCTGACGTCTAAACCTGTTCTCATTCCACTTTTAAGGAGAAGGAGCCAGCCCAGGGCCAGGCAGCCCCTGCCCAGGACCCTCAAGACCATCTCAGACTCTCCCTCATCAGGGTATCCACAGGAAAGTTCCCAGAAGGTGCAGTGACCATTTTGGCGAAGGGACCATTTATCATAGCCGACAATGTCACCATGTGCTGCCACAACAAACACGGCTATTTCAGATACCCCAAGGCTTGAAACAGCGAAGGGAGGAAGGGAAGCTTAGTTTAGCTGAGTTTATTTTTGTGAAGAGGAGAGTGACAGTCATAGAAATATTATGGAGAGTTCAGACAGGCTTGGAAAGGAAAATATTTGTGCTTTATCACTCGTCCCAGAAACTCCAGCAGAGGGCTAATCTTGGATGGATTCTGTCTGTTTAATAGGCAAACTAACAATAAAACAATGGGGGTGGGGAGTATTTCAACCCATGATATCCCCACCCCCCAGATGACACCCAAGGCTGCCTGAGCCCTTTCTGGGTGGCTTTGTGTACTGAGCATGATGAAATGGGTTGTCGATGCCTGTGACCCGGCCGTGGGGGAGAACACGCAGTCCTCCAGAGAAGCTGGTGGTCAGGCTCCCCTGAATCAGAAAGTGAGTGTAGCTTTCCTCAGCCTAAGGATTCGTTCCTTACTGAATGTTCTTGTTTCCTCGTGTTCTTTTTCTAAAAATTCTTAAGTTTGGGCAATAATCGTGCATTCAGTACATATGACTCAGCATCTGCCAGGGGAGCCTGGGAACAGAAGGCAACGTGGGGGGTAGTCAGCGGAGTCCCCTGGAACAGGTACAGCTTGACCTGGGGTCTGAAAGGCCAGAAATTCCCCATGAGGCCAGCCAGCTCTTGGTATCTAGGGTCTTGGTGAGTAGACCTTCAGTTTTCTAAAGGTTTTGTTCTTTAAAACAATAGTCTTTAAAAGCAAATGCACTACAGTGTCCAGCCAGCCACAGTTGGCATCACACAGAAATGTAAAATTTACCTACGTCTCCCCAGTGGTCTGATTGTCTGAGGAAGTTATATGGGGGTTAAGGGCAAGACAGGCAGGGAAGGGTGCAGAGGTAGGGAAGTGTTTGGGATGGCTGCTGTGAGGGGTTGCTTTGCACCCCCATTCCCTGCTTTGGGTCCTCACTTATTCCTCTGCAAGTCACTTCCCACTCATTGCACTGTCTGAGCTTCCAGGCAGCTCATTGAAGAGAAACCATGAGACACAGAACAAAGTGAGAGTCTCCCTATGGAGAAATCATGGGTCTTAGAGAACAAGTTGGACCTAACTTTACTGAGGTTTATTGCTTCTCTCTCTCAACTTCTACACCATTTAAAAAAATAGTTTTAAGGGCCGGCCGAGTGGCTCAGTTGGTGAAGAGCTCTCTCAAGAGTGTGAGCTGAGCTCTGAGCAATGGCGGTTGGATGCCAGCCCGAGCTGAGTTGCCGTTGAGCTGCCAACAGGTAGCAGGAGGGCTCAGCTAAAAAACAAAACAAAACAAAAAAACACAAAAAAAATAGTTTTATTGAGATATAATTCAAAACCCATAAAATGTGCCCCTTTAAAGTGTACAATTCAGGGGGGTGTAGTGTCATCAGAGCTGCATAGCCATCACCTCTGTCTAATTCCAGAATATTTCCATAACTCCAACAAGAAACCTCATCCCTATTAGCAGCCACTACCCACCCCACCCCACCCCGACCATCCTTTTGAAGGAAACAGCTGATTCTATTAGGAGGACTTTAGGAGGACCCCAGGTTTTAGGGGTCCCTGAAGTAAGAGGAGCTTTGAGAGCGCGGGCACCTGGCCTCGGGTCCTATAGGAGGCGGTTTTTTCTGTCCTCCACCTGCGCTGAAGGGGTGTCGGGGTTGAATATGGAGCAGTGTTTCCTGAAGGTACTAGGGAAGCTATTGAATGAGATTCTGTTTCAGTAGGTCTGGGGTAGGGGGTTCTTAATTTCTACCAAGCTTCTGGGGGTAGTAATCCTGCACCCCCTTTGAGAACAAGCGATTCGAGCCATTTAGCAGCACTGAGGGGCCGTTTTGCTGAAGGCAGAGACGGCGGGAGGGCAGTGGAAAGACCGCTGGACTAAGGTCACTGGGACTTGAGCCTGACAGACCTGGGTCTGGGTCCAGCATCTCCCACCCTCACCCCCGCCATTCGTGACGTGAACAAGGGTCCTTTGATCGCAGGGACAAAATCTCACCCAATCTAATTTAAGCAAGAAAGGTGATGTTATTGGAAGTGGAATGTGAGGGCGGTGGCGGGGGCTTACTTTTCGAAGTTTGAGGTCAGGTCTCAGACAGTAGGGTTGACTTGAGGATGCCCAGTGGTTCCTTGTCTATGTCCAGAAATCCCGTGAGCTCGGGGAGGGGGCGGCTGGAAGGGCTGTGAAGCCCAGGCTTGTGGCCTGAACCTGGACAGAAAAGCTGACCACCCGGAGGTACTTGGATGCTCTTAGGAATGAGGAGGGCAGCACAGCTCACTGTGCTTGGCAGTGTCTCTCTTACAGACCCCCTAGCCAGTTCACGGCCTGGCTGTCCTGTGACACTGCTGTTGGCTGGGACAGCCTAGATTAATTACCTCATTATCTCTCCCGATCTCTGAACATCGGGAAGAAGGGGCCCTCTCCCTTGCCCAAGTTTCCTGGGTCTGCACATTGAACTCCCCCCGGCCCCAATTCCGGAGCTCTGCACACCACCCACCGGAGGGTCTGCCTTTGCCAGATCAAAGCTGGCCTGTTGTTCATGGTATAAGTGGCCACTTAGGATTGGCCTCACAGTGACCTTTGGCCTTTTTCTCTCCAGATAGCAGCTGGTAAACTTTTCCATTAAAAAAAATTATTTTTTAAATTCTAGTAGGTCATTGTGTTACATAAATTTAAGCCCTAGTAGAACATTCTGTTACAAAAAAGATACAGGGATATTTCAGGGGACAAAGGGCCTCAAGAATGGCTGGAACTAGAAATGGGGAAGCTGTCAGAACTGTCTCTCCGGGGTCCTGGGGGTCATCGCCGGACAGCTTAGTCGTTCGCTCTGTAGGTGACCTCCCACTGCTCCGTGTGCACATGGCAAGTATGGCTGCCCCAAGCCTGGCAGAAGGGGGCTTTCCATTCCAGGGCCTAATAGAGGATTCGAAGCATTTCTGAATCAAGCATCAAAACTGAGAGAGAGAATACCCGACTGGCTCCGCCTGGATCATTTGTCTGTCTAGCCCAGTTAACTAAAGCCTGTGTGAGGAAAGGTCACACTGAGTGAGCATGGCTGTGCGTCAGCCTAGTTCTCAAAGTACAGGAAATATGGTGGGGCGGCAAGCACCCCAAAGGTGGACTAGAGTTGCCTGTTATCTTGCATAAAACAGACGTGTTGGAGCTATTGCTCTATATTAAATTAAGGAAAGAAGCACCTACATCTTTGAGTCTTGTGAGGAGAGAGCGAGCGTTGCATACAAAAGCACGCCATCGACTCTAGGGGGCTGTCTGGTGGCTGGTGAGCATTCTCATTAGTGAAGTCGCCCTTGCCAGCCTGGCTCTGACCCCGCAAAGCCGGACTGTGAGCTCCTCGGGGCCCTAAGTACCAGCGAGGAGACGCAGGGAGCTCTGCACTTTGCTGGTGGGAGGTGCCTGGCATTGGACGGCTGCAGACGCCGGTGGCTGGGAGGCAGCACCCAGCCAGTGTCAAGTGCAAGGCGGTGCCAGCTCCACATCCACTCCCTTGGAGAGGGGCCAGGCAATTCACAGGTTGTCCCTGAAACACTAACAGTCTTAAATACTCAGCAATGAGATGCACTCCTTGGCAGCCCAGACCGATATAAATAGGGCTCTTTATTTCCCTGCCTTCACGCTAAGGAGAAAGAACTGCAGAACTGGGCAAGACGGACATTCCAGAAATGCCACAGAGAGACCTCAGAAGAGTCTGCTGCTGAAGGAAGCACTTCATGGGCGAGCCATGGCTGCAGGAAGAGACCACAGCCTCACTGGCCAGCCCATAGGAGGAGAGCAGCTCAGCCAAGCTCTCAGAGGGGGCCCAAGAGTGAGGACACGCCTGGCTGGGCCTTTGATCCCAGGCCAGTGTGCTCTCCCCACGTCACATTTTCTCTCATGTAAGACAGTGGAATTTTGCCGTCGTGTGTCATTCTCAGTGGATTCCAGAGCTATCTGATTGCTTGAAGATCCATGGGGAGAGAGGCTGGTATTAGTTTTAAACAGAATCATTTTCAAACGAATAGGGTCTCTGTCCAAATAGACCTAGAATAAAGTCCTGCTTCTAACTGTAGGTTTATTTACTCAATGGAAGACATAAAACTTTGTCAGCAGCCACTGAGGCTTGCCTTGGGGACACCAAGTTGTAAAGAAAAAAGAGAAGTCCTTTTTAGGTCCCACATTAGAGATGGGGTTGTCAAGTTCTCCCAACGGATTTACATCTTGTGTGATCTTTTTTGGTTTGGGAAAGTAAAGGTGAAATGTCTGCAGGTAGACTTTTTGTCTTAATGTGGACAAACTAAAAACACATACACTTAGGCATGCATGCACAGCCTGGCCACTCACTAAGGTTTAATGAGTCGTGTTTTTTCAGCCTTTCTCAACAGTAGGTATGTTGATTTGTGCCGACTGACGTAATTTGGATACAAGGTCTAGGCCGGCAACAGCTGTTCCCCGTGTCCCTGTTTTGCTTCTTTCCAATCACAGAACACGGTCGGAAGTTTGGGTGTTGCTATGATGTGAAAGAAGGGGACCGCAGCTTGTGTGGGCCTGGGTTTCCTACTTCGGGAACGGGACTTTTGAGTCACCACCTAAATTAGACACAGGTGTTCCTGGCAGCCCAGAGAACAGGGATTTCATTGAGGGCCCCATCCCACTGGATCTACGGTTTGAGGGTCCTAGAGAGGAAGAGAACTCAAGACGGTCGGGACTGGGAGAAAAAGCACACATGTCCTAAGATTAGTCACCCCCAAAGTGACATCCTGATAAGGAATAAGTTGTGGTCATTCCTTGGCAGCCTGGTTTCAAATCCTGATTCCAGAAACGTCTACTCTATGATATATAGGGCAGCTCATTTATCTCAATTTTGTAGCCTATGAAGTAGTACTAATTCACAAATTGTAAGGTCATTATACATATGAAAGATGGTGACTATTAAGTGCCCCACACACAGTAGGTGTTTAGCAAATGGCACATGCCATTATTGGTATTCATTCTTGAATTGTCCTTTGTGTTGGTGATGTCTTCCACACCCCAGACCCTCAAGCTAGGCTCTTGGAGGGCAAGGACTGATTTACTCACCTTTAAGCCCTCAAAGGACAGGAAGGGTGTAGGTGGCCCTCAGCAAATTCTCATGGGTTAACTCACCGGCACCGGGACACCTGCTCCCACCCTCGCCCTATCTTGACATACACATCTGTGGACTGGGTTTTCAGAGTTCCCTCACACATCACAGTGATGACCAGCAGATTCAGAAACAGACAAGGAGAGAGAAGCAGTCCCTAGAAAAGCACAACGTATTTCAGTTTAAATGTCATGTCACAGGTGTAAACGCAGGCGACAGCCCGAGGACAGTAGAATGTCCAGGAGGGGTCAGAGGTGAGAGCTGCAGAGCCCCTGATTCTGATTTTGCAGACTCTGAAGATGCAAGGCCAGTGGGGCGGGGGTGGACTGCAGATGTCTGGATGCAAGCATGGGTGAGGGCGTGGAAGGGCACACCACTCGCATTCATTCATTAAGTACTGTGAGGACCTACTATGTGCCAAGCACTGGGCTAGGAGCTGCAGCTGCGATGGAGAATGAGACAGAGTTCCATGGGGACTTGGACAAAGAAGAGCTAATCACAAAATTCTCTGGGGCCCTAGGAATCAGAGCAAAGTACTCTGAGCACCACAGGAAGGCAGTTAGGGAAGGCAGCTGGGATCTGAAGATCGAGTTGGAGTGTAGCCAGAGGAGGAAGGACAATCCAAGCAAAAAGAACGACACTCAAAAGGCCCAAGATCCTGGGCTTGAATGTGGGAGTGGACGCTTACAGGAGTCTGGGGTGGTAGGGGATCCATAAGTGGGTAGCCTGAGGAAGTCTCCTGGGTGGGAGGCAGGCTGTGTTAGGGAGCTAGGGGGTTACAGACACTCAGCAATCAGCCAGGCGTGGAGGAAGTGGGTGAGAAATGCCCCAAGGAGGACAGCAGGGAAACCCGAAGAAACGGCTTCACCCACGACAGGTTAAGTGACAGCTGGGACTCTGCCTCTTGTTCCGGGACTTCTGGCTAATGAAGGAAGTTGAGCCTTTTCGGCTGTCCCCTTGGCGAAAGGACAGAGGCCCAGAAACCACCAGACAGACAGTGGCAGATCAGATTACGTTTCAAAGGTTGGCTGCATTACCACAGGGCTGACATGCCTTCAGATGCAGGGTCAGTCTCCAGCAGTGGTTGGAAATCCCCTCATTCCTCTGTGACGTGTCTCTGCCATTCCAGGTCTTAAAACGCCACCATCAACAAAGCCAATGCCTCCACAAGGCCTAGCACAGTGTTGGGCAGAGGACAATACACAACACCCAAGGTGTTTGCACTTGAAAATCAAAGAGGAGCAGAGTGTAAGCACGCGCCTCTCCGCTCGTGTCCTCTCCCTGGGGCCTCCCCTGGGTCAGACCACACAGAGGGCCATGGTGGAGAGAGAACTGGAATGCTGTCAGGATTCCCAGGCCTGGGCACTGATTGATTATCTGGGAGACCCTCGGCATGTCACTTTCTTTCTCGGAGTCTCAGTTTTGTATATGAAATGGCGTGGTTTGGTATCTGCCTGTCTGGCTCACGAAGTAACATGTGACGGTCAGTTGATATACGGATATGTATGTGCTTTGTAATTGTAGCACAGTGAAAAGACAACTTGCTCTATTTAAAGATTTCCAAATATCAGTGTAGTTCAGGATGATGATTATTGTCGGTGTATGGCCGGGTGGGAAAGAGCTGACAGTTCTCTTCCCAGAGAGACGCAGAGCATGCCTTCTCTGCTGACCGAGGGTGCCGACACCAGTGAGCATCACAGGAAAGTCACGGTCACGGGCCCACGAAGTGTCCTGCTCCTGCTCTTCTCTGCGTGTGCAGGCAGCCAGAGAGCCGCATCGGGCCCCTGCAGCAAGGGTGGGATTCTCTGGGGTCAAAGTCCGAAAGAAACCCTGGAATGCTAGGGCTGGGAGCGGCTTTGGGGCCCATTCAGCAAATATTTCTTCAGCGCCTCCAGTATGCACTAGGCACCGGGCCAGGTGACTTACATGCATTAAATAATCTCCATGGTGACCTGGGCAGAGGCATGATCGTCACCTCCATTTCCTGTATGATGGGCTCCATGGCCAGCCCAAGAGCACATGCCTTCTCCCAATTCTTTGCCTATTTGGATCCTCCCATTACACAGATCTCACCCTACATGTCACCCCCTCAGAGAGGCCTTCCGTGTTCCTTCTCTCCAGAGGCACCTGGACCTCTTACTTTAACGACTTTGCAATCACATACTTCTTTGCGTGGTGCTTTGTTTACTGCCTACCTCTCCAGCTAGACTATAAACATGACAGCGAGAAGCCTATCTGTTTTGTTTACCATCATTTTCCTGGTGTGTCAGAGGCATTCATGAAACCACTTGTTGAACAAACTATGGGAAAAAAATACAGCATTAAGGACTTAAACATATATTGTTTGACTTGTTTTTATTATGTCATGTTTTTGTCGCTGTTCTTTCTATATGAGAAGAGATGTTTTGGGTGGGACTTTTCAATAAGGCCACAAAAGTTCCCTGAATCTTTCTCATCTTGAAACCATTGAGCATCTGTCTGAGAATTAGAGCTTAGGCCCTCAGCAAACCCCTGAATCTGCAATCATGTCTTCCTATCGCACAATATACACAGTCCCCAAGCCTTGCTGGTGCTCAAAGAACTCATCAGGACCATGGAGTCGGCCAATCAAACTTGCTCCTCACTTATTTAATATGTGCAGTTAGTTCTGTTTCTGGCAGAGAAGTATATTTTGTCTATACAAACATCCAACTTGAATAGAGTCAGCCATAGTTCAGACCATGCTGTCATTAATGACAGTGATGTGTATTAATGTTAATTGTACCATTTTCCTGCTGGAAGTGCCAAAAATGTGTTTAAATACTAGAAAGTCAGAAGTCAGGCACTTGCTAACAAGCAGAGCAGACAGAGAATGAGCTGGCAGGAGGGGCAGAGGCAATGGCTGAGGCTGGTGAGCCTGCGGCTTGTGTGCCTGGTGTAGGCCTGGGGCACAGCCCAGTTTGACAAGGCCTACCCATCTTCCTTTGGCTCACTGGTGTCCAGACAAAAAGGGAACAAAGCGGTAGACAAACGGAGATTCCTGTTTCCCGTTTCATTAAAACTGTGTATGTGCCTTTTCACTCCCAGAATCTCTCTCACATTCTGGGCTCAGGCTGTATCCAGGGCCCAGCCCCTGGCCCTCCGCCAACTTGCAAGATTCCATTGCAGCCTGGGGTTTGAAATCTGTCATGGGCTGATGTTTTGGTCAAATGGCGTAGGATGGCTCATATCCTGAGCCCTCCAAGCCTGCATTTCGTGCGACTGCCCTCTCTTCACAAGGTGCAGACTCAGTTTTCATTGAGAGCTGCTGAATTTAATAAGAACCTCAAACTAGAAATTGCTCAAAGTCCCTCACCCCCCACCCCACCCCCAGCTTCTGCCCTGGAAGGGCAGGGGTGAGCCTACAGACACAGAACTTATTCATTAATCTCATTCAAAGGCTACAACTTGGTTCCTTTCTCACAACAGGGAAATTGCTTTAATGAGCTCTCTTTTTGTTTTTCAAATCAGATGTACAAATAAGCTGATAACAATTCTAAAAATTACAAAACAAGCATCTCCAATTATGGGAGCAAAGCCTTTGGCTTCTGAGTTCCTGCCTCACTGAGGAAATGGATTTGAAACCGGCAAGGAGGAACCGAGGAGGTAAACTTTCATGTCTATTTTCGTTTTTCACTGAAGTCCCATTTCCTTTTGGCTTTGTATAAACAAAGGACAGTTGTTAGTTTGGTTATTACAGATAAGCCATGTCCTTTTTAAAAAAAAAATGTTTATCTAAATGGGGATGTAATAAATGACCACACTTTTCCAAAATGTAACTCCTTAGCTAAGGATGAGAATAATGGTGATATCATTTTATTGAGTAATTACTCTGGAACGGGCACTTACTAAGCACTCTGTTCATAGTGGCTAAAACCAGAAATGAGGTGAGTATTGATAAACACAGGAACAGATGAATGAAGCATGTTATTTCCACATCATGAAATGTTACACAGTCTTTAAAACCAGGGCTTTACCAGATGACTAGAATGGATTTCCAGAAAGGATTGTTGCGTAAGAAAAATAGGATGCATAAAATTATGTACACTATGATCTCTTTTGACCAATGACCAAAAAGCCTTTTATGTGATTATACTTATACTTATGTGTATATTTATTATACACGTAATTATACTTGTAATTTATAATTATACTTATAATTTATAATTATACTTATGTGTATATACTAATACACTTTTATTATTGTATTTTCATGGAGAAAAATATGGCAGGTACATTCTAGTTTATCAGCATGGTTATGTGGGATGTGCTATTGGCCTGGGCTTGGCAAGGAGCTGTCGTGTGAGCAGAGCGGACTGGAAGGGGAGGGAATATTTGGGCAGGAGAATCTGGAGATAGAGCCTTCCTTCTAATCAGGTGGGTGGGCGTTCCTGGGCATTCAGATCTGAATATTAAGGAAGGGTGACTTTATTTTGTATACCAAGCTGGCGAAGTGGGAAATGTCGATTACATGGATATGGATATGAATTTTTTTTTTTTAAGATTTTATTGGGGAATTGGCGGAGGGGAACAGCGTTGGGGAATCGGGGAAGGGGAACAGACAAGTTGCTGTCTTTTTGTTCTTCAGTTTAGTTGCGGAGGATGTTGCTTCACTGTTGGTATCATCATTGCGCTCTTCCCGGATGAGGCAGATCGGTTGCTGGCCTCTGGATGTCGCTCACTGCGGCTATTGGCAGCTCACACTTGGCTGCCAGCTGCTCACACTGGCTGTGGGCCACTCACTGTAGCCCATGGCAGCCACTGCAGCAGGGGCTGCAGCCCACACCATCACCGGGGCTCGCACAGCCCAGCTCCAGGTGGAGCTGTTGTTAGCTGTAGAGGGCAGTGTCACTGGCCCTCATATGTGGGATCCGAACCGGGGCCGCTGGCATCCCAAAACCAGTGCTTAACCGATGCGCCACTCGGCCGGCCCTGGATATGAATTTTATCATGTCACCACCCTGCTTAAAATCCACCAATGGCTACTCTTGGGATGAAGCCCAGACTCCTTACCAGAGGTCCCAGGCCCTGCGCACCCGCCACATCCCTCCTGCGTTCTCTACCGCAGCTACACGGACGTCTTCCAGCACCTTCCTTGGGTCTCCAGGCTTTTGCATATGCTTCTGCTTCTGTTCGGAGCACTTCCTGTTCCAGTCACCTCAATAGTTTCTATTCACCTGTTGACATTCCGCTTGAAATGCCACCTCCCCTGGGAAGTCTTCTTTGCCCATCCCTCCTCCCAGATTAGGTGAAGCCTCCCGCTCAGTGCTCCTGTAATCAGTGTAGTAACTGATGACTGCACTTACTACACTTGATTGACATGTTTTACTCAGATAGGGATTCTGCGCTCCTAGCTATTGCGTTCCCAGTGTCTCATATGTTCTATCTGCTGAATGTCTGAGTGCTGAAGGTAAGAAATTTTACACAAAGGGATCACGTTCTGTACTTTTCCTGTTTGCGTTCAACAATGCCATAATGTGTCCTGAGCATGGCATTCAAGCGCTTTTTAACCTAACCCACATCAGCTCTATCCTATCTGCTTTCTAGTCCCTGAACATGCTTTTTTTTCTTCTACGGTGCCCAACACACAATAGATGCACCATAGTGCTTATTAAATTAGCTGAGTGAAATGTTCCTGGGCCTTTCCACATTTTTACCCCTGTGTAACATGCCTTTCCCCTGCCTCTGCCTGGCTAACTCCCACCAATCCTCATAGGTCCCACCGAAATGTGCCTCTGTACAAGGTGCCTCTGTCTCCCCCAGACAGAGCAGTCAGGCCTCACTCTGTGGTCCCCTGCACCTGTCTCCTCAGGGCTCCTTATGGGTAT
Source organism: Aselliscus stoliczkanus (assembly GCA_033961575.1). Classification (NCBI taxonomy): domain Eukaryota; kingdom Metazoa; phylum Chordata; class Mammalia; order Chiroptera; family Hipposideridae; genus Aselliscus; species Aselliscus stoliczkanus. Next base: position 34,652,134 of record CM066730.1, on the reverse strand, counting down.
GATGTATTTCTAAAACTGACCCTCCGATTCAACTTGGATCATTGATGTACTGGCCCTGTGACTTCTTGCACTTGTTATTGTCTCCAGCATCAAATACAGCCTTTGTCACATAACTGAGGTTCAGACAGTATTTGTTGAAGGAATGAATGAGAGAGGGAATGAATAAATGAGCGAATGAATGAATAAGTGAATAAATGAATGAAGAAAGTTTACACTTTCACTCTTAGAGAACTCCTGGGTAAGGCTGCGAGATGCATTGGATCCCATCCCAACTCACAGACCTACAGACCTTGTGAGTTGTGATCAGAATCAGAGATACCATCCCAGCATGCTGCAACTAGTAGAATCCTTTTGTGTACATGGTGAAATTGAGGTCCTAAATGTGAAGGTCACAGAGCAAATCACATAATAGTGATGTTGGCTAAGATATCGAGATGGGTTTGCATGCATTTCAAGGGTTATTAGTAATCAGGATCTGATGTCACCTCTATTTCTGGGGTCATGTAATGCACTTTTTACTTCTTAACAAAATAATGATGATTCATTAAAACTGTATAGCACTTTATAATTTACAAAGTCCTGTGGGAGGGGGAAAAACCTCAAAGCGAGGTATTTGTGGTTAAGTCACTTGCCAAAATTGTTTGGCTTTTAAACGATGGATCCGGGCTACACAGTCAAGTTTTCTGGCTCTACGTCCAGTGCACTTTCCAGGATATGATATCTGCCTCCAACCCTCCAACATCACCATAAACAGCGGTTAAATATTGATTCCATGCTCACTCCTGGGAGGCGCTACCATTTCTATTCAGTATAATCACTTCCTACTTCTAAGAATTTTCTGAAGGAGGCATGGGCCTGGTTTGTCAAACCTTGACACGAGGGAGCTGATAAGATCTGAGGCTGGTCGCAGCAGGAGTCAGAAGGTTCTGTCTGCGCACGCACGCCTCCAGCGTGTCGATGATGACGTGTGGAATACGTGGGGTTTGAAGGCACTCAAAAATGCCAGTGTGAACAAAATAAGCAAACCCCTGATGCACACTGTTTGACCTTAATAAACATTTGCCAGTGAATGAATGTGCCTTATGTTAAAAAGATTCTCGTGTAGTTTTTCTGTATTTAGCCAATATTTCCATAGAATGACTGTTTAAAATCTAAGTGTGGTTTCCAAATAACTAAATCTATTCAGTCACGCTTTCATTCAATATGCAGTGAATGCCTGCTAGATGCCAGATGCATAGCTCCCCCACGATAGCAGAGGACACAACAGACAGACAGACAAAGCCCTAACCTCGTGGAGTTTGCATTCCTTGGGGCAGAAGAGAAGGGTAATCACCAAACACGAAATAATATATATTATTCGGGGGTAATTAATATGAAGAAAAATATGGTAAGAAAGGAAGCCCAGGGATGCCAGGAATGAATGGGGCTGCAATTCAAATCAAAGTGTTCAGGAAGGTGACATCTGAGCAAAGACCTGAGAACAAAAAGAATGGACTGTGAGGATATCTTGGAAGAAATCTTAACCTTTTGAACAAACACTTAGTTTTTAAAAGAAACATTTCCCAGATAGCTTATACACCCTCTGCTGCCTTCTGAGAAAGGTATGTCAGGTGGTCTAATGATTTCTCCATAATTCAGCTGTCTCTGTGGCTACCATTGCTGGACTACAGTGTCCACAGAGGTTGCGACGGTTGAAGTTCAGAGAACTACTTGCCTCTCCCGCCAATGGCCCCAAATCTGTTTTCCTTTTGCACTGATTCTATGTCACCCAGTCAGCTATTGCATCCTGCTGACTTAGGCAATTCTCTGTATCACCACCCTACGCTTTTCATCTGCTCTTCCTAGTACGTCATTGGTTTGTTGGGATTGGGTCCAGAAGGAAAAGACTTGAGCAAAAGCCTAAACTTCAGTGCTGGGGCTTTCTGACATCTGTTCTGCCCATTCAGATGGGATCTGTTGTGCCTATTGCTCTCAATTTCCTTTCTATTTGAATACCAGATCATTAAACCCCTTCACTTGGGAAATGTTGCTAATTAATGCCTCATTTTTTTTTTTTTCCTTTTCAGGCTCAGGATCGTTTTCTTTCTGATTTCAACAGATTTTCTTACGATGAAGCAAGTTAATGCATAAGTTCTATCAATGTGACCAAGACAGGCTCTGTATGTGGGGAAGGTTCCCGAGATATGATCCAATGGGCTCCCTGGCCAGGGAGGGGACCCAGAAACACAGGACAGGGGAGGTCTTTATTATTTTTATGCCTCTTGCACACAACCCAATCCTGGCACCTGGTAGCTATTATACAGAACTATCAGGAGAAGTAGAATGAAAAGTACTTCAATAGAAGTTCATGGAAAGTGCCGTGAGAACAGAAGAATGAGTAATAAATTCTTAGTATGGAATCTAGTGTCTGTGGAAGAGGCGACATTTTGAGTAAAGCTTTGAAAGATGAATAGTCTTTTCATAGGTAAATAAAAGGGGAAGGTTTATCAGATTGAGGAAATAGCATCAACAAAAGCCTAAAGGTGGAAAAATACATCGTTTATTGACAAAAACAAAGCGGGGGGGGGGGGAAGAATAATTATTATAATTTAGCTTTTCAAGTGCTTTTGAACTGAAACCTAACATCCTTCAGGTAATATTCTTGCTTAAGACCCTGATTTTCTTTGTCTTTTCTTTCTCCAAATTTATATTTTTGCCGCATTCACTCACTCACACACACACACACACACACACACACACACATCATCATCATCATCATCAACTATCAACCAATAATTCAATGGCACTGGATGTCAGGGTGTACAGAGGGGGAGTGGGAAGGGGGCATTGAGAGTTACCAGGGACCAGGCTGATTTGAGCCTTATCTAAATACTAGAAATACTAGTATTTAACCCATAAAGCAGTACTTCCCAAAGCATATTGTGTTGGGAGTTGCAATTCTGAGAGACACTGCTTGGTGTTACTAAACAAACAAAAAGTCGTTTGGTCAAACATATTTTGGGTTCGATGAGCCTGAATGGGTCTCTTTTCTCTGGGACCTGCTGGACCTGGGACTCTGCAATGGGGAGGAGCACAGGGCAGGCTGTGTTCTCCAAACCCAGCCTACACGTCCCGGTTTCTGAGGAGCATCTCACAGGACAGGTGTCTCTTGGGTTCACGCTGCTCAGCTCAACAAGGGGGTGTCGCCAACGTTTCTTAGCTGGAGAAAAACACCAACAACAGAGAAGTGTTTTGTAATGACTGCTGTGTGAGCCATGTGGGGTGTGGACAAGTGTCAGTGGGCCACCCAGAGGTGACGAATCCTGTCCCCAGCAGTGGCAGTGAAGCTAGCTCATGTCTAGATGACCCCTTCACAGAGGCCCAGATTGACTGCAGGCTGGCGCTGACTGCTTTTCATCTCTGGCCAAAGCCACACAGTGTGCCAGAGCTGAGCAGCTGCCTCGGTTCTCCAGCTCCTGTGCTCTGAGAGGCCACACAAGGGACAGAGGTCAGGCAAGCTGAAATCAAAGTGGTGCATGTTCTCTTGTGCCCTTCCAGGAATGCTGTTTTCAACAGAGGGAAAGAGAGCAAGGGCATGGGAGCTGCCGGCCCTGCCTAGGCAGGAGAGGCTTCTAGAACCCACCATTGGGTCTAACTCCTCTACTTGACATATGGGGAAACTGAGGTCCGAGAATGAAGGAGCATGCCTAAGCTCACATCGCTAGCCACATTTTCAAATAATTCCATGTGTCTTACTGTAGTTTTGTATTATTAGTCTTTTAATTTTTATAATGTTTTCAAGTGTTTTGACTTAACACCTAGGATCCTTCTTGCTTGAGGCCCATTAACATGTTTTTTGGGATTTATAGTTTTGCAATAACTTTTTAAAGCATCACTTTCTGTTGATTATCTTCCCTTTGACTTTCTAGCAAACTAACTGATTTTTAAATTTAAGTTGGATAATGACAGGAACAGGTTCTTTGCCAAGATTTGAACACTGCCAAAAATATTCCTTAGCAAATGGTTTCCTCACCCAATAAATTTTCCCTTATCCCTAACTTGACAAGTGACCTTCAAATAAAGGAGTCACAAGAGGGAGAGGGCAGCAGCCATCAGGAGATGAAGACGGGTCCTGATGATGGTTCAGAGCGTGGAGCACAGGAAGCTAGAATCCTAGTTCTCCACTGACTTCCGGGGCCTTGAGGAAGTCAAATTCCTTCCTTTTACAGGGCTAGTTCCTCAACCTGATGTTCAAGGCCCCTCGAGTTCCCACAGCAACTTCTGTTCCAGTCAGATGTTTATTCTTAGACACCAGAATCGGTTGACCTCTCCCCTCCTTAATCCCCTCCAATCTGCGCTCTTTGGAATGTCCTTCCGTCCTGGCTGTCGCTACATTGTTCAAGTCCCAGCCTCTGCTCTGAGCACTTCCCTATTCTCCAGTTCAGATCTGGAATGCTTCATGCTTGATAGGTTGTCCAAGCTGGATGACCCCTTAGAGGTTATGAGCTCCAACTCTTTTCTTTTATAGGAGAAAATATAGAGGCACAGGATGGGAAAATAAATGGCCTGCAATCACACAGTTAACAAGTAGAAAAACTGGGCTCAGTTTTCTTAATTCTTGACCCATGCCCATTTTATGATATCAAGGTAGTCAATAGTATCTATTATATTCACTTAACACTTAATAAGAAATATAACCAATATTTCATGCCTAATACATTAATATCTTGTCATTAATCCCATGGGTATCCATCCATCCATCCATCCATTCATCCATCCATCCATCCATCCATCCACTTATTCAAGCAGCCAAAATTTATTGTGGGCCCCTGTTCAAGCACTGTGCTAGAAACTAAGTACTGTTATTTCCATTTCATAGTGGAAGAACCTGACACTCTATGACATTCCATGACCTGCGATAATTTACTGAATGAGTTGGGTCTCAAAAGGAAACAGAATCGACTTAGACTGTTTCCATGAAGAAACCCTTTCCAGGGGTGTAGACAGGATTAAAAGAAGACAAGACATGTTGAGCCACCCAGGCATCAGCAACAGTGAGAGGCTAGGACCGCCAGGGCAAAGGGAAGACCCAATGTTCCCGGAGCCCGGTGAGAATGGAAGGCAGAGAGAGAGGGAGCGGTAGGTCCTGGGTGCAGCGCTGCTGCTAGAGGGTGAGCCAGGGCAAAGGGAGGAAACCCTGTCCTCAAACCCCAGGCTCTTTCCAGGGACTCCTTTTGGCCCCAACCAGAAGATGGCAAAAGAGCCAGGGAGGCAGTCGGTAGAGGTTAACCCCTGGGGCACAGAGCAGGGTGGACAACAAATCTGGAATAAGCAGAAATATCCAGCTTGATACCCAGGTGGAAAGTGGGTGAGCTGGGATACCAACTCTGCCTTCAGAGTCCAAATCTAGTGCTTTCTTCTGTACCATGCGGCTTGCTAACATTTATGGCCTTATGTTCATTCATTCAGTCAACGCTTTGTTCAGGAAATAAGTAAGCTGAGCACTTATTCTTTGCCAGGCCCTGTGGATATATCTCATTTCCCTCCCCAAATCACGAGGTCAATGATCTTGACTTCGTTATCTTCAAGTTCCCCAGACATAGCCTGGGATGCATGGTAGGCATTCCATCCATTCTGTTGATGAGTATAGAGCTGCACTAAGGACAACTATGAGTTGCGCTAAAGGATGCTGCCCCAGAGTGAGCCCTTAGAGCCGCTCTCTTTCTTTGAGGCTGGGAAGGAGTGTTGATGGACTCACACCTAAGTCACTTTCATGTTGTCTTGGCATGAGCAGGTGGATTATAGTTGAGGGCTGATGCTTCTGATGCTCTGAGAATTCCCACCACTTCCGACAACAGAAAGTTATGCTACTGTGTCTTGCTTCCAGAGTGTCTCCACTCTGCTGAGCTCCTCTTGACTCTCAGCTCCCAGCTCTGCTGTGGAGTCTCAGCACCCCTTCTTTGAGGGTTGCAATGGAGCAGATGAAAGCAGAGCTTGCCCCCTGCTTCAGACTTCTGACTCACACCTTCTCTGCATCAGGTGATGGCTGGTATATATCAATTTGAATGGTTTCCCCATACAGGCCCTGCTGGGCTATGGTGAACAACGGCTGGGTGTAAACAGCCCAGCCCTGTTTAAACACTGTCAGTGAGAATGTCAACAAGAAATGGAAAGATTTGAAGACTGAGGTCATTGGCGTTCAGCTTATGGTGGTTGCCACAAGAATCACAAAAGACTATCCTACCACCTGATTTTAAAAAAAACAACAACCAAAACTCATCCATTTTTATCTACCTTAAAAAAACGAACAGCATTTAGATGCAATAGTTGGTCTTTGTTAGTTCACTGGTGAAGACTAGCAAACCCTGGCGGTCACCCTTGATGTCTCCCTTTCTCTCCTCTTCCATGCCCAGGATGCAAGCTGAGGACCACAGCAGGACATAAGAGAAAAGACTTCGGATGTGCACCGGGAGTCACATTTATATAGTCCCTCCACCCCACATACAATTTCTCTTTTAACACTGGAATCCACTCTGTGGAGTTGCTTTCACAGATGAGAAACTGGAATTCAGCAAGGTAGTGACTTGCCCAAGGTCACATAGCCCATAAATGGGGGCGCCCAGGAGCCTGAACCCAGGTCTCATGTGTCCAACTTCTGTTTCCTCCATTGGGTTCTGCGGCTTCAGATAAAGGAGAAAAATTGGCCCTCTCTCCATTGGTGATCAGAGCAAGGATCTATCTGACCAGGTACTTTTAGATTCACCTGCTTCCAAGAATTACTACAGAAAGTACATAGAAAAATGGTCACAGAGGACCCTGCAAATAAATACCAAGTGTAGGTAGAATAAAACTCTTGAAGCCTGATTTGGCTAAATTGCAGTGCTCTGGAAAAACAAGTGTTTCCTCTCTGCCAGTGTTGGAACTGCCTGTAGCTTTCCTGGTGTAGTCACTCCTAACAAACCACAGTGCAGGCGGCTTAACTACCGGCCTGCCTGTTATGAAATGCCCTTATTTGTTTAAGAAAAAAAAACCCAACAAGTCTTTCTCCTTGACCTTGGCCTGGGCCCCTCCCTCTTCTCCTTGACCCCAAGTTTTTCTAGCTCTTATTCATTCTTTTAAATTTCACCGGAGTTATGATTTTCTCCGATTCTCGTCTGGATTAAGCCCCGTTATAATTCTCTCTTGGAGCTTTGGAGCACTTACACACTTGTAATTACTTATTTATTTGTATGATTATTTGTGTCATATCTGTCCCCTCCATCACATCATAAACCTAGTCAGGGCCCACAGGGGTTGTTTACTACTGTGCTACCTGCACATAAATACCTTTGTGGAATGAATACATGAGGAAGTGAAAGAAGCAAGGAAGGCCCAGAAGCTTCTGACAGGGTAGACGGAAGCAGCCTTTATGGACCCCTGTTCCAATATGCATAATGCTACCTGAGCTTTCTCTTACTTGTTTCTCACAAAAACCCTGAGAGAGAAACTGAAGCCTAGAGAGGTGAGTTAATTTGCCTGAAGCCACACAGCTAGAAAGGGACAGAGTTAGGCCTGGAATGAGGTTTCTGTGACTCTCCTGCAAGCACCCTAGTCACGACCATTCACTGCCTGTCCAGAGATGTGGGCCCTGACCAGCCTGCGCTACTGACCACACAGCTTGGACACACAGTGGGCCCACGTCCTCTGTGCTCACTCATAAAAGCTTCGACTTGACTTATAGGCCAAAGCAGCAAATGGAATATTACAAGGGCAACCTTAGCAATCAAACTGCCACTCTAAAGGCCAGGAAGTTGTAAGTGGTTCCTCATTTCACAACAAGGCAGGCTTTTATGGAAACTAAGTGTTCCCTGTACTCTAAGGACCAACCACTTTAACTGCAGTTTTCTTCCTTGTATGCTTTTGTAAGGTTTTAATTACTCATGATCATAAACCACCTAATTATAAATGGTGGCCTGTGGTTTATGAAAATGTCTTCCAAACTGGCCTCCTTCATTTTGCTTTGTAATACTACTGCTGAGTCCCAAGTCCCACCCCCATCTTGCCCATAATTGCTGAGTGTCCATCACAGAGGGCGAGGGAATCAGAGGATGGAGTCCTTTGCCAGTACCTTCCATTATAGCAAGTTCTGGAGGACAGTAGGGGCTCATGTGACATCACACAGCGTGTTAGTACAGACCCTTGGCCTTCCTTGATCTGGCTTCATCTTACCTTCTCCGCTCTCTTCCTAACCACTCATGCACCTACACTCCAGTCATTCTTTATTCTTCCTTTTATTTACCTCATTCTTTCCCACAACTGTCCTTGTTTTGCTGGGAGGGCTTTCTCTCTTTCCACTTCCAAACCTACTGAATCCTAAGGACCCAGGTCACATGCCACCTCCTTTTTCTGATCCCCTTGCTAGAAGGTATCCCTTGCTCTAGCATCCTTTGAGTTCCCTTAGCATATTATCTGTATATTTTTTGGGGCCCTTACCCTTCTGGAATTATAATTACACGTATGCTTTTCATGTATACATTCATTCAATCATTCAGTCATGAAACACTCACTGAGTACCTGTTCTATCACCAATTCTTGATTGCAAACTCTATGTAGGAAGAATCCATACTCGGTCCCTTTTTGTATTTGCCAAAGAACCAGCACAATGCTCAAGTTACATGTAGGAGGAAAGCAGGACATGGGAAACTGGAATAAAAGGAGATTGCCTTCCAGGGTGGAGGGTGGGTAATGATGGGAGGACTGGGAGGGAGAGAATGGGGGAGGTGGAATGGCACCAGCAAAGCTCAGAGGTGGGGAAGGCACAATCTCTTCTGTGAACAATGCATCTCACAACATTTGTAGTGTGCTGGACCAAAGTATTTGGAGAGTGGAATAATAGGAAAGCACTCTTCATATGATGAATGATAAATGATGAGAAATCACTAATTTACTCCAGACATACAACAGAATCATTTTTTTTGGATGTTAGAAACACTGAAAGAAAAATGAAGATACTGTCCTTTTTATGTATGTGAGAAAAGCACCTTGCTAAATGTTTTGTTAAAAGCTACAAGGGATCCAGAACTCAGGAAGAGTCATTCAAGGAATAGAAGGCCTTTGTGGAGGGTGGTTAGAAGCTTGGTGGGTGGAGACAAGAAGGAAGAATAGCCTTCCATATGACTGGAAATTTACTTAACGAAAGAGTGAAGAAAAGAGTAAGTATATTCAATCTGAGAAAGATAAAGAGGAGCAGTGGAAATAAAATCTGGAAAGGGAGGCTGTGGACATCTTATAGAAATCCCTGGATTCCAGGCTGAGGATTTCATGTATAATCACAAAGGATCCAGTGAAGGTTTCTTGAGCAGGGAAATCACATAAAGCATCCTGGGGCCATTTCTGTCTCACTAATGGGCAAAATGAAATGGCCAGATATGACATCAAGGTCTCCTGACAAACTGGCAGGACCGGAATCAAAGCTGAGCTTTCCAGTATCCCAGACATTTTTTGGGACCACTGTTCTCAGACACATATATGTATATATTCTTGGTGTGACTTACCATGTACCTCTAAGTGTACTTTTGAGCTATGACCAGCCCTTTCTCCCCTGAGAACCTTTCATAATATACTGATGAATAATTTGTCTTGGACGCATCCAGTATCTTTCATCTGGAGATTTCAAGGAGCCTTAATGACAACCACGCTTCATTATTTCTGTTTTGTGCATGAGGAAACTGACTCATACAGGGGTATAGCAATTTTCTCATTCACGCTGGGAGTTATTACCAGAACCATGAATGAAACTTAGGATGAAACTCTGTTTCATAAACCATTAAGCCCTGTATCCTTTACAGTAGTGGAGTTTACAAAAATAATGACCCCTTTGTGTTGAGAGTTCATTCCTTTATTCTGTTATTAAATCTTGGTTTATGTGGGGAAGCAGCATCTTGCTACACCAGCATGGGTTGTTCCGCAATGTGAAGAAGATGGGAAAAGTTGTTACGTTTTTTGGTGATGCCCAGACCATTCAGAATTCATTGTTTTCATTTGTTAATTCATTTATTCATTCTATTATCATATATCTGAGTCCCTATTACATCACCAGGAAAATGGACATAGTAATATTACCATTAGCAAAAGGCTGTTCTGAGAAGTAAGGTAATTTCTATAAAGCACATTGCCTAGCATATAGTAAGCCTTTATACATAATAATTATTATCATTAAACAAGTAATTGCAAGTGCCACATGGAAAGACAAAAAAAAAAATGGTACTTTTATAGCCCTAGTTATGGGTGAAGAGGGTAAGGTTGCATCTGAAAGGTGGATTAATTCCTGAGGAAGAGGTTAAATCATTCCAATTAAAGACTGGAACAAAGCAGATGGATCTCAGGTAGACCAGAAAGGGAGCCCTGACCTTACAATTTGGACTATGATGTGTCCAGAGAGCTGGGAAGGCATTGCTGGGTAGTGGATGTTAAATTGACACCAATCACCTAGAAATGGGCTGGGAATGAAGACCCAGAGAAAAGAAACATAGACAAAATTCATATGAAATAGAGTGGAGCTTTTATGGTAGAATCTAAGCCTTAAACATAGGCCAGCCTGCTTTAACTGCCCTGTATTTTCTGTGTCTACTTCCCATTATTCTTCCTTAGTATTGAACAAACTTTGTGTCCAGTTTCCACCTGTCTCACCTGTTCTCAGGACACATGAGGGACAGCTGCTAACCTGGGACAGAGTCACAGAGTAGCAGCAGGGATCCCCTGAGAACAGCCAGCACAGGAAAACTTTTTCTGGCTCATTTGGGATGAGTTTGATATTACAGGAAACTGCTACTTCCTTATAGCCTATTGCAATTTCAGTCTGTTGTGTGCCCTAAAAATTGGGTCTAAAAATCTTCCTGGATTCAGATGCTATAAAGGAAAGTACTGGTAGGTTTGACTTCATAAAAGATAAAAAAGCTTGTGTAACAAAAGACATCAAAAAGAAAACTAAATGAAAAACCAACAGACTGGAAGTAAATATTTGAAAATTATAATACATATTTTATTTTTATTTTATTTTTTCAGTTACAGTTTACATTCAATATTATATTAGTTTCTGGTGTACAGCATAGTGGTTAGACATTTATATAATTTATGCAGTGAACACATATCTTAACATGATATAACAAGGGGAAATATCCATAATGCATAAAGAGCTCCTATAAATCAGTAAGAAAAAGGGAAATCCAGGGACAAAAGATATACACAGGTAATTTCAGAAGAAAAAACATGAAATGTTTATCTCCAATAGTAATTAAGGGAATGCAAATTAAAACAAGATGCCATTTTGTTTGTCCATCAAATTGGCAAAAATTAAAAAGATTTATAATGCTTTGTATTGGCAAAGGGAAAGGGAAATTGGCAGTTTCTTCCACTGAGGGTAGGAATGTAAATTGGTATAGTCTTTCTAAGAACAGTTTGGCAGTATCTGTAATTATTTAAAGTATGCCTCTTCTTTGATACAACAATTTTACTTTTAGGAATCAATACTATTTAAATATGACCACATGAAGGCAAAAATACAGGCATGTCAACAGCGACAATGTTGGTGACAATAATCCTAAAAATAACTAATATTTATGGAGGCCCAGGACTCTTCTATCTATGTACTTTATAACAAACATTATGAGGAAACTGAGACACACACAGCTAGTGTTTGGCAAGATTTTAGCCTAGGCAGTTTGTCTCCAGGGTGTGTTCTTAACTATTGTGCTCTTTAATTGAGAGTAAATAAAAGTATGGTACACCCATACTACGGAATGTCATATAGCAGTTAAAAAGAATGAGGTAGATTTCTGTGTACAGACATTTCTGTGTCTTAGAGACATCTCTAAGACATTGTTAATCAAGGGAAAAAATCAAGTTGCAAAACACTATAATATGGTATAATGTCATATATGTGGGAAAAAGATACATATGCATATATACAAATACCTATGTATGAGAATGGATAAAGGTCTTGAATAAGAGAAAGAGTGTGTGGGGGAGAGTAATTTTTCAAGATATGTTCTATGTATTTCTGGTTTGTTTGAACTTTTACAAGACTGCATTTGTGCATTACTTTGGTAAAACAAGAATTGTTTTACTGACCAAAAATTAAATAAAAATACAAAAGATTTAATTCGGATCACACGATTAGTCTTCTTTTCTTCCATGCAGACAACGGTGTAGGTCTTGGATAGAAATCTTCTTCCTAGCCTATGTACAACCGTAGTAGAAGGTGCTCAGTATCTGAATCTTGTTGATCGCTCCTTTTTCCTTTTTAAATAAAACTTACATGTCCAGTATTTGGGATTATGGCTTCCTATTAGGCCACCGAGTTCCATAAATATATACAACCAGTCACTGAAAAGTTAATTTGGAACCTGAGAACCACATGGTGTTCTTTTTGCTTTGCATATTATATCGTCATTAAGAAAAAGAACCTGCAATCACGGATTATCTCAGTAATTTGCTCCAGTGCATTAGCAGGAGTGCAGCCTCACCCTGTCCTCTTGGTGTGGTCTGTGGAGGCATGAATGAGTCACTTGACATACGGACCTAAAGGACTCACCTTTTGACCACAAGCCAGTGTTATTATCTGGGAGGACAAAAGCTGTATTGGTTCCTGCAGGGCCTCCTCCTGCCTAAGTCCAAGTGAGGGTGGCTTTAACGCAACAGGAAAGTGCTCCTGGAACACTTACTGATGAAAATCGACTCTTACAAGGTTAGGGCTTTAGAGCCAAGTCGCCTGTCTGTGGGCTTATCTCTGACATGCCAGTGAAAATGGTTCTTATGATTCCTACTACTTAAGACTGTTGCTTTTTTCGGAGTGGCCCGCTAAGTAGTTTTTTCAGTTATTCAAATTTTAATGTCCTCCTAAGCATCTTTACAGAAAAAAAAAATTCCCATTCACTTAAAAACAACTGTATTCTCCTTCCGTTCTTACAGCTGCTCATTTTACATAGTTTTCAATGGTGCGTACCAACTATTTGTATTTGTTGCTCCATTTAACCGGGTTTCCAATACATCTTTCCAAGCACGTGCCCAAATTCCATGTGCTGCACATGCATCCTGCATACCTGCCCGGATGCTATTAAAGCGACTGGGCTGGTCTGGCTTCTTCCCCAATTGCTGGACAACTGGGTCCATTCCCAGGTTTGGGTTCTTGTGAGCAGCCCGGCTATAAACATCTTTACGCAAGTTCCCCCCCACCCCTTTGGATCATTTCCTTAGAAACGTACTTCCTTACAAGGGTTCACTGGGTCAAAGGGGTTCCATGCACAGGTTTATAGCCCCTGGCACCTAGTTTTCAGACTGCGCCCCGGGCGGGTCTGGCCGAGCGCGCGGGGCCGGAGCGGGCAGCCATGCGGGGGGGGCGCCCCGCGTCCGGCCCGCAGACGGCATGGCCCCCGCGGAGGCCTGCCAGGCCCTGCGGCCCGGGGCTGCGCTGCCAGCCTTCGCACGGCCGTGCCCGCGGCCCGGGCCGGCCGCTCCGGGCGCCGAGCTCCGCGGGCGACGGGAGACGCTGCAGGTCACTGTTATTTTGGCGCGACGGTGCCAGGCCCGCGTAGCTGGGCGCTGAGTCAGCCGGGCCGGGCGCGGGGCGCCCACTCCCCTCCGCGCCCCCGACTCCCGCCCGGGCCGCAGCAGGTCGGGGCCCGCCGCGGGGGGGAGGGGAGGCCTTCCGTGCGGGCCGCGGAGCGTCCCGGCCCCGGGCGCGCTCTCTCCGCCCCCCGGGGGAGCTCGGCGGGTCCAGGGGGGCGGCGCCCGCGCGCCCGGCCGTTTGCTCTCAGAATACGGAAAGGGGGAGGGGGCCGCGGCCCGAGAGAAAAGAAAAAAACGTGCCGCGGAGCAAACGCCAAAAAGGAGGAAAAGGAGCGCGGCGAGGCGGGGGCCGGAGGGCGGGGGCGCGCGGGGCGGGGCCAGCGGGGGCGCGCGGGGCGGGGCCGGAGGGGCGCGCGCGCCGGCGGCCGCGGGCCGAGGGGCTTGTGGGTAGCGGCTGCGCGCGGCCGGAGACGGGCGCCGCGCGCGGGTGTGTGAGGGCGGCCGGCGGCGGTCATGCGAGCGGGTGGGCGGCGGCCGTAGGGGTCCGAGCCTGGGCGCCAGCCTTCCGGGGCCCCACAGGCCTGCGCCCGGCGGGCCCGGCGGCGGCGGCGGCGCCGCTCGCCCACTGCCGCCCTCGGAGCCCCGCGGGCGGACGCGCGGACCGGGCGGCGCGAGCCTGACGGAGGGGCGGGGACGCGGCCGTGGGCCCCTCGCGGCGCCGCAGGCCCGGGACTGGCGCGGAGCCCCGCCCGGAGCCGGCGTTCGGGGGCGGCGCTAGGCCGCGGGGCGGAGGGCGCGGCGGCGGCATGAGCCGGGCCCCGGCGGCGGGGAAGATGCCCGGCGCCCCCGGGGACCTGCTGGGGGACGGCGCGGGCGCGAGCCGCCAGCGGAAGCTCGAGGCGCTGCTGCGGGACCCGCGCTCGCCCATCAACGTGGAGAGCCTGCTGGTGAGTGGCCGGGCGCGCGTGTGCGTGGGGGGGTCCCGCCCGCGGCGCCCGCTTCCGGCGCCGGGCCGGCCGCGCTTGGCTCGGGCTCCGCGACGAGGCGCCGCGCGTCGCCCCCAGGCGGGCCCGTGGGAAGAGGGTCCCTGCCCGCCTGGGCCCGCGACAAAGGGCGGCCCGCGCCCGCCGCCTTCGCGCTGCAGCCCGGGCGCGGGGCTGCGGGGGTCGGCGCCGCGGGCTGAAGCCGCAGCCTGGGCTGCAGAGCGGGGCCCTGGAACCCGCGGGCGGAGCGAGGAGACGTTACCGATGGGAAGCGCGCCGCAGGCTCGTGTGTGTCGTGATGCTAGACACGCGTGTCTCCCGGGCCGTGGATGGGCGCGCGCCGCGGACGCATTTAGGGGGCACGGGGTGCGGGTGTCCGCCCCGCGTGCCCCGCCGATGCGCCGCCTGCCTTCCCAGGGACGGACTTCCCCGCACGAGCCGCGGGCCGAGCGACTCAGGGCGGCCTGGCCGGAGGGCGGGAGCTGCCTGCAGGGCGTCCTCTGCGAGGCGCCGGCCCCGCCGCACGCGTGGGGCGTCTCCGTGCGCCGACTCTCCTTTTAGTGGGCTTTCACGGGAGCGTGCACCGCGCACGGTCTGCAGAAACGTCCCCAGTGCACGGTGGGGTTGGTTACGTGCAGGCGTAGCTGAGACTCTGCGCTTCCCCCCCCCCAGCATTTCCACTTGGGTACTTTGCTCGCAAAACTTGGACCTAAGGCCAGAAAGTTCAGTTAAAAATAGCACGGCGAATCTCAAATATTCATCAGGTTCATAGTCAATCCCAGTTAGAATTATTTGTGCAATTCATTTTCGTCTCTTGGGTCTTGACTGATGTCAGTCATATATTAGGATTATTCTGAGCACGAGCCTGAGCTGTTTATCTATAATGTGCATTCTGTTTTATTAAAGTATTTTCTAAATTATTAAAATGAAGGCGGTTTTTAAAAAGGAGACATTACACGTGCTTAGCAATCAGTTTGGTCTATTCATTTGTTGACCAACCATCAATATATGCAGCCAACACACTTTATACTTGTGTTAAGGTGACTTATTTCTGGTATGACCGTTGACATCACATGCTGCCTGGACAGGCTTTGTCATTGCTGTTTTTAGTTGTTTAAATATTACGGTTCTGAGTTACAGGAAATCTTACCGAGCCAAAAATTCTCCCTTTCCCTTTTTTGGATCAAGGTTGCTGATGCTTCTATCACAAATTTAAAAAGGAAAAAGTTATTGTAAGTTTTTTTTTTGTTTTTTTTTTTTGAGGGCAGTGTCACTGACCCTCATATGTGGGATCCGAACCGGGGCCGCTGGCTTCCCAGGCCAGCGCTTAACCACCGCGCCACTCGGCCGGCCCTATTGTAAGTTATTTTTAAATTCTGTGTGCTTCAGCCTACGAAACAGTACAATGAATTAGTTTTTTTATTGTGGTAACATATACATAACAAAAGTTACCATTTTTACCATTTTTAAGTGTATAGTTCAGTGACATTAATTATATTCACATTGTTGTGCAACCATCGCCATTATCCATATCTTGAACTTTCTCATCTTTCCAAACATGAACTCCATGAATTAATCTTTAAGAGTGTTATAAAAACATGTCTTGAAGTACTAATGAACTAATGGCTGGGGTCACTTGAAAGATTTGAAACCATACCATTTAGCCTGCATGTCACAATTGATCATTGTTTTACTGCGTATGGTGATTCTTTTGGTTTTACTATAGAAAATAAATCCATTTTTCTTTAACGGAAAAAACTTAAAAGTAGTATAATCCCTCCCCCCCCAATCCCCCCCCAAAACCTCACAGCTATGAATCTTAGTTCTTCATTCAAAAGCTCAGAAAGTACTGTTTAAAATTGTATACAGCATAAGATGACAAAAATGAGGAGATGAAATATATCAGAAGTTTCTCTATAATTATTCTTCGTTAGGCTAGGCACAGAAGCTAAAACTCTTAAGTGTAGGAAAAAAAATGTTATATGAGATAACATGTGAAGTGCTTATCTTTGTGCTAGACATAGTGATGCTCATTAAATTTAGCTTACTTCTGTGGACATTTAGCATATTTTAGCTAATTGCTTTAAATTTCCTTTGAAAAAGTTTTAGCTAATTGCTTTAAATTTCCTTTGAAAAAGAAAATGGCTTTATTGGCAATTATTTCTTGCTATATAATTTTGAATGAATAGCATTATCATTTGAGTTTGCCATCGGAAAAGTGATAGCAATCATCAAGCAGAGAAAGAGCTGGATTCAGAGACTATGTATTTTTACTTTTTGCAGAGGCTCTTTGCTTTGTGTGGGTTCTTTTTTTTTTTTTTTTTTTAAGATTTTATTGGAATTGGGAGAGGGGAGCAGCATTGGGGAATCAGGGAAGGGGAACAGACAAGTTGCTGTCTTCTTGTTCTTCAGTCTAGTTGTGGAGGACATTGCTTCACTGGCCCATGTTGGTATCGTCATTGTGCTCTTCCCAGGTGAGGCAGATCAGTCGTCTGCCTCTGGATGGCCGCTCATTGCGTCTATTGGCTGCCCACGCCGGCTGCCGGCCACTCACTGTAGCCTGTAGCAACCCACTGCAGCAGGGGCTCGCAGCCCATCTCCAGGTGGAGCTGTTGTTAGCTGTAGAGGGCAGTGTCTCTGGCCCTCATATGTGGGATCCGAACCAGGTCTGCTGGCATCCCAAACCCAGCTCTTAACCAATGCGCCACTTGGCTGGCCCAACTTGATGTGTGTGGGTTCTTAATCTGAAGATATGTCTCTTTTGTAGTTGCAGATTGTGAGTTGCTTGGTATTATTTAAAAATAGAGTTTTGAGAGAGGTTTATTTCTGTAATATTTTTTTTGGGAGGGGAGGGTCTTCAGTGGTATGCTTTTGCAGTATTTGAAACTTTTGGGCAAATACCCATGTTTTGTTGTCAAGACTCAGCTTTCTAATCCTGCTTGCCCAAATATAATGGTAAGATGAATTGTGCTTTAGTGTTATGTTAGAGAGATGTCTTTCTAAAGATCTGTGCTTTGAGTTTTGATTTTACTTTTTAAAAGGAAGTGGTTGTAATAATTTGTGGGATTCAGGCTTGGTAAACTGTTACTTAAAGCTAGTATTGATGGGGAAAAGTGATTAAAATGTATTGACAGTTTTCAGTGACTTAGAATATGAAATGCTTTATTTGATTGATTTTATTATACCTGTAAACTGTATAAAGATATTTCTTATTACGGTGCTTAGACTTGCAGTCTGGTGTTGGTTATTTGCTTAATTAAAATTAAATTGTATGTGTGTCTTTTCCCAACTATGTAATAAGCGCAAATACTTAAAAATAGAAAAGTGAAATAGAATAAAAATTGAAAAATTGTTTTATATATGTTTTTCTTTTGTGATATAAAACTTGGACATTTATAACATAAATGGGATTACTTTAAAATTGAATTTGGATGATCAGGAAATCTTTTTAAAAAACGGATTAGCTAGAGAGGTAAAAGAAAGCATGTATGGAACGTACCATTTGGGTGAAGTTAAACCTCTTTGAAAGTAAAGGTCCACAGTCCCTCATCCACAATTCTGATATATAAAGAAATCTGGAAACAAAGTTTTTGGTAAAATTTATTTAATGATAACATTTGACCTGATCTGATGTCAGAATATTTAGTCTGTTCATCTCTCTTGATATAAATAGTAGCAGCTTTCCCTGAAGAACTATTAATGTGTTTGATTTCAGGGTGTTACCCTGGACTCCCAAGAGGGTTTTGGGGAACATACTGTATATATATACTTCCATTACCATTCTATAATCCAAAAAATTCTGAATTCAGAAATATCTCATCTCAAGGTAAGGCCAATGTAGACCAAGAAAATGTAGTCTTATGCACACCTTAAATATTGGGTTGTCGGAAAAGTCATGATGCATTTTTGCAACAAAAAACATAGACAAAAATTTACGTCATGACTTTTCCGACAACCCAATAGTTGTAAGGAAATGGGTAATACCTTGAAGCCCAAGTTCTTGTTGTTTTGGTTGAGTCCTGATCAGATAACCGTCTTTTCCCGTTTTGAATCCTGAAATATTTTAAACATTAAGAGAACATAAGCATACAAGTATGAATTATGAAGCATTAAGAACCAAGTGTGCCTGAAACCACTGCTCAAGTTAATGCTGAGAACACTAACCTGTTGAAGTTGCCTGTGAGCTGCTGCTGCTTGAGTCAGTCTTCCTGCATCCCCTCCCATTTGTTACCCTGAACAGTATTTCAGAGATGACCACGTTTGTATGTATCCCTAAACAGTATAGTTTAGTTTTACTTGTTTTTTATACTTTATAAAACACTAACATTTGTATATATTCTTCTGTGACTTGCTTTTTTCATTCAAGATAATGTTTCAAAGATTCACCAATATTCTGGTTTATCCATTTTCACTGCTAACATTAATCAGATTATATTGCTCTAATCTACTAATGGATATTTACATTGTTTTTCTTTTTTTTCATTTGTTTGTTTGTTTGTTTGTTTTTGAGGGCAGTGTCACTGACCCTCATATGTGGGACCGAACCGGGGCTGCTGGCTTCCCAAGCCAGAGCTTAACCACTGCGCCACTCAGCCGGCCCTACATTGTTTTTCTTTTTTTCTTTCTTTTTTTGCTGTTATGGAAAGTGTTGCTGTGAATATTCCTGAAGCCCATGTCAAGTTTCTATAGGCTGGGGCTTTAGATATCTAGGAGTGGAATTGTTGGGTTTTAAGATACGCTATTTTCAATTTGACAAGGTAAGGGGTGGGGTTTAAATTTTTCCCCAACACTTTATTATGGAAAATTTCAAACTACATATAGTAAAATTGAAAGAATTCACAATGAACATCGATGTACTCACCACCTAATTAATAGTTTGCTGTATTTGTTACATCTGTCCATCCCTTTATTTATCTATCAATACATTTTTTTAAAATATTTAATTGGGGAAGGGGACCAGACAAGTTGCTGTCCTTTTGTTCTTCAGTCTAGTTGTGGATGATGTTGCTTCACTGACCCATGTTGGTATCATCATTGTGCTCTTCCCGGGTGAGGCAGATCGGTCGCTGGCCTCTGAAAGGCTGCTGACGGCGGCTCTCGGCAGCTCACACCGGCTGCCAGGCACTCCTGCTGGCTGCCGGTCACTCACTGTAGCCTATGGCAGCCCACTGCAACAGGGGCTGCAACCTACACCGTCTCTGGCGACTCACAGCAGCCCAGCTCCAGGTGGAGCTGTTGTTCACCACCTTAGCTATAGAGGGCAGTGTCACTGGCCCTCATATGTGGGATCCGAACCGGGGCCCAGCTGCTCAGAGCTGGCTTCCCTAGCCAGCTCTTAACCAACGTGCCACTCGACCTGCGCAATCAATACATTTTTTGTTTTTGATTTGTTTAAGTTGCAGATTTTTTTTTTTTTTTTGAGGGCAGTGTCACTGGCCCTCATCTGTGGGACCTGAACCGGGGCCGCTGGCTTCCCAAGCCAGCGCTTAACCACCGTGCCACTT
Source organism: Aselliscus stoliczkanus (assembly GCA_033961575.1). Lineage (NCBI taxonomy): Eukaryota > Metazoa > Chordata > Mammalia > Chiroptera > Hipposideridae > Aselliscus > Aselliscus stoliczkanus. Next base: position 34,632,123 of record CM066730.1, on the reverse strand, counting down.
GATATTTCTTTTTTAAACACTTAAGCATGCATTTCATGAAATAGAGTTCAATATTTGTGTAGTTTTTTAGAGATTAAATTTACATACAATGAAATGCACAAATCCTAAATATACCTACTGTTGATGAGTTTTGACAAATGCACATATGTGTAATGCAAATCCTATCAAGATATAGAACATTATTACTGACCCATAAATCTCCCTTATATGCCTTTTAAGTAATTCCACACCCTCTCCTTTTAGAGTCAGCCACTCTTCTGATTTTTTTTTTTTTGTATTAAAGATTACTTTTACCACTTCTAGAACTTCATAGAAATGGAATCCTATGTAATATGTAATGTTTCGTATGTGGTTTCTTTAGCTCAGCATAGATTTTGAAATTCATCTGTTATTTTGTATATCATCATGGGGTTGTTCCTTTTTTATTGCTGAGTATTGTTTTGTTATATGTATAAACCACTGTCTGTTAGCCATCTTCTGTTGGTGGATACTGAACAGTTTTCAGTTTTTGGCTATTATGTATTATAAATACTTCGTCTTTTAATAAAGCTTGGTATGAACAATCTTGTATTAAGTCTTTGTGAGGACATGTTTTCATTTTTTTTTGGGTAAATATGCAGTGGTGGAATTGCTAGGTGATAAGGTAGATGTACGTTTAGTTTTAAGAAATTGCCAGATCTTTTTCCAAAGTGGTCGTATTTTACGCTCCCACAGCAACGAAAGAGCGGTCCAATTTCTCCCCAACACTGAGTCTATTAAATTTTAGCCATTATGGGGGTGGGTAGTGGTATCTCATTGTAATTTTAATTTGCATTTCCCTGATGACTAATGATGTACTTTTTCCTTGCACTTTCTGGCCATTTGTGTATCTTCCTTTGTGAAGCATCTGCTCAAATTTTTGCCCGTTAAAAAAAATTGGATTATTTTTGAGTTATACAAGTTTTTTATATACTCTAGATACCAGTTCTTTTACAAATGTTTTCTCCTAGTCTGTAGCATGTCTATTTTATAAAATCAAAAATTTTAATGGATCTTGCTTTTTGTCTCTGAGAGACCATTGCTTATGGTCTTATATCTTAATGTCACAAAGATATTCTTTTTTGCTTTCTTCTAGAAACTTTATACTTTAACTTGTACGGTTAGGACTAGGATATGTGGTAAGCCAATTTTAGTGTGTGGTGTGAGTTAGGGGTTAAGGTTCACTTCTTTCCCCCCATATATCCTGTATCTGGTTATCCAGTATCCAGCACCACGTTTTCCCAGTTTTATTGTGATGTAATTGATGTATAACTTTGTATAATTTAAGGTCTACAGTTGATACACATTGCCAGATGTTTACTACATTAAGGTTAGTTAACACATTCACCTCACATAATTACCATGTTTTTGTTGTTTTGCTGAGAATATTTGAGTTACTCTCTTAGCAGCTTTCAAGTTATAATACAGTATTGTTAACTATAATCACCAGTAGCAATTTTTAAAAAATATTTTTTTCTCATTGGATTGCCTTTGTGCCTCTGTCAAAAATCAGTTTACTGGTAGGTGGACTTTTTATTTGCATTTTTACCACTTAAGTAACTACCTCAAAGTTTTAGTCATGGTTCTGTTATTTAACTAATGCTCTATTCAAAAAAAAATTTTTTTTTTAATTTCTTTTTTTTTACCTGAAGTGGATAGGCAACTATGGTTGAGACAGGGAAACGCTGATTTTTATTTTTTGAAGTGAAGAAAGATTTATCATTTTTTTTAAATTATAAAAATAACGCATTCTTGTAGAAAATTCAGGGAACAAAGACACACACACACACAGAGGGAATATATATGTATGTGTTATCTATATCCTCCCCACGTACAGATAGCCACTGGTTAAGGTAACATTTTGGTATAAATATATGTCTGAAAAAAATTAAAGTATAAAAAAACTATAAAGTTACAGGGCGGTCGAGTGGCGTGGTGGTTAAGAGCTGGCTTTTGGGATGCAGGCGGCCCCGGTTTGGGTCCCACATATAAGGACCAATGACACTGCCCTCAAAAAAAATAAATAAATAAAATTACACTGTACATGTGCTTCATCATTGTTTTTATTTTTAAACTTTATTTATTTATTTGAGGGCAATGTCACTGGCCCTCACATGTGGGACCTGAACCAGAGCCGCCGGCATCCCAAGCCAGCTCTCAACCACTGCGCCACTCAGCTGGCCCTCATTGTTTTTTTTAATATCTAATGAATAATAGAAACTTTATGAAGTCAAATTTATCCATCTTTTCATTGTAGAGTGACTTCTGGCTTAGATGTCAAGATTATGATATCGTGTACCTGAATTCTCTATTATTACTCTAATGGTTTTATTTTCAATGTTATTTTTATTCCATTTGGAATTCTGATGGAAAGTATGAAGTATGGGTACAAAAATTTTATCAGAAGATTTGTCTTAAGTATTAGAGTTCCCAAAATATTAATTGGGGGGGGGCTTTGTTTATAGCTCTGTATTCTTGTTATAAAACTTCCTATTTGGAGATGAGTGCTTGGGGGAGGAGAAAGGGTAATGATTATGGATTTGGTCTCCATATGGGCCTCTTGAGTTTCTTTAAGGAAACTACTCTACAACTATACTTAAAATCCTATTCTGTGCTGACATTAAAAAAGTATATATGAGCTGATGTGATAAAGGTTACTGGTGAAGAGAATGTGGATGACTCAGCAATTTTATTATAGCTTTTGGGGAAAAAAACAAAATAATATTTTCCATTGGTAAGCTAGTTTATTATATGGGGCTTATATTTAAATTGGTGTGAAATCATGTTGGCATTTGAATTTCTCTTAAAACTGTCTCTTCTAATTTTATCCTGATTGGAGTAATTCTCCTTTCCTCTCTTCTACTTTATTCTTTCTTTAAAGTATGATTAAATTATAAAGACATATTTGTAACTTAACACATTTGACTGTCCCAAATGACCGTCAAATGCTATCTTTTGGAAAGCATGTGGGTTACAGTGGTTAGCATTTCTCTTCGTCCATGTGTTTATGTGACAAAAAGGAAATATTGAGATTCATTTTTAAAAAAGAAAATGGGGGAATTGAGGGAGAGGAACAGCTTTGGGGAAGGGGAACAGACAAGTTGCTGTCCTTTTGTTCTTCAGTCTAGTTGTGGAGGACGTTGCTTCACTGTCCCATGTTGGTATCATTGCTCTCTTCCCGGGTGAGGCAGATTGGTGGCCGGCCTCTGGATGTCGCTCACCACAGCTATTGGCAGCTCCTGCTGGCTGCCGGCCACTCACTGTAGCCTATGGCAGCCCACTGCAGCAGGGGCTGCAACCTACACCTGTCGCTGGCGACTCACAGCAGCCCAGCTCCAGGTGAAGCTGTTGTTCGTACCACTTAGCTATAGAGGGCAGTGTCACTGGCCCTCATATGTGGGATCTGAAGCAGGGCCCAGCAGCTCAGAGCTGGCGTCCCAAGCCAGCTCTTAACCAATGTGCCACTTGGCCGGCCCTTGAGAATCATGTTTTTTTTTAGTTTGTTTTTTTTAGCTGAGCCATCCTGCCACCTGTTGGCAGCTCAACGGCAGCTCAGCTCGGGCTGGGTATCGAACTGCTGTTGTTCAGAGCTCAGCTCGCACTCTTGAGCGAGCTCTTAACCAACTGAGCCACTCGGCCGGCCCTTGAGATTCATTTTGGTTTCATCATTGATTATCTTTTGGGGAATGTTTCTGAGTCCAAGAATAATTAGGTCGTTTGTTGATCATTTTGGTAAGGTATGGGTTGTTCAGATACCTAAAGTGCTTTATTTATTTATTTTTGTTATAGTTAATAAATCACTTAGTATTCAATGTCTAATTTCCTTTAGTATTTTCAAGAGATTATAGACTGGAACTAATTTCTAACAATTCATTATTGGGGTTTCTTTTTTTTTTTTTTTTTATGTCCTAGAAATGAACAGCAGAGCCTCCTCCAGCAATTTTATTTATATGGAAACAAAGCAGAGTGGGGTTGTCATTATGGTAATGACCTGGATGCTTAATATACTGTTATATTCTCCTTGGTTTTTGAGTTTATTTAATGGACAGAATATACGCTCTTTTAGGACATGAGTTTGTTTGTTTTTTTTTGTCTTCCTGTTGTTGTATCCTGTAAATATTTGTTGAATGAAGTAACAATTCTTTTTTAAGCAACAGGAGTTACCTGTAGAAATATATCCCTGCTCGAAGAGATATTAAAATACTTCCTAAATAAATATTTTGATATATGTTCCTGTCACATTTCTTACCTATCTATAGGAAGGAAGATAAGTAAACATCTGTATATGCAGAGAGGGTGGGTTTGGGTGGTAGACTTGATGGGAGGTCAAGCAGGAAAAATGAATTGTGGTTTGGCTATTTTCGGGATTATGGCAAATCAGATTATCTTGGAAAAGAAGTTAAACTATATTATTCAGTGTTTTAGATGTAGTAAAGACATCTGGTGTGGGATGAACAGCCTTTATTATTTATCATGTGTTATCTTTTCCCTACCCCCCTAACTTTTCTTCTGTTTAAACACATCCAGTTCCTTCTTGTATACCTTGGTGATGCCTGTGTTGAAATAGCACTTCATGAATAAGGGCAGATGAAATTCTGATAGTGTGTTCACAGGACGAAAGCCTTTAAAATGGCATCTTTACTGTTAGTACTAGTAAGGCAATATTTGTTAACAAAGCCAAAGGGCATGAAAGATTTTGATCAGAAATCAGGAGTGTTATTACAAGTCACTATGAGTGACTGTTTTGAAAATTTTTCAAATATTATCAAACATTCTGATTACTTGTAATTTTATTTAGCTTTTATTGTTTGTAGTAATTTATTGTTCGTAATAATTATTTATTGTAATAATTTATTTATTGTTTGTAATAATCTACAGAGGGTGCCAAAAAATGTATATACACTTTAAGAAAAGAAAACTGTATTAAAATTGTAATACTCAGTATACTTGTATACTGATAACAGAAGATGAATACAAGTCAGGTTTGACTTCTACAATTACAAGAGATGCTCAGAGTGGTTACCATCAGCATCCAGACACTTCTAATTACGGCCAACTGCTGCTTGAGTAACGTTGACCAAAGTGTCCACTTGTACACATTTTTTTGGCACCCTTGGTATTTTATTTTATTTTTTTTAATTGGGGAATTGGGAAGGGGGACCAGCCAAGTTGTTGTTCTTCAATCTTAGTTGTGGAGGGCACCAGTGGCCATCTGGCTTCCTGTCGGCAGCTCATGGCCTCTAAGCTCAAGTTGCTGTGTTACAATCTTAGTTTCGGGTGGGCGTAGCCACCATCCCATGCGGGAGTCAACCCAGCAGCCTTGTTAAGAGCACATGGGCTATCCACTGAGCCATCTGGGCGGCAGTTCAGCTCAAAGTGCCAAGTTCAGTCTTAGTTGCGGGTGGGCATAGCCCACCATCGAACAGGCAATGTTGTTAGAAGCACGTGCTCTCACCAGCTGAGCCATCTTGCTACCTGTTGGCAGCTCAGCGGCAGCTCATCTTGGTTGTAGTGTCACTAGCCCATTTGGGAATCAAACCGGCATCCCTATTGCTCAGAGCTCACTCTCTTAAGCTAACTCTTTTTTGTTTTGTTTTTAAAGATTTTATTGGGGAATTAGGGGAGGGGAACAACGTTGGGGAATCGGGGAACGGGAACAGACAAGTTGCTGTCCTTTTGTTCTTTAGTCTAGTTGTGAAGGATGTCACTTCACTGGCCCATGTTGGTATTGTGATCATTGGTCTCTTGGTAAGGCAGTCGTTCGCCAGCCATTGGATGGCTGCTCACGGCGGCTCACGGCAGCTCACAAAAGCGCACACCAGCTGCTGGCCAGCCCCACTACAGCCTACGCCGTTGCCGGCAACTCACAGCAGCCCAGCTCCAAGTCGAGCTGTTGTTCACCATCTTAGCTGTAGAGGACGCAGCGTCACTGGCCCCCATGTGGGATCTGAATCGGGGCCCTGCTGCCCAGAGCTGGTGTCCCAAACCAACTCTTAACCAACACGCCACTCATCTGGCCCTTAAGCTAACTCTTAACCAACTGAGCCACTTGGCTGGACCTCGGAATTTTTTTTTTTTTTTTTAATTGGGGAATTGGGGGAGGGGAACAGACAAGTTGCTATCCTTTTGTTCTTCAGTCTAGTTGTGGAGGACATTGCTTCACTGGCCCATGTTGGCATTGTCATTGCACTCTTCCCGGGTGAGGCAGATCAGTCGCCGGCCTCTGGACGGCCACTCATAGTGGCTCTTGGCTGCTCACAGCAGCTCTCGGCTGCTCACGCTGGCTGCCAGCCACTCACTGTAGCCTATGGCAGCCCACTGCAGCAGGGGCTGCAGCCTACACTGTTGCTGGGGCTCGCACAGCCCAGCTCCAGGTGAAGCTGTGTTAGCTGCAGAGGGCAGTGTCTCTGGCCCTCATATGTGGGATCCGAACCGGGGTTGCCGGCATCCCAAACCCAGCTCTTAACCAGTGCGCCACTCACCTGCTCTTGGAATTCTTTTTCTAATAAACCCAAGGGCTTATTTTTTCTTATCCCTTTTGCATCATATTTAAAAGTTATAGTAAGAAGGAAATTTAGTTTTGATAGTTTTAGTTTTACATCTACTAGTAGTGTTCAGTTAGCAGACAGAGGAGTTATACATAATATCTTGCTTGCAGTAAGTCCTTGGTAATTGTTGGTTGAATGAATAAATATAGCCTGCAGATGTAGTGCAATTGACAAGGCCTGTTTCAGTCTCTTATTTGCTCTTAGAATTAGCTTTGAAGTAAGTCTACCAGTTGAGAGTAGTGTGCAGGTGTTGTACATAGGTATCACTGTGTATTAGCTTTGCTAATCCTTTTCATTGAGCTATAATTTACATACTGTGAAATTCACCGATTGTAAGCAATGTACCGATTTTTAGTAAATTAATGGAGTTGTGCAACAGTCATCACAATCCATTTTCATTAATCCCTCTAAATTTTCTTCAACATGTTTGCAGTCAGTCCTTGCTCCCAGCCCTAGCCAACCACTCTTGTTTTCTGTCTCTAAATTTTTGTTTTCTGGAAGTTCCATGCAAGTAGAATTATATAATATACAGTCATTTGCTCTGGCTTCTTTCACCCAGCATAATTTTTGAGGTTCATCTATGATGTAGCATATTGCTGAACAGTATTCCATTATATAGATATACCACATTTTGTTTACGAATTCACCATATGTGTGGACATCTGTTTTTATTTCTCTTGGCTAGATTTCAAGGAGTGGGATTGCTGGGTCATATGGTGAGCTTATGCTTAACTTTTAAGAAACTGGCAAACTGTTCTCCAGAGTGGCTGCACCATTTTTCTTTCCCACCAGCAGTGTATGAGGGTCCTAGCTTCTCCACATCTTCAGAGAACACTTGGTATTGACTGTCATTGTGATTGTAGCCATTGTAATAATGACAGATGATGCTGAGCACTGTTTCATATGCTTGTTAATTTTGCTTGTTCTTTTGTGTTTTAATGTACCATGTGGTCTAGTAAAAGGAGTTTCATTTTTGTATACCACAGGCCAATTCCAATATTTAAAAATAGAATACTGATTAATACAGATCAGAGTCCTTTGTAGGAAGAAGCATCCTACTGACTAGAGTCTCAACTTTAAAGGCCTAATTAATACTAAACCTTTTTATGTTTTATCTCCCCCAAACATTGCTCTGGTATGGTTTGCTTCCAAGTAGTGAATGAGCCTTGCTGACCTGTGTAGGATAATGGCAGTCTCAACTCGTTGGGTCATTTCTAACCTACAGATCAAGTTGAAGTACTTCTTTCTGACTTAAATGTATGGCTTTTGAACATTTCTTGATTCTCCTCTGTGCTCATCTTTCCTTTTTTGATTATTTTGAGCATGTTGAGTAGGCTTCTAAACTTATTTCTCTCATCTTGATCCAACATTTGTCTTTATACTTTCATGATCTATACAAAGATTAGGAAACATTACTATTAATTTAGTAACTTGGTTCCAGTGAAGGTGGGTAACTTTGGGTGTTTTTTGGCGTACTCATATGAATTTAACATACAGATAACAAATGTTGCCTCTTGTTCACGATTGGCATTAGTTAATGACTTGTGGGATTACATTATGTTCAAACTTTTGGAATTTAACCAAGGAGCAGTGTTCTTTTCAGATGTGAAAGTAGCTGCCTTATTTGTTCATTTTGTATCGGATATGACCCTTTGTTTTGCCTTTTATTTCAGTATGATTCCTTTAGATGTCAATACTGAAAGTATTACCGAAATTGAAGTTTTCCCTTTGGCTTTAGTTTAGATGATTGTATTTTCTTGAGTTTTTATTAAAGATGATCATCTATGGGACTTTTGAGCAGTAAAGAGAATTTTTAGGAAAAATTCTTTTAATATTTAAGATGCCTTAATATATTAAAGAAGAAAATAGAAAAATTGTGGTTGTAGTGGTATTTTTCTTAAAGGAAAGCAACTAGCACAGTTGTCATGAACTTTGAGGTCTGCAAGATTTAGTGAAATGTGTTTTTGTATGTGAACCCCCTGCAGAACTATTTAAAGTAAAATGTCTAAACATTAGTATGATTTTGAAAAAGTTTCATCTTTTTGGGATAACATTATTATGGAGTTACATTTGTGGCACTTCGGATTTTTTGTACGTTCGAATATATATGGCTATATTTTATTGTGCGACATAGTGAGTAAAGTTCAAGTTGTATCGTTAAAAACAGTATTTTTATGTATGGTTGACTAGTTTGCCTTTGTTGAAAGAATCAACATTTTAAAAAATTTTCTTTGTGAGCCATTAGATTTCATCAAGTATAACAGGTCATAAAATTAGCATCAATGGGAATTAGTAAAGATTAGAGAAAAAGATATCAAAATTATGATTATGATACAAAGTCAAATTGGGGAAAGAGATAATACAAAATATAAAGTTAGTGTTAACAATATTGCAACTTCTGAATTTAGAAAAAATTGGAGTTAATAGCATATTCAGAGTTGCTTTCTAAATATTTAAAACAGGAACCTTGAATTTTTGAATTTTGGCTTCTCAAAATATAATCACAAAATTAATATGCAAATGAAATAATAATGAACTTTTCTCTGAGCTTCAGATGCATGGTATGATCCTATATTAGTTATATTCAATATGAAACAATTTTTTGTCTTAAATTCAAAAAAGATAATCTTAAAGAAGCTTTAATTTAATAAATGCATTGAAAAAAACTTCCCTATTGTATTTAAAAAGAAGACTCGGGGGCCAGCCGAGTGGCGCTGTGGTTAAGCGGCCCCGGTTCGATCCCACTTGTGAGGGCCAGTGACACTGCCCTCAAAAAAACAAACAGACAAGACTGTCTGTGTGTGTGTGTGTGTGTGTGTGTGTGTGTGTGTGTGTGTGTGTGTGTCTGTCTGTCTGGAAGTTAAAAATCTTAATTCCAATATAGTTTACATCCTAGCTCTTTTTAGCTTAAAATTTTTCTGATATGTATGGGCTAAAGCCAGTAGCTAACGCAGTGATCCAAACCTTGATATACATAGGACTCAACTGGAGAGCTTTAGAAATATTAAAGACTGGCTTCCATCCCTAGCCATGCTAGTATAATCGATATGAGGTGTGACCGGGGGATCAGGAATTTTGAAAGTTCCATAGGTGATTTTCAAGTGCAGGGAAATATGGGAACCACTGAGTTGAGGGGTGCAATATTCTAACTCAAAGATTGGCAGAGAGGCCATTGGGTCCCAATTGTGTCTGAAAAGGAGAATGCTTTTTTTTTTTTCCTTTATTTTTGTGGTTCACCAAAGCTTGGATGAAGCCAGAAAGTCAGAATTATCTGATGGAAGCCAGAATCACACCTATGATGCTTGGTGGAAATGGTGTCAGATCTTCTGATTTAGGTGGTCTGTGGTGGGGCCAGGAATTTGCATTGTAAAGAAACATCTGGAGCCAGCCAAGTGGCGCATTGGTTAGGAGCTATGCTGGCGACCGACCCCTGTTCGGGTCCCACATATGAGGGCCAGTGACACTGCCCTCTGCAGCTAACAACAGCTCCACCTAGAGCTGGGCTGCGAGTCTCAGTGATGGTGTGGGCTGCAGCCCCTGCTGTAGTGGGCTGCCATAGGCTACAGTGAGTGGCCAGCAGCCAGCGGGAGTTGCCAAGAGCCACGATGAGTGGCCATCCAGAGGCCGGCGACTGAGCGCAATGACGATGCCGACATGGGCCAGTGAAGCAGCGTCCTCCGCAGCTAGACTGAAGAACAAAAGGACAGCAACTTGTCTGTTCCCCTTCCCCGGTTCCCCAATGCTGTTCCCCTCCCCCAATTCCCCAATTTAAAAAAAAAAAAACAACTTAAAAAAAACACATCTCAAATGATTCTGATGGAGGTAATCTACAGGTCAAAGTTTGAGAAACACTGTAGGTGTTTCCTGTAATGACTGACTGAGAAAACCCAAAACAAAGATTTTTGTAGTTGAGATCTCTTTGGCATGCAGAATTATTTACCTGAAAGAGGCTGACAAATGGAGAGATGCAAGATTTTCTGAAATATCAAGTGTCATTACATTTTATGTCTTCTTTTAGAGCCTCATAGGAAGCACACCAAAGAAGTTTTTCTTATTTTGGAAGAAAATTTAACTTGTCAAGCTTTTCTGAAGGGAGAATCAGACAAGATACACCAAATAGAAATGAAAAAAACTTTTTTATTGGTGTTGTTGACTGCTAAAAATAACTCTCCAGAAAATCCACCAAAAGAACCGTTTAGTTGGGAAAAGAAAAAGAAATGAGGTCACCCCAGTAATTTGTGAATGAATACACACTTCCCACCTGCGCTCCAACCAGTCGCCCAAGTGCAAAAAGTGCGGATTCCAAGATGGCTTCTCTATTTATTAGCATCCCTCCCAGAAAAGTTACCACAAAGTTTAACAGGAAGTCAGGACTGGAGAGTTAACAAGGGGCCCAGCTCCACCCGTAGTCCTCCCAGCTCTATGGTTAATCATCTTAAGATGCCAGTTCACTTTTATCATGATAAAATATACATAATGTAAAATTTCAATATGGAAATGTTATCATTACATCTTATCCTTCTGTGAGAAATTAGTCTACAGAGACTTATGGGCCTGGAAATATTTAATATGGTATTTCACATTTAATAAATGGTGATGGGGAAAATAGTGACAATCTGTTTAGTCATTAACAGTTGATTTAATTCAGGAAGAAATATTTCACTAGAAATGTATTCTTCAGAGCATAGCATCTACAGCAGGACGGTGTATGTATATTTATGATTGTGCCTATTTTTAAAAAATAATAAGATAATTCAAAAATTATTTTGTGGTCCCTTTAAAAGCAATCAAAAAATAAAATGTAAAATCCTCAAAACCCTTATATTAAACTATTTTGAAATTTTATTTTCAAAGAAGCCTTTAAGTTATTTGTTACATTAAATAGTGGTCATCTTATTACATATTACTGTTTAGATTTTTTAATATACACCTTCTTTGTAATTATTTCTTTTCACATCATTTAAAATTAGAGAAAACCAGATGATTTATAGGCAGTAGATAGTGCCCACATTTTTCATTCTCTAAAGTATTTGTATATCAGATTTCTTTTTGTTTGGCCATTTAAATTTTGATAGTTAAGGGGTATGTACACATTTCAGAAACTATAAAATTCAAATTTGCATTTTTTTCTTGTGATAATAGTGATAACTCTTAGAGGAGTAACAGTTGTGATTTTTGGTTTTTTTTTGATTATTTGAAATCTTTAACAGCACACTTTTTGTAGATTTTATTTTATCTTGTGGCTAATAAAATTGCACGCACATAATTGTGGCCAAGGCACAATTAATTTTTATGAGACTCTAGGGTGACTCAGTAAGAGTATCTTTAAAACCCTGAAGATTTGAGACAATTTATCTTTTAAAATGTAACTATCCTTTCCAAATTTTTGCTGAATGGAAAGGTAACTTTACAAATGTGAAACAAGTCTGAAACTGGGTAGCCCTCCTTTCAGTGACTTTAAACTTAATGCATTTACCTTGAGAAGTCTGCTATATTTCCTAACATTTCATTGAAAATGCTTTTCTGACTTAGAAACGTTTTACAATCTGGTGATTAGGTTCCCTATTTTATAATACGTCAGTGTTCTAGATGCTCCAGCATTTCTAAATATTTGGCAAAATGTAATTTACGTTGAGACTTTGTTATGTCATGTCCATGGTAAAAAAATCTAAGGCATTATTTCTGACTATAGCTTAAATAGTATAATATAATTCATGATTGCAACGTTTAAAACTAGAGTATGAATATGTTCTATGAATGTTATATTTAGGCTAAAAAAGAAGTTAGTCACAAAAGATGATATATTGTAAAAGAATAAGAAAACTCACTGAAAGGATTTTGCTGGTAGTTGTGAAAAACACTTTCTTCTGCAACCATGTATTTTTGTAAAAAAAATGGAAGCTGTAAAATTACAAATTGAAGGCATTACTGAAAACAGGTTTGTTTTCCATATTTGAGACATTTCCATAATAGGAGAACAACGGATGATACAAATAAAACTAAATTTAGAACTAATGAAAGGAATCTCTAGTACAAAATTGGCTTACAAAATTTCCTTGAGAGGGAAGTCATAATGTAAAACACTGAATAAATTTTAAAGAAGTTGATTACTGAATTTGGGGGGGCGGGGAGATTGGGAAGAAGGGATTGTTATAAGTTTTAGCATAGGGAAGTTTTGTTTTTCAAGATGATATGCAGAACGTAACTCCCTGGCATAGTGTTTTACTGTGTCTTTTTTTTTTTTTGTCTTATGAACAGAATTGTTCAAGTTGGTTCAAGTTACAACACATATATGAAATAAAAATTTTAAAATCTGAACAATGGCTTATTTCAAATCATTTTCTATAAAATTCCATTAAAATAAGCCAAAATGGATCCTGCTTAACCTATATTAACATATGAGAATACAAGTTAATTTTTTTCTTTAAGAATTTTTTTTGGTCTAAGGTAGTAAAGATGGAAAAGAATGAATGGAAATGACTTGATTATTATCAAGTGTATTTTTTAACAAAAGCAGAGTGTAGTATAATGGAAACAACATTGGATTTGGAGCCAATCTAAGACTGGTATTAATTAATTAGGTGTTTTATTATCTTTTTACTTAAGTCTGCTGTCAACCGTTTAACTGCCTCCTCGAATTAGAATTTGTACTTCTGTGGGCTAGAAAAAACTAGGTTAGTATCCAGGCATAATTAAAAATGAATATAGGGAGAAGCCTGTTGGTAGCCGCTGTTATAGTGATACATGATACACTTTTCCTGTTGTGGCATTTATGAATTAGGAAATGAATTTTATCTACTTCTGTTTTTTTATAAATATATTTCAGTGGTTTTTCTTAGAATAGAGATTTCAGCATAGACTACTTTTGTGGTTTGTCTGTGCTTCTGTGTCTCTCTGTCTCTGCCTCCTCCGTTAGAAGTGAAGGGGACTTTCTAACCGCCAGAACACTCCCTATACACCTGAAGCTGAAGTAGAATAACATTGAATGTCAATTGTAAATATATATATATATATGGCCATGAGATGTGAAGTACAGCACAGTGAAGATACTCAGTGCTATTGTAGCAGCTGCACGTAAATACGATGTTAGAGGGGTAGTAGGTTGGGGCAGTTATTGCTTTGTGAGGAGTGTAAATGTCTAATTATGACATTGCTTTGTACACCTGAAACTAAAAAAACAAACAGAAGAAGCAGAAGTAAAGGCAAGGGGCTTTGGAAGGGCTCTCAGGATCTGGAGAGAATGGCACAGCGGAGTCTTGGTGGGTTTATGGCTCACAAATAGGGGCTTTGGGAGATAGAGGCTTCTTCAGAGATGTGAAAAGGAAGAGAATGAGCAGGACCAGGGATAGAGGCAAGCATCTTTTTGCTGATAACTGAATATACCATATACTTTTTATACTCTTTGCTTTTGTTTCTACCCAGAATGATCCCTCTCCTCCTCTGCTTTTGTGAGCTTACAAAAAACAACAACAACAAAAAAACAGGCATCAGTTTTTTGTTAATTACAAAAGTAACCTAAGTTGTCTTTTTAGCCTTCTCTCCTTGATTTCAGTCTTCAAAGACAAGGACTTTGTAATAAATTAGTGTATCAGTTCCCCTTTTTCTGTGCCTATAACAACATGATGGTGTATCCATTTTCATTGCATATTAAAAACACATTAATACTTGTAGGTTTTAAAAATATGTGTATCAAAATGCAACTATATCATATCTATTGTTCTTCATTTGCTTTTAAAATTTGTTTTGGAGGTCGTCCAGTCAGATCTTATAATTCACCTAGTTCTATTTAAGGGTTGTGGAGTATTATTCCATTATCTGGATTTGCCATAATTTATTTTACTGTAACAATGTTGATAGACATTTAGATTATTTATTTTCTTCTGTTAAAACATTGCTGCAGCAAACATCATAAATATTTTGGTGCATATCTGTGACTATTTTTGTAGATTTCTAGAAATGGAATTGTTAAAGTGTGTGCAAATTTAAAATTCCAAAATAATCTCAATTTGCCTCTTTTAAAGATTAGCAAATTGAACTCTTCCAATAATGAGAATATATATACTCTCATATCTTTACTAGACTGAGTACCAGATACGTGAAGAAAAGCCAGTATCTTCCTTTGATTTTTACATGCATTTTAATATTTGATTAGTAATGAGATTGAGCACCTGTTACTAGTTTTCCTGGGTTTTAATTCTCCTTGAAGATCTAACTTAAATTTATTTTCTCTTTAAGGTCTTCTCTAATTCCTACTTCCTTATACCTGAGGCAATGAATGACTTCCCTTTCTTTGCTCACCACTTTCTATCTCTGGTATGAGCAATTATAATCATATTGTATTTTAGTTATTATATACTAGATTAGGAGGTCCTCTGGGTTTGCAACCATGTAGTATTCATTTTTTATAATATTTTTTTTACTTTTATATCTCAGTTTTTTGGCTGGCAATATGGGGACTGAAACCCAATTTTTAGGGTAAATGCTTTAAATATAATTTTTTTTTCTTTCAGTTTTACTTAGATATAATGGACCTACAGCATTGTGTGAGTTTAAGATGTACATCAGAAGGACTTACATATATTGCAAAATGATTACCACAATAAGTTAGGTAGTATCCATCATCTTACATACCAGTACTCATGTAGTATTAATCTTTATGTATCTTCCCAATATGTAGCACAGCACCTATAGCACTTAGTGCGGGGTTTAGAAGCTTTATCAAATGGTTAGTCTGATTTCCAACTGGGCACTATTTGTAAGGTTTGTTGCCTCCTTTTTGGGGGTAGAGAGAGGGTTGGCTCTTAATGGCAATAGTTCTAGTTCAACCCTTTCATTTTACAAATGAGGAATCAAGTCTAAAGGAGGAATGTCTTATTTGGTTAATGAGATGTCTTGATTTCTTTATCATGCCCTACTAGGTGTTTTGAAGGACAGATGTTGATTTCCATAATCTGAGATAAATGGTGAACTTTTCTTAGTTCTTACGAGCCAAGCCCAACCAATGGGGCTTTTGCCTGATGGTTTTAGCATGTAGCTTTAAGACAGAACAAGTCATCCAAACTTCATTTGGCCCCATCCAAAAAGGTATGAGTCTTCTCACACACTAGAAAGACTTTCTAATTGCATTTATTCCAGGCACTGACTGACTCCTCAGTGCCAGGTGTCTTTTCTTCCAGAGAACTCTTGAAAGTGCCCTCTTAGCCACTTTTCCATGAAGTGACCTCACCAAATCTCATTTCTTTGTTGCCTTTTCCTGCCCACAGTACAAGCCGGTAATACACATCTCATCTTACTCTTGTTCCTCTGCCTATTCTTCCCCTCCTTTTCAAAGGTTTCTCAACCTTGTTCTAAGGTTAATGTAATCACTTGCATCTTCAAATTCTGTACTGAATGCTACTTTTATCTTTGTTTAAATGACATCCATCTTTCTCCTGAGGGAAAGCCCTCTGTAGTGGAACCTGAACCTTCTTTTACTCTCTACATAGCTCAGTGTAGGAAAGGGTAGGAGGGAATTTCCTTCTCACTTTGCACTGCAGTGCTTATAAAACCTCCTTGTTAAAATTCCTGTTGTTGAGCCTCACATAGCTGGAGTATACATCTTCTCTGGCTCATTGAAGACAGGCTTCTGGCTCAGGATCTTGCTTTACATTCAAGGTTGTGCCACTATTCTAGGTGAACTCAGTGTTTATGTGAGCAGAGCGCTCAGGACCCTGGCTTTGCAATTTTCTCACCTCTAGTGGTCTTTATCTTCACTGGATTCATTTACTTATCCCATGAAGCTACTCTGGACCTCACCATTACCTGAAATCAGCTTTCCCTTTGAGTTCATTCATTTAAACATCCTTTTCCTGACACTAACCTTTGATCCTTTTCCTAAACCCATTGATTGATGCTTTTGAGATCTGCAGTTCTTTGACACTTCACTGCACCAAATGCTCCCTGTATAAGCAGGCAAGAAGAATTCATTGTACATCACCTCCTACTTCTTGCCAGACTTCTCAGTTTCCTTGCCCTGTTGGATTTCTATCATATGCATCTGGCAAAACCTAGGTTTTGGATCAGGTTGTCTCTGGCCTGCACAAAAGGGGTTTGTTGAGCACTGATGGAGAGAAAGCACACCACTGCCCAGATTAGTGGTGTGCCTCCAGTCCCTGCACCAGCTGTCAGGGCTGCAGAACAATTTTTTCCTTTTCCATTTGGGCTATTTTAAACTTTTTTCTTTAAACTTAAGAAACAAAGCATTCTTCACAGATGGCATTTCTACTTCATGAGAATAGAAGCCATCAAAAGGAGAGCCCTTAAATTTCCTGTTACTTGACTCACCAGTTTATCTCCCCTGCACCATTTGTTCTTCCTTTCTTTTCCTTCTGTTTCAGTGGATGAGATGTCCATCTTTTTGTCTCAGGCTGATTCTCCAGCTGGGCTTTGGATTGCATTCTCTCATTCCTGCTGATTAACTCTGTATGTCTTTAATCTTTCTCTTAATTCTGATTCTTTCTCATCTTGCTAAGCTTGTTCAAAAGTCTCATCTAAAACAAGACAAATAACCAAATTACCCCTATAAAGAAATCTCCATTCTTTCTAGCTCCTGCCCTCTCCGCTCATCAGCAAAACAAAGCCCCAGGCCTCTTTCCTGCCCTCACTTTCTGTTTGCTCCTCAGTACACTATCATCTGTCCTCTTCCCATCACTCACACTGTTTGCTTCAGATCATGCTGACTGACTTCCTTGCTACTAAAACTGTCATTTTATTGAATGTTCAAAAATCCTTGACTCTCCTCAAATTGTTGTCTTTTCTTGGCTTCTGCGACACTACTCAGAGCATTTCTAGTTGTTTCTCCTCAGATCCCTTTGCTTCCTCCTCTTCCTTTGCTAAATGGGAACCTTCCTTCCTTATTATTATTTTTTACCACATTCTTTGCCTTCTTCTTAAGCTTCTATCTATTTTCAGGGCTTTCTTTGTCGTTTGCATGTTGGTGCCTTCCATTTTTCCATCTGAAAGCTTGTCTGAACTTCAGGCTCACATCCAGCTACTAGGCCTCTCCACTGGGAAGTACAACAGGTAATTCAAGATCAACATATCTACAAACTATATTCTTTCCCCCATTTGCTCTGAAATCTCCTTCATTTCCTGTGATTTTACGCAGTAATTGTTTCCACTAATCATCTAGCTTGGATCAAGCCGGAAATTTGGGTGTCTGTTATCCTTGACCTTACATTTAATCAGCATTACCTCCTAATAATGATTCACTTCTTTCCCAGCCTACTGCTGCTTTCCTGCTTCAAGTGACCATTATATCTTTTCTGTTGGGTTGTTGGAAAAGTCATGATGTATTTTTTTCTACGTTTTTCGTTGCAGAAATGCGTCCTGACTTTGCCCACAACCCGGTAGATTGTTATGATTCTGTCTTGCCTGGTGTTCTTTCCTCCAGCTTGTCTAGCCTCATATCCATTTGCTGCTCTGCAGCCAAACTAATTATATTATAAGATGCAAATCTAATCATGTTATTCTCAAACTTAAAATACTTAAATGACTAATTTTCCATTCAGGGAAAAATTCAAAATGCTAATTATTTCTTACAAGATTGTGACTTCTGCTGACTTCTGCTGACTTCTCCAACCCTATCCTTTGTCACTGATTCTTCCCCTTCCTCCCCAGTGCTACTCATATTAAATAACTTCATTTGAAGTTGCTTCCTTTCTACTGCCAAGGTTTTTTTTTTTACATGCAGATCTCTGATTAGAATTAAAAATGCTGATTCTCTAAATATTACTGATGTACAGTCGGTGCAAATACTTCTGCCTCATTCTACGTAGTTTGGTTTGAACTCAGATTCAGGATGGAGAATACAAATATGTACAGTTGACCCTTGAACAACACGAGTTTGAACAACAGGTTTGAACTTCAGGGGTCTACTTATGCATGGATTTTTTTCATCAACTACTGGAAGTGCATTTTCTTTTCCTTAAGGTTTTCTTTTCTCTTAGCTTTATTGTAAGAATGCAGTATATAATACATAAAACATACAAAATATGTGTTGACTATGTTATTGGTAAGCGTTCTGGTCAACAGTAGTTAGTTGGAGGAGTCAAAATTTATACACAGATTTTGTGGGGGATTGGTGCCTGTTCTCCCTCCCCCCACCTTGTTCTAGGGTCAGTTGTATTTACAGTGATATTTTTCAGAAACTGACATTATATAATTATAATGGACAGTTAGTTTATAGAACTCAAAGGAGAATTTCGTTAGAGAATTGTTCCAAGTAGAAGTTGCTTATGTGAGTTTAAAATATGGCTAATAGAAAATGGTGATATAAATGCTGGACATAAAACTGCCTTTAAACTATAGAAAATAGATACTTTAAATGAGTTATTAATGATGATAAGTATTTGAAACAACATATAAGTGAAGTTTTTTTTAAATATTACAGTTATTGTCAATAGCAATAATAAAGGTATTAGATGTGTAGTTCTTAATACGTGCTAGGCACTGTTCTGAAGTGGTTTATTAATTTGTTAGATCCTGTTTCATTTTTCCAGTAGCATCAGAATGACATGTTTTTTTAAGAATGCTGTCTTTAGAAATACTTATAAATTTAAAGATAGTTTCAAACATTTCTAAAAAATTATGACCTTTTCTGGGTTAGAGTTCGTTGCCCAATTTTTGCAAACATAATGAAAAATCTGTTACCTGTTTATATTAAAGTCATATTAAAGTCAAAAAGTCTGAGTAGCAGATATCTTTATTAGTATAATCTCATCAATTCTATCAGTAAAGGTTTACTTATTCTGTAGCTAAAAGATACAGTATTTTTTTAGATTTACTGAGCATTTTTGTTATTGTCTCATTTGAGGTAACAGTCTGTTTAACATGTAGGGCAGATGTTATCCCCTGTATTTTCTTGAATGTGGAAGAAACAGGTTTGTATAGGTTAAGTAAGCAATTTGCTCAAAGTGCAGCTAAGTAAATAGTAGAACTGGAAAAAATCTGTGTCTTTAGAGTTCTAAGATAGTGATCGTTGTTCATTATCATGCTTCATTTCTAAAGTAAAACTTCAAGCTCTGTATAAGAAATTGGAAGCTATAATATTATCGTTGGACAACTTGGATGGATAGCTTAGAAAGTTAATATTAAATGTTTTAACATTAAAAGGATTTCAAATTTCAGGATATTTGCTAAATCAGTGTTCAGATTTCAGAATATCTTAAGAATCAGTGATTGTTCAAGTTATTTACCCTAAAATCCCGTAGTTCAGGTTGATGATCTTCAAAATACAACAGTAGGCTTTTGTTTGTTGGTTTGTTTTTTAATGTCCACAAGTGGAGAGGGCATTTAACACTATGTGATCTGCACTTACAGGAGGGCTACAGTATGATGGACAATTCAAGAATAATAAATGATCTATGATCACTTTTTATTTATGTCTTTTAAGGGTTTGTGAGGAACTTTTTTGTCTTTTTTTTTTTTTTTTTTTTTTTTTGAGGGCAGTGTCACTGGCCCTCATATGTGGGACTGAATCGGGGCTGCTGGCTTCCCAAGCCAGCGCTTAACCACTGCGCCACTCCACTCGGCCAGCCGTGGAACTTTTGAATATGGATATAATGTGGAATTCTGCAAATTAATAAATATTAAGACAGTGAAGCTACAGTCTGAATCCTGGACTTTTCATCTGTCTTATTTTCCCTTTTTCTTGTCACTGACCTTTTTGCCACTGTTGGTGGTGAGCAGCGTTAGCTCCCAAATTATTGCAAAGGATTACTATAAGGTGAACTGCTGTTACTCTTTTCTCTCATCTTGGTTTGCTGTCAGACTGCAGGGTAGCTAAGGTAGCTCAGTTAAGCATTTAAATTGAGATACCCTCAAATCTTCTCTTATCTATCTGGCTGGGATACAATTGAAAATGGTAATGGTGTCTTAAAGGAGGTGATATAAGCGTCTTTTATTTATATTTGCATAGCAAAATTCTGGAGAGGCTGAGATGATGATTAAGAAATAAGAGTATCTTTAAACCCCCCTCGTGTTAGTGTAGATGTTGTTCGCTGACTATTAGTTTAAGCTAGGGAAGACATGGGATCCATAACCCAGGAAAGGAAGAAAGGAGCTCTTCACAACTGCAGCATCCTGTAATGATAAAATTAGCAGTTAAAAAAAAAATTTCCACCAGTGATATTTGGGACATAGTCCAGGTTCTTCTAAGAAGTTATAGTTTATTTGGGACGATAAAGCTTATTGTCAAATGGAAAGTTAAATGATGAATTGAAAAGCAATAAATACAATAATATAAAATAGTGCCTTGCTATCTGAGCAGCAGACAGTGAACGCCATGTATTAGGAAAAGGTAACAGTCATTGGACTTTGCAAATATTGTAGAAAAGCATTATAAAGGATGAGGGACTTTATTTGCAAGTTGAAAAGTGATGACCTCGACAATGATAATAAGAACAGCAGTAAACACATAGCTACTGACTGTCTCTGCAGTTTTATGTGTATTAACTCATTTGGTTCTTGTAGCCCTAGGAAATAGATACTGTTATTTTCTTGATTCTCCTAATCAGGAAACTGAAGGAAGGAGGGCTTAAATAACTCTGTTGAAGGCCACACTCTTTTAAGTGGTGGGGCTGGGATTCTGCAGGGTGGCTCCAAAGTGTGCGGTGAGGTTACTCGGTATCTCACACTGTAGGCTGGGCTGGGCTGTGAGGAGGCACTGGGAGGGTGGGGCTGTGGAACTTGTGTGGGTCTTTGGGCCCCATCCCTGAGTTTTGAAAAAGCAGCTCTCATCCAGGCCACAGGCTTTGGCTCTGTGAAGTTTTCGGTAAAGTCTTTTTTTCTTCCAAGATAACATGTGTTTTCAGTAAGGAAAATTAACCCACATGGCAGATTTTTTTAAAAAAATAATAAAAGAACACATTTTAGCCTTTTGAATGAAATTTTTTTTAACCTGTGTCATTTTCATCTTATTGTATTAGGACATTTAAGTAAACTGTCTATTGATAAAAAAAAATGTGTAACTGATGATTTCGCATTTAAAAACATTTGGTACTGTGTAATTATTTAGAAAATTAAATGAAAAATTTGAAGAAAGGATCATTGAAAATTGTTAAACAGTGACATTGGATTAAAACAAAGACCTAGTCATACCCATGTATGTGTATATGTGTGTAAAATTTTATATGACCACCAAAAAAATACTCTTTATATAGACAAAAATATTGGTGATATGTATTATAGAGATAGTGTTGCATAGCAACCAACATATAGGGAAATACTTAATATTATTTGGAATGTAAACATGAAATTATTCCATTGTAAGTGGAATCTTAAATTTATTAATAAAAGCACCATGCCATATTATTAAAACACATAAACTGCTTTAGCCAGACACCCTCCTCCCTATATTTATTATGAACATTTTTAAAATAACACTTTCTTCATAAAGGTAATAACTATTGGGTTGTCGGAAAAGTCATGACGTATTTTTTTCAGTTTTTTGTTTCAAAAAGGCTTTTGACTTTCCTGACAACCCAATATTTACAAAGGAAGTACTCGAGCTCTAGAGTCATATTTGGATTTATTTCTTATTTTGTGTCATGAGTTACTTAACCCTTGAATCTATCAGTTTTCTATCAATAAAATGGGGGTTAATTGATACTTCCTTTATAAAGTTAAGTTTAAATGAAATCTAAAACACATAGTGATAGACCTGTTGTAAGTCTTCAACAAATGCCAGGTTTGCTTCTTTATTATTGTGGTGAAAAAACGCCTAACATACAATTGACCATCTTAACCAAAGTACAATTCAGCAGTGTTAAGCACATTCTCATTGTTTGGCACCCAAGATCCAGAACTCTTTTCATCTTGTAAAATTGAAACTCCATACCCATGAAAAAAAACAGCTCCCCATTCCCTCCTCCCCCAAGCTGCTGGCAGTCACCTTCTACTTTCTCTCTGGATTTGAC
Source organism: Aselliscus stoliczkanus (assembly GCA_033961575.1). Taxonomy (NCBI): domain Eukaryota; kingdom Metazoa; phylum Chordata; class Mammalia; order Chiroptera; family Hipposideridae; genus Aselliscus; species Aselliscus stoliczkanus. The sequence continues at coordinate 34,609,601 of CM066730.1, read as the reverse complement.
TATTCTATGAACCTTCTGTAAGTAGAATTGTATAGTATTTGTCTTTGTGTGACTGATTACACTTAGCATAATGCCATCAAGATTCATCCATGTTGTGGCATATGTTAGAGTTTCCTTGTTTTTCAAGGCTGAATAATATTCCATTGCATGGGTATGTCACATTTTTTAAATTCATTCATTGGTAGATGGACATTTGGGTTGCTTCCACCTCTTGGCTATTGTAAATAATGCTGCTATGAACACAGTTGTACAAATATTTCTTGGAATAGAATATTTCTTCTTTTCAGTATATACCCAGAATTCAATTGCTGAATCATGATAATTGTATTTTTAATTTTTTGAGGAACACTATACTATTTTCTACAGTGGCTGCATCATTTTACATTTCCACCAACATTGCATAAGGGTTCCAGTTTCTCCACATCCTGGCCAACACTTGTTCTTTTTCGGGTTTTTTTTTTTTTTTTGATAGTAGCCATCCTAATGAGTGTGAGGTTCTTCTCTAATTTTTTTTTTAATTCTTGTAGGCTTAAATGGCCTTTTTTTCCATAGTTTTCCTAAGGAAGCTTAAATTACTGAATTTAGATCTTTTCTTTTCCTAAATTTGCATTTATTACAAATTTGTCTTTTGCTGCCACCCACAAATTTTGATAAGTTGTATTTTCATTTTTATTTAGTGACACCTTAATTTTTGAAAGGTAGTTTTGCTGTATATCATATTCTAGGTTCATAGTTTTTCGTTTTCTTTTAGTACTTTAAAAATGTTGCTCCACTCGCTTTTGACTTGCATTATTTCTCTATTCATAATGTATTTTGTTTTTTTGTTTTCTTTAAAAAGAGTTTCTTTTTCTGACTGGTTTTAATCAATTTAATTATAAATGCCTTGCTACAGTTTTCTTTATGTTTATTGTTTTTAGCTTTGGTTGAGCTTCTCAATCTGTAGTTTTTAGTTTTCATCAAATGTAGATAATTCTGAGCTCTTATTTTTTTCACATATTTTTCCTCTTTAGTTTTTCCTCTCTGTGTTGACTCTAATTACATGTATGTTAGGTTGTCTCATGTTTGCTCACAACTTAACTGATACTTATTTATATTTTTGCTCTTTTATCCCCCTTTGTGTTTTATTTTGGATAATTTCTATTGCTATATCTTCAAGTTTCCTTGTCTTCTGCAGTTTCTAGTCTCCTGTTAGTCTCATCAAATGTATTTTTCGTCCCAACACGTTACTTTTTAATTTCTATATTTTTTATTTTTGTTCACATATATGTGTGTGTCTCTACTTATCATTTTTAGTGTTGTCTGAACCTCTTTTTTATTTATTGTGGTAAAATATATGTAACATGAAGTTTACCATTCTGTCCACTTTCAAGTGTATAATTCAGTGACACTAAGTACATTCACAGCATTGTACAGCCATCACTACAACCTATTTCCAAAACTTTTTATCACCCAAAACAGAAACTCTGTGACCATTAGGCAGTAATAATTCCCCATCCCCCCTTACCACTTGTCCCTGGTAACCTCTGTTGTATTTTCTGTCTCTGAATTTGCATTATTTCTCTGTCCATAATATATTTTGATATATATATCTCATTCTAGATATATCATAAGTGGAATCATACAATATTTGTCCTTTTGTGTATGGTGTGTTTCACTTACTGTATTTTCAAGGTTCGTCCCTGTTGTGTAATCTATCAGTACTTCATTCCTTTTTATATCCTGTGGCTTTTGTTTTGTTTTGTTTTGAGCTGAGGCATCCTGCCACCTATTTCAGCTCAGCAACTGCTCAGCTTGGGCCAGGAATCAAACTGGCAATCCTGATGCTCAGAGCTAGCACTCTTAAGTGAGCTCTTAACTAACTGAGCCACTCGGCCGCCCGTTCCTGTGACTTTTTGAACATAATGAATGCAGTTATCATAATTGTTTCGATGTTCTTATTATTTATATCACGTGTCATTTCCTGATCAGTTTCAGTTGATTTTTTTTCTTATTTGTTGAATTTTTGTGTTCCTGGGCTTATATGGTAATTTTTCATTGGCTGTGAGATATCACTAATTTTACCTTTTTGGGTGCTAGATATTTCTGTATACAGAGTCTTGAACTTTGTTCTAGGATGTGGTTGTGTTTTTGAAAACAGTTTGATCCTTTTGTGTCTTGTTCTATATGCAAGCAAAGAACAGTAGTTAATCTAGGGCTAAATTTTTCATGATACTGAAGCAAAACTCTTTTGAGTAATCTACCTCAAGCCCCTTGAGGTTTTACACTTTGGTTAGTATGGCAGTAACTGTTTTTGACCCTTTGTCAGTTCCAGGGCTTGTTCTAATCCTTTCCGGTGTTTTTCCCACTGGGTTTGGGAAATTTCATATACAGGAGGGTGCCACAAAAATGTATACACATTTTAAGAAAGGAAAAAAACTGTATTAAAATTGTAATTCTCAGTATATACCGATGACAAAAGATGAGTACAAGTCACGTGTATACATTTTTTGGCACCCCCCATATATGCAGTGATCAATACTCTGCTGAAGATGCTGGGGGACCTTCTGCACCTATGTTATGGTCTCTGTTTGTACGTCTTTCTGCTCTCTGGCACTCGGCTCTGTAGCTGTCGGGCTGCCCTGGGTTCCAGCTCTGCTCCTCAATCCAGGGTGACCGTGGCCCAGCAGGTTCCCTCTCCAGGCACGATCACCTGGATATTGTCTCAAGTGGTAAGCTGCCACTGTCTCTGGGCGCACTTCATTTCTCCCCCTCAGGGATCACTGTTCTTCCTTATCTTTCATTTTTATCCAATATCTTGAAAATTATTTCACTTATTTTTTTCTGGTTGCTTAGTTGTTTAGGTGGGATGGGGCAGGTGGGTAAATCCAGTTCCTGCGACTCCATCTTTGCTGAAAGTGGAGGTTGTAGATATTTTAACTTAATCCCCTAAACATTAAATAAAGACCCACTATCAGACTAGAGTAAGATCTGTATGAAATAATTTTATTTTATGCCATAATTTATGTCAGTTGTTTATCATAGCACTTGGACATGGCAGAATTGTTTGCTTTTGTTATCCTTACTATCTCATCAAAGGACATATTGTTGATATCGTTCTTAAATTTAAATGTTAAATTATTTAAGATGAGATCTAATCCAGCTAATTACAACTGCACCATGAGATAGTGTTGTTGAAGGAATTTGGTAATGGTTAAGAATATTGGAAAAGTACGTACATTATGATAGAGACTCCTACTTACTAGCTATTGTGTATTCTCCTTCTGTACTAGAAGAACCCCTGGGATTTCATTGCTTTGAACTGAATGGAATACACACACAGAATTTTTTTTTTAAGCAGTTTTTGATACTGTATGTGATTGGCCTGCTACATGAGTAAGTTGTGGCTTAGTGAATGTGAACTTTGAGTAGCATCCAGGAAGACTCCTGGTAGGAAACTTAGGTATCCTTTTGTCCTTTCTTTCTAATGGCTGGTGTTGGTGCTAGCTGTCTGGAGTCCAGAGGTGAAAGTGGTGTATTCAAAGCTGAGGACCCTGTGTCCCTAATGATCATTGGAGCTACTATATGGATCCTTACCTGTGTTGAGGCAGATATATGAGGGACATTTTCCATTTCTTGCAGCTAAACCTAATTCAAACTAATATACTTAAAAATGACCACCATTTCTTGAATATTGCCAATGAAACAAGATGCTTAGAATATTATATAGCGAAGGGCAACTTGTTTGGGTTTTTTAAATAGCTTTTGAAAATTAATAGTTACCCTTTATTAGCAGTCCTTTTATGTATATGCCCTGTGTTTTACAGGCATCATTTTAATTCTTTCATGTCTTTTTTGCAACAATCCTGCAACGTTATATTATTTTTTCTGTTTACTGATGCTGTTGAGGTTAAGAGAAGTTATAACTTGGTAGTGGTGGTAGAATTCATGTTCCATTTCAAGTCTTCTTGACTCCAGATCACACACTTTTTTCACTAGGCCATGACTTGTCTAATGCCTTTGCTTTAAATCTTTATTTCTGAGACACCTCTGGTTAGTAAATTAATCTCTTTACTTAGTTCAAATAACTAAATTAATTGTTTCAGGGCACTTCTTTTTCTGTTTGTTTGTTTATTAAAGGAGAATGGGAAGTTAAAACACACTTCCCTGAATCTACAAAGTTGAAAACCACCAGAAACTCTAGACCAGTGGTAATTCAACCTTACGGTTTCTACCACAGATGAAGGTTATTCTGAAGGCCTCAACCTAGCCTTTGCTTAAGTCTTTAAACCTTCATCAATTAAAGGTTTAGTTTTAGGCATAGTTAGTTTTAAATTACTGTGCTTAGGATCAGCGGAAAACAGCTGGACTCTTCTAGTTTATTCTGTTTCTCTTAATTCATTGAGAAATTTTGATGTATCTTTGGTTTTCATTATTATGATGTGTTAGCCTACTCTTATTATTCTGAAATGACAAAATAATAGCAGTCACAGGGGACAAACATTGTATCCTAGGAGCATACGAGTGCCAAGAATTACTTAAAATACATGATCACATAGAACATTTATCCCTTAAACAAATTTAATTTTTATAATCTGTTACAGCAAAATAATTTTAAAGCTTAGGTGTTTTAGAACCTGTTTTACCTGTTATTTCTTAAGTGAAATAAAAACTGATTACATACCTGAAAGAAATTCGCTGGTTGAAGAGACAGATGCCAGAACTAGAATAAGTCCTTGTTTGTGTAACCTTTTAGTTTGTTGAGTCTTTCCTTTTATGGAGTACAGGAAATTAAATACTGTGGAAGAATTTGCCATTCCCAGCTAGTCACATGTTCACTATGCTGTAAAATTTCTTAATGCTACTTTTATTATTTTATAAATCTATTATTATTTTTCTCTCTTTTTTTAAGGTTTTATTGGGGAATTGGGGGAGGGGAGCAGACAAGTTGCTGTCATTTTTTTTTTTTTTTTTTTGAGGGCGGTGTCACTGGCCCTCATATGTGGGACCCGAACCGGGGCCGCTGGCTTCCCAAACCAGCGCTTAACCACTGCGCCACTCAGCCAGCCCAAAATTGCTGTCTTTTTGTTCTTCAGTCTAGTTGCGGAGGACGTCGCTTCACTGGCCCATGTTGGTATCGTCACTGCGCTCTTCCCGGATGAGGCAGATCAGTCGCCGGCCTCTGCATGTCGCTCACAGCGGCTCTTGGCAGCTCACGCTGGCTGCAGGCCACTCACTGTAGCCTATGGCAGCCCACTGCAGCAGGGGCTGCAGCCTACACCATCGCCAGGGCTCGCAGCCCAGCTCCAGGTGGAGCTGTTGTTAGTGGTAGAAGGCAGTGTCACTTGCCCTCATATATGGGATCCGAACCGGGGCCGCTGGTATCCCAAGCCAGCTCTTAACCAATGCGCCACTCGGCCAGCCCTATTTTTCTCTTTAATAATTGACAAAGTATGGATGTAAATTTAACAAGTAAAATCATTTAAAATTGGTAATATTATGTATCAAATGTATAAATTCTGAATTTTCTTGGGCTTTAAGAGCCTTCCATTGCCTCCCCTTCCACCAACCTGATACTGGGTATATGTAGTATTTCCTTTTCCTCTTCTGCTTTTACAATAACTTCCCTACTTTTCCAACTTCTCAAGTTTGACTGCTACCAATTGAGGGTAGTTGTATTGAGTACTTTTTTATTTTATTTATTTTAATTAGCTTCAAGTGTACAACACAGTGCAATAGTTATACTTTTTACCCCTCAAAGTGACAACCCTCCTCCCCCAATTCTTCCCCCCACTCCTCCCCCCCATATCATACTATCTATTACAATTCCTTTGACTCCCTTTGTATTGAGTACTTTTAAGAAAGCTGTCTTAGAACGTATCCAAATGTGCCTCTGCCCAATACGGTAGCCATTAGCTACACATGGCTAAGTTAGTTAAATTGATTAAAATCAAACAAATTCAGTTCCTCACTAGCCTTATTTCAAGTGCTAAATTGTCACAGGTGGCTAGGGGCTATCATGTCGGACAGCACAGATATAGAACATCTATTGAGTAACTTAAAAGTGGCTAATCAGATCGGAACTGAAGAAGGTACTGGACGTTGTTCTTACTATTCTAGATATGTGCATATGTCATTTAATAATGTAATCATTGGTTTTGATTTCTAGCAGAGGTTGTTTAGAAAAGTGAGGTCTTTCATCTTTATCAAGCCTTCCATACCAGTCTACATTTTGATATAAGCTTCTGCTATATTTTGAGAAAATTTTCAGAGGTTATTGTACAGTGTTGTCCAGTTAACAGACAAATGGGACTTTGCTCTTTGTTAAATGGCTTTCCAGGAAAAATTATATATATCTTTTTAGACGTTTATTGCATTCCTGATTCTAGGAGTAATACATGAATGTCTAACAATAAATTTCATGAACTCATCCTAGAAAAAGTACCACATACCTCATTGCTGAATATCACTAGGTCACCTTTTTTTTTTTTTTGTAAAGATTTTATTGGGGAATTGGCGGAGGGGAACAGCGTTGGGGAATCGGGGAAGGGGAACAGACAAGCTGCTGTCCCCTCGTTCCTCAGTCCAGCCGCAGAGGACGTTGCCCCACTGTTGGTATCGTCATTGTGCTCCTCCCGGATGAGGCAGATCGGTCGCCGGCCTCTGGATGTCACCCACCGCGGCCACCGGCAGCTCATGCTTGGCTGCCAGCCGCTCACACTGGCTGCAGGCCACTCACTGCAGCCCATGGCAGCCCACTGCAGCAGGGGCTGCAGCCTACACCATCACCGGGGCTCGCACAGCCCAGCTCCAGGTGGAGCCGTTGTTAGCTGTAGAGGGCAGTGTCACTGGCCCCCATGCGGGATTCGAACCGAGGCCTCTGGCATCCCCAAACCAGCGCTTAACCAATGCGCCACTCGGCCAGCCCACTAGGTCACCTTTGAAGTACTCCCCTTGGGAAGCTATGCACCGACACCAGCGCCTAGTCCACCCTTCAAAGCAATTTTGGAACTCTTTCTGGAATGGCCATCAGAGCTGTCATTGTATTACCTTGATGTTCTGAATGTCATCAAAATGTCTTCCTTTCAATATTTCCTTTATCTTCTGGTAAAGAAAGAAGTCACTGGGGGCCAGATCAGGTGAGTAGGGAGGGTGTTCCAATACAGCTATTGGTTTACTGGCTAAAAACTCCCTCACAGACAGTGTTGTGTGAGCTGGTGCATTGTCGTGATGCAAGAGCCATGAATTGTTGGTGAAAAGTTCAGGTTGTTTTTGTCTAACTTGTTCATGCAGCCTTTTCAGCATTTCCAATTAGTAAACTTGATTAACTGTTTGTCCAGTTGGTACAAATTAATAATGAATAATTCCTCTGATATAAAAATAAGGTTAGTTGGGCCGGCCGAGTGGCGCAGTGATTAAGCGCTGGCTTGGGAAGCCAGCTGTCCCAGTTCAGGTCCCACATACGAGGGCCAGTGACACTGCCCTCAAAAAAAAAAAAATAAATAAATAAATAAATATAAGGTTAGCAACATGATTGCAACAAGTTCGTGAACTTAACTGTCAGATTTTGTATGGTTATAGAAAAGTGGAAAATATAAAGAATAAGAAATAAAACCTTACAGCCACACGGAAGATATTGTTACTGTCTTAAGTTTTTAATTTTTGCTACATTTTAATTTTAATTTTAATGTTTTTACACCATTGGAAATGTGCTTCATATTTATTTGCCCTTAATATGGTAGCATAAGGATTTCCCTCCCTGTGAGATTGTTAATATGTTTCTTTCACTTTTAAACAAATGCACCACAATTTTGAATTAAGTGGTTTACACCTTAATTTGCTTAACCATTCCCCTTTTGTTGGACATTGTGTTCTGTGTAATGCTGCTCTTCTCTTTGTAACACTGATGACAAGGATATGTCTGCAACTTGACTATAATCTTTGTAACAAAACTTTCACTGTTTATAGTAATGACTTGTTTTAAGTTTATATCTTCTGCTAGAGTATAAGCTACTTGAGTTTAAGGACCATGAGTTGATTACCTTAGATCTTACCTTAGACAATTAGAACATTCATTTTTATGAGTTTTGCCTTTGGATGGGAATATGCATGAAATTTTAATGAAAGAATAATTCAATTTTTTGGGATATATCCTTGCCTTTAAGGATGATAGTCTCATTTTGTTCTTTTTTTGTTTTTTTTTTTTAAAGATTTTATTGGGGAATTGGCGGAGGGGAACAGCGTTGGGGAATCGGGGAAGGGGAACAGACAAATTGCTGTCTTTTTTTTTTTTTATTCTTCAGTCTAGTTGTGGAGGATGTTGCTTCACTGTTGGTATCATCATTGTGCTCTTCCCGGATGAGGCAGATCGCTTGCTGGCCTCTGGATGTCGCTCACCGCGGCTATTGGCAGCTCACGCTTGGCTGCCAGCCGCTCACGCTGGCTGCGGGCCACTCACTGTAGCCTATGGCAGCCCACTGCAGCAGGGGCTGCAGCCCACACCATCACCGGGGCTCGCACAGCCCAGCTCCAGGTGGAGCTGTTGTTAGCTGTAGAGGGCAGTGTCACTGGCCCTCATGTGGGATCCGAACCGGGGCCGCTGGCATCCCAAAACCAACGCTTAACCCATGCGCCACTCGGCCGGCCCGTCTCATTTTTAATATATGTGTCTCCCCCCATCCTCCCTTTGCTACCTCTTCATGGAAGAAAGTTTTTGCATATGCCATTTAAGTAGATGAATAATTTCTCAAGGACATCCATATTTGAGCACCATATTTGGCTGGCCTTTTCCCTGCCACAATATGGTTTAGCTATTTGAAAAACATCTTTAGTGGCAAACACAGAACAGTTGGTCATGGGTGCAGAGATGATAGTCAAATTTAATTATGATATGGCTTTATAACTTTTATAAGTTGACAATTCTAAATTATAAAGTTCAACAATTTTCTAATACAAGGAACCATGAAAAGCAAAATTAATATATATAGTTCAATATTTTGTTTTTTAACTTACTGGATTTGATGGCATATAAAATGTGGAGGGTATGAGACCTTATTAAATTTATTTATGAAATATAGTGTGTTGTATCTTGAAATTTATATTGGTGCCAGCAAATGTAGTCCTAAACTATTCATATGATAATGTAAATGTACCTAACAGTACTGTATTTCAGTGAATAATAGTAACTAAAAAGCTAGTGTGTTCAGCCTGAATCGCTTCCTTTATAGAACATGTAGGCAAAGCATATGTGTCAATCAAAATTGGTATAGAGAGCAGCAAATCAAAAAACATTTGTGGTTGTTTCGGCCGAGTGGCGCGGTGGTTAAGCACTGGCTTGGGAAGCCAGCGGCCCCGGTTCGGGTCCCACATATGAGGGCCAGTGACACTGCCCTCAGAAACCTCTTATTTCTCTATTCCCAGTCCCGTGAGAGTGCTGGAATCTCTGCGGCTTCTTAGCTTCCAAGCTGCAGCTCTGTAGTCAACCTGAGGCTCACCAGCTTGCCTCTCTGTGCTCCGTCCTCCCCATTAGTCTCAGTGGTGGGATTGGCATGCAACAAATTAAGCCTGTCATTCATGCAGGTAGAAATCTCCCTGTTATATTATCTACAAATTGTTTCTTTTTTGTGTCCCAGTTTAGTGTACCAGATATTGGAATTTTTAGGGGTTTGATACCTAATAATTATTCTCATGCCTAATTCAGAGCCAGTTGAGTATTGATAAAATCGAGGATGCAGCTCAGATACAGGACAAAATGGGCTAATTGATCTGAACAGATGTAGACTCTTCCAATAGATAGTTCTCTCTTACACAGGGGGAGTGGGAGTAGATGAGAATTAATGTGTATCATTTATATGGATCAAGATTCTAGAGAATTAAGTAATTTAGTGTAACAAAATAATTGTAAATGGTAGTTGTAATCACTTAAGTGTTATATATAACCTATGATTCTTCCTTCAACAGAACTTATATTTTTAAAATTTTGGCCATAGAGCATGAATTTATGAAAAGCTATAATGTTGAACATGCTAGGATATGTAATAAAACATTGTTTTGTATTCTCAAGAATAATTACAAAAGAATATTTTGTGGCGGTCATGTTTGCAATATGATGACCTTTATATAATCTGGTTATTTGCCTTTTAAATTCAGAATTTTTATCTAAGAGTCAGGGATTTGTGCTCTCAGAATTTTCTCAGTATTGCATATACCACAACAACGTTGGCAGTATCTTTTATGAAGTCTGAACTGTATGACCAAGCACAGGAAGTACAAGAATCTCCCACGTAGAGCTTCTTGATTTGTAATCCCCAACTCCAACTTTAACCTTTTATTTATTTTTTTAATTGTAAGTAAGACTTACAGTAACTGCCAAACTCATGTTTAGGATTTCCTAAGGTTTGCTGCCAGTGTTAGCATCAGGTAACAAGTCAAGCTACTTACCTTAAAGAATTCACCAAAATTTGGAATCGGATTGGCATAATGTGCTAAATTAGAATGAGAAATTAAACATGCCAGTACTTGTTACAGGGAGATTTACCAAGAATAGAAGCTATCTTTAGGCTATCTTCATTTGATTTTATTTTATGTAATTAGTTCAGCTCATTCATAAAAATCTCTCAAAGAAAAAAACTTTCACATAATTTTTATATTAAATGATTGGTTTCATACTTAGGAATGTTAAACTACATTTTTGTGTTTTATATCTCTTCTTTAATGTTTGTGATTTTGGGTGGGGAGGGTGATTGAAATAGGTTTTCGGGTTAGAATCCTAATTTGTAATACAATTTCTATTGGAAATTAGAATTTGATTTATAAATTTGGATTTCATTTGCTATCAAAGAACCAGTTAGGTAGTAAGATGGAGAGGGGTCATGCATGTCGCTCAGTTAATGATTACCACACCATGTTTAGGGATATGTATGTATGTACACATGCATAGGCATACGATTTTTTGCGTGTTTCATTTTTCAGAAGCATTGGGCTAGATTCAGATATGTTTGTTATATAGGAATTTCTTTTAAGGTAATGTTTGTGTCATTTTGGTGATATACAAGAAAGGAAGGTCAGCTGTATTATCTGGTGGCATAGGAGGGAAAAGCATTTATTAAATGAGATGCTACTGATTTGACCACTTCATGTGTAGAAACCATAAGATCATTTTGCAGAGTTTTGGATTATACTTTTTTTCTTAAATATGAACTATTCAGTATGTTTTGTAATACTGTAAACTAATTGAGATCATTGTGGTTAGCTTTAATTGTAGTCTTGGTAGTTTTTCAAGGAAATGGAGTAGTAAAATATGAGACCTCAGTTATTATATGTCCCTTGGTTTCCACCACTGACTTTATTTGAATATGAGTTTACTGTCATTCTTTTTTTCCATATCTATATTTTTCAATCAAGTCTGATACAGTTAATTCTTGTCTGTCAACATTTGGAAACTGTATTTTCCACATGCTTTTTTTTTTTTTTTTTTTTTTTTTTTGAGTTCAGTGTCACTGGCCCTCACATATGGGACCCGAACCCGGGTCGCCGGCTTCCCAAGCCAGCGCTTAACCACCGCGCCACTTGGCCGGCCCTCCACATGTTATTGATGGATGTTTTCTTGCTGTATTGGCTGACTGCAGTATTACATGTTTGCTTTCTGATGGAAATAGGTTTGCTCTCTAAGCTCCTTAGAGCAGAGAGAGACATTAGCTCCTTCATTTATGCTAGAGACATATTTGTTGAAACGATGTCCCAGAGCTATCAAATTAACCATGTAGTTCTTTTTACCTGTTTCAGTATTCCCTTACTATGATTGGAAAGTGAATTTACTTTGTAATTGTATCATAAGTCATTTGTGTTCCAAGGACTTTGTATACGTTCAGTCATTTAATAAATATTTATTTAGTAACTACCACATGCCAAGCCCTGATTTTGGCCCTGAATTAGTCCCTGGGAATGTAGCGGTGAACAGAACAGATAAAAAATTCCCTGCCCTCAGTTTACATTTTAATGGGCAACTGGAAAATAATAAATAATTAAATTAATTGTATGTAAGACAGTCGTTTATGGTAAGAAGAAAAGTAAAACAAAGAGGAAGATATGACCATATAAAGTGTTCACAGTTTAGACAGTAAGGTATTCCTGAAAAGGTGACTTCTAAGTAAAGACCTGGTGGAAGTAGGAGAGCTAGCCATACAGATGTGTGGATGTGAGCATGTCAGACAGAAGGAAATGGCAAAGCCAGGGGTCCTGAGTCAGGAACATACCTGGCTGTGATTTTATTTAAAAAACAAACAAAACACAAACTCTTTATTTGGAAACAATTTCATATTTACAGAAAAGTTTAAAAAACTTCTGTATATACTTTGCTAAGAGACCTCATTCAATTTTGTTAATTGCCCTAATAGTAATGTTCTTTAGACCAAAAGGGAAAAGGGTCTAATCCAGGGTCATGCATTGTAACCCAGCTCCCCTGTTTCTTTAATCTCCTTCAATTTGGAACAGTTCCTCAGTCTTTCTTGATTTTCATGCTGTTCACAATTTTGAAGATAGCAAGCCAGTCATTTTGTTGAATATCCCTCAATTTGGGTTTGTCTAATGTTGCCTGATAATTGGGCCCAAGATAGGTATTTTTGGCTACAGTTTCACAGAAGTGATGTGTTCTTAATGAATACTATTTGGCAGTATAGTTTATCCCATTGGGTAGTGTTAACTTTCTACTTGATCAAAGACGGTGTCTAAAAAGTTTATCTTACTCACTCTATCCTTGTGTAGTTATTAAGTATTTTGTGAGGAGTTACTTTGAGGCTTTGTAAAATCATGTCTGCATTCCTACTTTTACCAACTAGTTTTAACATCCATTGATGTTTCTCAGCTAAGTTAATTTTTACCATGATGGTTGCCAAATACTCTGATTGAAGTAGTCTATATTTATTAGTTGACATTTTACTGTATAAAAGAGAATTAGTTAACTAATTTATTCGTATCCATTTATTTACATTAAGAATTCCTGTTTTATTCAATGGGTTATACTCTATTACTATTTATTTCTTTTAATACTCAAATTGTCCCAGATTTGCCATTGGGAGTTCTTTCAAGCTGGCTTGTTTGTGTCCTTTTGATATGTTCCCATCAATTTTTGTGTACTTCTTTACTGTTTAAAAATTTTTTATCTTGAAATAATTATAAGTTCATAGGAAATGCAAAAATAATACAAAATGGTTCTGTGTACCCTTCACCTAATTTCCTCCACAGTTTGTATTACGTAACTAGAGTACATTATCTAAATCCAGACATTGGCGTTGATACAATGCATATGTGTAGTTCTATGCCATTTTATCCCCTGTGCACCTCCTTATTTTTGGCACAAGATACTACAGATTCCTTTTGTAATTGTCCTGTTCTAGTACTGGAATATCCAAGGAACGCTTATTCCTCTTAGTGGAGAATAGTATTTCAGAATCACAATCTGGGTGTTAGATGGGTTCACTGCTGTTGGGGTGTCTCTGCACTCAGACCCTTTCACGGGACAGATCAAGGAAACATGGATGGGTGTGGGTTCACCCACACAGACACCTACATCTATATTTCTATATGATTATATATTGAAAACTATCAGTTTACACTGATGCCTCCAATTTCAGGCCAACACCATGTGGTTCATTCTAGTTTGTCTAGCAAAAGACAGCATAGAGACCTCTTTCAAGGAATTCCCTATAAAGAGAAAGGGAGAAATAGGATGATAATTATATGGGAAGTGGAGTCAAGCGTTTTATTTTTTTAAGGGGAAGAGGAATACCAACATGCCAATGATACTAATTAGGTAGAAAGAGAATAGAGATGAGATGATAGGATGGCTGTAGTAAGGGGACAGGAGAATTGCTATAGTGTTCGTCCTTCAGAAGGCAAGAGGGGATGTGAAGTTTAGTGCATAGGTGGAGGCATTGGCTGAAGGTAGGACTGTAATAGCAGGAAAGAAAGTAGAATATATGGGTACACGTGCAGGAATATAGACAGATCGGTGGTGAGAGCTTGTGCAAGTAGCTAATGAGATAAGAAGCCAGGACCTTAGCTAATAATGATGTTAGGAGAGGAGATTTTTAAGTTTTGTGGAGAAAGGAGAAAGTTTGAAATCACCCAGGAGAGTGGGAGGAGAAAAAGGACCAGGGAGGTAGTCTAGGATTGCCAGTCAGCTAAGGGCCACTTGAGCATGGGGTGTGCTTTTAAGTCAGGGTTAGCTCTGGAGGAGCAAGTGTGGAGGAGAAAGAGAATTGGATTTAATCAGTGATGTGAGTTTTCCAGGAGAGAGTGCTAAGTGAGAGGAGCAAGAGGGTAAGTGCAGGGCTGTGATTATGACAATTAACTGGAATTTAAGTTATATAAAGAGGAAACACAGTGAGGAGGATGAAGGACAATGGAAAATGATAGGAGCTGGATTGAAGGTCCCTGTTAATTCAAAAGATTGTTGGAGTTGAGGTGTTAGTGAGAGTGAGCTGGGAAGATAAGAGGGTGGTGGTGGTCAATGAGTAGGATGTTTAAAAGTGAGATTATGGAGTCGTTGCCATTACTGGTAATGGGAAGGTTAAGGGGACCACAGGAGTGAGTGTCCACCATATTCGAAAGATACCTTTTCACTGTTCTCTGCCTCCTACAAACCATATGCGAGCCCCCCCCCCCTTCCCAGTTCTCTGGAATTCCTGTAAATGTTGCTTCTGCCCAAACTTGAACAGGGATCATTATAGGAATTTAAAATACGATATGTTTCAGTGAGATATGAAGAGCTATAGATAATAAATGAGTACTTTTTTTTAAAAAAGTTAAATTTATTAAGGTGTGTTCTGAAATACTTTAGATCTTGTTTACTTACGTTTTACTACATTTTACTGTGAGTTACAGAATGGCATCACAAAAAATGGTAGAATTTAATTTAGGAAAGAAAAGAATAAAGCCATATAATTCCATCATGCTATCACAATTACTGTGTTCACTTTGCTGCATTTTCATTCAAAAACTTTAATATGCGTACTTTTTTAAAAAAGATTTTATTGGGGAATGGGGGAGGGGAACAGTGTTGGGGAATCAGGGAAGGGGAACAGATAAGTTGCTGTCCTTTTGTTCTTCAGTCTAGTTGTGGAGGACGTCACTTCACTGGCCCATGTTGGTAGCGTCATTGCCCTCTTTCCGGGTGAGGCAGATCAGTCATTGGCCATTGGACTGCCGCTCAGGGCAGCTCACGAAAACTCACGCCAGCTGCCGGCCAGCCCCACTGCAGCCTATGCTGTCGCTGGTGACTCATAGCAGCCCAGCTCAAGGTTGAGCTGTTGTTCACCAGCTTATCTGTAGAGGGCGCAGCATCACTGGCCTTCATGTTGGATCTGAACCTGCAGCCCTGCTGCTCAGAGCTCGCACTCCCAAGCCAACTCTTAGCCAACGCGCCACTCGGTTGGCCCCATATGCACACTTCTTTTAAGTAGAATGATCATACATTCAATTTTTTATAATGTATTGGGTTGTTGGAAAAGTCTTGACACATTTTTGCAACGAAAAGCAGAAAAAATACGTTATGACTTTTCCAACAACCCAATACTTTTCTTTTAAAAATTAATGTTTTTTATTACTTCCTACATAGTCTTTACAACCATCATTTTAATGATGGGTTAATATAGTTCTTAACACACTTTAGTAAAATTTACTTAGTTTTTCTGTTCAAGATTTTTAAGTTGCTTTGAATTTTTGTTGTAAATAATGCTGCTTCAAATGCTTATATGTTATATGTAATCTCTTAGATTTTCATTGGCTGAAATCAAGTTTCAAGCTATATAAAATTGAAGTAAGATTCAAAACTACTAGGGAGTTTTTTTAAATTAATAAGAGTTCTTTAATTACAATGTAAGTACATTCATAACAAAAAGAGGTACAATTACTAGTACTTTTCAAACTTACCTTTGTTTCATTTGGCTTCTTAACAGTACTTAATTAGTGTGTCAGACTAGTCCTGTGATTTATATGTTGTATTATATAGATGTTGAAAATGAAATTTAAAGGAGTAAAATAGTTTTATTTATGGAACCCATTAAATTAGTGATGAAATGATTTTTGGTTTCATTTGTTAGTATCAAAGGTGTGCTGATAGGTTTAGATGTTAAAATCAAATTTAAAACACCTTTGAACGCTACATCTTTTGAATTACATAATCCTTAAATGCCAAGTTTGTATTTAGGTAATATTGAAAATAATGGCAGTAACCAACATTTATTGAGTAAGCTTATGTAGAGGGACTGTTTGGAGATGAAGCTGAAATTTAACTTCACAACTTGTGGGAAAATAATTTTTCTTTTCTTTTCTTTTTTTTTTTTTTTTTGAGGGCAGTGTCACTGGCCCTCATATGTGGGACCCGAACCGGGGCCGCAGGCTTCCCAAGCCAGCGCTTAACCACCGCGCCACTCGGCCGGCCCGGAAAATAATTTTTTATATTTAGGTTCTTGGTGGGTGGAAACCATATGGGCAGACTTCTAGTTATAAAATGAAAGAGAAGCCTCTGTTGGTTTAATTATTGAACAATTGACTAGAAACAGGTTTGGAGGACTGTTCATTGTCATGAGTGGAAATGTGACCCAAGTTGTTTTATCCTCTCTAAACAAAGCAGTAGTAAACAAAGCTTTGTTTGTTTTACTTTGAAAATTTAAAAAATGCTGGAATAGCTCTCCTGTCAAAGTAGCTTGGGGTGTTCTCTCTCTCTCTCTCTCTCTCTCTCTCTCTATTAAACTAGCTACTCAAGTTTATAGTGAAATTTATATTATGCAAAATATATGCAAGACACTTCCACCCAGTACTCTTTTTTTTTTTTTTTTAAAGATTTTATTTGGGAATTGGTGGAGGGGAACAGCGTTGGGGAATCGGGGAAGGGGAACAGACAAGTTGCCGTCTTCTTGTTCTTCAGTTTTAGTTGCAGAGGATGTTGCTTCACTGTTGGTATCGTCATTGCGCTCTTCCCGGATGAGGCAGATCGGTCGCTGGCCTCTGGATGTCGCTCACCGCGGCTATTGGCAGCTCGCGCTGGCTGCCAGCCACTCACGCTGGCTGCGGGCCACTCACTGTAGCCTATGGCAGCCCACTGCAGCAGGGGCTGCAGCCCACACCATCACCGGGGCTCGCACAGCCCAGCTCCAGGTGGAGCTGTTGTTAGCTGAGGGCAGTGTCACTGGTCCTCATGTGGGATCCGAACCGGGGCCGCTGGCATCCCAAAACCAGCGCTTAACCAATGCGCCACTCGGCCGGCCCTCCACCCAGTACTCTTATTTCTTACTTTCCTAAGTAATTTTTTCCCCCTTCAAGTAAAGATTCTTTTTGGTTAGGTGATAGGATAAATTTAGTTTGTCATTTAATTTGGTTGATAGATCTTAGACTAATGTGCTTAAAAAACTATATTGTAAAATAAACATAAGGATTTTATGCAAGTCATATTGTAAATGACAGACGATCAGTTAATATGACATTTTTCTAGGTAAAATAGAAAGTTACTATAAAAAATAAAGTGGAGTCTACTTAAGATTCAGAAGTTTTTCTGTGTGCGTATATTTTCTGTGTGCGTATAAATTGGCTTAACAATTTATATTTTATTTGCTAATGATAGATCTGTCATTAGTCATTAGTGTTTGGTCTCACTATTTTTAGTTTTGTATTTGTATTTGGAGTTGTAATAACAGAAGGGGGAAATGTATTACAAATTCATTTAAATAACATTTCCTGGTCACTTATCTGTACAGCAGATACACAGAAATGTTTTCTATTCTTTTGTTGTCTTAACTTTAAAACTTGGATGTTGTTTAGTATTTTATTAGAGGAATAACTTTATTAACTTTAACTTCAGTAATGTTTAAAAGTATAAACATATAGCATTCTAATTCTGTTATTTATAAATTGCTTTGGCTTGGCAGGTGTTTTAACCTCTCTAAACTTCAGTTTCTGTGCCTTCCTGATGTGGGTATAATAATAGTAGCTAGCTTATTACATTATTGGGAGGCTTAAAATGCTGACTGCAACGTAAAATGCTTTGCACAACACGTGTCACAAAGTAGTCAAGAAAAGTTCCTATTAATAGTAACTACTGTATTGACCTGTATAATTTAGGTACAGTTTTTGGTAGATAGACTAGAAAGTACAGCTATTACATAATTTATGGTCAAGTTATTTAGGGTCTATGAATTGTAAATTCATAATAGCATCTTAAATGAGGTTTTTGTTTTGTTTTTAAAAGCACAGCAATTATAGTCAAACAGAAGTAAAGATGGTAGGTAATGAACAGTGATTGGCAAGCTACCACAGCAGTCTTGATTTTCCTCTCCTTTACTGTCGGCGGTTCCTTCCTGATCTCTCTTCTCCCCAGTCTCAGAAGGCGCGTCCCAGGACTCAGTCCTGGGTCCCTTTTGTCTGTCTACACTCACTTCTGTAATGATCGTACCCAGTTTTATGGCTTTAAACACTACCCTTATGCTGACAACTCATAACTATAAAATTTTCAGCTCAAGGATACTTTGTGCTGCCTTTAACAATTGAAATTTCTGAAGGGTGTCTTTGTCATTTGCTTCTGACTTAGACATTCTAGTTTGGTGAAGACTTTCCAACCTCCTTCCTTTTTTGGGAGAATGCATTTTATTTGGATATTTAAGAACAATGAGATATTTAAAAGCAGCTTATAGTGAAAGTGAAATTAAGCCCAATATTTCATTCCTTCTTACCAGCTCAAGTCTAAAAGTCTGCGTTCAAGAAAAGTTAGGGAAATAAGCTATTAGATACGTATTTTCCCACCATAGTAATTGTAATTAGGGAAATTGGGTGTTGGCTTGTACCTGTTTACTTAGAAAGATAGTAGGATAACACACTTTTCTCTCAGCTTTCATCCTTTGCTAACTTTTCATATATAGAAAAGACGATTCTAATATTGGAGCTGATTCACATTTCTCTGCTAGCGATATTAGAAGTGTGGGAGAGCCTAGTAACTGGGCAAGCCCTGGGGGTTCAGCTCAAGATTTGATTGAAAGCTGTGTCTGACCTAATTGGTTATGCAATTTCATATAAAACTTGGGCAGTAAGATTTTTTTCAGTATCTTTCTTAGCAGCTAGGATTTTAACTGCAGCCGTTGTTTTCTCCCCAGGATTGGTCTGGTTTTGGTCCCGTTTAATTCTCAGTCGTGCTGCAATCTAGTGGAATTTTGTGACTTTAGATTTTACTCATTGCTTGGCAGTTTTCTTTCTGGTCCGGGACGATTTTGTGGTGGCAATGTTTTGTTTTGTTTCAGTGGGACTGTGACTTTTAAATGTTTTCCTGTGGTTTCTATGCATCTGGAAATGGGGCAGGAGACAAATAGTGTTAATTTTTTTCATTGCTTTGAAGTTTTGGTTGTAGACTTCTAAGAAATTTTACTCTTAAAATTTTTTTTTTTAATTTCAGTTTTAGTATCCTCTCTAAGAGAGTCACAGTGGAAATTACAGACACTGAAAAAACAATCTCACTGCCTAAGGTTTAGATGAAACTGCATAAGAAGGAAGATCGTAGACAAGCTTTCAATCCAGTCCTGAGCAAATGTTGAGACTGGTATCTTAAAAAAATTCAGAATTTGTTTCTTGAAAAGTGATAGTAAATAGCATAAATTTAAAATGTAAATGTACATAACTTAATGTACATACAAAATTTTATGCATAAAAATACATAAAACCTCAAGTATTCATGTAAATTTATAAAATTTATTACTCCCTACATTTTCTTCTAATATAAGCTATTAGCAGATTAAAGTACTGTAGTATCATTCAAAATTAAATACTACGTAAAAGTAAAACAATGCACAAATGAAATAGTATTTATTTGTTCTTTAAAAAATGGTTTTAAAAAACCAAAATCTATTAAATTATTTCCCGATTTTTTCCTCTTATTTAATTTTAATATAATCCCATCTCTTTATAACTTTTGGAGAGACTGTGGGGAAAACAAAGTTTCAGTCCTTTTACTGATGTCAAGCTATAGTTTTGTTTCAAAGAAAGATGTTTTTTGTCTTCATTATGTGTAGATGGAGATTTTAATGCAGGTTTTATTTCAGTATAAAATGTTCATATTTCATTTGTTTGGAAAGTTTATAAACTAGAGGAAGATATTAATTCTGGTAGTAGAAGCTGATGCCTTACCAATTTAAATTTTTTCTTCCTTTGGAGGTTAATGGAGATATAGAAAAATGCTTTCCAAATGAATGCACCTTTCTTTGATATGAAATTTTAATGCCAACTATAAATCTGGATATGTCTAAAAATATAAGTGATTCAGATTTTACATTTTAAACTTATTAAAATATCAAAATTATATCAATAAAGATATATTGATAGTTTGGTACTTAAAAATAGCCTCGTGTGGTAAAAATGCTGCAATCCTTGAAAAGCAACTCAGCTATTCTGGAGAGAGGAATTGTGGGCGCAGGAAGTGGGGAGGGTGTCAAAGTGTGAATTTAACCATCTCAACTTGATTGGAAGTTGGATATTTATTATTTTGATGTATTTATTTCTTTCAGTTAAGGAAAATCTAAATTATTTTAATGTGTCTATATGAAGGATACCAGTGGGATATAAATCATTAAATATGATTAAAAAGGTTTCTAGTTTACTCTTAGCACGTCAGCTCCTTTCTCTTACATATTAAAGAATGTTTTCATAAAACACTGACTTTTTTTAAAGAATGAATATTAAAACTATGAAGTATAACTGAATGGTAAAACATAGTATGTGCAATTCCCCTGAATTAGTAAATTAAAATTTCAAGTTACCTTTCTAAACTTTGCATGTAATGTTTTTATCCACGTTCCCCCACCCAGATCCCCAAAAGTCTGTTTATTGCTATTTTGTTTTCTGCGATCCTCCAGCTTCCTCTGGATCTTTCCAAGTTCCCACTGGCGTTCAGTCTGGTCGTCGAGACTGGGACTGTGGGGAGGAGTTAAGTATATTGGACCGCTAAGACGTAGGCAGTGTTCTGCTGTGTCATTTCCTAATAGCATGACCTCAAGCAAGTCGACGTCACTTAATGTCTCTAAGCCTTTTGTTTGTTTTTAAAAATGAGTGTATTTCATCCTGTCCTTCTCAGAGTCACTTAGGGATGAGACAATATACCTATATGATAGTCCTTTGGAAATGTGGTTTCCTTCACCAGCATATTCACTGAGTGATTTGAGCTTTAGTTTGTTTCTTACTAGTTTTTTTCATCCCTACCAAGTTATGTGTATGTATGTTTTCCTACTTTGATTATAAATTTAATGCGTGCTTGTTGTAGGAAGTCTGGAAAATAACAGAAAAAGAAAGAGGATAGAAATCTGAATAATGTATCATCCTCTTTTCATGTTTTTAGGGGAAATTTAATTTAGAGGCCGAGTTCCCTGAGAGTAACGATAGTTAGTGTTTTATTATCTATTGGATTTTCTAGTCTTTGTATGCACTAGGGACAAAATGAATGATTGTTGAATGAATGGGAACTTCCTTAGCCTGGGTGTGCTTTTTTTTTTTGGTTAACTGAGCCATCCTGCTACCTGTTGGCAGCTCAACAGCAACTCAGCTCAGGCTGGCATCGAACTGCCATTGCTGAGAACTCAGCTCGCACTCTTGAGCGAGCTCTTAACCAACTGAGCCATTCAGCCAGCCCTCCAGGGTGTGCCTCTTAAAGTCAAAAGCTTGGTGAAATTTTACTGGGCATTTGAAAAGAAGATACCTAATTAGCAAAAATAACAGTAGATGCATTTTTTTTTAAAAGATTTTATTACGGTATTGGGGGAGGGGAACAGCATTGGTGAATTGGGGAAGGGGAACAGACAAGCTGCCGTCCTTTTGTTCTTCAGTCTAGTTGCGGAGGACGTTGCTTCACTGGCCCATGTTGGCATCGTCATTGCGCTCTTCCCGGGTGAGGCAGATCGGTCGCCGGCCTCTGGACGGCCACTCATAGTGGCTCTTGGCAGCTCACAGCAGCTCTCGGCTGCTCACGCTGGCTGCCAGCCACTCCCTGTAGCCTGTGACAGCCCACTGAGCAGGGGCTGCAGCTATGCTGTCCCGGGGACTCACAGCAGCCCAGCTCCACTTGGAGCTGTTGTTCACCATCTTAGCTGTAGAGGGCAGTGTCATTGGCTCTCATATGTGGGATCCGAACTGGGGCCGCTGGCATCCCAAGCCAGCTCTTAACGAACGCACCACTTGGCAGGCCCTAGATGCATATTTTAAAATGACTTTTTCTGTTGGCTAGAACAAAGGAAAACATGATAGGGTCAATCCTGATATTCTCTGGCAGAAGTTAAGGAACAAGTTAAAGGTGTTGGATATGGAGCCATGGCAATTTCATATCAAAGTGGATTGATAGTTACTCAGCAAGAACAACATATGATAAAGTTTAAAGACTTTTTTTTTTTGAATGCTTGGAATTATAACAACTTTCTTCTTCCTCTTTTTATTTTTTTGTTAAACAGGATGGCTTAAATTCCTTGGTCCTTGATTTGGATTTTCCTGCTTTGAGGAAAAACAAAAATATAGATAATTTCTTAAATAGATGTAAGTATATGTAACTTCATATATGATCACATAACTATACTTTGATAAGAGATTTATGCTTGATTAATATTATTAAAGTCCATAAACTTACTAACTTATTAAACTTAAATAATTTTTGGGTTGCAGTTTATTTAAATACCAATATTCTTTATTTTTAAAGCAAATCTGCAGAACCAATTGCAATATATAAAGTAGGTAAAGTTCAAGATTTTGTATAAATTATTAAGACCAGTGGTTTCAGGTTATTCATGGCAGTTCCAGGAGAAGATTCTAGTTAATATTAACAACTCTAAGACTTGGCTTTACATTATCCAGAAGACTTAATGAACTTTATGTTGTGTAAATATAGATATTTCATTCTAGTTAATACAAGATAATGTGATAACAATTATTGCCATATATGTGGTAACTTAATGTTAGCCAGTATTGATGTTGCAATGAAGGTGTAAATGAAGTTGAATTCTAAGAATAAGAAATTCTTAAAATAATTAATATATACTTTTATATCAACACAATAAGCTCTTTCACTTGGAAATGTGAGAATCTGGGCTATTTTCCTAATTAAACAATCTTATCAATAGTTTAACATATCTATAATATGTGATTACTATTTTTCAAAGAAGTAGTCCACCAAAATGCATTACTAAGATTAGCCTTGCAAGTAATTTGATAGCAGTTTTCGTCCATGATTCAGAATGCACTCCAGGATTGCTTGGATCATCAGTTTTTCATCTGTCATCTAACTTGCTAAGCAACAGAGTCAAAAAACAGAATAGCGTCACTGCTACTTTTTGGTAGTCTGGAATGTTTGTTTATATATGTTAATAAACCATAAAGTTATGGTTCTTTGATGTAAAGGTAATGTGTATCTTAGATTTTTGAGGGCAGTGTCACTGGCCCTCATATGTGGGACCCGAACCCAAGCCAGCGCTTAACCACCACGCCACTCGGCCGGCCCATGCATGTATCTTAGATTTTTAAGTAACAACCTTTAAGAACTGAGAGATTCTGGGATGACCGGTTAGTTCAGTTGGTTAGAGCATGGTGCTGATAACACCAAGGTTACCAGTTCGAGCCCTGCGTGGGCCACTGTGAGCTGCACCCTCCCTAAAAGAGTCAACTATCCCATTGTAGCATGAAAACAATGTGTAACCAATGACCATGGCTGATCCCCAATAAATTTTAAAGAAAAAAAAAAAGAACTGAGAGATTTAGCTGAAAACTAAGCCCAGTTTCTTGAAGTAAAAAAATTTGTTCATAAATATGGTGATTATTTTTAAAATATTGTTTATAGATATGATAATATTATAAATATTGTGATCTTTTTATTGTAGATGAGAAAATTGTGAAAAAAATCAGAGGTCTACAGATGAAGGCAGAAGACTACGATGTTGTAAAAGTTATCGGAAGAGGTGCTTTCGGTGAGGTCCAGTTGGTAAGAAAGTGTTTTGTTCTTTTTATTACTATTATTTTTTGAAGACAGTTTTGTGAAACATTATTAGTAGCCCCTGAGTAGGCCCAATTTCTATGCCCAGCAATGCCAGAATTAGCTTTCTGAGCTTGGGCAATTCATTCCATCTCTGAGAGACTCAGTGTCTCCATCTGCAAAAGGAGGCAATTGTGCTGCAAACAGCAGGTCTCTTCTAGCCCTGAAACATTGAGTTAGAATAAGGCCGACTTGGCTTCACACGTGATTTGCCTCGCAGTTCATATTCCACCAGAACTGCTGTGTTTTTATTTAGTATGTTCAGATAAGTTGCTTACTGAGCAGAGATTTAGTTAGCTATATGAGAAAGCCAAGGAAGACATTTTAATATCTGAAAGTAAATACAAAATTTATCTCTGTAGGTCAAAGTGGTACCAACTGGAAATATTATAAATGTTTGCAATAAGTGGTTCATTTGTAGTATTAAATGAGGAACTATAATATAAATAATATTCTTATTTTCATCACCTGAGTGTGAAACTCCGGTTTTTGTAAATTACAGAGTCAAATTCTGTTTTTCACTCAACATTGTTTTACTCTGTGATCACTGTGTACCAGCATGGGTTTCTCCAGGAACAAGTGCTCAGAAACCAGTGTTTGTCTTTTTCTTTTTCATTCCTTTTCTTTGATAGGTTTATTGAACTTGTAGATCAGGGCAGTGCAAGAGGTGGAATATATGTCTATAATAGACTTGAAAGTCTGACATACTTGAGGATGATATAGAGAAAGGTCAGTGAATAAGCATATGAGTAGGCAGCTTTATTACGATTCAATAACTAGTCTAATGAGGCTGGTGAAGGCATGAATGGTACTTTGGACAGAGATACCCAGGGACAGATTCTAGGGTTCTCTGCTCTCTCATTAAACATTTCATTAATAACTTCCATGGAGGCAGTGGTGGCATGTTGAATAATTTTGTAAATGAGTTGCAACTGAAGTATGCAGTTGATTTTTAGATGATGAGCCAAAATCTAGAAATCATCAATTGGGAAGATGATTGGCCAGATAGAAGTGAAATTTAACCAGAGCCATGACCTATACTTTGATGCAAAGAACTCAAGGAATAGGTTGCTTAATAGTAATTTTGAATTAAAGAACACTTTTCCTTGAATGTAAACCTGGCAAGAGTTATTGGTGATGAGGCTGCCCAAAATAGTAAAGAAAGCTTGGACTGCTTTAATGTAGTTTCTAAGTTTCTTTATAAGGACACTAGTTAGGGCCCACCCTAACAGCTTCATTTTAACTTAATAACCTTTTTAAAAGCACTATCTCCAGATACTCTAAAATACTGGAGGATAGCACTTCAAAATATGGATTTGGTGGTAGTGGTTAGGAAACAATGACACACAGTTCCTCCCGTAACAGTATGTGTGTATGTTGGGATAACTTCAGACATGTCACCTTTTTGACCATGGTGTGTATGCTTGCTTTTTTTTTTTTTTTTTTAAGATTTTATTGGGGAATTGGGGGAAGGAGCCAGCCAAGTTGTTCTTCAGTCTTGGTTGTGGAGGGCACCATTTGCTATCTGACTTCCCATTGGCAGCTTGTGGCCTCTAAGCTCAAGGTGCTGTGTTTGATCTTAGTTGCAGGTGGGTGTAGCCACCATCCCATGGGGAAGTCGAACCTGGCAGCCTTGTTGTTAAGAGCACATGCCCTATCCATTGAGCCATCTGGGCGGCAGCTCAGCTCAAGGTGCCAAGTTCAATCTTTAGTTGCAGGTGGGTGTAGCCCATCATCGAACAGGCAATCTTGTTAGGAGCACATGCTCTCACCAGCTGAGCCATCCTGCCACCTGTTAGCAGCTCAGCGACAGCTCAGCTCGGGCGCAGTGTACACTGGCCCATGTGGGAATTGAACTGGCTGCCCTGTTGCTCAGAGCACGCACTCTAAGTCAAATCTTACGCAACTGAGCCACCTGGCCAGCCCTACTTGCTTCTTTTTTTACTTTCACTAACTTATCTAACAAATTCTAGCCTCGAAAATGTCTTCAGATAGTCTTTATCTCTATTAATAGAATATACATTGTTCTTTATATGTTACTTTGGTTAATTGATTAGCAAATGTTGAATGTCAGGTGCTATTATCAGTATTGGCAATACATTATATAGATGCTCATACAAAGCGCCTGCATTCATGGAGCTTTTATTTTGAGCTGGCCAGTATTATAGTGTCAAAAAGAAACTGTGGTTCAAGTTATAAATTTTCCTTCCTAAACATAATGCATATATGTTTGGAATCACATATGATTATTTGGGAGAGATGTATATAAAGCTTTCATGGTTAACGGGAAATATTTTTAGTATTTTTATTTTCGAAGTTATATCTTATTATTTTAGTGTTTGGGAACCTCCTCTTTAGTTAGTTTTGTGATATACCCTATTGTATTTGTACTTAAGAAAAGTGTTAAGTGACATTAAATTTTTTCCTGGTGGTTATTTTATTTGAAACTACACAAATTAGTATATGAATACATTCTCACTCTCAAAGATCTAAATTGCTTAGAATTAGGTAAAGTAAAATGTGAAAATCTCCATTTAGCATGTCTTCATTTCCATTTTTTAGACATAATGGTAACTAGTCTATTGGTATCCTTTTAGTGCTTGGATAATTGCAAACATTTGAGGACTTGCAAAACTAGTGTCAGATTATTTTCAGTGAATATTTATATTTTATCCTTATTTTTATTCTAGGAAAGTTGAAACCTTTCCCCATTGAGTTTTAAAAATTGCATCAATTCTAATTATAGTAGAATAATAAGAAATAAGCCAACATTATATTTTTAAAAATCACCAGTAGTTCTACTACTGAGAGATAAGTATTTTTATTACTTTGATATGTAACTTTCCAACTTTTCTATTTCTAAAGGTATGTGTAACATATATGTCTTATATATGTATATTAAAGGATCATATTACATGGTTTTGTAACTTGTGTTTTTTATGCAACATTAAATAGTAACACACACTTTTATAGCAGTTACACCATGCCAGGGCAGGCTTGTAAGCAATTTGTATATAGTAACCAATTTTCACAATAGTCCTTCTAGACAGATATTTTTACTATTATGCCCATTATACAGATAGGGAGATTCAGGTAGATAGGATCAATAACCTGCCAAAATTCACATAGCTACTAAGTGGTTGAACTGAGATTTGAACCTAGGCAGAGAACTCCAGAGTCCATTCTCTTTGCTGTGTGGTCATACCATTTCTCTGTGCCAGTAAATCTAGACATTGCACATAATTTTATGGGCTGCATGTTCACTTTCATCTCACTCAGGCTCTTAGCAGTATTTAGTTCTTCTTTTTTCCTGAAATACCCTGTGTTTCTATGTCCCCAGCTGTTTCTTCTCAGTTTCCTTAGTGGTTCATTCTTCACCTGACTTCTGAATATTGTACAGTAAGTCCTCATTTAATGTCCTCGATAGGTTCTTGGAAACTGTGACTAAGCAAAACAACATTCTATAACGAAGCACGTGTTACCATACGTTAATTGGTGCAAGTTAAAGTTCCTACACCATGTTTCTGGTCACAAAAGCATCATCAAACTTGTAAAACAAGACCCAAAACACTTCTAATAGTAAACATCAAAATAAATGTGAGCTATGCATAGATTTAAGAAAGATTAATAAAAACAAGATAATTTATTTTGCAACCTCTTATTCCAGTTCAGGGTTGAGGTTGGCCAGGACCTCTCCCAGCAGCTCAGGGCATAAGGCAGGACCCCATACCCTGGACAGTACACCCCCCATCGCAGGGCACTCACACACCCACCCACCCTCACTCAGACTGGGACAATTTAGACAGGCCAGCTAACCTAACGTGCACATCCTTGGGATGGGTATGGAACCAGAGTATCCAGAGCAAACCCACTTGACATGAGAAAAATATGCAAACTCCACCCCGATGGTGGTCCTGGCTGGGGATCGATCTTTTTTTTTTTTTTTTTTTTTGTCTCATCAATATTACAACAAACGACATTGAACAAAACACTATTCAAGGCCCTGCTGTAGTTCCTAAAGGCTAAACTCTTGTTTCTGTGATCTGCATGAGGTGAGCTCATGCATTCCTGTGAGTTTAAGTACAATCTATGTAATGTGAAGACTCAGATTTATAGCTTTTGCTCACTATCTGTCTTGCTCTTCAAACTCACATCCACGATGACTTATTTGACATCTCCGTTAAAGATGTGTCACAGACACCTAAACCATGTGAAATTACAATGTTCGATTCCCTGTCTAACTTCACTTTTCTTCCACAAATCTGTCTTCCTCTTATCCTCCCCATCTTAATAAATGGCTTCAGTATCAACCCAATTGTTCAAGCCAAAAACTAAGCGTCATTAGTCATTTCTTTTTTCCTCATTTCTCATATTTAATTTTTCATTAAGTCTCCTAATATTTCTCCAGTCTGCTTTTTTTAGTATTTCACTGCTATCACCTTTTTCCAAGATACCCTCTCATTCCTGGTCAGGTATGACCATCTCCTTTTGTGTTCTGCTTTGTTTTCCACTCCTGCTAACAGTGATTCACCATTGTGCTATTGATTTTGGACTAGAAAGTGCTGATGGAGAAAATATCAAGACCATTATTAAATCTTCTGCAAATTCATGCTATGCAAGCTCAGTTGGACCCGCATTTCTGCTTGGCAGACTCTTCCCCATACTTCTTATCCTTCTATTTTCGTGTACCACTCCTACCCCTCTTCCTGGTGTAGGTATAGTAGAATCAACTGTGGGGCTTTTCTAACACACGTTTTGTTTTATTCTGTTTTTCTTTATTTGCCCACCTCTCTATATTGAGATATATAAAGAATGGGAAGTAGAGATCTGATCTGCCTAAGACAAACTGCTTCCAAATTGATCCTTCTAAAATATATTCATGATATCTCCTTAGCACTTCATGGCTTCCTTGTCTACTAACTAAGTGAATCATGAAGTCTTCATGTTGCCCTTCCAGGCCCTCTTTTTTTTTTTTTTTTTTAAAGATTTTATTGGGGAATTGGGGCGGGGGGAACAGACAAGTTGCTGTTCTTTTGTTCTTCAGTCTAGTTGTGGAGGACGTTGCTTCACTGGCCCATGTTGGTATCGTCATTGCGCTCTTCCCGGATGAGGCAGATCGGTCGCCGGCCTCTGGACGGCCACTCACCGCGGCTATTGGCAGCTCACACCGGCTACCAGCGGCTCACACTGGCTGCCGGCCACTCACTGTAGCCTATGGCAGCCCACAGCAGCAGGGGCTGCAGCCTACACCATAGCTGGGGCTTGTGCAGCCCAGCTCCAGGTGGAGCTGTTGTTAGCTGTGGAGGGCAGTGTCACTGGCCCTCATATGTGGGATCCAAACCAGGGCTGCTATTGTCCCAAACCAGCTCTTAACCACTCGGCTGGCCCCAGGCCTTCTTTTAAGAAGTCGTCAATTTTATCTTTTTAACCTTTGTTTTGCATTATGCTGCTCATCCTGACAGGCTACTAATTTCAGAGCATGGTCTTTGTTACCTGTCTGTTTCTTCAGCCATGTTGTTTCACTCTCTGTCTCTCAGTGCTCATTGTAAAAGAAAACTTCCCTGATTCCTTTTACTCTCCTTTCTACCCTTTATCTGAGTGTGATTTCTCCCCTGCATCTTTGAATTATACAGTTGGTTCTCCACGATGTGGGTTTGAACTGTGCAGGTCCTCTTACATGTGGATTTTTCCGTTGACCCGCGTGTGCGTAGCCAGATCATATCTGTGATTGGATTTTTCTTGCCATTTTATATTCCTGCATAGCATAGAGCCTGAAACAGAAAATTTTCATTGAAGTTAATTTACTGTGATTTTTCCTGATCCCTGGGCTCAGGTATTTCCTGGGGATTCAGTGTGCTGAAGGGTTACAGGCTCTCAGTGACAGGACTCAAAGCAGATGAGCGAGGATCTTGTTCTTTTTTTTTTCCCCATTGGCTTGATTTTTATTTAATTGGTTTTAAACTAACCTTTTAAAGTGAAATCAATCAGAAGAAAAGAATACAGGTGAAATTATTTTCTAACATTTGTCATGTAAACTTGATTTTTTATTCTTATTTTGGAATAAAACAGGCTCTTTGCTGGTTACAGGGCTGTTTCTGAGTTGCAAAAATTATCTTGCTCCCTCCATGTTTTTGTAATTCCTGTATTCCTCCATTCAATCTTGGCTGTCACAGCCAGACTAGACAAAAAGCACAAGGACACTCTTTCCTTGCATCTTAAGTGAAAACCTTAGCAGCGCAAAATAACTGCTCAACATCTGTCAAATATATGCATTGGATCTTTCCATAAAAATTATTGTTTTGATATTAAAAATGAATTTGAAAGCCTCAAATGAGCCATTTTGTTTAGAATGATTTTCAAAAGATTTTGTCCACAAATGTTTCAGGAGAAACATTTTAGGATCTCCCAAACATGTTTCTAGTTACACTTACGAATGTGTCATCTACTTAATTTTTTTCAAAGAAGTACATATTAGCTGTAGAAAATACAAATAAACAAATACAAGAAAATAAAAATCACCCAAAATTTCATCAGCTGAGGTAAAACCACTGTTAACCCTTATTATTGTTCTTTTGGTCTCTCTATAGACAGGTAGGTAGGTAGATAGGTAGATTTAGAGTTATAGAGATATATAGAGAGATAATCAATTAGGTGGTGTTTTTGCACGCATTCACTTTTAAAATTAGAGATGAGAAATGTAACAAATCTTTCCCCTAGCAAATGGAAATGTTGGAATAGGAGCGATGTTTTAGTCTTATGGGTACTCATAGACTAGTGACATAGGGGGAACACATGTAAAGCTTCATAATAGAAGGAACTAAGTGCCGTTTGTCTATAGTGGAGTTAGCTAACATTTTTCATTGAGTATATTCTATGTGCTAAGTATTTATATTCATTATCTCATTTTATCTTGGCGACAATTCTGTGCGGTTTTTATGTAGGTGAAGTCACTGAAATTTTGAGGGGTTAAGTCAGTTGGCCACACACATAGTTCATAAATATCTAGGACATTTGCCCAGATTTGTTTACATCTACATCCATGCTTTAAGCAGTACTCTGTACAGTGTGATAATGAATAGCTACTACCTCTGACTGTTTATCCGTTCATGTTGAATAGAAGAGAAGGAGCTAGAGAACAAAGGGGAATGTATAGAGATGCTGAGGGAGATTATAATAGAACCATTCAGAAAGACATCTTCAGAAGGAATATCAGTGGAAACCAGCTTTCCTAAGTAATAGTGCTTTATTGTAGTACTTTGTAATACTAATGCTAATGAATTTTAAAGGTATGAGGTAGACATTTGGCATCAGTACAACTATTGCCTCTTAATGTTCTGTAGATCAAGTCAAAGACTCTAAGCTGGTGATTCCTGGTATGAGTCACTTAAGTGTCCTATCACAATAGTTTAAATGAAATTCAGGCCTCATTAACACTAGCATCTAGCCAAAATAATCTTTATTTATTAAAAGTTTCATAGCTCTCATATAGATACAGCTATGATTTTGATGAGTTTGTTGCATTGGACAATTCAGCATTGTGCCAATCACTAGGCAACCCCACAAGTGCAAGTTTGTATTCTGTTCTTAAAGGAGCTTATGAAGCAGACATATACACAAGTAATTGCTATATTAGATGATAGTAAGTACTATAGAAGCACAGAAAGGGAAACAGTTTTGCATAAAAAAATCACCAAAAGTAAAGTCATATTTAGACAATCATCTTATGCCTATTTGTGTAACTTTTTGTTTATTAGAATGAATAGCCTTTTCCTTCTAGGTTTGTTTTTGTTTGTTTAGTTAATTCATATGTAAACAATTAAACATAGAAACACATATTTAACTTTTTCTACCAGCTGACAAATATCTTAGTTTCTATTTATAGCAGCGCTCTTAAAGTTTTCGTGGTCTGAGTCAAGCCTAAATAATAATATGCTATAAAGTAATTGACTTAATGTTATATGGATTGCTTTTCCTAATGAAGTTAGGAAACATTCAAAATCTAATTTGTTAGAATAAGTGAAGGTTTGAAAAGTGGCATAAATATAGAAGGGGGACTACCTTAGTAACCTCTTTTTAAACTAAATCTAACATCTTTTGGGGTTTTCTGTTGACATGTTTTTTTTCTTGATGATGAGTCACATTTTCCTTTTTGCCTGTCCAGTAATTTTAAAATTATATGCTGGCCTTTGTGAATAGTGACAGAGACTCTGGATTTTGTTATTTTTCTTTAATGAGTGTTGATTTTTATTCTGAGAGCTGATCACTCTTAACTTGTGCAGGTTCAGTTTTATACTTTGTAAATGTAGATATGTGGAAAGACCTTCTTATTTCCCACGGCGGGACTGAGCCTCCCGGCTCTGCTGCCCGTTTGCTCCTTTAGGTGTTGGATTCTTAGGCTGTGTTAGGCGGTGCTGGAGTAGGCCTTGCTTTAGAGCATGGCTCTTTCTCCTAAGCCCCATCACCTGGATTCCCAGAAAATTAGCAAGGTTTCTAGGTATCTAGAAGGATATAAGGATGACGTAACAAATCACAAAAATTCCTTGATATCTACATTTATTAGGTTCTTATGTTCAGATAGTTAGGGTTACCTGTACATGTCTTACAAGTTTCTCATTTAACAATATCTTATTCTTAAAATTGGTTAGCTTAATTGACATGAGGGAATGAAGCTTTGTGAATTCAGCTTTATTAGATGAAATTAGATAGTTGTATTTTTTTGTTTGTTTTGTTTTTTGATGGCAGTGTCACTGGCCCTCATATGTGGGACCCGAACCGGGGCCACTGGTGTCCCAAGCCAGCTCTTAACCACCACGCCACTCGGCCGGCCCGAGATAGTTGTATTTTGAATCTAACATTTAAAGGTATTACATACTTCATGAAATATTTAGGCTATTGAGAATTTTCTCCTGATTCTTTCATTTAAAAATGTTACACTTTTTATTAGTTAGCTAAGGATCATTTTGTTTTGTAACTAAAGTCTTTTAATAATAGTATTGTGATATGATCTGTTTTCACTTTTCTGATAAAATTAAAGTATTAATAATTTTTGTGTTTTAAAAATCAACAGGTTCGTCATAAGGCAACACAGAAAGTTTATGCTATGAAGCTCCTTAGTAAGTTTGAAATGATAAAAAGATCAGATTCTGCTTTTTTCTGGGAAGAAAGAGATATTATGGCCTTTGCCAACAGCCCCTGGGTGGTTCAGGTAAGCATACTAACTTTTGACGGTTTCTATTCCTTTTGTATACGTGCTTATTATTCATAAGAATTGCTTTTGTGTGCTAAAAGTCATATTTCCTTTACTTAGTGACAATGCAGGTTTTTTTGTTTTTTTTTTGAGGGCAGTGTCACTGGCCCTCATATGTGGGGCCCGAACTGGGGCCGCTGGCTTCCCAAGCCAGCGCTTAACCACTGCGCCACTCGGCCAGCCCACAATGCAGTTATTTTTAATAAGATTGGATTCAATACATTTGTTTAATGTTCCTAAATAGTACATATATCATCTAGACATAACACATAATACATTGGTGTGTGTAAGGAAGTATTACTTGCAACTTCTTCTTTTTTAATTCCTTTATAAAGAAATGGATTTGTTAAAAGTATACCATTATTTCCTGCCTACTCTTCTCATGATTTACATAATAATAGTCTATCTTAAAAGAAAAAAACTTCCTACAATAATGATTTTGAAAATTTTCCTATAATAAGACAATATTGGAGTTCCTAATTCAGACTCCTATTTGACCATTAAGGAGTTTATGGTTCCGTTTTACCTTCTTTTCAATTGTATCTCCTATTAGCTTTGTTTCCCTAAAGACTTCTTTTATTTATTTTTTAAACTTTTCTTTTTTTATTCTTTTACTCTTTTATTGTGAAATAAACATTTTTTTTAATTAGCTTCAGGTGTACAACACAGTGCAATAGTTATACTTTTTACCCCTCAAAGTGACAACCCCCTTCCCCCAATTTGCCGCCTCACTCCTCCCCCCCATATGATACATATCTATTATAATTCCTTTGACTCCCTTCTACAGTATAATCCACATCCCATGACTATCTATATAATCAATTACAGTTGGCATACAATATTATACAACATCAGTTTCAGGTATACAGTGCAGTGATCAAGCCTCTATTCCATCCATGAAGTAGTCTCCCTAACAAGACATGTGACCATCTGACACCCCACAAAATATTTACAACATTATTATATTCCCCGAACTGTCTTTCATATCCCTGTGGCAATATAGTAGTTGCCTATTTATGCTGTCTAATCCCTTCCCCTTCTCCCTCATCCCCACCCCCTCCCAACTAGCAACCATGTTTTTCCTCTATATCTATGAAGCTGTTTCTGTTTACTTTGCTCATTCATTCTGTTTTTCAGATTCCACATATAAGTGAGATCATATGGTATTTGTCTTTCTCCTAAACTTTATTATTATTATTATTAGTTACAGATGTACAAAACAATGCAATACTTATCTTTTTCACCCCTCACAAAGTGACTACCCCCTCCCCCTCCCTTGCCCCTCTACCTCGATATCATACATATCTATTACAATTCCATTGACTCCATCCCCACACTATATTCCACATCTCGTGACTATATATGTGTTAAATTATAGTTGACATATAATATTATTCAGCAGCAGCTTCAGATGTACAGTGCAGTGGTCAGGACCCTACACTGTCCATGAAGTGGTCTCCCTGACAAGACATGAATCCTTCTCATCCCCTAAGAAAAATATTTACAACCTTATTGATTATATTCCCTAAACTGTCTCTTCTGTCTCTGCAGTAGTATTGTAGTTATCAGTTTGTGTTGCCTTGTCCCTTCCCCTTCTCCCTCATGCCCATCCCTGTCCCATCTAGCAATCATCAGTTTTTCCTTTGTGTCTCTAAGACTATTTCTTACATTGCTCGTTTATTCAGTTCTTTATAGAGTCCTCATATAAGTGAAATCATATGGTATTTGTCTTTCTCTGACTGACTTATTTCACTTAACATAATGTTCTCTAGGTCCATCCATATCGTTGCAAATAGTACGATTCCTTTCTTCTTTATAGCTGCTTAATACTCCATTGTGTAAATGTACCATAGTTTCTTAATCCAGTCATCTACCGATGGGCATTTCGATTGTTTCCAAGTCTTGGCTATTGTAAATAACGTTGCAGTGAACATAGGGGTGCATATATTTTTTCAAATTAGTGTCTTGGGTTTTTCAGGATAAATGCCTAGGAGTGGAATTGCTGGGTCAAAAGATAGTTCCATTTCCAGTTTTTTGAGATACCTCCATACTGACTTCCATAGTGGCTGCACCAATCTGCAATCCCACCAACAGTGCAGCAGGGTCCCCTTTTCCCCACAGTCCCGCCAGCACTTGTTGTTTGTTGATTTATTGATGTAGCCATTCTGACTGGAGTGAGGTGGTATCTCATTGTGGTTTTTATTTGCGTTTCCCTGATGATCAGTGAGGTTGAACATTTTTTCATATGCCTGTTGGCCATCTGTAGGTCCTCTTTAGAGAAATGTCTCTTCATTTCCTCTGCCCATTTTTTAATTGGGTTGTTTGTTTTTTTGGTGTAGAGTTGCATGAGTGTTTTATAAAATTTGGATATTAACCCCTTATCAGATATATTGTTGGCAAATATATTCTCCCATTCAGTAGGCTTCCTTTTTGTTTTATTAATGGTTACCTTTGTTGTGAAAAAAACATTTAAGTTTGATATAATCCCATATGTTCATTTTTTCTTTTACTTCCCTTGCCCGCGGGGATGTATCAGTAAAAATATTGCTCAGGGTAATGTCTGCAGATTTACTCCCTATATTTTCTTCTAGGAGTTTTATGGTTTCAGGTCTTACATTTAAGTCTCTAAAGACTTCTTTTATACTAATATATAATTTTGCAAACATGTTTGAACAAGTGCCATGAGTAAGATTAGGTATGTACATACCAATGCATGTTCAGAATGCTTAAATGACCTGGAAGTTTGATACCTTGCCTGTGGAAGGCAATTTGGAGGTAAGAAATTTTCCACATTGATGATTATGTAACTGAAGCTCATTGCAGTTGCTTTTTTTGTGATGTTGAACCTCAACTCTCCTTCTCCTTACTTTATTTTTTTTTTTATTGTAGCCAGTGGATAGGCTATTCCATGTGCCATTAGATTTATACAATGTGTAAAATGTGTAACTTTTGGGGAAAATTTATCAAAATGACTGCCATTTGTATTTGCTTATTTATTATTTTATTAGTGATTTTCAGGATATTTATGAGTTATGTAATCATCATTACTACCTAATTTTAGAATATTTTTATCTGAAAAGGAAACCGTAAACCAATTAACAATTATTCCCTAATCCTCCCTGACCCCAGTCTCTGGCAACCACTAATCTGCTTTCTCTATCTGGATTTGCCTATTCTGGATATTTCACATAAATAGGATATAAAATATGTGGGCTTTGGTGACATCTTCTTTTACTTGGCTCAGTGTTTTCCTTTTTTTTGTTTGTTTTAAAGATTTTATTGGGGAATTGGGGGAGGGGAACAGACAAGTTGCTGTCTTTTTGTTCTCTTCAGTCTATTGTGGAGGACATTGCTCCACTGGCCCATGTTGGTATTATTATTGTGCTCTTCCCAGGTGAGGCAGTCGCTTGTCAGCCATTAGACGGCGGCTCACGGCAGCTCATGAAAGCGCATGCCAGTTGCCGGCCAGCCCCACTGCAGTCTATGCCATGTCTGGTGACTCTTGGTAGCCCAGCTCCAAGTTGAGCTGTTGTTCACCATCTTTGCTGTAGAGGGCACAGCTTCACTGGCACATGTGGGATCCGAACCAGGGTCCTGTTGCTCAGAGCTGGCATCCCAAGCCAACTCCCAACCAACTCGCCACTTGGCCTGCCCATAGCTTAGTGTTTTCAATGTTCATTTATGTTATATCATGTATTGGCACTTCATTATTATGACTGAAAATCTGTTGCATGGATAGATACCACGTTTTATTCATTCAACAGTTAATGGACACTTGGTTTGTTTCTACTTTTTGGCTATTATGAATAATGCTGCTTTGAATTTCTTTCATATGGATTTTGACACATATGTCCACAGCATTTGCGTTAGACCTACCTTGCAGTGAGACTAATGGGTTATGCCTATAATCAATTTTAGTAGATTTTTTTTTAAAAAAGATTTTACTGGGGAATTGGGGAAGGGGAATAATGTTGGGGAAGGGAAACAGCCAAGTTGTTGTCCTTTAATCTTAGTTGTGGAGGGCGCAGCCCGCTCAGCTCCAAGTCCAGTCGCCATCTGGCCACCCATCAGCAGCTAGTAGCTGCTCAGCTCAAGGTGCCGTGTTCAATCTTAGTTGTGGGTGGGCATAGCCCACCATCCCATGTGGGAGTCGAACCGGCAACCTTGTTGTAGGAACATGTGCTCTCACCAACTGAGCCATCCTGTCACCTTTTGGCAGCTCAGCGGCAGCTCAGCTCGGGTGCAGCTCACTGGCCCATGTGGGAATCGAACTGGCAACCCTGTTGCTCAGAGCTCGCGCTCTTAGCCAATTGAGCCACTTGGCCGGCCCCTCAGTTTTTATTTTTTGATGACTATTCCGTATTTAATTGTATGATGGCCAAATTATAGGGCCTATTGGAAATAGCTCTCATTTTTCTTTTCTTTTTTTTTTTTTGAGGGCAGTGTCACTGGCCCTCACATGTGGGACCCGAACCGGGGCCGCTGGCTTCCCAAGCCAGCGCTTAACCACCGTGCCACTCGGCCGGCCCAGCTCTCATTTTTCTTATATAAGTTATGCTACAATATAAGTTTTTGACCCGTTTGTATTTCTTAGTGGTATATTCTTAGTGTGATTGGAATTCATGAAATGAATATTGGCTCATTTAAAAATCTTATTCCTTTGCTGATAGAGAGGACGTTTTCTTTTTTAAGCCATCTGTATATCAAGTTTGCTGTTTTCTTTCTTTACCTCTTTATCTCCTGTCCCTAGTTTTATGGTAAATACTTCCTTGCTTTCCTTTATAGTTTAGTTTCATTACCCAAATAGGTGTTACTAAACACTTGAGTTTACTTTTAGATCTTTTAAAAGTTCAAGTTATCTCTTTTATGACCCTCAATCTAGAGTTTCCCTCTTCTTTTTCACTTTGTTCTATCAATGTATTTGTTGAAGAAACTTCGATTTTGCTGATTTCATTCTTGTGGTATATATAGTTCAGCATGTTCCCCTTTCGTTTGCATTTTTCAAGGTTTGTAATTAGATATAGAGGCTTGATCAGAAAGAGGTGTGATTTGGGAGGCGTGGCAGGACAGTTCATGGGTAACATTTTGTTCTATCAAGAGGCTAATGTCTGGTTATCTCTGTTATTGTACCACCTGTTTGTACTCAGTGTCTAGATCCATTAATTCAAGGATTGTAAAATGGTGATATTCCAATTCAGTCATTCCTTCTTGATTATAATGACTGGAATACTTCTATAAAGAAAAATATTCCCCCATTTCCTAATTGGCTACCTAGGAGTACAGTTCACAAGGAAGGACAGGATAAGTACTTTATTCTTTTCTTGAATTTAGCAGTTTTCAAAATTAGGAATTAGTTTCTTTTCTTCTCTAAAGGTGACCAATTTGGGGGAGTATCAGTTTGAACTCATGGATTTAAAACTTATTTGATGTATTTCAATCCTTTCAGTATCTTACTCATATTCAAATTGTGATGCGTTGGGCAAGGGGATCATGTTCAGTTGCCTCTTGAGTCCTTTTGACACAGCCTTCATAGTTGGTGATAGTGTGCTTGCTGTCTCATACAGAACAGGGTGTTTCAGGCCTATTCTATACATTTTCTGTCCTTGATATGGAATTAACTGTGTTGGTGGGTCCATCTTTTGTTACATGTGTGAATTGTTTCTTGAGGTTCCTAGCTTTGGAATTGCTAGGACATATGCATGTTATGCACATTGGGCATTTTGACTGATGGTGCCAAATTGCCTTGTAAAACGTGTTAACAAGTTTATGTTACTCTTAATTGTTCAATAGATGTTTTATTTCACTACATATTTAGCAAATACTGGATATTGTAACTATTTTAAGTTTTTATTAGTCGCATTCTTGAGAAATAAGATGTTACTGTGTTAAGTTGCATTTCCTTGATTACTTGTGAGATTCTTCGTATTTCATATTCTTATTAATAATTTGTATTCCTTCTCCATTACTTATCCAATTTTTAAAATGTATTATTTTGCTTTTATAAAAAAATATTGATTTGTTGGAATGCTAATAGATCCTGGGTATTAATCCTTTGTTTCATATGTACATATATTGGATATATATTTCCTTGGACTATTTATTACTTGTCTGTCTATTGAATTTTTAAATTTAGATTTGGACAAATCTATAGATTCTATATTTTGATACTTCCCCATTGCCACGGTTATAAAAATATTCTTTTAAATACTCAAACCTTTTTTGTATTTTCATTTGGGAGGAGGAAGTCTATTTCTGAGTCACCAGGAATTTTTTTTATATGAAGTAGGATTTGTTTTTCCCTAATGGGTAGCCGATTTTCCCAGTCCCATTTGTAGAAAAAGCCATCTTTTCCCTAAGCGGTAAATGCAATGTCCTGTATATCATAGACTGTATTGTCATATACACATGAAATTCTCTTTGACTCTGTTCAATTACTTTGATCTGTTATTCTGCGCTAAAATCATATTGTTTTAATTTTTGTACTTTTTCATATATATTGATGGCTGGTAGGGCAAGCCTCTTCTCATTGTTCTCTTATATAATGTTTTTGTGGCAGCTCTTAACATTTTTTTTCTATGAAGTTAGAATTATTCTTTCATTCTGTGGAAAAATATAGTGATAATTTTGACATGCATTGTTTCAATTGGAAGTTTTTTTTTTTTGATTTGATTGTTTTGGAATATTATTAGGTCTTCCCATAACCATACAGTGTATCTCTCTGTACAGAGCCTGATCTTCAGTAAAGCTGTATTACTTTTTCCCCCAAAATAGGTTCAGAAGAAACTTATGTATAAGAAAACCATTTTTAAAATATGTGTATATTGCAAAATGCAAAAACCTAACATTGGCTCAGTCTTTCAGTATTGTGTTGAATAGTGGAAGTTTTTCATCCTTATTTTTTTTATTATGTTAAACTTCAGTGGTTTATTAAATCTGATGTTTACTGAAACTTTCTGGTTAAGGCAGTAAAGGATTTGGCCTGACAATCTATTCTTATCTTACCAAATACTTATTAACAGGAATAATGTTAAAGTACTTGAAATGCTTCCTTCAGCATCTTCTAAGATGGTTTTCTTATTTAACTGGTTATTATAAATAGTACTGTTAAAAAAATAAATTTCAGGGTAGTATAAAATCTAAAGTAAAATAATCTGTAATACAATATTCTCAATAAAATACTGGGTTTGATTTACCAATTTTCCATCTATTGGCATGTGACATTTGACGTTTAAATTTAATTCTTTTTTTTTTTTTTTTTGAGGGCGGTGTTACTGCCCCTCATATGTGGGACCCGAACCAGGGCCGCTGGCTTCCGAAGCCAGCGCTTAACCACCGCACCACTCGGCCAGCCCTTAATTCATTTTTTTAAACACGGGCTTATGTATTCCATGAGACTGACTGAACTTCCTTGCGAATCTTTCAAGAAAAAATTTCAATATATTTAATGATATGTTTTTTAGTTTTTTAAATTTATTGCAACAAATTCCAGACATACTCCAATGTTGAAACAAAGAGTCCTGAATCTTCCCAGGTACTTGTCATTTATCAACAGTTACAAGCCTTAGCCAGTCTTGCTTCCGCACACCAGAAATTGGCAAACTTTTTTTGTAAAGGGCCAGATAGTAAATATTTTAAGCTTTGTAGGCCAAGAGGCAAATGGAAGATAATATGTAGGTGCTTATATAATGAGAAGCCAAATTTCTTATTGATGAAATTTAAAATAGTATAATAAGTAAATGAAAAAAAATAAAGGTCTGTTCAGGGGAAGAATTAAATTATTTTTGGGGGGCCGATAACATTTTGCCTAATTGGGATTCGCAATTAGTGTTTCCTATCAAAATTGATTGCAAATATTCTGTTGATGCTGATGTGTAATAAGGTTTTATATATTCATCTTATTAGAAAATGTCTTTTGGGGCCGGTCGAGTGGCTCAGTTGGTTAAGAGCTCGCTCAAGAGTGCGAGCTGAGCTCTGAGCAACAGCAGTTCGATGCCCAGCCTGAGATGAGCTGCTGTTGAGCTGCCAACAGGTGGCAGAATGGTTCAGCCAATAAATAAATAAATAAATAAATAAATAAATAAATAAATAAATAAAAACAGTTTTAAATTTACAGAAAAATTGAGCAGATAGTAGAGTTCCCATATACCTGCTGTGTAGTTCCTATTATTAACATTAGACTTTAGTAAAATACATTTGTTACAATGAATGAACCAATATTGATACATTATTAATAATTAAAGCCCATAATTTATTCAGTCTTAGTTTTTAACCATTTGTTTTTTTTCTATTTCATGATCCCATCAAAAGAGTATGTTACATTTAATTATATCTTCTTAGGCTCCTCTTAGCTATGATAGTTCTCAGACTTCCCTTGTTTCTGACCTTTACAGCTCTGAGGAGTACTGGCCAGTTTACACTGTAGGATGCGTACGCTCTTTATTTGTAGGATGTTTTTTATATGTAGGGTGTTTTTCTCTTTGTTTAGGATAGGGTTATGGGGTTTTGAGGGAAAGACTACAGAGATAAAACGCCATTGTAATCATATCACATCAAGTCTTTTTGTTGTCGTTGTGGTGCGTCTCATTTTGTATAGCTTTCGGTTGTGTCGTTCAGCACTCATCTTTTCTTCTATAGAATCCAATCTAACTTGAATCCCATCCCATTCTGGCTTTTTTCATTCTGTAAAATTGTTTGAGATTTATCCCTTATGCAATATATCAATAATAGTTCATTTCTTCTTATTGCT
Source organism: Aselliscus stoliczkanus (assembly GCA_033961575.1). Classification (NCBI taxonomy): domain Eukaryota; kingdom Metazoa; phylum Chordata; class Mammalia; order Chiroptera; family Hipposideridae; genus Aselliscus; species Aselliscus stoliczkanus. The sequence goes on along the minus strand of CM066730.1, from coordinate 34,567,592 downwards.
GAATAGTATCTCATTGTATGAAGATTGACAATTTGTTTATCCATTCTTCTTTTCATGGACATTTGGGTATTTCTAAGTTTTGTCTAGTGAATAAAACTTCATTTTTGTTATTTGCAGATCACCTTGTACAATTCAGTGATTTTTACAAAATTTACAGTTGTGCACAAATAACTACAATCTGATTTCAGAACATTTCCACCATCTCCAAGTGGTGATCACTTGTACTCATTTATAGTCATTTGCCATTTTCTTCCCAGCCACAGGCAACCACTGATGTGCTTACTGTCTATATAGATTTGCCTTTTCTGGACATTTCAGATAATTGGAATCATACAGTATGCTCTTTTGGATCTCTTTCCTTTGTTATACTGTTTTGAAGTTTGTGCATATTGTAACATGTATTGTATTTCATTTCTTTTTAGTGCTGAATAGTAGTATTCCATTGTATGGTATGGTATAATAAAGAATATTGTCCCCAGTTCTTAGCACAGAACTTTTAAAAGCTCTTGGATTTCCTGAGTGATAGCAGTGTCTTTGTTATATTAATGAGGCAACTCCTGGTGGCCTTTTGGTAGCTTTAAGATGGGGACTGATCTCCAGAAAGAAGGAGCACCTGATGGGAGCTGGAGATTCAGTTTAATCACATGGCCAATGATTTAACTAATGATGCCTGTGTAATGAGACCTTAATTAAAACTCTGGACATTGACACTTGCTCTGTGGAGCTTCCTGATTGGTGAACACATTGATGTGCAGAGTGTGATGCACCCTGATTTCACAAGGAGCAGGCACAGAAGATCTGCTGCTCCCACCCAGACCATGCATGCATGCCTACGTAATACAGCTGTGTGTGTGTGTGTGTATTCTGAAGTCTGAGAAATGGGCTAGAAAAATTATTGGAAGAAATAATGCCCCAAATTTGATGAAATCTATAAACCCATAGGTCTAAAAAGCTTAATCAATAGCAAGCAAATATAACTAATTGTGGTACTGGTTGCTAGAATATACAAATAAAACTAAAGGGTATAGAAAACCCCAATATACACCCATGCACATATGGACAATTTTGTTGTTTCTTGAATTACTTTGTACTTCAAATGTTGATTTTTGATTTTGTTCTATCTTTCTCTCTTTTTGGAAACCTTTTCTGTTTGCTTGCAGGAGGAGTGGGTCATGCATTGGATGGAATGTACAGATACCCTTCCTTCTGAATTTGTGATTTCTCTGTCCCTCCTGGGGGTCAGACACTAGCTTGGTATCTTGTTTCTCTGGTCAGTGCCACTGCTTTAGTTTGGATGCAGGTTACACTGCCACTTGCTGCTTTTTATGAGCAAGACCACAGGGAAGGGGAGAGAGAGGAAGGACCTGTTCTAAATGTGCCACCAGCTGCTCTCTCTTCCAGTGGTTGGCACTTACTCTCTCTTCTTGCATCCGTGGACTCTGGTACTGTTCAGGTGTTTCTAAACCGATCCTGCCTCCTCGGCTCTCTTCTTTGTGGGTTATGTGCAATAATTTGTTTTTTGTTCTGAACTCTTCTGTCCCTCTTTTACCCTTTATGTTCCTCATTCTTCTTCTCTTGTAAAATATTTCTATTTATATAGATTGCTGTATTCTCTAGGGAAAATGATTCATTTATGCATATTTTGTTAGTAAGCATGAAGAAGACACCCATATCAAAGTTTTGCCTGGTACCTGTTTTCCCATTAACGATGTCCAAATCTAAAATCAAAGGTTTCATAAAGTTCATCTTGATTTTGGGCCTAAAATAATTTGTCTTTTTCAATAATAACAACAGTTTTTGTTTTTTGTTCTGTTAATGGTTTGGGTTTTCTTTCTTTTCTATTGAAAAATTTTTTTTTCTTCCTCTTTTGTTTTCCAGCTCTTTTGTGCCTTTCAAGATGATAAGTATCTGTATATGGTAATGGAGTACATGCCTGGTGGCGACCTTGTAAACCTTATGAGTAACTATGATGTACCTGAAAAATGGGCCAAATTTTATACTGCTGAAGTTGTTCTCGCTCTGGATGCCATACACTCCATGGGTTTAATTCATAGAGATGTGAAGCCTGACAACATGCTCTTGGATAAACATGGACATCTGAAATTAGCAGATTTTGGCACATGTATGAAGATGGATGAAGTAAGTAAGAAGCATGTTAAAAAAATGGTAGTTTTTTGAAAAACAAAAATACACACTTCAAGTCTGGACTTTATAGTTTTAAACAAAGATAAATTTAGTTTTGCTAACTGTGTAATGACTCAAACAAGGTACTAAAATATCTAGATCATAGCATTTCCTTTACTAATCATTCATCTAGCTACAGAATACTTTTTTAGTAGATTTGGTGAATACAAGGACACAGAATATAAATTAAGGTAGATGGGTATTTCCATCACTATTATTTCTGTATTTTTTTCTTTCAAAAAGAGGTAAGGCAAGAAGCATATGTTACCACCTCTTACCAACCCTGTCTACACCAGCCACATGGCAGAGTAAGTGTGGGGTGACATCACCTATAGTGCTTTACCTATTGAACAGTTCATATGATGATTCATAGGTAGATTCAGTATCATTAACCTCATAGGTAATTATGATGTTGTTAATTTTGTTGCAAAATTTCTATCTCTTGTCTTTTTTTCTGTAAGTATACTGTAATTCCTAGTAGTAATTCCTGATCTGGAAGGGTCATGTTTGTTGCCTTTGTATTTAGTCTCCTGTTGGATCTAGAGGGTGACTTGCATACATCTATCAGATTTTCTAAAGGTTGATGTATATTGAGAGCAAACTGGATATCATCTTTTGTATGGTTTTTATAACCTTGCAGTATGCTTATATAGCTAATCTTATTTCTTGTTACTTACCTTATCAACACATTTATTTTGAATTAAGCTGATTTTCTTTTCTCTCTACCTCTTACTTATGCCTTCTGTGTCACTCACTTTTGTTGATTGTCCTACCTTCATCAGCGATCCATATTTTTCCAAGCTCAGCTGTAATTTTATCCCATCTAGAAAGTTCTCCCTGATAATTGTAACCTGACTGATCACTCTTGTAATGTCATAATGTCCTTACTTATTTAGGATTTATGCTATACTTCTAGGCCATTTTTGTCTATCTAGGTTTATATGCTCTGTCTACCCAGCTGAAGCTTGGCATTCCTTTACTTCTTTAGTTTTCTTCATAGAGTCTGTTACTATATTCTGCATATATTAGTCAATGTTAAGTAGGTGGAGGATTTGATTGTCATACTGTATTATATAAACACCAAAGCTCCCTCTTGTGGTGTTTATTATAATATAGTATGACATGATTAACATTGAAAATTATCTTTAATGAAAATAAAGTATGACATATTTTCTCATAGAATGCTAAACTTTTTAATGTTGTATGCACTGTATGATGTTTCTGCTCTGCACTTCCATAAGTGCATTCTGATTTTAATTGAACCAAAAACCTTTGGGGGTGGGGTGCAGAGAGAAATAAATCACACCACATGTTTTTAGGGTGGGTAAAAGTAGTTAAGGAAATAAAGGTATAGAGTGTGAGAGTATGATACAGGGCAGAATATGGTATTTACAAAATAATTTTGTAAGCATGTAAGCGAGTACCAAATTCAGCTATTTAAATAGCTGAAATTGTCTCTTTACAAGACAAAATGAAATATGGTTTATATAATTTGGTTTACTATTTTTTTAATTTACATACATATGGTTGAATTAATTATACTCCTTTGTTAACAGCTCATTGTCATTAGTATTCTACACAAAGGCTTCATCTTGTTTTATTTTGTTATCCTGCATTCAGTTTCTGTCTTATTCTCTCCCTAATACACAACCACTGTAATGTATTTACTAAAAGCTCTTGCAGACTGTAAGTATAGTACGTGTGTGTAAAACTAGTATAATGGTATGGATGTCATTTTTTTACTTTTTTCTCTCAATGTTGTTTTATATCTATTCCTAGCATATTGCTTCTTATTCCATGGCATCTATCTATTAATTTTATTTATTATTCCCCCTTATGTTGGATTCCTAGGTCATATCCAGCTCCCTGCTACCAACAATAGTACTATGTTGAACATCTTCATACATGCCCCATGTGTATTCTGACAAGGGTTTCCACTAAACAGAAACCTAGAAGTGAGACTGATGTATCCGGATACATAAATAAAGTGTTGCCTGATCCCCAGAATGGCTGTAAATGTCCAAACCTCTGGCTAGCAGTGCAGGAGAGACCCTGCCTCCCCATACCCTCACTCTAAATCTTACCAGTTCCTGTGGTATAAAGTAGTGGGGTTTTTTTTTTTTTAAAGATTTTATTGGGGAATTGGGGGAGGGGAACAGTGTTGGGGAATCGGGGAAGGGGAACAGACAAGTTGCTGTCTTTTTGTTCTCCAGTCTAGTTGCGGAGGACGTTGCTTCACTGGCCCATGTTGGTATCGTCATTGCGCTCTTCCCAGATGAGGCAGATGGGTCGCCAGCCTCTGGATGGTCGCTCACTGCGGCTATTGGCAGCTCACGCTGGCTGCCAGCCACTCACTGTAGCCTATGGCAGCCCACTGCAGCAGGGGCTGCAGCCTACATCATCGCTGGGGCTTGTGCAGCCCAGCTCCAGGTGGAGCTGTTGTTAGCTGTAGAGGGCAGTGTCACTGGCCCTCATATGTGGGATCCGAACCAGGGCCGCTGACATCCCAAAACCAGCTCTTAATCAATGCGCCACTTGGCCGGCCCATAAAGTAGTGTTTTTTAAAAATCATATTTACTTTATAATTAATGATGTCACACCTTACTTCTTATACTTGTCAGTCCTTTCTCTTTTGTGAATGACCTGTGTTGTATATCTTTTGCCTTTTTAAAAAATGGCTTCCTGTTAATGTGCCAGGATTCCTTATATAATGTAGATAGTGAGTCTACAGATATTGCCGATACCATCTTCTAGTCTGCCACATATCTGTCTTTTTTTTTTTTTTTTTTTTTTTGAGGGCAGTGTCACTGGCCCTCATGTGGGACCTGAACCGGGGCCGCTGGCTTCCTAAGCCAGCGCTTAACCACCGCACCACACAGCCGGCCCTCTGTCTTTTTTGATTGAACAGAAATCCTTCATTTTCTGACTGAAATCCTTCAGTCAGATGATAATTCTAAATAACCAAATTTCAAAATGTTTGCTTAACTCAACCTTCATTCCTCAAGTAATATTAATTACAACAATTAATATAATGTTGAAGAACAAAGTTTTTTTATTGAAAACTTATGTAGAATTTATAATTTTGTTATGTTAGTTATTAATGCAAATAGTTTTACTGCAAGTTTCAGGTTCATCATTTTGTCTGTTTGATTACTATTACTGTCTCAAAGCCTTTGGAAATGTTCATAATTTCATTCTCATTCATCTAGATGTCAATAGCAAGAATCAGCAAACTAGAGCACAGAACCACATCTGGCCTGGGGCTGGGTTTATACAACTTCTGCGCTAAAAATGGTTTTTCCATTTTTAAAAGATTTCTTAAAAAAGAAAAAGAAGATACGCGATAGAGACCCTGTGTGGCTCACAAAGCCTAAAATATTTACTCTCTGGCCTTTTACAGAAAAGTTTGCCAACTCTTTATGATACAGACAAAGATGCTTGAATTGCTTTTTAAAACTCTTCTAGCTTTGTATAAAACATTATGTCATGGACAAAAACAAAACTAAAATGCAGTATAAACTTATAACCTATAAGGACTAAAATAATTTTTTACTATCACAATTAAGAGTAACGATATCTCATTAATTTCTATTATTGTTAAATTATGGATTGCACAATTTTTTGGTGGTGTCACTCTTTCTCTGAAAAAAAAAGTATCTGGATGTGAGTGAAGGTCACCATGTAATATATTTATATCTAGGTGTCTCAATGATTGTCAAGAATTACTGTTATTTAAAATTACTTGCATTAGATAAGTTGAGTTCCCTCTTTGCCTGTTAATGCATTTTATAGCAACCCCTACCAACTTTTAAGTCATATTTTGTTAGTATTTAAATTACCTGAAAATAGTATAAGATTTTATCCATTAATAGTCTAGTGTATACCATTTGATTAATTGTAGGCTATGAGGTTTTGGTTTTTTTGTCAAAGATTTTTATTGGGGAATTAGGGAAGGGGAACAGTGTTGGGGAATTGGGGAAAGGGAACAGTGTTGGGGAATTGCAGAAGGGGAACAGCCAAGTTGTTGTCCTTCAGTCTTAGTTGTGGAGGGTGCAGCTAGCTCAGCTCCAAGTCCAGTCACCATCTGGCTGCCTGTAGGCATCTCCTGGCTGCTCAGCTCAAGGTGCTGTGTTCAATCTTAGTTGCGGGTGGGCGTAGCCCTCCATCCCATGTGGAAGTCAAATTGGCAGCCTTGTTGTTAGGAGCACGTGCTCTCACCAGCTGAGCCATCCTGCCACCTGTTGGCAGCTCAGCGGCAGCTAAGCTCAGGCACAGCTCACTGGCCCATGTGGGAATCAAACCAGCGACCCTGTTGCTTAGAGCTCGCGCTCTTAACCAACTGAGCCATCTGGCCGATCCCGATGCTATGAGTTTTTAAAAGCCAATTGGTAAATTGTTATTATTGTTGACCGTACTACAGTGACATCAATTTTAAAATATAGGCATTTCTATTCATGTTTCTGCAAAATTGTATGTTTAAAAGACCAGGTTTACGGGAGCAATAGGGACAGACCATTTAAAAGCTACGCAGCTTTGTAACCGGAGCCCTAATGAAAATAATAATTGGTACCCAAGGAGAGAACGAGAATAAGAAGCAGGTTTGTGTGCCTGTGGGCACTGCACAATGCAAATGGAAATGAGGTTCTAAGCCAGTGGGGCTGTTTTCTTAGATAGAATACAAAAGAAGCAGGACTTCCATTAGCCAAGAATGCTACAAGGCAAGGGATATGCCTTTCTGAGAAAGGAGCCCCTGGTTCAAGTGCTCATTTTTAATTATTGAAATGGACTAAATAGGCTCTTACCCATGTAGCAGTCAAGCTGAGGCTTTTAATGCTTCTGATAATTAAGAATCCTGTTTATAATTTTTCTTTTTCACCATCACAGGAAACATTTTGAATGGTTTCTTAGACCAACTCCAAGGTTTGTGATAGACCAATTTTGTGTTTTCAGTAAATTTCTCAATTTATGGTATTTTTGTCTATTACAAAACACTAGCTATATTTAGCAAATACACACTGAGTGTAATTCATGTAAAATAAAATGCTTCCGAGGACGCTTTTAAAAATGCTTCCTGTTTATGCTGCTCTCCAGGTTCAACCCTTTAGATTTTTGTCACCTGAGTAAAGTTCAGACTCCTTAACTTGTCATATAAAGCCTCTTATGTTAATATGATCCCTGCCTACTTTTTCACCCTCATTCTCTATCATTCAGCCTTTCATACCTTATGGTTCAGAGGTCTTAAATTACACAGCAGTTCTTTTTATACCAGGCTATTTCATGATTCCTGACCTTCATATATGCTGTTATTGAATACAGTCTTCTTGGCAAATTCCTACTCGTACTTTGAAACTCAGTCCAAAGTTTGCTTATTTTATGGAGGCTCTTTAGGTTGGTTGCTATGTTCAAAAAAAAGACATGCGCTTTTTTTGGAGCATTTTCTTATTTTTCGGCATAAGATGTTGAAGACTTGTATTTTCTCTGCCCCAACCCTGGAATCTGCCACTTCTCCAAGAAGTCTGATTTCTTTTATTCATGAATGCTATTTAGAAATTAGCATTTGGGTGCTAGATATGCTTATTCTCCTGGAGTGTCATTACGTCCAAACCCTCTCCATGGACACATTATATTGTATACACTATACGTACTAATGCACATGCACAGACTGTTCATATTTAATTTTGTATTTGTCTGTGTATATAGTATATTAAAAATCATGAGTTCATACTGACACTTCTAATTCAAGTCTGACACCACAGGGTTTTTTCTAATCTTCCTCCTTTATTTTTTGGACAGTGAGAAACCTGCTTTCATATATACAATATGTAATATTGGACAGGTAAAGGAAATGAAGGGCATTTAAATTTATCTATAAAATCTTTGCAAGTGTCGGCTGATGTCTATCATGGCAGATATAAAGACCCTTTTGAATTTTCAATTTACAAGTCAGACAACTACAGTCCAACGAAGGTTCCCCTACTCAACACACAAACATGCGTGAGAGACCCATGCGACAGCACATCGGAAGGTGGGCGTATTGGAACAACTAGGGTGGGAAGGTAAGGGGTGCATAGGGACAGTGGGTCTGTGTGCAGATGCACAGATAAAGAGATTAAACAGAATGCTACTAAATAACGATTAGGTCAATGAGGAAATAAAAGAAAAAAAATTAAAAGATACATAGAGACAAATGAAAATGCAACGTATCACAATTTTTGGGATGCAACAAAAAAGCGGCATCAAGAGGGAAGTTTGTAGCAATACACGCCTACTCAAGAAATAGGAAAAATCTCAAACAATCTAACATTATACCTTAAGGAACTAGAAAAAGGCGAACAGATGAAGTCCAAAGTAATGGAAAACCAAAATAGACTTATCACTAGTAAGGAAATTGAAATAGTAATCAAAAACCTCCCACAAAACAAAAAGGCCAGTACCAGATGGCTTCAGTGGTGAACTCTACCACACATTCAGAGATTTAATATTTATCCTTCTCAAAACTTTCCAAAAAATTGAAGAGGAGGGAATGATTCCCTAATTCATTTTATGAGGCCAGCATTATCCTGATACCAATAGCAGGTAAGGTAAGGACATCACACACAAAAATTACAGGCCAGTATAACTGATGAACATAGATGTAAAATTCTTCAACAAAATACTAGCAATTTGAATACAATAATAAAATCATATGACCTCAATAGATGCAGAAAAATCATTTGACAAGATACAACATCCATTTATGATGATAAACTCAATAAAATGTGTATAGAAGGAAAGTACCTCAACATAATAAAGGGAACATAGGACAGACCCTCAGCTAATACCATACACTACAATGAAAAACTGAAAGTTTTCCCTCTGAGATCAGGAAGAAGACAAGAAGGACATCCATTCTTGCCACAGTTATTCAATGTAGTATTGGGAGTCCTAGCTAGAGCAATTAGGCAAGAAAAAGAAATAAAAGGCATCCAAATTGGAAAGGAAAGGAAGAAGTGAAACTGTCACTATTTATAGATGACATGACTTTATGTGGCGAAAACCTAAAGACTCCAGCAAAAAAACTATTAGAAACAATAAAGTTGCAGGATACAAATTCAGTATACAAAAATCTGTTCCATTTCTATATACCAACAACAAAATATCAGAAAGAGAAATAGAACAGTCCCATTTAGATATGAAACAAAAAGAATAAAATAATAAACTTATTTTAGGACCTCTACACTTAAACTACAAGACACTTGAAAGAAACTGAAGAAGACACAAAGAAATGGAAGGATAATCTGTGTTCATGAATTGAAAGAATTAACATGGTTAAAATGTCTACATTATCTAAAACAATCTATAGATTCAGTGTAATTTCTAGCCGAATTCCAATGGCATTTTTCACAGAAATAGAAGCCAATATCTTCAAATTTATGGAACCACAAAAAACCCTGAATTGCTAAAGTAGCCCTGAGAAAAAGGAACAAAGTCGGAGGCACCACACACACTGACTTCAAACTAGATTACAAAGCTATAGTAGTCAAAACAGTTTGGCATTGGCAGGAAAATAAACCAGTGGAACAGAGTTGAAAGCCTTGAAATAAACCCACACATATTTGGGCAACTAATTTTCAATGGAGGAGCCAAGAATGTACAATGAAGAAAGTCTCTTTAATAAATGTTGTTGGGAAAGCTGGACAGCCGTATGCCAAAGAATGAAACTAAACCACTGTCTTCACACCATCACAAACACTAACTCGAATTAAAGACTTGAGTGTAAAACCTGAAACAGAAAAAGACTTAAAAGAAAACATAGGCACTAAGCTTCTGGACATTGATATTAGAAATGTTTATGTGATTTTGACTCCAAATGTAAGGGAAACAAAAACAAAAATAAATGGAATTATGTTAAACTCAAAAGCCCTCTGCACAGCAAAAGAAAACAGTGAAACAAAGGCAACCAACTGAATGGAAGAAGATTTTTGCAAACGATACCTCGGTTATGGGGCTAATATCCAAAATATATAAAGAACTCATACAACTTAACAACAACAAAACAATACAATTAAAAATTGCAGAGGACCTAAATAGATAGATACTTTTCCAAGGAATACATACAGATGGCCAACAGACATATGCAAAGGTGTTCAACATCACTAATTGAAGGGAAATGCAAATCAAAACCACAATGAGATATAACACCACACCTATTTTAATGGCTACTATCAAAAAGACAAGAAGTAACAAGTGTTGAAGAGGATGTGGGAAAAAGAGAACCCTCCTACACTGTTGGTGAATATAAATTGGTGCAGCCACTGTGGAAAACAGTATGGAGGTTCCTTTAAAAATTAGGACTGAAACTACCTTCTGATCAAGCAATTCCTCTTCTGGGTAATTATCCCCAAAATATGAAAACACTAATTTGTAAAGATATGCACCTGCTATGTTCATTGCAACATTATTTCTAATAGCCAAGACATGGAAACAACCTAAGTGTCCATTGACAGAGATTGAAAAAAAGGCAATGTGATACACACACACTGGACTACTACTCAGCCATGAAAAAGATGATATATTGCCATTTGAGACAACAGGGATGCATCTTGATGGTACTATGCTAAGTGAAATAAAGATGGAAAAGGACAAAATTGCATGATTTCATGCATATTGATTTGCATATAATTCCATAGAAACGTTTTCCTTTTTCATTGATGAAAAAAGGGTTGGAAAGTTATCTTTGATCTCCCAGTATCTAGACATTTTTATGCATTTCATAGTGTGCGTGTTCTCTGTCCTCCCAAAGCCAGCCATTTCAGGAGGGAAGTTCTGTTGGTAGCAGTTTATAGCCACTTAATTGTAATAATAAATGAAGTCGTTGCATTTATGTGTGTGTATTTTTACACGTATCTCTTTTTCTTTATCTCTGCTGTTTACCCAGACAGGTATGGTGCATTGTGACACAGCAGTTGGAACACCTGATTATATATCACCTGAGGTTCTGAAATCACAAGGGGGTGATGGTTACTATGGGCGAGAATGTGATTGGTGGTCTGTGGGTGTTTTCCTTTTTGAGATGCTGGTGGGTAAGTAAATATTTTAACTTGTTCTTTTTTCAAAACCCATTTCATAACATTAGTTCTAAGTCAGGAATTTGACAATATAAGGAAATTAATTTTATGTGTCTTAGGGAAAAAAGTGGAATTTCTGAAAGCTTTGAATTAGTAGAGTCTGATATGACAGATTGTTAATTGCAAAATTAAAATCAAGCCTCACACTGATAAATTGATTTCGTAGAATATGAAAGAAATTGAAAGTATACTGCTAGGAAATATTCCTCCAATAGACCTTTTTGTATTAGGAAAATACTAAAACAAGAAGCAAGTTTACAGCTACAATGGATCTCCCTTCTAAGATTTTTTTTTGCTCAATAGTATTTGTTGTGAATATTTTAAATATAAGCTTGTTAATACTTGTTATAATAATAATAGACAACTGAAAGTGTTGTTTTAGTTTGCTTGTGTAATTATGTAATTGATGTTTGTTAACTGTATTTCTTGTATATATTACTTGTAATATTTGTGTGTGTGTGTGTGTGTGTGTGTGTGTGTGTGTGTGTGTGTGTATACTGGTTTGTAATTCCAGTAAAATAAATCATAAATATAGTTATTAATGATTTGACTATCAAAATAAGTATATTTTATAATATTTCAGTCTCAGAAAATGCAAAGGCAAACTTAATAATTTCTTTTACTTTGACCAAATCAAAATTTTAAAGGTTTAAGTGTTTCAAAACTTTTCTTTACATCATAGATTTCATTCTTAGGATTTCCCATTAGTAAGTACTAGGGACACTAAAATATCTTCTGGCTAAGGAAGCCAATGACTGAATCATCTGGTTTGGGAAGAGGGCAGATATAGCCAAATCTACTTTCTAAGGCAAGTTGGCAAGGCTAATAACATTATATAAAGTGACTTTAGAGTTGGAAGTATAGTTTTAGAAATTGAAGAGTTTATTTTCTAGAAAATGACCCTAAAAGAAATTGGCAGTAGAAAAACTGTATGGTGATTGCGTATGGTTATTGCTTTAAAAAAAAAATCAGAACATTTTGGTAATTTCCAAGTTTAAGTAATAATTAAGTATGGAACTTTCTTGTGACATAAATTGCCTACTCTTGATGACCATCTTGTGTATGTGGCGTTGCTCTTGCTGTGCTTAGTCTCATATCATAGTATGACCTACTTTGTTTCAGACCGTTGTCTTTCTAGCGGGTCTCTTTGTATTCACATATGTTCCCAGGTAGCTGTCCATTCTCCACACCTCTAGCCTGATCTGATGATGCATTCGGTGTGTCTTATAATCTTTTGGAAGTAGAATATATTCTATCATTTGCCTTGACTGTCCTAGGGATTTAGAAAATAATATACTTTGTAGGAAGTCACATGGCTCATTTGAAGAGACCATTTAAATTCCTGCTACTGTTCTCAACTCTGGGAGCTGAATTTTATGAGTTTGAATGGCACTGATTTGCAGTATTCTGAGCCTACGCTGGTGCTTGATCAGGTTGGTTGGCACAGGACTTCATTTAAAGGACTCGGCTGCAGTTAAAAATGGCACTATCTTGAATTCAAAGCTTCTCCCTGTCCCCCTCTTTGAAAACAAAATTGCCTACCTGATTATCCCTTTGAAGCTTTGGATTAGCTGATTTGGGGAGAGTCCTTTTGTACTAAGATGACTTGTATTGGACATAGTAACAGGGCCTTTAACCCCATCTATGACTGTAGATGGGTACTGGCCAAAATGATGTCTCAACTTTTTCTGTCTTTACACTTGTTTCGGTGCCTCATTGTCACAGCCATTAGTCAGCAGGAGCACTCCATTTCTGCCATGTTCAGCTCCAACTATGTGTCACTTTAGGCAAATCATGTGTCATCTGCCTGGGCCCGGCTTCCTCATATGTTAAATAATAGGGTGGGTCTAACTCTTAGAGCTGTGCGGTCCAATCTGTCATGGTGAAATGGTTTATATCTGTGCTGTCCACTGTGGTGGGCACTGGCCACATCGAGCACTTTAAGGAACTGCATTTTTCATTTTGTTTAATTGTAATTAATTTAACTTTAAATTGCCACCTGTGGCTAGTGACTACTGTATTATATAACACAGCTCTAGAACGTAATCCCAGAAGGATAATCCATGAAGCTGCTCAAGCTTTAGAGGATCCTCACTGATCTGACCTCACTTAGTAATCTTTTTCTTTAATTATTCAGTAAATATTTTCCTTTCCCATTATAAAAATAACAACAACAGTCTAGAATTAGCACTGATTTTACTTTGCTCTTGAGGGTTAATGGTTTGGTTAAAATTTAAATATATTCTTGGTTTGTGGCTGCTTGTTTTGACTGAGACTTCTGGCCCATAACTACATTTTTCCATGCATGTGACAAATTTTAGACTTAACATATTAAAATATTAGATGAAAAGTTTGCATTCTCAATTACATTCAATGTCTTCTTTCTTGGAATTTTAGGAGATACTCCATTTTATGCAGATTCACTTGTAGGAACATACAGCAAAATTATGGATCATAAAAATTCACTTTGTTTCCCTGAAGATGCAGAAATTTCTAAACACGCGAAGAATCTCATTTGTGCCTTCCTAACAGATAGGTAATGGACACTGAATTTCTTTGTAGAGACGATACCTTTAACTTATGCATTTGTAGCAATGAAAGCATACCTAACTCCTGATTTACATATGAAATCAATCCCTCACTTTATCCAAATTGCATTTAATTCTGGATGAGCCTTTTTTTACTGCTAAGCCTGGGGTTGGGGTTACCCTTGTCGTTTTGTGTGTGCAGCCCAGTTATAATCTAAATCTAACCCTAACCCTCAGGCATAAAAAATAAAAAATAGAACTTGGTAAAATAACACAACAAGAGAGAAATAAAACTTGTATTATTCACATTTTCTTTAAGGTGACTAAACCACGTTACTCTTGATTGTACAACTTTTAAGAGAAGAGTATTTTGTGCAGTTAGATCCTCAACTGGTTATAATCTTAAAAAGCTATATTTTGTTTGATTTGGGAGTGCCTCCTTTCCAACCAGTTTTTATTTGCATTTGAATATGAGCAAGTCTGTCCTGGAAATTCTATATATATATTGTTTTTTTTTAAAGGTGTACATCTTTTTATTGGTTTATAAGTAAGACAATCACGTAACTGGTTGTCCAGTCAGGAGTGGGTTTTTTTTCTTTTTTTTTTTCCTTTTTTTTTTTTGGAGGGCAGTGTCACTGACCCTTATATGTGGGACCTGAACCGGGGCCGCTGGCTTCCCAGGCCAGTGCCCAACCATTGCGCCACTCGGCCAGCCCGAAATTCTATATTTTTTAAAGCAAAATAGATGAACAACATTGTGAAAACCTGCCTCAAAAAGAGAAGCTATGCTTGGAAGCTCCTCAGAGTTTCTTCCATGGTTTTTCTATTCAGTTCTTTTCTGTTTTCCCATTTTATATTTGTGACAGGAGTCGTCCTATCGAAGGACCAACACATATAAGAGATTGCCTGCTCTCTAGTCCAAACTTTACTCATTAGCTTTATGATCTTAGGGAAATTATTTTACATTTTTGGGAAATAATTTTATTCATCCATAAAATGATAAGATCCGATTAGATGATGACTAAGGGCATTTGTAGTTCTAAAATGCTATGATTCCTTAGCACATCTTAGTGTTTGTTAGCTGGGTGTTGTTACAAGCAATACTTGTAGTGACCTCATACAATTATCTTTGCAGACTGTATGTATGATAAAATCTTAAAGGTAGAATTCTGGAATACACATTTTAAAAGTAGGTGATGTTCAGCCGGCTGAGTGGCACGTTGGTTAAGAATTGGTTTGGGACGCTTGCTCTGAGCAACAGGGCCCCGGTTCGGATCCCACATGAGGGCCAGTGATGCTGTACCCTCTACAGTTAAGATGGTGGACAACAGCTCCACCTGGAGCTGGGCTGCCGTGAGTTGCCGGCGACAGCATAGGCTGCAGTGGGGCTGGCTGGCAGCTGGCGTGCGCTTTCGTGAGCTGCCACAAGCAGTTGTAAGCGGCCGTCCAATGGCCGGCGACCGACCACCTCAGTTGGGAAGAGCACAATGATGATACCAACATGGGCCAGTGAAGCTACGTCCTCCCCAACTAGACTGAAGAACAAAAAGACAGCAACTTGTCTGTTCCCGTTCCCCAGTTCCCCAACGCTTTCCCCTCCCCTAATTCCCCAATAAAATCTTTAAAAATAATAATAATAATAAAATAAAATTAGGTAATGTTGCAAAATTGACCCACAGAGAAGTCACATCAGGGACTATTTTCATTAACAACTGTTTACCTTATTCTCATCAAACTAAATATTATGAATTTTTACTTTTCCTATCTGAAGAAAGATAAATTATTTTTATTTTTCCTCATTAGAGAGGTTAATTACTTTTATATGTTTATCAATTATTTGTAGAGTAAAACTGTAAGATTTGTTAATTATATTAATGCACTATCCACTGCTAATAAATTCAAAGCAAATCCCGTATAATGTTTTGATTTGATGAGGATGATCATAATTTGTACTGAAAGGTAATATAAAATAGGATATGTTAATGAAAAGAGTAAAGAATGATTGGAGGTGGAGAAGATATTTTGAAAAGAAGTTAATGCCATCAGTGTGGCTAGGAGAATTTCCCTCTAAAGTTTACAGCTTTTCCTGTTTATATTAAACATAGCTCCAGAGCATATAAAAAGAACAAATTCTCTTTATTTCCGTACAACCTTCATTGAAGACTGGAAGGGGCAAAGAAATTATTAGTCAACATTTTTCTTGTATTCAGAATGAGAATTTTAATATAGAAATGTAGAGATATAATTTATTAGAATAAATATGGATAGCTTTAAACACATTATGTGATTTTTTTTTTAATAAGAGGATTAAAAAAACATTTTTATTAGAGAGGTTTTGATAACTTTTCTGAGCTCAAAGTTAGATCTTTGTCCATTTTACATCCTGAAGTTGGCTACTTTTGGCACACACAGATACATTTTTTTATTTGAAAGTCTCATGTGTACATTTGTTTCACACAAACTACAGATGGAAATATATTTTACTTTCCATTGTGTTTACTATACATTGCAGTCTTTTTAATCTATCTAGAGAGATTATGTACTATAAAATTGAAATTGCTTATTTTTAAGGAACATTTAAGCTAAAGCTTTTAAAAGAGATGTCTCTAATTCATTTGTGATCCTTATGTTGATCCTCGTTGAGATTAGACTTCTTAATTTTGTCTTTTCATGACCTTACTTTTTATATAATCTTTAACTGCATTGTTTAGGGAGGTACGACTTGGAAGAAATGGAGTAGAAGAAATCAAACAACATCCTTTCTTTAAGAACGATCAATGGAATTGGGATAACATAAGAGAGAGTAAGTCAATATATTTAAATATTTCCATTCCACCACATTTTAAATCTCATAAATTGATTCCTCTTTGGAATTAATAAGCACATTTGATACAATAAATTCTGATTTTTAAATTGAGAGGCTTCATTTCAGATTTGTTCAGTGGCAATATTTATAACTAAATATTACCTCTATCTTAGCAAATTAAGCATACAATAAGTATGTATTTATTGGCAATATTTCCCAATACTTTTATAATTAACATTATTGATTTCTTAATTTGTCAAGTTAGGTTTTATGGATCTCAAAAATGTGTAGAATGAGGGAAATATACTCCTGTCATTCGAATATATTTGAATTAATAAACCAGTAATTATTTATGGAGACCACACTCTGGTAAATACTAGGATAAGCATAGTAATTCATTTTAACTTGATATTTAACATTAATTTATTTTAAGAGTAAGAAATACTTCTACTGAAAAATGTAGAAAACTGAAGACTAAAGAATGTATAAGCAAGTTATTGCTGCTTATAATTTTAAAATTAGAGTAATAGCATGTTGCTTTCCTTGTTTAATTGATTTATCAATATTTAAAACCAATCTAGTAGTGATAAAATACATACAAAGTTTTAATTCTCTGAAATGATAAAATGGAAAATGTGTTGCTAGAATTTTCTATAGTAAATCATATCTTGTCATTAATGAGTTATATATTACTAATGAACAATGTGGTACTATTAATATAATATATTGCTAATAATATAAAACAAAGTGGGGTAGTTCCTATATATATTTTTTGATTATGAATGAAATCATTTCTTTTAACAGCGGCAGCTCCGGTAGTACCTGAACTCAGCAGTGATATAGACAGCAGCAATTTTGATGACATTGAAGATGATAAAGGAGATGTAGAAACCTTCCCAATTCCTAAAGCTTTTGTGGGAAATCAGCTGCCTTTTATAGGATTTACTTACTACAGAGAAAATTTGTATGTCATTTGTTTTATTTTTATTGTTTTCAGAGTCTAGATATAAAGAGTTGTCTTACTTCGAGACTCTGGATTATATAAGATTAAGTGTTAAGTTGTTTTAAACTTTGAGTTTTTTTAAAAAGACTATCAAAGGAGTTATTTTTCATTTAATTTCATTATTTCTGAATGTTATATGATATTCATTTACAAATCAGTGCAAGGCAATGCTTTGTATTCTTTTGGGCTATAGCATAAGACCAAATACCTGCTTTTGAAGGAGTTTGTCAACTAATGAGGAATATGAGAAAACTGCACAGTCATAACGAGGTTAGAATGTGATATTTTCCTTAAGAAAGGGACCCAAAAAATCTGAGCTGGTTTGGGGAAAAAAGAGTTGTATCTCTTTGAGGAGAAGGTAGGGAGAATTCAGGCAAGACCACAGGGAAGAAGTGGCATTATAGCCAAATTTAAAGATAAGGAAGTGTTTTTAGTGGCTGAGATATGGGGAGTTTAGGTGAGAGTTGTACGGAGGTAAATAGTGGGAGCAAAAGTTTGGAATGCCAGCATACATTGAGAATAGTGTAGTCTAGTGGGGTTCAGTCATAGGGTATATTACTGGATTAAGACCATTTGGAGGACTTTGTAAGACTCGGGTTTTCTTGCCTGAATCCTTCCATCCAGCACAGACTGTGACACAAGGTCATTCAATAAATACTAGTCAAGTGTTAGGGGGTAACATTAGAAAATAGATGGAAGTTAGAATTTAGGGGAAGAATAATGCAACAGATGATTGTTGTGTGCCGTGCTAAGGGACTTTGACTTTGACAGGCAGTAAGGAGCCACTGAAAAATGGTTGAGTGAAGCATTAAAAACATTTGAGAAACTTTTTGGTACTTCCATCTGTGTAATGATCTGGGTGACCAATCATGGTTTGCCCAGGAGTGAGGAGTTTCTTAGGATGTGGTGTGGGACTTTTATGCTAAAACTCTGGCAAACCCCAGGCAAACCAGGAGGAGTTGGTCACCCTCCTACTAGTGCGGCTCAAAAAACTATTGTAATGCTGACTAAACTGACGGTATCAGTGCCAGGAGAAACTCCAGGGTGTCTATAGGCGTTGAGGAAGGACCTGATTAAGAGGAAAATTGACAGTTAAATAGAAGTGATCAATTATGCATTAAGACGTAGAGATCAAGAGATGTTGAAAAGGAGGAGATTTCTCTTTCTGGAAAATGTCTAGAAGAATAAAATAGTTACAGCAACTCAAAATGAGATAAAGAGGGGGAAAGTGTAGTTCCATTAAGTAACTCTAGCCTCAACGGTGGTAAATAATACAGCATCTGATAAAAGTGTGAGGCAAGTGAAGGTTAGCATTTTAAGTGATTGAAGGTGGTATGAACGTCTGGATTAGAAAATATTGCTTCATTTAAAATATGTTGAAGAGAAAAGAAAGAATTTAGTTATGAGAATAACTTGGTTTTAGAAAATGGATTAAAATGATATGCAAAGAACAATGTATTTCTTGCTTTTCCTTCTAGGTTATTAAGTGATTCTCCATCTTGTAGAGAAAATGATTCAGTACAATCAAGGAAAAATGAAGTATGTATAAGTTTTTACTACTCTATTTTAGTCACATGTTCAAATATTTTAGTACTGTCCATGTATTTTTTAAAGTTTATTAGATTCTGCTTTTTGAATCGTTAAATGGCATTCCTTGTTGAAATGCAGTTCAGCATAACATTGAAATGATTCATTTTTTTTGACAAGTACCATTGCGTAAGATATAATGGTAGTAAAAAGATGAATTATACATGGCCCTAGGCTTAGTTTTATAGTTAAAGTGATAGAATAGGTTTATAAACAGCTATAATATCAGTTAGAAATTTTTATAATCTTAGTGCTATACAAGCATAGCTAATAAGCTATAAGAGTACAGAAATGGTAGAGGGATTCAAATTTTGAGTTCATATAAAGGATAATTTGGTCATACTGTTACAGTATTTTGTGACCTCTATAATATGTAACTGCATACAAAGTAAATCACGTGCACACATACGTATACACGTAAGTGAGGATGCTAAACATTTTTCTCTTCAAAACTTAGAAAAACTGAAAATTTGATTGGATAATTTTGGTGTGATTTGTGTTTTAGGAATTTTACAAAGCAAAACAAACATTTTAATGTTTTCTGTGTTTTTTGTTTGTTTGTTTTAAATAGGAAAGTCAAGAGGTATGTTGATGTCAAGTATCTTGAAAAGCTAAGAAAAACTCATCACTCTAGCAATGTTTTGATATAGCCATATTCCACTTAGCATTTGGAGTACTACATCTACCCAAGAAAAGAAGTTCCCATCCTTTTTTCTACCAAGTATCCCTTTTGTTATTGCTTCTATGTATCTGTTATTTAAAATATATGTAATTTTCTTGTTTTTATTTATCAAGGACATATAATTGGCATTGAGAACTTCTGATTAGCTTGTGATAACTAGTGTGATCAAATTGTATTAATGCAGTAGAGTTAAATTTGACTAGTTCATTGGCCTGTATATTCCTATTAAGGAAAAATACGGTTTTGCTAAAGATACCTGAAATATTTAAGAAACCATGGAGAGAAATCACTAGGAAGAATAGTGGAAAGAACGTTGATCTTGGGATCTAATAGACTTGGGTTGATTTTTGGTACTGCCACTTACTAGCTATGCTATCTTGGTCCGGTTATTCATCTTTTTTTGGATCCTAGTTTCTTTATTTAATAGATTTAACACTACCATCTTCATAGGGTTTTTGT
This sequence comes from Aselliscus stoliczkanus, assembly GCA_033961575.1. NCBI lineage: Eukaryota > Metazoa > Chordata > Mammalia > Chiroptera > Hipposideridae > Aselliscus > Aselliscus stoliczkanus. The sequence goes on along the minus strand of CM066730.1, from coordinate 34,547,236 downwards.
TAGGATTAATGAGAGAACATTTGTCAAGTGCCTGCCGCTATACCCAAGGCACAAAAGGAACTCAAAAAGTCAAATTCTTTATAAAGGTGATAATGCTCCAAAAGTGGATTATTTAATACTTTCTGTCATTTTGGTTTCTTTAAAGGTTGACATAGCTGGCCTTGAAGAAGATTTAAAGAATGGCAGGGAGATGACATAATTAATTCACTATTTATCCAAAAGAGTGATTGATTACAACTTTATAGTACTGTGCCTGGCACTGTGTAGGAAAATACAAAGAAGAGCTTATATTCTTATTTTTAAGAATACTGACATATATTTAATCATGTTCAATCAGATATTCCAAATGTTTGTTTTATATATAGACCTTTTATCTTTATCTTATAAGCAAAAATGGTGATAATATTTTCAAATAAATAATCTGCATAATAACAGTGGAGGATATCCTGTATTCCTAATGAATGAGAAACTTGGTGTCATAGAAGAATTCTGCCAACAGTAGAGCTTCCCATCATGATTACCTAATGTGTTCATACATACATGTACATTGTCATAGACAGAGAGCAAGAGTTGAGGGATTTTTTCACTCTGTCAATAAAACTTACATTAAGAAGGTACAAATACTGTACCATTATAGAGATTATATTACGTTGAAAGAAAAGAAAAGCCTATCATTGTTTTTTTAAGCTTCTCATCTTTTAAGTGTGTCTAAACTTTATAATTATAGTTTCTTGTTTTCTGACAGATTCAGAAAAAACTATACACATTAGAAGAACACCTTAGCACTGAGATACAAGCCAAAGAGGAACTAGAGCAGAAGTGCAAGTATGTTTTGTAGATAATTAAATAATATATTGTAAAATTTAAGTTTAAACATATTACTAAAAATGTAACTATATGATTATTTTTAAAATTATGGTAAATTCTTTTATTGTAAATTAGGAGAGAGTTATTTACTATTTCTTTTGAAATTCTTTAGATCTATTAATATTCGCCTAGAGAAAATAGCAAAGGAGCTAGAAGAAGAGGTAAAGTAGCTCTACGCTTTTACTAACATTTTTGTTGGTAAAAAGTTTTGATGCTTGACTAACCTACAGAGTTCTCTTGGTACCATATTAATACATATCTTGATCTGTAATAAAACCTACCTTGTAGCATTGGTGGACAGGACTAAAATTCTAGGATAATCATAATAGGCTTCACTTTGTTATGTTTTTGCAAAACTTGAGTTAATTTAGTATGTGGAGATATTTCAAATAAAAAACGCATTTGTATGAATGACATAGCTTAAAAAAGACCACTGTTTCTTTTTTTTAATGGTTATTCATAACATTTTAGACCCATGGTTTGTATTACATAAAGATGGTTCAGTGTGATAGAGTGTTGTCGAAAGTTTGACTTTCAATAGTAAACCACACTTACAGCCTTGATTATTTAAGAGTAGTGTGCTATTTTTAAAACATGGAAAGCATTATTGTAGTTTTAACAATACAGCAGTTACAGTGGTTTTTAAAGATATTTAAAAATCTGCTTGAAATGACTGAAATATTTTTTGTTTTCATTTCATATTATACATACTTTCCTGTGATAATAACTTCAAGCATTATTTCAGATTACCTTAAGGAAAAATGCGGAATCAGCATTAAGACAATTAGAAAGAGAAAAGGCGCTTCTTCAGCACAAAAATGCAGAATATCAGCGGAAGGCTGATCATGAAGCAGACAAGAAACGGAATTTGGAAAATGATGGTTTGTGGTGTAGAATATTAAATACTTATCAAGAAAAATATTAAGTATACATGTGTATGTGTGTGTTGTGTTAAAGCTTGCCACTGAAATGCTTTTTATCATAGTTAACAGTTTAAAAGATCAACTTGAAGATTTGAAAAAAAGAAATCAGAACTCTCAAATATCCACTGAGAAAGTGAATCAACTCCAGAGACAAGTAGGTTGACCCCAATTTGTAATAAGGATATTAAATTTTATTTATGACTGCCTATTAACATAATTGGAAATGTTACTAAAGGATTTTTGCCTCTAATTTTAAAGGGAAATCACTAGGAAATATTTTTAGGTTTTTGTTTATTTTAAATACTTTGTAATGGGTACTGATATTTTCATTATATACACCTGTGTTTGTTGTCGTTGTTGATTTAATTTTTGAATGGAATCACAGCTGGATGAAACCAATGCTTTGCTGCGAACAGAATCAGATACTGCAGCCCGGTTAAGAAAAACCCAGGCAGAAAGTTCCAAACAGATTCAGCAGCTGGAATCTAACAATAGAGATCTACAAGATAAGAATTGCCTCCTGGAGACCGCCAAGTTAAAACTTGAAAAGGAATTTATCAATCTCCAATCGGTTCTAGAATCTGAACGGAGGGACCGAACCCATGGATCAGAGATAATTAATGATTTACAAGGTATAAAAGTAGAGATTGCACTTGAATTCATCTTGATTATTCATATTTTAGCAATAACTTTAGATGATGACTAATGTGCTGGAGTAGCACATTTCTGAATATACTACTCATTTCTGAATAGGGTATTAGAAATACATTAATAGAAAATTTTATGAACAAAAGATATACTTTCAAATAGTTGAAAGTATTTTAAGTATTAAACCATCTCCCAAGGTGGTAGATTGGGTTCTAGTTGAATTAACTGTAAAACAGTATCAACTATACCAACTGTACCAACAAGTATAAAACTTCTGCTCATATGGGCTGGCCGAGTGGTGTGGTGGTTGGGAGCTGGCTTGGGATGCCAGCGGCCCTGGTTCAGATCCCACATATGAGGACCAATGACACTGCACTCAAAAAAGTGATGTCCAGATTTTTTATTCTTAATGTGTGTACTTTGTGGATTTATTGTCTTTTAAAATCTTGCAATTTTAGGTAGAATATCTGGCCTAGAAGAAGATTTAAAGAATGGCAAAATCTTATTAGCAAAAGTAGAATTGGAGAAGAGACAACTGCATGAGAGATTCACTGATCTGGAAAAGGTAAAGCATGTTAAACTCATATTTGTTTAAGGAAATGACTAGAGAGAGCTTCCGACTGGAAAACTTATTCCAAAATAAGGGAGCTATGAAACTGAGATACTGTCACGCACTCTGGACTCTTTCATATTTAGACTTGGTTCTGTAGACTAGGGCTCGCTGTAACACTTCACAAGGAGCCTTTAGTATGTTAGATGCTTATGAAGCGGGGAGACTTTTGGAGTGTATAGTGATGCTTCTCTCTAGGGATCCAAGGAAAACTCATTTTCACTGTGACATGTCTTAAAAATAATGTAAAGTTATCATGATTTTATCATGATTTAGAAGTTTTTCTTTAAAAATATTGTAAGCTAGGGATAATTTCTAGGCTCTGTGAAGTTAACATTTTATTTCATTCACTTATTCATTTAAGTACTTAGTGTGTCATCTGTGGTAGAAATATCAGGATGGAATCCTTGCCTTTAACAGTCTCACAGTCTAATGGGTAATTTCTAAAGTAATAATAAATCACAGGTAATTCCAGTGCAGTACAGTAAATAGAATGCTGGATGTACAGACGAGGATATATTGGGAAGATGCACAGGATGTGTGTAGCCCTAGTCTGACAGAGCAGGATTGGGTGACAGGGTGAAGGCACCATTTTGACTTGGGGAGGACAGCATGAGCAAAGGCCCAGAGGATGGAAAATAAAAAGGATGTAGTTGACTTATTTAAGTACAAGCTGTTGGATATTCCTGGAATATAGAGCAAGGGTCAACAAATTTTAACCTTTTAAAGGAAAGACTGAGAATATTGTAGGCTTTGCAGGCCTTACAGTCTCTGTTGCAACATGTAAAGGAATAGGTGTGGCTATGGGCTATGTTCCAATGAAATTTTACGAAATTGGTGGGCCAATATGGTCCTCCTGTGAGAGTGAGAGCTCAGTGGCCAGAGAGAGGCTACAGAGCTAGGATCAGCTATATCCTGCAAGATTTTGAATATGCTGTTAGGAAGCTTAGTTTCTGTAAGTAATGGACTACCTACCCACTGAAGGGCTTTAAATTGGATGGCCTTATTAGAAGTGCATTTACAGTAGACCACTGTGTACCTTGTGGAGAATGGATTTGAGGACAAGACAAGAGGTAGGGAGACTTGTTTTAGTATTCAAGTAACGGAGACTTAATTAGTGCAGTAGTTAAAAGGATGGAAAATAAGGATTAATCTGAGAAATGTTTAGAGGAGGAATGTTTTGCAGCAATTAGTAATTGATTAGATGTGACATGTGAGTAGTAGAACTCAAGGATGAGTTCCAGATTCCGAGTTTGTGATGAGATACATGGTTGTGCCATTAATTAATAAAGGAAGAAGCTCTTTTAGAGCAAACAGTGATAAATCTATTTTAGTCCTAAGTTTGAGGAGCCTGTGCCATAGCCAACTTAGGATGTCTACAAAACGGTAAGTTATGGTAATAGAAGCTAGAAATATTTGGGAGTTGTTGGTATTGAAGTAGCTGAAACTAGGCGAATGGGAGAGCCCATCTGGGAACAGATTGTTTTGAACATTGATTTCTCAGGTTAGAGTAGATTACTCTGTTGGATTGTTAGTTTGAAAAAAATCAAATTTACTTGAAACAAAAGAAATATCTCTATTTATGATACAAACTATAGAAAACGAAGAATTAGAAAATCTTTGAAGATATATAGAAAATAGACTGACTTCTATTCCTAAAGATTCTTAACTTACAACACATCTCCTGTGTGGAAAATAAGAGGGAATGGTAGAGATACTGAGGTGTGGAGATTTTTTTAGATATAGCAAAGAAATACATTAGGCATATTTTACAAGTTTGAGAAATAATGATACAGGAAAAGGAGAAGCATTGTGGTAAAGAACACTACCTCCAGAGAACACCAACATTTAGGGGGTAAATTGGGGAAAACTTCACAAGCAATAGAAAAGATGAGAGCCGGATAGGGGAGTCAGGCGAGCTCAGTGTCAGTAGAGGTCAAGGAGAGAGTTTCAAGGGCAGTGGCGAGTTCACATGAAATAGAGACTGGAAAGTGTTGGATTTGTTGAGAATATCATTGGTCAGTTTAGTGAGATCAAACGATCTCCATACATATCTCAAAACAGTGGAGTGGAGGTGTGGGAGATGGGTACAGTGGGAAGAGGACAGGTAGAGCACCTAGATTATTTTTACAAGAAGTTTGAAAGAAAAGGAGAGCGGGGGAGTATTGGACATCCTTGGTAAGTCTATAGAAGAAACTAAGTAGTTTTTTTTTTTAGGGCCGGCCGAGTGGCTTAGTTGGTTAAGAGCTCGCTCAAGAGTTGCGCGTTGAGCTCTGAGCAACAGCCAACAGGTAGCAGGAGGGCTCAGCTAAAAAAAAAAAAAAAAAGAAAGAAAAAACTAAGTTTTCGAACTTGTGAGCCAGTCATTTTTGTTGATAGCTGCCATTTTAATCTTTAATAGGAAAAGAACAACAGGGAAATAGATATGACATACCAACTAAAAGTTATACAGCAGAGCTTGGAACAAGAGGAAGCTGAACATAAGACTACAAAAGCACGGCTGGCAGATAAAAATAAGATTTATGAATCCATTGAAGAAGCTAAATCAGAAGCCATGAAAGGTATGCATTCTTATAAGGTTTTTCAGCAGCATCTTACTAAGAATTCTGTATTTAATTTGTTGATTTTGAATATTTGTTTATATTTTATTGTCAAATACTGGAGGCAAAACACTATTAGGGAATATATAGATTCTTTATGGCAGCAGTCACTTCTAAGATAGTAAGGCTCAAACACAAAATTATTCAACCAAATATTTTAGATCAGAGAGAAATTATTTTGGTGATATCAATACTGACAGGCATACCGAGTATGAAGTTCTAGATATATCTACTCAGATTTGGGGGATATGCCCTTTTGTAATATTTAGTTTGACATTTAACCAGCTTGTGGTACAAAACTCCTGCCACTTGCTGCAAGATAAAGATTTAAAAATAATAGCTGACTTAATTAGAATAGAAGCTCACTGAATATTTTGAACTCTGGCATGATGCATATGCTAGCTAGATTTCGTCAAAGCCATACAACATTAGTGAATGAAGGAAAAGATAACAAAGTTAACCTTCTCCACAAACTAGCCTGTATCTTGGAATTGTCTTAGAATAATTGTTTTCCAGACTGTCTGTTTATAATTGTGATGAATTTGAAATTCCAAAGAAAATCAATAAAGTATTCTTTTGAAAGATTCATAAAATTCTTAAACAAATTTTATTTCATAATGAAATGTAGCATTTATGAATGACTTAGCAAAAACTAGGCTTTTAATTATTTAATGTAATTAAAATTAGAGATTTTTGTTTTTATCATTTTAATTTAAAGCACCAATTCAGGATGATTAAAGATGAAATGAGTGCTTTATTTAGATAAATCTAATTAGGAAAGATGAAGTTAGTGGCCCACATTTCCCTGTCTGTGGCCACACGGTGGAATTTCCTTTGAGGTATAATTTAGGTGCAATAAAATGCAAATAGTTTTCACATTTGTGGTGCACATGTGTAACCATCACTCAAAACAAGGTATAGAACCTATCTTTTCACCACCTCAGTAAATTCACTCATGCCTCTTTCTATTTTCTATGCCCACATTAGGGTGATTGTTTCTTAAAAATGAGCCTATTTGTTCATAGATTATTTTCTGAACTGATAAAAATGAACGAACTCAGCATAACAATATCTACCATTTTCTCAAACTCGTTTTTATAACACTAACGTTAAATGCATGATTGCTTTTGTGTTTTATATGAGTACACAAAACTTAAATATTATAGATGGTGCTCAAATCTGGGTCTCAAACCTTTGGTCTTTGCACTGCATATCATTGCCTCCTTTGATTAAGAATGTGACTTCCCCATCAGTGAATTACTAGTTATGTGACCTTGTCTAGTTACTTAAACTTTTTGGGCCTTGTTTCCTATAAAGGGACAATTATAGTACATATTAGGTTGTGAAAACTGAGTGCAGTGATACATGAAAAATGTTTAGAAATACTAGCTATTATTAGTAGACTATAAAGTATAGTTTCATCTTCCTATATTTTTGAAGATACTTCATTAAAAACTGAAAATTCATAGGTTTAATTTTTACTTAATCTAACTTTGTAGTAAATGATAATTTGATGTTGAGCATTAGTTATGAAGGAGCAGAGGAACCTAGTTGGATTTGAACAGATTTCCTTATTGGAATATCAAAAGGTAATTAACTAATAACTTACATTCAATATGGAATCACTTGATTAGGCATAAACTCTGCCTGCTCTTCACTTTGAGACTGAAAAGACTTTTAAGATTAGCCTTTTCTGATTCATAAAACAATTGCAAACTATTTAGAAAATACAGGAAAGTATAAAGAAATAAGTAACGATTAACCACAGTCCTAGTAATCAGGATGATGCTTGTATATTTTGTCAACTTTTTATACTGTTTTGCTTTGTTTCTTTTAAAAAATAGTATGAACATTTTCTTAGGCCATTAAAAATTTGTTTTTAATAGTGAGCTCTAATGCTTGCCATTTAAGTGCTATACATAACATTAACTCAAAACTTTCTTAGTTACTGTTTCCACCATTCTAAAGATAAGAAAACTGAGCCTCAGAGAGTTTAATTAACTTGATCAGCCACATACTTAGGAAGTGTCAGAGCCAGGGTTTAAATTCTAGAGCTTTGTCCAGAACCCTGTCCTTTACCACCTCCCTAAAACATGATATTCACCCTCTACATAGTAATATTTTAATAATGGAAACAGCCATAGAATCTACCTGAATGTTTTAAGATAAGAAAAATAATGCTGAGAGGCACAGAGTAGCAGGACACTATAAGAAATCTTTATTTAAAAGATACAAGCATCTCTTAGAACTATAAGTAAAGACAGAATTTAATTCCATTAGAATGGTTGTCATATCTCAGAGTGTAGATTTTTATACCATGTAAATGAAACATCTAATTTTCAAGCATAAAATTGTTGTCATTTCAAATACATTAACAGGAGTGATGAAAATATTAAATTGAGGATTACAATTTTTAAGGCAGCATCATTTACTGTAATTTTTATTAGCACAATGTCTTGTGTTTAATATTCTTTTGTTTGTAAATTCATGGTTATGTCCATTTTTGTGGCACTAGAAATGGAAAAAAAGCTCTTGGAGGAAAGGACTTTGAAGCAGAAAGTGGAGAACCTGTTGCTAGAAGCTGAGAAAAGATGCTCTATATTTGACTGTGACCTGAAACAGTCACAGCAGAAGATAAATGAACTCCTTAAACAAAAAGATGTGCTAAATGAGGATGTAAGTATGTTTACTAACAAATATAATAAACTAGGTTTGTTTGTAAAGGTACAATGATGGTTTTCACAATTAAAATTTTTTTCTTACAATAGTCGACAACCTTTTAATTTTACTAAATGAATCATAATTTTAAAAATTTGAAAGTTATTTTTACCATAAAGACCATATTTTATTGTGAAATGAATTGACTGCCTAAGGGCAGAAATCTGTTTCACATCATCGTATACACTGCCAGCTTCATTGATAAGAAAAATCAAAATAACTTACTTACGTACCAAGTATGCAATTTATTTTGTAGGTTAGAAACTTGACATTAAAAATAGAGCAGGAAACTCAGAAGCGCTGCCTCACACAAAATGACTTGAAGATGCAAACACAGCAAGTTAACACACTAAAAATGTCAGAAAAGCAGTTAAAACAAGAAAATAATCATCTCATGGAAATGAAAATGAGCTTGGAAAAACAGAATGCTGAACTTCGAAAGTAAGTTGATAGTTTAAGACCAAATATCCACAACTATACAGATGTAGATTATTTTAATTTTGGTTTATCTACAGATTTTCTTTTGACCATTCTATTTTCTTGACCTTGTTTTCTCTTTTCATTTCCTGTACAAATTATATGTTGAATGCCACTGTTCAAGAAGATTATATTTGGTTCCCCAGCAGTTTTTCCTACTGCCACCTTATTGTGATATAATGACAGAGAGCATGGCGGGATTGGAGCAGAAGAAACGGGCTGGGATTTTTTCCCCCCGTGCTATTAAGATTCCTGCTCAGGACTGTCCCTCAAACTTCTTGTCCATGTGGTTTTGTTTGTTCCTTTAGTGCCTTGGACCTGGAAATGTTTGACTATTAAGCAAACACCATATAAATTTTTAAATCATTTTTTAGGATATATGCTAGTTCTGTATGTCATTTACTTAGAAAATAGAAAACATATTGTTAAAATGGCTTTTAATATATAGTAAATATACTGTTAAAGTTTGTCCCATTCAGCCATTAGCTGTATAATTACTTCTTCCTAGTCAAGACCAGAGGTCATATTGGATCCCAGTATTTGATGAGAGGAGGTATGGTAGAGTGTTAAAAAAACATAGCCAGACAAGATAGAGGTGTCAATCCCAGTTCTACTGCTTACCAGCTGGCCAACATTGGGAAAACATTTAACCTCTGAGCCTTTTATCATACCTACAAAAGGGGCAGTAATAGCTTCCTTGTTAGGGACCTTGTAAAGGATAACAATGATTTATTTACAATATCATGCACACAATAAACGGTAGGGACTGTTACAGCTACAACTGTTACTGCTACTGTGACAACTACTGCTAAGACTGTTACTCTGCTCCTATCATCATAGCTGATTACCTGCCTGTGACAGGTCAGTAAGTCAATAACTACTTAGGAAAGGATATTCAAGAATATGTAATTTAGTATTATCGGGTTAATACAGCATTATTTAGTCTCAAAATCCCTTTATGCTCTTAAAATTGAGAGCCTCAAAAAGTTTTTGTTCATCTGAGTTACAACTAATGACATTTTTTGTGTGTGTTAGAAATTAAAACTGAGAAAATTCTGAACTACAGAACATAAAAATACACATTTCATTAGCTATTGGCATGATAACATCATGATATGTCATATAGCCTCAAGAAAAATCCATATACACTAGTGAGTGAATGAGAATTTTAAAAGCAATGATGCTTAATTAATATATGGAAGTAACTTTTCCTTGTGGATTCTCTGAAAAGGTCTCAGAGAGTCCCAGGGGTTCCCCAGACCACATTTTAAGCGTTGCTGGTTTAATATGTGTATAATTTATTTAACATTTGATACAATGTTACCACAGAGAACGTCAAGATGCAGATGGGCAAATGAAAGAGCTCCAAGATCAGCTTGAAGCGGAACAGTATTTCTCAGTAAGCTCCAGACGCCTTAATTTGAAAATTGTTGTATTTGTAGAATTAAAAAACAATTTGCTGCAGGACCAGGGGAATGTTTCCTGTCTTTAGAATAGATTAAACACCAGGCAATTTTGGGTGGGATGTTTTATACCACGCAACTTAAAAAGAACAACTTGGCAAAAGACTATGGCTATTAACAGAAATCTAATATCATTGTTAGAAAAATAGTTCTAAATAAATGCCCATACCTTGTAAAGTTGATTAAAAGCATTGCTTTTTGTGGAAGCATATATTTTCATAATGAAAGAAATAAAATTGTCACTTTGATACTTTTTTGAGCTGTTTTAAAATATAAAATAGTAGCTGTTACCTGTTTCATTGATTTAAACCAACAAAATTTTCTTGTTAAATTAGTAATATTTTTCTTTGTCTCTTCATTCATCCTACCAATCTGTGTCATTTAATGAGAAATCGCATTGTGATATTCAGTTGAAAATCATTCTTCTAATTATAAGATGAACTTTTATTTATTTATTTTTATTTTTATTTTTATTTTTTTTAAAGGGCAGTGTCACTGGCCCTCATGTGGGATCCAAACCGGGGCCGCTGGCGTCCCAAGCCAGCTCCCAACCACTGCGCCACTCAGCCAGCCCTGAACTTTTATTTTTTAATTGGTTGATTACAAGAAAAGTAAAAGGCTCATTAAGCTATTAATTTGCTTAGGGGCTCAACATTACTTAGTGGTATGAACATATTTGTATGCACTCGACTTGTCTGGATAAATTTCTGAATGTAGAAAGAATGTTCTTGATGACGATATATGTTTCTATTATATTTTGCTGTTTAGACCCTCTATAAAACACAAGTTAGGGAACTGAAAGAAGAATGTGAAGAAAAGACCAAGCTTTGTAAAGAATTACAGCAAAAGAAACAGGAATTACAGGATGAAAGGTAAGGACAAGACCCCCTCTTATTTTGCTCATAGCCATATATCTTGCTCTTAGAACAATGCCTGCTATATAACCCAAATAAAAATTTGTTGATGAAATAAATTAGACAAAACCTTTGATTTCATAGTGAAAATTGAACAATAAGACGATGTATGTCTAAAATGTAGGGACTCCTTGGCTGCTCAACTGGAGATCACCTTAACCAAAGCAGATTCTGAGCAACTGGCTCGTTCAATTGCTGAAGAACAATATTCTGATTTGGAAAAAGAGAAAATCATGAAAGAGCTGGAGATCAAAGAGATGATGGCTAGGCACAAACAGGAACTCACTGAAAAAGATGCTACAATTGCATCTGTAAGTAAAATTCTTGGTTCTTTCTTTATTATAATTAAATTACTATATTATAAATCTTAGAAGCACTAGGAAAGTAACGTAAATCTAAATGAAAAATTGTACATGCTGGCTACAAGGTTTTTGACCTAGTTAACCATCAGCTCCTCAGTGTTGTTTAACAAAAATAGGCTCAATAAAGGATCACTTTCTTTGGTTAATTCAGAGTTAAAGGACTATAGTGAAAAGGAAATACCAAAAGTAGAATAGTTTAAGATGGATTTGTTTTTTTTTGTTAAAGTTTAGTTCAAAAGAATCTTGATAATCATGAAGATAGTCAATTACATGCAGGTTAAAAAGAAATTGCAATAAAATTTCAAAGAGAAATAAAATATCAAGTAGTTGAGTTTGCCTTATCAGTTATCCAGCTCTATTAAAATGCTACTGTAATTTAAAATGTGGTATTAGAACAGGGATATTTAATCCTGTTCAGTGGAAACCAGTAGGGAGGCCAGAAATAGATGTGAACTTGATATATGATGGAAATGGTAATATACAAATCAGTGGGAAGGCTTACAGATTTAATAAATAGTTTTGGAAAAAGTATATGTGTCACGGAATAAAATTAGAGCCATACCTTTTCAACACATAGAAAAGTAAATTGTAACTATCTTAAAGACCTATTAATAAATATGAAAAATAAAAATTTTAACTATTAGAACGGAACCCAAAAATTACTTATAGCAGTGGACAACCAGTAAATGAGAGAGAGAAATTTGTAATGTATATATTTTAAGTAAGGGATTAGTATCTAGAATACATGTGAAACTCTCACAATTCAATAAGAAAAAGTTAAACAATATAGAAGAAAAATTGACCAAAAGGAAAAAAACCTAAAAATATAAACAGATGCTTAACCTCACTCCTCTTTAGGAAAACACTACATAAAATAACTTTGAAATACCATTTTATACCCATCACACTGGCAAAAATTCAGTATCTTTACTAATTTCAAATGTTTTAAGGATATCTGGAAAATGACATTATTACTATGGGGAGCGTAGATTTAGTATGGAATAGATTAGTAAATAACATGGCAATTTTCAGTAAATTGTAAATATTCGTATTATCCAGAGAAAGTCCACATTAACATAAATATGCAGAAATTTCAGGCACAATACTCATAACACCATAAATTTTTATAATAGCAAAAATTCAAATGTTTAACAATAGATGAGTGAGTGTATAAATGAAATGTAGAAGATGGAATTACTGTATCAGTTAAAATTAATTAATTAGGTTTTTGTATATATCAACTTAATTCTTAATATAAAATCGAGTGAAAGATAAATACAGCATGTTGTTATTTATGGACAACTTAAAAATCACATAAACTGCACTATATGTTGTTTTATGTGTGTATTAAGAAAGGGTATACAATCATGGATGGAAATGATGAACACATGATTCAAAGTTTAAAATCCCTGCAGGAAGGAAGAACAGGAATAGGATTTGGAAAGAATACGAAAAGATATCAACAACTTTAGCAAAACTTTATTTTCTGTTTTAAAATAATGTTCTGAAAGAAATACTGCAGTTTTAGATTTTGTTTATTCTGCATGATGGATGCAGAACTTTATTATAGCATGTGGTTTTTTTGTTTATTAAATGTTTTTCTTATTAAAATATTGTTAAGGAATTTTGAGAAGAGCAATTTTTGGCTTCCTGGGGTGTCTATGAAGTCTATTATGGTCAGTAAAACTTGTCAAGAGTGAAGTTTGGTAAGGAAGCACTAAGGCAGGAAGTGTAGAGATAGATGTGCTAGAAAAGTTTTAAGAACATCCTAGGATATTTTCATTTTGAATTATTGCTTTAAAACTTAAATTTTTAAATTGGGATGTGATATTTATTCCACTTTAATTTCTTAGCTTGAAGAAACTAATAGGACACTAACTAGTGATGTTGCCAATCTTGCAAACGAGAAAGAAGAATTAAATAACAAATTGAAAGATGCCCAAGAACGTATGTATTAACAAAGAATGAAGTTTATTTTAAATATACTTAATGGTTGTCAGTGGTGTAATTATCCATGTAATTTTTTACATTTTTCCGTGTTTCAGAGCTATCGAGGTTGAAAGATGAAGAGATAAGTGCAGCAGCTATTAAAGCACAATTTGAGAAGCAGCTGTTAACAGAGAGAACACTCAAAACTCAAGTATGTACAATAAACTCTAAATAGGATTTTGAATTGTTTTTAGTTATCTCTTTTACATTTTATTTCTAGCGTTATAGATTGGCAGTAATAGTCATTGAGGTATCAGTATTTATAGTCACAATTTTCTGATTTTTTGCCAGGCTAGGAGAAGCCAGATTTGATTAACATTGTCCAATTCAATGATTGTTTAAGTTTTTCTTAATTTTTCCATATGGAATCACATTCCCTCCTAATTTTTTATTGTAACATGTTAAGTTTTTCTGCATTTAAGAAACTCTAGAAAATGATAATTTGCTGACAGCCTAAAAACACGGCCAGTTCGTCTGAAAATGGTACCCATGATTATTAACTATCCTTCTGCCAGCTTTCATGGTTAGATGTATACACAGCACGGATACTGTGGGACAGTTGGATATGTCATGTTTTATTAATGTGATGCCAATGCAAAATTCTCTTCAGGATAAAAGAAGACCTGCCTAGTAAAAGTCTCTCTTGGAACTAAACATTCAAAGTGGTAGAAAGTGACATCAGATCAAACCTATAAACGTTTTAATCACAGTTTTCAGAAAACATGAGTAAAAAATGAAGGCAGCACAGGTTGGAGAAAGATAACAAGTAATGAAGGAGGTGTATTGTTTAATATAGGTGTTTCTTTGTGGCCCTGTGCTTAGAGAAGGAGACTATTACTGGTTGTATAATTTGCTATTGGTGAGTTACCAAGAAACTATCAACATAATTTATTTTACTGATTTATATACTTTTATGTTTTTAAGGCTGTGAATAAATTGGCTGAGATCATGAATCGAAAAGAACCTGTCAAGCGTGGCAGTGACACAGATGTGCGGAGAAAAGAGAAGGAGAATAGAAAGCTACATATGGAACTGAAATCTGAACGCGAGAAATTGACCCAGCAGATGATCAAGTATCAGAAAGAACTGAATGAGATGCAGGCTGTAAGAATACTTTTGAGCTCTAGATTGAAGACTTTTTTTTTTTTTTTTTTAAAGATTTTATTGGGGAATTGGTGGAGGGGAACAGCGTTGGGGAATCGAGGAAGGGGAACAGACAAGTTGCCGTCTTCTTGTTCTTCAGTTTAGTTGCGGAGGATGTTGCTTCACTGTTGGTATCGTCATTGCACTCTTCCCGGATGAGGCAGATCGGTCGCTGGCCTCTGGATGTCGCTCATCGTGGCTATTGGCAGCTCACGCTTGGCTGCCAGCCGCTCACGCTGGCTGCGGGCCACTCACTGCAGCCTACGGCAGCCCACTGCAGCAGGGGGTGCAGCCCACACCATCACCGGGGCTCGCACAGCCCAGCTCCAGGTGGAGCTGTTGTTAGCTGTAGAGGGCAGTGTCACTGGCCCTCATGTGGTATCCGAACCGGGGCCGCTGGCATCCCAAAACCAGCGCTTAACCAATGCGCCACTCGGCCGGCCCTGAAGACTTTTTTTAACACGTAGAGTTATTTTCATGTCTATATATTTTATTCGTTATAGAACATTTCTATTAATTATTGAACTAAGAAGCAAAACTATGAGATATATGACATCCAATTAATTTAATGTAATTTTATATCTCATAGCAAATAGCTGAAGAGAGCCAGATTCGAATTGAACTGCAGATGACACTGGACAGTAAAGACAGTGACATTGAGCAGCTGCGGTCACAGCTCCAGGCCTTGCATATTGGTATGGATAGTTCGAGTATTGGCAGTGGACCTGGGGATGCGGAGGCAGATGATGGGTTTCCAGGTACAAATTTGTTTTCAGCCTCTATGTTTATTTATTTTTTTAAATCTGTTGCCGTAAATATAAATGTGTTTATTGTTTTAAGCCCTGTGACTGACTTTGCTTTTGAGGAAAAATGTCATTTAAGGGAAAAATCCTTCTTGGAGTGGGGATTCAAATGACAGTTTAAACTTACTTTACTTACTGATTTTGGACAAAATTTAACCCTCTTTTTAAGCTTTCATTTTATTTTCTCTTGACTTTCTTCTGCATTCTTACTTTTTTTTTTTTATGTTGGGTGTTTAGTTCACATCACTCAGTCACACACTATGGAATCCATGTCATTCACCTACCAACGCTCCTCTACCTCTCTCAATATTGCCACTAAGCCTTCCAGTTCTCATATGCTTCTTGACTCTGATTCTGGCTCAGAAGAAGAAGCTTTGCCTTACTTACCTATTTCGGCGGAACCTGATGACTACACAGGTGATAGCCTGAAAATCTTTCGCCTTGGGGGTGTTTTCCGCTACTCTTAATTTCGGTCCTTGTGAAAAACTTTTGTAACATTAATTAATACTAACTCTTAACAAGTTGCTCTAGTCTCAGTTAAAAAGAAACTGCTGCATAAACAAAGAGTTTGTTTTTAAGGTATTTGTACACAGCATTGCTATTACAATCAATAGATTTATTTTGTTGGCTTACAAGAAATGAGGTGCAGTACCTTATATCCTTTAAGAGCATATGGCTTCACTGCCTGTTTCATCCATTTTCAACCAAGAAGAAATTCTTTCTGAAGTTTCATATCAAGGGTGACAGTATGAACAAAGCATGGAGACTGTTTTTGAGGATGTGTTTCAGTTTTTAGTAAGTACTTACCTTGTCAACCTTTTGCTAGGCTTCAAAAGAGAGTACAAGACAATTTGACCTGGTATTTGCCCTTATAGTTTAAATGAAAAAAGATGGAAAACAAAATTGTTATGCTTAACACCAAGTTAGTGTAAGTACAAAAATTTTGCTCTCGTGGTAATCTGATAAGGTGATAAATGTCAGCAACAATACAAGCATCCCTGCTTGTAATTAAAGTGGCCCCTGGTTAGTAAATTGCATCTGGACAGGTAGGAACTCCTGGACACCTTCCAATGACCCAGAGAAGAAAAGCCAAAACTGTAGGTAGGAGACATCAGCCTAGAGATGCAGTCTACTTGGTACTGACCAGAGACAGCCAAAGAGAATGTCACAGAATGTGCCCATGCGACTCAAGTCATTAATTGTACTGGGAAAAAGTAACTCAAAGTCTGAGGCTCACACTTCAGCTTGATAGGATATGGATGCCATTTTGTGTGATATAAAATGGCATACACACACACGCATTTGCTTCAGGTCACACAAATGCACAAATTTATATGAATGCAAAAAAGAGCAGTTGTTTGCTTATGTCTCTTGAACACATCCGCCTTTTAGGAGAAAAACCTGTGCAATGATTTCTTTCCTTTCCTTCCTCCTCCCTCCCCCTTTCATACTCATAATTAAAAACATGACATACACACATAAGATAGAAATGAGAATAAAGGCAAAACAGAAAAAAGTTTAATGTGAATGCCACAGGAAATTAGTGTATGAGCAATTGTAAAGTAAAATTTAGTCTTATTAATTGAATTCAAAGTAACTGTAATTACTTATACTGTTACCACATTTCCCAGGTATATATCACTATGTAATAATAAATCATAAGGGATTATGCTGAAGTTGTTTTAGAGCTTAGCATGAAATTATTTCAGTCTTATGCATACTGTTAGAGATCATCTGATTTAGTCCCTTCAACTGGTGTAGGACTGTGTCCCAACAGTTGAATATTCGGGCTGTTTGTAATGACAGCGTTTTGTTCATGCAGCCTGGAAGGTGTTGATCTGAGAGAGAATATAGATGCTGGAGTCAAAGACACTTCCCTGTGTGACATTTCTGTGGGGTTGTGAGGATTAAAAACAGTTTATGTAAAGCACAGTTCAGACATGTTGTAGAGATTAATAAATAAGTGATAGCTACTTTTGTTAGAATAACCTCAAAAAATGGTTATTTCGCTTAATTATTTCATTAAAATATACTGATCAAAATCCCAAGGATTCAGACAGTTTCCTTTGTTGAACCAAATAGAATTTTACTGATACTGATGTTTTGGAATTTAGAAATCCTTTGGTTATGTTGCTACTCATTGACCACATTTGATCTGTAATTTACACAATTTATTTCATTTTATTATAAACATTCTAAAAGTTCATTTTCTCTGAACATGTAATTACTCACTTAAAATGTTTTCTCTTCAAAGAAAATGCATAGCACATCTACAGTTAGGCCTCCTTCCAAAGGGAAAATAAAGGGTTCTAATACAGGTGTATCAGTGAGAACAGAGAGCTGCTTCTCTTTTTTGCAACTTTTCTGCAAAATGCATGAGTTTAATCAAAGGGGCATTTGACTTTATAAAGTATAGAAAATGTATTCCCAATGTGTTATAACCTGGATTTTGTTTTGCATCGCATAACTTGCTTATACTGATCCTGCATTATTATTATATCCTAGATAATGTGCAATGATAACTTCTGAAGGCATATTTGATTTGTTTAGTGACTTTTCAATTCCTCATTTTCTTAAGAGAATTGTTACATTTATCTTCATTTCTTGTGCTTACTTATAGAATCAAGACTAGAGGGATGGCTTTCATTGCCTGTGAGAAACAACACTAAAAAATTTGGATGGGTTAGAAAGGTAATTGGTATTTTTGGATATGTTTCTTTTGCTTTACCTTTGGTTTAGCACAACCTTTTCATCTTTGTAGTTGTAAGATATATATAACTTGAACTTTGAGACACAAAACTTGTTAGAACTTTCTGATTTGGAATGATGTGATTTTATGTATCTTTGTAAAAAACTTTTTCATGGTTAATATGTTGTTAATAATAAAACAGGTTTTGATGTTAGGAAAACAGAAGCCTGTTGACCTTTGTTGGTGCTTTTGCTTTTTCAGTGGGAAAATGACAGAAAGACCCATTTATTTCTTTTCCTCTGTTACAGTGATTATTGATGTTATTATGTTCATTTTTGATAAGTGTCTTAGTCCATTCAGGCTGCTACAACAAAAAACCACAGACTGGGTAGCTGATGAACAATAGAAACTTATTCTTCACAGGTCTGGAGGCTGGAAGTCCAGGGTGCCAGCATGGTTAGGTTCTGGTGAAGCCCCTCTTCCGGGGTGCAGACTGCCCGCTAGTCCTCACATAGAGAAGGGGCTAGAGATCTCTCTGGAACCCCTTTTATGAGAGCATTAATCCCACTCATGAGGACCCTGCTCTTGTGCCTAATCACCTTCCAAAGGCCCTCCTTCTAATACCATCCCATTACACGTTTGGATTTAACATACTGAATTTGGGGGAAGCGTAAACATTTAAACCATAGCAATAAGGTTACCTATGCTATTGGGTCTTGGAGCTAAATCAGTCCAAAAAATACCTGAATTCATTTTCTTCCCAATTTGCTTACTTAAATTATATGCAAACAAAATTTATTGTTATTTTAAGGAAGACTTTTTTAAGGATATATTAAGAATGTTTGGTTATTTAACCTCGGTATTTTATGATTGCTAATATAGAATTTATTTTCAAAGAACATAAGATATGTATCAACTTTAATCATTGTTTAATTCCTTCCCTCTCCTTTTTAACAGTATGTGATTGTAAGCAGTAAGAAGATTCTTTTCTATGATAGTGAACAAGATAAAGAACAATCGAATCCTTACATGGTTTTAGATATTGAGTAAGTGTTTTTATTGGAATTCTTGGAAACTTCATTTTTTAAAATACAAGAGAGTAACATGACATTTTTTATCAAGTTAGTGCAATATATTAAGTCATTGGTACATGTATTTACTCATATCAATAGTATAGCTCTTGATGTACTATTGTACATTTTCATATATTTGCTTTATATAGATGAAAGCCTGGGATATAGAGTTAGCTAAAACACCTTTATTTCATGGGTCTTTAATATGTTGGTTTTTTTAAACTAATAAAATTTTCTGACATCAAAAGTTTCTCAAAATCTCAGGGAGTGATTCAGTTAATTAATATAGCAAGATATTCTCTGACTTTCTAACATAGGTCAAAGTAGTTAATTTTAACTTCTGACATAAGTATAAGATAACTGATGTAATTTGATCTTTTGGTAATATTGTATTCCTTTAAAAAAAAATCTTTTATAGCAAGCTATTTCATGTCCGACCAGTTACACAGACAGATGTATATAGAGCAGATGCTAAAGAAATTCCAAGGATATTTCAGGTAAACCTAGTTTTATTTTGTCTTTGGTTGGTTGCTTGGTTGGTTTTGTTTGTTTTTCACCTTTAGAGATTCTCAGCGTGACATATCAGATTTTTTTATTCCTGGGCCATCTTCAGATTACCTTTCAATTTTACCCCCATTTAAAGATGGTTCATTCTTTTGTGACTTTCATCCTATTCTGTTTGGTTGCATCTTCATTCTTCTCTCCATTTTACATTTTAAAGTTCGTCGTGTGTTGATATCATGTAGCTGGTCTGTGCTGTCCTTTTGTTCAGGGTTGCTTGTGACATTTTTTTGAGCATAAACCTTTTTCTTCTGTTTTTGGTTTTATGCTCAGCTTTCCAGAAAGTTGAAAAAGTTTCTCATAAAGTTAAATTTGGCACCCAGGAACCCTTTACTTCCAATTTCAAGTGAAGCCAAATACTTCCTTTTACTACTTCCATTTTAAAATTAGTCAATCCCCCAGCTAGTTATTGAGTTCCTTCTATGTCATAGCCAGTGTGCTTGGTGCACTGTGGGAGAGTTATTTTCTGGGTGTGTATCATGTGTGTTTGGAGTATATCATTACATCCTTTCCTCTTTTCCTTTCTTCTTCCACTCTCCGAACACAAATCTTTTCAATTAAAGCTGTGTTTGCAGTTATCACCGGTTGTCTGTTTTAGAGTCATAAAGCATCAAGTCATATAATTGCCACATCTCTTCAGAAAAACTTTCTGGCACCCATCAAGTGCAGACTTAACCTTTTGCTGGCCTATTCTGATAAAAGTGCAGAAACACAGTGAGATGTCATGGGGAAACAAGGAGGTACCATTTGAACAGATGGGTTCTTTTGAAATGGGAGCCAGAGGGACTGGAGAGGGACTTGTCTCATTCAGGTTCTGGATGAGACAGAACCTGCTAACATTTGAATGTCAGATGCATTTTCTTCTTATTGAAGAGTTTAGGCTAATCTTATTTTATTTACATTAGACAAATTGTTACTATATACAAATAACATGTTTAGAAATCACTCATTGTTCTCTTTGGGATTTGTAGATTCTGTATGCCAATGAAGGAGAAAGTAAGAAGGAACAAGAATTTCCAGTGGAGCCAGTCGGAGAAAAATCCAATTATATTTGCCACAAGGGACATGAATTCATTCCTACTCTCTATCATTTCCCAACCAACTGTGAGGCTTGTATGAAGCCATTGTGGCATATGTTCAAACCTCCTCCTGCTTTAGAGTGCCGTCGCTGCCATATTAAATGTCATAAAGATCACATGGACAAGAAGGAGGAGATTATAGCACCTTGCAAAGGTAAATAGTAAATTAATTGCTCATCAGTAGTATTTATGTTCATATCATTTTATTAATGTTTTCCCCACATATTTCTTTATAGTGTATTATGATATTTCAACGGCAAAGAATCTATTGATACTAGCAAATTCCACAGAGGAGCAGCAAAGGTGGGTTAGCCGGCTGGTGACAAAGATCCCTAAAAAGCCGCCGGCTCCAGACCCCTTTGCACGCTCGTCTCCTAGAGCATCGGTGAAGATCCAGCAAAATCAGTCCGTCAGGCGACCAAGTCGGCAGCTTGCCCCGAACAAACCAAGGTGATAAATAAAATTGTGGTAAAAATGAAAATGTTTTCAGAAACATTTTGCCATTTATATTCAGACTGTAAATTTTTCTAAATAGTTTTCCTTTGCTTGGTATTTTAATGAACCACACAATACCAAATGTTTGAAACTATTTTAGCGTGCATGTCTCATTCATTGATTCGGATGAATGTAATACAAATGTATTTATTAAATCACATATATTAAACTCATATATATTAAAATATATAAAGGGCTTGTATATAAGGATTTTATAAGCACATTGACTAATTTACTAATTTAGTAGACAAGATGCACTCACATACCTTTAAGCATCAGGTATACAAACACATTGTGTTTAATATTGAAAACTTCTTAAACCTCTTTTATGATGACATGAGTGGCAGGACTGAAATCTCCTTAAGTCTTAATTCAAATCTAAGTTTAAAATAATTATTTGTCTTTGATTTAAAGAACAATATAGATCAGCTTTAAAAATGCAAATATTAACTAATGGGTAAAGTGGATATTCCTTGTAATTGAGGTGGAGTTGGGAATATGGAGTAAGTTCATAGGTAGTCATTAATGCACAAAAACATTTTTGGAGCTATTTTTATATGGCTACATTATAGTAATTCCTGATTCAGAATAGCCATTTCTTGGCTTACTAAATACTAGAGCATTTATAGATACAGCTGTTCATTGAAACAGTCATGAAGAGTTGATTAGCTAAAGGATAAAGTGTGTGCTTAGACCAGGTATCTAATTTCAGGTATCCTTTTTGTTCCCCAGCACAGGACTTTAGTATAGGAATAATGACGTGCATTGTCTTTATTATCAGAAAGTTTTTCATTCTAACCACAAACATCTTATATGAAACTTTTCTTGAAACTAATTATCTCAAGGAAATAATTTAGAATGACAAAGGTAGAATTGATGTTTCAGCAGTGAATAATGTTTAGATTTTGTGTGACGTCTGCTAAAAAAAATTATAAAATTAGTGATTATATGATAGTAATTAAGCTGAAGAAACAAAGAATTCAGAGACACTGAAGATCATTACTTATATATACCATTTGCAAAACATCTAAAAATTATGAAATTAATCTGTTTTAATACTTTACAATATATAGTGCTTTGCAGCTTCTAATTGTAAAGTGCTTCTATATATATTGTTCTCTCATTTAACTTTCTATATATTCTCTTATTTGACCTTTAAAATGCTCCTGTGGACTAGATGAGGCATTATCTTTTTGATTCAGACTCTAAAAAGGCAAACAATTTGTTTAGTTTCTTTTGATATGCTTTATTCTTTTGTGCTATTTGACAAGTCAGTGACTTCACTACATACATATGATAGATAACATAGAATTCGTTTATCAAGCAGTTTTCAGACAAAATGAGGCATAGTTTCAATTACATAACAGTTTTCCTGTTCACTGACTTAATAAATACTTTCCTTGCTTTTCCTCCCCATGCCCCTCAGTTCAGCATTATGGTCTATTTGAAGCACATTTACTTTTGATTTTTGTTAATTTTTGTTTTGTTTTAGTTCTGGCCCTGCCCTTCGAATCATTCTTCATTGATTTTTTTTAATACATTTTACATAACAACAGTAAGTAATAGGGATTTCTTTCTCACAACTGTGCATGTAGATAAAAACTAATAGCAAAACTGACTAAAGCATATAGGGTATTTTTGTGGAAATTTTTAAATCTAATATACTTTTTGAAATTTTAAATGTAAAGATGGACACATTTAACGTATAATTTTCTATTTTATTTTGCCTCTGCAACATTATTTCCATTATTTGTAACATCTGTGCTCCATTGCTTCACTAATTCATGAAATCGGATTTGTGTCTGTCTTTCATAACTCACCTATAGTTTGCATTCCATTTTGGGTGTCACATTTTCAGAGTAGCACACACAAATCGGAGGATATACAGAAGAAAATGACTGAGGTAGTTAGTAGTGGGTCATCTGAAAGTATTACACATGTAGCAAGTGAAGAAACTAAAGATATTTAGTCTGCTGAAGAAATGATTTGAAAGGATGGGAAATCATAAATAGCAATAAAGATTTAAAGTATAAAATACTTTTCCTTGGAAGATGTATTAGAACAAGAACCAAGCAGAGAGGCTCATTTTTAATTCAGCAAGGGAAACCTATCAGGCAGTCAGAGATTTCCAAAATAGGAAAAACTGGCTTGCTCTAGAAGAGTGCCCTATCGCCACAGGTGTTTACCTGATTTAGGTGATTGCTTGGCAGAACTGTTAGAGAGCAGCGCTCCTCAGTCTGTCGCGTGTCCACCATCCGACACCGAGGGGCATGGCTCCGAAGGGAGTCAAGCATTGACTACATGGCCTGGTTATAGGCCGACTAAGTTATGACATATTCCTGTAGATGTGTAGGTAGAGCTGTTAAAGGGTCTCGAAGAAAATGTAGGAACAGAATTTTTGGTGTATATCAGCAGTAATTTAATATCTAGCTCTTCATTTGTGTTTAATACTAGTCTTAGCACTAGGCAGTCAGTCTAGCTTTAGTTTAATTCACATGGTGTCTTTCTTAAAACATGTTTGGCTTTGTTAGATATTAAATATACATAAATTTATGTACACACTAAAACATGATACTCACAAATACACCTGATCTTTGTTTTTTTAACTTTTTCTCAGTGTCTTTGTTTTGTTGATAACTGCACAATTACATTTTTTCCTTTGGCTTCTGTGACATTCCTGGTTTTGATTCTACCCTTAACTTTCTTTACAGTGCTTCTGTTTTTTGGTAGTGCAGAATTTTAAAGTAATAGTTAAATAATGTTAGCTATTATTATTATTATACAAAATACCATTTTTTGAGGTCATTTTATATGCCAGGCACTCTTCTGAGAGCTTTAAATGTGCTAATTTATCCTCATAAGCACCCTGTGATTTAGCTATTAATGTCTCCATTTAACAGATGTGGAGACTAAGACACAAACATTGTGTGCCCAAGGGCACACAGCTAACAGGTAGCAGGGCCGTGAATTCAGGTCTAGATCCAGGTTCTGCTTTCTCAACTGTGACACGCGCCCTGCCTCACAGCAATGCAAGTAGAAGTGAATCGACAGTTTATAAAACGTGTAGAAATACTATTCTAGAGGAATGTTTTCTTGGTGGTTTTGAATTAATTAAAATACTATGCTGGGGAAGTGTGATATTTGTGAATAAAGTGCTGACTTTTGATAAAGATAGTTTGGGGAGATCCTAATTTGTTCCAATGCCAGACATAAACTACTGGTCTCTGTTAAGGGTATTTCTCTTTAATGATTTTTCTTTTAAAGATCTTTTTTTTTTTTTAATGTAATATTTAGGCCACACAGGAAGGTATAAAACAAAAATACAAAAAAAATTCTCATCCAGTTTTAAGAAATAAAACATTGCCAACACAGTTAAAACTTAAGAGTGGAAGGACCTATTATATCATCTTATTTTTGTGCTTTTCCATTTCTAAATATGAGAAAATTAACAGTAATATTTGAGGAAAAAATAATGAAGTTATATACAATGTGAAGTGTCAAAAATCCATAAATGAAGTGGAAGAAAATAGGTGACTATGTATCTGACCTTGGTTTGGAGAAGAACTTCCGAAGAATAAAAACAAAAAGTCAAAGACTAACCAAAAATTAAAGCATTGTAAAATTTAAAAATACCATATATTTGCAATATATAGTATCTTTGTATGTAGAATTTTTTTTTTTTTTTAAGATTTTATTGGGGAATCGGGGAAGGGGAACAGACAAGTTGCTGTCTTTTTGTTGTTCAGTCTAGTTGAGGAGGATGTTGCTTCACTGGCCCATGTTGGTATCGTCATTGCGCTCTTCCCGGGTGAGGCAGCTCTGGACGGCTGCTCACGGCAGCTCTTGGCAGCTCAGCCGGCTGCCGTCCCCTCATGCTGGCTGCCGGCCACTCATGGTAGCTTATGGCAGCCCACTGAAGCAGGGGCTGCAGCCTACGCCATCACCAGCGACCCAAGGCAGCCCAGCTCCAGGTCGAGCTGTTGTTCACCATCTTAGCTGTAGAAGGTAGTGTCACTGGCCCTCATATGTGGGATCCGAACCAAGGCTGCTCAGAGCCAGCTTCCCGAGCCAGCTCTTAACCAATGTGCCACTCAGCCGGCCCCTGTAGAATTCTTACATAAATCATTAAGAAAAAGATGATTACCTCTTCCCAATACAAAAATTAGTGAGGAACTTGCAGCCATTGCCATAAATATGAAAAAGTGATAACCCTGATTATTAAGTGAAGAAATTAAAACTGTAATGTTAGAATCATTTTCACCTGCCAAACTGGTATGGTAAGAAATTTCGTGTTGGTGAGACGTAAGGAAATGGGCACTCGCATGTCCGTTAATAGAACTCAAAATTAAATATATCCTTTCTGAAGCAGTCTTTGGCAATAAGTTTCACAGGCCTGAAGTGACTGATTAATTAAATGGAGGAGATAGAAAATTGAACAGATAATTACAGTACTATTTAAACAGATTCATGAATGAGTCTTACGGGAAAACAAAGGAAAGTATGAAGAATTCTGCTTGAAGTCATCAAGAAAAATCTCAAAAAAAGTGGAGAATCAGTAATTTTCCAGGCAAAGAAATAAGAGAAAAGACAATTCTGGCCAAAATGTTATGCACAGGTACTGCATTGTCAGACTTATGTACTTATGTGTCTGTAATGTTTTATTGGGTTAGGGCACAGAGAGGGCAGACAAGAGATAGAAGATGACACTGGGGAGAAAAACTCGGAGCCAGAATCAAAAGGACCATGTGCTCTGTTCCATAGAAGTAGTTTTTATTTTGTTCCTCAAATAGAAGTCTTTCAACAAGAGAGTGGTTATGTTTAGACTTAATGAGATCCTGCACTAAAGTACTGACAGGGAAAATGGAAGGAAGAAACCAAGTTGAAGCAAGACTTCAGAAGTTGACAAGAATTAGATGACTGTAAGGAAATGGGGAGAGATTTTAAGAGGAGGCTTGTCATGCACTACACTAGTAGTCTCCTGATTCAAAGGTTTGGGATTTGAAATGCAGATTTTCATAAAGTATGCTAAAATTGGGTTTGATACCCAGAAAGCCTACTAATCTCAACCTCCCAAGCAAGAGTTGAAATGGTAGCTAAAAGTTACTTTATATGTAAGCCTAGAAAAATGAGTATGTACTAGGCTATGATACATGTTAAGTGAATAAATAATTATATCTAAGTTTGCATATTTTTTCAAATATTGTTCTGCATTCACATTTTGAAATAGAATAATTTGAGTTGATATGTTTACTCTTAAATTAGGGTAATCATCCATCAACCAATGAATATCAAAGTCAACTAGTTGCATCAGAATTCATTTTGGGTTTTAATTTAAAAAATGCAAATCCTTGCTCTCCCTTTCTTCAGACCAGTTATATCAGAATGTCTTAAGATGAGTCCTGGGAATATGCATTCTCAGTAGCATTGGGCAAATCATGCACTAAAGTTTAAGAACCACTGACTGATCACAGATGAGTTCCTTGGCTTAAGTCAATTCATGAAGGTCACAGTTACAATGAAACATTACTCTATTTTTAAAATAAAGATGATTGCAATATTAGGTTACTGGATTGGATTGGAAAGAAAAGAGCACATATACTCCTGCTCTAAGTCTATCTTATTTAGACAAGATCAGTTGCTAATGCTGCATTATGACTAGCTTTCAAACCTTGTCCATAGTTTTTCATGGCGCGCACAACTGTTGGGTGACCCATTGAGCACATAGGGTTCTGCTGGAATGGTGACAGCTACGTTCTTACTCCTCCTCCTCTATACTGGGACTTATGGTACCATTCTAGAAAACCGTGAGCTGATAATCTGGGCACTTCTGTGAAGGGAATGTTGACAAATGTTTATAGTTCTCAAATCAGACTGGGCATATCGTCATCTGGGATCAGTGAGGAGGTTGTGCCTTCTGCCCACACGTTATCTCTGTCTTCAGTTCTCTAGTGTTTTGGAAGCATACCTGGCCAACGGAATTATATGCATTAATATGTAAAGAGAAAGATTTCCCTGTGTGCTTCCATCTTAATTTAGTCATGTTGTTGATGAAGGGAAAGTTAACATGGCTTACAGCACATGCAATGTGTGATTTCTAGATTGTAGCATATTAACCTGCCATTTCTAAAGAGTGTTAGAGTATAAATTTGCAAACCTCCTATTGCAGATTGCTTGATTTGGCATTTAAAGACTGGGATTGGTCATTTGATGATGTTGATGGTGATGACGATGACCATGTTTTTGATTTCTGAAGAAATAAATGGGGTAAATCACAAACTGAAAGATGAGCTATCGTAGTACTTGTAGCGCATGTGGTTTGTTCATGGGTTTTCATTATCTTTGGTTTTTAAATTTCATTGAGTTGTTTTTAATAGTATATATTTGAACAGTAGTTTTCAGAAAAGTTGCTAACTGAAATTTTCATGATAAGTATAAAAATGAAATGCTATGTTCAGATTCTTGACTGGCTATATATTTTTCAATACAGTTGGAATTCTAATTTTTTACCTTAGGATTGAAACATGTAGAAATAACAGAAGGAACAAATTATGGTACTTTCTGTTCATTTCAAATAAGCTATATTCAGAGAAGTAAAATTGACAATGTTTTCAAGTTCCTCCAGCTGTATTGTTTGTGAACATAGCATGGGATTCCTTCCTCCTTGTATCCCTTTCTCCTTCCCTCCCTCCTCCTCTTTCCTTTCTAACTTGCAAGAGCTGTACCATAAAAACTTTGTAAGTCTAATAAGTGCTGTGAAATAGTTGTTTTTGATCTGGTTTTCTTTGTGATGCTGTGAAATGTTTGCTTTTTGGAGATTTAATGTTACTCTTGCTGAAGAATGCTAATGATATGCTGTGAAAGTTCTTGTGCTTTTAGAAAATGTAAAATAGTTTCATTAACAGTGGCTGAGGAGATTTGAATGAAAATTGAACCTCTTGAGTTAAACCTTTTACATGGTTTACATGGAATCATGTAGTATTGGGGATCTGTTTGTAACCAGGATATAGAGTATTTTTACCTACACTTATTACAACAATGTGTATGTTCCCACTTCATAGATGTTAAAAATGTGGCTAAGGGTCAAATAGTCAAGCAGGACCTCGTCTGTAGTCGACTGTCCTTCCAGCTACATGAGGCAGCCAGCAGTTAAGCCCCAAGTGAAACTTATGATCACATGACTTACTCGGTGACATACCGTCTAACCCGGATAGCCAGTTAACTATATTAAAACTTGTGTCTTGTGGGTAGCCAATATGGGGAAATATGAAAAAATAGAATTGCATGTACCTAAAAATAAGTAATACAATAAATATTTTTATGCATGATTTAGGTGTTCAAAGTTTAATAGATGGAAGTTTAATGATGTACATGGAATGCCATTTTGAAGAATTTAACAAATGATTTCACTGTCTCAACTAACTTTATTTTTCCTGTCTTTCCAGCTAACTGCCTTCTGTGAATGCAGTCATTATTCAAGGTGATCATATTCTTCCAGTTAAAAAAAGACTGAAGTGTGATGGCCCAAAATTTATTAAAAAGCTATATTTTCCTGAGAGACTGATATATATATATTCCCTTTATTCCTGCAATATAAATTATAAATCTTGGAGAGATTTTCTGGGTTCCTTTGGAGCAACAAGTTGAACCAACAATGATTAAGAATATCATATGCAACTCTCCCAAACTTGTACCATAAAGCTCTCTTGGCAGTCACTCACACTACATTGCACAAAAGGATTGAGAAGAGTTAAAAGTTTAAAGAAATCATCTTTTCAGCTTCAATAGAGAGATTTCACCAGCACATTTACCAGAAGAATCTGGGAATGGATTCCACTACAGTGATACAGACTGTGTCTTTAAGAAGTGACCATTAATCCTGTGTGTGTGTGTGTGTGTGTCAGTCTGTATACACACACACGCACACACACACATATACATATATAGTACTGTAATACTGCAAGAGGGTTTTTTAAATGTCCCACTTTATATTTTTATACACATGAATCAGATATCATTACTACATTTGCAGCTATGCACTTGTATAAGCCATATGTTGGGGTTTATATCACTCATTTGTGTGTATGTGATGGAGGCATGTTCATGTTTAAGCAGTTACTGTAACAAGAAAATTTGAACTTCATTATATCAGCTTCCTAATGCTTCATGATAGGCAACTTGACCCATTTGGAATGCCTTAATTTAAGTTTTCTCAAAGTCTCAATCCTTTTCTGTATTTAAAAAGAAGTGTTTACCAGCTCTTAGGATGCAAATTTGCTTTGCAGGAGAAAAACAGTGCACTATTTTACATGTAATAGTTATCAGTGTCAGCCTATTTTGATTGTATAACAATTTTTTTAAGTATTGGTGATAGAAACAATAATGGATAGTATTGGAACTAATATATCTTTTATGTATATCTATTATTCATCCAGCCCCCTTTGACAGACCTCAGTATTAGTGTGTGACTATGAAATATTTTCTTTGCTTTGAATTTGCTGATTATCCTAGATATGTTTTTATTCCTGGTAAAGACATTTGTGAGTATTTTTACATTTCACACTCAATATTCAAAAATTATCTCAAATATAAAGAAAACTAAAACATACTGTACATATATTTTAAATATTTAAATGTGATTCCTTAAACACACAATTGTGTATGGCAATATTTTAGTATTGGGCTCTGAAAACGTGACTGGGAAGAAGTGGCCTGAAAGGCACTTAACTTTATTTTTTAAGTGCTATTAAAGTTAGTTTATGCAGGGCCATTCCTGCTGTATTTCTCATCATCCCACAAAATTGTATGTTTTATACTGCTATAATATGCATCAACGATGATAAGCATTAAGAAAAAAAAAGATGTAGTCTGACTAGTCTCTCTTTATACACATACACAGTTTGGTGTGATACTGAAATGCATTCTCTAATATTTCGATGAAGGAAGATATTTTAACACTGATTCCCTCCGGGGTCAGTGTGGAGATGTGTAAAGAGTTAGATCCCCAGTTAGAGATTCTATTGTGGAAATCGAGTGGCTCTTGGCCTCCCGACATACTGAAACTGCATTGTGTTATGCTCCCACTGCCCAGTCTGCACCCTCTGTGCCGTCTGTGGAAACCTAGGTGTGCATGCCATTCCCCACAGGCGTGTTCTGCAGTTCTGGTTTGGGGGCACAGGTTTTTGTGTTTTTTAAAGTAAGATTAAAAATGAAAAATATATAAAATTTATATAGAATAAATATTTCCATTCTTTAGACTTGTTAAAAGGAGACTGAATTAATATTTTATATAAAGATTTTGTTACAATATAGGAGGTTCTATCATATTATTCTGAATTGGAGAGTATATATATATATATATATTTTTAATAAACTTTATTAAGGTGAAATAATTTGAAGTTTACACGAGTATTTGAAATATTTGAGTAAAAATGGCTAAAGTTTAAATTTTGAATGTTGTATATATTAGAGAATATGGAGAATCATGGTGTGATGCAACTATACAAGGAAGATTAATGTGAAGTTTTTTGGGGGAAAACATATTCTAAGGGGTGAAAGAAAATCTCTCCCATGGAGATTCTTCACGTTACATGGTTTGTTTATAAGGTTGTCCAACTAATGGAAATGTGCTTAATAAAAGATTCTGACCTTGGGTAAGAATTTGCTTTTTACCCTGTTGCTGGTTTCATGTACATACATGAATGAATGCATGCATCTGCCCAGATGTTCTCATCCCAATACTCATTAAATCTGATATCGACTTGGTCCAACAACCTGATTTTGTGCCAGCTTCTCTTTTTTTTGTGGCTCCAAAGCTTCCAAGATAAATATAAGACCAAAAGTTGCTTATTTCTTCACACCTGAT
The DNA here is from genome assembly GCA_033961575.1 of Aselliscus stoliczkanus. NCBI lineage: Eukaryota > Metazoa > Chordata > Mammalia > Chiroptera > Hipposideridae > Aselliscus > Aselliscus stoliczkanus. Next base: position 34,515,960 of record CM066730.1, on the reverse strand, counting down.
TTTCCTAGAGCCATAAATACCTCCTATTGAGAGCTAAATAGTAGTGAATACTGGGATTTTCTTATTTGAATTTTTTACTTTTGTGGGGATAGCGAGACAGAAGTAGAAGGAAAACTGGTGCCGGTATTACTGTTGAAAATTAATGTATAGTGAATTTTTGAAAATAATTTTTTTTAAATGCTATCTAGAAGCAAGAATTTTTAAAAAATCTATCTGAAAGTTTAAAATGCTCAGCTGTAAAGCGTAAGTACATCAATAAATCTAAAATAAAGTTAGTGTTTCTCAAACTAGCCTATGCTGGAGTTACAGGAGTCTGGCTCTGAGGGGTCTCCTTTGCACGCTGCTCTGTAGATCCTTAAGAAGTGCTCTGGGTTGCCAAACCGCATTTAAGACGTTATGCTGCTATTGTTAATCTATTTTTATAGGATTCCGGTGTAAAATAGAGAAACTTATACACTATATTACCTTGTTGAAACATGCTTTAAGAAACATGTTTAGAAAAATCTGATGAGAGCAGTCACTTGAGTCTCTCAGTCTGTGTTGACACTGCTGCTGACTCCTCCCCTGGGATAGGCTTCAGCTTCCCTGCTGTGAAGACAGCACAGTTGATTTGCAAAGCACTTTGAAGATAAGCACTGTGTGACAGTGCTGAATATTATGCCCGGGGCGCCTCCCTGATTCCCTTCTCCATAATAATGAGTTGTGTTGGAATTGTAATAAGTTATGAACTGCATGGTTTAGATAATCATGAATACCTGATCGGCTGTCCCCTTTGAACACAAATGGGATCATATCCCCCTGATTTTGATTTTATTTTAATTTGTTGCATCTTTGTAGTAATGTAATTGTATTTTATGCCTGCTTTTTATATTAAAAAATAAAGAAATTAAGACAAGCATTTTCATACTTTTCCTGTGAAATACTAGAATGTCGCAACCTCCTAAAATTGACCCCCACAGCTTATCTTCCCTAAAGATGGGTATAGAAGGTGGGTATAGCAAACAAGGTATAACTAATGTTAGGACTTGCGAATCCTGACTTTCAACTAGGAGTCTGTCTCGGGTATGCTTTTGGTATTTTAAGGAGCATACAAACCTACAATATTTTTACGTGTTGATAAAGAGGCAGGGTGCCTGTTCTGTCAGGAATCATGTGCTGACAGGTGGGTTTCTAGAAAGCTTTTCTTTGGCAATCAGTGGATTCTTTCCCAGGATACGTATTGGCTATCTGATTTGGGACAGGTTATTCATTCTGAGCTTCAGTATTTTCATCTGTAAGATGGAAATTGTTTAGTTACAGGATTGTTGTGGGATTAACTATGGGAATGTGTGTAGAATATCTGGAATAGCTCCAATGTTTGTACCTTTCTCTCCCAAAGGAGAAAAACAGAGACCACTTTATCTAAGATAGTGTATTCTTAAGGGAGTTGCTTTAATCAATGATAAAGTCCTAATAAAAAAAAGTACAGTTAAATAAAATGTTGAACTAAAAAGCACATAATTTGTATTTATACTGATGGTCATTTTGTAACTGCATATGAGAAAAGATTTACTTGGATTTTTAAAAAATGACAACTATGATTTTAAAAACAACAGAATGGATGATTCATTATATATATTTAGATACCTACTAGTCCCAAGCAGTAGTTCTAAAAACATTAACCACAGTTTATATTTTTAAAACTACACTTTACATAACTTAAAACTAATCACATTAAAACAAGTTTTAAGACTCGGTAGAGTTCAAAGTATGAATTTTATTTACATAGGAATTTAAAATATTCTCTAATAAACATCATTTACTTACTGCATATATCAGAATAATGCCATTCAATAAGTGGGAGTTTTTAAATGTTGAGGTTTATTTTTTTTTTTTTTAAGATTTTTATTGGGTAATTAGGGGAGGGGAACAGACAAGTTGCTGTCCTTTTGTTCTTCACTCTAGTTGTGGAGGACATTGCTTCACTGGCCCATGTTGGTATTGTGATCTTTGCGCTCCTCCAGGCTTGGGCAGATCGCTTGCCAGCCATTGGACAGCCGCGTGTCAGCTCTTACAGCAGCTGCTCACGCTGGCTGTCGGCCACTCAGGGTAGCTCACACCGCAGTCCCACTGCAGCCTACACCGTCGCAGTCACCTCACTGCAGCCCAGCTCCAGGTGGAGCTGTTGTTCACCATCTTAACTGTAGAGGGCGCAATGTCACTGGCCCATGTGGGATCCGAACCAGCAGCCCTGATGCTCAGAGATCACGTTCCCAAGCCAACTCAACGAGCCACTCAGCCAGCCTGAGGTTTATAAACTTCTATCTGAAAATGCATTGTCCAGTAAACTTATGTTTAGAGCATGGTATTATAATGAGGATAAAATCCATAAGAACTTGGCAGAACTCAGCAATACCCTTTACTGCATATATTTTCAATACACAAAACAGCCCAGGTCAGCTGTATTTTATACCTAATTCTAAGATAACTAGTTGTATAGATATGGCCCTTATAAAAATGGCAGCACTGTACTTGAATTATGTTCATTGGGATTACCTTCTCGTACAGACTGCAGCCAGTAGTACCTTTTGTTAGGGATTACCTAAAGGCACAGTATGAAGTAAAAGGACAACTTTGGTATATGATCTCAAGCCAGCTACATGTTTGCTTGCCCTGATATACCTGTATAACCTAAGGAGGTATTGAACTGTATTATGATACAATAAGGCCATCCTGTTAAACCTGTGTTAAATGTTAGTCGCAGAAAGGGGACCCGAGTAATTTATTCCAGTTCCACTTCTGACTTTGAGCAAAATTCCACTCCATGTTCATTTGTGCCGTGGACAAGATTTATTTATTTAAAAATTCTCAAAGTTGAGAAAAACTAGTTAGCTGGAGAGAACTTAATGATGACTTTAAGGGTCAAAGCGATCTCAAAATGGGCTTGGGACAATTTCGATCAATCACCAACCTCAAAACCGCAGCTATCTAAGCCCTGACTTAACCTAATGAATGGGGTGGAAAAAAGGAATGAGAAATCATTTTTAAACACGTTGAAGTGGCTCTTTCAAGCCTAAAATATCTTTGGCTTCCAAGTTCTGAAATGACTAAATTTAAAAGACCTTGACTTAACAACGAGCATTTCTTTCCTTTGGTTCATCCACTGTGTGTAGGAACCGCGTATCCATCATTCGGCCTTGAAAATGGCCTTCCGGTAGCGAAGTACTGTAGCTGTTACCCAGATGTTTAAAGCCAGCATGACCACAAAACGTATAAGAACTGAAATCAGTCAAAAGAAAAGAAAAAATACATATTAAAAAATACTGTTTTCACATTATAAAACAATCACCTCCTGCTCTAAGTAGCCTAAATAACGTTTCACCCCCAAAACTGAAACACGACTGGATCATAAGAACTTTTGAACAACTTTGGTTCCAAATATTTCTGGAAAAAGGATCTTCCTATCATGGCTACCACTGATTGGCCACCTGGCCTGACTTGGTGAATAATAACTTATCTTAAATGTTTAATTTGGAAGAATCAGACACTAGACGGTAAGTAATACAACTTTTTAAAATCCCTTTACTCATTTTTTAAGTCGAGGGTAGTGAGTGGCGGCTCAGAACATTCCATGTAAGGGAAGGGTGGTATAGTGCTTTCTGTTTAGATAATCCTGAAAAACTGGCCCAAACGTCAAAGCGTATTTTATACTGAGGTAACCATGAAAATGTGGCTCTTTGTTTAAAAAAAAAAAAGTAGGGCCGGCCAAGTGGCGTGGTGGTTGGGCGCTTGCTTGGGCCGGCGACCCTGGTTCATTCAGGTCCCGCGTGTGGGGGCTGGTGACACTGCCCTCAAAAAAAAAAAAAAAAAAAGTGACTTGAGGAACACTCCTGATAAATAAGGTTTATGAGATTGAATGTATCTTCCTGGTTGTAAAGCACTTGTAAGATATTAGCTAAACTGGTTTTGAAGGTTATCTCCAGATACACTGATCTCTTTCCGGAATAGCTGTCACCTTAGACACAAAGCAAATTAGAATATTCTCAATCTTTTAAACTGAATTTTTCAATAAGTAGGTTTGTTTTGTTGTTTAATTATGCTTGGACTCTCCTTTCCTTTCCATGCAGAGAATTCAATTTCTGTGGAGAAGCCTCAGGACGCCTCCTTCCCCACTTTCCCCACCAAGTTGATGCTTTGACCAGAACACTTTTAATCCTCTCAGAGCTGATAGTCTGCACCCAACTACCACGTCCGGGAAGGGGCTAACAAAAGCATCCATCATTTTCCAAAAACTTTCTATATGCTTGATTTGGGAGTTGAAAACTCAGCCTAAAGAATTACTAAATTATTTTTGGGTTAGGCCAACCAAGTATTTTATTTTCTCCTCCATCGCAGTATCCCTGTTTCAAAAACAACAAGGACATGGAGTCAAATGATTATGTCACTTCCAGCTTTAAAAAGCATTCCACTCCTTGTGGGCAATTTTTGGAGGTTCTGGGTCACTTGGTCACACACCTCCCCTGCCCTCATCAGACCTGCTCCCCAATGCTCACTCCAGGCCCCCTGATACCCTCCGAGGCTAAGCCTTGCATCCTCTTTGATCGTCACGCTCACATATGCTGTTCTTGTAACACTCTTCCCCACCTTCCCCAGATCTCTCCCCTTGAAACTCATCTTCCTAGCTCCCTCCAGTTAAGGCCAGGTTCCCATTGGGTGGGTCATCCTGTCCTCTTTCAAAACCCATTTCACAATATTTTTCAATAGTTAATTGTGTGATTACTTCACTGTCCATTTCCACTGCTGGAGTGGAAGCCCCATATTCTCTGGCATCTACAAAAGTAGGTGCTGAATACCACAAATGGTGACGGATAAAGACCCGGGCCTTTAACTTTACAGTCTGATGGAGCCAAGTTAATGTGTTAAACCCCAGGACAATTTACAAATGAAGGAGGCACAAATGGCACAAAATTTCAAAAGGAAGTGGGCAGAGAAAGATTTTGCTTACTTGTAAGATCACTGGTGGTCATTAAAGTTGTTACTATTCTTGCTGTAAAAGAAAATTTTCGGCAATAAATATCCACTCAGACATTTTGGTATTTAGCTAATGTAAAGACAGGAATATATACTAACTATTCTTGAAAGATTTTGTTAGTATGAAATACTAAATAGTGCTGTATTTCATAAAACATATCAAAGCCGGCCATGCTTCCCAGCCTCGTGGTTTTGAGGCTGCTCATAGGAAGGTAAACTCAGTGCTGCCCAGGGAAGCGGGGGAAGCCGAGCCCCCGCCCCCAAAGCAACTTCTGAAAATCTCATGTACATATTGAGTTTCTCGTTAGATTTAATTTAAAGAAAGGCTACCATTAACTGAAAACAATATTTTTAAATCACTGAACTCTACCCCCTTATTTTATAGATAAAGGAAACAGAGGCCCAGAAAAGGGTACGATTTTCCTGAGGATCTAGGTAGACCTGTTTAATTCATTTTTTTCTGGTATGGAACTTCACTTAGTAAACACTTAGGAAACTGGGGTGACAGTTAAACTGACACGTGTGACTTGGGACTTAGAGGATGCCACTATATCTACAACTGAAGGCATTCTTTTCCTACCCCAAAACCAACCCATACAAGGCTCTCCCTCTGCCTAACACGTTTTGCATTTAGCTTATATTGACACCATAGCTTTTTGGTCTTAGCTTCCAACTAAACTAAGCCCCCCAAAAGGCAGAGACCAAATCTTATCAAATGTTTTGTTGCCAATTCGGATAACCCAAGGATTTACACACAGGCGCCTTGTGAATGGTTGTTGATTACATCGGCAATTTAAATGCGAGAGGGAGGGTCTTAAAGAGACAGAGCCTTTCCATCCATTAGGAAGGTGGGCCACCTAAGGATTCTCAAGTAAACTCTTAACAAGACTTTTAATAAATCTACAGTAGTTCCCTGCTCCACGGTGAACTGGACAACAGTGACCGAAGGGAATTAGGGTAGGGGCTCAAAGGCACATTTCATTCATTTCTAAGTCAATGCCAAAGCTGTTAGCCTCATCTACAAAACAGAAGCTGGGTTTAAAGCCAGTTCATTTTTTCCCCCATAAAATCAGTGCTCCATTTATCATGTATTCAACAAATATTTAAGTACCACGCAAAATAGATTGAAATGCAATACATGGTCTTCAGTTACAAGTTCCCAAGTTTTCCTTAAAAAAATGTAATAAGCAACACTTAAAAGATTAAAATACCTGAAGATAAAATTATGGAGCTAAGAAGTAAGATATCTAACTAGCAATTCCAGGAGTTATATATACATACTCCTACAAACAACCTTGGAAGGAGAAATTGGTCCCTTAAGATATAGAAGAAACATGAAGGAGTATGATTAAAATATTTAAAACTAGTAAATCTAATGCAACAGCTCTGAAATTTTAAAGTGTTTCTACCTACATATATGTATGTTAGGTAATTCCTGCCAGGATCCAAATGAACGGTGGAAATTCTAAAGTTGAGACCAAACTATGGCTCCAGAAAAGCCCATTGCTGCAAATTATACTCATTCTGAAAAGCCAATGTTTGATTTGCATCTCTTTAATCTGTTACCTCATAAAGATTCAAATTTTTAAAACAAGTTAGTGGATTCAATATAATCATCCTCTTGATGCTTTTCAAAGAACAAGAGAGGACTGTTAGTATTAGGCCAGATTTGGGATGAGAGATACGCTTTCACTTTATTTTTGCCAGCTGGAGTATGTATGGCTCTTGCAGAAAATGGAGAGCCGTCTGCATTCAATCAGCCTTGTAAATATGACCGCGCTAGCAGGTTCTATCTGAACAGCTGTTTGTAAAGGATTAAAGCTCGGGGCTCTGACACTTGCACACCAAGTTAATGCACTCTCCTGGGTCGGCACTGGAAGACGGCAGAGGCCCCCCAGCGTTAGCGTTTTGTTCTTACTCGCACAAGTGTAGGAAGCGAGGCTCCAAGTCAGAGCGCTCACGGCTCCCGAGTCCCTGGTCTTCCACAGGCACTGGAGCTGAGCAAACTTACTGGCCGCACTGATGAAAGTACATAAATTCTGTGTGCAGATAAAACACGAGAAAGTTAGGGGTCCCGTAGGTAACAAAGCAGAAGAGCACCATATACTTACTGGAAGCGCTTTGAGGCCCAATTTTCAGGTCAAGTAATAACGGATTTGTACAAGGGTAAAACCCAGTTTGAGTGAAAAAAACCAACAGTGAGGCATGTGCTTATAACTCACCAGCTCCACTGTTCAGCGAGTGAACGGCCAGCTAGTTTGAAGTAGGAAAGTCACTGCTTGGCCACAAAGACTTACCTGGCCCCACCTGACAGTAAAAACTAGAGAACTACGTAGATTTTATTGTTTTAGAGCCTGGGGAAAACCATGCTGCTTTGAACTGACAGACTGGAAACTCAAAGCAGCAAGCTGAAGTGCGTGGGCTCGGAGCTCCGGGCTCCTGTAATGAGTCCCTGGGCGCGAGGTGATGGCCCAGACCCGCGGCTCCCCTGCCGGGAGAGACGTTACCCTTTGGCCAGGCCGCACCGGAGTGGGGTCCAGCCCTGCCAGCTCCCAGCCTCTCCCTCGGCTGAAACACCCACTTCTGCTGCCAGGTTGCACAGAGACCCCACGGGGGCCAGGTGGAAACTGGGAGACCAGTGGGCGGCTGCTGCCCCGGTGCAGGTGTGCGCCAGGCAGGCAGAAAGAGAGGGGCTGAGAACTGTTCAGTCCTGGACCCATTCTGAAGGTAAGGCTGACCGGATGCGCTGAGGAACTGGCTGTGGGAGGTGAGAAAAGTCCGGGGTGGTTCCAAGCTCCACGTGCCTGGCTGTTAGCTGAGATAAGGCTGCAGAGGGGTGGGTCTGCTGGAAGACAGGGCAGGGCTGGGGGCCCCGTGCAGCTGGAGGTGCCTGTGGCTGGATGGAGGCCTGGAGCCTCTCACTGAAGAAGTCAGGAAGATGAGGGGGAACAGGCAGAGGCACGGGAGGACCAGGGGGAAAGGCCCCAAGGAGCGAGGTATCCGGAAGCCGAGTGAACGAAGTGATTCAAGGGGGGATCTTATCTATGGTGTCAAATGCTAGAGGTGCTAAGACGAGGGGAGAACAGCCGCTGGCTTTGGAGGGAATGAGTGGCTGGGGTCCTGGACCAGGGCAGCTCACTATCTTCTGTCCCCCCAGAACGAAAGCTCCATGAGGGGAGCACTTGCTCTGTTTTCTGCTGGGTCCCCAGCACCTGCCCCGTGACTGTCACTCAGTGAGTCCTTGTTGAATGACAGAACCCTTAACAACAAAGCAATTTAGCAAATGTAATGACAGGTGAGCACAGGATAACGTGAGGCGAGAAGGGCTGAACTACAGGAAGAACTCCGGAGAAGGTAGCCGAGCAAGTGCCTGTGGTCAGGCCCGTGGTCCCCCGGGAGCTGGGCACGGGCGGCTCCGATGACCGACCCCCAGAGGGAAACCTGTGAGAAGGCCTGGTGCCGTCCGGGCGGCCTGAGCAGGCTGAGGAGTGGCGAGCAGGGCCGGCCCAGACACAGGCGCAGCCCGGGCAGCAGGAGCAGGGTGGGCAGGGGCAGGAAGCGAGCACATGCCCCGTCCACGTGGCGGGGCAAAGGACCACCCACGGCAGATAGTCTAACTCGGCCAGCTAGACACTGGGCCAGAGTCGCCTCCCAGGTAAAAGCCATTGTTGAAATCATGAGGGCGTTCCCTCAGGAGCCTAACCTGGGCAGAACCCTCAGCGGCAGAGGGCTCGGTCTCCCTGGAAGAGTCTAACATGGAACGGGCCTGGGAAGGAGAAGGGGCTTCCGCTGCTGGGGAGATCACCTGTAAGTACTTTAAATCTGTCTTTCGGTGAGTAAACTATGAGTGTGTGAATTATCAACTTAACCACAAAAGCACAGTTTAGGGCTTCTGTGGGGAGAGTTTCGCGGTCTGCACTGGCACTTGCTTTTGAGAGCAACAGGACAGTAAACCTTCCATAACTTGGGTTTTGCACGAATTCAAGCAGCGCCGTCCCCTGCCCTGTGTGAGCCCTGGAACCCTTTCTCCTCGGTATGGCCTTGTGACCCTCACACACGCTGTCCCCAAGGTCCCGTGCTGGCCGTGGAGCAGGTGGTGGGAACTGCCTGGAGGCAGCAATAGCACAGAGCCCGCGCTCTACTCGCAGAACTGTGAGAACATCAACGTGTGGTTCGAATAGAGCATTCACTGAGAAGGGCACACAAGAAAGACGAACACAGCAGCCTTTGACCTCTGGAACTGCTCCTGCACAGCCTATGTCCCCATCATCCCAGAATGTTCTCGGGGGTGAAAGCTCCTGCTGCTGACAGCCTGATCGCTCCAAACAGCCAGAACCGCGCTGACTCGACCGGCAGAAGCAGCTACTGAGATCCTAGCGGGGACTTCTTTGTAGGGTGGCCAGATTTAGCAAATAAAACTACAGGACACCCAGTTAAATCTGAGTTTCAGATCCACAACAAATAATTTTTAGCATAAAATTACTTATGGAATATTTGGAACTCTACTAAATACTTAATTTAATACTTATACTATGAAAATACTATTCATTGTTAATATGACAGCCCTACTTATTTGCTCTCCAAACATCACAAGGTTGAAACGTAACAGAGTCAAGTCCACTTTCCAAGAAAAGGTCACAGACAAGATGTTGGGGAAGAAGGGGGTGAAATTTGTAAGTTGGGTGTGGCAGGCGGTGACTTGTGACCACCAATTAGTCCTCCTTTTCTCATTGGGTGGAAATGTTCACTTCTGTCCCCTTGGAGAGGAGATCTGTGGTCAAATGCTTCCTGACCCACTATCAGAGTCCTATTCTCACAGCATCTGAATTACGGGCTCTTAAAGGAAGGAAAGAAAGCACAGTACTTACCCTTTTCCTACATGGACGAAAATGTTTGGGTGAGCAAAATTAGAAAATAATGAGTATGTAGCCAATATGTAATTATTATTATTATTTTTTTTCTTGAGAGCAGTGTCACTGGCCCTCATATGTGGGACCCGAACCGGGGCCGCTGGCTTTCCAAGCCAGCGCTTAACCACCGCGCCACTCGGCCGGCCCAAATATGTGATTATTAACCCGACAGGAAGCTCTTTAACCTACACTGTTCTTTATTCTACTACCGTTATCTACCTCCCCAATCCAGTTCTCTATGGCCTCCCCAAAAGGAAGTAAAAAAAGTTGCCATACATTTAAGTGAGAATACTGTCTTTTAATATTTGGAGAGCACTGTATTTTCTTCCCATTATCCTTTGGTGCAGCTGAAAACTTAGGTTAAGCACCTGATCTATCAAGTTCTTTGCAGGGCAGTGGCGTGAAGAGAAGAGAGCGACAGACTATCTCACACACTCTTTTCTTACTTACCATGGCCAGGTCTATGACCCACTTCTGGAGGGTGAGGATGAACCAAGACGACACAAATCTTACCAAATGCTAAGGAAGTGGCCTGACTGGCAGCTCCAACCCCAACCCCCCCACCCCCCACCCCAGTGCCCAGGGAAACCAACCCAGACCACAGAGGTTACCCAGATCAGCCAAGTGGGGAATTGGGAGTGGCTCTGCTAGATCTTGTCAGATTTGGAAAAGACAAAAACGGTTTCAAGTGAACACCTGCTAGGAGTCCAAAAGAACAGAAGCAGATGACGGAAGAAAACTACAATTGAACTCTGTGTTCATGAACTGTTCCTAGGCCTGGGAACATTCCAAATGATTTCAAGTTCCGGCTTAATTCTCGACCACATAAACATCTCCAATGCATTGTCAAAAGTTAAGGTCTTGATGAGAGCAGTCCCACATTATAAAGTAGGCATGTCCTGCAAAATTGGTGTCACCTGAAACTCTACTGATTTCCCCTTTCCCACAAACTCCTGTGTAAAAAGGATCTTTGGAGAGAGTAATGCTAGGAGACAGGAGGAATGATGTTTGATTTTTATCAAGCTCAGTGATGTTGCAGGAAGAGAGAGCCCTGCTAGAGCAGCTGAAGCAAACCCGAGAGAGGAAGTGGCTGGGAAGTGAGGGGATAGCCAGGAGCCTCTGCTGTGACCTTGGACAAGTCCCTTCCCATCTCCGGACCTTGGTTTACTTATCTGCAAAATGGGCTTACCATTCCTTGTCCTATCTACCTCCTCAATGCCTTGTGGCTCATCCTAGGGACCCCCAACAGGTTGCTGTGATTATAACTAATAACATTATTTAAATGAAGGGACTGAAATAGACAATGCCCTGTGCTAAAGGCCAGTAGGCTAACTCCTAGCAACCTGGTCACCACCAGGTGCTTCCCATGGCTCTGTGCCCACCCCTGACAGGGTCTGGCAGCACCCTCCCTCTTCCTCTACCCTGAAGACCAGGTCGCGGATGTGGCAGGCTTCACTGACTGCCATTCAAAGGCTGGCCTGGCCTTCTAAGGAGTGCGGAGTTCAACAAGAGAGTAACGGAGTTTTTACAAAGAGAGCTAAAATGAAAGCCAGGCCCTGGAAACATGTCTGCATGATGACCAGGCCCCCACTGAGACCTTCCGAAAGCCTCAGGCGCTCACACCGTTCCGCGAACAGGCGGTAAGGGAGCAGGTTGACCAAGTGTGTTAGTGGCATTGTGATAAACGCCAAACAGTCTCATGGCTATGACTCACGACTATGACTTAAATACTTTGAGGACATTTCCAGGGAAGGAAAAAATGTCTCCCTTTCCCCACAGAATAAAGCTAGACAATGTCGCTCTTAGCAGGGGTGCCTCTGTTGCTCAGCATCCCAGCAGCCAGGACCTCATGTGGCCTGCGTGGCCCCTGTGGGGCACCTTGGTCTGGGAGGGGAGACCACCAAGCAGGGATGCACCAGGGCAGCTCTGGGCTATAGAGATACATTCACCCAATGAAGTCTTGCAATTGGGATTCTTTTTAGTTTAACTAAAAAACCTTTTAACTAAAAGCCCTGCTGAATAATAGGTCCTATTAGCAAAAGCAGTAGCCCAGTCCCATCCTTGACTCTCCAGTGGCGGAAGGATACAGGGCGATGTACGGCAGTGCCCGGTACACGTTCCCGTTGAAGTGGAAGACACACAGCAGGAGGATGAGATCTGGAGGGAAAGGCTTGGAGTGAGAGGGCGGAGGGGGCCCCAGGGCCGCACTGAGCACAAAGAGCTCGGTTACCTTGTGCGATGAGCATGGGGTACTCCAGGTAGGTCAGCAGCGGGTACTCGTAGTACCACTGGTACCGGAGAAACACCAGGAACCTGGGGAGAGAGAGCACACCTGAACCGGGCTGACCGGGACACCCAAGAGCGTACTGGAACCTGCAGAATTCAAGGACGGGGACTGAGAAAAAAAAGGATGGAATGTTAATTTAATAATCTCCACGATTTGGGGAGCACTAGTACTGCCTGGGCTCTGGACATAGTATACGCGATCTCTGTCAAGTCCCTTAGGATGGTCACTTACAAGCAGTTTTTGCAGAGGGCCATCCACTGATCAGAATTCAAAGAGACTGAGGCTTCCAGGCCCAGGTCTGCCTGTCCCCAAAACTGGAAACGTGACCAGGACACCTGTTCCAGTAAGAGCAATAGCAGCTGCCTGGCAGGACAGCGCCCCCTCGGTCTGCCAGCCCCCCACCCCGCCCAGCTCCAGAGGCCCCTCTGTGCCTAGGCCTTGCACGGGCACCACTCTTCGGGACCCCAGCCTGCACTTGCACGCTGAGCCCTGCAGGCTCCTTAGACAGGGCGCCCCCCTCCCCACTCTCGGGCTCTCTGTCCACCGCCAGAAGGCCGGTTCTTGCTAAGGTAAACTTCGAGTTTTAGGTGACACAGCAGGATGAAGGCCACGACCTGACCGGGAGGTGCGCAGGCTCCGGACTCCACAGGCTTTCCTTCACCCTGCACAGGCCTGCCTCATCTTCTCTGTCCTTCACCCCCTCCATCCCAACACTGCGGCAATTCCAGCCGGTACCCCCATCCTCCTGGGGCCCCAATGTTGGAGCTGGTGAAGCCTCTCACTGCGTGCGCGCCTGGGGCAGCCCCCCACTGGGTGGAGCTCCTCAGGCCTACCACACCCCCAGGTCTCCCCCGCCTCCCTCCCTCTCCCGTGGCTGCTTTCCTGCCCCGATCCCGGGTCAACCAGCGGGGTCCCTCGAGTGCGTCTGCGAGGACCGGCCTTCAGAGCCCCCCAGGAGATAAGGGGGGGGGGTCTGGGCTGGCGAAAAGCGAATCGGGGAGGGCAAGGGGCTAGGCCGCTGGGTTCCGTGTGCCGGGTTTTCCCACTAACTCGAGTCTTCCCAGCCAAGTGTCACCGCTGCGGACTGTGTTTCGGTCTTTAACCATTGAGTCAGGGCACCCACCCGGGGTTTCTGACGGATGAACACGCTCTCCGCGCATCCAGGCTCCTCTCGGCCTGAGTCCCGCCCACCGTCCAGTCACCGAATCCAGTGCTCCTCCTCCTCTGCTGCTTCCAGAAGGCGTTCCTCCCACCCCGCCACCAAATGCGGAGCTTTTAAAAGCCCCGAGGTCCCTAGAAAAGTTCGGCCCCTCATTTTACAGGGGAGGAAGCCGAAGTCGGACAGGGAGCGGGGTAGGGGTGGGTTTCGGGGTGACGTCCAGCCAGGCGCCGCTTAAGCAGGGGATGCTCCGAGAAAGGCAGCCTTAGGCGGTGCCGTCCCGCGAACACACCAGAGCATTTCTGCCACCGGGCGGGCTCCGCCCTCGCCTGTGATGGCACGTGCAGTGCGTCTGCGCAGCTGGCCGAGCGGCAGGGTCGCTCACAGCCGCATCACCGCAGGGCGTGCGGTGCCAATAAGCGGCTAAGGGGCGACCAGGCCACAGAAATGCCGCAGCCCCGATTTGGTCTTACGGGGCCCCCGTGGCCTATGCTCCCATGGTGGCCTAAACGTGCTCGGGCGGCAGGTGACTGTCTGGGAGGCGCCGGCGGCCTGGCGCAAAGGCTGATGGCGGGCTGTCACGGAGGGAGAGGGAGCCGGCTCCCGCGCCACCCACGCACTGCCACCCCGGGCCCCGGGGACGCCCCCGCGCCCGCTCAGCTCCGCCGAGTCCTCACCCCGCCAGCTCCAGCAGCAGGCTCGGCAGGCTGAGGCCCCGCGCGCTGCGCGCCGCCAGCAGGGCGCCCAGCTGGGGCAGCTTCAGCGCCGCGCACGCCGCCAGGGTGCTCCAGTTGCAAAACCACAGCAGCGCCGTGGCCATGGCGCCGGCGACTCGGGGGCGCGAAGACGCGGGGCGGCTGCTAAGCACTGGGCGGCCGGGCTCGCCGACGCCTTCCGCCTTCCCAGGTCCCGAGTTCTGGCCCGGCCCCGCCAGCGCCCCGGGCCGCCCAGCCCGGACCCGCCCTGTCGCAGCCCGCCCAGCCGGGCCCGCGCCCTCCGCCCTGGCCCCGCCCCTCCGCCCTGGCCCCGCCCCTCCGCCCTGGCCCCCGCCCCTCCGCCCCGGGCCCCCGCCCCTCCCACCCCGGCTCCGCCTCGCCCACGCCGGGACCCGCTCGGTCTGGCCCCGCCCAGGATCCGCCCCTCCAGGACTTGCCCCGCCCACGCCGGGACCCGCTCGGTCTGGCCCCGCCCCTCCCGCGGCCGCGGTTTCCGGGACCGCTTTCGCGCTGCCCCCCGGGTCCGCCTCGGCTTCTCCCCGGGCCCACCCTCTGCCGCCGCGCCCTGGGTGAGCTCCACCCGCTGCTGAGTCACCCGGGACGTGCGGTTCTGAGCCGCGACAGCTCTGTCCCCGCCCCCTGGACGGCACCGCTGTCCCACAAGCTGGATGGGCAGAGACTGAACCCCGGAAGGGCGAGCAGGCGCTCCTCGTGGGAGATGGGCCATTTTTGTGGGCGATTTTCACTCCCTACAAGTGTTTTCCCTTGTTTTTCTCAGCGAGCATTTCAGAGGTTAAAACTTGTAAGAACCTTAAGGATCCAGTTTAGTTTACGCTCATCCTCCTCGCTGGAAAGGCTTTTGGATTTGCCGCTGTCCTGGGAGCCAGAACCTCCAGGTGGGGTCCTTTCCTGCCGTTCCCAGCGGCTGAGCGAGCGCCCCGCCCCCGCCCGGAAGCCTCCTCCCTGGGGGCGGGGCCTTAGACCTGAGTGAGCGCCCCGCCCCGGAAGCTTCCTCCCTGGGGGCGGGGCCTTAGGCCTGAGTGAAGCACCCGCCTCCTTCCCCGCCCGAGCCTTGCACTTAAGCCTGAACGTTTTCTTTGAGATAAAATAGGTTTCTATGGAGAAAAGGTAACTTAGACGCGGCTCAAAATGAGGGGGTGGAGTGCATGCATGTCGGCTCTCAAAATCTCATGGGTATTAAGTACAGGTCAGGAAGCAGAAACAGCCACAGAAAGGCACTGCCCGAGCGCACGGTGGCAGGCTTTGTCCGCTGAACCTCCGCCGAGCGTTGGCGACCCCCTCCCTCCGTCCCCCGTCCCCGGCCTCCAGCCCCGACCTGGCCCACGTCCCCTGCTCTGGAAAAATCCAGAAGGTTCTGAGTCCCCGCCAAGGCTAAAAGAACAGGGTGTTTCAAAGCACATCTTTATAGAGGACAACAAAAGTGTGTGTGTGTGTGTGTGTGTGTGTGTGTGTGTGTGTGTGTGTGTTTAGCCCTTAACTTTTAGAGATCCTGAAATATATACATATGAAATACGGTGTCTGGGGACTTTGCCTTAAGATTTTGGGGGTTTGGGTGGGAGGGTGGAGATGTAGAGGAAACACGATGAGCCGTGAGCTGTTCATGTTTGAAGCTGACTATGGTATTGACATGGGGATTATTCTACGGCACTATCTACGTTGGGATAGGCTTGGCACGTTTCATATTAAAAAGTTTAAAAGCGAAGGAGAGTACCACGTGCTGTGTCCCCATTGTGAGGTGAGGTCCCGAGCCCCGGGGCCGCGGGGCCGCTTGCCTCCGCTCTCCCAGCCCGCAGGCGCTGCCGTCCATTCCACGCCCCGCACGGTGCCCTCTGCTCCCTCTGTGCAAACCTGGGGCGAGCAGAGACTCCGGGTGGGCAGCATGGTCCCCCATCTGCCACTTAGGGAGTGTGTGGCGTTAGGCAGTTCACTCAGCTTCTCCGTGCATCTGTGTTCTCCCCGAAAAGGTGGGCCCACCGAAAGCTGCCTGGCGCTCATCGGACGGTCGGCGCCCAGGGACTGGCAGCCAACAGTGTGCCAGGCATTTCCTCCCTGGGCCTTGCGCTGACTGTGGCCCAGGCCTCCCCGGGAATCAGCCATTCGCCTACGGAGCCCCTCATCCTTTTCATGACTGGACAATGGTGTTTAGAAACAGAGACCTGGGACCGGCTGTGCTTATCGTTCCGGAGGCGTCATTGCTTCTGGCCTCTCAGGGGACAGAGCTAGGATACGGGTGTCCGTGTATGCATGTGTGTGTAGTGGTAGCTTGGGCTGCCTTAACAAAACGCCACAAACTGTGTGGCTTAAACAACAAAAATTCATTTTCTCACAGCTCTGGAGGCTGGAAGTCCAAGGTGCCAGCAGCTGGTTTCTGGTGAGAGCTCTCTCCTTGGCTTGCAGATGGCGGTCTTCTCACTGTGCCCTCACGTGGCTTCTTCTCTGTGCACATCCCTGGTGTCTCTCTCTTCTTATAAGGGCACCAGTCCTATTGGAAGAGGGCCCTACCCTGATGACCTCATTTATCCTTAATTACCTCTTTAAAGGCTCTGTCTCCAAATATAGTCACATTGGGGGTTAGGACTTTAACATATGAATTTGGGGTGGGGGGGACACAATTCATTCATATATGTATGTACACACACACACACACACACACTTGCTGAATCGGAGTTTTCCTTTCCCCAGACCTGCATGCATACCAAGCTGAGAAGCATGACTGCATTCCTTATGGGACCCCTTCGTCAGTACTGAGTCTCTTGGCCAAGCTTTTGCCATGTGCATAATGGACCACAGTGAGTTTGAAATGCGACTCCCTGGCATCCATCTAAAATGCAGCTAATATTCAAAGACAGCCAAGTGGTTAAGTGCAGGAGTGTCTTCTTTACTGTGGGCTGCACTGAAGATTCCGTTGCATCATCATAAAAATCGAGTGGCCTCAGGAGCAGGCCACCGTACTTTCACCACAGCCCTTGGGAACGTCAGAGTCAACACCACTCTGGGTCACAGATGTCCATGCCTAGAAGCAAGCTCGCTATGGTAAATTCAAAATGAGTCCTGGGTGGGCCGCACAGACATGGTCCCTGGAGACAGTGGAATGTTCTGGAACTTTGAGGGATCAGCAAGGTCTGTACCAAGAAGAATGTATTGGTGAGAGTTTGATGACAGGCCACAGAAGTCTTCCTCTTTAGTTTTAGCGTCATTATTATTATGAGGCATTAGGCTGAATCCCCGCAAGGACGAGTAAGCAGATTTTAGGAAACGTCTCCAAGGAACAACTTCCAGAACCTCGCTGAACAATTGCCCTGGGAGGGAACTGCTGTTGCCACCTCCACCACTGATGGCATCAGCAGGAATCCTCCCATTTAGGAAGCTGCCACCACCTCTGCCCAGTGCTCTTGTTGGCCGACTGTCACAGCTCTGGCTGCATGTTGCCATGCCCTCAGCATGGGGCACGGTGACCAATGGGCAGTGCCACCAGAACCTGGAATGCTTTGATCAGAAGATGCAATTTCTGTTTGTTATTCCTTACTGGATAGTAGGGAGTGGTGGGAAATAGAGAGGGCAAATCCAGTCTAAACTGTTGTTGTTCTGATGTGTTTGGGTGTCAAAGCTGGAGGTGGAGGGCTCAGGCCACTGCAGGGTCAGTGGGAGTTTGGTCTGAAGTCTCTGCCAGCTCAGCCCTGGTTTCCCACCTCTCTTTCCTCGGAGCTCCAAGGCCTTTGTCACTCAGATCAGACAGCAGGGCTCCCAGTGCTCAGGAAATGGGGGAGCAGGAGAGGGCCCAGGACCCTGGGGAAGAGACAGTATGTGACCCACAGGGTCAAGGGCTGGCAGTGAGGGCCAAGACTGCAGGAAGCCTGGCAAAGACTGCCAGGGAGCCGCCAGCCACCAGTCCAGCTGTCTGTGATGATGGAGGGCGAAGAGCGCTCCTTCCCTCCATGGCCTCTGCCTTTCCCAACTTACACTGCTCTGCTGCCAACACAAGGAATCGGCTGCACTTGGCTGTGGACCTTGGTTCATGAGTTTTGGGCTCTGCCCTGTATCGCCTGAGGACAGGGAGTGTGCCGGCATCGGGCAGGGAGGGGAAGATGTCTCTGAAGAGAAGGATGATGCATCAGGGAAGATGCCAGGAGCACAGAGGAGGAGCTCCTCTGAGTCTCAGGTAGGCGGAGGTGTGATCTCAGGGGCTATTTTCAAAGGGAATCTAGGCAGCTGACTGTCCCCCAGGATTTCAGCAAACTCAGCTGTTCTCAGATACCTCTGCTATCACACATGTGATGGGCATCATGCTAGCCTCCGCCCAGGTTAGATCACGAATCAGTGGACAGTTACTGCTCGTAGGAAAAGCAAAATAGGGAAGCAAAGAGCACTTTTACAAGCAGCAAAGGCTTATCAGTAGCAGTAGGAACAACTACGTGCAGCACTGCAGTGTGTCAGGTGTTTTACTTTCATTATGTCACTGCACTGGTCCATTGAAGCAAGGGGCCTGCTCCCAATTCGAGATCATCCTGATTGGCCCTTCCTGCCCCATGGCTCTCTTTTCTCTCTGCCTGTCCTGGCTCTGTTTATCCTGGAGGTGGGTTCAGGACCAGCCTTAGGAAACAGCTGCTTCAGCTTGGGGCCCAGCCACCCCTCCTGTTCTGGGGACTGTGGCCAACCACTGCACTGTGTAAAAGAGCCTCAGACCTGTGTGATTCAGACTCACGGAGCGCTCAGAGGACAGAACCTGGAGCTGGACATGCCTTTGGACTCTCCCCTCCCCCACTCGACAGCTGTGGATCGCTGAGGCCAGTGAGGAGAACACGGTGAGTCAGGCGTGAGATGGGATTCTGGATGTGCCATGAACCCAGGCCCCAGGTTCCCAGGGGCTGACGGCACTGCCTCATCCCGGGTCCTCTGTGGGTCAGAAGTGCTGTGATGCTGCCTTTGGAGATGAAGGGGGCCCCCGGCCAAGGAACGCGGGCAGCTTCTAGAAGCTGGAAAAGGTCAGGAAACGGGTGCTTGGAGCCTCCAGAGAGCGGAACACAGCCCTGCTAGCACTTTGATTTTCGCCCAGTGTGACACATTTTGGATTTATGGTCTCCAGAACTCTAAGATAATGCATATGTGCTGTTTGAAGTCTCTCCGTTTGTGGTCATTGGTCCCAGCAGCACTAGGAAACAAATACCCATTTTACAGGTGGGAAATGGAGGCACAGAGGGTTCTAACAACCCGCCCTATGTTACACAGCTGCTGAGTCAGGAGTACGATTCGCACCCGGGCAGTCAGTGCTCCTGACCACGATGCAGGGCTCCTTCGGGGGCCCCTCAGTGGAAACCCCACCATTGCCGGGCAGGTTTCTGGAGTCCTCCTAACCTCATGGGTGAAAGTGAGCCGAAGGAGCCCACGTAGAGGCTGCGGGGGGATCAGACATAACAAACCCCCGACTGACACGTGCGGGACGCCACGTTCCTGGTCAGCTGCAGGCTGCCCGCTCCCGGCACACACCCACCTGGGGGAGCCCCGACAGCCCCACTCCTAGACGGGCTGCAGCTCATCTTCCAGCTGCTTCTTCCGAACTCCTTCCACAAAGGAGAAGTCCAGGCTGATGAGGGTTTTCCCCAGGGGCGTGTCCACTCTGCTGCCCACGACCCGGTTCGTGGAACTGGGAACAGTGTCAGAAAAGAGAGGCACATGCTTCGGCAGCTTCTCGGGTTCCTTCTTATTGCCCTGGGGAGAGGGGACAGTTCATGTCACATGCTGCAGGGCAAACTCCTCAGGTGTTGCTTCACCTACTGTGGCAGTGCCATAGGTTTGGTTTGTTTTTTTGGTGAATTTTTACTTCGAGTCTAACACACACACAGAAAAGTGCACAAATCCTAAGTGTACAGTTCAACAACCCCCCACACCTGCCTGTGAGCCCCACCCCATCAGGAAGTGGAACTCGATCACCTCCTTTTAACCCCTCAGTCACTGTCTCCTCCCCCACAGTGACCTGATCTCCAGCTCTAACATCAGAGGCTGTGGTTTGACCTGGTTTTGAACTTCATCTTTATGGGACCATAGCTCCTCTGGCTACTTTATCTCACGGACATTCGCGAGATTCATCCATGTTTTTGTGTGTGTTGCAATTCATTCATTCTCCCTGCAACTTCTAAGAATAAGCCACAGGTGATTTCTCTAGTGGCTTCTGTAACTGATGGATGCGTCCGGGAGTAAATGTAGAGATTCAGAATAATCTGGTGAGTGGGGCAAAATCCTCAGCACCCCCCCCCCATCTGTTTATGGTTAACTTTGCTTCTTTGTGTGGCATAGAAGTGACAGGACAAGTTATGTCATGAGATCCTGGCTTTCACTTGGGAAAGTCCATGCTGAGGTGGCCCCACTGCTGGGTGTGATGCAGCTTTCAGCGTTCAGGTTGCTACATAGCTCTTGCAGGGAAAGACTCCGAGGCTGGAAGAAGCCCGGACCAGGAGCTCAGGGTAGGATTTCAGGTCCCATGAACTAAATTTTCTATCTGGGGGAAGGCAGCCATCCAACAAGGCCACAATGAAGATGTGACACCTTCCCTGACCACACAATGTCCATATCAGCATGGCCACCACCACCTTGGTTGACTCACTACCCTGCTCATTTTCCAGGTGGCTCTCTGACCATTCTTCTTATGGCCGAATTCATTGTTCCATTTGTTCATTCATCCATCACAAACTGAGTGATATTTTACTGGGTGCTGGGGGGTGGGGGTGCAGAGGTGAAGTCATCTTTGTCCTTTCTTTTAGGGAGCTTACAACCGGGTGAAATTGATCATTGCTACATGACATGCTATGCCAAAGGAACTGATGAAATACGCTGGGGGGTAAAGTCCAGGAGAACAGAGTGAGCTGGTCAAGTCCACTCAAGAAGGGAAAATGTCTCGGAAGAGGAGGCACTTGAGTGGGGTCCTGAAGGATGAATAAGAGTCTATCAGTCTGACAAGGTGGGGAGGGCATTTTGGGAGGGGAACAGCATGCACAAAGCATGGATGAGCGTGGGGGCTGGTCAGTGTGGGGTGAGCAAGGGAGGGGGGGTTAGATGACCAGATATGTTGTAAGCCACCCTGAAAAGTGCAGATTTACTGAAGCATTTTAAGCTGGGGAGAGATATGATCAGTTTTGCAGTTTAGGAAAATCACTCAAGTAGGATAGATTGGAGGTGGTGCTACTAGAAGCAGGAATGAGTTTGCAAAGTATTTCACCCAAAGTATTTCATTCTCCATACGGGGCATACCACACCTCACTCTACGTTGCTGACATCCTCATACCAGTGGGGAAAGTTCAGTGGCTGCTGTCCATCATTTCCAGCCGGTTCATCTTAATAAAACCAAGCAACACTGGGAAGAATTCATTTCTGAATGCTCCACGTAAGTATTTCCTTTCCCACCAGGCTCCAAGCTTCTGGGAACAAAACTGTATTTTATCTGCCTCTGTACCTTCCAGCACCCAGCACACAGTAGGGCCTCAATACATGTTAAATGGGTGAACACACATTCCAAGAGCAAGTGCGTCTTACCATGGGGTCATAGTCTTTCAGGAAACTCCAATTCTGAGCCCTGGAAAGGAACACACATTGGCCACGTGAGCTCTTCCTGTGACTTTTTCACAAATGACTTTTCTGTGTCAAGTTAATAAGCTGATGCCCCTAACACATTTATTCCATCATGGAGGAATTAATGTTTAGGTGAAATGAATGCCATGTATCACCCAAGTGTTTATGCTGTATCTTATACAATGAAGAAACATTTCAAGAATCAATGGCTTGTGCTAGAATGGAAACCATGATGTTGGAGGGTATAGCAGAGTCGGAAGGAAGGCAGTGATGCGCTGTCCCCGGGAAGCTCTGCCCTGTCAGCAGGCCAGCGTGTGAGTCCTCAGCTAACTTGTGAGGACCAGTTTTCACTTTCTCAAACCTTTGTAACCTTCCAGTGTGTGTGGCAGAGGAAGATGCGGGAGGTTTAGGACAAACGGGGTGACAGTGAGGAAACGGGCATTACTTGCACTGGTAATTTAGTTTTTATTTTAATCTGTTTGTGAAAAGTTAAACAGTTGTCTAACACTCTTCATAAAAATAGTCTCTGCCCCAATCCTCACAGCCCCTGAGCCCCCACGTCCTAGAGTCAGTTTCTAGTCTTTTAACTATTTCTCTACTTGCTTGTTGTTGCCCTGTCCTGAGAGGAGGCTCTGTGGAACTGGGATCAGGCCTGTTTTGTGCCCATTGCAGCCCCACAGAGCAGCTTTCCTAGGAATTTTTGGATGGAGCGAATGAAGTGTTGTCCTCAGATGATCCGAGTGTCTCCCAGACTGTGACTCCAGCTTTCTGGTCAACCCCCTGCAGTCTGTCCTGGGATTCCAGAATGAATCGGCAGGTGGGGGGGCGGCTCCACTGGCCCCTGCCTACCTCTCCCCCCCACTCTCTAAGCCCAAGTCTGGCCAAGGCTGGGCTCTCTCACCACCCCACTCCCACCCCAGTGCTGTCTGCCCTTTGGCCCCAGCACTTTTCCATCAATGCACTTTGCCTGGCTTCCCTCTTACCCTCAGGTTTCTCTTTCTCTAGAAGCTTGCTAGACACTGAGTCAGACTGGGCAGGAGGGCAGACAGGGCAGGGCACTCACCAGCGCTGCTGGCTCCGCCTCTCGGCCTCCAGGAGTTCTCTCCACAGCTGGTCCCGCTGCACACCGTCAGCCCTCGGGGCTGGGCCACTAGCAAGCCCCCTGCCCACCACAGGGCCACCCCGGGCAGTGGGGGAGGCTAAGGTTGGCGGCCTGGTGGAGGGCAGTCGGTTCCCAGCTGACGTGGTTTTCTGGAGCCCAGCGGCGGTGTGGCCCCCCATGGAGGCGCGTGTGCAGAGTGTGTGTGTGTGTGGGGGGGTCCTGCCTGAGCTTGGACGTCTTCCAGGATACCCCTCCCTCCAACCTGTGCTGGGGTCCCCCTCGCTGCCTCCGGCCCCGGAGCTCAGAGTGGTGGATGAGGACAGGCTGTCCAGGCTGGGAGAGCAGTGGAGCCCAGCTGTGCTGCGAGCTCCTGCCTGTGTTGACTGTTGCCCTGGGAACAGGGCAGCTCCCCGCTGTGCCCAGGAAGGGCGGGAGCTGTGCTGAGTGTGTGGCTCCCGCACATCTGGGCCGCAGTGCGGGCGTGGGGTGGGGGAAGTTCCTGGGTCTGTGCCATGTCCAACTCAGCTGGCCCTCAGCTCTGTCCCCTGCTCCCTGGCGGGAGCCCTCAGGACAGCATGAGGGAGGAGAAGGGGGCCAACGGCCTGACTTCTGGGCAGGGAGGAGAGGACTCCGGGATTGGGCCCAGCCTCCTGATGCTCTGTCATTGTCACATGACCTTGGGCAGCCCCTGTCCTTTTGGACACAGGAAAGGGCAATAATCATCCTAATCTGTCCCCTTGTGGATGCCAGATGAGATGGTGGGAGTGCTTTCACGTGATGCTCCTCTTAGGGGATGATAGAAGCAGGAATGTATGCCAGGTGAGGGAAAATTAGTGCTACTGCATGATTAGTTCATCTGTTCTTTCTGTGTGAACCCGGGGGAGGGGGCGTTTATAAAGCACTACGCTTTCTCTTGCTCCACTCTCCCAACCATCCACGGCAGCAATGCCCAGCTCCGGGCGGAGGATTCAGGTTCAGACCCTGTAGCCGTGGCCGCGCCCAGGCCTCTCCTGAGTTGGCTCAGCTGACCTCCGACACCCACTCATGGCTTGTGCCCCAGCTGCCAGCCAGGTCTCTTGGCTTCTTGAGAGGCACTGTGTGTGTTGGCAGATTCCAGGTCCTTCCATGAACGTCTTCTGTGGCCACTCCAGCTGGGTGTGGTGCTCCTCCTCTGCATAGCTGGGAAATAGACACACAGACGACACAGGTATGTAAAAGGCGCCCCAAGGGTGTGGGGACAAGGTCAGCCGACACCTGAGCTCACACTGGGGGCCTCTTCTGGGTCCTGCGTTCGTGTAAGAGGTGCTAAGGAGCTGGGGCTTCATAGGTGACAAGGATTTTGCCAGGTGGAGCAATTGGGGTGAGTGCAGCACCTTGGATGCAAGAGAGAGCCCGGTATTTGGGGGAACTTGGGGGAAGAGGCAAAGCCCTGAGGCTGGGGCCCAGCTCACAGGCCTGTGTTGAGCTATGCCAGGGTGTGAACCATGGGGAGACACGGCTGTAAGCCCACAGGGCACTGCAGAGTAAAGAAGCATCTGGAAGGGCACAAGAAGCAGGGGAGGTGACTGTTGCCGTGTTCCATGTAGAGGAAGTGGTAAAGTCCTCACTGGGCTTGGGCAGAAGGCTGGGCTGACGGAGGCACGTGGGTGAGAGACGCCGGGCCACGAAGAGCTGCAGCTCTGCCTTCCGGCGCTGGCCCGAGGAAGGGGCCGAGGGAAGGCGGCCTCCTAGGACATCAGTCTAAAAGCAGACGCTATGGGGCTGGGACTCTGTTCTTCCTCCTGGAGCGGGGCTGAGACAGGCTGGCAGTCAGTGACCTTGAAATTTTCCCAGAAAAGATGAACCAAGCGGGACGCCTGGGGCCCAGGAGCAGGCTTTCCCGGGGGTCATTCTCTCTCTCTTCCGTGTCTGCGCCCCCAGCACAGCAAGGACAATCCTGAGGGACACTGCCCTGGCCGCGGAGTGGACATTCCATCAGTCAAACTGGGTCTGTCATTTGTAAGGGTTCAGGGTTAATTGAAGAAGGTTATTTGGAATCAAGGTGTGAGCAGGGCCAGGCTTCCTGTGAAGCCTGCAGGACAAGCCTTCCTTGTCTCTTCCTGGCTCTGGTGGCCGCTGGGCAATCCGGCAACACTGGTCCGCGACTGCACACGCCACTCTGCCTTCCTCACCACATGGCCTCCACCTGTGTCTCTGCCTTCACACGGCCATGTTTTCATAAGGACACCAGTGGGGCCCACCTACTCCAGGGTGGCCTCATCTAGGCTAATTCCATCTGCAAGGGGCAGATATAATTCTGGGGCATTCGGGGTTAGGACTTCAACATATGGATTTTGGGTGATTAAACTCATGACAGTTTATACGAATTCAGACTCCTTTGGGGATGCACTATTGATAAAACTATCTTGTATTCAGCTCCTGCTGTGTGCCAGGCATTTTACATATATTATCTTCAACCATCATCCCATCTTATCAGGTGAAGAGTGTTAGCTCCTTTTTATGGATGAGCAAACAGGAGCTTCAAGAGGCTGAGTGACTCGTCCAAGGCCATAGGCAATGACCGCAGAGCCTGGCAGTGGGATCCACTCAGGCCTCATGCCTGGGGCTGGTGCCTCTGCCAACGGCAGGGCTGTGGCTCAGCTGCCTACCATTTAACTACTCCCTGTTTTTTACCCCAGGAGCCTCCTTCATCAGTTTTAGCAATTTGCCTCCACATTTTCAATACCAATCTAGCCTCTGCGAGATAATTTAAATCTTCCCTGGTAGATAATTTAAATCTTCCCTGGTAGATAACTACATTAAAAATAGCAGCCATGGGCCGGCCGAGTGGCTCAGTTGGTTAAGAGCTCGCTCAAGAGTGCGAGCTGAGCTCTGAGCAACGGCGGTTCGATGCCAGCCTGAGCTGAGTTGCTTTTGAGTTGCCAACAGGTGGCAGGATGGCTCAGCTAAAAAAATAAATAAATAAATAAAAATAAATAAATAAAAATAGCAGCCATATCACTCTGCAGGTTTGAGGGTGTGCTCACGTGCATTTCTTGGTAAGTATAACAGCCTTGGGGGTAAGGGAGCTGTCCCTATCTGGATTTGGGTACAGAACCTGGGGCTCAGGAAAGCCAGGACTCCCACTGATCACAGCGGCAGGAAATGTGCCAGGACCAGAGCCCCTGCTGCCCGCCCTTCCTAGTCTCTTAGACCATTATCTGTGGAGGAAAAGCATCCCACATAAACAGTTTTACTTCCGCTGCCCACATTATACACTCACTGGTTTATATTCTGAAGACACTGGATTTCTGGGAGGTGGGGGGGTCACTTTAAGCATTGGAAAAAATATTCTGGGACATCATTATTATCTCTTTTCTGTAGCAAAATGCATTTTAGGCAAAAGAAGTGAATTGGGGATGAGTGCAACACATGTCTTGGGCAGCAGGAGGCAGACTGTAGCTTTGCATCCTCCATCCCTGCAGGAATCAGCAGTTACCTCTCCATCCCAGGGCACCAGACGTCTCTAAGATTTCGAACCAGGCGTCTCTAAGATTTGAGACACTATGATCATTTCTGATCTAAGGCAGAAAATGAGTGTAACATTGGGAGGTGTCCATGAAAGAACCCAGCAGGGCCTGGGAAAAACAGATGCTAGGCAAAGAGCCCTCAGGGAGCAGTGGATCTGGGCAGGGTGATACTTCAAACAGTGAACACAGGTAAGGCTGAGCCCTGCTGAGGTGAGCTGGCCGCAGAGCTCAGTGAGTTAGGGGCATTCAAGGAGAACCCGCATAGGATGCCGGAGGGGTTCACTGGGCAGGAGGCTGGTCTCCGGGACGGGAGCCTGCAGCGGCGGTTCTGGTGTTCACACCCTGGAACGCCAAAGGTGGGTGCCAGCCTCCCTGACCAGTCCCGAAGGTAAGCGCCTCTTTCCTCTGGTTCATGGGCTCTCAGTTTACATATCCAAGGAACCCCTAGCCTGTAGCTTTGTAACCCTGGCTGTCTGTCCCTTCTCCTGTCTCCCTGGGAAGTCCCATGCCTGGCCCATGGAGTCCCATGCCTGGCAGGAGAAACCGTGGGAGTCCCCGCAAACCAGGAGACTTCAGTTTGGTCCTGTTATGCTGGGGCAGGGGGCGACCGTGGCCTTGGCCGCCTGGCCCTTAGGCGAGGCTCCAGTGGGCAGGAGGAGGCCGGCCATGAAGGTGCTGTGACTGGCAGGTCTGACTGATGCTTAGTGATATGGGTGCCCCTGATAGATTTGCTTGAGTTGGGGACAACTGCTTACAGCTGTGCACGCCCTGAGAGCCTCAGAGGGCAGCTACTGCCTCAGCCTGGCGCAGCAGCAGGCTAGGGGTGAGGGCACACCCTCCGTCAGGGATGTCCGCCATCTAGATCCTCAGCTTCTCCTACTCGAAAGCCATCACTCTGTCACCTAAGCAGCAGATGATGGCATTTTCTTCAGTAGCCCCCTCCCCACAAGAGACCCTTGCCCAAATGCATCATAATGTGTGACAATGAAATCAAACAACACAGGTGATGACAGAACCCTCCCCACCTCCACCCCCCCCCCCCCCCCGAGGCTGGCACCTGAAGGGCCTTCGCTAAATGGCTCCTCCCCTTTAGGACAGTTGGCAAGACCTTGCATGGGTGGGTGGGGAGAGAGATTGTTGCTTGGTGGGATGAGGGGCGCAAACAGTTGCAGGTGTGGACATGATCTGGAGGCAACTTAGACTAGAGGTAGAGACAGGATGGAAATTTACACTATAACTCAAGGATCCCTCAGCCCAGGTGTGGGGGAGGAGACACTTCGGGGCGTCAGAGGGGGGGCTGGGTGAAGTGGGCTTCCTGAACAAGGTGGCACGTTGATATGACCAGGGAGTTGTCCCTCCTGTCACAGCTCATGGAGAAGATGTCACATCAGGCTCATTCAGGTCACCATGTCCTGCTTTGGACAAACTGGGGACCTGAAGGTCCAGCGTCCTGTTGTGCTGGTGACCGTGGTGGCGCTGGGTGCCACATCCTGGGTACAGCTTTTGGGACTTGAATGATTTTTATTTAACCCTAACAATGACCGAAGGAGGTGGTGTGATGGTTAATTCTATGTCATTGACTGGGCCACACAGCGCCCAGCCATTTGGTCAGACATTATCCGGGCTGTGTCTGGGGGCTGTTTCTGGGTGAGATTCACATTTCACTTGGTAGTCTGAGTAAAACAAATGGCTCCCGCAATGTGGGTGGGCCTTGTGCACAGTGGAAGACCTGAATACAACAGAAAGGCTGAGTAAGAGGGGCGTCTTTCTGCCTGGGTGCTGAGCTGGCCTTCCCCGGCCCTCGGACTTGAGCTAAGGCTTTGGCTCTTGCTGGGTCTGAGCATTTGGACAAGAGCTTACACTGTCGGCTCTCCTGGTCGCTAGCTTGCCACCCGCAGATCCTGGGACTTGTCAGCCTCCGTAACTGTGTGAGCCTCCAAGTCCTTGTAACGTATCTGTATGTACCCATCCTATTGCTTCTGCTTCACTGGAGAACATTGGCTGACACAGACGGGTCTCATTGTCTCCATTTTACAGCTGAGGAAACTTAAGTCCAGAGTGGTTAGATGGGCAGTGGGAGCATCAGAGCAGCACACAGCGACCGCCTGGTTTTGGCCACTGCTCGGCTGTCCTCCAGGGCTGGGTCTGTGCACCGTCTCCACAGCCTGCCGGTGAGATGCCTGAACCTTGAGGAGATGCCCGAGGCCTGCGGAGAGCTGTCACCTCTGGGGACTAGGGTTGGTGGCTGGGGAAGAGGGACGGATGGAAGGGAGTCCCCCTCCTTGGTTTTCAGAGAAGGAGGGACGGAGATGGGACTGTGGGTGTCTGCGTTCTCAGGTCTGGAGCGGCTGAGGCTGGGAGGGATGAAGGCTGAATGGTCAGTGACAGGGCGTGGTGTTTCTGCACCTGTGTGTTCACACTGGGCTGGGTGACTTCGGGCCATTGTCTCATTTGTCTTCGTTGTGATTTATGAATGAAGAAGCAGAGGGTCCGAGAGCTTAACTCACAGAGCTTAAAATCTCTGAGAGAGATTTGCCTGCGATCTCAAGGCTGGACGGCCATGCAACTTGGAGTCCGTCCCGCAGTGAATTCTAGGGCCCTATTCTCCCGCCGCTCTTTACTCTCTTTCCAAGTGGAATTCTTTTCTAGTCAAGGGAGGGAGGAAAGGAAGACCTGTTAAAGGACAGTCTCTGACAGTGATTTGCAAAAGGAAGTAATATTTGAAGCAAATGGTAGGGGGTATGTAAGATGTAGCTTTGGGCTGCAAAACCAAATTGGGAAGAAGAATATTTTGTTTACTGATGGAACTGTCACAATTTCCTGCTTACTATTTTGCCCATGTTAGCCATGTTTTGATTACTGCCAAGGCCAACAGCTGCCTCAGACATGTTGGTTCTACCAACTGGTGGGGAATCGATACACCAGGAAGGGGTTCCCAGGAGACTCCACAAACCCAGCCTGGCCCTGCAGGGGCCCCTTGAAATGCCACAGTTGCACAGTCCAGGAGGATATTTGCTCCAGGTTATGAACTCTGATGGCGTGTTTGAATGACAAGCCCCTCTCTCATTAGAGTGATCAGTGCCCACTGGGAAGGAGAATGTGTTTGTGTTTGCATCTGGCACGGTCTCCTGGGAACAGGTATCCTAGAATGGGATGCTGCTTGCATTTTTCATTTGGGCTGAAATCCACTTAGTGACTTTATACATGGAAAGGTGGTAAAATAACAGAGCCTAAGAGCAAGCACTTAAGGGTCTGACCTGGATGGGAGTGCCTGTGCCTGCTTTCACTGGCACCTGCCGACGCCCCCTTTTACAGAGATCTGTGCAGTACTAGCGAGAACACGAACTCCTCCTTGGGGCCGGCTGGGGCTGCATCCCTGTTCCCCTACCTTCTAGTTTTCCTCTCTCAATCTCACTGTCTCGGAAGACCGTGGTAATAACACCAGTCACTGTACAGGGCTGCGTCGAACATGAAATGTCAAAATTAGGGATAAAGATCTTAGCAGGCCGGCTGGCAGCTAGTAAGAATAACTCTGGCTATTAGTACTATGATTATGTTGCAATCTATCAGATAGAGTCACCCCAAGCACGTTCCTGCAGTTGTCAGTGCTGGGTTTGCAGCAAGGAAAGCCTGCTCCCACTGAGGAGCTGAGGGCCCTTTGGGAAAGGAGCCCAGTGAGCCGCAACCCTAAAAGAGTGTTTTAGTCATTCTTGCAGCTGCAGCATGGTCTTGCTGGGGTTTCTTTGTTTTGTTTTTTTCTGTTGGCATAATCATGTCCCATTGGAAACCATGTTTATCTCAGTGTGCTTGCCAGCAGGGCTAATTTTCACTTTCTCAATGATTATACAGATCTTAGCTATTAATAAAGCTTTGGGTCTCATTTAAGCCAACACATGATCGCTGTTCCCAATAGAAATCCAAACGGAACTTTCCCTCGGCCTCATGACTGCACCTGTGCACCAGCTCCACCAGGCTGGCCCCACCGTGTATCTTCCTGCTTGTTGCACCCTGGAACTCCCTCCTCTGTGCTTGGCTCTAATGTGTCATTCAGGTCTCAGCTCAAAAATCATCCTTTTCATGACCCCCTAATAACGAGCTCCCCACCCAGCTCTCTGGCAGTCTCTGTCTCCTTACTCTGGTTTTGTCTTAGCATTTATCGCTCTTGTATTATTTTATTCCTTGTCTGTTTCCCTCACTAGAGGCAAAATGCCACAGATGCAGCCCCGGCTAGAACCTGGCATGTAGTAGGTGCTCATTAAACAGTTGTGGAAGGAAGGATTGAGGCAGGAATATTCTCACTCATGATCCTTTTCCTGTTTGATCCATAGGGTTCCAAGGGCTGGGAAGGGGAGCTTGAGGTCGTGGGGTAGAGCATCCCTCTGGAGGCAGAGTTTCCTTCTGCAGCATCCTCACCTGGCCTCTGCTGGACCACCTCCATCGCAGACAGCCCTGTACCTTCTCCACTGGAGATACCTTTCTTACAGAGAGACTGAGCTTCACTTTTTGGCCTGTGTTTTGTCTCCCTAGAACTGCTGAGAACAAGACTCATGATGGCCCTCCGGGTAGCTGGGGATGTCCCTCAGACCTTAGTGAGTCACCTGTTTTCCAAGAAAAGCCCCCAGTCTCTTTAGACATTTCTCCCATGACATGGATTCCAGGTGCCTCACCTTCATCTCTGCATATTGGAGATGATGAAAACTTTCAGGCGTGTCCTTCGGGGCACCTTGTGAAACCCCTGATGTCATTTGTAATGTGCTTTGCAGAAGTGCAGTTTTGGGGTGGGGAGAGGACCTGTAGGTTCCATCAGCTTCTCAAAGGATCCTCGACCTCAGGGTGGTCCAGAAGCTTCCAGAAGCCTAGCTGTATCTATACGTTCAGGCCAGGCCTGCTCTCCATGGTGCGTGGTGGGTGTGTTTTTCTCGTTAATAATTCTAGTTAATAATTCTAGGTTAATAACTCTAGGTAGCACTTTCCTTTTTTTTTTTTAATTGGGGAATTGGGGGAGGGGAACAGCGCTGGGGAACCAGGGAAGGGGAACAGACAAGTTGCTGTCCTTTTTTATTCTTCAGTCTAGTTGTGGAGGATGTTGCTTCACTGAGTGTGTTGGTATAATCATTGCACTCTTCTCGAGTGAGGCAGATCAGTCTCTGGACAGCCGCTCACAGTGGCTCTTGGCAGCTCGCGCTGGCGGCCAGCCGCTCACTGTAGCCTATGGCAGCCCACTGCAGCAGGGGCTGCAGCCTACACCGTCTCTGGCGACTCACAGCAGCCCAGCTCCAGGGCTGTTCACCACCTTAGCTATAGAGGGCAGTGTCACTGGCTCTCATGTGGGATCCGAACCGGGGCCCCGCTGCTTAGAGCTGGTGTCCCTAGCCAGCTCCTAACTAATGCACCACTCGGCCGGTCCAGCACTTTCCATTTTAATGACTCACTTTCACCTTCAGTGTTTCCCAGAATTCTCACAATGCTGTTCTTTCAGTGTACTTAGTTCTTTCTGTGACTAGGGTAATAGGGTTCTGACAGGGTAGGTTTTAAGCTATTTTGAAGCTGTGTTGTTAGATGTATCAGGTTCAAGACTGCTATACCTTTCTATCACCTTTCATCATTAGGTAATCAGTTTGATATCTTATAAAGTACAGTCCTTTTTTTCTATTAACAAAGCTATACTCATTTTCCTTTGGTAAATATTTGCCTACTATTTCCTTCCCCATCCATTTACTTTAAATGTGAGTCCTTATGTTTTAGGTGGGTCTCATAAACACATCAGGCTGTCCTACATTAAAGAAAAAAATCCAATCTGAGAACTTCTGTCTTTTAATTAACAAGTTTAGTTCATTTATATTTAATTATTAATATTTTGATTTTTTTTCAATTTATTTCAGATTTTCTGTTACTCCTGCTTTGAAAAATTTCCATTTCCTTTATTATTTTGATATAAACACTATTCCTTTACATTAGCTCTTTGAAAATTGCCTGTTTTTCAGTGGTTGTCCTTAAAATTCTAACATACATACTTTACTCAGGTTCTAATGTTCTGAAATTTTTTTATCCTTCTCCCAAACATTTTGTATGAAATACAGAAATTTTAGAATGCTTCCACTATAATCACTCATCCAATTGGACATGGTAATTTGTAATTTTGACTGATGTATTCCACCTTGTTTTATTACCCCTCAAATTAATTATAAGTTTTATTTCATCACTGCGTGTTCAACTTTCCTGGCATTTTTATTAGTTTCTTCATTTCAGTCCTTCCTTCTGGTTCAACTCTCTTTGAAACATTTTCTTTAGAATTTCCTTTACTGAAGATGTATTGGAAAATTCCCGAGTTTCTGTTTGTCTGTATATATCTTTATTTTTTCCATCGTTCTCAAATGATCTTTTCACTAGGCATACTGTGCTAGTTTCACAGTAATTTTTTTTAAAAAGATTTTATTGGGGAATCGGGGGAGGGGAACAGCATTGGGGGACTGGGGAAGAGGAACAGACAAGTTGCTGTCCTTTTGTTCTTCAGTCTAGTTGTGGAGGACGTTGCTTCACTGGCCCATGTTGGTATCATCATTGCGGTCTTCTCGGGTGAGGCAGATTAGTTGCCAGCCTCTGGATGGTCGCTCACAGCGGCTATTGGCAGCTCACGCTGGCTGCCGGCCACTCACTGTAGCCTATGGCAGCCCACTGCAGCAGGGGCTGCAGCCTACACCATCACCAGGGCTTGCACAGCCCAGCTCCAGGTGGAGCTGTTATTCACCATCTTAGCTGCAGAGGGCAGTGTCACTGGCCCTCATATGTGGGATCCGAACCGGGGCCGCTGGTATACCAAGCCAGCTCTTAACCAATGCGCCACTCAGCCGGCCCCACAGTAATTTTTTCCTTAGCACTTTGGAAATAAATATTCCACTGTATTTTGGTATCCTGGTTTTTGGTGGCTGTCTGCCTAACACTCAGTGTTCTGAGGGGGTCTGCCCTTTCTTTCGTGTTGCTTTTCAGATCTTATCTTTGGTCTTCTGTGTTTTTACTGTGTTTTGTCGAGATGCGACATCCTGCTTGAGACTGTGTTCCTGTGTCTGAGGATTCTTTCATTGGCCTTTTGCATGCTGGCTGTCCTTCACTTCTGCTTTGTTTTTCCAGAACCTACTGGGCATATGTATATTGGTCCTTCATCCTATTCTCTTTCTCTCCTAACTTTTCTTTCATATTTTTCCCAACTCGTTGCCTCCCTTATCATCACTGAGGATACCAGTTGCTTTGTGTCATTGTTCAGTTCTAGATGCTGCTGTTTTACAAAAAATTGTGGAAAGATTGGACAATTTTCTTGCTAAAATTAAGATGATTTGGCTTCGTGGCTTCCTCAGGGCGGTCAACCTAATGACCTTATCAAAATGAAATCTGACCCATTCCTCAGTGTTTGCACACTGGCTCTCAGCAATTAGCTCCTTCCTATTTTACTAGTCATTTTAAAATTTCCCCATCCTGGAATTTTGCTCCAAGTTCATCAGTCTTGCTAGTTTGTTTCTAGAATTTCCTTTTTGCCCATTCTTGAAGACTGGATGGCCTCTTGAAGACCTCTTGAAGACCTCTTTCCTCGTCTCCTGATTTCTTACGTGTTCTTGCATTTGACCTGTGATGAGGCTTTCCAGTTCTTCCACTTTCCTGGGCTACGAACTGCCTAGTTCTGAAAGTGTAAAAGGAGTGAATGAGACCAGGAACGTTTTTACCATCTCTCACCTGGAGATTGATGTGAGAAGTGTGGTGATAGAATTAGAGATGAGAACTGAAGTTACATCAGTGGACCAGTCAGGTCATCCAGTGAAGGTTAAGGACTGAGCTAATGAGAAAAAATAAGCCCCATCTGCCCCAGAATGAAGAGGATTCAGGTGAAGCCTCTGGACCAGGAAAGGAGAGAGCGGGAAGGGGCAGGGATGACAAGTGACTTCGCTCCTTCCTTTCCCAGGCCACATGCCGGCTGCTGCCACAAACCCCACAGCCACCAGAGGCATCAGGCACTGTAGTGTGGCCTGAGTAGGAGCGGAGGGAGCTGCCTCCAGTGTAACCTGTGGCATGTAATTATTCATTTTACCTTCATTTAGGCACTCGTCAATCCTTTACAAATATTTTATTTCATTTTTATTTCTATGTACAGAGTACCTGCCCCTTCGGTTTAGTTTCTGCATCTGTAAAATAAGGTGAAGGTTTCTCAGGGATCTTCGAACCCCAAGTCATGATTCCAATTGGAGGCTGGACAGAAGGGGACCCAGGTCAGCGAGAGGTCTGACTTCTGTCCTCCCTGGGGGCTCTCAGTGGAGACGGGCCTGGCACTGTTGCCGACTTTCCCCTGATGTCTCAGTGTTGGGCTCACGTCCACTTCTTCCTTTCGACTGGATGGGTGATTTTACAATGGCAGAGTCATGAGGACATGCAGGAGACAGCCACAGGATCACTGCTTAGCTCGGCTGTGGGTGTGTGGATCAGTCATGCGGCTCTGGCCTTTCCCCAAACTCTCCTTTTAGGCTGATTCCTTAGCCTCCTGAAGAGCCCAGAAAATGGTTACAAACGAACAGCAAGATTTTGGCAAAGGAGAGACTGAAATTCCATAACACAAAAACATTTCTCTTAATATTTTAGTTGGGAGTGTAGACAGCTGTTAGAAGCTCTGATGCTGAATCCCAAAAGTAAGGCAGAGTGACAGACGATCTGTGGCACATTTTGACATGGAATTTCCCTTTACTGTTCACAGATGGGAGTTGCTTTGGCTCAGGATGTGTAGTGGTGACTGTGAAACAATAGGGTGCATCAGAGGGTCCCTGTAAAGCACAGTGTCCTCCCGGGAGCTCTAGGACTGTTTCCCAAGTGCCTTCACTGTATGGGACACAAAGAGCTGTTTGAGGACCACTGTCAGAGCCTGTGCCAGGTATGGGGTTGCATCTTTCTCTTCCATGGTCCCCATCTCTTCATTACCCTCTGAGTCCCCTTCATTCACCACCAGCCCCGCCCCATGCCCAGTGAGCCTTCCCACCCAAACCCAACTGCATGGCACTAGTGCCCTCTGCTGCCCCAGAGCCCTCGGCTTGGCTGTCCTGTCCTTCATAATTTGGTACCTGCCCTCCCTTTTCACCTCCTCACTGCTTCTTCCCTGTCTCCCCTTTGCTCTAGCCACACCAGCCACTGTCAGGAGTGCCTGTAGCGTCCTCTTCCCAGAAGGAGCATCACCCTTCAGGACTCAGGCTGACACTGTCCCCCACAGCTGGGTTCCCTCTTCCCTTCTCTGACCTCCACCCACCGCAGCCCGGGACTCCTTCTGTCACCCCGTCTTTCTCCCCACCTGAATCGAAGCTACTTGAGGGCCGGGGGATGCGAGCCTGAGCCCCTGGGTCATGAGCACACAGCTGAGGTCGCCTAATCCCCGGGGATGGGGAAATGAACAAGTAACTGGAAATGGCTGAAAGTCACCCGGGCCAGCGTTTATACACCAGGGGGCCACCAAACTGGGATAGACAGTGGGAGGAAGTTCCCAGTCTGCTCATTAACGGGATCTGGAGGCAGCTACTCCAGGGGAAGTTTCTGAACATTCTGGGCAAAGCCATCATCCTTGGAACAAGCTTGTGCTTTCTCTACGTGGCCGTGAGAGGGACCCTCATTTGGTTGCCTAGTGTGGTGTGTTGGGGGCCCATCTCCCCACATAGTGGGTCCCTGATGCAGGTTGGGTCCCCCAGGAAGCTCACACTGAGACACAGAGTAGGGGTCAGGAAGCTTTGTGGGGGAGCACCCTGAAAACAACCTCTGTGGGAGGAGCAGCAGGGGGAAGGGAGAAACGGGCCAGGGACGCCATCAGTGGGGGTCTCAGCCCATCCCAGGGGAAGCTCTGCGGCTGGAACAGCCCTGCAGAGCTGTCCCAGGTGGTCCCAAGGGACCAGAGCTTTCCACCCTTGTGCTGACCATCACTAGTGCGGGCTGTTCCCAAAGGTGGGGTGTGTTATGGGCTCAATTTCGTTCCTCCAAAAAGGCACATTGAAGTACTAACATACCTGTGAATGTGAACGAGTCTGCTGCAGACACCAGCATTTAAATCTCGTCTCTGCATACCTGGCAATTTCTTTGAACAGCAGTGGACTTTCTATTGGTTTGGAAAGACATATTATAGGAACGATGCACCTGTGTAATGTCTGAGCCAAAATAGTCCATTCAAACTCATTAGAGAACATCTATTTTATTCTCAGTGCCTTTAAGTGCTATAGATTAAAGTATGGAGTCAGAGGTTGTTTATTCTGAAAGGGACCTCAGAGGTGCTTTGCTCCGGTGTGTGCCAGACAGAGGCACTCAGCCCCCAGGGTCCTGCCAGGGATGCTGTCTGGGTGGCTGGCAGCTGAGTCTCCTCCCAGGGGTGACACGGCTGGGCCAGGCTCACACCCTCTGCAGGGACCACCTGCTATACTGATGGCTGTGGTCACCTGAGACCCGGCCGAGTGCCTCCACTCAGGAGGAGCTCCAGGCTGCCCGGCCCCAGCCCCCCTGTGATTCTGGCTGCGGCCCCCTGCTCAGCTCGACCCCTGCCTGCCTCCTCACCCCTGGCAGGGGCTGATCTCTGGGCCATTCCGGATAACCTGCCTGCAACAGCTCTCCACCTCATAGTGCATTCCTGACCCACCCGACACGTGGGCAGTGGTGTCCTCACACGCAGGGGTAAGTGGGTGGTGTTTCTCTGACAGACAGCAGGCACAGTGGGCGGGGCCTCACCCCACCCGGCGGCCCACAGCACTCCCCTCCACACAGGCTCGGCATGGGCTCGGCGGCCTGGACAAGAAAACGCTGGGCTGCCTTCTGGGTGCCTGGCCCTGCAAGCGGCACGGGGCGTCCCAGGCCTGGCTCTGGCCTCCTGCTGGCCCTGCCCCTGATCTGTCCTCCGCCAGGGGCCTGGGAGAGAATGTTCTCCGGCCTTCTTTTCTTCCTGCGGCAGACTCTCCTCCCAGTGCTCAGAGCCCACGCTGACTCACTGTCTGATTTGAACCTGAGGGGAGGTGTCAGTAGCCCGTGGTGTTGGATCCTGTGCCTCCCTAACAGGGACATCGTGGCCGTGGGGCAGTGTTGGCGAGAGACATGCTCTCAGACACGAAAATTCAAAGTGGGTAGAGTGCTTTTTCATTAATTCATTTCTTCACACACTTCCTTCATTTCGCAAATATTTATTGAGCACCTGCTATTTTCTCCACCGGAGGCCAAATAGAAGCTCACAAAGGAGGTGTCATGAGCTCCCCCAGCCAGATGCTGACCTGCTTCTCTGGTGTCACCAGCCAGTGAAGACAGGGCGAGGGCCAGCAGTGGGGGCTCTTGGCTCATGGCCTTCGGTGCTTCCACTGAGGAACATGCCTCCTTTTGCATAGAATCTCGGCCAGCAGGCACATGCCGTGTGTGTGTGTGTGTGTGTGTGTGCGCGCGCACCCAAGTCCTGGCCATGCACGTCAGATGTCACATAATGGTGTGATTACAGAAATGGGTGACACCCCACGCTTCCTTAGGCACCCCGCTTTAATTGCATATAGCCTCCGAGCACACTAATAATTTGTCACCCATTTCCAAGGTAGAAGGCACTAACTCTTAATTATAAGCCAAGGCTAGGGATGAGTAAATAAATATGCATGCCAGCCTGAATGCTATAATTAGGACTACCAT
The DNA here is from genome assembly GCA_033961575.1 of Aselliscus stoliczkanus. Classification (NCBI taxonomy): domain Eukaryota; kingdom Metazoa; phylum Chordata; class Mammalia; order Chiroptera; family Hipposideridae; genus Aselliscus; species Aselliscus stoliczkanus. The sequence continues at coordinate 34,478,022 of CM066730.1, read as the reverse complement.
TTGACGAAGGAAAAGTAGAGACATTTTAATTCCAGGCCTCTGCTTGGATGTTTCGTTGCTGCTAGGAAACAATTGTGTCTGTTAATACATTAGGTTCTGAGCAAGCAATGGCCCAGTGAGAAGGCCGCTCCTTGTACGTGGGGCTGGGAGGTACTCTGTATGCCACAGGTTTATTTCCCAGAGCCTGAACATAATGATTAGTATTGTTCAGACATATCTGATAGTTACTTTGAATGATGATTTTGCATACAATATCCAACTATTTGTATGACAGGTTGGCATCGTTCACTGGCTCTAATGGGTTGGGAGATGATGGGATGGACACCCATAATCTATTCATTTAATATTTTTTCTCGAGTACCCACTTGGTACCAGGCACTGTTCTAGGCAGTGAGTGACACCAATGACTTGCTTTTATGGAGCTTACTTTTTACTGGGTGGAGATACCTAAGACAAACATTAAACAGGCATATATCTAAGTACATAATACACACAAAATGTCAGATAATGACAAGTACTGCCAAGAAGTATAAGTCAGGACGAGAGGCGAGAGAGTGATGGGGGATGCCATCTTAGGTAGGATGACTGGGGAAGGGTCTGATGAAATGACGTTGCAGCAGAGACCTGAATGAATGAAGGAAATGATGGGATATGTTGAGAAAGAGCTTTCAAGCCAAGGGAACAGCAAGTGCAAAGGCCCTGAGGCAGGAGGGTCCATAGATCAGCAAGGAGGCTGGTGTCCTGGAGAAGAGTGGACCGAGGAGGGGGAGTAAGACCGGAGAAGAAGCCAGGGCCAGGTCAGGTAGGCTTGAGGGCCACAGCACGGGTGTGATTTTACTCTGAGGAACACAGGAGACATTGCACTCAGGGTTTTGAGCAGAGGAGTGATGCGATTCAGCTTTAGTTTTCAAAGACTCATTCTGGCTTTGCATGGAGAATGATTTACAGGAGTGACAGTGTAAGAAGGCAGCCAGCCAGGGGAGGCCGCTGCACCGTGCCTCTCGTTGGGGTGATGTAGCATGGTGGGTCCCCATGATGGCAGGGACAAGTTCAACCTCTCTGTACCTCATTGCACTCACCTGTAAAATGGGGATAACACCATTACCTCCTGCAGTGGTTCTCAAAGTGTGGTTTTCAGGCCAGCGATACGAAGTCACCCAGAGAACTTACTGGAAATGCAAATTCTCCAGCCCCACCCTAAACCTGCTTTTTCGGAAACCCTGGGGGTTGGGGTTGCCAGATCAGTTACAGGACATGCAGGTACATTGGAATTTCAGACAGTGAATACTATCTATGCAGTACTTGGGACATCCTTATATTAAAACATTGTTTGTCATTTATCTGAAATTCAAATGTAACTGGGTGTCCTGTATTTTCCTTTGCTAAGTTGGCAGCCGTGTCTGGACCGGGGCCCGGCCATCTGTGTGTGAAGGGGGTTCTGGTGGACGCTGACATCTGAGCACACCCACGGTCCTGACGGCGCTTCTGGAGGTTTACAAGCCTAGCACAGTGTCTGGCAGGAGCCTGGTGCTGGGAAGCTGTCGCTGTGACTAGCGAGCAGTGGCTGGTGCCAAGGGGCTTTGCAGCCCTGCCTTGGAGTGACTTGGCTGAGGACACAGATGTGTGGTCCCTCCTCCACGAGGGCTCTTCTGCGCGCTCTGGGACGCTTGGAGATGTCCAAAGTGTCTTCATTCCACTCCCTCCTTCTGTTGGGTTGATGACAGGGAAAGAGAGTGCACCCTTCCCCCGGGCTCAGGGGCTGAGAGTCATGCCGCACTTCTCATTCAGCAGCGACAACCTCTTACCTAACTCGGACCCACTGCCTGCAGCACTGCAGAGACAACAAGTTTTTGTCTCTGGATTGTTCTGGTCAACTCTGCCCAGCTCATGGACTTGAGAAGGCAGTGTGTGGGGCCTGAAAGAAGTATCCTTTACATGTTAACACAGTGGGTCAGGACACAAGGCCGAAGAAAACGCTGCTCTCATCGGAAATAACAGACACGTGTGTCCTGATTACGTCCTGGAAGGAGACTGCTGCCTGTGTCTCCAACTGCAGATGACACATTCCAATGAAATGGGTTTAAAAAGAAAGATGTCAATTATAAAGGAAAATCACCTGTGCTTTAACTGAATTTTCTTTTCCCATGGCTCCGTAATTGCTCTGTGCACCATTAGACCGGGTAAGCGCTGCTGTTTGTTCGTGGACTTGCGGCCATCTGGAAGTCTAGGAATAATAGCAGCCTGCTCAGAGGCTTGTATGGGGATTGAGGAATATCATGTGTGTGTGTGCAAGCCTCTTGTCCAGAGCCTGGTGCTTAATAAGTGCTCAATAAATCTTAGTCCTGAGCAAATCATTGATCTTGACAGCCCTGTGAAAAGCAGTTCATGTAAGAACTTCCTTTCTGTGTATTGGACAGAACTGGTGCTAGATTCCCATTTGTGAAGGCCTTGTGTGACCGTGAAGCATTGCCTGTGGTAATATTACACTGTGCATTAGAATAAATGGGAGGCTAATGGTTTAGGCCAGTGCCTCGCAAACTTTAATGTACATAGGAAACACCCCAGAGTCTTGATAAATTTCAGATTCTGACTCAGCAGGTGGGGCTCGAGGGTCTGCATTTCTAACCAAATTGTCTGAAGCCATACTCCGAGATGGGGAGACGTCTGGCCACCAGCGTAGCTTGAGCGTGACTGGCTTGTAGTCACCACCTGGTAGTTATTGGGGTACGGGGTGAGCTCTTGGAGGGCAGGGCCTGTCTGGAACATTGCCTGCCCCTAGTGTGATGGATTTGGAGTACATGAATGAACAAGCATAGCACCTGGCACTCAGTATGCAATTAAAAATTGTTCATTGCTTTAGATGACTAAACCAGGAAGAACCCTGTAATAAAAATATAGTTTTATCCAACAGAGAGATAGTTGGGTAACCCTCATTTAGAATACAACCCATTTCACTCTGGAATCCCTTTAAGTAGTCAGCTCTTCGAAACACATTCCAAGCAGGATTTAATTGAGATTTTTTTTTTTTTTTTTTTTCTTGAGAGCAGTGTCACTGGCCCTCATATGCGGCATCTGAACTGGAACTGCAGACGTCCCAAGCCAGCTCCCAACCACCGCGCCACTCGGCCGGCCCATGATTGAGATTTTTTATTTTATGCATCTGATTATTGCACAGAGTAAGTGCACCCCACGGGGCTCAGGACAGTCTCCTGGTGTTGGTCCAGGTGTGGGGCTGTCAGCTCTGCTGGCCTCAGTGCTGGCAGCATGTCAGGATACCTTGCTCCATTTCCCTGTCCCCCAGGCTCCACTGGCACCTTATGTGTCACCTGTTGGGTTTGTGCCTGGTGTGGTGCCTGCTTGGGCCTCTCCCATAGTTTTCTTTTCTTTTCTTTTCTTTTTTTAAGGAGAGCACAGTTCACAGTGGCCCATGAGGGGATTGAACCGTCAACCTTGATGTTATCATCACCACGCTCTAACCAACCGAGCTAACCAGCCACCCTCCCCCCATGTTTTGATCCTTTCTCCCAGAGACACAGGTTTAAAGGGCTATGTGCTTGTTTGCCTGCAGTTGGAAGCACATCACATCCCCCATTCTTCTCTCCCTTGGTGCCACTCCCTGAGGAGAGCTCTTCCCAGCCTGTGCAAGCAGGCATGAAGCAAAGGGAGGTGGCAGTGCTGCCTTTTTCTAAATTGAGCTATAATATACAGGCCATTAGATTCACCCATCTCAAGTGTACGATTCAGTGATGTTAAGTATGTAAGTTGGGCAAGCATCACCACCATCTAATTTCAGAACATTTCCTTCAGGCCTCAGAGAAGCTTTGCACCTATTAGCAGTCATTCTCTGCTTCTCACACCCAAGCCCCCAGCCCCCAGGAATCACTCACCTGTCTGTCTGTATGCATTTGCCTAGTTGGAACATTTCCTGTAAATAAAATCACACAATAGGTGGCCTTTTGTTTCTGGCTTCTTTCTCAGCATGTTTTCAAGGCTCATCCACGTTGTAGCCTGTGTCAGTATTTTTCCTCTTTTTATGGATGAAAATGTCCCATTATATGGCTATAAGCCCGTGTTCATAGCAGCATTCATCACGATAGCTAAAGCAGAAGCAATCCAAGTGTCCATCAACAGATGAATGGATCAGCCAAATGTGGTACATACAATGGGATATTATTCAGCCTTAAAAAGGAAGGAGATTCAGTAATATGTTACGGTGTAGATGAATCTTAAGGGCATTAATGCTAGGTGAAGTAAGCCAGTCACAAAAACACAAATAATGTACGATGCCCCTTATATGAGATACCTGAAGGAGTGGCTGCCAGGGGCTGGCTGAAGGGAATGGGGGGTTATTGTCTCACGGGGACAGAGTTTCAGTTTGCAAGATGAAAAGAGCCTGGGGATGGATGGTGGTGATGGCAGCACAACCTTATAAATGTGTTTAATACCTCTGAACTGTACACTGAAAAATGGTTAAGATGGTAAATTTATGTTGTGCATTTTATCACAATAAAAAAAAAATTGAAATAATAAAGTTGAGTATTTGGCAGAGTGACCACCAGTAAGCAAGGGAAAAACAGGGTAACGCTGAGCTTGTTGGAATTTGTGGTATTATTTATCTTGTTTTATTTTGGCCAAACTATAGACAATGGATGTTTTAAGGGAGGGGGACAGGGCAGCCAAGTGAAATCTTGTTTTCCAGGTCATTTCTGTTATGTGTCTGCAGAGGTTATCTGTTCCAAATGAAGTTTTTCAAAGGTAGCACTGTAATAATATGGGGGAAAATGTGCTTTAAAAATTCATTACTATTAAGCCTTTGAAATTCTATCTTGCTCCTCTCAAAGGCCAGAAATCTCTTCATTCCAGCACGCCCAGTGCTTTTGTATAAGAGATTCTGTGCCGTTGGAAACAGCAGCTGTCCCTTTCTTATCTGTCCAGCTCCAAAGAAAGCAGTGGCAAATTGGATTCATTCCTTTGGTAATTGCTGAAGCAATACCCTGGGAATGTAGAATTTATTATGGTGCTGCCTTACATGTCTGAAGATCTGAGAAACCATTACTGAAAAGATACAAGCTTGTAATTTCCTTCATTACCCATCCGAGAGGCTCTTCCATGCCTGGAAAGTTTTTTTTAAAAAAAAAGCTAGCATAGGTAATGGTGCCAGATGTGCCAGATGAGCTTACTAAGGCAAGTTATAATGATCCAGAGAAGATCGGGTGAGGTTAATACAGGAGAAGTAAAACGAATACGGTGGAACCATTGGTCTAACAGCTAACATCCACCCAGCCCATTTTGGGGGCCCATTGTATATACTAAGACGTGTTTTTAAGATTGTGGGATCCACAAATTTCTATAGAGCAATGATGAAAGAAAAAGGAAGAAAGAAAAGAAAGAGAAAAGAAAGAAAGAAACTTCTTTCTTTGGGGAACTTTGGGGTTCTTCAACAGCAAAATGCATCTCCATTTACCATGTATTTCAAGAGTTGCACAGAAAAAGACAATCTGGTTTGATATTTGCACCTTTTTTTCTTAAACTTGGAACACTCTCTTCTTGCACAAAGATCTGAATTTTCAGCTGGCTAACTGAAATTGATGCTGACTGACCTTTTGTAACTTCATTAGTAAGTTTTGGAAAGGGTCTTGAGGAAATGGACTGAGGTTGCAGTTGATAAATTTAGACACTGCTTTGCCTAGGTGAGACATGACAGATTTCGGATACCTTGGGGAAATTTTGAGGAATTAAAAGGAAAAGATTGGGCTTAGATGTGAGAGTAAACACTTAGCAAACATGATTCAAAAGCCGAGTGGCATTAATCAGTCTTACAGACTGAACGTTTGTGTCCATCAGTCAGAGACGACAGTCAGACAAGGATCAGGGTTTTTCTGCGTGAGGAATTGAGGTCTCGCTCCTGATTCGGTGGGAAATGCCCTCTGAGCCCCTCCCTTTGCCTGGGCATGCCCAGCTCTGCGTTCATTCTTCACTTCATCTGACATATACACTGCGGTTTCCAATAAGAGAGCCAATTCTGGACCTTAACTGGAAAGGCTCTGGGATGCTGAACTCAAAGCATATGGTCACCAATATAGGGCTGCTGCTAACAGGTGGAGCTGGGAGGCGCCTGTGGGTGAGAAGGACAGACAAGCACAGCATTCAAAATACACAGATCTGGAATTACAGGGCAGGGCTCAGGGACATTCCAGCTCTGTGACACCACACAACGTGGATGTCGGTCTCACAAGGGAGATGACACCCATGACGTGATTCCCCGAGGCCAGTGGTTTTCCAGCAGCGTGAACTCAAGAACAAAGAGACAGCACTCACTATCAAGTCCATCATTCTGATAGGGGGCAGGGCAGGGTGGGAAATCAGACCTTAGGGAGATCAGACTTTCTCAGTGATTCTGCAAGCATGTGATGCCTCATGTATTTCAACACCTCAGAATCACGTTGTCATAAACACACCTCAGATTTAGGGTGTTTTTCCCAGTAAATTGTGCAAAGTGTGGATGATCAATTCAAGACATCATCATCATCATCATGATGTTATATCCATGAATAATATTTATTACATAAAAAGCCTTTATATGTCAGCCTTCAGCCAACTTTTGCAGTTGTTGTTAAGGCACTATATATAATTATTCATCTTGTGATGAATTTATGTCATCACTTAGACAATTGGGTGATGGCCTGGTAAACACTAGAAATGGCTAATTGGGTGTCTAGGATGAGTATTTGATTCTCTACTGGTAGGAGTTCAAGTTCGTCTTCCTGCACCTGCTCACTTACACCTGGGGTTTCTTTTACAAGTTCATTCCTGATATGGACTGCATGTGTGGGCCCCCCCCCATTCCCATTAGAGTGGAGGCGTAACATGCAAATTACTACTTGGACAAGGAGTGCTGGGACTTAATTTCACACTAAAGTGTGAATGACTACTACCAGATCTGTGTGCCCATTTTGGGTGGAGGAGTGGAAGGAGCATCGGGTGAAAGTCTTAGAAGAGAGTCTGTCACTCAGTGATTTGAGGGATCAGAGGAGAGGTTATAGAGAAACTCCACTGACTTTGCTGCTCCAATGACTCCAATGGCTCTGCTAAGGGAGGCAGCTATGTAGAATAAGGAAAAAAAGTATAGATCTGCGTTCAAGTCTCCACTGTGTCACTTCGTGGCTGAGTAGCCTTGGGTACATGACTTAACCTCTCTAGGGGTAAAGGCACCCACCTCACATGGCTGTGTCAGGCTTAACCGTAATTGAACCATGGTAACGTGTGTGTCAAGCACAGAGTGGGTGTTTGATGACTGGTATGCAGGTGCTTTTCCTGTTCCTCCCACCCAGGATGCTCGGGGAGCTGAATGCAGGCCGCCCCTCTCCCTGTCTAGACGTGCTCACAGTCAGAGCAGGTGTCCCCGGGCAGATCTTACCCACCATTTGCTGGTCCCACTTTCCTCAGCCCACAGGAACCTGACACGGGCCAGCCTGGCACGTTTCTGCCTCTGTCACACCAACCAGCTGTAAGAATGAGCAGAGCTGAGTATCAGTGAGTGTGTGTGTTAGAGAGATTGAGATTGTAAAGTCCTTACACAGTGCTTAGCACACGATCGGTGCAGAATGATGGTTAACTGACAGCCATAACGTGCTGATTGTACGGATGCCAGAAGGAACCTGAGAGCAGGACGTAAATCCGGGGTCATCTCTTGTGGGCCTTCCTCCACAGGCAGACCCAGTCCTACTCCTCTGCTGACCTTCAAGACCCCGCCTCCTCCAGCCCACCCTCTCTGGGCAACCTGGTCCCCAGCAGAACCCCCATTCAGATCAGCGGGTCTCCTCACTGTCCCAGGGCCATGCCATGGGTTCTCCTTACCTCGTTCACTGTCCCCCTGGTCTGGAAAGACCTTGCATCTCCCACCACTCCTCTTGCAGCCCACCACCCTCCCCAGCCTGGCCTCCTTGGCTGCGCCAGCATTGTCATGATCCCTTGTCCCAAATCCCCCAGGTTCTCTCTTTATTCCTAGCTCTATCCTGCCCCCTGCTCATCACAGGTGATTCTCTGAGCGTTACAAAGTCCAGCACCAGGTGACGATGGTCTTCAGACAGGGAGGCAGGGAAACGATTCAGCTTTTGGGCTGGGTTGTCTGCCGGGAACCCGAGAAAGAAGGCTCTGTGTCTTTACAATAAAGGACACCAATTTGATGTCAAAATCACCTTGTGTGTCTGTGGATAGGAAACGGTCATGGCAGCTGATGCAATGCGGACTTGTGCTTTTGACTGATTTCGAGGAAGAAGCGAGGGGTGAGGTTGCAGGGCCCTTGGTCCCTTTGCATCGGCTCAGACAGCTGTTGCGGGGCTGGAGTTGTCTTGCACATGCTGGTTTGTTTGCTGTCTTCAATTATTTATTGCCTAATGAAATGACAAATTGCATCGGATGCAGCTGTCTTGTCAATGAGGAAGCAAAGTAATTAAGTGTTAAAATTATATTGCTTCAGTCCCCCAAGCTGTGCTTGCTTCAAGTAAATTGAATGACTATAAAAGATCCCAGTGTTGGATCTGTAAATGGCCTGTCACATCCAGCAGGAAGGGAACTCCACGCTCAGCAAGTCCTTGTGGACTTCTAATGTCAAAAATGACGAATGGCCCATGCTTTTGTCCTTAATAATGATCATTTGTCATCTGCTGGCTGGTGGCAGAGGGGCAGGCAGATGCTGCTCATTTGGCTATTCTGCTGAAGATAACATGACTCCGTCAGGGGAACTGTAAACTCCCCGGCTGAGCTGGGGCACCTGGAGGCAACCTTTGGTCATCAAAAGCCCGAGGCACTGCTTCTGGGGGTCTCCCCATCCCACTGGCCGGCCCAGGTTTCTGCGCCCTGCTGCGCGACAAGCCCAGGCTTGGCCTTCCCACTCCACCCCGAGCAAACGGCTCTCCCTAAGCACCCCTCGCCTTATTTCTGAAGCCAGGAAAAGTGCCCATTCTTGGCCCATTTTAAAAAATTGTGGCAGAATGTACATAACATGATATTTATCAGTTTCACCATTTATTTGTAGGTGTACAATTCCACGGCATTGAATATATTCACAATATTGTGCAACCATCATCACTATTCCCGAAATGTTTTTTATCATCCCTACACAGACTCTGTACCCATTAAACAGTAAATCTCCCTTCCCTTTCCTCCCAGCCCCTGGCAACCTCTAGTCTACTTTCTTCCTTCTGTAAATTCTAAGTACCTCATGCAAAGGGAATCATACAGTATGTGTCTGGCTTATTTTAGTTACCATGTTTTCAAGGTCTATCCACGTTGCAGCATATATCAAAAGTCCATTCTTTTCTACAGCTGAATAATATTCCATTGTGTTCTGTGTATACCACTAGGTCACTACACAAGGTCCCCGGCAGCCCTGCTCGCTGCACCGCTCGCCGCTCAGGCCCAGGCACTGCTCGGGCGGGGGGCAGCCATCATCCTTGGTTCTCAGGCCAGGTCTCGCTGCGGCCTTTTCCCTGAGACGTGGTGGACTTCTTTATGGGCCCTCCTCTTTGACTCCAGGTTTATGAGGGACTTTTGGGGAAAATATGGAAGACACCAAGAGCAGGATATTTCCTGGATTCTGTGAAATGCTGAGATGCTAACACACACTGAGTAGAAAATCTATTTGCTTGTAGACAGCTAGTCCCACAGAGCAACCCTCTGTTCTGTTGCCATGGGGACAGTGGAAGGTGACTGTGCAGTTCATCTCGAGATCTGGCCAGGGGCCCCTCAGGGCTGAGAACTGCTGACCTCACAGGTCAGTCAGTGAGATTTGGTGTCGCTCCGCTGGGCCATGCTTCCGCTCCTGCGCCCCCCTCGACTCACAGTAGGGCCACGCTTCCGCCCCTGCACCCCCCTCGACTCACAGTAGGCTCCTGTGAAAACGTGACTTGAGTCATGGCATTCGTGTTGCTATTAGCTGGTCATAAAGTCACTGAGCAGTAAGACCTCAGAGGGACCCATGACTCCTTCTCCTGACAGGTGAAGAAACTGAGGCCCAGAGCAGCAATGTGAGGTGCCAGGCCCCTCAGCTGGTAGTTAGTTGTCCCAGCTGTGACCTGATCATATGCTCCTGACTCCTCTGTTGTCCCGTGTCTTCCATGGACAGCAAGTGTCACTTCCAGTTGCCGAGAGGGTCAAAGTCATGGAACACAGTTGGTCCCAGACGTTCAACCAGACTGTTGCTCATCTCCACTTGACACTTAGCATCACCAGGACTTGGGTCAGAAAGACCCTTTTTATCCCTGAAATATTTAGCTTCCTGAGGATGGTGATGGCTGTTTTATGTTCTTAAAGAATCACACAGGCTTTATTGCCTTTAAAGCAGAAAAATAGCGAAGTCCGATAAAACACTGCAGCTGTTGGGGATGTCAATCAAATTCAATTGGAGAACACAGATGGAACAAAAGGGGACAAATGGACTCTTCTTGGGAACAGAACAGAGAACGGTAAAGACAAGATCCATTAGGATTAGGTTCAGTGCTATAACACAGCCCAACCATAGAGGCTTAAACACACAAAGGTTTATTATCTCATATAAAAATCCAGAGTAAGTGCTATAGACCGAATGTTCACATCTCTCCAAAATTCAAATGATGAAGCCTGATCTCTGATGTGATGGATTTGGAGGTGGGGCTTTCCGGAGGTGATTAGGTGAAAGCTCCATCCCCTCTTCTGCCACATGAGGACACGGCGAGGAGACGCCTGTCTGTGACCCAGGAAGTGAGTTCTCACCAGACACCAAATCTGTGGGCACCTTGATCTTGGACTTCCCAGCCTTCAGAACTATGAGACATAAATTTCTGATGTTTATAAGTCATTCAGTCTACGGTATTCTGTTATGGCAGCCCAAATAGACTCAGACATTAAGTAATCCATGGATGGTGTGGTGACTCCATGAAGTCGCCAGGGACCCAGTTCCTTCTGTCATCTGTTTTGCTGGTCATCACTTCCAATCTCAAGGCAACCTCATAGTCTAAAATGGCTGCTGGAGCGCCATCCATTACGTCCACAGTCAAAGCAGCAGAAAGAAGAAAGGGAGGGAAAAGGCCTCTCTCAGAAGCACTCCAGGAAGTCCAACCCAACACTTTTGCTTGTCTCGCTGGCTAGAACTTAGTTCCATGGCCACACCTGGTCGCAAGGGGAGCTAGGAAAGGTAGCCTTTTTCTCTTAGGTGGCGATGTGCCCAGCTGAAGATCAGGATTCTGCTATGAAGGAAGAAGAGGAGAAGAACTATAGGGAGGGAGCTCTAGAGACCCTGGCTGGCCTCCTTGGATGCCACCTTTCACAAACCCTCAGGCCCTTTCCCCGCTGGCCACGCTGCCCAGTGCTGCCCCAGCCCACGGACAAGGGAGACAGAGCCTAGAAAGGCATTCTCCCAAGTCACCCTCCTAACTGTGCAAGGTCCTTACCGGCCTGCTGCAGGTGAGGGTCTGAGGCCCCGCCGGCGGTGAGCAGCCCGGCAGGGCCCCGAGCCAGCTGGACGCAGAGCAGGGACCACCGCACCTCGGCGCCTCGGTGCGGCGTCCGCATCTCTTTCCATGGCTCCAGGTTGCCGCCTTCAAACACCTTTCTGTGGGCCCGACCAACCATGGTTCGTGCCATTTAAAATTTTACACTGGGTCAGAGTGAGACAAACGGGAAAGGAAGAGCTGGGCTATTTATTAGAAAAGAGCATGCCAGCCACAAACAATGGCTGAGAGGGAGGCTCGCCTCTGAACAAAAGCCAGGGCAGCACCGATTTCCTTGGGGAAGAATAGTGCAGTGCAGTGGGTGACATAATTACACCTGTCTGCATCCGACTGAGCTCTTTCCGGCTTCTCTTTTGTTTTTCCTTTTGGAAAGGGAGTGATGGTGGGAGGGAAATGAGCACAGCTGAATGGCAACAGCAGGCACAACCTCGAGATGGTTCTAGAATTCCATTGTCTAGGGTTCGTTCTCAAGTCCAACTGCAGTCGTGTTTTCTACGGTTGGAAAAATAAGTGGCCTGATTTTTCTCCTTCGGGATACAAGGCAGCTAGCTATCTTTGACATATAAGCTTTCAAAGATTTTAAACCCGTGGATTTATGGATTTAAAACCTTTAAGGAAGGTTCTTTCTTAAAAGATATAAAACGTTTGAAGACATTTCCTCACAGGACCCATCTTCCAACCTGAATTCTTTTGGGTCTTCTTAACTCTCTGTTTTTGTCAATGTAAAATGACGTATATTAGGTTTCTGGTGAAAAAGGAGCACTCCGAGAGCCCTTTAATATGGAACGTTCGAATAAACGATGACACGTGTGTCCTATGAAACGGGGCGCCTTCCATAGAAAGAATTTAGGTTTGTTTCAGTTGTCCTGGAGGATTGACTTCCAAGATATTCTGAAGTGGAAAAAGCTGGTTGTCAACAAGGTTATATGGTCTTACCCAGTTTTTAAAAACCACACAGACTCAAAACAGACATGTGCGTATGAGTTGGCATGAACACGGAGAAAGAGGGAAATCATGGTGTGTCAAGTGACATCCTTCTCCACCAGCAGGGTTGGTGCAGTATGGGATGGGAGACTTGGGGGAGAGTATTCCTTTTTCTCATTATGTTACTGGGTTTGTTACAGTAATACAATATCAATTTTAAATTAATGCATCAATTAATTTAAAACACTGAGGAGCATCCTTCTAACCCTGCAGTTTTAGTAGTCACCACTACTTTCAACTGATTAATCAAAGGAAACCATGACTCCCTTTACAGAGGGGCTGCTTGGCCACACTGTGCGCTGTGTCCACACTGTGCGCTGTGTCCCAGCACCGGAGTCAGTTCTTTCTTCCAGGAATGTGGTTCCTTCCCCTGGAGAATGAATTTCAAAGTCTGAAATTGCAGGCTGTCCAGAATGTAGAGATGGTATATGTGAAGACTGGCTGTGAAGAGTGCAGATTGCTGACGGCAATTTATATGGTTCCACCTACTACTTAGCTCAACTCTCTGCAAATACATTTGAGGAACCGGATAAAATTAGCAATAGTCTATGAAAATACAAATGACTGGAAATGACCCTAGAGGAGCTAGAAAATCTAAAATAGAAGGATTAACATGGAATGAAAGGAAAAATTGTCAAAAAGCTCCTACCCCCAAAGCAAATAATACCAGGTCCAGATGGTTTCACAGGATAAGACTACCGAGACTTTAAAAAACAGAAAACTCCAACGTTATTTAAATGGCTCCAACTCAAAGGCAAGTAAAATTTACATTGAGGTGGCTGATATAACTCTTAATCTAAGAATGTTAGCACCCTTTTCATCTATCTAAAGCTATGCCCTCCCCTCCCACTCTCTGTGACTGTTGAACAAACTAGGTTTTTTTGTGCTGTTCAATTTCCCATGGTATGGGTTTTGCTGATTACATCTCTGTGGTGTCATTTGACATATGCTGTCCACTATATTTCTCATAAATTGGTAGTTAGATCTAATGATGTAATGCAACTTAGATTTAATTTTGGGGGAAAGTCTATTTCATAGGTGAGTTACATATTCCCATATGGAGGCATATAGTGTCTGGTTGTCTCTCTTTTTATGGTGTTAGCAGCCTTTAATGATTATTGATGAGATTTCTTAATTGCTAAATGGGAATATTCTAATTCTACTATTTCTTCTTCAGCTGGCATCCTTCAATAAAAAGAATATTCCCCTCATCAACTATTTGGCTAGCCCAAGGTACAGTTCGTATAGGCAAGATGGGGAAAATTATTCTTTCTCTTAATTTGCCAGTTCTCCGAATAGACTTGGTTTCTAGTGTGTCCCAAACGGGACCAATAGGAGTTTTTTTTGTTTGTTTTGTTTTTGTATCATTATGAACTTACTAATTGAAACATATTTGATGTGTTTTGATCCTTTGGGATGATTAAATTTTTTGATGCTGAAATTATCCAAATTTTTGACTATGGGATTTTCTTCAAGTTTGCTCCTAAATCTATTTGCCAGGACCCCGATCATCTTTGATAATCTCGTTGCCTTCTGGAATGACACCATGTTCCAGGCCCTTCTTCACGTTGCGTGTCCCAGACCTGGTGTCAGTTATTTCTCCAAGGAGGCCTGGCTCCTTTTTGTGGGGAATGGTGCTTACGACCACAGTTGGGTGCTGGGGGTGCTTACTGCTTCTGGATTAGTCGCCGTTTTCAGGTTCAGTGGCCAGCTCTAGAAAGTTACAGACCTGCACAATTTTTATTAGCTTGTTGATTTTACACTCTTCTTCTCCCACTCCCCATATCCCAGTTTTATGGACTCCAATATGATTGCTTATTTTCTTTATTCCATAAAACAGGCACAATAGTTTCAGAATAATGCTGCAAAAACTCTGACCAACAATATGAATAACATGTATTTTAATTCCAAGTAGAAGGACATTTTAAAATTTTATTATTAATGTTACTTGTTGCATTATGATCAGAGGATGTTGATTGTACAATTTCCATCCTTAGATATTTACTAAGATTTTCTATGTGACCTATGATATGGTTAATTTTTATGAATATTCTATCACACTATTATGCAATATCATTTAATGGCTAACGCCAATTAGATGAGAAAGAAATGAGGTGTATGAATTAGAAAGGAGGAGGTAAAATGATCATTATTGCCAGATGTTATCATTGTTTCACTGAAAAACCCAAAAGGACTACCACCACAAAAAAACACGCCCCCCCCCAAAGAATACAAAAAAACCTACATAAAAGGTAATTCAGAAATGTGGCTGTGTAAAAAAATTAGTGTATATATATATATATATATATATATATATATCTCAAAAACGTAGTGGGACTAGTTATATAGTTTGTAAACATTTGTGTATAAAAAGTATATATCGGGCCGGCTGAGTGGCGCAGTGGTTGGGTGCTGGCTTGGGACGCCAGCGGTCCCAGTTCGGATCCCACATATGAGGGCCAGTGACACTGCCCTCAAAAAATATAAAATAAAATAAAAAGTATATATCTACCCAGGTATATTTATCCAGGCAGATTGTTTCTGGAGGGACCCCCAAGAAAGGGATAGCACTGGTTGCTTTTGGGTGGACAGAACTGGGAGATCCAAAGATATCTTTAGGTTGAGAGCTGAAATTTCATTGTAGTATCCCTTTCCTTCGCTCCACAGAAATATTAAGATGACAGGAAATCGGGGTACCTAGGGGAAAAAAGTTCATTTTGCAGAATAATGGAATGAGGGGTGCTATGTGCTTGAAATTCAGAAGAAAGGGACTTTCAGGGAGAGAAGAGAGGCTGCAGGCTTCTGAACAGAAGGAGGCAAGAAGTTGGGCGAGTCCTGAGTTCTTTCTGCCAGAAAGAAGCAGCAATTTGGAGGGCGGTTATAGCAATCTCTGAAAGCACATTTCATTTTCAAGTTATCTTTGAGCAGGCAGCCTTCTATGCACTAGCTTTCCTGAAGGAACTGTGGGAAACCAGCGGATGCATTTATGACTATGAAATTAATGGCAAAAAAAAAACACCCACAAAAAACCATCGTTTGGGGACCATTCTAAGGGCAGAACATTTGTTTGGGGAATTTTTTTAAAGAGAGAAAATTCACGTATTTGCTCTTGAAGCTTTAAAAGCTTTTTTATGCTCTTGCATTAAACAGTGTTGTTAATGGAATCAGAGCTCTTTCCCTCCAATAATTGTCTATTAATGTGTCAGGGATTGACATCTTTAGAAATACAAGGTTTGTCTCTGCCAGCCCTGATTCCATCATTGATGGAGGTACCTGAATTTCTAAGTGCTATTGCCAGACATTTTCTTAAAAGAGGAAAATGCACAGCTGCTTGGAATTGTCCTGACAAACTGATGTCTTTGAAGAGAATGCTAAGCTGCGAGACTTTTTGCTAACTCTCTGAGCAAAAATGAGTAATTCCTGCAGCCGGCCACTCATCGGCGCCCCTGTGGAAGGCCCCTGGACTCAGAGCTAGAGGCTTTCAGGAAGCCCTAGATTGATCACTGACTTGCTCTATAAACTCCAGTGGATCCTCCAAGCCTCGTATCTCAGTTTTCTCATTTGTTGGAGAAGAGAACAAATGTTCCTCTCTCACGGGATTGCAGGGAGATTAAAAACAAAATCATACGTACAATCCAATAGCACAGTGCATGGAGTGTGCTAAGGGTTCACTGAATTGAAACCTGTGCCCCTTTCTGCTTTAGGGAGACAGCCCCACACAAAATCCTTTGGGAGCCTCTGGGAAGCTCCAAAAAAAAACAAACCCAAAACACACAAAATCTTGGCCAGCAATCCCTGGGCCTGCGCCGGGCCGATTTTCGAGGTTCTGTGCAGTTGGTCCACGTGTCAACATTTGGGAGTCGCTGGCTCAGAGTTTGAAGTTACAAAAAAGTGACCACCAGACAGGCCTCTTACTGGGAACAGCCCATCATGGCGACATTCAGCCAGTAGCTGCTTCTATCATGCCACCTTCCCACTGCAAGAAAATTTTCCTTAGAATTTATTAGTGTAGAATAAATTTCCTCAAAATTCAATATAACCTCAAATCTGCAAAGGTAAATTTCAAACAATTTACATTAAACACCATCCTGGTTGGAACTAACACTTCCGTTTTTGTGGTACTTTGTCAACACTGTAAGAAGTCCTCAAGAAATGGCCCCCTAGGGGGTTGGCATCCCCTGGGCAAGCTGCCTGGCTACTCTACAGATTGCCACGAGGTGAGGGCTACTTGGGCTGATTCTCCAAAGTCTGGAGGGTGAGCCACACTGACCACGCTCTCGGGAGTCGATCCCACCAAGCTCAGGAGGGCCATCCCCAAACCTGCCCCCAAGGTGTGCAGAGCTGGGAAACAACTTGGAAAACCACAGTCTACCATCTATTGTAATATTGTTAAATAAGCCATATGCCATTTTCCCCCTTTGTCCCTTGTCACTTGTACCTGGAAGGCAAGGTTTGCTTTTAGTTTTATTTTTAGAGGGCAGTGTCACTGGCCCTCACATATGGGACCCAAACTGGGGCCGCTGGCTTCCCAGGCCAGCGCTTAACCACCGCGCCACTCGGCCGGCCAAGGTTTGCTTTTAGCATGCTTATATACTTGGAGGTTTCCTGTGGAAAGGTGGCCACGTGACGCCAGCCAGCCCTGACCCTCCACGCACCCCAAGGCCCACCCCTTCTGTCTCCCACGAAGCCTGACCATTGCCTGTGCAGACTTGGGGCCCGCAGGGCATGGAGTGGGGAAGGGCTGGGCTCCAGAGGGGCGCACCTCCGCAGACTCCAGACACAGGGCAGTGTCCACTGAAAAGCTGACTTGAGGTACATCGAGGGGTCATCCAGGGCATGGAGGAGTCGCCCAGGGTCCCCCCACACAGTCGATGGCAGTGGGGGTGGGGGTTAGGGACATGTTCCCAGTGGCTAAGAGGCAGGATTTGAAAAGGGACTTCAAAGACCAGTGGGAATTACCCCGGCAAAGAAGGGAGTGGTGATGGGGAGGGTATTGGGTTGTCGGAAAAGTCATGAAGTGTTTTTTTCTGTTTTTCGTTGCAAAAATGAGTCATGACTTTTCCAACAACCCAATATTTTAGACCAAGGGGCAATCTACAGGAACGGAGCGGGGAGAAAATATCCCAGGAACTACCACCACGGGTGGGGTGGAGGCTTCGGGGAGCTTGAGTGCTGCGCCCTTAAGTGGGGACACTACCCGGGCCCTAGTAGGCATCACCATGGAGGGGACCAGGAACCACGGAGGGGGGTTCTCAGTAAATTAAAGCCAACACTTTCTAAATAGGATGGGAGGTCAGAACTACCTTAGATAAATGTATTTTCACACACACACAAAGTGTTCTTTTTTTTTTTTTTAATTTTTATGAGTTTATTTGAGCCAAATTGACGACATCTGCTGGGGAGCAAGATCTCAAATGCTCCCACAAGGTCCTCTGATTAAATGGGCAGTTGTCACTGTATTTGCAAATTCTGGGATACAGCATCTTATGCTGTAGCATGGATACCAAAACCACCTGATGCTGTAAGTTAGAGACATGTCATTGTTTTTTATTTGTTAGTGTTTGGTTTTTTGGTTTTTCTTTTTTAAGCTACAGAATAACAAAAAAACTCAGTTCCTGCAAGGATTTTTTTTTTTTTTTTGAGGGCAGTGTCACTGGCCCTCATATGTGGGACCCAAACCGGGGCTGCCAGCTTCCCAAGCCAGCGCTTAACCACTGCGCCACTCGACAAGCCCAAGGATTTTTGTTTTTAAGAGCTGCATTTACCAGATGATTTTATAACTTTCATAGGCTTTGCAAGCCACAATATTGTTCCAAATAAATAAATCCAAGTCCTGCCCCAGGATATTAAAGGACAAATAGCACAGAAATCTTTTTTGTTCTCAAGTTCATTTATATGATCCGACAGGCTTTTTAGTAGTTCTTATTGGTCGTGTGGATCTGAACAGTAGAGGCCCCTGGAAGGGAGGAAAATGTGAGCTATGAATGTGAGTTTTCAACAAAATGAAATGGAATTTAAATCCATTATAATGAACTCCACAGGGCATACCTATTGTCTTGGTGCAGCGAAGTTCCTTTGTAATGACTGTGATGGTGGATTGACACTCCTTGCTTATAGCTACTAAAAATGAAATGGTACAAAGGGGTAAGAGGTATTTGGAACCCAGGTGGGGAAAGCTCCTCATTTCAAATCCATCTCTCCTTCATCTTAGCTGATTTTGCCTAAAGGTCCACTCTGTCCATAGGATTCAGGGCAGGTCAAGCCAAGTCCCTGAGGCCTCATTTTCCTTTTTCATGATTGGTAGGAAGAAAGGTTTGAATTCCACTGTCTTTGGGGTCCTTTCCAGCTCTCTCAGTTGGTGATTCTGAAACCCTCTACCTCTACCACTTGTGTTGTCTGGAAGCATGACAGTATTGCCTGCCCCCTTCTCCAGCAGGGGAGAAATCTCTGCTAATGCATTTCTCTGCTCATGGAGGTACGTGGCCTAGAATATTTGGAACTAGATGAAGTCCTAATGAGATTCTTCCCTTGGAAGTTTAATCTGTGTCTTATTGGGGGTTTGGAGTAATACTGACTTGAGAAACTCAGCAAGGCTGAGAAGTGGTGTAGGGCTGTATCATTTTGTCAAGGATGTTACCGCATCAGTAATCGCAGGTGGGTACAGAGTGGTGCTCAAACTATCCTGTATTATTCTGACAGGTGTTGCTTATTTGTGCAAATATTATACCCGGTGCCTTTGCACAGCAATTTTCTATTTACTGTGCATTTTGAAGAAGACTGTGGTTCACAAGGTGGCAACACCCTTGAGGGCAGGCCCGATCTCATGATCTCAGAATCTAGCACCAGCACCGTAAGTTAAATACATGTTAGTGGAACCAACCAAAATAATGTGAAACAACAGGGTTCACAATTAAATCTTGGTTCTTGCAATCAGACAAGAGTTTCTGGGTTTATAGATAGTGGTCTTCTTGCTATGTCCTCACATCACGGAAAAAGAGCGCCACAGAGCTCTCTGGGGTCCTGTTTATAAAGACACTAATCCCATTCATGAGGGGGGACTCCTCCCAAAGGCCCTACTCCTTAATACCATCACCTTGAGGGTTAGGATTTCAACATGAATTTGGGGGCGGTGAGGAAACACAAACATTCAGCCCGTTGCATTTATTGAACACTTACTATGTGCAAGGCCCAGGGCTAGTGGCCGTCAGTAGAGCTAGTCCTGGTTTTTCCATCACAGTTTGCCATACGTGTTTCTGTAATTATCTGATTTTGAATGAATGAATGAATGAATGATTGAGTTATTGAGAAGATTTTATTGGAATCTAGTCAACTTCCAGGACAGGAATGAGCTTGCCTTATGCAGAATCCCTTTCAACTAGAACTTCTGAGGAGAAATGGAGCTCAGGCTGTGCTGCAGATGTATATCTGGCAATTTGAATTTCTTTCGTGGTCCCAGGCAGAGATCCTGGTTTAAAATATCGGGGATTTGTATATTTTAAATTCAAATGTCTTCAGTTTTTACTTGGTATTCTGACCTTAAAAAAAAAAAAAGCGCCTGCACAAATGTCAGGCTTTTGTTTGTTGGAGAGATGGTGCGTGTTCAAGCTTTGGGGACGAGCCTACATATTCGCTGCGTGGGGAGGGGCATGCAGTTGGCTTTGTTCTCAGTGGGTAGATTGTTCTGGAACCCAAGGAGGAGACAGACAGGTATTCCGCAGGATTAGTCACAGAGAAATGTCTCTGTTCCATGTTTTCTTCCTATAATTGTTCACAGGTGTCTCCTCTGTTTGAAAAGGAGAAGGGAAATGAGACGTTCATTTTATTTGATTGAGTGAAAGCACCTAGAGCTTCCTGGATAAAGCAGTTATTGTTAAATTATTATTCAGATTTGGGATAAGAATTAGGATGTGTTCTTGATGAAATTGTAATAATTGGCAGACTTCCTAGCCAAAGCCACACTGGAGACTCCAGTTCTTCTTTCCTGACTCAGCCAGGATCACGTGGCTGCACATTTCTTTGTGTGGCTGCTTCCTTTCAAAGAACTAGATTAGTTCATCCTTATGACAAGCTGTGAAGGATGAAGACCTATTGTATGGATGAGCAAACGGAGGTAGAGGGATATTATGTGACTTGTCTGAAGCCTCACACCGACTAACTAGGACAGCTGGGCCTAGAACCTAAACTTCTAGCTGCCTCCTACTGCCTCCTAGTGCCATTTTCAATTGAAACTAGGGTGGGCTCGACGAGAGAGGGGGCAGGAGGGATGGAGGATGGACCAAGCCTAGTAGGGTAGCTCAGTCTAAAAAACAGATACTGCTCAAAACAGATTCCAGGAGACCAGGGCTTGGGTAGAGCAGCTGTTGGGAGCACACTTTACGGTGGTTGGACCCCACCCTTGTGGGAAAACAGCATCTATATCTGAACACACTTCAGAGAAGAAGGCAGGGTTAATATTGGGGACAAAGGTGTTTGAAACTCATCCAGCAAGGGTCAAAGCCTTGCCTTAAACACGCTTTTGATTGTGCAAATGTTTCTACTAATTTCATTTTAACAAATTTCTTCTCCTTATAAAAGCTTTGCATCCTGTCTGGGTGGCTGTTGAGGTATATAATTTATGTTCATTCTTTCATTTAACACCCTGATTTTCTCTTGTATTCATGATGCCTTGGCAACGCCTATAAGAATAAGCCCTGTTGTTAATCTGTGTAGATGCACAAGTTATAAATAATGTGTTGCTGGAATGAAGTCTGCTTGTCCATTTCTTAAATATTTTCTTAAAGTTGTATTGGATTCTGCTGGCTAATATTTTATTTAGCACTTTTGCATCAGTATTCATGAGTGTTATCAGTCTGTACTTTTCTTATAGTACTGTCTTTATCAGGCTCAGGAATCCATGATATATTTGTGTCATAAAAGGAACTAAGAAGCTTTTCTTCATTTCCAGTGCTCTGGAAAATGTCTGTATATATGTTCACTCTCATAAAAATATGAACACAGAGAACACCCAAACTTCAAAATACCCTGCCATTGCTGTCTCCATGGTCATTTTGGGGGACACCAAGGATGGGTTGAACTAAAAATGATCCCTTGAACTGAGAAGTTGATTGCCATTTAAGAGAAGGCACTAGAAGAAGACGGTGCCTGTGTGAGGCAGGCCATGTCATGTTGGGAACCTGGGAACATGCTATCGGAACACCCAAAAAACAAACAATCCAATTAAAAAATGTGCAGAGGAACTTAAATAGACATTTCTCCAAAGGATATACAGATGGCCAACAGACATGAAAAGATGCTCGATATCAATAATCATCAGGGAAATGCAAATTAAAACCAGAATGAGGTATCACTTTATACTTGTCAGAATGGCTATCATCAAAAAATCAACAAACAACAAGTGTTAGCAAGGGTGTGAAGAAAAAGAAACTCTCATGCACTGTTGGTAGGATTGCAAAGTGGTGCAGCCACTATAGAAAGCAATATGGAGATTCCTCAAAAAATTAAAAACAGAGCTGCCGTACAAACCAGCAATTCCACTTCTGGATATTTATCCGAAGAGAACAAAAACACTAACTCAAAAAGATATATACACCCGATGTCCATTGCAGCATTACTAATAATAGCTAAGATATGAAAACAACCTAGGTATCCATCAATAGATGAATGGATAAAGAAGAATATTACTCAGGAATAAAAAAGAATGAAATCTTGCCATTTGCAACAACATAGATAGACCGAGAGGGTATTATGCTGAGTGAAATAAGTCAGAGAAAGACAAGACAAAGATGTGGAATCTAAAAAAAACACAAAAACAAACAAACAGACCCAAAGACCCAAAGATATAGAGAAAAAGCTAATGTTTACCAAAAGGCAAGGGTGAGGGAGTGGGGAGGGAATCGAATAAAAGATAGATAGATAGATAGATAGATAGATAGATAGATAGATAGATGATAGATAGATAGATAGATATAATAAAGAGTTTATGGGAAAATGAAACACCCCATTTTTGCCTTGCTTGCAGAGAGACAGCGGTATTTCATGGTAGATTGTGCCAGTTAGGAAAACTCACGGGTGGTGATGGAGAAGATAAGGTTTACTTGGGGGATTTCAGGCTACCTGGGAGGCACACACTAGTTCCACATTGGTGTGGCTGCAGCCAGCCCCTCTATCCTAGTTGGGTCAGACAACTGAGACCAAGTAGTAGGGGAGAAAAAGGCATTAAAACAAAGTCCACCCCCAAAGGTTGCATACCATATGATTCTATTTACATTTTTTAAAAAGAAAGAGGGAGCTTGAGAACACCTGTTGGAGAGAGGGCTGCAAGGAGCATCCAGAGAGAGGGTTGCTAGAAAAACACCATCAGGGAGAGGAATGCTGGAGGCACTTGTCAGAGAAAGGGATCATGGGAACACCATCAGAGAGAGGGATTCTGGGAATACTGTCAAAGAGAGTTGCCGTTCCCCCACCCCCCACCCACCGCACCAGGGTGTCATTGCCTGTCCACAGAGTCCTCAGAAGGTGCCGTGTGAAAAAGGAAGCTCCTGAGACATTATGTCATTAAATCTACAGACAGCAATTCTTATTAATTATCTGGGAAATTTAGGTGGGATGGATTTTTAATTTCGTACTTATTTAATTAAAGTTCATGTTGTCTTTGGATAGCTGGATAAAAATGCTTTGTTATTCCATCAAAATCTCTAATGCATACTCAGTAAAACCTCAGACTCACACACTAAGAACTGATATTTATTCTCCAAGTAGCTAAGCAAATATTACAGAACCTATTTGCATAAGAATATGCTCTACCATGTCTCCCTAGCTCTCCGTGTGTTTGCTTGTTATGTAGAAAAAAATTACCTTTTGGCACTTTTAATGCTAAAGAACATCCCTACCCAAGCAGAAGTAATCTGATCCCCCAGCTGGAATGATATAAGTGGAATTAAATATTTTAAAAAGATGTCTTGATAGTTGTTGAAATTTCTGAGGCTCTGCTGTGACTTGACAGCTTGGTAATTGCTTTTATGCTAATTTAACTGGATCCTATTTGATCGTTTTCATGTGAAAATTCCAAGACTTGTTGATTGAGAGGGGGCTGCTCCTACAGCCTGAATCATGGGTGCACTAGACGGCCTCGGCCTTTTGCATCTCCCAGGGCACCTACAGCCCCAGCACCTCACACAGGGCACACACTCAGTGAGTACGCATGTCATGAGGAAAGCCTGCAAAGGAGAGCGTGATTTTCCAAAGGGGAGATTAGCGATTCTGCAACCCCGCCAGCATTCATTTACAGCTTTCACAGGCAGCCGACTTAGTGGAAAAGCGTAAGTTTTAGAGTAAGACATAGCCAGTTCATATCATTTCTCTGCTGTTTACTTGCAGAGTGACTTTGGGAACATTACTTAACCCCCCTGGGTGTGTTTCCTCATCTATGAAATGCAAATAATGTATTTACCTTAGGGTGCCGGCTGCACTGAAAGAACTAATATATTTAAATGCCTACAGTGACAGAACCATGGCACATGGTGTTCAAGAAACACGGGCTTCATTTTTCTTTCTCCTTTTGAGCAACTGTGATGCTGTTTTCTGCTGTTTTTGTTACATTCCTTCCTTCTCCGCAAACACAGTCAATAACACTAACGAAGTTTGACTTTGCTCCAAGCTCTGTGTGACGTATGTGTAAAGAGATAAACAAGCACAGCCGCCACCCTCAAAGGTTTAATGGACAATGGAGGCAGGGGGTGACAGGGTGGCCCTGGCTGGGCCGTGAGGTCAAGGTCCAGACTTCTTGTAGAGCCCCTGGCACTCTGATGGCACAAAGGAGGCCATCAGAAAGCATCAGTGGACCTTCCCCCCAATGTGCACGTTTCTTTCCTTATCCCTCTGGTACTGTTATTCTCGAAACAAATCCTTTCATTAGCGCCAACTCTCCATTCTGGGTCAGGAAACAGACCCATGAGTGGGTATCTGTGTCACTTTTCTTCTTTCCAAATGTACTCCTTTTCACAGTAGAAACGTAGAATAAATTTTTTTTTGCGAGAAATGAAGTGTAGCGGATAGTGGTATACAAGACATAAAACCTTCCTCATTATTCTGTCATTCATAATTTATATTGAGAGTTGCCATTCTCCTGAGGTGGCAGAAACTTAGTATGGTCATTTTGACGTCTCTTCTTTCTCTCTGGGTAGCACTAGGTCCCAGGGGGCTTACACCGGTCAAAGCACTTCCTCCTTGGTACCATGCCCTCACGGGTGCCTGCTGCCCGGCTCCTGGCCCACTGGTTCTTCATCACTGCCACGCAGCTGCTGATGTGTCATCCCTCCCACCCAGTTGCTGGGGCCCCTGGATTCCCACCCTGCAGAGCCATGACACTCTGGGACCATCTATGACTGTGGCATCCTTGACTGCAGGGACAGCCGGCCCTCTCTGTGTCTTCCTGCCTCCAAGACACTAGGCTGGAAGCCAGCCGAGGCCTCCTTTCTTTGGGGATCCCTCATATTTGTCTGGGGTTTTGCTCAGACCCTGGCCTCTTTGTACTTGGTGGCTGTCTCCTAATTTGGAACAGAATCAGACTCTCCCCCTCTCTGCTAAGCCAGGCCTGAGAATTTCTTCGGGGCAAAGCATAGAAAACACAGGTATTCTCTTCACATCCCCTTCTTTTCATGATCGATTCCCCCTGAGAATAGTTGCGTTCCAAATATGAGAGAAGGGGCTTTCTGGCCTATCCTTGTGTCCCAGGAGGGTTTTCTTTGTCGACAGGTGTGGGGACTGTATCTTTGGTGTGTGGGTTTGGGGCAAGACGAAGGGGAGACTCAAGAACTTGCCCCCTCTTCTCCCTCTGTTCAAAAGCAGTACACACAATGATTTCACATTTTTACTTCTCCAGCCATTCGTTTCTCCTCGTTTTCTATTTTTAAAAGGTTTTCAAAATGCTTGGGATGATTCTTTTTTTAATATGGAAATATAAATCTTCTTGACATGCCATGGAGTTTTAACTACAGAAAAGAGCACAGCATCTTTTCAGAACATATTTTGAGAAGGTGCCTTTGTCTTTTCCATCTCCATTTTCCTGGGCAGCTTGTCCCACCAGTCCTCCCTGTACCCTCCACTTCTCAGCTAAAGCCCTCCTCCTCCAGGAAGCTTTCTCTGGTTGCCCAACCAGCATTTGGGGGGCGGGGAGGGAGGTCTCATATGTGTGTGAATCTGTGCAGCACCCCCTCCCATCCACATCACTGTTTTTGTCTGCTCAGGCTGCCATAAAAATATCGCAGACTGGGTGGCTTCCACAACAGGCATTTGTTTCTCAAAGTTCTGGAAGCTGGGAGTTCAAGATCAAGGTACCCATTGATTCAGTTTCCGGTGAGGACTCTCTACCTGGCTTGCAGATGCCGCCTTCTCATTGTGTCTTCACATGGCCTTTCTTTGGTGCACGCACATGGAAAGGGAGAGAAATCTCTCTCTCTTCCTTTTCTTACAAGGCCACCAATCCTATTGGATTAATGCCCCTCCCTTTGTACCTCACTTAATTTTAGTTATCTCCTAAAAGCCTTATCTTCAAAGAAAATCACATTTTGGGGTAAGGCTTCCACATATGAACTTGGGAGGGGACATAATTCTCTCTGTAGCGATTGCTCTCAAGTGTCCTCTGCTTTGGGGCTTAGCTCCTTAGCAGCGCATCCATGCGTCTTTCCCATGTGCTCAGCGGTGCTGGGGGCCCGGCAGGCAAGTCTTGACCTTCACCGTCTTGACTGAAGTCCCATGCCAGCCTCTCTGGGGTCAGCCCTCAGCGCTGACTCACACTCTCTGGTTTGGCTCAGTCCTTGGCCCAGGTGCCTCTTCCTGTCTCAGGTAGGAATTCCTACCGCTGGCGCCGGAAGGAGGCCCCTTCTGCTTCCCAGCAGCTGGACTCTGCCCCCCACCCCCCTCCCCTGCTGGTGAAATGTAGGGTATGGAGGGGACGGCTCAGAATTGAGCATCCTGATCCCTGAAGTGAGTTTGAGCATCAGCAGGCTCTTCCACAGCCTGGCTCTGCCATGAACCAGCTGCTACCACTCATCCAAGATGGGTTTCCTCCTCAAAAGGAAGACGCGACATCCCCACCTCACAAGGTTTGAGGAAGACAGTATGATTGTACATGGAAAGCCCTCTGAACCAGGTAGCTACTAACTAGCCACGGAAATGTGCTTGGGAGACATCCCTGTGGACGGTCGGAAACGCTGCGTGGGACAGCAGCTCTGCAGGCCGCAGCGGCCGCGTTTCGTGTTTGGCACCACCTTGCAGGTTCTCCTGAAAACACCTATTTCCTGCAGGACTTTCGTTTTAGGTTTCGGTGAGCAGGGAGCGAAGAGCATCTCTCCTGACCCCTGCCCGCGCCCTCACTGTTTCCACGTCACCTGCAACATTCTGATCCTTGCTCGGAGTCCAGCCATCGTTGCGTTGCGCCCATCCGCCTGCAGGGACGCTGTTACTGTCACAGCCAGTGTCCGCAGCTCCGGGGTTGCTGTGCGTTTCCTGATTGAGCAGATAAAGGGCTGAGAGAGCCAGGAGGGTCAGCGACAGCCCGGTCCCAGTGCCTTTCACAGAGGCCAAGACAGGATGTCAGGCTTTCTGCTCCCCTGAGCACCTTAGCATTGCAAGCAGGAGCAATACTGGTTTCCATCCGGAGACTGTGTTTCCATATGGGAAGGCTGAGGATTTAGAGACACCTGTTTTTTCTTTTTTAAAATAAATTTATTTTGGAATAGTTTGGGATTTACAGGAGAGTTGCAGAGGTATAGTGCAGAGAGTTTCTGTTTACCTCCCCAGTTTCCCCATGAATATCTTTCATTATCATGTTCCGTTGGTCCAGAAGAGTTGACATCGTGGCGTTACTGTTAACTCGACCCCAGGTTTATGGGAATCGCACCAGTTTTCCCACGAATATCCTCTTTCTGCCCCAGGACCCCATCCAGGACCTCACATTGCAGTTAGCTGTCACACCTCCCTGGTCTTCTCTACTCTGGGACAATTTCTAAGCCTTTCCTTCTCCCCACTCCCTATTTTCCTTTTTTTTTTTTTTTAAATGTGAGTAAAATATACATAGCATAAAATTTATTCATTTTAACTATTTTGAAGTGTACAGTTTAGTGGCATTAGTACATTCGCAGTGTTGTGCAACCATCACCCTCATCATCCATTTCCAGAAAAGCACCCCGAACAGAAACCCTGTACCCCTTAAACCATAGCTCTCCATTTCTGCTCCCAGCCCCATGTAACCTCTATTCTACTTTCTGTGTGTGTGGATCTGGCTACTTCAGGCTCCTCATATAAATGGAATCATACAACAGGTGTTTCCTTGTATCTGGCTTATTTCAATTAGCATAACGTTTTCAAAGTTTATCCATGTTTTAGTGTATATCCAAATTTCCTTCCTTTTTATAGCCAAAACATATCCCATTGTATGTATATAGCAATTTTGTTTACCCTTTCCTCGCTTAGGTTGTTTCGACCTTTGGGCTATTGTGAGTGTCGCCGCTATGAACACACAGGTGTACCAGTATCTGTTTGAGTCCCTGCTTTCAATTCCTTTGGGCATGTCCTTAGGAGTAGAATTGCAAGATCACATGGGAAGTCCACGTTTAACCTTTTGAGGAACCATCCATGAATCCTGACGAGGAAAAGGACGAGGCTCAATTACGTGCGCTCCAGAATGAGACATCACCCTGACCCATTGACCCAGTATAAGGAAAGAGTCCGCCTGACCTGTGTGGTAGAATCTCCTTCTCCATCGTGCGTAAGTGACGCCCAAGGGTCCTAGTATGCAAACGTGAGTCCTTCCATGCTTTACTTTACAAACCCCAGGCTGTGTACATGGCAGCCAACATTCTTTCACTAATTAGATGAACGAACAGAGAAAACAGTGCTAGGAGTTAATGGCCCACTCTGTGTGGACTGCCCAGGAAACTCCTGCCGGAATGTGACCTGAGGGGAAGCAGCAGGAGGTGCTGTGCAGGGCGGAGTTGCCTGGCAATAGGAGCCGGCACCTGACAACACGGAACCCCCAACACCGAGACAGGAGCCTGGAGTCCAGTTGAGTTCAGGTACAAGCCCATCGTGGTTGGATGCTGTGCCATATTAATCATTTTAAGTATCAAATTCAACTCACATCATAAGTTTCCTCCATTCCTCTCAGAAGACAATGGTGGTGGCCACACAGACATGAGGTGACAATGAACCTGAAGTGTGGGATCGGGGGTGGGGGGCAAGGATGCAGGCCTCCCAGAGGCCTCGCCACCTTGTTTGGGGAAGCTTCTAATAACATGAAATGATGTTTCCTTTCTATGATGAAATCACTCCAGTTGACAGAAAATAATATTGGTATAATTATAATACTGTAAGCTCTATTGACTAGTTTTTAGAATTAACCTATAGGAATTAGGTTGTTAATTCAGGAGTTAATTACAGATACCGAACAAATATGAATATTATAGGGCCTGATAAATGAAAAGTAATGGAGGAACGGACAAAACTGGGAGGAGGGGTACAGGGTAGGGTGGGAGAACTTCCTTCTTTCTACATATGAGAAAATGAAGAAATCCTGTATACAGTTGGAACAAGAGATAGAGGTTTCTGTATATTTTTAGAGTTAAATATATTAAATCAAACAAAACTATTGTTATGAGTAAGAAAATTCTGGAAGGAAGACAAGTAAGGTAGGAGATAGTGTGAGCTAAATGTTTCATCTACAGAGTGGGAAGTCAAATTACAACACAGAGGTATGTATGTGTATATGGTTGGGGGCCAAGACTAGGTGATGGAGAGAGATGGGGGAACATTTAATTTTATTTATTTATTTTAAATTGGGGAATTGGTGGAGGGGAACAGTGTTGGGGAATTGGGGAAGGGGACCAGCCAAGTTGTTGTCCTTCAATCTTAGTTATGGAGGGCGCTAGTAGCCATCTGGCTGCCCATCGGCAGCCCGTGGTCTCTAAGCTCAGAGTGCTGTGTTCAATCTTAGTTGCGGGTGGGCATAGCCACCATCCCATGCGGGAGTTGAACCTGCAGCCTCATTAAGAATGCATGCTCTAGCTACTGAGCCATCGGGCGGCAGCTTAGCTCAAGGTGCTGAGTTCAGTCTTAGTTGTGGGTGGGCATGGCCCACCATCGAACAGGCAGTCTTGTTGTTAGGAGCACGTGCTCTAACCAGCTGAGCCATCCTGCCACTTGTTCGCAGCTCAGCTTGGGCACAGCTCACTGGCCCATGTGGGAATCAAACCGGTGGACTTGTTTCTCGGAGCTCACACTCTTAAGCTAACTCTTAATCAACTGAGCCACTCAGCCAGCCCGAGGCCTTTAGATTTGTTTTTTGTTTTTTGTGTTTTTTTTAGTTTTTAAAATATTATTCTTGACTGCTTACTTTTCTAAACCTTGTGTGAATCCCCCCCGCCCCCGTGTCTGTCTGTCTGTCTCTGTCTCTGTCTCTCTCCCTCTCCCCCTCCCCTCCCTCTCTCTTCCCCCTCCCATTTATAATTCTTTTACATATCCAAACACCCTGGATATTAGAAAACAAAAGCAGCTCTTTTCTTTCAAAACGTGGCTTCTTGAAATGTAGAGATGTGTGAATGGAGCTGCCAGGTGACAAAGCAGGAAACTCCTTGGGTGGACACGGGCCCCAGAGGCAGTGTCGGGTGGCGCTGGCTGGCAGTTGTGTTCAGAAGCCCGGGGCAGGGGTGTTTCCTACTCCTGTGTTCCTCGCTCGGTGTGCATGTCTCGCCCCATCTAAAGGCAGTGCCCCAGCTTGGGCTCCCTCGCTGGCTTGTGTGGGAGCACATTTCTCCCACCCCTTCTGGTCTGCTCTGGAACCTTCTTCTCCGAGGCCCAGCCCATCAGTCAGAGGAGGTGCAGAATCAGTGGCCTGTTTACAAAGCTTTGGGGGGAGGTTTTCTGTGGTCCATCTGGTTTTTTGCTTTGTTCCTTTTGATAACAGCAGATCACATTTGCAACGCTTGCGGCACGTTTCTAGCTCTTAAGCCATGTGGCTCTGCGAATTCGTCCCTGGGTGGGCTGAGTGTGAGGCAGAGGCCACTGGAGAGAGGCAGGAGAGGAAGGCCCAGCTCCGGAGAGCCCCATCTTCACAGGGCCCCCACGCTGTGGTGGGATGCGGGGAGGGGAAGGTGAGGTCTGAATTCTACTGGACACAGACCACAGCATCCCGGTGGAGTGGAGACCGGCATGGCCAGCTGAGGGCTGGAAGACCAGCTTGCCAACTGTCCCAGTGACACAGGGGGTGACTAGGCCTGTAGAGGGAGAGCTGCAGGGCAGCTGAGAAAGAATCAAGACCCCTGTGGTGAGAATGGAGGAGCTGGCCTCCTGCAGGATCCCCCACAGCCGCCTTGTGAACTGATGCATTTACACAACTGTGAGTCAGGGGTCAGGTGTAAACATGGGCCAGGAGCCTGGCCCTGCACACCATTGTTCCAAGAGTGGTGACCAAGGTGTAGCGTGAATAGCAGGACAAGCCAGGAGTGAGACCTTGGCCAGGTCCAAGGCTGCAGTCCATTCCCCGGGCTCCAGGTCTTCAGTCTAGCTTCGTAGATGCATCCCCACTCCATCAACAGGAGATTTTCAGAAGTTAAATTCAAAGTTGCTGGTGGTTTTGAGTCACCTTCCCCCCACCCCCCTTTTTTTTTTTTCTTCCAATAGCGACTCTTGAGTGAAAATTAGGCTCTTGTGTGGGTGGCTGTTAAGGTGCCTCATTTCCACATTGGAGAGCTGCCCACACAGCAGATTTTAGTAGCACTTGAAGTGGGACCTGATTTTGCCTCTCAGCTGCTATATTAAAATGAAAAGCCCTTAAACTGATTATAAAGTTTCCAATTTAAATGTATGGGTATCATTTCCATGAGGGCAGAAATGTCTTCATTGATTTCCTGAGACGTCGCCCCCTGTAGGGGTGTGTGTCACATTCACCTTCTAGCAGAGAGTGGCGCAGGGTACGGGAGTGGGCGACTTTGGGAAGAGCACTGGACAGACAGTCAGGAGACCAGGGTTCTTGCCCGGCTCCGCTGCTGACTTGCTCCGGGGTTTAAATGAGTCGCTTCTCCTGGTGCCCCAGCCTCTGTCCACATGGGGACATTCACACCTGCCTGTCCCCCTGCCCCTGTTGCCCTGAGGTCTGGATGAGCTATTGGACGACAAAACTCCACACACTCACTGAGCCGTCCTTGCTTTATCCCTGTTCCTCACCACCCAGGGAATTTGAGGGCAACACAACCTGCTGCTCCCTTCTTTGGGCCATCCTGGGTTTTCTTTGGGCTTCTTTGAAAGAACGCCACGCCCTCGCCTCCTTTGGCACAGCCTGTTAATAGCCTCTTAACTCATCTTGTTTCTCTAAGGTCCACCTTCCAGGTAAGTGAGAGATCTCTCCAGGCATGCCACCCCCTTGCTTAAAACAGCCGTCTTCAAGATAAACTTGGCACTCTCCCGTTTGGCAGTCAAGGCTTTCCTTGCTCTTGCGGCCTGGGTGCAAGCTTCTTCTCACCCCCTGGTTGAAGCTTTTGCAGCCTCTTCCAGGCAGGTGGAAGTATGAAATCCCTCAAGTTCCCTGTGCACCCTGAGCAGCCTCCGTCATACTTCCTGTCACAGTGATAAATGACCAGCCACCTCTTCTCTGAGCTGTGAGCTGAGGGGGGTTCTCTCTTCCAATTGGGAGGCCAGCCTTGCATTATTTTACCAGGAAAGACACTGAGTGTCAGGCAGGTCGGTAAGCACCCCAAGAGCATGGTCCTGGCACGTGTGAGGCTGGCTGGCGTTCACACCCCAGCTAGTCTAGCAACAAATCCAGTCCTCTTCCCAGAGCGTCCAGGTGCTCCATCCGGAGTCCTGCAGAGTCCCTCAGCAGAGCCCAATTTGCTAACCTCAGTGTAACCCTGACAGAGCATGATTGCTTTGACCTTTGGCTCAGCTAAAATGCAGTCCTCTGACTGAGCTTCTCACTGATTTTGAAAATTGCACACAACTTCTGCCCTTGCTCTTTGGTCTGAATCGGGCCCAGTCAGATGACTGCCAGCCCTCTAGCCCCCACGAGCCAGCTATTTCTGCAGGACCTGCCTGCCTGCCTGCCTTCTAAAGATGGATTGGGAGCAATACAGTCAAAAAGAAGAAACATTCAGTCCTGAGCATGCCATTTGAAAGTCCTTTAAAAAAGAACGCTGAGGCTCTTTGCTTTTGTAAACACACCCTCTTTGATACCCGGTCTCTCTTACTTTGGGGCATGGTGTCTCAGGGACCCTGCCTGGACCCAGATAGATGGGGCGGATGGTTTCCAGGGTGGAGTGGAGCGTGGGCATGGAGACTGCTTGTACGGGCTTCAATTACAAGTATCTGACATAAAATTTTGCTTTAAAAAATAGGTAGCATACTACCAGCAAATATATACTATTTTCTTCAAAGTACTAAATTCCCAGAATTAGTCTCTGGCTGTCCCTCGGTGGAGACATGGAGATTCTTGGAGTCCTTCTGGGACCTCTGAGGTTCTACCCTCCAATTCCAGACTTCACCTTTCCCCTGCTTTCAATTTTGGACAAATCATCTGCGAAGCAATAGAAGTTGCGCCATGTATGAAATCAGGAGGTCTGGGTCCGTGTCCCAGCTGCATTATATTCCCTGTGTGACCTTCGGAGGCTTGTCCTCCCTCTCTATAAAGAATAAGGACGATCTTGCAAAGTGGTGGCAAGGCATAAAGACCCATTCAGCAAGTCTGACGCCCTGGGAGCCCTCTGAACACCTGTAGTTCATGCCAACTGATTTTTCTTGGGATTTTCTCTTGAAGCTCATCTTCCGTTCTATTCTGAGGCTTTGTTATCTGTTGGGTATATTTTGGGGTGTTGATTGTTTTTTTTTTTTTCCTCTTTCTTTCTCAGATGGAAAAAAACTCCTTACATCCTTCTTTCCCCTCTGCATTCTGTCTTTGTGCAAGTCTCTCTTCCACCCTGCTGCTCCTGTTGGCTTATTTCCCACTCGTCTTCCTGAGCAGTGGTTATTCCTCCCAGCAGCCTTGGTAATTTACATGGTTTCCATTTGTCTCTGCATTCATCCTAAGCCTCAATCTAACAGGCACATCTGAGACGGTTTCTCCTTTTGGTATGGCCATATTTTTCTCCCTGCTTCCTTTCATTCAGAAAATATTGAAATGTTCCAAAGAAGTAACTAAAGCTGACTATACAAGAAAAGGTGGGCTGGAGGTTACTTTCTTGCCAAAGGTCTTAGTAATTTCTATTTCCTTTCTTCCATCTTGGTATTTAGCCTAGAGTGGGGGGTGGGGATGGTGAGGGGCATGGGTGTAAGAACAGAAACGATTTAACTTGTCATTGCAAAGTGTGGAAGTCTGTGGGGGATTGGGGAAGACACAGGCTTTGGAGTCAGAGAGACCTCAGTTTGAACCCATATTGGGTACTTTGGCTTTTGTTCTTTTTTAAAGATCATTAAATTTCCTTCCAGGTTTAAAGACATGTTTAGATATTTAATGCACCCGGAATTTATGTGGGAGATGTGAGGTAGGGTGCCATCCTAATTTTTTTCTAAATGAATAGCCCATTGTAGCAATACTGTTTGTTGATTTGTCTGTCTTTTCCTGCTGGTTCAAAATACCTTTATTATATACTACATAGATAATTTATAGGTCTGTTTTCTGAATTTGCTAATCTGCTCCATGGGTTTTTCTATTCTGTGCCAGTGCCACAGGTTTAATTACTGTCAGAAAGCTTCAGTTTCTGAGGCAGAATATCCATGGATACTCATAATTCAATTTTTTGTTACAAGAATAAAAGGGTAATTGCAGAATCCATTGTTCCTACAAGCCATCTGGTATTCCCCAAAAATAATGTAAAACAATCATTTAGACTTCTATTTGGTTATTTTAGAAATCATTTTGAACATCCTACTTAATAAGATATTCACTAAATCTTTGAAGAGAAGTAGATAGAATTCCAAATGATTCATTTATGAGATATTTGTCCCATGGAGACTAGTTGATTTTCAGGTCTGAGAAAACAAACCAAACTTGGGCAAATTTTCATTTGTTTTTCTGTCGTGGCACTGGTAAGCAACTCATCACACCCCATACTGTACTGCACTGAGTTTAAGGTGGGGTGCTGTGTTCCTTGATTCCTGACCTGGAAGCCTCCTTCCAGATTCGTAACTGGTGTTTACAGCCACAGTCAAAGTCAAGTTGTCATGATTTTCCTGGGGTGGGCTGTCACCTGCTCTGTCAGGAACTTTCACTGATGTCTGGGAACCATCTGCCACCTGAGACTTATTCTAGAGTGCAACTCTTATGAAGTTTTAAAAAGTGAATTTCATAATCTTTTTAAATCTCTGATTTTGAAGATTAGAATTTTGGGGGCTATTTAGGGAGGCGGGAGCATTAATTAAGCATCTAGTTTGTTCCTCATATGGAAACGCTTTCCTTATACTATTTAGAGTCCTTGGACCCACAGAAGCAACTGGACCAGCCTGTGAGAAAACGGGCTGAGGCATTTTCTGTAACTTGCCCAGTTGACACAACCCACATAATGGAGCAGGAACCCAGCCCTGCACTGTCCAGACCACTTGCTGTCTGCCCAATGCTTTCTCTGGTCATTGGTTATTGGTTCAGGTTCCTTCTCTTTCCTCATCCTAGAATCTCTACCATTCTTGATCTGACTGCCTCTGGTCTTTCGGGTTGTGGCCTCTTTCAGGAAGCTTCCTGCTGAACTCCCACACCATCCTGGGCTTCGTGCTGTGATAACAGCATCTCACGAGTGTCGCTGTTCCCGCGGTGGCCTGTCCCAGTAGATCTGAGCTCTGAGTACAGGATCAGACCTTAATGTCATGAGTCCCCAGCATCTTACCCTGGGTGTAGGGGGTGTTGAATGAATGAATAAATGAATGGATGAACCTACAATCGCCTTCAGGGAGTGGAAGACAGCTTTGGCAGTTTTCAGGAGTGCTGAGGCCTCTCCACAATAAAACGCGATATTGTTAAAAACTTACTCTTAACATGCAAGTCAGGGAGAGGAAGGGGAGGTTAATGTTGACAGAGCAGCAGCCAAAGCTTGGCAAATGTCAGCTGACTTGACAGCCACAGCAGCTTGGGAACCCAGTGCCGGTGTTAGTCCCATTTATAGATGACACACAGCAGCTCTGAGAAGTTACAGAGTTTCAGTGGTGTCTGGTGGAACCAATCTGTCTGTCTGACAACAACGCCCTTCCCTGTTCTTCCGGCACCCTATGCTTGGACTCAATGCCACCTTTATTTGAAGGAGATCCAAAGGTCACCTTGGGCCCTCATTCCCACCACCTTATTCAGTTCTCTGTTACTTCTTTGTCCTGTCAAGGCCTTGGCATATGGTGATCAGGGGTAAGTATGGTTCTGCATCCGGCTGTTTTCATTGCACGTTGTTTGTAAATATTTTCCCATCTTGTTCATACTTACCATTTTGTGTTCCATAAATCCCATTGAGTTGATGCATCATACCAATGTCTTTGGTTTCCATTATTTTGCTACTATAAATCATGTGGGACCAGCTTATCATACAGAAGACAGTGTCAAATAGCGAATGAGAATATAGCCCTGCAGTCAGGCTGCCTGAGCTCAAATCCCGGAACTGGCCACAAATTAGCTGTGTGACTTTAGGTAGGTTGCTTAACCTCTCTGTACCTCAAAGTTATAAAGTAGAGACGATAATTTATAAAGCACCTTTCTTGGAGGCTCCAGGGTCCTTGGAGGCCTGGCTCTGCTGACTCAAGAGTCCTGGGTCCATTGCTTTCCCATCTTAAGTGGCAGCCCTTTCGGTGACTCAGAATGTTCCTCTGAAATGGAAAAGAGCAACATTTTTCTATGGCTGCTGTGGCAAATTACCACAAATTTAGGGCAACCATACCTCTTCACGGGGCCGTGTGAAGATAAATGGGGTGGCGTATCGGTGCCTAGTGCCATACCTAATGTTTAACATGTGCTTAACACATTATAGTTATAAATGATTTTAGGTTTGATGGCTTTTGCCATACTCAGGATTTAAATTTTAACCAGGTAGGCAAATCCTCTTTTGTGCTGGAATTTCTTCTATTGATTCCATTTTGAAGAGGCTAGCCTCTCTCCAAGGTTGAAATATTCAAATCTATTTTTAGCAAGTTCCCCTCTAATTCCACATATTTACAAATGATTTAACTCCTTGAAGCATCTGGAGTCTATTTTTGGGTCACGATGTCAGATGTAGATCTAAATTAATTTCCACATCCCTACGCAATTTGCCTAACTGCATGTAACAAACGGCCTTTTCCTTCCCCACTGTTTGGTGTTGCTTATTTTACTGTGTGTTAGGTGCTCATACGTAATGGGTTCTATTAGGGGCTCTGATCTGCTGGTCCACAGAGCCATATAAGGATTTTCTGCAGGTCTGCGAGCATCACTCGGCAGCCTCAGATATGAATGACAACTTGTTTGGGTAACTTAATTCTCTGAGCACATCGTTTTCTGCCGAGCTGGGGCCTACAGATATATTTCTTTTGTCTTTGGGAAGTTAGGTTATTGGAGAAATAAAAGGCAGCCTATGATTCATTCCCTCTCCTTGTAACCTGCCTTTTCTGCTTGGGTGTTGCCAAATTCTATCTTTTCCCTTGCAGCTTAAACTTTTTATAAGACACTGTCTTGACTGTCTCTGATTGTAAATTTCATCTCCAGCTCTGTGAATCTTCTCTGCTGACAGCCTCAGTTCTTGTGTTTCCAGTATCATCCCCCACACACCAGAAACTTGCTTTTGTTCTCTAATGTTGATTATTCTTCTGTTTTCTAATAGTGACTTTAATTGCTGTGTTGTGATGTTTACTGCATGGCTTTCTTTAAAATCACAGTCCTCCTGGTCGATTCCTATTTACCTGCTGTGATGTGCCCTTTTATTTCTCTGAGAAGAGGTTTCTAAATTCTGACCATTGTGTCTGATAGAAATGTTGGGGTGTGAAATTTTGGAGATCTTACTGTTGTATTCCTAGGTGGAGTAAACATGTTATTGGCAGCCATTGTGTCTTTCTGCTCTGCTGTCATTAGCATGTTGGTTTGGTTCCCATGCTTGCTGCCTCATTCATGCTTGTACCTCAGGCCACATGACCCCGTACCAGGCAGGAAGAAGGGGGTAGGACAAGAGCCACAAGGAAAGGGGCACAGTTAGGAAGTGTTGCTTATACCCCACTGTTCACTATCGTATTTTTTTTTTTTGAGGGCAGTGTCACTGGCCCTCATATGTGGGACCCGAACCGCGGGGGCCGCTGGCTTCCGAGGCCAGCGCTTAACCACTGCATCACTCAGCCGGCCCCACTATTGTATTATTGTAGTTATCTGAGGGTGCCATAACAAAGTTCCACAGTCTGGGCAGCTTACACGACAGAAATGTACTCCACAGTTCTGGAGTCTGAAATCCAGGCACCGGGAACAGGGCCGCTCTCCCTCTGAAGGCTTGAGGGGAGGATCCTTCCTACCTCTTCTGGTTTCTGGTATGGCTGGCAATCCTTGCCAAGGGTTTGCAGACACATCATCCCAACTTCTGCCTCCATCCTTGCACGACGTTTTCTCCCTGTGTGTGTTTTGAGCTCTGTGTCTCTTCTCTTTTATAAGGACACTAGTCATTGGATTAGGGGGCCCACCCTACTTCAATACGACCTCATCTTAACTCATTACATCTGCAAAGATCTTATTTCCACATAAGATCATGTTCAGAGGTAACTGGAGTTAGACTCAACAAATGCTTTGGGCACAAATCGACCCATAACAGGCGCCTTGCCACGTGGCCACCCCCTAGCTGCAGGGAAGACTGAAAGATAGGGAACCAGGTCTAATTAGGTAGAACACCGGCATCTCCCCCTAATTTGAATTCGTTTGGTAAGTGAAAAGAGGGGAACGTGTATCTAGCAATTAGCTAGCGGCGTCTGCTGCAGTGGTCTAATCAGAAGCCACAGCCTCGCCCAGGAGGCTGAGCGCTCAGGCTGGAACCTCCTGTTTACCTAGGAATCAGGCTTCTTTGGCCCTTCGCAGCCTTATGATCATGGACATAAACCTAGAAGACCGCTGTGCAGCCAAAACCTCAATGCCCAGGTATACTATGCTGTAAGTTAGCCTCTCCGACCCTCACTCCCAGACCACCTTATTGTTCATATATTTTTTTTTAACAGACTTGATTTCTGATATTGCCACCTACATTAGCAACCAACATATCTCAGAAATTAGTAATAACTGGCAACAGTAAGAACAGCCCATTATTTCTTGTTGAAGACAGGAGTGAAAATGCAGAGAAGTCGTTTTCCTAAACAGTCCAGGAAATGCCAGGCAGGCTGAGTCACTAAGCCCACACCCTCAGGAGACCCTCACCCCAAGACTCTCCCACCTACATCTTTTACTGGCTGATGCTCTGGGTACCAGGGGGCCATGGGGAAGTGGTACATTACCTCTGTGATTTGTTCCATTCAAATTCCCATCAACATTTTAAAATCAAATGTTTCGCTTCTTAAATGGGCTAACCATTTGAAAGCCTTAATTATGCAAAATCGCTCATATTCTAAGATGCTTAGAGGTAGAACTAGGTTCAAACACAAGGTCCACTGTATTTTGGGGTGCATGGCAAGTTATTTAACCTTAGACCTCTCTGATCCCCCTCCACATTGGGGGAAGGGAGGCGTAACTGCCCTCTCTTAAGATCCGGGCCCTACGCTCCCCACCTGATGCCAGGCCCACCTACATCTCCGCTTAGGTTCTCCACCTGCCTGCATGCCTTCTTGTGCAATCGATGTCCACCCAGCATTCAAGGCAAAAATCTAGGCTTCATTTCTCCTTTATTTCCCTATCCTCATCCACCAGACCCATCAGCAAGTCCTGTCAAGAGGATGTCCTACCTCTAAAAGGTGACATTTTCCATCCCTACTATCATGAGCATACCCTTAATTAATTCAGGGTCATGTTAAATAAGGTAATTAACCATTAAGCCTGACCCTGATCTCTTCCCAGGTGCAAAAACCTCTTCACTAGTCTCCCTGATCCATTCTTCACACAGCTGTGAACACGCGTGTTAAAATTTCCATCAGACCCTGCCTTGCCTTCATTTAATTCTGTGAGATCTGGCCCCTTCCTCCCTCTCAGCCTCACCTCTTCCCACCCTCCCCTCTCTGATTACACATCCGTTGGTGGCTTGGGCCTTGCCTCTGTTCTCAGACATCCAAGTTAATTTCCGTTTAGGACCTGTGTGTTTGCTCTCGGACGCCTTACCCTCCAGATGCGCTCAGCAGGGCCAGGATGGCTCTAAACTGATGACGCATCAGGGCTGGCTGTGGTGCTTCCTACACGCATTTAGTCATGAAATGAACGAGCAAATGAACTGGGAACTGATTCTTCTGAAAATAAATTCTAGATTGAGCTGCTTTCCTTTGGCTTGAAGACTTTAAGTCCCACAGCTTTTCCTGATGAGGAGGAAATGAAAAGAGATATTTGCAATTTTAATTTTTATACCATTTTTATGTAAAACTACAAAAGAAAGAATAAGAAACAGCAACAAGATAAAAGGGAATGGGAAAATCACTAAGGGGGAACAGGGCTGTTTTGCCGTTTTGTTTGCAGACTATTTGGAAAGACATGAATAAAACATAGGAAATCCTACTGACTAGTTCAGGAACACAGAATTAGCACTTCATTGTTGTGAATGCAGAATGGAAGTGGGATGGAAATCCATAGGGAAAGGTGCTTCTTAGGTGTAGGGATGAAAATTCAGGGGAACTGCTAACCTCCTGGAAACCAGGAAACCATGAGACCGAGGGGGTCAGAACTGTGTAGGAAGTATGAGTTGATTTTGAGGGTCTCTCCTCAAAGAGGGTGAAGTTTATGGGCTTTGTGACAAACGTTCTAGTTCCCCAAAGTCTTCTTTGCTTACTTTTGGTTTCATGATCATTTTCTAGAAAACTGAAATTGCTGGAATCGCATCCAGATTCCTAGAATGCCAGAGTTTTGGCATGGCTTTCTGTTTCACTCCTCTCCTATGCTGCACTTGATTTTCAGACCTCCTTTCCTCTTACTTTCTACATAGGGAAAGACCATACCCCTCTCACTAAAAACGAAATGGAGAGGTCTAAGATTAATAAACAGAGAAGTGTGATGTAGCATGTAGGATGCACTCGAGAGGGGAGATCCTTGTGGACACAGGTGCAGCTGGACTTGGAGACTGTCTCCAGAGAAGGTCTCTCAACTCCACATCATATGCATAGTCTCAGCAGTGGCGTCTCAGGAAGATGGTAGGTCTCCATCTTTTGGGAGAGCATATCAGATCCTGCAGGACAATTCCAGAAATAATGGTAGATCAAGACCCTAGCAGAATAAAGGACTCTCCCCTCCCTCGCTCTTCCACCTACTCATCCATTCATGCATCTGTCCATGCATGCATTCATCCATCTGTCCATCATCTGCCTCCTTTCAGAAAAGAGGAGAAATCTTGCAAATATACAAACAGTGCTTCAAGATAGAGGTGTAAAGTTGATAATAAGAAAGATACAGAAAAGATAAAACAAGTATAGAAAAGCAAGCTGACACCAGGAGTGAGATTGTCACACACAAAATATGTGTTTCTAAGTCCTAAGCATGTGCTAGGAATAAGCCACATCCTGGCTCGGAGCTTTCTCTCAGCCAATGGGAATAGGGAACATGATGACATGATTGTTCCTTGACTCTCGGTGTCTGTAAGGTAAAAATAAACCTGTTGCCAAGGAAAAGCACGGCTCTGACTGATTCCAAGACCAGTGAGAATTTTCCCAGGGCTTTGGTAGAAGAGGAAGGTTGAGGTTTAGCCAGGAGTCGGCTCCTGGGCTAGTGAGTGATGCCAAACCCCCATGAAGGGGAGTTTGTGGTGTTTAATTGAACACGGAGCCATTGGACTGAGGTCAGTAGGGAAGGGATAGTGCTAAGGATGGGGACGGCTCTGACTGCATGGGTCTGAGGGCTGTCCTGGTACTCTTAAGGATAAGGCGGAGGTGTGGGGGGCATTACAGTTATCTGACACCCTCTCTGTATGCTCTCCTCCTTTGGGTCTTCACCAGCAGGACCAACGCAAGAGGCTCGAGTGCCTTAGTGGCCCAGTGAACACCCCCAAACCTGAGCCTGTATTGCCTCAAGCGAGGTTAAGCAATCGAAACTTA
This sequence comes from Aselliscus stoliczkanus, assembly GCA_033961575.1. Lineage (NCBI taxonomy): Eukaryota > Metazoa > Chordata > Mammalia > Chiroptera > Hipposideridae > Aselliscus > Aselliscus stoliczkanus. The sequence goes on along the minus strand of CM066730.1, from coordinate 34,436,374 downwards.
AGGACAACCAATTACAAACTGCTAAGCAGCCTTTCCCAAGTAAGGCATCTGCTTAGCTGTAGCCAGCCAAATCATTGCCTTGCTTTGCTTCTCCATCTTCTCTATAAAAGCGTCTTTCTGAGCTTCTGTCAGTGGAGTGCTCCTAACCACTTCCAGCATGGTGCTGCCTGATTAGAATGGATTTTCACTCAAATAAACTCTTACAATTTTTAATACGCCCCAGTTTATCTTTCAACAGTGGTTTACTGGAAACTGTTTTACTCCTAAGGGGGACGGTCCCATGCATGAGCCCGGGGGAATGGAGCTGCTAAGATGGCACACCTCCCCGGGGGGTTGGGCCCCCTTTTCTGGGACGAGGAGAGGAAGGTAGAGAGAACACGGCCCTTTGTAGAATAGAATAAAAAATGTTCAAACAGTATCTTAAAGCATACGATATGAAAGAAAACACAAGTCTGAAATCCCACCACCGAGGAATCTCAGCTGTGCTGGACTTCTGGACCACGGCTGACTGTAGAGCCTCATCCCCACGCGGGAACCCCTGCACTGGGCAGAGGGCCCCCCATGGGAATTCCCCAGGCAGGCAAACTGACTTGGATGCAGCCAGAGACCTTGCCTCTGCCACACTCCTCACCGCGCTGTGCTGGTCTAGGATGTCCCATCTCTCACCACCCAAATGCCCTTTAGACAGAAGAACGGCCCACCTCTCCCCTAGAACACAGAAGTGTGGCCGTCACCACTTTTATTTTTAATGGTTTTTAGCTTTTTTCCCCTTTCTCTTATATTCATAAAATAGAGTGTGCTGCCACGCTGACTAGTAAAGTCTAGCAAGAAGAAACCTCCAGAACTTTCTAGAAGGAACTGGCTCATGGATCTCAGGAATCAAAAGAGAAAAAAGGAACCTAGGCATCACAAGTGGAGAGAGACGGAGCAAGAGAGGGTGGATTCGGAGGACTGGAGGTCTGCTTCTCCCAGAGGCAGCGAGGCCTCTGGCAGACAGGGGACCACGCTGCCACCCCCAGGCTGGGCCTCCAGCGGGAAAGCTGTGAGAACAGGAAGGCTCCGTCTTAAGGCAGTGAGCAAGGGCCTGAGCTGGAAGAAGGTTCACTTTACCTCCGGCAAGATGTTCCGGAAACAGGCCGCTAAGACTGGGCTCTTTGTTTGGGCCAAGCCTGAGTCCGAGCCGGCGCTGTCCCTCGGACTGCACCCCCTGGCACCATAGCATCTGCTGTGCCCAAGGGGACCAGCTTGAGAATGCGAGGGTGGAGGGGAGATTGAACGAGGGAGCATGTCTTCCAGGGGGGTGGTCAGCAGGGCAGCCGGACCCACTCCCCCAGTTTTAGATTAAACTTTCTGTAGCACGACTGCCTGGAACACTGCAATGGAAACAAGGCAGGCGTGTGAGGCCACGCGAGCCTGGAGACGGTTCTGAAGGATGTCCATCCACAAGGAGGCTTTCCGGGTTTTGTTTTATTTTTCTAGTTTGCTTTCAAATAACAGAACAAATCAACAGATGCATCAGGCAGATGATGGCTTCCTAGCACTTTGTAAAATACCAAGCGGCATTTGGAGGCCCAACAGGTTCCTTGTTTTGGGAGGCGGCCTGGAGGGACGTGGCTCCTTGAGCTGTGGGAAGAATCAGAGCTGTGTCTTCCTCTCCACCAAGGGGAGCATCTGGTCACCCCCTGCTCCCGAACACCTGCCACCAACCATCTTGGTCTCATCCTAGAGCCACCCTACTTTCTTCATGTGGGCAATTGTGATAGGGACACATGGTCTCCACATGTCAGCGAAAATCTTTTGTGGATGTATGCACCAGCAATATATGTATAGTTACATACTGAAGTATATGTATTCCAGTAATACGTTATCCACAAAAATATAAATTAAAAATGAATGCAATAAAAATAAAGCATAAATATAGTAGGCTAGGCAATGCTGCCCACCCCCATTCATGTCCTTCCTGGAAACTTGCAATGTGACCTTACTTGGAAATAGGGCCTTCACAGATGTAATTAGTTAAGTCATACTGGAGTAGGAATTTTCTAGAATTCTGGGGGGAAAGTTCATTATGCTGGCAAAACACTGCATGGTCGGCAATAAGCCCTTTGTAGGTCAGACAATTGCTTTTTGAAACTCCTGGTGTCTGACCCTAACAAGGGCTCGGGGAATGTGTGCAGGCACATAACCCCACGTTCTTTTCTTCCCTCTTTTGGCAAAAGTCATGAAAAACACAGCCTTGGGCAAACAACTGTCTTTCATGAGCCCTCTGTTCCCACCTGGAGGAGTGACTGGGCCATCTCCGCAGGGCTCAGGGTCCCCTTTTCCTCTGTCTGTGCCTTCTAGCTGCTTCTGCTGGGGACGCTATGCAAACCCAAAAGCCTTCCTCCCCAGACACCCACATCTAATCAGTGCTTGAGACCTGTGGATTCTACCTCCCGGACGGCGGAGGTCTGTCCCACTCCCTGCAGTCCTGCTGTCACTGCCTTGGTGTGGGCCCTTGCCCTATCTCACCTGCCTCTCTCTGTGCCTGGCTGTCCCTCACCCATCATCCCTTTGGCAGCTTTTAAAAGAGGTGGCCCACAGGTAAATCCTGCTCTGGAGACAGACTTGAGTCTAAGAAGCTGCCTTCACAGTGCTTTATATGTTTTAAAATATCATTTGCTAACATTTGAAAACCAGGGTCTTTCCCATAAAAATATTCCAGTTTCTGGGTTCTCTTGAATAATCAGAGGCTCTCCTTCCTTCACGGGCTGGGAAGGTGCTGCTCCCTTAGAAGGAGCACACGTTCGCCAGTTCCCGCTGGCCCGTACGTAGCTTCTGGGGGCTCAGACACAGGCCTGCTTGGACATGGAGGTTACCCGGCAGGCTCTTGTGGACACTTAAGTTTGCAAACCCTGCCTTATAACCTCACACAACCAGCTAATGAGGCAGTCTGACTCAGCAGGGCTGTAACATGAAATGGTTTGAGTTTTCTCCAGTCCCTGCTCTCTCTCCCAGCCTACATCGTGACAGATTCCATAACGTCCCAGGAACTTACTTTCTTTAGGTGATCATTCCAGTCCAGTGTTGTTCACACTGCTTGTTGTGACCCATTAGAGGCTCATGAAGTCTAGTTAGTGGATCAGAACCAGCATCAAAAAGAAAAAAAGAGAAGAAAGAAAGGAAGGGAGGGAGGAAGAGATGGAGAGAAGAAAGAAGAGGGAGGGAGGGGGGGGAGAGAGAGAGAGAGAAAGAAAAAGAAATGTAACTGGATAGAAAATATCAGACTGTATTATATGTAGCAAGGTTAAGTACTGTTTTGTGAAACTTTTAGTTATTTATATGCCTATGTACCTGTGTACTGGGCTGTGATGTAAATGTTTCTTACTGTGGGTCCTAGTCTCCAGGTCTCTGTCTCTTTAAAATGCCCCCCAATTCTAAAGAGATGGCAAAGGGAAGGGCTGGAGGGTGCAGGGGGCTCTGCAGGGGGCAGGCTTGCCACCCTGGTCAACCCTGCCTGTCACTTTCCAAGTGGCAGGGGCTGTTGTGATCTTATTCAAGAAGGACTCCTCCCCGCGTGTTAAGGGCTAATCCCTCTGGGGTTGCAATGAGTTAAAATTCTTGTTTTTAAACGTGGCCGTCTACAGTCTGGAATGGGTTTTCATCAACCTCCATCAGAGCACCCTTATCCCATGTGCTCCATCCCTTTATTTTGGACATCAGTGGTTACCCTTAAAAGAAGTCTTGTCCTCTAGCCCTGGGCTTAAAACAAATGAGTTTCTTGTCTGTGGGACTTCTCAGGCACTCTAAAAAATTCTTGATATAGTATTCTCTAGAAAATGCTTTGGGGAATGCAGGCTTAAACCCCCAAAATCTTAAGATCTAAAAGAAGTTTGAAGTTGAATCTTGAAAGAAGACTGCAGATAACTTGGTTTCACCCCTTCCCACCCACTGATGAGTAATTCCTCCTTATTGCCTTCATTCTGCAAACACAGGATAATTAGACATCGATTCTGCCCTCGATGAGCTCACAGTCCGCCGGTGCCGATTTATGAGGACATCGATGGCTATGATGCCCCGTCTCCAAGGAGAGAAGAGATCCGTGTCAGAGGCTCTGCCCTCCGAGGGGGCTCCTGCCAGCCGCGAGGACCAGGCGTTGGTCTGGTGGTGGCTCCTGAGTTAGGCCTTGAAGGCCACTCATGCAGAAGGAGTGGGTGGCATGGGCTCTCAGGCGAGAGGGAGCACTTGGAGGAGGGAGAGCCTGGCCAACTGCCAAGGAGTGGTGCCCGGGCCATAGTCGCCCCCCAGAATCAACTGTTGGATGAATGCTCCCCATGCAGAGTCTGAACAGAAAAGAATGAAATACAGATGGGGCCAGACACATGGCCTCGAATATGCGCCTCGAAGTTTCCCCTTTATGCTGTCGGGCAAAAGGAGCCATGGAGGGTTTTGGGGGCAGTGACCAGGGACTGGGAGTCTTTGAACAAAGGTACCCAGGTAGGGATGCCCAAAGCTGGACAATGTGGAAAATTCCTCCTTGCAGTGGGCCCTGGGCTGTCGCCCTGCGACAAATGCTGTGACAGGACAATGGTGAGAACAAGCCCCTGTCTGCCTGGGAGGGTTTCCGGGGCTCCCCTGGTGGTGCCTGGGCACAAGGACCTCCCACCCCCCACCCAGTGGCTTTCTTCCGGGACGGCCTGCAAGGTGAGCAGAAACTGCTGATGCTCTTCCCTTAGGTACAGGCTCGCCTGCTGGAACAGTCACCGGACGCCTGTTGGCTCGCCCTGTCTAGTGACGCTGTGGTTGCTGCCTGCCTGTCCCGTCAGGCGTCAGAACAGTGTGGCTTTGGAGAAGCGGATTATCATCAACAGGCCGAGCAGACAACTGCACAGGGACCGCCTGCTTTGCCCTGCCAAAGTGGCCTTCTCTGTTTCAGGAACTAAAAGTACAGCCCAGAAAGGCAGCTGATGGGGAGAATGTCCCCACTGTGCACTGCATTCCCCGGCAGCCAGAGTCATCTCCCAGAAAGAGGCCACTCCCCCTTTCCTGATAGACCCCTGTGCTGGAAGGGTCTTCCAAAGAACCTTCCGTCTGGCTCCTTGTCTTGAACAAGAAAACGTCTAAGCCACCAGCTGGTGATGAATGTTGGCCACGTGGGAAGCCGGATGGAGGAGCCTGGGGAGGTGAGAGCCGCTAGGCAGGAGGGGAGGGGAGCCCATCGGGACCCCTGTCCCCAGCTGAGCCCCAGCTGTGCGGTGCAGGGGGCCGGGGCTGCAGCCAATGCCGGCTCACACTGACCTGCTTTGAAGGGGAATCCTACAGCTCACACTGTAGAAAGACTGTGGGGTTTGCAATCAGGCTGAATCTCTGAGACGCTTGTACCCCTGAGCCATTAATTCCTTTAAGTGGACCCTCCCGAGAACCTCAGTGTTATTTGGGGTTATTTCTTTTGGTCAGAAGGCATTGTGCCGCAAAGACGAGAGCAATATTCTGGAACTTGATCTTTTACTGGTGAAATGATTATTTGGCTGAAAAATCTCATAAGGCCAATGATAACTGTGAAATCACCATGTACACTTCATTGCTGAGCTGTCCACTCACCCAGCATCTACTGAGGAAAGAAAATGAGCTTCTAAATGTGTTTTTTTTTTCATATCATTTTGCCCATAAATGGGTCCTGGCTTAGAAAAACACATCATTCCAATGAGAAAGCAACAAGGTTTATCATCCCATGGAAAACGCAGAGCAGGGAAAAGAAACCTCCCAAGTGGAACCGAGACAGCTAATCTGAGAGGCCAGGAAGTGCCGGAAGGCGCCAGATGTGCCGGAAGGACTCTGCTCTGTGGACACCGAGCCGCCTGCCCAGGCTCACAGGAGGCTGGATGGCAAACCCAGACTGCCAGGTGCGTTCAGGACGAGTGAACGGGGTGCGAGCCTGGCACCCAGACACCTCCCCGCCTCCTCCCAGCGGGATCTGGGGCCCAGCAAGAGCACAGGCACCGGTGGATGGGGTGTGCCCCACAGGCGTGGCTCTCACTTGAGGACAGGGTGGGTCATTCTCTTTGACCAGCAGCTTCAACAAATGTACTGGGAAGAACTCGAGTGTCATGTCTGGATTCAAATCTTGGTTTCTTCTTTTGCCACCTGGATGAACTTAAACATTCAGTTACTCCTTGGGCATCAGCTCTTTCATGTGTAAAACAGGGTTAATATGAGTGACAACTGAAATAATGCATGGGGAATGCCTAGAGGGGGGCACCTTCTAGGCCCTCAGCAAAGGAGGTATCACTGTGCTCTAAGCCGGTTTCCCCATCACCGAGAGGGGTGCCCACACTTCGTTTGGCTCCTACGAGGAATGCATGGTGGGTGCTATTGGTGGAACAGATCTATTTGTCCTTGTGGGTTTCTCCTCTGTGTCTAATCTCTGCAGAAATTCAAAGCAAATAGGCTTGACAGACTCCTGAAACCCCTATAAAGCACCAGTGATAGAAGCTTCCTTCCACCGCCCTTACCAAGTGACTGGTTTCCTGAATGCCTCCAGCTGTCAGATGGATGCTGGGGGCCGCCAGCCTGGAGGTGGGCCAGGGTGGGAAGCCCTGGGACCTGGAGCCAGGTGGGGCAAAGGCTGGCAGATGAACACAAGGCCAGGAGCTGGGGGAAGCTCAGTGGGTTGGTCAGAAGGATGAAGCCCAGGCAGCGGCTCCCAGGCTTGGCCTCACGCGGGAACCATCTGGAAGGCTTTCGAAACTCTTGCTGCCTGGATCCCATCCCTGGGGCTACTGCCTTCATTGGTCTGAGGTGTGGCCCTTGCAGCAGTGTTTTAACATTCCCCAGGGGATTCTAAAATGCAGCCAAACCCAAGACCAGTGATGCGGAGAGCAGCGCACCTGGATATAAGAAGGATGTGGGGAGGTTGGCTGCATCTGTCAAGCACCTAGATACGAGAACACCTAGGTGTGCAGAGGACAAAACAAGACCAGCTTCTGGGCTGGAATACAAAGCCCAGCCAAAAATGCCGGGCAGGGGCCCCATTTCCTGTGATTCGGTCCATGTCCAAAGGAGACTTAGTCTTCATCCTCTGGGTCCCCCTGTGCCACCTCTGCCGCTCTGTCAGGGCCCTGACCTCCTGGCTGTGTGGTATCTGATGATCTGTCTCTCCCAGGCTGCAGGGAGAGTCAGGAAGGCAGAAGCTCTGCTATTTAGGCCTAAACATCCCCAGTAACAAGCACCATGCCCGCCATATGCCTGGCCCCTGTGGGCGTGTGGGGAACGGAGCAGACACCATCACGGGTGACTTGTTTGGCACAATCTGTTGTTTCCAGATCCCCCAGACAGAGGCTGGCTTGGTTTCAGTGCCGGTGCTGAATCTAAGCCTGTATCAGGAATCAAGTGATTTCTTTGTGAGCAGAAGAGAAGAAGCCTGGGGCCTGGTAGGACCTGAGACCCTCTCTGCTTATTTGCCTATGGAGACTTTCTTGAATTAAAAAATAGGATTTTGAGTTGCTGCAAATTGTTTTAGGTTTAAGGAAGACATTAGGCAGCTATTACATTTTCACTGAGCAGTTCCTTAATCTGGTTTATTTTTTGGCTGGTGCTCATGAGCCGTTAATTGTCATGCCGAAAGCTAGGGTGACGTTAGCAACCTCCCGTTTTGGAGGAGAGGTGGTGACAAGAAAAGGAAATGTGAGCTGCTTTTCTGAGTATGAGTTTAGTCTGTCAGCTTCGACCTTTCCATTCCAACTCAATGCCTATTCAACAGAAAACCTTGACATTTAAAAAGGCAGCACATCTAGCCCACATCTTTATCTTACAGGCCAACCACTTTTCAGATCCTTTCTTCAGAGCCACAGCCAAAAAAGTTGTTTGGCATTTCTACCACTTCTGTTCCCTAGCTTTCTGAAAAAAATAAAGGGAAGATAGGTTGAAAGATAAAAGTGTCTGTTGTCCGAGACGTCCGTTCCCTAAATGTGCTTGCATTTCCTGGTGGGTGTCTGTGAGTCTGCAAGCAGCTTTATTTTGCTTTGAAAGGGATAGGACCGCAGGTGTCAGGAAGCAAGAGGAGACAGGTGGAAATCCACTTCAGCACACCTATTTTTAGTTCAGATTCTATTTAAGTGCAAGTGCTAACTTCAAGGTAACTGGCAAGAGAAAATGAGTCTGTTTGCACAGTAATTGTTTTGCCCAAAAAGGGAATGAACATCCTTAAGGTATTCCAAAGGCTGAGTGAAGGGAGAATCAAAACAGGTTACTTAGAGAAGAGCCTTGGTGGGAGGGCCCTTTAAATACATCAGCACAGCTGAAAAGGAACGCAGAAATGAGTAATGAAATCTCTGATTGACTCAGGACCAGCTCAGGGCTGTTGCGTTCTCTTCCCCTGTCCTGTGGTGGCTTCTAGGGGTCTAGGTGGGCCTGTAGGGAAGGGTCACTAGTTATGGAGTCTGGTCAGTGCTGGAAACTACCACCCAGACACAGAGCATCCCAGAAACCCTGAAACCCAGTGCCCACTCTGACCACAGTCTCTAATCTTCCAGTCCTTCTGTCCATAATTCCTATCATAGCTGCATGGTGACATCTTAGAGATGTCACCCTGTCTTCTGTGCCTTCCACCCCTCATCTTCCCTTCTCTCCTTCACTGGCATGGGCTCTGTGGTGTATTGCATAACTAAATTCTTGCCAAAACTCTCAATTCCCATGTGCCCTAGGTCAACCCAACCTTCTTCCTTCTAATGGAGAACTCCCTCTGTGCAGGTTGGCATCCACCGGGCACACCTCTGCCTAGAGCTCGCTGGTCTTTCCTCCTAGAGGAAGGATGACAAGAGAGCAGGGATCTGGCCTTGTCCATCTCACGTACCTCTCCGCCTGGTCCAGTGCCCGACACAGAGCAGGTGCTCAGCAGATGTGTGTGGGAGCAGTTCCCTCAGATTAAGTGGGAACTGGGCCAGAACTGAAGAGTTCTTTTGTCTCCGCTGATGTTTGCTGTAGGATCTGGGATAAGTCTCCAGTCGGTCTTCTTCTCCATTTGCTTGCGTTCATCAGGAAAGAAAACAATGGCACCAGGGTGGGTTAATGGCCTTGACAATGATACGGGATGAGCAGAGACAGAACCATGGACCTTGGAAGACAGTAATCATGAGCATGGATTGAATGCCTACTGTGGGCAAGACGCTCTCATCGGTTCTGAAGTGGGTTAAACCCAACCCAGCCTGTCCTTAGGGCTCATCATGTGACTGGACGGAGGAGGTGGTGAGGGACAGGGAGAGACGGAGAGACAGGCCGCTGGCTGCACCAGAGGAGATGGTGAGAACGCCAAGCTGCGGGGAGGGCCTGTGCTCCCATCTCAGTTCTCCACCGATTCTCTGAGTGACTCCAGCAAGTCACTTCCCTCCTTGGACTTCCGGTTTGTCTCACTGGATCACCAGGCAGGTCCTTCTTGGCTCTGACACTCCATGACTAAAGTGTTATCAAACAGAGGTGTAGTCAGAGCTTTTTCCTGGGAATCCGAATGTGGTAGGACCACATGGCTTTCCCTGGTCCCCGCACCTCCCTTTCAGCATGTGCCCTGCACTGGCCCTGAGTTGAGTCATGATGCAGGAGGGCAGCGTTTGGGGACTGGAAGTCCGGAAAGCTGAGGCTCAGCAAAGCCGGACGAACTCCTTTTTCTATTTGGGGTTTGTTTTTTTTCTGGCAGAAACAGACGTTCTCTCTATCCTTTGTTTGTGAAAGGGGTCCAATATTAATAATAACAACAATAATAAGCATGTCATAGAGTGGTTGAAGAATTGCATGAGACAACACAGGAAAACCGTTGGAACCTGCCAGCAGATAAGCGAGCGCTCAGTGGAGGCTCCTGTTAGCCATCATCTCCCCTGCCTTTTCGCTTTCCCCTCTCCCTAGGTTTTGAGACAAGTCTCTGAGGGCTTTCCAGTTCCTAGTTTTTCTCCTGGGCAAAGCCACTTCCATTATTTTTGCCTTCATTTATTTTTTTAAAGCATTTATTTTTTGTTCTCGCTATGGTATCTCTTTCTTTGAAAGAATTTCATGCAAATCAATGCAGCCTTGGGGGATGTATTTCAAGAACATGAAAAAGGAGTAGTATTCGTTGACAATTAGGGAAAATTGGCAGGTCACGAGGCTCAGCTCAGATTCACATTCCGAATAGATTTTCTAGCTAGCTGGAACAGGCTTGGGGCCGGGAGGGCAGGCAGAAGAATGCCTAGAAGTGTGTCTTGCTTTCCCCTTTCTTACCTACATGTTGAGGCAATTGATCACTTTTTTCTTTTGAAGGAAAAAAGAATTTTTAAATACTATGGTTCCTTTCTAGGAAAGCCCTAAAGCTATTGGAATAACAGATTCTGTTTTGAAATGACCTGCATTTCTTTTTTTTTTGAGGGCAGTGTCACTGGCCCTCATATGTGGGACCCGAACCGGGGCCGCTGGCTTCTCAAGCCACAGCGCCACTCGGCCGGCCCATGACCTGCATTTTAATGCCATGAAAAGAACAAGAATTAAAACCCCCACTTGTGAGAAGATAAATGTTAATCGTTTGTTACAAAAGCATTGACTGTTTTGGCAAACACGAGATCTGTTTGGGAATCGCTGTCATTTGTGAACAGAATCATGACGTAACTTAAATCTTCTCAGAAAACCACAGGAAAGGGACACATTAGCCCACGTTTAGCCTGCCTGTGAGCAGGGCCATCTTCGTGTGTCCTGTTCCGTGATTAGGATGGGAGAGCTCTCGGCCTCGTTCAGTGGAGATGCTCTGCCTCCGGTGTGTATTGTTTCCTCATGATTTTAGGTTTGGAAGCCAACCCTTCAAAGCTTGGTTATTTCCTCCCAGGCACCAAGTCAACAATTCTTGTGCTTGGCACTTGGGAAGGATGGAGGAGATGGGGTTCCTGGCCCCCAAACCACTTTCCTAAAGGTCGTTTAGCACAGAGCTGTTTTACTCTGACCGTTTTGCACTTTCTGCTCTAATACTCTCTGCAATAAAATGACAAGTCTTAACAGGAACAATTTTTTAGAGTTTCTGATAGATCTTTAAATTCCTATTGTTCCTGTCTCTGGTTTGTTTGTACTAGAAAGGTAATAAAACGTTTGTATAGATTATCTAGGAAATGCAAATTAAAAGAGCAGAAAATAGAAATTTATTGCATTAATAGAGACTTTAACTAATATAGACTTCAGTATTTGGAAAAAGAGTGTAGGTCTAGCTGCACCTTCAAATGTCCATCCAGGCTGTAGCCACCCTGAGCTGGGCCACTGTCCTGCCTCCTGAGAGGTCTCTTCGCTTCCACCTTGTCACCCATTAGATTCTCAACACTGCAGCTGGAACGATCCTTCTAAAATGTGTCAGATCGTGTGCTCAAAACCTACATAGGCTTTTACCCCACTCAGAATAACGCCTCACTCAGCAGTCGTCACAGGGCTGCCATCGCTCAGCGTGATCTGTTCGCCACCCCATCCCCCTGCTCTGGTCTGTCACCAACGGGTCTCCCTGTGTTCCCATCTGTTGTTCTGGCCTCGCTGCTCCTCCAGAGCCGGGAAACCTCCTACCTCAGGGCCTTTGCATTCTCTGTTCCCTTTGCCTGGAAGGCTGTCCCCGACCACCCCCACCCCAGGCCCCCACGGCAGCTTCCTCAGCCCCTCACATCTTCACAGCATCCTTACCTTTGCAGTGAGGTCATGCCTGGCCTCCCTGTTTTACACTGCACCCCTCCCCACCCACCCACCAATCTTCTCTCATGCTTTGCTTTTCCTGAAGCAGTTATCATCATTGAACAAACATACTTTGTTTTTGTCTTTTCCCTCCCGCTAGAATGAAAACCTTCTGGGCGCAGGAAGTTTTTGGTACCTTGTTCCCAGCACCTAGAATGGGGCTCGCATATAATAGGTGCTTGGTAATATTTGGTGAATGATGGACTAACGGATGGATAAATTATGTATGTTCACTAATCTCTGCAGCACTCAAACTCACTTCCAAATCGACTTCTTTAAATAAAAAGGTGTTGGGGTAGGGTCATCAGGCTCCCTTCTGTTGAGCACAGCATTTCTCAGGATTGTCTTCATTATTGTCCCTAAAGAGACTTTTGAGACTTGGATTTCCTATTCGCACCCCTCCCCATGAAGCTTGAACACCCCAGGATACACTGTATGTCTGTCCATGCTCTGTATGTGTATCCGTGCTTTATACATAAAAAGAGTAAAAACTTTTCACCCAAGAGCCAGTTTCTGTCCTCTTGTGTGGGAATGCATGATCTAGCTTAACAGAATATTCCGTAATTTAAGCAGAGTAAAACTAGGGTTTAACAAACAGGGTGGTGCAGCGATGCTGTACTAGAGAGGAGACTTAGTCATCTGAGGTCAAGTCTGAATTCTGTACCATTCATCCTCCAGCCATCCTTGTGCCAAATCCAGCAGCCAGCAAGTAGCTTCTGGACTTCAGGGGAGCATTGTCCCAGCTGTGCACCCTGGGGCTGCAGACACACCTGTTCATCCCAGGGCTTCATGAACCATCTTGGGAGCCAGGAAGCCAGGGCGCAGCCCAGCAGGAGCCAGCTCACAAATACAGGGCACATGGTGACTTCACCTGGAGACGAGGGTGCACCAAGAGAGCCCCAACCCTTCCATCTTCTCTTCCCTGAGGTCTCCAGGCCTGTGCTCCCATGTCGTTCCCTGCCTTGTGTGTATTGGACTCCTTCATGCCTGTTTTCCTCCTTCCTGGAAGGTGTGTGCGTGCCCTCTCCCCAGCCCAGCACTCAGCACAGTGGGCAGTTGGCTCATGTCTGAAGTAGGAATTGTGGGGCCCGTATGGCAGTTAATGACTTGTCCCTTCTGTGTTCAGGAGAAGGTGCTAATTAGATATGTGGGGGTGCAGGGAAAGAATACCCGGAATGAATCAGACTTAGATCGTCTGAGGATTTTCAAGGAACGGCTGGATAGTTAATTGTCCAGGGAATAGCAGTTGCACCAAATTATGTGCTCATGGCAAGGGACTGATAGTGGCTCATTCCCACGGCCCCCTGTGGAGGTGAGGGACTCTTGCTGTGTCTTTCAATTGCCTTTCAGAGGCCTGTCCATCTGAGCTGCTCCACCCACGCCTCAAGGGTGTCCCTGCAACGTTGGGTACCCAATCCCTAGAGTCTGAGGGAGACCCATTATCTCTGGAAGGCTGGGTCCCCATCACGTTCAACGTCACCCTGACCACCTGTCCAACCAATACCTTGGTTCCAATGGCTCACTTATTTTCTTCTAAGAACCGTGTCTGTTGGAAATAATAATATATGTGTTTCCCAGTTTGCTGCCTGTCTTCTCCACTATAAGGAAAGCTCAGCGAGGCAAGTCCTTTGTGCATGAGCTTTACAGATAACACCCAGAAAAACTACAGAGCCTGGCTTGTAAGTGTGTATTGAGCAAGTGAATGAATGATTACAATCAGTGGTATGAAGACGTTAGCAGTTGCTAGGTAAACAGAAAACTGATCCAGAAGAAAACATTGGAAACTTAGGAACAAATGTAAATTGCAAAGGTAAACACAGGTTCTGTTCTTGCACTCAAAAGAAGTGTGGGAAATGAGAGAAAATTCACAGACGTGTAAGCTCTCACAGGGGACAGCATGTGGACAAGATGGGGGTGTAATCCCAAAGATAGCTATTTCACCCTCTCTGGGAAAGACCCCAATATCCTCAGGTGGGCTGCCCTTAGCTATGGCCCGGACACACACCCTTGCCTTCTGGACAGACTGTTAGTTACTGGGTTGTACACCTGTCCCAGGATGGGCTGCTCACAGCATTCTGCCCCTCTGACCACAGCTAATTGGTTCAAAAAAAAAAAAAATGTGAAACTTGGAAAGAGGTAAAAAATGATTGGCTGTCCTTTTAACGAGCTGCTAGATATTGCCTAGGAGACATGCCTGAGGTTATCTGATCTTAAAAGGGTCTGTCTTTCATTGTTTTTGATTTTTATTCAGCTTTCTAAAGATGAAAGTTAACTGTGGAGAGCTGATCATGAGGCAAATTATTTCTGTTCATGGAACTGCCAATAATTTTGTCCTGTTGAATAGCAATTGATTACATCCCCAGGGGAAGAAGTCAGTCTTGCATCTATTAGCAAATTCATTTCAGCATTCCTGATTTTCTTTGGATTCTCCTTTACACTTGGATCTCACGTGAATTAATTAGTTAAATAAAATCTTTGACCTATATCTATTTTATATTTCTATGAGCGTCGCAATTTTACTCTTAAAAAAATAATAATCCTTTAACAGACTCAGGCAGAACCAATTGGAATTTGGGGGTGTCGGTTGCCATGTTGCTCTGTAGGCGGCAGTCAGTCTGCAGTTAGGGGAAAATAAAAGTGACATTTTGGGAGAGTCTGAGACAAGGGAGAAAATCCTGGAGGCTCTTGGCGTCTGAGAGGCCTGGCTGCAGCCCACCTTTCCCTGACTGCCTCAGCCTCACAATCAAACTTGACTTTCCTCTCAGCTGCATCAAGATGAACCACAACCAAAAGAGGACTTGTCAACATAATACTCACGCTGTGGGGAGCTTGATGTTACGAAGCCAGGTGGCGTTTTAAAAATCCAACTTGAACTGCTTGAAACTAACGGGCAACAGGCACTGGAGGAAGCAAACCCAGGTCCCCTGGGCAGGGGAAGAGTAGGAGGGATGCTTCCGCTGGCGCTGAAGGGGTGACAGTCACTCAGAGTCTGGGGGCTGCATAACCCAGGGATGGGCAGGTTTGAGGAGGGAGCTCAGAACCCAGGACAACATGGCCACTGGCATCCTGAGGGCAAAGGCCTTCGAAGTGCACCCCCAGCAGCGCCAGGCAGAAGCGCCCTAGAGGCCATCACCTAGCTGTGCCCTCTGAGAGAAGACCCCTCCCCTGGGGGCAAAACGCCTGGATCAGGACACCCCCAGCCAGCATAACTACCCGCCCCGGGCGGACGAGTGGGTTGTAGTGACAATGTATCATTTGTACCCAAAGCTGAAATATAAATTAGAGATGTATGAAAACTGCTATGAGAAAACCAACACTGCCAGGGCTCTCACAAACCTGGTTATTCTTAGAGCAATTGTGAACCTTTTAGAGGGTGCATTTTATCCACTTGTAAAAATACCAAGTGATGAATGGGTGAGGAAATAGCAACCAGACTTGGCCAAGTTACTTTTTTAAAACACTTTTTATTGTTCTTGGATATGCTGCTACCTGATGCTGCCTGTGGCTTAGCATAATGGAAGGGAACAGGCTCTGCATCCAAAAAACTTGGGTTTGAGCACTGGTTCTGTCATTAATTAGCTAAGTGACCTTGGCTGAGTCCTTTAATCTCCCTGAGCCTCAGTTTCTTCACCCAGAAAATGGGCTGCCATGCAGTTATGAGGATTACATGGGCCAAAGGGTGCCGGGACCCATCGAGGCTAGAGGACTCCTTGTGCAATGGAGGCAGAAAACTGGGGCCTAAGCAAGGAAACGTTCTCTAAACATTCAGGCTTTTCTCAATATTCTCCTCTCACTTCAACCTCCTAATCCTGGGGGACTGGAAGGAGGCATGTAATTCTTCAGGCATCTCCTTTTTGATATTTGAACTCAGTTTAAATTGACTTCAATCTAAACAGGACCAGCTGGAAATCTATTCCAAGGGCTGGTCCCACGCAGTTATAAAGCAGGAAACAGCCCATGGGAGGTGATTTCAGAGCCGCCTCTGCCCCAACCCTTCACAACCTCCTGCTTCCAGAAATTCCACTGTGGTGCTTCATCCCTTTGTTCTAAGGCTCGCTCCATGCCCACCCCCTAGCCAGGGCCAAGGGCACACCTGAAGCAGTCCATTCCAGCTCACAAACGATTCGTTTCAGAAGTGGCAAGTGCTTTACAGCCAGCCATAAACATGTCAAAAACCTTCCTTGTGATATTTTTCAGGAGAAATCACAAGTTGTCCATGTTTGCCAGAAACATGATGTTATCTGGACCACAATCCCTATGTTGTATTCCTTTTTGGAAATGCTGGAAACCTGCACAGCATACTATCCACTGTGCTTGGCTTGGGAAGAGAGGACATTGCTCTTCAGTGTCTAGTGACTCTGCCACAAAAGGGAAGGGCCTCCGAACAGCCCCTCACTAATGAGCTTTTTAATGAATCCACGGCTGAGTGAGGCAAATGGCTTTCTTTCCTCCTAAATCAGGAGGAAGTCTCAGAATTATGTTAATTTTCTAAGGTTTAATGGTTAGCTTTAAAAATAGTCCCAAATATCAAGTGAGCCAGGCCGGTGCTACTCAAAGGGACGTGTCTAGATGGGGGCGATGATGCCGAAACAGAAAACCCAAAGGAGAAACTAGCACCTTTGGAAGGGACTAGAAAAAAGGAGGAGGAAGTGGTAGGAAGTTTAATATCTGTGTTGTTTTCTTGGATATTTAAAAAAGAAAGCTTGATGGTGCTGGCTGCGGTAAGGGGCAGACTGTTGTGAGGACCTGGGTGGGAGCGGGGAAGGGAGCGGTCCAGAATCAGGGGGGACAACCCAACAAAAAGCCAAACAGCCAATGAACACATGCAGAAGGATCTGACAGACATTCTTCAAAGAAGACATACAAATGGCCAATAAGCCCATGAAAAGATGCGCAACACCATTAGTCATTTGGGAAATGCAAATCAAAGCCAGGGAGAGACACCACTTCACACCCACTAGAGTGGTTATAATCAAAACAACAGAAAATAAGTGTTGACGGGGATGTGGAGAAATCGGAACCCTCGTGCACTGCTGGTGGGGATGTAAAATGGTGCAGCTGCTGTGGAAAACAATTTGGCGGGTCCTCAAAAAATTAAGCATCGAGTTACCATGTGACCCAGCAATTCCGCTCTTAGAGAAATGGAAATGTATGCCAAAGGAAACCTTGCACACAAATGTTCACAACATTTTTACTCATAATAGCCAAAAGGTAAAAGCAACCCAAATGAACATCAACAAATGCATGGATTAGTAAAATGTGATCATCTACACAATGGAATATTATTCAACTGTAAAAAGGAATGAGGTTCCAATATAAACTACAACATGGATGAACCGTGAAGACATAAGACAAGAAAGCCAGGCACAAAAAGCCACATATTCTATGATCCCATTCCTATGAAATGTCCAGAAGAGGCAAATCCATGGAGACAGAAAATAGCTTAGTCCTTATCAGGGTCTGGGGAGAGAGAGAAATAGGGAATGAATACTTAGTGGATCAGAGTTTCTCTTTGGGGTGATGAAACATCCTGGAATTAGTGCTAATGGTAGCATCACATTGTGATTATACTAAATGCCACTGAATCATATACTTTAAAATTATTGAAATGGTGAATTTCATGCTATAAGGAATTTACCTCAATAATTTGCCCATCTGGACGTTGCCCACAGCCAACAAAGCCACGACTGGTGGGAGAATGCAAAGAACATAAAAGGGAAATGTCATATTAAGAACTCAGTTTGCTCTTAGACCCAATTTTCTTTTGCAGGAAAGGAAGATGTCTACAAATCCTGCATCACTGCAAGGTGACAGGGAGAGATGGGATTCTAGCTGGGAAGTGAGAAAAGATTGGGGAGGCCATTTGTTTGATGCCTTTGTATCTCCTCATTCCCCTGGGGCCAGAAAGTTTCTACCTCCACTTTGCAGTCTCCTGGGCAAATGGAGCCGGAACATATTCCTAACTTGAAATGTCTGCATGTCCCCATGGGCCCAGCGATTAGCTGCTTTTATTACTTCCAATTTCACAAGGAGGCTGATGGGCACATGTGCTCTTTACATACTCCCATGTGGCGACAGGTCACAGCAAGGGGTCGACTGGGATTGGGTCAAGTAAGCACAGGGATCTCAACAGGTGAGATGCAGAAGGATCTTAAGTTCATGACAGAAGTTCCTGACAGGTGGCCGTGACAGGTGGCTGTGACAGATGGCCGTGAGAGCTGTCTACACAGTGCCACTCCATGTTCTCATGTTCTTCAAACCCACCATGACCAATGATGACAGGGAATCCCTACAAATAAAGAAATGTTCTATCCGGAAAAGGGGGACGTGTGGATTTCTACTTGGCAGAACTCAGGGCTTTTCTTTTCAGTCATTCAGTCAGTCAACAAACACCGACTTCTACTCAGTAGCAGGTATTTGGCCAGAGACAAATAATCAGTGGCCCCTGGCCTCAAAGAGCTCTCAGGCTGGTCACTCATGTGCACAGATATGTTGCCAAAGGCTAGTGACAGGTAAATAGAGGGGCCAGGGGTAAATGGCAGAGGGCACCTGAGCTAGCCTAGGGACATGACCAGCAATCAAGGAAGTCTCTCTCAAGAGGTGGCCTATATATATAGAGGTGGCCTATATATATTGGGGGGCCTAGTAGCCCCCCAATACATGTGCATTGAGCCTAACTGAGAAAATGCCTAGAGAGGGAGAAGGCAGGCATGGCGGGCAGAGCAGCCTGGTACAGAGCGAGGAGGCCAGCAGGGAAGGGCATGGTGGGTTTGGGCAACTGCAGCTGGACCTGTGGGGCTGGAGTGAGGGGTGGGAAGGTGGGAAGGGGGTGGCCAGGAGAGGGAACAGCAAGTGGCGAGTCCTCTGGCCCCCAGAGTGTGACTAAGACACAACTGAGACCTACCTACCAGATTGGAGCAAAGTGGGGAGGACAAAAGCACCCCGAGTGGAGAATGGGGACTGTAGGGGGTTCTGGGGTGGGCATTAGAAGCCTGACCAGTAGAAGCAGCTCTGATTTATGTCTGAGGGGAAAGAGGTGGACACAGGGACATAGCAGGAGCCTGGCTGGTAACCCAGTGACTGGAGGCTGGCTGCCCCATTTCTCCTGCATTTTGCTTGAGAAAATGGCTCAAGCCTCTGTCCCAGGGTGGTGGGCAGTCTCGCAAGGACTTCTGAGGACTCCTGGGAGGGCTCTGACTGTCTCAGCGTGACTTCTCGGCCTGAATTTCCAGCCACCCTGCTCATCAGCCCTTTCCTGTAATCCTGTCTCCCCTTGCTTGCTTCCTCCATGTGGAGACAGCGCTTCCCTATTCTCCAAGCTCTGCCAGTAAGAGGGTGGTGAGCAGGCTTGTCAAATTATTTTTCGTATACATTTAGAAAGATTTTATATATATCTTAAAAGCATACACATTTTAAGAAAGGAAAAAACTATTAAAATTGTAATACAATGAATGATACTAGCTTTCATTTGATTAACGCCATCTTTTGAGCCAACATCATGCTACACAGTGCTACCATAATTCAATTCAACTTTGAAAAGTGATACATAGATAACATCTCTTAAAATGTGTACCTTCTTTTTGGCACTCCTGGTGTGTGTGTGTGTGTGTGTGTGTGTGTGTGTGTGTGTGTGTGTAGAAAGAGAGAGAGGGAGAATCACCTCCCAGACCCCCTTACGTTCACCAAGCCATTTATTCAGCCACTGTTGATTAAACACACACACATGCACTTGCCACTAGGAATACAAACATGCGCGCACAGTGCCCTTGGGAAATCTCTGGCCTAAATGAAGAGACAGGCAAACATGTATGTGCCTGCTGCTGGGACAGCAGAGGGAGTAGCTGATTACAGCTGGTGCAGGAGTCATTAGCCAGAAATGAGTCACTCAGGAGGTGTTTAGCCAAGATGGTAAATGACCCTGGGAGCCCCCAGGTGAAAGAGACGAGTGCATGGCAGTCCCAGCAGGAGAGGCAGCACATGCTCAGATCTCGATGCACAGCTGGTGGCAGCGAGTGTTGTAGGCACTTCTGAACCGTCCCCTTATGATGGACAGCAGTTGATAAGGAGCCCATGTCAGGGTTGTTACAAGAATTAAATGAGATAATGGCTATGAAGCCTTCAGCAGAGACCCCGGCAAAGAGTGAGCCTTTAGTAAACATGAGCTCCAGTTACTGATACTCTTTTCTTCATCACCCTCACCATCACCACAGTGTGATTTCACACCCATTCTCGCAGCTCTGCCTACTTCACAGGACTCTTTTGAGAATAAAATCTAATAATGAGTGTTGGAACATTCTGAAAAGCTACACAGAGCTGAGTAAGAGCTAAATAAAAAGCAGAGATCTGGGCTGGTACCCTGCTGTGTGACCTTGGAACAGCTACTTGCCCTCTCTGGGCCTCCAATTCAGAGTCCTCTAATGGGCTGAGGTTTGGGGTTTTGTGTCATCATAGGTCTTAGCCCTCTGGGCTGAGTGACAGACAACTGATGGTTCCTGGCACGAACTGTAGTGAGTCAGCTGCCTCCCAAACCAGGAGGAAAGGCCAGTGCCACAGCTGTGGGCCCCCTGGGAATGTGCTGGAACTCTGCTGGGATCGTTTCCTGCCACAGCTGTGTCACCACTGCAGCCCTGTAGGAACAGACCCAAGGCAGGTATCATGGCTGCTGTTCCTCCCGCCAGGCCTGGTACCCACAGGCCACCTGTGAGTGGCCTGCTGGAAACCCAGCCGCCAGATTGCTTAATAACAGGAAACTGGTTAATGGCTTATAAGCAGGGAGATGGCTTTCTGTGGCTTGGTGGGTTTTAGCATTCAAAGTGCTTTTAGACAATGAAAGAGATGCCATTTTTGCCTTTTGCATTAGCAACAGTTTTTTAATGCTCAAGATTGGCGAGGGTGTGAAGGCAGGCACTCCCTCCCAGGAAGAAAGGGTTCGGCCAGGGGCCCATGCCTTCCATCCTGCCCAGGACCAACCGCCAGCCCCACCTGTGGCACGTTATCCAAGTATCTGCCAAAGTTGGTTCGTCAGCCCCAGGAGGGGACAGCCCTGTGCATTATTTACGCCACAGGGGTATTTATGATAGAGAAATATGGCACAGCCCTTTGTGTAGAATGGTAAATAATGGTGCATCGTGTTTCTGCAGATTTTTTTACGACACAAGAAAATACAGAATTCAAGATAATGCCTGTAATATGTTCTCAATTATGAATGTATTTTAGACATACGGATATATCACATATGTATTATGTGTTTATGTAAAAGGCTATTATGTAGACATCTACACATAAGGTTAAAAGCCATGTGTAAACAGCAGTTGCCTACTTGGTTCTACTTTCTTCCTTATGCTTTTCTGCATTTAAAAAATTTTTTTATTATTATTATTTTTTTTTTTTTTGAGGGCAGTGTCACTGGCCCTCACATGTGGGACCCGAACCGGGGCCGCTGGCTTCCCAAGCCAGCTCCCAACCACCGCGCCACTCGGCTGGCCCGCTTTTCTGCATTTTTATTAAGTGCAAATCACTTTTATAATCAGAAAAGTCTGTTTTTAACAAATGCTTTCTGGTGTCCCTTCTGAACTTGACACCCTCCCGTGACCTCGTGCTCTCCTGGTCCTCACACAGCTCGGACAGCTGCTCCTGCTCTCCTTGGCTCCGGTCTTGCTCCATCCAGCCCCTAAACCCAGGTGTTGCCCAGGAATGCCCTCTGCTCAGTCTGCCCGCTGTCCCTGGGAAGTCCATCCACTGCTGGGATGCCAACTGCCATGCCCGGTCACCGCTTGACAGAGTGAATTATGGGCGGTGGCAGACAGAGATCTCAGATTATCCAAAATCACATGGAAACACAATTCCAGGCAACTCGCCACTACCCACGTTCTGCTGAACACCGTGGGAAGGTCAGTGCAGTCTGGGCTCTGCCCCCTGGTAGGCAGGTCTCTGACAGCCCCTTCTTAATTGCTGCCACTGCCTCTTAACTGGTCTCCCTTCCTCTATCTCTGCCGCCTCTCAGGCCATTGTCACCCTATCTTGAAAGTTTCCTTTTTAACTGATAATCTGATCTTTCCGCGTTCCTGCTTTAGACTCACTTCCCGGTCATGGCCTTCGGGATAAAGTTCATCCTGGCTTGCGACCCCAGGTCCTCTGTGACAGCCCATGCTGACGCAGCCCTGTCTCAGGTGCTCCCTCAGACTCCGCGTGGTCCGGCAGGACCCTCACGGTTCACTTCAAAAGCCCCCCTATCAGTGAAGTGCCCCAATATAGCCTCCCCCACTCCAGGTAGTTGGCGAGGGCTCATGGTTGCATGGCTGGCCATGAAGTGCAGTGATGTGGGTGAAAGTGTGCTGGCTCCTTAATGGATGAGGGAAATGAGTCTTAAAAGGATGATAGTCCTGGTGGACAGCAGAGCTCTGGACCTTAGGCTTCAGGATTTAAAACAGTCCAGAGAGATGCCCGGGGGCGGGGGTGGGGGGTTGGTTGGTGTTTATTTTTGCAGGAAATAGCTGGAAAGGTTGGCTGCAGTAATTACCATTTCTTCTGCTCTCTGAGGGGCTGCTATCTTTGGTAAACTAATTACTAGTAAGATTTGCTCAACAGCCAGTGTAATCGCTAGAGAAAACTATCTTTAAGGACTTATTCTGCCCAACTTGAGGCTTGATGTCATGAGACAAGCCACAGGGTTCTGAGAACCCTGTTCTGTGATGGGGAGGGTCAGTGCAGGGCCCCTCCTGGACAGATCGAAGCTCTTTGCACCTGCAAAGCAGCCTCCTGTGGACCATTCCTCCCACGGAGAGCCTCTGTGGGCTGAGAGGATGAGAGACGGGCCATGAGGGTGGCCAGAGCTGCCCCACCCCATCGCCTCTAACACGGCAGTTTTCCTCCCTTTGGGGCCATTTTTGGAATCTTCTCTTTCATGAACCCTTCACCTAGTAGCAAAAGGGGTATCTTGGTTTAAATCCCAACTCTGTCACAAATCTTAATTTCTTCATGTGAAATCTGAGGACAGTAATGGATGCCTTTCAGTGTGTGCGAACAAATACGCCAGTGGATGTAAAGTAGCTAGCGCCATTCTGGACACAGGTGCCCTGTTATGGACTGAATGTTTGTATCCCTCCAAATTCTTATGTTGAGGCCCTAACCCCCAATGTGTTGGAGATGAAGCCTTTGGAGGTAATTAGGGTTAGATGAGGTCATGAGGGTGGGGCTTCCATGATGGGATTGGTGCCCTTATAAGAAAAGACACAAGACAGAACTCTCTCCCTCTCCCTCCCTCTCTCCCTCCCTCCCTCCCTCCCTCCCTCTCTCCCTCTCTCCTCTCTCCTCTCTCTCTCTCTTTCCCTCTCCACCCCCATCGCTACTTGAACACACCAGAAAAGAATGTGGCCATGTGCAGGCCGAGAGCCCCCAGCAGACCCTCACAAACCCTTCTGCACCTGACCTCAGACCTCGGCCTCTGGAGCTATGAGAAAATTAATTTCTCTTGTTTAAGCCGCTCAGTCTATGACATTTCATTCCCAGCCAGAGCTGACCGATGCACCTCCCTCCAGCCCCCTCCTGGGGGAGACAGCAGCCGGCTGTGGCCCCTGCCCTTCTGGGCTTACGGGTGGGGAGAATTGTGTGTTCCCCTGTGTGTAGAACTGTATGAGCTCACAGAGGGATCTGGAAGGAGGGTCACCAAATTGAACGATGCCTAACTGTCTGTCGCTGTGTGGCAGGGTTTACACTTTTAATTTATACCTTTATGAATTATTTTAATTTCGCATAATAAGCATATATCAAGTTTATCATTTTTTAAAAAGCTCAGAAAGTTCTCTCCCAGTGCCCCTGCTTCCCTGTGCTGAGGAAGCTGTCAGAGCCTTTCCTGTCCTGGGGACACGAGAGCAGGCAGGTGCTTCGCATAGCAGCTCACGGGGTGGAGAAAAAAGACACGTGTGGGTCCAGAGGTGATGGTTCGCAGCTTCCTGGGGCAGCCAGCTTCTATCATTTTAATTGAAACATACTCTCCCCTTGGCTCATTAGCGTTTAGAACAGAACACGGGGCTGACGGGTTGTGCATTCTGTGTCACCGGTCGCAGGCAGTCAGTACCATCGTCACATGCTTTTCATGTCAAACGCTCAGAACCAAGTACAGAGGACTGACTTTTTGTAACATGCACAGTTCCTCCCCCAAACCAGTTCCCACTGATTCGCTTCTAACAGTTGGTATGAATATTCCTTTTTAGTTGCTTATGCAAATCATAAATATGGATTTATGAATTTTTTTAAAAAGGCTTGGGAATATTTCTGTGTTCCCAGTGCTCCCCGAAGTAAGAAAGGATGACTGTCTCCTTGTCCAGTTTGGTCAAATAAGACTCCACACCAGGCTTGACTTCCCACACGTGGGCGGACACCTACCAGTGCTTTATTTTATTTTATTTGGAGCAGCTCAGTAGTCCTGTGACCAACCCCGCTGTGTAGATGGGGACCTTCGGCCCAGCTCACACAGCGAGGAACCTGGTCAGCCAGGATGTGACCTCGGTGGATAAAACCCAGCACGTCCCTCATACGCGTCACCTCTCAGGCTCCTACCACTGAAGGAGGTGGGTGACTTGCTCCATCCCGCCCGCTGGGAGGAGGGCCAGGAAGAGTTAAGCCCAAGCCTCGGAAGCCGGCAGCTTCCTCCCCTTCTGTTCATTACCTACAGTGCCTCCCGTCCACATCCGCAGCCAGCGCTGTCTCTGGGGCAGGAGGTGACCCCCGGCTTGTGATCTGAGTTGTGGGGCTCTGTGGAAGGAGCTGCCACTGTCCAGAGCTTAGGCACAGGCCCAACCACTTGAATTCAGGCCACCTATAGAAAGGATAATGAACAGAGAACCAGGCCCTAGGTTCAAAGAAAAACAAAAATCCAGGGGAAGGAAAGGACCCCTCCAGCCCTGCCAGTTAGTCCCCATTAGGCTGAAGGCAGAGTTTAACTGGTTTGTTGATCTTTGGTCCAAACGGGTTGTCGGGGCAGTGAGGAAGCCGGGAGAGCATGGCAGACTTTGGTGATGCGACTATATTAAGATTAATTACACTGTGCAACAAACATTTGAATCATTCCCAGAAGCCTAGCTGCTTGGATTTGAATATGCATGAGAAGCTGCACAGAAAAGACTAAAATACATACATACATATATATAGTCAAAAAGCCAGACAGCTCTGGGATGAAGAATAACAAATGACAGTTTTCCACTCCACTGAAAGGGAAGAGAGTAGGGGCTTGAGCTAGATGAACTGATGAAGGCTCATTCATAGTCCACATGCACATGCAAGGGCCCACCGGCTCTGCCACATCACACTTTCACCCTCCCCACAAACCCACGAGATCAGACTGTTTCCCCATTTAAGATGGGTAGCTGAGGCTACAGGAGTTAGGATCACACCCCTGTTCAGTGCCCGAGGAGGTTTGAGCCGTGGTCTCTCTGGGCCCAAAGCCCTGTCTTTTCCACGCAGACACTGTCTCAGACACTGAAAAGGTCCCACTGCCACCCACGGTAGTCCTCCGGGTTCAGGGTCCTCAAAACACAGTATTGATTTCTGCTTCCTGAACTTCTGCACAAGACAACATGAGCTGATATTGAACAGGAGCAATCAGAAAGAAAGATTTCTTGGAAATGCAGAGTCATAATTTCAAAAACTTCGGACAATCAGAAGAAGGATAAAATGAGCACAGCTGAACACCAAATCAATGATACAGACAATAAAGCCAAGGAAATCTTCAAGCATAGGGCAGAAAAGCAAGAGAAAACAAAGCAACGTTACTATTAGTGCCTATGTAGGATTGATCCTCAATTTCTAATAAGAGTCCTTGGAGGAAAAAAAACCAACAAGAAACAGAAGGGATTCAGGAAAGAAAACAAAGCAATAATAGAAGTAAGTTTTTCTGGGTTAAAGAAAGACTTGAGTCTTCAAATTGAAAGTCACTAACAAGTATTGAATGGGAAAAGCTGAAAAAGCTGAATACTTCCTAGGTGAAATTTTATGTCCTGAAAGGGTTTCAAAATTCCAAAGATACAGAAAAATCCTAAAAGCCTCCAGAGTGACAAAGAAACGACCGACAAAGGAACAAGTAGAAGACTGCGTTCAGATGAATTAGTCTGGAAAGTATTGTCCAGACCACCTGTCAGTCCCTTGCCGGGAAAAAGGAAAGACATATTCCAACATGCACAGACTCAGAGGTTCATCATCCATAGATCTACCCTGAGAGATATACCCAAGGATATAGCTCCAGCAAAACAAAAAAGGGATTCATGAAAGAGGATGACAGTAGCCAATAAACAAAAACTTGACACCAAACCCAGGGGTGCAATGTGAAAAAAGATTCTAGGAAGACAACTGTGCCATGGACCTCAAGAGTAAATGGTGCAAATCCAACCAGGAAATTAGAAGGCTCTGTAAAGAATGTCTCCAGGAGGAAAAACACATTCACCGTCAGCAAATACTCTACTGAAGAAGTGGATAATCCTAATGATGATGAGAAAGCATATCAAAACATGAAATTTTAAAAAATTAAGTGCTGCCCCCTCAACCTAGTGGCATCTGATATTAAATATGCTGGTTATTTGATTTAAATTTGTTTAGAATCAGCTGACTGTCAAAACACCAAAATAATTAAAGTCACAGAACAGGGTGTCCGGGTTTTAACGAGACGCATAGGGGCCGGAGAATGGGCAGTACGGGCGGAGAGGAGGCACGGGGAGCCGTCTCACTTTTATGTCATGTGAAGTCCAGAGATACTGACCAGAGCTAATGTGTTGAGAAGTAGAAGTTTATGTATATTATGGAAAGCAATACGGGTATCCATAGAAGAAGTAAACATTTTTAAATGTGACTGGCAGAGATTGGGTAGGCTAGGAAATATTGAAATAAGAAAGCTAAAATGGTTCATTTCCTAGTGATGGGTAAATTCTTTCATTCACCATGTATTTATTGAGCATATACTATGTGCTTGGCACTGTGCTAGATTTTGGGAGTTCAAAGGTAAGCAAAAACCCAGTCCCTGTCCTCAAAGAACTAACAGTCTAGTGGGAGAGACAAATGTTAATTATATAAATAAAAATGGCATAAATAAAGGTAAAATCGCAAATGTGATGAGTAAGGATAGAGGCACACAGTGTAGTAAGAGGCATTTGACTTAAAGTGGGCAATCAGGGAAAAAGACAGTGATTCAGCTGAAATCGAAAGGACATGAAAAAGCTAAGTGAGCACATAAGGGAGAGAAGATCAGAGGGAGCAAGCAGCATGTGCAAAAGCCCTGTGGCAGGAAGGAGCGAGAGGCTGAAAGGACACTGAGATCCTAGAGGACAGAGCAAGAGAGCAAGCAGTGGAGAAGGGGGCTGGAAGGTAGGCAGGGGACGCTCAGCCCCTGGGCTGGGAAGGATTTGGGTCTAAAAGTATCATGTTCTGTTCCCGAGTATGGAATAAGAGAGGTTTCCAGCTCATTCTGTGTGGCTGGTGTAACCTGATGCTACACTGATCTCTCTCTAGCTGTGTGACCACAGGCAGCTTACTGTGACTCTGGGACACACGGGTCTCACCTGAAGCCAGAGCAGTCGTATCTTTCTGGCCAGTTGCTGACATAAGGAAATAAAAGTTGTGACTCCAGGAGCCCTGGCACCAAGCCTGGCTGGCTGAAAATGACAACCTCAAAACCACAAAATGATGGAGCAGAGTCTCCTAACTCTTGTTTTTGTTTATTTTGCTTTTCCCTTTTGGAAACCTACAGCACTCCTGTAGCTACGCCTTAGGCTGCTACAAGTGGAGAAAAGCATTTGGGGGGTCCACCTCGGATTGTGGGTACAGCTGAAATCCGCTTTCAAATACACTGCCACATGCTTTCCTGAGAGCACAGTGTCTGGAGCCGTCTTCTCACAGGCAGAAGCTGCTCTGAAAACTCCCGTCCCTCTTCTCCAGGGAGATGTCAGGGGACTGGGGACACAGTTAGTGATCCCCCTGCCAGGGAGGGGAGAGGGAGACGGGGGCCTGGCTAGGGCTTAGGAGGAGCAGGCAGCCCCTCCCAGCCAGGGCCGGGGGAAGCAAGGGCCCCTGCCTCGAAGCCATCGCCACGCTGGCCTGCCCGCCCCAAACCCCCTTTGAATCAGGCAGTGCATACACGTTACCATAACCCTGGGCCGTTGCTGGGGTCTTACCTGCCTCCCTCACGTTCCTCAGGGACGGTGTGTAAATAATTCCAGGTCTTGCCATTTTCATAGATTTCCCCCCATTTTCTGGGCATCTCATTTTCACTGTTGTACGTGATACCTCCAGACCCTAAATGGCAGGCTTCAGGCTCCAGACACCTCCTACAGGTTCCAGACTGAATCCTGAACTCCGCGCGGCCTGGGCATGTGGTCCAAAATTCCTTGCCCCAAAAAATGGTTTCCTCCTCTTTCTTTCCTTAAAAACACCATCCCTAGAACCAGTCGATCTGCAGTGATGCCTTCCAAGGGAAGTCGGATGGCGGCATCGTGCACCTTAGAGGAAGTGGGGGGCAAATACTAGGTGGGGCTGATGGGTACCGAAATCTGAGGGAGGCCAGGAGAGGGGGGTCACCACGGGGCTCTGGGTAAGTGTGTGCTGCAGGCCCTGGGCACAGCTCCTTCCGCTGCCACCAGCCTGTGGCTTCTGCTCTCTGGGCCTCAGTTTCCCCATCTGTAAAACTGAGGATAGCTAGCTCATCACATGATGTGTTTACACACACAGTCATGTAGTCACAATCCTCCATTTTCAAAATGGTGCTCATCGTGTGCTCCCAGCTTGATGGTAATAAGGTGGACCCCGCCATCTGTCTGGGACCTTCAAGCCCTTACTCAACCCCGCCCCACTCAATTGTACAGCGTTTCCATCAGGATGATGTGTGTGTGGTGGGACATTGGACCAGATGATGTCTGTTCTCTTTGTAAGTGTTCTGGGATTCCAAGAAACATACCTCTTTCTCTCTCTCAATAGAAATGAACACATTACAAGCAGTTTGTTATATTCGCCCAAGACAATGTGGGGGCGAAAGTCCCCTGGATGGGGGAGATTTGATAAGACGAGGGGCCAGGAGAGAGAGGAGGGAGAGAAGGTGGGCTGTCAAAGCAGAAGCCAGGACTAGAAAGAGTCCCCTGCAGGAAACCAGGAGTCAGAGGCTCTCGGTAGGAGGAGGAGGTGAGCTGTGGCCCCAGAGGCACTGTGACAGGGACACATCTTGCCCTCTGTGAGGCGGGTCCCAGCCTGTGTGTCTCCGCTCAGGTTGCTCCTGGTGCGGGCGGCCCTCTTGGCATTTCCTCTTCCAGTGAGAGGGGCCCCTCGTCATTCTTCAAGGCCTGACTTAAACTTCATTTCCTGTAGCCCGGGTTGGCAAGCTTTACTACAGAGGGCCCGATAATAAATGTTTCAGGCTCTGAGGGCCACACGATCCCCGTCACGACCACTCGGCTCTGCCCGGGCCTGGCAGGGGCCAGAGGCAACCCGAGAGACGGACGGGGCCGTCCCAGGAAGCCTTATTTGCGAACACTGAAATTTGAATTTCAGGTATTTTGTACGTGTCACAAAATGTCATTCTTTCTTTGAAGTCTTTTAAACCATTTAAAAAGGTAAAAATCACTCTGAACGATGGACTACACAGGCACAGGCGAGGGCCAGACGTCGCCAACTCCTGCTCTTGAGCAGTTTCTGGCTTCTCAAAGTGTGGTCCACGGGCCAGCAGCGCCAGCTTCGCGTGGGAGCGAGTTGGAAGAGCAGAGCTTCAGGGGCCCACCCAGACCCACTGCTCAAAGTCTGCATTTTAGGAAGATCTCCAGATAACTCGTGTGCACCTTAAAATTTAAGAAAACACTGATGCCTGGGTATCACCCTGGATTCTAATGTAAAAGGTATGGACATGGATTTTGTTGTTCTACTGGGCCCCAAAGATATTCTCCAGAGAGAGAGGCCCACCCCTCCTGGCTCCCAAAGCTCCCGATCACTCCACCATGACAAAGCATGTCACCTTAATACAAGCATTATTTGTCATACTCTGAGCTCCTCTGGAACCAGGATCCCTGCTGATCATAGTTCATGAAGGATCTCAGACACACCGCTTACCCTGTTGGGGCTCAGTCTCCTTATAGTGGATGAGATGGGCTCGAGATGCTTTTGTGTCTGTAAAGACACTCAACCCTGACCCTCAGGCGAACAGCAGGAAAGGCACCCCTTGCCCCTCTCCAACTGTCCCTACCCCCTGGGCTCAGAGCCCTCAGGCCAGCACAGGCTCAGGGCTTCCCAAGAGTCCTGGGGGCAGGGGGTCAAAGCGAGGCATCCCAGCCATTTAGTAGGCCCCACTGATCCCACACAATAACCCCCTCTTCCCAGACCCCTCTCCTCCCTCCCACCTCCTTCCTCTGCCTTCCATGGCCCCTACCCAGGATTTCCCCGGAGAAACATGTCAGGGAAGGGCATACAACATTGGCTCAGAGACTTGCACCCCACAAGGGCGGCTCTGACTCCCTCTTAAGGCCTCCCCCAGGGCTCCCTACACAAGACAGCCTCTCACCCCCTGGAATCCACAACACAATATGTCCTGCAGCCTTAGGCTTTGAAACCCAAGGTCAGACTTGGACGAGTCTCTAAGAAATCATCCCTCTTTATACATATGGGAAAACCAGGGCCCAGAGAAGAGGAAAGAGCTGCCCAGGATGGTACAGATGAGGGACCACGTCCCCCACTCCCCCGGTCCTCCCCTCCCCCGGCATGGCTCTGCCCTCTGCACCAGCTGCCTCCGCAGGGGGAGAAAGAGGAGAGCCCTGGAGTTCCTGGGAAGTGGAAGCCCAGAGATAGGGGTCTGCTAGGACCGACTCTGTGCCAAGGGGACCGACTGCCTCTGATTAAGACCACTGCGATGGTGCCCTTCCCCACTCCCATCTACACGGCCAGCCCAGACCTGTGGAGGCCAGAGTGGGCGGCTGTGCAACTCACCTCCCTCCCAACTCAGAGTAACAGATAATGGCTGCCATTTACTGCTCTGTGCCAGGCACCGTGCTAAGTAAGCACCATGATTCTCTGCGGTAATTCTAATATCCCTATTGTATAAATGATCAGTGATCAGAAGGAGGATCAGAGAGGTGAATCAACAAGACTGAGGACACAGCTAGAAAGGCAGTGGTGGGGGAGGGACAGTAGAGAAAAGTGTTGGAGCTAGAAGACAGCTCAGAAATCTCTTCCTCATTCCCCAGGCTTCAGACTCAGGTCTGTCTGTGTCTGTTCCCCTGGGGCTCTCAGAACAGGCTGGCAGTGGGCTGCCTGGGGCATGCTCAGGTTTGTCCGCTCAGCTGGCAGCTCAGAGGTACTGGTTCTAGAAGGAAGGGTGAGCTGGAAGATAGGCTTGCCCATCCCGAGGAAGTTCAGCGTCTCTCCTGGTCTGCAGAACCCTCCATCCCCACCCCCACCATATGCCTCTCCCCCAAGGCCTCCTAATATCAGAATGTCATGGGCCTTGGAATCATCCAATCTGGGATTGAATCCCTTCTCTTGGGCCTCAGTTTCTTTGTCTGTAAAATGGGGATAGCTCCCTAGCAGGGTTGCTAGAAGGAATGGAAAGACGTTGTAAAAAGGGCCTCACACAGGTGGTAAATGGTGTTTCCAGTTCTGTGAACTCTGCCCCTCCTGGGAGTGCTCAGGGAGCAAACTTTTCCTCAGAAGGAAACAGGAGTTGCAGGCACAGAGCCTTCTCGGATATGGCAAGGCTCCTTGGCGTTGAACCCGGTCTGTGTATAAGCCCTTCTTTAATTAGCTTTCAACTAAAAATAGCCCTCCCGGGCTGCACACCTGCCTTCCAGCCTGGCACCAGGGCACGCCCGAACCACCCGCACCTGGGGGTGGGGACAGGGGTGAGTAGAGCCACTCCGTGACAGAATCTGTGACACATGTGGGTGCACAGAGAAGGGGGCTTTATTGAAAGAGATACAGAACCGGATGAGGGTGCCTGCCGCCAAACCCTGCCCTCCATCACCCCCTGCTGTCCTTGACTCCTGGACACCTCCTGTCCCACCCACCTGGCTCCTGGGCAGCCAGCAGTACGAAGGGGGTCTGTCTTACCCAGCCTCATCAGAGGTGCCCAAGAGGGCCTTCAGAATTCTGTTCAGAAGAGGTTTGGGGAGACAACCCCTCCCAGGTAGTCACTGATAAGCCTGTCACTCCGTCCATCCACGTGCACGCCCCGACGGCCCTCATCACTTGCAACTCTGGAGCCGGGTCCTGTAGTGCTTCTCCTCCGTCAGGAGGGGGATGAAGGTGTCACTGTGGGAGACCCTCAGCCGGCTGCTCCAGCTGCCCTCCTTGCCAGCAGGCTCTGGCGGCAGGTTGTCCAGGTCGCTGTGCGAGCCGCCCGCCTTGCCCTCCCCAGCGCTGCTGCAGTTGAGCTCCATGAGCTCCAGCTCATGCTTGGCCGCCGTCTCCAGGACTCGCTGCTTGTTGTAGTACCTGACGAAGTTGTTGATGATGGGGTGGATGGGGAGGGCGATGGCGATGACCCCGCACAGGAAGCTGATGGCCGCGTTCAGCTTGCCCAGGGTGGTCTTGGGGTAGATGTCGCCGTAGCCCACGGTGGTCATGGTGATGATGGCCCACCAGAAGGACTGCGGGATGCTCTTGAACAACGTCTCGGGGTGGCTCTGCTCCATGGTGTAGCCCAGGGCTGAGAAGACGAAGATGCCCACGGCCAGGTACATGAGCAGCAGCCCCAGCTCCTTGAAGCTGCGCTTCAGCGCGTAGGTGAGGGTCTGCAGGCCGGAGGAGTGGCGCGCCAGCTTGAAGATGCGGGCGATGCGCATGATGCGCAGGGCCTGCACGGCCTGCTGCACGTTGGTCAGCTCCATCATGCGGGCGCCCAGGTGCGTGAGCGTCAGGCTCACGTAGAAGGGCAGGATGGCCAGCACGTCCACGATGTTCATGAAGGACAGGGCGAAGCGCAGCTTGTTGGGCGAGGACAGCAGGCGCAGCAGGTACTCCAGCGTGAACCAGCCGATGCAAGCCGTCTCCACGTTTTCCAGCGTCGGGTGCTCCACGCGGTTGCCCTCGGCGTCCAGCACCTGCAGCTCCGGGATGGTGCCCACGCACATGACCACGGACGAGACGAGGATGAGCAGGAAGGACAGCACGGCCACCGCGCGCGCCGCGCGCGACGACTCCGGCTTCTCCAGGAACTTCCAGACGCGCTTCTGGCCGCGGCGCCAGCGGCCCTCGGCCGCGTCGGCGCCCAGATCGTCCAGGATGAGCCGCACGCGGCGCGCGATCTCCTCCAGCTCCTCGCGCTTCTCGCGCAGGTGGCTCTGGCAGCAGGCGTCCAGGAACTTGAGGTCCACCTTCCAGAAGGCCATCTCGCCCTGGAAGCAGATGGGGCAGATGCCCTTCTTCATGTGCACCTCCCCGAAGTAGTACACCTCCGCCACGCACTGGAAGGCGTCCGGGTCCCGGTCGAAGTAGAACTCGCGCTTCCCGGGGTCGTAGTCGTCACACAGGGAGAAGATGGTGTCGTAGCCCCCCGCCAGGCAGTGCAGGAGCTCCGCCAGCCGCGTCTCGGGGTACCGGCTCAGCAGGTCCCCGTACAGCACCTGCCGGACGCCCCCCACGTTCACCACGATCTCCAGGTCCTCGCCCGCCCGGCGGTCCCGGCTGCCCGGCTCCAGGGCGCCGCGCTCCCCGGGCGCGTCCATCTCCCGGCGGGAGCGCGCTCAGCCTCGGCGCCGAGCCCCGCGCCGCAGCCCCGCGCCCCGCGGGTCCCGCCTGGGGACGCCGCTCACCGCGGGCAGCAGGCGCCCGGGGCGGGCATCGGGCGCGGGGCTCCGGCACTCGCCGCGGGCCTCCAGCGGCGCGACCCTCCTGCCCAAGTGGGGTCCCCGGTGGGCGCCGCGCAGGGTCCGGCGCGCAGACAGCGGCGGGCGGGTCCCGGGCTGCGGCCCCCGGCGCGGGGCCACCTGTCCCGGAGCTGCGGGACCCGAGCAGTGCGCCGAGACGCGCGAGAGCGAACTTGGGCTGGCTCAGCCCTGGCCGTTTCTAAACACAACAGGAATTCCAGCCTGACGTCAAGAGCTTTCCAAACTGTACCCTCTTCTGGTGAGATCCTGCAAGGCACTCGAGGCAGCTGCAGGGGAGCGGCTAACGCTTGGGCAGCGGCCAACGGCCGCCACCTCCACACCCACGCCACCCCGCCCCCACCCCCACCCCGCCCCACCCCCACCCCCACCTCCACCCCACCCCACCCCGCCCCACCCCGCCCCACCCCCACCCCCACCTCCACCCCACCCCACCCCCACCCCACCCCACCCCACCCCCCCCCCCCTCCACCCCCACCCCCCCTCCACCCCCACCCCACCTCCACCCCCACCCCACCCCACCCCACCCCCACTCCCACCCCATCCCACCTCCACCCCACCCCACCCCCACCCCCACCTCCACCCCCACCCCACCCCACCCCCACCCCACCCCCACCCCCACCCCACCCCCACCTCCCACCTCCACCCCACCCCACCCCCACCCCACCCCCACCCCCACCCCCACCTCCACCCCACCCCACCCAGGGGCCAGGACCCGAGCTTTCAAGCCGCAGGCCGGGTCGGCTGGAAAGTTCCCCTCTGCTGTGTCGAGATCGATGGAGAACGAATACTGCCACCTGTTGCTCGGCAGGAAAGCGAGCCTAATGCAGCCCTTCAGGGGGCTGCTCCCGCGCCCGGGGCCCCGCCGGCCCGGCCCGGTCCTCCAAAACGTTTCGACCTCTCCCTGTCGGCCCCCTCACTCAGACACTGGTCAGCGAGGACAGCCAGTCCAGCCGCGGGTAGGAGAGCAGGGACTGGCCCAAGGTCACACGATGCAAGGAGAGCAGGGCTCGGCTGGACCGCTTAATCCACAGCTTTCCGGCCGCCCGGGCTGAGTGGCCCACGCAGGTGAGCAGGCTGAAATTCCGCCTGGACGTCCCCACAGGCCATTTCTCTGTACCCACCGCCCACCGCTAGTTTCCAGAGACCCGAGTTTCCACGGCTCCTGCCTCCCCATTCCCCGCTGTCACCAGGGCCTGCCTGTCCTTCTGCACAACCCACACCCTCCCTTCTCTCCCAACCGATGCCACCACAACTGTCTTTCAGCCACTCACATGCCCGAGCCATCACGAGAACTTCCATCATCCACACGGCAAATCATTCGGCATCACCTGTGACCTGGGGACTGTGTTTAAACAAATATATTCTAGAGAGAGGGATGGCCAGGCGGAGCACAGAGGGGTGCCGGGCTGTGGAAGTACCCGGGCCGGTGCTGTGAGGCTGCATACACGCCATTACACAGTTGTCCAGCCCCACAGCATGTACAACACTAAGGGTGAACCGCAATCTAAATTTCGCACTTGGGGTGACAATGATGTGTCAGCGTGCATTCTTTGATTATAACCAATGTCCCACTCTGGTGGGGGCTGTCGATAGTGGGGAAGCTGAGGGAGGGGGCAGGGCGTATGTGGGAACTCTGTACTTTCTGTTCAGTTTTGCTGTGAACCTAACACTGTTCTGAAAAATAATGTCTATTGAAAATATATCCTGTAGGCTGGGTTTTAAAAACTTAGTTACTATCTGTTAATGGATCATGAAATCAACTTGCCGGGTCACTAAGAGTACTTTTTTCTTTGATGAGATAGTGTAATATTAGAATACATCACACAAAGTAAGTATTGCTTGGTGAAATTTCTTTGTACAAATTTTATTCCCTTTTCATTGAAAATAAACCTATAACCAGTCACTAGAGAGTAAGAAATAGTGATTCAGAAAGGTTGAGTAATAATAACATTTATTATTCATGCACCAGGAGCGAAGCGCTTTCTGAATGCTTTGCGTTTTCCTCATTTAATCCCCTCAGCATCTCTCTGGGGAAGCAAGATATCAGGTAATCTGCCAAGATCACTCAGCCAGCATGTGGCAAATTTGGGGTCTGTACCTCAATAGTCTGCTGTCAAGGCCCACTCTCTTCACCTGCCATGTCCTGGTCACACAGCTGGTAGTGGTGGAGCTGGGGTCCACCTGGCTCTATGGCCAATTCTTCAAATATTTATTGAGCTCCAATGGCAAGCACACACACACACACACACACACACACAGAGGCATGGGAGCAGGGTTCATACTCTGGTAGAAAATATATTTTTTGTAACTACAGATTACAGCAATCAGTGTGACAGACAGGTATGCACAAGGAGTGGTAGTTCTTGAATTTCCCTACAGGGGGTGCTGAGGAGTGGCCCATGGGCCTGGAAGCATGAGAAGAGATGGGAGGAGGGAGGGGCGGTGTTTGCTTGGAAGCGGTGTTTGCTTGGCTGATGAGGGAAGATGAAAGGCGGACGCTTGAATCCTGCTCTGTGGGCAGCAGCCCAGCATCACTGCGAGAGGGGGCCTGCCGACTGGCACTTACCCACCCCTCCAAACCGGAATACCCCTTGCCCTTAACTTCCAGACTCCTCCTTAAACCCTTGCAAGCCCAGAGTGCCCCCCTTGTATACCCCCAAGCCTCACTCATCCTCCCTGGGCCTCCTCATTTACCTGGCCAGAGGGGCACCTGAAGGTTAGGTATTCAGATTCCTCCTCACCTGATGCTCTCCTCAGGCCCCTGCTATGGGCTGAATTGGGTTCCATCCCCCTTGATTCATATGTTGAAGCCTTAATCCCCACCAATGTGACTGTATTTGGAGACAGGGTCTTTGAGGAGATAATTAAGGTTAAATGAAATGAGGCCCTAATCTAATAGGATTAATGTCCTTATAAGAAGAGACACAGCGATAGCTCTTTCTCAGCACACACTCACAGAGGAAAGGCTGTGTAAGGACACAGCAAGATGGCAGCCATCTGCAAGCCAGGGAGATTGGCCTCACCGGAAACCCTAACAGCACCTTGATCTTGGATTTCAGCTGCCAAAAGTATTTTGCTATGGCAGCCCAAGCAGGCTAAGACCTCCTCCCTTTCCCCTCATACCTGCCAAGTCCTATCTAGACCTCCCTCTCCTCCAAGGCTCTGGACATAGACCCTTTGTCATCTGACCCCTAGACCCTGTCTGGGTTTTATGAAGCCTTACGCTGTGATACCATAGGTTTAAGAAGTCTATTTGCCACCTTGTCATTGAAGATCACTGATGCATAGAAACGAGCCAGGAGCTTACATCCACTGAGAATTTCTTGAAGGATTAAACCAGGGGGGAAAAAGTCTGGACTTTTTGGAAAAACCCAGAAGTTTCTTGCTGTGATGTATTCAGTCCTGCATGTGACTTCTATTAGAACTGTACATTTTGTGATATCATGGGGATGAGGGAACAGAAAATCTTCTATCAGACACAGGAAACAGCAGCAATTTTGACTCATGTGGGTTTTTCATTTAAATAGGGAAGGAGAAAAAAATAAAACAGTCTATTTAGGCATCATAGGGAGTGACTGAGCTGTATAGTTCTTTATTAAATATGTATCTTTTTTATTTGTTGAACAATAACATTTTGGGCTACAAAATGCTTAATTTCCATGCGCTAATTAAAACCAGCACATGTGTATCTAAGTGATTTGTCTAGACAACAAATGGTGCAAGCTGTAATCTAGTCCCTTTTTATGGAATAATCAGTTCTGTTCAGTACAATTTTCTTTGTGTTTTGCTGAATTTAATAATACCTTTCATCAAGATTCAGTTCTGTACTCCACTGAAAATTTACATTTCATTATTTGCTGTGCACCCATCAGTGTAGCGAGCTGCCCCCCGGGGCCCTGAAGAACTGGTTGACGAGAAGACCCAGCCGCACTACTCCTGTCTGAATAAACTGTCTTGATGGAAGTCA
Organism: Aselliscus stoliczkanus; assembly: GCA_033961575.1. Taxonomy (NCBI): domain Eukaryota; kingdom Metazoa; phylum Chordata; class Mammalia; order Chiroptera; family Hipposideridae; genus Aselliscus; species Aselliscus stoliczkanus. The sequence goes on along the minus strand of CM066730.1, from coordinate 34,398,868 downwards.
AGTGCAGGAGGCAGACTGGGTGGGAGGCAGTGTTGGATGGAGGGTGGGGTAGAGAAGAGATGTAAAACTGCATCATCAGGAAACCAGGTTTTTCCCCCAGATCCTGAGCTTCTTTTTTCTTTTTCATGTCTCGGGTTTTTTCATCCGCAGAATGGAATTAGTGACTTTTCCTTCCTGGGTACAAGATCTTATGAGGAACAAATAAAATAATGGGTGTGAACAGGCTTTATAAAATGCTGAAAATGTGAAGGCAAAGGGAGGAAGGGCAGGGATAAAAGAGGAAGGGAAGAGGGGGAGGGAGGGGCTTTGACTTCCTGGGTGCCAGTCCCCTGTGGGCACACCCCTTTGTGTCCTCCCACCTCCACTTTCCTGGCCCTGTTCAGCTGGGACTCATCCATCTCGGGGAGGACTGAGAAGATGACAGGGCCACCGCATGTCCCAGGTGTGTAGAAAGATGTCAGAGCTGTTGGAGGGCAGCTGCCCCGAGGCTGGGGGTGGGACACCCTCTGGGCTGAGATCAAGATGCTTTGACTCTCTTAGGGAAAGAAAAACAGTTGAAAAACAGGCAGAGAGGGAACCCATGCTTCAGGCCCCACAGTTGGGAGTAGAACAGTTACCAGGAGAGGGGGGCGATGCTATTTGCTTTTGAGCTTGCTTTTTAAGGACGCTGGGCATGTAAAAAGAGAAGAAAACTCTTTTAAAAACAAGCCTTTTAACATTTTCCTTTTCTGTAATGGCAAAATTAATATATGTTCATTGTAAAAATTTCTGTAAGCCTATATCTACATCCCCCAACTGCCTACTTCTCAAAGGTCAGTGCTGTAGACAGTGTTTTAGTTCCCTGTTACTGTGTAAAGAGCTACCACAAACTCAGCAGTTTAAAACCACAAGCATTTGTTATCTCACAGTTTCTATTGGTCAAGAGTCCAGCCAAGGCTTAGCTGGATCCTCTGCTCACAGGCTGCAGTCAAAGTGTGGCTGGGGCTGTGGTCTCATCCGAAGCTCAGGACCCCCTTCCCTGCTCCTGTGGCAGAATTCATTTATTGCAACTACAGGATTCATGAAGGCTCAGTCTTCTCTGAGACCAGCAGTAGAACCTCTCTGATCTCAGTAATGACCTAATTCCTCTTTGAAGAAGCTTACCTGATTGGCCCAGGCCCACCCAGAAGGATCTCTCTTTTGATTAACCCAAACACACACTATTACGTTGGTATTTATGTTAGCGCCAGTTCCTAAAGAGTGAAATACTTAGATGTAAATCTGACAACATTTCTACAAGACCTATGTGAGGAAAACAACAAACTCTGGTGAAAGAACTCAAAGAAGGACTACATAAATGAAGAGGTATTCCATGTTCATCGGTGGGAAGACTCATTTTGTCAAGATGTCAGTTCTTCCCAACTTGATCTATAAATTCAATGCAATCCTAATAAAAATCCCAGCAAGGAATTGTGTGGATATTGACAACTGATTCTAACGTTTAAGTAGAGGGCAAAATACTCAGAATAGCCGACTCAATATTGAAGGAGAACAAAGCTAGATGACTAACACTACCCAACTTGAAGACTGACTATAAAGCTACAGGAATCAAGACAGTGTGGTAGTGGCAGAAAATAGACCAATAAATCCAGGAATAGAGCAGGGAGCCCAGATACAGACCCACATAAATAGAGTCAAAGGAACAAGGCCATACAATAAAGTAAAGATGGTCCTTTCAACACACGGTGCTGCAACAACCGGACCTAGAAATGGACTTTATACCCTTCACAAAAATTAACACAAAATGGATCATAGCTCTAAATGCAAAACAATAAAACTCCAGAAGACAACATAAGAGAAAACCTAGGTAACCTTGGGAATGGCAACGACTTTTTCGATACAACACCAAGGGCATGATCCATGAAAAAAAAAAAATTGATAAACTGTACTTTATTAGAATTGAAAACGTCTGCTCTATAAAAGACAATGTCAAGAGAATTAGAAGACAAGTCACCGACTGGGAAAAAATACGTGCGAAAGACACATCTAGTCAAAAAACAAAACTCTTATCCAAAATAGACAAAGAACTCTTAAAACTCAACAGTAAGAAAACAAATAACTGGATTTAAAAATGGGTGTACATGTCCAAGTCCCATGTTTTTCACTGAAGATTAGCTGCCATATAGGAAATCTGGTTCCCAGCACAACAGAGAGGAAAGGGAACTTAGGGTAGGCAGACAGCCAGCACCTCTTTATACCCCATGGAATTCAGCAAAGAGCCGTGAAAGTCAGCTCAGCCCAACATTGACACACCTTCAGAGCTCCTTGGGGTCCCACTCTGGGAAGCATTTGACAAGTGCTTGGTGCCCCAGCTCCATTCTGCGCAGAATGCAAAGGGAGGGAGGTGGTATGGGGTCAAACGAGGAGAGAAAGGGCATGCTATGGGAAGTGGGAAGGGGTACATATGAGGGAGCGGAGACAGGGAGGGAAGAGGGATGGGAATAAAGATAGAAAATCCAGGAACGTCTTCTCATGTTTTGAAGAAAATGTCATGTCAAGCAAGGCTTGATAATTACTGTCATTTGTGGGATGTTTCAGTGCAAGAGAACCAAATAATTACGATGTCATGAGCTCAGTGCTTTCCTCCAAATCAGCATCCAGTCATCCAAAGTATACAGTTTCAGTGTCCTTCGGAGCGTCCTGTGCCTTAGTCACATCATGGGCTGCACAACAGGATTTCACAGGTGTACAGATGGACTCTGGGAAGTGCCAGGTTTCCAGAGAACTTGGAGCCCCAGAACTTCAGAACTGGAAGGAAACTCAGACCGTTTAGGTCTTCTGTCCACTGTAACCCTCCATTCATTCTTGGCTTGGATGCCTCTAGTGATGGGGAGCTCATGACATGCAAAGAACAGGAAGTGGTACAACATGAAAACTCTTAGGAGGAAAAGAGGCCTCCTTCTATGTCCTGAGAGTGAAATTATTCCAGGCCTTGAGATCATGAAGGCAATATCTTTCTAGGCAGCTTAGCTCTCTTGTCAGAAAACTAAGCTTTGAGTCCCACCTCTGCCATGTTCTAGCTGTGGGACCTTGGACAAGTGAGTCACTTTGCTTCCTTGAGTCTCAGCTGCCTCATTTACCAAATGAAGACGATATTCTCTAGATGGTTAGTTTGAGCGATAAAGGAAACACACTGTGAGCTTTGATGTGAAGAATCGCCATCGTTGCACCTATGTTTTATAATATCGAGATTAAAATGGGACCTAAGCAATCAGATACAAACTTGTTTGCTTCCCAGCACTTGTATATAAAGGACCTCTAATGTCCATGTCTGTAAAAACATGCTACCAGACAAAAAAGCAGAAAGAGGTCCATATTGGGAGATGCTTACATCCATATTTTCTTCTGGTGTCTTCGTAAATGCACTAACATGGCATTGCTCACTGTGGCACTTTCATTCCACCTCCCCTGCAGCAAGTAGCAACCGTGAATTCTGGGTAGGATGACCTCACCCCCAGCTTCAAAGCGGAGGGACCCAATCAGTCTGAGTCACTAACATCACCCCCTTGACATGTATACCTCCTGTGGCCACATTAGTGTTTTAGGGAAGGGCAAGTGGCCCAGCCCCAAAGAACACCGTCCCAAACCATCCCTGGCCATGGTGTTGAGGGGTAGGCATGACCCAAGTTGCTCCAATCAAAGTGTAGCAAAAGATTTTTGTCTGATTGATGAGACAAGAGAAGCTTCCTCTCCTGGATATGGAGGTGGAAGCATGTTTCTCTGGAAGTTCAAGGTGTTCATCTTGCAACCACAACGAGAACCAGCCTTCAAATGACACGGACGTGGTTGAAGATAGAATGGAGAGGGCCAACCGAGTGGTTAAGAGTTGGCTTGGGATACCAGCTCTGAGCAGAGGGCCCTGGTTCGGATCCCACATGAGGGCCAGTGATGCTGCGCCCTCTATAACTAAGATGGTGAAGAACAGCTCCACATGGAGCTGGGCTGCCTTGAGTCACTGGCAATGGTGTAGGCTGCAGTGGGGCTGGCTGGCAGCTGGTGTGCACTTTCGTGAACTGCCATGAGCCACTGTGAGCGACCGTCCAATGGCCAGTGAGCGATTGCCTCACCCAGGAAGAGCACAATGAGAATACCAACATGGGCCAGTGAAGCGACGTCCTCCACAACTAGACTGAAGAACAAAAGGACAGCAACTTGCCTGTTCCCCTTCCCCGATTCCCCAACGCTGTTCCCCTCCCCTAATTCCCCAATAAAATCTTTAAAAAAAAGATAGAATGGAGAGCCAGACAGAAATGTCCTCGTATCGCTGAAATACTAAATCATGACCCTGAAGCCCAAAGTATGTCTGGATTTTCTAGTCAAGTGAGCCAGTGTTCCTTTATTGCTTAAACAGCTTTGGGTTGCAATTTTCGTCATTGCCATTATCAGATTTTGTGCAAGGAAATGTAATCAATACAATAAAACTTAAAATCTGCAATTGGTTGAATTTAAGCTGGCAAGTAGCCAGGCCCCTGGGTTGGTATGTTGGCATCCTTGGTTTGCAATCATACAGCAAGCATTTAATAATTATCTGGGTTTCCTCAGGATACAGACAGTGGTTCAACAAAGCTGTAGCATTGGGGGCTTAGAAGCGGAAAGCCAGATGTTGAGGTGGGCCGGCTGCTGCTTGCAGACTTCTGTGGGGTCCTCCAAGAAGTTAAGCCCTGGGCCATGGGGGACCTGTCTGAAAGCAGAAAGTGAAAGAGAAGAGAATGTAACTTTGCCAAAAGAGGCCTTCTCTGCTCTCTCAGCAGAATTAGACTGCTATCCAAAAGAACGGAAGGCCCAGGAACCTAGAGCTTTTCAGAGATGGAGAAGCCAAATTCCCTTTAAAATCTCCCTAAGCTGTTACTGGGAACAGCAGCAGGGTGGAGGTGCGGGTGCATAGCAGAAGAGAGGATCCAAATGGGTCCTACGTTTTTCTTAGGCCCACTGGTCACGGCTGGGGACAAAGTAAATGTCATGGATATAGTCCTTGGGGTGTCTTGGGCCAGGTGCCACCCTGATTGTCCACAGCTGATCTTGGAGCAGGCTTTGCTGGGTGGGATGAGAATGGGTCTGAGGCCTGGCGGAGCAGAAAAAAGAGAAAGCCCACTAGCAGAATCTCGAAAAACAAGAAAGGCTACAAACAGTGAAATCCAGCCATCAGGAAGTAATCCCTGACCAATCTGCCCCACAACTCCAGCAGGGTTGCCAGGGGCAAAGGCCACAGCTGTCACTGACCACCCTGAAAATCAGCAAAGCAGTCCCTGATTTGGGCTCAGGATATTCACTGGGGTCATGGTCTTATGTATCGGGAAGGAGAGCTCAGTCCTGACAGGAAGGATCAGGGTTACGGTGAGCTCACTGGGAAAGACAGGGTATGGCTGCAAGTGGGAAAAGCAGGCAGGAACTGCAGGTGGTCGCTGGAAGGTCAAGGGAAGGCCAGCAGGAAGTGTGGCAGGTGACACAGCAAGAGGACTTGGTCATCCTTTGATGTGGGCCTTGGGCCAGGAAGTGCTGCCCCTGTAGGGTGCTAATCCCAGGCCACACTGCCCTGGGTCCGCAGGGCCCAGAGCTCAGCATGTTGACCCCGCAGGGGATTGCAGTGGAGAGAATGTGGGTGTGGAGTCCTTTCCCTCTGAGCCGGCCCCCCGACTGCCCTGTCTGCTGATCTCTGTCCCTGGCCCACACCTAGTCAGCACCGTAACAAAAACCACTGTCAAGCAAAAAGTGTACAGATTGCAACTCCACAAAGGCATATGTGCATGTCTATAAACGAAACCAAACATTGCCAGTCATGCATGTAGGTAAAGGGCAGAGAGAGAAGACAAATATATACATATATATTGCTATAGATGTACCTATGAATAATCTGAACATTTGCACTTATGAAAACCCTCCAGGCTTCATACTGCCCAATCAGGCTCCCACCGCACACTTCCCTGGAAACGCAGTTTAGAGAGGCAGTGAGGAAAAAAGCTGCTTTTGGTTAAGGAAGGAAAAGAGTCCTGAGATGCCAGTGGTACTTCTTTCTGCCACACTGGCGCTTTCCTCTGCGGAGAGGCTTCTGGTTGCAGATTCCACATGTCCAAAACCAAATTTGTCACCATCTCTTCCAGGCCACTTCTGGGCCCCCATCTCCCAGTTACCCAGGCCAGGTGATCTGGTTCATCCTTCACTTGTCAAGGTGATCTTTTATAATTCAAGTCTTTACTTGGCAACTCCGGCAAGGAAAGAAGACTTCAGTGGCTCCCTGGGCCAAGTTCGAGGCCCTCGGTGTTGTTCTAAAGGCTCTGCTGAGCCTTGGCTTTCAAGCTTGGAGCAGTGCCTGACTACCCGGTCTTTGCCTGCATACCCTTCCTGACCCTCTCCACCTGTTGCCTATCTGATTCCCCTTCAACCTGCAACCCTGAAACTCATCCCCAGGGACCTTTGCCCTATCCCCAAGACATATGGTGCCCCTCCCACGTTCTCCTCGCTGACCTCTACCTCAGCTCTTCCTCCTCTGCGTGGCAATTGTTGATTAACATGTGTCTGTCTCCTTCTCCAGACAGTGAGCTCTTTGAGGGTAGATGCTATCCATGTTGTCTTTGTGTCCTCAGCACCCAGTATAGGACCGGGTGAACGTTTGAGGAATGAAGGAATGGATGGATGGATGGATGGATGGATGGATGGATGGATGGATGGATGATGGATGGATGAATGGATGGATGATGGATGGACGGATGGATGGGTAGATGATGGATGGATGCATGAATGGATGGGTAATGGATAGATGGATGGGCGATGAATAGATGGATGAATGGGTAGATGGATGGATGATGGATAGGTAAATGATGATGGATAATGGATAGGTGAATGATGATGGATGATGGATAGGTGAATGATGATGGATGATGCAGGGGTAGGTGAATGGATGGATGATGACTAGATCAATGGGTAGATGAATGGATGGATGGTTCATAATAGATAGATGATGAAGGGGTGGGTAGATGGATGGAATGGATCAATGAATGGGTAGATGGATAGATGGGTGGTTGGAGGATGGATGGCTAGATGCCAAAGCCTCCGATTTTGAGGGATTTTGCAGATAGGGGAGATGGGAAGTACATAGAGAGAAGAGAATGTTTTCCTACACAGCATGTGGAGAGACTTTCCCTGGTGAACCTTTCCTAGGCTTCCCTACTCATCCTCTCATGCCCAGACCACTGGCAGGGTGGCAGGGGACACAGGCAGCCTGGAAAGAGCAGACAGCTGTGGACACAAGCCTTAGCTGGCAAGGGACAAGGGCAGAGCATCTCCAGGTCCCTGCTCTTTTTAAGGAAGATTCATCTCACCCCATTCTTGAGCCAAATAAGGGCAGCTGCACCCTGGCTTTTTCCTCTTAGGGCTTTAAAATTGAAGGTCTGAGCCTCTGTTTAAGGAATGGTGAGCACTTACTAGGCCAAGACTGTCCCATGTGAAATGGGGTGCAGGCCTCAGGAGGGGGTGGTTTCCATCTGAGCTCTCACCAGGAGCTAAGCCGGGGGTGTGACAGGTCTGAGCCCACACCTGGCCTCTCATCTTTCTGATAACCCTGAGATCAACTTCATGCATTCAAAATATCTACAGATTAATGGCAACACAGTGTTAGCAACCTGCAGAAGGGTTTACCAAAAAGAGACAAGACATTTAGAGACTGAGTGAGTTCCGATATCCCCATCCAGACTGGCCCAGTCTCAAGCTCCTGGCTGTAAGGCTGCAGCCAGAGGCACCCACTGGCTCCAGCCACATCCCCCACCTCCCGCAGGTGTGCAACCTGGATGGGCACCGCGGGCCCTCGGCTGCCCAGTCTGCAGCAGCACAGCCTACCTGTGCCGCCAGCCCCAGACCACTCTGTCCAGATGTTTCCTCTACCCCGGTCACTGCCTGAGCCCACCATGGCTACAGCCAAACTAACCAGGCTCCTCCCAGCACTTCCGGGCTCAGATGGAGCACAGCGCATGGTTCTGGTTTCCCACGGGGGCTGCATGATCGACCCAGAGTTGTTGGGGAATTACTAACCGGAAGGGCACACTTTCACCTCGAGAACCAGAAGCCAGAAGAGCTGGCTGATGAATTTCCCACCCTCCCTAGAAACCCTGGACCCTGATGGATTGTTCTGCGATTCAGTCATTCAAATGGTTTCTCCAGAGACATCCAAGGGTCTTTGAAATCTTCTGCCTTTTTTAAGGGGCTGTGACCTGCCTGGTCTTGCATTGCTTTGAATTCACTTTCCCCTTTTCTTGTCTCACTTCCTTTACCCCTCACCCTTGCTTCTCTGGAATTGCAACATCTCCCTCCCTCCCCAGAAAGTCTCACCTCTGGCCCTGCTTTCTACTGAATCTGGGCTAAAACAGAGCTCTTTATTCCTAGAGAGAGCTAAAGCCTTCATCTTACAAGTGCTCCTAACCAAGGACATCATAGGGGCATAATCTGGGAATTCATCTGATAGTCTCCCATCTTGGATGACATAATCCAAGTGTCCTCAGGCAGTTGTGTTATGCTCAACGGCATGACAGGTTATAGGACCACTGGTGGCATCACAGATCTCATTAGCAATAATGTGTTATGAGTTGAATTGTGCCCCCTAAAGTATATGTTGAAGTCCTAACCCTGGTGACTGTGAAAGTGATGCAGAGAATTCTGATCACAATTCCAAGGTGCGTGTGTGTGTGTGTGTGGCAGGGGGGAGCGATGATGCTGCCCTGGCCAACAGGCAATCCTGGTGTCGGATGACCAACACCAGCCATGCATCATACAATTTAACTCAGTTCTGACATTATGTACCCAGAGAACGCAACAGAATAAACAGGTTAAGAGCTCAGTCCTACAAGCCTGCTCCCCCATCCCCCACTTCAGATCCCCATCACAAGTGCAGGTCACCCCTTGTGTTTCTGACCCACAGGCTATAGATTGGAGGTTCCAATGACCCTGTCCTTGGGTTCGATTAACACAGAACTCAGGGATACATTTTACTTACTAGATTACAGTTTGTCATAAAAGGTTATAACTCAGGAACAACCAGATGGAAGACATGTCTGGGGCAAGGTCTGTGGGCTGGGACGGGAAGCCTCCAAGCTGTCTGAATGTTCCCTGCTCCCCACACTCTACATGTTCACCACCCCAGAACCCTGCCCTTTTGGGTTCTTAAGGAGGCCTTTTCCATGGGCATGCTTTGATTAAATCATTGGCCATTGGTGATTGATTTGATCTTCAGCCCTTTTCCCCTCCCTTGGGGAAGAAGTGGGATGTCTAGGCGTGGGACTGAAAGTTTCAACCCTCTAATGACATAGTTCTCCCAGCAATCAGACCCCAAAACTCACCTCATTAACGTAACAAAAAATACTTTCATGGATGTCACCACTTAGGAAATTGCAAGGGTTTTAGAAGCTCTATACCCGGATGCGGGGCCAAGGCTAAATATAGTGACCTTATTTCAAAGGAATGTCTTTGCAGATGGAATCAATTTGAGATGCCTTATGAATTATGCTGGACCCTAACCCAATATGACTGGTGTCCTTATATGGCTCACATCACCATCCTCACCTCCACTTCCCAATGCAGGAATAAGGATTAAAGGATCCTCTCTGGGAAAACGTATAGCTTCTAACACCAGTTCCTCTCCTTTTGTGCAAGTCATTTAACCACTCTGAGTCGGTAGGTAACTCCATAAACTGAACATATCAGACCAGAAACTACATCATAGAGATGTTGTGAGATGCAGAGATGATGAAAGTGAAAATTCCCCCAAACCAAAAGACACTGCACAGCCTTCCTCACTATTGGTATTGCAGCCATGTCAACTTATGTGTATATGACCCACTTTGGCCTCTGTCAGAATTGAAACAAAAACCCCGGTGACATGTACAACCATGTCCCCTAAGACCACAAGCTCCTCAGCAATTCATTTGCCACTAGATATAAATGCAATTGATAGCAGCGCTCCCTAAACTAATTTGTCACAAACAGAGCTTCTCAGGTCATCTTTCCCTTGTTTTGCTTTGTGCAAACTAACTGGAGATGAAGCAACTGTTAACAAAGAGCCCCTTTTACCCACAGCATATTCTCTTGACTCAAGAGGAGCAGAGTGAGATGTCGCCCCCAGATCTGGCATAAACATTGGTGGCTCTGGGTCCATTATTGAACACGTCTGGGGAGCTCATCAGGCATCTGTCGGCACGCTGGCTGAAATCAAACATGTAAACTGAGAAGCATGAGCTCAGATAAACACCACCTGCCTCTCCGTTTTATAAGATGGCTTATTAATCCCTCCGAGTTGGAAATGTTCTCCCTAGACATTGAAAACTTGTGGAAGAACAGTTTTTGCAGTGAGAATGGAATCCCCCTCCCATCCCAGCCCTTTGCTTTGACAGGTATTAATTACACCCTTGATCAGAGAGAAGCACCTGCACACTTCAGGATGGGGGGAAGCAACTGGCAGGCGACTCAGCAGGCGGAGGGTGGGAAACTGCTGGGGAGTCTTCCTGACCACTTGGGAGCCGTGGCTGGGGCTCCCCACCCTCAATAAACATCAGGCTCCCTTCGTGCGTCTGGAGAACGCTGGACCACGGAGGGGCAAGTTCCAGGAGGCAGCCCCCAGACTCGCCAGCTTTTCTCCTCTCCACATGCCATTTTTCCTTTTCCTTCTGCTGACAGTCAGGCCTGTTGTGTTGGTACACTCCACAGTGCCTGAGAAGCCAGGCAGAAAGCCTTCTCATGAGCGTGTGGCATTCGCATTTGATGGCAGGTCTAGTCCTGATCTGATGTGCTGCCTTTATCTTTCCCACTGGAGGTGCATATGCCTGGATTTCTCCCCAGGAATACCCATGTGCTTGATTCCAGGGTGCTGCCCAGACCTCCGGACCTCCTGAGGGCGTTGTTCCATGTACAGAATATAGGCTGTGGTAGTTATTTAAATTTTGAAACATAATCTGATTCCAAAATACATCTAGACCTGAGGGACTGTCCACTTGTACTTCGGCGACATGTGAGACCTGTTTCCACTCTCTCCACCCAGACTCAGGTGAACACTTACCTGACAAACAAGAGCACACCCCGAGAGTTTTCCTGATGACCCTGCACACTAGCTATTTCTGCCCCAAGTGCTGCTCTTTGAGAGTAAGAATAAAGGGGACACAGCTGGTTGAATCTCTCACTGGCTGTGTCACTTCCCCACTGGGGACTCAGTTTCCCCATCTATCAAAGGAAGGCCTCTACTTTCTAACATCTAGCCTTGTGTGCTCCTGGGCTCTAAAACACCAGCTATGAATCCCAGTGTGATGGGCTGAATGTGTCCCCCAGATTCATATGTTGAAGCCCGAGCCCCCGGTGTGGCTGTATTTGGAGATGGGGCCTCTAAGGAAGCAATTAAGGTTAAATGAGGCCTTAAGAGTGGGTTCCTGACCCCATAGGGTTAGTGTCCTTATAAGAGACGCCTGAGAGAAGCTCTGCTTATGTACTCTCTCTCTCTCTCTGTCTGTCTCTGTCTGTCTGTCTCTGTCTGTCTCTGTCTCTCTCTCTTTCTGTCTGTCTGTCTCTGTCTCTGTCTCTCTCTCTGTCTGTCTGTCTCTGTCTGTCTGTCTCTGTCTCTGTCTCTGTCTCTGTCTCTCTCTGTCTGTCTGTCTCTGTCTCTGTCTGTCTCTGTCTGTCTGTCTGTCTGTCTGTCTCTCTCTCTCTCTCTCTCTCTCTCTCTCTCTCTCTCTCTCTGTGTGTCTCTGTCTGTCTGTCTCTGTCTCTGTCTCTCTCTCTCTGTCTGTCTCTGTCTGTCTGTCTCTGTCTCTGTCTCTCTCTGTCTGTCTCTGTCTGTCTCTGTCTGTCTGTCTGTTTGTCTCTCTCTCTCTCTCTCTCTCTCTCTCTCTCTCTCTCTCTCTCTGCTTGGGCACAGAGGAAAGGCCGTGGAGCATACAGTGACAGTCTGCGAGCCAGGCAGAGGGCTCCCAGCAGAAACTAAATCAGCCAGAACCTTCATCTTGGACTTCCAGCCTCCAGAACTGTGAGAAAATCAATTTGTACTGTTTAAGAAACGTAGTATTTTGTTATGTCAGCCAGAGCAGACTAAAACATACGATATTTATTCTAGTGTTATAGGTTAAGAAAAATAAGTTCAGAAAGGTGACTTGGAATCTTAAAGGATGAGTGAGAAATGAAGGAGTGGATGTGGGAGGGGCATGCTGCTCACCCAGAGCGTGAGGGTGTGGGGTACAGAGGCCCGTATGTTCAGGGGACAGGGTAGTGCCCGGGGGTGAGGACTCGGGGCGCCATCCTAAGTCAGCCATATGTTCTGAATAAAAAATTGGGGCATATGGCCTGGCATGAATATGTAAATGAGCTTAACTCTGGGAAGTGGAAGCTATGAGGGTGCAGCCTGTGTGCCAGGCGTGGCGGCACAGCCTCACAGGACCTCACCCTGAGAATGTCCGTGGGGTCCACCTCATGGGCCATACCGAGGTTGTTTCACCTGAGCACAGAATTACGCCAGCAGCCAAGGGGATACTGAGCAAGCCTGAACCACACTGTGGGGGGAAGAAACTCGCCTCTACCCTCCAGGTTCTTCCTGGCCTAATAATCAGATAGACACGACACAGATTAACAAGAGAGTAGAACCAACTTTAACACATCCACGTGTAGGGAGACCCCGCATACACGAGTCAGAGACCCCACAGACACGAGAGGTTCTAAGACGAAAAGGGAACATGGGGTGTACATGACATCTGAGCTAGGGATGAAGTAAGGTGCCTTGGGGGCTTCAAAAGGTGATTGCAGGGTGATAAGAAGAGCAGATGTTTAGGAAACGGAAGTTTGCCCTGCCCTATAGATGGGTCAAAAGACGTCATCTCTGAGCGTGTCTATTGTGGGCAAGGCCCCTCATTCAAAGCCTTCTAGGTAGTTAAGTGGGGGCAGAAGTTTCTCTTGAGCAGGGTCTTGTTGGCCTTTAGCTCAAAACAACCCACACAGCACTGAGACATATCTTGGGGTGACTCATTCTGAACCCCACAACACCATAGAATGAATAGAGCTTAGTAAGCCGTCAGAGCAGCGTACAAATCAGGTTCCACCGTTTACAGCTGATCTCCCCCCCGACTGTAACTGGGATATGTCACTGCCTTTTCCTCTTGCTTTCTACTGTTTTCTGTATTAACTGCAACTCTACTTCTTAATCTCAGGAAGACCCACAGGGACCATCCCACCGTTCCACGCTGAAACATGATGGAAGAGAGTGGTCAGTAACCTTTTCCGCACCTGTCTTCCCCGGGCTGCTTTTCTCCTTCCCAATGGAGAACATTTTCTGCCCTTGAATAAATGTCAGAAGGAACAACTCCCCTCCCATGCAAATGGGTGTCTCTGTTTCTCTGGGCAGCCACCAGGAGTATTTTGAGTTTGAGGGTTAGAAGAAAATGTCATCTGGGCGGACTCCCTAAAAGCCTCCCCCATTACAAAATGTCCCTTCAATGATCATTGCTGACTTTGTCCTGTAATCAACCACCCCCACCACCCCCCAAGCAGCTGGGCTTAAAGAATGCCTGCTGCCTGCCTCCCTGGGGTTGGCTCCCTAACTCTTCCACCCCTGCTAATATTGCACGTGTGCACACATGCACGCACGCACCCTAAAACTACAAATATCAATGGAACGCCGTGTGCAAGGCAGTGAAGGGCTTGTAGGAAATGACCCCTGGGCTCAAGCTGTGACAGTCGTCTTGGAAACGAAGTGTGTAAAGCTGTCCAAAACGAATTTGCAAAGCAAGAGTTAAATAATACCAGCACCAATGGGAGAGATAACCCCTTGGACAGAGATAGCTGAAAGTTTACTAAAGCTGTCACCCACTGCCCATTGCTCCCAACAGCTCCGAGGAATACCCAAGGCAAAGACGGAAGACACGGAGGGGTTTGGCTACTGGGACTCTTAGCAGGGAGAGGAAGAGTGGCCTCTCAAAGCCCTCACAGGAACAAACGTCTCCTTCGTAGTCTTGGCAGCTTGTCTGTACCAGATAAACAGCTTAACAAATAGACCTTGATTTTGATGGTTTTAAAATGGGAGCGGTGTTGATTTGCCCAGTGTCTGACTTTTGCAAAAATCACTCCATTGAACTCTAGAGCACTCTATTCCCTGTCTCCTGGGGTAAATTGACTTCTAAATAAATGAATACAGCTAAACACCCAAATCTCTGTAACCAGGAGGAAGGCTGAAAAGGGCATCTTTCTCCTATGTAGACTTGTGGGTTTCTCGAGTGGTTGCTTTGTGACAATTTTCAGACCGTTCGTGCTAAACCCTTTCCTACCTCAGCAGGCACAAGAAAGTCAATGGGCTCAGATCCTGTGAAAGTGGGCTCAAGCCAGAGGCTGGGATGGGGCAGCCTCTCATCTGGGACTGGAAGAATTACCAGAAAAGCGGTTCTCCACCCCCACTGCCATCTTCTTTTCTCCTCACATGAAAAGGTGAGAGGATTGAGAACTTGGAGCAGTGGTCCCGGCCTCTGGCCCGGGGACTTGGGGGGATAAAGCCTCCTGGCAGGACTCTTCTATGCAGGATGCTGATCACTTTATCCATCCATCTGCCCATCCATCACTGCTCCACCAAACATTTCACAAGCCCCTCCCACCATCACCTCATACTATGCTAGATGCTATTGTCCTGGCTCTAATGAAGTAGAGAGAGAGAGGAAGGAAGGGGGGGGGGGGAGAGAGAGAGAGAGAGAGAGAGAGAGAGAGAGAGAGAGAGAGAACTGATGTAACCCCCACAGAGCAGTCTGTTTGAAACTTGTGGCTGGACCCCTGGCTCCAATGCCTATGAGGTCAGACAGACCCAGGTTCAAAGCCCAGCTCTGTCACTCACCAGCTTTGTCTGCCTGAGCCTCAGATTTCTCACTGGCACACTTGCAAGTCAAGTAAATGAAACCAAACACTTGCATGTGTGTGAAGTCTCTGAGTACACAGTAGGTGCTCAGCAAATGTTAGTTCCCATTCTCCTTCCTGTTAGATGATGACTAGAGCCTAATGCAGCCTACAGGACTGAAATTGGAGATGGGGATATAACAACTCGTGACAAAACTGGGAAAGACCTTGAATGCTGTACTTAAGGATTTCGTTCTCCTGCTGTGTAAAAGGGGCTGCTGCGCTCTCCTGCCCATAGCACTCAGCTCCCTGTTCTCTGCAGTCTTGGCCGTGGATCCCCAGCACCCAGACACATAGGGAACATCAATCAGGGGTCAACAGCAACCCCTGCATCTTCAGGGGATTATGCTGCTGTGATTCTGTCTCCGCTGTCCCCAAGTATTATTTAGAATATAGCCTCACCTGCTGTAAAGATCCAAACACATGAGAGAAATAAACTTCTATCATGGAGACAATCCAGGGAAGCTGGATCCTTTATGGGGGACTTAGTTTCCTCAAGGCCTCATGCTAACAGTTGTGTGCAATATCTGCTTAATCCTCCTCATGACACCTGAGCATGTGATATTATGCTCTCAATGTCTACATTCTCCAAAAATTCCTGTGTTGAAGCCCTAACACCCTATGGCTGCATTGGGATATGGGCCTTCTAAGGGAGTGATTGAGGTTAAATGATGTCATAGGGTCAAGCCCTGACCTGATACAATTAGTGTTCTTATAAGAGGAGACACCAGAGAGTTTTCTTTCTCAATCTCTCTCTCTCTCTCTCTCTCTCTCTCTCTCTCTCTCTCTCTCTCTCTCTCTCTCTCTCCCCGTCCACCATGTAGGGCCACAGTGAGAAGGCATCAGTTTGCAAGCCAAGAAGAGAGCCCTCAGCAGAAACCAAGTCAGCAAGTACCTTGATCTTGGACTTCCAGCCTCCAGAACTGTGAGAAAATCAATGTCTATTGTTTAAGCCACCAGATGGTATTTTGTTATGGCAGCCTGAGCAGGCTAAGACAGATGACAATTATTCTAGTATTACAGGCAATAAAAATAAGTTCAGAAAGCTGACATGACATGCCTGAGGTCACTCAGCGACTGTGGTAAAGCCAGGATTTGGGCCCGAGTTTGCCAGAGGGCTCCAGGCCAGCGCTGCGTACCCTATTCCACAGCCTCCTCTTTTGATGGCCACATGTGGTGTGCTGAGAATGTGGATAGAACCCTGGGGTCCTGTGTCTAGGGCAGCATTTCCCAAAGAGTGTCCCGGGAACCCTAACTCTAGGGGATGTGTGATGCATCCAAGTGTGTCCTCCAGATAAGGTATGCTGAAGTCCTAACCCCCAGTACCTCAGAGTGTGACTTTATTCAGAAGCAGGTCTTTGCAGACACAAAAAGTTCCTGTACAATTTCATTTATACGCCACTCAGAAAAAAGGCAAAAATATATGGACAGAAATCTAGTCTGAGGTTGCCAGAGCCTGGGGTGGGAGGAGGGACTGACTTCAAAAGGGACAAGAGGGAACTGGGGGGATGATGCAAATGGTCTGCCTTGGTTGGGATGGTGTTTATACAACTACACACATCTGGCAAATCTCACAAAACTATACAACGAAATTTTATGAGTTCCATTACATCTTAATAAGCCTGATTTTAATTTCTTTTTATCGTTATTAGCATATTCAGAGAATGTATTTCTCCCTTTTTTTTTTTGCAAAAGCTTGTCACTAAAAGAAGGAAAGGGAGCATTATTTCTGTTAACTCTTCTGATTAGTACATGCCGTATTTTGTATGAGCTATATTTTGAAAGAGTTATAAATAAAGATACATATCACACTCACGTGGTCCCTTATGTACATTGCAACTGACAAGGCACTTTCAGAGTCACCGCTTCCGTAGCAGTGGCTGAGACAGAAGCAAGACGCGGAAAGTAGCAGTTAGTATTCTGTTCTGCTTCACTCCTGGTCTGTCACCGCAGCCAGGGCAGGTAGGCGGGGCCGGTGTTTTTGTTGTTTCCATTTTATAAGTGCACAGGTGAAGTTCAAAAGCATGCTGAAGGTCACACAGCAGGTTGGAGGCAAACCCTGAACTGGAATCCATGTCTTGTCACCACCAGAGGAAATTATATGTTTTCCCTCTTCTTTTCCCCAGAGGGAACAAAGTGAAAAGAATGAGGCGGGAGCTATGTACATAATTGTAACCCCAGTTGAGGAGAAAACTCCATAAGCAAGAAGAAAACTTGTTTACAGACCTATGGTCTATTTTGGGTGCTTTCCACAGGCCAGCTGGGTGGATGTGCAAATGCTGCCCACATCCCAGTACCCAGAGCCTGTGAGGTGACAGGAGCTGGGATGCACCAGATGCTGCATTTATACAGCTTCTTTGCGTTGATGGGTTATGCAGTGGGAGAAGCTCCTCTGGAGACAGATGACCTGGACCCAAATTCTGTTCCTACACTCGCTGGGGTGTCTCAGCCAGTCAGGTGACCTGGGTGGGGTGGGGGGTGCCAAGACAGCATGCACCTGGCTCTTGGGACAACTGGGAGCCCCCCTCCACCCCTAGGGCAGGCCTGAAGAATCTTCTCTTGTGCAGCCCTGGAAAGGCTGACTCCTGTGTCCCCATCTTATGTCCCTTCCTTTTCCTCCCAGGGCTGCAGAGGGACACCGACCTGGGAGGTCTTCTCTTTGGTTGCCTCTCCCTTATGTTGGTCCCATCTTGTTCATCCCAAAGTGAATGCTCTCACCACTGAAGGATCATCAGAGGGCATTTTCAAAAGAGTTTTCAGGGGGGAAAAAAGTTCTGTGGAAATCCTGGGCTACACTAAGTGTCATGGGTTGAATTGATCCTCCACCAAAATATATGTCAAAGTCCTAACCCCCAGGACCTCAGAACGTGACCTTATTCAGAAGTAGGCTTGTTGTCGATGTAAGTAGTTAAGATAAGGTCACACTGGGGTAGGGTGGGTCATTAATCCAATAGGACTGGTTGGTGTCCTTATTAGAAGCAGGAGGCTGCCTTGTAACCACGGCCATGAGACAGAGACTCAAGTGTGGCAGCTGTTAACCAGAGCATTGAAGGCCTGCTGGCAATGCCACAAGTTGGAAGGGGCCAGGGCAGAGTCCCCCACAGGCTTCACCAGGAGGAAGGCCCAGCTGACCCCTAGATCTTGGCTTCCAGCCTCCAGCTCTGTGGGAGAATAAATTTCTGTTTTTTTGAACCACCCAGTTTGTGGCACTTTGTTACGGCAGCCTTGGGAAACTAATACACAAAGTTAAAAATAATTCGTTACTTCTCAGAGACTTTACCTAGCTAACCTGCAACAATTTCCAGGAAGGAGGAAATAAGCCCCATTTTCTCAATTTATTTTACCACAGAACTCTTTTCCTCAAAAAAAAAAAAAAAAAAAAAAAAATCAGTGTTCCCTGAAAGGATCTTTGGGAAAATGGGAGTTTTCAGGACTCATCTGTGGTACCCCAGGGGGATGAGAGAATGAGGGGCCACCAGGGGCCATACAGCCTGGGTGCCCCACCCCAGAGGGCGCTCCCTCCCACCGGCCCACCATCAGGCCCCACAGAGAGCCCCACTCCTGTTCAGTGAAAAAAACGAATGAATAACTGAGCCACGCTGATTGGCAGTGATGTCATCCCATTGACAAATGACTGACCACTGCCCTCAGGGGCTCATCCCAAAGGGGGCTCCGCAGGACGGTTGCTCACCTCTCTGGCCTCACCTCCCACCCTTCTCTCACCCTTTGCACACCCAGAGCTTTAAGGTTTGCCATGCTCTCTCCCCTCTGGGCCTTTGCACATGCTGCCCGGCTTTCCACAGTGGGCTCCACTTCCACCCTGAACCCACACTTGGTCTTCTTTGTTGATTACCACTCATTCTTGAAGGCCAAGGTTAAGGCCTATGGAAGCCCTTTGCAGACCATAGCTGTTCCCCTAGGAATGTACAGGGGACACTATGACAGGCTTACGCCTGGTCTGCAGCCAGGGTGGCCCCCACTGCCGTCAGACACAGTGAAGAGAGTCGGGCCTCAGCATCCAGTTCAGTCGGGCCTCCTCGCTCTGACCTGGGGCAGCTTGCTTTGCCTTTTCAAGTTTCTATTTTCTCATCTATAAACTATCTATTTGAAAGATTTTTGTGAAAATAAAATAATGTATAAAAGGGGCCAGACATCTAATAAGGTAAATAGAATTGTGTTATCAGTACCATTTTTATTACGGCATTTGTTTAGGGGCATATCTTGCCAGCTGGACTGTGAACCCCTTGAGGGCCGGGGCGGCGTGTGTCCTTCCTCTCCAAGTCCCAGCCACCAGCACAACGCGGGATCACAGAAGTGATTTGTGATCACTGTGATTTGCTAACTGAACCAGAGAGGGTGCCCCGGGGCACAGCAGGCTGCCGTGCGCTGTCAGCCCTTCCTCCTTGTGTTTCACAAACTTCCCCATGACTCGGGGTCCCTGGCAGCATCGCCACTCCCACAGCGCTCTGGCGATCCCAGCTCCTGAGCCATCCTTTTTGCCTTTCCCCACTTCCTGAGCCTGACAGCTCAGGGTGATGGTGAGTCACGGGGAATCAGCATGCAGGGGTCTCCCCCAAGCACCCCATGTGATACCCACACCCGTCTCAGCACCTATCAGCACAGCAGACAGCATTTCCTATCTCAGAAAGTCCTTGTCAGTTACTGAAGCAAGCTGAGAACTGCTGCCTCGGATCCTACTCAAAGGAAGTAGCTAGGGAGAAGGTGGGTTAGAAGCTGCATAATTGCTTCAGGATTCCACACTGCGGGGAAGAGGTTCCCTCCCTTTGCATGCTGCAACTCCTTCCGTTTTCCAAATTTACTGATTCTGAATGTCCTGATATACTGATAAAAGCCATATACAAAAGCATGCATACATTAAACAGCTATTGAGCACCTTCTAGTTACCAACCTCTGTGGAGATAATGGCGACAACATAAAAAAACAAAAATTCCTACACTTAAGAAATATATTCATTAAGGTACAAGCTAAATGGCTAAAACAGAAATTCCCCAAATACAATAGCTCAAACCGTAAAGGAGTTTATTTTTCTCTTTTGCAACAGTCCAGGGTGAATTCTACTCCACAAGGTAATCCAGGGACCCAGGTTCCTTCTACCTTTTTTTTCTTACTGTGGTATAACATATGTATAATAAAGTACAGAAATCTTAAGAAGGTAGCTCAGTTAATTTTCTTTTAGAGAGGGTGCAAAAAAATGTACATTTTAAGAAAGGAAAAAACTGTATTAAAATTGTACTATTCAATATACAGTGATAACAAAAGATGGATACAAGTCATGTGTATACTATTTTTGGCACCCCCAGTATGTATACACCTGTATAATCACCACCCAGATCAAGGACAGAACATTTCCAGCACCCAAGGCCCTCCTTTCTTATTGTTCTGTCGTACGCTAGAGTGTTACCTTCATACCGTGGTCAAAATTCATTCATATCATCAACTCTATGTTCCAGCCCACAGAAGGAGGGTGGGAGAGGCATGTGATTTCCTAATAAAAAATGTGATCTGGGATTGCACACGTCACTTCCAGCCACCCTTAATTGACTAACTCTTAGTCATAAGGCCATATGGGCTGCAAAGGTAGCTGGGGAAAATTGCCTCTAGTGGAACAACCACACTTGCCAAAAAAAACAACCCCCCAATAAACAAACAACAACAACAAAAAACTCAGGAGGTGCTGTGCCCAAAAGGAAGAAGAGGAGAATGGATCTCAGGGAAGTCAGGTTAGCAGGGCGAATAGAGAGCACACATACTTGTTCCTCTGGAGCGTGTTTATTGAGGAGATGCATGGAGCAGTGGCAGGTAGGCATCAGAGCCTGGGAGAGGCATGGACTCTAGTCCTTTGGCCATGAGGCTTTTCAAATGCATGATTGGCGGGGCACCAGCTTCTCCCTTAGCGTGATCAGAGGCTAGGATCCAACATCAGTGTGCATGATGGGATTTGGACTCCAACTCAGCCTTGCCATCTCAGAATCCATGGTTAGAAGACCATCAGCCTTTCCCATATTGTTATCAGGGGCTGGGATTGGGGCCCTGCCATTATAGCTTGTATGGCCATGCCATGACATGGTCACCTTGGGAATCTACCAGAATTGATTGCCTCAAGCTCTTGGCTTTTTAGCCAGTCTCCATGGAACTTTGAAGGAGACCAAATTATAGGAAATAGGCTTTGGACAAATTCACCTCTACCTGTAAATGGAACAATTGGTGGTGAGGGTCACAATAGGCTCACACTATAGCAGTGATATCAAGCAGCTATAGCAAATTCAGTGTGATAGATGCTCTAACAGAAATTCAGGAGTGCTCTGTAGGGAAGGCCATCAGCACAGAGAGAAAACACTTAAATTGAGTCATAAGGCAAAAAGGGGCTTTTCAGTGCATAGTGGTAAGGGGCACAGATGGCAGGGGGATAGCATGGGCCAGGCACCAAGGGGTGTGACAGTAGATGCAATAAGTCCATTAACCAAAAAAAAAAGGAAAAAAAGAAAGAAATATACATAGGGAAAGAAACACAATAACAAGAAACTTATGGTAATGTAAGCTTATTATAGTAAGCATTAAATATACTTGGCTCTCACTTTCCTGGAAGTCAAAGAATAAAGGAAACACACCAGATTATATAATTTTCATTGCCTAATATAAATAAGTACTCAAGTTTGTCAAGATTGATATCTTCCCAAAGTGCTACCTGGCATATACTTGGTTTTAAAATTAAAAGGACTTCAAAATTTTTTAAATTTTCAAAATTCTAAGCAAGATTGATAAAACATGTCTACTATAATATCTTAGAAAGTCTTAGCAACCTATGTAATATTAGAGGTAGCAATAAATAGCGTAATTCTACTCAGAATCCAGCATAGAACCATAGTACAGATAATCAGATACCTAAGCATACCTTATGTCTGCTAACATATACATTACTTAGGGTTTAGGCTAAACTGCTATGTCAATGGCCCCCAAATACAATGACCTAAAAATACAAATATGTTTCTCTTTCACGTAACAATCTGAATGTGTGCAGTGGGCCAAGGCTGGCAGGTGTCTCTGCTCAGTGGGGTCATTTAGGGATCCAAGGTTCTTCTGCTTGTTGCTTTGCTATCCCCTAGGCTGCTAGCATTGCCCACATGGTGGACAGTGGCTCCTCAAAACCACTTCCACATCCCAGCCCAGGAAATGTGGAAAGAGTCAGCAGAACAAGCAATTTATGTACTTAAAAAAATAATTTGGAAATGGCATGACCCACTTCCTCTCACACGCTGTTGGCCAAAAGTGAGTCATGACAGTAAGCTGCAAGGGAGGCTGTGCCACGTGGTCCATAGTGGTTGGTTATGTGCCTGGCTAGAACTCAGATGCTCCTATTGCCAAAAGAAAGAAGGACAATGAGCAGTCTCTGTCTCAACATCTAAATGCAGGTCTTCACAGAGATAAACCACTGAACATCAAAGGCCTACGGAGCTCAATCAGGCATTGAGCTGACCAGTTCCAAGGCTTTACATTTCTGTTTTATTTAATTCTATTTGTTGCTGACTCTCAGCTATTGGTAAAGAAAAGAGAGTATCAGAACAATTTAGGAATGCCTTTGATAAACTCTCCAGGCAACAGGCTCAAATCTTTACTCCATTAAGCCCTCTGTCAAGATAAAGGTCCACTTAAGCAGGTAGTTAAGATGACAAGCTGATGTCTCCTAACTTCTGCTGAATCTAGGTGATGTTTAAACCCAGTCAGGCTGCCTTACACCACTTAACCCACCCCATGCATTTTTCAGACTGTGAAACCCCCAATACCACCAAGAGGGCAGAAACTTGCCTGTGCGCCCCGGTCAGTCCTCAGCAAAGCTGGGCCGGGGTGGAGGAGAGCCTCAGACCCCCAGGGCCCAGGCCAGGGCATCTGTAATCCCTGTGCGCAGATAATATCAACAAATGAAGCGGCTGGATTCCTGGGAACTTGTTTGTTATAAATGGAATTCTCTTCCCCACCACCAGCAGGACCAGGGATTAAGAGTGGCTCTCTGACTCACGGAGACCGTGAGTGGCGGCCTGGAGGACACCAAAACAGGAGATGGTTGAGAGGGAGTGCATAGCTGCAGGCTGAGCTGGCATCTGATGAGCTGTCATGGACCGAGGGCAGGAATTCCAGCACACTCCCACACAGGGCACCTCTCCCACAGCTTGTGGGCCAAAGAGCGGCCCCTCCAGAGGACGCCTTCTATGTGGCAGCAGGAGCAGCAGAGGTCCCAGTCATGTGGGCATGGGCCCAATAATCTAATTAATGTCTCCCTTCTCCCCAAAGACTTTAAGTTCAACAAGAGCAGGTATTCTTTCACTGTTCACTCCCTAGTGCCTGGCCTACAGTAGGTGCTCAATAAATCTTCATTGACTGACATCCCCCCACTTCAGGCCTGGTCTGGAGCCATGGTGCAAGAACATTTCTTCAGCATCACTACCCACCAAAAACTGAATCAGGTATTTCAACATATGGTACCTTAGTTCATCTTAATAACTTTGACAATTAGGTATTATTATCTTTGTTGGGGCCAAGGACAGACAGAGCCCAGTGGCCTCTCCCAGATGCTATGTTCTCATCTTCCAGAATGGAGAAGCAGACCCTAAAGACAACTCAAACTCCTCAGTGTGCAAAGATCAAAATTCCAAGGGCTTGCATCTCAAGAGAGGGCAGAAAAGGAAAGAAATGGCTCACCGAGGACTGCAAAGTAACAGTGGAGTTCTCGGTGCCTTAACAATCATTCTCTCACCGAATTCTGACACAAACCCTGGGAGCTATGATCGTGTTCACCCCATTTTACAGAAGAAGAAACAGGCTGGGAGAGGCTAAAGACGTGCCCAAGGCTCTCAGTTACAGGCAGCAGGGCAGGCTTTGAACCCAGGTCAGTCTGAGGACTAAACCCAGCCCCTTCCATTTCTGCAGACTCGACATTTGAGGTTTGCTGTAGATTAAACTATGTCTCCCAAAGATCCATGTATCGAAGCCTTAACCCCCATGTGACTGTATTGGAGATGGGGGTCTTTAAAGGAGTAATTAAGGTTAAATGAGGTCATAAGACTGATACTCTTATAAGAAGAGTACCAGAGTACGCTCCATCATGTGAGGCCACAGCAAGAAGGTAGCCATCTGAAAAGGGTCCTTACCAGAAACTCACCATGCTGATCTTGGACAGTCAGCCTCCAGAACTCTGAGAAAATCAATTCCTGTTGTTGAAGCCCCCCAGTTGATGGTATTTTGTTATGGCAGCCCAAGCGGACTATTAGAAGATTTTTCAAAACCAAATAGCTCAGTGTTGAGTGAAACAAACTCTAAGGACTTCTTTCCTTGTTGTTTAATATTTTAGGGGGAAAATAGCTTTAATATCTCCGAAGGACTTATAGAGTTTATAGAGGAACTGGGAGTTGCCATGGGCCTGGGGCCTGCCGGTTCAACTTCCTCATAAAGGATTCACGGGGCACAAGGACTCCCCCAGAACCTCCAGAATTCCTTAAAGCAGTTCTTTGCAGTCTGAGGATCCTGCCTTAGGAATGCCTGGCCCTCATCACCCCTCCCTGGAGGGCGGCTGCCTGTTCCCTCCAGAAGGCATCTGCTCTGCAGAGACTCCTGCATACCTTCCTGGTTAACACAGAGCCTTCACACACACAGGAGCTGGGCCAGAGCACTGAGGAAGGACTTGCGGTCTCCCCAATTTCCTGGGTAGGGAAAATGGGGCTCAGGGATTCCCCTGATTTGCTGAGTAACAGCAGTCCTTAAACTCCAACCCTGGTCTTCCAGTGTGCAAAGCAAGGTTCCTGTGTCAAAGTACAATGTAAGGAAGTACATTTCAATACATATTGTTCAATAAGTGCATCAATTTATGGCAAACAATTAAATGCAAAATGACAACAAAATGATTAGAGCTGTTTAAAAATCTTGCCAGCCAGGGAGAGAAATTACACAAAAATAAGGAGGAGGAGGAGTGGGAGAGGGGACAGGGAGGAGGGGGAAAGAGAGGAGTGCATTCTCCTCTGTCTTGCTCACCTAGGCTCCAACGGACCACCACCCAATCCATTCTGTCTGGCAGGCAGTGACAGGGACCGTGGACCAGGCCCTGGGCGAGGGGCTGACACGCAGAGGTGATTGGGCAAAGCCCCCTTGACTCTCACTACCCTTTGTCACATCTCCACCAAATTATGCTGGGGTGGGAGGCGTGTTTGTCTTCAGGCTAAGCCAGTGGTTCTGTCACCACGAATATATGTGACATGACCTCAGGGTCCTTGAATGCTCTCATCACACCCTCTTTGGGACACACCAGGTTTGCTGGTAAACTCAAGTTAGTGCAGTTACAGGATGCTTCCTCATTTACAAAGAGTTCCACGCTCCACATCTCATGTATGCCTCACAATACCCTTGAGAAGAAGGTAGTATAACCAACTCCATTATACAGAAAAAGAAAATAAGGCTCAAAGAGGCTAATTCAGTTTACCAAGTTCAAGTGACTAGTAAGTGACAGAGCCAAGGTTTGAACTCAGATCTTCCTGGCTCCAAACCCAGGGTCTTTCCACCCTTCCAAGTCGCTTCCTGGCCCTGTGCCTAGATCCTCGTTTACATACACATATGTGCATCTAACTTGGTGCAGAGAGTCTAGACAAATTTGGAGCTGGGCACAACTCAAATTCACCTTGACTCTGAGTGTGCGAGCAACATGTGCCCTTGGAGGGAAACTATTTGCACCTGTTTCCGAGAGGGCTCGGAAGCCAGTGAAGTAATGCCTGCCATGAGCCTTGCAAATCACTGAGCCACACAAATGTGGGCAGATGTTAAGGTCAAGGTTACTCACTGTCAATCTGCAGGCAGGAAATAGGACTAGGAGCCCAAGTTCATGCCACAAGGCCTCTCTCCAGACTCTCTCTAGCTGAGTCCTCACCCCAGTCCCTTCCGTATCCTCATCATATCCGAAAGGCTCCACTTCTCCATCAAAAAAAAAAAAATAACTTAAAATATATTTGATGGTTCATCTCAAAGAACGATGATGACCCAGCATCTTATCAGGTTTGGGTTTGGCCAGAGCAAATCCTCATGGCTTTCAGCAGCATCACATGCTTCTTCAAAAGTGAAAAGTAGGGCTGGCCGAGTGGCTCAGTAGGTTAAGAGCTCGCTCAAGAGTGCGAGCTGAGCTCTGAGCAACAGCTGTTCGAGGCCAGCCCGAGCTGAGTTGCCGTTGAGCTGCCAACAGGTGGCAGAATGGCTCAGCTAAAAAAAAAAAAAAAAAAAAAAAGTGAAAAGTAATTCTAGCCTTCTCGGTGATGTTAAACCACAACTGGAGTACCAGATCTACATTCTGAAGTGTTTTGTAGAGCATTTCTCTGGAAATAGAAATGCTTTTGCTTTTTACCAAAATGCATGAAGTAGCTTATTTCTGAGTGCTTTGAGGTATCCTTGTTTATCCCGGGCTGTGGTACAAAGGGGGTGATACGCGAGATTAGTATGCAATTCTCTTACAAATGTTTTCCCCCTAATATCTAATTCTCCCATTCAAACCCAAGTACATTGTCTTCTAAATTTCTAAGTGGCTTAATCATAGAACTGCTTCATTAACTCAGATACATGCTTGGGAATCAAGCAAAGAAATTCAAGAAGAGCTAGAAAAACAAGTGACGGCAGACATGGGCATTCCTGAGTTCTAAACACTTGTGGGAACGCAGGTGCTTCTATCAAAAAGCCACCAGTGGAGCCCTTCTGCTATGGCAGGTCACACAGAAGGGTTGTCCTAATGCCTCTGCTCCTCCTACGCCGGTCCCCTCACTTCCTTCCAGAGAGGGAGGCCAGCTTGTCCTTGTCATTGTTCTCTCCCGGTTTCTTCCCGTCTCTTCCCACGAGTGAAATGGGGTCCCTCCTGCTATTTCAAACATTCCCATCTCCTGGCTCATGTAAGGGACTTCTGCTTATCCCCCAGCGGCAGCTCTAGCCTCACCTCACATTATTCCTCCTTCCTTCTGGATGAGATCTATTAAGACCCCAATCCACAGAGTTAGCCTTGCTTCCAGATGGCATCCACTCCACAGGAAGGAAAGCTCCACCTTCATACACCTCCTCCCAACCCCCTAACACAGGCCAAGGAGCTTCCTCTCACTCCTCTTGCTAAAATGCCCCCATGATCTTCCTGGTAAGCGGTCTCCCTCCTTGCGATGTTGGTGAACCCAGTGTGGCTCAGCCTGGCGGTCTTTGGCTACAGAGCATTGACTCCACACAGGTTATTTACTGAAGAGGCTCCATGCCACACATGCTACGTGGTAATCAGGTTTGTTCCCACACTACGATAGTAAAAGTCTTCTCATGTCCTTTAGTCGGAACCACCCCACCCTCGGACCCCCTCTCCTAGCACCTGTCACACTTACTGAGTTACTTCTCCCTCTATGGCTTGTGCACACTGTCGTCTTGTTCTGGATGCTTCTGTCTTCACCCCTGCATTAGAGCATCCACAGGTTTCTGCTCTCAGCTTCACTGTACATCATCTCCCTCAGAGATTCCATCTGTGCCTGCCTTAACCTTTGCCTTCCACACAGAAAACTTCCCAACTCTATCTCCAGCCCTGACCCCTCCTGCCTGCTGGGCTCATGGACCTCAGTTTCCTGCTAGCATCTGAATCACGTATCTGAACTTGCCCCGTCAGAGCTGACTCCACTTTCTCCCTGTTCACAGCACCACCGCTTTCCCAGGAGCAGAGGACCAGAGCTGGGGAGACATCTCTGAGTCCTTGTCCTGCCCCCACATGCAGTCCAGGACCATAATCGTGACCCTTTTATTAATCTTTTTTTTTGAGGGCAGTGTCACTGGCCCTCGTATGTGGGATCCGAACCAGGGCCGCAGGCTTCCCTAGCCAGCTCTTGACCACCGCGCCACTCGGCCGGCCCAATCGTGACCCTTTTAGATTTCGGCATGTGTGTCACACGCATAGAGAGCCAGAGAACTGAGGGGGTGCTGGTCATCATGTCTCTCCATTTTGTTTGCATTGAGAAAACAAGAACCCAGAGAAAGAGAAATGACTTCACCAAGGCGACATCAACTAAGAGGCCAGACCAGGAGCAGCACCCATGCATCTGGCTCCACGTTGGGCACTCTTTTCTCTTCCAGGCAGTGGGCTGCTCTTTTCTTCCCTCCCTGGTAGCTCTCACGTGATACCCATTACCTCCTGGCTGGCCTCCACCTATCCCCTCACGGTCTTTTTTTTTTTTTAAAGATTTTATTGGGGAAATTGGGGGAGGGGAACAGACAAGTTGCTGTCCTTTGGTTCTTCAGCTGTGGAGGAGGACGTCACTTCACTGGTCCATGCTGGTATTGTGATCATTGCGCTCTTCCCGACTGAGGCAGATGAGTCGCTGTCTATTGGATGGCCTTTCACAGTGGCTTACGGCAGCTCACGCCGGCTGTTGGCCGCTCACAGCAGCTCACAGCAGCCCACTGCAGACCCACTGCAGCCTATGTCATCGACTCACGGCAGCCCAGCTCCAGGTTGAGCTGTTGTTCACCATCTTAGCTGTAGAGGGCGCAGCGTCATTGTGGGATCCGAACCGGTGGCCCTGCTGCTCAGAGCTGGCATCCCAAGCCAGCTCTTAACCAATGCGCCACTCAGCTGGCTCACCCCTCACAGTCTTGACAGTGACATCTCACTGTCCTCCCTGAACCTCTTTGATGTCTTCCCAGGTGCTGCAGGCCAAATAAAGACCCCAGTCTTTCATCTGGCACTCGGGGACCTAAATGGGTGATTCTCAAGCCCATCCTGCTTTTTGCCTCCTTCAATCTTGCTCCCTTTCAACTCAAATGGCCAGTCAGCATCTCCCACGCTCTGCGGCCCCTCCCTGGCCATGCTGGAGCCCTCTGTCAGCACCTCTGGCCTCCTGCTACTTGGCACAGCTCTCTGTGGGTGAAGATTCACTCTGCTGAGCGGTGGGCTCTGTGGGGGTGAGAATCACATCTTAACTAATTGTGTACAACTTTCCCTTTGGACACAATGCTTAGCACACACCAGGATTTGACACACAGGCACTTAATAAAGGTGGAGTGAGCAAGTGAAGACACAGTTCTTTTTAAGACCACTAGCTCTCTACATATTAACAATGATTCTTTCAAATTGTCACTATGAGTACTGTCTATGTTGTGAAGGATTTTCAACTGAAAGAGCTTCCAAAATAAGCCTGCCTCCTAAAGATGTTGAGTAGGGAAACACTTGTACTTCAGCTCTAAGTAAAACGCAAGCAGAGGCCCGTCTACAGAGGGTCACCAAGGAGTCCCTCATAAATAAGGGTACATATACCTCCCCCTAGGGATCACTGAGCCAAAAGAACCAGCCCTACTCTCAATCACTTCCTCACTGCCTCCTGTACCATGTAAAGATTGCAGTGGGGATGTGGGTGGTTAAGGGACAAATGCCCAGCACCAGGGAGCTCAGAGCTCAATAAGACTCAGAGGACACACCTCAACAGAAATCTCCACAGAGCAGAAGGCTACAGGTGCAGTTGAAGGGAACCCAACAAGATGCTACCAGATGGAGGGGGAGGTGGCCTCTCAGAGCTGGACCCAAGGGCTTTGACCCTTCCGCTTAGCCATCGTGAACAACATAACCCCTCATGGCCATCAAACAGGCTCTATCACATGCAAAGGTATGCCGGGGGCGGGGGGCTTTTCCTTGGTAATTCTTTCCTTAGAGAGAAACGCTTTCCCAGAACTGCTGCCCCTGCAGACCCACCCATCTCCATTGGCCAGGATTGGGTCCCATCACTAACAAGGGGAATAGAACTGTCACAGCCAATCAACCTTCACCCCCCTGGGGCACGGGGAGCCCAAGAACACATAGCCCCACATACCTGAACAAAATTGGGGTTCTGTTGGCAAGGAAGAAGGCAGGGGGCAATGGCAGCAATATCAGCTACTAAACCCAACACACTGAAACCTTGGTAGCTGACAGCAGATCGGCACACCCTCCCTTGTGGTGTAACCAAACGTTAACAATGAGGCAGTGTCTAAGCAGAGGCGGAGTTCTCATCAACGGCCTCGGAAAATCAGTGCTGATACCTGTGAGTCATCTGGCTTCAGGCAAGTCGCTTAACCTCTCCCAGCGTGTTTTCCCATCTGAAAAACAGGTGTTACCTTCACTCAGCTACGGGGAAAGATGAGATGAGGGACGGTTGTGCATGTTCTGTGTAACCTTATTCCATGTAAAGGGGCCTCCTTGTCTTCTCCTCAAAACAGTGTAAAAGATGATCATGGCACAGGAGGCAGTTTGCTGGCTTGGCACCAATGGAGGCTATTTTGGGAGGAGTGGTTACTAAGAAACCCGAGGCTCCGGTAACCTTGACAACCATAGGTAAGGCAGAATGATGGTGCCTCCACTTTCTGCACTCCATTCTTACCGCCTCCTCACAAAGCTCGGTATCTTGTGATTTATTTGTCAGATAAGGCATCTCCTAGGGCCCAGCAGGGCCTGGCATTGGCCTTGCTGAACTGCTCTTAGACAAAGTGGTCTATGTGGGCTCTAGGACTCAGATGACTCCCTGCCTCTGAGGAAAGTGCAGGGTGCCCTCCTGGAGAGCCCGCTTTCTGCCTCCCTCCTTGAGTGTTCCTTGGCACCACTCCAGCCTCTCTCCAGCTGTCCAGGGTACCCCAAACACTGTGTGCAGGAGTCAGGATTGTATATAGCCGACCCTGGTTGGTAATTACAAGCTCTCAGAGCAGCCATCAGGTACAGGCAGCGCTACCCATGACGACGCAACAATTATACTCCCCTGTAAACCCAAACTGTGTGAACCATTGTCTTTATTGAGCAGATATAGAAGACATTTAGTAGATACAAGTAAATACAGGAGGATATTATAACCAGTGTGTAGGGTATAAAGACTACCAGTGGTACAAATACCAGAACCCTGCTGGCACCTTCGTAGCCAAGGGCATGCTTCCCCATCACACCCCTCCCCAACCCGGAGGTTCCTCCACCATGAACTGTGTGTTTACATTCTCCTGCTGTGCAACATAGATTTACCACCTTTGTATACCTTGAAATGCATTTAGTTTTGCATATTTTTTAACTTTACATAAATGGAATGATATAGACTTATTCTTTACCTACTGCTTTTTGTTTTTTTTTGTCCCACCATGTATTCCTGAAATTCACCTTTTTTCTTTTTCTTTTTAGTGGTTAGACATTTATATAATTGTCTAACAATTATACAAAGTGATCCCCCTGACTGGTACCCACCAGGCACTATACATAGTTATTACCATATTATTGATCATATTTCCTATGCTTACTTTACATCCCTGTGATTATTTTGTAACTACCAATTAGTACTTCCTAATCCCTTCCCCTTTTTCACCCTGCCCCCCAACCTTTCCCATCTGGCAACCATCAGAACGGTCTCTGTATCTATGAGTTTGTTTCTGTTTCATTTGTTTGTTTACTTTGTTCTTTAGATTCCATTTATAAGTGAAATCATATGACATTTGTCTTTGCTGTCTGACTTACTACACTTAGCACTACTATCCTCTACATCTATCCTTCTTGTCACAGATGGCAAGATTTCATGCTTTCTAATGGCTGAGTACTATTCCATTGTATGTATGTACCACCTCTTCTTTATCCATTCATCCATTCAGGGACACCCAGGCTGCCTCTACCCCTTGGCCATTGTAAACAATGCTGCAATGAACATATGGATGCACATGTCCCTGGAAGTAGCATTTTGGGTTTCTTTGGATAAATACCCAGAAGTGGAGTTACTGGGTCCTTTGTCTCTTGTTTGTTTGTTTGTTTGTTTGTTTTTTTGAGGGCAGTGTCACTGGCCCTCATATGTGGGACCCGAACCGGGGCCACTGGCTTCCCAAGCCAGCGCTTAACCAATACACCACTCGGCCGGCCCCTTTGTCTCTTGTTATAGCCTTTTTTTTAAAGTCTATTTTGTCTGGTATAACTATCGCTACCTCAGCTTTTTGTTTATTTCCATTTTCATGAAATATCTTTTTCCACCCCTTATTTTCAGTCTGTGTGTGTCTTTCAATTTAAAGTGAGTCTCTTATAGGCAGCATATGTAAGGAGGGTTTTGTTTTCTTATCCCTCAGCACCCCATATGTTTTGATTGGAACATTTAATCCATTTACATTGAAAGTAATTGTTGGTATGTAGTTATTGCCATTTTATTATTCATAGTTTTTACATATTTTTCATCTTAAAGAAGTCCTTCTAAGATTCCTTGTAATACTGGTTTGGTGGTGATGAACTCCTTTAGCTTTTTCTTGTTTGGGAAGCTCTTTATCTGTCCTTTGATTATAAATGACAGCTTTGCTAGGTAGAGTAATCTTAGCTGTAAGTCCTTGCTTTTCATCACTTTGAATATTTCCTGCCAACCCTTCTGGCCTGCAAAGCTTCTGTTGAGAAATAAGCTGACAGTCTTATGGGGGATCCCTTGTAGGTAACTAACTGCTTTTCTTTTGCTGCTTTTAAGATTCTCTCTTTGTCTTTAACCACTGGCATTTTAATTATGATGTGTCTTGTGTTGGCCTCTTTGGGTTCATCTTCTTTGGGACTCTCTGTGCTTCTTGGGATTGCATATCTATTTCCTTCACCAGGTTAGGGAAGTTTTTTCAGTTGTTATTTCTTCAAATAGGTTTTCAATTCCTTGCCTTCTCTCTTCTCATTCTGGTATCCCTTATAATGCCAATGTTGGTATGCTTGATGTTGTCTCAGAGGCTCCTTAAACTCTCCTCATTTTTTTGAATTCTTTTTTCTTGTTGCTTTCTGGTTGGGTGTTTTCTGCGACCTTATCTACTATATCGCTGATTCAGTCCTCTGTTTCATCTAATCTACAGTTGATTCCCTGTAAAATAGTCTTCATTTCTGTTATTGTAGTCTGTATTTCTGACTGGTTCTTTTCTGTGTTTTCTATCTCCATTTTTATGTTTCCTACATCTTTGTTGAAGTTCTCCCTGAGATCACTAAACACCCTTATACCAGTGTTTGGGACTCTGAGTCTGGTAGATTGTTTGTCTCCATTTTGTTTAGTTCTTTTCTGGGGCTTTGTTCTGTTCTTTTATTTAGGACATGTTTCTTTGTCTCCCCATTTTGGCTGCCTCCCTGTGTTTGTTTCTATGCATTAGGTAGGGCTGCTATGTCTCCCAATCTTAGTAGAGTGGCCTTATGTAGTAAGTGTGCTGTGGGGCCCTGGTTGCCTGAGCTGCACATTCCAGGTGTGTCTCTCATGTGTGTTGTGTGTGCCCTCCTCTTGTGGTTGAGCCTCGGTTGTTATTTGCACATCAGTGGTAGGGTTTGACCCTTGGACTCATTCTTTGTGAGGACTGGCCATGACTACAGTGAAGGAGCAGTGGTGCAGGGGCTGACCCTACAGAGCAGGGTCTGCCTCAGCAGGGCTGTGGTGC
Source organism: Aselliscus stoliczkanus (assembly GCA_033961575.1). NCBI lineage: Eukaryota > Metazoa > Chordata > Mammalia > Chiroptera > Hipposideridae > Aselliscus > Aselliscus stoliczkanus. The sequence goes on along the minus strand of CM066730.1, from coordinate 34,365,514 downwards.
CTGCCCAATCCGTCCCTTGGGAGTTCATCCTTGGAGGAGGCTGGGTGATGCTCTAGCTCATTTTGAGGCTGGCCACTGGGGGAGCCAGCCCCAGGGCCACCTGGAAGGGAACCCACTGCAGGTCAAGTTCAGGTGAAGTGGGGCCACCTGACAGGAGCCACAAAGTAATCTGCAGATGGTTGCCACCTGTGCTGTGCTTGGAACTCCCTCAAGAGGCCTAGCCACAAACTAAGGCCAGCTGCCCCTAGTACCGGGCTTAGGGTTGCTCGGCCAGAGGTATGGGACATATTCAAGCCAGATGCTGCTTATCTGTGTTCTGTGAACCTTTCAGAGACTTTAGGAAAGTCTGCAGCATGAACCAAGGCAGACAGTTTTTATGAAAATGCCACTGGAAGTGGTTTGGCTGTGTCCAAAATTTAGGCCAGGTCTCAGAATCACCAGGCTGTGGCGAATGAATGGTGTCAGCCAGCTTGATGGAGACTCAGATATGGTGTCCACCTGTGTCTGCACGCAGAGAGGGGGAGGGCTCAGCAAAGAAACAATGGCCTCCACCAGCTCCTCCGTCTGGGAGAAAGCTGCTCCCCCCAGCCCTTGCCTGGAAGCCAGACGACTCAGTTCTCCCTGCTCCCATATGTCCCTGTCGCCTCTCCAGCTGCTGTCCCAGCCCTGGAGCTCAGAGCCAGTGATTCTGCCGGTAAGTCCATGCTCACAGTACCTTTAAAAGGAGTGCCTGGGACTCCAGCTGTCTTCTGTCTCACTCAGCCACAATCTTCACTGGTTTTCACAACCAGAAATTATGTGAACTTCTCTCTGTGGCACTGGGACCCTGGGCTGGGGAGCCTGATGGGTTGGGACCCCTTGTTCCTTTTGTGGGGGGACCTCCCCAGTTGAGATATCCCTCCCAATTTTTAATGGTCACACACAGGTGTGGGATCAGCCCATTCGGTGTCTCTGCGCCTTCTACCAGCCTCGAAGTGGCTTTTTCTGTATGTGTTTACTTGTAGAGCTCTCCGGTTTGACTAGACTTCAGGTGATTCTCAATGGTGGTTGTAATTTTGATGTGGTCGGGAGATAAGGGAAGCACTGTGTTTACCTACTGTGTCATCTTGACCAGAACTCTGAACTCTTAAATTCATCCTTCTTTTTTTTTTTTTTTTGAGGGCAGTGTCACTGGCCCTCATATGTGGGACCCGAACCAGGGCTCAACCACCGCACTACTCGGCCGGCCCGAAATTCATCCTTCTTTTTTTTTTTTTTTTTTTTTTTAAAGATTTTATTGGGGAATTGGCGGAGGGGAACAGCGTTGGGGAATCGGGGAAGGGGAACAGACAAGTTGCTGTCTTTTTGTTCTTCAGTCTAGTTGCGGAGGATGTTGCTTCACTGTTGGTATCGTCATTGCGCTCTTCCCGGATGAGGCAGATCGGTCGCGGGCCTCTGGATGTCGCTCACTGCAGCTATTGGCAGCTCACGCTTGGCTGCCAGCCGCTCACGCTGGCTGCGGGCCACTCACTGTAGCCTATGGCAGCCCACTGCAGCAGGGGCTGCAGCCCACACCATCACCGGGGCTCGCACAGCCCAGCTCCAGGTGGAGCTGTTGTTAGCTGTAGAGGGCAGTGTCACTGGCCCTCATGTGGGATCCGAACTGAGGCCGCTGGCATCCCAAAACCAGCGCTTAACCAATGCGCCACTCGGCCGGCCCAAATTCATCCTTCTTAACGCACACATTTGTAGTGCATTTGTTTTTGCTTCTGTAGAGCATTTCATTGTGTAAATATACCAGGGACTTATTTATCCCTCCTCCTGTAAATGAACACTTAGGCTGTTCCTAATTTTATGCCACTATGAATAATGCTGCCATGAGCGTTCTCGATAAGACTTTCTCTAGAATGTATGCCTAGGAGTGCAGCTCTGCTAGGCCCTAAGGTGTAGGCATTTTCAGCTTTACTAGGTAAAGCCAAATTGGTTCCCCAAGTACTTGTGCCAATTTACATTCCCACCAACAATGGACAGATTCGTAAATTCTCTTCATGTCTCTTTAATGAACAAAAATTCTTAATTTCGATGTTACCAAGATTTATCCATTTTTACCTTTATGATCTATACTTCTTTGTATCTTGTTTAAGAAATTCTTAACTACAGATCATAAAGATAAATATTATCATCTTAAAGGGTTATAATTTTGACTTTTATAACTGGATCTTTAATCTGTCTGGAATTGATTTTTGTAAATGGCATCAGGAAGAATTCTATATCATTTTTTTCTATCTGGTTATTTTTATCTCAGCACCATTAATGAAAAGTACATTTCCCCACTAGTCTACACTGCTTTGTTTTGTCATAAGTCAGGTTCCTGTGTTTGCCTGGTCTGTTTCTGGAACAAAACCAATTCTGTTCCATTGGTTTACTTTTTTTTTTTTTTTTGAGGGCAATGTCACTGGCCCTCATATGTGGGACTGAACTGGGGCCGCTGGCTTCCCAAGCCAGCGCTCAACCACCGCGCCACCCGGCCGGCCCCATTGGTTTACTTTTATATTTAGAGTATGCGTCATCAACAAGTACACCTTTATCTTTTATGAATATTATAAGTGGTAATATGATTAAACTACCACATTGTACACACTCTAACCAGTAAATCAAAAACAGAACATTAGAACAAGATGAAAAATAAATATAAATAAGGGTTCTAATATTTGTCTCACTCCCCAATGGACCATCTCATTCACTCCCACTTCGGAGACTGTGACTTTGGACCCCACCTGCCCATGTGATGCTGGAGAGCCCTGCATGAAAAGTTTAAGGATAACGGAGTGGGTGCTGAGTGAACTCAGAGCCCAGGAAGAAGCATCAGTGTTGGGGAGCAGCAGCCTGGCCCAGCAAGGGACAGGACTGCAGGGTGGCACCCCGAGGTCCAAACCCTCTCCTCCGGCAATGCCTCCCCTTTACCTGCAGTTCTAAGCGTTTCTGCCAAGCTCCTCCTTTGACTAGGTCCACATGGGTCCCTCCCACCTTAACACCCAGTTACATTCAAGCTGTGCCCTTGCTGGGCTAAGCACACTTTCTCTCTTTTTAAGGACTAGAAATGATCCATATTCAGATTCCACCAACTTTTCCCCATCGTGGTAATTTTTTTTTTTTATGAACAAATCCTGTTTTGAAGGATCTGCTCAGCTTTGCATATTATGGGATAAGCTCAGTGAGGAAAGACATCCAACTTGGTGGTGCAGAGTTTGATATGGTAAATTTGAAAATCTAAAAGGACAAGCAAATGACAACAGCAACCATCCTCCTGACAATCCTAGGGGATACAAATATTTTCATTACATCTGAGGAGCCCAAGAATCAGATAGGTCACAGCCTTGGTCTACACCACACCTAGTGAGTGAGACAGGCAAGACTTCAGTGCAAGTCTGTCTGGCTTCAGACCCATGTGTGCTGTTTCCACTGCAGCTATTGTCTCTTTCCCAGTGGCAGGGGCAAGACTTTCGCAGGAGTGGCACTGGTAGGGCGATTGTAGTCAGTAATTACAAGCTGACTTCAATACCATATTTAATTTTTGTAAATACTTGGATTTTTTTATTATATATGAATAAAAATACCCATTACACTAACCAGATACCTAGAATTACAAACTAAGGAATGATTAAACCACTGAAATATCTACCAGTATATAATTATTCACTGCCAAGAGACTTTATAGTTTTAAAATAGTCACGAAGAGCAGGAATAATTAAGCTGGCATTATTCCTCCATTCTTAGATCACCCCTGTGTTTTTGTCACACAGTTAACAAATTTCCCTCCTGATTGAAACTAAAATGCCGATTAAGATTAGTTGGGCTCCAGGGTCAATCACGGGAAACTATAAAATGTCACTGGGGGTTTTCATTCAAGAAGCCCAGAGATTGGCAGTGCACGATGTTGGAAGCTGGCATGCTGTCCTGGACACCCTGCCTGGCAACCATGTGACTTCCCTTAGAAGCAATTGATTTGATGCAATTGGAAGAAAGTCATGTGAGGTGACAAACTGTAACTGCTGATGCTTCCGCCCCTAAAATCGACCTGGACAAATGACAGAGCCAGATGAACAAAGATCAGAGGAATGACCACAAGAGCAAGGAGATCCAAAAAATCTAGAAAAACTAAGACTGGTTTCAGTGGTGCCTGGTGTCGAAAGCTGGCTCCCTAACATTACCCACAGAGCCTGCTGTGGAGATGAAGCTGAGTGTATTTCTCACCAAAGTAAAGGGGACATCACCTCCCAAAGGTCTGCAGCGTCTCAGAGAGGAGAAGGCACCATCAAATTTTACCAAACACAAGAGCCCACTGTGCCTGTAACCTGAGCACCCCTGGGAAGATGCACGTTTCCCCTGGAAGGTCTGCCTCAGGCCCTCAGGCTATAGGGCTGGACTGCTGACTGGGAAGAGGCACCAGGGAACTTTGGGAAGTGGTGAAAATGTTAAATATCTGATTCTGGCAATGTATGTCTAAACTTGTCTAAATTCATCAAAAGGTACATTTAGGAGCATTATTTGTATGTAAACCATACCTTAATAAAGTTGGCATTACTAAAAGAGATGGATGAAACAAGATTGGCCCAATGTGTTAAGTGGCGATGAGCACATAAAAAAATTATTTTATTCTATTTTCATTGGCATTTGAAAATTACTATAATAAGATTTTTTTAAAAAATCAAGATACATCATCCAACTTCCCACACTCCACCATCCACAAAGACCCGCACCCCCCTCCCCAGCCCCATGGGATTGAAAAGTAAAGGCAAGAACCCCCGATATTTGCATGTTGTTTACAAAATATGTTTCACAAGTGTAAACTCTTATTCTCACTAGACTCCCAGGCAACCATAGATTGTCATCCCACTCTCACGTGGGAAATCCATGGAGTCGATGGGAAGTGACTTGCCCTAGACCACACAGGCGAGGCAGCAGGCTGGGACCCGAGCCCAAGCTCTCATCCCACACTCAGGTGCACAGGCTACATTCTGTAACCACCAGGGATAAGGGGGCCGACAGTGACAGGATGGTGCCATTGCAATTCACACTGATTTGCCCAGGAACCTCCCACCCCCTCCCGTGCCTGAAGAAAGACCTGGTCCCTGACATGTTCTTGATTGCACAGCAATTGTTAGGTCCACCCTGTGCCAGGCACAGTGCCAGGGGTACTGCCTTTCTAGCCTTTGAGCCCCAGCATTGCCAAAACGCTGTATTTGTAGTTCCCCGAACACACTGTGTTTGCAGAAACTGCTTCAAGGGTCGAAAACATCTTTTTACAGCTTCCACCAGGCTGACTCCTTCTCATGCTACAAGACCTGGCTCAGATATCTCCTCCTCCAGGAAGTCTCTGCTGATTGCCCAGCGCTTGGTTAGGTGGCCTTCAACCTGACTTCTTCCCTCCAGTTTGGGGCACTTCCCCCAAGAAAGCTATTTGCTAGGCTATCTCCTCTGCTCAACCATGAGACCTCAGAGGAAGAGACTGGACCATACTCATCCTCACACCTCCTAAGCTCAGCTCACAGTAGTCCCTCGGAACTTACCCAGAGAAGGAATTCCACAGAGAGGCCTGATGGCAGCCTCTGCCTCAGGGACCAGCTCACCACTTAGCTACTGGAAGCAGGTGTTAATAGACCAAAATCATGCATCAGGAGGGGTAAGAGCTCTCCCTGAGGCATGCAAGGTGCCAGGAGGTAGCGCCCAACAGGGGATGGCAGCCTTGGGCGTCTAGTACCCTCCCCCATTTTCTCTTGTCATTAGAAGCTGCTGAAATTGAGCTGCAGGTCGAATCAGCCACTGATGCGAGAGGAGCCACAGCGGGAGGGAAAGGAGGCACTGGCAGAGTTGTCTTAGGAGAGCATATGACCCCACAGGGAAGTCTTAAGAACATTTCGTGATGTCTAATTTAAAAGGTGGCAAAGTACAATTTCCAGTTACTTTCCCACTGGGAACCCGCTCTTACCCTGTTCCCCTCCAGTGAACTCAGAACTCCCCGAGGTGACCCCGGCAAAGCATTTAAGTTCTTTCACTGTAATAAACGCCTGTTATCAACTACCTGGAAATTTAGAGAAAAGGAGGGTAATTTTTTACCAGTCTCCTGAGTACCTTTAAGTTGGAAATTGGCTGACAAAACCCTGCAGAGATTCTAGAACACCCGTGTTCCTGTATAATCTGGTCTCCTGTTCTAGAACACTTACCCCTGTTGAGAAGACGCTGTTGCTAGGATACGACCAATGAGTAAACACCCTGATTTCTATTATTGTATCAGAATCCCAGCCTCTGTCATTCTATTCAAACAGCTCCACTAAGGGTACCTATGACCGCCTAATCGTTTTATCTAAAGCACGCTCTCTTGTCCCTCCTGTGCCAGACCTGTCACTCGCACACTTGGGAGTTGATTTCCATGGCCTCCAGAATATTCCTTGTGTCTCTGCCCCTTCAATATGGCTCATCCCTAGGCTTCTCCACAGGGTCAGGATAAGGTGAGGCAAGGTGAGAACCTGGCAGCAATATTTAGGGAGGCCCTGACTCTGAAGACAGGCGAGTGCAGGGCCCACATAAGGGAGGGGAGGGGAGGCCTCCTGCAGGTCTGTATCAGGCTGCCCCATTAGCTCACAGGCCTCACCTCCCACATGGAATGGGGCTCCCCCTGAGAGCTTCTCCCCAACCTCAGGCTCCCCTTCCTTCTGGATGTCTCCACCTCCACAGCAAACCCCACCTATCTTCCCAGCAAACTGCATCCCCTACCTCAGTGAATAAGGTCACCTTCATCTTCAGTTTCCCAAGGTAGACAAGTGGAATTAACCCCCACACATCTGGTCAGGCCCACTTTACCTCCTAAGATATTGCTCTATATCATCGCTTCCTCGCCACCCCCACCGTGACCATCAGCCACTTGTATCTCTCTCGTATCTCTCTCCTAGACTGCTGCAATCATCACTTGTTCCCTCTCCCTGCCTCCAGTTGTATTACCCACCTGGGTCATTCACCAGGACTCGCACTCCTCCAGCGGTCAATATCCACATGCACAGGAATCTGTGCCTAGAGTGGGTTCCCCTCCATGGAGGACAACTTGCGATACTGATAAAAATTTTGAACGTATATGCCCTTTGACTCAGCAATTCTACGTCGGGAAATTCATTTGGAATAGCAAGAAACTGGACACAACCACAGTGCCCATCCAACAGGGCAAATGTTGAAAACAACATGCGGCACCATGGAACATTGTAAAGGCAACAGAAAGACTGCAGCTGCTCCCTGCATCCTAATCAGGATGACTTACAGGCACAGAAATAAAAAGCCAGGGCACCCCTGTTGTAGCATGTGCCACCGCTATGCCCAAAGGGGGACGCGTGTGCTCTTATATTCAGACTCTCTGGGAGAAAACATGAAAATGGGGGCACAGTGACTGCTCTCCAGGAGAGGAACTTGGGGTAAGGGCAAGGGTCACCGTTTATGCTTGTTATAGAGCAGTTAACACCTGTTAATTATTTTTAACACCTGTTCACTCTCAAAAATATCCTGGGGTGGACCATAAATCATATCCTTGCTCCATCAGTGACCCTAGAGGTTCAGGCCACCCTAAGGTTCATTTAAAAATTCATCTCCTGAAACCCAGTTTTACTCTAGATTGGCTGCTGTAGGTCTGATGTCACGAGCGTCCACAGCTCAGGTGTAGGACGGAAGTGCCTTAAAGGAGTGTGACCATCTGTAATTGAACTATGGGGGCCTTGGTTTATATTTGCTCCCTGGGAGAGACTGTCAGAAAAAGAAGGTTAGTTCTCCTCTCTCACTCCATTAGTGATCAAAGTAATTTGAATTTGTCAAATACAGAGAAAATAAAGTCTGGTTTAATGAGTTCTTAGTGCTGGGAAAGAGCCTAGTATTTGGTTATCAAAAAAGATGAAACTTTACCTCCCCAGAGGTCAGCAGATGTAGGTGTGTCTTCAGCTGAGCTGGGTACAAGTGTCCTTTCAGGCCCTAATTCGAATCCCTGGGACAGAGGATGACCTTTTAACTCATCTCCTCTCAAACACTGGTGAGAGTAACCACGACACCCCCTCCTGGTGGCCCCACAGCACATCGTCCTTCCCCAATCCCCACCCCCTTCTCCCACGCGGTAGGATTCCGGGTTTGGGGGTGGAAAACTCACCCTCGGGTCTAGGACCCCACCACGATTCAGAGTGGTCTGCTGAACTCAGCCTGGTTGGTTTTGGTGGGTTTGGTGTCCTAAAAAGGGTCCCTCAGAAGCACCCTCAGTGGCAATGCTGCCTGGTGGGGGGGCGGGGGGACCTGAGCTTGGCACCCAATGGTGTTGAGCGTAGATGAGGGGCATGGAGAGGAGAAAGGTGTGGACTCACCCTGAGCATTCTTTACCTATAAGGGGTTTGAATTTTAGGGCCTCATAAGTTCTTACAGTAAAAGAAGATGATTTCTCCATCCCCATATACCAGAAAGGTCGGGTTTGAGAATCTGAGGACTTCCTCCTATTCTAGGCTAACTTCTCATCCAGGCATCTCAGTCCCAGATTTAAAGTTCTTTAAAGTGACAGGCATTTCTCTTCTACCCATGTCCCCTGAGGGCAAGGTTACACCAACAGGGATGAGAGTCTCCACATCTTGGATGTGGACACCTCCTAAGGACTGCTAGTGTCCATATGGCCCCCAGACACTGTCTGTGTGTGTTAGTCCCTGGGGCTACTGTAACAAAGACTGAGTGGCTTAAACAACAGAGATTGATTGTCTCCTAGTTCTGGAGGCCAGAAGCCTGAGATCACGGTGTTGGTAGGGTTGGTTCCTTCTGAGGGACCCTATTTATGAGGACACCAGTCATATTGCATTAGGGGCCCGCATCCTGCAGTATGACCTCATCTTAACTAATTACTTCTGCAATGATCCCATTTCCAAATAAGTTCATATTCAGAGACTAGGGTTTAGGACCTCAACATGTGTTGGGGGTACACCATTTCACCCACAACACCTTGTGAGTTTCTGTGTTCAGCCTCAGAATACATAGGTTGGACAGCAGGGCTGACCACTAGAGGTCCCCCCCACCCGGCCATCCACCACTGGTGGGTTCCCCACGTCAGTCTCACCTCTCTATGGCAACTGGGCCGAACAGGGAGACCCTGTTCCCTTCACAGGGAAAAGTGTCAGGATTGCTTATAATGGGGAGCACCGCCCCCCCTGCCAAATGCCGGATTTTAGGATGCTGCTTCATGATCTTGCCCCACCTCAGGGTGAGAATCAGGCAAGGGGAAGTCTGAAACAAGATTTTGTTTTCAGCCATTGTTGTCATTGTCCATATCGACAAATAGCCATTGTCATACATGCAGAACCCTAAGACGTTCTATCAGAGAGAATCAGCCAAAGGGGGAGGAAACAGGGCAAGGCTCAAGCATCATCTCAGGCATGAGCAGCACCTTCGTTTCCAAGAGGGATTGTGGCCATTGCTTCACCTGAGGGCCGAAGAAAGGTGCAACTCAGAGGTGGAACCAAGGCCAGCGCTTCGCACCAATTCCTCATGGGCCAAGATTCCTTTAGGAAAACCTTTTCTTGATTTCGCTCACAGGAATGGATTTCAATGCATGCAGGAGTCCTGCTCCCTGCTCCCCACCTGCCGTTAGGGCCCCAGGCCCTCCGCGTTAGCGTCCGCCCTGCCTGCAGCGACACCTGGTGGACACTGCCTGCCTCGCCAGCTCCTCTGCTGGCGGCTTCGGTCCGCGGACTGCGCCACTGAGAAAGCAGGACTGAAGGAAATAAACCCAGGGATGAAGCCAGACCGCGATAGGGCGGCAGTGGACTCACGTGGAATCATTGCGGGCCAGTATAGTCGACAACACAGGCCCTGGAGTCCCATGGAGTTGGTTAATGCGCCCACCGCAGTCACCTTCCAGCCCTGTGACCTTGGGGGGAGTCCCTGAACTTCTACGCCATCTCATGTCTAAAATAAAAGCAATTCTTCTTGGCTCATAGGCTGAGGGTTTCCTGAGATAATTCAGATAAAGTGTGAAGTGGTGGCTAACTGAAATTAGCACCAGTAAACACAGAAGTATTGGTAATTTCTTTGTTGTTGCCCCACTTCAACCCCAGACACTCATAAACACACACTATGAAATTCATTCATGCAACGAACATTTTCTGAATGTCCACTGTGTGCCAGGCACTAACTGTCCAAAGGGAAGAGAAGAGGCCTACCTCTCTGTGTTTAAAACAAAGACGGACCAGGATTCTCCACAGGAGCTTGGCACCTTCATCTAATCAGCTGCTTACTGAGCACCTAGTCAGCCCAGGCCCAAGAAGACCCCACTGCTCAGAGTCCCCGTCTGGACCACCGGGTGGCCCCTGCCAGAAGTCTGTACCTTGCCCCAGGAAGGATGGAAGCCTCGCAGAGGAGGAGCCCCACAAATCTGGAAGGTTCCAGAATGTTCCCTTTCCACTGAGACTCTTTTTCTCTCCAAAGCACACTGCTGCAGGCAGCATCCGTGGCCCACATAAAATAGAGCTTCCTTTTGATCCAGCTTAAGATTTTACCATTTTAATCTCTGCTCAGAAGTGGAGCCTGAATGGAGATGGAGCTACTCCCCCTCCTTTTGAAATTGTGTGGCTGCTGCCACCAGAGAAAAGATAAAAATTCACTGGGGATTTTTCTTCAGATCTGCATTGTGCTCACTGAATAAGCTGTTGGGATTTTGCAACCGAATTTAGAAAATTTGTAATGTCAGGTAGAAATCGTCTTCAGAACTTTGAGGGAGTAGGGTAGGGAGGGGAATTAATTTTAGAATTCCGTTTCCCTGTGGTATCATCAAACAATAAGCGAAACATAGAGAAGCATTGGCGAGGACTGGGAGAAAAGAAAGATTTTCTACAATGAGAGCCCACAACTTCTGATAGCCAGATGCTGGCTGCCGCTCCAACATCCTGGCGCCCAGAGTTCTGCTTCCGGACACTTTGTAAGCTTCTAGCCCTGGGGACATCACTAAATCTTCCAGCCTTGATTTCTATATCCATTTACTGCATCAATATCATTGGAGAGCCTGATGTGTGCCAGGCACTTTGCCCTGCCCTGCAGGAGCTCCAATCTGCTGTCAGTGTGAGGATTTAAGGGACTTAAAAGGCCTGTACCAAGTACAGGAAACTTCTCAGAAGGGGCTCAGAAATGTTCTGGGCAGGCTTCCGCCCTGTTTAAATGGCAGAAGTCAGGGAATGAGTCCCCTGAAGGCGCCTGAGGTCCCAGGGCTACTCCTGTTTCCTGTGATGTTTATCACCCATCTGTAGAACTGACTGAAACCCCCCCAAGGATGGTGGGATTTATGCGAGCTCAGAGAAATAGCAGCAGAGGAGGAGCCCTGAGAACCAGCCTCCCAGCTATCCTGGTCCCAGGAATTCCAAAGAGGAAGAAGATGGTTGTGATGAGCAGAGGGAAGAGAAGGGGGAGAGAGTAGGTGGTGGAGGGAAGGAGAGCGTAAATATCAGGGTCCAGTCCTACGGCAGGAGCCAGCCTGGGCCAGTTTCTGTCTGGCGGCCAAACTAATGAATATCCCTTCTGGAAAGCTGTTCTGACCACCAGAGGTTGGGCTGGGTGGACTGCAGCCTCAAGTGTTATCAGAAGGCTGCTTATTGTACCTGAATCAGCACCTGGTGACATGTCCCACCCAGGCCATGGAGGGGCTTGGCAAGGCTCTATGCCTGCCCAGCGTATAGAGCTGTCAGATAAAACATAGTAATTGCTGCTAGAAGTGGAGAGGCTGTAACCACAATGGCAGAAGAAGCTTCAGTCAGAAAGGAATTGAGCCCTTTCTAACCAGGCAGCATGACCAATGCAGTGTATTCATAGCAAGCTGAGTAACTGCAGAGAGGGACTGGCCATTGGAGATCAAATCAAGAGGGTGCCATTTACATAGACTACAATAAACAGGGCCCCTGGAGCTGGACAAAGCTGTGATCCTGGCCACAAGGTCCAGGAAAGGCTAATTGGGTGGGGAAGGGTGGTGAATGGTCATAGAGCCAATTAACACGGAGCCTGTCTGTGCAGCTTCAAATCTGATTTCACAATACTCATTCCATTGCAGTAAATTCATCTATGATTGCAAGTAGTAAGTATGAAACTAACCCATGCTGACTGTGAGTAAAAGGAATCCCAGGAAGAAACTGGCGTGAGGGATTGTTTCGGTGGGAGCCTGAATCAGAGTGAAGTGTGCTCCACTTCCCCAAGGGTCCTCCAGCTTGAGCAAGGTGGGAAGGACCACCTCAAAGCTCAGGACAGTGAGAGGCTGGCACCCAGAGCTAGTTGGGGCACAGGGAGTGAGATAGTCTCCCGAAGGGCTGCTCTGAGGGGTCTGTGCCCAGAGGAGACCATGCCAGTGTACCCATTTGCCTTTTGAACAACCTGCGGACACAGGTAGCCCTGGTTGGACCTGGGTTCTACTCTGTTCTGCAAAGGCAGATTCCAGATGTGTCCAGGGGCACAGCCCCTCCCTCTCTTGGGGCCGTGGCTGCTGGAGCAGAGGGTAACTAGAGGACCCAAAAGGGCGGTTCCGCTGAGCTGGAGCCTCTAAATTGAGACAACATTCTGAATATTTCCTGGTCCTAATTTCTCCCTTTAACTGAATTTAGATAGCTTTTACAAATTTCTTTGTCTCCATTGGGCTGGATATGGGATTTTAGAGTGAGCTCATAGATGTTCCTTAGAGAAAACAATCTAGAGTAATCTGCAGTCTCTGGAAATATGTTACCCGGGTCCTGCAAACAGGGAAATGGATTGTAAGGGTCCAGAGCGGGGACTCGGCGCCACCTGGTGGTCCTCCTGATTCCACTCCGCTCGGTAACCACGCCCGCCCCCGCCCCCCTCTCCCCCTGTCCCCTCCCCCCTCTCCCCTCCCCACCCTCACCACCCTCACTCCCGGAAAGATTAAGTGGACTTTGGCCCTGAACCGGAACTTGTCCGTGGCAAACTTGTAAATCTACCTTGTTATACACCGACTCAAACACCATTATCCAGGCCAAAACAAACGGAGAACTGATAGGCATAGAGCCCTGAGGCATTTCATTCATTTATACGTTTATTCACTGGAATGTTCATTCATGCATTTCCCAGGTCCCTCTAGGAGCTGCGGATGCAGACATGAGCAATCCCTCACACTCCCTGGGAGCAGGTAGGGGAAGCTCCTGAAAGGGCCCACCCTGGGCCTATACTTAGAGGGTGAATGGGAGTCGGCCAAGGTTAGGATGGGGTCTGGCATTCTAGGAAGGGACAGCCGGAGCTGAAGACTTCCTGCGAGACGACACACCCAGGGTGGCTGGCGCACGAGGGTGGGGCTAAGGCATTTGGGCTTCACAGTGCGGCCCCTGGGGCCACTAACATTGGTTAGTGCCACTGTAGGAGCCTGGAAGGACCATTTTGCTGGCTTCTCTAGCCAAAATTCTCAAAGGAGTCCAATATCAAATTTTAGAGGTTATCTCCCAATGAGGTTTCGATATTTAGTCACGGTAGAAAGAAATGCCATATTCATGAAACTACTTTGAACTTGTATCCCATTACCAGGTCATACTACTGGAATGTACCATATTAAAAAAAATGTTTTTTTAATTCTACAGTTATGACTAGTACAACTGGATAGCATTACATTTTTAAAATTAAAGGATTAATTCTGTTAAAAGTAAACGTGTAAAATTTATCATAACCTTGTAATCCTGCTTTGGCATGTCTGGTGTTTAGTATGTCAAAAAATAAGAAAGGGGCTTGGGCTTCTCTCAACCTTTGGAAAGTTCTGGAAAGTTTTATAAAGTTCTGAGGAAAGATGGAATAGAAGAGAACCAAAAGGAAGTAAAACAAGGAGGCTCTTAAAATAGTTCAGACAAGATGCTGAAATCCCAGCTAGGCCAGGATCTGTGTGAGTGGAGAGGAGAAATGCTATTTAGATTTCAAATTTGATAGAAGTTGGTAATCGATTGTATGAAAGGAAAAAATAATTGTATATAACCCCCTGTGCCTGCTAATGAGGGAAGATCCTGGTAACTACAGGATCTCTTGTTTGCAGAGCAGAAAGTCAATATCTTTTGCATTGTGGCTTTTGGCAAAGTTATGGGCAGTGTCAGGCACAGCAGGTGTGGGAATGAGAGCTTGTAGAAGTCAAACTGCTCAACCAAGAAAGGGAAGAGTGACATGGAGCACGGACATTCCAGGGGCTGCAGGAGCCAGAGGTCCTGGGTGCTGCCTGGAGGGTCCCCACAGGATGGGGCTCTGGGTACCAGGTAGCCAAGAAGACACCCAGGAGAGATTTGGTTCAGTCAGATGAGAAGCTGTGGGGAGTATGGAGACCTGCTGAGGTGGGCACAGTTATGGATAGAAACCCTGAGGCCATGGCCCCAGAAGACAGGAGCAGGGTTCCAGGATGAACCCACCGTTTCTGCCTCTGATGACCTGGTCCCTAAAGACAGGATTCCTGTGGAGGAGCCAGCTTGTAGGGAAGATGAAACAATCACATGTCCCCAGGCCTCACCAACCTGTGGCCTTGAATGGAGTTATCATATTAATGGGCCAGAGGAATAAGTCCCATTTCATTGATCATGGTACCTGGAGCTCATGCAGAGCGCCCCTTAAACTTTCCCCAGAGATCCACATATGCTAGAGGACTGGTACCCCGGCCACCGCAGAGCCAGAACTAGAGGTCATTTTGTCTTTGTGCTCCCCTTCAAAGGAGCTGTTTTCCTAGGGGTGTGCTTGTGCCCCAGATTTTCACAGAGGTGTTTTACAGCCCTTGCCCTCACGAGAATCAAGCATGAGACCAGAGGGGGCCAGTAGTGGGGGGACAGGGAGAGCAAGACCCAGCCAGTCTCAACATGGCCCCAGGGCAATGACCAAGTGCAGAGGCAGCAGCATGGTGCCTGTCCGCTCTCCTCCCAGCATGCCACCTAGATACAGAGAGCATCCTATGGCCTGGTGTATGCAGGGAAGAGGGGAGATAGAACCGCAGCAGCCTCGCAGGGGTACGACAGGCAGCTGCTAGACCTGGGTGCTCAAGCCCACGGACTTCTTCAAGGGGGATACTTGACAAACTGCCCTTTACTTGCAGCAATTCCCCTCACCTTCCGTGACTCCTCCCCGCCCAGTGAATTTCTGATATGTTTTTATAGGCAAAGCATGGAGGATTTTTAGGGCAGTGAAACTATTCTGTATGATACTATAAGGGTGGATACATGGCATTATATATTTGTCCAAACCTATAGAATGTACAACACCAAGTGTTGTGAATCCCAGTGTAAATGGTGGGCTTTGGTTGACAATGATGTGTCAGTGTAGGTCTCATTGTAACCAATGTACCACCCTGGTTGGGGAAGTTGATGGGGAGAGAGGGGGCAGGAGTATATGGGAACTCTGTACTTTACACTCAACTTTACCGTGAACCTAAAACTGATCTAAAAAATAAAGTCTATTAATTTTTTAACTGCAGTAAAAATTTTTAAATAAAGTAAAAATAAAAGAAATTGGATTTTTGTAAACATTATTTTTTTATTCTAGATCTAAAGAATTACAGGGAAAATATGAATATGAATATTTTCCCTGTAATTCTTTAGAAAGTCTACATTTGCCTAAAAATTTCCATCAATAACAAATAGTTACTAAGCATGTGCAAGACACTGTTTTAGGATGAGAATTCATCAGTGTACAAAGTGGCCTGGCTCCTCCCTCATGGAGCTTCCATTCTAGTGAAAGAGACAGGCAATACATAAACAAATATGTAAATAACTGAGATAATTACAAATTGTGATCAGTTCTATGGAGAAAAAACACAGTGTTTGAGTGAGTGCCCAACTGGGAATACTCCCACTTTAGAGTGATGGTCTGAGAAGAGCCTAAGGACGTGACGTATAAACTGAGACTGTAGTGAGAAGGAGCTGATAGTGCAAAGGCCTTGAGGCCAGGAACCAGCCTGTAGTTTTTGAGGAAGAAAAGAAGACCAGTGTGACTGGATGAGGGGAGATGGGTTTGAGATGATGTCAGAAGCAGGACCTTGTAGGTCATGAGGGTGGATTTTTCTTCTGTGTTTTATGGAAATCCACTGCAGAGTTGTTGTGTGTTTTTTATACACCATATTGAGATATAATTCATACACCATACAGTTCACTCAATTCAAGTATGTAGTTCTATATTTTTTAGCATATTGACAGAGATGTGAAACCTTCACCACAATCAATTATAGAACATTTTCATCACCTTTAAAGGAAACCCCATACCTTTTTTTCTTTTCCGAGGGCAGTGTTACTGGCCTTCAATGTGGGACCCGAACCAGGGCCGCTGGTGTCCCAAGCCAGCGCTTACCCACCGTGCCACTCGGCCGGCCCAACCCCATACCCTTTTGATAGCATTCTAGTCTTCCATCTGCCCAATACTCCAGCCCTAAGTAACTACTAACCTACTTCTTATCTCTATAGATTTCCTCACTCTGGGCTTTCATATGAATGTAATTGTATGTGTGGTCTTTTGTGGCTGGCCTTTTTGACTTGCATGATGTTTTCAAGGTTGGTCCATGTTGTAGCATGTATCTTGGGCAAGGTAGCTCTTTTTAGCCAAGGGAGGGACACAGCTGAAGGCCACATGGCCAAAACTCCCAGCAACTGGGGGAATGAGTGCTTGATTTGTCTTGAGGTGGGTTCTGGGTGACACCACACCATCCACTGCAACAGGAAACCAACAGTGTCTGCTCTAAGGGTGACTGCAAAACTGCACATTAGCACTGGAACCAGGGTAGGAGTCATTTCCTTATTATCAAGGGGCATTGTCATCATAATAAAATTATAATAGTGCATACATTTGAGGAAAACACTGAGCATGACAGGGTGTCAGCCACCATCCAAGCAACATGAAGGATACAGAAGAGAAAGCTGAGTCTCTGTCCTCAGGGAGCACACGAGCCATCGCAGCGGACCTCTGAGCCAGGGCTCCTTACTGGACTTTGGAGTTGGAGAAGCTCGGTTAGAATCTGTGCTGGATGATATAAATGTTCTGCCAAGTGTTACACTTTCCCTCCCATGATGTTCTTCCTATGTGAAAATGATATTTCACTGTGGCTAACTGAATTATGTCTCCCAAAATCCACATGTTAGGCCCCAACCCCCAATGTGACTGTCTTTGGAGATGGGGCCTTAAGGAGGTGATTGAGGTTAAATGAGGTCATACGGATCAGGTGGGGCCCTCATCCAATAGGATGGGTGTCCTTATGAGATGAGGAAGAGACCGCAGAAATGTGGAGACAGAGAAAAGACCATGTGAGGATACAGCAAGAAAGCGGCAGTCAACAAGCCACGGACAGAGGCCTCAGGAGAAACCAGTCCTGCGGGCTCCTTGATCTTGGACTTCTAGCCTCCGGAATTGTGAGACATCATATTTCTCATGTTTAAGCAGCCTGGTATGGCCGGCCCTAGCAAACTATGGGGTTGTTGGAAAAGTAATGACGTATTTTTTTTATGTTTTTCATTGCAAAAATGCATCGAGACTTTTCTAACAACCCAATAATATCATCCCCACTAGTTGAACTCATGTGTCCTGCTTGGTCCAATAAATGCAAGAGAAAGTAAGTGAGGTGTGTCACTTCCAAACAGAAGACTTAAGAACCTGTGTGTTGTTATGCCGGGGCTCCCTTCCCCTCTGCTGTGAGAACAGCGATGGGTTCTGCAGACAACCCATGACAGACAGGTAGCATGGGAAAAATAAACCTTTATTGTTGTAAGCCACTGAGATGAGAGGTGTTTGTTACTGCAGCATAAGCTAGCCCATCCTGACCTTTACAGACCCTAAGATCCATGGCTCTGAGAGCTTGGGGGAGCTTGTTCACCTCTATGAACCTTATGTATACAAAGGCATGATAATACCTGCCTTTTAGGGTCCTTCATTCCTTTACCCAACACATATTCACTGAGTACCTGCTGGGGGGTCAGCCCTGAGCCAGACACTGCAATACAGAGGAAGCAGCAAAGACACAAAGCCTGCGCTCAAGGACCTCACAAATCAGCCAAAAGGAAGTGAACAAATAAATAATTATAAGTTGTGATGATTGATGACTGTGGTAGGCAGGATAATGGGCCCCCGACCCCATGTTCCAATGCCAGATCTAACAAATAGGCTCCATTACATGGCAAAGGAGAATTCAGTTTGCAGGTGGAATTAAGGTCAGCTGACCTTAAAATGGGGTGATGATCCTGGATTAGAGGGGTTGGCCCTGTAATCACAAGTGTCCAAAGTGGAAGAGGGAGGTGGGAGAGAGAGAGCAGAGAGATGGGACACGAGAAGGCCTCAGCCTGACATTGTTGGCTTTGAAGATGTAGGAAGGGGGCCACGAGGCAAGGAATGCAGGCATCTCTAGAAGTTGGGAAAGCTAAGAAAACAGGTTCTCTGCTAGAGCCTCCAGGAAGGAATGTGGCCCTGAGACACTTGGATTACAGTCCAGTGAGGGCTGCGTTGGACTTCCAACCTACAGAACTAGGCAGTAATAAATTTGAGTTATTTTAAGTCCCTAAATTTGTGGTAATTTGTTACCACAACCACAAGAAACTAATGCAGTTGCTAAAAAGGAAAAAAACCAAGGGATTCAATAGAAAATTGGGGAGGGGGGGCAGGGAAGGGGGTACTAGCTTTAGAAGGTGTGGTCAGGGAAGATCTCTGAAGAATTGAAATTTAAGTAGAGCCCTAAAGGATGGAAAGTGGGGAGAGTGGGTTTTTGTGTAGATTTGGTAAATTAATGAAGGTGATGAGTTGAGCATCATGCTTGACACACAGGAAACAGCCAGCATGTAGTGACTGTGACGCTAAGACATGTATAGCTTTAGGAAAAAATCCAGCAGCTGACAGGCAAGGCCAGGTACTTTCCTGCCTCCATGGCTTTGCTCCTTCTATGCCCTCTGCCGGGAACACCTTTCTCCTTTTTCCCTGACTGGAAAAATCCCCCGCTGGTATCAGGTGAAACAAAGTCAGGTGACATTCCAGTTCCTTCCTCAGGGCTTTGATTTCATTCATTTCTGAGCATATGTGACAAACATGAGGCTGTCCCCCAGAGGTACTATTCTAGTCCAGCCCCACCCACCTTCCTCTCCTCTCCTTTCAGGATGGAAGGGGCGCTCTAGGAAGTCGGGCTGAGGGACAATGGGAGACCAGCAGTAGCCACAGTAACCCATCTTGGGGTGGGGGTAGGAATGAGAAGGAAATAGAAGGAAAAGAAACTTCTGGCTCCTTCATCAACATCCCGCCCCAAACCCACTTAAAAATATCTGGGCATACAAAGTTATCATATATAATTTATTTGTTTTTATTGTTGTTGTTATTTAACAACTATGTGAAATGTGGGAATTTGAGTTACTAATTCTGTTCATTGTCCTAGAAAAAAAAAATCGAGGTTTCTGGGCTGTCCTGTGCTTCTCCTTAAATTAACTGGTTTATTCTTTTCTGCTTGGTGATCCAGCCTTCAAGGCCAGAACAGGAAGAGGGGCCCACTGTACTTCAGAAAATGTTATTGTTGTCCTTTCTGTGTTTGGCCTGGAACAATGGCCTGGAGCCGGTGTCTGATGGGCCCAACTTCCAGCCAAGGCCAAGGGGACTCACTGAAATTGTCTCAAATCACCCAACGCTGGAACACTCCATTCTCATTGACTGAGCACCCAATGAGCCATACTCAATATGGGCTGAATGTTCTGGAATTCAAGAAATTTAGGCATGTAAAATGTTTTAATCTTCTGTTCTTAAAACCCATAGGAGTGTGAAAAGGAAAGTGACTGGCCATGGTCGCTGTCTTTGTGCTCAGCGTAGCTGTCGAAACTGATTCTAGTCGACCTGCTGCAGAGGGGCTGCTTGGGACTTAGTGTGCACCATGCCCTTCACCGTGCCCTTCTCCACTTCTGTGCCTTTGCTTACAAGCTTGCCTGGAATGCCCGCACCTGCCTCCCTGTGACCCCAGGAACCCCCTTCAACATCAGACTCTGTCAAGCAGAGTGAGTTGTTTACTTACTCTGTGATCTCATAGAACTTTCTGTACATATCTTCATTGCAGCTTTTTTTTTTTTTTTTTTGAAGATTTTATTGGGAAATTAGGGGAGGGGAACAGCGTTGGGGAATCGGGAAAGGGGAACAGACAAGTTGCTGTCTTTTTTTTTTTTTTAAGATTTTATTGGGGAATTGGGGGAAGCAAACAGTGTTGGGGAACTGGGGAAGGGGAACAGACAAGTTGCTGTCCTTTTGTTCTTCAGTCTAGTTGTGGAGGACATTCCTTCACTGGCCATGTTGGTATCATCATTGCGCTCTTCTCGGTGAGGCAGATTTGACCACTGACCTCTAGACGACCACTAACAGCGGCTCTTGGCAGCTCACACCGGCTGCCGGCCACTCATGCTGGCTGCCGGCCACTCACTGTAGCCTATGGCAGCCCACTGCAGCAGGGGCTGCAGCCTACATTGTTGCCGGCGCAGCTCCAGGTGGAGCTGTTGTTCACCATCTTAGCTGTAGAGGGCAGTGTCACTGGCCCTCATATGTGGGACCCGAACCGGGGCCGCTGGCGTCCCAAGCCAGCTCTTAACCACTGCACCACTCGGCCGGCCCCATCGCAGCTTCTTATTGACCTGCCTACCACAGTGGATTATGAGCTGCTACAGGCAGGAAACATTTCTTAATCATTTTAGTGCCCCATGGCCAGCACTGTGCCCGAAACAAGTGGATATTCAGCAAATGTTTTTCAAATGAATAAGTGAAGGAAGGAATGACAGAGTGAACAGCGACCCCCTTCCTTTGTTTGCATCTATAGCCAAAGCCACCTTTATATTTCAGCTTTCAAATTCAAAGCCTTTAAGAAGAGCCAGAACAATCCAGATTATAGCAAAGTGTACTGATAAACCTACCTTTTCATGGCTGAAACTGTGTTCTCTATATTTCTTTTGTTCTCCCCACACCAGCTAGGACACACAAGGACTTCAATGCATAACTGTTGGGGGAAGCGCCAACATATCCAACTCAAGACTGGCCGATTCTTTTTGTCATAATTTAACATAATTCTTTTGTACTGAGTAGCACATATTAAATGACCTCAGGCCTACTACATAGTTTGGGGTGGTGAGGTTTTTGTTGTAGCTGAGATTTAAACTGTAATGCAAATAGGCCATTATACGCTTGACAGCACATTGAAAATAGCCTGTGGCACTGACAAGAAGGTGTGTATCTGGTCTTTGAGGTTTCACACTGTGTTAACCCATCGATGTAGTGGGTGAGAACACATGTCCATCAAGAGGAGAACACATCAACTGTGGTCCATTTATACAATGGTGCACAGCCAGCAATTGTACGAGTGAACCGTGGACTTGTACTTGAGTGAAAGAGTCAGATACAGAAAAGTACATACTGATTAATTCTATTTTTATAAAGTGCCCAATTATCTTTTCAAGGGGCTGCAAGGGGTTCTTCTGGGTGCTGGTTACATGGGATGGATGTTCATTTTATGAAAATGCTGAAGAGCTATTACCCTTAAAGATTTGTGCTCTTTATTAATGTATAGGTTTGTATTAGTCTGCCTGGGCTGCCATGATACCCACTGAGGGGCTTAAACAACAGAAATTCATTGTATCACAGTTATGGAGGCTGAAAGTCCAAGATGAAGGTGCCATCAGGGTTGGTTTCTCCTGGTGCCTCTTTCCTTGGCTTGTAGACGCATCCTCTAGCTACGTTCTCACATGGTTTTTCCTCTGTGTGTACTCGCTTCTGTGTAGCTCCCTCTTCTTAGAAGGACACCAGTCCTATTGGATTATGGCCTCATTTAACCTTAATTACCTATTTCCAAATATGGTCATTTGGAGATTAAGGCTTCAGCTCTATGGATTTTGGGGGAGACACAATTCAGTCCATGACAATGTTATATTTCAGTAAAAAGTTACTTAAAGCAAAACAAAAGGCCAAAACACAAAACAAAAAAGTCCTTGGACTCCCAATCTTTCACAGGCAAAAGGAAGCCTTTGAAGGCAGGGCAGCCCCAGGAGAGCAGGCTTCTTCCCTCCCACTTTAGATGTGGGTAGGAGGCCAATCACCAAGGAAGGTCTCCTAGAGGGTGGGGGTGGTCACAGAGTTCCTCCCAAGAAGCAGAATCAGATGCTGATCGAGGCACTGCCTTTCTCCACTGTGGGAGCCATACAATATCACACATCAGGATTTCAGAATTACTGAACCAGGGACTGCTGTGTATCTCTTCCTTTTTTCTGAAAGGGAGGGTTTATTATGAATCCCCTGTCTTGCCCTAACATTGTACATTGGGAGTCTGGAGGTGGAGAGGATAGCTCATCTTTTTAGTTCATGAGCTCTACATGAGGGGGCCTCATACTCTGACCTGGAGGGTCAACACATCCCCCAGATCTCTATGACTTTGAGATGGCCAGAGTGATGAACTTTGGGCGGAGTCCCCTTGAGGAGAGACTAATGTGTCCCATGTGTGTAGGAAAAATAACGTGGCTATCTGGAGGCCAGAGGGTGAACTACAGCAGAAATTGTAACCAACCCAATTTCTCTTCTTGGCCACAGAAGACTATTTCTGAGCTTCCCTTGCAGTTAAGTTGGGGGTCACATGGCTGGCTTCTGGCCAATGGAATGTCAGTGGAACCCTGCAAACCTGGTTGTTCTCTTTGCTCTTCAGTAGTCCAAAACTGAAGAACCAATCAAGGATGCTAAGGAGATTCTAGAACTATGCTGTCCAATAGATCAGCTTCTTCCTACATGTGGCCATTGTGGGATGTGCTGTAAGTGTAAACTACGCACTGGGTTTCAAAGACTTAGCATAAAAAAGACTGTAAAATAGCTCATTAATCATTTTTTGGAGATTGCATGTTGAAATGATAACATTTGAGATATCTTGGGTTAAACTGTATTTTTAAAATTAATCTGTTTTTTTTAATGTGGCTACTAGAAATTTTTAAATTTCATATGTGGTTGTGGCTCACATTGTATTTCTATTGGACAGCCCTATTCTAGAACAGTATTTCTTGGCTTTTTTTTAAATCATCCCTTTAGGAGCCTTTTTAGACATTTCTTTTCCTAATTTTCTCTCTCCCACAAAATCTGAAAAACACAGATACACTGCGTATATGTTTATGTACTGTGGCCCTTGTGAGATCTAAGATTTTTTTCACCTCTCCCCTCCAAGAACCAACTTTTGCCTCCTTGGGGGCAGTATCTCTCATAGTGAGAGTGCATGTTGTAGCAGACGGTGGCATTGTAAGATGGGAAGAGCCAGAGTCGGAGTCACCGCATGGGGACCTGCTCCCCAATGAGAGCAAGAAACCTTTATGGTATAAGCTGCTGACATTTTAGGACTGTTTATTTTAGAGGCCCCGATTGATTACCCTGACACACCAAATTCTATATAACAACATCAATGAGCCCAAAGAGATCTTAGAGAATCAAAAATCAGGGGTCTGGGCCGGCCGAGTGGCGCGGTGGTTAAGTGCTGGCTTGGGATGCCAGCGGCCCTGGTTCGGGTCCCACATATGAGGGTCAGTGACACTGCCCTCAAAAAAAAACCAAAAAAAATTAGGGGTCCATGGGGCCTAGCCTACACACTCTGAGTGTCTCACCATGTCAGGGAGCCCTCCAGCACCACCCCATCATCTCGTTTGGGCTGCCAGCTTCCTCTATGGTGACAGTTCAACCCCACTGTGCCGCCTTCACTTCCTTTGCTTCCTCTGGAATGACTTTCTCCAGTTAGTCAGGCTAATCTTGCAGACTCAGCTCTACTGGCGCTTCCTCCAGGAAGTCCTACCATACGCCATCACTCTTGGGCCCAACTGTGCTCAGAAATGCTTTTGTCGTAATCAGAGCTGTTTTATGCAGAAGGTACTACAGAGACATAAATTATTACTAACACAAAAACAAAATGTTCAAATCCACTCCAAACAGAGGAGCGGAAATTAGAGTGAAGAGATACCCTAGTCTTAGCCTAATATATATATTTTTTGCTTGCTTGTTTGTTTGTTTTTGAGGGCAGTGTCACTGGCCCTCACATGTGGGACCGAACCGGGGCTGCTGGCTTCCTAAGCCAGCGCTTAATCACTCGGCCGGCCCTAGCCTATTATATTTTAAATATTTTACTTTTGTAAATTTGACGAGACACACGAGCACGTGAACGCACCGCTAGGACCCCTCCAAGGGTGAGGGGCCCTGAAGCGTGAAGCCCCACGGGATTCTACAGAAAACCCAGTCCCATCTATGCAAAGCTTTGCATACTCATGTGTCCAGGACACGGGAACTTTTAAAGTAATTCAACCACCACAAAAAATGTGGTGAATCATGTTACACACAGTATGTCGTTTTATTGACCGAATATTCATCCATGAACAAGAAAAATTAATATGCCATTTAATAAGGTGCTAGATGCACTGAGGCCTCAAAGAAAGGTATCCTCGTGGGAGACAAAGGGGAGGAGGGGTGGGGGAGGCCAAGCATGGACGCGGGGCGGATGGGTGATCGCTAGAGGCGAGGGGATGGTACAGGGAGAATACGGGCCCGGGACATAAGAGAAACCAAACCCCTGGACCCTACGGTACGCTGCGCCGTGAGCCCCGGAGGGGCCCGCGCGGAAGGCGAGGCGGGTCAGCCCGCCCCCAGCAAGTCCCGCCCACCGCCGCTCGCCCCGCCCCCGTTGGGAAAAACAAACCAACCCGGTCACCTCTACTCGGCCGCCGCCCATTGGTTACAAGGATCAGCGAAGTCTTCAGGGGCCAATGAGCCGCGGCCACGGCTTGGCGAGCGCCCTCCGGCCCGCCCCCCGCCCGCCGCCCCGCCCCGCGCCGGCCGACGAGCCGAGGGCGGGACGCGCAGCGCGGGGGGCGCGGCGGCAGAGCGGAGGCGGCGGCGGTGGGACTGCGCGGCGACCCGGGCGCTCGGCATGGCCCACCTGGTGCTCGGTAGGCGCGGCGCCCCGGTCCTGCGGGGAGGCCTGGGAGGCCCGGGCCCGCCAGGCGGCCCGCAGCTCGGGGGCCGGGGGCGCGTGGCCTGGGCCGCTCTCGGGCCTGGGCCACGGGGGACAATGGGGGCGCCCCGGGGCGGTGGGGGCCCGGCCGGAAGCCCCGCGCGGGCCCTGGGGCGGAGGCGAGCAGCGCTGCGGGACCCGGGGCGCGGGGGCAGCGGGGGCGCCCCGAGCCTGTGCGCGACCCCGGGGCGCGGGGACCCCGGGGCCGGCCCGGCGCGATGCCCGGGGAGGCCGGGCAAGGGCCCCCTGCAGGGCCCCGGCTGGGCTTCGGCGGCGGGCGTGCGCGGGACACGCCTGTGCGCCTCTGGGCCACCGCTGGGGAACCTGAGTTCTCAGCGCCCAGCCCCGGGAGGTAGGGGCCTTCGGGCGCCGCGGCCGCGTAAAGCCGGCCTTACGGTGGAAGAGTGCGTGCAGCGCGAGCAAACTTCCCAAAACCGAGTGGAGCCCAGGCCCTGCTGACCTGGGGAGCGTCTGTCTGCGCGGCCCGGCGAGCCGCCGGCGCGGACCCCGTCCTCCTGGGCTCCTGCGGCCCCGCCGAGGCGCGCTGCGCCCTTCCCCGAACTCCGGGCCCCGGCGCGGGTGCGCGGCCCGGCCTGTCTCCCCAGCATTCGCTGTGTGACGGGGAGCAGGTCACTTACCCGCGCCGGGCCAGAGCGCCGTGGACTCGCTCTGAGGGTTAATGAGTGAATGCGTGTCTAAAGAGCGTTCACAAGATACAAGGATTGGCATAGGTGTGGGGGCGGGGGGAGGTTTTAGTCATTTTAAAAGTTGCCCACAAGTAAATTCCGACTAAGCTCTGCAAGAGTCTGTGATTCTATCAATTAACTCATTCCTTTAATCAGTGTGATCAGCCGCTTTAGCACTCCCTTGGTTTCTAGATGGCTGCAGTGGGACTCCTACTGGCAGGTGTGGGACAGCGCTGGTGCTGGTGTGGATTCATAGCATCCTTCGCTCCTGCGGAGGAACCGGGGCGGCCACACATGGCGAACCATCTGCTCACTTAGATGTGCACATGCGGATGGTGGCGGCCCCGTACTCGTTATCAGGGAGTGGACTGTGACATGTCACTCTTGGGGACCGAGGCCATTATTGGTCAGCACTGACCCACCTTATCTCAAGTGGGCCCAGGATTTTTTGTTTTCTTGAGGGTTTTTGTCGGGTGGGTACTGGCTATATTTTGGCTGTTGACATGTATACATCGTTTCATCTGTTTTTCTGAGTATCCTGTTGGGTTTCCTTCTAATCTTACTAGGTCATACTGCCTTTTAAGGAATGTAGGACCCAAGCCTTGAGCATCAAGACGTTTCCATTGGATGGCCATTTATAAGGAGGGAAGGAAGGCTCTTGTGAGAACCAGGCAAAAATATAAAGATAAAAGCCCATCCCCACTACTAGAAAAAGAAATAGGCCAAGTCCATGGGACGCTGAGTCTCAGTAATCATGACCATCTTCGCATGGAAGCACGTTCCTGAAGTAAAAACCATGGGCCTTCTCCTCGCTGACTCCAGCCTGAAGAGCAGAGTACATTCTTTATTGCTGTTCTGATTGGCCAGCAAAGGAAAAGTACTTAATTCTCCTGCCATGGTGATCTACCTAATGACCCTGCTTCTGCAGTCTCTGGACCTCTGTTTAAAAGTTTGGGTTGCATAACCATGTCCCACCTCTTTCCGAATTATGTGGCTTTCAGCAGGTTGCCCTTCTGTGTCTCCATTTTCTGACCTAAAAATGGGCATGAGAGTGCATACCACATAGAGTTCTTAAATGAGTTAATATATGTTCAGTATTTAGAACAATGCCTGGTACACAGTGTCATCAGAAGTGATGTTCTTAGTTAAGATGTCAGTTTCTGGAGGGTAGTTGGACAGGTAAATATATCAAAATGTTAGCCATAACCCCAGCACCCCTTGTAAGGTTTTTCTCTTAAATAATCGTATGCGTTTGAGGGGGGGAAAGAGTGATAAGAATTTTCAGCATTGTACTGGTAATAGTGAGAAATGGGAAACAATCAATTCTTTCAGTAGTGGATTTGGCTACATTAAAAATGATTACTTGGGGTGTAATAAGTAATACATAATTACTTATGTAGGAAATGTCTGTAACTTATTTTGAGTGACAAAAGGTTACAGAAGGGAATGTGTTGTAAGAATCACATTTATATAACATTTTAGACCTCTGTTGCATGGAGATGTCAATAAGACATATTCACCCAAATATGAATAGTTTGTTCTAGTTGGGACTATTGATAGCTTTTCTTTCATTTCGCCTTTTTGAAAATTTCTCAATGAACTCAATGCGTTGAACAAGTATCAATGCATATTGATTTTTTTTAAAACAAAAAGGTAAACTCCTTTAAATGTAGTAGATCGCTATAGATAATTATCCAGGACCAATCTTACTTTCATGCTCATTCAGAATTAGGACTGTCTTTGCTTAGGTTCTTATTTTACTTTTTTTTTTTTTTTTAAGATTTTATTGGGGAATTGGGGGAGGAGAACAGCGTTGGGGAATCAGGGAAGGGGAGCAGACAGGTTGCTCTCTTTTTGTTCTTCAGTCTAGTTGTGGATGTTGCTTCACTGGCCCATGTTGGTATCATCATTGCTGTCTTCCCGGATGAGGCAGATCAGTTGCCGGCCTCTGGATGTCGCTCACCGCAGCTATTGGCAGCTCACGCTGACTGCTGGCTACTCACGCTGGCTGCCGGCCACTCAGTGTAGCCTATGGCAGCCCACTGCAGCAGGAGCTGCAGGCTACACCATTGCCGGGGCTCGCACAGCCCAGCTCCAGGTGGAGCTGTTGTTAGCTGTAGAGGGCAGTATCACTGGCCCTCATGTGGGATCCGAACCGGGGCTGCTGGCATCCCAAAACCAGCTCTTAACCAATGCGCCACTCGGCCAGCCCTGCTTCTTTAAATATATCAAACTCTATTTAACTTTTCCTGCTGCAATGAAAAGATTATTGAACAGCATCATACAATATAAATGTAATGCAAACTTGGGTAATTTAATTTTTCTAGTAGCCACATTTAAAAGCAAAAAGAAATGAGTGAAATTCATTTTAATATATATTTATTTACCCAATAACTAAAAATACCATTTCATAGTGTAATCAATATCAAAAATATAAATGAGATAGTTTACTTTTTCTTTCCTACCAAGTTTGAAATTCAGTGTGCTTTTCACACCTATATAGCACATCTTAATGTGGGTAGCCATGCATGGCTAATGGCTACCATATGGAACAGCACAGTTATCAAGGGAGCCCCCTTTTGGTTGGCCTGACCTCTATCCACACTCACCCTTTCCCACCTCTTGAAATGGAAGAGGAGGTCATCCTATCACGGCTACCCCCTCACTGACTCTGGGTTCCCTCCCCTTCCCCCGACTCTGGGCATTTTATTTTGTTCCCTGACTCCCTGTACTTTATCTTTAGCCTTTCCCACTCCACACAGTTCTTCCCTTCATGCTCAGTTCACTCGCATCTTTAAAAAGAAACCGTCTTTCTACCCCACATTTGCTTGTGCTCTCCTGCTCTTTATAATGAAACTTGTTTAAAGAGTTGTCTGTATTGTTTTCACCAACCTGTTCCCTCCTGTAGACCAACTGCCTGCTGTTTATTTTCACTGCTGCTTCACAGCTGCCAAGGGCCCCAATGATCTCGTTGTCGTTATGTCCAATGAACAGTTTTCGGTCTTGCCCACCTGACCTCCCACTAGCATTTGTTACCGTCGCCCATCCTGTCTTTCCCTTGGTTCCTGTAACACTGTTCTGATAATTCCCCCATCCACTGCCCACACTGCAGCCAGAACACTTTCTAGAAAGCAAATCTGATCATACCCCCATCCCATGTGCACATGATAACCCTTCATTAGTAAAATCCAGTTTTATTTCAGAAGTTCCTACATTAGCATTCTCTCTAATTCAAATGCAGTATTATTAAACAATGTAATTGTTTATTCATGCTGCTCACACTGAACCTTTTTATCTTGTGCACTAAAAAAGATAACACGCTTTAATGGGAAAAACTTGGAAATAGAAGTCAGAGCTGCTCTGCCGCTTACATGTGTGGTCATGGACGGGCCTCTGGATGTCCCTCTGCCTTCGGTTCCTTATTCACAAAATAGTGATGATTCTTGCTCTCTAATTAGTAATGCTGTGAAAAATCAAGTGATCTAATGTATTTGAAAGTGATTTGAAAATTGAAAGCACTATGTAGTCTCAGGTGGAATATTTAGCAATAGAACAGTTACCATTGGTGTGCATTCTTTCCAGAGAAATTTACCATTGGGTTATTCAAAAATAGCCCCATGTGAAGTCTTCCAAATGCTGTTTACAAAGTAAGTGTATGAAAATGTGACTGAGATGACACACACACACACACACACAACCTTGGAATACAGGTCATTCTCACTTATAATTTGTTGTATTGATAGATTAAAATAAATTATATGATCATCTTCATAGATGGCTGAAAAGACAATAATAGAAATTTCTTTAATATATAATTTATCTGCTTCAACCCAGAAGTCCGCATCATGCAAGTAGAAAGATATTCCTGGTAGATTCAAGAACATTTCATTATTTAGCATTGTTCTGGTGGAATTAGTGCAGTTAGAAAACATAAAGAAATACATAAATGAAAGAGGTAAAATTATGATAGTGTTACCAATTCAAAGGGCTTTTGAGTTCTTAAAATATTTGTCAGTTAATTTAGAACTTGTTTTCCTATATAGTTATAAACTGCATTTAAATTCCCAGGGTGGCCAACAGAAGTATACTTGGTCCACAGTGTGGCTAAACTGTGCCATTAATAATACAATAGACAGTCTTCCCTTTCTAACATGCAAATTCTTTGTAAGCTCATCCAGTAACATTGTGAATGCCTGGTGATGTGCCATTGATACTGTTAGCAGAAATAAAAATATTTGTAAAAACAGTCATTGCCCTTGAAAGAGTCCCAGTCTAATAGGAGAGACAATTATGTTTCCCTTCCAAAAAAGCTTTAATAAAGGTAGTGTGCTAAAATTGCAACTGAATAGCACAAATAAATACTGTAGGGATTACCAAGGTCACAAGGCTAGACGTAACCTCCCAATTTTTCAGTGTTCTTGCCAATAAGATGGCAATGATAGGACTACCTCATAGTGTGGTTATAGAGAATGAAGGTATTAATACATGAAAAGCACCAAGAACGATATTAAATCTTTTGCCAGTGCAGCTCAAGAGATGAGAGCGTGGACTGTCCCCTTGCTCAGCACTGCACCAGTGGGAGTAAAATTCCAGAGTCTGGAGGAACCTGACCCCTGTGTCTTACGGGGGGGGCTTGGTCAGTTGAAGAAGACTGGTCACCTGGGTTTCCGGTCAGCGTGAACCCTGCCGTTAATGATGTGCTTTTGGTTGGTCTTCCAGGTCTGGTGAGCTGTACTTTCCTTCTCGCAGTGAATGGCCTGTATTCCTCCAGTGATGATGTAATCGAATTAACTCCATCAAATTTCAACCAAGAAGTTATTCAAAGTGATAGTTTGTGGTTTGTAGAATTTTATGCTCCATGGTAAGTATTATAAAATAGTTGTCGGTTATTTATGGTACTTTATAAGGAAAGATACTATATAAGAATGAGATTTTATTTGGCCATCTAGTTCACCTAGTTTACTGTTTGTTTAAAAGATGTAGAGAGGGAAATGGAAGACTCCACAAAGTGTTGCCTATTAAAGGCTGTGGAGATGGAGTCAGTTGAAAAAACTGGTTGAAGCAGCTAAGCAGGAAAAAAGAAAGATAAAACTTATAATTTTAAGCTGATGTGAGATCAGGATGGAAGGGAAACTGATTTTACGAAGAAAGAAGATTGGGCAAAAGACAGGGAAGAACCAGTGACTGACTCCATTCTGTTTCTTGAAAAGGATTGTTTCCAGAAATATGTAGTTAGAAAATCTGGTTTAATTTAAAAATTCTTCTCTTGCCTTACATTCATTGTTGGGAAAAACCCTTGTGAGGTAAAGATGTAATTATCATTGAAATTAATGATGTACAATTATGTGTAGTCAGAATACAGTATGTAGTTAAAACATTTAATGCAAACAAAACAAAACAAAAACTCAACAAATAGAAGTACAGAGACAGATTAATGGAAATGGCGTGAAATGTGCATGAGACTGTCACTGCTGTAAATGAGCGGTCGCTCCGAGAAGAGACCAAGCACCAGCCAGCTGTGTATCTGTGCAGATGAGCTGTGTGCTGACCTGAGCTCCAGGCGGTCCTCTTAGGTGTGAACTCTGCCTTCGAAGGTATGAACATGAATACGTAGGGTAGTCAGTCAACTTCTTCCCTGAATGGCTGCGTTTTAGGGTATTCCTGATGAAAGGTTTTCCTTCATTACTTTTTCTTTCTGGAAGACCATGAAACTGAGTTTTAGAAACAATACCAGGCCTCATGGTGTATTTCACTTAATGTTCAATGTAGCAAATTAAGATAAAACCCTCTACTTTAAAAGCTTATGTTGCCATGCTGTGGATACTGTTCATCTTAATGCCTTTGTTATTTTTTTTAAAGCTCGTATGTGTTTTTTGATTGTTAAATCCAAATGAGAATTCTGTATGGCTTAGTTCATTCATATTAGTAAACGCACAGATAGTAATTGTACAAACTGTTATATTGTTGATTGCTTTGATGTGCAGTTTTTACAAGTTTGATCTTTATCATTTACTGCATGAGTGATTTACCTTGTTTCTGGGAGCTGTGATACACAAGAATATGCCTCATTCCCAAAACTAAACCCTTCAGTACAGTCGAGAAGGCAGGGTCCGGGTCCGGTCGCTCACTGCCTGCCACCCTGGCAGAGCCGTGCTTTGAGGTGCTCTGGGTCTGAGAATGTCAGACTAGAGCAGGCGCCTGTAATCTCTCTGCTTGGACGTTGGCAGCTTGATGAAGGCTGTGCATCCCTTCCTAGAATAGAGGTTTTTGGTGTATCAAATAAGGCACACAGAATCACAAAGGAAACCTAAAATATTGAAATAACAGTGAAGATACTCAAATCGTCTGTGGTTGCAGTCTTCCTTTACTAGGACAGTAAAGACAGGCTCCCGCAGCAGATCCACCAGCCAGCTACCTGAGTTCTCAGGTAGTCAGCACGGATGATGGTTAAAGAATCTGCAGCGCTGTGTGCTGATAGGGCAGAGTCACAAGTAATGAACCAACTGTGGCTTGTTGCTCATGTTCAGAACTGAAGGAAATCCTTAATTTCAGTTACAGGTTGGTGAAAATAGAGGGGACTGTTGCCATCAAAGTTCACAGAGGCCCTAAGTTTTTATCCACAATCCCTTGGCGGTGGGGGTGGGGGGGTGTCTGTGGACCTCAGGTAAAGAACCCTTGCGTTAGAGGGTATGCTGTATTTATATTTATGTGGCATTTTGATCTGTCTTTACATTGCTCAACATTGAAATTGAAGGGGTATATACTCTGATAATCTCTGATTTGAGTCCTTCTTTCATATGATAAACTGAAATTAAAGAGGCTCAACATCCTATCAAAGTTTGACTCCTGGACTTCTAAGTAGCTCACCTAAACACTAAAACATACTCTGTAAGTACATAGAAGCAGCATCTCAGGACATTTCCTTGAGAGATTTTTGAAATGCTGCATTAATGTGTTCCATAATGATTCCAAATGTGGAATCTGGAGTAGTCCGTCAGTTAATGCTGCCACAGTGTGACTGTGATGTTGGTAGGTTTCTTCACATCTCAGCCTCTGCTTCATCTGTAAGATGAAAATAACAGGACCTGCCCTCAGCGTGGCCGTGCTGATGGAATGAAACCCTGCGTGAAGGGCGCTCATCAGGTGCCGGCACGTGGCATGTGCTTCTTAGGTCCTTAGACACCTCATTAACAGAGAATTTATTTTGTTTTTAAAAAACCAAATTATGGGTAGACTGTGGTATCTTCATGTGGTGGATATTGTGAAACAATGAAAAAAACAATACAGTTCCCTCTAATGGTATAAATATCACAGGCTTGTGTGTGTAGCCTCACTTCTTAAAAGCACTTTTCTAGTGTTCACATCTTCGAATACTAGTCCCTGAAAGAGGAGGTGGTTTTTCCCTGTGGTCTTGTTTCTGTCTCTGTTTGCTTTGCTCTTGCTTTCTTACCATCATCGTGTGTCCCGTGTGTTCCCACTTCTTAGGCATATACTAACTTGGGATTGTGTGTGCATTTCTAACTCCATAAGTTGCCTTGGGAGCCAAAGCACATTGAGATTTAGGCTCTGACACAGTTATCTGTAAAATGAAAATTTTACAGGGAATAGATCAGGGAATATCAAACCTTAATAGGTTTAAGAATCACTAGCAAAACTTATTAAAATATAAGTTCCTGAACCCCCTTCTCTAGGAGCCCTGATTGCTTGGGGCCCAAGAACCTGCATTTTCGCCCAGCCTTTCAACTCGAACCACATGTGGAGGCACACTTGACCAGATACATGCTAAAGCTCCTGCTTAGATACAGAGTTAGGAATGAGCGTTTGTTTAAACTCTGAGTAGAATTTAATTGAGCCATAATTTAGAAATGTTTTTAGGTTATAAGATGAAAAGGCGTGCACTCCTTCGGGTCACGGTGTTCATACTCCCTGTGAGGGTCACGGTGTTCATACTCCCTGTGAGCCTGTACCCCTCTGCCTGTCACTCAGTAGACTGCTGCTGGGTGGTTTTTGAGTTGGGGACCAAAGACATTAACTGTTGCCTTATTTGTGTTTTTATCCCCTAAAAGGTGTGGCCACTGCCAAAGGTTAACACCAGAATGGAAGAAAGTAGCAACTGCATTGAAAGTAAGTTTTTAAGATGTTCACATTCACTCGTGTATGTTTAAATAAGTATGCACATGGGGCCGGCCAGGTGGCACAGTTGGTTAGAGCATGTGCTTTTAACAATAAGGTTGCGGGTTCGACTCCTGCTTGGGGTGGTGGGCTGCATCCCCCCCACCCCGCAACTAGATTGAAAAATGGCGACTGGACTTGGAGCTGAGCTGCACCCTCCACAACTAAGATTGAAGGACAATAACTTGACTTGGAGCTGATAGGTCCTGGAAAAACGCAATGTTCCCTTCTCTAATTCCCCAATAGAATCTTAAAAAATAATAATAATAAAATAAATAAATAAATATTCAAACCGTTTAGTGTACAATAGGAAGGTAATTTGCATTTTGAAGTTCAAAACCCTTTTTCTGGGTTAAAAATCATATAGGGAGCAAAGTGATAGTATACATTTTTTATGGGGTTTTTGGGGGGGTTTTTTTTTTTTTTTAAAGATTTTTATTGGGGAAAGGGAACAGCCAAATTTTTGTCCTTCAATCTTAGTTGAAGGACAATCTTAGCTAGCTCAGCTCCAAGTCCAGTCACCATCCGGCCGCCCATTTGCAGCTCGTGGCCGTTCAGCTCATGATGCTGTGTTCAATCTTAGTTACAGGTGGGCGTAGCCCACCATCCCATGCGGGAGTCAAACTAGTAGACTTGTTGGGAGCATGTGCTCTCACCAGCTGAGCCATCCTGCCACCTGTTGGCAGCTCAGCTCGGGTGCAGCTCACTGGCCCATGTGGGAATCGAACCGGTGTCCCTGTTGCTCAGAGTTCATACTCCTAACAAAATAAGCCATTCTGCTGGTCCCCTTATGTTATCTATTTTTGTCAATTCTGTTTCAGATAAATGACAGTTATTCTTCACCGTGCTAATTCTGAGAGCTACAGCGTTCCCCTCCATGGGCTAACTTGCATTCACCCATCGTTCCACTTAGGAACGGTTTCCCAGACTAAACCCTCTTTCATTCTGTTTGTAAACCTATCTCTGCCCTTTGGTATCTTGTCTCTGAGTCCATGAATCAGATGATGGGTTCTTGTGGCATAGATAGTTCTTTCCTGTTCCCACAGGGTGTTGTCAAAGTGGGTGCAGTTGACGCAGATAAACATCAGTCCCTCGGAGGCCAGTATGGGGTGCAGGGATTCCCTACCATCAAGATTTTTGGATCCAACAAAAACAGACCAGAAGATTATCAGGGTAAGAACTCTGCTAACTACTCCTTCCCTGGGTTGGACTTTTCATTTGAGCAGGGCGGGAAAAAATAGAACTAGGATTCTAGAACTTAGGAGCCTGCTACCTGCAAGCAAGCTTCCCAGCCTCTTTATGCCTGAATTTCCTTAGCTCTAAAAGGCACAGAGAGATTCCTATACAGGTAAAAGTTTTCTCATTGTTCATACTAGTTAGGGCCTACATAGCCTTAGCAATGATAGAGTAATAATTTTCTGTGCCTCCCTTTTGTCTTTCTCAATATTTAAAAAAAAATATACTAGTTACTTAATATTTAATAAAGATTTACAAATGTTTTCTTGCTGTGATCTCTCTTCCCTCAGTTGTAGGAAAAGGGTCTAGCATAGCAGTGCGGAAAAAAGAAGGCCCTGTAATTTGACAGTCAGTTTAAACTGTGTTGATATTACTGTGGAGTTTTTCACCCATGAATCTTTATGCCTTGTAACATATAGTATGAAAGCCGTTATTTAGTGTCCCAAACGACTGATACTAAGTTCTCCCTGTTTCGTAGATAAGTAATTCATGGGTGTCTGCTATTAGTCACTGAGGCAGCTGGATAGAGAGTTCTGGCCCCAGATTCTCAGGGCTAGATGTTGCCCTTGTCTCTCCAGTCTTTTATGGACTAGCCCTATTCCTTAATTTAAGATCTCACAAACAAGTCACAATATTTAAGATAATCAGAATTGCTAGGTTGAGCTATATTCATGGTCCTGATGAAAAGTATTGGTCAAAATATATTTAAAGTTTAAATTATGGTTCATTTGATAAATTCTTTTTTAAGATTTTGTTACATAGGACATAGAAGTGACTAAATGTAGAATCAAACATCTTAGGTTTTGCTTTATGTGAGACAAACAAGCTTGTGGAGTAATGGGATTGGGGGAGAGAATCAGCGCCATCGTGACACAAAGTGTTATTGTATTCTCTGTGCCTGGTGGCTTCATTGTATCCAACTGAAGGAGAAACATTCTCAGAAAACGGAACACAAAGGGACTGCAGCATCTGTAGAGAGTGACTTTGATGACAGCCAGCCTGGCTTTAACTGCTGGCCTCAGCACACTGGCTTCATTTCATAACTACATGGAATGCCTAACTCTCTGGACCTGCTGCTTATCTGTAATATGGGAATGTGAAAACCTACTTCAAGCTACTAGAAGATTCGCTGAAATAGTACATAGAAGGCACGTGACTTGGTGAATACCAGTGTAGTTGGTACATCACTAAAGCGGTGGGGGGCAGGCAAGAGACAAGATAAGCAAGGCCATCGACACACTCTTCTAGACTCCCCAACTCTGAAGGTCCATGAAATGATCATTTCACTTTTCTGAGAATAATAATTTGTCCTGCTAACTTGTGGACTCTTTAGAGTAGAGGTTGGCATTGGGCCTGCTGCCTGTTTTTGTAAATACAGTAATCATTTGCTGACCCTTGGTCTGGAATGAGAAATCCTCTCTGTCTTTTTTGTTAGTATATTCCCTGACTTGGTATATTTCCAGGCAAAGGTTGGTGGAAGAGGCCCTGGCTGGGAAGACAGACACCTGTTGTAGATAAGGAGCGGAAACCTCTTTTTATGTGGCCCTTGTGTATTAGGAAGGCGATACACTTGGTACCTTCAACCAGGGCTGCAGTACCAGCTGATCTGAACATATTCTGAACGTTGCTGTACTGTGTTTTCTTTCTAATGTCAGGTCTGAGGTGTTCTCAGTTTTTCTCTCTTCCTAGGTAGTTTGATTAGAAAACTCAAAAAAGAAAACTTTCTGGAGATTTTATTAGTTTTGCATTTAAACTCTGAAGATCACCTCATGGCACATGTAATCCTTATATTTGTCAGACAGTTAATGGCCCCTGACTTTTTCTTGAGCATGTAGGTTTCAGTAAACTTCCAAGGACTATTGTCATTATTGAGTCTTAATACAGGATTTATTACTTGTATTAGGAGTAATTTCAGATAGGGAGACTCAGCACTCAAAATCTCAGTGTTTTAAGCAAGATTGCAATAAGAAGCCTGGGTTGATTTCCAATTAGTAGATGTTAGACACCTTGTACTCTACTTTTTCCACAGTCTTTGCTGTGGAATAGTTTCTTCTATTTTCTCATGTGGTCCTTTTGTAGTTAGAAATTTCCTGTGCTTTCTTAACTAGATAATAAGCTTCTTATCCATCTGTGTACATGTTATTTGTTCGGCAAACATTCTGACTAGTTCTCGTGAGTAGATGGTATTTATAAGTGCACAGGTAGTTCTTGTTCACACGAATAGCCTTAACTGCAGAATTGGAGTTGGTCTTCCGAATGCAAAGTGTAGTGCAGAATGCTTCCTGGGGAGGAGTTCGCTCTACCCTAAACACTCAGTGGCAGACCTGTTTGAACAGCAGATGAAGCTGACAAATATGTGAAGGTCAAGTCGTGAGTCAGTGTCGGGTAGGCGCACAGCCCGCCCACCACTGTGCAGCTGCCCGTCCTCTGTCTTCCTGTAGGTGGCAGGACGGCCGAGGCCATCGTCGATGCTGCCCTGAGTGCCGTGCGCCAGCTTGTGAAAGATCGCCTGGCCGGAAAGACTGGTGGATACAGCTCTGGGAGACAAGTAAGGCTTCGTAATGTCTGCTCGTGGTGTGCAAAGATTAGGAAGCCTGGGTGTGGGCGTCTTATAGAAGATAATTTTAAATTGGTGAACTTCCTATTTTAAAATAATAGAAGGTTGGGTCACCTGATGCCAGAGGGAGTTGGCCATGCTGCTCAGAATCACCGTCACCATAGCCAGTCAGTCCCAGGGCACCTCGCCACAGCTACAGGCCAAGAGCCAGGCCTCAGAGAAGCTTCCTCTGCCCAGGGCTGAAATAGAAGAGTTTGGACTGCAGAGGGAGAAAGAGTTCTAGGCCATGTTCCAAAGTGCAAAGAAAGAGGCCGGCTCTCCTGTGATCGACTTTGGGATGACCTCTTGGCCTGTGTCTGTGGCAGCC
The DNA here is from genome assembly GCA_033961575.1 of Aselliscus stoliczkanus. Classification (NCBI taxonomy): domain Eukaryota; kingdom Metazoa; phylum Chordata; class Mammalia; order Chiroptera; family Hipposideridae; genus Aselliscus; species Aselliscus stoliczkanus. The sequence goes on along the minus strand of CM066730.1, from coordinate 34,327,505 downwards.
AGCCCAAAACCCATGGAAAGTTCTACATAAATGCATAGGGAAGAAGAGAAAGAAGTTTCTGTTCTATGGATTGGTATATTAGGTGCCATGGTGTGAAATGTGACGTTTAGCCGAGATATGCTTATGTTCTTGTGAAAAGGCATTAAATTCTTAGGCTTAGTACTGAAGAAAATTGTAAAAGGAAAAGGGTTAAATGTTATTTTTAGCTTTCTTGAATGGCAGAGACTTGATGTAAAGGAAGTAACTGAGTTATGCATAACATCCTGGGATAAACCAGCAGCTGTGCTTAAGTCTGAATTAGAATAGTGTTACTAAGGTGATTCTTTAAGCCACGTTGAAGTTTCTCTTAAAAATAGTGACAGAATTCAGATACATGTTTTATACTGAATGTACTGGTAATTGTTTTAAAGTAAATACTGTTTACCAAGCACAAGTAATACTGTTAATATTATACCATGTCCCCAATTAGAGTAAAGTAGTTTTCACTTGAAAGAAAAACTTCTTTAAAATGTAGAATCGATTTTTGTTTTATGTATGTTTAGAATAAGAATCTTGTTCTTTTTGGCCATGTAGTTTAATATTTAATGTCACAATGACAGGGCAGAAGTGAAAGTTCAAGCAAGAAAGACGTGATTGAGCTGACTGACGACAGTTTTGATAAGAGTGTCCTTGACAGTGACGATGTTTGGATGGTTGAGTTTTATGCCCCTTGGTGTGGACACTGCAAAAAGTAAGTGCTTTTTAGCAAGTACTTTTTAAAATCACGGTGCTTTTAATATATCCAGTAGGTCGCTTTGAGCTTTGTGGGTTTTTATTTGTTTTGTTTTTGACCCTCTTCACCCATTTTGCCCACCCCTGCCTCTGGCAACCCTGAGTTTGTTCTCTGCGTCTAGGAGCTTGGTTAGTTTTTTGGGTTTTTTGTTGTTGTTGTTGTTTGTTTTTTAAGATTCCACATATAAATGAGGTCCCTTTGAAAGAACTGAACCAGACCATAGATAACCCCAGTGTCTCCTCCCACGAAGCTCTGACTCTGAATCAGTGGTGAACATTGGCATTAGTGCCAAGAGTGTCCTCTGTCATATTTTCAAAGATTAGCAGGGAGCTAGCAAATTTGGGAAGAGTGACCAAGGACCGGGAAGCAAAGTGAAGGGCAGCATCATGTCTTTCATAAAGCTGCACTGCAAATGATGTCCAGGTGGGATGGAGCTGAGACTGGGCAGAGGTGCGCACAGAGCTGAAGTGTTCGTGCTGAGAGACAGTGTTTCCTGCAGCCTCGAGCCAGAGTGGGCTGCTGCGGCTACGGAGGTAAAAGAGCAAACGAGAGGGAAAGTGAAGCTCGCGGCCGTGGATGCTACGGTGAATCAGGTGCTAGCCAGCCGATACGGCGTGAGTATGTTCACGAGGCTCTTTTCTTTGTGAAACACAGATTTTCAGCTGTTAATTCAGCCAGTACGCCAAGCCTCCCTGTGAGGTAGGAGGGGAGGTGGGTGGTTAGCCTTTTCGTAATGAAAAAATTAAGTCACTTTATTATAACAACAAATAAGTCCAGAAGTCATGACTGTGTTTGTTGCTTTTTCCCAGTATTTCACTATTTCTGTGTTGTTGTTGTGTTTTTTTTTGAGGGCAGTGTCACTGGCCTTCATATGTGGGACCGAACCGGGACCGCTGGCTTCCCAAGCCAGTGCTTAACCGCTGCGCCACTCGGTCGGCCCCTACTATTTCTGTGTTCTTAATGTGAGCCTTCAGTTTTTACAAGCCCAAGCTTTCACAGATTGTCCGTAAGGCTTTTGAAGTTAGTTCATTTGTTCCAGAGCAGATATATTAGGTGTATATCCAGGATTTGAATAAGATTTGGCCACGCCTGGCAGTCAGACTGTTAAAACCCACTGACCGACAGACCTCTGTGTGTTGTCCCTTTGATTTCGGTGCAGGCTGTGGGGGGAATATTTTTGTTAAACTGAATTACCTAAAGGGGGTTTTAGAAACCTTACTTCTTATAAATGTTAATTGCTTTTTAAAAAATAGATTAGGGGATTTCCTACAATCAAGATATTTCAGAAAGGCGAGTCTCCTGTGGATTATGATGGAGGGCGGACAAGATCCGACATTGTCTCCCGGGCCCTTGATTTGTTTTCTGATAATGCCCCGCCTCCTGAGCTGCTTGAGGTAAACCACTGCCGCCATTCGAAGTAAGAACAGCTTTTCCAGTGGGGATATTGAAGCAGTTGTGACACTTTTTAATCTTTTCAAATGAAACTTTTAAAATGATCTTTAAAGTGTTTTTATATTTTCAAATGGGCAGAAGCTGTCTGATAAATTGCTGCTCTTCATGACTTTTAACACTAAAGTAATTGCACTGTAAACAAAAGTGTACCTAAGCTTTTCAAAACAATAGCTAACATTTACCGAGCCCCTAACCACATAACAGGCACCATTCTGGTGCTTTTGTATAGATTTTCTCATTTAATTATCATCTGAACACTTAGAGGGAAATACTATTTCCAATCCCCATTTTACATGTGAGGAAACGGAGGCCCAGAGAGCCTCAAATTCATATAACTATATAACGCCTGTAATCACGCCTGTTTAACTGACCACGCGTCCGAGCCAGGCTGTGCTGCATTGTGATTTCAGAGACTGTAGATGCAGATGCTTCACCGCCGCAGGTAGGTGGCTCAGGAATGAATAGCAGAGATCTTACAGGGCGTTACTGACAGTGTTCCTAGAATATGAACGAGGATGTCTTCTTCAGGACAAGTCTTCCCCGTCCCTGGAATTGCTTTGCTCGTTAATGAAAGTGACAGTGCTAAGTCTGTTTCAAACATACCTGTGGTCTTGTGTCATGGGGCCTTCCAACTATCTTTGTCTTCTGGGTCCCACAGATCATCAATGAGGATGTTGCCAAGAAGACGTGTGAGGATCACCAGCTCTGTGTCGTGGCTGTGCTGCCCCATATCCTCGACACCGGTACGAGGGACAGAAACTCACTTTCCGTTCCTTGTTCTGTGCTGTCTGCCCTGACAACACTTTCTAAATCGGTAACTGTACCGATGAATGTACAGACTCCTTTATTTTTATCTTTAAAATTTTTGTCTGTTTAAATCAGGAGCTGCAGGCAGAAATTCTTATTTGGAAGTTCTTCTGAAATTGGCAGATAAACACAAAAAGAAAATGTGGGGGTAAGTTACTGAACTTACTATCTCAGTATCATTTGGGTGGGAAGGTATGGTGCATCTTGAAAGAGTTTATTAATAGTTCCCTGTGTTTTCTGTAGGATTAGTAGCCCCTGAGTTCGCTTTGCGCGTTTTTTATTTAAGATACAAAAATGATTATCACCTAGAAAGAAAAGAAGTAATGCAGGTCTCTCATTTATAAAACACTTATTTGTACAGCATGCTTTTTCTTAGGAATTATATTCTCAATGGTGGCTGGGACCCCAGGCTAGTGAGCAAAAACTTAATTAGCTGAATTCTAGCAGGGCCGTGAAGTCTAGATAAAGAAAGAAGAAATAGAGGTGTGTTTCTTTTTTTTTTAAAGATTTTATTGGGGAATTGGTGGAGGGGAACAGTGTTGGGGAATCGGGGAAGGGGAACAGACAAGTTGCTGTCTTTTTGTTCTTCAGTTTAGTTGCGGAGGATGTTGCTTCACTGTTGGTATCGTCATTGCGCTCTTCCCGGATGAGGCAGATCGGTCACTAGCCTCAGGATGTCGCTCACCGCGGCTATTGGCAGCTCACGCTTGGCTGCCAGCTGCTCACGCTGGCTGCGGGCCACTCACTGTAGCCTATGGCAGCCCACTGCAGCAGGGGCTGCAGCCCACACCATCACCGGGGCTCGCACAGCCCAGCTCCAGGTGGAGCTGTTGTTAGCTGTAGAGGGCAGTGTCACTGGCCCTCATGTGGGATCCGAACCGGGGCCGCTGGCATCCCAAAACCAGCGCTTAACCAATGCGCCACTCGGCCGGCCCGAGGTGTGTTTCTTTACCCTCTTCTGAGTGAGGGCCAGATCTGGGCAAATTTCTAGGCAGAGTGTGCCTCTGTCTCCTTCCCATTTATCTTTTCCTTTCTCATCCTCAACATTTCTTGCAGTCCCAGGTACGTCGTTCTCCCTGCTGTCCCTCTCACAGTGGCGTTGTGCCTCCTGTTAGTTCAACAAGTGATTGACTGTGTGCCTACAGAAGGCTGCATCCTGAAGTTTTTCATTTTCACCTTTGCAGAAGGCACTTGGTTGAGCATTTTTATATGTATTGCATAACAATATATCCATTACTTTTTAAAAAGAAGTTATTACACTTTTTAAAGAATAATAACCTAAATGAAATTGGTAACAAAGATAGAAAATTTGTGAGGTTTAGTGCACAGTATTTTGGAGACTGGGGCAAACTGTCTTATAGGTAGAACAATCCATTCCATTTGGGGGACTCCTGGAGTTAGGGTTTAGGGAGAGGAACTGTAATTACTTTAAGAACACATCTAGAATACATTATTTTTAAAAACTTACCTTTGTTTTTATTTTATTCCATAAAATATTTGAAGTGTAATCTTTTGTTCTTCAATTAAGATATACCATTTAGATTCTGAGTAACTTGAAAGGGATCTTTGCCCTGAAAATGAATCTGCTTTTCTAGGTGGCTATGGACAGAAGCTGGAGCCCAGCCTGAACTTGAGACTGCGTTGGGGATTGGAGGGTTCGGATACCCTGCCATGGCAGCCATTAACGCACGCAAGATGAAATTTGCTCTTCTAAAAGGGTCTTTCAGTGAGCAAGGCATTAACGAGTTTCTCAGGTAACTTGTTGCTCTTTTGACTTGTTTTATTTGGTTCTGTTGTGGTTCTTGGTTTGTAACGAGGTTTATATAGACCAGGCAATAAGTGGAATGATTTTACATTTGACAGTCTGGAGAATTAGGTGTTTATAAATTTGAGTTTTTAAATCATCTTCCTGTGCTTCTTTTCCCTTTTTCATGGGAGTATCCTTCATAGTGAATGATGCTAATATTTTCCTGTCCTTGGGTTAGTGTCACTCGGTGCAGTTGGCATTGGGCTCTTCCTGATTCTCATAAGGATCTAATGGGCGAGAAGCAGTCCTGTCTCACCCATTCCCACCCAAGCAGGCTTTGTACCCTTGACCTCACGTGATATGGTTTCCATTTCCAGGCACTGGCTTTAGAATGTAATTTAAAAGATAGGTTCTCAAACTCAAAATCCAATTTATAGAGTTCTCTGTGCTGCCCTGCTATTCAACTCATCCTAAAATTGAATCATCTTTTAGGCAAATACAAGGCCTTGACCCTGTACTTTTTCTCAGATGTGTGGTAATTCGATTACCTCTTCCCCGTTACTGAGTTCCATGAGGGTGAATCTCTTTTACCCAGAACTTCATCTCTAGTCAGTACTATAGAACCTGGCTGATAATAAGCTCTTGGTAAATATTTTAGGAATGAATGGTTGAATTCTTGTCTCTGGAATAGTTTCAATTCAGAAAGACTTCTTTCCCCTCCGGAAGCTTACTGTTTAACAGGACTTGGGACACTGATGGGAAGGCCACTTATAAAATGTACTCCATCCATTTTCAGCCACTAATTCCAATGCTGAAAGCCTTAGGAAATGCATAAGAATAAGTAACAATGAGATTGCGCCTTTGGGCTCACTTACTGGAAATAACAAATTCTAACCCCAGCTTTAATTTTATTCATATTTATTTCCAAGCGGTTTTATTTTTCCAGTTGGTTTGTTTTTTGTTTTGCTTTTTTGTTTTTTTGAGGGCAGTGTCATTGGCCCTCATATGTGGGACTGAACCGGGGCCGCTGGCTTTCCAAGCCAGCGCTTAACCACTGCGCCACATGGCTGGCCCCAGTTGGTTTGTTTTTATAGTTCAGAGGAGGTAAATGCTTCATGGAAAAGGTACAGGCAGGGAACAATAGCATGTTGTAAACTGAGACAACATTAACTTTTGTACTTGAGATTATACAGGCTGCTGTTTCTTAAACGTTGTGTCTTGGAGGTAGCGGAAAACCTCAGAACCCACCTGTTTACCAGTGGAACAACGTATGTGGTGATGACTAGGAAGAAAACAGAATAGGTGACAGTATGCTTGTGTCTGGCTGCATGGGAATCTTGTTTTCTAAAACTAAGCGTGTGCCGAGCACATCGCCTGTCAGGAGACTGCTCCCAACAGGCTGTGCTGGGCCAGAGGAGGCTGGGTGCGGCCTTGAGAGAAGCACAGGCCTGCCGCAGGCTGACCACTGGAAGCCAGGCACAAACGTGCACTTGGTCAGATGGTCCATACGCGTTTAAACAATTTGTAAGTGTAGTAGCCGCAATTGAAAACTGGGGCCGACCCAAGACAACATTAGTGATTCCTGTTTCTTCCCTTGAAAATACCATACTGTGTTCCTCGTGGAGTAGAGGCCAGAAAAATAAAAGGATGTAATTGTACATTATGCTCCCAAAAATGAAGAAAGGACTTGGATTTCATATCAGTTCATGGCTGTTTCGTTTGTTCTCCAAGTTCCCTTAATTAGAAGAGATATGTTAGTGTTGAGGCCAAAGAAGAAAATGGTGGCAGAGGGGAGAAACAGAAATGAGTTATCAAAAAGCTTCTTTTTAAATGATTGAACTCCGCCCTGCAGGCACAGTTCCCTCAACACTTTGTTCCTTTTTGTTCCTATTTGGCATCTTTCTATTAGTTGTTCTGTTTGCTTTTATTGCTGACATGAAGTAGAAAGCTTTTTGTTAGTGAGCACCGTCCCTGTCCACCGAATGTCCCAATAGCAGATACATCCTGGCATTTTACCCACAAAGGCTGATGTCAGAGATGGTACATAACCTGATTAAGGACAAAAAACTAGTAAGAAGTAGGACCACTGGCTTTCTTTTTATTGTTCACATGGTTTTGTATTTCCCACATAAGCCAGAGCTTGGATTGGTCTGTGCCCCTTCGTAGTAAATTGAGCCACTCACACATAGATTTTAGACAGACTGTGAGGTACTTACTATGCCAAATACTTCCTGATTCTGCCCACACCTCAGCACAGTACTCAGCATCCTATCCTGCTATACTAATTAACAGTCAGTGAATGGCAGTGAAGTGGGTTTTTTGAGCATATTTATCCTGTTTTCTGAATGTGACTGATACGTTCACACCAAGATTTCCCGACCTTTGGGGCCAGACCATTCTTTCTTGTCCTGGGCACTGAGGATGGTTAGCAGCATCCCTGGCCTCCACCTCCTAGGTGCCAGTGGACCTTCACACATTTCTGAGAGCTGTGACACTCAAAAATGTCTCTGGACATTGCCGAATGCCCTCTGGGGCAAAGATCGCCCCCATTTAAGAACCATTGATCTACATTGTCAAAAATGCAAAGTGGCCACTACCCACTTTTCCCACCATGCAAATAACTTGTCAAACACATACCGGAAACGTGATATCCTGCTTGGATTTTTTTCCTCTTTTACTCATATTCCAAACCACCTTTACCAGAGGGTATTTGGAGGCTCCTTTCAGGAAGCCTTGTGCTCAGCCTAGTGACTGCCTCTGCGTCTTGCCAGTGACTGTTTGCTGTCAATACCTGCCAAAGGTAAAACCAAACGCTGTTTTGCGGAATAACTTCTCCGCCTGAAAGCCTGGGAGGGAGACAAGTGCCACCATCACCATCTGCCGGTCACTGAGGCCCGCAGGGTCGGGGCCGCTTTGGAGTGCTGTTCGCTGTTTGATTTCTGAGGAGAGGAGTGGAGTTTTAGTGTTACGATACCATCTTTCAGAAAGCCTTTCTTGGGTCGTGAGCTATCGACTCTGATAGTTTTTACATAGTTAGTTTGTTTTTTAGCAAAATGAATTTGCAATTTTTAAAAATTATTGGTAATAACTGGCTTTACCTGATGCCCAGTCCTTTGGAATTTCGTGCCTGGTTGTATTGTTGTCCCTGATTGAAAAGGTAATACTGTACATGAGGTTTTTCAGGAGCAATTTGCATGAAATGCCTCCACATAAATGCAGTGAGCCGTCATTCTTTTACAAGTTGGTGCTTCATCCGCACCAGCAGTCCCTTGCAATCCTTGTTTTCCTGTTTCCCCCAAGGGAGCTGTCGTTTGGACGTGGATCCACGGCACCTGTGGGAGGTGGGGCTTTCCCCACCATCAGCACCAGAGAGCCTTGGGACGGCAAGGATGGGGAGGTGAGTGCAGAACCCAGGCTGTGCGCCCTTCCCGCCTGCCCCGTCCCTGTGCGCGGCACTCGCCACAGGCTCCGCTCTGTCCTGCCTGCCTTCCCAGTCCCTGTACACTTTGCCGCTTGTAAACCAAATCCTTTCCATCAGACCTGGCCTTGGCACGATGCCAGAAATAACCCCATGGGCCTTCCAAGAGGTTCTTTTTCTCAGTACTTTTCATCCCTCCCTCCCCATTAAGTACTCAGGGCATTTGGTATTCCTGACAGAGACAGCCAAAGTAAATGTCAATAATGAGGTCACTTTCCTGATTATCACCCCAACGTAAACATTTAACCTGGGATTCATTTACTTCACCGTACAGAAGTGGAAAATTGTGTCTTTGAAATTAGCATTTATTCCAGGACACTTCCGCCCCATCCTCCTGGGAAGGACAAGTTAAATGGCTGTCAGGAAAATGTTTCCTTTAAGTGCTCAGCGTTTCAGACATGCCTATAATAGACCTGCCTTGGGCAGAAACTGGGTCTGTAACCTCGAGAAATGAATGGGCCCCTCTGTGAAGCGCGGGGTTGAATTTTCGGTTCGCCCCGGCTGGTCTACAGTCAGCGGCGCGCAGGGCCTAACGGCGGTTCTGTCGCGCAGCTTCCTGTGGAAGACGACATCGACCTCAGTGACGTGGAGCTGGACGACTTAGAGAAGGACGAGCTGTGAGGGGCGCGGCGCTGACGTCACTTTTCTTGGGAGCGGATTTTTCCAGCAGTGAAGGAACATTCTTTACAATCAGATGAATCTACCAGTGGCCTTGTGACCAAGAAGTAGCACTTGATCGATCATTTGAAAACACTGCAACAGTGAATTTTTGCATCTCAAGAAAACAATGAAAAATTCTATGAATTGTAGCCAGCGAATTGGGTTGTATTCTATCAAGTAATATTTTGAAGAAAACCGATGGGCTGTCAAAACACTTTTCCTTCCCGCTACCTGCTGTTTGAGTGTTCTTGGAGGCTGTTTCTTAGATATGTTTTTTATGTGATTCTTTCATTTGAATATTAATGGCTTTTTTCCATTAAAGAATAAAACAATATTTTGGACAATGCCAACAATGTATGAAATTAGTGTCCACATCATAAATTCAGTCTGATGTTTAGCCAGTAAGCTAATATTACGAAGGGATGGCCCTTGATGTCTTCCTTTCTGTAAACTTGGGACTCAGATGACACTGGACGCTGCCACAGCACGGATTTTAAAATGTGTCCCACAAAGCCAGGTTCCAGCTGTATGTCTGAAAAGTAAAGCGAGTTTATATAGAAGGATGAAAAACAGTGGGTTGTTAATTGAGAACTGCATTCTATGCCCAATATTTTGTCTTTGGGCCATCAGACTATTAGGGAACATAGCTGGTGATGCAGTTAGCTCAAGGTTTTTAATGTTATTTCTGAGTCCTCACAAGATGTCCATGAAGACGTGAAATACAGCAGCAGGCTACCAGTCTGTAGGCAGTCCCCGTTTGTGTAAAACATTCGGAAAAAGGAAGTTTTGAATTAAGTTAGAATATGAGTGAAGACACAATTCAAAGGACTCAGAGCATTTCTTTATTGTAACTTACAAAAAAATAAATACAACTGTAACTAACTTTTGTGAGCAGTTTCTCTAAAAAATATCTAAATTCCGTAGGACACAAACTGTTGTGGCTGAGGGAAGGTGCGTCTAGTCATCTGCATGAAAATGAAGGCTTAGTGGTGGGTGCCCGCTCATCCTAGTCCAGAAGACCAAGGTCAATGTGGAAGTAGACGTAGGGGAAATAGTCTTGGTTACTGAGCTGCAATCCAGGGATCTCCACAGACGCCTGCAAAAGAGGACCAGGTCCGGTGGTGCCAAGCGCATCAGCCACTTGCCGGTTTTACAGTTTTGAGAAAGCTCTCCAGGCGCTGACCGAGTTTTCTGCCCTGCACAGCCCGTTCCCCCCCCACCCCCCCGCCAACACACACACACTCTAGATTTTCACAATAGTCTGGCAAGTACCATTTTGCAAAGGTATCTCCCACGTGGAGAGGCCGATCTTAGAAAGGCAGCTGTTTCTGGGTCATATACCTACATCCAATAGACTTGCAGCTGCGACTTCATCCAGATGTCGGAAGATGGAGTTCAGGACCTCCCTTAAGCGCTTGGTGGACGACTTCTTATGAGGCTGGAGGAGTACAGCCTGAAAGTTCACTGGGAGTCCGTACCTTCTCAGATAAAATGTGTAAGTTACTCCAAATGCAAAGACGAGTAAAATGAATGAACTGGATGAGAAATAAGAGGAGGTTCTAATAAGGAAAAGCTTTAGCCAGTGCAGCTTGAGAAAAGAAAACTCAGCTGAGGAAAATGGCTAGGGCCAGGGGTAAACGAGTTACTGGGCCTTTCTGGGTAGAAAAATCACTAGAACACGCTAACCCACTCCTGACGGTGGTAGTTATGGACTGGAGCCGAGGGGGTCTCCCCTGACCATTCCATGGGGGGGTGCACAGGGTGAATGGAGGCGATTGGACTGATGGTACTAACCCAAAGCGTTGGCCTAAAACCCAGCTCAGCTGGTTTTTCTCCAGTAAAAGCAACAAAAGCAACAAAATGATCCATCAAGCTTAATTCCTTTCGTTGAGTTTGGGTGGACAGAACTAAGATTTTAAATGGACTTTGTATGCCTCAGTACATTTAAAATCACTTGCTGCAGCTATTCCTGTGGTATTCTCCAAAGACAATTGCGTACTGTATAAATAATAAACATGCATTTTTGTGACTCTGGTTTTTTTAAAATATACTATCAGCGAATGCCCAGATGCTCCATACTTATCATCTACGTGTTTTCATCTTCCTCGAGCCAGATGTGTGAAAGCAGACCTTAATACCCATTGACTTGCCTGACGTGCAAATCAGTCACAGGGGCAAGATCTGTGAAGAGGACCTAGTTTTGATTTCCCCATCAACGTCCACAAATTATCCCCTGACTCCCAAACTTGCCCAGTCCTCATTGCTGGCTGGCGATGGTGCAAGGTGTTCACTGAAATACTGAGATTGCCCATGTGATCGGCAGGAAGGTAAAGGTAAATACGTGAATGGGCTGTTTGTAATTGCTTCCTCTACCCAAGCGTCAGACAGACCTACCTCAACCTGCACCCCCACAGAGAACATTGGAACCTCCTCACTGCTGCAGGAGTTCAGTCTCCACTTCTGTCCCCTTCCCTTTAACACATCACCATCTTGCTCTTTTTTAAAAAAAAACTTCAAGTCCCCGAAGCTCTCATTCCAAACTTGAGAATCCAGTGTCCCATGTCACCCAGTCACCCTTTGCCACTACACTCTAGCTTACACCGCCAACTGCTTCACAACCCAACCCAGGGCCATCGAGACCCTGAACCTGAACCTTCCATTTTGACTCCTCCCTCCTGCCTGTGCCTCCCCTGCTTAGACACTGGGGTTCTCTGCGGTGCCCCTTGGTTCTTCCCTCTCTAGGACTCGGTGAGTACATGCTCACACCAGTCACTCCTGATGAGTCCCTCATCTCGGCTCCCCACCGAAGACCTCACTTAAGATCCAGGCCATGAGCCCCCGGGCGGCCTTCTCCAATCTCACCACTGCCCACGTCCACTTCCATTTCCATCTTGGCTGATGGCACCCTTGACTCACTTCACCCTGAGGTTGAACTAGCACTTCCTCAGCTGAGGGCAGGGTCCACTTCATGTCGAGGTTAGTCCACAGACAAGGCATCTACTCTGCCCGACTCTGGGCCGGATGGTCAAGGTAGAGGCGAGGCCGCGCCAGCCCTCCCCGGCAGCTCCCGTTGGGGGGAAGGGTCAAAAACAGCGTTGAGAGAAGGAAGACAGCACCAAGCGCTAACTGGGGCAAAGACCAACAGGCCAGAGGACACAGGTGAACGTCACCTGTCTGGCTGCTCTAATGCACTTGTTCAACATCTATTTTCTGAGATTATGATCTCGCCATGGGACGGAATGTGAGAAAAATCTTTAAAAGGATCAAGTAGCTCTACACATGCTGATGAGACTACAATACAAAGCAGATGAGAAAAGCAAGTTGCAGGATATTACATGTAAACGGTCCCTTTTGGCGGAGTCTCAAAACCATTCATCGTGATGACTCTGGGCAGTGGGACTGCAGAGAATGCTTCCCACAGCACACTCTTCTGAACTCAATTTTCTTTTTTACACCGATCATGTTTATTATACAACTGTACTCCGGGCACTGATTTTTGAGGCAAGCAGGGTCGGTCTGGGGCCCGTCTACACCATGGATGGTTAAAACACTCCAGGTTAGCTTGAGGACGTACGCCCTTCGACCCAGCGCTGCAATTCCAGGCCTCTGAGATGGGGGCCACAGTGTGCTCTGATCTATGTTTGGACAAAACCACACTGGCAGCCTCACGGAGGATGAACGGGAGGCAGAGAACCAAGTAGGAGCCTACGGCAACAGCCAAGCCAGCTGAGGCGGGAGACGAATGATTCGAGGAGAAAAGGCAAAGGCGGGCTGGGCAGGGTGTGGTGGAGTGGGGAGCAAGTGGGGTTCGGATGTGAGTGCGAGCGAGCAGAGGCGTCCAAGCTGGCCCTGAGGTTTGCGGTCTGGTGACAGGAAGAACTCCAAGCGACTGGCAGAAGCAAGGAATAGCCAGGAGAAACCTGCTTCAGGAGCATGGCAGGACTGGGAGACGCGGGCAGGTGGGTGGCTAGGCGGGAGCCGTGGCGCTACCTGCAGCGCAGGCAGGGGAAGGGGCCAGGGAGACCACCAGAGAGGGCCCGAGGGCTGGAGGCGCATCTGAGCCTGCGGGCCAGGTACTTCCGGAAGCTTCCAGAAGAAGGGTGCAGCCAGCCAGCCGTGTGCGCGCGCGTGCGACACAGCACATGTCCAAGGCACGGCTGAAAAGCAGGCTTCAGAAAAATATTTCCTGTTTAATTCCATTTTCATAAAAGTTTAGTAAAAATTATGCATATCTGTAAATTTAAAAAGCCAAAAGAACAAAAACCTGAAGGAGTACACACCAGCGTGTTAGCAGTATTTTCACTTGGTGTTAAAATTTCAGGTGATTTTTATTCATTCTCTGTGCTTACCTATATAGTTCCCAAATTTTCCACAGTGAAGCTATTTTGCTTTTGTTTAAAAAAAACAAAACAAAACAAAACAAAAAACGTAAGTTTTGGTGGTGGTGGTTTGGGTTGGGTTTCTCTTTCTGTGCTGCCTGGGGTTTGTGCCTCACAGGTCAGGGTCTGAATGCTGCCATTTCTCGTAGGAGTCCCCGGGCCCTGGCCAGGTGCACAGAGGGAGAGCGGGAGACGCTTGCCCCGAGTCCGGCAGGAAACGGATACAGCAGCAGACCGCAGGGACCTCCAGGCCAAGGGACGGGTTACTGGGCTCAGGGAATCCTGCCACATGGCTAAGAGCCAGGGGGAGCAGAGGGGGTGTCCTGAAGAGGATGGAGGGACGGGGAAGGGTAGCCCAGGTGGCCCAGTGCTGGCTCCTTGCGGCCACCTCACTGCAGGCCAGCCCGGGTCAGGCCCCTGCTCCACCTACCTGAGCACGGACTCCACGAACACCCTCAGCGCCTTGATGTGGATCCAGGCAATAAAGGCTTCGCTGAAGTTCACCTTCAGCCAGCGCAGCAGGGGCCCCTGCAAAGACAGGAGAGCCGTGACCCCTCCTGGCCACTCCGCCCAACGCCAAGCCAGGAAAGGGCACAGGATTGGCAGAGCGAGCCCTGAGCTGAGAAGAAATGCCCAGGGGCCAGCAGAAGCAGCGAGTCAGTCGGCCCAGGCGAGGCCCAGGACCACTCCGGGGAGCCTGGTGCCAGGGTAGCTCAGCGCACCAGCCACCCGGCACATGCGTGGGGTCACCTCAGACTGGGCTGTGGGGGGCTGGGCAGCCCCTGACCTCAGGGTTTTCGCGGGCAGCTGACAGGCTTCCATCTGACACGGCGCTGCTGAGGGGCCCACCTTCTCGGAAAGCTCTGGCCCAGTGCCTGTGTCATCCACCGGCTGCCATTTCCAGGGGGCTCCTAGCAGCCTCTCCTCTCAGGACCACAACCCCTCAGGGCCATGGCAGCTGTCACTAATGCTGGTGTGGCCGGTCATCCGGGGGACTCTGAGCTCCTGCCTGTACCTCCAACTACCCAAAGGTCAGGGGCGGGTCCAGCCAGGGCAGGACAGCAGAGCTGCCTGACCGCCCCTCTCCCAGCCAGGGCCTGCCCCGTCACCGGCTGCAGCCACCTCCAGGCAGGGCAGAGGCACCCTGGCCCACAAGCACCATCCGCTGCTGAAGGGGCGGAGGCAGCCCCGAGGAGGCCCTGCAGATTGGGCTCCTCGAAGACCTCGAAAGCCATAGAAGGTAACAGAAAATGCAAGGATTTGTTTTCTCAGAAGATGCCTGTGCTGGCGAGGACAAGCGAGCCAGGGAACCCCAGGGCTCCCGGGGGGTTGCTTACCTCACCCTCGCCCTCACACTCTCTCTCTCTGTCGGTGTGCCCCGCAGCGGGCCTATCAGGGTTACCTAGCGGGGTTACCTTGACCTTGTGGTCCGGGAAGGTAGATGATCCCTTTTTAAGAGCAACACAGGAAGTTTGCTAAAGGCATAGAAATGATTTATTAATCTTTCAGGAAACATGCATCACAAACACACAGAAATAATTCTCATTGCCTGAAAAGCACGGGAAGGCAAGCTCAAGAATGCTGGCCCACCCTCAGGACGTGGGCGCTGGGGGGGATGGAGATGTGACGTGTGACCGCTGCCCCCTGGGCGGGGAGTGGGGAGGCGTTAAGTGTTTGGTTGGTTCCATATTCCATGGAAAGCAACAATCGCTGGCAGAGGGGTCAGTCCCCACATCACCTCCCTCTGCTTGGCCTCAGGTCGGGACCTTCCCGCATCAGCAGACAAGGACAGGGACAGCTGGGAGGTGTCAGTGCAAAAGGCTCTCTGCCTGTGGATCTGTCTGTCTGTCTGGGCTCGGTCAAGGTGTCTCCACCAAGTCCAGCCTATGGCAACCTCCTTGGTGGTCAGGGTACACTTAAACACGCTACTTGCAGAAAAGCAGTCAGGCACGCTGTTAGGTTATGTCACCCTACATCGTCTTTCTCTCCAACAGGCAGAAAGCTCAGGAAAATCCCACCCTGTGCTCTCAAAGGGCACCGATGACGCCCAGGACCCAGCCGGTCCCCAGCCGGTCCCCTCTGGTTGACAAGCAACAGAAAAGATGCAGGATCCTGGTCACACCCACCTCCAAACAGGCGAAGGGCTGAGAGATTCTCAAGAAGCTGGCCGGGGCGTGCCCCAGCTGTCCCCTGCTCACTGGCACACAGTGAGAACACTGCAAGGGTCTGAATGTTTCCGACTTAGTGTGTCTCCTTCCGAGTGCCAGGGAGACCCTGGCAAGGCTCCCTGGGGCAACGTGGGGGTGCAGAAGTCTACACCATGTAAAAAAGCGCCAGCTGGCAACCTGAGACCCAGGTGGCAGGTGTCGGGCTCGTGTGTCACTTTGATCCTCAGAGGGTCTGTGCCAGCACACAGGTGGGTGCCAAAGGTCCACCCTGACCAGCTGTCCTTTGAGCAGGGCCCACCGCCTGGACACTTGTGGAAGCTGCCACTGTCTGGCTCCTGTCCCGACACTGAGGGAGCCTGTGGCCAGGACAGAGGCAACGGGAAAAGGCTCAACTAAAGAGACAGCGGGCGTGTCCCGGCTCTCAGGGCTTCGGGCGGTGGGTCAGCAGGAAACCTCTCGGGTTTCTCGGGTTTCAGCTCTGGTTGGTGAACACCTCTCCTGCCTGGGTGGACGGGCCCAGGGCTCCCACGCAGCCCTTTGTCACAGAGGATCTGAGAAGTATGTGTGTTCATCTGGTGTACACACACGTCCATACACATACATGTGTGTTTATGCCTGGGGCGAGGAAGGTTGAAGTCCCCCACGTTCATTTTTATGTGCCAGTTCCTGTTTCCTCTCAAAAGAGGCCAATCAAATGGGGCTCTGAGATCCCCATTTCAGGGACCCCGTGGCTAGTGCTCACTCCTGCGGGGCGACTTGTCTGGTGTCCCTCTGAAAAGGCCATGGACTCAGAAAGGTCAGGTGGGACGTGCAGAATGCCCCAGGAAGTCGGGGAAGGCTCAGGGCAAACACTTGGCCACAGAGGAAACCCTCTTGCTCTTCACCCAAGCACGTACTTACGGCTTTATGTTTACACACGGACTTCCCTCCGAGAGGCCTGGAGAACATTCTACTCATTCTTTCCCTCCTCTGCACTAGAGGTAGGCGCCCAGAAAGCTCCCTGCTGGGGTGGGGGAGGGGACCTGAAAACATCCCACCCGGACAGGAACCGTGCAGCTTAGCCACCCACACCCACGCACCCGCCCTGCAGCTCACCGCATCTGCAATGCGCCCATTTTACAGAGTGGTAGAGTGACTGGCCCTAGGCTACACTGTTCACATTTCAAAAACGGAAGTCTGGTTTTCTCCCTCTTGAGCTCAGCTGCCCTCACACTGAAAAGTTTCTGAGTGGCTATTTTTGGAAGTCTCAAGGATAAGCACCCACTCTGCTAAAAGCACAGGGCCGGTGGTGTAGGATGTCACATCAGGTCCAGAAATCACGCCACCAAGGACAGCGGGGTGACGGTTGGCCTCCCCCTCCGAGGCGGTTGCCCTGTCTGGAGCCCTGCCTGCTTCGCTTGACGTCAGGGGCATTAGGCAGGGTCCCCTTCCCCGAGCAAATGCCCATTACCTCTCGGCCTCAATTTCTCATCTGCAAAACTGAGCTAAGGGTCCCTTCCTGGAAGGGTGGTGCCAGGTGAGATCTAATATGGAAGGCATCCAGCTCCACAGCTCACTGCTCCATTATTTGTGCCTGTCACCTCTTCCCAGACCCCGCTCTGGCAAGCCCAGGACAGCACATGTTCCTGGGTGGCGTGTGCCCACAGGAGTGGGGACAACGGAGGCCTTTGGTGGATGTGCAAGGAGGCCACTCAGCATCTTGCCTGAAAATCCGCCAGCCTACATCATATACTCACATATTGTTGCTTCTTATCAGACAGCAGTCTGCTCATCTCTTCCCTTTCCCTTTTAATTTCTTTTTCATCATAGTAAAATTCACGGACAGTGAACCTTAAACCAAGCAAACGAGAGGCTTTCACTACGAAGCTTAGAGTCAGAGCAGAGGCCCCAGAGAAGCCCACCGCAGCCCTTACTTGTTTTCTTTGGCTTTGGTTTTGAAATCGTCAATCACTTTTCGAAACAGGGTCACCGTGAAGAGGCCACCTTCCTTGTCCTCAGTAATCAACCTGTTGGAGAGAAGTGTGCTCACTGGACTCATTCCCAGGTCCCCATGCTGTCCTTTCCCTTGGCAGGTAGGTCATCTCAGAGGTGGCTTCTGTCCCCACAGCTTGGTGGCCTACGCACGGGGGCCCTGACAGCATCGTGGGCGGGGGGACCCAGGGCGCCCTCCCTTCTTCTAACTGCTCAGTGCTCTTGGCTGCCTGCTATTTGCCCTCCCCTCCTGCCGCTCTCACTCGCCCTCCAAGCTACGGCCTCCAGGCCACCTAATTGCAGGCCCTTTAACGTGGGGAGGGAGGTGAATGAGCATGGCTGCCCAAGCCTCACCGTCGTCTTTTAAACTGACGAGCTATTTCAGACCTAACAAAAAGGCATAAAGAATAACACATACCTATGTACCTGCCACCCAGCTAAAGACATAAAACAATTTTCATACAGTAGCAACCAAACCCCGTGTCCTTTTTCTCCAACTGCGTTCTGCCCTCTGCCCCCAGGCCAGCGCTGTGCTGAGGTTGGTGTTTCTCCTCCCCAAACACCCCACAAATCTACTTGCACCCACATATGCCCAAGTCACACGTGGTTTAGTTTCGTCCATTTTTGACGTTCAGTAAGTGACTTCATGCTGTGTGTATCAGCTGCAGCTTGCTTTTGCCACTCAGCATCATATAGTGACATCTACCCCTGCTGCTTGCTGTATGCAACGCTACATCGTTGGTTTTCCCCAGTTGTGTGCTATTCATGGCTTGAATATACTCCCTTGTCCCTTCCGTCACTTTTCCAGCCCTCACTGGCA
Organism: Aselliscus stoliczkanus; assembly: GCA_033961575.1. NCBI lineage: Eukaryota > Metazoa > Chordata > Mammalia > Chiroptera > Hipposideridae > Aselliscus > Aselliscus stoliczkanus. Next base: position 34,309,251 of record CM066730.1, on the reverse strand, counting down.
GCTCCTGCACTGACCCCAGCAGGCCACAGGCTGAGACTGTTTTCCGCCCTTGCCCCACTCTGTGGCCATCATGGCCAGGACCTTGCTTCACCCTCAGGCGGGGAAGAATCCACACCCAGCTGCAAAGGCGGGAGCGGAGTGCACCAAAGGAGGCTAGGCAGGGAGAGCTTCCTGGAGGAGGGGGCAGGGAGCCTGAGTTCTGAAAGAGGGAAGGAGCCTGGCATGCGGCTGGCTTGTGGCTGTGAAGGAACTCCAGGCCAAGGGACTCTTTGGGGCACAAATGTTTGGTGGGTGGGTACCCCAGAGGGTCCACACGTGTTTCCCAGGGGCCCTGGGGTCTCACTTACTTGGTTGACCGAGGGACCACCATGTCTGAGAGGGATTCGTAGGTTTTCTGCCATTGTATGTAGCTGGGTCTGTGAGAACACAGAATCGTTCAGTAAGGTCTGCAGAAAACGCTGTGGGGAGTGCTCAGAGCTTAGGAAACTGCACACCTCTTCTCCCAGGGGATTAAGGTGAGAGGACGGGGCCAGAGAGAGCCCCAGGCCTCCCCCAGCATCCCCGTGAGGCCCTGGGCGCCACCGAAGGGCCTGTGTGACGCAGCCAGCGGGACTGCTGGGAGCTTTCTAACCTGGCCCTGTGTGGCCTTGGGCAAGACAACTGGCCACAGCCACCCCCGACCTGCCAGGCTTGTTGTGAGTGACATGGGCCTCTGTGGCATCTGGCACATAGCAGGTGCTCAAGAAATGGCTGCTTCTGTCCCTGCTCTTACCAGTGCAAGCGCTGTCACCCTGCTGTTACCACTGTGCAGCTGCCATTTAGGGCCCTGGGGTCTGGGTCGTGGGGGCCCCTCCTTCCTTTCCATCGGGCAGGGCCAGTTTCCTTCCATGATCACCAAGACAGGTTGAGACCCAAACCGCCCACCTTCCCAGCCCACTTACTTGGGGACAATGACCAGAAGTGTGATCAGATACTCAGAACCCAACACAAAGTCTTCTTTGTTCACGATATCGCTCAGTGTCCGAGTGAAGAGGGTTTCCCTGAATCCATGTGGGACAAAGGGGGTGTAATTAGCAGAAAGACACATGGAGGTAGCACAGACCTGGGCATACCCACAGCACACAGGGCCTGGGGCAGGAGAGGCAGGCAGGAAATGGGGAAGGCTCCAAGTGTCCCCTGGGGACGGGCGGGGGCCTGGGGCTCAGTGCGCCCCAGCTCTCTCTTCTGGGCGGCCTGAACTGCTGTGGCTGGCAGGGCCTCAGGTGCTGTCACCCGCTACCTGAGGGGCTGCTGAATCCAACACCTCAGTCACCTGCGCTGCCCCGCTGCCCTGGTGCAGGCCTCTGCTGTTGGGAGGGGACCGCTGGTGGCAGGCAACTTAAGTTACTCAAGTGTCAGCACAGCGGCTGGCTTGCAAAGCCACGTGGGCCATCCTGGGCAGAGAGAAACGCAGGCAGAGCTCCGGGTCACTTTACACGCCTTACAGGCCCAGCAGCCGGGGACACTCACCTGAAATAGCTTTCTACATGCCCAGTGGAACCTGGTCCGCATCGAGGTCATGGTATTTTTAGCACATGGATCAGGGCTGCTATATCAGCAAATGAACCATGATGTCCCATTAGCAAGATGTCCCATTAGCACATAGGCCCTGATATTAGCCCGAATAAATAGTTCCACAAGCGCTCAGCTAAGGCCACAGCGCCAGGGGAAATGCCACCCCACAGAGGCTCTGCAGCCTGCCCAGGATGCCTGCACGCCTCTCCTGGCCCTCCTACGCCCTCACTGGTAAGTCCCTTCAGGTCCCTCTCCAAAGGCACCATGCGTGTGCATCCCTGTCGTGGCACTTGCACGTTATCCTTACACTATCAGAGCTTACCTGCTGGTTTACACCTGTACCCCCTGCACCAAACAGACTTCCCATAGAATATTTGTTGAATGAATGATTGTGAGCTCTCGAAGTGCCGAGGTTTTATATCTTATTCTGCTTTGTATCTTTAGGGCCTAGCGTAAGGCCTGAGAGTATAGTAGATGCATAATAAAGATTTATCAGAAGAAGAAAAGAATAACAGAAGAGAGAGGTAGAGATGGTTTCACACCCTTTACTCATCCCTCCCTCACTCGGTGTATATGTTCAATAAATCAGTCAGCGGTACTAGAAATCAACTTCTAGTTGACTGAAGAGATTGGACCAGATGTTTGTTCAAGTTTGTTCAATCATAAGAAGTCCATAATCTGGGGGTGCAAGTGGATGGCCCTCCAGGCGAATGGCCCCATGGCCCACTGGTCGACGTCATGATGGATCTATGCCAAGGTCACCATTTAGGGCTCTCTGCCATTGGCACCCTGCTATTTTCCCATCCTCACCCCCCCCTGGTAGGGCCAAGGAGGGAGGCAAAATTCAGCTGGCGCAGATTTAGTTCTGATACAAAGGCAACGAAGGATGGTTTCTAGTGGAAGTGCATCTTTCCCTCTTTGATTTTAAATTTCCCACGAATGTCCTATTTGCTTTTTTCACAAGAAGACAGCTGGCCCAGTGACCATCAAAAGAGAGAAGCGGAAGCAGGAGAAACCTCCCTGGTGACTTTTTCTTTGCTCACAGCAGTAAGCCAATCAGAGGGATGGCTGTCCAAGTGGACAGCTGCTTCTGAGCTCCCCTGGGCCACTTCCCTTCTCTGGGTTATCTTCTGAGAATCGCCAACAGAATCAGATCCAGAATCTAGGGAGACCAGGAAGATCTTCTGTGCCAACTCAGCTTTGTTCATAAGCACCTTCCAGCCTCTCCAGCAGAAGCTCACCTGGCTTCTTCTTACATGCCTCCAACACCAAGGAGCTCACTACCTCACAAGACAGTTAAAGCATCATGACACTGGATTTATGCTTGTCTCTGGATACCTCCCCACCACTGTGGTGACTGGTTGTGTCTGCTGGGCCAAGCAGCCTGTTCCCTCTCCCACATGGTGTTCCTTCAGGTGTGGAGAGAAGGCAGCTGAGTCCCTGAGGCCGCTCTGCTCAGGGACTCTCTCCAGAGCCCACTGTCCCTCTGCAGTTCTCACAGAAGCCAGGCTCTGACAGCCGCGCCTCCCGCCGCCTACGCGAGGAGGGGCCTCTGTGAAGGGGACGACGCCAGCCAGGTGTTCTCAATGAACTGGGAGCGGGTGGGAGAGGGCAGGCAGCGCCTTGCAGAATTGTATTCATCTGTGCACACAGGCAGGGAGGAGGCCAACCCCGGCGTGGGCCTCCCCTCCTCGTCATCTGCTCCAGGTGTTCCTCTCCACACAGCTCCCGGGGAGGCAGGGCTGCCTCTGTGTCTACCTGTCTGTCCCGCTCTCTCAGGCACACACCCGACTTGGGTCACCCAGCGATCGGAATGGCACGCACGAGCGTAAGCCCCGCCGGGATCCTGCGCCAGCCAGGCCGGAGGCACGAGTGGTGCGGGAACACGGGCACTCACCTGGATTTCTTCTCCAGGCTCTCCAGGTTCATCTTCAGAGTGTTGTAGGTGGCCGTGCGGGATTTCAGGTCAGTCTCAATCTGCGCCAGTTGCTATTTGGAAAAACAAAAGAGTTTATAGAGTTGGTCGAACTTTTCAAAATTGCTACAAATGGCCCCTGGTGCCCTAAACAACAACAAAAAATGAACCCTGCCCATTTGCTGCGGATGGGTTCTGTTTTTTTCCCCCTCTGCTCTCTGAGACATTCCACATTTGGCATAAAGCCAGGGGAGCAAGGGAACAGGGAATAGCCCCCCATTGTGCAGATATGGAGGCTCAAGGCATGAATGGCTCTTCTAGGGTCACTCAAGGAGCTGAATCTTCTCCTGACTTCAAGCCCCTCTGTCACAGCCTCAGGGCACCCACAGCCCTTCTCACCATTTGCCCTCAGGCTCTGCTAGAGGTCAGCTCAAGCTGCCCCCCATCCTGGTTTCTATGGGGACTTGCCACGGCGTAGCATCCATGGCTGGATGGGTCCCTGACCAGGTGACCCGCTGCCAGGCTGTGGCAGGGCCAGGAGAGGGTTGTGACTGTCCACACCAGGCTCCTCCCAGGGTGAGGCTTGGTCACCTAGCCACACAGCGACTTTTGTCTCCCCGTGGCTCCCCCAGTGAAGGAAGTTTCTTTAACTATGATGAGTCTAGTTAACAGAGTTAGATCTCCCACTGGGGAAATGGGCCTGGTCCAAGGCTGAGGGCGTCACATGTGGGTTCCTGGTGCAGGATGGGGTGAGGGAGCCCCACTGGCCTCAGAGAAGCTCTTTGGCAAGGGTGCCACACACACAGCAAGTCAAGACCTCCATTTCCGCCACAGTGCGGTACCTCACCCTGCAGGCCCCAGGGCAGGCCACCCAGCCTCCCGTCTGAAAGAAGGGGAAGGTGACACTTACCTCCAGGGCTGATGTGAAGAGTAAAAGAAATAAAAGAGTCCAGCGTGATTCCAGGCATACAGAAGTGCCACCAAACCCATGCCCTCCCCCCATCCCTGCTTTCCTGCCAAGGTCACTCCTTGGGTCTCCTGGACTAGAGAGACACAGGTTCTGTCCTCTACCACTGCTCTATCCCCCTCAGCTCCACCCTGATGTGCTCTGGGGCCGCCATCTGGGTCTCAGGACCCCAGGACAGCCACACCAGTGAGCACTATTCCAAGGGACTCAGAAAAAAGTGCATAGGGCTGGCTGAGTGGCTCAGTTGGTTAAGAGTTTCTTCAAGAGTGCGAGCTGAGCTCTGAGCAACAGCAGTTCGATACCCGGCCTGAGCTGAGCTGCCGCTGAGCTGCCAACAGGTGGCAGGATGGCTCAGCAAAAAGAAGAAAAAAAAAAGTGCTGACCGCCATGCCAGGTTCAGCCTTGCATCACTAGCGTAGGGCAGGGCTCTGGCTACCATGTGCTTCTAAGTTGGTGGTGAAGGTACACAACACCCTCCTGGAAGCCACACCTGGCACAGGTGCTCCAGGCAGCCCCTCCTCGAGGGGCCTTTCAGAATCACTACCCAATTGTCCCAGGAGGGGCTGGGACCTCTGTGACATAAGAGGAGCTGCACCCAGGTTCCCAAGACTTCTGGCCCCGCCTGTGTTCCCAGAGACACAGGCCGGGCACCAGCCTGCCACGAGGAGGTTGGCCAGGCTGCACAGGGATGGGTCCCAGTGGCCATCTCCTTCCCCTGGCCAGCCCAGCCACACCCAAGTGGCTCTGTCACTCTGAGCAGACAACAGGAGGGCTTTGTTCCTGGCCTTGCTGAGACTGTCTCCCAGACACCTGGGCCAGCAGGAGACATGACATATGCGGGGCTTGGTGTATTGTGGCGGGAGGGGGGACAGGCAGTCAAAAGCTGTCAGCATCCATCTTCAATGAGACAAACAGGAGTCAACATGGCTATGAGACCCCCACAGTGTCCCCAGAGACCTGTGCCGCGGTGCTTTTATTCATGAAGCAAAAGCAGGAGGCCGCTGCTTCCCAAATGGGGGAACCACGGGAGCAGTGCTTACTGGCCTCCCTGTTGTCACAGGCACCTCAGATCAGTGGCAGGACCCCTAGCAGACATGTCCCAAGAGTCAGAGCTCCTAAGGCACACTCTCTACTGAAGCAGACAGTTTTTGTCAAGTACACAATCACCCTGGTAGCTGGGGGTGCCAGGGTCTACAAGTACGTCAGGGTGGGGGAACTCTCCCTTAAGTGCCTTTTAAAAAGAAAAGAGGTGGAAGGGGGCTCAGTGAACAGGCACAGGCCTGGGCTCAGACACTGGCGGCTCAGAGAACCCATCAGTCTAGGGGACTGTCCTGTGAGATGCAGCCACCCAGCCAGGAACAGGACTGAAGTGGTGGAGGGCAGGCAAAAGGTCACCTTTGCTGTTACCAAGGCTGTCCTGACACCCACGGTCTTTGACCTTGCCCAGGGCATGGAAGAGCATTCCTCAGAAACTCACCGGGGCCCAGTCAGGGCTGGCAAGAGGCAGATGGGGAGGGGACACTGCAGGGCTAGAAGCCAGCCCCCCGCCTCTGGCCTCCTGGAAAGTCCCTTGCCACTTGGTCAGGGCCCAAACGCCATGTAGATCTACCTCAGACGGTCAGATGTCCCCAGTCACAGAAGTTTAAGTCTCCACAGGGAGAAGGCCTTTCTCTTACCTTTGCTAGAGTGTCCACCACGCTCACCAGTGGCTGCTTTGCAGGGTATTTGGCCATGTCCCATTCAAAGTGGGTCACAAAGGACGTTAAATCAACTGGAAGAACACAAACACATTTCAACAAATGAGCGGGGCTCTGGAAACCGAGGTGGCCAGACCTCAAGTCAAGGGTCTCACTCACACCAAGGAAGCAAGGACAGACTCAGGGTCCTGGGGCAGCAAACGCTGCCTGTGGAAGCTGAGCCAGCTGGCTGGCCGGCAGTGCATCCTAACCCCTCTGAGAAACACACCCTAGTCATAGGGACACTGTCACTGGTGCACAGCTGTGCCCCGGACTCACTCAGGTGGCCCCAGAGACCCGCATTTGGGAGATCCCACAAAGTCAGGAGAATTCTGAGGGCACCAGGCTAAATCCCTGCCTTTTCCAGTTGCTTCAGCCACATGCCTTTGCTGGGTTATTGTTCTGATTTGAAATACCCTGAAGGCACACCAGAGAGCCCCCCAGCCAACCGCTGAAGACCACCCAGCCACCTGCTTGCAAGATGAGCCATCTTCCTCACCTCCTGCGACCAAGCACTAGACAGAGGTGATTTCAATACAACATGGTCTGGTTATTTTTTTTTTAAGATTTTATTGGAGAATTGGGGAAGGGGAACAGACAAGTTGCTGTCCTTTTGTTCTTCAGTCTAGTTGTGGAGGACACTGCTTCACTGGCCCATTTTAATATCATCTTTGTGCTCTTCTCGGGTGAGGCAGATCGGTTGCCGGCCTCTGAACGGCCACTTACAGTGGCTCTTGGCAGCTCATACGGGCTGCCGGCCGCTCACTGTCGCCTGTGGCAGCCCACTGCAGCAGGGGCTGCAGCTATGCCGTCCCCAGGGACTCACAGCAGCCCAGCTCCAGGTGGAGCTGTTGTTCACCCTCTTAGCTGTAGAGGGCAGTGTCACTGGCCCTCATATGTGGGATCTGAACCGGGGCTGCTGGCATCCCAAGCCAGCTCTTAACCAACACGCCATTCAGCCGGCCCACTCGATCTGTTTTAAAGAAGGCATTTGGAGTTTGTGAGTGTGGTTTTTAGCATCAGGCATTGTAGGTCCTTTATTTTTATATAAAGTGTGCTTATAAGAAGAGACACCCCATGTGCTCGCATCAGGCCCATGTGCAGACACAGCAAAGGGGGCGGGTTCTCTCCAGGAAGCAAACCTGCGGACACCTTGATCTTGATTCAGCCTCAAGAAGTGTGAGAGATAAATGTCTGCTGTTTAAGCCCCCAAATCCATGGTGTTTTGTTGTAGCAGCCTGAGTAGATTAATACAGATTTGGGTATTCATTTGGTATTAATATAGATTTTGGTATTGCCACACTGCAGCAGGGAAATGACTTTATAGGAAGGAGAGAGACCTGGGAGGAACTCCATTGATGTGATGATAGCAGGCGTGCGGTCATAGGTAGAACTGGAAGGTCGCCAATGACCCCTCCTGTGGCAGCAGTCGTCCCTGATCCCACTTACTGAGCCCTGCGTGGGCCAGGCACTGAGCAAGCGTGCTTGTCACACACCTCTTCTGCTGGCCACACACTGTCAGGTAGGAACCATCACCCATCCCACAGGCCAGGGAACAGCCAGCCCCAAGCAGGAGACACTGGGGAGGCTTTGGGATCTCTCCCCCTTCCCATCACCCCTCTGCCACCTCTGGCACCCCATGGGCACAGCACCACCCAAGCCAAGACACCCTCAACCCCTCACTCTCTCTCTCACTGCTGCTCTCTGGTCATTTAACATCAGGGCAGAGACCAGCTCCTCCTGAGAGCCTGCCCAATTGTTCCTCCCCTGCTGGCCTACCACAAGGATGTTAGCCAGTCACATCACGCTGATGATGCTGTCTCATCACCCCTCATTCTCTTGCTTTTATGAGATCCTTGTGTCCCTAGAGCCTGACACAGTACCCAGCACAGAGCAAGTACTCCAAACACAGATCTTCCTAATAACCCTGGTTATTGCTCTAATTCATACTATCTGGATTGCTTAGAAGAGATACAGTTCAGACTCTTGTCTCCATGGATTCTCACAAATTTCAAGTCCTCTGTGATATTCAGACCAAAAAGAATGCGTTCCCTGTTTCCACTACAAGAGCTATAATCCCTTTGCAGCTCAGCCCCTCTCCTCGTGGTGTCTCCCAAGCTCTCCGTCTCCATGTCCATCCCAGCAGCATGTATGGCGCTGTGCGTCTGCCCCCCAGGCCAGCAGCCCAGGAGGGCGAGCCTTTCTGAATGCCCAGCACTCAGCACAGTGCATGGTACTCGACAGCTGAGCAGGAGTGTCCGGTGAATGAAGGAGGAGAGGAGGGCGAATGAGATTGTGCAGACCTCCTGCAGAAGCCTGGGGCTGTGGCCTCCTCCTCTTCCTCCAACACCTCCTCTCCCATATCCAGCACACCAGCTCCAGACACTGACCATTGCCCCAGGTCACGCATGTAAGGAGGCCTTGCCCCATCCACACATATGGCCATTGGTGGGGCGGGTCCCCCACCTTAGAAAGCAGCAGCTCCCTCTACCTTCCAGTATATCCAGTACTCGGTGCCTGCTCAGAGACAGCCTTGCTTCCCCTCCCCTGGCTGACGTTGGCAGAGCCTGGTCTCCAGGAGTGGTGTGAGGCTTGGACGGATGGCCTGTGCATTCAGAGCATGACGCAGACAGGCTCGCTCCACATCAACACACGCTGCACACAGCTCCTCAGCAACAGCGATCATATGTGAGAACAAAACCAGGCCTTCCTGGCAGGCAGCACATAAAGGGCCTGTGACAACGCAGTCTGCAGCCCCTCACTGGGGCCTTCCGGTGTTTACGACCTCTGGGCACATTCTAGGGCCCAGGCCAGACAACGGTGTATTTGTTCAACTTCTGGTGAAATCAAAACCATCTGTGCCCTTCCACGCCTGAAGCTCAGCTAGGGGCAAAGAGAAAACAAAAACAAAAGGTGCCCAGGCAAAGCTAAGAGCCTATAAAGGGATGAAGTCCATTGGCAGGTGAGAAAACCAAGAGCCAGGGGTGACCAGTTAGCTCAGTTGGTTAGAGCATCATGCTGATAACACCAAGGTTGCCGGTTCGATCCCCGCATGGGCCACTGTGAGCTGCGTCCTCCTTAATAGAGTCAGCTATGCCATTGTAGCATGGAAGCAATGTGTAACCAATGATCATGGCTGTTGCCTGATAAAATTTGTTTTTGGAAAGAAAGAAAAAGAAAACTAAGACCCAGAGAGGTGACCTGCTAAGGTCACAAAGCGCATTACACAGTGGGACATCTGATAGTTCCAAGGTTGGGGCTGCTAGCCCTCCATACAACTCAGATTCCCAGGTTATGCTCTGGAGGAGATGGGATTAAAACCCCACCTGCTGGGGTTACACTGAGTTCCGCCAGTTACTTCCATCAATACCAATTCTATGCTTTGCAGAAGAAAAAGATTTCCCCTTCGAAATAATATCAGAAAGCCTGAAACAAACTAAGTTTGGTAAGGATTCTAGACTGCGGTCCTTTTCAGCGCCTTTACTATGCCCTAGCATCCTTGACCCTTGTTGGCACAAGCCTGGTGTATAGAACAAGTCCTGGAAGTCACGGGACCTGACGCACAGGACACCTAGAGATAATGAAACATATTAAACAAACAAATAAAACTGAACTTCCTCCTCCTGAGAAGAGGCAGCATCTCTTAGAGTTGGTGCCCTCTGGACTGGGGATGGACATGACAGAATCATAACATTTGATAGTAAGTAATGTGAATGCTGAGTAGAATGTAAGCCCTTTGATCACTATTTTAATATAAGCTTGAATCCTCGTGCCTTGAAGACCAGGTTTTTATGTAGAAAAGTAGCTCTTTATCATAGGTCAGCACTTCCGTGTAGGGCCCTACAAGTTACCTGCTGGGAAATCAGTTGATCTTTTTAACAAAATATTTTTTTTTTGTTTTTTTTTGTTTGTTTGTTTGTTTTTTACTACTATTAGCTAGAAATCTCAGTGTAACAAACAGGTTGCATTTGGGAAGGCATTTTGGTAACTTCCAATCTGTAAAGATTTGTATTCACCCTAAAAGGATTTGCTGGCTTTCATTCTACCAGTTTGAGCACGAGGGAGAAAACCCAAGGCAAATGGCTCCTTCTAGTAGCTGAAACCAGGAATGGCTTGTGTGGGCTAGGGGGCTCCCTCCGGAGGCTCGAGAGAAGCAGTCTCCTTGTACGCACGAGCCCCATCAAGGCCACACAAAGCTAAGCCTGGCACTCACTTAAGCTGCCAGGACACACAAAACAGCCAGCCTCCATGAGCAGGCAGGAGGACACCGGCCATCAGGGAAAGAAGTAGATTGCAAGGCCAACAGGCAGAAGCCCGCCTGGAACCCCGGAGTCAAAGCATCCCCACTCCAGGAGGCATGCAGAGATTCTGGGGATCAGGGGAGACACAAGGAAGAGGGGAAAGGAACGAAACAGTTACTATCTGTGTCACATGGATATCGTGACCAAGCTACGAGGTTGTCACGTTGTAACCTGATCACTGTACCCCTACTCCCAGACCAAGGGGCCACCTTCCCAGAAACATGCGGGGACCACACTGAACACAACACGGCAAACAACGCATAACCTACTCTTTAGACATTTCATTTTTTCCTTCAAACCTGCAAGGTAATAAGGTGGCATTACTCAACCTCATTCACATTCAAAGCCAAGTTCAGGAGTATGAATATTTCCGCATTTAAACAAGTAAATAAAAAGCTTTTTAAGATTGCCAGGAGGAGAAAATAATATAAATTTCCAGGTGACGAATGATATAAATGGTAACTACAGAACCTGTATGCATATATATTTTCAGTATATATGCATGCATAAAGTCACAGGTTTAATTAACTCTACAGATATTAAATACCTAATTCTAAAGTTTCCAAAGCCGCACACTTTTTGTCATGCCCATTTTAAGTGCACTCAAATTATATATACACAATTAATGGACCAAAACATTTTTGATCTAACTCTCTATTTACTGGGCATAACGTAAGATTTCAGTCAGAGCATGTGAAGGCATTTCAGCCTCGTTTGGGGAAAGGGATAAATCAGTTGGGGAGTGGGGGCAGGATGCAATGTTCCAGGTAGGACAGAGAGGAGGCTGATAGACATGGGAAGGGCCACACAACCCTTAGACCCCACTGAACCCATTTCCACTTCAAATTTCTTAGAGGACTTGAGCTACAGGGTAAGAAATGCTGGACATTTTAGAAATGAGACAACGGGGCGATAAACTGGCAAAGGGGCATGTCTTCAAAACAATCGGTGCTGTTGAGCTGAAAGCGGGGTGTATGGCCTCCGTCAATTCAGAGCCTCTGGGGTTGGGGGCGTGCGTACCATTTCAGTCATTACCCTGTGGCCACAGCTGGGACTCCCGATGGGCCAGCGGGAGCTGAGGAGGCACTGGATTACGAGCCCTGCGCGACCTACCTCCGTTGGCCAGGAGGTTCTCCTGCACCTTCCCCTTGGCGTCTTCCATTACTTCCACCACGCTCTGGGCCGTTCTCTTTATGAGGCTTTGGGAACAGAACAAAAGGGCGGTCAGAGTAGGCACCTCCCCTCCGATCACTCGCAAGCCCCGATGGATGGCGGGAGAAGGAACTATTGGGTGCCACACTTTGGGGTAATAATTTGGCAATATGTAGGAAGAGACTGAAAATGCTAGTGGCCTTGGAACCAGTATTTCTACTTCTGGGAAACTATCTTAAGGAAATAGGGCAAACAGAAAAGGCTTATTGAATAAAAAGATGTTCTTTGCAGCGCTGTGGCTGACAGTGAGAAATTGGAAATGACGGCAAGGTTCAACAATAGGAGATTGTTCAAGTAAATAATGGTACATCCAGCTGAGGGTTTATTAGGCAGCCATTGAAAATGAGAGTTTCTAACATGGTGGAACAAGGCATGTATTATAATGTTATGTGGAAAACAAACAAGATATAAACTTATACAGAAAGTACGGATGCAATTATGTGAAAATGTTCTTCCTAGTTTACCTGTTTTCCACTATCACCAGGTATTGCTTTTATAATTAGATACTTAACACTTTTTCAGTCTCCGGAAAATATCCTAAAGGCTTCAGAAAGTATGAAAAAGGAAAAGTATGGGATTTGGAGGCAGAAGGACTCGAATTTGCATGGCTCTGCCAATTATTAAGTGTATGATTTTGGCCAAATTTATTTAATCTCTTTGAGCCTCAGTTATCTTATCTGTAAAAATGGGGACCGTACCCATTTTGCAGGATTATTATAAACACTAATATAATTGATCAGGCTCCAAGCATCTGGTAGCAAAAGATGTCTGCTCCTGGGAGCTGATCAATTAAAAGCCTATTGGAAAACATGCCAATCTAGGGTTAAAGTCAAAAAGCTCTGATCATCCAAACAATTGCCTCAGGCCCTCTGTCCAAATTCTCCTGGCTCCTAGGAGGGAGGTGGTGTTTGCAGGGAGGATGGATCAGGTCATGGATTTCTAACTGGAGAACAGGTTTTCTGCTGTTATAGGCACTGGCCATGTTGGCCACACAGAGCGTGGAGGCCAGGGGCTAGGGAAGGGAAGGACTGAAAGGCCCCAGGTAAAAGGGAGAGAGGGAGGGTGGGAAGGAGCCCCCTGGCTTTCCTATTTTGGCGTATTTCCAGAAACAACACATCCACTGTGTATGTGATTGAGATTTTCTTTTGATAACACCTGTCATTTAATGGCATCTACTAAATGCGAAACAATCTATAATCATTATCTCATTTAATCCTCACAAAAATTCTCAAAGATGTCTATTACCCCATTTTACAGATGGAGAGACAGAGGCCCAGGGAAGTATGTTGCCCCTCCATCCAGTCCCAACCATCCAGCCCATAGGTGGTCTCCAAGGCTCTCAGCCACCAGGCCACACTGCTATCTTTACAGTCACTATGGCCCGTCCTGGGCTTAAATCCCCACAAATGTGTTGGCACTTCTTAGAATAGTAGTTCTGCGGCATCTTACTAATTATAACTTGAGCAAGTTACCTAACTAATTCTTTTCTGTTTCCTCAGCTGTAAAATGGGGATGAAACTGCTCATCTCACATGGTTATTTGTGGAGTTTGGTGCAATGCACATAAAGTGCCAGGCCTTGGGAGCTTGTGGTAGATATCTTCAGAGGCAGCCTGGTGGTGGACTGCATCGAGCTCTCCACCCTCTGGCTCAAGGGCAGATTAGGCAGGAGATGGGGTGGTTGGGGGAGAGTGAGTGAGGTTCCCCCCCAGTTTCTGTAACCTGACTCCTCTCATTCCCTCTGCCCTCCAGCCCAGGAGTGTGACACCACCTGTCCAGCTACCTGACTTCCACCCCTCTGTGGTTCTCCTACAGCCCACACGCAACTATCTGGCCCTCCGCAAATTATCCTAAGGAGTGGGTCCTCTGTTATCTGTTAGAACCCTGACTTGATCAATTCATTCACCCATTCCTTTATCAAATTCCATATCTGAGGCAACGGTTCGCAGTGTTGAGAACCGAACAGTCCCTGCTCTCAGAGAGGGCCTGTTGTGATGTTGTCGGTGGCTCCTCTGTATCAATATCATAGTGATGCATGTGAGTTACTATCTCCTATTACCATACCCTCTGTAATACTTGCAGTAATTATTTGTTTATGTGAAGGTAGTAGTAACTCCAGCCCTTACCACAAAGCCTGAGGCACAACTGCTGCTCAGGAAATGTTTGTTGAATGAATACATGAACTCTGGCACTCCACAGCACCTAAAATAACACACATGCTTCCTTCCTAACTGATATAAAAACAGAGCTCATCACTTTGTTAATGAAATGACTCTGCTGCTCCCAATTCTAGCCTTTATAAAGTTAAAAGCTATAACCAGTGTGGCTGCTTGCCTGCCCTCAGGCATGTCCGCCACTCCTGAGCATCTCAGAACTACATGCTCTGACGAAGCTTAACTGCTGGAAAAATCGCTTATTGCACAGAGCAAAAGTGGCCCTGGCTTAGCTGTGATCACAGACTACCGTCGCCAGCAAATTGTGGTGTCACTGAATCACAACATCTTTGTCATTGGAAGGAAACTAAAAGTCCAGATGCTATTTTAAATTTACTTTTTTCACTTCACACTTCATTGTGAACACCTTTTCATGTCACTGCGCAGTGTTTCCTTGCATGGATGTATCACAACCAAGTCCCTATTGTTGGACATTTGGGTCGTTTCCACTTTGATAGGATGTCGCAATGATGCACATATTTTGCCCACTTGTGCAGGTACCTATGCAGAATAAGTTACTAAAGAGTAACTACTGGAATAACAGGTATAAACATTTACAATTTTAGCAAATAGGGCAAACTACCCTCCAAAAATACAGAGCCAGTGTACATTCCCACCAACAGTGGGTGTGGGTACCCGTTTCTCTAAACCTTCTCTAACCCCAGGTATCATGAATCTTTAATCTCTGCCAATCTGGTAGCTGAAAATTTATCTCATGGTTGCTCTGATTTGCACCTCTTTGGTCATCAGTGAGGCTGGACATCTTTTCATAGGTTTATTGACTCCACAAATAGCTGTTTTCTTCTGTGAGTGGTGCCCTCAAATCCTTTGCCAGTTTCTCTAATGGTCTGTTCATTTTTTAAAACAATTTACTTGGAACAGTTCTTAGGCTTCCCATGTTAAAGATGAAAAAATTAAGACTTAGCTAAAAAGAAGCACCCTACACAGAGTAACAAATGTCAGAGCAGAAATTGATCCCCAAAACTACGTGATTCCAAAGGCCATGCTCTTCAAAGCTCATCTCAAGTAAACGCTGGCACCTTCCTCTAAAGCACTTGACAAAAACTTACACCAGCCTCTAGGGGAAGATGTATAAATCACATTTTTAATTAAAAAAGCAAATTGCAAGCAGCATGTAATCTTGATTGGGGTGTTGGTTATACTGATGTACCCAACACAATTCATCAACCTATTCATGTAAGATTGTACATTTCACTAGATGTGAATTTTACCTCATGAAAAACAAGTGTTTTACAATAGACATTATCTTAATCAAGTGCCTGAAGTTAATCAGTAATAGGAAAGAAGACCAACAGGTGTCTCTGATGATGCACTGAGAAGAACATGGCCTCTCTTCTGTGGTGTTTCTGCCAAAGTGGGTAACCTGAATCTTATCGTGAGGAAACATCAGATAAGTTGAAATTAAGGAGCATTTTACATAATAACTGACCTGTACTCTTCAAAAAACACCATGTCATAAAAGTCAAAGATAGCCTGAGTAACTGTTCTAGCTTAAACAAGACTAAAGAGACATGACAATTAATTGTATAAAACAGGGAGCCATCTCCATGTTTATCATCTGAGAAAATATGAGATTTTCTTTGTTATTTACAAAGGACACTGTTGAGATATTTGGTGACATCCAGGTAAAATTAGTAGATTAAATGATAATTCTGTATTCTGATTTTGATCACTGTACTAAGGCTGTATAAAAGAATGTCCTTGTTTTTAGATAATATACACTAAAGGGACATAACATCTGCAATTCACTGTCAGAAGACAAGAAAAAGTGAGAGAGAGAGAGAGAGAGAGAGACAGAGAGACAGAGAGTCATTGTGAGAGAGATTAAAGTAGACATGGTAAAGGGAATATGGGAATTAATAATAGTCTTGCAACTTTTCTTGAACTTTGAAATTAACTCAAAATAAAATGTTAAAAAATATTTAAGCACGTACAGTATATAATCCCACTTTTAAAAATTACATCAGTATATACATGTACATGAGTATATAAATGAAAATCCTGAAAGAAAAAACACCAGACTGTCAACACTGCTTATCTTTACATGTATAAGAATGGGGAGTTTCCCTTTCTATGTATTTCTGTAATGTCATATTTGAATTAAGACATATTAGTAGTTTTGTAAGTAAAAAAAAAAATAACAGGGACAAATAAATAATAAAATTATATAATAAAAAATAATAAAATAATAAATAAAATAAACAAACAGCAGCATTATTTTCAAGAGCCAAAAGATGGAGGCAAGCCAAGTGACCACTGATGGATGAATGGAAAAACTAAATGTCGCATAGGCATATGATGGACTATGATGAATCCTTAAAAAGGAAGGAAATTCCAGCTCATGCAACAACGTGGATGAACCTTGAAGCCACGATGCAGAGTGAAATAAACTAGTCACAAGAAGAAAAATTCTGACTGTGCACAAAAAAAACCAAAACAGGTTCTATGGAAAGTGATCCGATCATAAATTCCAAACTGGGCAGGTCACAGTGAGCAGTCATGCCCCAGGCATACAACTTTTTAGTGAAAGATTTATCTCTGCCTTAAGCAAGCCCTGTCCATTGTTTTTCTTTTTTTTTAAACTTTTTATTATTATTATTATTATTATTAGTCAGATATACAAAACAATGCAATAGTTATCTTTTTTACCCCTTACAAAGTGACTCTTCCCTCCCCCCTCTATCCATTGTTTTTATGCATCTAGGTTAACACACCTTTGAAATAAGCAGTAATCACCCTCGAGAGTACATAATCTTAATTACCTTTCAATCCAATCTCCACCCCTAAGAAAGCACATAATTTTAACTCTGATGTAATCCCATTCCACGTTGCTTCCTCCCATCTTCAGGTAATCTTCCTTATGTTCCTTAATTTCAAATGCATAAAAGAAACAGCAAAACTGCCATTCTCCAGAGCCTTTGAGTTCTTGCTTCCCACATATGTCATTAGCTTGGCTCCAACTCTTACAGAAATTCTCAACAGGTTTGGACATTGCCTATGCCACCAGTATGATGCCACTTCTGTGTGGTCTCTACTGTCAAATTCTTAGACACAAATGTCGTGGTGGTCTCCAGGAGCCGGGGGAAAGGAGGCAGAGCAGAGGCAGGAGTTGGATTTTTAAAATAACCAACATGTATTAATAATAATTTTAAAAAAAACAATGGCATTGCAAATAAACAAAGTAATAAGTAAATAACAGAATAAGTTAAGTCTGTGTTACCTGGGGTCAGTCCATAAAGATTTCTTTCACATTAATCTCCTTTACTTTGGCAGTCAAACGGGGTGGGGGGAGGGGGTGCCCAGAGGAGAAGCTGAGTAAGCTGGGGGCAGCCGGGTCTTCTCACCCAGTTCTTTTGTAAAGAGAGTGCGGATATCAGGTTCCAAGTTCCTGAGTGCAAGTCCATGATGCAACAGGAAAGAGAGCGCTTCCCTCTTCCCTGGGTTTTCTGGGTAATTCAGCCCAAAGCAGGCTGAGGTGGGTCTGTTTTTTCAGAAAGTACCCCAGGTCAGGAAGGAGAGAGACAACAGGTGACAGCTGGAGTTTCCACAGGGTGTTGAAACAAGAATAATAATATTTATCTAGTGAGCTGTCCTCAGAAAGGCACTTTGCATAGAAAATGCATCCAAATTCTCTGGACTAACAAGGGGGGTCCCCCAAGAGCGGAGAAAACAGGCTCAGAGAGGCCAAGAGACTTGACCAACATCCCTCCGCAGGTGGCCGTGACATCAGCTAGCTCCGACCAGGTACCTTGCTCTAAAGCAAGCCTCTGTCCATCACGTCAGCTACTATCAGCACACTAGGGGATAAGATGTCCCTCTCTGGATAACCAAAACCCCAAGCTCGCCCTATAGATCTAACTCCTCAGCATCTCAAAGGAGGAGCCACAACAGGCCCAGACTCCCTCTGCAGCCACACTGGAACCCTGAGCCCACGTGAAGCCCAGATGCCACCACCAGCTGGTAAGTCAGGGAGCCCCTGGGCACCTCACCCTGCACCTTTGTCTCTGCTTCCTCCTGGCCCAGGGACAATGAAATCAACTCAACATGCCTGGCAACAAAGTCATCAGAAAAGTGACTGGAGAGCAATTCGGGCCACAGAGATACCAATGCTTTACAATTTGGCCTTGCTTCTGGGAAACTGGAAGTTGCAATAGCGGATACTCCCACCTTTAGAGGGGTTCTCCTCTGCATACTGTTTGTAGAGCCACTCAACAAAATTACCCTTCTCACGCAAAACAGAATCCGCTTTGTCAAGCTTGATTCACCCACATCATGGTATAGTAACTCCTGGCCCTCTTCAAAAGCCAGCCTGCCCTCAGAGGAAATGTGCCGCTAGGCAGGCACAGACTGGGCAGGCTCTTTGTTGCAAACTGTTGCTTGAATGCTCCAGAGTGCTGCAGTCTTTTGGGGAAAATGGGGCAGTCCCCTAAGTATCCGGATTGGAAAGGGAAAGGAGCAGCTGACATTTGTTTAAGTCTTGGAGAGTTGGCCAGAAAGTCAATCCACCTAGCAGCCACTGATCGCTGTGCCCAACTTCAGGAGCCCCACTCACACGGAGCCTCACTCCAGGCACACAGGGTGAAGAGGGGCCCCAGAGTTGTGCAACCTGCAGCCGCCCCACCCCCCACCCCCACGCCCGAGGATGAATGGGCAAAGGCCAGCACAAGCAAGTCACAAAAGTGGAATTACAAATGGCTGATAACACTTGAAAATATGCGTACTCTTGCTGGTAATCCAAGAAATACACATTAAAACAATCACACACCATTCTTCACTGTCAGGTAAATAAACAAAGTTTTTTCAAGGCACTAAACTGACAAGGATATGATGAAATGGCACTTCCTTGCAACTTCACTGGAAAACAATTTAGCAATATGTACAAACAGCTTTAAATATGTCAGTATCCTTTGAACCAGTAAATCCACTTGAGGAAATGCAACTTTAGGAGGTAACCCAAAATGTAGACATATAAAGAAAAAAGAAATACAAGAAAAAACAGAAATAAAAAACAAACAAAAAAAGACAAAACTGTAGACTTAGATTTATGCAGAGATGTTAACTGGGATGTTCATTATAATAGAATGAAGTAGGTGTTTTATTACCTTAAGACATAAAATGAAAGTTCTCCCCCCACCCTTCCATAAAAAAATCCTTAACATTACTTTAGAGTTATGTGTCAGGTCTCTGAATGTTACATCTCAGGGACCTTGACTTACAGACAGTCTGCAAGAAAACAACAAAATGTCTGTTGGCCTGCACTTGCAGACAGACAGCTTGCAACAACAGAAAATGCCCCAAAACAGCTACGGGCACACAGTCAGTCAGCATTTTCTGTTCAAACAATGCTACCCTGTCATCATCACCCCTATACAACCCCCCTCACTTCCTTTCTTGGGACTGCAAGTCTCCTTTAAACATGCAGCCCGGGCTGTAGCCATCTTTGCTTAGCTCGATAGACTCTCTCTTAACAAAACAGACTTTCTTAAACTTTCTTAGTTTGCCTGACTGTGTGTGTTCCTTTACCGGCTAACCTATCATGCCCAGTAAGTGTGACCATAATAGCATCTGCCCACCAAAATCATTGCACGGGTCACAGATGGAAGGGCCCTTAGGGACCAGGAGAGGTGGGGGCTTGTTGGAGGTCACGAGGCCTGTTTGTAGCTGGGTTAAAACATGCCACAACATTTCCTGCCTCAAGTTTAGGGCAATACGTTGGATGTAATAACATACCTTTTTCCCATAAGACCTGTCCTCATTTAAATCCTTGTCTGTTTGTGCTAAGAGAGTTCTTATAAAATAAGAAGAAAGCAACAGATTGCACAGGCAAACATTTTCTCCACACTGCGGAGACAGCCGGACTCCACACCTGGTCAGTCCCCGCTCTAGCCCCATTCACACACACTCCATGGCAAAGCTGCAGGGGCTGTGTTTCTTGTCTTGGTTTATCTTAAAATGTCTTGGCTTTCCCTTTGCATGTGATGTCCACTATCGGCAAATTCACTGAGTGGGTGGCCAGTGACCAGGGGTGGCAAGTGGGAGGTGACTGCTAATGGATACAGGTTTTCTTTTTGAAATGACAACAACGTCCTGGAATTACATGGTGGTGATTGGTTGCACTGCTTTGTAAATAAACTGGAGACTGATGAATTGCACATGTCAAAGGGGTGACCTATTATGGTGTGGGAATGATATCTCAATTAAAAAACATATCCTGTGATAAGACAGGGGATTGTAATGGTGGCACTAAATCTTTATTTTGAGATTTGGATTGGGACTTTTATTTATTTATTTATT
This sequence comes from Aselliscus stoliczkanus, assembly GCA_033961575.1. NCBI lineage: Eukaryota > Metazoa > Chordata > Mammalia > Chiroptera > Hipposideridae > Aselliscus > Aselliscus stoliczkanus. Next base: position 34,289,040 of record CM066730.1, on the reverse strand, counting down.
TATTTTTTGAGGGCAGTGTCACTGGCCCTCACATGTGGGACCGAAGCGGGGCCACTGGCTTCCCAAGCCAGCGCTTAACCACCGCACCTCTAGGCTGGCCCTGGATTGGGACTTTTAGAAAGCTTTCTTCTCTTTTCTTTGCCCCCCCCACCAACCCTTAATGGTTCTGTTTACTATACATTTACTATGCATACCAGTTTCAGCGGTTCTGTTTACTTTAGCCAGTGTAGGCCCTGTGGCTTGAGAGAGGTTTTGCAACTGTAAGAGATCCACTCCTGGCTCCAACTTAAATCTACGTAACATATGCAAAGGTTGTGGTATCTTCTCCCACTTCAAGGGACAAAGCCGAATTCAACAGAAGATTCCATTACAGGCCTAAGCAATTTACATCCTGTTTAGAAAATATAAAACTTAAGACGAGGCAGTAGTCTCCAGTGGACTCTGCCCGTACCACCCTCCTCTGCCTTTTAATAAATCTTCCTTCTGTAGTTCTACCTGCCTCATGAATTCTTTCACAACCCCTGAGCAAGCAGCCACATCATCCTGGCCTTACTCTGGGCTTCCAGGTAGAGACTCACCTGGAGGAGAGAGTAAGGCCAAGGCTGGCGCTTTAGGCTGGATGTCATCCCCTTCTCCAAAGTTCCTTGGCCCTGCTGCCTTCTTCTCTGTTACCGCCATATGTTACAGTTACTGTAGGTTTACCCAAGCCCTTCCTTTGGCTCTATCCCAGACAGGTCATGGCATCTTTCTCCAGGTTCCCCTCAATGACTTTCTCTCTGCTTTGCCTGGCTCTTCCAATCCGGCCTCCTCCTGTCCATCCCTCCCACAGCAGCCAGAGGGATCTCTAAAAATATACATCTTAGCATGCCATTGTACTGTTTAAGCTATTTCCCAAGGTGTTCAAATATTGATGTTCAAATTCCTTAGCGGAGTTTACAAGGAACACCCCGGCCTGTCACTCTTCCTCTTTCTCCAGCCCGTCACCCACCCTTCCCATCCCGCACCAGTCATACAGAGCCACTCGGAATATCCTGGGCTACCTGGATGCTGCTCACCCTTTATAACAGGCCAAGTACCCCCTCCTCAAGGCAAGTCACCCCTAACAAATAACAGCTCCCACCCCCACTCAATACATGTTGCTTCTTGCACTCAACAGAGATGTGCTGAGTGTCCATTACGTACCAGGCAATGTGATGGGGAGACCAGAGTGGACAAAGCTGGACAAAGGTGTTAAGATGCGAAATAGGACATCAGTCCATGCTCCTGCTTCACTCAGTGTCACTCAGGACTGATCGCCTCATCTACCGCATCTCTCAGAATGTGAACTTTTCAAAGAATGGGCATTTGCATTTGGGCCGGCCAAGTGGCGCGGTGGTTAAGAGCTGGCTTGGGACACCAGCGGCCCCGGTTCAGGTACCACATATGAGGGCCAGTGACACTGCCCTCTAAAAATTTAAAAAAAAAAAAAAATAATAATAATAATAATAATAATTTAAAAAAGAATGGGCATTTGCTTTAAAAAAAAAAATCTCAGTGTTCCCTATGTCTACAAAATAGTCAGTACTCAACGCAGCTGTGATATCAAGCTTCGTCCATGGCAAGGGGCCAGCGCAACCCCATGCTTTAGGGGGTCCTAATCTGGCCCTCCCACAAGCCATGTCCATCCCATAGGATCAGGAAACAATCCAAAGGTCTGAGGGTCGAAGGGGATACATGAACTAACACGTTGGGTACCCAGGACCTTAGCTGCATTTACCTGAGAGAAATGAAAACACATGTCAATACAAAGATTGTACATGAGTATTCAGCTTTATTTTTCATAGCCCAAAACTACGAACCATCTAAACGTCCCTCAATAGGTGAATGGATAAGCAAACTGAGGCTTATGCATAAAATGGAACACTACTCAGCAGTAAAAAATGACTATTAATATATATACACCACAACATGGATAAATCTCAAATAATGATGTGGAATGGAAAAAAAAACAGGCCAAAAAAAGAGTGCCTACCATGTCATTCCATTTTCATAAAAGTTCTAAAAATGCAGTCTTATAGTGACAGAAGCAGAGCAGTGTTGAAGGAGGTGCAGGAAGAAACTGATTACAAAGAGGCGGAAGGGGACTTCGGAGGGTGATGTATATGGTCATTATGTTAACTACGCTGATGGCTTCATGTACATATGTCAAAACTCACCAATCAAACCGTAAAGTTTGCCACTTAATGCATGCTGTTTATGTTTAAATAAAGCCTTTTTTAAAAAAGCTTACACTACACTGAGGTAGCATTTCTTACCTATCAGGTTTGTAAAATCCCCCAAATTTGACAACATACTTCATTAGAAAGGTTATAGGGAAATGGGGACTCTCCTTCATTGCTGATGGAAATGCAAAATGGTCAACCTAGAGAAATTTGGCAACACCTATCAAAATTACAAAGGCATATGACTCATGGACACAGCAATTTGCTTCTGAGAGCTCATCCTGCAACTACACCTCCACATTGACACGTGCAAAGTGACGATGGAAGTGCAAGATTACACGTGCAGCACAGCTGGTAACAGCTCCCTGCCCCATAAAAGTAAATAAGCCAAGTGTACATCTCTGGGGCTGCTTAATGAACTATGGTACCTCCCCAAATGGGATGCTAGGTAGCTATTCATAAAAAGCCAGAAAGCTCTCCATGTACACTGATGGGAGAAATCTCCGGGGATACATTGTTAAGTGAAAAAGAAGCAAGATGCTCAATAGCACATGTGGATTACTACTTTGTGTTTAAAAGGGGAAAAAAATAAAAACATATACTGGAATTGTCTTGGGTTTGCATAAATAAGCAATAGAAATTTATCCAAGCAACTCATAAAAGCAGCTTGCTAAGTTGGGTGCCAGGGAGGGGGGTTGGATAGGGAGATAGTGGAAGGGAGACTTTTCATCATACAGCCTTTTACATTGTTCTGCTCTTTGAAGCATGTGAACGTATTACCTGTTCAAAAGGAAAAAACCTTTATTATAAGCTTCTTAATGTACATTTAGAATCCCTGGCCTTGAGAGAGACTTCTTAGACGTATGTCAGGATTAAATGGGATATGGCTGTGTAAAGTGCTTATCGAATGGCAGCAGTGTGCCTCAAAGTCTCAATCCCACTTGCCTCAGACTCATCCTCAGCCCCCATTGACAATGCTGACTCGAAGACCCTCCCCCAATCAGTAACCCTGGAGGTGGTACCCAAAAACCTGTGCTTTTCTTAAAGTTCCCCAGGAGATCATACAAATGCTAAAAGAGAAGGCCCACTATTGTGAGACAATGGATATGTATTCAAAAAATATTTCTTCAGCTCCCACTATGAGCCAGGCCCTATATTAGGAGTTGGACATACAAATATAGTCCCTGTTTTTTGGGGGCTTATTGTCTACAAGTGACAGACAAAGGCAAACAAGGAAAGTGTTAAATAGTGGCATGTGCAACACAGAGAATCAAAACAGGGTGCCCTAGAGGGGCCAGGTTGGCTAGTCTGGAGACGGTCTCTGGAGGAGGTGACATTTAAACTGAGATTAGGGACTGGCCAAGTGGCTCAGTTGGTTGAAGTGTGAGCTCTGAGCAACAGGGTTCCCAGTTCGATTCCCACATGGGCCAGTGAGCTGCACCCGAGCTGAGCTGCTGCTGAGTTGCCAACAGGTGGCAGTATGGCTCAGCTGGTGAGAGCACTGTGCTCCTAACAACAAGGTTTCCGGTTCAACTCCTGCATGGGATGGTAGGCAATGCCCACCCTCAACTAAGATTGAACAAGGCACCTTGAACTGGGCTGCCTCGAGCCGCCACTGGGCGACCAAATAGCGACTGGACTTGGAGCTGAGCTGCACCCTCCACAACTAGGATTGAAGGAGAACAGCTTGGCTTGGAGCTGATGGGTCCTGGAAAAAACACAATGTTCCTTTCCCCAATTCCCCAACACTGTTCCCTTCCCCAATTTCACAATAAAATCTTTAAACAACAACAGCAAAAACCCTGAGATTGGGAGGACAAGAAGGAGCCACCCTGCAAGGGTGGGGTGGCGGTGTGGCATTTGGCAGCTGGAGCTGTACACAGTCCAGGACAGGGTAAAGCCAGGGTAGTGGGAGGTGAGTGGGCCAGAGGGCCTTGAAGGAGGACACCTGGGGTCTGACCAACGAGGGATCTGGATGCCAGGGCCAAGAGCATGGGCTTTATATTGAAGCACCGAGAACCCACGGGAGGGTTGCAAGCAAGGAAGTCATGTGATTTTAAAAAATAACTCTGCTGTGTGGAGAGTAGGGGAACAGGAGATGGATTAGGACTCTATTGTAAAAATGCAGGAACATGATGAAGCTGGCATGGAAGAAGGCAGAGTGCTGAGAAGTGGGCAGATACGGAACAGGTTTTAGAGGTGGAGCTCACAGGGCTCGGTCCTTACTGGAGTGTCAAGGGGACAGTCAGGGCGAAGGTGCCCAGACTGTTTGCTTGAGCACCAGGTGCACGGGCCAAGGGAGCCTTTGCTGAGATGGGAAAGACCAGGTAAAAGGAGAATGTATCCATGCATGCAGTCTGTTGGGAATGATATTCATTTAGGACATGAAGCCATGCAAAAAAGGACCATTTAAGCGCTTGGAAAGAACAGCCTAGATGGCTGCCATCTACTTCAGGTGTGAAGAGTCGATACAGAGTACAGAGCGAGCATGACTGGGCTGAGGTCTGGAGAACAGTGGAGCCGTGGGTCCCAGGAGTTGGCCAAGGCCTACAATGGACATGCCATCAACGAAATCCAAGGAATTATTTTGTGAATTTCACAATGTGGCCTCAGGCTGGCCCTTACCCCATGCCGGCTGCACAGAAGCAGCCAGCCAACATTCCTTCCTGCCCTGCTGGCTGGACTTCTGGTTTGGTGAGAGCTGCTGGGAGTTTGGGTGACGGGGTGGAGGTGGGGAGGGGGCGTGTCGGGTACTGAGTCACCTAAGGCAAAACAGAGACTATCCCAGCAGGGCCTGAAGGAAGGGGTGAAGGCAGAGCAGGTCGGGGAGAAGCTAACTGCCATTTGCCAAGGACCTGTGACCAGGAAGGGAGAGAAGCAGGTTGACTGGGTTAAGGCCTGACACGAATCGGCTATGTGACCTTGCATAGATGACTTAACTCTATAAATGTGAGTATTCTCATCTATAACATGTGAACATTCACTCAGCACACAGCGCTGTGGTAAAGATGTTATGAGGAAATGGAGAAACGGGAAGCACCCAATCCAGTGCCTGGCACACAATGTGTGATTAATAAATGGCAGTTACCAAAACAGGAAAGTGACACTCATCAGGTAGTGTCGAACTCAAGACAGGAAACAATAAAAACAGAGGCACTAGAGGACATCAAGGAGGTGTAACTGTCATAGAGCCTGACACAATCAATAGTAGCAGCACAGGGCACCAAGTATAAAAACATGGACACAGCAGATATGAAAACCACTGACAATGTCGCTCCAGTAGACATGTCAACTCTATACAATGAAACCAGGAGAACACACCCATCCCAGGTACCATGGACCACTTAGAAAAAGCAGCACTACATTAGGTCACAAAGAAAACCTCAAATACCCAAGGCAAAAATAGCACTTGCTTCATTCTCTAACAAAAAAGCAATATAATTAGAAATGTAAAACAAAAACAGAAAAAAACAACCAAAAAACTCAACCTTCCAAAAATTAAAAAAAAAAAAAACTTGCAGAATATCTAGAAAAAAACTGATAATAAAAATTCCATGTGTCAAAAGTTATGTAGTACTCAGAGAAAAGGTCATTGCCTTGAGCATTACGGAACAAAACTAACTAACTAGCTAACTAACTAGAGCGTATAGCTCAGTGTGTTTTATAGAGAAGATAAGAGAATAAACCCAAATAAAGCAAGAGAAAGGAAACTGGGATAAATGCAGAAGTTTAAAAATTAGAAATCAGGAGAGTGAGAAAATTGATTTTAAAAACTTGAGAAAAAAGCTGCTTCTCTTAAAGAGTGAAACAGATTGGGTAGCCTAATCAAAGGAAATGAAACACCAAAAATGTTAGCTATTGTTATGTTATGATGATCACATTATGATGTCAGTATTGTTATTTACGCATACTGAGGCAAAATCTTAAAACATTAGCAAAAAGAGTTCAACACTCCAAGTAGGGTTTCTTCTTGGAATGCAAGGATGGTTCAGTAATTATATTTATTAATAAATGCACCATGTTAAGGTCAAAGGAAAAATAAAACATAGGAACAATTCCTTACATGCTACAAAAGGAGTCTGAAAAAAAATGCAATATTCATTCTAGATAAACTCTTGTAAAACAGAAACAGATACTTCGTTAGTATGATAATATATATTTCAAAATAAGAGCCAAAATAATACTTAATGGCGAGATACTAGAATTATTCAAATTAAAGGCAGGAGCGAGACTAAGATGTCCACTACCACCATTGACAAATTAAACATTTTCTGGAGGGAATATTAGCTGATACAATTAAACAAGGGAAAGAAATGAGAGAAAATAGAGAGAAAGTATTGCTTGCAGACAATATAATCACATGCCTAGAAAACCTTGGAATATAAACTGAAGCACCATTAGAAACAATAAGGAAATTCAGTAAGTTGGCAGGTCATGAAGTTAATACATGAAAATTCCTATTTACAAACAAAAAGCATTTAAAGAAAAGATCTCATTTATAATAACAACAAAATAAAAAATGTAATACTTAGGGAAAAATCAATAAGATATTATGCAGGACCTTTAGTAAATTAAACATTAAGTCTCTACTACAGGAACAAAGAAAAAATATTAAGTCAATTGAATGATGAGCTGTGCTCATGGAAACATTCGCAATTATAAAGATGTCAATTCCCCCTACTTTCAGTGTAATCCCAAATGAATTATCAATAGGATCTTTCTTCAACTGTGTGCAGGGTTCTGCCCTAGATACTTGAGATATATATTTTAAAAAAAACACACCAAACTTGTGCTCAGTGGAGCTCTCAAAATAAGGTAAATATTTGGACTGCATCATGAATGTACATGAGTATCTTTTGTTTTGTTATACCAGAGAAGGAAACACATGACACCCTAATAATGGTTCCCTTTAGGGAAAGGATTTGGGAGTAAAGTGGAACTATTTTCTTTTTTGTACCTTTTTATATCATTTGATATTTTTTAATGTATAAATATGTTACTTTTTTAAAAATGTCAACAGTAATTGTCTGAGCAATGAATGAGTAAGACATTTTCAAATGTCTGTATTTAAAAATACTATTAAGGGGCCAGCCGAGTTGGCGTGTTGGTTAAGAGTTGGCTTGGGACTCCAGCTCTGAGCAGCAGGCCCCGGTTCAGATCCCACATACGAGGGCCAGTGACACTGCCCTCTACAGCTAAGATGGTGAACAACAGCTCCACCTGGAGCTGGGCTGCAGTGAGTCCCTGGGGACGGCATAGCTGCAGCCCCTGCTACTGTGGGCTGCCATGAGCTACTATGAGTGGCTGGCAGCCAGCGTGAGCGGCCGGCAGCCAGTGTGAGCTGCCAAGAGCCACCGTGAGCTGCCATTCAATGGCCGGAGAGCAACTGCCTCACCCAGGAAGAGCGCAATGATAACACCAACAAGGGCCAGTGAAGCAACGTCCTCCACAACCAGACTGAAGAACAAAAGGACAGCAACTTGTCTGTTTCCCTTCCCTGATTCCCTAATAAAATCTTAAAAAAAAATACTATTAAGTGTTATCATAAATAATAGCAGTGATTGATGGTAAAGGCTGGGAGGGTAAAAGGAAGGAGAAAGAGGCCATTTGCTTGTTAGTTCATATAAAGCCCAGGACCCCAAGTCCTGCTGGGCTAGGAACCAGTTAGAGACAGGGAGGTGCAAGCAGACAGACAGACATTAACAGGCAAGTCGGTGAATCTGGATCAAGGGTCTAGACCTCCTCTGCCACCCCCAGTCCATCCAGCCCTTTCTAGGAGCTTCTTGCTGGGCATGTTTCTTCATTTGGAACATGAAGGGGTTAGATTAAATCTCTAAAGGCCTGTGCAGCTCTAATATTCCAGGAATCTTTCTTCCATTCATTCATTCTGCTGGTCACTGAGGGCCTATGATGTTATAGATTCTGGGGATCTAATTGTGCAAAAGGCTGGCTGGCCCTTTGGACCTAACAGATTGGTTGGGGAGACAGCTAAATAATCCCAGAAGAGAATGTGAAGTCCACTGTGGTGAGGGAGTGAAGAAGGGGTCATACTGCATCAGGAGAGGGTTAACCAGAAGATCTGAAGGCAGGAGGATGGGAGGGGAGTCTAAGGGAGCAGATGATAATGGGGGTAAATGGGGCATGAGCAGTCTTTAGAGAGAGCAGGAGAACAGAGAACATGCAGTAGGACTGCGAAGCAGCTTTGAGGAATCAAGAAACCACACAGCATACACAGGTATTCAATTGATATTTGTCTAATTAGTCACAGAAATGTCATGCAGATAACCTCCATCTGATCTTCTTGCAGGAACAGAGAAGATTGGGTAATTTTTTAAAATTACACTTTGCTTCTCTTTAGAATGCTCTTAGGAGAACGGACCCCTTAAGATCTGCATGCCTGAGCATACATCCACACTCAGCTGTGTAATCTTTGATCAGCCAACCCTCAGTCAACTGCATGGAACCACGTGGGTAAAGAAAAGCCACCGGCTATTCCACAAGCTAGGAATTGCACTCTGGCACAAGTGACAGTCACCAATGTACCATAGATGCCCATGAAGTATACCTGAGTGCCTGGGAGCCTGGTAATATTTCAACCAGTACTGAGAAACTAGCTAAGATACTGTGAGGGACTCAGAACACTGAAAAAAAAAGGTGCTGCCTTCTTGAAAGAGAAAGTCATTTGTTTTCTCAGATATTACGGTGTAAATACAGACTAAATTAACAAAGACAGCCTGGGGGGAATAAATCAAAAATAAAGGGAAGTCTCCAGTAAGCAAACCCTGCCTTCCAGCTAACATGGAAAAACACTCTAGTGCCCTAAGTAAATAAATAATAAAAGGATATGGAAACAATACACCTTGAAAACTCTTGTCCCTTCTCTGTTCGCCTGGCCAGAAGCAGTGCTGACAGGTTTATGCTGCCCGAGTTACACAGTCAGCTAGCATTTATTTACCTAATAACACTGGAGTACTTTCCAGAGAATCAGGTAGGTCATTTCAAAAACCTGAAACTGGTCTCCTGATGTTCTTAGTATATCCCATTATTTTACCGCAAGCTCCAGTATTAACTCCTAAGACGAGGTACCCTGCCTCCTGAACTAGATAGATAAACGCTAGAAATAAGAATTGTGGGGTTCTCAGGTCACACCATTTTTCTCACCCCACCCCCACAGGAAGGCTCGCAAGAATATATATATACAAGGAAAAATGAAACAATACACAGTAATGCTCATTCTTACCACACCTAGCCTTTTTTTTTACAAAAAAACCCACCACTTTAATTCAAATAGATCATATCTGTTTCACAATTATAGCCTTAACTTGCTTGCTCACACGCTGTCACTTTATTTCTCAAACAGATGCTATTCCACCATCACAAGCAACTTGTACAACAAACAGGTACAGAACAAAACACTAATGCTTACTGAAAAAAAAAAAAAAAAGAAAGAAACAAAAGCAGAAGTAACAATCCCGGATCACAGAATTTTAGAGCTAGAGACTTTGGTGGATAAGAAAGCAGTGAAAGGACTTGTACTAGGGAAGAAAGTTGGTAGCAAAGAAAGGTCTGGAAAGATAAAATGCAATGTAGCTGTCATTTCTGCAGCAGGGATAGGAACAATTCACACTTCTTATGCCAACGTGGCCACACCTCACTGCATGGCCTCATGCTGTGGTTTGTCGGGGCTGCCAAGCACACGGCCAAGAACACTGCAGGCCATCGCCAGCCTACGGCAGTGGGCTGGCTTCCATGGTACCTGTCAGACCCACCTCCCCATGGTACAGAGCAGCCCAAGAAATAAGTCGATATTTAGGAATCAAGCCATTTTTTCTTGGGCGTTAATTTTTCACAGAACACGTCCTGTACTAATACTTGATTTAAGATGATTTTACCCCGCTGCGTTCTTTCCTGAAAGCACAGAGATGATCACTATTATCCTGTTTTAGAGATAAGAAAGCCATAGGTTAGTTTTCTTTCTCAAAGGCTGTGAGCTGCGAACTACCTGGTGACGAGGACTGCCTTTACATAGGGAGCCTAACATCCCCCAGAGAGCAAAATATTACTAACAAAGGATGCTTTTTAGTCTTAGGCAACTGCACACAAAAAACCTAATTTGTGGCCCATGGCACCCATCTGCAGGTCAGAAATCCTCAAAGTATGACCAGTAGAACCCTTAATTATCCATTTTTCCATAAAAGTGCATTTTCAAAGGCAGTAACAGCTATATCACCATTCCACTGACAAGAAAAAGTTGCACATGTCCACAAGCCCTGAAAATCTGAAACCCTCTAAGAAGGCAGCGAGATCAAGTAGTCAAACCTGGGTCATTTCAGCAGGAGTATGGTCTGACCCTTGAAGACTGTTTCCTCATCTAACCCGTTGGCATTTTTTCAAAATCACTTGTTATACAACAGATGTTCATTTTCACCAAAACGAGGGATTATTATTATTCAAAAACTGCCTAATAAATTATGGCAAATCCACATGGCAAAATATTACAGTAGAATATTTCACAGTGCGATGGAAAGAACAATACATGAAGGGAAAAGCAAGTTATGAAATCTGCGTAACATGTTATCACCTTTATTCATATATGCATGTATAAATATTTATGTGTAGGAAAATTGGATGTATACACTACAAATACAATAAGCGGTTATTTCTGGGGGGCACAATTATGGGAGATTTGCATTTTCTTTTCCATGCTTTTCTATGGTCTATAAATATTTCCAATGATTTTGTACCTGATTGATAATAATTTTTTTTAAATAATTTTCAGACTAAAATATCTTCATACATTTTGGGTAGGAGTATAAATAGAGCCAGCTTCTGGGAGGTTATGTGGACAGATCTATAACACTCCGCATGCAAATATTCTTTGACCTAGCATTTCAACTTTTATTTAACCCACTCCTACATATGCACAAAGAAGTAAGGACAAGGGCTATGATTATAGATTGTTTGCAATAGCAAAAGACCAGAAAATTTAAATGTCCATCAATAGGGAAATTCAAACAAACGAAGGCAACATCTGTTCAAGGTTATGCAGCCAGTAAAAAGAACGTGCACGTATGGACTGACATGCAACTATCTCTAAGATACAAGATGAAGTGAAAAAAGCAAGGTGCAGAATACACGCTATCATTTGTATAAAAATGATTTTTAAGAAGATATTCTTCTTTACTTGTATATGTGGGGGCTGTTTCTGGAAGGCTCTCCTACAAAATGATAATAATGTTGCCTCAAAAGAGGAGAAATGAGGGAACAGGAAAGAGGAAAACATCAGAGGAAAACAATTTTCACTTGGAGAGCCTTCCTTTTGTACTTTGAATTTTTTTACAATGTGCATCTGTTACTACAAAAACAAAAGCAAACGAAAAGCCTTGAAGGGAAACTGCACCAATTAGTTTTCAAAGTGTTTCCGCACCTTCAGCAACAGTCCTCTTGGTTTGGAAAAATGCTGCCTCCAGCAAACAGAACTAGGCAGTGGACCCCGCGTGCTCCTGTTTACCCAGCGCCCTCACAGGGACCAACCCTGGCTGTTTCCGTGACTTCCAGGACCGAGTTTAGACAAGTATGTGCTCAGCCAAAGCAAGAGAACTGTGTCACCTGACAACAATGTCAAATTCTCACTTGTATGTAGTAAATAAGAAATATTTACCTTTCAGCAAAGGTATCAAGTTTCCCCAACTCATCAGAGAGGCCAACAAGGGAATCCAAGGTCCCCACCTAGAAAGATCATAAAGAAGTTAGAGGCTCAGGTTTTGTGGCAGAGAAGTAAGGGTGTCTTTTCAACGATGGAACTTCCATCTTGAGTTAGTTTTCCTTGGTCAACAGCCAAACTGGAAACTGGGAAGAGCTCTTAAGGGAAACCAGTGGATTTGGGATGTTTGTGTTTGTGTGCCGAGAAGATAAGCTGTCAGATTTCTGTCTTTGGGAGAAGTGGCTGCTATGTCGTGGTCTGCCCTCAGGTCCTTTGTCTCTTGGAATGGTGGTCTGCTAATCATGGTGGTCTGCTTAATCCCAGTAGCCCAGGAGATACACCAGAAAGTAAGTTAAGGAAGTGGTTTCTAAAAGCCTTTCTTCTCCCAGAGAGCCCAACCAATCCCTTTCTCTGCTCTTCTTTGAAATCACTAACGATAACCTTGCTGGGGCAGAGGGCAGCTTTGTTTTTTCTCTTCCATTTCATCATTCGTGGAAGTCCTTTTCAGATTACTTACAAGGGTTTGTTTCTTAGTGTAGAAATTATTACAGAGTCCAAAACTGTATTTAAAGGTCTATTCACAGAATCAGAAGGAAAAATTTGTCATCATGTTACTACCCACCAATCAGACACTGAAAAGAAATTAGGGGGCCGGCCGAGTGGCGCGGTGGTTAAGCGCTGGCTTAGGAAGCCAGTGGCCCCAGTTCGGGTCCCACATATGAGGGTCAGTGACACTGTCCTCAAAAAAAACAAAAAACAAAAAACAAACAAACGAAAAGAAATTAGGAAATTAGGAAACTTGGATATCTCTAGTAGGTGAAGTGGCTTCCTTTTAAGCAACTTGATTTTCAGCAACTTTGAACAGAAGCCCTGTCTTTTGTATCTTTGTACCTTCCAGTCTAGCGCTCTGCCTCACACAGAATACACGATGAGTGGATGCTGAATTTACTCAGTGTCATGGCATCCTGCAGTGGCCAGTGGCCAGTGTGAAAAGTCAGCAAGATATGGGTTCAGAACCCAGAGCTGCCACTTACTGGTTCTACAACCCTGGTCTCTTTTCTCAGGCCATCCTGATCCATAATATGGAACTTGGCAAAGACTTGAGATGATGCCTTTAACGTGCCTGACCATCAGCATAGTGCTTGATAAATGCTAACAACTGTACAAGTACCACCAACACCTGGGGCAGCTGACAATGCAGCTCTTTAGGCAAAGGGTCAAACTGAGGTTTGGAGGAGGTTTATGTTAATTTGCTAAACGAACTACTACTTCTGGGTGGTTAGTGCCATCCCTCCAGCCCCGACAACACTTCCTCCCCTCGGACACCTACCTCTTAGGAAGCACCGCAAAACATCCATTCTCTTTGAAGTAAGAAGAGTGGACCTTTCTGGCTCCTCTTTCATGTTTGTTTCATATTAACTTTGTTCTCCGCTGCAAGAGCCCTTAGACACTCATGCACCGTCAAATCTCTTTCTGCCATCTGCCCAGTTATCACTAAGTCCTTTTCCTTCCTCTCGGTCAGAACCAAAAGGATCCTGGATTTCCTGCCCTGCTCCCTGTTCAAAAGCACAATCAAGGCTGAAGCGCTCCCAGCCTGTGCATGTAAATTATATTGTTGGTCTTCTTAGATGTTGAAGACAAAACAGGAAGAATCAAGAAACTCACAAGGACCCAAGTGTGTATGATACTCTTCCCACTTTTTGCAGACACTGCTACCTTCTCTCCCTGTTCATCCTGTCCTGTGGCTCTAAGTCCATAGGGACCACAGCTAATTGGGGGCTGTGCTGTGAAGCCCCACCCAGACCATTGACTCCCCTTGACCATCGTCATCCCCAGGCTGATTCTCACTCAGTGTTGCTACCTTTGCCCTGCTATTGTCTCCTTGGCTTCCCAGAAGACACCACCCCCACCCAATCTGTCCCCTCCTTCCTCCTCCCCAGGAACTTTACCTTGAAGTCAGGAATCGCGAATTTGGTGTTATTAGACAGGTTGGACTTCGAGGTCACTGTGTTCATCTTCTCCATAGCTTTTAAATTTTCCTTATCGCCAGGGGCAGAAATTAACCAAAACTCTGACATGTTTCCAGTCTTCTTTTATCCAGTTACTGACCAGAACCACAGCCACACGCACAAAGAGAAACAGGAGAGGTGTCAAATATCTCTACCTCTTCACCACTCCCTTTCCTCAGAATGAATCCCCTCCAGGATCCGTCACTTTTCCTAGTGCCCATTCTTTGCCCTTTCGACCTTCCAGTTCAGATTCCATAGTTCTGCACGAAGCTGATCCGTAATGTTATCTCCACTAGAAAAGCCCTCAGGTCTTCACAAAGCCTCCTAAAGGGAGGTCTTCCTTCCCTTGGTGGTTCTGAATGATTTTCAGGAAGAGAGGGAGAGGAGTGGGGAGCCCGTTTCCTCTTCCTTCCACTCTCCCCACTCCAGTGAAAGACCCACACCCAACGTCATAAAATGGGGTTGGTGGGGGGACAGTATGCTGGGCTTGGGCGCCTTCTGGAATGATGTTTTTGTCCCTCCCACATTGCATCTTCTGGGACGCAGGAGGGGGTAGAGGCAGGAATCAGACAAGAGGGTGTTTTCATAACTGGCCGCCTGGGCAAACCCCAGATCTTAACTTACAGGCCTTGAGATGGGTGCTAGGTTTCAAAATAGACTTCGGAAGACTCCTCTTTTTATGAAGTAAGAAGGAAAAAAAAAAAAAGGTGGTTTGGGGAAAGGGACTACTAAAGTGGCTTTTCCACAAGACTAGGTGTCCACTCTCCAGAGTGGGTAAGTTGCTAAGTTGCTGGGCCTGGCCGGCAGTTTCTGTCCAGCATCTGCGGCTCCTAAAGTCGATTAATTCTGCCCATGCAAACGTGTCCGCACACCCTCCCCTTTCTCCCCTTGGCCTGTTTCTCCCTTCCATTGCTTCCTCCAAAGTGTCCCCGGATGGCTAGGAAAAAACTCCAGGGTAACAGCCAGAAGCCCCATCATGGAAGCTGTTCTTTTTGATTCTCATTTTACTCTAAAATCATCTTAGTCCCTCCTAACCCCGCACGCACCGAGCGCAGCTCCTTTCTGTCTTATGGCCCGGGGACAACCTGGTCTTGCGCACACCCCGAGGAGATGCCACCTGCCCGGCCCCGCGGAGGGCGCAGGGGAGGCGCCGGGCCCCAGGTTCCCACGGCGAAGGCGCGGAGCAGGGCGGCGCCGGCGAGGCCCCCAGCCGCCTCGCGCCCCCGGTCCCGCGCGTCCTTACCCGGAGCCGGGAAGCCGCGCGAGCAGGCTGCGTGCGGGCGCGGGGCCGGAGCGCACGGCCGGCTCCCGGGAGGCAGCGGCTTCTGCGCGGCGCCCCGCCCAGAGCTTTTATCCGAGCCGGGGGTGCCGCCCGCCAGGGATTTGCATACCGGGCCGCCCGCCTCTCGCGGTCGCGGGACTGGGGGCCCCGGGCCGTCCAGGAGGACCGCGGACAGCGAGCGCCGCCCCTCCGGTCTCGGCAAAGACCCTCCCCGCGGAGGCCTGGTCTCGGCGGGGTGCAGCGGAGATCCGACGGAGGCTGCAGCCCCGCAACGTCGCAGAGCAGACGGGACATGGAGACACCGAGAGTAGCGGGACAGGTGAGGTTCTGTGGACCCGGAGACCGCCCTGGGCTGCTGCCACCCTGCGTCTCCCCACCCCACAGTGACAGGGGATGGGGCTCTCAGCGGAATCACAGAGACAGGACTGACCTATGCAAAACGACGCCAACAGCTTCACAGGGTTTGGAACACACCTGGGCTGAGGAACAGACCTTTCAGGTGACGTGGGGGTGAGCTTGCCCTTGTTGTCCAGGAAACTCCCCATGGCTGGAGGCACCCACCCCACTTTTACCCCCCTCCAAATTGCCCTGTAGATAGGAGGGACTTAAAACTGACTGTCTAGCACCAGGATGTGAGTTCAAGATCCGTGCTGTTGGAAACACCCCGGAAATTAACATGCAAAAGTTAAAAAATAAAGAGAAAATACCTCTTGAGAATTCATTTTCCTTGAAGAAGAGGAGGAAAGGTTAGTACCTCCTTCTGCGTGGACAATGTTTGCAGTGCTTTCTGGGAAAGATTTAAAAAAAAAAAAACCCAAAAAAAACCCACTTAGAATTATTCCTTGGGAGAGGTTGAAGAAAGTATGGCTGCTTCCTAGAGAATGGGCTCCTCCTTACTGTATGAACCTAAGACTGCCAACCTATTATTGTGAGCATGTTCAGATCTTTGGAAAGAGAGTAAGGCTAAAGCATGATGAGCAGGTGACTTTTAAGATCACTCCGTGAGCGTGAGCGCACTGCAATCCCATTGTGGATTTGGAACTCCCAGCACCTACGCACTGCATTATCCTTATTGGGACACTCGTGCATTAGTCAGTCCTTGCAACATCTTCCTGAGGGAGGACACCTGAAACCGAGGGATGTGGAAACCTGGTGTCCACAGTGAGCCTAAGTGGCAATTCTAGGGAAGGAGTGGCCTGTGTGGACCTTGATGTGGAGTCCCCAATTTTGGACCTTCCCCAATAGCGCCACTTTCCAGCCAGGTCCCTAGAGGTGGAAGCAGCCCTCATTTATGAACGAGTGTAGGGATGCATGAACTGCCTGTGTCACACAATTGGTGAAGGACAGAGCTGCGAGTGGAACTCAGACCTCTGACCCATGTTTCTCCTGGTGTCTGTCCCACTGCTCCGAGCAAGCCTGCAGGACTGGGCCATGAGTCTGAAAGAGAGCCCATGGTTTCCATCTCAGTCAGTGGTTCTTCAGTCCTCAGTCTTCAGAATCACTGTTCCGGCTTCTCAGAGTTGGGCAACAAACGTTGAGAAGTGCCCCTGACTTTGTTTATGGCACCATTCTTTCTATAAATATGGTTTTCTCTAACTCGCTTGTTTCATGAAATAAAAGAAGAGTCAAACACAAAATAACTCCTAGACATCTGATTAAAAAAATAATAAGAACCTACAGTGTTATTTGTCTTACTTGAAAATCTTACTCAAAATCTACAGTCTTTCTGGCCTTTCACATCTTAAGCTTCTTGTTAAATATTGGAATTTATAATAATTGATGACTGCTACTATAGGGGAAGCTTGCCTCTTTCAAATAACTTTTATTTTCTGGTTATAAAAGTAATTCTATGTTTCCTATAAAACACAGAAAAATATAAAGAAGAAAGTAAAAATATCGCCTGTGTTTCCATGATCTGAAAATAACCACTGTTAACATTCAAATTCCCTTTGTTACTTTTTAATGCATATTCATATAAACAGATACAGACTTTTTGGCATGATTTGCGATTACGATGTATCATACGTAAAGTTTGGCATCCTGTTGTGGATTGCTTTTTAAAGACCAAAAAAATTTATCAAATATATCTTATCAGTGGAGTTTAACTCGATGTCATCAGCAATTTACCATAGCTCAGAACTTGAATCAGAGACATTTGATTTTGCAGGCAAATAAAGAGATCTTGTTGGACAACTTACATCTTGAAGAAAATAAGAGAGAAGAGAGGGAGAGATGAAAACTGCACTAACTCGCCCAAGGGTTATGTGATTTGCAATTTTCAAAGGCAGCCACATAGGTACTTAACAGTTTTGAGGTGACTTGTGTTAGCCTCTCAAGTTTCCCTATAAAGTAAGATCAGCCTTTAATACAGAGAAATAGGGAGAAATCAGCAAAAATTTGTGAAGCCTCATCCCTTGGTATAAGGAAAATATCAAATAGTATTCCCACTCACAAATCAGCCTGAAGAAGCATTTATTAACCCATTTTCAACCCCTCCCAACTCCTTCCACACTCCCAAAGTCTCTAAAATCTGTAGCTAAATGACTGCAAGTTTCTGTGCCTTGACCACTGCTTTAAAAAGTCCCCCCAGGTAATGAAAAGTACTTCATATACACAGCCCAGAAGAATCTAGGTCATAAAGAATACAATTTCCTCCTGAAAATAAAGGCTGAGGAGGAAATGCCAACGTCTTTGAATCATCGCTAGCTTATTATGAATTTGGTTTTGGCTAGATAGGCCTGAAATGTCTTCGCAGGTGGCACTGGTTACGCATGGAGCCAGCTGACATCTGTGCGATACCCAACAGTCCTATCAGGTTTGGGAACCAGAAGAACAAGGCTGGGCTAGCTGGTTGGCTGCTCTGTGGCCTCTCCCAGGTGGCGCCCTCTCGAAGCTCTAGCTATTACTTCATGGAGACAGCCCTGAGGATGCTCTCTGCCCAAATTAGTACAGACACGTCATTCCACCTACAACTGGCTCGGGTGAGATTTTCTAGGCTTTGCTGAGAAAAAACCCAGGCAAGTTTTCTCCTCTCGAGAGGAGGAAAATGTAAGCGGAATTGTCCCTCAAGAGTCACTATGGTGTCATAGAAACAGATTTGGCTTTGGAATCAGACCCTCAGATAAGCTGCTTACACTTGCCGAGCTGCAGATTTCCCATCTGAGAAAAAGGAGGGCAATTGTACCCACTTTTCAGGCTTGTTCTGAGGATGAGAGAGAATAGCCCTGGAGGCTCCTAAGACAGGGCTGGGACTGGCTGAGGCTCCGTAAACGTTTCCTTCACTTCTCACTCCCTCTCCTTTCTTAGATGGTCTTAGGGTTTTACACAGCAGGGGTGGCACATCACAATATGCCTTGACTCCATCAGCATTTTCCTTCAAGGGCCCAAAGTACTTTGATCTGTGTTTTCTCATTCGGCCAATGCCACGTGAGGTAAGAATATAGCCATCATGATGGTTTTCACTTTTTGTGTTGGAGAAACTAAAGCCTAGGAATTCTCATGATTTATTTGCCCAGGTGCATACTGTTAAGGAGAAGGCTCCTCTGTTTACATTTGCTGGTTTAACAAGTTTTTGTTGCTGTTTGTTTGTTTTCAGTATCTGCAAGGTACGGTGTTATATGCAAAAATCAATCATAGTTTTCAGACTAGTGGTAGAGCAAAGCCACTATGGGAAACAGAGATTGGCGCAATCTCAGCTCACTAAGGTATGACTACAAAACACCGAGCAGGGTGTGATGCAGGCATAAAAGGAAGCCTGAGCATTCAAGAAATACCATGACCCTCATTTCACAGATGAGGAACCAGGCCCAGGGAGATTAAGTGATCTGATCAAGAGCACAGTTAATGGTAGACCTGGAACTCCATTCTTCTACTGAGTGCATATTGCACAAGAAGGCCTAAACTACTCCTCTGCTGCCCGTCTAAGGGACTAGTTACTAGCACTCTGTCTTAGTTAAATTCCTGGCTCATTCACTCATCAGCTGAGGGAACTTACACAAGTTACCTGACTTCAGTGGGCTGTAGAATGGGGAAAATAATGGGACCTTTCTGATAAGGTTTTCCTGGGGATTAAATGTTAGAGCAGAGCAACCATGCCATGCTAAGTACTCAGTCAAGCTACGCTATGAGTATTAGCTGCCTTAAAATCTCCACTTTCCCTCCTTTCGTTTTTTGTTTCCAAGTTCCTCTTCCCTCTCACAGGGGTACTTTTGGAAGACACTGGCAATGTCCTGTTATAAACATATGGCCCATTTGTCACTCATGCATTCACTCACTCCAAACATGTTTTCAATGTAGTTGGTCTGGTAGGAAGTAGAATGGAGCAAGGGCTTCAGGAAAAGTCTTTGGGGTACAGCAAAGAGCCCTCACAGGGGCCTTGATTTCTGGCTTTGGAGTTGAGAGGAGCTGACCTCAAGTCGCAGTTCTATCAATGTATTAGGTGTGCCCTTCCAAGTACCCAATCTCTCTGTCCCCCACTTTCCTCACCTATAAAATGAGGATGTCAAGATCTAATTAGTGGGTTATACTGAAAAAGGAATGAGATAACATATGCAAAACGGCCAAACGTGCCTGATCCTGGTGTGCTCGTCCTTTCACTCTAGATTACAGGCATCAGGAAGGCAGAGACCACATCCGCTTCATTCACTGTCAAGTTCTTCGAGCTGAGTAGATGCTCAGTGCATATTTTTTGGATCATCTAACACAAGGAGCTTAAATCGGGAAGCTGAATGAGACTCTTTTTGCTCCTCCTAAATCCTGTTTTAAACGATTTAAATGATTCGAAAAGGTCATGAAGATATAACACTGTGTATATAAGTGTTGGGTATATATGTTAAACATGAGTGACATCGATTGTTGTTCAGTTATGTTTATAAGATTGAAAATTGGAGACAACATATATGCCCTGCAAAAGGGGATTGAACAAATTAATAATGACGTAATCATGGTCTGGTCATTTCTTTGGGTTTTCATTCTCTTGTGAAAGTTCCTATGTAATATAAAAATTTCATATAATTTTTATGCTTTTCTTTTATTAATCTGTCTCATATAGTTTAATTCTTAGGACCAGACAGAGACTCAAATTGGGTGGAGGGGAATTTTTTCTCTGCTATACTTCCACTTTGAATGTATGACCAGGAACTTAAGTTGAGCCCTTGATATAGTCCAATAATTTACTATATTTTCCTGACCCATTATCTCCCCTACTCTCTGAGATAACTGTTTTGAACTCTTCTCTCCTCGTAGGTCCAATTCTTCTCCTTCCATCTCCACCCTTAGCAGAGGATTTTTTTTTAATTGGGGAATTGGGGAAGGGGAACAGCGTTGGGGAATCGGGGAAGGGGAACAGACAAGTTGCTGTCCTTTTGTTCTTCAGTCTAGTTGTGGAGGACGTTGCTTCACTGGCCCATGTTGGTATCATCATTGCGCTCTTCCCGGCTGAGGCAGTTGCTCACCAGCCATTGGACGACAGCTCACAGCAGCTCACGGAAAGCGCATGCCAGCTTCCAGCCAGCTCCACTGCAGCCTACGTCATTGCTGGCAACTCAGGGCAACCCAACTCCAGGTCGAGCTGTTGTTCACCATCTTATTTGTAGAGGGCACAGTGTCACTGGCCCTCATGTGGGATCCGAACCACATGCTGCTCAGAGCTGGCGTCCAAAGCCAACTCTTAACCAATGTGCCATTCAGCCAGCCCTCAGCAGAAGATTTTGCCAATTCTCTGAGAAAATTAAAACAACCAAAAGAGAACTTCCACAAGCCCTTATCATCATTTACAAAAATTGACTAGAAATAGATTATAAGCCTAAATAAAAGACCTGAAGCTGCAATTCTTAGAAGTAAACATAGGAGTAAATCTTTGTGATCTTGGATTAGGAAAAATTTTCTTGGATATAATACCAAAATCACAAACAACAAAATAAAAATAGATAAACAGAACTTCATCAAAATGAAAAACTTCTGTGCTTCAAAGGACATCATTAAGAAAGTGTAAAGACAACCCATAGAATGGGAGAAAATATTTGCAAATCATATATCTGTTAAAGGACTTGCATCCAGAATTTATAAAGAACTCTTACAACTCAATAAAAAGACAACTAGACAATTAAAAATTGGGTAATGAATCTAAATGGACAATTTCTAAAGAAATATGCAGATGGCCAGTAGGCATATGGAAGGTGCTCAATAGCATTAGTCATTAGAGAAATACAAATAAAAACAGCACTTCATAGCTACTAAAATGGCTATAATTTAAGTAAAAAAGGAACACAAGGTTGACAAAGATGTAGACAAACTGAAACCCTCATTCATTGCATGTGGGAATGTAAAATGATGCAGCCACTTTGGAAAGCAGTGTGGTACATCTTTAAATGTTAAACAGTGTTACCAGATGACCCACTGATTCCACTAGTAGGTATACACCATAAGAAATGAACCACAAAAACTTGGACACAAATGTTAATAACAGCACTATTCACAATAGCCAAAAAGTGGAGACAACCCAAATGTTCATCAGTTGATGAATAGGTAAGTAAAAATGGCATCTCCATACAATGGAATATTGTTTGCAAACAAAAAGGAATAAGGTACTGAAACG
This sequence comes from Aselliscus stoliczkanus, assembly GCA_033961575.1. Lineage (NCBI taxonomy): Eukaryota > Metazoa > Chordata > Mammalia > Chiroptera > Hipposideridae > Aselliscus > Aselliscus stoliczkanus. Next base: position 34,267,250 of record CM066730.1, on the reverse strand, counting down.
TGCTTCAACGTGGGTGAACCTTGAAAACATTCTGCTAATTGAAGGAAACCAGTCACTAAAGACCATTCATTGTATAATTCTCTTTATGTGAAATATCCAGAATAGGCCAATTAATCCACTGAAGTAGAAAGCAAATTAGTAATTGCCTAGACTTGTGGGGAGAGCAGGGAATGGGGTGGGAAGCACTAAAAAAAAACAACAACAACAAAAAACGGAAAGTGATTACTAATGGATACAGTTTCTTTTTTTGTTTGTTTGTTTGTTTGTTTTGGAGGGCAGTGTCACTGGCCCTCATATGTGGGACTGAACCGGGGCCATTGGCTTCCCAAGCCAGCTCTTAACCACCACGCCACTTGGCCAGCCCTAGAGTTTCTTTTTGGGGTGATGAAAATGTGAAATTGATTGTGGTGATGATTGTACAATTCTATGAATATACTAAAGAAAACAATGAATGGTACAGTTTAATTGGGGAATTATATGGTATGTGAATTATATCTCAATAAAGCTGTTAAAAAAAAAAAAGAAAGCTACCACCAATACAATCTACTAAAAAAAGTAACCTAAAAAATAAATAAATAATAAGTCAGCTCAAACATGACCTGCTTGGAAAATCTTTCCAGATCTTTGTTTGAATTTCCGCACCACCTAGCATCCCCCATCCCTCCATCACAGCCCTCAGTGCACGACGCTGGAATCCTGGGTTGCTCATCTGAGCCCATCACTGCACTGAGTGTGTCATTTAGAGAACATGACTCACACCTCAATCTCCTCTGAGTCACCAATACCCAGCACAGTACCTGGCACAGGCTAGGTTGCCAGTAAACATCTGTTTAATAAGTGAATTCTCGGGACCGGCTGAGTGGCACGGTGGTTAAGTGCTGGCTTGGGAAGCCAGCGGCCCCGGTTCAGTCCCACATGTGAGGGCCAGTGACACTGCCCTCAAAAAAAAAAAAAAAGAAATAAGTGAAATCTCTAACTTACCATGATAACTATTATATTAATACATATATCAATCAGACATTTATTTGATAAATATATATTGTTCACTGCCATGAATAATATAGCTCTGCTGTATAAGCAGCTGATACACGGCTGAAACTAAGATTCTGAGACCCATGCTGTGCTTAATGGCATCAGAGATGAAGAACGTCAGATTCCCTGAATACTTGACCTCTATTTTGATCGCAACACTGTGTAGGTGGCTGGAGTGGCTGGGCCTTGCTCCCCTCCTCTGCTAATGATCCAGGTCATGCTGATCCGGTTTCCAAATCATACCTGTGTCCCTGGTGTGGGCATAATGCCCCCAACCCCCAACGTAGATCCTTAGGAAAGGCTTGGGCTAGAGGTTATTCCACCTGGCCTGACAGAGGGGACGTGAGCTGAGCCGGCAGGCCAGCGTGGGGAGGTCTGCAGGCAGGGGCAGGAGAGCACAGGGGACAATGGTGAAGGACGTGCCTGGTCCTGTCATCCTCTTCCTTTCACTCCACTGAGAGCCTGCTGCCAGCGGAGGGGAGAGGCCACGCCCCTTTGCCCCAGCATCTCGGGTGGACAGTGTCTGTGGGTCCCTAGGGTGCAAATGAGGCTCCTGTCCACTTAGAACTGCTGGCGGCACCTGGGAACGTTTATGCTGGTCTGTCCGACCTCCTTCTCCCTCCCTATAGATAAATTTGGCAGGCGTGACACACTGATAGGTGAAATAAAACAGAAGGCACTAACATGGCATCTTTTTTTTTTAGCACACCATTATTTTTAAGGTGTGTCCATTTGGAAATAAGCGCTACACTCATAGGGAATTTTGAATAGGCACATTATAAAGGAACAGTGGTTCCCAATACACACAAAAGCCATGGGAGAGCAGCACGAATTTTCTTCAAGTCTGTGGAACTGTCCGCAGAGGGAAGCCGTTCTTAAACAACAACATACCAAGTGGGGCTTATGAGGTGTTAGGGCTCAGGACTCAAATCTCTCGGAGAGTGCTTGTAGGTCCAGGTTGGGTATGACCCTGAGCCATGGGTCCATCACTTTGGAGAGGCCCTTGGGGGTGTTTCATCTCTTTGACAGCCCATCCCACCGTGTGCACTTCCCGGTCATCCCTGCTTTTCCCCATCCTGTTGTCCTCTCTCTGATTCTTCCCGGAGTGCTCTGTGTCCTCTCCCTGATCTCAAAGCCTCAGGGCTCCCTGGTGTCATCTTCTAGGGCAAGCAGACTCGCTGCAGGTCAACTTTCTCTTGCTTCTTGCTGGGGCCCTCCCCTGAGGGCACCTGTGGGAAACAGCTGGTGCCAGCCCAGATGCCTCCATCTCTGAGTAGAAGCCCTGCCCCTGAGGCTCGTGCCATCCAGCCAATGAGTCACCTTCGGCCCCTCCTAGGAAGGGACAGAAAAAGCAGAGAAGCGTGTCCTCAGTGATGACAAGACCCATCAGGGAAAGGCCCGTGTCTGTCTGGTTCACAGTGGAGTCCAGCTGATCAACAATAAGCATTTTCTGAAAGAATAAATAAGTGAATGAATGAGTGGAATGGCATCAACCGGTCACTCTCCCTTCCTCAGGGAGGACTTAGGCATCTGACTTTGGTGCAGCATTTCTCTCCATCCCCAAAAGGGGTGGCTTGAGTGTCCTCACAGACAACAAACACCTCTGCCTCTAAGCTCCTGGACCTCCTCCCCTCCAAGGACCTTCCCTTTCTTTTTTTCCATTTTTTTTTAACTTTTTTTTATTATTAGTTTCAGGTGTACATAACAATGTAATAGACATTTACACCCCTCACAAAATGATAACCCCCCTCCCCCAAACTACTATCCCTCTGACATTGTATGTAGCTGTTACAGTTCCATTGACTATTCCCTATGCTGCACTCCACATCCTGTGGCTATATATATATTAAATTATAGCTGACAATCATTATTATTCAGCTTTAGCTTCAGGTGTACACTGCAGTGGTCAGGCAGGACCTTTCCTTTCTTGTCCTCTCAGCTGCCCACTGCTGTGGCCACACCCTGTACCTTGTCATCACCTGAAACTGCTCCACCTCTGAAAGCTTAAATTCCAATATCCCACTCTCTTACCACAGCCTGCCATCCTTCCCACCCTCATGCCTAACTCCTATTGCACTTCCCTTGGTATGCACATGTGCACACACACACACACACACACACACCCTCTGCTTTCTCCTGCTCTGCTACCTCCTACTGACCTGGCCCCTTTCCCTGCCAAGCCTGACTATGTGAGCTTCCCACACATCAGCACCTTTGGCTCTCTCGTGCCCCACTCTTTCCACAAACCACACCTACCATGTTTCAGCAAACCCTAACCTAGATTAACTTGTCTTCGCCACCAACTTCGTGGCCGCTAAGCACTGCCAGAAAGAGCCGCACAAGTGCTAACTGGCACTGGTCTTGGCACTCCTTCCTTTCTCCAGAGGCCCCTTCCCTCACTTGCCTGTTGATACATTCAGCAAATATGCATTGCACACCCACCATGGGTCAGAACTGCTCAAGGAGCTGGAGACTGAGTCGTCAACAAGACAGGGCAGGCCCTTGCTCTCAGGGAACCTACCTGCGGGTGGGAGACAGCACACAGGTAAACACCGCCAAGGAGATTTAGTCGGCTCAGCATTGCCCTTCTGCTGGAGTCCCTTTGGTGGGCTTTGCAGCCTTCATTCTGCAGATGGCCTTGCCTCCTATTTCAGGGACAGTGATTTCCTCATAGCCCTTCTAATTCCGCCAATCCGTGAGCTCATTCACACTTCACACCCTTCATCCCCACTGCCGCTTTTTTCTTCTTGCCTTAGAGGCTGTGACAGACTCCTCCCCTTTGAGGCCATCACCACCTCCTGTGCACACCCCCAAGGCTCCCATCTTCCCCATCAGTTATCGCCTCACTTTCCTTTAGCTTCACGTTGTCATTTTTCTGATCCTCCTCCTCATCTTGCAAACAAGCTCAGTCGTCTTCTATCCTAAAACCACCTTCCTTGGGCCCTAAGGCCCCCTCTAGTCACCACTCAACCTCTCCCTTTCCCTCCTAAACTTTTTGAAAAGAAGGCCTCCTCTGGCACAGTCTTCACATCCTTACTGCCTCTCACACATGTGCTCGCCTGACAGTAGAGGACCTACTGTGTGCTTTTGTCTATGCTCATTGCTGAGGTAATGAGGGTAGGGGGAGGCAGCATGATAGGCAAGGTCACCGGCCTCAGGAAGCTTACATTCTGATGTGAAAGGCAGGTCATATGCAAATGTGGGGGTTCAGAATGAGTCACCCCAAATGTACCTCAGTGGTATGGGATTATTTTGAGCTTAAGGCAAGTAAGACCCTGTGGGCTCAAGAGAAACTTTTACCTCTGCCCTTATCTAAAGGAATTTGAATAAGGAGCCTATTATAAGACATTATCAGAGATGGCCTTTTTTTTTTTTTTTTTTTTGAGGGCAGTGTCACTGGCCCTCATATGTGGGACCAAACCGGGGCCGCTGGCTTCCCAAGCCAGCGCCTAACCAACGCGCCACTCGGCCGGCCCAGAGATGGCCTTTTTTGATCTATCCATAGAGCAGGGCAAACTATTGGGTTGTCGGAAAAGTCATGACGTATTTTTCTATGTTTTTCATTACAAAAATGCATCATGACTTTTCCAACAGCCCAATACTAATTACTGAATATCTGTTTTTTATCATCCTGCAATGATTCTTTGATGCTCCCAAGGCACCTTACCTCATTCCTAGCTCAGAATGTCATATATGCCCCATTTCCCTTTTCTGTCTTGCGTATGGTTGTCTCTCTCTCATGTATGTGGGGTTCCCATGTACACAAAATTAAATTTGATTTTTTCTTGGCAATCGGTTTGTTGTTGATTTGATTATTCAGCCAGCCAAAAGAACCAGAAGAGAGAAAGAATTGCCCCCCTTCCCCACCTGTTTACAAGTAAACAGGTAAATAAAAATGATAAATTCACATATGTTTTTATAGTTCTATGAAGAAAGGGGAAATGAGACAGAGAGCAGCTGGGAAATCTACTTTAAATAGGGTTCTTCCTGAAGAACTGACAGGCCTTAAAGTTTAGAATGACCCAGATACCGGAACAGCAGAGGGAAGAGCATGTGAGGACATGGGAACAGGAAGTGCAAAGTCTGGTGGCTGGAAACTACGTGGCTTAGACGGGGAAGGTGTGGTAAGTGGGACACCGTGATCTGGCTCTACCCTCACCTCCTCCTTGGAATCAATCCTCTCTCACTTTTAAGCCCTGTGAAGCCCTGTGAACAGGCCCAGTCGTAAGTATCAGCCCTCCCCCAGCCCTGTGACCTTGTTCAACACCCCTTCTTGAGACTTCCAGGCTCCACTCTCCTGTAGTCATTCATTTCCTGCCTCCTTCCTACATGTCCTTTCTCTGACCTTACTCTATTTTTGTTGTCCTTAAGACCATTCTTTGTCCACCACCTCTCTCTCACTTAACCCCAGAAGTTCATAACTTCTTTTTCTTGGGCAGGGGTTGGGGGCGTGTCACAGATCCCTTTGATTCTCTGCTTGTCTCTCTTTCCAGAAAAAAAAAGTGCGCATTATACATACATATGATTTTTTGCATGTAATATAATCAAGGCGTTTGTGGCCCACCCCTAGTGTCATGAACTCCAGATTAAGAAGCCTCATCTATATACTTTCCCAGAGAGATTTCATCCATTCTCACAGTACTGCGTGTTCTTCATAACTTAAAAAAAAATTGAAGTATAGCGAGGAAGGAGGGGTGAATAAGCAGACCACAGAAGATTTTTAGGGGAATGAAACTATGATGCTATGATGGTGGATACATGCCTTTACACATTTGTCCAAACACACAGATTGTTAATACCAAGAGTGACCCTAATGGCAACTGTGGACTCTGAGTGACAATATGTGTCAGGGTAGGTCCATCGATTCTAACAGATGCACCACTGTGGTGGGGGTGCTGACAGAGAAGGAGGCGGTGCCTGTGTGGGAGCAATTCTGTCCTTTCTGCTCAATTGTGCTGTGAACCTAACACTTAACTCCAAAAATTAACATCTTAAGTCTAAATAATTAACATTATTTTTTTTTAATGAACTAGAACATATATACAAGAAAGAGAACAAGTTACAGGCATCCAGCTCAATGAATCCCAGGTGGCAATGGTCACGGAATCATCACCCAGATCAAGAAATAGAGCGTTAATATTAATACTGCATCAGAAGCCCCTTTGCCCCTTCCCACTCCCTGTAATAAAATTACCACCCTGACCGCAAATGCCACTGGTTAGTTTTGCCCATTATAAATAGAAACATACACTATCTGCTCTTTGGTGTCTGGCTTCTTGAGTTCTACATCATGCTTGTGAGACTCTGTGTTCTTGGCTGTTGCAATGCTTCATTCTTTTAAATTGGCATGCAGTATCATCGGGCGTAGCACAGTGTATTTTGATGGACACCTGTTTCAAGCTTGGGATTATTATGAATAATGCTGCTGTGCACATCCTTGTACATGTTTTTTTGTGAACACATTGCTGTTGAATATGTATCTAGGAGTAAAATTGCTGGGTCCTAGGGTTTTTGTATGTTCAACTTTTGTAGATAATTTTAAATGGCTTTCCAAAGTGATTGCACTAATTCACCCCCCACCAGCAATGTATGAAAGTTCCTGTCACTCTACATCCTCGATAATCCTTGGTATTGTCGGAATTTTGAATTTTAGCTATTCAGATACACGTGTAATGACAACTCATTGTGGTTTTAATTTGCATTTCCCTGACGACTAGTTATGTAGAGGATACTTTGATGTGCTTATTGGTCATTAATATACTAATGTATTTTTATTGGATTGTTTGTTTTTTCATGGTAGAATTGTAAGAGTTCTTTATGTATCCTGGATACCAGTCCTTTGTCAGGTATGTTTTGTGAATATTTTCTCCTAGTTTGCATCTTGCTTCTTCATTTTCTTAACTGTGTCTTTTGATGATCAGAGGTTTCCAATTTTGATGAAGTCTAACTTACCAATTTTTTTTTTTTTTTTTGTGATTATGGCTTTTTGCGACCTAAGAAAACTTTGCCTATCCCCCAAGTCACAAGATAGTTTTCTGTTTCCTTTTGAAAGCTTTACAGTTTTGGGCCGGCCGAGTGGCGCTTTGGTTAAGCGCTGGCTTGGGACGCCAGCGCCCCGGGTTGGATCCCATATGAGGGCCAGTGACACTGCCCTCTACAGCTAACAACAGCTCCACCTGGAGCTGGGCTGTGCGAGCCCCGGCGACGGTGTAGGCTGCAGCTCCTGCTGCAGTGGGCTGCCATAGGCTACAGTGAGTGGCCGGCAGCCAGCGTGAGCCGCTGGCAGCCGGTGTGAGCTGCCAATAGCTGTGGTGAGCGGCTGTCCAGAGACCAGCGACTAATCAAATCAGCCTCATCCAGGAAGAGCTCAATGATGATACCAACATGGGCCAGTGAAGCAACGTCCTCTGCAACTAGACTGAAGAACAAAAAGGACAGCAACTTGTTTGTTCCCCTTCCCCAATTCCCCCAACGATTCCCCAACGCTGTTCCCCTCCCCGATGCGCCAATAAGATCTTTAAAACAAAAAGCTTTACAGTTTTAACTTTGATGTTTAGGTTTCTGATCTATTTTGAATGCATAATTTTTGTACGGTGTGAAGTAGGACTCAAGGTCCACTTTTTCCCCACATGGACTTCCACTAATCCCAGCATTGTTTGTTGAAATGAATTTCCTTTCCTCATTGGATTGCTTTGCTGCCTTTGTTGAACATGGATGATTACATTAATTGGAATCTATTTCTGGGCTTTTTATTCTCTTTCTTTATCTGTGTTCATTCTTATCCCAGAATCACACTATCTTAATTAGTAGCTTTATAGTATGTCTTGAAATCAGGTAGTATAAGTCCTCTAACTTTCGGGGTTTTTTGTTTGTTTCAAAGTGTTTGGAAAAAAAACTACTTTGCATTTCTACACATTTTAGAATCAGTTTGTCAATGTCTACCAACAAATAAAAATTAAAACAATTAAAAAGCCTGCTGTGATTTTTATTGGCATAACATTCAATCTATAGATTAATGTGGTAAAAATGGACATCTTAACCATAAATCTCACCGTGAATTATTTAGTTATTTCCCCCATCCCCATTGTCCTTCAAAAACCTGCTCTTACATTATCCTCTATCTTGCCTGACCCTGAAACCTGGAGGCATCCTTAACTTTGCTCTCTCCCTCAGCCCTAAGAAGAAGCATTGAGGCCTGCTGATCTTTCTCCCTAAATATTTCCTGGATCCAGCCTCACCTCCTTGTTCCTGCTTGTACTGTGCTAAAGTGGGCCTCCCTCCTCACTTACCTAGATAATGGCAATCACTGCTTAACTAGCTGGACCCCGCAAATCTAACTGTACACCAGCCTTGGAGACACTGCTTGTACAGACCTGACCCTGCCATTGTGGCTGGAAGCCCATTGGCTCCAGGGTGAAGTCTAACTGCCTTAACTTGAACTTGAGATGTTCACCATCTGGCCCTTTCCTACCTTTTCAGCTGCATTTCCTGATATCCCCTGTACCTTCCTTCTGAAAGCCTTCCCACCCCCCAGGTGAGTTAGGGAGCCACTCATTGGAGTGCCCTTTATGCTCTGTACACAGGACTGGCTATACAGTGCGTGGCCCCTTCAAGGTGGCAACAGAAGAGTATGAAACCAGTGTGAGGCCTGTCAGACACGAGGCCCTGTGTGACCGCACGGGTCCTTTGCACAACCCGCTTGTCATTGTCTCTGTATCTCGGGAGCAGGCGGTCCTAGAACTCTCAAGGGCCCAGGCAAGTCACCCATGAAGTGAGTTGCTTTCTTCCAGGGTCAATGGCTTTGTTTTTTATTACAATCTGATTGTTCTAAATGCTCTCAGAAGGTAGAACATTCACTAGTATTATAGTCTAGTTACTCAGTTCTGAAAAACAGTCAACAAACAACTATGGTGAGAGCCACTGTGATCAGGCCAGGGGAGCTCTGATGCTTATGGTTGAAATGTCAGCCAGCAATTTCATCACAAAAGTAGAGGTTGTGTTAAGCTTTCAAGCACAGAAGTCACCTTACAGTTTGTGTTTTGTATAGTATAATTAACCTGAGCTCACTCTCAGTAAACATCTGTTCTTACTCAAAGTGTTCTACCCATGAAACACTCCAAAACATCTCTTTCCAAACAGACTGGAAATGCGTTCATATTTGTATTTGGTATTATGTATACAGAGTATAAGTGTATGATTGAAGGAGGAAATGTGCAGGAGGTAGCAGACCACTGTCTGGAGTGTTTCCTGCTCTCTGCTTTGGGCCCAGGCCTTAGGTAGGATCTTCATGGTCAAGTCTAATAAGTCTTTCAGTCTGTTTTACTGCCCAGCTGCCCTGGCTTGATTTCTCTCCCTCTAGAGCCCGTTGGCAGGTGGACTATGTCCTAAGCAGCCTCTTATTCCTAATATGCACCAAGCCTGGCAATAGGTCCAATAAATGTTTGGCTGATAAATGAAAGAGAAAGGGGGAAAAGAGGGAAGGAGATAAAAGGGAGATTACAGGTGGATTCTATTATCTTGTGGCAATAAGGCAACATTACTTCCTACCACCACCACCTAAAGCAGACAAACAAAAAACAATCTTACTTCATCTACAGTTCAGCTTAACTTTGTCCATCATGTAGATAATGACTCATTCTGGTTCATGTAAGACAGTTAAATGTCCATATTAACAATACTAGTGAAAATAATAATAATCTTATATCAATAACATTTATGAAATTTATTTTCTTATAACGTGCATATAACTTTAACCATTTTTAAATTTATTACGGTTATTCATTTATTTATTAATTCAACCGACACAAGCGCCTACTATGTGTCATAACTAGGGAATACATTTCCATGATCAAACATTTTGCAATTTAATTCACTATTGGCCATTTCTGGATTTAAACACAATTTAAGAAAAGTCAGTCTTCTTTTTTTTTTTTTTTTAAGGGCAGTGTCACTGGCCCTCATATGTGGGACCCGAACCGAGGCCGCTGGCGTCCCAAGCCAGCTCTTAACCACCGCGCCACTCGGCCGGCCCTAAAAAGTCAGTCTTTTTAACAGTAAAAGTATTTACTGTATGTTCCTTTCTCTTTTCTGTCCAAGACACACGAAATGGACAAAAGGCATAGTATTATAAAAGGTCTTGTAAAAGTAAAGAGCAGCACTTGTGCAAATTGTACATGCATCCCTGAAAATGTGAACATTGCCTAATACACACTCTGGGAACTGTGTGCTGCTGCAGCCACAGACAAAGACTTACACGGTAATGCCTTACTTTTATATAACAGCGTCACCTACAAGGCATTTCCATACGTGTAATTTCACTTGAAATCTACCTTCTAAAGGCCTACAACTTAAAGCAGACATATATACCATGTTTGACATGTAGTAGTAACTCAATAAATATTGGTCGAATAGATATATAAATAAATATGGTTCTAGTACACTGGATCAAGAGTAAAGAAGTATTAAAATAACACAAAAAAATTCAAAACATTTACAGTAAGTTCTAAAGATATTTCAATTCAATTTAAACATGGTGTTAACACATAGTAGCAGCTGCACATATGTGTGCTTAACTGAATTTAGTTTCTCAAATCCTTGCTATATGGCAGGAGTCTATTGCATAAAGGGAGGAGTGATTCTCTTTTCCCCTCAGTGGGAAATATAACTTATGAGTATGCAGCATGATGAAGATGATGATGATGATGACTGTATAAATTGCTGTAGTAAGCAGAATTCTAAGATGACCCAATGACCCTGCCCTTGTATAATTCCCCCCTCTGTGACTATAATAGGATATTATATTACATTTCATGGCAAAGAGATTTTACTGATGTAATTAAGGCTAGTAATCAGTTTATCTTGAGATAGGTCTTCACCTACTCACAGGAGCCCTTTGGAAGAATTTTTCCTGCTAGATGCCAAAGAGGAAGTCAGAGAGACCCACTCTGGCTGACCTGAAAGAAAGTAAGCATCCATATTGTGAGTGTCTATGGGGACCATCTGGGGAGGACCTGCGAATGGCCCCTGGGAGCTGTGAGTGGCCCCAGCTGACAGCCAGCAAGCAAAACAAAGGACCTCAGTCTTACAACTGCAGAAGACTGAACTCTGTTGACAACAAGAATGAACTTGGAAGTTGATTTTCCCCAGAGCCTCTAGACCAGAACTCAGCCTAGCTGACACCTTTGCTTCCACCTTGTTGCACCCTGAGTCAGAGAGCCCAGCCATGGCGTGCCAGGCTTCCAAGCTGCAGAACTGTGAGCCAATTATTTATCTTGTTCTAAGCCACCAAGTTTATGGTGATTTGTTATACAGCAATAGAACATTAATCTAGCTGTTAATGGGATTGTGAAGGGATGAAAAATTCCTCCACAGGTTATAGGCAAACCTAAGTGATGATGGAGAGAAACAGGGTGATGGATGGCTGGGTAAACTGAGCTGGGAAGGACTTGGCTAGCCATCAGGCATTTCAGTCCTCCAGGAAAACTCAGATACAGCAGACAGACACATAGGGGTCCGGCGGGCAAGAAAACCATGGGATTGGCAAGAGTCTGAAGGACGGAAGCGTAATATCTGGTGACCACTTAGACTAGCATCCTCCTCTTTCATTCATTCAACAAACGTTTATATTTGTTTTATCCTCAGTGTTGCATATAATTTCATATATAGCAGTCAGGTGACTAAGGCTCCTGCTCTCATGGGGCTTACATTCTAGTGAGCATGGAGGAATCAAAATAATAAAAAAGCTGATGTGCCGAAGAGCAAAGTCATTTCAGATAGTAAATGCAATAAAGACAATAGGGCACATGGATGTGATAGAGGCTGCTGGGGTGGGGAAGGGGCCACGGCGGGTCAGAGAGGGCTTCCCGGTGGGAGCGACATTTCAACTGAGATCTGGATGGTGCAAAGTAGCCAGTCATGAAAAAACTGAGGTCAAGGCATTTCAGGCAGAGAGAACAGCCAGTACAAAGACACTGAGGCCAGAAAAGCAAGAAAAACAGTGCAGATGGAGTCACTCTGAGCATTCCCAGATCAGGTCAGAGATAGGTTGTGTAGGCTCCTGTCAGCATCAGGAAAGAGTCTGGATTTAAATGTGAGTGCCTAGTATTAAGCAGGGGAGTGATAGTATCTAATGCACTATTTTTAAGATTGCTCTGAGGGCCAAAAAGAGGCGGCAGTGGCTTGGACCAAAGGGTAGCAGTGGCAATACAGAAATCCAGAAAACCTTTTTTGAGATAAAGCAGATAAGACTTTTTGGTGGATTTGATTTGGAGGGTGAACCATTTGGTGGATGAGGACCCCATGTGTTGAGATGGGGAAGGCCAGGGATGAGGAGACTCAAAGTTTCCGGTTTTCTAGGTAAAGTTGGGAAACCTAGCCACAGTCTATCATAATGCTTCATGGAGAGAAAATGAGGAAGTGAATTCTAGAAGAAACAGAGCAGCTCCATGGACTTCGCAGTAGGGACACAGGGAGCCTATCTGCTTCTGAGTGGATGGCATGGCCTAGTCTGTGTGTAGCTCTGGAAAAGCTGGATGGGGCTTTTTCCCAAGGCCCAATCCAGGCAGTTGCTCCTAACCTTACTCAGGCCCCGCTCCCTTTAGGAATCTGATGACAACTCTTTCTGTCCCAAAAGGAAATGCACATGCATAGATATTTTGCATCAGTTTGGGGGTTTTAGAACTCCCTGAAGCCCACCCATGGAATCCTAGCCTATGGCCCCCAGTCAGTATGCTGAACTAGGAAGGTCTACGACAGAATCGCCTAGGAGAAAGGCATCAGGAGAATTTGCAATCACTGGAGGCTGTGATGCGTGTGGAATAGAGGTTGCTCATCTTTGCCTGCCCAGCATTTGAATTGAAGCCCCCTCCAATGTTTAGACAATGAGTCTTGGTGCAGAGGCTGAGAACACCAGGTATCTCCTTTCAGTCTCCCATGGAACCTGGGCCTGGGCCAATGACCTAGGTTTGGCCCTTCTGATCTAGGGTGGGTTCTGAGATGCATTAAATCCCGTGGAGAAGAAACAGTGGAAGCATCGTCCCCTGGAGGAGGTGGCTGCAATGGCATCAGGAATGTTCAGTATTCATGGTCAGCAAACTGTGGCGTCTGTTCAGTGGGTTCTCACCAGGTAGATTTAGACAGGATCCAGCCTCCCTTATCCCTGCTTGGTTTCTGAGCTGGCTTCTTTGCTTTCCTGAGGATTCTGTGAGCCTCTCAAAAGCCTTTTTATAAATTCCTTATTCTTTTAGATTGGCCAGAGTCTGTGACTGTTGTTTGCAACTAAAAACCCTGGCAGATATTGGACATAACCACAGAACAGGGAAAAGGACAAAGAGGATGGGGGCAGGGGGAAATGATCTGCATTCACACAGGTGGGATTTGCATCCTGCCTCTCTCCTGCAACTTGGTGCAAATTTGTTTGTTTTTCTTTTTAAACTCTCAAACCTACAGAATAGTTGAGAAAACAGTATTTTCAACAACTCACATATCCCTTACACAGATTGAACAATTAACATCGTAGGGCAGGTTTCTTTTTTGTAAACCTACATATAAGTCTCATTTTTCTCATTTTCCTCATTTTTAATATTGGAACATTATACTGCCTTCCTCATGAGGTTTCAGTGAAGATTAAAAGAGGTAACTTATGTAAAACATTTAACTCAGAATGCCTACTGTGCATACAATGAACTATGGTGATTTTATTATTATTAATTCTTTCAACATAACTTACAGAGCATCTATATGGGGTAAGACTTTGGAGGCATCAGAGATCTGATGATGAATCTTGCAGTTTAAAAATCCATGAGGACATGGATAAGTAAATTTTTAAAAATCACAATATGACAGTATTCTTTAAAAGTAGATCCAAGGTGGCAGAGTAGATAAACACTGTGCCTGTGTCCTTCCATGAACACATAAAAATTACAACTAAATTATAGAACAATCTACCTGGAGAACCATCTGAAGTCTGGCGGAACAGAAGTTTTATAACTAAGGATATAAAGAAGCCACGTTGAGACTGATAGGAGTGGCGGAGATGGGAAACGGGCTGGCCCCAAGCCTCCGTGTGGCAGTTGAGAATCAGGAGAATCTAGGTCACAGCAGTTTCCTCGCGGAGGATTGAGGGACCCCATCCCCACACCAGGCTCCCCAGCCTGGAGTACTGGTGCCAGGAAGAGGAGACACCACAACATCTGGCTGTGAAAAAAACAATGGGAATTCTTACAATCCAGGTGGAATGGAAGGCTATGGGAAACCCAGACGTCCTCTTAAGGATACAGACTCTTGCTCATAGGCACTCACCCTGGGCTCTGGTGGAGGGACGGTGACTCGGGGGATGTCAGAGGCATAAGAGGGCAGACTAGGGTGTGTGGTTCTGTGGCAAGGGCAGGAAGTAGTCATCATTTTTCCTGTGTGAGGTCCTCCTCCCCTGCAGCCAGCAAGTGGGTGCTATCTTTCCTGTGTTGAGTCCTTCCCCACAGGCCAAATCTGAATCTGATTGGCCTGGTGAACTCCAGTGGAACCCTGCACCACCCAACTCCCACAATGCCAGAGGCACTTTCTCAGCGAGCAGCCTGCATTGCACTCTTCCTTGGAAAACCTTCAGAGTCTGTAGGCCCCAGGTGGGTGGGGACTGGCCTCTATGTGCTCTGAGACTTTTGCTGAGTAGCTCCAGGCTTAGCACTGGCACCAAACCAGAGTCTACATTAAACTGATAACCACAACTCTTCCCACTCTAGTGATTCCCTGAGACCCTGCCTCACACAACTTGTGTACTGCAAGAGGCATTATCCGTGAACTGAAACTTAAGTGAGCCAGCAGGTGGCAGCAGACCTCAGTATGTCCTGGCTTTTTGCAGAGCTACCCCAAGCTGGGTGCTGGTGGCAGCCATTGCTGGTTCACAGTGTGTCCTCGCCCACATGACTCCAGGTGTAGCACAGGCAGCAAACAACAGTGGATCACTTTGTAGCTCCTACCAGGTAGCCCCCAGGAAGTCACAGGCAGTGGGTGACCTTGGCCTGCACCAAGGACCCTCCCAAGAGGCCCCAGAACCAACATACTTGGAGCTTGGCTTCAGACCACAGCAGAACACTGCTCAGTTAGTCCCACAAGCGGCACACACACAGGACAGTCTCAACAGGCACCAGAGCCCACTGGGGCGAATCCCACTCAGTGGGGTAAGCCCCCTGCACAGTTACGTTAAAAATAGATGTCCTGGACTCAGTGATTTGTGGAATATACTTATTTATCTTTACAACAGCCCTTTGAGGTAGGTACCATTATTATCTTCATTTTACAAATGAGGAAACAGAGGCAGAGAGAGATTTAACTTGTTCTATCCAGGTGCTACAGGGTAGCCTGGATTTGGACCCAGGCAGTATGGCTCTGGAGCCTGTGCTCTTAGCTCTAAGCATAGTCATCTAATACAACACTATATTCAAGTTCATCACAGCCTACGGACTGAATATGTCAGAGATGATCCCAGTAACACCAGAGAAACTGCACCACACTCAGTTGAAAGCAAACCTGGAGTTCAGTAAGTCAAGCCCTCAGGCCAGTGACTGCGGGGAGGGAGCTGTTCTGGAACCAAGGACCAAGAGCACATTGTTTTATCTCACAAAATACACTGTGTTCCCTCGTGTGTGGTTTCTGCTTCAAGCTATGACATTTCTTGTTAGAGAGACAAGATGTATAAATGGACATGCTTGAAACAGTAATCACCCAGCACAGAGCTATGCTGTTTTCAATATTACCAAAGGCCAAAGTATACAGAACAATGAATTAGGACCTTGAGTCAGGATGAGGAGTGATTGGTTCATTTTTACCAAGCAATATTCACTGGAAGTGTGCTATATACCAGACACTGGGCCAGGCCCAGGGAACCCAGAAATGAAGTAAGGTCCAGTCCTATCATCAAGTCTAGAGGGAGCTGATGGTCAGAACAGTATGTTACAAAAACCACAGAGCCAATTGCCATAGTTTCGATTCTAAATAACCCAAGGATGAGGGAGTAGTGAGGATATTTGTGAAACACAGTGGATTGTGTGTGAATTGATGAAGCTAGGTGATATATACATGAGTTCAATACACTATTAAACTTTTAAATATGTTAAACAGTTTTCCTATAGTAATAAAAATGAGGGAGAAAGAAAATAACAGGTTGAAAAACATGTTCAAAAGGAGCCCATCTGAAGTTTAATAAAGGACAAAGCTTTATGGGCTTTTAAAAATTGACATTTTAATTAACCTTGAAGGTTGTGGTGACTTAAGAAAACCACAATGTGGTGACTGACGGAAACTTTCAAGCATCGGTATTTGGTATAGCATTATAGCCAAGTTCATTATTTTGTGTTTGTAGGATGTATTACTATATATTTTGATAATAAAAACAAATCCACCAATAAATATTTAATTGCTGTAAAGGTATTTATGCAGTATCGTGAAAGCCTAGGAAAATGTGAAAACTATTCAAAAGGTGTTTTGAGGAGCTGGTGGTATCTGAGTATAAAGAGAAGGGGAGAGCATTCCAGAATCCAGATTAGCATAGGCAATGATTCAAAACCAGAATAATGAAACTGATGCTAATGAAATAGAAGGGACATCTAAGGGCCAGAGGGAATAGGGTCGAATCCACTAAACTGGTATGGTCTAGGGGCCTTAATTATCAAACTGAGAGGGAGGATATCTCCTCTATCTACTACATAGCACTTAATCAGTGACAGATACTAGTGTTTCTTACAACCCATGGGCTTTCACATTACGTTCTTGAAAATAATAAAACGGATATGTTTGCTTAAAATGATTCAAAATTTCTTAAAAGTCATCCCGCATGGGTTGGAAAAGAAGCATTTTCTTCTTTTATGACTTGCTTAAAAGGCCCATGTTATTGTCACTGTGAAGCCACGCTGCTTCTCCCGCGCCACACCGCCTCCCCAAGGGGGGCCCTGCGCAGGGCCTCACAGAGCGTCTCGGGCGGAAGGCAGAATGTGGCCTGGGAACAGAAAGGCGCTAACCCCAGCCCTTACCCTGCCGTGAGCTAATATCACAGCCTGTGCGCAGCATGGCGCACCTGTTACCCGCTTTGGGAAGCCAGTGCCATGCTCGAATTTCCAAAGGGCCCGTGTGACTGTAGCTGACCTGCCCTAGCCCCCCGTTTCCCCCCCGAGCCGAGAGTTTCCCAGTCCGCAGACCTAGGCTCCCTACGGAACGGGAAGACCCGCCACGCGTGCCCGCTACCTGACCGCCGCGCCCCTCCCCTAACTCTGCCCCCGCCCCACTTCCGGAAACCCGGCGCGGGCCCGGCCCGGAAGTGCGTCATCCGCCAGCGCCGGGCCGCGCGCCCGCCGGGGAGGCCTTGGAGACTGACGCCGGCGTGCGCCGTGGGGACAGGGGCCCGGACCGGAACCCGGCTCGCCGCTCCTCCGCGCCGCCATGCAGGTCTCCAGCCTCAACGAGGTGAAGATTTACAGTCTCAGCTGCGGCAAGTCCCTTCCCGAGGTGAGTCATCCCGGGGTCCCCCTTGCGGGGCAGGCGCCCCGCCGCGCGGCTCTGCCCCTGGCCTGTTGTCGCCGGGCCCGGGTCGGCCCCCGTGTCGGGCAGGTCCAGAGGCGAGTGGCGGTGCCGGCGCGCTGGTAGCCGGGGCGCTGCTGTCATCGCGCCAGAAGCTGGCCCGTGAGCTTTGCCTGAACTGGTGTCCAGTTCCCTAGGACAGAGGACGCGTCCCTCTGGGCTTGTGTGGACGGTTCCGGCCACTCCGAGGAGGGAAACGTGGACAGATGGGCCGCACACATTTCTGCCTCATTTTCATGGCCGCTCATCACCTGTGGGTTGAGCCCCTATTGTGTGCCAAGTTCTTAGAAATACAGCGGCAAGCAAGAGAAATGAAGGCGTTGCCGCTGCAGAACTGGTGATGTGGACGGCAGGATTTTTGCAACTTGCTGAACTTGATTGTGTTGAGTCTTAGGAATCAGAGTTGGAGGGAGCTGGGAAACATTAGTGATTCTCTTTCAGTCTTCTCATGTTTAAAATATGCAACAGATCCATGAGGGGAAGGCTGACTTATCCAGGGTCACACACGGAGGCTCTGAAATTTGTTTTTTATTTTGCATAAGTGGTGGTCAAGCCTCTGTCCGAGCGCCTCCAGTGAGAGGAAACTTTTTGCAGAAGCTCATTCACAGTTTTGAATGACTTGTGAGGTCGTGGTTTTAAAACATGCCCCTTTCTAGCATGCCACTGTTGGTCTGAGTCCCGCCCTTGGAAATCAGAATAAATAGAGCTCTTCTAGGTGTTCACCCCTGAAAGATTTGGAGCCATTGATTAAATTCTTCCTTTTTTTTCTCAGAATTCAGGTTAATAATTCCTTGTCTTCCAGGTAGTCTTCACATAACACAATCTTTCTCATTTTGCTCATTCCACACATTTGTTGAGAAGTGATGACATGCAGGCAGCCCTGTTCTAAGTGTGGGGATACATGGTGAACATGCCAGACAATCTTCCTTGTTGGGAAAAAGGTTAATAAGTGAGCAAATAAGAAGCAAACTTCAGATAATGATAAGTCCCTTGAGTGATGAGTAACCAGAAGAGAGCTGTTGTGGATGAGGTGTTTTGGATAAAGCCTTCAGGGAAGGCCTCTTTACAAGAGGTGACATTTCAGCAGAAACTTGGATGAAAAAAGGAGCCAGTCATTTGAAAATGGGGGGACGGGGCGGGAAGCGTTTTCAGTACTGAAAGAACTGAAAGTGTGAATGCCCCACAGTGGGAATACACTTGGCATGTTGGAGAAACAGGCGGCACAGGTGTGACTATGGTGTGCTGAGTGAGAAGAGAGTAGGGCAGCTGAGGCTGGACAGGTAAGCCTTGTAGACCAAGGTAAGAAGTTAGGGTTTTATCCTTGGTGCTGTTGGAAGTCATTGATGGGTCTTAGACCGGGGTGCTGTGTGGCAAATTACTGTAGTGGGGTACGAATGGGGATGACTTAGGTAGTCCAGCTGAGAGACTTTGGTACTTGGGCTAGAATGGTACTCAGACATGGTGGGATTCAGAAGGTGTTTTGGAATTAGGCTAATGGGACGTGCTAATGGACTGGATGGTGGTGAGGCGAAGTGAAGCTGAAGGAAAGGAAGGCAGCAAGAGAGAACTCTTGGGTTTGGGTCAGAACAACGGGGTACACGTTAGGCAGGGGGAAGTTAACACAAAGAACCACAAGTTTTCTTTTCGACACTTAAGGTTTGAAGTTCTAATAAACACCAAATGGAAATGTTGAATAGATAGTTGTGTGGCTAGTATGGTGATCTTGCTGAGTCTTCTTTAAAGTAATTCTAACTTATAAACAAATTGCCTATTTTGCTTTACTTACTTCAAATGTAAGATCACGTAGGGTCTTTGTTTTCTTTTCAACAACAGTAAGGCACCTTTTTAGTGAGAGCATTAGGTCATCAGCATCTCCAGAGTTCTTTTGCTAGGTTTCTGATTAAATTATTTGGCAATGGTAAAGTGCCGTTCTTTGTTAACTATGATTTTATAGAATATGGAGAGGATGGCTGAAATTAGTGACAACTTTCAGTTCTTTGGTGAACTTTTTTTAGACTTTAGACTTCCTTCCCCATGCTGGATCTTTGTCTTGTGTGCTCTCCTGTAATGCTGTCAGTTTGTACAGAGACTCTTGAATGAACTTTGTGTTCTTACCATCATCCCTCCATTAGAGATTTCTGGCCCTTTAGGGTCCCAGGCTCCAATGTAGAAGGAAATCTCAGTCCCCTCCCCTTTGCCCAAATCTCATTCGCTGAGGTTATATGAGACCAGTTATTGTATGAACTGCCCCCTTCTTGTGTAAAATTTGCTGAGAAGAGGAAATTGAACCCCCTGTTAGAGGAGGAGCCCTAGTAATAAACCTTTATTTTGCTCGTATTAGATTAATGTAAAAAAATATATTGAGTGCCCAGAAATATATTGGGTTGTCAGAAAAGTCATGACGTATTTTTTTCTGTTTTTTTGTTGCAAAAATGAGTCATGACTTTTCCGACAACCCAATACTTTACCATCACCATTAATTGAAACAACACTGCCTAAAATAAAAGCAGAGCAATATATTCACAAAGACTAGCAGAAACCTATAAATCAATGTACTAAATACAAAGAAAGGAGGAAAGCCCTGACACAGACGCAGGCCCTCCAAAGTATCGGATCTCTTCAAACGTGCATTGGCTCAGGCGTTACACTCAGGGTCTTGAGTGGTGAGTCTACAGGACCAGAGTCCTAAGGATGATGTCATGTGTTGAACACGAGCTCTCCATTGGGTTTGTGACTTTAGAAGTGACACCTGCTGTCACTTCTTTTTCTCTTGCTATTCTTTCATTTCTTTAGGGTAGGGTTTCTTAACCTCATCATTATCAACATTTTGGGCCAGACAGTTCTTTGTTGTGGGGCTGTCCTGTGCGCTGTAGGATCTTTGGCAGCATCTCTGACCTACCTGCTGGATGCCCAGGGCACACCTCCCAGTTGTGACAAACGAATGTGTCTTTCGGAATTGCCATATGCCCTTTGAGGGGGCAAAAAATTGTTCCTGGTTGAGAACCACTGCTTTAGGGTAATCATCATTGATTAATGCTTCGTCATGTTTGGGCAGTGAAGTTATGCACCTTACTAAACTGGGGTACACTAGTTACAGAACAAAATCTGGTAATCCAGTAAACATGACTTTTAAAAGTATCATTTCTTTATTATCAAGTGTCAGCTTTCTGGTCAGTTACTTATCTAGTTTTATTCTTCATAAAAATATGTATTTTTAAGAAACGTTCTCCTTTTAATGGTTTGCTTTTTTAAATTTCACTTAAATAAATGAAGTTGTTCCATATGGTAGTTATAACTCAATATTTGAGGCTTACTATTTTCCTTTAGATTGATTAGATGAATTAGTTTTCTCTTGTGTAAAACATGGTCATTCTAAAAATGTATTGTCTAATATATGTAAATCTATAAAATAAAAAAATCCAGAGGATATGTTAACAGTGGGGTTAGGATTACAGAATATTTTCACTTTCTGTGTTATATATTCCTATAAGGATTTTAACATTTTTTAATGTGAGCATGTGTGATTTTTATCAATAGAAAACAATTCAAGTAAATATGTTTTTTTTGTTTTTTTTTATTGGGGAATTGGTGGAGGGGAACAACGTTGGGGAATCGGGGAAGGGGAACAGACAAGTTGCTGTCTTCTTGTTCTTCAGTTTAGTTGCGGAGGATGTTGCTTTACTGTTGGTATCGTCATTGCGCTCTTCCCGGATGAGGCAGATCGGTCGCTGGCCTCTGGATGTCGCTCATCGCGGCTATTGGCAGCTCACGCTTGGCTGCCAGCCGCTCACGCTGGCTGTGGGCCACTTACTGTAGCCTATGGCAGCCCACTGCAGCAGGGGCCCACACCATCACCGGGGCTCGCACAGCCCAGCTCCAGGTGGAGCTGTTGTTAGCTGTAGAGGGCAGTGTCACTGGCCCTCATGTGGGATCCGAACCGGGGCCGCTGGCATCCCAAAACCAGCGCTTAACCAATGCGCCACTCGGCCGGCCCCTCAAGTAAATATGTTTTAAAGTCTCTTTATTTTCTTTAGTGGCTTTCTGACAGGAAGAAGAGAGCACTGCAGAAGAAAGATGTTGGTGAGTATTATTTTTCCCCACTTTAGCTACTTTCATGATCCATGTTATAAAACTTTCACTCATTTATTATTATCATATCTAAGTGAAGGTTCACAAAATTGCAGTGGAAAAGAAGCTTTTTGCCCTTTTCCTTAAGAAACCTTTCCTTGTCGTCAATATGTTTCTGGTTGGTGTGGGATTTGATTTTACCCACTTAACAAGCTAGTAAGTTAGCCTGTTACTGTTTCATGGATAATAGCAGAAGACATAAAGACTCCTGGGTGAGACAAGGACTCCATTACTCACAGGGCACAGCATGTAGTATGAGCATCAGCATACCTCAGTCAGTCCCCCTTGCCCTTTAGTCCCGTGGGGCACTCAGCGTGACCCAGATGGATGTGCTGCGTGTAGTAAGTTTGTGTCACAGCTGAGAAACACCAGGCTTGGGAAGTCCATTGCTTTTATAGCAAGCAGTGAGCACGCCTGTTCTTTGTCCAGAGGAGACGTGTTACCTCTCCTGTCAAGCCTCCCAGCAGTGTAAAGAACACTGAGAAACGGCTCAGGAAAAGGAATGACCAGCACCTTGCAGCCCTGCCATACCCAGCAAGACGTGTAGGAATGCCTGAGGCCCAAGGGACTGTCTCCTAACCGTGCCATGTGCTTTGTTTTCATGTATCAGAATCCTTTCCATTTGGTAAATCCATTTGTCAGTTTTTCTCATGTAGAGACAATGAACATTTTCGTTCTGAACAAAGTAATTTTATATACAGGAACTTATGAACATGAACAATAAAAGATAGTTGTAGAAGCTTTTGATTTTTTAACGGCAGTAGAGAACATAGGCATGTAAGATCAGCTGTTAAATCATTTTGGACAAATTTTTATTACGTTTTCTCCATTACAAACTTGTCATATATGAAAGATGACTTATCTTCCCATATATTTTATTTTCTAAAAATCCAAGACCAATTTCTGGATGTCAGATCAATACGCCAAGGCAAGAGGAGACTTGGAAGAGTAGGCTTTGTTTATTACTAAAGTTAGAAAATTAAACTTTAAATCAAAGGAAAACAAAAATTCCTGCTTTAGTAATGTTTGCTTATTCTGATTTCTTCTGATTCTCTTATTTCACTCCAGAATTCTAGTATGTAAGAAAACAGATGCAGATTATTTAGAGGAAAAAATGGTTGACTGACTTTCTCCTAACCCATCTCAAAACTATTATGTGTGTTCCAAACTGAATGAGCTACCCCTACTCAGTTGGTCTGAGTCTAATATTTGTGTTTAATAAGCTATGGCAGCAATGTGCCATAGAGTCATAAACAGTCCTTGTAATAGGCACATTGTTATGATGGCAACCAGCAAGAACCCACACTTCTTGGTGCCTTTCTGGTGAGCGTTTGTGTTAGAGTTTTGATCCGGAAAGACCGTGGAAATCTCCTCAAGCCTGGATCCCCTTGGCTGCAGGTCAGCGGTGCTAACAGAGGCGGCGTGGTCGCCATTCCTTCTATAAACTTAAGATTTTTGAAGGGTTAAACTTGTTACTATTTAGGAAAAAGAAATGGTAAGATTTTTGTCTTAGCCATAATTGAATAATGGTAGCAATTTAATGTTTATTCTGTTCCCTTTTTGTCCAGGTCTTAAAACTGGATGTTTGGTGCACAATGTGGACTTTTTTTTTTTCAATTAGTGGTGGTACTTTTTCCTTTTCACAAAGTAAAAATAACACACTTACCTTAGAAGAATAAAGTATGAGCGCAGAAGAAACCCTCGCAGTGTGGTGGGTGGGGCTGTATGGTGTGCTTTCCCCAGGCTGGGAGCACTGCGACGTCGATGACCTGTTTGGAGTGCCTGCTCTGTGTGCTTTGCTTCTTGTAATATAGAATAAGACATGATCATTAAACCAGCTGTTTATTTTATCTCTGTGTAGATGTCCGTAGGAGAATTGAACTTATTCAGGATTTTGAAATGCCTACTGTTTGTACCACTATTAAGGTATCCAAAGATGGACAATATATTTTAGCAACTGGTAAGCACCTTTTTGGTTATGATTTACATACATTTCATAGCATGAAATGCTGTGGTGGGGAAGGTCACTTTTTTTTATTACCCTAACAGTTTATTACAAAACATTTCAAACACACAGAAAGATTGAACCATTTACCCACCACCTGATTCTGCAATAGTTTGCTGTATTTGCTTTATCACATGTCTGTCTACGCATCTCTCTGTCCGTCTGTCCGTCCATCCATCCACCCATCAACCCACCCACCTATCCACCTACCCACTCATCCATCCATCCTGTTTTGAATGTATTTCAGAGCAAACCCCACCCCTAAATACCTCAGCATGTGTATCATTAACTAGAGTTCAATATTTGTTTATGGCTCTTTTAAAGGAAAATTTACATAGAGTGAAATGCACAGATCTTAACTAGACTGTTTGTTTTGACAGATGCATAAAACTGCCTAGCCCAAACCCCTATCCAGGCATAGAATATTCCTTTTACCTGAAACTCCCTTCAAGCTCTCACCGTCAATCCCGTGCCCAGCCCTGCGCAGGCACCACTGCTCATTGCCTTTTACTGTAGATGAGTTTAGCCTGTTTTAGAAATTTATGTAAGTGCAGTCATATACTATGTATTCTTTTTGCTTGAGACTTATTTCACCTAGGACTTCCTATTTGAGATTCACACATTGTTATATGTGCCAGTAGTTTGTTTGTTTTGTTTTTTTTTAAGCTGAGCCATCCTGCCACCTGTTGGCAGCTCAACGGCAACTCAGCTCGGGCTGGCATCGAACCGCCGTTGCTCAGAGCTCAGCTCGCACTCTTGAGCGAGCTCTTAACCTACTGAGCCACTTGGCCGGCCTAGTTTGTTCTTTTTTAATTGCCAAATCGTATTTCCTTATAGGAATTACACCACAGTTGATCCACTCTCCATTTGATGGATACGTGGCCTATTTTCAGTTTTTGGCTGTTAATTGATAAAGCACTACGTACCAGTCTGTTTTGAGGACATTGCAAGGTTATAGGATAGGTGTATGTTGAGCTGATAAGAAGCTGCCAGACTTTTTCCCAAAGTGGTCAGATCATGTTACACTCCCACCAACAATGAATGAGAGTTCCAGGAAAAGCCACTTTTAACATAATAATTTTCTGTATCATGTATTTAATATTTTGTATATCACTAGGATTTTATATTAGCAGCATTTATATTAGCAGCATCAAAAAGCCATGAATGTGAGGACATTTAATGCATTATAATTTAGAGCATTACTCAGTCATTTTTGGTTGTGATTTTGATACATATATCCTGTGTATTGTCCACATACATTTTTATGCTGATTTAACATTATCTATCTGTATCCCTTTTTCAGCTGCTTTCTTATTTGTCTGAACTTTTATACATCTGCATGCCAGTCTCTTTTGTTCTGAGTTAATGGTTGTCTTAGTATTAACACTATCCACGTTTCTTAGCCTCCAGTTTTATGTTTATAATATATATAAAAAACATAGTTTTATATGTGTAAATAATTACATATTATATAATACACACACTATATTATCTATTATATATACTATATATCATATATGTAACATACATATAATATATACACATATATACCATATGTAGTCATGTGCCACATCCCGTTGTTTTGGTCACCGAGAGGCCACATATACGACGATGAACCCGTAAGATTATAATGGAGCTGACAAATTCCTATCACCTCGTGATATCCTAGCTGTTGTAGTGTCACAACACAACACTTTACTCACGGGTTTGTGCTGATGTTGGTGTGAACAAACCTCCTGTGTTATCAGTCGTATAAAAGCAGCACATACCATTACAGCCTGTAATGGCACAGAGGCTGTACCACCTAGGTTTACCTACGCGCACTTGACGGAAGTTTGCACGATGATGAAATCACCCGACGCATGTCTCAGAACATACACATCCCCATCACTAAGCTACACGCGACTATATGTGCGTGTGTATATATTTATATACTATACTATTTAAAACAAGACTTCGGGCTTTGATCCTTGCCAGTAAACATAGGACTACCTCATTCCTTTTTTAAATTATTGGGGTTTTTTTTGTTTTGTTTTTTTTGTTGTTTTTTGAGGGCAGTGTCACTGGCCCTCATATGTGGGACCCGAACCGGTGCCGCCGGCCTCCCAAGCCAGCGCTTAACCACCGCGCCACTCGGCCGGCCCTTTTAAATTATTGGTTTTAAAAATTAACCTTTTTCTTTTCCTGATTGCAGGCACGATAAACTTACATAAAATGGAAACATTACAGAAATATTTAACACGTGAAAGGCCCTAAAGTTGCACTTCATAGAGAGAAACAATCACTGAGCTTATTCCTCCCAACTTTTTTCTGTGCAAACATCATTGTTGATTTACAAAAATGGGATCACATTGTGTGCACCATTCCACAGGTCTCACCATGCTCTCTATTGACTTTCACTTTGTAATACATTTGGCAGCTTTCAGTAGTTGCAAGTCTGTGTCATCCTCTTTATAAGCTATAATGATTTACCATGGTTCATTTAACCATTTCCTATCAGTGGGCATTTTATTTGCTTTCAGTTTTTGGCCAATTTGTAAACAGTGCTGCATGTCTGTGGTAGGCTTGTGGGTGTGTTTCCTTAGGACAGATTTGTATAATTTGAAATACAGATTTAAGATATCTAAACATCACATAGTTGACAGATATTGCCAGGTTGCCCTCCAAAGAAGTTGTAACAATTCATGCTAAATCACCAACAGTGTATGAGCGTTTTTAACACTCACCAACACCGTATTAACCATCTTTTCATCTTTGCCATTCTGATGGACAAAATCCATTTCATTGTTTTAATCTACTTGGTTAGATTATTTGTGAGGTGTATTAGTTATTTGTATTACATTTTCTATAACTTGCATGTTTATGTCTTTTGCCCATTTTCCTCTTGGGATGTTGGGAAGGACTGCTTCTGACTTCTTTTTCCTTTGATATGTTTATAGTGAATCCTACTTACCTCTGAACAGAAAGTATACTCAACATATTTGAGGATGTTGACAATGAAAAGTATATCCTTTAGGTTTTACATAACATTAATTTTTTTTTACAGGAACATATAAACCTCGGGTTCGATGCTATGACACCTATCAATTATCCTTGAAGTTTGAAAGGTGTTTAGATTCAGAAGGTAAGTAAGAGGTGAAATTTGAATTCATGAAAATAGCTTTTTATATTTGGCTGCTTTTCTGCTTGTTAAAATGGGAATGGCTTGTGTATTAGTTTTCTTTGCTGTGTAACAAATTACGTGAACACCCGTTAATTAGCTCCCAGTTCAGTAGGGGAAGTCTGCCCAGGCCCTGCGTTGTTCTGTGCTCAGGGCTGAACTCCAGCTGTCAGCCAGGTGGCACTCTTATCCAGAGGCTCTGGGCGAGAACCCTCTTCCAGGCTTTCAGGCTGTTGGAGGACTCGGGTCCATTTCCTGCTGGCTGTCAGCCTGGGCCGCTCTCCGCTTCTAAGGGCTGCCTGCATTCCTCGGCGCCTAGTCCCCAATCCCCCACAACTTCAAACCAGCAACCGCTCTTTCTTGTTCCCCTTCTGATTTCCCCTTCTCCTGCCAACTGGAAAAAACTTGGTTTTTAAAGGGCTGATGTGATTATAAATCTCCCCTTTACCATATACTGAGACATAATCATGGGAGCAGTGGGGTGTCCTAACATTTGCAGGTTCCACCCACACTCTCCAGAGAAGGGGACTCTACAAGGGAGAAGGTCAGTGGAGCCGTTAGAATTCTGCCTAGCACAGAAGGCAGGTTAAAATGGGAAAGTTCAGGTATTTTCATCAGGTGTCCTTGAGATTGAGGGGGAAGAAGTAATAAGAAATGTATTCTTTTGTTTCACCCTTAAAAAACAAAAACAAATTCCATGTGCTGCTAATAACTATTTTCACTATTTTTGTTTAGGAGATATGCTGTGAATGAGTAAAACGTTACTATTATCTTTCTAAGCAACATTTTTGAATATTCTTTAATGTCTGTTTTATTTTGAATATCAGAAAAACTGGCAAAATTTAGAAATCATTATGTTTTGTGAATTTCTCTATTTTTAATTCACTTCAGTTCTGCAGAAATCAAGCTGATCAGCATTGAGAAATTTATAAAGCTTTTAATTTTCCATTTGGTGTTTTGGGGGCAATATAGTATGGCAACTTTGTTCTTTTATGTAGGGGCAAAAAAGAAAGAAAAACCTGACATGAGTATATAATTTTTGTGTTGAATTAGAATCTTTGCATCAGGTGTGCATTTTTATTAAAAATGTGGATTGATAATTGTATTTTTTCCTACTGCTTTTTTTTTTTTTCAGTTGTCACCTTTGAAACTTTGTCTGATGACTATTCAAAGGTATGCTTGATTGGTTTGTACTGGTTGCTCTCAAAATATGAATGAGTGGAATTTATTTTTATGATAAATGTTTTTATGATGGTCTCATTGTTAAATTAAAAATCGGTGTGTAGTAAAGTAAAACCTATCATTTTCTATTATATTTTTAGTTTGTCTCATGTATGATACATAGTGTCTTTTAAAACAAGTGATAGAGATAGCCTTTGGCCAATCTAATATCAGAATAAATTTTCCATATCACATGTGAAAACTTATCTGTATTTTTAAGAGTTGATAGTAGTCATCTGTTTTTAGTCCATCTTAGATTCTAGATGTGTGATTTTCATTATTGCATTTAAACTAGTGTTATTTGTCAGGTTGCTTTCATATTTATATGTGAAAAGTAAAATAGCAGTGATGTATGTTTAATTTTTATAACCCGGCAAATAAATGCTTGTGGAATATTCTGAAACAGTTCAGAATACAACCAAATATATACATTTGTTTTCATTTCTTTCTTTGCCTTATTCAATTTAAAGAAAAAGGTTTTAGTGATGTCAGTTGTCATCTTGAAGGAAAATTAAATTTTTTAAGCTGACGTGGCTTTATATACTGTCCTCAGTTCTGGAAACTGGAGTACATTCTATCCTTTTGACTATGGTAGCCATTTGTCATGTGTTTTGGGACATGTAATTTATAATGTATTTGATCTAGATAGTGACAAATTTGCTTTTAAATACCATCTGCAGATTTTAAAGATACATTTGTAATACATTAAAGTTAAGTTTATACAAGTTTATCAAGTCCTGTGTAATAATTATGAGATGATTAAAATGTGTTCTTAAGTAAAATAGGAAATTACTCACTGGGGTTACTGAGCAGTGCTCTCTCCATGTTACACAGTGTCCGTGTCAGATAAATGAAGGATGTTAAAGTCTTTCAGTTAGAAGGTAATGTTTGCAGAAAACTATCTAGAATGCAGGAAGGCATTAAGTAACCACTGGAGAGGTTTGATTCTTAATCATGGGAGAGTTGTGTGTATGTATACACATGTGTGTTTACAGAGAAAAAAAGAGGGTGAGAGAGACCAGAGTTTTTCTTGTTTTACTAGTTTTAGTGATGATGAAATAAACACTTTGCCTAGAACCCTAAGCAAACTCATTTTCTTGTTTCATTTTCAGATTGTCTTCTTACATAATGATAGATACATTGAATTCCATTCACAATCAGGTTTTTACTACAAAACCAGGATACCAAAGTTCGGGAGAGATTTCTCTTACCATTATCCATCCTGTGACTTGTACTTTGTTGGCGCAAGGTATTGTGTCTGTCACCTTTTGTTTTCTCCTTTCCACCTCCCCAGACAACTTCTGCTCTTAACATCAAGGAGAGGAATTAAAAGAATAAGACGTGATCTGTGTCTTTCACTTGCTCAAAGGGTATAGTTCCAAAGTGATTGGCTCATTAAGGAATTACATTCTTGACTCTTACTAGCACGGTGCTGTAAATCTGGAGGGAGACATGGGCAACCTAATAGGGTCATATTGGTGAGAAAGTCAGTTCCTTAGCCTCATTGCATGGCAGTGGAAAATTTCTTATTCTTAAATGCTACCGTCTTTATGATTGTAAACATAATACATATCTATTTTAGAAAATTGGGAAAATATAAAAAAGAATAAAGAACAAAAAATCACCTATAATTATGCCACCTTATTAGTATTTGATTGGGTTTCCTTCTAGTCTTATATACACATATAGATACATTTTGGACCTTGCATTCCACCCGTGTTATTTATAAATAATCGTCTACCTAATGACTTCATAATATTTCCTTGGCACATGGGTGGTTTAAATCACTTTGAAACATGAACAAACTCACAAATATAGTGATTATTTTTTAGGTTAAGTGTACATTTTTTTTATTAGTTTTACAAAGGGAAGAGATGCCACCCTTCTGAGCAATTTATTTCTAAAAAATTCTATTTGCTTGAAGAAAAGTACATTGTAGTTTACCAGATTTTTAACTTTATACATTTCTTTGCAGCTCTGAAGTTTATAGATTAAACTTAGAACAAGGACGGTACCTAAATCCTCTACAAACTGATGCCGCGTGAGTATTGTAAGAGTACTGCTGTACATATTTCAGCCAGGAGATGGAGCCAGATGCACAAGTTATCAAATAGTGTGTGTTGCATTTAAGCAATGAATGCTCTGGGCAAATTAATCAAAAAGTGTACTCTTTTTTTCTTAAACAAAAAATTCACTAAAAGACCTGGTGCTTTCTTAAAAATTTTAAGTTTTTAAAAATATACTTGAAAATTTTAAAACTCACTAAAAAAATTCAGTGTTTTATTATATTTTGTTGTGTTCTTTAAATTTTCATTCATGATTTTGTTTTGTGATTTTTTTTTCTTGTGGAGAAATTTTGAATTAACTTGGACCATTTTAAAATTTTTATTTTTTATGTTTTTGCTAGCAGAAATTTAAGGTTTTTGTCAAGTTTTCCTTTTATCATGCATCATAGTCTATACTTTTGTTTTATTTAAAGAGAAATCCTTTAGGAATGAATCTGTCATAATAATAATCTTGAGTAATAGCAACAATAATAGTGAAAGCACTTACTGTGCTAGGTATTATTTATTATTTATATATATATTAACTCATTTTAAGCTTACAACAAATTTTTATGGAAGGTACTATTATTTCCACTTTATAAATAGGGCAGTTGAGGCTCAGAGAGGGTAAGTAGCTTATGCAAGATCACACAGCTAGGAGGGGGTGAAAGGTAGATAATTTCTCATCTGTGTATATAGTTTGTTGAATTTTCCTTATTGCTTTGAAAGGGTTTTTAAAGGTTGGAAGAACATATAGTGATAAAAGCTAGGTAAATTCTTGGTATTTGTTTTCACATTGGCTTGAAATGCTCTTATTTTCTTTAAAAAACTTCATGATGCGTTGTTGAATAATAAAAAGTTACGTGCTATTTAGCTGCACAATTCCCTGCTTATAATAACAGCTATTATTATTGAGTGTCTTGTGAACTCTGGACGCTCTGCTGAACATTTTGTAGTTTTTTCATTTAATCCTTACAACAACCCAGTGAGGTAGATGAAATATCCATTTTACAGAAAAAAGAAAGTGAGGCTTAGTTGGTATACCCGACCTAAACTAGTCAAATTTTGGCTTGGCAGTTATAGCCTGTGTTCTTCTTGCCTGGGAGACAATATATTGAGAAAGTAGAATGAACCTTTATTCTCATGGCCATGGAGTAGTATTTCAGAAGGAAGCCCTTCCCTGTCTCATCCCCTGGCAGATAGAGTACCACCCTGGGCATCAGAAATTCTGGTGACTAAGTGCCAGGTATGTAACCCTTTCGTGCCTCAGTGTTTTTCATATGCAGATGAGGGAGAGAGAATGTGCCTTTCTTTCTCCACAGAATTGGGTTGACCGCTTATGTAGAAAGTTTAGAGTAGCCCTCTCCCATCAAGTAGATGCTAACACTTTCTCCCTCACTGCTTTACTGTTTTAGGGAGAATAATGTTTGTGACATAAATTCTGCACATGGCTTGTTTGCCACAGGGACAGTTGAGGTAAGCATACATGGACTTTATTTTTTACAATATTTGTTTTCCATTTGGTAATGAATGGAGTTTTATTTAAAGACAGAGCTGCTTGTTCCTAAGAGCAGGGTGCTAATGAAGCGACAAGCCACGGGTTTGCTTTTTTTATGGAACATTGGTAATGGTCCACAGAAAAACACAGCTCTTTTGGGCCACACCAAGAAACAGCTAGCTGTTGTGCGGCTGCAGACTGTGCCCAGAAAGCACCTGGTGTGGCTGGCACACTTTGACTTGATCATCAGAAGCCTGGCGCAGGTCACCCGTGGCTCCTGGCCCCTGGGATGCAGTGTGACAGCCATGCTCGTTAACAGGAGCCTCAGGTCTCGGCTGCCAGTTAGTTTGATGACTGTGAATTACTGTCCCTGTGGCTGTTTCCTCATCGCTGAAATGGAGATAATACTTAACCTTGCTAACATTATGGAGGTGCTGGTGAGAATCACACAAAACAACCTATATGAAAACATCATAAACTGTAAAGGCATGTAGGGCCATGATTTCTACACCCTGCAAAGTAGCATTCAGTAAACACATATTTTCCTTTTAAACTGCAATGCCTTTGATACAGTATACTTCATAACTGTCAAGTACTCTTCTAGATTTCCATTTTTAGGTATAATAATGTTAAATACTAATAGTATAAAGAAGCAAATATGCCAAAAACATATTTAAAAAGTGTCCTCTGTGCCTTCCAGTCACCCAAATCCTGCACCTCAGAGGTAACTAATGGTTTGCAGGTTTATCCTTTCGGGCTTCTTTTCCTGTGTATATGCTGAAATGCATATGTGATAGTAATATATTTTTAAAGATTTTTACAAAAATGAAATTATACCATGGTTCCCCACTTGCTTTTTATTTATTTATTTATTTATTTATAGGGCAGTGTCACTGGCCCTCATATGTAGGACCAGACCGGGGCCGCTGGCTTCCCAAGCCCGTGCTTAACCACCGCGCCACTCCGCCCCCCCCCGCTTTTTTTTTTTTAACATAAGGGTGCATCTGTATACATTGGTACTTACTATAATTACCTTTAATGCTAAGCTAATTATTTATTTTTTTTGTTTTTAAGATTTTATTGAGGAATTGAGGATGGGGAACAGACAAGTTGCTGTCCTTTTTTTTTTGTTCTTCAGTCTAGTTGTGGAGGACATTGCTTCACTGGCCCATGTTGGTATCGTCATTGCGCTCTTCCCGGGTGAGGCAGATCGGTCGCTGGCCTCTGGACGGCTGCTCACTGGGGCTCTTGGCAGCTCACTCACTGTAGTCTATGGCAGCCCACTGCAGCAGGGGCTGCAGCTATGCTGTCCCTGGGGACTCACAGCAGCCCAGTTCCAGGTGGAGCTGTTGTTCACCATCTTAGCTGTAGAGGATAGTGTTACTGGCCCTCATGTGGGATCCGAACCCAGGCCGCTGGCATCCCAAGCCAGCTCTTAACCAATGCACCACTTGGCCGGCCCTAAAAATTCATTTTTACATCAATTTTGATAATATATTAGATTTTGATTTCTTCTGTGGTAGTTACTGTAATATTTGACAATAGTCAGAATCAGTAAGGGCTTGCTTTTTTGTGCTTTTGGAAGTATGTTAGAGTGCAGGCTTTAGCAATAGTAGTATTCACATTTTCGTCACAGAAAATCAGTTTTGGAGTTAATCTGTATACCCATTTTTATTTTTTTTTTTTGTGGGTTTTTTGTTTTTTTTTTTGAAGGCAGTATCACTGGCCCTCATATGTGGGACCCGATCCGGGGCCGCTGGCTTCCCAAGCAAACACTTAACCAGCACTTAACCACCATGCCACTCGGCCGGCCCCCCATTTTTATTTTTGAAATGTGAATTTATGTCCCTAAAGTCATAGAATATTAGACCATTTGGAATTTTGAAAAGACAGACTATTAGACCATTTGGAATTACAGTAATACCTTGGTTTGCGAGCATAAGTCCTTCCCGAAACAAACTACTCGTATATCAAGACATTGCTTGTTTACCACGTTAAAATGTATTAGAAATGTTTGCTCGTCTTGCCGCACACTCAGAAATCATGTTACTCACAATTCAAGGTTTTACTGTACTTGCTACATCTCTTCCTTTGTTCATCTTTGTGACAGACACATTTGTAATAATAGTAAACGATTAATGAGATCAAGCCTTCCAGTGTATTTGAGGTCTTGATTTTAACATTATTAGCATAGTAAACAGTTATTTTTAATCTTTGTTTTGAACAGATTGTGGACATATTTCTAGTACATGTATATCCACCCCATTCTTTTTAATGACTGTAGTGTTCTGTTAGTGGATTACGCCATTGCTCCATTGTTGTGTTGTTTGCAGTTCTTTTTTTCATTTTTGTGCTTTGTTTTCCCCCAAATTTTTATTTAAAAAAAATTCACACCTCCTGAAAAGTTGAAAACATAGTTCACTAATCACATACATTTTGTATGTACATTTGCTTTCTTTTCTATAAAAATGTGTGTGTATATGTATGTAAAATATGTTTTTTGAACCATTTGAAAATAAATTGCGGACGTTACGACATTTTGGTTTTAAACACTTTCAAAATGTTTTTCTTAAAACAAAGGACTTTCTCCTATTAAATCATAATACTATTATCATCCCTAAGAAGTTTAGCATTGATATAGTATTATGTATTAAATATTTAACATTGATATGATAGTATTTAACTATTTAAAATTTTCCTGGTTTTACAAAGATGTCTCTCGCAGCTCCTTGCCCCTCCACCGACCAACCAAACCAATGTCCAATCAAAGACCATACGTCACATTTTGGACCTTTTTTTTAAACCAGCTTTTTTTTTCCTTTTTTTTTTTAAATTATAAAAGAAATTCAACTCATGGTAAAACATTTAACATTTTAAGAAGTATAAGGTAGCCGGCTGAGTAGCACGGTGGTTATGAGCTGGCTTGGGATGCCAGTGGCCCCAGTTTGGATCCCACATATGAGGGCCAGTGACACTGCCCTCTAAAAAAAAAAAGTATAAGGTAAAAAGTTATATTCTTATTCCCCATGAGATAATCAATATTAAGAAGGCATCTCTTGGTATTCATCTAAAAATTTTCTAGTGACAGCTATTGTTTAAAATGACTGGTTTTTGTTTGCTTAGGGTCGAGTGGAGTGCTGGGACCCGAGAACTCGAAGTAGAGTTGGCCTGTTAGACTGTGCATTAAGTAGTGTCACAGCAGATTCAGAGTAAGTAGAAACTAACTTGCAGTTTAAATATTCATCACCCTCTGATATAAACAGATATTTCAATATTAATACCAATTGCTGAAGGATGAAGTTCTTCAGACTTATATCTAAGGTTGTATTATAGTTTTTGTGATTGTTTTACATAAAAATCGCATCCTGTAAAAGCTCACTGAGTTAGTAAGCACATCGAATTCCTTTCTAAAGTGCTCCATACGAGTAAAATGCCTTGTTTATTTAGTTGCTGTGGAATTGTATTAAAACACATACACTGCAGGGATTTATATTTCCAATTCTGTAGGATCTAGTGATAGAACCAGGAGTCCATCACTGCAGTTAACAAGCAAAACGATGTGGTTTGAATTCTAAGGTGGAGGGAAGCAAGTGTTTTTGATATCCTCTTGCTCCTTATTTGCCATATTTAAAACAATTAGAAAAGTAGTACACACTGGGGGATGGAAACCTCTAGAACCTTGAATTAGTAAGAAGTATAAGCTCCCTGTCCTTTCCCACTCACTGGAGTGGTTTCTTTTGTCCTGTCTGGTACATATGTCATCAGACATTTTCCTATGCGCATATCGGCACATGTTAATGTATATGCAGACTTGCCACCCTCTTGGTCAGATCCTTGACCTGTGGTTATTTGCTGTAATCAGAAAGAGCCCGAGGATATTGATTAAATACAGCTTGACAGAAATAATAGCTAACAGATAGTACTTTATTTGCCAGGTAGTGTTCTAAGTTCTTACATATATTAACTTACTTAATGCTCACAGCAATAACCTTTGATGTGGGTACTGCGATTGTATTTATTGTACAGATGAGGGAATATTGCGCAATGGCATGTGTAAGTCATTAAGAGTTATGTTGCAAAAGCATATTTATTTCTAGGGAAAGACGTTCCAAATATACCATTAAGTGGAAAAGCAAATCATACAATTTGCCTCTACGGTTTTATCACATTTTCGTAAATAAAACAACATGTACTTACAGGGAAAAAAATCTGGATGTGTACCAAAAATTTAAAAGTGGTTTTGCTTGCTGTTTCAGTTTTAGGTGATTTTATTTTATATGCTTAGCTTAATTTTTTCCTACACAAACATTATAAGCTGTCAACTTCTATTATTTGACAGAAGTGGAGTTCTGAAAGGTAGAGTCAACACAATAAGAGAAAGAAATAAATGTAAATAGTGGATCGAAGACAGACTGCTGTTATTTGCAAATGACATGATCATCTGCCTGAGAAACACAGTAGAATCAATTGGAAAACTGTAGGAACTAATATGAGAATTAAGTGAATTGGTTACAAAATAAATGTGCAAAATCAGTGGCTTTGATATTTATCAGCAATGTCCAATTGGAAAGATACAATGAAAATAACAGTTCTCATTTATAACAACAAAAATTGTAAAACACTAAGAGATAAATAAACTTAGTACTAATCCGAAGAAAATGACAAAACTTTATTAAGAGAAAAAAGTTTTGAGTAAGTGAAGAAAAATAACATTTTGTTACACTGAAAATTGATTTGAAAGCTCATTTTGAAGAGTAAATGACTACAAATGATGTGGCCTCAAGGTTTCAAATTGATGCTTCATTGTAGGGATAGGGTGAGGCTTTAAGTGGCGTGAAAGACCTGAGGATGCCAGCAATCAGCGGCCTGCACTCCAGGTCCTGGTCCAAGGCCACGAAGACAGTGGTTTTGAAATCAGGACTATTGTCCGCTTCTGACTTGTGGCCTAGTGGCCTTACCGCCACAGGCATTGCCTTGGGTGCTGATACTCTCGGGTGCTGAGTGAGAAGCA
Organism: Aselliscus stoliczkanus; assembly: GCA_033961575.1. NCBI lineage: Eukaryota > Metazoa > Chordata > Mammalia > Chiroptera > Hipposideridae > Aselliscus > Aselliscus stoliczkanus. The sequence goes on along the minus strand of CM066730.1, from coordinate 34,230,584 downwards.
TATTTCAGATTCATGGCCAAACCATTCATCAGTTTTTGTTTCTTTTAGAGATTCTCGGGTCCCCATTTGGACTCTAGTCTTTTATTTTAGTTTGACATAGCTAAGTTTAAAAAGGGCAATGGGTATACCCATGCCTGCATACCCGATTGTTTCCTCTTAAGCAAAAAGGGGGTGTTTCTGTAAATACCTTACCCTGGCTTAATTAAAATGAATGAGATTATCATACTGATTCTTTTTAATTGGTTTTATATATTCAGAAGCTCTTTTGTTTGTGTGTAGCTACTTTGAGAATATTTCTTAGAGTTTTTAAAGATAGATTACATTTACATGTAAATCTTATTTTTTATTTTGATGAAGAAAGTTTGGCTACAATATCTTTTTAAACAGAAGGCTAGAAATGTGATTTTCCCCATTAGACTTGAAGTGAAGATTAATAATGAATTTGTTACTTGGAAGGTTTGGCCTTACATACATGGCACATGAATATCTTCTTGCCTTTCAGGATAAACAGTTTACCAACAATCTCCGCTTTGAAATTTAATGGTGCGTTGACCATGGCAGTTGGAACATCCACAGGGCAGGTAAATATGTTCAAGTGGGAAGCTTCACACGTAAGTGAGCATTTCAGAGGTGTGTGTGTATTTGCCATGGGAAACATCCACACACCTAGCCTCTGTGAGAACATAGCTTTGGCCAGAGTACTGCAGAATGCCGTACTCTGTTAGTACCTAGAGAATTGCTGATTGCCGCCTTAACCGTGGGCCCGAGAGGCGCTTGAGCCAAGCTACAGCAGGGCATGCTTCCGACATTCTTTTGACTGTGGTTTAGAACAGCATTGTCTACAGTGTGTGTGGAACAGAATCCTGTGGTCAGAAGAGTTTGGAATTCTGCCCAGTTCTTACTGGTGGATAGTCACAGTGCATTTATATACATGGAAGGCATTGAGAATTCCTGGAGATAGGAAATGTGTCTCCTAAATATTTCCAAACTGTATTTGTCCAAGGCATCTGTTTTTCATTTAGCACCGTGAACCAAATGCCATGCAGTGCATGGTTGGGGGAAACACACCTCTCAGCAAATGCTAGTCTGAGGAGTACAGATGAAATACCTGCAGGGGTTTAACTCCATCTTTTGCGTCTTTCCTTCAAGGCAGAGCCCACACGCTTGTAGGTTTGTTCTCCCCCCAGAAGAGGTCTGAGAACCTGCTTCTAGGAGAGTTAAACTACCTCTGTCATCGAGGTTTAGAGGACCTGAGATGAAGCTCTAACTGCCCCATGCCCCTTGCCTCCTGTGACAGGGCTGGGAGCCCCGCCTCCCTACCTCCAGTCAGGGCCTTGCCACCACCTCTGTCTTCAGTCTACCAGGACTGTCGTCTCTATGCCTTTTATTCTTGTTTTTGTCCCTTGCTGTGACAGTGCCTGGTACATAGGTGGCCCTCAGTGTATATATGTGTTGAATGCACACAAATTCTTACAGACTTTCCTTTTTTATTCCTTTTTTAGTACAGCTCAGTGGCTCTCAATCATAGTGTGCCTAAAAGTTGCTCTCAGGGTTGAATTCATAAAACAATGTACTCTAAGGGTAAGTTAGATTTTTCTAGAGCATGTTTGCTGGCTGACTTTAGGGTGTTCATTGGGTTCACAAAAAGGTAATGAAACAAATGGCAGCCACTTTTCTAAGTTTTAAAAGTTGCTTTTTCAGAGAAAATATTTTGTTTAAACAGAAATAACTTGTTTTTTTCTTTAGGTTTTATTGTATGACCTTCGATCCGATAAACCGCTGCTGGTAAAGGATCACCAGTATGGGCTGCCCATTAAGTCCATTCATTTCCAGGATTCGTTAGATTTGATTTTGTCTGCAGACTCTCGAATTATCAAAATGTGGAATAAGAACTCAGTACGTATTTTTTTGTTGTTGAAATTACTTATTTGCATATTTTCCTAATGATCCTTTTCTTTCTGTTGCCTTTTTCGAGTAGTGCAAGTTCTTAAGAAAGGGATACTAGGTATGTATTGGGAAGCTTAGTTGGAAGTTGTTACTTCAGGATAGATAATAATCATATTTAGATAAAGTAGTCAAGATTGCTCTGTTCACGTTAAAGAAGTTTTCCTGATTTGCTAGAACTGGCGTGCATGTTTACATGTACAGTTAGGTGGAGAGTAAACCATTGTTTAAAATATTTGACCCATAAGAAACCCCCTAGAACTTGAGGCTCTCTCACAACCCTGGGAAAGTTTCTCTGAGCTACTCATTATCTTTCCATGTCAGTATTACTGTACATCTCAATGTCATACCTTTTCCCCATCTTGGATTTTAGAAATGATATCGATACGACAATTTCTTACAGTATTTTTTTTTTTTAAAGATTTTATTGGGGAATTGGGGGAGCGGAACAGCATTGGGGAATCGGGGAAGGGGAACAGAGAAGTTGCTGTCCTTTTTGTTCTTCATTCTAGTTGTGGAGGACGTTGCTTCACTGGCCCATGTTGGTATCATCATTACGCTCTTCCCCACTGAGGTGGTCGGTCGCCAGCCATTGGACAGCCGCTTACAACTGCTCTTGGCAGCTCATGCTGGCTGCCGGCCACTCACTGTAGCCTATGGCAGCCCACTGCAGCAGGGGCTGCAGCTATGCCATCCCTGGGGACTCACAGCAGCCCAGCTCCAGGTGGAGCTGTTGTTCACCATCTTAGCTGTAGAGGGCAGTGTCACTGGGCCTCATGTGGGATCTGAATCGGGGCCGCTGGCGTCCCAAGCCAACTCTTAACTAATGCGCCACTTGGCCGGCCCCTGCTTTTTATTTTAAAACCTAAGTCTTTTGAAAGAAGTAAAGGTTAGTTCATCAACTCAATGGGAAAAAAAAATCATTCAGGATAGCAATTGCTTCTAAGAGTTCTTTGCATTTAATTTATTACAAACTTAGCATGTTTAGTCAAAAAGTGTCACTTTTTTTCTCTTTTCATCTTTGAGATGAACGGGGTGGGAAGCCCAGCAGCCTCAGCATCAGTTGCCGGAGGGCAAGCGTCAGTCTTACCCCCGGCGGCTGCCTGTGCTCAGGGCCAAGAAGCCCCCCGCGGCCCCATCGCAGTGCAGCTACTGGTCAGAGTCCCTGGCTGCGTGGACCATTACTTTGGTTTTTAATTTTCATTTGTTAACTCCCAAAGTGCAGAGCGTGTTTAGCCTACTTTCTTTTCCCCTCTGGATCTTTGTGGAGCCTTGGAGTTATCCTGGTCTTGTATTCTGCCTGTCGTGCCCTGGTACCTGCATAGCTCGCTCCCGTGACTGTTTTCCTCAGGGAACAAGGGGAGTCCCCCAGCTTCTCTTACTCTTCGAAGAACTAACTGCCCTGATGATCACTAGGGAACCGACTTGCCACTTGCCACTGTGGGCTTTGAGTTGGGAGGAGTTTGAAGGCTTTCTTAAGATTCATGGTGTCTCGGGCTGTAATTTTCTCTGCTCCTTATCTGATAATCCAAACTCATTTACTTCAGAACAGTATTTATTTTTAATACTAAAAAATGCAGAGATTTTATTTTTAAAAATTCATAAGATACTGGTAAATTAGAAGCTACCCTTGACTTGGCCTGCATCCTACCAAAAGGGATGATTGTTTATCAGTTTGGATGTATCCTCCTGGACCCTTTAAGTACCGCATAGCTTTCCATAATGTGGATTTCTGTTAACTGTGGCACCTTTTCTTTTTTGTTCCATACTATTATAGTCCTCTTTTTCTCCTACGTTTTATCTTCCCTTTTCCGTCCTGTTTCAATGGGAATTTTAGAAGAAAGGGAGGTAGCTGTGTGAATTTCATTGTCTTGAATTAGAACTTGGCTGCTGTTTTTCCCTGAGCGTGAAATAGCCATCTTCCTTGTATTTTAACTCTACCTCCCCCTGCCATGGGAGTCCCTAATAATGAGTTAATACATGTAAGAGCGAGCTGGCTGACATTTTCGGTGTCTGTTCTTGAAATAATCACACAGTTGCTACAGTAAGTTTTATTTTGGCATTGTTGTTATGACTAAATACTTCCTCTTGACCAACACCCAACTTTCTTGGTTTCGCTTGACTTGCTTTTCTTGTCTATCTTTTTCATCACCTTTTTCCATTCCCATCTTCTTTTTTTCTCTTACTTTCCTTCTCTTAATTTTTTAAAAAAGAGTACACTTCCCCTCACATTTAAAATAAAAATATCTTAGGCTTAGGGCCGGCCGAGTGGCGCGGTGGTTAAGCGCTGGCCTGGGAAGCCAGCGGCCCCGGTTCGGTCCCACATATGAGGGCCAGTGACACTGCCCTCAAAAAAAAAAAGAAAAAAAAAAATCTTAGGCTTAACTATATAATAAGTAACACTTTATGTATGTATAGGATTTCGTTTTGTAAGCTATTTTATATCTGTTATTTTATTTGATCCCCCTCAAGGCCTTGTGAGGTAGATATGGCAGATATTGTCCTCGTTTTACCACGTTAACCACCTCTTCTTCTTTGGTTTGTTTGAGTATGAGTTTAACTAGGGTGTGTTTTCCAGATTATGAGAATTTTTTTTTTAAGTTGATGTACAACTTTATTTTAAACTTTACCCTTTCCTATTGTGTAGATGTTACCTTTAAAACATTGTATTTATTTTCTTTGATAAGTCATCTCTCCTCCTGGACCTCAGTTTCTTCATCTCTAAAATGAGAGCATTTGATAAGTTGATCAAATGAAATCTCTAAAATTTTTGAAAATATCACTAAGTATAGCAATTGCTTTTAAATTCTGTGTTTTCTAGGAGGCAATTTTATTTCTTTACGTACCAGCGTGTGGTTGAATTTTGTCTCCAGTGTATTTTCTTTATATGGCATTGCCAAAAGCTGTCTTCATTTAACTATTCTCATAATTCCTTTCTGCTTACTCTTTTAGGGGAAAATATTTACTTCCTTGGAGCCAGAACATGACATTAATGATGTCTGCCTCTATCCCAGCTCAGGTATGCCATTTGTAGCCACGGGACATTCATTGAGACAGATCTAGGCCATGCTTTGTTGGGTTGTCAACTCACAAGACGGGGTTTGGCTTGGTCAGGACAATTCTTGGATATTGTATTTAATTGAAGAATCGAGCAGGAAGTGGTGTGGATGATTCAGAAAATGGCCCTTTCCGTGCTTCAGTCCTCAGCCAGCCTGGCTGTTAGTAGAAACTGGTAACCACATAGAGGCAGGTGGCAGGCGAGGTGCTACGTTAGTGTACTCATTGGCTCTTTTACGTGATTAGTAATAGTGTGTGGAAATCGAGATGAGGGATTTGGAGAAGGCTGGGCTTGCCTGATAACCTACAAGGCTCACGAAGCCACAGATTTTGGTATATCCTGTGTCGTATGCTGTTCAGCAAATTACTTCGCAGGTTTTGAGTTTCACAATGCCTTTAAGGTAAATCAGTAAAAAATTGGGGTATGAAAGAAAATGAGAACAGTTCCCACTGTCAAGCAGTGTTGGAGTCTGACGACAGACATGCACAAATAATTTTGCTGGAGGGATCCAGGCAGAGCAGGAAGCGTTGTATTATGTATGTACAGATAGCATTTTGACAGCATGTTAGAGAGCTTTCAGTCAGAGCAACTGGAGGAAATTGTACAGAGATTTTTGTATATGGGTATGGAGCGATGAGTGAAGTTTGGTGGACGAGTTGGAAGATGAAGTGATCTGTGTGAGAGAACAGTGTAAGAAGAGCAAAAAGGATGGGATGGGACACGACATGACATGATACGATACGATACGATACGATACGTGAGGCTTGTTTGGGGGAGGGGAGCGCCTCACGTGCCAGAGCTGTGGTGGCCCTAGGAAGAATGAAGTGGGAAGGCAGGAATGACATGCAGTGTTTGGGCTCTGCCCGTAGTAGGCCTGTTCAGACTGCTTTCAGAAGGCAGTTCTGTCCATCATGTAAAGGGCAGACCTGTTTTGAACTAAAACAAGTAGGAAGTGATATTCTGAGCCAAGATTGGGGGCATAAGAGAGCAAGTTTGGGAGAGAAAGATTATTCTTCTTTGAACATTTGAATTTTAGGAGGGGACAGGACAGTGGCAGTGTCCCGCAGAGGGTCTTAAACCTGGCTGCTCATCTGTGTCAACTGGGGAACTTTCTAAAGAGTACAGATTCCTGGGTCCCATCCCCGGTGTACTGACTCAGAGCATCCAGGGGGCAGGCCCAGAAATGTGTATTTTTAGCGTGCTCCCCCAGGGCTTGGGAAACTCTGCCCTGACCCACTGCATTGCACAGTAGAAAGTGTGGTCTCCAGATGAGCAGGGCTGCAGGTACAAAATCTTAAGACTTGTAAATAGAGGTTATAGAACTGGGAGTGAATGAGATTGCATATGGGGAACAGTGTGGAGAGAGGGGAGAGCAGGACCTGGGGCCATTTAGAGGGAGAATGAGGAGGAGCCAGCCGAGCAGCTTAACAGGAAGGGACAAAGACAGTGAAAGGGCCAGCCGTGTTTGGAGTGGACAGAAGCTACGACAGGAGCCATTCAGCGAGCACCGCCTAGCAAGCAGTGAGTGTCGCTGAAGTTGAGACAGGAAGGAAAGAGCTAAGATCTATTAAATGAGCCTTTGCTGCCAACCTGAGTGATGATGCTGTGATACTCACTTATCATTTAGTCTTTTTATAACCCTGTGTAGTTAGTGGTGCACTATTTTTTTCTTTTTTCTCTTCTGTCTGTCCATCTGACTTTCCTGCATCTCAGGAGGTGAGGAAAGTTGGGTAGTCACCCAGCTGGTGTGGCAGAGCCTTGTTTGAGCCAGCCTTTCCTGACTCCAGAGTCTGCCCTTTTTAGTTTCATGCTCCCCAGAAAGATGCAAAACTCTGCATCTTTGTAATTAGCTTTGCATCTGTGATAGCTGAGAGGATTTAATTATACAAGTGGTAGAAAGTCAAATTCTGATGAGTTTGGAATAAATTGCAGATGAGCATGCTGGGTCCTAGTTAGTACTGAATGGTCTAAAATGGGCCTGGGCTAATTCTGAAGGTGAGGAGAGCCAGGTGGAATTGAAGTGGGAACAAAGGTGATACCCAGGTTTTGCTGGATTGAGGGAGAGTTTGAGGGGTGGCAGATAGTGATGAGAGAAAGTTCTCGACCTGTGCTGTCCCATTTGGTAGCCACTAGTGACAGGTAGCCATTGAGAACACTCAGTGTGGCTACTCTGAATTGAGATGTGCTCTATGTATAAAATACACACCAGATTTCACAAACATTGTCTGAAAAAAATGCGAAGTAGATCATTAATTTTTTTATATTGATTATATATTGAAATGAAAATATTTTGGACTAACTGGGTTAATACAATATATTAAAATTAATTTTACCTTTTTTTTTTAAAGAATTTTTTATTGGGGAATTGGTGGAGGGAACAGCGTTGGGAAATCAGGGAAGAGGAACAGACAAGTTGCTGTCCTTTTGTTCTTCAGTCTAGTTGTGGAGGACATCGCTTCACTGGCCCATATTGGTATTGTCATCATTGCGTTCTTCTTGACTGAGGCAGATCGGTTGCCGGCCATCAGACGGCTGCTCACCTGGCTGCCAGCCACTCAGAATAGCTTACAGCAGCCCACTGCAGCCTATGCCATTGCCGACAACTCACGGCAGCCCAGCTCCAGGTCGAGCTGTTGTTCACCATCTTAGCTGTAGAGGGCAGTGTCACTGGCCCTCATATGTGGGAATCGAACCGCAGCCCTGCTGCTCAAAGCTTGCACTCCCAAGCCAACTCTTAACCAACAAGCCACTCAGCCAGCCCTTACCTGTTTTTTTTTAATGTGTCTACTAGAAAGTTTAAAATCCTATATGTGCCTCGCGTGCTATTTCTATAGGACAGTGCTGGTCTAGCCGTTGAGACCTTTAACAGTTTAGGATGCTGATAAAGTGCGAGGTATTAAAAGTCATCTGCAGACCAGGTGGTGCTTCTCCAGCGAGCTCAGCATTGACCTCAATCAGAGGGGAGCTATTCTGTTCTTGAACTAGTCAAAATAGCATTCGTCCACCTAGTAACAAGTCATTCCCTAATACTACCTTACATCCAGTCCGTTTTCAGATGTCCCTAATTATCCCCCAAATGCCATTTTAGCCCATTTTTAAAACTAGAACATAATCAAGGTGTGTATCACATTTAGTTGTATGTATTTAGTTTCTTTCAATCCAAATAGTCCCCTCATGTCATCTTTTTTTTTTTTTCCCTTCTCTGTGACACTGACTTCCAAGATCAGGTCAATAGTCTTGTGGAATGTCCCTCAGCCTGGATTTATGTCATTGTTTTTCATGGTCTAAAATGTTTAACTCATTCCTGCAGCCCCTGTACTTTTTCTAAAATAGGAGTTAAATCGAATGGCTTGATGCACTGTAGGGCCAACATTTTGTGTTTTCGTTTTGTTTTGTTGTTTTGCTGGAGGGGAAGGAGAGTGCTGGGACACCGCCCCACCCGGGCCCCTCCGCGATGGCCCAGCAGTTTGGACAAGACCAGTGTCCAGGGCTGCTGGGTCCTCCCTGTCAGCTCCCCTTCCATTGAGTCAGACCCGTGCCTGTGAGGGGCCACAGGTCTCTTCATTGCCAGGTTCAACTTTCTGAAAGGTAAAAATTTTACGAGTGCTGTTTGGGACAGAGGCCATGACTTTACTGTCAAATGACCCATAAGAGGTTAATCAAACACAAAACTAGCCGAATAATTTATTTCATGCGATAGCAACAGCAGTAAGGCAAGTGCCTCAACTGCTGCTCTGGGGTTTGGATCCGCGAGGTTGATTTCTGTGCTTCCCGTCTTTCCTTGGCGTCACCGCTCCTCCCTTTAACGCTGTTCTGTTTGCTTTGTGCTTAATATTTTAGGAAAGCTCAATCGGTCCTCCTCCTTTGTCTTCCCCCTTACTCATTTCGGAGTGATGAAAGCCAAATCACAACGACTCCTTTGTAACGCTTTCTAACGCTGAGACGGCTCAGATATTTGGAAGCGGTTCCGCCCTCCTGGCCCCCTGGCGCCCGCTCCCTTGGCTCATTCAGCCGTCTCAGCGCCAGGCAGCGTCTGTGGACTTCGGGGCACATCCGCCTCACGCGCTGCTTGCTGAGCTCACTGGTGGCCGAGCCCCAATCCAGCCCTGTGGGATCAGAACCACTGGTAGAGAGAAAGACCTAATTCAGGCTTCGTAATTGTGCCGATTGCCCAACTTCTGTTTTCTCACCTGCCTTTACATGGCTGTGGAGGCCTGTGCTGGTAAATGTGCGGCGCCTTTCATTCTCTCCGTTTCCTCTCCGTACAGAGAAAGGAGCTGCTTGGGTTGTCTGTGAGTCTCCTCCGTGCCCTGTGTAGCAGAGTCACAGCTCCAGACTCGTATCGGACAGCGCTGATCACATGGGCAGGAGTGGCCCGGCCGGCCCCCATGCAGTTAGCATTCACTGATGGTCAGCGCCGAGCTCTTCCCACGAGGACAGTGTCACGTATTTTAGGGCAGCGCTTCTCAAATGTAGCCTGTGAAGGACTTGGGTTTTGTTTTCTCTTTGTTTTCAAATTTCCAGTCCATTGCAGATTGATACGATACTGTTATAAAATATAATAAAAATGAACTACTAAAAGAAGGACCACACATTTGGATCTCACCGCAATGTTGAATTGTTCATACAGACTTCTAAATTCTTCCTTTCCATTTCTGTACTTTCCTGTCAGCCCCACACCAGTTTCCAGACTGGCCCTGGGAGCACACTGAGTAGTCCTGGCAGAGAGCACGGTTTCTGATTTCGAGCTGGGGCCTCAGTGTGTCGTTAGCACCCAGACGAGGATGGATGCGTGTGTTTCTGGGAGGGCCCTGTTCTGTCAGACTCGCTTTCCTCTCGGGCACACCTCGCAGTACCTGGCACACTGTACTCTGTCTCCTTCTGGAGGTGCGTTCTTTTGATTTGCGGTGCTGATGTCTTTTCCTTTAAAATTCGTATTTTTGCTGAAACCATAATAAAGATCAATATAAAGGAAGTTAAAAGGAAAAACCATACATAATTTCACATTACTCTTTTCATTCGAGAAATTCTTGTATTAATTGTGTGCTCTTATATTTTAAATTGTCCTCACTCTAGATGTATAATTGTCTTTTGCTTTTCAGTTTGACGTTATATTGGAAAATTTCCGTGTTGCTATATGGAGTTTATATTTGTGCTTTTTAATGGTTTATTACTTGATTGTGCAAGAAGTCTTTTCAGTTGATCTTAGTTATTGGAGTTTTAGAGTCCCATGTTTACAGGGGCTTTGGAGTCAGTACAATATCAGCTACTGTGCTTATGAGGTGTGTGGTGACCTTGACAAATGCCCTGTCTTCCTAAGGCTGCTCTTTTTTTTTTAAGGGCAGTGTCACTGGCCCTCATATGTGGGACCCGAACCCGGGCCGCTGGCTTCCCAGGCCAGCGCTTAAGCACTGCGCCACGCGGCCGGCCCAGTGAGGCTGCTTCTTACCTGTGGATAAAGCGCCTGGCGCCGTGCTTCGCACTCTTGCTCATCTTCATTTCTGCCCAACTGCCTCTTTCTTTCACTGGTTTGAATTTTCTGCTTCTTTTTTGTTAGGAACTTCCAGGACCCCTCGAGCTCTGTGTGGTTGTTTGTTTTTCTCATTCGTAATTGGTTTCAGTCCTGACCTTCCCCACTTTAGTTTGGTCGGAGGTCAGCTTGTATCGTTGTCCATATATGGCCAAGTGAGATCCTCCTCACTTAGAAAACAGTCTGCTTAGTCCAGTCTGAATTCTTTTGTGTAATTAGATTACAGCCTTTTCTGTGGCTTGTTGGCTAGATGTGGCTGTGTTTCCTTGTGAACATTCAGTGTTCGGGGCTGAGCCAGTGAAGCCGGGCCTAGGGGCTGTCTTCTCTAGAGCCTTCTTGTTGGTTGTAACATGACTTTTCAGTCCTGGAACATCGCCTTTAATCAGGTCTCTGGGGCCCAGGAGTGTCGGCAGTGCTGCGCGGGAGACCAGGGCGACACATCAGTAGAGGTTGTGTCCTCCCAGCCCAGCCTCAGGGAGCATTTGTTTCCAGGGCCAGAAAAAGTGCCCAGATGAAAACCATAGGTGCTATGGCCTGTGAAAATGTCTCTGATTTTTGTTGTGCTCTAATTCAGACACATGTTGTTATTATTATTATTATTATTATTATTATTAACTTTATTGGGGAACAGTGTATTTTTTCCCATCAGCTCCAAGTCAAGTTGTTCTTCAATCTTAGTTGTGGAGGGCGCAGCTCAGCTCCAGGTCCAGTCGCTGTTTTTAATCTAGTTGCAGGGGGCACAGCCCACCATCCCATGCGGGAGTCGAACAGGCAACCTTGTTGTTAAGAGCACTCACTCTAACCAGCTCAGCCATCCGGCTGCCCACTGGCAGCTCAGCAGCGACTCAATTCAAGTCATTGCCTTCAGTCTAGTTGCAGAGGGCGCAGCTCACTGGCTGGTCCATGTGGGAATCGAACTGGCAACCCTGTTGCTCAGAGCACGTGCTCTAACCAACTGAGCCACCCAGCCTCCCCAGACACATGTTCTTGTTTTTCTCGACTTCACTATGTGCTTTTGGATGTTTTCATAGTGCATATGTGTGGTTTGGTCAGGGTTAGTTCAGGGCTAGCTCCCACTTTGGGGTTATGTGGAAGAGGTGGGTTTGCTGAGATGGCCTGCTTTCTGATGAGTAGTTGACCTTGTCTATCTCAACATTTCATTTCTGTCACAACATCAGTATCCTTTTTACAAGCTTTTGTATTAACAAAGGATCAGCAAAAAATACTTGAAAACAGAATCAAATCATTGTCCTTAACAGTTGGTGTTTTTAATTATGATTATGTGGTCTGACAATCCAAACGTCTTCCTTCTGTGGATTTCTCTTCTGTATTTTACAAATAGGTTTTTTAAATGAGTGGAATTTGGTTGATTTGTAAAAGCGTTTAAAAACAAGAGCTCTTGAGTGTGAACTTTAGCTCTAAAATTCTCTAGCTTGTGATGGAACATGTGTCCCTTTGAGTTTTGGTTTCTGACCCTTAAAAAGAGGACGGTGTTAGTTCTCATTTCAGAGAGCTGTTGCATGCTCATTAAGATAATACATATGAACGTGCTTAGTAAATTATAAAGGATGCCCCAAGTGGTTGCTGATTTCCGTTTCATTTAAAGTGCATCCTTCTGGAAGCGGGCTATGAGGATTGGGGCCGCTTCAAGAGACCGTGGGGGAGGAGTAGATTGCAAATGTGGCAGAGAGCAGAACAAAATGGAGACGTCTGAATACTTCGGTTCTGTACGGAAGAGTAGGGGATTTGTCGGTTGCTGTGTGTCTAGGGTTACAGAGAAGCCGTAGATGAATGCCAGAAAGTTGTCCTTCACTTCAGTTTTGCTTTCTTAAAGTGGTGCCCCGAGAAGACTACATTATAAACAGTCTGTTGGTTGAGCCTGTTAAAGTTCCTTTGAGAGTTAATTATTTGGTATAGTAAGGACTATTAGATTCTTTGTTGGTGTAGCTCCACATAGCTGAACGATTTCCCTGAAGTCGTTTTGTTTTCAATTCAGGCTTGTGAAGTTCAATTCCAATATTAGGAACTACTTTGCTGTGACATTTTGTGGGAAATAGTTTACCTGATTCTTTGATTCCTAACTGAGAAAAGGAAGCCTTTCTTCTTAACTTCTTTGTTGTTATTTTGATTAATAGTACATTGAAACTACATTTTATCTGTGTTATCTGAAGCTTAAAACTTTCCCTCTTAAAAATGATGCCAAACGGTATGTAGACCTGAGCACTTTCTGGTGGGAACTGCTCTTTTACTTAGCTGTACAGGTGATCTCGGAAACTTAAGGTGCCCACCTGGCGGGGTGAGGGACTGAAGCCCACAGCCTGAGTCCTGGGGTGTCCGGCTGCTGAACACGGTGTTCTGAGCACCTCGGGCCTTTCAAAATGTAAAACAGCTCAGAAAGGGTCCTTTCCTCTTCCCCATGTGTTTACCTTTTCTTTGTGTTTATTTTTAGGAATGCTTTTTACCGCCAATGAAACCCCCAAGATGGGCATCTATTACATTCCGGTAAGAATACAAATGGGAGTTCGATAAAAATAGCACAAGGAAAAATGCTTTATTTTTAAACTGGATCTACTGAGGGACTTTGGGTTGCATGTGGTAGTGTAAATTATATGCTGTGGACTCACTGCAAAACAGTGCTTAACTTTTCTTTCATGGGAAACTACTTAATGTCACATTAAAAGAGACATTAGAAATGAGTCTTTATTCAGATTTACATTTGTTTTTTGTTTCCAAGTATTTCAGAATCTTAAACTTACAGCTATTAGTGATCAAGAGGTCAAATTCTAAAGAACTTTAGAGTGGTGAGCTCTCTATAACTACTATCAGCCTCTAGTTATGAAAATTCTTCATACTTAATGATGGTTCTCCTATAATGCCTTGACCATGTGTGTATTCTGGTTGATGTGAATTTTCTGTGGTTACAGGAAACCGGTTTGTTGTGGAAAGCACTTTGAGATATTTCTTTTGGTTGATAGTAGAATGAAGGCCACTGAAACAGCAACTTTTCCTAAGGTGTCATTCGTTCCTTTTCCCTGGACTCTCACTGCTTTCCTATTCCTGTCAGTTTATCCATTTTTCCTTCTCTTCACCTGTTCAATAAATATTTATTGATGGCATCACTGTGTGTCAAGCACAGTGCTATATGCTGGCTATATAGTAGTGATAAGGCACTGCCCCTTTTGTCAAGGAGTTCGTTGTTAGGAAATAAAGCAAGAAAGCAGGCAATTTCAATTCAGTGTGATGAATGCTATAACAGAAGTAAGGAAGGGTACTTTAGAGCAATTATGAGGGGAGACACTTAATCCCGAGGTGAGGCACTTACCCTTGGGTGGGGCTGGGAACTGGTGGGAAGAGTGGAGGATACCCCAAGAAACCTTCCAGAGAAATTGACTTCTAAGGAGGGACCAGAAGGCTGGTTCTGTATACCGGAAGAGGAGGGTGGGTTGCAGAATGCGAGAAGGATCTTGGGGTAGAGGGAACAGTGTGTGCAGGGATCAGGGTGAAAGGCATTTACATGGCTGAGCATTAGGGTGAGAGGTTTGGGGTGAGATCTGAGGCTGAAGAGACGCTCAGCAGCCAGATCGCAAAGCTCATAGAAGCCAGGGGTGGGACAACAGGGCAGGCAGTCCTGGAAAGGTTCTACTCCGGGGAGTGGTATGACCAGATTGCATTTTTGGAAGGACTATTTTGGCTGTGCCACAAGGAGAATGGATTAGATAGGATCTAATCTGGAGGCAACAGGAACAGGCTGTTGCAATCTACTGGAGAGAGAATGGTACCTGTGTTACCTGGACCAAGCCTCCCATTTTAGTACGTGGAGCTTTTGGGGTTCTGGGATAATTTGAGAGAAGTCTGATCTGGCAGGCAGTAATTTTGGAGGCTTATGATCCTCGAGTTGCCAAATGGCACGCCTCAGAGGTGAGACTTGCGTAGTTCCCTGGAAATGCCTTCCCTTGTGCAGCACTGGTCTTCCCCAGTGTCAGCCCCTTGGGGGAATGTTGGCAGGAGAAGCAGAATAAAGCAGCTTGCCCCAACCTTTACTTCCCATTCTGGACGAGGTCTCTTTTCATCGTCCTCCTAGGAGTGCTTACTAGCAACTGCCTTACGATGCTGACGTCTTGAATCAGAGAGCCGTTGGCTCGTGTCTAAACTGTAGAATCAGCCCGTGGAAAGGTGAAAGCCCTCTGAGGCAGAGTGCCTAATAAATGAGGACCCGCGGGCTGGAGGGCCCGTGGTGTGGAGGTGGGGGCTCCTGAATTCTTTGCCAGCGAGGCTACCTTACCAGCCTGTGCTAAGATGGTGGCGACGGGGGTAGAATTGGAAGGATTGTGAAGGGTTGTAAGATAGGCTTGGTAATCAATTAGATGTGGGTAGTGAGGAAGAGGAAGGAGCCAAAAATGGCAGTCCGGTTTCTCTTGGGTATAAACATGGATGAGGAGGTCAGTCCCTGAATCCAAGAAAAGAAGTGGAGTATTAAAAATTTTCCTTTGGGCTTTCCGCGCAGATAGCGCTCTCTCAAACATGGTGAACGTTCCTAAAACCCTCCGGACTTTCTGTAAGAAGTGTGGCAAGCACCAGCCCCACAAAGTGACACAGTACAAGAAGGGCAGGGATTCTCTGTATGCACAGGGAAAGCGGCGTTATGACAGGAAGCAGAGTGGTTACGGTGGGCAGACTAAGCTGATTTTCTGCAAAAAGGCTAAAACTACAAAGAAGATTGTCCTGAGGCTTGAATGTGTTGAGCCCAACTGCAGATCTAAGAGGATGCTGGCTATTAAGAGATGCAAGTATTTTGAACTGGGAGGAGATAAGAAGAGAAAGGGCCAACTGATCCAGTTCTAAGCTTCGTATTTTTATCATGAAGACAATAAAATCTTGATACGTTTGCTTAAAAAAAAAAAAAAAAATTTCCCGTGGGTATCATGTTCTGCATTGAAAAGGAACAAACACATTGTTTTAACTATGCAAACAATGTGTGCATAGTTATATTTATTCCAAGTGTTAACAAAATATAAGAAAAGAAAGACCACCATTTCCCGCTGACATTAGGAAGCACTATTAATATTCGGATGTACTATCTTTCAGTTATGCTTAGAATGTTATGTGTGAGAGTCATTTTAATGTACAAAGTTGTATCCTGGTTTTTTCAGTTAGCCATAGAAGTATATTTTTAGTTATCTCTATTATAGAACCTTAGAACTGTAGGAAACCCATTATTCACTTCTGACTCTCGAGGTCTATTTCTCAGGGTAGGTTTCACGTGCCAAGTAATTAGCCTGCATGAGAGGGGCTGGGTGCTGGCCAGGTGGTAAGAAACTTTTCTCGACAAATGTTTGCTTATCTTATAAGACTTGAATTTCAACTTTCTAACTCAGATTTAAAGGAAAACTGAAAAAAAATGCACAGCGACAACTCGCAGGTGATACGTGTGGAGACAGTGCGAGCCTAAGTGATTCTGGCCCAGCGAAGCCTTGTGCCGAAACTGGTGCTTAACGGCCTCTTCCTGGCCTGTTGCCTGCTGCCTTGCACTGAGTGAGGTTTTTAGGGCCACTGTCTGTCCACAGAACCCGCTCTTTGTGATACTCCTTCAAAGCCTAGAGAGCCCAGTGCTCTGAAAGCCTCTCATTTTTTCATAAGATTAGATCAAACTGACAAGCTGATATTTAGCACAAAGGTTGATTTTGATTTGAGCCATACAGAACCACAGAAGTGAGTATTTAGTATGTGATTCATGCCAAATTTAGGAGGTTTGGACTGTGATTTGCATTGACACCTTATAAAGCAGGTATGAAAGCTCTTTTATCCCCTTCTTTGGGGCTGTGCTAAAAATGAAGACAACCTACTGCTCTCTCAGCTTGTTAATTTTGCCTTTCTGTCTGGCGCCATCTTTCTTGCACACTTGAACTCTTTATCAATTAAATGCAATTCCTAATTTACACACTCTGCCACTTACATATCCCCATAACTAACGAGTCTTCTGTGACCAGATAGGTTTTCTCCAGCCCATTTTCCATTTTCTCAATGCTCTCCTGTTTTCCCTCCTTAGAGACCAGGATCTGTTATTTTGTTTGTTTGTGTGCATATTAAATTCCAGGACCTAATTCAACTGCAGTTCCCCGGACTAATGCCAGAAATTGTTTTTCAAGTTTGGTTTTCCTCTGGAACATAATTTAATCTTAAGTTGGTTCTTTATAATTAACACCGTTCAAAACTATGTAGACTTCAGAGGGACTCCAGGTCCCGTTTGGCACCCACCCCGAAACCCAGCCAGCGTGGTTAGTGTTGTTTCTGTGGGGAATGTTCTGGGTCCCGAGCCCCTGGTGTATCGCGAGCTCCTAAACCAACGCACTGCTGGATAATTGATTGCTTGCATACTTGATAATACATATGCCAGAATATAATTTTTATACATAAGATAAGGATCAGTTCCTCTGCTCTGATAGTACATTCTGATCAGCCAGATCAGAAAATCTTGGTGTGATGCAACCATTGTGTTCGGGAGTGCTGATAGATTTCCAAAAGTGATGCCTTGTCCAAAAGATTTAATGGTGATTCTTTTAAGAGGCTAAATTCTTTCCTGGAAAAATACAAAAGGAGAATGTGAAAGTAAGGGCATTTGGCTTTTGTTGGACCATGTTTGAAATTCGTCCAAAAGTTGGCTTTGCGTCTAGGGTAGGATGGACTTATCTGTTTTAAAGATTGGAAACAGGGCCGGCCGAGTGGCGCAGTGGTTAAGCGCTGGCTTGGGAAGCTGGCGGCCCCAGTTCAGGTCCCACATATGAGGGCCAGTGATACTGCCCTCAAAAAAAAAAAAAGATTGGAAACAATACCTTTGTTTTCTACCTTTGTGTACCTGTGTGTACTTGTGCTTTTAAGCTGCCATGCTGGAAGTGCTCTGTATGTTCCTCTGTAAGATTTGGGTTTGAATCTAGGCCATGATTGGTCCAATTGATCCATTTCCATTCAAAGCCAATACTGAAGATTCGTTTATGTTGAGCAATTCGATATTCAGAGAATTTCCCAGATACTAGAGCTCTCTGGCCCACTGGTGTATGTTGAAATGGCCCTGAATATATTAATGTCCACGTAGAATCCCAAAAGTGGTCATCACATTTTCATCTAAAATGCTCACTTAAGCAGAGAGCTGTTAGATATAGTGACAGAAGTAATTTTGTTAGAAATTCCAATTTTATAGTGCCAGTAGCAACATATTCTCTTAGTTTAGGGAGGTAGTGCGAGATGCAAAGAAAACCACCACTTGGGGAATTTGCCAGCATGGAAAGGATATACAAGAAGGGACATAAACTGAACAAGTAGTTGCTGAAATGTTTTCACATGAAAGGATTTTTCAACATGCTATAAAGAACGGGAAGCTTTTAAAATGCAGAACATTAGAGTAGGAAGGAGAATTGGAGGTCATCTAGTCCAACCCCTTAATTTATAGGTGAGGAATCAAGTTATTTGTTCAAGGCCAAATGACAAGTTGGTGGCAGAGCTGGGACTAGAAGGCATTTCTTCATTCCACATTGCATGATGGAAAAAGATTAGATTTTGGAATTAGTCTGACCTGAGTTTAAATATGAGCTTTGTCACTTACATATTTTGTGACCTTGAATGAGTTACTTACCTTGTCTGAGCCTTAGCTTCTTGAACTACAAAAGAGAAATGATGTTATAAGGCAGTTGTTTGAGATAGATGTACTTTTCAGTCATTTATCATGGTGCCTGGTCCATGACAGATGTTTATCTGATTATTGTTGTCTTACTTTCTTGCAGTGAGCAAAATACAAGGGGTTCAGTGGCAAAGAGTATTTATATTTAGCATTATGTGGGCATGGATCTTTATGTAGCTTTTAGAAGGAATGTGATACTGAGCAAAATAAAGGTATACTGAAAATGTTGTGACAACATCATAAGTGTGAGCAAGGAAAAAAAAATTCAGAAATACCATATGGGGTTCTTTAGTCTGTTACATATCGTGTGCAATATAGGTTGAGAAAGAATTATTAAATGCCATTGGTTTTGCTGTTAATTTTTGAATCAGAAAGCAGTGATGAAATCTCATTGCTAACATAAGAAATCTGACTTTTAAAAGTGAAGTCCCTTTTCCTCCATTATATCATCAAACCATACTTTTTATAGAAAATAGCGAATAAAGACTAGTAAAAGAAAATTCAAACACCTATCTATCACCCAAAGGCTGTATTTTTTCCATTGTTTTAATCAGAAGCATCGGTTTATGTGGTTTCATATCTTGCTTTTCCCCCCACTTAGTTAATATTCCCCTTGTTATTAGGACTCTTGAATATCATTCAAAAGTGGGTTTTGGGCCGGCTGAGTGGCTCAGTTGCCTAAGAGCTCGCTCAGGAGTGCAAGCTGAGCTCTGAGCAACAGCAGTTTGATGCCCAGCCCGAGCTGAGCTGCTGCTGAGCTGCCAACAGATGGCAGGATGGCTCAGCTTAAAAAAAAAAGTGGGTTTTGTGTGTAAATATGAAATTAATATATAGTTATTTTTTTAATGTTTAAATATCAGAAAAAGAAATGAGAAAACCAATGATAGTCTTATAGAGACATTCTAATATTTTTGTTATACTTTGTTTCCATTTGGGAATATTTTAGTGATTAGATTTACAGTGAAACCCTATAATTAAGTTCATTTCAGTACATCAATTTAAAAAGTCCTCCAAGGTGTTGGGGTCTAGATGTGGGGGAAAAAAGAGAGACGAGGAGGAGGAGGAAGAGAAAGGAGAGAGAGAGAGAGAACACGCTAGCGAGCACATGCTTGTACTCATTTCCAATTCTGTAACCACCCAGCCCCATTCAGCTTGGTGGGCATATGTCCCAGACGGAACTGGAGGTGGGAGGACCTTTCTCAGCGAAGAAAGCTCAGCCCTACTCCCTAAAGTGTCCACTGAGTGTTACCAGTTACCTCCTCTTCTTTGTATTTAGGAAAGTCTAGTTATGTGTCCATTCCTGGGAGAATTGAGAAAGCAGTTATTTAATTATTTGTTTGAGTTATGTGGTTGAGATGAGGAATGCCATTTGATAATTTAAGATACAGTATTTTTGGTAGGACAGGGCCACTGGATTCAAGCCGCTCACTGTATCTGGTCGTGTTCCAAAACCTGAGTAAAATGTGCTCTTCTAGACTTACTGAAGGGTGTCCCGGAGGTGTTTAAGTTTAGTTTAATTATACTCCATTTAGTGTGATCTGCTTGACTTTAGAACCTGATCTCTATGTAAGAGGTGAAACCAATGAAATGAAACTTCAGAAATATGAAGTGCAGCGCATAGAGTAGGAGAAAGGAAAATATTTTTAAAATACAGTGAGCAAGTTCAGAATGGGTGAGCTAGCACTGAGCAGCAGCATCTGTATAAAAACAGACCTGGGAGTTTCATTCAGCTGTAAGTCAAAGGAATAAATATTACGCAGAATGTTGGTAGTGCTGCTACATGGGAATGGGGGTGGGGAAGGACAGGGTGGTTTGATGAAGGGTGTGGGTCGGAGAAAGCTGAGAAAAGAATTCAGGCATTTTTCAGGCACCATCTGGAGAAAGCGTGTTTTTAGGAAATAGGAAAAGATGAAGATCAGGAAAGAAAGGCACCTTATGTGAGGTGCAGAGGATGCTGGGGCATTGGACTGAAGAAGGAGCTTCTCATTGTTCAGAGTGTAGGAAAAGCTATCGGAATATGGGAAGGGGTAGAGGGCTGACCTTGCAGAAGTCCTAAAAGGAAGAAAAAGACAAATTTGAATGAAAAACACGATTCGTTTTAAATCGAGTTCAACTTTGAGTTCAAAGATGCATATTTTAAGATGTCTGATTCATAATAATGCAAATGGGATATATGCTTAATCTTGTTCTCCATGAAAACAATCTAGAAGGATAAGACATCTCAGAAAAGGTAAAAGATCTAATTTTATGGAGAAAAAAATGTAAGGCACGTGTAGGCAGAACCCAGCAGGTAGTGGAAGAGTTCAGTTCCAAATTTCGTGTATTTTCACCTCCTTTTTCTAATGAACAAAAGGAGAGATGGAAAGCAGATGTATTGCCTTTTAGTGAGTTTCTTCCAACCCAAGCTCGTGGCATATCTGTTACAATTTAATTTTATCTTATGCATGAAATTGCTTCATAAGACTTGGTGTTCTGTGTGTAATTTTTCAGTTAAATATTCATAACTATCAAATGGGAAGTAAGGCACAAAAATCAGGTGGCTAATAAAGTATTTTGTTCTGATACAAACAAGTTGTTTGTCTTTACAGAGGGGAAATGTGCTTCCTATTTTAATCTAAACACCGTCAGGCAGTAACATAGTATTTGTGACATTTTTCTCAACAAAGGAAATCCTCTCCGTTTCCCATCACAATTTATTGGGTCACAAGAATAGCAGACATCAAGAAAGCATTAATGTGTGACACTCAGGAAGTCATTTTCTGAGCATCCTGTCACAATTTCAAAGTTAATTTCAGTTCTGGCTGGGTAAAAATACATGTAATTTCCATATGGAAATATTTGATGCACATATGACATATTATGTTGACGTTTCAGGTGGTACTTGTTTTTGTTTAAACAGTTACACATCTGGCATGCCCATCTTCTTGAAAATAAGTGACAACTTCCTATTCAGATGCAAGTTAGTTTGAATCAGTTATTGACCGAAGGTCTTGTCTCCCAGCTCTGTCTGGTACCGTCATCTCGGTGCTTAGCCCGTCAGTCTCTTTGCCATTCCTGTTTTGGACAAGATAGAGTTGGAAGTAAATCTAGTATTCCAGTGTCCTCTTGGTGTGGTCACATAGGTGGTGGTGATAGATAAAGTGTTCACAGCCAAGGGTGGGTTTTAGTTTCTGAGCATGCCTGACTGCTTGAATCATGTGGCAGTTTCACTGATTAATATGCCCCTTACCTGCGCTGATTTTTTGGTTGTGTCTTTTTTCCCCATAAATATACAAGGCAAGTTATACAAATAAACAAGAAGTTTGAGCCACATTCTTTTAAAAGGCCCAGCTTATACAGGAAATAGAAAGTTCAGGACTTGCACCATCCTCACCTTGATTCACTGTTCTCAGACCCCACAAGTTTGTCTCCTGATGCCCACGTACTCAGATGAAAGCTCCTTGGAGTGAGGACTCAGATGAAAGCTCCTCATGCCTAGAACAGAGTCTGGCACTTTGTGGGCTCTTACAGAATACACGCTGATTTGAAAGAGTGATTATTGATGCTTCATGTTTTAAAACTTATGGAAAATTTTCAAATATCCATAAAAGTAGAGAGAAGTATAATGACCCCCCATCTACCCATCCTTCGCTTCAGTATTATCAGCTTTCCAACCCCCATGCTTTTGGGGGTGGGGGGTGGAGATGGGACTGGCTTGTATTACTGGCACTTTAAATTGCTCTAGAAAGGTAGTTGTGGAAAATTGTTAAATGGGAATGAGTACTTGATCTTCACATTGACACTAATCTTTAATATTTACCTTCTTGAGGAACAGAACATTATTCTTGGTTGAAAAAGAAATAATGTATAAATGATAGTAGTGAGGCATATTGAAAGGAAGATTAGCGCTGCCTATCTGTATTTCTTGCATATTGCATGTATCACACATTCATTCATTCATATAACTGACTTTATTTTTTAGAGCAGTTTTAGGTTCACAGCAAAATTGAGTGGAACATACAGAGAGTTCCCGTATCCGTTACACATGCACACCCACTCATGTATGTACACCCTCTCATCCACCATCAGCATTCTGCACCAGAGCAGTACATTGTTACAATCAGTGAACCTACCTACATTGACACATTGTTATCATCTAAGTCATTAGGATTCACTCTAGGTGTTGTACATTTTGTGGATTTGGACAAATGTACCAGGTGTGAATAAAAAAAAATACGGTGAATGTTTAAATTTTTAAAAATTTATTACAGGAAAAGACACATTGCCATTAATCTCTCTGAAAATACTCCCCCTTGCTTCAGACACACTTATCCCATCATTCTTGTACTTACTGAAGCAGTTCTGGAAGTCCTCTTTCGTGAGTGTCTTTCGTTGCTTTGTCGTGAGTGCTTCAATGTCCTGCATCATTTTGACTTTGGGGAAGAGCCAGAAGTCTCATGGTGCCAGATCTGGTGACTAAGGTGGATGAGGACATGCCGTAATGTTTTTATTTGGGAAAAATTGCTGTGTACCAGAAGTGATGTGTGACACAGGGCATTGTCATGATGGAGGATGATTTATGATACACTTTAAAACACACCTTCTCTCAACCATAGCTCACACCCGACTGACTGCACTGAACAAGTTGAAACTTGTCACACACTGTTCCATGTGCCGCTTCCTGTATTGAGGATCCCTGCCTTTCCGTTGGATGGCACTCTGCAGCAGCATTCACCATATTCTGTGATCACACCTGGTCATATAATGACATGTATCTACCATTGTGTTTCATATGGCATGCCCTAAAACTCCTCTTGTGTTCCACTGTGCATCTCTCCACCCAAACCCCTAAGATCAGTAAACACTTATCTTTTTACTGTCTCCATAGTTTTGCCTTTTCCAGAATGTCATAGAGTTGGAAATCATACAGTATGTTGCCTTCTCAGATTGGCTTCTTTCACTTCGTAATATGCCTTTAAGTTTCCTTTGTGCCTTTTTGTGGCTTGAGAGCTCGTTTCCTTTGATTGCTGAATGCTATCCTGCTGTCTGGGTGGATCACAGTTTATTCAGTCACCTATTGAAGGACACCTGTTGCTTCAAGTTTTGGCGGCTAAACATTCAGCTGCAGGTTTTCACGTGGACATAGTCTTCAACTCCTGTGGGTAAATAGCACGGAGCCTGATTGCTGGCTCACATGATAAGAGTGTGTTTTAGTTTTGTAAGAAACCACCAAGCTACCCTCCACAGTGGCTTTTCCCACCAGCAGTGAAGGAGAGTTCCTGTTGTTCCACATCCTCGCCAGCATTTGGTGTTGTTTGTATTTTGGATTTTAGCTGTTCTAATATTTGTATAGTGGTATCTCATTGTTTTAATTTGAAAGTATTTTTATAGTGGTAACTGAAGAAAATACCACCGTATGTTTTTTCTCTTTGTGTTTGACTAGATGTGTTGACTGGTTTTTAGTTTGTGGGGCTGTCATTCATTCATTAAACAAATACTTAGTAGCACCTTGCTCGTGCCTGCACTAAGGCTGGGATATCAAAGACGTTTGAAGATGTGGGCCTTCCTGCCTGGGAGCTTATAGTTTTGTAAAGGAACAGACAATACAATTGATAAGGGACTTGTATATACAAGATCTTAAAGGAGCACAAAGAAAGGTCACCTTCCCATAGGTAGGAGGGTGAGAGGGAACACGGATGTCTGTGTTGAATTTTGAAGGGCATTCTGTAAGAATGAGACAATGAGGAGGTGAGAAGGGTGGTAGAATCAGGGAGGTCATTCTCCGCACAGGGAATGGGCGCAGACTGAGCCTCAGACCTGTGCAGTCTGTTTAGGAAGAGCGTGGGTTCCACAGGGCTGGGGAGGGGCACGAGATAGCAAACTGCAAGGTGCCAGGACCTAAATCTAGCCCTTCTGTACTTCTGTGATTTTACGTGACATGGCCCCCTTCGAAGTGTTTTATTCAGGGGAGTGAGATGAGATATGTGTGTCAGAAGGCAGTGGCAGTGGGTGATGGAGGGGACAGATGTAAGTGACAGTAAGAAGGCACATCCTTAGAGTTTGGTGATTCCCTGGCCTGGAGGCTAAGAAGGAGCAGGGGGCGGAATGAACAGTGGGACTGCCCGCAAAGATAAAAGCCACCGACAACGACAGTGGAGCCGATGCGAAATCCAGTTTTGGAAATGTCGGATTGTCCTGAATTCTCTCTCCCGTGTGTATGACTTAAAACTCTGGAGCTTCAGGTGATATTATTAGGTTTTTGAATTTTCCAGAAGGGGAAAAGGCATCTTTCTCATGTGTACTCTGAAGTTTCCTTCTAGTACCAATCCAGGTGTGGCTAAGGGCCTCAATCCCGAATTATGAGCTGGACATTACTTCTTTATAAAGATTACCTGAAATAATTGATGTTTCAGTTCAATTTTGTAAACGGCTTGTTAACCCTTAGTATCTCTTTATGTATTATCTGTACCTGTGCCTCTGTCTTTTTGGGAATATTATTTGTTTTACTTTAGAAAAAATACTCTGAACAATTTTTTTTTTAAGATTTTATTGGGGAATTGGGGGAGGGGAACAGCTTTGGGGAACTGGGGAAGGGGAACAGACAAGTTGCTGTCCTTTTGTTCTTCAGTCTAGTTGCGGAGGACATTGCTTCACTGGCCCATGTTGGTATCGTGGTGAGGCAGATCAGTCGCCGGTCTCTGGATGAGTGCTCACAGTGGCTCTTGGCAGCTCACACCGGCTGCCAGCTGCTCCCGCTGGCTGCCGGCCACTCACTGTAGCCAGTGGCAGCCCACTGCAGCAGGGACTGCAGCTGTGCCATCCCGGGGACTCACAGCAGCCCAGCTCCAGGTTGTTCACCCTCTTAGCTGTAGAGGGCAGTGTCACTGGCCCTCATATGTGGGATCCGAACCAGGGCTGCTGGCGTCCCAAGCCAGCTCTTAACCAACTTGCCACTCGGCCGGTCCGTACTCTTAATTTTTTAAAAAAAACATAATTGTAAAAATACATAATCTAGAAATGAGAAGTCCTTCATAAGCACCCCTCCCACCAGCATTATTAAGATGGTGCCCATTCTTTGCAGAGCGAACTCAGTTCTCTCTCCTCCCCCACCACATAAACTGTATACACACTCGGACGTGTATTTTAGCAGAATTGGGATCTCTTTATGAAAAGTATTTTTTGTCACTTAATAATATATAGCATTCTGATCAGTTCATATAAATCAAATCCATTGTTTGTATAGTATTTTATTATGTGGATATGTCAATTTATTTACCTTGTTTCCCATTTATGGGTATTTACCACCCATTTCTTTGAATTCTCTAAACCAGTGCTGTCCAGGAGAACTTGCTGCAATGACAGGAACGTTCTAGCGCTGCTCTGTCCAGCACACAGCGCCACGTGCGGCTTCTGAGCACTTGGAGTGTGGCCAGTGCACCTAAGGAACTGAATTTTACATTTTATTTCATTTTAATGACTTTAAATTGAAATTGCCACATGTGGCTAGTGGCTACTGTATTGGTCAGCACAGCTCCAAGCTCTGCCAGAGCTGAGGTAGGTCTTCAAGCTGCTTGCTTGGACCTCGTCTCTTTGGTCTTTTTAAATGAAAGTTGGATAGTGTTTCGTTGATGTGTAACAATCATATGAAATCTCTTCTGTAAACGTCTTTTAAAGAAATACCGCTCCGTGTTGGAGTCTCTTAAAGAAAGATTGGCGACAGGATTGCTGAGTTCTGTTCCAGGAGATGGCCTCTCCTGCAGACATGTCAGTATACCTGCCTTTATCAAGTCAATGATATCTTCCTACCTTGTTCATCTCTTTGTACGTTGGTTGCCAAGGAGCCTAGTATGAAGGTTTTGGTTCAACTGTAGGTGGTCTTTCACCTCTCATCACTTCCCCCACCCAGCTACATAACTTTCCTTTCCTTCTGAATTTACAGATTTCATTATGTGTATGACTTTTCTTGTAAATCTCTTCTCTTCCTGGACATGGTTAGATTTTACCTGAAGTTTCTGGAACGTATAATATTCTGAGACTTCACCAAGAATAGACTAAGGCAGTGTACACACTACTCCACTCTCACAACCCTGCATACATGGACCATATGTCTTACTAGGACAATATATTGTCACGTGTGAGAAGCACTTTCATCATTTCAGTGGGAAATACACATATTTAAAACTCTAAAATAGGGCCGGCCGAGTGGCGCGGTGGTTAAGCGCTGGCTTGGGAAGCCAGCGGCCCTGGTTCGGGTCCCACATGTGAGGGCCAGTGACACTGCCCTCAAAAAAACAAACAAACAAAAAAACTAAAATAGACCTACCTGGGGTTATAGAAAGCTACTTAAGTAATTAATGGTTGGCCATATTTTACTCAATTATGAGTCAAGATTGGGTTCTTTTAACCCTCTTCTTTTGCTCTGCCAGTATAATGCTCTCCTTGGCTTTCTTTAGAGATATATGGGAAATCGTATGTTGCTTGAATTTAAGTTGTATTCCTCAGGGTTTTCTAGTTCCATACATGGCAACCTATATATAAACAGTAATTGCTAAATGGTGGCCAAATATCTTTTGACCCTCCTAGAATAGCACTGTTAAGGTATAGAACCTTAATGAAAAGTGTACATAAATTTCAAAACATTTTCTTCCTTAGTTTCTGCAAAGTTTCTATGCCTAGATATTTTTAAATATTAAGATACCCTTAGATTTTACATAGACGTCAGAATTAAGAATCGAAAGACATAAGGTTACGCTGAAAAATTATTAATAAATTCCTTTGCCTTCAAGGAAGTAGGATAGAACCAGGAAAATACTGATGTGGTAACCAGGATAACACACCAAATCCATCTGTGTAACTCTTGGCAGGAGTAAAATGACAAAACAAGATCTTGGAGAGTGCTCATTACCAGGTTGTGATCAAAAAGATAAATGCATTCTCATGAAAAGATTGGCCTGGTGCCTCAGTGCCCATGGGGTAGCTGTGTGTACGCATGTGTGCAGACATAGCCATCAGGGTTGGGTATTTTGAGCATAATTAGGAAATTGGGAGAGGAAAGGCTGGAAGTTGAGGACTTGAACGTTGCTTGGAGTTTTGTAACTGCAAACCCTGATGTGACCTAGGAAACTGCGGGATTTCAAGTGTAATGTGATGGTAAACATCAAATGCAGAATTGCGGCAGAGGTGGTAGGCCAGGCTCTTCAGGAAAGAATGAATGGCAGACCTTAAAACAAACATTTTTCCAATGAAGAATATTGGGACCATCTTAAGATATCTTTTCTGTTTTCTTGAGAATTGAAGGAAGATGGAAGCTGATGATCTTTTCATGCTTTTTATGCCATTGTTTGTAACTTTCAGGGAAAGCAGACAAATGTAAAGCTTTTCATTCTACCTAGAATTACTTAGATTAAATATAATGCAGTTTGAATACTTAAAAAAGAACTTTAAGAGATTTGTTTTATGAAGCAATTTCATGGTCTTGAATAAAATTTTTGTTCTCTTAAATTGCAGTTGTTCATTTGAGAGTAATTCTATTTTTCCTATTCCTAAATTTAGCAGGGTTGTTTGGTTTTCACTAAGCTGTGTGTTCTAAATGTCACTTAGCTCAAAACCAGTGCATCTCCAGTGGGTATATACGGTTAGCTTGCAGTAAATTGCTACTTTGGTTTCCCAGAGGTTTTCTTGCAATCTAGCACTTCAGATAAATGGAAAAGTTTTAAAAAGGAAAGGAGCTGTATGATTTTGTAGGTTTTTTTCATTTGGTGAAATAATGAAATGGGATAGTATATCTGTAGGCTTGGTCTTTTCAGATGTTTGCTAAAAGGTAATTTCGTATTAGCTCCTTTAGAAAGAACTGAGCTGTGCCCCTACCCCCAGTCCTACCCATCTTTCGTGTGTGTGTGTGTGTGTGTGTGTGTGTGTGTGTGTGTGTGTGATAGAGAGAGAGAGAGAGAGAGAGAGAGAGAGAGAGAGAGAGAGATGGGGCAGAGGGGTGGGGAGTGTGGTAAGCACCGCTTGCATCTTTCTGGCCTCTCCTACAGTCCAGGGCGCTTCATCAGGAATGATGGCCTTGTTGGTCCCTGGGATATGGGCCCCCAGACAAACCTTTATTGGGCCCCCTTTCCTTGAAACTCATGTTATACCAGAAATTCAAAAAAACCAACAAAAAAAATACAAAAGTATGGAAATGAAATACTATAGGCACGTGCCTTCACAAATGTTACTCATGCAAAGCCCAGTGCTTCATACGGGAGCGGTTTAAGTGTTCTTTTGGCTCACACCACCTGTGCCTTTTTGCCAGCTATGTTTAACTGAATCTAATTCGGAGGAACAGTCAGCAGATGAAGATGGGGGGACCCCTACCAATCCGCTGGCCTGCACTCTTAGAAAATGTCAACACCCTGAAGGGCAGCAAAAGTGGGGACTCCTCTAGATTAAAGGAAACTCAAGAGACATAATAACTTAATACCGTGTGTGATCCTTAATTAGATTTCTTCAAAATAACAACTTTATGAAGATATAATTCACATGCCATCAAGTTAATCCTTTTAAAGTGTATAATTCAGCGTTTTTTAGTATGTTCGGTGTTGGGCGATGCTCACCGCCATCTAACTCCAGTGTTGCATCGCAGTGACAGGCAGCTCCCGACCAGCCATTCCTACCTCCCCCTCTCCCCTTCCCCTGCCCCTGGTAACCACTAACCTACTTCCCATTTCTCTGGATTTGCCTCTTCTAGACATTCCACATAAGTAGAGTCGTATCATGTGTGGCCTTTTGTGTTTGGCTTTTTCACTGAGCATGTTTTCAAGGCCTATCCATGTGGCACTATGTATCAGTACCTCATTCCTTTTCGTTGTTGAATGACATTCCATTGTATGCGTACACCGCATCTTGTTAATCCACTCATTAGCTGATGTCCATTTGGGTAATTTCTACATTGGGGTATTATAAATAACGTTGCTAAACATACAAATTTTTGTGTGGACGTGTGTTTTCAGTTCTCTTGGGTATATACTTAGGAGCACAATTGCTGGATCATATGGTAACTCTATGCTTAACTTTTTGAAGACCTGCCCAACTGTTTTCCAACGTGGCTGCACCATTTTACATTCTCACCAGCAGTGTATGAGGGTTCCAGTTTCTCCACATTATCGTCAACTTGTCGCCTTCTGCTTCTTCTGATAGACAACCTGGTGGGTGCAGCTGACACCTTATTGGGGTTTTGATCTGCATTTCCATAATGACTAATGATGTTGAGCATCTTTTCATGTACTTGATGGCCATTTTTATATCTTCTTTGGAGAAATGTCTTTTCAAATCTTTGCCCATTTTTAAATTAGGCTATTTGTCTTTGTATTGTTGAGTCTTTATATAGTCTAGATGACACTAGTCCTTTATCAGATAGATGATCTGCAAATATTTTCTCCCACTCTGTGGTTGCCTTTTCACTTTCCTTATTGTGTCATATCTCAGAAACCATTGCCTCATCCAGGTTTAGGAAGAGTGGAATTTTATAACCCAAATACAAGAAGGTTTACACTTATGTTCTCTTCAAAGAGTTTTTATTAATAGTTTTTGCTCTTACATTTAGGTTCTTGATCCATTTTGAGTATCTCAGTCTTAACAAAATTAAGTTTTCCAGTTCATGAACATACAATGTCTTTTTATTTAAGTCTTTAATTTCTTTCAGCAATGTTTTATGGTTTTCAGTGTACAATGTAGTTTTAATCTTATATTTTGAGGTTAAATTTATTTTAAGAATAAAGTATTTTATTCTTTTTGATGTTACTATAAATGGAATGGCTTCCTTAATTCGTTTTTGCCTAGTTCATTGCTAGGGTACAGCAATGAGTGCACTACCAATAGAGGTTGTTTTACTTCTTCTTTTCCAATCTCTGGATGCCTTTTATTTCATAGCCTTGGCTAATTGCCTTGACTAGCCCTTCCAATACAATGTTGGACAGAAGTGGAGAATGCAGACACCTTTGTCTTGTTTCTAATCTTAGGGCAAAAGCATTCAGTCTTTCACCATTAAGTACGATGTTAGCTCTGGGGGTTTTGTAGATGTTTTTTAGAAGTTAAATTCCTTTCTATTTCTGTCTAATTTGTTGAATGTTTTTATCATAAGTTGGGATTGGATTTTGTCAAATGCGTTTCCTGTGTCTCTTGAGATGATACAGCTTTTGTCCTTTTTTCTTTTGATTTTCATATGTCGAACCAGCCTTTCGTTCTTTGGACAAATCCCACTTGGTAATTGTATATAATTCTTTTTATCTGCTACCGGGTTCGATTTTCTATGAGATATATAAAGGATATTTGTGAATTTCCCAAATATCCTTCTGTTGCTAGTTTCTAATTTCATTCCATTGTGGTCAGAGGACATACTTTGATCTCGGTCTTTTTAAAGTTATTGAGACTTGTTTCGTAGCCTCACATAGGGCCTGTGCTGGAGGATTCCATGTTCATTTAAAAATGTGTATTCTGCTCTCACTGTGTGGAGGGTGCTTTAGATGTTTGTTGTTAGAACTAGTTAGCTGTATTGTTGCTCAAGTAGTCTGTGTCTTTGCTGTCCCCTGTCTAGTTGTTCTATTCATTACTGAAAGTGGGATATTGAAATCTCCAGGAATTATTGATGAATGTTGTATTTCCCACTTTCAGTTTTTGCCTCGTGTATTTTGGGACTCTTAGGTACATACATATATGTTTGTAGTTGTTATATCTTCTGGATGGATTGGCCCTTTTATTGTTATCAAATCTTTTTATTTTTCTGTCCAGTAACAATTTTTATCTTAAGTCTATTTTGTCTAATCTTAGTATAGACACTCCTGCTCTCTTTTGACTACTGTTTGCATGGTATATCTTTTTCCATGTCATATAACTTTACTTTCAACCTATTTGTGCTTTTGAATCTAAAATGTGTCTCTTATAAACAGTATGTTTTTGGATCATGCTTTTTTTGATCCGTTTACATTTATTGTCATTACTGATAAAGTAGGATTTATGTCTGCTTTTTGCTGTTTGATTTCTAAATGTCATGTCATTTGTGTGCCTCAATTTCTTCATTACCAGCTTTTGTGTTGCATAGATACTTTCTAGTATACCACTTAATTCCCTTTTTGTTTATTTTACTATACATTTTTGAGTTATTGTCTTAGTGGTTACCCTGGAGTTTACCATTAACATCTTAATTTATAGCAATTTGGTTCAGATTAATACCAATTTAATTGCAGTAGTATACAAAAACTTTATTTCTGTGTAGCCCCGTTTTCCTCCTTTTTATGCATTAATTGCTTCAAATCATATCTTTAAACATTGTGTGCCTATCAACTTAGATTTATAATTGTTGCATTATGAAGTTGTCTTTTACATGATGAGAAATCCCCTGCTAGTCTTACTGAGAATACCTTTTACGTGATGCGTCATTTTCTCCTGAGCTTGCAAGATTCTCTCTTTGTCTTTTCACAATTTGACTATGACGTATCTAGATATGACTCTCTTTGAATTTATTCTGCTTGGGAGTTGAACTTGTTGAATGTGCTGCTGCTTCTTCTTCTTCTTCTTATTATTATTATTATTATTATTATTTTACCAAATTTGAGACATTTGGGGGCATTATTTCTTCAGATATCTTTTGCCCCCTTTGTTTCTCTTCTAGGATGCCGATTATGTGCGTGTTGATCTGGCTGATGACATCCCACAGGCCTCTGAGGCTCTGTTCAGTTTTCTTTCTGTCTCTGAGACTTATCCTTTTGTTTTATAGCCTAAACCACTTTTCAAAAATGAAATCATGGCAAATTTTTCCTCTTTTTAATAAATCGTTTAAAATGTTGAAATCAAATCTGATTTTTAGGAATAAGAGAACAAAGCACCACACACAGAGTACCTTTAAATGACTCATAATTACTCACGCTAATGCATATAAACTCGGGTATGCAGTTAGGCCGCTCATTATGTTGCAAATGCAATTACATGCTTAAATGCATGGACACTCCCTCGGCTCACGCAGCCGTCTCTCTTGTCTTATGCTTGTGATCAGTTATTATTAAGCCCTATCTGTCAGAATTTGAAAATACCTGCTGGTGCTAGTGGTGCCTTTCAACCAATAATGGAGGAAAAGTTTGAAAAGGAAATTTTCCTTTGAGTTTATGTATTGCAGAGTTGGTCTTCTTAGTTGGCGAAATCCTAGTGGAGATTGCAAGCTATGCAATTAGCAAAATTATCATTAATCATAATAGTGGTTAATGATATTTACAGTATAGTATACATCCATTGTCTCTGAGCTGCAATTCTGAAATCCAAAAAGCCCTGAAAATTTTTTATAACTCATTGATGGCAAAAACCTGACCTGACCTGCTTCATTAAAACTCAGACTTGATATATAATGATGGGGCTTTTCCTAGTCTTTATTTATCCCAAATCACCGGTATTAAAACGTATGGATTTTACTGCAGAGATACTATGTTTGATTAGGGACTGACCAATCACCCAGACCCTACTGAAGACTTTAATATATAGTACACATACTGTATTACCTTTCCAAAATGCAAAGAAAATCTGGGTTTCAAACCCTTTTGGCCCCAGTAGTTTCTGATAAAGAGTTATGACCTATATTATAGTAAGAATATCAAATTTCTGGTTAGATGTGGGTTAAAATTCTAATAGGGGATAAAACCTCCATGCCTCTTACTTACAGTGTGAGTTGCTATTGCTATTCTTATTGTTCTTATCATTGCTCTAGTTTCAGAATTGATGTTTATATCTACTTTCAGAATATCTTGAAAACAGTTCTATAACAAAATACTCAGATGATTTACATGGTTGTTAGGTGGTAAAGTTATTTTATATTCAAATTCTTCGTTCCTTCTCAGTTAGGGTAGTTCTTATCTTTTCAATGATATTATTATAACAAATAATGTTTAAATTGAGTTTCTAGGGTTGTAGTAATATAAGATCATGTAAAATTGACAGTTCTTCTAACCAGGCATCTTCTGTATAATTGAGTAAAATATATATTAATTTTATATAGCATTAAATTCTAACTATTTAATATGGCATTTGTGTTTTACTGAGTATAAAATCATAACCTCTTAATGTTTTTCAAGATACCATTTTCTCCTTCAACACTGTCTTGATCTCCTGCCTCAGCAGATAAAGGGCTCCCTAGAACCATTTTAAGAATTCTCTTCTGTGGCACTAATCACAATATATTGTACTTCATTGTTTTCCAAACTTTGTTTGACTTATATTTGAAAGCTAGCACTTACCTTTTAGTAAACCGTCAGTTAACCTTTCGAGTGAATGAATGAATGAAGTTGTGGAAATTAAGCATCTAGTCATTCCACACAAGTATTGCTGTATGTGAAACAACTCTTCCGATCGGATTTCATCCTGCTGCCTAATTTCACAGAGTATGCTGTGCCTGGAACATACTAACTATGGAAGCCAATAAAATGTGATAATGAAAATCTACTTCCTTAAATTTAATGAGTTTAGTTTTATTGTCGGAACTGAATAGAATATACTCAAGTCCTTCTTCCATGTGATATGCTCTCATACTATCATCATTCTCTTTCCAATTATCAGTCCAAAATATGTCCCACTTCACACTGTGTGCTGCATTTTGTATGTATGCATTTTTGAAAATTTTTTTAAAAAATATTTTTAAAACTCAGCTGCATATACTTCCATGTGTTCTGATGTAATTATATATCAGTTAAAGTTTCCCATGCATAAGCCCATTTTGGTTCAAAGTTATTTATTGTCTGTTGATACAGTTCTACCAAATGGAGTAATGGAGAATTTTCTTTAAAAAAAAAAAAAAGGAATTTTCTTAGTTGCTAAAGTTTTTTAAAGTGTCTTTTAAATTATTAGTTATAGGGCCGGCCGAGTGGCGCGGTGGTTAAGCGCTGGCCTGGAAAGCCAGCGGCCCCGGTTCGGTCCCACATATGAGGGCCAGTGGCACTGCCCAAAAAAAAAAAAAAAAAAAAAAAAAAAAAAAAGAATAAATTATTAGTTATAAACTCCAGATAATAGTTTCAAATTTAATTGTTCTGTTATCAATTATTTTCTTTCATAGTAATAGTAGGAAAATAATAAAATTATAATTTTAGCATTATAAGTAAATGTAAAAAAAGATGGTGGCATTTAAATGTAAAAAAAGATGGTGGCATTTATACTGAATTGGTACAGTTTGGGGTTTTTTTTTTGTCTCTGATAATATTAATAATATTTTGTTGTTATTTTAATCACCCTTGGTCGGTTAAAACCGTCCATCTAGTAATCCTCAATCTTTATTTGTGCCTTAATACGGCTTTGGGGTATGACACAGTAGTTTTTCAAAAGTAGATTTGGGAGCTGGGTGGGGTGTCCTTCTCTGTCAACTCCCTGAGAAGTATATGGGAATTTTGAGTTTTAAAATTAAGCACATATAAGTGGCATTTTAAAGGCCGACTAATCGTAGAGGCAGATGCTGCACATGCATGGCTGCATTTGAGCCAAGGCCTTTCCGTAGCACGCTGACACAGATCCTTTTCCTATTTTGGACGACCAAGTGTGTCCTTGTAGGTTGGTTGACAAGCTTGGCATTAAAGTTGCTAAGGGACCCACAGTGCCCGTTGATAACAGGTTGAGGAATCACTTTCCAGGTCTCTACTTCTACTGACCTGTGACTTTAGGAAATTTTTATAAATAAAAAGTGGAATGTCATTAACAGATAATAAAAGTTTAAAATAGAACAGTCATCACCAATTTTCTGAAACAGTCAAAACTCTTTAGGTGCATAAAATGTAGATAAATAAGCAATAATCAGTTTTGACTGAAGTATATAATACAGCAATATAAGGACAATACAGAAACCTAGAAAGGGCTGGCCAAGTGGCTCTGTTGGTTAAGAGCTCGCTCAAGAATGCAAGCTGAGCTCCAAGCAACAGCAGTTTGATACCCAGCCCGAGCTGAGCAGTCTCTGAATGGGCAACGGGTAGCAGGATGGCTCAGCTAAAAAAAATTAAAAAAAAAAAAAAAAAAAAAAAAGAAACCTAGAAACTTTTGATGTAGTAGTGATAGTATACCAGTGCTTAAACGGGATATTTTCTTCAAGTTGTAAAGCCTGAAACTTAGGAAGTAAATTAATACATTTTCAAGGATTAGTTGAAGGTTGAACATATTTAATGACTGAAGATGGCAAGGAATTGTTACACATTAACTAGTTAATATTGTGGTCATGTTAGATATATCAGAGCAGTGCATGGTTAAGCCAGCCACTGTTTTTGCAACTTACTGGTAGACCTTTGAGGAAAGCTCTACTGTAGATAAAACCTGAGGTGAATGCCAGTTAAATCAGTAATTTCAACTTTGTTATGATTGTTCTGATGTTTTGTTTTGTTTTTTCTCTCTCTCTGAAAAGGAACTACGGAAACGTGGTTAATAAAATCAACCCATTAGATTTAATTTTGTTTTTGATGGAAATATTCCCTCCTGTGAAATGTAATGGCCGTGAATGTGATCGCAGAGATTATGTACCCTAACCAGGCCTGTCCCTGCGGAGCCATTTCAAACATTTCCATTAGAACCTCGGTAACCAGTCAAGAGGGGTGTTGTTGGGACATTATAAAAAAGGGCTATGTATGTGAAAGTAAGTTCAGACCTGGTCTGATATTTTGATATGTCTATCCCTCCCTCCTCCGACTAAAAAAAGTCAGTAAACACAGTGTAATGTTTTTATTGTCTTTGAAGCCCGTGTTTCTGACTGATTTCAGGTTTAAAGATGATACTTTTTCAGGAGGTCCTTTGGTAGCCCCCTCACATAGGCAAAGTAGGTCTGCCTTTACCAAAACGTGTTCTTATATATAGCCAGTAGTTTTGAAACCATGTTTTGTTTTGTTTTTCTTTTCTTTTTTTTTTTGAGGGCAGTGTCACTGTCCCTCATATGTGGGACCAAACCGGGGCCGCTGGCTTCCCAAGCCAGCACTTAACCACCACGCCACTCGGCCGGCCCTTAGCCAGTAGTTTTACGGTGAGGTATTTTGAGTGCTTTTATGTGAATGAGGACAATTCAATCAGACAATTTAAAAAATGCTTTTGCCAAACAGGGCCTTTTAAGTCTTAGTGCCTTATACATGTGAAATTCATGACTGCATTCGTACGTGTTGTATGTGTGAATAGATTTATTTATGAAATATGTATTGAACACCTGCTAGTTGGCAGGAAATGTTCTAGGTGCTGGAAATTAAGCATTTAAAAGCTGAAGCTCTGACCCTCCCTAGAGGGCTGTGTCTTGGATCTTACATTCTAGAAAGGTGATAACAGTTAGTGTACTTTCTTCCTGTGTAAGAGGAGCAGATTGCTGTCTTAGGTCATACACCTACATGTATGGTAGAGCTTTGCATGGAAAGACCTGTGACTGATGAAGGGAGGCAGATAACCCTGGTAGCTGCAAGTGCCTAACTCTCCCTCTTAGCAGCTGCCCCTGATTTTCACAGCTCGCTCATGTGTTTAGTCGAATCTGAAGTTCTTTCAAACATACTTGCTCTGTGTCCCAACCTGCTTGGTCTTCTCCAGCCCTCACCTGTCTTCCTCGTGGACTCAGTGCAGTCTCAGTGCATTGCTTTCAATAACTGAGTGTGTGTGCTCTGTGCAAGAGTGTGTGTATGTGTGTGTGTGTGTGTACAC
Source organism: Aselliscus stoliczkanus (assembly GCA_033961575.1). Classification (NCBI taxonomy): domain Eukaryota; kingdom Metazoa; phylum Chordata; class Mammalia; order Chiroptera; family Hipposideridae; genus Aselliscus; species Aselliscus stoliczkanus. The sequence goes on along the minus strand of CM066730.1, from coordinate 34,193,738 downwards.
GTTTGTGCACATGTGTATGTGTGTACGCGTGCACATATGCCTTTCTGCTCCAGCTGGATTCTAAACTCCAGGGAGACCACGGTCAGGGACTTGGCTTTATTTAGCACAGTGCTTATTATACGTAGTCATATTTAATATTGATATTTGTTGACTTCAACTATTGCCCTAAAATTTCTTAAAATCCTAGCAGTTTCTTTTAAAAATGTTCTACCTTGAATTTTTAAAAAATGCCTTGCGTTCTTGAAGGTTTGTCTTTTAAGTTTTAGGGTCAAACTATTTAGTGTGTAAAACCTTTACTTCTGTTTTCAAAAATTGTACAGATGATGCTAATATGAAACTTCTTGATAGGACTCCTTCTCTGCTCGTTAAGAGTTGCTTTTCATTTTCATGAGCTCCGTAGCCTTTGGCCATACAGGTGGGTGGAGCACCCTTTCTCATCAGGCAAAATAATATAACTCAGTTAGTATGGCTATATCTAACACCTACTTTTTTTTTTTTTTTTTTTTGATGAAAGAGGGTACTAGGGGTCATTTTTCTTTGTTATAACTCTCTTCCTCCCACCTTCCCTTCTCCAAAAAGGTTAAGCTAGATTTAATAATTTCCATTATGATTTGTTTTCTTTTCCTGTATAATTGATTGCTATCAAAATTCATAGGCAGGTAGTCAGTGGAAGTTCCATTTTGTCTGAGTCCAGGGTTCTCCCTTCTGAAAGTCTCTGCTTCAGAGATGGGTCTCCCACTGAGCAAGCACGTTTCCTCTGGGGCAGGCATGGACCTCAGTGGGTGAGGCATCTGCTGTGAACGATTTGTACCAAGAACACAATAGTAAAAGCAATCAGTAGTTTATGGAAGTATTTGGATTACAATCTGATGCCCTCATATATTATTAGTTGGTTATAAATTCTGTTCAGTCCTTTATTCCTCAGCCTTTCATTTGGGACTAACTGGCTACCCTTTTTAGATTAAGTCTGAAGAATTTTTATATAGAATTTTAATTTTTAATGAATTAAATGAAGTGGATTATAGAAGAGCGAATGTAATTATCAAGTAATTAGTTGAAAACCCTTGAAAAAAGGTAATTCTTGTTTTAGACTTTTGTTTGTCATGAGTGGCAAACGTAAAAACTCTGATATACCAAGCATGCATTTGTAGATTCTGGTATTGTTTTGAATAAGAGAAGTGGTAGATAAATGGATGTGTTATTACAAGTACATGAATTATTTGTATTTTCATAGTTCTAACGTAAGACTATTCATTAATGTCTTTGTATCTCAGACTGAGTTTTTTCCCTTTCAAACCTAAATTCTTACTACTGTTTATTCTCTTCCATTATATACTTGTTGACTATGCATATTGCAGTTATTTTCAATACTTTTGGTAGAACTAAGGATTTAAAAGTTATATTAAAGGAGATCTGGTCTAAAATAACTTAGTTGAGCTGTGAGAATGTACCTGTGCTAACCTTTTCGTCACCTCTGGCAGGTTTTGGGGCCCGCACCCAGGTGGTGTTCCTTCTTAGACAACTTGACAGAAGAATTAGAAGAGAATCCAGAAAGCACGGTTTATGATGATTACAAATTTGTCACCAAGAAAGACCTTGAAAATTTAGGTAAAAAAAATTATGATAAAATGATTATAAAATTATTTTATTGTTACTTGGATTTATTTTTAATTTTGTACACTTTAGAAATGGTAAGTCATATTTATCCGATTTTCCAAATCTTCTCTTTCTGCCAAATCAGGTACTAAACATAGTATATATTGTCAAGTTTGTAATCTCTGCTTAGAGAAAGGTTCAAATAAATCCAACTTACTGAAACTTTTTTGTATCTTAAATGAGGACTAATTTTTTTTAGCATACTATCTATGGTAGAAAAAATGTCAAGAAAGAAGTGATTTGGGGCAGCCGGTTAGCTCAGGTGGTTAGAGCGCAGTGCTCATAACACCACAGTTGCCAGTTCCGATCCCCACATGGGCCACTGAGCTGTGCTGTCCACAACTAGATTGAAAACAGTTACTTGACTTGGAGCTAATGGGTCCTGGAAAAAAAACACTATTCCCTAATAAAAAATAAATAAAAAGAAAGAAGTGATTTGTTTTTTTCATGTACTATTTGAATATAATAAGGTTTTGAAAAATCTCAGAGGCTGTGAGTAAATGACCTCTGGCTCCCTTTTAGGTTTGCTTATAGAAAGACCTGATCCAAAACTTATGGCTTGGCCAACTTGCTTCACCTCATTATGCCCCAGTTTCCTCATCTGTGAAACAGCATTATAATGACACCCACCCATAGGGTTGCTTGGAGAGTGGATCAGATAATGCCTGGAAAGTACTCAGCATGGTGTCTAAACATAATAAGTGACTGTCAACTATCATTGTAAGAGATTTGTGGCAAATGAATTTGAGAAATGCTATGTTAAGCCAAGTTAAGTCAGTTTCTTTACCGCTGGACTTCTTTGAGCCGTAATGTCTTCATGCACTGCAATTCTCCTGAAAGCGGAGGAAACGTTTCCCACACTTACCCGTCACAGAAACATTTCTTCCTCAGAAGATCTCTTGGGACTGACTGGTGCTCTGTGGAGCCGACTATGGGCGACGCTGCTGTCAGATGCTCTGTTTAGAATTGTTTCAATCTCAAAAGCTTTCTGCAGGTTTTTATTTATGACCTAACTCAGAGTGGGACTGATTCTATGACATAAATGTTGTATGTACTTAATAGAGGAAACAAACAAACAAACAAAAAAACACACACGCAGGGACCTAAATGCAGATTGTTGGACATCAGTACATTTCATTAAGGTTCAGCCCTCCCATTTTTCTTTTAAGATTCCACAGAAAGTCCAGACCCTGGAGTTTTACTAACCTAGTGAATTCTAGGGAAGCATTTTTCTGATCAAATCTTATAATTACTTTATGAGATTATCCTAAATTTGCTTTCTGATGTCGTCCTGTAATGTATACTAACTAGTTTGTATGTCCGAGTGGTTTTGCACAGTTACCTGATTTTCAGGTCGAGAGGGATGTTTATGTCTAAAATTTGGAAATCAGGGTAATGTTTACCTTGGAAACATAGGCATTTCGTGTTATGCCACCTAAAGCTGCTGCTCATGTGGGCATATCACAGTGGTCCGTTTTGAAGGTAACTTCTAAGCGTTCTCTCTTAGATACTTGTGATGAATAAATAATTTCTATGACATAGGCAGGCATCCTTATTTGACCACCAGCACCACGAATTCTAAATGTAATGTGCTAAAACTAGGAAACCCTCTGAAAGACATTGCTCAAAGCAGCACTAACGGAGTGAACTTCTTGTTCATCATGATGAAGTGTGCGTGCATAGAATGTGTATGTTAATGGGCATATGTGTGGTGGGATATGTTAGTATAAATTTGTTGGCTGTTCTTTCTTGGGGCAAAAACAGTCCCTTTCTACATTATTATTGTGACAGCGTCCTTTGTTTTGGAAAATTATTGGGAGATAACAGTGATCTTACCATCACCACTGCCACTGTTCCTACTTCGCAGCATAAAAGATGGCACTTTCGTGTGGATCCCACTATTATTTTTAAAATTGAGCTGGTTTGTGGAATCCAAAAACCTGAAAACCCCTAATAGAAGGAACTGTTTTTTACCATGGTTCATAAAGACTTTTCCATCAATTTTATGCGTATTATTACATTAAAAATAAGTTAAGGATGATATTGCCGAAGTGGATTAAAATTTTGTCCATACTTATTGAAGAAGATTAGTAATTCTAATCCTTAAAATTTTGCTCTAGTGAAATCTTATTATAATTAAATTGTTGTCCAAGAAAAACTGTTGAATTATAATCAGGATTTCATGAGGACCTGTCCTCTTCTGATTAACTTTCCCCAGGGCTCACACATCTCATTGGATCGCCTTTCCTCCGGGCATACATGCATGGGTTTTTCATGGATATAAGACTGTATCACAAGGTAAGCACAAAAGTGCAGCTGCTTAGGTGACTGATGAGCAATCTGTAGCCATTTCTTCTCTACTGACTGGCATTTTCATAAAACATACTGATGATTATAGGAGATCTGCCTAATCTTTAACATAATAGTCATGGAATATATGAAACGTGCTGGCTGCTAAATAGGATTCTTTTTTTTCCACTTTGAAAAGGTGAAATTGATGGTAAATCCATTTGCTTATGAAGAATATAGGAAAGATAAGATCCGCCAGAAAATAGAAGAAACACGTGCACAGAGAGTCCAATTAAAGGTAAACATACTCACTATTGCATTTACTAGAGAAAAGTACTTAATTTTCGTTTTGTGTTATCATTCCAAAGAAACTTGCCATCATTTCTGAGTTTTCTCATCCTTAGTTTCCACCTTTTACTAATATTTTGGGTATCTTTTATTAGTCACAGGGTGGACACTCTATAGTTCCATCGTTCTGGCCTCTGGCAATGATATTGTGGGACCTGATGCCAGATGGGCATTGTCAGCCCTCCTGAGAACATCTGACAGTGTTTTCAAGTGGGCATCAGATTCTGGGATGTTGGGACTTTGCTAATCCCCATTTCTTGCTGATATTTGGCTGTGTCCTAGGCCAGCTGCTTGGATTATTGGAAATAGGCATTAATTAGACTATGTCAGGGTCTGGACAGCAATCAGACCATACTAGTTATATTAATTGAGAAAATTTAATGTAAAAAGTTATTAACCAGGTAATAGAGAACTGAAAAGGCAAAAACAGGTATCGATAAGAGAGGCCGTGGCTGCAGGAAGGTTTACTTATGGAGCTGATACTCCCGGGCTGGACAGCAGACCTTTAAGGGGGTGCCATGCTGGTGCTGGGGACCTCAAGGTGGAACAAGGCTGCTCCTGGGAGTTTCAGAAAACCACAAACTGGAATCCCCCCACTCTGCTTGGTATTGCCAGGGTGAAGAAGTGTTGGCGTGTGATGCCACCCCAACAATTGGCACACAGGGAAGGGCAAGTCCCGTCTTCCACTCATGCCTTCCAGTCTCTCTAGTAACCTTTCTAGATTAAGATTAGCCACCAGTGCTCCAGTCAGTTCTAACTGAACGTTGCTTCTCTCTCTCTCTCTCTCGCTCTCTCTCTCTCTCTCTCTCTCTCTCTCTCTCTCTCTCTCTCTCTCTCTGTCTCTCTTCCCCCCCCCAAAAAAGACTGGTGACTGGTTTTTCCTTTTTCCAGATTGTTTATTAAGTTTTTAAGTGTGATGAATGTTTGTGCGCTGGCAAGGGGAGATGCCATATGATGTACTTTCGCCCCAGCTCTTTGCTTTAACCTTTAAAGCTAAAATGCGGGTATTGTAATACAGTGTTTTTTTCCCTCTGCTAGAAATTGCCAAAAGTTAACAAAGAGCTGGCACTTAAATTAATTGAGGAGGAGGAGGAGAAGCAAAAGTCTACCTGGAAAAAGAAAGTTAAGGTAAGATTTTATAATGCAGAGAAAATATTGATAAATTGTTTCTACATTTTCTTGATGGTAACTTAAAGCTTTTTTTATTTTTTGTTTTTACTTTAAAAATACATTTACTTTTTTCCTGCCTATAAGATAGTATATGCTCAATATGGGAAGCTTGTAAAAAAGAAGAGAATATAAAGGGGTCACCCATATAATTCTACCCAGAGCAAGGCAACATTAATATTTTAGTGAATTTCTTTCCTGTCTTATTTCTCTTAAAATTATGAACTATAATAGCAAGATACTATTGTACATAAAAAATCTTTATCCTGGTTCTGTAAAATAACACAAGTGGCCTCCCATTTTATTAAAAATTCTTTGTAAATATTTTTGACAGCTACATATTCTATCTTGTGGATGTGTTATAGTTAATCCTTTTATTGTTAAATATTTAGATTGTTTGTTGTTTTTTGTACTAGCTAGTTTTGTTTATAATTCCAGAGGTGACCGATTTTTATTTAGATGTGGCGTTATTGGGAGTGTACGTGCTCCCATGTAACTATTACTTACCTCCCTTTACTAATGTGAAAACAGACAAAGATCAGTCATAAAATAAATAAAGGTGAACGTTTCATATAGCTGATATTGTCAAGTCAGGAGGGGCTTTTCTAATTTTCCCAGCTATATGGAGACGCGCTTGTTGCTCTCCAACGCTGTTTTTTCATCTGCTTAGCTCAGGCAGGCAGGTGCCAGGCTTGACTGTTTACTAGAAGGAGCTATGAGGCCCGATCTCTCCTCAGAAGCCTGCAGGACCTGGGTCAGAGGAAATGTCTGACCCTGGTCACCTTGGCCAGCAGTGCTGAGCTCTCAGGAGGTTTTTGTTTGCTTTATTCTTTCTCTGTTCCCTAGTTTTTTTAACCAGCTAAGTGTGAACGTGAAGTAAGTGCGCTCTCGTGTTTGTTTGTGTTCCACTTTCTTCAGTGATGCCAAGAAACTGTCACTGAAGGGCCTTGTTTCTGGTCCTCCTGCTCACTGGTGTCATTGGGGGTGACCCTCAGCTTCACAGGGTCTTAGTTTATCCTTCTGTACGTGCAAGGAGAGGAGAGGGGCATTCTTGGTGCCGTGATTTCTAAATGGATTGACACTCACTGTTCCCTTCCTTAGCCTCTGCTTCCTCATCCTTCCTACACCCTCTCGGCCAGGCCTATTACGTTCTTTCAATACATTATTTAAATCTTAATTTTTAGGAGCCTTCCTTAAGTAAATACGTATGTGGCTTTTATGTTTCCATTTTCATTACATGAAATGTATATCTTCAAGTGCTTCCTGCACTGTTGACTTTCCTCAGATATTCACATTGACTTTCTTGTTAGCCCAGCCTGAGGATGACTAGGTAACTTCAGCTTCATGATGTCATTTACAAGCCAAATGGACACGATCTCTCTGGATTTACATGCCCTAAAGCTTGAGGAGGAGGAGAGTGGAGCCAACCGAGGCTGCAGCTGTATGCGTTCCTGTCTGTGTTTTGTGCTTATGAGGACTTCCATTTAATGTTATGGAGGACAGGACACTTCAGTTAAAATGCAACTTTGTGCAACAGGGCCTCCCAGTTGAGGCACCTTTTTAAAAGGTGCTTATGTTTATGAAGATGTGGAGAAGTCCCCTTTCCTTGTCCCCCCCGCCTTTCTGTCATAGGCTTTCCTTGATGTTGGGGCGGCCAGACGATTTATAAACAGCTAGTTGTCACTGTGCATGGTGGTGCAGGACCAGCGCTGGAAACATGCAGTGATCTTATTAGTCGATGGGAAAACCTGTGCCATTTGAACTTTTTGTCGAAATATTTAATAGGATCATCCTGTAAAGAATCATCAGACTGTGGACTGTTTGCACTGCAAGTGCAAGGAGGAAGAGCCTTAGAAATTCTTACCTTCCTTCATCAGACAGCTGCTTCTCTCCAGCTGCTGGAAGCTGGAAGTGCTATCACAGCAACTATGCCACCTACACAAATTCTGCTAGAAAGTGGAACTTGTAAAATATACCACTAGTTTGCTTTTTGGTGGCTTGCTGACACGAATCGGGCCCTACTGTCAGAGCTCAGTTTCTTTTCAGAAATACTTAAATATTTAAATATAGTCTTCTAGAAATCTGAGGCTGCTATTAGACAAAGCTTGTATGATTTGTTGTATAACAGTGTTATCTAATTAAAAATGAAGACCTTAAAAACCATTCATGAATTAAGGAAAAGAATCCTTCATTAGAATTGTAAAAAAAATACTTGAAAGAATTGTTAAATCCATCAGCAGTTCATTAGTCTTGCCTTTGAACTCAGCCCTTCAAACCCTCAAGAGCTTTAATAGCTCTGATAACTCCTGATTTGAAAGTCAGTGTGGTGCAGTTATGTTCTGCTTTGGCTCCACCTGAAATTTCATGGAGGCAGACAGTGAAATCTGTTCCCAAATATTGCTACTACTGCTAACATAATTAAGGTCTAATGAGACGTTTACCTTTCAGTTGATGTTGGACCTACAGTGAAAAGTGACCCACCGCATAATGTCAAGAAGCATTGCCTGGTCCTTATCCAAACTTAGAAATTTGGTGGTATTGACTCTAGTTAAAAATTAATTCATTTATTCTTTCAACAAATAATGTATTGAGCTCCCACTGTACCAAGTAGCTTGGAGAGGCGTGGCACCCATGGTCCATTTGATTTGTAAGGCTTTGAGTAACGCTTAGAGCCATTTTTCATACAAGTGTCATTTCCTGCCTGTTGGCTGTTTCTGCCAATTTTTCCCTATTGCCTTAAAGTCTTGTGTGAATTTATTTCTCTTGGATTCTGCAGCAGCTCAGTCAGGTATTATCATGCATGACATCCCCAGGCCAAGAGTATTCTGTGGCCTGGAAACCATGGGAGAGGTGCCTCAGCAGCCTTGGGGATTAGTGGATGCCATTAAGAGTTTATATTAAAGCAACAATTCATCTCTCCGGGGAAAAGATACAATCATGCATAGATACTGGCTTGCATCAAATCGATTCTAACTTCCAAAATATTGTTTTTAAAAGTTTTTCTTCATTGCTAGTTAAAAATTGTGCTTTTTTTTTTTATTACGGTTGTACACACACAATTTTTAGAACTATGTATTTCTCCAGGGTTTGTTAAAAACGTTGGCTATCCCTTTGTTCCCCCCACTCCTGCCACTTCCTCCCCTCCCCCATTTTCAGCTCTCCTGAGACAAACACTTCTGCCTCTCTAGCTGATGATTTTGGTGTAAAACTCTGTGTCTCTTAATATTGCTCGTAGTGCCAGTTCTTGACTGTTACATGTCAGGCAGTCTTTGATAGCCTTCCTTCCCTACAGTAATGCTCTGTCGTAACTCTGGGTAGGTCAGTAGTCAGCATTTACGTTGTTATGACCGTGTGAATGTTCTTTTACATCCAGTCAGAGTTGTGTAATAATCTGTGATTACACTTCCTGAACAACCCTTGTCTTCACTGGACTTAATTGACTTTTTATTTATTTTGTCTGTAGTTACCACTACTTAGCTCTCAATTCTTTGCCCGTGTCTAAATCTCATTGCAAGATATTTATATGAGACCAGTTACGTTCATTTTACTTCCTGAAGAACCTGCTCATTCTGGGCTGGTCCCCTGGGCGTCCTGGTCCGCAGCCACATTCCCACACGGGTTCGCGCCACCTCCCCCCCAGCGTTGGATACAGAATTCTGAACTCCTTCAGTTTACTGGAAGAGTGCTGTTTCCAGCGCAGACAAGTGTAAGGTTATAGAGAAGAGAGTTTCAAACATGCATGTTCACAGCAGCACAAATCGCCCTCAGTGCCTCTTTCCCTCAGGAAGGTCCTTAGGATTTTCTCCTCCACAATGAGACTCAGGCGAGAAAGAGGACGAGCCAAGGACCGTCCCCACAGGTGGCTCTGCACCACTCCAGGGGGCCATCTTCCACCCGAAGTCCAGTCCGCAGCGCTGGCCACTTGGTGGGCCCTTCCAATCCAGAAACTGACGTTTTTTAGCTGGGAAATTTTCTTAGGGAAAAAAACCCAAAACCGTCAAGTAGTTTTTCCCTGGTGTGACCCATGGTCATTTGGCTGATATTTAAGAGCGAAGGATTTTAAAAGCTGAATGGAAACTTTTGGGTGGTGACAGGGCTCATCAGTGACTGTGGAGACCGGGCCAAGCTGCTCATTTGGGAAAGCTCCAAATAGCATCTTCTGGGCCTTTGTCTTGGCTGCTCAGATTCCCCTGCTTGGAGAATGACACCCCGAATACCAGCATTCTAAGAACTAGAGTTGAGAGGGCTTGGGAGTACGAGGGCAGATGGCACCGTCTCGCTGCCAGATGCGTCCCTTGCCCTCAAGGTGCTGCTGCCCAGGCCAGACACCCTCTCCCCTTTCCTCCAGAGAAAACGCCCAGTTGGAAAGGCCCGGTACTGGGTCTTCCTTTCTCGCTTCCAGACTGCATTGATCCTATAGTTCCTTTCCTATCCTCATCCTTACGGGGCTGTGTCATTTTTTTTTTTTTTTGAGGGCAGTGTCACTGGGCCTCATATGTGGGACCTGAACCAGGGCCGCTGGCTTCTCAAGCCAGCACCCAACCCCCTGCGCCACTCGGGTGGCCCCAGGGCTGTGTCTTTTTAAAGCCCCTTTTCTATTGTTTTAGTGGGGTTTTAGCAGAGCCTAGGATGAGATACTTGTGTTCAAACCACCATCTTTACTCAGAAGCCTGCATCACCTTAATTTCATAGATATCATAGCATTGGAAGAATTAATTTGTTTTCTATGTCAAGCACTCCTCATATGTTACGGTGTTGGGACAGAATATTAATGAGCATCCTACTGAGATCTATAGATAAACTTCTTTGAGTTAGGGCTGTGGTATAAACAATACTTTAAGATGTTTTCCAAATTTGAATGGCAAGTGTTTGGCATATGTACATGAGTATTTACAGGGCAGATCACTAGCAGACACTTGTAAACTACTATAGAACATCACTAACTACATCTTATTTTACTTTTTTTAAAGACAGCTGTGAAAGCAATTAGACTGGAAAAAATCTCTAGGGAAAATATTTTTACAGCTGGGTCAGAAGAGTCTTTATTTTATAATTGTTCATCCAACGCATACTCGTCTTTAGGCAAAGCAATTTATTTGTGTTAAAATAAGAAAAAAAACTTAAGAGTACTAACAACATATTCTTTTAAACATGTTTCTCTGTTATTTATTAAATATGGTTGTTTAATAAATACAGTAAGATGAAAGGAAAAAATTTCCCTTGGGCTCTATTTTTTTTACCTGAAAATATGTAATAGGTTAATAGCTATTCGTTTGAAAATATTTGGATCTTTGGCAATATCACCTGTGCTGTATTTACAGATAACTCCAAAATGTATCTAATTTTGCCCTCTCCCCCCACCTGCGACCTGGCTCCGTGTTCCCAGGCACCTTGTGGTGGCCATCAGGATCCAGCTGGCATTCTCCTTGTACCACAGACTTGACCAGTCTTAAGTGGAACATAATTTCTTTTTTCTAAAGACTTAATTTTTTTTTTTTTAGAAGAGTTTTAGGTTCATAGCAAAATTGAGGGGAAGGTGCAAAGATTTCCCATATCTCCCTGTCCCCCAACACATGCACACCCTCCCCACTATCCACATCCCCCACCAGAGGGTGCATTTGTTACAATTGGTGAGTCTACACTGACATCATTGTCGCCCAAAGTCTGTACTTTACATTAGGGTTCACTGTTAGTGTACTTTCTACTGGTTTGGACAAATGTACAATGACATGTATCCACCATTATAGTGTCATACAGAGTATTTTCACTACGGTAAAAACCCTCTGTGCTCCATTTACTCATCTCTCCCTCAACCCCTGGCAACCATTGATCTTTTTACTGTCTCCATTGTTGTACTTCTTCCTGAGTGTCATATAGTTGGACTCATACAATAAGGAGCCTTTTCAGATCGGCTTCTTTTACTTAGTAATATGCGTTTAAGGTTCTTCCATGTCTTTTCATGGCTGATAGCTTTTTTCTTTCTAGCACTGAATAATGTTCCATTGTCTCTACACATTACAGTTTATTTATCTGCTCACCTACTGGAGGACATCTTTTTCTGATGATCTCCAATGATGGACCCTAATTCATGGCATCACCAGCTTTCTAGTCACTTAAGTTATACACTTGAGAGATAGTTTTAACCCTGTTTTCGCTCTTTTTCTTACCAGCTTCTCTGTAGTTGTACCTATTAATTCTAGCTTAGAAACGTATCTCACAGTAATCCTTTCCTAAAACAGTGTTCCCACCTTTATATTCCCGTCACCCTAACTGAGGCCGCCTTTTCTCCCGGTTTCCTAAAGTGGTCTCCGAGTCTTCCTCACGGCCCTCGCTTCTCCCCCAGCAGTCCCTCATCTGCCAAGCTGCTGGAGGCTCTCAAGCAGAGTTCTCTTTGCCATCTGAGATTCTATCATCTTTCCTTCTCCCCTTCCTCTTCTTCCCTAGTACTTCCCCCTTACCTGTAAAATCCCTTACAACCTGACCCGAGTGAAAAATGCTTTTGCAAGTTTGTCATTATTCTTGCATCACCAGACTATTCACCACCCCTCAGGGCACTGGGACTGCTCTTCACATTTCTGTCTCTTGAAATCTACTTACTTCTCAGGTCTCCCTCCAGATGCCACATCCCTTGTGAGCCCTTCTGAGATGTCTCTTGTTGGAATCACTTTTTACCTCTGCCCCTAGAGCATTTCAACTCTGTTTACCATCATTTATAAGGTGCCTTGTAGCATATGGTTTTGTTTGGTTTGGTTTTCTGTCTCATTAGATTGTGAGCGAGCGCCTTGGGGTCCAGAGCTACCATAGATCTTATCTGTCTTTGTTCCTTCCCTGAACCTAGATCTGTCCTGGAAATCATATTTTAATCACACACACATATATCATAGAATATATGTTCAGTATATCACAGAGTTTCAGCTAAGGGTTTATCAGATTTTAAGTACATACAAGTGGTAAACAGCCCAAATTCCTTAATCACTCATGATTTGCCAACTGTTTGTGTAGCTCTTGTTATACAGTATTCAGAACTCAACTACTTACAGCCTTATTTACTTTCAGTAATAGAGAAATAGTGAATAAAAGAAGTCCACTCAGCAGAGCTAGAGTCCACCACAAACAGATTAGTTTTCCCAGCCCATGTTCAGGCTGTTTACTCTACAAACCGCATTAAGTAGGTTGATTTATCTGGTTTCCAAGCCTATAGCAGACAAGAAACTATAGGAGAACCCTGGTATAAGATTGCCAACTGCTTGCATGAACATGTAAGTCTACAATACAGTCTAGAAAACTTTCTATTCAAAAATGATACAAATAAAAGGAACTTAGTGTCAGTCCTGAGCTATCTACATGGATCTCAATAGGAAAGTTTTATTATGTCAGAATGACAGTTTTACACTCTATTTGTTGAGAACAATTAAATGGTCTAGGGGAAAAAATTGGTGAGGCTGTCCTATAAGAGATACAAATATTCCTTACGTCGAGTAATTCAGCTGGAGTCAGTAAACTTACACTGCCAGCTCTCTACCATGTTATCATACTTCCTGACTTATTATCAATGTGTGCTTCCTCCCCCAATTTTGGAATATGAAGTAGAAAGACTCACTAATTTTAATTCATATAGTAGCTATGCTTTAAAAACCATGTGTCAAAAACATATATTTCCTTGAAAAAGTGCTTTTGCATTAAAAATGTTAATTGAAGAAAATTCTTTCTAATATATTAAGCATAAAGTTAGCCAAAAAGGCTCATTCTTAGCTTATTATATGTAATGGCCAAGTAGTACATATCATCTATAAAATAGATTAATAGAATTTGTTTTGGGGTAGGAGATACAACCCAGGGGCAATTAGAAAGTTCTGGAAACCAATTCCATAGAACTCTCATCATAATTTAATAAGTTATGCCTTATGCAGCTTAGTAATTTATAACTGAGTGAAATATTTGAAAGCCATCTTTCCTATCAGATTTTATTCCTCTATTAACTTAAAATTGTTATATTCTTCATCTTACAGAGCCTTCCTAATATCCTCACTGACGATCGATTTAAAGTTATGTTTGAGAACCCTGACTTCCAAGTGGACGAAGAGAGTGAAGAATTTAGGCTTTTGAATCCACTTGTTTCAAAACTTGGAGAAAAAAGGAAGAAGAAATTAAGACTCTTAGAGCAACAAGAACATCATGCAAAAGTAATGTACTGTTTATCATGTAGAATTTACTGCTGTTTCTTTTTTTTTTTTTTGAGGGCAGTGTCACTGGCCTTCACATGTGGGACCGAACCAGGGCCGCTGGCTTCCCAAGCCAGCGCTTAACCAACCGCGCCACTCGGCCGGCCCCTACTGCTGTTTCTTTAATGTAAGGTTTTCTGTGTAAGTTAGAAGAGCCTTCGAGTACACTTGAGAAGTTATTGCTTGACTTTCAGCTTAGGAGTATCTCATTTGAGTGCATAGTTTTCCTATGCACGCAGTGTCACGTACTCTGAAGGGGCAATACTGTTTAAAAGAAAATAACGGGTCAGTGTTTGGCTGGGGGCAAGGAGCTGCTTCTGACTATTTTTATTTTCAGGAAGAGGAGGAAGAACCGGAAGGAAAACCAAGTGATGCAGAAAGTTCTGAGAGTTCAGATGATGAAAAAGACTGGGTCGAAGAGGTCAGGAAACAGCGCAGACTTCTCCAGCAGGAGGAAAGGGCCAAGCGGCAGGCTCGGCTCAAGGAGGACCAGCAGACTGTCCTCAGGCCCCAGTTTTATGAGATCAAAGCCGGCGAAGAGTTCAGAAGCTTCCAAGATTCTGCCACGAAGCAGAAGCTGATGAAGTGAGTAAGACAGCTCCTGCGTTGTCAGAGCCTGGCTTTCCTCTGTGGCGTGTCGCCCCAAGGATGACATTTTGGTCTCAGGCGTTGATATGACGGAAGCACCACAGGCCTGAGCGGAAACACACTGGTCTTTATTGTGACTGTTTTCAACAGCTCGTTGAGGCCTAGTTTGCAGGCAGTGAGACATGGGGCACAGCCCCACAGCTGTTGGTCAGCACTGAGGAGAGCGCTTACACCGCAGAAACTGCGCTCGTTGTCCTTGGTCTTTCCCATCCGGTTCCTGGTCTAGTCTGTGCCCTACAGATGCGGAGTCTTTTGTGCAGTGGTAATTGAGGTAGCCTCTTACACAAGTTATTTTTCAAAATTAGGATTTCAGTTATGTTTACCTCCATCTCAGTCTACCTGATTTTTTTTTTTTTTTTTAAGATTTTATTGGGGAATTGGGGAAGGGGAACAGACAAGTTGCTGTTCTTTTGTTCTTCAGTCTAGTTGCGGAGGACGTTGCTTCACTGGCCCATGTTGGTATTGTCATTGCGTTCTTCCCGGATGAGGCAGATCGGTCGCCGGCCTCTAGATGGTCGCTCACCACGGTTGTTGGCAGCTCACGCTGGCTGCGGGCCACTCACTGTAGCCTATGGCAGCCCACTGCAGCAGGGGCTGCAGCCTACACTGTCACCGGGGCTTGCACAGCCCAGCTCCAGGTGGAGCTGTTGTTAGCTGTAGAGGGCAGTGTCACTGGCCCTCATATGTGGGATCCGAACTGGGGTCGCTGGCGTCCCAAACCAGCTCTTAACCAATGCACCACTCTGCCGGCCGAAAGCCTACCTGATTTTTGAAAAGGAAAATCTGCCAGAAATTTTAAGCCTTTTGCAGGAAAATCGAGAGCCCAGAAAGAATGGTGTTCTAGAATAGTCACATACATGGAGACGTAGATGGATGGTAGACTTGCTGGTCACGTGGTAACGTCATGTTTAAGCTTCTGAGAGACGGCCGGCTGCTTCCCCCAGAGGCTGCCTGTCTCGCATTTCCCCATCCACCCCCTGCAGTGTGTGCCGCCCCTTCTCACACAGCTGTTGTTCTCGGGTACTTTATTGGGAATCCTACTCAGAAGCAGAGGGAAGAGTGCTTGTTCTAATATTCTGATCCTGTACAGTGAATTCCTTTGTTAGATTATCTGCGGTTCTTGCCTTGTTTTATTCACTTCATCCCTGACGCCTGAATCAGCGCCTGGCCTGGAGCGGCCCTTGGTAGATCCTTGGGAAAGCGTGACGTGAGTCTGCACGGCCGCGTGTCAGGCCACGCAGGAAGGTGCCCTGTCCGGATCTGCTGAGGAAGAACTCCTCTCCCCCGTCCATTGACCAGGACCATCTGGGAGCAGTTGTGTTTAGTGTGGCCATGGTAACAGGAGGCCGTGATGTGGGGGCGGGAGGCAGGACCGATCTCCCTAACATTCGTTTCTGCCTGTGGGTTGAAGCACGATATAATGTAAAACAAACAAAAGAAATGAAAACCTAAGATTTAGTGAATAAATATGGCTAAGTTAATAACCTGCACTCAAACATTCTTACAAGTTAAACAGTTTTTGAGAAGAGGAGCTATATAAGTGACAATACTTATATGAGCTTAAAAGAAAACTTCTGTCCTTTAATAACCCTTTGATATGAATAGCCTGCTGTTTGCTGGCATTTGGGTACAAACTGCTTATTGGATTCTAGTCGCAATTGGATGATTTTGGCGAACCCTCAACATGCAGTATCTTAATACTATTTGATGAAGCATTGAACCATCATCCTTAAGGGAACTAAAGTGACTTCTTATGTTTATTCTGGGAGTTACCACAAGGCACTCAGTACAACACATCAAAACTGCGTGTATTACATTTAAAACTGTTTCTATAAAGAGAACAGTGAATTTTGTAAATATTTGTCAAAGTTATACCTTATCTAAAACAAAGTACATAAAATTCTAAAATACTTAAAAATCAGCATTTATCTGTGGATTCCGTTTCTCCGTCCCCTTCTCCTTTTCTCCATTCCCTGTGATGTAGATTCTGGAGAGGCCACTGCTTTATTTTGAGTTACTTTAACCTTTCTAAATGCTATACTAAAGCACATGCCTTTATGTATACGTTCCACTCCCCTGCTTCATCGTCATGCAAAGTGACTTTAAAAACTTGCAGTGGAGGAGCATTATTTTAAAATAGTATTTTAAAGAACTATTAGTGCGTTTGCATTTTAAAGCCTCAGAAGTAAATTCATTCAGCTGTCCCGGGGCCTCTAATAAATATCTAATTTGAGCTCTCCTTTGTAGTTTATGGCCATCTTTCTCTTTTGTTGTAATGTAGCCCTGCTGATCATTTAGGTTCTTCCCCTGTGGCCTGTCCATCCTGTACTAAGTAAATCTTCTCACTTTCAACCTTCTGGAGCCCATATCTATCTTCTTAGCAATCCTCACAAATTTGGGGGGGGTTTTCATTCATCTTGTGACAGTGACAATTTTTTCCCTATGGTTCTTCATTATCTGTTGCAAAGTAGCCAGAAGCCGGCAGACCTGAAGCCTAGGTGGGAAAAGAAGCCAGATGGGGGAGGGGGGGGCGAGAAGGGCAGGTAGGCAGGCAGGGGCGCCGGCCCTCCCCTGCACAGGCCGAGCAGTGTGGGATTCTGCATTTTGTTCTCCTGTTACAAGTGTCTGTCTGTTTCTTAAAGCATCTCTGACTGAATTCACACTCAAGTACAAGTAGGCTTTGGAGCTCCTGGTTAGCAGCCACATTCTGTAAACTGACTTTCAAAGGGAGGGAAGTGGAACCGGCTTTAATGTAGAAATCTCCACACTCGCTCCCTGTGTCTGATCCTCTGCCATGGCTCATTCTAAAACGCAGCTTGTCTCTCCCTGTAGCCTAGACAGAACAAGTTTTTACAAGTGCACGTCCAAAGTACATGGAGAGAAAACCTGAATTTATGTACCCCCATCATGGAGGAGGCAGGTCATTCTTCAAAGAGGGGTAATTTCCCACAATTTACTTGAAAAGCCTTTTTCTTCCCAAATTAGTGTTTTCCATGTACCACCTTGTCTCAGTGGCTCCACAGTTATTCAGAATCCCTGTTAACTTAAAACCCAGGGTTTATAGCTCT
This sequence comes from Aselliscus stoliczkanus, assembly GCA_033961575.1. Taxonomy (NCBI): domain Eukaryota; kingdom Metazoa; phylum Chordata; class Mammalia; order Chiroptera; family Hipposideridae; genus Aselliscus; species Aselliscus stoliczkanus. Next base: position 34,176,340 of record CM066730.1, on the reverse strand, counting down.
GTAAGGAACAGAACAGAAATGAGCCACTTGAGGAATTTGCTTAGGCTAACACCATTCACACCAAGGCTCGAGTCAGTTACACTTCACTTCTGAATGGTTAAAAGAGAAAAGAAGGCTGAAGTAGGTCTTAATTTAATTCAGTTTGTCATGTGGAAGCTTGTCGTTTAGAATACTTAATGGACACATTTCCTGAACAAAACTTTATAAATCAAGTGTGGTCTGACACATGCCTGGAAACCAGAAATTCTTCGGTTGGAATCCTGGTTTTCAACTTGAATCCTTACCTGGCCTGGGGCAAGCCATTTAATACCTTACCTCCCTTTTTGCCATCTATAAAGGATAAATACTTCTGTCTCAGGGATGTTGAAAGGATTAATTAGTTAGTCTGTAAAGAACTTTGAAGATGAAAAGTACTTTAAAAGTGCTTCTTAATAACATTATTGCTTAGAAAAGAGTGTCACTTTTATGCTAACCACTTTATGTCTCAAATTATAGAAAGAAGGTATGTTTAGTACATTATAGTCGTCATAAACTAGAGATAGGTCTGTCATGGTGTGAACATCAAACACGAGCCTCAGACTTGGAAAGGCGCGTCACCTGGTCTGACTGATGGTGTAGGAGCTGTGGTCTCAGTAATTGCTTACAGAGGTCGCATTGCAGGAAAAAGGAGACCCTATTTGTTATTCAGCTAAGTTGTTGAGTGTTCACTCTAAAGGGGTACATTCAATTGTAAGTTTGTACAAGAGGGTTGGAAAGGGAAGCGTCTTTTCCTTATCTTGAGGACGGAGCAGAATAGAAGAGAGAACCACACTCTTTCTTTTTTCCTTCCCTCACTTCTCCCCTACCATTTTCATCATGACGAGATGAGGGCGTTGCTTTGGCCTTTTCTAGAAGCATTAGAGCTGCCATTAAAACTTACTGAAAGTATCTGTCGTTCGTCTGAATTCCGTTTTTCCCCTCTAAACCATGTTAGCAAAAAGGGCCAGTGTTTTGACTTTACAGTAAAGCATTATTATAACAACATGAATGAAGTGTTCTATAACTGGCACAGAATGAAAATTTAGTGTCTCGATTGGAGCGAGGCAGTGGGACGGTGTTAATTACGTAGCTGATGGCGACTTGCAGGGCCCAGCAACTGTAGCACGGAAACAGGTTGTACAGGGAGACGCTAGAGAAGTTTGGGAAACATGATCAGGAAACAAAATCAAATTTAAATGTGGGGTAAAGTGTGTCAGAAAGAGTCATTCCTGTAGGAAGCTGAAAGGAAAGAAACCTGGAAAAATGCAGTGACTAGGACTGAATCAGATGGAACGTACCCTCAGCGTAATTGCTTTGTTCTCTCTGTACAGTCAGGCGGACTCACGTTTCATGTTGCTCATGCTGCGGGTGATGAGTGTGGTTGGGAAGCTGAGACCAACGGAAGGAAAAGTCAGAATTCTCCTAGCACTTGTCCGCGGCTTGACCTGGAGGGCATAATGTGTGCACGCCCTTGAGGAGGGTGGATGGATTGCCAGGATACTCCCCTAACTTCTGCGTGGTTTAGGTAGAAAGTGCTCTAGAGGCATAAGGGCCCCTGACCATTAAATTACAGGCTTCAGAAATATGATTGAGTAAGATAAGTAGCAGCCACTGAAATATCTAGAACCAACACTTAAAACATTAAATTAGTGGGTGTTCTTGACAGCCATTGTTTTTACTGTGTATCTACTGAGTATAAGTAATGACAGGTTGAGTGCTCCCAATTCTTTCCATTGACTGTGTTAAATGAATGCCATTTTCTGTCTTTATCACATGTGTAAAAGATTTTTCTTCATGCCATCAATCCTAATTAAAACTCATTTCAAATGGTAAATCAAAACGTAATGCTAATTCATGTGTCATTCTCTTAAATTTCCTACAGTAAAACCCTAGAAGACCGGTTGAAACTTGAAGCCAAAAATGGGACGTTGAGTGTATCAGACACCACAGTTGGCAGCAAACAATTGACATTCACATTAAAGAGGGTAAGCTGTTTTTTACTGTTATTTTAACCTTCACTGAAACTGAAAAATGGGCTTCCAGTCGTGCTGTGTGTGTGTCTGAGCTCAGACCTGCCTTCTCAAATCTCTCCCCTTTGAGGAGGCCGTGCTCCTGGCCTAGTATTTCCCCTGCAGCCCCTCCTGGTTGAGGGCAGGCTTGACTTTGGCCGGACCAGGCGGGTCTGGGGTCCTGAGGGGAGGCAGGGCCTTGGTGACCCAAGAGCTGGCCCTGTCGGTGAGCAACCAGCAGTGTGCTTTCGGGGTCCCTGCGCCTCCCGAGGTGTGGCCTTGTGAAGCAAGAGTCCTGACCCTCTAAGGCTACCAAAGGATACTTGAAGCTTACAGGGATTTGGAAGAAGGGCAGGAAGTGGTGAGCTCTGATCCATTTATGACAGTGATAGCCAGCTTGCCCCGAATCCGTCGTGTCAGAAGGCGGGTTGCCCTATCGGTAGCAGGTCCTGCTCAAGGGGTTGTGAGATCCATCCCTTCAGGCGTTTGATAATGCCTGGCACACGTTCCAGGAGAAGTAGGCTGCTTCGGTATTTGCTGTCAGCTGACGAGTAAAACTATGTGATTTTAATTTTGAAATATTTTTTCTCATTCAGTAGATCTCCCTTAATATATATTGTCACCAAGTGGGAGAGAATGACAAAGATTCTACCTCTGGTTCTTTTTTTAAATTGAGGTATAGTTCACATACCGTAAAATTCGCCCTTTTAATGTATAAAATTCAAAGTTTTTTGTATATTCACTAAGTAGTGTAATCATCACCAGTATCTAATTCTAGAACATCCTCACCACCCCAAAAGGAAAGCCCATAACCTTTTGCAAGTACCCCACATTTCCCCAGCCCTAGGCAACCACTAATCTGCTTCCCGTCTCTATGGATTTGCCTGGTTGGACATTTCCTATAAATGGAATCATGCAGTATTTTCTTTCACTTACCATGCTTTCAAGGTTAATCCGTGTTATAGCACGTATCAGAACTTCATTCCTCTTTATGACGGAGTAATACATCTTTGTGTGGATAATGCCACATTTTGCTTATTCATCCACCTATTAATGGGCATTTGGGTTGTTTCCCCCTTTTTTGCTGTTATGAATAATGCTGCTATGAAAATGCAGATATATGTTTTCACATGGAGATATGTATTCATTTCTCTGGGGCTTGTACCTAGGAGTGGGATGGCTGCATCATCTGATAACTGTTTAATGTTTTGAGGAATTGCCAGACTGTTTTCCAACGCGATTGCACCATTTGCATTCCCAGCAGCAGTGCACCAAAGTTCCGTTTTTTCCACATCCTCATCAGCACTTGTCTGTCTTTATTGTAGCCGTCCTAATGGCTGTGGGGTGGTAGCTCACTGTGGTTTGGGTTTGCATTGCCCTGATGACTAACTAATGATGTAAAACACCCTTTTATGTGCTTATTGGCCATGTGTATATCTTCTTTGGCGAAATGTCTGTTTAAATTTTTTTCAGTTGGCATCCATCATCTCATGTAGATAAAATAAAAAGAAAAAAAGAAAAAGAAGAAGAAAATTTTTTTTTCTGATGCGAACTCTTAGGATTTGCTCTCTTAACCACTGCCCTGTCTGCCCTCCAGCAGTGTTAACGAGTCATCATGCTGTGTATTGCACCCCTCGTACTTCCTTATCCTGTATCCGGAAGTTGGTACTTTTGACCACCTTTCTTGGATTTCCCCTCCTCCCGCCCCCAAGAAATTTTTTATTCCAAGTGTAAGAGGCTTTTCAGTTAAAGCTGTCTCCATTTAGACCAAATACAGATCACAGTCAAACAGGCTTCATGGGTCTCTATCTGTAAGGCAGTCGTTTTCACCTTTTAAAACTTGTGCCCCTGACAGTTTTTTCTCAGTTTGCTCTCTGTGCAGTTCCACCAGCTGAGAATATTTATTGAGCTTTATATTCAGTGTTTATCATCAAGACCATCAAATGTCCTTAAAACTACTCAGCTCCTACCTCCATCATGGATTTGTGTTGATATTCTCTTTTAAGAATTTCTGCTACAAGTAGTGAAACTTAGGGTGGGGAGGAGGTCCAGCTTCTGCCTGAGCAAATGAGTGTGGAGAGCAATGCCTTTGAAGCAGAGGCCCGAGAACCTAGCAGCTCATTCCAGCCTTGAACTTGCGACTTGTCCGAGCCTTTATCAGTGTTTAATGGTAGCAAATCTCTGGCTTTTGAGGAGTTTCATTTTGTGGAAACAGCCAGAAATTCTTTGGACCCAGTTCCAGCAACTGCCTAATCATGGATGGGTTACAATGCACTTTTAGTACACGCAAGTATGTTTTTGTTTTGTTTGTAAGACAGTGTGAATAAACTGATGGTTCTGGGTCATAAATAGAAGACAGTTCTGTAAGGGAAGTCGATGCCGTTTTGTGAGCAGTACCGTCTTCTGGATGTGGCACTTTTATAGGGGACCATTCCCTTTTGAAACGTCCCGGCGGCATTGTGTGTTGGTTGAAAAGCCAGTCTCATCCTTTGTAGCTCAGTCTGGTCTGTCGGGCACCTCTGTTGCCCAGGGGTTTAGAATGCCTTGTTGTTCGGTGACTTTGAAAGTGGGCCCTTGTGCAGCCTCTCCCGCTGGGCAGCGTTTGCAGAGCAGACTGGTCGCCAAACCGAGTGCCCTGCGGCCTCTGGGCTGCCTTTCTCCCGCGGGGCTGGGATGGGTTGCTGTGCGGTTGGCATTCTGTTGGTCACCCAAAGAGGGGTGTTGGGATTTTCTTTCTGTTTCCCTCTCATGCAATTTTCTCTTTTAGTCTGAACAGCAAAAGAAGCAACAAGAGGCTGAGAAACTGCACCGGCAGGAAAGAAAAGCACTGCGTCGCTCCGCCGGTCATCTGAGGTCCAGACACAAGAGAGGACGGCCATTTCACTGAGCCTGGCTGGGAAGGAGCTCGCCTCCCCTAAATGGATCATCGCTGGAGCACGTCAAACAGATGGGACTGCACATTGTCAAAGCTCCGTGTCAGTTCTTGGTTCATCAGCGGTACCAAGATTTGGCAGCTTGTCCCAGTGCCTCTGGGTCAGACTTTGAAACTGCCCCTCAACCTGCAACTGGTCAGAGCGTCATCCCCGGGGCGCTTTTTGCCAGTCGTTGCTCCTCATAAAATTATCATTTACCCCTGGTTTTAATCAAGTAAACCAGGTGGTTGTTTTTTAATATTGTAAACCATGTACCGTGAGCCGAGAGGTTATCCTGTGCTAAAAATGAGGATTATCGTGTTCTCTGAACTTTTTCTTACAGTACTGCTGCCACCCGGAAACACCGCCCCCGCCCTCCCTAATGCACAGTATTGGCCGTGTTTGTGTTCATAAGTGTATGTTGGTAGGTTTGTTGCTTGTTTGTGTGTTTTGGGATTTTTAAAAAAATATTTTTATACCAAGAGACTGTAAATTAATGGTAATAACCTAAAATAAGAAAAGGAAGCTACTGGGTAATCTTTTATACTTGACACAAGATCAGATGCAGATGTTTTTCTGTTTCTTAAGTGCAATTAGAGATAAACTAGAGAAAACATTTATAAAAATAAATACTTTTATTTGAACAGCTTCCTTGAGAAAGACCCGTTCCTTGAGTTAGTATAAAATTGACTTTGGTTTCCTTAGTTTCTTAGATAGTAATGTGATTTTGGAGGTGCTTTTCCTTAGTACTCTTCGGATTGTAAATAATAGACTCTAACTCGAAATGCCCTAAGCAAAAAGGCGAGGCGTGAATTAATGCAGCCGAGGCCTGTGCCTGCCTCCGGGGCGCCTAGTTCAAGGCTCCCCATTTAGTCAGGTGTGCTGCCCTCTCCTTGCTTTCCTTCTTCCCGTTTCAACATTGCTCCTCGTCGCCTCAGGCCTCCCCTTCTCTCTCTCCTTGACAGCTCATCCTTCCCGTCCTAGCTCGCGGCTTCTGTGCAGACTGGCCAGCTCCGCCAGCCAGGGACCAGCACGGTCACATGTCCACTTCTGGATGCTGGGCTATGCTCACCCGCAGCTAGGATTGAACATGGCACCTTGTGCTGAGCTGCCAGCTGGTGGCCGGATTGCCCAGTGGTTAGAGCGTGAACTCTTAGCAACAAGGTTTCTGGTTCAACTCCCACTGGTCTGAGAGGTGGATTCTGTTTCCACAAAAAGTGTCTGCGTGTGGACACAGACGGTCACCTCTGCAGCCAGCCTAACTTGCTTTGGGGCACCTGAGGGTTCTCTGCCCATTTCCATCCCTGGGGCCACCTGCTTTCCTTTTTCGGCTTCTTGTCCCCTAAACCTCTCGTCAGGAACCCCTTCTTCCCAAAAGAAGGGGCTTCAGCTCTTCTGTGGCCCTTTTCTACTTCCCACATTGCTTTCTTCAGGGGTCAGAGTTTAGAAGCAGGACCTGCTGGTTGGACTTTTTCCCAGGGTTGTGTTCCAGACCTGTTTCCTGGGGTCGCTGGAAGCCACTGCTCTGCCTGGCCTTCCCAAGCCCCTCTTTTCCTTCCTCTGGGGGGGGCCTCCCTGTGGTGTGGGGAGCCAGTCTGCCACAGTGCTCACCCCCAGAAGCAGAGGCAGCTCATGCGCTGTGACACGAGGGCTCTTCCAAGACGGGGTGGCAGGGCACCGCCAGGTCCGTCCCACCGGCACGTGGGCGCCGGCAGGGGAGCCAGTCTGACTTGGGCCGGATGCCAGCCCCGTTGCCGGCTGGTTCTGTGTGCTTTGCCCACTTGGGTAAGTCCGTTGACCATCGTTTCCTCCTATGAAATGAGCGCAGTGCTTCCTTTCGCCGAGGGTTCAATGACACACTTCCCTTGGGTCGTGGGCACGCAGCCCAGAGTGAGGCTCAGCTCGCAGCAGCCGCCCTCGCCGTCCTCCGCGCGGATCCCTGTAACACGCTCTCAGCCGAGGCTTTTCCAGGCAGAGCTGCCCCTCCGCTTTTGTCTTGGCAGATGGAGGGCCTGGGCTGAATCTGTGGCAGACAGTCAGGAAAAACGCTGAATAGATGGTTGTACGAATGCTTCCTCCAGGCCCCACTGCTCCCCTACTGATCCCTTAAAACAGCCCCACCTTTTGAGAACATAGATATGGAGTTTCCTAAAAATGTTTTAAGTATAAAAAATAAAAAAAACCAGCCCCGTCGCTTCAGGATTGAGATTCCTGGAGTACCTGGTACAACCTCGCATTTCTCTGATGCCTCCTGTTTTAAAGATGGTGTAAAGTCGTAGTGTGTAATTTCTCTGTGTTTGTGACCGATGGCCCACCAGCCCCGGGACGCGGCCGTGCTTCTGGGCCTCACCAGGGAGGTGCGCACGGGGTGTTCACAAGCCGTCAGGAGAGGCACAGCCTAAAACGGGGGGTGGCTTTTACATCGGGACCACTTGGGGGTTCCTGAGTGATACCCAATCCTACACCAGATATATCATTCATTGTCTGATACCCCTGACCTGGCACCTAAATAATTTTTTCCAACTATTAAAAGAAAGTTGTTTTCAACGGTTGGGGCAGTGGTCACTTTTGGAGAGAGGGGAAAGTGATGGGGCAGGAATGACATGATGGGACATCCAGGAGCTGGTTGGTTCTATTCCGTAACCTGGGTGGTTAGCTCCCCTCGTGACTTGTACACCTTTGTGTGTGCATGTTACGCGTCAACTTAGTGGTCTCATTGAAAAAGAATTGTTGTGGACCGGCCGAGTGGCGTGGTGGTTAAGCACTGGCTTGGGAAGCCAGCAGCCCCGGTTCAGTCCCACATATGAGGGCCAGTGACACTGCCCTCAAAAAAAAAAAAAAAAAAAAAGAATTGTTGTGTCAAAGTCACATGGACCCATTATAACAAATGGATCCCATCTAATCCCCTGACATAACTTCTAACAGTGTATTTTTTCAAATATTTTTCTGTTCTATAAACAACTATATACATATTTTTTTGGTAACCAAATGGCATCATACTGTTTTTGATGTTCCTCAAACTATGATGGCTGGTCCTCAACTTGATTTTTATAGCTAATAATATATAGTAGACACGTTTCCACGTCTGCACATTACATAGAGAGGCCTGTCTCAGTCCTCTGTATAAATGTCAAAGTACTTTATCATATGGCTGACCCATAATTCATTTAACTCTTCCCTATGATGGTTCTACCTAAAAATCTAAAAAAAGAACCTTAAAAAATCATTTCTGGAAAAAAAAATCATTTCTGTAATAACTGTAACCCATTATTTCTTAATGATCATAGTAACTTTCTGAAGCGCCTGTATGTAGCAAAGCAACCTCTATGTCATTTCAGTTTTTTGTTTCTAATGGGATTTGAGAGAGAATTTCAATTCTGTGAGGATATACTTTTAGTTTATTTTTTTATCCATAGGGATCCCCCATTTGTCATAAGAGCAAAAACAAATATTTTGTAACGTAATTGGGCAAATCTTAATGACATACTTTTACATACTGTTTATGGCGTGCTTTATTATGCTTGCAACTGAAGTTGAGTTTCTCAGACAATTATACTGGTTTTCTCTCTCTCGTGAATGACCCACATACCTCGCGTATTCTCCAGCTGCCATGATAAGAACGAACGTGTGGGGGGTGAGCACAGACGAAGCAGCCCGGCCTGGCCCCAGGCCAGAGCAGGGGCAGGACCTGGCACATGCTGAAGGCGGGCCTGGCCGGGGCCACCAGGGCAGAAAGGACGCAGGCCTGGCTCCAGCGTGCGGGCCTTAGCAAAGGCAGGGCTGGGGTTGTCCCTGAACAGCATGGGAAGACCCAGCGGAACAGGTGTGGAGTGAGGAGGGATTCTGTCTGGGGATTCTGAGCTGATTGAAAACCTAATCCTCACCTCAAAACTCTCACAGGGCGGGCCGAGTGGCGCGGTGGTTAAGTGCTGGCTTGGGAAGCCAGCGGCCTCGGTTCGGGTCCCACATGTGAGGGCCAGTGACACTGCCCTCTAAAAAAAGAAAAGAAAAAAAAACGCTCACAGCCTCCAGGGCACAATGTGATCTGACCCCTTCTGCTCACTCGGCGTCACCACACAGACTTTAATGTTTCTAGAACACTCCGGCTTCCGTTAGGCCAGGGCCCGTGCAGGTGCCATGTCCTCTGCCTGGCACGCTCCCTCGGCCGTGGGCATGTCTCTCCTCCCCTTCAGGACATGACCACCCTATTTAAATTGTCACCTTCCTGCTCCCAGCACTCCCTATGCCTTTATTGTACCTGATACCCGGCATAAAGTGCGTTGAAAAATCTTTTTATTATAAAAAATTTCAAACATATACTGAAGGAAAGAAGAGTTTAATGAGCTCCCAGGTACTACTCATCACCCAGCTTCAATCATTAACAACAAAAGCTCATCTTGTTTCATCTTTCCTCCTACCCATGGGCCTTGTTACTTTGCAATATTTTTATCCCAAACGTATCATCCACAAATATTCATAGTACTTTGCTTGTTTATTGTTTCCCCACCAGAATGTAAGCTCCACAAGGGTAGGGATTTTTTTTTGCCATCTGTTTTATTCAGTGCTGTGTGTCCAGCATCTAGTATAATGCCTGACACACAGTAACTACATAGTATTATTAAATGAATAAGACGAGGACTCAAGGTTGAAGTTTGGGTTGAATACCAGCATGGCGGTTCTCACTTGACCAGAGCTGTTGCCGAGGGGCAGGGAGCTGAGAGGCCCAGCTGGATTAGTTCAGGAAAGTCTCGGGAAAAGGAAATCGGATGGTGGACAACACATGCGAGGAGTTTTTGATATAGGGGACAGAAAATAGGACAATCGAGAGGGTTTTCCTTTAAATGGGAGAAATTCCAGCCTGTGTGCATGCAAGTAGGAATAATCCAGGAAAAGGAAGAAGTGATAATGTCAGAAAGAGACAGTTACTGGCATGATATCCATAAATAGGTCTGGTAGTTCTCCATCACAGTATAACAAATTACCCCCAAGATTTAGTAGCTTAAAATAACAATTTCAGTGGGTCAGGAATTCAAGAGCAGCTCAGCTGGGTAGTTCTCACCCAGCGTCTCTTGGAGGGTACAGTCAAGACGTGAGCCAGTCTGCAGTCTTCGAAAGGCTGACTGGAGTTCCCCGTTCTAAGCTCAGACACATGGCTGTTGGCAGGAGGCCTCAGTTCCTTGCCGCATGGACCTCTCCATAGGGCTGCTGGAGCGTCCTCACCACGTGGTGGCTGACTGCTGTCAGAGAGAGGATCCAAGAGAGTGAGAGACTAAGCGAGCCACAAGCTTCTTATCACCTAGTATCAGAGGTCGCACATCTGCACTTAATCTTTCATGGATTTGTCAGAAGTGAGTCACTAAGTACAGCCCACACTCAGTGGGAGAGGAATTAGGTGCTCTCTTTTGAGGGAGGGAGTATCGAGTAGGGTTGTCAGACTAAATATAGGACAGCCCATTAAATTTGAATTTCAGATGAACGAATAACTTACTAGTGTAGTTAGACATTTTGTGGGCACTTCCATGAGAATTTTTTTTTTTAATTGAATGCATGAGTATTTTCCCCTTCTTTTCAAGGTTCTGTCTTCAGCAAAAAAGGAAAACAGTTTATGGAAGAATAGGTTTAGTGTTTTTATAAGAAAAGTTAAAAGATGGTGTGATTCTTAGGTAATCTTTGAACGCATTAAAAATCTGGGTTTCTTAATTGAAGCTGAAACAAAATCCCAGAGTTTATGCTGTTGTTATTTTTAAATAAATATAGATGATGGCAGTTGCATAACTTCATTTTTCTCTGTTAAACTCAGTCTCCATGTTACATATCCACTAGAAAATGTGTCTCTCTTGAATTTGAGAATACTAAAAGTAATGTACTTTAGTTCAAGAAAATTCCAAAGTAAATGAATGTGTTGGCTCTTAGAGTGACTGAATTGTACTCAAAACTTTGAAAAAGGACAGCAAAAGTTTAGAAAAGTGATTTTTTTTACTGTATGTATTAATAAATACTATAAGTAGATACTTCATTATTCGACAGCCCTAAAAAGCTTATATATCCAAGTTGGCGTGAATTATTTTTTTCTTCTTAGGAAAATATGGAATTGCCTTATATTTGGAGTTTCCTTATATTTAGGCATATATAGTCGCTTGATTTAGGATACTACACATCTTTTTGAACATGGAGGGAAAATTCCAGTCCTAATAATTTTTTCTGAAAATTCATTTTTATCCACTTGTAAGTTTTCCGGAATTAATTTAGTGCCACAAAAACGTCTAACAGTTGTATTTGGATGAATTATTTTGGGAATTGGGATGCTGCCGTGTACTAGAAAATGTTCTGTCCTTGCCCTTAAAGTAATGATGGCCTAGAGCCGAGTTTGGGGGTGGGGGTGTGGGGGACAGCGCACCAGTGCCTGTGTGAAGTCCTGCTGCCCAGCTCTCCTGCAGTGGGTGGAAGCCAGGCATTCACTCTGGGCCTTCCTGCCTAGTGCGTGTCCCACACACACGCTTTAATCGAGGAGGAAATTGTTATTCTCTGACAGTGGTGGGTTCCAGACTCTGTGCCTATTTTGTAAACCCAGATGGAACTTCAAAGTTGTAGGGCCAAACGCTTTCCTGTCGGGTGGGAGGGAGACCAACTGTGTTTTCCTAGTAGCTTTGATTTTCGGACTGGAACAGGATCGTGAGTCCTAGCCTCTCGGGATTTGAAGGGATCCTTCAGTTCGGCTGGCCGAAATACCTGCCTGATGGGACTTCCCCTGTCGTATCCCTGTGAACTCACAGTCCCAGTGACCAGAGGCCTTCCCTCCCGTTTCAGATGCTCCAATGGGGAATTAAAACGTGGGGAGTCGAAACCTCGCTCCCCACTACCCCCCTCTCCTCCACCCTTGCTTGTTCTGCCTCCCAGGTTTCTACAGAGCAAGGTGATGTCTTCCCCTGGTGGCCGGGCTCCCTGTCCCCAGAGCCCCTGCACAGCCCCTCCCCCACTGTGGACACCCACCTTTTGTCCCTCCCCTCCCTCGTACACTGTGGCTCTTGAGGGACAAGCTCAGTTCTCAGCTTTGCCAGATCGAAGAGCAGACTTGCCCACCCTGCTGGACTCCGTGGTCACGCTGACACTGGCCTCTCGGGCCTCGCTGCCGGCTCCTCACCTGCGCCCACCCACACAAGTGTTGACATGCACCGGGGTTTCTCCTTCCAACCTTTCATCCCTCTTCCTTACCCAGTGTCACCTACCAGGCAGCCTCTGTACCTTTCATGTGTGAGCCACTGGCACAAGTTCCATGTGTCCAAAACAACTCAAAGGCCCATGCCCTACCCACCCAAATATTTGTTCGTCCTCGGCCTTTACCCAGTAATCTGAGTCAGAAATGGTGGTTTGTATCCATGTTTATTGATCACTGTGCAGGTGACCAAGCAAAGGCCCTGTTCTCTGGAGCTTACATCTCCGTGGGGGAGACAGACAGCATCTGACAAGCATAATGCAATGAGCGAGTCAGGAGGGCTGGAGGGCCCTGTTACGGAATTGGCTAGGCTGTGTGGGGATGGGCCCTGCTGAGACGGAGGACCCAGGAGAAGGCGAAGGAGGGAAGGGAAGTGGGCCAAGGTATCCTGGGGGGAGCCTTCTAGGCCGAGCTGCTGGAGAAGCCCCCAGAGGGCTAGTAAGACAGCTTGATTCAGTGGGTCTGAGGTGAGGCCTGAAACTGATTTCTGCATCACAGTTGCTGCTGCTGACGTGGGCCCGGCTGTGAGAACCTCTGAGCTAGAGCAGAGGCCCTGGGGCAGGGTTTTCTCAGACGTTCAGGCAACATCCTGTCGGCCACTGTGGCCGACACGGGCATGTCATGTCAGACACTACGACTAAGGCAGGAGCGGGCTTGGGGTCAGCTGCGTGCCGCTGAGGCCCCACCACTCCTGGAAACATCGGGTCAAGTGTGCAGGCGGGAGGCCCATCGATGGCTTTGCAGGCCGAGTCCGGGAGGAGGGCACGGCCTGCCCTCTGGACCTCAGCGACCCTCCCTGCAGCGAGCATCCTGGCCCGGCAGCCTTTTCGGCACACGATGGCAGCAGAATCGAGGGTCCCAGACCACACTGTGGGAAACATGGAGCCTTTCATGATGAAGGGCTTTCAGAACCCAGAATGGAATCTGATGAGTGGAGACAACAAAAGGAAACAAGAGGAGACCTGGGTCTGGCCCAGACTTGCTCATGGCTAAGCTGCCAGTCAGTCAGTGGCCAAGTCATTTAACCCGTCCGTGCCTTGGTGTCTGCATCTGTAAAATGGGTTTAATAAGATCTGTCCCCTGAAGACTTCAGAGGATGTTTATGGAGCTTAATGAGTGAGGTCCATTAAAGCCCTCAGAAGAAAGGTGTAACTAAGTATAAAGCACTATTGTAATTAGTTCTCAGGTTCTGTAAACCAGGTTGCATCTTGTTTTAAGAGGGTTTCCGTGACAACAGATTTGTTTGAAAAACATGTTAAAAAGGCGTGGCTATAAGTCTCACAATAATAAGTAAATTTTATTTTGCTGGTTTCTAGTGAGCTTGGGGTGGCCTTCTCTTTAGGTCCCTCGTTTAGAGGTTCTGTTCATCTAGTGTTCAGGGGACTTCCGAGGTTCCATGTTGTATAAATTATTTGTAATTTTGATGTGGTCCTGGGAGGCAGTTCAGAAAGCGTCCGTCTATTCCGCCATCTTACCGGAACCCCTTATTTTGCTCGTTTCTGTTGTAATTAATACCAACAGCCTTCCGCTGACAGCCCGCCGTTGCTGTGACTGCTCCCTTCTGCATCTGTACGCCTCTGTGGCTGCATTATTGTTTCTCTTGAGCACGTAGCAGGCACTGAATAAATGATTTTGAATTAATGCGCTCACAGTGCCTGGTCGTCCACAGCTCTGGGTGGCTATTGGCTGCATAAAATGGAGATGTAGTCGTAAAACAGTCGTACCCCTTGCCTGGTTCACTTTCTGTGGTTTCAGCTACTGACAGTCAAGCTCAACTGTGGAAAAATATTAAATGGAAAATTCCAGAAATTATAAGTTTTAAATTGTGCACCGTTCTGAGTAGCACGATGACACCTCATGCCACCCTCCTCCATCCCAGCTGACACCTGATTCTTCCCTTTGTCCGGCGTGTCCACGTTCTAGCAGCTCCCGCCCATTAGTCACTTAGTAGCGACGAGGCTATCAGATAGCCTATCACAGTACCGCTGTGCCTGTGTTCAACACCCTTATTTTATGTAATAATGGCCCCAGAGTACAAGAGTGGTGATGCTGGCAATTCAGATATGCCAAAGAGAAGCCATAAAGTGCTTTCTTTAAGTAAAAAGGTGTGTGTGTTGAAGAAAACCATAGTATATATAAGGCTTGGTATATCCACAGTTTCAGGCATCCACTGGGGGTCTTGGAACATAGTTCCTGCGGACAAGGGAGGATGACTGTATTAATAACACTGATTGTATTAGTCAGGGTTCTCCAGAGAACAGAACCAATAGGAGATGGGAGAATGAGAGAGAGAGAGAGGGAGAGAGAGAGAGCGAGAGAGAGGGAGAGAGAGAGAGGGAGAGAGAGAGGGGGAGAGAGAGAGGGAGAGAGAGAGAGAGAGAGAGAGAGAGAGGGAGAGAGAGAGAGAGAGAGAGAGAACCAGCCCCATGATTATGATTATGGAGGCTGATGAGTCCTCATCTGCAGTCAGCAAGCAGGAGACCAGGAGAGCGACAGTGTCGGTCACACTCGGAAGCCAGCAGTATCCAGACATGCGAAGAGCCAGTTTTCCGTCAGTCAGAAGCCTTTAGCCTTTTTGTTCAGGTCCCCAGTTGACTGGATGAGGCCCATCCACATTGGGGTGGGGGCATCCACTTTACTCAGTCTACCGACTGAAATGTTCATCTCACCCACAGACACCCTCAGACACAGCGGGATAATGTTTGACCAAATGGCTGGGCACGTGTGGCACATAGAATTAACTGTCACAGCGATATTTGCCCCTCCCTGACTATGCACCAGGCTTGGCATCCGCACACTGGGAGTTCTTGGTGGGCCTCCAGTGAATCCATGGGTCGATGAACAGACAGGCATGGAGAATCCCGCTGGATTCGCCAAACGCCTCGCAGACACTAGGCATCATTTCAGGGTTTCCGCAAAGGTTCGGGCCCAGCTGTGAGGAGACGATAATAAAATACAATATATGATTGGAGGGTGGGACTAAAAAGATTGAGGAGAATGGCTGAGGACATTGTTCTTCTTGACAATGAGGAACATGATAAGGTTTGGGTTTGCGGTAAGCGTACATCCAGGGCACATTCCAGCTCTAAGAATCTGCAGGCCGGGGCTTTCTTCCTCCTCGAACAAGAAATCTGCTGTCTGTCCATAACTTTAAGTGAGAAAGCAGATGCCCTCCAGGCCTGGGAGCCCAGCAGGGCTCCATGCTTCTGGAGCTGTTGCCACCCAGAGCGTCCAGACGGCCACAGGCCACAGCAGCCGCCAGATGTGAGGAGAGGGAGAGAGACAAATGGAGGCGAGCTCCTGGTTAGCAGGGCCAGGCTGCCATGACAGTTCATGGTAGATTGTTCCAGGCCTGTGGGCTTTTCGTCACCCATCAGGGGCATGCCTCTTGCCAGAGGTGGGGATGGGGGAGGAAATGAAATGTATGCCGGGAAATAATTATTTCGCCTCAGGGTTTGGCCTAACAAGTAGGGCCATTCCTTTCGTGTAGTCAAGTACAGTACACCACATGGACAGAGCGCAGCGTGTTCTCCTGTCTTCATGGAGAGTTGAGTGGCTGGCACTCCCCATAATCAGATGAAAAAAGCTCAGACGTGGGGCTAAAACCTACCCGCTCCCACTGAGCCTGGGGAGTCCTCAGGGGCAACGCCACCCAAGGGTTCTGACCCCATCTCCTCACTCTGCTCTTCAGCCTTTATTTTTATTTCCTAAATCTGCGCTATTCAGTTCACAAGGCCGTCCATCGCCTGTACCCTTAACCCTCAAATGGACCACTTCCCACCCTTGCAGGTCCCAGGAGAGCAGATGTGTCAGCCGGTGCAGCCCTGCCTCAGCCGACGCAGACGGGGCGAGGCGGGGGACAGACTACCCTGTGTGTCTCTGCCCTCCTCCAGGTCCTGCCACACAATCTGGTGATAGAAGTGACATGGACGAGGCTGGGGACACGTCTTATTCCCGGGCTGAGGCTGCCCTTAAAAAGCCATCAGACTGCTCTGCACCTTCTTGAACTTCTATCAAACGCATGGATTGAGGCTTCCATCCCTGTTACAGGTAACCATAGCAACATCCTAGTGGCTGAGGACTACCCCCATCTCCAGGCTCCAGGTGCCAAAGGGCGGCTCTGGGAATCAACCAGGTTCCTATATCTGAAAACTTGGAGACATTACTGAAACTGACTGGATTTCTTCGTCTAAAATGGGCATATGTATTTCTACCTCACACAGCTGTGTGTAAAGAACTGGACAGTGCCTGGAAAATGCCAGTTTCCTGCGTGTTCCACATCACCCCCCTCTCGACCCAGCCTTGCCAACACATTTGGCCCGGCAGGGACCCCGCCCAGCCAGGTGCCTGCTCACCGGAGCACCATTCTGGTGGGTTCTGCCCACACGACAGTCACCTAGGACTGTGTGACAAGGCGGCGCCTCGGTGGAGACTCTGTTCCCAATGAGATTCCAAGCAGGGTCTTGCAGGTGACAGGTGAACACATGAGTACCTGAAAGAGCAAATGTATTTGTTTCTAGATTGTGACAGAAGAGTACCGGTAGGAGACCCCCTCATCCCCGAAGCTGTCTTCACTCAGTGCAAGTGAAGCCTCGATGCTCAGTATGTCCTCTGGGTTCACATTCCATTTTACTGTTTTTTAATTGCTGGACGGCAAACCCAGAAAGCAGCTCTGAGAGCCCCACCGCGCCCTGTCCCGTGGCTACCGCTTTCCTGTTAAAACACTTGAGGAGCGTTGGGAGCCAAGGGAGTCAGCCTGCAGACCCCGAGAAGCTATTCCTTCTGGTTCCTTCCCTTGGACGTGTGTTTATGAAGGTCCCTGCAAGCACAACTGTTTGGAAAAGTCTCGAAATAGGAAACAGAGTCCCAGCTGAGTGTCCAGGTTACATGAAAGTCTAAAAAAAAAAATTAAAATCATTTCCTTCGCGGTTGCCAAGTTTGGAGGTCCTACCCGGATTTGCACATCCTGCAGATGACTCAACGTGAATTTCCCTCCTTGTCCTCCTCTTGCGTGATGTGCACACGTGAAGGAGCGGCAAGTGGGGCCCGGCCAGCCTCGCGGTCCCTCACACGGGCCCTTCCTCAAGCCAGGCGTTTGCTGAACTGAAAGGGCCGTTCATCAGATAATTAAAAATGACCTCTGTGGTGGGGGGATTACTCTGCTATTTTAACCATTTTTAAATGCTCAGTTCAGTGGTAGTACGTGTTGTACATTCACGTTGTTGTGTAAATGCAACTCAGCTCTGACCTTGCGCGGGAGGAGATGGCAGCGCACTGGGTGACGGAATCTGCTCTGACCTTGCGCGGGAGGAGATGGCAGCGCACTGGGTGACGGAATCTGCTCTGACCTTGCGCGGGAGGAGATGGCGACGCACTGGGTGACGGAATCTGCTCTGACCTTGCGCGGGAGGAGATGGCGACGCACTGGGTGACGGAATCTGGCTCCTTGCAGCTGGCCCACCCCACCAGCTCAGACCACCACCTTATAGACCACTATGTGAGAGAAAGAAAGAAAGGCTCTTTCCTTAGGCCACTGGCATTTCCAGTGTCCTCGATGCTGCAGCTTTCCCCACGGCCTCACTGACAAGTGTAAATGCTAAGCTGACATCCTTGCAGCGTTGCGGTCAGGACCGCTCCTTGCCCGTGTCATGCCAGCTCCACGCTCTGTCTGGACTGGTTAGAGCAAGAGTTCGAGGGGGAGCTCCGTTCCTGTGGCAGAATCTCATGGCTATGCCAGTTAAATCCATCCTTGAGCCCCGCTAAGGGGAAGATTACCCCTTCTGTTGGGTTGTCAGGAAAGTCATGACGTAATTTTGCTATGTTTTTCGTTGTAAAAAGGCTTCATGACTTTTCCGACAACCCAATGGAGACACTCTGAAAATTTGTGAGTTCCTTTGCTTGCCGTGGTCAGTCCTGTCTTAGAAATGAAATGCCCTGGGCATGGCTGGTCCTTGGGTTCTTGTTCTGAACCTCAGGTGTCACTGGTGGATGATAAGGACAGCGGCCTCTCAGGGCCCAGCACTGCCCTCCCCTGTTCACCGAGGGCTTTGCTGAGGTTTATATGCCCCTGTCTCCCCACGGGAAGGCACACTAAGTCCTCGAGGCCAGGACCTGGCTTAGTCCGCAGTGAGCACCCAGTGGGTGCTGCTGGCCTGGGGCCTGGCAGCAGGAGCCCGTCCCTGACTTGGGGACAGATGGGAGACCTCTGAAGAATTCGGTGGTCGGGGCACATCCTGCAAAGACGCTGCTTTGACTACAGGAGGGTGCCCGTTTGCACAGGAGCTTTCCTGGTTGTCCTGGGCCTTTTTCTCCCGAGAGCCAAGTGCAGAAGCCGAGGCCCCAGACACTGGGCGCTCCGTGTCCCTGAGAGTCCAGTCTGCTTTGAGTACTGCTGACTGGAAGTCGATCTTAATGTGTTTGGATGACACAAGTCCTCATTTGCAGCTTGGAAAACAGCTTGGAAACAAAACGAGAACAAAAACCAGCCTCTGAAGAAGTCCCTCTTCCTTTCGTTCCCAAGGGAGCTTTCCGGGCAACGACGCCGATCGGCCGTAATTTCTTAGCCTGCTCTTCACCCAACCGTCGCGGGCCACACCTTCCACTGTTCTCTTCCAACCATGTTTTTTCATTTTTCACAATACAGACAGGCTGAGAAATTTCCAAATCTTTACGTTCTGGTACCTTTTTGCTTAACAAGTCCATGTTCAAATCATTTCTCTCTTCTTGCATTTCACAATAAGCAGTCCAGAGGGACCAGGCCATTCCTTCAACGCTTTGCTGAGAGATTTCCTCGGCTGCCGTGGCTCGAGTTCTACCTTCCCCCAAAATCTAGCCATGGACACAACTCAGCCAAGCTCGCTGCCACTGCATAACAAGGACCTCCTTTCCGCCTCGCTTCCCTCTGAGACCCCCTCAGAGTGGCCTTGACAGTCCATTTTTCTAGCATTGTGTTCACGATGGCTCAGGCATTCTCTAAGAAGCCTGAGACGTCTTCCCAGTTCTCCTCTTTTTCCCTTCTGAGCTCTCACGAGCGTCACCCTCAGTGTCCATATTTCTAGCACGCACCTCAAAACTCTTGCAGCATCTACCGATCACTCAGTTCCAAAGCCACTTCCATATTTTTAGGTATTTGTTACAGAACACCCCACTTCTCAGCACCCCATTGTGGGACTGGGTTTCTCAGTCTTGTCTCCATGGCTGTAGCATGTGCGTTCCCAGTCCTCAGGCTGGTTCAGTGATGGCCAAGGCCGGCGAAGGAGGGCAGCCCCGGTCCCATCTCCTGAGAACAGTGTGTTCCTGCCTTGCTCTGCCAATCACACTCATGCAGCGGGCGCCCCCTCCCAAATCCCCTGAGGGGCACCCGCAGGTCCCACCCCCTATGCCCAAGTCACCTCCTTCCCACCCGTCAGCCCCATCCTGCATGCCTCCCTGTGCCCATCAACGCCCATCAGCTCTGGAGTCAGGAGCTTTGTCTGTAATGCGTGATGGATCTCTGTGGGTGCAGTTTCATCATTCTGGGAAGCACTGAGTGTGGATATTAAATACTTGTTAGGAAAAAGGAGAACAAAGCCCACGCCAGTATTATGACACAAGGTGTGATGCAGTTGAGGGAGATGGTAGACTTGCCCATCTGAGTCATGCCCAATTTATTTGTCAAATTTCTCAAATTGTGCAAACATCCCAATTGGGTGTTTGCCACCTACAGTTGGGCTGCAGAGATTCGGGCCTTTGTTTACACTGCTTGGATTTGAGTTTCTCCAGGAGTAAAACACCTTACACTCCCCCAGAACTGGCAAGCCACAGGTAGTAGGCAGCACGTCAGAGAGAGGATGCAAACCAAACACGATGGGCCCAGCTCCTGGACCGGAAGGTGCTGCTTAGTGCAGCTCAAGGGCACGACGGGGCCTCTGTGGCTGCCAGGAGCCCGTGCCAGCTCGGTCCCTGTGCTCAGCCCTGCTGTGTGGCAGGATGGGCTGAGGCAGCCCTGGGCCACCAGGCATAGGTGCCGGGACCCTGTTCTTTCAAAGCTTCTGCTTGTCCTGCTGATTGCCCCTTGTCTAATTGCTGGTGAGTCACATTGCATAATGACCCTTAGAGCGACACAAGTTAATGTCACTTCAGCGCTGGTGAGGCTCAGCTCCTTGGCATAAACGAACTTTGGGTGCGTTCTAACTGCATCTGATACCATCTGTGTGAAGAACTTTCCTGCCATTGTCCCAGGTAGGCTGCTCAGAACAGTGAAAAGTCGGGATTTCAGGAATGCTGAATAAAGTCACCCTCGCTCAGACCACCTCTCAGCAGAGCAAGCTCAGAATGCTGGCGGGCCAGGCCAGCCCATCTTCGCCACTGTGAGCAGTGGCCGTGTGGGGAAGCCCCAGGCGGCCCCCAGGGGAGGCCGGAGGCCCCTCAGGTGCTCCAATGGAAGGGAGCCTCCAGCCGGCCAGCCTCACCTCAGGTAAGCTCAGGTTCTCAGCCTGTCACCTGAGGAAGGAGGTGTGCACTTCCCCTGCTGAACGAGGGGCCTCCTTCAGGCCCCTGCCGTGAAGAGCCCTCGCCTCACTTACCTGCCTCCGTGTGCCTTCAGGCTCTCTGTCACCCTGCCATGGAGTTTGGTAGGTTTGTTCTCCCTCTTGCTGTAACTGGAGAACATCAAACGTCAGCTGCCTAAAGGTCGGGAGAGAAGCTGCCATCGGGGCATGAGGACCGGCAGGCAAGAGACCCGGCTACAGATGAGGAACCCTGGCTCCGAGGGCGGATCGCTGGGACGGGGCTAGCTCACCCCCGACGCCCTCACACATCTGGGGCTGCACCTCCTCAAGGGCTCCAGCGTCTCTTCCCCCCAGATGGACACTCTGACCCCAGCCCTAGATGTAGAACCAACACGGCCTTTCCATCCCTGTCTGCATGGTTACAGTCCTCACTCTGATCCCCTTAATGCCTCCAGAGGGATTTGCTAGTTAAGGCATGCTATGATGGATCTTTTCATAGAGCAAAGAATCATTCTGGGGCCGGCTGAGTGGTGCGGTGGTTAAGCGCTGGCTTGGGATGTCAGCAGCCCCGGTTCGGGTCCCACATATGAGGGCCAGTGACACTGCCCTCAAAACAAAAAGAATCATTCTGTTTTCCTGTTGGGAATATCTGAGTTTTTGTAAGTGAGGTTTGCCAGTTTAAAAAAAGTGAAACTACAGGATGCCTAGTTAAATCTGAATTTCATACCAACAAATGACTTTTTAGTGTAAGTATGTCCCAACTCCTGCGTGGGACATTAACATCACATGAGCCTGGGACTCCTGTAGTTACCCTGCTTCTATGGGTTGAATTGTGTCCCCCCCAAATCCACACGTTGAAGGCCTAACCCCTGCTGTCTGTGAGTGGGACCTGATTTGGACAGACAGTCCTTGCAGATAATCAAGTTAAAATGAGGTCACTAAAGGTGGGCTCTAATCCAATGTGACTGAGTCCTTATAAAAAGGGGAAATTTAGACACAGACACATTCACAGGGAAACACCATGTGACAGTGAAGGCGGAGGTTGGGGTGATGCATCTAGGGATTCCAGAGATTGCCAGCAAACCACTGGCAGCTTGGGGACAGACCTGGTGGAGGTTCCCCCTCACGGCCGCAGAAGGAGCCAGCCTTGCCCACACCTTGATCTTGGGCATCCAGCCTCCGGAACTCTGAGAAATGAATTTCTGTTGTAAAGGCACCTCGTCTGTGGACTTTGTTATGGCAGCCCTAGCAAACCGACACAGCTGGCAACCCTACTTGGAGACCCACAGGCCTCTTTTTCCTGTGGCCTCAGGGGCAGTGGAAGGAAAGATCATGGCCCATCGAGGCTTGCTTTACAGATCAGGCCTGAAAAGAGGGCCTCCGGGCAAGAGGGAGCTGAAGCCACCAGTGGTGGGGCTCGAGCAGGGCTGTGTGTGCGTCCAAAGGGAAGCCAACCCTTGGCAGCCATGCAGGCTGGCGTGCGGCCCTCTGTTGGAGCTTGTTTGCTGGTGGATGCAGCAGGATAGCAGCCCCGGGGACCACTACAAACCTGTGTTTGAGGAAGGATGCATGCAACGCCTCTTTCACAGCCCGAAGCACGCAGCGGCCATGAAATCAGTGATGCCCATTATTGCTTCCTGGTGGTGGGGGTTGGGCTTCCTTCCTGTGCGCAGCGACTCCCTCCCTGGAAAAAGGCTACCGACACGTGTATCCTGGACAGCTGGGGTTGAGAGTATTTCCTCTTAATTGTTTGAAGGAACTCTCAGGAGTAAATATGGAAAAAGCCAGCCGGGCGTGCACAGGCCGCCTGACCCTGGGACCTGTGGCCAAACCTTGGGGAACGTGGCCTGTCCTGCCACTGGCACAGGCACAGCCTCTGGGCTCCCAGATGCCCAGGGACCCCCTCCTCTCAGCAGCAATATCCAGGGTGTCCCTCCCCACTGCACCTTTTTTCAAGATGGCCTGATAGAAGGGCAGCATCATTTCAGGGAGCTTGGAGGCTCCCTACTGCCCATGTGGACACCTCAGGAGCCCAGCAGGGGCATGTCACCTGTCCACCCCCCTCACAGGAGGGCTGCCACATTGGGCTTGCACTCGGGTTGACTCTGGGGCTGAGGAAAGGTTCCTGTTACTAAGGGTGTTTGGAAACTGGGGACAAAGCCCCAATCTCTTAGCCTGTCTCCCACCCTCACCCTGCTCTCAGCTCCCGGGGGGATACCCCCCCATTACCTTGAGCCCAAAGCACACACCGGGGAGTCCAGTCTCAATGGTCACCTGGCATAGAACCCACACTCAACTCAGTTCTCATCACTGCATTTAATTATTCCTGGGTAGAAGGTTCAAGAAGGTTTAAGTCCAAGCTAAAGAAGGACCACCTAAATCAAGGAAATGAAAACTGCCTAGCAAGGTAATGACTGCCTGTGGAAGGATCCGTCCAAGCAGAAAAGGGGCAGGCTCGTGACAGGGGAGTCACTGACATCACTACCGGGCTGGGAGGCGTGGGAACAAGTGGTCCCGAAGGCCTTTCAACCTTGGACTCTGGGAATCTTTATAACTAACCGGGGCACACAGGCCCCATGGTCGTGGTGTCGGGGCTCTGTCCCAGCCCAGCTTCTCCCTGATGCCACGTGGATTGTGTGGTCATAGGTGCTGCCTCAAAATGCCTGTGATGCCCCAATACCCCTTCTCCTGATAGAAATCCTGAGTGATGGCACATGGCCCCTGGAATAAAAAATACACTTCCCAGCCTTCCTAGAGCTGGTGTGACCATGTCACTAAGTTCTGCACAAGCGCGTGTGACGGAAAGTGATAAGTGCCACTTCTGGGAGTCAGTGTTCCTGAAGGAGAGAACATCCCTTCCACCTTCTCCCTGATGGCTGGACTTGCAGCCCAGTGGCCGAGTCCCAGCAGCCATCTTGGGCCATGAGGATAAGGCTGCACCACAGGGATGACAAATTGAGTGACTGACACATTCGAACGACAGCAACACCCATGACTTGACATTTCCTTGAGGGAGAAACCATGTTTTAGGCCTCTGTATTCTCTTCAGCATTTAACATATAGTAAATGTTTTTTTTTTTTTTTGTTTTTTTTTTTAAAGTTGTGTTTTCATTTTCATTAGTTTCAGGATCATTTTTTTTTTTTTTTTTTTAAGATTTTATTGGAGAATCGGGGAAGGGGAACAGACAAGTTGCTGTCTTTTTGTTCTTCAGTTTAGTTGCGGAGGATGTTGCTTCACTGTTGGTATCGTCATTGCGCTCTTCCCGGATGAGGCAGATCGGTCGCTGGCCTCTGGATATCGCTCACCGCAGCTATTGGCAGCTCACTCTTGGCTGCCAGCCGCTCACGCTGGCTGCGGGCCACTCACTGTAGCCTATGGCAGCCCACTGCAGCAGGGGCTGCAGCTCACACCATCACCGGGGCTCGCACAGCCCAGCTCCAGGTGGAGCTGTTGTTAGCTGTAGAGGGCAGTGTCACTGGCCCTCATGTGGGATCCGAACCAGGGCCGCTGGCATCCCAAAACCAGCGCTTAACCAATGCGCCACTCGGCCGGCCCTATAGTAAATGTTTTGATTTGATTGATCCAACCTTTTAAAACCCTGTTACCCGGGCAGTAACACAGTCTACCCCATGACTCTCCGCTGTGTCCAATAATACTTCCCTTTTTTCATTTCTAAAAACCACCTCTCCTAGGTCCCATCCTCCTTTTTGAGGAAAGCCATGCTCACTTTTGACCCAATTTATGCTGAGACAGGTCTGGATTGTCACTTCTTACATCCAGTCTTTCCAGATGGGAAGTTCCCTCCGTGGCCTCCGAATGAAGCGTCAGCCTGAGGCCACATGCGGGTCAGAGTCCAGGAGAGGAAAGGCCTCCAGGAAGGAAGGGCTGGGGTCAGGTATCCCCTGCTGGCCCGATGGCGGAGAGCGTGCCTTCTGGGGCAGGGTCTGCTTGTGTCCTGTGGACGGGAACCATCCCAGCAGAGCTGTGATGGCAGCTGGGCTGCCAGCACTGGGGAGCCGAACCAGCCAGAAACCACCCTTGTCAGGGAAATACATAGTGACAGACATGAGAGAGGACAAGGTGACAGGGGCCACAAGGCCAAGTTCCTTTGGGTGGAAAAGCAGTGGCTTTTGCTAATAGCAGCAATTTCTTACTGGACTGAGTTTCTTCTCCGGGGGGATGGTGCGGGGAGAGGAGGGGAGAGAGGAACATTTATATTTTGTTTTCTACACGTGCGTATTGTTTCTAGTTTTTCAAGCCTGTTTGCCTACTTCTGTCATTTAAAGAGAAACATTTGAAATCAATTCTTAAAAAAGAAATCATTAACAAGTAAAGATAAAAACCCAGGAATGCCTATCCACAGCCTCCTCTGAGGCTGGGACTTGTTTTCAACTGTGAGGTCAGCCAGGCAAGGGGTCACTGGTGAGAAAAGCTTTGGGAATTCCAGTCGCTCTGAGGCCTTGGCTTTGGGGGGAATGTCAGGATGGGAGCGGGCAGCTGCAGGCTCTGACTGGAAGGGCATCGGACACCCCTGTCCTCTGGGCACGAGGTGGGTCCCAGGTCCCAGCACTCTCCCTTATTGTCCTGTGGCCAGGAACCCGGCCCCACATTCGGTTTTGTTACCAATTTTTTGTGTGTGTGAAATCAAGAGCCAGACCGCGGTGGTGGGCCGTGAGGTTTGGCGTTGACAGGAAACCAGACAGTCATGACATGGGGAGAGCCCCACAGACTTCTAATAGTTAAAAGACTCAGAATAAACTCCTCTATTTCCTTCTGCACTCAGTTTATTCCTGTAGCCTCTAAGTTGGGCTCCCGTCCCCAAAGGCTAACGATGCAGCTTTGGGGTGAGCTTCATGGCAGGGAGCCCCAGTTAGAGTGAGGGAAGGAGCCTCCGCCTGCGGACAGTAGTCGAGTGCCTCACCCACCTTTAAGACTGGAGAGTGTGAGATCCTTCCCACTGGCGTCCCACGGACTAGAAATCCCATAGTGTCTGCCCATTTCATAGATGAAGAAACTGAGGCTGACCAAGGTCCCACAGCCACTGAGTGGCCCACTGGAGTTGGACGTGGTACCTCTCCAGCTTCAAGCTGAGCTGGGCCCCCTACCCCTCACCCTGGGCTGACGCAGTCCTGTCGCCACCAGGCTGGCGGGCCTGGTGAGTGCCAACCAGCTGAGCTGACCCAATGTGCAGAGGGTACTCAGGACAAATCGATTATTGTTCATGCACTTTGCTTTACTTCTCAGGTAGCTACTGTGGAGCCTGGCAGGGGTACCAGAGAAGCACAATGTCCAGGCTTCCTTCAGGAGCAGCTGGGTGGCTGGAAAGAGAGGGTAAGGCCATGTCCTGAGCGGACTGTGAGCGGGCTGTGGGGCCCCCAGAGAAAGAAACCCCTAACCCCTCCTGGGGGAAAGGTGTCGTTCAGAAATGCTTCCCAAAAAAGCCGGGTTTGAGCTGAGCTCCAAGGCATGAGCAGGACTTGAGTAGGTAAAAACAAAGAAAGAACATTCCGGAAAGGACAAATGGAAAGAGCAAAAGCTCAGAGACAGGCATGTGTAAGGCATATTTGGGAGAAAATGGATCGGCCTGCGCGGAACAGCAAAAGTCGCTGTGGGCCCAATAGGAGATACGTTTGGAAGGTGCAGTTCCGGCATAGGCTGCAACATGGATGAACCTGGAAGACATTATGCTGAATGACAAATAACAATAAAGGACAGATCAACCCATCAGTCAATCAATAATAAGGGCCTCGTCTGCTCAGACTAAATCATGTTTCCTTTTTAAACCCACCAATTACGCAAAGATTTTTTTGTTTGTTGTTGTTGTTAAAATCCGGTTACTAACTTTCCATCTTCCCTGTTGTTCCCATTGGTTGATTTTGCTAACAAGGGAGGTTTTTAAAGTTTTAATAAACGTGTTCAAAATCCACCAACGGTCTTCAGAAGGATAATTTTGAACAAAAATAGAGAATTCTATTCCCCAATTTTGTTGTTGTTGTTCCCAGGTTTTTAAAGTTGTTGATATGAAAGGTTTTTCATTGACACATTATCAGCTGTCCCCCACAGTCACACAACAGTAATATTTTCAAATATAGTTTTCACAATGCTCAATCGCACAAGATAAAGCAATTGCTTTCTTAGAATGTTCGGAAGGTCACTTTTTTTCTGAAGGGACAGTGTGTGTGTGCGTGTGTTTGTGTGCGTGTGTCGTATTTTGCTAGGTGATAGAGAAGGATCATAATTTGGAACGCTTGTGTTTTGTTTTCAGCTCACTGGGTCTTTTTAAGTGTTTTGTCACAGGATCACCTCTGGGTCTCTGTGAGACAAAACGTTTTCTTCACTCCTATCTCATGGCAAAGCAGTGTCATGATCCTACTATGTTTAAAGGCCTTTATTTTATAAAATCAGAGCCTGCTGGTTTATTGCGCTTCTGGGATCACCGTTTCACATCTCAGCAGTGAAAGGAATGACTCCTCTGCTTCGCTATCTTGGTAACCTGAGCCTGAATTCTTTCTTTTTTAGAAAATTCCAAGTAAAATGCAGCTTCAGTAGCTTACAGAGCTTTTCAATAACACATTGTTTTAAAGAGGTCATTTACAGTTGAGAAAATACCTTCTCGGGGAATCCTTCCCTTAGTGACTCAAAAAAAGGAGGTTTTTGTGCTCCTCATTATTGAAACATAATCTTTCCCAGATACAGTAACAATATCCCTAGTTTTATCCAATTGTATAGCAAAGTTCCCACTGAATAATTTGTTCTAATGATTGTTCAAATTTTCATTAGAGTTTTCTAGCATTTTCTAACAGTATTTGTTGACAAAGATGTATCCTCTGGTGTGTTACCATTTTGTATGCCATTATCTAATCCATTTAAGCATTTGCCCAATGGTAATTCCTCTTGAAAATTTTCTATTGAAAAATAAACCTCGAAAGAAGCCACTAAACACTATACATTAAATTTCCAAGAGTTTGTAAAGAACTGGATTGAGTAGGATTGTAAACATCATGAAGTGTTAAGGTTTGTCTTGGGTTCTGGATGGTTAGTTTTAAATGTGTTGCTAATTGAAGAGGCGTTACGCAACCCAATGCATAACGTATACCTAGAAGAGGTTTCTTGTTAACAATAGATAGAAAACCACATTTCAAATAGTCTTGATAGGTTTGTTTCTTTTTAATATTTAAATTTTTATTTTTCAATTGCCGTTAACATTCTTAGGTTTTAAGAAATGGCTGACTTGTCATCTTCCATTAGATCTGCATTGTTTTTACTGGATATTTATTAGCTCTGTACCCTATTGAGTAGTGCTTTCTGACATCACTGCTGACACCAAATGCATGTTGTATTTTCACACCAGTAACCAATTCTCCAGTTCTCTGACATCAGCTGAATGACAAACAATTCGATTCAATTCTGACACTATCTACAGGAGTTAGCATCAGACCACACAAGTTAAAGGCTCAGCCCTATAAGATTGTCCCCACTTCAGATGCCCACCATAAGTGGGCTCCCCAGGTGACCCACACTTCTTCCCTGCTGCCTACAAAATCAAGGGTTCCCACAATCCCCCACCCTCCACCCCTGATTTGACAATTCACTAGAACGACTCAGAACTCAGGAAGTGCTTTCCTTACTGTCACAGTTTATTATAATGTGCACAAATGAACAACATGGGGCCAGGTCTGGAAGGGCCTGATACATCGGTGTGATGATTAGATCATTGACATTTGGAGACTGAACTCAATGTCCAGCCCCCTCTCATCCACGGAGGTCAGGACATGGTGCTGAAATTGCCAACCCCCTATTCATGGCTGGATCTTTCCAGCAACTAGCCCCCATCCTGAAACTATCCCGCTCCCAAACCCCAGTGAGCCATCTCATTAGCATACAAAAGACAGGAGATTCCAAGGGTTTTAGGAGCTCTGTGCCAGGAACTGGGACAAAGACCAAATCTTTTTTTTTTTTTTTTTATCATATCAATTGTTCGCTTGGGCTTGTACATTAGGATTATTTTCAATTTTAGGATTTTTTTTTCTGGATTATTTCAAATTCACTTCTCCATTTGAAGATGATATAATCGATATATCCATAATAAATCCTCTGGGTAAAAGTGATTTTTGCTAATGTCATGCACTGCTTGCCACAAAGGAACCAAATATGGGAGAGAGCTCCCTGTATTTTGCGTGTAAGAGTTACCTTCTGACATAGAGGCCAAATGAGTGTCGAGTGTCAACTTAAGTAATAAGTATTTATAAATCTTACTTTCTTAGGCTAACCAAGTCAGTGAAGATTCTGAAGTATGAGTTATTCACAAACATGTATTGGGACCTTACTGGGCCCCAGACGCTGTGGGGTGGGGCTGAAGCCATGAGGTGGAATATGTGGTCCTTGCCTTTGAGTAGCACACAGTCAGTCCTCAATCCAGAAGGGCAAACAGACAATTGCACTATTGGGTGTATCAGGACGTGATGGTGGGCTCTGGGAGCAGTGCCAGGCACCTACATCAGTGGTGAGTGATAGAACAAGAGTCAGAGATGAACTCCCAGGAGGAGGCTGTTTTGAAGGTCAAAGTTAGGACCTATTTAATAAGAATAAGATCTAGGAAACTACAAGGAGCATGATGAGGCAAGAAGGAAATTTTCTGAGGTTGAGTTGTGCTGAAGAGAGGTCAACAAGAGACCACATCACAGGTCTGTGTGTGTGAGGCCAAGGAGTTTCAGCTTTACCCAGAGGCTAACGCAGGACTGAAGAAGAGAGGTATCAGGTAATATTGAGGTTTAGGAAGATGTCTCTGGCAACAGGTTGGACGATGATACGGAGAGGAGAGATGGGAGGCAGGGAGCCAGGTGGAGGGGCAGTGTAATTGGAGGGTGGTGTGGAGAGGGCGGGGCCTCAGGAAAGGGAGCCAGACGCCAGGCTAAGGGCCTCCACAAGAAGGGCCACAATTCAGACAGCAAGACCGAGTCCCTACCTTCAGTTTAGACCAGCTGTCCCCATAGACTCCCTCAGGTTTCATAACTCCTTAGAATCACTCACTTACCATTTTATTATAGCAGAAGATACAAATTAGCACCAGCCAAAGAAAGAGAGGCCCATTAGAGGCCCGTTAGGTGGCCTCCAAACATGAAGCTTCCATCATTTTCAGGTCATAGCATTCTTATGGCATTGAAGTGTGACTCAAGGATCACTGCCAACTAAGAACCATCACCCAAGCTCTGGTGTCCAGCACTTTACTGGGATTCCATTACGTAGATACCATTGAATCACTGGCTATGGGATTGACCTCAATTTCCAGTCCCTCACCCTACCACCCTACCACCTCGGTTGGGTCTGATATCTTGTGGCTCAAGCTCTGACCCCCCAATCACATGGTTCGTCTTTCTGGTATTGGCTGACTCCCCATCTGAGTCATCTGATACCATAAAATATAAGGATTCCACCATGAGTCAGCTCATTAGCATAAACTCTCAGGTGAGGCCAGAGGATCCCACCACAAATAGCAAGATACTCCTGTCACTCAGGAAATCCCAAGGGTTTAGAGGCTCATCCCAGGAGGTGGTCACTGGTGCAGAGGATTGTGGGAATGTGTGGCATGTGAGGCCTGGAGATGGGATGTGCTGGAAGGGAAGGTTTCTGAGTGGGTGGGGTAGACTGTTGGAGGGGAGGGGAAGGGACTTGGGAAGCAGAGTCGGCTATTTTGTTTCTCTCTATGGCTTATGTTTTGAGGGTCTTGTCTAAGAAGCATTTTCCAATCTGAAGGTCTCACAGATTCACTGTTACATTTCCTTCTATTACGCTTATAGTTTTACCTTTCACATTTAAATCATCAGTTCATCTGGAGTCTACCTTTAATATGTGCTATAAGGGAGAGGAATCCAGCTTAATTTTATACATACAAGGAGCCAGTTTTCTTAACCCTTTTTACTAAAGATGCTTTCCTTTCCCCTTGTTTTCATAGGGCCATCTTTCCCGAATAGCAAGTACCCAAATATACATGGAACCTTTTATGAGGTACCTATCCTGTTCCATTCGTTTAGTTGTCTATTCCTCAGCTAGTACCATACTGTTTTTATTTCTGTGACTTTGTACTAACAGAGTCTGTTGTTCTTAACTCCCATTGGCTGTGGGGCTGGTGCATCTGAGCCAGCTTTGCCCAGGAGGGCCTGAAGTGCTGCTGGGTGGGAGAGGAAGATTAGGAGAGAATGCTGAACCCTGTCCTCAGATAACCCACCCACCTCCTCTAGGGGCCCTGAACCCCTCTCTCCAGGCCGTGGGCCTGGTGTGACTCTGGGTTCTCAGGGTACGGTTCGTCAGCATCAACTCAGTCCTGAGAAATGAAGAAATGATGCCACTCTCACACTGAGCTTTGGTGGGCCTATGTGGCCTCCTGCCTATGTGGCCTCCTGCTCCAAATACCCTGCTGAGGCTAGAATAACCTTCACCAGTTCAAGAAATAAAGGTTTTCCAGGCACAAGATCAAAGCTAAGTGTGAGGAATTTCCAACCTGGTGGGATCGTTTTTGTGATAGGAAAAGCCCTTTTCTTTCTGGACTGCCGTTCATGAAGGAGCTAAGCATAACGATAGCAAGAAGCAGCCAGCAAACACTGATCTGTTAAGGAGCCATAGCTGGGGCTTGATTGGGGAGGTGAGGGCGAAGCCGGCTCGTCTTTTATAGTGAGGAGTAGACAGACAGGAGGCGCCTCTCTATCTACGGCCCAGGGCGTAGCGGTGCCAAATATGAAATGCCAGCCCAGACAGCTGACGACAGGACCGGAGGGCATGTTCTGAGCCTAGCTGCTGCAGCCCAGCTCGGCTCAGCAAGTGCCTGCCCTGGGAGCATGCCAGGTTCCCGCATGAGGAGGGCCCGTGGGAAAGATGGCAGTCGTAAAGACAGGAAGTCCACGTGATCAGGCCTGCTGTTTATGAACCCAGGCAAGAGACCCATGGCTGTGTGTGTGCAGGAGACCTGGCCTGTCATTGCTCCCTCTGGGGGCTTGGGTGGTGGTCTCTCACTGCACTCACCAGATGGCTCACATCCTTCAACTGAGGTTCAAGGTGCCAGGAAGGATGTTCTAAGCATCAAATCCAGGACCTGTGTCTGTCTGCCAGGTGTCTCCAGCCTGAAGTGCAGCCCCAATGCGGGGGAGGGAAGCGCCTTGCACTTTGAGCTGCCCTGATGTTGTCACTCGTCCTCCCTCCAGCCGCCAGCCACTGGCCTTCGCTCCACCCTCTACGATTGCACTGAGTCTTCCATGTTCTCCAAGGTAACACGCGTGACCCTTCCGAAAGTTCTAGGTGTGAGGAGACCCCTCACCACCCTAATCAGGACCAACTTTACAATTTGCAGAAAAATTTAATAATTTGGGAAAACCTCACTCTTTCTCCTGTGTTTCTCCTTTACTCTCGCACTGCCGTCACACACAGTGCTGACACCAGATGCGTGGTTTCACACCGGGGTATTCTGCAGCACCAGCTGAGTGTCCTATGGTTTAACTCAATTCTGACACCATCTACCTGTAGACCATGTCAGATCCCACAGTCAAGGGCTCAGTCCCACAGAACTATCCCCTAACCCCAACTTCAAAGGCCAATCTCAAGTCCAGGTTGTCACCTGTGCTTCTGACCAATTAGCTATAAATTGCAAGTTCCCACGAGCCCTTCCTTCGATTAATTGGCTAGAGCAGCTCAGAGATCTCAGGGAAACAGTTTGCTTACTGTTTGCCGTTTATTGTAAAAGGATAAGATAAAGGATACAAATAAATATTCAGATAGAAGAGCCACATAAGACAAGGTACGTGGGGAGGGTGGAGCTTCCATGCCCTCTCCGGACGCCCCTTCTCCCAACACCTCCATGTGTCTACCAGGCCGGAAGCTCTCCAAACCCCAAACTTTTGGGATTTTTATGGAGTCTTCCTCAAACCAGCATGATCAATCATCAACTCTGTTTTCCTCTCAGCAAAATGGAGGGTAGGGCTGAAAATTTCAAGCTTCTAATCATGGCTTGGTCTTTCTGGTGACCAGCCCCCAGCCAGAAGCCCACCAAGAGTCACCTTATTAGAACAAAGATAGTGCCATCACCCAGGAGATGCCAAAGGATCTGGTGACAAAGACCAAATATTAGAACAAAAGGTGCTCCTAGGGTCTTATCACTAAGGAAATCACAGGGCTGGTTCCTGGCAGATAGCTCCTAAGACCCTTGTGATTTCCTTAGCAATGTATATATATATATAAATTTTTCTCTATTACCTCACACTAGTGCAAAATACAAATGGAGGACACTTGTTCAGGAATTATTACAAATTTCAAGATGGCAGCAGCAGAGTGGTAAATGAACGCAGGACCCTGGTTGACTGTCGGGATGATGGAATGGACGAGAGATGACTTGATTGAGAGCGCCTATGGCATCACCGCCTGTCACCAGCAACCCACACCCTGGTAGGCAATCCTGTGCCGTTATGCTCCTTTCTAGGGCCACTGTCACAAGGTGCCACAAATGGGGTGACTCAAAACACGGTTCTGGGAGCCAGCCATCTGAAGTTGGGGGCGGGCAGAGCCCAGCTCCCTCTGAAGGCGGTAGGGGAGGCCACTCCAGCTCCCGGTGGTTGTGGACAGTCCTTGGCTGGGGACGCGTCGCTCCAATCTCTGCCGCTGTTGTCACATGATGATGTCACCTTGTGTGTCTGTGTCCCTTCTCTTTTTGTAAGGACACCAGTCATATTGGGCTAGGGCCCACCTGCTCCAGTATGACCTCATCTTAACTAACTACATTGGTAATGACCTTATTTCCAAATAGGGTCATGTTCTAAGGTAAGGGGTTAGGACTTCAGCATATCTTTGGTGGGGTGGGGAGGGCACGATTCAACCCACGACATCAGTGGACTGTGGAGGAGAAGCCTGAGCCTGGGTTAAGGATGGCACTGGCCTGAGTGGTGTCCTGTAGCGTGGCAGACCCTGCAGGCACAGCCCTGAAGGCAGTGGGGCAGGGAATCCCCGTCTGGGGAGCCCCGAGCCGCACACCTGGCAGTCCTCAACAACAGTGAGGCTGCACCCATCTAAGCTTGGTTGGCTGGCCGTCCGGAAACTGGGCAAGCTAGCCAATGCCTGTAATAAATATTTTCCTATTTGAAGTAGCAAGGAGGGACTGTGTTCCTGCAACAATGAACCCTAGGATACAGGCACTCCTTTTGGAATTGGGGGGGGGGGAGGGGGAATGAATATGCAAACAGAAAGCTTCCTAGGGGAAAAGGATGCAAAGAGGGAGGGAACTGCTGTGAGGGTAGAGAGGGCCAGAAAGGATCTGGAGGCCCCAGTTCTCAGGGAGCCAGCCAGCCCGTGTGATTACAGACAAAATCATTCTGGCAGGAACACTGTGAGTAAATTAGAGGGAAAGCCATGCAGCGAGGCAGAGAGTCGCAGAGAGATGGCTCCTGGCTGCACAGGGCGTGATGAGAGCATAATGCAGGCATTATGGACTGAGGAAGAGGCAGAAGAGCCCGGTGTGGCCCCAGGATTCTAGGCTGGAAGGATGCAGACAGAAGAAGGGAATTTGACCCCAGGGGACGCATGGCTCAGGGAATCTGCAGAAGAGAAGCTACTGTTAGAAACATATATGGTGGAGGAAGGTTGTAAGAGACAGAGGGGACAGAGAGAGAGGGCAGGAGTGAGGGAGAGAGAGAGGGAAAGACAGAGCAGAGAGGGAGAGGAGTGGGGCGAGAAGGAGGGAGAGACAGAGGGAGCACTCCAGCAGGCCAGGTGCATGGAGAGCCCTGGGACACCTGTCCCAACCAGGCCCTCACATACATTATGTACAAACCCGTATGGATGTGACGTTATCTCTACTTGGACTGAAGAGCAAAGAGGCTTAGGAACTTACTCAAGACCATAGCGTTATCATGTAGCCTCTTTATTCCCAAATGCTGTTTTCGGCGCCCCTATAACAGGCAGGCTCAAGCCCTTCGGCTCATTTTCCTAAAATGCAGCTTGGCCCTTTTCATCCCCTTTCCAAAGCCTGCATCAGAGGTGGTCCCGGGCCAGCGTGCATCATAAGAGGGCTGTGTGTCCACCCAGTTAGTGCCCCCAGCAGAGAAGGGATGCTCTCTCCACCGCATGTACAGGGGTCATCTCCATTCATTGAGCCCTTCAGAGGGCATTTGCCACCCCAGGAGGTGCTTTTCCTAATTGTCACAGACTCAGTGCTCTGCCCCCATGTCCCTGCCACTCCAAGCAGACCACCTGACCCACGACTCCCCAGCCACGCCCCCACACACTGGGGGCAGGGTGTGAGGGCTCAGACAGGCAGAGAGAACCGGCCGGCGTGGGGAAGGCAGCGTGCCCTAGCAGTTGGAGACAGGTCAGTAAGACGCAGGCCAGGAAAGGTGCAGATCAGTAGTTCTGATGAAACTCGGGGGCGTGGTCCCTGTGGAGAAAACTAGCCCAATGGGCTCTGTTTCTAAATCCAGGGGCTCTGAATCCAGTGACAGGCCAGCCTGAGTCCCAGCTGTCCCAACAGGAAGAACCAGGGAAGCAGAGCCCCACATTTCCACTGTGCAGGTGGGGAGACTGCGACCCAGAGCTGGGACCAAAACACAGTCCTCATTCTAGAGGCCTAGCTGGACTCTCAGGGAGGTGCCCACACACCCCGACGCCCCCAACCCGAGGCCTCAGGCTGCCCTGCAGGGCCACCTCTGTCCTTTCCTGCAGTTGTGCTCCAGCGGTCCTGTGCAAATAATGAATGAGAAGCCCCCCCACCCAAGGGAGAAAGCAGAACAGAGCCCTCGGGAGGCAGTGCTCTAGCCCAGTGGTCTTGAAAAAATGTAGAAATCACTCACACCGTTTAGCTTGCTAAACATCTAATTTGCAATTTCAACTGGCTCACAGGAGCAGGGCCCAAGGGTAGGCTCTCATGAGAACCTGGCAACAAGCGTCATCCCTGCTCGTGCCCTCCTTTGACCCAGAGCTGCTGTGTTCATTTTCCAGCTGGCAGGAGGCTAGCTCGGTCCCTCAGTGTCTGTCCCAAGCCTGAGAGGCAGCCCAGGGCTAAGATGTGCTGGCCTCCTCCTCCTCTGCCTCACCTGGCCCACCTGGCCACCACCTGCATACCATTACCTAAAAGCTAATATGTGTTATATGTGTTTGTAATTCAAATTGCTTTTTATCATTATGGGAATAATCTGGGCTCAGTAGAAACTTGGAAAATAGAGAAAAGCGGATAAAAAAGATAGAAATCACTCATAATCACACATCTGAGCAATCCTAGTAGGTGTTTTGTGGTCTATTTTCTTCTAGGCTTTTTCCAGTGTGCAACTGTAACTTTAAAAAGTAGTCCTAACTGGGCTCATACTGCCTGCTGTTTAAAAAAAAAAAAACTGAATATAATAGTCTGTGAATTTTCCCACATCAGTAAACATTGTCCAAAAGCAAAAAATATTAATTCACTTTTTTCATGCCTAGATTGTTGGAGAGAGTGAGGGACCATGGTGCCTGACGCGTGGTGAATGCTCACTGCCAAATAAATACCCGAATAGCAATGTTCTTGGCCTTGCATTCCACAACTTCTTCCTCTGAGCTTGCTGGTCTCCGGGTCTGACTTGGACCAAGCAAGTCAGACACGAGATTTGGAGGCCCGTGCATATGATGGGGAGAGGCCTCCCAGAAGACAGGCCTGTTTCCAGTGTAGAATGGGGCTGAGAGCCTGGCTGTCCTGGTGCAGGCGCTGTTAGGAGTGTGTGTGCATTATTCCCATCAACCCACATGGCAGCCGGTGGAATGGGGCAGTGGGGCGGGCTTGGCTTCCCAGTGCCCCTCCCCCTTCTTCCTTAGCATAAGGAAGCCAGTTTTATCTGGGCACATGGCTGCTGGAATAAAGGCTACATTCCTCAGAATTCCCTGTTGCCCAGTGGGACTTGTGAGAAATTCTGTCCAAAGGTCTGTAAGCCAAAGTGTTGTGTGTGACTTCTGAGAAGTATCCTTGAAGGAGAGGCAGAGAAACCCCACTGTGCTCTTGACAACTTGCTGCTGGCTGGAAATTGGGCAGAGAGGCTGGAGCTTGGCAGCCATATTGGGCCCTGAGGAGAACGCTTCCTGCTGAGGGTGGCTGCACCATAAGGGAGAAGCGCGCTGGGTCCCTGCAGACTGAGAAATCACCCTGCCAGCCTGGGGACTGCTTACTTGTAGAATTTCATATGAAAGAGAAATATATATATATATATATACTCTGAGGGCAGTATCGCTGGCCCTCATATGTGGGACTGAACCGGGGCCGCTGGCTTCCCAAGCCAGCGCTTAACCACCGCGCCACTCAGCCGGCCTGAGAAATATATTTTTATCTTACTTAAAACACAAAAACCATGGCAGTCCTTTTAGGGCTCTGGGCTCTCTCTCTCCAGAGAGAGCTCCCTACTATTAGAGGAGGTTGTTAACATTTATTAAGTGCCTACCACTGGCCAGGCATATTTTATGCCTTCTTTAATTAAATTTTATATAAATTAGCTTAATTTAATTTCCCCACCAACCCTGCAGTGTTAGTATTATTATCCCCATTCTACAGATGAAGAAATTAAGTCTCAGAGGCTGAGGAACTTAAGTCACACGGTTAGTAAATAAGAGAGTTCGACTCCCCAGCTTCTGACCTTCCCACTCTCCCTCACTGCTTCTCAAATTCTTCTGGGTTCATTTGATTTTGTGTTTGACAAGAAGAGCTCCCACCTGAGAAAGTCAAGTCACTAAAATGGTCTTTGTCTTGTTTTCTGCCGCCTTTACATTTGAGATGAAGTCCCAGGAACCAGCTGTTTCCCAGGGGTTTGAAGGGAAAGTTAAATGTTTTAATATCAGTAAATTATTTTCTTTCTCTACTTAAAAAAAAAAAGCCCATCGTCAGCTATAATAAATCCAACTCAATTACCCTTATTATAATGATTACTGTCCATGCCACTCTAATTGGCTTCTCTAGGCGTTTTCATTAAGAACCCATATCTTCAAAGGTTTAAAAACTCAGACACATTTTTACTTGGAGCTGAAATTTGGCTTCGATGGCCAGATTGGGAATCCAGGCGCGGGAGATGCTGCCACAAGAAGGGAGAAAGCCCAACCCCGTGCTGACCCTGTGTGCCTCGGCTGGTGCTGGACAAGCGGCCACTCTGCACAGTTGTCCCCACTTGATGAGACAGAGCCCGGGGCTTGTCGATGGTGGTGCGGCCATGGCCTGGCCAAGCTGGGCTCCAGCGAGGGTTCTGGTGGCTTGTCTCACTGTGAAATGGCCCCCAGGAGACCCACCCAGGGGTCGAGCGGTGTGGCGAAAGGTGGCCAGGGCGAGGGCTCAGGAGACCTGGGTCATTGTATTCCCCACTGTCCTGTGATCTGGGGCGAGGTGCTTAGCCTTTTGAATGCCTCAGTTTCCCCATCTTCAAAGCGGGTAGTTGTTGTCATGAGGCTCAAATGAGATCAGAAGTGGAAAGCACTTATGGAAAAGCTCTGAATAAATGTAAATCTCTGTATGGACTCCCAGGACGCCAGGGTCCCCCTCTCCCAGGTGGGAAACTTGGACAGGTGGGTGTTCTGGGCCCATGGAGATGTGAACTCAAGTCAGTTCTGTCAATGTGTGTGGGGCCATCAGAAGCGGCAGTGCCCTTCACGTACACTGGCTCACAGGCCACTGAGGGGCTCCTGCAGGGCAGAGGGGCAGGGTGCTTCCCTAGGACTGCACTGGGTTCGAATCCTGCCCTCTCTCCTTATTCACTACGTAACTCTGGGCAAGTCACGTGGCTTCTCTGAGCCCCAGCTTTCACTTGTATAAAATCCAGGTAATAATTGTGCGAGGTGCAGGCCAGCACAGGCTGGCCCTCTACACAGCAGACCTATTGTTATTAGCAGTGGGTCACCTTGCAAGATTCAGAGAAACGGGTGCGTGGAGGGGA
Source organism: Aselliscus stoliczkanus (assembly GCA_033961575.1). NCBI lineage: Eukaryota > Metazoa > Chordata > Mammalia > Chiroptera > Hipposideridae > Aselliscus > Aselliscus stoliczkanus. The sequence goes on along the minus strand of CM066730.1, from coordinate 34,137,792 downwards.
GTGAGCTGGCAGGCAGACGTATTGTGCAACATTTAGCCAGCCCTGTGACTGCTCGTGACAGAAGAATAAAAACTGTTCTGCACAAAGTATCTCTGGCTTCACAACTGTAAAAGAATAAATCAGATTGTTATGAGCCGGTAAGCATGTGGTAATTTGTTACAGCAGCAACAAGTAAACTAATCCAAAGGTGAAGCGGACTCCCTAGGACCACACGGCCAGTCTGGAGGGTGGGGACTCGGCCTCATGTCAGTGGGACCCGTGGTTCTGGGGTCTTGCCCTGTGCCACCTAGATGCCACAGCCAAGGAGCTGCAACAGCCCCAGGAGTTGGGCACAGCTCCTGGGAGGGCTGGACTTGGCCTGAAAGGTTACCTGCGCGTGGCAGGATGGGCCAATGTGAGGTGGTCCTTACAATACCCACGAGGGACCAGGCCTTTCCAACCTGGCGCCTTTGACCTCGGCCCTGGGCCCCCTCTCTCTGTTCACCTCGAAGACGGACCCTCCTCCCTGAGGCCAGGACAGACCCTCTGTGGAGTCATCCAGGAACCCCCAACTCTCCTCTCCCCTTTTCTCCCTCCCCTCTGCCAACTCCCTCTCTTCTCCCCTGCTGGCCTTTGCGGCTGGGAAGCCCCTTCCTGGTTGATGTGCAGCCGCTGCCTGGTATTCCTTCTGGGGGAGGCTGCCCGTCTCCTGCACCCCTTTACTCCTCACCCTCCTCATCCTCCAGTCCGCTTCAGAGCCCTGACTCCCGACTGCTGCATGAGGCAGAGGGTCTGCTCGCTCATCATCATTTATTCACTAGTTCTTCATTCAACAAATGTCAATCGAGCGCCCGCGGGTACCAGGCAACACCTAGGTGCTAGGGCTACATTCATGAACAAAACAGAGAGGTCCCTGCCTCGGCGACTTCCATTCCAGCAAGGACAGACCCACATAAAAAGACTAAGTAAGTATTACAGAAGAGAGAGAGGGCTGAGCAGAACGGGTCTGCCACTTCTTTTGGGGACTGCCGGGGAGGGTGGCAGGGGTGCTGGCTGAGCAGAGGTGCATGATGGAGAAATGAGTCAGGTGGGTACCTGGGGAGGGTGCCCCTGGCAGAGGGAACAACCGTGCGAAGGCCCAGTGGCTGCCAACAGACAGACGTCCCTGTACCTGCTTTGGGTGCACAACGTGCCCCAAGGTACGCCTGGGAGATGTGCTCTGGGCCCTGGTCAGAGGCGAACTGGGGCCTGCTGCATAGAAGAGTCTCTGTGCCACCACCATCAGGGACCTTTCAAGGCTTCTGTGCCCTTCACTGCAGCTGCCACAGGGGCTCCCAGCTCCCCTCCCACAACCCCACTGACTGTATGCCCCCCTTGCCCAGGACAACTTTGTCCGTGAGTAAACGCTTCCAAGATTAACTCAGGCTTCTAGTATCCTGTCTATCAAAGGACTTAAAATATCTTTTTTTTTTTTAAACTTTATTGGGGAACAATGTGTTTTTTCCAGGACCCATCAGCTCCAAGTCAAGTTGTTGTCCTTTAATCTTAGTTGTGGAGGGCACAGCTCAGTTCCAAGTCCAGTTGCCGTTTTCAATCTAGTTGCAGAGGGCACAGCCCACCATCCCATGTGGGAGTCTAACTGGCAACCTTGTTGTTAAGAGCACATCCTCTAACCAACTGAGCCATCCGGTTGATCACCGGCAGCTCAGCAGCAGCTCAGCTCAAGTCATTGTCTTCAATCTAGTTGGGGAGGGCGCAGCTCACTGGCCCATGTGGGAATCGAACCGGCAACCCTGTTGCTCAGAGCATGTGCTCTAGCCAACTGAGCCACCCTGCTGCCCTAAAACATCTTTTTTTATTTTGAAGGTCAAAATGTACATTTCAGCGAATTTGGAAATTATAGAAAGATACAAAAATATTAAAACCATTTGTCGTCACAAAAGTTAGAATTAATGATGGTTAACGTTTTGGGGTATTTCTTTCCATTTTGCTCCCTGTAGTTTCCTATGGGCATGCTCCCTGAAATTGTTTCATGTTGTATATATAATTTTGTACCTCTTCATTTGTTTGTTTATTTGTTTAGCTTAATATAGTATCATGAGCATTTTCACATGTCATTAAGTGTTCTTCCATTTGTGAATTTTGATTTTTCATTCCTTCCTTCCTTCAGCAAACGTATGTCTGGAGCCTGCCAGATGTGTGCCAGGCCTGCACTGCTAATGCAGCAATAACAAGGCAGATGTAGTTCCAGCCCCTGGGCAGGTTCCCAGTGGAGCGTCAGGAAGTAATAAGTCATTTGAAGGGTGACAAATGGTATGAAGGAGAAGTAAAGGTTGTGAAGTAAAGGTTGTGCTCGGCGTGTGCCCACCTGGTCTGAAGGTTCCATGAGGAGCTGATGTCAAAACTGAGATCTGAAGACTTTGTGGGAGTATCTAAATCAGGTCACTGCTGGGAGGTAACATGTTAGGCCGAGTAGCATGTGCAAAGACCCTATGTCTGGGAAATGCTGACACATTAGAGAAATGAGATAAAAAGGAGACAGTGATGGCTAACACAGAAAAAGAGTGCCCCTGCCCCCTAGAATATCCCTGTAGAGATGGACTGCTGCTTGTCCACACACCCTCTTACCCCCCACCCCAACTCACCCACCCACAGAAGCCCTGCCTGTCACTCACCAGCCCCATAGGACTAAAGACCTAAGATGTTTTGCCCATATTGGGAATATGGAAATGGGGGAAGCGAGCGGGGGGAGAAGGGAGAGTGGCGGGGAGAGGACATTGTTGCTCATATCTCCGAGGATGGGCCCAGCTATAAATCCTATAAAAGATATGCCCAGTACTTTACCCAAAAGGGAAAGACAGCCACCTACGCCTATCAGACTTCGTCTTCAAGGCGTGGCAGGAGTGTCCTCTTGGACCCTTGCCCTATCTGATGCTTGTGCTACGAGAAAACGTTTGGGCGTGACTTGCTGAAGGGGTCATGAATAGGAAGGAAGCTCCTCTGGTTCCAGTATCACTCTCTACACCTCTTTTTGGCACTGAGCAAGCCCTAATGGTTTCACCACCCAGAGGAGTGATGGAAACTCCTATGTCTACCCTGACAACATCAGGACTCCCCCGCCTTCTGCGTCCAAGCACAAGCTTTTTAAAAGGCAATCATCTCTCCCAGGCATTTTGTGGGTTAACAGCAACAACAACAACAAACTATCATTAGGAAAACCATCCTCCAGCGTGGAAGCCCACTTCTGGAGGCTCCCCAGCAAGGCAGGTTCTTGGCTCAGTTGATTGACTTCGTGCTGCTTTGCTGGAAAATGGGCAGTGGGCACAACGAGCAGCAAGTGTGACAAGGGCTGAATTGCTCCCCACACCCAGTCTCCTCTTCTTCCTCTCTCACGAAGTCTCGATGGTGTTCAGAACAAGGAAGTGCTCAATACAAGGGGAGAACCAAGTCTGGTCTAAGTAATCATGAGTCTTATTCTGTTTGCTGGATACTTGGTTTCTCAAGGTTCCTCATATCTAGGGCTAGTTGAGCGACCCTGTTTTGGACAATGAGATGCATGAGGGAGTCTGTTGGGGAAGGTTTGCTCTCCATGTTAAAATAGACAGATGGGGTTAGTGCTACCTTTTTCTTGCCTTAAACCTGGGTATGAAGTCTAGAATTATGGTGACCATTTTATAAAGATGAGATGATCAGCATGAGGACAAGTCCACACACAAGAGGGGACACACAGAGAGGCCCTGGACCATCCTCCCACCCCAAAGTGACTCCTGAGCAGATGACCTGGTCCCACCATATATCTACTTCTAGACTTTTTATTATATAAGCAAAATAAACCCCTATGAGTCAGGCTTCTACTATATGTCATTGAAAGCATTCTTAACTGATTCATCTTGTATGCCTAAAACTCCTCTAAAATTCTCTAAAGTTGGTTATCTATCTTTTATAGTTCCAGGGTGTGTAGCCTGAGCAAGTATCATATCTGATGTGGCAGAAAGAATGCCATGTGATTCATTTCAAGGAGCATTGTCTTCTTCCACAGTTTTCCAAGACTTGGTGCACTACCAGTAAATTCATCACTATGTTTGGAAGAAGAAAATTACCCTATCAGAATTCAAAGCCCGGGACCCATGTAAGGTAGGGAGTATACTAGATGATCTTCAGCCCATTATGCTATAACTCTAAAGGGCTACATGCCGAGGACTGATGTGACCAGAAGTAAATCTTCCCTTCTTTCTCCACTTTAGAGGCGATATGAAACAGTTTGTTGGCACTGAGAAGATCTAGAGGAAAACTCATCTCTAGGAAGTTGTAACCACATGCTAACCCTTGTGCAGACTGGTAGCCCAGATTCACATCACCTGAAGAGCCCAGAAAACAAAAAGAAGCAAGTTTAGGTTAAGGTGAGCTGCAGTGGAAGTGCTTCTAGGTGCATGGCAGAAGCGAGTGTAATACTTCCTGCAAGAAGCCACATCAAGGCCTCAAAAAATGCCCACTAAGTAAGTTTTCAAGAATGATAAGCAGCACTCAGTAAAATATAAAGAAGCACACACAATAATAAGGCAACAAAGCAAGGATAAAACAGGAAAAACATAGACAGCTAAGCTGATTCTTAAATACTTAATATAATGGAATAATAGGAAATGAATTCTAAAACTGTTTATTATGTTAAAAGAAATAAAATATAAGCTTAAAAATATCTGCAGGAAACAGGGAATACTAAAAAAGAAAAAAAAAAACTGACCTGAAAGATTTTTTTAAAGAGAATCAAATAGATCTTTTTTTTATGAAAATAAAAAGATGCAATATCTGAAATTTAAAATTCAATAGATAGGTTTAATAGGAGATTAGATGTAGACAAAGAGAGAATAAGTGAACCGGAAGATGGGTGAGAAGAAATTATCCATGCACAGTGATATATATTTTTAAATACATTACCTCTTTTTTTTTTTTGAGGGCAGTGTCACTGGCCCTCATATGTGGGACTCGAACTGGGGCCCTGGCTTCCCAAGCCAGCGCTTAACCACTGCACCACTCGGCCGGCCCGAGAAGAAGTTATCCAAATAACAGCACAAAGAGACAAAAAGATGAAAATCATGAAAAGGAGGTTCTGGGACAGGAAGGATAAAGTGAGAATGCCCATTACATTTAATTGGAGTTCTGGAAGGAAAATCAAAAGAGAAGGGGGCAAGGGTTTTGTTTGAAGGCATAATGTCAGATAATTTTTCAGAACTGATGAAAACTGCCAATCCATAGATATCAGAAGCCCAACAAATGCAAGGATGAAAAAATAAAAAGTGAGGGCCGGCCGAGTGGCGCATTGGTTAAGAGCTGGCTTGGGACACCAGTAGCCTGAGTTCGGATCCCACATATGAGGACCAGTGACACTGCCCTCTACAGCTAACAACAGCTCCACCTGGAGCTGGGCTGTGTGAGCCCCTGCACGGTGTAGGCTGCAGCCCCTGCTGCAGTGGGCTGCCATAGGCTACAGTGAGTGGCCGGCAGCCAGCGTGAGCGGCTGGCAGCCAGCGTGAGCGGCTGGCAGCCAGCGTGAACTGCCAATAACCGTGGTAACCGACCATTCAGAGGCCGGCGACCGATCTGCCTCACCCGGGAAGAGCGCAATGACGATACCAACATGGGCCAGTGAAGCAACGTCCTCCGCAACTAGACTGAAGAACAAAAAGACAGCAACTTGTCTGTTCCCCTTCTCGATTCCCCAACGCTGTTCCCTTCCCCAAATTCTCCAATTTAAAAATAAAAAAAATCCAAAAAAATAAAAAAATAAAAAAATAAAAAGTGAAAAGGATGTTCACATTCTGAATGCCCATCATAACCATCTCTTACCAGCAGGGTTGTCCAACGATGTGTGCATGAGGCTGATGTTACTCAGCCAATCATAGGATATGGAGCTCCTGTCAGGGGATGAGCCAGGCAAATGCAGGGCATTAGCTGCCACTGTGAAGCCCATTTCTTTCCTTGCCTAGTTCTGCTGAAGGCCATTATTAGAGTGACAACCGAGGTGCCAGTTTATTCATTCCTGTATTATTTATAAGAGGGAGATGGAGGAAATGATGGAAATCCCATCCTTCCAAGGCTATATTAATTTAATATTAAAAATCCTAGCATAAATCCATTATTTCCCCCACCCCACCTTAAAACTTAGTCACCATGTCCACTTTTGTAGTGCCATGCACTTAGGATATGACAGCATGCACCCTTGGAATGCTTGCCTAGCAAAAAGACTCATGGAGAAAAGTCCAATCTTGTAACGTCTTTGAATGGCAAAGCTTAGGTTTGATGCAGTCCAACATCTCATTTTAGAATGGAGAGACGGAGGCTGGAGGAGATAAGGAACAAGGGGGAGTCTGTAGCAAGGCCAGCCTGACTCCCAGTCCAGGGTGCAACCCACCTTTTAGCCGCTCACTTCTTAGAGAACAAGGAAGCTTCTTCATTCTCAGAGATGGCATTTCAACAATTGTTTGTTATAGCATGTACTAGGGTGTGTGAACAAGATGATTCCCCAAAGCTTTCCAGGGGTGATATAGAAACACAGATATAGACACCCCAACAGATCAAAACAGCCCCAGTTACATAACTGCGACAGTAAATGGTGAATCATTGTCGTGTAATGGAAAAATCAGATTGGTCACTAACAAAAGTAAAAGGATCTCTGTGGTGAGTCACTGGGCCCACCCTGCTGTGGAGTCTCCAAAGCACTACACCTACCAGTTGATTCAGAGTCTGGGCTTTGTCTTCCTTTCTTCCACATCAACGTTTCGCTGTTTCACAATGGAGCTTCGCAAGTGATGTAAATTTCCAAAGAAGGCTGGGCCAAAGCCCCACGCTCTGTCTCTGGACTCTTCTACTGGGTAGCCTCAGCACTTACACCGAAGGAAGGTGATAGTTTCAAGTGTAATAATATTATGGAGTGCCTACTATGTTCTAAAAAAGGCACTTGGACTCTTGAGATTTGTTTTGCTGATTAAGCATCATAACAACTCTATGAGCTAGGCAGATGACAGAGCTGAGGCTAAGAAGGATTCAGAGCCTTCCCAGGTCTCACAGTTAATAGGAAATGACAGAGGTAAGATTTATCCCAGGGAAATTTACCTGAAGGCCTCCCCGCTCTTTCAATCAGGATAGAAGTCTGCCTCTAGCCTTCTGACTGCCTTTGTGACTTAAGAAAAAGGCAGAGCCCAGGGCAGTGGTTGTCATACGGAGGAGAAGAGAGCGACTGGAGAGGGCCTCGCTCTCCCAGTGCACACTGGGTGTGCAGTAGGCATGGCTTTCCCCTTTGTGTGGACTGGAAGACTTGAGGCAGGCAGAGAAAGCCAAGCAGAGCTCTTGGCAGAGGACTTTTTGTTCAGTGGAGAGCAGAGCTTAAATGTATCTGTTACTCCTTTGGTAGACCACGTTTTAACTTAACCAATTGAGACCATGTGGAAAGTTCTGGAAGGCAACCTTTTATTCAACACTGATGTAGAACACTGTGGAGGAGGTCTCCGAGCAATCCCCAGCTCCGGCCTATACCATGTAGTGGAAATTCACCTGAATAATATTTTCAAAACAGCTGTTCCCTTGGTGGGCGGGGTGGGGAGAACGACCTCTTCCTCAGGAAGTTCCTGCTAAGCCACACAAAAATGAACTATGTTGATGGCCTGAAAAGTAATTCACTTATTTATATACATTACTAATATTACCCACTTCCCCAGCCACATATTTTTTTGATACTCAACTTAGTCAAACTGAACATGTAGATATCCATGAGATATCCTCAGGGACGCAGTCCAAAGAGGCCAGACCCTCGCCTCCAGTTGCAGAGACGTGAGACCTGGTTTCCCTCCACAGCGGTTCCCTCGTGGAATGGAAGGACTGTGGACAAGCACAGATCTCACGCAGCCCAGCTTTCCCAGGCCCTGTTGCGAGGATGCTGAAGCTGGCCCGCAGGGTTCTGGAGAAGTGGAGGGGCCTCTGTCTGCATCCACGAGGCTGTGACTACCCTTCAACTCTCTGTTGACATGGGCACCACCGTTCCGGGATGGGCTCCTCCTTCAGCAGTGAGCCAGACCAAGCATGCCCGGGGCCTGGCTGGGCTCCTGGGCCCCGGCCCCTCAAAGCCTCGATCCCTCTGGGCAGCAGACAGGTCAACAGTGTGTTCTGGTCGGAGGCCCGTGTAGAGCTGAATCAGCTCTCCCTGCCAGGCCACAACAGGCCCGGTGCCCTCCCTCCCAGTGGGACCTTGTCTCTCCCACCCTCAGAGATTCTGATGACGTTGAACTTCACCTGCTTCACTCCATACACTTAAATCAACGCCAGAGGGACTGAGATCTAAATGGGAAAGGTGAAACAACAAAGCCTTCAGGAGGAAAAATAGAACATCCTCATGGGCTGGGAATTAGCAAAGATTTCTAAAACAGAACACAAAAAGTGCTAGCTCTGGAGGGAAAAAACTAATAACTTGGACTTTGTTAAAATAAAAACTTATAACTTGGTCTATGCCATTCATCAATGGCACCATGAAGAAAGTGAAAAGGTCAGCAAAGAGGGAATTTACCTGCGCGTAAAGGATGTGTATTCAGAATATATATATTCCCACAGACCAATAATAATCAGGCAAGCCAATAGAAGAATAGGCAAAAGACTTGAACAGACCCTTCACAAAAGAATAAATTGAATGGCCAAGAAGCAAATGAAAATGTGCCCCACTTCATCAGCCGTTAGGGACATGCAAATAAAACCACCGTGTGGGGCCGGCTGAATGGCTCAGTTGGTTAAGAGCTCGCTCAAGAGTGCAAGCTGAGCTCTGAGCAACAGCGGTTCGAGGCCAGCCCGAGCTGAGTTGCCGTTGAACTGCCAACAGGTGGCAGGATGGCTCAGCTAAAAAACAAAAACAAAAACAAAACAAAACAAAAAACCACCGTGTGGTACTGCTACACACACATCATGGTGGTGACAAACAGAAAAAGACAAGGGCTGGTGTTAGCAAGAATGTAGGGCCATGGGAACTGTCCTAGCCTGCGGTGGGAGGTGAAATGGGTACAACCATTTTAGGAAACGGTTTAGCAGGATCTACTGAAGCTGAACAGAAGCCGATCTTCAGTCTGGCAATTCCACTGCTAAGACCTGGCCAGCAACAATGGAGACACATGTGCACAGCCCGTATGTGAAAGAATACTCAGAGTCAAAACTGAATAACCCAATCCTCTCTAAATAAATTGAGGCCTATTCACATCATAGACTAGGGGGACACAGAAACGAGAAGAAACAGCCGATCCTGGAAACGCCGTGTGCAAGACTTACAAGCATGATGTTGAGAAACGAAGAGGCGCGAAAGAGACCGTGCTGAGTGCTTTGATATAAAGTGCAAAAGTTGTCAAAAAGTGTCTGCAGGGACACAGTCAGAAGAGAGTTTACCCTTGGGGGAGTTAGTGACGACGGGGGCCACAGTGTGGCTTCTGGAATATTCTGTTTCTTGCTCTGCTGCTAGTTTCACCTTGTGAAAGTTCTTTGAGTTGTTCACTTAACAATTTGTGCACTTTTCTAATGTAGGTTATAGTCAATGAAATTTTATCTTAAAAAATATAGAAGGTCAGGGGTCAAAGTCTTCATCCCCTTTTCTTGCAGGAGGTTTCTCCCACTGTGTATGAATTTGCCCACCGCCTCACCCTGCTGTGACCTTTGAACTCTGTGTTTCAAAGATTATTTCCAGGAGCAGCCTTTGTCAAAACAATGCCTGCCTGTGACTCTTCCCTGTGGAGGGCGACTCTGGGGCCTCTGCCCAGAATAGCGGGGATGTGCTTTGCTTTTCCTGCTAGAGAAGCATCTGGCAACCATAAAATGACAACTTCTCTCACCAGAGCAAACAAACAACAACAAGCTTGCCTCACATCCTGTCTCTCTCTCTCTCTCTCTCTCTCTCTCTCTCTCTCTCTCTCTCTCTCTCTCACACACACACACACACACACACACACACACACACACACACACACACTGTTTTTCTGATTATCCAAGAACTGCAGGCCCATTGTAGAATCTTTAGAAAATGTAGAAAAGAATAAAGGAGAAAATAAAAATCATCCATGATTCTATTGCCCAAAGACAAAAGAAGTTATCATTTTGACATGTTTTCTTCCAGTCGTTTTTTACACATATTTCAAGAATATATTTTTAACAATTTTATTGAAGTGTAATTTGCATACAGTAAAAGTCACTTCTTTTAAGTGTGTAATTCAACGATGCTTAGTAAATTTACAGAGTTGTGCAACCATCACCCCAATCCAGTTTTAGGGCATTTCCATCCCCCTCAAAGGGTCCCTCATGCCCGTTTGCTGTCAGCCCCCACTCCCACCCTTCACCCCAGGCGATTGCTGATCTGCTTACCGTAAATTTGTTCTTTCTGGACATTTCATATAAATGGGATTAGACAACATGAAGTCTTCTGTATCCGGCTATTGCTCATACCATAGCATTTGTGAGGTTCATCCACATTGTAGCACGTATCGGTGGTTTGTTCATTCTGTTGTTAAATACTATTCCTATGTATGGTTATACCACATTTTGTTTACTCATTTATCATTTGATGAATATTTGGATTTTTCTCTGTTTGGAGCTCTTATGAATAGTGCTGCTATGAAAATTTGTGCTCAACTTTTTGTATGGCCATATTTTTCATTTCTCTCGGACAGGTTCTCATGCGGGACTTCCTGGGTTGTATGGTAAAATTATGTTTAACTTTTTAAGAAACTGATAAACTGGTTTTTGAGGTGGCTGTACCATTTTACATTCCCACCACCCATGATGACATTTAGTATTATTGCAAGTTTTTAAATTATTACCATTCTAGTCAGTGTGACGTGGTATTTCATTGTGAAATGGTTTTAATTTGCATTTCCCTAATGACTAATGAGCTGTTTGTGGGTCTCTTTTGGTGAAACATCTATTCAAATATTTTGCCTATTTTTAAATTGGGTTGTTTGTCTTATTAAGTTGTAAAAGTTCTTTGTATATTCTGGGTACAAGTCATTTATCAGCTATGATTGACAAATATTTTCTACCAGCCTGTGGCTTTTCATTTCATTTTCCTAATAGTGTCTTTTGAAGCACCAAGGTTTTAATTTTGATGAAGTCCAATTTCTCTTTTTTTTTCTTTTACTACTAGTGTTCTTTTGATGTTGTAGCTAAGAACTCTGCCTAGCTCAAGGTCACAAAGATTTTATCCTATGTTTTTTCCTAAAAACTTTATAGTTTCACTCTATATGTCTAGAATCTATTTTTAGTTAATTTTTGTGTAAAGTGTGAGTTAAGTAAGGTCAAATTCCAGCACCATATGTTGAAAATTCATTCTTTTCCACTGAATTCTTTTGGCAACTTTGTTGAAAATCAATTGGCCATAACTGTAAGGGTTTATTTCTGGACTCCTGATTCTGTTCCATCTATCATCTATCTATCTATCTATCTATCTATCTATCTATCTATCTATCTATCTATCTATCATCTATCTATCTATAATCTATAATCTATCTATCATCTATTTCTACATATCCTTATGCCAGTATTATACTGTCTTAATTATTGTAACTTTATAATACGTTTTAAAATCAGGAAGCATGAGTCCTCCAATTTTGTTCTTTTTTTTCAAAATTGTTTTGACTAGTTGTTCTTTGTATCTCCATATAAATTTGAAGATAAGCTTGTCAATTTCTGCAAAAATACCTGCTGGGATTTTGATGGTGATTGTACTATATCTATGTTTCACTTTGAAGAGAACTGTCATCCTACTAATATTGAGTCTTCTAGTCTATGAACATGAAACATCTTCCTATTTATTTATATCTTTAGTCTTTGTTGGGATGTTTCATAGCTTTTAGTGTATAAGACTTGTACTGCCTTTGTTTAATTTATTCCTAAGTATTTTACTCTTTTTGATGATATTTCCTTGTTGGATTATTAATTGAGTTTTGCTTATTGATTGGTAAACTACCTTGCTGAACTTGTTTATTTCGTCTAGTAGTGTGTGTGAGTGTGTGTTTAGGATTTTTTATATACAAGATTATGTTGTCTGCTAACAAAGACAGTTTTGTTTCTCTTCGCTAATCTGAATAATTTTTGTTTCCTTTTCTTGCCTGATTGCACTGGCCAGAACCTCCAGTAGAACTTCTATCCAGCCAAATAGCAGTGGTGAGTGTGAACATCCTTGCCTTGTTACCATTCTTAGGGAGAAAGCATTCAGTCTTTCACCATGAATTATGATGTTAGCTGTAGGTTTTTGGTAAACACTTTTTATTAGGTTGAGGAAGTTTCCTTTTATTACTAATTTGTTGAGAGTTTTTATCATGAATGTTAGATTTTGTCAAAAGCATTTTTCTGAGTCTATTAATCATGATGTGCTTTGGGGTTTTATTCTATTTATGTGATGTGTTACACTATTAGTTTTTCTTGCATTCCTGGGATAAATTCCAGTTGGTTGTGGTACATAATTCTTTTTATGTGTTGTTGGAATTGGTTGACTAGTATGCTTTTTGAGAATTTTTATATCTATACTCATAAGAAATAAGAAATATTGGTCTGGGCCGGCCGAGGGACGCGTTGGTTGAGGGCTGGCTTGAGACTCCAGCAGCCCCGGTTTGGATTCCACACCTGAGGACCAGTGACACTGCCCTCTACAGCTAAGATGGTGAACAACGGCTCCACCTGGAGCTGGGCTGCTGTGAGTCCACAGGTCGGCGTAGCTGCAGCCCCTGCTGCAGTGGGCTGCCATAAGCTACAGTGAGTGGCCGGCAGCCAGCGTGAGTGGCTGGCAGCCATTGTGAGCTGCCAAGACCCACTGTGAGCGGCCGTCCAGAGGCCGGCGACCAAATGCCTCACCAGAGAAGAGTGCAATGATCAACAACACTGACCAACCTTTAGCTAGATTGACCAAGAAAAAAAGAGAGATGTCACAAATTTCCAAAATCAGGAATGAAAGAGGGGATATCACTACTAACTCTAAAATTAAAGGATTATAAGGGAATACCATGGGAATAACATGGGCCAGTGAAGCAACGTCCTCCACAACTAGACTGAAGAACAAAAGGACAGCAACTTGTCTGTTCCCCTTCCCCGGTTTCCCAACGCTGTTCCCTTCCCCCAATTCCCCAATAAAATCTTTAAAAAAAAAAAAAAAGAAAGAAATATTGGTCTGTAGTTTTCTTTTATGGTGACGTGCTTGTTAAGCTTTGGTATCAGGATAATTCTGGCCTTGCAGAATGAGTTGATCACTGTTCCTTTCTCTCCTATTTTCTGGAAGAGTTTGTGAAAGACTGGTGTTATTTCTTCTTTAATGTTTGGTAGAATACACCAGTGTAAATCCATCTGGGCCTGGGCTTTTCTCTGTGTGAAGTTTTTTAAATTATTAATTCAGTTTCTTTTCATGTTACAAGTCTACTTAGATGATCTCTTTCTTCTTGAGTCAGCTTTGGTCATTTGTGTTACTAGAAATTTGCCCTTTTTGTCTCAGTTGTCTATTTGTTGGCAGAAAGTTTCCCATGGTATTCCCTTATAATCCTTTAATTTTAGTAGAGTTAGTAGTGATATCTCTTCTTTCCTTCCTGATTTTGGAAATTTGTGACATCTCTCTTTTTTTCTTGGTCAATCTAGCTAAAGGTTGGTCAGTGTTGTTGATCATTTCAAAGGTAAATGATGGTTTGATTGGTTTCCTCTTTTCTTTTTTTTCTTTTTCTATTTCATAGAGTTCAGTTTAATTATTATTTGTTGTATATATTTTAAAATGTAACTTGATTCATACAGCTTTATATCTTGCTTTTTTCTTAAAATTGTCATAAATCATTTTCCATAATTAAACATTGCTTAAAACCAAGTTTTTATAGGAGCTTAATATTACATTGAATTACTTAGCCATTACCCTATTGTTAAACATTTGAATAGTTTCCCAGTTTCTCATGATCACGAACAATGCCTATATGAACATCTTTCTCCTTACATCTAATTATTGTTTTAGGGTTGTTTCTCAAAAGCAGGTTTTCTGGTCAAAGCATGTGAACACTTACCAAGTTATCCTCTCACTGGCTGGTATGAGAGCATTTATTTGACTGCACTTCCATTATAGATGTTTAAGTGAAAGTCAGCCCTGGTTTTCTGGGGCTCGGTTGACAGTGGGACCCCTGAGGGCTACAGTGAGGCTGAATCTGCACCTAGGCCCTTCAGCTGCAGGTGGGGAGAAGGTGAAAGATGCCTTCTCTGGGACCTGGGGACCAGTGCCTGATGGCCTTGGTGATTCACCACTTGGAAGCCAGGATTGTCTGCCTCAGCATCTGCCAGTGGGAGCCTGAAGGCTGGAGGGGCCACGTGGTTCCCTCAGGGTAGCGGGGCCTGTGTCAGCCATGCAGTCCAGTGCACACTTGTTAAGCACCCCGCATCGGCCATCAGAGTGCTCTTTCCAAAGCATGGTGAGGTCTGTTCACCTCGTACTCAAAAACTCTCCGAGGTCTGCAAGGAATGAAGTGCGTGCTCTTTAGTTTGGTCTTCCACAACTTTTCATAACCTGGCCTCAACTTACCTTTCCAGTTCTATTCATTCTTTCATTCATTTATGCAACAAATAAGAGTACCTACTACGTGCCAGGCACTTTCCTACGTCCTGGAAACACAGTAATGGTGAAAACAGAAGCCCTGCCTCCAGGGAGCTTCTGGTGCAGCCAGCCCCCAGCACCCTGCCCTCCCCCACACGCCTGTGCTGTATCCACACAGCCCTCTGCTCATACAGAACACCAAGCAGCCTGCTTTCTCCCTATCTCACCAGAACGTCCACTGCCGTGTGGTGTAGCATGCTGTCCACCCGACAAGGGTTTTCAGAGTTACCTCTATAAGAGAAGGCCTCCCTCCTCCGTGGGACCAGGGCCCAGTCCTTTGATTACACCAGATCATCAGTCATGTTTGTTGAATTTCCGTGTGTGGGCCGTGGGCCAGCTCCCAGCAACGCCGTGAGTCTCCTGAATGCAAAGCTGCTTTGATCCATCCCGCCCTTGTTCCCTGATTGCCATTTGAGGGTGCCCAGCAGGAGGCATGCAGTGGTAGGTCACAGGGGCCAGTGTGCTGGGGGCCCAGGGCCCATTCCACGGTGGGTGGGCGCTCCTTAAGACCAGGTTCTTCCTTCTTCTGCAGCAGTGGAGAATCTAGGGACCAGCCTGGGGTCACCACACCTCAGAAAGCCTACACTGGCCAGAAAGGGAGGCCAAATGGGCCAGCCCAGGACTCTAGCCAGCTTTGTCTGTCTGAGCTACAGATATATGCAAACTATAAATAAGGTCAGAGAGCTGGATTATCCTGAGCGCCACCTACTCCAAAGCGTCCATGTAGCAGATGAGCAAACTGAGGAAAATCAGCTGAGCATGGGCCTCCAAATTCCCGAGTCAGAGAACCGTTTCTGCTCCACTGTCATCCGAGGCTGAGGTGTTTTCGCTTCATGCTGGTTCCCCGGACTCTTCTGTGCCTTCTTTGGCTGGCCAGTGACTGCATCTGCCTGGGTGTTTTCCTCAAGGCATGCGTGATGGCGAGTCTCGACCCCCCTGAAGGAGGTTCCTGATGCTGGGCTGTAAAAGGGCTTTCCTTGTCTCTCATAGCCCTCAGCTCAGCCTCCATGAAAATAGTCATACAACCCGCTGACCCTTGCGGGGCTTGAGGGAAGAAAACATACATTTATTTACCAAGAGGCTGACTTTGGACTGAGGGTTTCTCACGGGGGAAGCCAAGGCTTGGGGGTGGGGATTTCGTATCTCCTTTTCACAAAGGTGGGAAGAGCTCAACACGCAAAGACTTTGCCTGGGAATCCAAAACGGCTTCACTCGTTCAAGCTTGAAGGATAAGACAGCAAGCAAACCCCAGCACGTGGATTGTGGTCAACAATTTTCTGTGTCTTCTGTATCTAACTTTCATTTCTTAGCAACAACAGTGCTGCCAGGGACCGTCCCTCTTCCCATTTGGCAGACAGGAAACGGAGGCTGATGGGGGTGCATGTCCTGCTTGGGGTCCCCTTGCCAGAGAGGATGGAGCAGGGCCCTGGTCCTGTCTGATGCCCCCTCCTCTGCCTCTGTTCAGGACTCTCTGGAGGGTAAGGGGTGAGGGCAGTGCCAGTGCTGAGGCCACATGTGCCTTTCCACTTTACATGTGGGGAAACTGAGACTCTGAGGGGAGGACTGGCTTGCCGAGGGTCACACCACTGGCACAAAGGCCCCGCCCAGCTTCAGCCCAAGCCCAGCGGTCTTTCCTAGACCCTGCCCACCTTCCAATCTCATTCTCAACCTGCCCTAGCTCTTCCCCGACCCCCTGGCTGACAGGATGATGATGACAGGAAGCCATTTCGGGGTTAATCTGCCAGCGTGGGAAGCAGACCTCTGGCAGAGGCGGCCTGCGGTAGAGAGGGCCAACAAGAGAGGGACTTCGCAGGCGCCCAGCACATCGCGCAGCCATTTGGTGCTTACAGCTTTTTGCAAATCCTGAAATATCACCTTTTAATTGCTCAATGTTCTGCATTCGTTCATTTTATTTAGACTAGCCTGGGGCTCTCCAGCCTGGCATATTAGAGAACTTCTTATTTTTTAATAGTAATACTTAGCATTTATAAAGTGTGTTTCATGTTCAAAGTGCCTTCTTTACAAAGTTCACTAATTAATCGGAAAGCTAACTGCCGCCCGGGGCAGGTTTGACCAAGTTCTCAGGCTCCTGATTGTGATGGGTATAATTCTTCCTGCAGCCTGACCCCCGGTTCCCTGTCTGGACCCCCATTTCCATCCTCAGCGGAGACCCTGGGCCCTGGGTGCTGGGGAGTGAGGACACGGAGCTCGGCCAGACAGGCTGCCACCTCTGGGAGCCTGTGAAGTTGACCCCAGGGCTGGGGTGGGCCCCATGGGGAGAGAGAAGCCAGGAACTGGGAGCCCAGGGGACGTCACGGCCTCCCCGAATGGGCTCCTGGAGGGCAGTGGGGGTTGAGGAGTGAAGAGGAAATCTTCAAGTAGGCAAGGCAGGAAGAGCATCGTAGGCAGAGGGAACGGCCTGTGCAGAGAGGTGCTGTTGCGAAGCAGGAGTTCAGTGTTGACATGAGGAGGGGAGGGGCCGGCCGAGTGGCGCGGTGGTTAAGCGCTGGCTTGGGAAGCCAGGTCCCGGTTCGGTCCCACGTATGAGGGCCAGTGTCAATGCCCTCAAAAAATAATAAAAATGAAACAAAGAAATGAGGAGGGGAGGAGCAGGTGGGCTGAAAGACCCCCAGAAGGGACGTGATCTTAGGCATGGATGGCGGGGCTCTCAGGGGCTTCTGCTCATTCCAGGTTATTCTGCCAACAGCGGCAAGGTCGGGTGGAGGGCAGGAGGGAAATGAAGAGGCCTGAACTGGGGCAGATGGAGAGGACAGACCCAAGAGTGATTTAAGGCACGATGAACAGGACGCGGGGAACAGTTAGGCAAGAGTGGAGGGGCACGTGGGGCATGGGAGTGGGGCAGCCTCGGTTCCCAAATCACTGAGGGAGGTTTCAAAAAGTGGGGCAAAATTATGCATGATTGTGTCCAGAGGCGAGAATGGTGGTGAGCAGAGAAGAGAAAAGCCTGGTAAAGGTGGGGGCGGGGTTGCTGAAGAACCCAGCAGGGGTCTGTCTTCCAAACGCTGGGATGGCACATTGGGTGGGCTGGCACGGGCAGAGGGAGTTCGCGCCTGCGGATGCTGTTTTCTTGGTGGAGGAGGAGGTGTGTCCTTCCATGTGGCAGAGGGACCCGGACCTGGCATCAGAGACTGTGGCCTGGGTTTGGACCTGTCCCCATCTCTTCCTGCAGAGCCAGGAGTGCAGGGATCACTGGGATGGACGGCAGGTTTGCCGCCACCTGGAGGCTGTGGTCTACACCTTGGGGACCAGCTGTGCCCACCAAGGACTCCAGTGTTCTTCCCACCTCCTCCTGGGGGGCCTTAACGGACCAGCTTGGGCTTCCGACCCCCCCACCCCCGTCCTCCCGAGGCTACCACAAGGACAGGGCTCAGCTGTTGGTTCCCGCTCCATCCCAACCTGACCAGCCAGGGCCTGCTCTGCCAGGAGTTCACGGACGTGGTCTCAGCCCTCCTCCCAGTCCACCCTCTGGGTGGGGGCAGCAACAGAGGTCAGGGGGCTTGCCCTAATCCCCAATTCCCCCTGCAGCCTCCAAGAGAGTCAGAGATGAGGCTGGCGGGGTGCAGGGCGTCAGACCCCGCTTCCCACTGGCGACAATGCATCCGTGGCTGGATGCACCCCAACCTGAAGCCAGCCAGGCCTCTGGTCCCAGGAGACCAGGGTTACAGTGGAAAAGCATGAGGATAGGGCGGACAGTAGGGTCTGAGAGCCGAGGCGGGGTGCCCGAGCAGTGGCAGTGCAGCCAGGGGATGTCTGGGACGCAGGACAGCAGAGGAGGAGGGAGTGGTCGGGAGGAGAGGGCAGGGGCGAAGGCAGGGCGCTGCCCCTCAGACTGTCTGGGTTTGTCTGACTGTGGCAGAGACAACAGCGTGGGGCAGGGGAGGGGAGGCGCTGACTCTCGCCCTGGGGTTCTGCCAGGTCTGGCGACTGGGAGACGTTGCTGCCCCGAGGGAGGGAGGAGTGCGGTGCTTGACTCCGCTCAGCATTCTGACTAAGGGGTGCTCAGTGCCCAGGCCCGGCAGCCTCCCAGCTCGTGAGTCCCCAGGGCTGGGAAGGAGAGGAAAGCTAATTGAACAGCTAATAGGTAACAGGCCCTGAGCCAAATAATAATAATTAACTTTTATTGAGCACTGTGCTTGGCACACCCCCAAGCTTTTCACATGAATTATCTCATTTAAGGTTCATAGAAGAGAGGTGTCACTGGTGTTGTCCCCACTTTACAGAAGGGGAAACAGAGGCAGGCTGAAGCCCAGCAGTGTCTGAGACCACAGCACCGGGACTAAAGCCAGCACCCAACACTGTGCTGTCATTCACCTGTGCTGACCGGGCACTGAGGCTCAGGACACCCCGAAGATATGTTGTGTGCGTGGACATGTGTGTGGTGTGTGTGTGTGTGTGTGTGTGTGTGTGTGTGTGTGTCCACACCTTACTCCTGGCCCAGTCACGGGCTTTCTCACTGGCAAAGTGAGCACTTAAGACCAGAAGTGAATGTTGCAACCTTTGTAACCACAAACCCTTAGTGGAATTCTTCCACGGGATCCCCAGGATGTAATACAGATGAAAAAGGAGCGGGGGTAGGGGACAGAGCTGACTGGGCTTCTCCCTGCCCCCTGGGTGGCCCCCGACTCCCGGGAACAGCCCTAGAGATGGAAGGGGCCCCTGCACGCTGCCAGTCTTGACCGGAAGACCCCAGCTATTGCCGAGAAATATGACTGCATGTCACCATCTTCAAATATAAAGAACACTTAAGGACCACAGTATAGAGTTGTATGTAAACAATTCACACGTGTGAACAAAGTGGGACTAGCCCCAGCAAAAAGTTAACTTTATTTGCAATGTAAAGACATGCAAACTAAATAACCACGAGCTAATGATTTTTTAAAAATCATTTTGCAGCCTCTCCCAAAATGTGAATTGAAACCAAAGCCACGTAATAGAAAATACCAGCAGGTCCGGCCGAGTGGAGCGGTGGTTAAGCTCTGGCTTCGGAAGCCAGCGGCCCCGGTTCGGTCCCACATATGAGGGCCAGTGACACTGCCCTCAAAAAAAAAAAAAAAAAAAAGGTCTGCAAAGAAAACACCAGCAGCAGCATACTTGTATTTGATGAATATTAATCAGTGGTTCTCTCAGTGAAGTCCCGAAGTCCCTGGAGGTCCAGCTCCCATACCACTGCAGCAGCAGACTTCAGGGGTGCCTGGCAAATTTGAGTGCCTCTGGGATTGAGGAGCCCCGAGGAATCCAATGCACAGCCATGCTATGCGTGTTTTTCCTTCATCCATGTTACTTATGCCCGTGAATTCCACCCACATACACTGGGCACTTTCTGCTCAAGTCTTTGGGGGTCAGGGCGGCAGGGGCTCTGCCAGCTGGTGCAGAAGTGTGTCCTTCTTGTAATGACCAGTGTAGACAAGCTGGGATGCTCTGCCCACCCCTAGTCACAGGACAATGAGCCCAGGTGTGCCAAGGACCTGCCCCAGCTCCCAGGAGTAATGTGCTCAGGGTGGCAGCTGGCAGGGGCTCCCTCCAGGAGCACTGGCTTCCCCAGATGGCCCACAGACTCACCTCCCTCCAGCCATCCTTCACTTCCTTCTTCAGGGCCTGGTCCCGTTCTCTGGGCTCCTGGTTGCGCTTGAGGCCTAAATATAGGGGTTCTGATTTGCACGTTAAGGAATTCTGATACAATGGCCTAATGTAGTAGCCTAAATAGGGTTGCCAAACAAATTAGAATCCTTTAATTTGGATTCTAATCCGTTGGAAAGTCCCCTCAACATTATACTGTCCACACTAATGTGACCTGAACAAGTGGCCAGCCTGCCCTTGCTTGAACACCTCCCATGATGGGAACCTCATTACATGGAAGGCAGCCCTTTCCTCTTCTCAACGGCTCTTATTAAAAACTTTTTCTTAAATTTTCCCCTTAGTGGTTTACACCGATACTTCCTTGGGACAGCTCAGAACAACCACTATCTTTTTCCTTAGAACGTTTCAAGTGCTGGAAAACCTGGCTCACATGGGCCGACCAAAGCTGCAGTCACTTCTACATTGAGTGTCACTCACATGTCCCCACCTTGAGGGTACAGGACCCAGCGTCTACTTCTGTGGCCTCTGTCAGGTGTGACCAGGCCCCTTGCTCCAGCTCCCAGCCCTCCTGGGCTCTTCCTTGCTCACTGTTTCATAGGAGCTCTTCCAGTCCCCTTTTTTAAGACCAGAAAGGTCTATTTTAGTTCATACAGTTTGTGAAAGAGTCCATTAAGGTGACCTCATCCGGTGAGACCTGTGCTGGTGGAGGGAGTTGGAGTGGCATGGGAGACAGTGCATTGCTGGGATGTCCAGGGCACCGCCCTCACCAAACCATGGTTCCTGGTGAGAAGACACATCTCCCCAGAAGTGCAACGGCTTCTATTGGATTGTTGGAAAAGTCATGACGCATTTTTGCAACGAAAAACATAGAAAAAATACGTCATGACTTTTCTGACAACCCGCTAATTCACCAGCAGCTGTGAGGGCTAGCTCCAGCCTTGCTGGGGGAGTCAGGTCATCGCTGAGCCTCAGTCTCCCTCTCTGTAAAAGGATGTATGCGTGGTGGCACCTAGGAGGTACTCAGAAATATTTGAATGAATGCATGACCAAATGAAGAACGTTACCCATCTTACTGGGCTGTTGTGAAGATTCAATGAGACAATACAGGTGTTTGTACCACACCTGGCACCCAGTAGGTACCAATATATGATCATTTCCTTATTTCACCTCCTTCTCTTGGTCAAAGGAAGAAACTGCTGGGAATCCACTTCAGGCACAGACACTCTACTTTTGGGGCCTGCCTTGCATTTCTTGCTCTTTTCACACCGTGCTCTGTGCCAGGACTCTCCTAGCAATCCACCTGGTCCAAGGCTAAGGTGAGCAGTGGCTGTACACGGTACCTGATCCGTGCCCTGCTGTCTGGTGTCTTGGCAGTGGGAGCTGCCACATCCACCCTCGCCTGCAGTGGAAGCCATTAGAGGCTTTTGACAGTTGCCCTGCTACTCAGCAGCAACTGCAGCCCTGTTACATCACAGCCTACAAACCTGGCTGCCTGTCACCCACCGAAACACGTTGGACGACGCCCGAGCCCCAGCCCCGGCCTGGGCCAACCAGTGATGCATCATGACTGTAACTTCCCACTGCCTCCCCAAAGAGTTGGCGGGCCCTGTCTTGCCTTGGCACCATGGGTTCCCGTTCTTCCCAAGATCTTTATGGGGAGTGTGGCGTGAGCAGCCTGTCTGTCTCCTGAGGTGAGGTGGCTCAGGGTGCTTGCACAGGGCTCTGCGGGATCTGGGGCTCCCTCCCGACTGTCCTCTAGGGCCAGCCACCAGAGGCCCAGGGGACAACTTCAGAAGGCCATTGGATTAAATCACGCAAATGGGCTGTGTCAGGGTTGGGTACCAGTTTGAGAGTTAGGTCTGCCACTGAATAGTTGTGACTTTGGGCACATTCCTGGCATGCCTGAACCTCGGTTTCATCATCTGTGAAATGGGGATAATAATGGCATCCACTTCGCAGAGTTTTAAGTTAAATGAGATAACACTTATGAAGCCCTAAGTGCCACGTGCTTGACTCAGAATCAGAACTTAATCAAAAAATGACTACCATTGAGATTGCTGTCACGATGCTTAACTATTCTTTTCCTTTACTATCGATCAAATAGCTTGTTTCAGTGACATATGGTAGTTAGGAGAATAGAAAGAAAAAAACAGCATAATCTTTGAATTATATTTTTAAAAATCGAGCTGGGGGCAATGTGTGGCAAGAAGGATAAAACAGAAATGGCCAAATGTTGGTAATTATTAAAGGCAGGTGATGGGCACAGGGGATTAATTACACTATTCTGTTTACTTTGCATATATTTGAAATTATCATAATAAAACAGGTAATTCAAAATGACAGCCTGTGAGTCAGGACAACCCTTGCGTTGATTCAGGACACTGACTGACTGAAAAAGGGGCGGATTTAGTAAGTCTTTGCTGAGGACTGGTTCTATGGCAGACGGGGGAATCAAAGGCGAGGAGAGAAAGGACCCTGCCTCCTCAGTGATTCCCGTCTAATAGAAGAGACACACAAACAGGTCATTTATTAGAGATGAGCACAAAAGAGGGGCTTTCCTAGGGAGGTGAAGTCTGCTCCAGGTCTGAAGCCAAGTTCAAGGCAAGGAAAAGCATGTCAGCAGTGAGAACAGTCTGAGCAAACATGCAGGACCCACCGTGGGTCCCAAGCAATTTGGGATCAGGGTGACTTGTGAGGGCAGAGATGGCAGGTGACAAAGCCTGCAGGTGGCAGCTAAGGGCAGCCTGTGAAGCTTGGCACTATCTGGAGTCGGAGGAAGACCCCCAGGGCGGTCCAGCAGGTGAAAGCAGGGCTTGCAGTGAGATGTGTGTTTCAGAAAATTTGCTTCCCAGCTGTGGGGAGAATTGAGTGAGCAGATCAGCTGTGAGGGGTAAGGGATTTAGGCAGTCAAATCAGCAGGCCTCGGTGTTTGATTCCACAGAGGTAGGGGCCGCACTCTGGATGGTGCCCCTCCCCCATTCCTAGCTGGGAAGATTCTCAGAATCTGGAGTGGGGAGGAGCCCACATGTGACCTTTTGGCACAAAGTGAAGCTCCCGAGGGACCTGCTGTTGAAACTTTCCTGGAAGTGACGCTTAAAGTTCAGCCATGGCTAGAAATGGAGGTTGGTATCTTAGGTGTGGAAGTGATAGGCGGGGAGCAAGTAGGTCACTCAAAAGACACGTCAATAGTAAGAAGGGCAGAGGTTAAGTCAAGGGCACTTCAACATATAAGGGTAAGAGGGGCAGGAAGGAGTGAGGGGTGTCTTGGAAACTGAAGAAGGGGCCAGGAAGCAGCATTGATGTGTGATGGCGATTAGTAAAATGGGACATTTGCTCATTGGATTTGTCACTGCGGCCATCCCTGGAGACTTCCACCAGAATTGGGCAGGGGCCCCACTGAAGCACCAAGGTTGAGAAGCAAACAGGAGGCAGGTCATGGACACCCGGATGAAGTAAGGGTAGTGAATCCTGCAAAGAAGGGAGAAGGGGAGGGAGCTAGAGTGGGTGGGGCTGAGGTAGGTTTAGGGTTTATCTCAGGTGGGCTGAGGTTCTAGGCAGAGGAAGAAAGGCCAGGTGAGAAGAAAGGATGAAGATATAGCCTCATCTTTCTGCAGAGGGCTCCAACTCCATGGCCAAGGCTAGCCTGGATCCAATCCCATAGTGTTGGGCTCTTTAAACTTGGACACCCATGACTCATATGAGATGCAACAGGTTCCAAACCAAGTATCTAAAGACAGGAACCTGTTCTGGTCCCAGCTCCACCAATCCTCGGTCTCCGGAAACGAGCATTAGGTTGTCACGGAGCTCAGGTCAGGTCCTGCACGCGGATGTCCTTGGCGTATGGGGGAACACGTAAGTGCATAGGAGGAGGGCAGTGGGCATCACGGGCCGCATCCATGGGGTGTCCTGTGGGGCGCCCTCCCTCAGGTGAACCTCAGTGCACCAAGGGTCAGTCTCCAAGATTCCTACAGCGGCAGCTTCAAATTTGTGAAAAGCTGCAATGGTCTTCTCACAGCTGTGGCTCGTCTTCCCCTCAGAGCAATCGTTTGCCCTGTGGGTGTTGTCTGAGCTCACCAGAGTCCATGGCACCGTCTCATGTCCTCCAAAAGTAAACACTGCTCAGCCTTGCTGGTTCCCTGGACGGTTTCCGGGTGAATCAATGGGTCAGTTTACATAGCCTGGTTAAGCAACCATCCTCTCTCCTGGGGCTTCCCCCTCTTTCCAGGATGTGATCTGTAGAAAGCCTGCTGGCTGGGGATGTGTCCCATCTTAGCACCGTTGCTTGGGTTGCGCAAATGGTGGTCTGTGAGTGTGCAAACAAAGGTGGGCTGCAGGGGTGGGTGTTGCCAGTGAAAGGGGATGCAGGGCCTAAGGCAAGAAGAACCCAGGCTCCTGGAACTGCCGCTGGTGGTTCACACCCGGGTCTTATGTTCTCTAAGGGCCAATTCTCATTATGTTATTGTCATTTGGGTATTACATTGTCAGCCCAAGAGAAAGACAGATGGACGTTGTCTTCTAATCTACAGAGCCAAGTGGTTTCCAGGGTTAGACACCTGCTTCCTTTTGGTTAAAGTGTTCAGTGCCTTGAAGGCAGCTCAAGACTGAGGGCCTAGGAGGGGAATCCATGATCAGCGGGGTCCAACAAACATTCTGCTGAGCACCCCAAATATATGCTCCCCAGCAGTTCTCTTAGCCTGTCATAAAATCATAGCGTTTTAGGGCCATCTAGGCTAACCCTGCCTTCCCAATCTTGTGCATGGATAGTCTCTTAGCAATTCTGCCGGGCAGTGGTTCAGCCAGCGGTTCCACCTCGGCTTTATTAAATACTTCCAGTGCCAAGGGACTCTGCCTGGTGACATGGTCAGTACTGCCTTGGAGCCGCTCACACTGACAGATTTTCTTACTATAAGCGTTTTCCCTCCCCCACGAGGTCTGATTGGTCATGGGTTGACTCTGTGGGGCCACTTGCCAGCCTGCCAGGTATTGAAACTCAGCTTCTCCTCACACTTTATTTCTTTCATTTTTTGTTAACCGAGACAGAATTCACACACCATAAAACTGCCTTTTTAATTCAGTGGACAATTCAGTGGTTTTAGTATATTCACAAAACTGTATAACCATCACTAACCAACTAATTCCAGAATATTTTTGTCACCCCTCCTCCCACTCCCCAAAAAACTCCATACCTGTTAGCAGTCACTCTCCACTCCCCCACTCCCAGCTCCTGACAACCACTAATATATTTTCTGTTGCTACCAATTTGCCTATTCTGGACATGTCATATAAATGGAAATTACACAACATGTGGCCTTTTGTGCCTGGCTTCTTTCACTTAGCATAATACGTTCAAGGTTTATTCATATTGTAGTGTCATTAGTACTTCACTATCTTTTCATTGCTAGATAATATTTCATTGGATGGATAGACCACATTTGCTTATTCATCCATCAGTTGATGGACACTTCGGTTGTTTCCACTTTTTGCCTATTATGAATAACACTGCTATGAACATTTGTGAACAAGTTCTTACGTGGACATATGGTTTCCATTCTCTTGGGTATATATCTAACAATGGGATTACTGGGTCATAACATAACTCTACGGTTAAGTTTTTGAGGTCCTGCCAAACTGTTTTCCAAAGTGGCCTCAACATTTTATATTCCCAACAGCAATGTATGAGGGTCCCAATTTTCCCACATTTTCTCTAATACTTGTTATTATCCCTCTTAGTGACTAGGGCCATCCTAGTGGGAATGAACTGGTATCTCATTGTGGCTTTGATTTCTATTCACTGAATGGCTAGTGATGTTGAATCTCTTTTCATGTGCTTTCTAGCCATTTGTATATCTTCTTGGAAGAAATGCCTATTCAAAGCCATGGCCAGTTTTTAAAAATTGGGCTTTTTGTCTATTTATTTTTTGAGTTTTAAGAACTCCTTATATATTCTGGATACTAGACCCTTATAAAATACAAATTTGCAAATGTTTTCTCTTATTCTGTGGGTTATCTTTTCACTTCTTTTTTTTTTTTTTAAAGATTTTATTGGGGCACTGGGGGAGTGGAACAGCGTTGGGGAATCAGGGAAGGGGAACAGACAATTTGCTGTCCTTTTGTTCTTCAGTCTAGTTGTGGAGGGTGTTGCTTCACTGGCCCATGTTGGCATCATCATTGCGCTCTTCCCGGATGAGGCAGATCAGTTGCTGGTCTCTGGATGGCCGCTCACAGTGGCTCTTGGCAGCTCACAGCAACTCTCGGCCGCTCACGCTGGCTGCCAGCCACTCACTGTAGCCTATGGCAGCCCACTGCAGCAGGGGCTGCAGCCTACACCGTTGCAGGGGCTCGCACAGCCCAGCTCCAGGTGGAGCTGTTGTTAGCTGTAGAGGGCAGTGTCACTGGCCCTTGTATGTGGGATCCGAACCCAGGCGGCTGGCATCCCAAACCAGCTCCCAACCAATGCACCATTCAGCCGGCCCTCTTTTCACTTGCTTGATAGCATCCTTTGAAACACAAAAATTTAGATTTTTTTTTCCAGCTCTATTGAGGTCTAATTGACAAATAAAATTGTAAGATATTTAAAGTGTACAACATAATGACTTGGAAATTTTTTAATTTGATGATGTTTATTTATTTATTTTTTGTCTCTTGTGCTCTTTTAGTGTTACACTTAAGAGACCATTGCCTAATCCAAAGTCACAAAGATTTATATTTAAGCATTTTCTTCTAAGAGTTTTATAGTTTTTTGTTGTTATTGTTGTTGTTGTTTTTGAGGGCAGTATCACTGGCCCTCATATGTGGGACCGAACCGGGGCCGCTGGCTTCCCAGGCCAGCGCTTAACCACCGCGCCACTCGGCCGGCCCGAAGAGTTTTATAGTTTTAGCTCTTACATTTAAAAATCTTTGATCTAGGGCCAGCCAAGTGGCACGGTGGTTAAGCGCTGGTTTGGGAAGCCAGCGGCCCCTGTTCGGTCCCATATATGAGGGCCAGTGACACTGCCCTCAAAAAAAATAAAAAATAAAAAAACATAAAAAAAAAATCTTTGATCCATTGTGAGTCATTGTCTGTGTGGTGTGAGGTAGGGGTCCAACTTTATTCTTTCACATGGTGCTGTCCAGCTTTCCCAGCACCATTAACTGAAAAGACTATTTTTTCCCCCAGTAAATTGTCTTGGCACCATTGTTAAAAATTAATTGCTTATATATGTATGGGTTTGTTTCTAGATTCTTAGTTCTACTCCATTGATTTATATGTCTATACTTATACTAGAACCATGCTTTCTTGCTGAAAGTAGCTTTGCAGTAAGTTTGAAACTGGAAAGTGTGAGTCCTCCAACTTTGTTCTTTATCAATATTGTATTGACTATCCTGGGTCCCTTGAATTTCCATATGAATTTAAGGATCAGTTTGTCAATGTCTGCAAAAAAAAAAAAAAATCCATCTGAGATTTTGATAGGGATTGCATTAAATCTGTAGTTTCCAATCCATAACCTGTGGATGTATTTCTATTTGATTAGGTCTTCTTTAATTATTCAGTGGCGGTCTTGCTTTCCTCTTGCCCCTCCCAGACTTTTCATTTCAGCCAAAATAACTGCTGCCCCTCAAGGATACACATAGGACGTGTTTACAAGACACACACACACACGTATATGCACATACACACACATACAAAGACACACACACACACACACACACACACACACACTTTCCTCTGAATGGGTTCCTCATTGTCCAGGTCCTTCTGATGGTTTAAGGCCAAGAACCCCCGAGCACAGTGCTCCCAGCCTGGCCTGCATGCTAAGGGGGAGGACAGCCCTTTGGGGAGCCCCACAACATCCCAGGACACCACGCTGCCCTCCAGTGACCCACTTGATCCACAGCTCAGCTCCAGCACGCAGGTCGTGTGTGAGTTCATCTGGGGCAGTGACCCAGGCTCAGCCAGCTCTGTCTCCAGGGCTGCTGGTAATGTTTGCAGAGCAAGCGCCTCATTGGTTCTGGGTTTAGGTAACTATTAATTCCACTGAAGAGGACACAGCTGATCCGATGGCATGTCCTGTGAACCAAAATCCTTTTCTCTTTGGAAACCAAACATTCTTGGAGACTCCCATCGCTCCTCTCTGATTTCACTGCCTGCTTCAAGCTGACCATGCAGGACATTTAGCTCTAACTGGGGTGCTCATATGGGGGCATTGTTCACTTTAGGAGTACCCAGAGATGGAACACTTTAAATGCGATAAATAATAATGCTACTCTCTTCTCCTGGGGGCTACGCCTTTAAATTAAATATGTGGTTTGAGTGGCACCTTCCAATGCCTGAAGGCAACTTGTAGCACTTTCAGATCTGAATTATGAACAGTGAGAGCCATGTCCCAAGCACAGGGGAGACTCAAGGAAGACTAAGGTGCTGTTTCTGAGATACAGCATCTCAGCAGACAGACGTAATCAGAAGTTTCTCAGTAGGGCAAAAGCAAGACCAGTCAGAACAGAAGAACATGGCCATATTGTCAACTGCATCCAGAGTCTGAAGGAAGGAACGCTCTCTCGGAAGAAAGTTGTGACCCCTCTGAGAGTCTGCCATGCCCCTCACTCAGGAGGTTCTCACTGAGTTAGGTTATTGAGGGAACCGCGTTGGCCAAGGCCCAGACACCGCAGTGGTGTCCAGATACCAGGCTGGCACTGCGCCCTCTCTTTTGACTGAGAGACATGAGGCTGGGTCCTCGTTCCTGTTGCTGGGGTGAATTTACGTGCCCACCAGCCATTCCAAAGTCAGTGCCATTGACACCACCTGGTCCGTCTTACATTCTGGGGCATCTTTCTTAGAGAGACCACCATAGAAATCTGATCTTTACAGAACTGATCACATTTTGTTTGAATCTGCTCTCAAATGTTTGTTAATGGTATTTGGGTCTGCGGCCAGGCTCTAAAATGGAATAAATTAGTGATAAACCCCCAATGGTATTTTTATACGAGGCTGCCTTTTGGGATTATCACCAGCATCAAAATAAAGATCCTAAAGATATAGACATGGTTGGGGGCTCCCCACAAATAAGGGCCTAGGAGAATGACCCTAGAGCTTGCCTACATGCCCAGGACTTCTGGTGATCATTTCAGTACCTCACTCTTCAGTAGGGACAGACAACCAAGCATCTTGGACCATGAGCTATAGAGACGCAAGCAAACAAATAAGCTGGGGGGAAAAAAACTGTCTATGCAGGGGATAGGAAAAAAAAACATTCTTATTGAAATCCTGAAAGGAATATTAATTCCACCCATAAAACAAACAAACAAACAGATCATTGGCAAAAGGAATGTTCAGAAAACACCAAACAGTTCTCAGGAATTAAAAATTTGATAGTAGCAATGAACTACTCAGTAGAAGGACTGGAAAATGTTGAAGAACTCTCCCAGGAAGCAAAGCAAAAAGAGGAAGGGAAGACATCGGAGGAAAACGACAAGGAAACTGGGAGTCCAGGGAAGGAGTCCATTCGAAAAAACAGCATTCCAAGAAAAATTTCCTAATCTAGAGGGCCTGGGTGTCCAGAACAACTGGACCCCTGAGTTCCAGCACAATGGATGAAAATAGACCAGTGACCAAGGCTTTCCTGGGAAAGTGGCTTCTTGATTTTCTTTCTCGGAAAAGTTGTAAGCCATCATTTTCCTCTGAAATGTGGGAGAAGAGAGGCCTCTAAGAGTTGTTGCCAGCTCTGGTGGGTGAGAAGGTGCAGATGGAACTAAACGGGGGGTGTAGCCTGCCCTGCCTCCCGCCCAGCTACAGCATTGGGCCTGCACTCTGTGGGTTCCCCACACTCCTTGAAGCAAATCCCCCTTCCTAACCTCCTTGGGGGCACCCTGAGATTTTCCTTGGAACCAGATTTCACAGGATGAAACATTGGACTGAGGGGGTGTCTAACCAACGGAGAGGCTTACTGAAGGGGGCTGAGGCCCAGCCTGGGAGTAGGAACTCGCATAGGGTCCCAGGCCCCCACTGACTCTGCCTGGGTTGCTGGACAAAAGAACCGGTTTCAGGATCAGGGCCATCAGGGTCCATGGCAGAAAGGGACTTTTGACGGCTACCACAGGATGAATGTGTGTCGGGGGGTGGGGATGGGGGTCTGCTTTAAATGCATTTTGGCTGAAAGAACAGGGGATAGCATCATTCCCCTCACCCCCTGGCCTTTTAAAAACCCCTCACCTGAGAGTTCACCTGTATGTGGAGCAGCGATGGTGTGTTTCAAGGCCGGTTGAGCAATCCATACATATTTACTCTGTGGTTGGTGTGAAGAGACCAAGGCAAGGATGACAGCCCCAGCTGCTTGTCCACATCGTGGGAGGAGGGGGGGTGAAGGGGCTTTCTCTAAGCACAGGATTGATCCATGATCCCTGAGTCACATGCGGGCGAAAGGGAGAGGCCTTCAGATCGGGGCGTTGGAGAGAAGCTTGGGTTATGTAATAAAAGCATGGTGAGCTGTCTTTGATATGATTACCACTCTCAGTAATTATTATTATTATTATTATTATTAGTTAACATACTCAGATGAATCCAATTAAATAAGAATTGTTTTGCAATCACCTTGTGCAGATGATGGCAAACAGCTCTCTCTGTGGAGGCAAGAACAATCCTTTGGGTTTGCACTACACTGGGTGGTTTATAAAGCTGCCCCCATCTGTATAGTCTTTTAGATTGTCACCCACACCAGCAACTGTAGGAGGAAGACCCAGCATGATTTCCCCATGTTATGAGCAAAGAGTTGTTTTGTTGCACAGAGAGGCCAAGTGACCTGGCCACAGTTACACAGCAGGAAAAGGACAGAACCAAAGTTAAGCTGATTTCCTGGCCCCCATGTCAGACTAGGCTACAGAGAACTTCTTATCAGGTGGCACTGTCCTCGGTTGGAGAGGCAGTAGGGACTTTGGATAAAATAGTGTAACGTGGGTCACTATAATAGTATAGGGGTCCACTGGGAAGTAATGGGGCCCCTGAGCCATGCAGAATCTGTGAGCCTCAGCCCTCCACTGAGCTCCTACCAGGCTGTACTGTGAGAACCCTGGGTGCTGGTTGCATCTGAAGGAGACACAGATTCTTGTGTCATAATTAAAATGTGGTTTTCCTCCTGATTATAACAACATAGCAAGTTTATTGTAGAAAACCTTGAAAATACAGAGAACTATGAAGAACAATATAAAAATCAACCATACCTCTGTTAATATTATGTATTTCCATTCTGAGGTTTTTTCATGTATAAATGGGCATTTCTTTTTTAAAGAATTAGGGTCATGCTGTTTATGATTTTACATCCTAGCTTTTTTTGTTTTGTTTTTTTTTCAATTTGACTTCTTTCACGATTCTCTTCCCAGGGCATTAGGTTTTGAAAATATGGCGCTTTAAATGATACAATAGTTCATCATATGCAAACAACTTTTTGCTTGATTTATGTCTTTGAAAAACTGTAAAAATGCATTAAAATAAGAAAGAATGAGGAATAGGCTATATGCTTGTGTAAATTTCCAAGCATGCAAGTCTCTTCTCAAAAAACAAAGTTAGGGCTGGCCGAGTGGCGCATTGATTAACAGCTGGTTTGGGACGCTGGTAGCCCTGGTTCGGATCCCACATATGAGGGCCGTGACACTGCCCTCTACAGCTAACAACAGCTCCACCTGGAGCTGGGCTGCTGTGAGCCCTGGGGATGACATAGCTGCAGCCCCTGCTGCAGTGGGCTGCCATAGGCTACAGTGAGTGGCCGGCAGCCAGCGTGAGCTGCCAAGAACCGTGGTGACCGATCTGCCTCATCCGGGACGAGTGCAATGGCGATACCAACATGGGCCAGTGAAGCAACATCCTCTGCAACTAGACTGAAGAACAAAAAGACAGCAACTTGTCTGTTCCCCTTCCCTGTTCCCCAATAAAATCTTAAAAAAACAATAGACCAGAGATATAGAACAGCAATTCACAGAAGAGCAAATCCAAGTGAATAACAAAATTTTGTTAAGATTCTCAAATACTCTAATAGTATAGGAAATGCAATTTATAATAACAGTGAGATAATTCTTCACAACTATAAAACTAGCAAGATTTAAAAATAGTAATAACACCTTTTGCTTTTGGGAATATGGGGGAATGAGTATTCAGTTACTGGTTACGTTGAGAGGTAATATGGCAGCATCTCTTAAAATTAGAAATATATATCCTTACCAGCACAGCCATAATCCCATGCTTGGGAATCTAATGCATAGAAATAAAAGCACTAGTACATAAGGTTTTATATTCAAGAATTACAGCCCTGGAAAACTGGGGGAACAAAGTGAATACCTATCAACAGGACAGGGTTGAATAAAACATAGTAATTTCTCACCTTAAAATACTATATAACCATTAATAAGAATAAATTAGAATTGTGACTGTTGACTCCTTGAGAAAACTGGGATGCAAAAACCTGTATATACCCTGAGTAATATTTTTACTGATGTATCCCCTTGGGCTCGCGAAATAAAAGAAAGAAATGAACATATGGGATTACATCAAACTTAAAAGTTTTTTCACAGCAAAGGAAATCATCAATAAAACAAAAAGGCAGCCTACTAAATGGGAGAAGATATTTGCCAATGATATATCTGAGAAGGGGTTGATATCCAAAATTTATAAAACACTCATGCAACTCAACACCAAAAAAACAAACAACCCAATTGAAAAATGGGCAGAGGATATGAGGAGGCATTTCTCTAAAGAGGACATACAGATGGCCAACAGGTATATGAAAAAATGTTCAACCTCACTCCAGTCAGAATGGCTATCATCAACAAATCAACAAACAACAAGTGCTGGTGAGGGTGTGGAGAAAAGGGGACCCTGGTGCACTGTTGGTGGCACTGCAGATTGGTGCAGCCATTACGGAAATCAGTATGGAGGTATCTCAAAACACTGGAAATGGAACTGCCGTATGACCCAGCAATTCCACTCTTGGATATCTACCCAGAGGAATCCAAGACACTAATTCGAAAAAATATATGCACCCCTATGTTTATTGCAGCGCTATTTACAATAGCCAGGACTTGGAAACAACCAAAATGCCCATCGGTAGATGACTGGATTAAGAAACTGTGGTACATTTATACAATGGAGTATTACTCTGCTATAAAGAAGAATGACCATTCGCAACGATATGGATGGACCTAGAGACTATTAGGTTAAGTGAAATAAGTCAGTCGGAGAAAGACAAATACCATATGATCTCACTTATATGTGGAATCTGAAAAACTGAATGAACGATCAAAGTAAACAGACTCATAGATATAGAGGAAAAACAGGGTTGCTAGTTGGGAGGGGGTGGGGATGAGGGGGAAGGGGAAGGGATTAGACAGCATAAATAGGTAACTACAGTATTGTCACAAGAATATGAAAGACTGTTTGGGGAATATAATAATGTGGTAAAAATTTTGTGGAGTGTCAGATGGTCACATGTTTTGTTAGGGAGACCACTTTATGGATGGAGTAGAGGCTTGATCACTGCACTGTATACCTGAAATTGATGTTGTGTAGTATTGTATGCCAACTGTAATTGAATATATAGATAGTCACGGGATGTGGATTATATGGTGGAAGGCAGTCAAGGGAATTGTAATAGATAGTATGATATGGGGTGGAAGAGTGAGGGGAGAATTGGGGGAGGGGAGTTGTCACTTTGAGGGGTAAAAAGTATAACTATTGCACTGTGTTGTACACCTGAAGCTAATTAAAATAAAATAAAATTAAAAAGTTGTATGAGTTCCTTATATATTTTGGATATTACCTCCTTATTGGATATATTATCCGTGACTATCTTCTCCCATTTGTTAAGGTGTCTTTTTATTTCATTAATGAGGTTTTTTTTGCTGGGCAAAAGCTTTTCAGTATAATGCAATTCCATTTGTTTATTTTTCTTTTCTTTTGTTTCCCTTGCCTGAGGAGACATATCTAAAAATTATTACAAAGATAAATGTCAAAGAATTTACTTACTATATTTTGTACTAGCAGTTTTACAGTTTTGGGTCTTACATGTAAGTCTTCAATCAATTTTGACTTTATTCTTGTATATAGTGTAAAAAGGTGGTCTAGTTTCATTTTCTTTGTGGAGAGAGGGGACAAAATGGATATATGGGTGTGAACTGGACTATTGGAATCACCGTGCATAGATCCCTGCCTGGTGTACATTAACAGTGAGACATCCTTAATTACACTTGCACAAAGGCACATTTTCAGTGTCATGGATTATTACTCATTAGATGCATGTGTGATTTACTAACAGCAATCTAAGACCCAGCTTTGAAAAGGGAGTAAATTTAGGTACTTGAAATTTTCAGAATAGAAAATATATCTCGTAACCCAGACCTTCTTCCCCCTAGCCAGAATTCTTTCTTCTTTTTGGTCTGGCACCATTATTTATTTATTTTTATTTTATTCGTTTCAAGTGTACAAAACAACATAATGATTAGACATTTACACCCTTCACGAAGTGATAACCCCACCAAGTCTACTACCAATCTGACATTGTACCTAGCTATTACAATACCATTGACTGTATCCCCTATGCTGTACTTTACATCCTGTGATGATGTGTGTGTGTGTGTGTGTGTAATTGTAGCTGACATTCAATTTTATTCTATATTAGTTTCAGGTGTACAGCACAAGGATTAGGCATTTATATAATCTGTTTCACCCAATACATTTTTTTATTACCACTTTCCACTTTTTTTCACTTTTAAAAAGGTTCCGTGTATTAAAAAGAAACAAATGAAAAAACCTTCAAGTACCCAAAATGAATACACACCTGAAAGTTTTTTCTGAGGGAACTACTTGTCTAACCCATGGTATTAATAAGCAGAAGATAGGTTTTAAGAACAATTGCTTGGAGATACATTTTAAATAAACATTTTACATAAAAAGCTAATTCATTGTACAACCCAGCAGTGATTCTCAATGGGCAGCAGCATTTCTTGGCTGAGGGAGTGAAAACATATCATATCTCAGGGACCTTTCAAAATACAACACTATTGGCCACCCTACACCCCAGTCCCCACCCCTGGAAGACTATTTTAATATATGTCTTTCTTTTTTTTTCTAAGCATCCTACAGATTTTAAATTCTACTAAAGGAAATATCAGTCTGCAATGGACCACATAAACAAAAAGCTCTTTGAGGTCCTTCCCCGCCCTTTTTTTTTTTCAGTTGTAAAGGGGTTTTCAGACCAAAAATTGAGGGAAAAAAACTCTGTAGTTTATCCTCAGCTGTGATTGGTCTGTTTTGGGCTCTGACCTCATAAAGCACCAGTGTGATGTAATTACAAACATTCGTATATAAGGTCCTAGCTGGGCTGAGCGTTTAGTCCATATAAGCCCAGGAAGCTAATTTGGGTGACCTGTTGGATTTGGACTAGCTAGTTTGTTTTCTCCTTTTATCCCCCATTTATAAATTTATAATAGTATAGTTATTGTTTATTATCACAGTTAATCATTTTGTTGATATAGTTAGTATATTTAGTCAGCTAGTTAGTACAGTTATTATTATTTATTAGCATTGTTAGTATTGTCAGTGAGTGTAGTGTCAGCTGGCCACTATGGCACATGAACATCCAGCCACTCCTGCTGACCAGGTGCTCCTTAATGGGTGTTATAAGCTCCTGGAGACCATTGGCAAGGGCAGCTATGCCAAGGTGAAGCTGGCTGAACATCTTCCCACTGGGGCCCACGTGGCTATCAAAATTGTAAATCTAAAGACCCGCGTCAGTCTCCGTAGATTTCTCAGGCGAGAAGTGGAGTGCATGAAAACTCTGCAGCACCCAAACATCGTGCAGCTGTATGAGGCTATTGAAACCAAAGAGTTCTTCTTCCTGGTAATGGAATATCTGGGCGGTGGTAGTATGATGGACCATTTGACAGCTCATGGACCAATGACGGAGAGGGAGGCCTGTGTCAGCTTTCGGCAGCTTTTATCAGCCGTTTACTATCTTCATCAGCGCGGAATCGCGCACCGGGATATAAAGCCCGAGAACATTTTATTCGACCAGAAAAGGAATGTTTAAAATCATGGATTTCGGATTTAGCACGGAATGTATGGACAGCAAATTAAACACAATATGTGGCACCCCGGCCTATGCAGCTCCAGAACTGTTTCAGCGTAAACTTTATGAAGGACCAGCGGTCGATGTGTGGAGCCTGGGCGTCACATTGTACAGAATGGTGGCAGGAACCCTCCCATTCGATACAGGGAATGGGATGGAACTGGCACAACAGGTGACAAAGGGTGAGTACACCATACCCTACTTTTTCTCCTGTGAATTACAGAGTTTGCTAAAGAAAATGCTCAAGGTGAACCCCATGGAAAGAAGCGATGTGCTCGATATCATGTCACATGCTTGGCTCAGTCAGGATGAGGAGGACCTCATACCCTATAGCGAGCCAGTCATAGATAGCATAGACCCATGGGTCAGGACGGAGATGGCACTGCTGGGCTTCTGGTATGATGACATCCGGGACACACTGGCCAATAGGACTTTTAACAACACAATGGCCACCTACCTCATCCTGCAGACCAAGAAACCTAAATTCCATCATCGCATTATTCGTGTCAAGCCCTACAATCCCACCGAGCAGAGTCCTGCTCCAGATCGGGAGGAGCAGCCAGGGACCTCTGCCCTGCCACCGGTCGAGCAGTATGACGACGACGGGTTGGAGCAGAGGGGCAAAAAGCCTGCGGCTCCCCCAGCCCTCCAGAAGGCGGGCACCATCAATCCTGAGTCCAGCCAGGAGCTGAGCACCACCAGCTCCAGGACCATCTCGGAGGTCAGCATGGGCACCCCTGGATCCAGTGCCATCACCCCTGGATCCAGCCCAGAGACCGGCACCCCCACTTCGAGTTCCATCCTGGATGTCAGGCCCGCCAGCCACAGAATCAGGCCATGGTGGAGGAACCATGGCTCTATCACAGACCACCAGAGTAGTGGCTCTGAGACCTCCCTTGAGAACACCTACAGCTCCAGCAGCCCCTGCAGCAGCACCACCAGCAGCAGCTCATCAGGGGAAAACAACCACGGACGTTGGAGGGTGCTTAGGAGGTGTTGCAACTGCCTCACAATGCTCTGCCATAGGCTGTCGAAAAATAGGCTGTTCAGGAACAACGAAGTCAAGCCCCTTTAGCTATACTAATATACTATATGTCAATGTTAATTTAAAAAGAAAACATT
Source organism: Aselliscus stoliczkanus (assembly GCA_033961575.1). Taxonomy (NCBI): domain Eukaryota; kingdom Metazoa; phylum Chordata; class Mammalia; order Chiroptera; family Hipposideridae; genus Aselliscus; species Aselliscus stoliczkanus. The sequence continues at coordinate 34,100,382 of CM066730.1, read as the reverse complement.
ATTAAAAAATAGAACAAAATATGAAAAAAAATAAATAAATCTATTTTTAAGAGAAACATTCTGAAGTATTTATTGATATGTGATAGGATCTGGGATTTGCTTCAAAATAATCTCCTAGGGGTGTGTGTGTGGAGAGAGAAGCATGAGAGGCAAGATGAAACAAGATTGATCAAGCATAGATAATCAAACACCTTTGTAATAGATTAGTGGGGATCGATTTCACCATTCTCTCTACATTTTTTAAAAAATTATTAGTTTCAGGCATACGAAATAACATATGATTAGACATTTACACACCTCACAAAGAGATAACCCCAATATCTCAGCATTTTTATATGATTGAAACTTTTTAAAGCAGTTTAAAAATGTGTCTGAAGCAGGAAGTTTAAAATTATCCTTTATTGCTAGAGTGTAACACTATTTTCCAATCGTGACCTTCACAAGGAAAAATGATCACCTCTCAGATTTGAACCCAAACAAGTCAACCTATTTCCTGGTGAATTCAAGCTTGAGGATCTTTTTGTCTAATTCACATATTTCAAGAAGGTGAGGGAAGGGTAACATTGGCTTAGTCATTTTAAAAATGGAGGACAGATAAAGCATCATGGTCAAGGTGACAGGTGAGTATTTGCATGTAAATGCCCCAAAGTGTGTAAGTAGAGAATTCCCATGAAAATGATTTCTGAAGGAGCCAATGGACCTCTTGCAAAAGACGAGAAGATGAGACTGTAAATAAATCTTGGGGGAAGCCCACATAGAGAAATGTGACAACTAGGCATTATGTGTTTCCAATCAGACTTCAGACAGTACATACTTCACAAAAAGTAATGGTTATCTGAAAAGAAATTTTTCTCTAAGAGATGAACTCTTCCAAAATGTTGAGAACAAGATCCTTGGCCTGAAAAGAGTAGTTCTCAAAATTCAGGTTAATTTTTATGAGTTATGAGGTTTATGTCAAAGTTTATTTTTGCATATGAATTTCCAATTGTCACAATACCATTTGTGGTAAGACTACATTTCTTCATTAAGGTTTTTTTCTTCTCTGTCAAAAATAAGTTGGCCATATTTGTGTGACTCTATTCCTGAATTTTCTGTTCTCCTCCACTGATGTTTCCATCTGCCCCTCCTTTAATAATACAGTATCTTGATTCCCGTGGGTATACAGTTAGCCCTGATGTTGGGTAACATGATATAGCCCACGCTATGCTGGTCTAATTGTTTTACTATTTATGTTCCTTTCCTTTCCTTATAAATTTTAGAGTAATTTTCACGATAATCTTGAAAAACTTTGTTGAATTGTGATATAAATTGCTTTAAACCTGTGATCAAGTTGGAGAGACTGGATATCTTTGCTATGTTCAGTCTTCCAAACTAAAATAAAACCAATAAATACCTCCATTTATTTAGGTTTCCTTTGATTTCTCTGACCAGCATTATGGGGTGTTCAGTATAGCCTGTATGTGTTTGGTTAATTGTGTACCTAAATTCTTTCATTAACTTGGGGGTGACTGAAGATGGCATTGTGTATTTAATTTTGGTCTCCACAGGTACATTGTTGATATATAGAAATGTGGTTAAATTTTTGTTTCTTTGTTTGTTTTTGAGGGCAGTGTCACTGGCCCTCATATGTGGGACCTGAACCAGGGCCGCTGGCTTCCCAAGCCAGCGCTTAACCACTGTGCGGCTCTGCCGGCCTGGAATGTGGTTAAATTTTGTGTTCATCTTGTACCCTACTCAGTAGTTCCAGGAGATTTGGATTTTGTCATTGTTGTTGTTTGTCTGCTTATTTGTTTGTTTTTGGTAGGTCCCCTGAAATGTTCTACAGAGACAATTGTGTAATCTGCTCATACAGTTTTATTTCTTGTTTTTCAATCTGTTTTTCCCCCTCTTTGTCTATTGAACTTCCTGTAGTGTGTTGAATTAGAGTGGTAGGCATGTTTGTCTTGTTCCTGATCCTATCAGGAAAGCATTCAATCTTTAAGCATTAAGTATGGTGTTAGCTGTGGATTTTTTTTGAAATCTCCTTATCAAATTAAGGTAATTTTCCTCATTTCTAACTGGCTGAGAGTTTTTATCATGAATAGGTGTTGGCTTTTGTCAAATGCCTTTCTGTACCAATTGGTATAATTGTATGGATTTCCCTTTTTAGTCTATTGATAAAGAACATTATATCGATTGTTTTTCAAGTGTTAAACCAGCAATGCATATCTGAAATAATGCCCCTTGTCATTGTGTATACATTTTTAATACATTGCTGGATTTCATCTGCCTGTATGCTGTTGAGAATTTCTGCACATGAGTTCATGTTATTTATAACTAATTAGTTCTCTTTATTTTGTACTATCTTTATCTGGTTTTAGCATCAACGAAATATTAGTCTCAAAAAATGGTTTAGAAGGTTTTACCTCTTCTTTTATTTGACAGAAGAGATTGATTAAAATTGGTGCTTATTTGTTTTCAAATATCTGATAGAATTCACCAGTGAAACCATCTGTGCCTAGATATTTCTTTATTAGAAATTTTAAGTTATGGATTAAATTTCTATAAATGTTATAGGCATATTCACAATATCTATTTCATATCATTGACTTTTGGTACTTGGTTTTCCAGGAATTGTTCTATTTCTTTAAAACTTATTGGGCCGGCCGAGTGGCACGGTGGTTAAGCGCTGGCCTGGGAAGCCAGCGGTCCCGGTTCGGTCCCACATATGAGGGCCAGTGACACTGCCCTCAAAAAAAGAAAAAAAAAACTTATTAATTCACACATTTTACATTTTTATAATCATTTTAATCTTTAGGATCTATAGCGATAATCTCTATTTCATTTTTCATATTTGCGATTTGTGTCTTCTGTCGAAAAACCAGCTTTTTTCATTGATTTTTCTATACTGTTTCTCTATTTTTATTTTTATTCATTTCCACACTTATCTACCTGTCTTGGGTTTATTTTGCTCTCTCTTTCCTAAATTCTTGAAGTGAGAGCTTAGATTATCAATCTCAGTCTTTCCTCTTTAGAAGAGCAGCCATTTACAAGTATAAATCTCTCTCTCAGCATTGCTTTCGCTGTGTCCCAGTTTCTTCTCAGCTTTATTGAGGTCAAACCTCACTTGTAATTGACAAGTCAAACCCACAAAGTTTGATATGCTATATTTTCATTTTAGTGCAGTTCAATGTACTCTTTAAATTTACCTTTAGACTTGTCACAGGAATTTTCAGAAAAGTATTTAATTTCCATGTGTTTAGATTTTCCTATTGTTTTTCTGATATCTTTAGCTTTGTTAAAAGTAAGTTCTCAGGTACCTCCATTTTACTCTTTTTTTAAATTCAGGTAAGTAGGCATGTGATGACTGGTGTCTATGTTCACGAAACATAATGCACCATAAACCTGGGGCCCTCTGGTTACTGAAGTGGTGTCAATACCTCAAACCTCACATCCACTGTCCATCAGAATGCAGTACACACATCACAGCATGGGAGACTCAAAACCAATATCCAGCGAGAGGGTATCAGGGCATCTCTAATGTCTGACATAATTCTTTCTCTGTGACTTCATCATGTTCGGAATCTTTTATCCCTTTCTTAGGGCTTAGAAATAGAAAAATCATGAATAGTTCATATATATTCTATCCATTGTTTCTTTCTTTGATTTTCAAAATAATATTGAGCAAAATTTATTCATTCAAAACAATGTTCTGCAAATATCGTTACCCGTTATGTCCGTATTTGGCTTTTATAAATTTCTATTTAAAGCTCAAATGAATGACTAGACAAAAAAGGAAAGAAACGGAAGAAAGAGAAAGAAAACATAAAATGTATGAAGGTCAAAAAACCAAACACTTGATGGGCCTCATTTGCCAGACTCCAGTTAGAGTCTCAGCGATGAGAACTCGCGGGGCAGGAGGAGGAAGGTGGAGAAGAGAACACAACAGCTGGTTTCAGGTCACAGAGGCCTCCTGAGAATGCAGCAAAGAGCACGTTTCTCTTACATCTCCCTTTCCCCTTCTCTTTCCACCTGTGACCAGACACTCTTGATACAATTCCAAATAGGTTCATAGCGACAGGGTATTTGCAACATGGTCCCAAAATACTGTGGTGTGGCGTGTCACAGTTTAGGTGAGGTAAGTTAAGACCCAGACATCAAGGGCAGGGTGGCACATGGGAATGCGGTGACAGAGCACACAACAGGCAATCGGAACAGTGATTCAATACGGAACAGCAAGCAGGCAGTGTATAATTTCTGTAGCCCCGTAAGGCACGTTTTCTTACTATGCTCATTTTACAAATGGGGAGACTTGTGCAGACAACCTCAAAATCAGACAAGATAGTGTAGATCTGTTTTTCCCTACTCATCCTCATGAACACAGGCCCTGGAAATAATGCGAGAGGCAACCAGAGGAGAGCATTCCCAGGGGATAAGAAGGGGCACTGGGTCAGGACCCCAGGAATGGGGAAGCCAAGCATGTCCAACTCAAGAAAGGGAGCACGATCCAGTTTTCCTGACCTCCGAACTGCAAAGGAAGGTGGCCAAGCAGCGCCATCCCTCTTCTGGATGGAAAGTGAATCCCAGTGACACACCGCACTGGGAAGGAGGAGGGGGCAGAGGCCCTGCCAGAGGGAGGCGCCTGGCAGGCGCTCCGGAGAGCCTGAGACCCTTCCCCTCCCGAGATGTAGGGGCACCTGCCACCAAACCGCAGAGGGGCTGGAAAGCATGGCAAAGTGACACACAGAGGGCAAACGTAATTATATCAAATGAACAGAGCATTAGTAAACACTGGGCAATGAGAGGAGACAGCTGGATTCGTAACTGCTGTCCTAAAGGGCAGGGGTGCAAATGCTAGAGGAAATCATGGCCGAAAAATGTCCATGTTTGTCGGAAACTCCACATCTCGGGGGTGGGAAGCATGGAAAGAAAATGATGCCAAATCACATCACAATCAAATTGCTTAAAACCCATGATAAAGAGAAATTTAAAAGCCCTCGGTGAAAACAAGGGCACTAGGCTCAGAGGTACAAAAATTAGAATAAAAGCTGACTCACCACGAAGGGTCCACGTCAGAAGGCCCTGGTAACCAGCCCATCATGCTGCGATTCTATAGCCAGTCCCGAGGCTTCTACAAGGGAGGTGATGCAAAGAACTAGTGAGCCCTACGAAAGCTTAGATTTCATTACCGGCCTCCAGTGATAAAATAGATACTACAGGAAAAACACAAATTAGCCCACAGAAATCTGGATTTAAACAACAGAAGAAATGACACTAGAAAGGGTCATTATATGGATAGATATCAAAAATCATTTCTGACTTTTAAAATCTCTTTCAAATCTAATGGATTGTTGGAAGGAACGAGAACAGCAATGCACCTTGAGGCACGTAAGGTACGGAACGAAAGCACGCGGGGCAACAACACAAGGCTTGGGGAACGGGGGCACACATTGTCGCAGCATCTTCCACGGCGCCTCAGAGAGGACATGCGCGGACTGTGCACTGTGATACGTTAGACACGGGCGCTATGAACCCTAAAGCAGCCGCTGGAACACCCACTCTCCATCTGGAGGCCTCAGAGAAAAGCAGGGGTCAAGAGGGAGCGATCATTCCTGGGGCCACGGTGGCTCGGCAGGGCCCCACGGCCCCTCAGCGGGACACTTCTAAGTCATTAGTCTTCATTCTAGCATCTCCTTGGGCCCGCAGACTAAACCTATCGCATCCTTTGTCTCATTCTGATTTCATTGGTGTAGGGAACCATTTGAGATCACCCCACACTTCCTGATCCAAATGACCTTAAATCTCCCCACTACCTCTCTGTCTCTCCCTTAACTCCAGCCACCAGCTGTCTCACTGGTCTCAGCTCCCTTTGGGCACACTCTTCTTCAGAGGGGCTCACCAACATCTGGGTACAGAGTTCTGGGTAAAGCTACATTCCTAGGCTCCCCAAGCATGTGAACTTCAATATTACACAAACATTACAGACTCGAGATATGGCTCACTATGTCCAAGTCACAAAGAATAAACTGTGATGTTTCTAAGGTGAAAGAAAATGTGATCTTTGAATTCCACCTGCCCTGGGCTACTTGTGCCTTCTGTAAGCACTGGTAGCAGTTGGAATGGGATTGCACTGAATTATTTCTTAAAACCACCCACTTCATCAGAGACCACGTTCAGCTGAACAAAAGGACTATGCTTTTCCTTTTGTCCTCCACCCCCACCCCCCCGCGCCTCGCGGAGTAACTGATACACAGAAAGCACACAATTATTTGCTGGGCTGGGCTGTGCTTCTAAACCCTGCCAATCACGAGAAGCTGCTATGGCTGTTTGAATGAGTTCCAGTACGGAGCTTCCCAGAAGCGTTGCAAAGTTAACTTTGCCAACCCAATTATTTTTGAAGAGATTTTTCAATATATTTTTTAAAATATTTTTACAGAATATAAATTATTCCCTCTGACACACAACAAAAGCAAAAGTAATAATTTCATTTTTCAAAAGGGGTCAGTTCAATTATGTAAAGTCCAATTCAAAGTATAACCTTCAGCCTTCGCCAAAAATAGTGTCAGCTGTAATCCCTCAAAAAAAAAAGGAAGGTGAGGCACTGAACAGCTTTTGACTGGTAGGAGGGGATTTGCTAGTGGAAGTTATGCAAACTGACAGGCGTATTTACAAGTCTAAACTAAACTTCAAAGACCCAAGGTCATCCTCCGTGTACAAAATTCCAAGGGAGAAGTAAACATCTGATGATTAAAAAAAGAATAAAAGGAATGTGTTACATTGGGTCTTGATGCTAAAGCATGTTTACGAAGAAAATAATAAACTGATTCTTTTAAGATTTCCACAGTAAGAAAGGAAAACAGTGTGAGACATTATATCCTAGAAGCACACTTTTGTAAGCAATCTTTAAGCTTCTAAAATCTTACTGAGCTTGCCTTCAAATCTTTGCAAATCATTAAATCTTTGGAGAAAAGCTAGCTCTCTCATTTCCAGTTGTTCACTTAAGAAAATAATTCCAGGACTGACTTAAAGGCATATCAGAGGGTGATGTCGGCAAAACTGGCAGAGGAGGAAACACCATTAGCTTGTCTCTTCACAAAAGCAAAGAAAAATTAAGAAAAACTGTTAGAATTTGTTTTGCAATTTCAGAATTCTATAAACTAACCAAGGTCTTATACTAACCAGGGGAACAATTAATGGGGGCGGGGGGGAAGCTGAATCCTGATTTAAAAAAACAGCAAATTTGTGGGACTTTATCTTCCCTGGTACTGTCCCCGACTCGCCAGCACAGGGGTGGCCTGTAGGTGACATCCCACACTCTTGGGATGGGTACGGGTCCTGTGGGGAGCAGAGCGAACTCATCCCCAATGATTTGCACGTTTTTCTGCCCGTCTCGTGCTCCCTGGAGGACCAACCCCAGGGCTTGCTTTCACTTCAGGGTCTCGCTCAGCATGTCCCCAGTCTGAGGCGACTACCAGGGACTACGTGGACAGTCTTCACAGGCACAGGTGCCCGGCCTTGCTGCCTGGACCCATAAGCCCAAGTGCATGGCCAAGGATGTGTGCGAGCTCAGGAAGGCCGAGCTCAAGGTTGACATGATCCTTAAGCTTTGTGTTTGTTGAGCATTATTTTCATGTATATCTTCTTTGGAAAAATGTCTATTCAGATCTTTTCCCCACTATTCAGTTGTGTTATTTGTCTTTAATTGTGGAGTTTTAAGAGTTCTTTATATATTCTGGTTGCTAGATACTTATCAGACATATAATTTGAAAATATTTTCTATCATTCTGTGTTGTTTTCTTCACTTTCTTGATACTTTCTTTGACCAAAAACAGGATTTTTTGGTTTGGATCAAGTCCAATATATCTATTTTTTAATTGCTGTTCTTGGGGTGAAATATCTAAAACTCCGTTGCCAAGTCCAAATTCATGAAAATAGTACATATATTTTTTGTAATTTTATAATTTTAGCTCTTGCATTTGGATATTTTATCCATTTTGAGTACATTTTTGCATATTGTGTGAAGTAGGGTTCTAGTGTGTGTGTGTGTGTGTGTGTGTGTGTGTGTGTGTGTGTGTATCTAGTTGTCGCTATACCATCTGTTGAAAAGGCTATTCTTTCCCCATTGAATGATCTTCACGCCCTTGACGTTAATCAGTTGATCACAGATGTTTACATCTATTTCTGAACATACAAATCTACCCCAATGATCTAGACATTTGTCCTCAGGCCGGCACCACACTCTTTGGATTACTGTAGCTTTTATATTAAGTTTTGAAATCACGAAATGTGAGTTCTGGGACTTGGTTCTTCTTTTTCAAGATTGTTTCGGCTATTCTGCATTCCTTGAAATTCCATAGGAATTTCAGGATCAACATTTCAGTTGATCCTGGAAAACAAAAAAAAGCCTCTTGGATTTTGAAAAGGGCTGCACTGACTGTGGAGAGTTCATATCAACAACATCAAATGTTACTATTTATGAGCAATATATCTGATAAGGGGTTAATATCCAAAATTTATAAAACACTCATGCAACTCAACACCAAAAAAACAAACAACCCAATTAAAAAATGGGGAAAGAATATGAAGAGGCATTTCTCTAAAGAGGACATACAGATGGGCAACAGGCATATGAAAAAATGTTCAACTTCACTAATCATCAGAGAAATGCAAATAAAAACCACAATGAGATACCACCTCACTCTGGTCAAAATGGCTATCATCAACAAATCAACAAACAAACAAAAAATAAATAAATACATAAATAAATAAATAAATCAACGAACAAGTGCTGGCGAGGCTGTGGAGAAAAGGGAACACTGGCGCACTGTTGGTGGACTGCAAATTGGTGCAGCCATTATGGAAATCAGTATGGAGGTATCTCAAAAAACTGGAAATGGAACTACCGTATGACCCAGAAATTCCGCTCTTGGGTATCTACCCAGAAGAATCCAAGATGCTAATTCAAAAAAATATATGCACTCCTATGTTTATTGCAGTGCTATTTACAGTAGCCAAGACTTGGAAACAACTGAAATGCCCATCGGTAGATGACTGCGTTAAGAAACTGTGGTACATTTATACAATGGAGTATTTATTACTCCGCTATAAAGAAGAATGACATTGTACCATTTGCAACGATATGGATGGACCTAGAGACTATTATGTTACGTGAAATAAGTCAGTCGGAGAAAGACAAATACCATATGATCTCACTTATATGTGGAATCTGAAAAACTGAATGAATGAGCAAAGTAAACAGAAACAGTTTCATAGATATAGAGGAAAAACATGGTTGCTAGTTGGGAGGGGGTGGGGATGAGGGGGAAGGGGAAGGGATTAGACAGCATAAATAGGTAACTACAATACTGCCACAGGGATATGAAAGACAGTTCGGGGAATATAATAATGCTGTAAATATTTTGTGGGGTGTCAGATGGTCACATGTCTTGTTACGGAGACCACTTCATGGATGGAATAGAGGCTTGATCACTGCACTGTATACCTGAAACTGATGTTGTGTAATATTGTATGCCAACTGTAATTGATTATATAGATAGTCACGGGATGTGGATTAAACCGTGGAGGGGAGTCAAAGGAATTGTAATAGATATGTATCATATGGGGGGAGGAGTGGGGTGGTGAATTAGGGGAGGGGGGTTGTCACTTTGAGGGGTAAAAAGTATAATTATTGCACTGTGTTGTACACCTGAAGCTAATTTTTTTAAAAAAATTTTTATTTCACAATAAAAGAATAAAAAAAGAAAAAAAACCTGTATAAAGTATGACCTTGTTTTTATAAACAATATCATTAAAACCTTGTATATGCTTGTATATTATTTTATGAACAAGGAGACTATATACTAGGCTGTTAGCATAGATGTCTTGGGGAGTTGCTGTAGGTGGAGTAGAAAGGGGCATAAAGGGCTGGCAAAAAAAGGAAAAGAAAAAATTACCAGCTTCAAAAGAAAAATAAAGGGGAGGAAGGGATGATGCATTCTGCAGCTTTTCCTTTTACCTAAGCCCAGGTGAAGACCAGTGAGGTTTGCCTTATCTAGCAATGTGACATGCTTGGAGGTCTTTTCTCTAAAATTTAGCAAGTAGGAGATGTGAGAACCTCAACTTATCAGCTTATGTTTATTTAGTATGACCCAGAACGAGTCAGTAAAATTAATTCTATTGTAGCTTCTTCATCCATAAGACAGTAGTGTAAAACCTCACCTTGTTCCTCCCTCAAGTGGGTGATGAAATGCGGTCTTATATTGCCCCACCATAAGCCCTTTCTTGGACAACCTTTCTCCCCACAATGCCTGCTGCCCACAGGGAGCACCTGACTCAGGTAGCTCATCCACTGGCAGCTGAGTCAGGCCAATTGGATTCAGGGTATGTGTGAGTCGAGAAGACAGGGCCAATCATTTGGCGATTGTGAGCTCTTTCACTGAACGGTCCTGTTGAGCAGAGGCTGGGGTGACCATTTGGGGCTGAGGAAGCAGGATTGCTGAGAGTGATGGAGGGGAATGGGCAGACACGCAGGAAGAACCACCTCGTATCCCCAGAGAGAAGTCCGCTTCGTTCCCATGAACTGGGCTTGGTTTCCATGAGCTTGCCCTGTGCACCAGTTATCTATTGCTGTGTAACAAGTATCCCCAAGGTGTAGGGGCTTAAAACAACCATTTTATTTAGCTCACGATTCTGTGTGTCAGTGATTTGAGCTGGGCCCAGTGAGGTTGTCCTTCTGGGCTGAGCTGAGCTTGGCTATTCCAGTCTTGGGGGTCACTCACATGTCACGGAGGTCTCTCACCCTCCAGTAGGCTACCTCAGACTTGGTGGCAGAAGGGTTCCCAGCCCAAGAATAGAAGCTCAAAGCCCCTTAAGTTCTAAGCACAGAACTCACAATGTCACGGCCAGCCCAGATTCCAGGGGTGAGGAGGAGGCTCCCTGTCTTCATGGAAGGAGCTGCAAAGAGCTGTGGCCATGTGTGCACACCCTGTATTATTTAACTACCTTCATTCCATCATGTGCATGAATGCATTTACGACCCTGAAGCCAGAGAGGTTTGGTTAAACGTGGATGTAGACACACAGCATTACTAGAGATCAAGTCCTTCCTCTCTATACCTTGAACACTAAAAAGTGATAGCAGCTCTCAACTGTTGGCTGTAGGAGAGAGCAGGCAGTAACAGCGAGTGGGCTCTGAGGAGGCAACTAGGCAGGGCTTGGAAAGAAAGGCAGGAGGGGCCAGGAGTGCCCATAGGAACCACATCAGCAGGGGCTGGAGAGCCTGGGGAGGGCGGCCTGGGAGGAGCGCTGTGTGCCCAACCTCTCCTGCCCCCTTCCTATTGGGACTAACGAGTGAGGACCTGACTCCAACCCTGTGGGTTCTGGAAGAGCAAGAGTCACGTGCCCTGTGTCCTCAAGGAGGATTGGTGCAGGACTGGATTCCTCCTGGATCTGGATGACAGCAGTGCTGACACAGAGGCCGCTGCAGAGCTCGCTGTGTGCCAGGCCCCACTCCTCACGCGTTTTCTTCAGTGCGACACTTCCGGATGTGGGCCAGCTAGGTTCCCCTCTCAGCTCTGTAGCTCACGAGCTCTGTGCCCCAAGCAGTGCTTCATTTCATTCTCTTATCTGTTGCCTGGTGAAGGTCATACACCCTCAGGGGGTCTGGCAGAGGAACGAATGTCAGGTACTGAGCACAGGGTCTGACACGTAGCAAGCATTCAAGAAACGTTATAATTATTGAAGACCAAGTCGATGCTCATTCATTGACCAAACAAGGTGACGAATTGATTTCAAATCTCCCTTTCTATGCTCCCCAATAACCTGCATGGGAGTTAATAGATATTGGATTACTTTATGCTACGAAAGGGGGTCGTGACATGCCACAGCGTGAACGTGTGGATCATTTGGCCATCTTGAAACAAAATGACAGCTGATAAATGTTTTCAAATGAGCATATCTTTTGAGGATTAATTGAGTGGGCTTAGAGGCCCCAAAACTATGAAATCATGATGTTCTTATTCAAAAATTCAAATACCAACTTTAATCAAGAGGTGGCTTAAACTCTATCTGAAGGAGTTTTATGTCACCATTGCTATTAGCTCTAAATCCACCTTGCCGATAACCAGAGAAATTTATTTCTACTATGTTGAGGAGAAGAGAACCTCTGTTTTTCTGTTTATAAAAAAACTGAATGCTTGTTTTAAAATGAAGACTTCCAAGAGAATATTCCACAGGCACGAAGTTAATGACCTTTCAATAGTGACAACTAGGGTCTGGGTTTTTGGTTTGTTTTATAACAGGAGTCCCTATATTCACGTCTGGGAAACACTTTCCCTCTCGTTGCCCCTCCCCGTGCTCCCACCTCCTCTCTGTCTTTCTGCCATTATAAAGCTGGAAGGTCAGATGGAGGTCAACAGCTATCCTGAGAAAGGACCGCTGAACACTCCGCGGTGCTCGCTAACAGGAAGACACAGGTAAACACATTATGGTTTCTGGTGGGGTTGATGTGTGGGGCACACACCCACACATTGCTGTGTGGACTTGTTGTTCCCACAAAATGAGTCTTTCATGGTGGGAAGGGAATATTAATTTATTTGACTGAACTCCTGTCAGCATTGTTCGAGGCGGGAAATGCCAGCACTGTACCAGCAAACACAGTTATAGCATAGCAGCAGCTGAGAAAGGCTCCTTTATCTACCTTGGCATTTCTTCACCATGACTTCCTGTTGCCCTGGGGCCTATGTACACAAATTTCATTCATTCATTCATTCTTTCTTTCGTTCATCTGTTTATTCAATACTCATCTAATATCTTCCATGTGCTGTGGATACACAGACAGAGAACCGACGTCCCACCTGAAGGAGCTCATATGTAGGGGTGGGGGATGGGGAGAGAAAAGCAAATCAAGTGCCCTGGTAGAGAACTCAGGGAGCCCTGGGAGCTCAGTGGACACAAAGGCCACTGGCTCAGCTTGGGATAGGGGAGGCTTCCAGGGCGAGCTGACACTGTCATTGTGTCGGGAAGATAGGTAGAACTCATCAGGAAAAGAACCAGCAGGTGCAAATGTTCAGAAGAGGGGAGAAGGCAGTGAGTGTGGGACCCTCTACAGGCGGACAGGCCTGCGGCACCCTGGCATACACAAACACCATAACTGTTCAGTGGGTTGTATATATTGCTTACCAGATTGTGAACTTAAGGGCACAGATGGCATTTCCTTCCCCTGTGGCAGCCCCAGTACTTCACAGTGCACGTGATACAGGTGGGGCCACTGAGTAAATGGAGAGTGATTGAAACAAAGGCAACTGCACAACTGGCCCTGCAGTGGGCGCCATTTTGTTTTGGCCCAAAAATGACTTTGTATCCTTCCTCCTTTGGCAAAGCCTGGGACTTGGGATTCTGATCTCTGAGTGCTTGCTGGGTCCCTCAAAACCCCAAGATTCTTCCTCTCTCTATACCAAGTTACAGAAACACAGTGAAAAACGTAGTATTTTTAACCTGACTGTGAAATGCCAATACCATCTCCCCAGATGGGATGTGCTTCTCCTTTTTGTCTATGAATTAATGATAAAAGGAAGACAAATAGGTAGAACATCATCACACCCTTTGAAAAAAATAAATTCTTGGATCAAAGAAGAATGTTTGGTAAACTTGCCTGGAGTTAAATTAATTGGTTTGGGAGCAGATAGAATCTCCGTGAGGCTCTGCTGCTAAATTAGTATTGGTCAAGGCGTTTGAAGTTCAGAGGCCAGCAGATTCCCAGAGGAGAAGCCCATGTGAATAATTGGCATCACGTGGTGTTCCCAACATCCAACCCTCCTGGAGAGATGAAAGAGACACTTCCCCTATAACTGATCTGGCTCCACTGCCAATGGAGACACTCTGGAAAGCTTTACAAACAGGTGGGAACTTGGAAGAACACTTCCCTTGAAAACGAAGTGTTGGAGGAGTGGAAGGAGAAATGGGTATAGTGGGGGAGGCTTTCTCCAGGGTCTGGACCACAGAGGGGTTTCTTAACTTCAGCACTGTTGACTTTTGGGGCCCAATGGTTCTTTGTCATGGTGAGAGGGGTTACTCTGTGCATGGTGAGACATGCGCAGCATCCCTGGATGCCAGGAGCACACACCCCTTCCCCACTGTGACAACAAAAATGTCTCCAGACATTTGCTGAACGTCCCCTGGGAGGCCAAATTCACCTCCAGCTGAGAACCATTGGGCTAGACCAATAAAATCTATTCTTTGGTTCTAAACAAAATTTGGTACTTGTAGCTTCAGTTCAGAAACTGCCTTTGTCAATGAATGCTTCCTCCTCAAGCTAGCTGCTGTCCTCTCCCTAACTTGTAGTGTTAACACAGAGATTTAAGTTACAATTCTCAATGACTAGTTTGTGGTATGGCAGCCTAATTAGGAGTTGTGTCTCCTCATCCCTATGACCTTGGGCAAGCCATTTCTTCTCTCAGAGCCTCAGTTTCCCCACCTGTGAAGTACATAGAAATCCATCCCATTTGTATGGTGGATTTTCAATGAGCTAACGTAGGTGGTACCCAGCACACAGCAGAGCTTCCTAAACAGCAGCTCATCTATTGTCTACGTTTCTCTCTTCAGCCTGGATAGGACAGGGCCATTCCCAGACCATGAGAACCCTACCTGCTACTAAGTGCTTTTGCTGTTGGCCAAACTCACTCTCACACATTTAGAAAGATCCACAGGGCCATTCTGTCTGTGACAGGCACACAGGCCTCAGGGGAAGAGCATTGGGCCATGGGACCAGTCAGGCCAAACTCAACCTCTGGCCCCATCACTGCCCAGCGGGGTCCAGGAATGGGTCACTTCCCTTTCCTCCCCTGAGACAGCGGGGTTAATAATCCCCATTTTACAAGGTCCTGGCGAGGATGGAGTGGAGCGACGTATATAAAAACTCCTAACACACAGCAGGCTCATGGCTGCTGGTTCAGACTGTGACAAGCCGAGGCCCAGAAGGCAGAGATCAGAGCATGAGACAACTCTGGTCAGGGAAAGTCAGCCAGGAAGTGTTTGCTGGAACAGTTTCACCTCAGATGTGGCTTCTGTGAGCGTTAAACTGGGCACTAGCTCCATGCAAGCCTGCTAGCTGAGTGTCCTCGGTCTCTAGAACCATGAAACGTCAGCACTGAGGGAACAGGTAACAGTCATTTCCTTCAGGGGTTCCAGATGGTCAGCTTTCTGTAAGCAAGAAAACATTTCTCAAACCAGGCCATTTGAGGTCCCCCGAGACTATAAAATCAGCAAAGGTAGTTAGTGGTAAAGGGCTGGGGCAGGTGGGGAGCAGAGTTTGGTGGATCCCCAGGGGACCCTTGGGCTCAGAGACACGTGAGGCCAGAGGCATTTATTTACTCACGATCTTAGACTTGGCATTCAGCTTGCTTCACCTTTCACTTACTCTGAGAACCTTGGTGCTGAATGTGAACATTGGTCCCCTACATGTGTTCCCGTACGTGGTCAGTTCAGGACAGCAGTGTCTACACTGGCACCGCGGGGATGGCCGCCAAGGTCCTCAGGATGCTTGGTGTCACTAGGGCTGTAGCATCACTGTCAAAGGAAATCATTCTTCTCTGGGCGTTTTTTGTCACCAGGATCACATGCAAACATTTGTGTAATCGGTGTGTCTTTATTTTTTATGATTGCTTTGTCATTCTTTCTTACTTACCTTTGTTTTTACTAATTACATAAAACATGTGCACAGTTCCCACATCAGCACAATTTTAAAGAATAAAGACTCCATTGAGTAAATCTGCAGATCTAATGGCTTTATTGAGCAATTCATGAACTGGGAAGCATCCGTGTAGCAAGTACAGGAGCCCTGAAAAGCTGTACAATATGGAAGGTGTTTATGGGCAGAAACCAGGAGGGACAAGAAAGTTTTTAGCTAAAGAGAAGAAAGGATTGTTACGGGCAAGGTTGCCTCCTCTTAAGGGAAGGTGGGGGTCTTATCAGGCAGATTGCCTCCGCTAGCTTTGGGGGCTTGGGGGGAGGGAAGATGGAGAGGCCAACGTGACAGATTAGTTCATTGGTCCTGACCGATTAGGATTACATTCCTGGAGTAGGCTGAAACTGCAATAGGTCAGGTTTTAAGTCTAGGTTCGGTGTCATGGGCTTCATTTAGCACAAGTGACCCCACTTTGAGCCTGTGGTTTTCCCGTTAACGACAGTAAATCACAGCACATTCAGAATGGCCTAGCTTCCATGCCAGTGTCCCCATCCAGCCCTGTTCTCGCTCTCCTCCTACAGGCAACTCTTTCAAAATGGATGTTTGGTTCACTCTTGCATTGTTTCTTTGTAAAAATAAGCAAATATATCAAATATGTATATATACCCTATGCATAATGTATACATAAATAATATATATATGTATATATGTATATATGTATATGTATATATACAGTTTTAAATTAGCATGCTGCATATGCACCGTGCTTCTTTCTCTCGATATATCTTGGAGGTATCTCTTCCAGAGCAGGCTATGAAGATTTTTCTCATTCCTAAAATCAGCACCTACAATCTTCTCATTCTGACAGAGAAGGACACTGAGGCGCCAAACCCCGCCTGTCAGTACACGGCGGGTCTGAGAGGCCCAGCCCCGGCCTCTTCCTCCTGGTCACAGACGCCCACTGAGACAAGTAGTCTTTCCAAGGCTGCAAGCTGGGGTCACATCTGTGCAGCCCTCGGGCCTGCCGCCCCCAGGGACCCTCATCCAGACCACAGCCCTGTGGGCCTAGCCACAGGCCCAGGATGCTGGCTAGAACCAGCTTAGACAAAGTCTGACAGCCGCCACACTGACAGCAGCCTGAGGCTGGGAGAGCACAGTGTGTGGTGGCCCCTTCATCCCTGCCTCCCCACAGACACTAAATGTCTCAGGCTCTGCCTTCAGGGGCAAGGGGCTGTTCCCAGAGGGGCTGCAGACATAGAAGGTGGGGAGACTGTGGGAATGGAGCCCAGGGGACCTGGATGGGGACTGTGGCTCTGCCATCCCATCCTGTGTGGCCTTAGGCAAGCCACCCGGGTGTGCTGACCTCAGTGCCCTCATCTGTCAAATGGGGATCCCATCCTGCAGATTTCATTTTGGGATTAGGCAACGTTGTGTGAGAATTGACACAAGCATTTCCCCCGCACACAATGGGCTAGGTATAAATGGCTGCCACTGTGTCTTCCAAAGTGACACAGAGCTACACAAAGGTGGAGCACCAGCCAATCCAAGGCCAGTGTGTGGGGTACGGTGTCTGTGGGGGGATGCTGGTCGGGGAGCAGGGCCATCTCCCAACCTGCTTCCTCCGCCCAGCGCAGGGCTTGCTTGCCTCTGCTCAGGGCTGAGCACCCACTCTGATTCCTCCCAGGGCATGAACCTGGAACCTCCAGAGGGGCGCTGCCCGGATCAGGGGGACTGGCCCAAGACCCTGCCGAAGACCCAGTGGCCCTTCCGCGGCCATTTCTCCAAAGGCAGGCCCAGAGGTGTCAATCCACAAAGCCTGCCTCCGGCCCCTTCCCCTGTTGACAGATAAATCCCTCGGGCGCTCACTCCTGGCGCCTGCAGCTCTCGTGTGGCTTCCCCGGCCATAATTTCTACTCTTATGATCACTTTGGCCTCTCAACAATCCTGTGGGACAGGCTGGGAAGCTATTGTTACTCTGATTTTGCAGATGAGAAAACCAAGGCTTGGGGAGGCCGCCCAAATCACCAAGTCACTGGGAAATAAAGAAAGGGGCCTCAACCTTCCCTCTCCAGGGAGGGCAGGCTCCCCTGCTTCCGTGCCACTTGACCCCAGGGAAGTCCCAGACCTCTCTGAGTCTCGGTTTCTCTTATCTGTAAAACCAGACTATCTCAAAAGTCCCTTCCAATGCCCAGTTAACGCCTCAAATTCCAAGAATCAAGGAATATAGGCTTCCTCCCTCTCACTCATCTGTGCCAACCCCTCCTTGGGGGTCTGTCTCCACAGAACGTTGTGCGCCAGCTCTCAAACTGGGCCCATATTTGGCAGGATGGCAGCCCCATAGCTGTGTCTCCAGGTGTTCGCCCTCCCTGGCTTAGTCACCTGCACAGGAATGCAGGCACTCTGGGAGATGACGGAGTGTCTCGGCTCTTGTGATTGCCAGGTGTTCTGGAAACTTCTGCAACCTGCTCAAATCCTCGCCAGACGGCTGGCTGCTCCATGCACCTTGGAGACTCAGGGCGGGATTTCATCTCTGTGTTCCATTATGTCACAGATTTTGTGTCCCTCTCTTTTTTTCTAAGAAGGAAATTTAGTGGGAAATTATTTCTTGAAGGTAAAATTAAGACCCTAACACTTTGCCTCATAGATTCCTCATGGGGAATCAATGAAATAAGATAGAAAAGGTGCATTTAGCCAGGAGCTGGCCCAGAGCAGGGTGTCAGAGCCCCGCCCAGGGCCAGGGACCTCTGCATGGGCACTTAGCCAAACTCCAACCCACTGAGTGCTCACGACATTCTGCGCGGGAGAGTCCCCATTTTCCAGAAGAGAAGGGCCCAGAGAAGTCAAGATACTCCTAAAGTCACAGAGAGTAAGGGGCAAACCTGAGATTTGAAAAAAGCGACTAGAAATTGTTGGGTCCTCACTGTTTATAGCCTGGAGGAAGCGGCTTGGGTTGGCCGGAGCCCAGTGTCTGCTTCCGGGGCTGCTCTCCCAGGACCCCGTTTCATATGCCCCCCTTCTCCCCCATCAGACACCTCTGCTTCTACCTCAGACAGAGACACCTCCCCAGAGACACCCCGGATCCTGGAGCCAGCCAGGCAGATGCGCCCTCTCCTTTCCTCTGGGTGCCCATCCATTTTGTGTTATAATTTGCAAGTTTAAGTGTTTGGGGTTTTTTTAATTTGCCAGATAAGTTGTGAAATTATATGACTATTCTGCTGATCTTGCATTCTCCTATTTCTCTGTGCATCTACTATACAAACGAATGATACAAGTCACCTTTTATTC
Source organism: Aselliscus stoliczkanus (assembly GCA_033961575.1). Taxonomy (NCBI): domain Eukaryota; kingdom Metazoa; phylum Chordata; class Mammalia; order Chiroptera; family Hipposideridae; genus Aselliscus; species Aselliscus stoliczkanus. The sequence goes on along the minus strand of CM066730.1, from coordinate 34,081,437 downwards.
AGTATCAGGTTCTGTCCACGCATTGACTAAGAGGCCCAGGAGTTATAGCAGGGCTTCCCGCCTGGGACTTAATTACATGTGGGGAAAGTCTTCAAGGAGAGATGAAAGCAACCAGCGATGCAGAGCTTTTCCACACACGGGCCTCTCGTCTGAAAGCTCTATCTATCTATTTATCATCTATTCACTTTCTAAAAAAAAGTAATTGACTCGCCCAACACAGTTCAGAGACAGGTGGAGACAGTCTTTTTTTTTTTTTTTTTTTTTTATGAAGAAAGAAGCCTAGAGGTATGGGCTGGGTGGTTTCTTTGGGGTGAGGGGGGAGATGAATGTTTGAACATGAACTAGAGTGCAGGAGGCAACAGCTCATTTTCCTTCAATGTGATTCCTGCCTACACCTCAGTTTCCCCTTGTGTTTATATTTCAAATCTGCTTAAAGACCACCTGCCAAGGGGAATTAGAATGTTAGGGAGCCCTCCTCAGGGCTTGTGCTAATCACTTCTGTTCTCCGATGCGTGAATTAATGAGGAGCTCTCTAGGAAGCTCTGATTGGTTCTAGAGTTTGCCCTGGAGTCAGACTGGGGTGATGGTATTCACCTCACAGGATTGTCGCTGGGGTTCCAGGAGATAACTCCTGAAGAGTCAGTGACCCAGGGCTCAGCACACTTATTGTTTGCTGGCCTATGGCTGAAATCTCTAATTATCATGCTGCATTGATTATTGGTGGGGAGAAAACATGTTATAATATTTTTAAATTATGTAAATTATCTTCTAGACTTTCTTAAAAAAAACTTTCTATGACTATATCTGCCTTTGTTTCTGCACGTATAGAAATTAAATTTTTGCCTTTTCCTGCAAAATTATCTTTTATAGCCTACTGGATTATGATAATAATACTTTGCACTTCTGCATGGCCTTTTATCCAGGACTCTCAAAGCACTTCGTAAACTTTAATTAATTCTTGCAACAAGCCCCGTGAGGTAGGTAAGTATTATTATCCCCATTTTACAGATAAGGTGAGCGAGACATTGAGAAGTTAAGTAATTTGCCGAAGGCCCCAAAGCAGTTAGTATATAAGTCTGAACAAGAACGCAGAACGCCTGTCTTGGGCCTCGCTCTGCCCACTGGGGCTGCCCTGCTGGTCCCCTCAGGCCCCAGGGCGTGATTGATGGGGAGGCCTCAATCAATTGCAGCACCCATGTTAAATACATGTTATACGGCTTGCAGGCGTTATGGGGAATTATTTAGGCTGACTCATCTGTTTTGCCCCAGGTACTGGCCTATCTTCAGGTGAGCTGAGCAAAGCCTGCAGACGCACTTCTCAGGTATGAATGCTCCTGCTACAAAACTGTCTCAGCGAGTGGACTCCCATTCCCCTCTATTTGGACTCAACCAAGCATCAGCTCTGTATCAGGCCCTTTGCTAGCGTCTTTTTTAATGTTTATGGCAACTCTATGGTTATCCCCATTTTACAGATGAGGACAGCTGAGGCTCAGAAAGGGGTGCAGCCCATCTAAGGTCACACAATGGAACCGGGGTTCCAACCAAGTTCTGGTTCAAAGATGGCTGATCTTGTCACTCAACCAGCTGACACCTGGTGTCCACTTCTGTCGCAGACAGGGTTATTGATCCTACAGTGGCACTTCCAAGGAGCAAGAATAGGTGAGTAAAGAGTTTTTATTGTTATTGAGAGCCAGGCCAAGCTAATAGCCTCTGTTCTTGGATGCATGAATTAATGAGGAGCTCTCTAGGAAGGACTTCAGAAAGGGGCACAGTTCCTCCAGAGGCCTTTTCCCCAGGGTGCCCAGCAGAAGGCGCTCATTGTCTGCCCACCCCAATCCAATCTTCCCTTTCTTAATGGCCTCTCATCCCGGCAGCAAATTCCCTTCCCTCGGGCTCAAGACATTGAATGCCTCAGGAGGCTTCACTTTCCTTCTTCCTACGTGACTGTTGAAATCAGACAAGTCTGGGTTTGAATTCTGGTTCTGTACTCACTTGCGGTTAATCTGTGGCAAGTCCCAACTTCTCCATGCCTCAGTTTCCTCATCGGTAGAAGGAGTTGTTGCCAGGATTCAATGAGTTAATAAACAAAAGCCCATGGCACAGGGCCGGGCATATAGCAAGTGCTCAGTAAGTGTCAACGCTCTACCCTCCTCCACTTGCCACATTCTCCCACCATAGGGTGAAGGGCTCACACCCATGTGAGCCAATTCTTTTCGTTGTTGCTTTGCCACCGCCCTGGCCCAGACTCTTGAGTCCTACCATCCTCACCAAGGTCATCGCAACACCGAGAGCCATAACGACAGCTGGGTTCCACATTCCTATGTGACAGCCCTGTCTCTCACCAACCTTGAATGGCAAGCTTGTCACCTTCAGGTTCTGAGACTCAGACCCCTCCCCACTACAGACTTAACGTGCTCCAGGCCTTCAAACTTCAAAGCTTGCGATCCCATGATTCCATCTGCCCTGACTGCATTAGGATTGCAAGACCAGGAGTGGGAAACCAGGAGTCCAGTGCCACTAGGCGAGGGGCAGGCACTTGGGTGTAGTCATGTGGCCTGAACCATCGGGCTTCTCTCAGGGATGGCAAATCGGAGAGGAACTAACACAGTTTTCTATTGGGTTATCTCTTTAAAAATTAAGAATCGTTACACAACAACGTTTCAGTGTTAACAAGTTCTAAAATATCACCCTTTACCTTTCTCTCTCTTCTTTGCCTGTGGGCTTCCCTTTGTTCTGTCCTGCTCCTCAAGCCGCACTTCCTTTCAGGCTGGACTGTTGACTCTTCCTTTACCGTGAAAACCCCCTCCCAGGACACACTCAAGGTCTCGGTCAGCTTGGGATTAAAGTTCCTCCTGACTTGCCCTTTCTCCGGGTGGCCAGCCCGCCTTCCACCACATGGAGCAAAGCCAGCCTACGCCCAGAGCCTCCGGCTGGGTCCTCACAGGAGGAGGCAGAGTGGTCAGGGGGTTCAGGAGGAGGGTCTGGCAGCAAGATCAGGGGGCCCATGAAAGCAGTGGGCACTTCCTCCTCATCAGAGAGCCATCCTAGGAAAGTCAGCGGGGAAAGGCACATATGGCTACCATGCTGACTCCTAGCTTTGCACATGGGCTCCCAGGCAGCTTCCAAGAGGGTGTTGCCCCCAACCTAGGAGAGCTGGCCACCTGCCCAATACCCCAGCACGCCCGCAGCTACCTCTCTGGTCTTTAGCTCCCCAGTGGGTCTGTCGTCCCCTTGGCCTCCCGGCCTGGGTTGACCTAAGCCAGTCCCTCAAGCTCTGTCCAGCGGGAGTTTCTAGGCCTGCAAAGACAAGGACCTGGCCTTGGCCAGCTCCACCTAAGCCCAGCCCCATGAGGGCCCTGCCCACCTCCCCAACCCCCGCATTCTCTGGGCTGTCTGCCCTTGAGGCTGCCCTTCTGATTTAACCAGTAGCAGTATTAAATAAATATTTGCTAAATCTGTGTGTCTAAATGACCTCAAAGACTCCCACGCCCATGACATATAATCTTTCCACTTAAGAGAATCAGAATTCCTTACTACAATAGATCCTTGTAGTAATTTCTGGATTATCACAAAGAGAACAAATGTAAACAAGAACAAATGTAAACAAATAAGGATGGTGTGTGTGTGTGTGTGTGTGTGTGTGTGTGTGTGTCCCCAGGGATCCATTGTGAAGTGCTGCATTCAAGCCAGATGACAAAAATGGCCTGAAACACCACAGCTCAGTCTAGCTGCCAAGCCTCTCCTCTCTAATGAAGGGCGTGAACAGAGATGTGCTCCCCCTTGGTCTGGCTTAGACGTGCAGACCCCCCCAAAACAATGCTGTTTCCTCTCATTTTTGAAAATCACACTTATTATTTCTGATCAGAAAAGTTAAAACTTGCTTGTTACAGAACATTTGGAAAACACAGAGAGATGGGAAGGGAAAAATTCAGAACATCTGAAATCCTACCATCCAGGGGTAACATTTACTGTGCCCACAGCCCCTGCATGCCTGTGAGTCCAGGCAGCTTAGAGCTAAGAAACTAAGACATGTGGGGTCAAGTGGCAGGATCTGGCGGCCGCCAGCTCGTCCAGCCTGGACTCCCACCGATGTAGGCAAGAGCAGCGCCCCTCCAAAATGGTTCACATGCTTTTCCTTTTAATGTAACCTTTTCGCTCTACCCCCAACACCATGCCATTTCAACAACCTAAAGTGCATTCACTTGAATTCTGGTTTCTGTGTTTAAACCTTGTATTGTAAACATTTGTCCTGGTCATGAAGCACTCTTTGAAAACAACATTTCAGTCCGTGCATAAGGTTTCAGCCAATGAGAAGTTGTCCCATAATTTATTTAATGGTCCTGTCTGTTAGACATAGAGGCAGGCCACATAAAGGATGGAGGGCTCGGCCCCTCGTGAAAGGCTGACACTGTACAGACCGCCCCTCTGGGGGCCTGAGCTGGTTTCCATGCCTCTGGCTGGTGGGACAGAGTGGTGGGCTGTGATGGTTGGGGAGGGATGTTTAGTCACGAGTCTGGACTCCCGTATTGCTGTTTGTCAAAGAGAATTGTCCTCATTAAAACGGCCAGTGGTCATGGGGTTGCCTTTTGGGGCAATAAGCTCTGGAAGTCCATAGTGATGCTGGTTGCACCACAGTGAGTGTACGGAATGCCACTGAATCACACACTTTAAGATGGTAACTTCTGTGTTTGTGTATTTTACCAGAAATTAAAAACAAAAACAAAACACAACTGTCAAACTGGAACGGTCACTTTCTACAGTACCGTGTTTTCTTCCCTGGCCCATGAACACGCACGCACCTCCGATCACTCAGGTAGCCTCGCTCTCCCCCGTGACAGAACAGAAGTCTCAGACCGTACTTCCCTCACAGAAAGGTCTCACATGCCGTCTTCCAGGTCAGTGATCAGCTCACTCAAAGTCCCGCCTCCCTGTGATGGTGGAACTCCTGACCCTGGGACTTCGCCACCTGGACAGCTCCATGCCTCTCAACATTTCCCCAACGGGGTAACCGGTGGTTTCTGAAACAGCAGCCCTGTTGCCAGCTTGGCACATGACAAGGTGTGCTATTTTCTGTTGTGGCCATTGAGGAACTTTTAGCCACACCCCAGGCCAGATGCCACCTCCTTCATCAAAGCGTCTTGACACTTGCTGCTGGAGCCAAAACCACAGCCCTCTGTCCTCCCATCTATGTCCCCATCCCTTCCTACCCTAGGTCGCAATTATTTGTGTGCAGAGCTTATCTCCCTGACTAGATGGCCTCACTGTAGAAACAGAAACATTGTATTACTCGCCTGGACACCTCTGCTCTCGCCCCTATTCCCGGCCTTGTGAGGGAATACTTAGCAAAGGGCAGAGGACACAGCACAGGGCGCCTTCCAGGTACACGTGCGGATGCCTTCAGCGCTGTGCTGTTAGGCCCCCCGAAAGAGGTAACCCAGGGCTCACTGCTAAGGAGATCCCATGTTGATGTCCACTGGATGGAACTGGGGTCCATATCTATATTTAGAGGACTATGGCATTATTAACAGAAAGGGCAGCTCATCTGTTGCTTTTCCCTCCCATGCAGCACCCCACTTCTGGAACTAAAAAGACTGGGCTGTACGCTTAAGATTATATTTGTAAGTTGGTTATTTTGGAATTTGGGGTGTATTTTCCTATAAAAACACTTCTGCCAATTGCCCAAAATAGCCCACAACTGAGCTTGTCACTTAGAACAAAAATAATAAAAAATAATGGCCCCAGAATGCAGATGAGTCTCTGTTTTTTTCCAACCTCACCAGCCCATGGGTGCAGATGGGTCCAAGATCTCATGAGCTCTTACCCCACCTGCTCACACAGGATTTCCAGACCCCGAGAACTACCCCTGGCCTGTGTCTCTCTCTGGGATACCCATGCTGTGGGTTTTCACACACCAGACAGCTGAGGGAGCTAACCCCAAAGCATACTGTCTTGGGGACCCTTGAGCAGCCTTCCTCTGGCACCACCACCTTGAACCTCAAGGCCCCTCACCTTTGGCCTTAGAGGTCAGGGTGGGAGAGGCAAGGGCAGTGAAACCCTTCACGACTCACCACAGCAGACTTGAGTCAGATCTGAAAGTTGGCCTAATTATGTGGAAAGCAGTACATGCAGGTGGGTGTCACTGGAGGCAGACAGTGCCTTGGTATCTGGTCATTTCTGCTGATGTATCACAAGAACGTTCCAGAACTCAGGTTGTGGGGAACCAGAGTGACTTTCCCTACGCTTAATGTGTTCATTCAGCCTGTAGATGAATAGATATTGAATATCAGCTATGCACTCGCTCTCCAACTGTGGATCTAAAGAAGTTTATTTGTTGGCCTTTGGAATCAAAAGGTCTGGATTCATATATGTCCTAATGTTTGACTGGAAACACAGAATTTCCCCGGCTTCAGTTTCCTTGCCTTTGACGTAGTTCTTGCTTCATGGGGCATCGTTAAAGTAGACCAATCCCATGACAGCACTTTGAGAACTGGAAGCATTAGGCAAATGTCAAATAACTAGGTAAACACAGAGAGAGCAGTAGGTGGCTTTGGGATGCAGGTTTCTCAAGCGTTTGTTTTCTTCATGACAAAATTAATCACCATGCAAATGCTTAGACCAACTGCCACCTCAGCACAGTACCCCTCCCCATTGAAACACAGTGAACTCAAAAAAAAGAGCCAAATAAAACAAACGTTAAGACAAGTCTCTGGTAATTCCTTTCAAATTCAGACTATAAAAAGGGGAACCCTCTCTTCTTCTTTGCACGTGTGCATACAGGGGCAGACAGAGGTGATAGCACAGCACTTTTTCTTTTTCATGTAGACCCTGGACACTTTTTTAATGTCCAAGCATGTAGACATAGAGTGGGGGCCCATTCCCCTGTCATAGGGATGGGCTATAGGGATGGAAGGGCCCCGAAATGGTAGGAAATGTTCACACAACATTACTCATCGTATCCACACAGGAGCCCTCACCTCCAGAAGACCAAGAATTCCGCCCTAGAGCTTCTGTCTCCAAGGTCTGTGTGCACACATCACCTGGACCTCGTCAGAACACAGGTTCTGGTTCACCGGGTCTGGGCTGGGGCCTGGGGTCTGCATTTCTACCAAATCCCAGGGTGATGCTGGCCTGAGACCTGCATCTGAAGGGCAGGCCTGGGAGCAGTGGGCCTTGTCCCTGGCAGCATGGTAGGATCATCTGGGGGCTTTAAGGGTCACACTTGGGCTCCCCTCACCCCCAAAATGAGAAAGTTCTGCTTTAATAGCCTGGACATGGGCACTGGCATATTTTTAAAAACTCCCCAGATGATCCAATAGTCAACTAAGACATTCCATTCTAGGGCAGTAGACAAAATGTTCATATTCTTTTTCTGACTAAAATCTAAAATGTGTAGCGATTAAATGAGGATGTGTGGAAAGCACCTAGAACCGTGCCTGTCTGACATAGGTGCCCCAGAGCGCTGGACGTTATTAACCAGGGTGGTACTGTTAAAAACAGCGACCGGACAACAAAGGACTGAGCCTCAATGGGACTTTAGCTAGCAATAATGCATTGATGTTTCAATATTGGTTCACCAATTGCAACAAATGTAGCACACTAATAATGCAAGATATTAATACTACGGAGAAGGCGTGGGGGTGGGGGAGTGGAGTAGAAGGGATGGTTTTATGAGAACTCTGTATTTTCTGCTCAATTGTTCTATAAACCTAAAACTACTTTCAAAAAGAAAATCTATTCATTTTTTAAAAATTAACAACGGGTACCTCACAGACACGGGCCAATCGGGTGGAAGCTGAGTCCCACAGGCCCCCTGCGAGACAGGCAGCAGCTTTCTTAGCCAAATCATGGAAGGAGAGTGGGAGGGACAGGGTAGGGATGAGCAGCCGGAGGGCTCAGGGCTGCAGAATTATTTCAAATGACATGGCCCTACCACCTGAATGCCACGCTGACCCATACTGTTATCAACATTATTTTATATGAGCTAAAGGCAGGAAAGAAGGAAGGCAAAGAAATGACAACCCTGTAAGACTGATATTGTTATCCCCGTTTCACGTATGAAAAAACTGAGGCCCAGAGAGGTTGTGATTTGCCCAACGTCACACAACTGTTCAACAGGAAAGCTGGGATCTGAGCCCAAGCTTGTCTACCTCAAAACCTAAGCTCTTCTCAGAGGAGAAGGGCTCTTTCTGGCAGAGATTGCTGGCAATCAGCTAACCTGTTGCTGGTTTGCTTCTTCGTGCAGGTGGGACAGAAAGCTGGCTTTTACAAAGCACCGAAAGTGCAGCTCTGCTTGTGCACAAGAGGGTAGAGTTCCTGCCTACTTCGTCCACTCACCTCCCTGGAGAAATCTTTTCCCTCCCTTTGCTTTCTTTTAGAAAAAACCAGCACTACAAGAACTCTTAGAGCTCCTCAGCTCAGTCATCCTGCCCTCCCATTTTATAGATGTGAAAAGTGAGATTCAGAACAGGGAAACAAGTCGGCTAACGTAACACAATCAGCCCGTGGCAGAACCAGGTCTCGGAACCAGGCCTCTGCCTCCCAGCACTGCTCCCGTAGGGCTGGCAGGGCACGCGTGCTGCCGCCCTTGGCAGGGTGCCGGGCCGGGCACTGTAATTCTCACTCCCCGGGCCTGGGCGCACACGTGCAATTAGGTCGTCAGGAGCCATCTCCCCCTGCGGTCAGCGGGCCACAAGGCCGCTCTGTGAGCTGTGTTCAGTGATGTCACTGGGAGTTGTCCACATGTGACCTCATGGAGGTGTGATGGTGTCGCATCCACCTCTCCTGGGCTTCAAATCTGCAGCTCAGCATCTTTCTGGATTCTTCCTGCAGGTCAGTGTATGCCTCAGAAAAGCTAATGGGCAGATGAGAGTCCGTTTAGTGTAATAAGGGGTTTGGGTCCATGAGCAGGAAAAACTGCCTTTGTCCAGCAGCATGAAAACGTGGTTTTAAAGTTAAAATTACGTCATGGGGTGGCTCTCAGGCTCCAGTAATTTACGACTCATCCCTGGAGAGTGACAGGGGTGCTTTCTTCCGCAGGGGGTCAGAGCTGAGGGCGCACAGACTGTGGCTCATGGAGCCGTCCCCATGTGCTTCTGAAGTGCTGAATTAACAGGCTTTCCAAGGACTATCGTGTTCTAGGCGAGGGTCCTGCCCTAAGAATATGGCTCTCGAAGGGCCGGCTTGAAAGGGATCACGGCCCTAGGAAGTGCAGGCATTCAAAATGCAAGTGCTGTTGGGTAGGTTGCTACGTGTATATCCAAGACCAATGCTTATAGCTTTGACTTAGACCTGTGGCGTCCAGCATGGTAACCACCAGCCAGGCATGGCTATTTTACTTTAAACTAATTAAAATTAAATACAATTACAAATTCAGCTTCTCAGTCACTACAGCCACATTCCAGGTGCTCAAGAGCACCACGTGGGAACCCCAAACATCTGAAAAGAAGGACTTCCTTATTGGAGACCCGGTGTCTGGTCTCTACGTGGCTGCAGGGAAGGGAAACACGGCCCCATGCAGTCTCCTGGGGTGACAGGACAGCACACACCGGAGTGCTAGTTCTGCACTTTGTCAGAGACCGGACAAGACTAGATACGGCCAAGAGAACACGGTCAGGCCAGAAGCAAAGAGATCCATAGGAATGTAATCACTGGAACTTCGCTGACTTGAGACAAATTTCCATCAGCAAACAGCTAAGGATAAGGTATTCCAGGAGAGAGAAGCACCTGGGGAAAAGGCAGAAGCAGATATGAGAACTGGCGACTGTTGAGCCCCCTCCAAACATCAGGGGCTCAGCTGGGCACTCTAGAGCTGATCAAATAATCCTACAGCCAACGACCCTACAATCCTATGTCCAACAATCCAACAAAATAACGGTGAGATGCCCAGACTCCCAGAGGTGGAAAGACTTTGCCAAAGCCCACAGCCAGCTAATGGGCGCTCACTTTTTTACATGCCAGGTGCCTTGGTTTAAGAAGGGAGGGACGTAGAGTGGGCAGCAAGGACCTGCATTGTCTGTAGATAATTTAGAAAATGACAATAAAACTGACTCACTGATTCACTGACTTATTCTTGAACAATTCTGTCTCATGCCAACATCTATCCATTTCCCTTGAAGTTCCGTGAAGGCACTGCCTGACTTGCTCCTCCACCCTCCCAGGCTCTCACATGAGAAAAGCAAGCAAAGCGGAGACCCGCTGTCCCAAGGGGTTGTACAGAGGGCGAGAAGGATGTGTGGGAGCATGTGCCGGAGGGTGAGCAGCCCCAAGGAGAGAGGCCATCACGGGAACATAGCTGGGACAGTTGGCTGAGAAAGGGAGAGAAAGATCGTCCAGGGAGGGGAGTGAGCAGCTCCCAGGACACTGACTTTGCTGGTGACAAAGAGGCTAATCACCCCTGGACCCCTGGACCCCTCCTTCAGCGCTTGAGGAGAAGCAAGGGAAGATGGGTTTCTGTTTGAACTGTCTTTACAGCGCTACTCAGGGGCTGAACTCTGGGGAATCACAGCCTTCTAAGCTTTACATTAACTTGTATTAGCTTCAACAATGAGCCCCTGCACACACTGTCTCTATTCTTTACAACAACTTTGGGGGGTCAGGAGAAATCTGAGGTTCTCCCCAAGTCACTTATGCTGCGCCATTCTTCTTCCTTCTGGTAGTCGAACCCTGATTTTGTTCAGATAGTGCATTAGTTCATTCGGGCTGCCATAACCAAGTACCACAGGCCGGGGGGCTTACACAACAGAAATTTATTGTTTTAAAAGTTCTGGAGGCTGGAAGGCAGAGATCAAGGTGTCGGCAGGGCGTCTCCTTCTGAGGCAGTGAGGAGAATCTGTCCCAGGCCTCTCCCCGAGTGAGCTTCCCGTGGTTTGCTGGCAATCTTTGGCGTTCCTTGGAGTGTAGAAGCATCATCTTGACTCTGCCTTCATCATCACATGGCATTCTCCCTGTCTCTCTATATCATCTTTCTTCTGTGGGGGTCCATCTCTGTGTCCAAATTCATCCCTTTTATAAGGACACCAGTCGTGTTGGATCAGGAACCATCCTAAAGACCTCATTTAACTTGATTGCCTCTATAAAGACCCTCTCTCCAGATAAGATCATATTCTGAGTTACCGGGGGTTAGGACCCACATTACGAATTGGGGAGGGACACAATTCCACCCATGACAGATAGTATCTTCCAAGTAGCCAGGCTCTTCATGGGAGGTCCGAGCCCATTTCCAATGCTGGGCGGCAAAGCACCATCAGCTTACGTCAACATGGAGGTCCTACTCTGCTTTCTGGGGATGGAGAAGACAAGGGGCTGTGATACAATCTGCCCAATGAGATAGGAAGGACGTCTGCTGGGAGGAGTTATTTCTTGGATGGAGAGAGCTGTGGAAGAGAGGCCCTTCCCCTATCTCCAGGAGCCTTCACTTTATCTGTATATCTGATGCCTGGAGCCCGGGCGGCCACCTGGAACCCTGAGGGAGCTGGCCCACACCCTGGGAACAGAAGTGAGAAAGATGGAAAGACCTGGGTTTTCGGTGCGTCTTCAGTGAGGCTCTGATGGAGTGAAACTGGAGCCTCCCTTCCTTGAGACTTCTGGTGTTATGTGAGATGATACATTTTCTCTATTGCTTAAGCCAATATGAAAGGTACCACTGTGCTCACTGGAACTCTTCTTAGGAAGTGTCTACAAGTGGACAGGAAGATGGGGACAAGCCCTTGGAAAGGAGCTATGCCTGTCATTGGCCTTCTTGGTCTCAGATCCATACCCCACCCCACCGGGGCCCTGCTCTGTTTCTCAGGTTGGGGTGGGGATGGGGGCTGACCCCTGAAAATCATACTGACCAGCATTCTTGCCAACAGGTTCTGATCAGGAGGCCCTGCTAGGAGACAAGAGGTTGGGAGAAATTGGATCCTTTGTCTCCTGGCTCTCTGCTTCGAGCAGTGGCCCCAGCACTCTGCTTCCTCCCAGTGGTTCCAGCCCTCTCTGGTCAGTGCCTCTCTGTGGTTCAAGTTCCCACTGGACAGCCCCAGGTGACCACAACTCTGCCGGGGGCCCTCACTCCCTTTTATGCCCATCCCTATGAGTGGCAGCAACTTCCTGCAGCTGTTACATATGATCATTTCTCTAACTGGTTCCCATGTTAAATTCCCCTACTGAACTGCCCACTCAGGCCCTGAGTGGCACAGCACAACATGCCAAAGGGGAACGCTTTGTACCTGTTAATGGGATTAACCTACCTTCTAAGACCATCAGGCGCCATTGTCAATAAGAATTTGGTTGGGCCAGTGGGAAATGCAGGTTGAGGCAGAAGGAGTGGGCTCCAGGGGTCAGATGTTACCCCCAGAGTGACCCCTCTCACAGCCCTTGGCCCTCTCCCCAAGTGAGCTGGACACATGGATGGTCCCTACGTGCCCACCAGTCTTTCCTTGCGCTGGGTGCCCTGGGTCCCTCCCCCACATCTCCCGGTCCTCGGCGAGCCTTGCTAATCCCAGGCCTCTCCAGGTCTGTTTCTAATAGACCAGAGCTCCTGTACCATGGTAGGATGCTGCATGGCCACTGTCCTGGTGATAGAACCTACCAGAGCACAAGCCTGAGGCTCAGCCTCCCCTCTGGACTGTCAGCTTCATGAGGACAGGGACCTCCTTGGCTCACCTCCTTCTCCTTGATAGCTGGAGGGGCCCTGGCCTAGACTAGGGGCTCACAGGCTGTTGCAAGGAGGACAGTAAACACCCCCTCCAGGTGCTCCTGCAGCCTCCCCTTGGGAGCCCAGACACATGGCTGCCTTGTGCTCAGGGCCCCCTGTGGCCCAGTCCATCATGACCCCACAGGCCCTTTGGACAGTCGGACAGTCGGTGGTAGTTCTGACTTGGCAGGAACGTGGAGCTCACAGCACCCCCGGGCAGAACACACACCTTCCAGAAGGCCTAGGTTGTGCAAGGGCCCTCCACATGCTGTTCCCTGTCATGAGAGGAAAAACTCTTACAGGTCTGGGGCTTCCCAAAGGTGGGGCTCCACTCGGGTGGGGCTGCAGCAAAACTGGGGCAGTGGCAAAACCCAGCAGAGGTGCTGTGACATGTTGGGTCAGAGGCAGTCACCAGGAGCTTAGGAGAAAATAAAACAAAAGAGGCCATTTTCTTCAAGCTCTGAGGAGAAGGTTAGGCTTCTCTGGGCCCTCGTCAGCTCCCTGCTGGTTCCTAAGAGCCCAGCCCACAGCTGCAGCCAGAGAGGGTCCTCCCTCAGCCAGCACCTCATGTGCACATAGGCGACACTCAATATAAGCCTGTATTGAATGAATAGATGACCAAAGGAAGGATATTCAGAATCTTTTGTGCCTCTAATTTTAGATGGCACACGGGGAGAAATTCCCATGAGTTAATCAATCACGTAGCAACCACAAATCAGAGATTTTTCAGGATTAGTTTTAATTTAATGATATTGAATGTGCCAGGTACTGGACTCGAAACTGGATGTAAAAAAAATAAGTAAATTATGTTCTGACTTCAAAGAGAGTGAGAGGGGAGGCGAGGAGAAAGAAGGGGAGAGGAGGGGAGGGAGAAGCCCCAAGGTGACCATACTGTGTGATCCAGGCTGGGATGGCAGGCGGCCAGGGGCTGCAGACCAGAGTGGTTTAGGAGGGCTGGAATGGCAGGAGACGAGACGGGGAAGATGAGCAGGGGAACTTGGGGACTCCTGGGTACCAGGCAAAGGCTTTTGGACTTAATGCTGTAGACCAACAGCCACCAGTGAAGGGTTTCAAATAAATGAGTAAAGTAGTCAGAAACCTCTGTCCTGCTGTCAGCCCACGTGTTAGGAGGGTGGCATGCGTGAATGCCGACTCGGCACACTTATTGGGACTGTTTCCAGTCCATTGAAAAGGCAGGTTGTGGGAGAGACAGCATTGCTAAAATCATTTGCCAGTCAAATGAATTCCTACTTCTTATCCTCTGGACACAGGCCACCTCTGCCCTGAAATGTACTGTGTAGTCACTGACCTACTGCAGTGCCCTGCTCCAGGAGGCCCTGGCCCAGTTCCTGCCAGATGACCCATATCCCAGCAGCTGCCCAAGGAGCCATACCAGGGCCGGGGCAAGATGGGGCAGTGATGCAACAAGGCTTTGTGACAAATATTCTTGGACTTACACTTACACAGGGATGTCTTTGGCTTCCAGCAATTACTTTTGGAGGCTCTTCACTTCTCTGGCGTTGCCTGTGTTGCTCAGAGCAAGGAGGACCTCCCCGGAAGTTCTCTGAGCCTGGGGCCTGTCATTTGGATATTGGCAAAGATGGCACACTTTCCACCTTGGAGGGTGGACTGGATTTTAGGAAACACCTAAAACAATTCAAGGGCGGGGCTGGAGTGGTGGTGAGTGATTGAGCTTCGGAACACTATTTTTGGTCAAACATCCACATGTGATCAGAGTGTCCCATGACTGTTCCCCTTTCACAGGGGTCCTGAGATCTGACACCCTCACAGAACAGGTCTTAAACACCCAAAGTCCCCATGTGGCTGGGTGTCATAAACCTCACTCCATAATCAACTCCTACTATGCTGCTGGGAAGAAATTTGGTGCAGAATCTGACCATAGAACACAAACGCATTTTCCAAAAAGTTATCAATGTCAAATATTCCAGTATTGAGTACAAAGATACATAAATGTTCGCTGTCATCTTTTATGTTTTGTTTTGTTTTGTTTCTTAAGATTTTATTGGGGAATTGGGGGAGGGGAACAGCGTTGGGGAATCAGGGAAGGGGAACAGACAAGTTGCTGTCTTTTTGTTCTTCAGTCTAGTTGCGGAGGATGTTGCTTCACTGGCCCATGTTGTTATTCTCATTGCGCTCTTCCCGGGTGAGGCAGATAGGTTGCCGGCCTCTGGATGGCCGCTCACGGCGGCTCTTGGCAGCTCACCCTGGTTGCCAGCCGCTCCCGCTGGCTGCTGGCCACTCACTGTAGCCTATGGCAGCCGACTGCAGCAGGGGCTGCAGCCTACACCATCGTCGGGGCTCACACAGCCCAGTTCCAGGTGGAGCTGTTGTTAGCTGTAGAGGGCAGTGTCACTGGCCCTCATATGTGGGATCCGAACCAGGGCCGCTGGCATCCCAAGCCAGCTCTTAAGCAATGTGCCACTCGGCTGGCCCATCTTTTATGTTTTTTAATTCTTTCCAGTAAAGATGACTCCTTAAATTTGTAATCACTGTATATCTTTATAACCTCTTTTATGTAAAAAAGTTAATTAAGAAAACACACCTCCTTCATCAGATGTGTCCTCATTTTCAGTTCAGAAAACGTGGTCAGAGGATGCATACAGAATTCTCTTCATAAAAGAAGCCAGAGATTCTTAGGACATCAGAGTACGATGTCCTGAGTTTTTGATCCAGTCCAATCTAGCCAGAGAGCATTTTACAGAAAGAGCCTGAGACCCAGAGAGGGGAAGTGATGCCCAGGGCTTCATAATGAGCTAGGTGCTAAGAGTGGCTAAAAAAATTGGAGTTGGTCTAGGACGTATGTGAGGTGACTATGGATGCAGATTTTTTTGTGTTTTTTTTTTAGGATGCAGATCTTACTGGCAATATCCAATGTGCTTTTCATTTTTCTTCACTTTTTTTTTTTTTTTAAAGATTTTATTGGGGAATTGGCGGAGAGGAACAGCGTTGGGGAATCGGGGAAGGGGAACAGACAAGTTGCTGTCTTTTTGTTCCTCAGTCCAGTTGCAGAGGATGTTGCTTCACTGTTGGTATCGTCATTGCGCTCTTCCTGGATGAGGCAGATCGGTCGCTGGCCTCTGGATGTCGCTCACCGCGGCTATTGGCAGCTCACGCTTGGCTGCCAGCCGCTCACGCTGGCTGCCGGCCACTCACTGTAGCCCATGGCAGCCCACCATCACCGGGGCTCGCACAGCACAGCTCCAGGTGGAGCCGTTGTTAGCTGTAGAGGGCAGTGTCACCGGCCCTCATGTGGGATCCGAACCAGGGCCGCTGGCATCCCAAAACCAGCGCCCAACCAATGCGCCACTCGGCCGACCCATTTTTCTTCACTTCTTTACTGTTTCTGCACCAAATATAAAAACCTCATCTCCATGTAAGGGTAATTTCTAGGCTTTGGGCATTACATAGTTTCCAAGGATTTGTTGCTTTATCTCTAAGAAAAAAATAGTAAGGGAGAGGATAAAGTGTACTGAAACTATGCAGAAAGACATTAATGCCATGCATTTGAATAAGACTAGGTTTAGTCACCATGGGTTTATTCTTGAATCCAGGTTAATAACCGGGTTTAATGACTCAGGGCCTGCTGACTCCCAGGCCCAAGGCCAAGGGCCTCTCCAAGAGTTTGCCTGCGAGCAGTGCTGCCTGCTTGCCTTGCTTCTGTTTCCTCATTTGGGTCAGATGGGTCATCTGGGCAAGGCCTGGCCGCCCCAGAGGAAAGTGCAGCATGTGGGCAGGAGTTTGCATGTTTGGGGCAGGTGAGCAGGAGAGGCCAAGTGTGTGGGTGACTGGGGTGTGAGTGGCACACGTGTAGCAGATGGACAGACCACCTAGTTCCTGAATCAAAAACTTGACTCTAGGGCCGGCCAAGTGGTGCGGTGGTTAAGCACTGGCTTGGGAAGCCAGCGGCCCCGGTTCGGGTTCCACATAAGAGGGCCAGTGACACTGCCCTCAAAAAAAAACAAAAAACAAAACTTGACTCTACGTAATACTTCTAAATCTAAAATACAATCATAGAACTAAGCTGAAAGGGACTCTAGATGCGGCCCAAACTCTTCCCTTGGTGACCGGAGAAACAGGCTCACAGAGAGGATCAGGGAGACGGTCAAGGTCACTCAGCAGCAAGCTGCTGGAAGGACAGAGGCTGACTGTCCTTCCCTCCGAGCTAGGCTGCTACCAGAATCCATGTGGAGACTTCCGGTCCCTCTGCTGGGAGGAGACCGCATATCGGGATGGTGTTTGCCTCGCAGTGACTGGTTGATTGATGTGCCACGGAAAGCTGGGCAGTGCGGACAGCGTGCTCTTTGTGGCCTCAGCACTGGACATGGAGATTTCCAGAGTGTGAGGAAAACGATGTGTGTCATTGGAACAAAATGTTTCCTCACAAAGTGGGGACAAATCCCAGGGGCTCCCAGGGTGACAAAGCTATTCCACTGAGCACCTGGGGCTGTAATGTTCTCTGAGGGTCTTGTTAATCTCCTGTATCTCATCCGTCTTTAGGAATTAAGTTTGTTAGGGTGGAGATAACCCCCTCTCCCTCACCCTAATCCCTGGTCCTTGTCCCCAGTGGTGGTTGGAGGGCTGTGTAAACTAACGGGGATCAGGGCGCCCAAGACCACAGGGAGCTCTGCTCATCACATCCCTTCACACATGGAGACCCACTTCTGTTTACTGCAGTCTTCCCCGCTCTGAGATCGCTGGAAGCCAGATAGGTCCCAGGGAGACTGAGACAATTCATTCACACACACGTTCATGAAACCCACTAGGCCCTGGATCCGAGGCCTAAAGGAGGAGGCCCAGGGCCAGGACAAAGGAGGGTTTTGTAGCTGGAAAGACCCTGGGGTCATCTACTCCAGCCTCCTCCAAGGCCCGAAGAAGGGATTTACCCGAGATTGCAAAGAAAGTTGGGGCCGGGGCCGGGCTCTAGCGTGGAGCTCCTCCGGGCGCTCCCTGAACCCACAGCTTGGCCAGGGTTAAATGTTAAAGAACATTTCACATGTTCTTTAACGCTTTCTGGCAGTCCACATGTTGGTAGCCACCCACACCCTAGGGTGGAATATAACTGTTGGATTTTTTTTCTTTTTTAAAGATTTTTTTTTTAATTGGGGGAGGGGAACAGCATTGGAGAATCGGGGAAAGGGAACAGACAAGTTGTTGCTGTCCTTTTGTTCTTCAGTCTAGTTGTGGAGGACGTTGCTTCACTGGCCCATGTTGGTATCGTCATTGCGCTCTTCCCGGATGAGGCAGATCGGTCGCCGGCCTCTGGATGGTGGCTCACCGCGGCTATTGGCAACTCACGCTGGCTGCCAGCCGCTCACGCTGGCTGCCGGCCACTCACTGTAGCCTGTGGCAGCCCACTGCAGCAGGGGCTGCAGCCTACACCGTCGCCGGGGCTCGCAGCCCAGCTCCAGGTGGAGCTGTTGTTAGCTGTGGAGGGCAGTGTCACTGACCCACATATGTGGGATCCGAACCGGGGCCTCTGGCATCCCAAAACCAGCTCTTAACCAATGCGCCACTCGGCAGGCCCTAATTGTTGGATTTTGTGTTCAAGGGAAGGAATGGTAACATGGAAAACAAATAATCCCAATTCCTTCAGCTCCTCCTGGGACCCTGCAGTGCCCACAGGGCAGAGATGAGGCCCTGGGGAGGCGGTGGCGCACTCTTTAGGGGCTAGCAATGTCCTCCGCGCTTTTGCCGCCTGTGCTCACTGCACGCACGTGGTCGGGGAGCTGGGACCGGCAGGACTCAGGGAGCAGCAGCAGTTCCCTTAGAGGTGTCTGCCCTGATGGGGGCCGTGCGCACGCCATGGGGCCGGCAGCCCCGTCGCCCCTTCCCCTGACGGCCTCCGGCGAGGCGTCTCGGGTAGCGAGGCGGGCCGCGTCTCCAGGGTCCCCGCCGGCAGATGTAGCCGCGGCCGCCCGGGCGCTTGCCCTCCGGCTGTCGGTGCCCCTGCCCCCGCCTGGCGCGGTGACCCCAGCCATTTCCAGCTGCCGTCCACGCGCGGGCATGGAGTCGCGGGCCGAGGCGGCCGAGCCCGAGGGCGCGAGGCCCTCCATGGCCGGTGGGAGAACGGTTCGCGGCGGCGGAGGTCAGCGGCGGCCAGCGGCGGGTGTTGCAACTGTGCGGCGGCCGCTCTGCCCCGAGGCGGGGGGCCGGGGGCGCGCGGCAGGGCGGGGCGGGGGCGCGCGGCAGGGCGGGGGCGCGCGAGGCCCGTCGGAGCCGGGGCGCCGTGCGCGTGCGCGGCGCTGCCGCAGGGCCGGGCGGGCGGCGCTCGGAGGCGCTGACGTCTCAGCGCCCGCGGCCCCCGCCCCTCGGCGCGACCCGGGTTGGCAGCCGCCGCCGCTGCGCCCCGCCCCCTCCCCCGGAGGACGCCCGGACGGAACCGATCGCGGCTGGTTTGAGCTGGTGCGTCTCCATGACGACACGCCCGGCGCTATAAGTAGGGCGGCGGCGGCGCGTCGGGCTTTGTCAGGCCCCTCAGCCTCCGCCGCCGCCGCCCCTCAGCCAGAGCTCCGGCGCCACCTCGGGCCGGCGGTCCTCCGCGGGAGGGAGCCAGGCGGCGGGCTGACGGGGGCGGCCGCGGCGTCTCCATGGGGCAGGCGTGAGGCGGCCCTGCGCGCGGTGAGCGGGGCGCGGTGAGCGGGGCGGCGGGAGGGGCGGCCACGTGTCCCGCGCGGCCGGGTCGGGGCCGGGAGCCGCGCGCGCTGGGGGCCCGTGGGCGCCGCCTGTCCCCGCGGCGCGGCCGCCCCGCCCCGAGCGCCCGGCCCGGGGGCCCGGGGGCCCGGGCGGCGGCAGGTGCAGCGGCGCTGGGAGGAGGGCCGCGCGCCCCGCGCCTGGCCCCCGGCTCCGCGGCGGCTCGGCCTGCGGGGCAGACGCGGTGCGGGGCCCGCGGGGGCCGCGCTGAGACGCGCTGAGAGCTGAGAGCGCCCCTGCACGGCCCCGGGCGAAAAGCCTGGAGAAGGGAGCCGGGTTCAGCAGCGGCGCCGGCCCCACGGCTGCTGGTGTGAGGACCCCGGCCAGGGGCGCACGCGTGGGGAGCGGGGCCTTAGCGGATCACACCCCGGCTAGGGGCTCACGCGTGGGGAGCGGAGCCTTTGCATATCACACCCCGGCCAGGGGTGCACGCGTGGGGAGCGGGGCCTTAGCGGATCACACCCCGGCCAGGGGCGCACGCGTGGGGAGCGGAGCCTTTGCAGATCACACCCCGGCCAGGGGCGCACGCGTGGGGAGCGGGGCCTTAGCGGATCACACCCCGGCTAGGGGCTCACGCGTGGGGAGCGGAGCCTTTGCATATCACACCCCGGCCAGGGGCGCACGCGTGGGGAGCGGAGCCTTTGCATATCACACCCCGGCCAGGGGCGCACGCGTGGGGAGCGGAGCCTTTGCATATCACACCCCGGCCAGGGGCGCACGCGTGGGGAGCGCAGCCTTTGCAGAGGCCTGCGGAGCGCGACGAAGGCGTTGACTGGGTTCGCACCCAGAATGGGGCACCATTCAGTGGACGTGTGAAGTGTGTTCAGTTTCTGTTTAAATGGGCGGCCAGGGCGGCAGCAGAGGGCTGCCCTGGGCTGATCAGTGCATCCTTTTAAGTGACTTGCGCGTACGGAACGCCAAGAGGCGCGCTCGGCTGAACTGTCTCTATTGCAAGTGATTAAAAATAAAGCTTCCAACGATAAGGGAAAGCAAAAGACTTAAATAGTGGTATATTTAAAAGAGAAACTTGAAGCCTGAACATTGCCTTAAACATACTTAGCAAGACCCTAATTAATCCAATCTGTCAGCTCTTGAGCCTGTTTAAAGATGATTCATATGGACAGAACGGATTTGCTGGCCTTAGGCTATTGCCTTGCCTGAGGGGCGATTTAGCCGGTTTGACTTTGCGGAAAAGTGACATTAGATCAAGCCTTAAAAAAAGCTGGACCAGGCACGGGCTTGGGTTTACTTGGGTGTACGGCTGCAGGCACTGAGGCGGGCTGCACAGTGCAAAAGAGGTTAAATAGGTTCAAAATAATTTTAAGGTAACTGTGATTCACCAATGCCACATTTCATGAAGGCCAAGGACAGTGGCTCTGATTGTTATGCGCTTTATTTTTGTTGCTCATAATTCATTTATGCTTGCTTATTTTTGTTATTCATGAAGTTTGCCAAAAATTCCTCTCTTGTTATTATCATTCGTAGCTAAGCAAATAGTCGAGTGCCTGTTGGGGTTCCCAGAAATGCTAATTTAGTCATCAACACTGGTTCAAGGATGCTGATTTCGGATCAGATACGTCAATTATAGTACATTATGTTGATTTGAAGATGCGCTTTTTAGAAATATATGCCCAGCATGAAAATAAGCTCATAAAAATTTCTCAGGAAACTTAAGAGCACTCAGTAAACCGAGAGCCCTAGGCATTTCCATGATGCCTATTAATCACTGAAAATTATTCTGTTTAAGATTTAGTAAAAGTAGGAAACAGCAGGATGTCCCACTGGCACCTTCGAATGATTGCTATAATGCTGTTTTAAGCTTCTAAAGAACGGAAACAGCCTTGTAACAAAGCTGACCATTGTAAAACTTTTCCTAGGTCCAGCCGAGTGGCTCAGTTGGTTAAGAGCTTGCTCAAGAGTGTGAGCTGAGCCCTGAACAGCAGCAGTTCGATGCCCAGCCGGAGCTGAGCTGCCAACAGGTGGCAGGATGGCTCAGCTAAATAAATACATAAATAAATAAAACTTTTCCTGATCAGTGAACTAAGTACAGAAAAACTTCTGGAGCCTACATGCTGCATTTTTTAGCATGGATGTTGGACGTGCTTATTGAGATGTACAGTACTATCTATAGAATTTTAGTGTGCTGCTTTGAAAACATCCAAGGTGTTGAATCTGGTGTCCTCAGTGTAGAGGTTCACGGAATCATGTGACTTAGACCCAGGAGTAATGGGATTCCCAAACCGAGACTGAGCTGAGGGGCTGCAGTAGCCTTGCTTCCTGGGTGAGCAGGCTAGGGCCTAATCTTTCCATCTGATGTGTTCCTAAGGTGGACAGCAGCTTCTGTGTTTATCAGGACATTTCCACTGCCGCATCGAGAGTATACCCGTCTTCAGCAGGACTTAGAATTCCTGAAGAACTGCCTTTGTGAAAAGCTGGCAATAATTTCTTTAAGTTCCATCTCTTAGTTTTCCTTGTAAGTATTCATGGTTGTTGGGGGCTAATCTTGTTATGAATTACTAAGTATCACTAAGGTTTCTGAGTCCATTTCTCTACCCTATTTATAATTTGTTGCGTTTCAGAACATCCAGAAACCATGAACAACGTTAGCAATGACGAGTTTGACTGCCATTTCCTCGATGAAGGCTTTACTGCCAAGGACATTCTGGACCAAAAAATTAATGAAGTCTCTTCTTCCGTAAGTATATTGATCCGTGCTGGCACTGTAGCTGGAGAATGCCAGGCCGATGAGTGGGAAACTTAGTGGGGTCTTAGGGAAATGTAATGGAACTCGGTGTCTTGTGTGGGAATTTAGATTTAATTGGATCATCCAGTGATGATAATGATATTCATGTCAGTGACTGGACTGGAAAGAGTAGGATTCATGGAGAATGTTGGACGTATTGTTAGGCAGCTGATAAGTCCCTTGTGACCACTCTTACCGTAGGATGATAAGGACGCGTTCTATGTTGCGGACCTGGGAGATATTCTGAAGAAACATCTGAAATGGTTGAAAGCTCTTCCTCGGGTCACCCCCTTTTATGCAGTCAAATGCAATGATAGCAGAACCATAGTGAAGACCCTCGCTGCCATTGGGACAGGATTTGACTGTGCCAGCAAGGTAAGCAAACAAGCACCAGGACTCGAAATGATAATGTCAAATGGCCCTAGTGTTCCCAACAGGGCAGATCAAAGTTGTTTTCTGGGACAGTAGATGTTAATGAAAGAGTTGAGGGGACTAGACTAACAGGGGTTGGCAAACTGCGGCTCGCAAGCCACATGCGGCCCTTGGGGTATGTTCCATTTCAAAAGTTTGCCGACCCCTGGAAGAGCTACTGCTGACCCTCACAGCAATTTAAAAATTATTCGAGAACCATAAATATATTTTTATGTAATCATCATTGTGCAAATAATATCCATTAAAAATGTTGTAAGTGAAGCTATGATAGTTTTATTTTCATTTTCAATTTTACTTCAGAGCCTGTGGCTCACGAGCCACAGTTTGCTGACCCCTGGCGACTCTTCCGTCTCAAAAGTTTGCCGACCCCTGGACTGGAGTGACAACTTCCTATGTTTTTCTGTTTCCTTCATTTCTTGGCTACATATGTATAGTGTAAACACCTTCTTTTTCAGACTGAAATACAACTGGTGCAGAGTCTTGGGGTGCCTCCAGAAAGGATTATCTATGCAAACCCTTGTAAACAAGTGTCTCAGATTAAATATGCTGCCAATAATGGAGTCCAGATGATGACTTTTGATAGTGAAGTCGAGTTGATGAAAGTTGCCAGGGCACATCCAAAGGCCAAGTGAGTTACTCCTCCGTCGTGTGAGGGCAGGGTCAGATATGGGATCTCTACTGTGAAACAAGCTCAACTTGACAGTCTTTAGAGTCTATACTTAGTAAATTACCTGTGTGTTGGGTCAGAGACCAAGTAAAAAATAGCGTAACTCCTCTTAATAATAGAACCATATTAGACTGAAACCACAGAGGAGGAGAGCCAAGGGCTCTTTTTATATTGTAACCCTGTCTGTAAGTGATCTTCTGCCATGCAAAGCTGATAGACTTTTCTTGCTTCTAGGCTGGTTTTGCGGATTGCCACTGATGATTCCAAAGCAGTCTGTCGTCTCAGTGTTAAATTTGGTGCCACACTCAAAACCAGCAGGCTGCTTTTGGAACGAGCAAAAGAGCTAAATATTGATGTCATTGGTGTCAGGTGAGATCTTGGTGGTTAGAGGCTAAGATAATATTAGAAAATGCAAGTTTTACATGTTTTTCCCGCTTAAATAGTTATTTTCAGAACTAGTGTATTCTCCTTTCTTGTTGCCCCAGCTTCCACGTGGGAAGTGGCTGCACTGATCCCGAGACCTTCGCGCAGGCCATCTCTGATGCCCGCTGCGTCTTTGACATGGGAGTGAGTATATCTAAACCCCCAGTAGGAGGTGGGGGCAGAGCCAACAGTAACTAGTCATCCCATATTACAGAGGCTTACACCCATTTGCTGTCTACATTTTTCATGATTTATTATGAAGCTGGCTGTTTGATTGACTTAATTTTCTTGACTCTAGGCTGAGGTTGGTTTCAACATGTATCTGCTTGATATTGGTGGTGGCTTTCCAGGATCTGAGGATGTGAAGCTGAAATTTGAAGAGGTAATTCATAACAAAACTACAATATACTGTAGCTATTTTAGCAAAATTGTATTTAACATCCTTTGGTTTTCTAACCTAATATGAGTCAATTATCCTTAAAAGTCTTGGAAAACAATTGATTACATTAAGAAATGTTGCTGTAGAAATAAGAACACGCTGACTTGATTAGTACAGTAAGTCTTCACTTAAACATTGTCAATAGGTCCTGGACTTGGAAGAGAAAGGATGTATAACAAAACCCAGTTGTGCCACCAGCTAATTGGTATAAGCAAGAGTTAAGTTCCTATGACTTCTCATCAACATTATAGCAAAATGACAACATCTCAATAAAGGGATGTAATTTTTGGGACCTGCTGTACATCATTACGCCAAATGTACTTTCGTAGAATTTGTATTTCCTCTCCTCAAAACATTTTGAGTGTTTAGTCACCACAAAGTTAAGCTGTTCGTTTTATGGTGCTTGAGTTTATACAAAAGATCACATTCTTATTAAAATTTTGTGAAGTTGGCAGAATAGAAAGTTTTATCCTGTTGGCATGTGAAAATATTCAGGCATTCTGATACCTCATAAGTGGTAATTTGTTTTGTACTATTTCATAAAATATCCAACCTATAACATCCTAAAAAGGATAGAAAGCCTATCTGGAGGAGAATCAAAATGAAACCAGGGGTGTATGCAAGCTGGTTTTCAGGGAGATGTGTATTTTTATTTTTTGCTGTTGCTTGAGAAGACCTCTGCTGATGGCTGCTCTTAAATGTATTTATGTCACGTCAGAGCACTGTGCTCTCCTCCCTGGGGTCCCCTTCATGGCTGACTGCCCCTGTCTGTCTCTCATAGATCACCAGTGTAATCAACCCAGCACTGGACAAGTATTTCCCATCAGACTCAGGAGTGACAGTCATAGCTGAGCCAGGCAGATACTATGTTGCATCAGCTTTCACGCTTGCAGTTAATATCATTGCCAAAAAACTCGTATTAAAGGAACAAACAGGCTCTGATGGTAGGTATATACAGGGTGAATCCTTGTGTGTATAACTGAAAGCTGGTTCGAATGGGGTAATTGAGACTAATCTGCTTTCTAGATGAAGATGAGTCGAGCGAAAAAACCTTTATGTATTACGTGAACGATGGAGTGTACGGATCATTTAATTGCATCCTCTATGATCACGCCCACGTGAAGCCCCTCCTGCAGAAGGTACCTTCTGATTATAATACTGAATGTGAGAGGTAAGGCGATTGTCTCAACAAGTCTAACAAGGTATGTTTCCCTTATGCAGAGGCCCAAACCAGATGAGAAGTACTACTCCTCCAGTATCTGGGGACCCACGTGTGATGGCCTCGATCGCATTGTTGAGCGCTGTGGCTTGCCCGAGATGCATGTGGGCGACTGGATGCTCTTTGAGAACATGGGTGCTTACACCGTCGCTGCCGCTTCTACTTTCAACGGATTCCAGAGGCCGACCATCTACTATGTGATGTCAGGGCCTACATGGTTAGTGACACTGCGTGTGTATGGTCCTGAAAGGAAATTATTTTGCTTAGGACTCAATACAGTGTTTGTTTGTTTGTTTATTTATTTTCTCTCTGTGTTAAGATTATATGATCCAGAAAATTTGGAAAATACAAATGGATGGAAAAAAAAAAACTTTCCAATAATAGTGGTTTGTATTTTCGGATTTTTCATACGGCATAACCATTTTAGAAGACTTAAGACACTTCTGTGTAACGAGAATGTCTTACTGAATCATGTGATCTATGGTTTCCTTATTACCGAAAATATGGCCCTGAAGAAATGCTTGCTCTAGAAATACATTAAATTGTTTCCTGATGACACAGTGACCAAGGAATAGGCTCATGAATAAATTATTCAAAACTGCTGTTATGGGTGACTCAGAGTTTCTGAATATGCATTTTTCTCTCTCTCTCAGGCAACTGATGCAGCAAATCCAGAATCAGGACTTCCCGCCTGAAGTGGAGGGGCAGGATGTCAGCACTCTACCTGTGTCTTGTGCCTGGGAGAGTGGGATGAAACGCCACCCAGCAGCCTGTGCTTCAGCTAGTATTAATGTGTAGACGCCAGTCTTGTAGCTGTTAACTGCGAGTGTAGCTTGAATTAAGGGATTTGGGGGGACCATTTAACTTAATTACTGCTAGTTTTGAAATGTCTTTAAGTAGGGTTGGCACAGGTGGAACAATATGGAAGACTAGGAGATGGGGTCACACTTATCTGTGTTCCTATGGAAACTTTGAATATTTGTTTTATATGGATTTTTATTCACTTTTCAAACATGCTACTAAAGAGTGCCCCTCAGCTGCTGAGCAAGCGTTTGTAGCTTGTACATTGGCAGAATGGGCCAGAAGCCTGGTGTTGTGACCTGTTTGAAAAATAAAGTCTCTTGAAATAATTAGGCATTGGGAGATTTTCACAGTGTGTCCATTGTAAATGGCTCACCTTGGATGTGTTTTACAAGTGGGAATTGATGTTTTTGCCCTACATGTTGAGAAAATTGTTCCAGAGGACTTACGAGTTAATGGTTTTCATTATTTTGAAACACCATGGAAATGCCTTCTTCTTTTTGGCATTTTTAGTTCAAGTCCATGAGTCCTATATCAGGTTTGCTGTGGATTCTCACAGGAATAGTGGATCTAGCCCACATGCAGGTAGAAGGAAAAGGATGGATGAGACACAGGCCATACCCTCTGCTGATGACAGTGGCCAACGTCTGCCTTGGTGGCTCAGCCCACCCCGAATGTCCATGGGGTGACTGTGAATGTGGAATGCCCAGACCCCTTTGTTAACTAACTGGCCCGCTCCTGTTGTAGCCAGTGCCCCGGGAAAGTGCACTAGGCCCTCTGAACCCTGCCTGCAGAGACCAGAGACATTCCCTTCACTCCCAGGACAAGCTGACTTCACTCTCAGGACAAGCGGCACAGTTACAAACAAGTTAGGAATGTAGTACGGCATTTGACTGTCAACTTATTTTAATAAATTCAGCAATTATTCTGTGTTACAGATCTTTACCTTCTCTGACCTTGACCACTGGCCTTTATGTTTGATTATTCACCTTACACCCTGCTTCCCCCAAAAGTAGCAGGCTCTCATACTACTTAAACCCCAAAAGGAGAATTTTGAATCCCTGTGTGACTGCACAGTGAGGAAGGGAGGCCCTTTATAAGCCAGATGTTGTTGCTCTAGAAGGCTGCCATCTTCATTGAGAGGGACATGGGGAAACAGCAAATGGTACAGGTGTGGATGCTGTGGCTTGATTTACCTTGGAGTAAATGAAGCCCTCCAGCTGCTGCTGTTAGCCCATTTATAAAGAGTTGAGAGGATTGGTGCCCGGTATCCTAAAAAGCCACCTTCCCCCAAGGCCTGAGTCCTACGTGGTGGACACAGTGCATTACCATGATTTCTAGTTCCCTCTTCCTTGGCTGCTCAACCAGACAAGGGCGTGGCTTGTCGCCAGCTCTGGTCTCCCTCCCTGGACCCAATAATGTGGCTTTAGTTGCCAGAACATGAATAATACTTCTCAGGCGCCACAAATAGGCGCTTTCTGGGGGTGGGCGACAGTCTGCCCTGCTTCCTGTGAGCTCATCCTTTGGCGCCCGAGGATCGAATGCCCACCACTAATACTCAGGAATTTGCAGAGTCCCCCCAAGATGGGAGCTAGACACCAAGCCTAAAATCTTACGGGAAGGCATAAAAAGAATCACTTAGGGAGCCTCTTAAATACAGGTTGCTGGGCCCACCCCAGACACTGGGTGCTGACTGGGGCAACTGGGTGAGCACTGGAGAAAATAGCCCCAGCTCACTGACAACCAGTCAATTCCAGATGGAAGTTCAGTGTAAGAGACTACAAAATGATTAGGAGATGTTTGAAGTCAAAACGGCGAAAGGCAAATGTGAAAACTTGGCACATGAAAGCTAATCTTCATATTAAAAGGGCTCCACTAAATAAATGAAAAAGGAACAATTCAATAGGAAGTGGGCAAGACATGACCAGGGGTTCAAAGAAAACCTTTTGAACATGAAGAGATTCTCCAACGTGTATTAAAACCGTGAGAATCTTTATCACCCGTCAGATTGGCAAAGATAAGACGGACCCCTAGCTTGCTGGATAAGCAGGCATTCTTGCCCACGAGAGATGGGAAAGTGGATTGCAGGAATACTTGCAGGGAATTTGGCAATATCAAAATAATCCACATTATCTTTGAACCAGCAATTTTAAGACTTCTGACCCGCTTACTAGACTTGCGTTGGCACTGTCAGTAACGGCACGTGCTAGAAACACCCCGGATGCACCCCCGGAGGGTGCTGCTGAGGTCGCTGGAACGGCACACCTGCGTGAAGAACGTGCAGACTCGGGGCGGGGGGGGCGATGCTGGTGAGGGGCGCTGTGGGCTGCGCTACCGTGGCTGCGAAAAGCAAACCACACTCACCGTGTGCATACACACACTTGCACATGCACAGAACATTTCTGGAGGAGCCGACAAGAAACTGGAAGGAGGATGAGGCCGAAAGAGGGGGACGGAGACCCCACGTGCACGTGTCTGAGTTAGTGATTTTAAAGAAAACTGAAAACAAGCCTCCAGGTGAGGAAAGAGGCTCGGAGATGAAGTCCTCAAGTCAGCGGCTCCTGTGTCCCCTCCGTGGTTTCCTAACTCACCAAAGTGCTGCTAAACCCGGGCCAGCCGGCTAGGTCAGGGACCTGGGTGGGACTGGCCAAGGCCTGCTCTTCGGCTTTACAGGCCCAGGGCTGGCTCATGCCCCCCCCGGCTCACGGGGCTCCCCCTGGAGCCAGGCCGAGAACACTGAGAACGTTCGTGCTCTCGGGAATTTGGGCAGGTACCTCCCCCAAAGGTGGGGTTTCCTGCTCTGTCAGGAGTCACGTGGGGCAGGGTCAGACCCTGAGTGCTGGAGCTCCCATCCATGGCACTGCCCCTCAGGGACCAGTCTGCCCCAAGAGGTGGCCCGAACCTATGGCCAGCTCACCATCGTGTCCCTGGCAGCCCTCCACCCCCTGGCTGACCGTCCTGTGTGCTTGTCGGTCAGTCTGGCGCCCATGCCCCTCATGGTGACTCTCCTACCACGGCGACCGTGCATTTCTATGCAAATCCCACCCTTATTAGGTTTTGTTAGGCTATTCACCTGCTGGCTGGCCACGTCCTCTGCTAGGGGCCCTTTCTGGCCATCACCCCATACTTTCTTCAGTGTGGGCCCTCCCCATACTGGGTCTGGGGGCTCACTTCGAGCAGTCTCTGGGCCCTGCTGGAAGACTGCCCTTAGGGGTGAGATCAGCCTTTTCCAAACCAAAGGTCCTGAGGAGCCTTGGCACCTGGGGGTGATGGGTGGAGTTCAAGTGGGGGGCTCTGCCCTCTCTGTTTTACTCAGTTTAACGAAATCAGGTTTCAAGGTCAGATGTCATTTGAAGGCCTTTGCTGAGTGCTCCCAGCCTCGGTTTTAACAGAGGGGATGAATCCCAGACAGGCCGAGGGCGCCATGCGAGGCTTAGAGTACATAGGCCTCCCGCCTCCCTGGCCGGCCTCTGCTCCTGGCCACTTGCCGAAGGCAAAGCAGGACGAGCATGAGCCCCCTCTGTCCCACCAAGGGTGGGGACGCAGCTGCTGGTTCTGGCTGTCTCCCAGCCTCTCCCTGCCCAGGGCGGCCACAGAGGGGGGCCCCCAGCACCTGTGACTCTGAGCCCTGCAGAGGTTGGCATTGTGAGCTGCAGTTATAAAGTGACCCACCTGAATCAGGACCTGCTGAGGACTGGGGCCCCGGTCGCCGCCGCCTCCTCAAAGGGAGGCTGCCGAGTGCCTACCGGGCAGGGTTGTTGAGACTGCATCAGTGAAGCTCAGAATTTCACGCACTGAGTGGAACAGCTGGAAATCCTTGCTGCTATTTTTGGGAGTAGGAGGATTTAATCCATCCTTACTACTGACTCCAGAATGAGGAGAAGGGCCGGCCGAGTGGCGCGGTGGTTAAGCGCTGGCTTGGGAAGCCAGCGGCCCCGGTTCCGGTCCCACATATGAGGGCCAGTGACACTGCCCTCAAAAAATAATAATAATAGAATGAGGAGGGTCAGGTCATGACAGGACATGCTCTGCCTCTGGCCACAGGGGCTACTGTGGAGCCTTAGTAGGGGTGACCTTCTTCAGACTGTGCTTGGCGAGGGCTGAGCAGGGATCACTGAGGGCCCAGCCTAGGGGGTCAGGCAGGGCTGAGTGAGGATAAGAGGCTTTGAGGGCAGCCGGTTAGCGCAGGTGGTTAGAGCGCAGGCTCATAACACCAAGGCTGCCGGCTCGATCCCCACATGGGCCAAGTTGCTGGGCCCTCCACAACTAGATTGAAATAACTACTTGACTAGGAGCTGATGGGTCCTGTAAAAACACACGGTTCCCCAATAAAATTTCTTTAAAAAAAAAAAACAGTCTTTGAGGGCCGGCCGAGTGGTCCAGTGGTTAAGCACTGGCTTGGGAAGCCAGAGGCCCCAGTTTGGTCCTACATGTGAGGGCCAGTGACACTGCCCTCAAAAAAAAAAAAAAAAAAATAGAGTCTTTGAGCATGAGGGATTGTTCCACTAGGAGGGCGATGTGTTCTTGCCCTGGAAATGGCCTGTGAGGTGGCCTGGCCTCTCTAGCTACTGGCCTGCCCCCGGGGCTGAGCAAGCTCAACTCCATGGCTTGACAAGTAGGGTTGCCACGATATAGCAAATAAAAATATAAAATATTGCATGAGACATATGAATACTGAAAGGTTATTTGTTGTTTATCTGAAATTCATATTTAACTGGGTGCCCAGTTGACAAGGTACCAGGTTACCAGGAACCCAGCCTTAGATCTGTGGCTCATGGAAAATCAGGTGCTCCTGCAGGCCTCGCTCTCCTCGTCTGTCAAGTGGAACAGGGACAGAAAGCCCCGAAAGCCCAAGCAGCTGCAAAACCGGCTCCGGGAAGCCTCAGGGATCTGCGCAGCCAAACCTGGGGTGGCCCTCCCGGCCGCAGCCACCAGGGGGCAGCAGCACCTAGAGCTTGAGGCTCTCTGTGGGTTGGGTGCCATGATCAGGTTGTCAGGTCACTTAATCACTCAGCGAACACTGACAGGGCCAATTGTGACAGAAGGGTCGTGAGATTAGGAGTGTGGCCAGGCTCAGAGGAAGATCCAGGGCCAGCCCCATCAAGGGTTTTGAGAAAGGGGCTCCAGGCAGCCTTGTCCCCAACCAGGTTGCTCCCCCCAAAACTTTTCCTGCGCCCCTCCTGCCTCACTCCCAGTGAACAGCGGGTGGGTCCCAGCAGCCTGTGTTCTTGCTGCCCCCTGCCGGTTGTGAGTGGGTAACGCACCCCCCAGCCACCCGCTAAGGTTCTCATACCACACCGGGGCCCACCTGAAACCCTTTGGCCCCGGACTCTGCTTACAGCCTGCCCCTGCCCTGGCTATCTGGGATGACATGGCCTCCCCACTGAAGCATGAGTGCCCTGGGAAGCCAAGGGTGCTGCCCCCATCCATCGCCTACCCACCAAGCCGGCCCTGAGGCCAGGGCAGGTCCCACTTATCTCCAAACATCAATACCAGTGTTGCCTCACCTTTGCACAGACGCCGGGTGCCTGGTCGCAGCTCTCGCTCTGGGCCCCATCACTCCCAGCCCTCGCTCTGAGCCAGGTTCAGAAGGACCGACCCTGGCCCACTCCCCTAAGGCCCGAAAATCCTCCCCCACCCCCACCCCCACACATCAGCTGACGTGCAAGGTCAGGTTCAGCACCCCTGGCGCTGGACCCTGTCTTACGGATGGGATCGGGAGGGGCTAGTCCAGGGCCAGTTGGCCAAACTGGGGCTTGTTTGTCCAGGGCCCATGGGTACAGCTCAGACTGCAGGGCTCGGCCACATGCTGACATACTCATCTGTTCACTCACTCACTGCCCAGTAGCTTTCTCTAAGCCAGGCCTGGTACTGGCTCTGGGGGTACAAGGGACTGGACGTGAACTGACAAGGCCAATGTGATGGCAAGCATCGTGAAGGGCACATGGGGAGTGCAGGGAGGATTGGAGACAGCACATTTACATCCTTAGGAATGGCCTGGTGTAGGGGTGAGATGAAGTCCAAGGAGGCCACTGTCAGCCCCAGTTGGGGCCAGGAGTAGGGTGGGTGCCCTACAGCAGGAGCTGAGCTGGCCCTGCTGATGGCCAGGGCCAGGGTGGGCTTGGGTCCCCCCACTGGCCCACCGGGAATGAGCTCCCAGGGCTGCCGGTCAACACAGCCTCACACGTCTCTAGGAGCCACCAACCTGACAACACAGGCCCAGGCCAGATGCTCCAGACGCTTGATGCTGAGCTCTACACAGGACGTGCCTGGGTGTACACCCATGACACCTCCACCTGGGACACACTCCACACTGGGCCCGTCCCACAGAGCCGCGTCTGCAGACTCAGCCACAGACCCCATCACCTGTCCCTCCCCAAACATACACAGACACATAGACCACACACACACACACACACACACACACACTCACACGCACACCAATAAAAGGGGTGTTGTCTGGGGCCAGACGATCTGGCTAGTTCTGATTCTGCCCCTGGCATCCTGGGACCCGGGTGAGCCCTAGTGGGAGCTGGTGACGGGTCTGTGGGGCAGGTCCCTCTCCTTCCCTGGACCTGTTACCTTGTCACCTGCAGGTGGAGCAGGTGCACCGTGATGGCCCTTGTAAACTGTAAAGTGCTGTAAGAGCAACATGTGATGCTGGGGAATGTATGTGTGTGTGACAGGCAGTGACGGCACATGCGTGTGCATGAGCCGTGGGCACACCCAGGTCACAGGCAAGGGAGAACGGCTTCCTCCTCTGGACCTGGCCTGGATGGGATCAAGTGTGCCCTTCCATGATGCAGGAGGGAAGGTCTCCGCCTCAGGGAGGCCCACCCCCGGCTCAGTCCCAGAAGCTGCCGGAAAGAGCCCACAGAATGGAGGGGAAAGCCCCACTTTTAGCTCTTCCCTCCCCCGGCCCTACACTCAGGCCATGGCTCCTCTGGCCTCTGGCAGTGCCCAGCTTGGCCATACCCCAGGCTCATCTCCAGAATGTTCGCTCCATAAACACCCCTCCCTCCAGGCCCAGGCTCACAGGCTCCTGCCCATAGAGATCCCATTGGTTCTGTTTCTCTGGAGAACCCTAACACAGCGGCCATTCTCATCTGTGCCCGCTAGACAATGTCCCCCATTTGTAGTCTTCCCCAGTAAGCACTATTGATTTAACCGTTGCTGGTTCCAGTTCCATTTTTATAAAATTCAAGCCCCTCAATAGGAGGGGAGATTCCTCCAAGCCAGGCCGAGTTGTCAAAGGCGCCATCTTGGCTCTGTGTGTCCACCGCCAGGCCACCTGGCCTCCCCCTCCCCCCCCAAACCCTATGGAGCTGCCGGTGGCTGTGGGCACGTCCGGAACTTCACCATGAAGCAGGCCTGGCGGTGCCGCTGGCTCAGAAGACACTTGCAGACGAGCTTATTGTTTCCATTCAGAGGCATGAGTCTTAAAAGATACTGAAATCAACGAAATAGCCACCGTCCCTGACAGCCTGCCATGAGTCAGGCTCCAAGCTACATGCTCTGCGCGCTTACCTTGACCACCAGCCTCCCCTTCTACAGGTGAGGCTCGGGGAGGTCCCCTGACCCGTGGGCAGGTGTGACAGACAGTTGGTAGCCATCTTGGAAACGGAACCCCAATCCTGTTCACTCTTCCTGGTGCCATGCCCCGTGGGGGAGATGGGCCTCCTCAACCGAGGGCGCACGTTGACTGGCCAGTCACGACCACCTTGTGCTCCTGGCCGAGGCCTGGCCTGGGTTTTGGCCAATGAGAAGTGAGGCTCGTGGGGAGGGAGAATTCTAGAATGTTCTTCTCAAAGAAGAGCAGGAGATAGGGCTGCTTCTCTGCCTGCCTATGGAATGCTCCCTGTCAGCTGCACCACTCGGAACGGCGACAGCCCTCTGGGGACCCTGAGAAGACAACTGTAAGGACAAAAGATGAGTGTGAAGCTGAAGGGTGGGGCGCTGGAAGGAGACAGCGCAGTCTACCGCGTGCGGCCTTTGGATTTCTCGGTCGGTGAGACAAGCGTCCTCCCGGCTAAAGCACCTTCTGCTGGGTTTTCTGCTGCTGGGACCAGAAGTATCTCGATGGCCACAGGCTGAGAGACCAGGCTCTGCCCCAGGTCCCTGCTCACATCCCTGGTCCCCACTCAGTCCTCACTGGGTATGTGCTGACCTGCTGTCTTGCTGATTAAACTCAGGGTAGAGGGAGGGAGGGAGGCAGGCAGAAGTGTCACAGTCAAACCTGCCAAGAACAGCCATCTTTTATTTCCTCGCATATTTCCTGGCATTAGGCTGACACTGAAGTACAGGCTGAAGTACAGACACAGTGACAACTACAGGGACACGGAGGGGTCAAGTTTACAAACAGCATCTCCACCCGCTGAACCCACCTTTACCGAGAGCGCTGAGGGCCACAGGAAGCAGAATGGGGCTTTCACAGGCCAACACAAAACTCAGAGGATTCTGTTTATTTCATCATTTTAATACAGGAAATGCCGGACCAATCAACAGGAGGACAAACTTTACACAGATGCCTGTGGTCACTACACGGACGGGAGGATCTCCACGGCAATGGGCACGCATGCATTTCCTTTTGAAAAGGGCAGGTTGAGTGCATAAATACCACAAAATAACCAGGCTCGGAAGGGTCACAGGCCACGAGGGAACCACGCTCCAGAGGCAATCGAGGCATTAAATACGGAACCTACACGTGACATTTCACTTCACCATATGCATAATTTATATATTAAAAGAAAGGAGACCACAGTATATATACGTGCGAGCGGCTTTGGTCAGAGAAAATGAACAAGCGAGGTGGTGCCATGCACGGGGAGGGCTGGCTGTCTACTCTCCCTCCATTCTTGTTCCCACCTTACCCGCAGTCACCTGCAATCACAGAATAAATTAGCTGGCCTTAGTGCCATCTTAGAAAGTCCCACCAGTGTCCTCGGTGGTGTCCTCTGGGCTCCCTGAGGGTGGGGAGGTGCCCTGGAAGCGAGAACACTGAACCCTGTGTGTAAACATCCCCAGGAGTCACCCTGGACGGGACCGGGAAAGGGTGGGGGAGGCCAGGCAGAGGAGGGAGGTGCCGCTGCAGGGCCGGGCAGGTGCCACGTGTCACCTGGCCTGGCCCGGGAGAGCAGGAATGATTGAAGAGGCATCCACTTTAGCAAGCAAAGCTTAAACGGCGAGACAAGCCTGTGTTTCTCTGTAACTGTCCAGACGCCGGATCCCTTAGAACTGACTTGCGCTGCTGGGGTCACACTGTAACAACCGGACGATGGAGGGGTCACTCTTGGCACCTTTAATGAATTCTTCCAGGGACAGTTTGCCTGTGGGAGGGAGGACAGGAAACGGGAGTTGGCCAGTGCTCACTTCACCTTCCAGAGCATGGGGACAGCACCATGGCAGGGCCTCCCGCTCTGGTTCCAATCTTGAGCTTTCTGGAGGCTGGACGCTATCCAAGCACCACTCACTTCGAGGGTGTTTCTGGAAAAACCCATTTTGCTTTCACTGTTCACTGCAGAGCATTGGGGAAACTCAAGGACACACCCAATATGACTGTAGCCAGTGGGGTTCTTTAAATCCTTTTAGAAATCACCCCATGCATTATTTAAGAAAGGTGTGACTTGCCCAGAAAGAGCATGGCCTCTGCCTCTAATCCATACTTGATCCAGGGCTGAAGGGACCTGAGGCAGCCCAGGGGCCCCGGGGTCACCGCCCAGGGTGCGAGTCTGTCAGTCCAGCTCAGCGTCCACTGGAGGCAGCATACGCCGGCTGCTCGGACTGGGAGAGCTGCTTTCTGCCTCTGCAGCATCTGCCTCGGGGTGGGCAGAGGACTAGAGACAGAGTGTCCAGGCTGAGGGTCCAGCTGGTACCTCCCTCATCCTGGGTCCCTCCCTCCTGCCCCATGGACCCTGTTACTTCTAGGATCCGGAGGAAAAAAAGAGGTTTTTACAACTAAGGTGCTGTACAAACATGAGTTCCAGAGGACCTGATGCCAGTGACAAAGACGTGCTCTCCCTGTTTGAAGCAGACTCTGTAATTGGGTGGCTTGTGCCCTGGAGAGCCTGCTTCTCCCCTCTGCTAGGGGGCTCTGCAGCTGTGAGGGGGAGTAGTGACGTTTACTTGGGGGACAGATGTAAAGGGAACACAGGAGCTCGGGGCCTGTGCCCAGCACACTGGAGGAGGAACAGGCATGAAGCATGTGAAGGGCTCTGGGTCTGCTGCCGCGGGCCAGCTGCTAACCATCCCACGTCTCAGTCCTTCATGTGCAGAGCGGGGCCATCGGAACACCCGTCTCCAAGGCCCACAGGGTGGATTCATGGGGGAGACGCCTCTGAGGCCTTCGGCCCAGGCCTGACACACTGTCGGGAAGCTGCTGTCAGGAACCCAGGAGCAGGCAGCCTCAGGCACCGCCTGGGGGTCCCCAGCAGGGCGGGCAGGCAGGCGGGCCCCACAAAAGTCTAAGCAACAATGCCCAGGCTAAGGGGCGGATTGGGAAGGGAGGGGACAGCCACCCCACCCCAGGGGAGAAGGTCCCCAAAACCCCCACTGATGCAGAGGGACTCGGGCTTTGCTTTCCTCCAGGCCCTGGTGGAACTTTTATGGGCCACTCCTCAATCCTCGGGGGGGGGGGGGGAAGATTCTGAAGGCGCCGCCCCTCCCTCCAGGGCCTGCACAGAGCCACGAGGACTGAGCCAGGGCGCAGGCCCGTCTCTCCCTGGCGGAATGCCGGCTCTTTCCTCGGCACAGCCACACCGGCTACGCATGGTGGGCGGGCTAGGGGAGAAGCTGCAGAGGGCGAGGGGAGTGTCCCCAACACATCTTTGCCCCTAGCAGTGTCACACAGACACACGGGGACCCAGCACCCTACCATCATTGTTGGTGTCCATCTGCCTGAAGATCTTGTCTGTCCGTTTCTCTGGAGTGGACTCATCCTCAGGCATCTTCATCACAGAGGACACCATTTTGTAAATAGCCTGCAAAGGGGCACATGGAAGTGTGTGCTCAGAGATTCTGGAACATTCCTGGGTGAAGGGGGCAAGTGTGAGTTCCCGCCCAGCCCAAATCACAGTACAGAGAGGTCGGGGGGCTCACCGGCCTCCAGGCCCCTTTCCCAGCTACAGGAACGTTCCCTGCTACCCCCAAAAACGTGGGTGAATACCACAGATGGTAGGTTGGGCAAAGGAAGCCAGACACAAGAGCAGGCAAAGCGACTCCATTGTGACGGCTGAAGATGGGGGAGCTGTCTGGGGGTGGGAAGTGGAGAGCGCTGGGCTGGTCACTCCTCAGGCCACTTGCTGCTGGTCGAGGAGCTCATGGGGTTGACACCCTTTGCTTAGACTTAGCCCCGACCTTCCTTACAGGTAGAGAACACCTGGTCTGAGGAATTCTAGACCTGAACCCCCTAGGCCCCAAGAGTGGGGGTGCTGGGGGGCACCAGGAAACAGTAGCTCTGTGGTCCTCTGCTCTTCATCACGCACCTAGGCACCTGGTAAGGCGAACAAAGCTCGGTTTCTTTCTGGAAAACAGCCTCGCCTTCCAGAGCGGTTGATAGGTGTGCAGGTGAAGACAGAGGTCTCCTAAAGAGACACTCGTCCTGTGCCAGAGCTCATTCTGTGATCGCCAGTGCTCCCATTTTACTCTGTCATCGCTCGTGCCTGGGGACATTACAAGCTGTTTGTTGCCTTCTCAAATACGGGCACTTCCAAAGGTCTCGGCAGGTGCCTTCTGCAAGTGTCAAGGGTCTTCTCAATTACTGTAATTCTCAGCTCAGTTCATTCTTAGGAAATCTCCCTTCTCAGCCTCAGATTTTGTGAAATGCAGGGACTGACCCCACACAGGGCTGTGAAGACCAAACCTGATGAAAGTGCTTAGGCCAGACCTGATGCAGAGCGAGCAGCTCTTATCATCAGTGCTGGCAAGGGCCCGCCCCATCAGGTAACAACAGGAGAGAGTGCATGGCAGAGGGTCAGCGGGCGCCGTGGCCCACAGGCAGCACTGTTGGGCCGCGGGCCCCAGCCACCCCCCGGGCGCCACGCGCACCTGCACGATCTGCAGCATCTCGTGGCCCACAGGCAGCACTGTTGGGCCGCGGGCCCCAGCCACCCCCCGGAGCCACGCGCACCTGCACGATCTCCAGCATCTCGCCGCGGCTGATGTAGCCGTTCCCGTCCAGGTCGTACATGCTGAAGGCCCACTTGAGCTTCTGCTCCAGCTTGCCCCGGGAGGTGACGCTCAGCGCGATGATGAACTCCCGAAAGTCGATGGTGCCGTCGCCGTTGGTGTCGAAGGTGCGGAAGACGTGCTCGGCGAACTTGGAGGCGTCGCCGTAGGGGAAGAAGTTGGCGTAGATCTTCTTGAACTCGTCCACCGTCAGGTGGCCCGTGGGGCAGTCCTTGAGGAAGCCCTTGTACCACTCCTGCAGCTCGTGGTCCGTGAACTCGGTGTTCTCGCGCAGGTCCTGCAGCACCTCGGGCCGCAGCTTGCTGTTCTGCTTGCCCATGGCGCCCAGCCGCTACACCTGCAAGACAGGGGGTCAGCGGGGGCCGTCGGCCGGGCCGGCTCTGGCTGCCCGCCACCTGCCGACACTGAACGGACTGTCCCCTGGGTGTCCTGCCCCATAGGGCCATCGCTGCGCACAGCTGTCTGAGCCCATCCAGGACCCCTGCGGGAAGGCGGACCACTAGTCCACGCAGCACTAGGAAGGCCGAGTGGCTCGACCTGATTCCTATACAACACACGCAGACTTCGAGAATGTGGAAATGTGAGAAAAATATGCACCTTAAAATCAATGGGACGAGGCGTATCAGGTGACCAATGGGAGTTGTACAACATTTGAGGACTAAATCCTCACTGGCATCACCCTCGTCAGCCCCAGGCAGAGTTGCAGCCTA
The DNA here is from genome assembly GCA_033961575.1 of Aselliscus stoliczkanus. Classification (NCBI taxonomy): domain Eukaryota; kingdom Metazoa; phylum Chordata; class Mammalia; order Chiroptera; family Hipposideridae; genus Aselliscus; species Aselliscus stoliczkanus. The sequence continues at coordinate 34,042,436 of CM066730.1, read as the reverse complement.
GACCCTGTGTTCTGAGCAGCTCTCCTCTCTTTTGGGCACCTCCGTCTGTTTTTATCCTTAAGACAGGCCCCTGTGAGAGTGCAGTTCCCATCGGCCTGGATAGAATACCGGTCCTGGGGAGAGATCACTGCTAGACACTAATATACTTTTGACCCGACTTTCTGACTCTAGCTGTAACAGTAAACGGGGTTTAATCATTTTGGAAGCATATAAAAGACTAGACAATAAAAAAATGTTTCCTGCCCTAATCCTTTGAGCTGCTTCTACACGTATGAATTCTAAACCTTATGTATCGGATCCGTTCTGAAAGTGTAAAAAGTGTAGCTCACCGATTCTCCCTGCCACTTGCTCTTTCTTCTTTGCCCCCTCCCAGGGTTTATTACTTTTATACATACATATCACTGTTTTTACTTATCTTTATAACTTTAAATTACACACTTAAATTTCCTTTTCTAACCTCCGGGTAGGGCAGTTGGCAATATCTTCTCTCTCTCTTTTTCAAAGATTTTATTGGGGAATTGGGGGAGGGAACAGAATGGGGAATCGGGGAAGGGGAACAGACAAGTTGCTGTCCTTTTGTTCTTCAGTCTAGTTGTGAAGGATGTCGCTTCACTGGCCCATGTTGGTATCATCATTGAGCTCTTCCCGGATGAGGCAGATCGGTCGTTGGCCATTGGATGGCCACTCATGGCGGCTCACGGCAGCTCACGCCGCTGCCGGTCACTCACAGTAGCTCACAGCTAGCCCCACTGCAGCCCCACCGCAGCCTACACCGTCGCTGGCGACTCACGGCAGCCCAGCTCCAGGTCAAGCTGTTGTTCATCATCTTAGCTGTAGAGGGCAGCATCACTGGCCCGTGTGGGATCCCAACCGGCAGCCCTGCTGCTCAGAGCTCGATCGCTCCCAAGCCAACTCTTAAACCAACGAGCCACTCAGCCAGCCTGGCAATATCTTCTAAAGTTACAAACACATTCACTTTGGCCCAGCAATCTCACTCCGAGAACCATTTCTAAAGATCCTCCCACCTGTGCAAATAACCTGTGTGTGCTACCACTTCCTGCATTGTCTGTAATTATAAACAACCCAGGCATCCGCCATTACGTACTGATACAAAATCATCTTCAAGATGTATTTTTAAGTGAAAACAGAAATGTGCAGAATAGCATAGTTTGCAAACATTTGGGGGAAAAAAGAGAGAGAAAACAACATATATGTTGTGCATGTTTGTGTGTCTGGAAGGACTTATTAGAGAATGATAACATTTGTTAGAGAGAGATGGGTGATGGATAAGGATCAAAAGGGGAGTTTTTATTGTAAATCCTTTTGCAATTTAAAAATTTTGAACTCTATGTATGTATTATCAATTCAAAATAAACACACAAAAATAAAAATAACCAAAAAAATAAATAAATAACCAAACCTCTATTTGTTGATCTATCTACTTGAGATGGAATCTCTGACTCCCTCTGTGTCAGAGCAAGCAATTCCCCTCTTCCCCTTTCACCCCTCCTCTTTTCTTCCACATCAGCTGCTGCCATGGGAACCACCGTCTTTACATTGTCAGGGTTTACAATCTCGACTTTCTGCTTTACTTATAAGTTGATCCTGAAAAGTGGATACCAGCAAATCTCCATGTAACTTGGCTGTCCTTTCCTGGGGAGGAAGCAGTGGGTGAAGAAGCCAGCACTGCTGTGGGCAGCCCGGGCAGGGCACCGTGGTCACGAACATTACGTTCACTGGGCCACTTCTGAGAGTCAACGGGACATCGTTTCCTTTATTTAGCACTCCTGCACTTTTCACCATGGACACAAGCCACTCTCTGTGAAGTTCTAGACTCGGGGAGCTCAGCATCAGTCCTTTCAGAATCCACGCACCTCACTGAAAACCAAACTGCAGCTCAGAATGATGGCATCACTTTGCCTCCGAATGTTTCTGTGATTTGCGTTCTTTCAGGTCTCACAGAAATACCAAACCCCTAACACGTCCTCTGCCTGAAATGACAAATGTTTATGGAAAGGAAAGTACCAGATTAGGGAGAGTGACAAATACAGTCAAACACAATCCTTAGAAGGGAAGAGTGCACTGCGGTCTGCCTGGGGGCAGCTTCATGCCTTCCCATGTGTCCCAGGAGGCAGACACGTGTGACTGTAGAACCCCGCCTCACGGCGTCTCCTCACAGTGCTTCTCGCGTCTCGCTGGGCCTCTGTATATGCGGGTGTCTGTATGGCTTGAATGGGCGTTCTTGCCTTTGTGGTGGTTGTGCGTGTGCGTGCACACACACAGATACAGACACACACAGACACTTGCTTTCAGGTCTTGCTAACTTTGCAGACAGGGAGGTATTTTGGCAAAGCTGGCATAGAGCCTGGGTGACCTCCCTTGGGAGATGTAATTAGGGGGCCCTGCCTGGGTGCTTTGGGGGCCTATGGAATGTGGAAGGCGGAGAAAAAAGGACTCTCGTCTCTGGCCTAGCACGGACCAGAGCAGCAACTCTTTGATCTGTTTCTACATCCAGTCTCATTCAAAGAAAGTGTTCTGTTGCTAAAAACAAGCCTGACAGCCAAGGCCGGCTTACTTTAACATCCCGAGTCTAACAGCATAATAATGTAGTAGGATATGGAGGCAGAAGAGTACAGAGATCCCACGATGGTAGAATATTTATGCACCATTCTCTTAAAAAAAAAAATCCCCCCCTACCCCTCACAAACAACAAGGAGAACAAGAAACAGAAAACAAAGGTCATATGTGTGCCTTTGCCTATGACCTTGAACATGTCTATGGGATCATGTCTACGACCCCAAGCCCCAACACACACCAGTGGAAAGATGACAAACGACAGAGCAGGGCAGAGGAAAGTCAAACCTCAGGGCCTGCAGAGAGGAGGTCAGGGAGGAGAAGCAGGCCAACTGGTACCACAGAATATCCCAGCAGGGTCAAGGACCGGGGATCCCCAGTGCCCTGATGATGTAATCCAATATTAATCATCTTCAGAAATCCTGAATTAGCTCTGAACAAGAATTTACTTTTTTTTTTTTTAGCTGAGCCATCCTGCCACCTGTTGGCAGCTCCACGGCAACTCAGCTCGGGCTGGCCTCGAACCGCTGTTGCTCAGAGCTCAGCTTGCACTCTTGAGCGAGCTCTTAACCAACTGAGCCATTCAGCCGGCCCTGAACAAGTATTTAATAAGATCATATTTCGTATCCAACACCACCCTGGCTACTTCAGGGGATACAGAGGTATGGGGCTTGAGTTCTGCTTCAAAGCGCTTATTAGGGACCAGCACACAGGCAACTCACTCACACTGGTCCCTTTACAAATGGTGAAATTGAGGCCCAGGAGGCTGTTAAATAACTTGCCCGAGGTCCCACGGCTGATGGAGCTGGGAGGTGAACATTCGTGTCTTGAGCTTGACCACAGAGCCCTGCCATCAACCCTGAACCCTGGGAGGTGGGCAGGGCAGGCCTGGCATGTCCAGCCATACAGGGAAGCGAAGCAAGGCTGGAAGAAACTGAGTGACGGGTCCAGGAAACAAAAAAGATAAGTTTTATTTGAGGAAAAACTACCAGGAAATCATGGATAGAAAAACATGCTTTCCTGCCATTATCTTAAAGGTTGAGTCAGTTAAAACCTGGGGCTGATGGGAGACCACATTTTTGCGAATGAAGCGGCAGGAATAGATCACTGATTTCCATCTCTTTATGGAGACCCCACTGCTCTAATGTGGGGCACCCACCTCAACTTGTTTGATTTCTTGACCGCATCCAGTCAGCTGAATTAAAGGGCTATAATAGCATAGCCATTTTTTTAAGTTGGTAACATTACTTTTACGATAGCAAGTTCAAGACAAGTGCAAGGATGTTAGAACCAACCTGGAGCTCCAGGTAATAATCCAGGGCTCGGGGGAGGCTAACGTAGGTAGAAATTTCCCAAGAGCACAAGCTGCATTTAGATGGAAAGAGATCTGGGGATGGTGGCACAACAGTGTGGATGTACTTTACACTACTGAGCTGTACACTCAAAAACGGCTAAGATGGCAAATTTTATGTTATGTATATTTTACCACAATTAAAAGGTGGTGGAGGGGGTTGTATTCTTGGGAGAGTGGGCAGTGTGAGAGCGCGTCACTGCAGACTTGTATTTCTCAGGCTCACCCCAGTACGATCGTCCAGCACCCTGGGCCTGGAGGTCCTCGGGCAGACTCCTGTGTCCCTATTTGAGGTAGGGTCCCTCTAGTCACAGGGGAGACTCCTCCTGAGAATGGCAATGCAGTCCAGGAAGGTGGCACAACCTCCCTGGAAGAATCTGGAAATCCCGTGTGCCTCACCAGGCCCTGTGCCATGCCCTGCGTCATTAGTTGTGCAAACACTTGTGCACATGTGTTCACTAGCAGATGCTCTGCTCCCCAAAAGCCCGAGCCCGGGAGTGCAGGATGATCTCAACCCGGCATGTCCTCAGGGTCAGGTGCCAGCTGAGCGCTCGGTGGGGGCTCAGCACATTCCAGTCCGTGGCTTCTGAGTGTCTGGGGACTCGGGCCCTGGCTCTCAGGGCTCCAGGCTGCTTACGGCACAGGTGCACACGGACGGTCATAAAAAGTGCCATGAAGAGGAGGTTCCAAGGATGAATCATTCATTCCCATGGGGGCCCAGTCGGTTAGCCTTGGAAGGCAGCGTGTGGGATCAAAACCGAATGACGAAGACTTTAAAGGCCCCGGGAGGTTCGATGCCCACAGGCCACCTCTAGGGAGCACAGGGCAGGTTCCGGGAACTGGGAAGGGGGGGGGGGTCACGCTTGGCCAGGCTGGCAGGAAGCAATGTCATCTCCGTCTTCGAGACAAAGAACTCAGGCTTCTGTGGGGCACATGCTTGTCTGAACAGGTGGGCTGTGACCGTCGCCAGGCCCTTGCGGGGCCAGGTCCTTGGGCAGCACGGAGGCCACCAAGGTGCTCCCCGCCTGTGTCCGTGTCTGCCCTCTCCATGACTTGTTCTCCAGGACAGCTGCATAAGATGGCCTCCCCGCTTTGACTTCCATGGACCCATGAAGTGGAGCCCACGAATGTCAAGTACAGCCCCCACACGCACTCCCAGTCACTCGCTGGGCTGGCCTGCATGTGCCTGGCAAAGGCGCAGATTAAATCATTCAGAGCTTCATTTTAGCTCTCTCCTGGAGGCTCTTGGCCCGAAGTGGGTGGCCTCACCAGGGCTGGGGCTGGTGGGGAGCTGCATGCGTGGTGATCCCTCTGTGGTTAATTAGGCCAAAGAACTGACCTTATTGATGACTGGCTGGCTGGGGAGACGGCTGACGAAAAGCAAACCATCCTGCAAAGACAAAGCCACCACTCCTATTTCCCAACAGAAATGGCCCCCTGGCCCTGGCCATTAGGCGAACACCGCAGCCTGCATTTACCAGAAAATCTTACTTTCATCTCCAGTGAAAGATGGGTGTGCCGGGGGAGGGCGATGAATCAGGGTCAGAAGCATCTCTTACTTGGCTTAAAAAGCTTCACCACCAAGCAGGGCTTGGATCAGACAAGTAACAGCCTTCTGAGAGCGTCAAAGACGACATTAATTCACAGTAATGGGAAAATGGGGGAGGGAGTTAATATAGCGCCTATATCCATTTCTCTGGTTCTCAGTTACACTGTTGTTGTTTTGAACGTGCTCAATTGTTAAAAAAAAAAAATTGTAAACACATGCAACTGGGTGCCCTATGGAAATATTTATCCCAAAGTCGGTACTGCCTGCAAATTAAAGCCTTTTTAATGGCATAGTTCTCTCAGCTGCTCGGGGAGGCCCCTGGGAACCAAGTGCTTGCGTGTCCCATTAATCACAGCTCAACGCTGGCTGATGGCATGGGTCCACATTTCATCCCATCGCTCTAAAACACTCGCATCAAGTCAGGTGTCTAACGCTTGCTGGGCCAACCAGACTTAGACTCACTTGGAGGAAAGATGATGGGAGAGGTGGGGGAAGCCAACTCCTTACCAAATGCCGAGGCTCAGGATGAGCCCAGAGAGGTGTCTGCCGTGAATTTGAATTTCAAGGGACCAGAGGGCTCATTTGAGATGACCGCTTGTTCTGTCTGGGGTAGAGCAGGACAGTGGGGGCAGAAGGGGTGGTTTGTGCTGTTTCCCATGCAGTACCAGACCCACTGCTTTCTCCTGGTGACCCACGAAAAAATGTTCCTCTGGGGGCTGAGCCCTGTCCTAGGGAGAGATGGGGCTGGTTGCATTTGGGTGCTTCTTTCCTCTAAGTAAGCAGGTGAGAGGCAAGTCACCTGCAGCCTTGGCTTCTAGCTGCAGCTGCTCTGAGCAGGAACCAGTCCTGTTCCAGAATGGGGTCTGTGACAGCTGCCAGGACCCAGCGCAGGGAACAGCGTGCTGGGCGGACGCTAGAGGGCGCTGTCGGGCAGGCTCCCCAGGGCCTGAGCTGGAGGAGACCCCGCCTCGCGCTCCTGACCCCATCCATCCCTGCCACGTCCCTTGCACCCTGTGTAAGCCTCCGTTTCTCCATCGGTAAGCTAGGTCTGTCCAGAATAACTACCAGTCATATAGCTACTGAGCACTTAAAATGTGGCTGGGCTGAATTCATATACGTGCCCTAAGAGTAAAATAAAATACACGGTGCATTTTGACGGCTTAATGCGGGAAAAATAATGTAAAACATCTCAATAACTTTTTTTATCCTGATTACATGTGAAATGATAAATTATACCACTTGAGATATAGTGGGCCAAATTAACCATGTTAGTAACATTGATCTCATCTGTTTATTTAAAAATGCAGTTACTAGAAAAGTTAAAACTACACGTGTATGTGGCATTGTATTTCTAGTGGCTGCTCAGCCCTGAGGACATTCCTGGGACACTGGATCTGGGGCCACCACACAGGAGACTCTTCAAGTTCATTAGCACCCCATTTACAGGCCCAGTGCTAACTGTAACCCAGCTGGGAGAGGTGTCCTTTGTTTATTTCACTCCGTGGTGCTCTTGAGGGAAAGATAATGGTGTTTAAGTTTCTATTTTCAGCAGCTTCAAGAACTTGGGCAGAGACCAGCTGCTATGAAGGTCTGATCCCAGGTAAATTGTAGGCTGAAAGGCAGGGGCTGCAGAAAGGGGGGTGTTCCCCCCTTCCCCCTTCCTGAGGGAAAAACAAAGCCTCTGAGTGAGCTGGGGAACGAGAACGTTAGCACACCTCTGGAGCTGACAGTTAGTGGGTGTGCCTAACCCCAAATTCAGCCCCCTGACTTCTGGGAACCCATTTCCATAGGGCTTCCTGAAAACCGGTTGCATCACAGTTTTACCATCTTGATGGGCTCCAGGCCAGTGACATGTGGTTGAGAAACCCAGCCGAAACCTTCCTGACTCCTGTGCCCATCCCCAGCAGCTTAAAATCCCCACGATCCCCAGAAGCTTAAAAAAAAAAAAAAAGAAAAAGAAGAAAAGGGAGAGAGGGAGGAAGAGGTGCAGGCTAAGTAATGCACAGAAACTCCCTCCCCATCTTGAGCCATCCTTCCTTTCCACTCTCCTGAGGCTGAAGTGCCCTAAATGAGGCTGGGGGAAAGGGAGAGGTAGAAAACAAGAAAGAAAAATCCCCAAGAGAATGTTCTTTCCCTTGCAGAAATGGCTAATGCAACAAGAAGACTTGTGGGTGCTCTCCCCACATATCTTGTGCCTCTCAAAACACAGGTTCATCCATGTGGCTACCAGCTTCAGCTGCCCAGCAAACTCCTACTCATCCAGCAAAACCCAATTCAAATGTCACCTCCTCAGGGATTCCCAGCTCCCCTACAAGGGCTCTTACCTTTGCATTCCAATTTTTTTTTTTACCTACTTCTATTATAACCTCAACTTATATTACATCATTTACTTGTATTTTCACCTCATTAGAAGGTGAGCACCTTGAGGAAAGAGAGTACGTCATCCGTCAGAGAACCTGGTAGGAAGAGAACCCGCTAAGCGTATTCTAGCCCCAAGATGTTTGCATTTGCAGCTTCCTCCACCTAGCCTGCTCTTCCTTCCCCTGAGGATCTCCCTCCACATTCAGGTCTTGGAGAGTCTTATTGGGGACGCGTCTCCTCTGAGGAACCATTCCAAATAGCACCTGCCCTCACACCCCAGTTCCTTACCCTGCCCCTCTTCATGGCATTTCCTACCACTTGGCACTATGATGATGTATTGGTTGACTGTCTGCCTCCTTTTGTTCACCACTGTATCCCCACAGCGTCTCCCTACCCCATGAGACAAGGGGGTGACGTGCACCCGAGGCTCACTCACGAGGGCCAGGGAGCCAGAGAGGAGCTGGTGTGTCCCCCGTGTGATGGTTGAAAGGTCTGACAGGTGAGGTGTGAGCTGGGCTTGAAGGCTCCAGGAGGCCAGGAGGGAGCCCAGCCAGGTCACGGAGGCTGGGACAGCAGCATCCAACACGGTTATAAAGAATGCCAAGAATGTCGGGCTGATTGGAGGAGAAGGTGAACGAGAGGGAGAGAGAGAGAGAGAGAGAGAGACAGAGACAGAGACAGAGACAGACAGACACAGACAGAGAGAGAGAGAGACAGACAGACAGACAGACAGACAGAGACAGAGACAGAGAGAGAGACAGAGAGAGAGAGAGAGAGAGAGAGAGAGAGACAGAGACAGAGACAGAGACAGAGAGAGAGAGAGAGAGAGAGAGAGAGAGAGAGAGACAGAGACAGAGACAGAGACAGAGACAGAGACAGACACAGGGGACTGGATGTCTTTCCAGCCTGAGCCCCATGAAAACACTCGGAATGAGCTGACAGGTCAGGACGCAGGGACTCGAGCACTGTTTGATCATACATTGAAACTCCAAAGTTAAAACAAACTGAATCACCCAGCGTCTCCTTCTCAGGGACCAGGGCCAACCACAAGCTAACTGTACTTTTGAAAGAAATCTCAGAGGCCACAGCGGGCTGGATACTGCAGGCTGAAGGCAGGAGCTGGCCTGAGATTTCAGACACCCCCTCACTGGCCCCTCCATAGATCTGACCCCCTTGTGGCCAGCCCTAGAGGGACAGAGTCGGTGAATGGGCCCCAACCAGGCTCAGCTGTGCTCATGAGGAATGCAGATTTGGGATGTCAGAGCCCACACATCTTGGAGTCAATTCCTCCTGGCTACTTGTGGCCGGCTGCAGAATGACTCAAGGACTAGTCAGGACTGTGTGGGAAAGGTCTGCCTGGCGGGTGGCAAAGTGACTCTCACTCCTCTGAGGCTCCTGGCCCGGATGTGAGCCACAGTCCTGCCCCAGGACAGGAGGGAAACTGAGCCCACAGGCCGGTGCCCAACACGCCCTGGAGGAGACACGGTGGGCAATTCGGGGGTGCTGGGCAGGGCCCTGGAGCCAGGCACCTCCTAGTCTCAGTGTTCCATACCAAGACTCTCTGCTCCTCTACGAGTATAAAATGGGACCAGAATGCCAGCTTTGGGGCTGTGGCTGGGATGGTGGCCGTATACATAAGGGATTCACACTGGGAACCAAGCGTACAGCCAATGGCCCAGCCCAGGGCTCCTTCCAGCACCACCACCCCCAACCCCAGCCTCATGGTCTTGTCTGTCTCTTAACTTTTCTGGGCCTCAGTTTCCTTGATGGTAAAATGGGAATAATGGTCCCTACCTGCTAATTTTGCAGTGTAGCCATGAGGATAAAGGGAAAAGAAGACTGTGAAAGGACTTTGACTAAGGCATCAGACAAATACACAGAGGTATTATCCCAGCTTTTCTGATAAAAGGAACACGGGGCATGCTTAATGAACTTAATCACAGTATCAAACAGAGCCAGGCTGGGCGGCTGGAGGCTGTAGCCTGAGTGAGGGCGGGTTTCCTGCACTTTCTTCTAGCCCAGCACAGCGGTATGAAAACCCTGGTCCTCACGCCTCGGTGGGCAGAGAGCCCAGACACATGGGGTGGGGGCTGTTCTTTAAAGAGGAACTGAGGGAAAAGGATGGAAAAATCCCAGGACTGAGGCTCAGTGGGTGCTGTTTCTTGATGGTTGGCAAAGGGACACCATGAACCCCCCTCTCTGGGGGAAGGAGGGACAGGAACCCCTCAGGAGACAAAGGGCTCATCTCTAACAGCAAGATGTCTCCCGGGGAGTCTGTGGCTTCTAACAGGTTCGGGTCCATTGAAATGGGCATGTAGGGTCCTGTGTGTGCAGGGGCCAGCTCCCTAAAGGGGGGGACTGCAGGCACCGAAGGAGAGGTCTGGACTTGCCCAGAGCAACTGCCAGCGTTCCGAGGAGGCTGGGTGGGTTGGACCCATGCAGGACAGGGCAGCTCCCGGTGGGCCTGTGACACACGTGCACACACACACAATGCATACCACACACACCCAGACACCACACCTACCACGCACCATCTCACACACACCATGCCTCCCTCCTCGGCACTGGTGTATCTGAAAGTCTCAGCCCAGTGTCTCGCTCCCCGTGGGAGAGAACCCAGGCCTGGTCAGGGTGCTCTCAGGGGGAAGGCCTTTCCCCCACACCAGCATGTGCAGCGACTAGGATTTCACTCCTGGGAATTTTCTATTCTTAGAGAAAATAGCGTGGGCCATGTTTCCCATTGATTCATTCCTTCCTATCACAGCTACCTCATACACTTACTAGGCTTGCACAGGTATTTGGCACACTAGTGCCTAGAGATGTAAAAAGGGAATCGCCATGGGCCTGACATGAAGAAAGGCAGGCTGGAGCCTGAGCTCTGCTGGGGGTAGGGGAGGACGAGCACAGCATGGCTGGGAGGGCTGGCTCAGGGGACACAGAGGTGGGCAGGGCCAGCCCCGGGACTGTCTCCTGGGGTTTCAGGGAGCCCCGAACAGCATCTCAGCCTCAATGCCTCTCAGGCCCAAGTTTCTGGGGAGACCACCAGCAGCAGGTGCCTCGTCCCTGCCACACAGCTCTAGACCTGTTACCTCCCGAGGCACCTTCACGAGCAATGAGGGGTAACAATATAACGGCATCGAACACCACAGGTCAGTATGGAACACACGGATAGAGAAACAAACGGATTAAGGAGGGGCAGCTAGGGGAAAGAAGGAAAAATACCATCAAACCCTAGGAATTCAGACTAATTACCTGAAGGGCAGTTCAAATTGTGAAGTCTTTGTCAAAAAGTTCCTCTAGATTTTTTTTCAGGTCAAGAAGAAGGACTGGGCCCGCAGAGTGCTGGGAAGTAGATGAGGGGGTGTCGGTAGTGGCTGTTATTAGCATAACTGTCATTCCACCTTCAGAAGGGAGATGGAGGTCCGGGCGACCCTAGGCCAGTCACACGGCTCACAGCGTTCCTTTCCTCCTCTGTAAGCTATTTTGGACAATGTGGCCCCGGCATGTCTGTCCCCAGTGGAGGCTTCCACAACAGCCGAGTTCGCTCACTTAACTGGAATATATGTCCCTCCCCAGAGGCTCCTGTGGGGGGCAGGTCCATCGGCTTAGCTCTTTTCCCAGGAGACGGTTAGAAAGCTAAACTTCTGCCAGGTTCCTGCTTCAGTGATGACTACACTTTCAGTTCGTGGGCCCCAAGTGAACCATTTCCAAACTGTGATTTTATGGGCCGCAAATGAATGAGATTGGCCCAATTCTAAGATGTCTTGGATAGCAACTGTATATAAGGAATATCATGATAGATGTTAGGCTTCAGAGATGTTTTCAGATACGCGTGGCCCCCTGGGTTTTGTGCACTCTGACAGTCGGCTCCATCCGCAGGGCCAGGCCGGCTCCGTGAGGGGCTGCCTATGGCAGAGCTCCCGGACGGAGGGCTGGCACCAAATGCCTGCCTGGTACCAAATGCCTGCCTGGTATCGCTTATGGCTTAGCACACCAATCCAAACAGTTTTTTTGCTTTTTTACACTTGGAAGAAAACTTCCAGTGAATCATCTCATATGCTATTTGATTCGTGTTTAATGTCTTTGGGAAGAAATAAAAGCAGTAAGTCATTCTCAATAAAAGTGGCATCAGCTGGGCTTTAATGCCAGGCACAATAATGGTCACATGCCAGCTGCACCTTGGCCTCAGTAGCTACAGTTTCCACTTGTCGATAGAGTGTGTTTATAATCAGGAGTGAAGACAGCTCATAAAAGCTGCCTTTTGTCATTTTTTTTAAAAAATCAAAACACCAGAAGTCACAGATTCTGCAGGGAGAGTTGGGGCCAATACACAAACTCACACACAGAAAGTGTCAATCAACATGCATTGACTGAACACCTACTAAGTGAAAATCACAGTGCTGCGTGTTGGGGATACACAGATGTATCAGATGCCCATCTCCTGTCCCCTGCTTGTTTGTCCCCTCCAGTGACAGTGATCTTCTTTCTTGCTGCCCCTTCCCACCTCAGGCACACTCTGCCACTGGCCCTTTGCACTGGCTGCTCCTCAGATATAAAATTGCTTCCTCAAAGCGCTTAGTCTAGTTGGGAAGGCAAGGCCTGAATTTCCTCTTGTCTACACGGAGTTAGTTCCTGCACCAAGCCAGGCACCATGCTGGCATGCTGGATGGCAGAAGAGGGCACAGAAAGGCAGCATTCCAAGGCACACCGACAGACGCCAGCTTGCAGGCTGGGGCCCGGGGCCCTTCCTGACCCTTTTCCCCAAGGACCTAGAGATACGTTCCATTAACCCAGGGCTCGGCTGGGATACTCCCATAACCAATTAGACCAGCGCCTGAAACACAGGAAGGACACGATAACTGATGACAGGGAGGACGTCCTGGAGGAAGGAGAAGGCCTGGCTGATGGGGCACTCCTACCAGGCAACCCCCAGCTCCTCCGCAGGCCCGGCAGCTTCACAGCGGATCTGCGGCCCTGGAGCTCTGTCCAGTGTGCCCTTGAGAACATATCTTCCTCAACCCCCTCGCCCCCCGCCGCCATCCCGTCTCCAAATTTTCCATCAGAGACTTCCTGACCCAGATAGTGTCTAACTTTGGAAAAGGAGCCAGTTTCCTGGAGACCCTCGAGGTCCTAGAAACAGCCCGCAGAGCAAATATTTGTTCATTGGGCATGTTCCCCGTCGAGTACTTCTAAGCTGAGCTAAAAATTTGCACATGAGGTCTGACAAGTGCAAGAATATTCAAAGGGTCAACAGGACAGAGTGTGAAACCTGGGCTGTCCTAGGGATCTGGGCCATGTGCCTGGGACCTCGCTGGGTGCTTCGGGGAATGAGAAGGATCAGTGTGGGTGTGAGCTGAGGGCCCGGCGACACGGAGGAGGAGAGCGCGAGTGGGCTGAGACCTAGCTCGGGGGCCCTGACACCGGCAGGCGCCAACAAGCAGCAAGATCTCAGGGACACAGCTGAGTGGTTCCTTCTTTCATTGTGGGGCCTCGGTCTGTCCCCGTTGAGCGCTGAGCAAAGGCTGACAATGAAGGCATCTGCCCTTTTACCTCTGCCTTTCATATCCCCAGCTGGTGGTCTCGCTCACACGGGACCCACACAGCACCTCACGCACAAATGTCCCCAGAGCAGAAGGTCAGGGACGCCAGAGGGCAGTGTTGCCGAGGGGCCAGAACAATGGTCCCCGTTTCCACTGATTCTACGGTAGGTGGGAATGCCAAGCCAAGTCGTGTGTGCCCACAGTGTGAGTGTGTGTGTGTGTGTGTGTGTGAGAGAGAGAGAGCGTGAGTGTGTGTGTACGCGCTCGTCCACATGTTTGCCCACAGTGCGTGCCATGCAGGATCTGCCCCTGTGGCTGAGGGCTGATGGGAAAGCCCACAGGAAGTGACACTGCAAAGTCATCCAGTCACTCTAAAAATAACCCTCGACTTACAATATAGGAAGGATTTCCCCTTTCTTCATGCCCTGTCTCAAACCACAGAAGTTTCCACTTAGCAGACTCCTTCCGGAAGGCCAGGTGGAGCTCCCTGAGGGACTCACCTAGGATCTGCTGATCTAGCCGCTGTGGGCTGCTCGCCCGACACCTGGGGGGGAGGTTAGCTGGGGTGCTGCTCTCCTGGCCCCTTCTCCTACAGAACCCCAAAGCCCCATGCCCCTGTTAATCTAACATCTTCCAGAAGAGTTGAGCTTAAACAAATCTCTACGAACAACAATTATCTTTGAAATGTGTGAGGAAGGGTCACTGTTTAAAGGACCCAGGAGGTCCATGGTGTAGTGCGTCTGGGCTGCACCGAGCTGCTGCTTAGCACCTGTTTTCCTCCTTGGATTCTGAGTGTCCTGATCCTCAGGTAGGATCTCGCTGTCGGCCCATCTCCTATCCCCGGCTTGCTCATCCCCTCCAGTGACACTGATCTTCCTGCTGCCCCTTCCCGCCTCAGGCACAGTCTGCCACCAGCCCACTGCACTGGCTGCTCCTTGGATATAAAATTGCTTCCTCGCCTCCGTAAGGCTCAAGGCACATCTCAGCGAGGGCTCTCTAAGTACTCTATCCAACACGGAAGCCCCAACACATATTCTTTATTCCCCTTTCCTGCTTCACTTTTCCTATATATTTTATTGAGTTCATTGTCTCTCTTTCCCCAACTAGAATGCAGGGTTCCTGGGGCCAGGCTTTATTCTGGCTTATTCTCCGTTGGAAGCCCAGAGCCTGGAAGCTTCCTGGCATGGAATATGTGCTCCGGAAACATTTGCTGAGTCAATGAATGCATGATTGCTGGGAGGAAGCTGGGGTCCATAGCCCGAGCACACTGGTATGTGCCCCCCAGTGCCTGGGGGCAAGGTGGGCAGACATGGAGGATGCAAGAAGATACCCTGCTGTCCATCACCAAGTGAGTAGGGGCAGCAAGCAGGGGTCCTCCCATTTACCATCACCTGACCCAGGACATCCATGGCCAAGGATGTTCATATGCCGGAAGTACCATCTGATTCCCAGAGTTCCTCATCTCTTGGTGGTGGTGGGGGGGGGAGGTAGAGGTTTTTGAGTGTTTGCTATGTGTGCACTGAAGTACCCAGGGGGCCCCGGGATGGGAGGAGACCCGCAGACCACCTCCTCTGCCCCCTTTGGACCCCCGCCTACTCCAGCATTCTGATACCTGACGACCAGCTTCAGCAGGCGCCTCTCCTGGGCACCTGTGCCAGCCCATGAGCCACCATCTGGGCCACGGGAATGCAGGTGATGTCCAGGTAACACAGAGCCCGATTTTCTCCCTCCTCTTTCCCAGCTCCAGGAGCTGGTGGAAGGAGATCGGACTACAGTTGACCCTTGAACAACACAGGTTTGAACTGGGCGGGTCCACTTACACACAGATTTTTTTTTTTTTCCAATAAATATACTGTTGGCCCAACATATCCCTGGGTTTCACATATGCATTTTCAACCAACTGTGGGACTGAAAACAGTATTTTTTTTATTAGTTTCAGGTGTACAAAACAACATAATGATTAGATATTTACACACCTCACAAAATTATGACCCCAATAAGTCTAGTACCCACCTGACACTGTATATGGTTATTACAATTTTATTGACTATACTCCCTATACTGTGCTTTACATCCCCATGACTACTTTTTTAAATTATAGTTGACATTCAATATTATTTTATATTAATTTCAGGTTTACAGCGTATTTTGATCTGCAGTTGGGATTCATGGATGCGGAGAGTCAATTGAATGCATTGATCCACCCCATTTTATATAAGGGACTTGAGCATCCGCAGATTTGAGTATCCACGGGGCGGAGGAAGGGGTGGTCCTGGAACCAATTCCCTGTGGATACTGAGGGATGACTGTGCTTAAGTTTTGGGGGAGTCAAATGTTATACATCAATTTTCAACTGTGTGGCGGGTTCGTGACTCAAGTTGGTCAAGGGGCAACTATAGTAAAAGCAGCACCTTCCACATGAAGTTGGACTGTTTTCTTTGGGGAAAAAAGCCCAGAGAGCCTCCACTAATCTGTCCCCGGAGGCAGAGGCCCCCAACTGGACCTTTGGTCCCAACCTGGCAAGCACTTTCACAAAGGTGAGCAGGAAACAGAGAAGGAAGAACGCGTGGTGGGAGAAACGCCCCTCCCTCCCTTAGGAAGACCAAGGCAGGAGGCACAGCCTGCCATCCAAACAACAGACAGGGAAGCCCCCCCCCCCCCGGGGATGTGGCTTCCCAGGTGGCAGTCTACAGGGAGGAGGAGAGCAGGTGGCCCTGGAAGTGCTGTCTGTGACATCTGTGAGGGTGTGACAGCAACGACGCCTTGGTCTGCTGGGCGCCTGTCCTCTGACCTGCGGAGCCCCGCATCTCTTGGGGGTCCTTAAATGGAACTGGCAACTTGGCATCTGTCCTCCCCTTTGCTGCCCCCCAGACACATCAGCTGTCATGCCGGGCACCCAGCAACCTATGAAATTAAGGTGGTGACACTTCAACAGGTTTTGGACCCAAATTTCAGCCTCATGGCTGAGCGCTAAAAGGCAATTCTTTCTGGGTGAGAAGATGAGAATTAGAAAGAGGTGTCCCCTGGGATGAGGAGTACAGTGTGGGAGTGGGGTCAGGGGGGTTGTAATAGATATGTATAATATGGGGGGAAGGGGGGAGAGGGTTGTCACTTTGAGGGGTAAAACGTATAACTATTGCACTGTGTTGTAAATAAATAAATAAGGTGTCCCCTGCTTCTGGGGCCTAGCAAATTCCAGGCCTTCTGTGAGGGCTCCTGGGCTGGGCCGAGACCCCAAGTGCCCTTCCTCCAAGCCCCCACCTCACATCCCTGGCCTCAGGTACAGGCTCCGAGGACTGAGGGAGGGCAAGGCAGGTGACTAATAATGGTCATTGTAAGGATTCGTGGATGGCTGGGAGGAGGAGAAACAGGAGGTATGGGGCACCTGAGCGCCACCCCTCAGCCTCCCCACCCTTGCCCCAGGCACCACAACGGAAACTTTATTCTTATCTAAGCTTGCAACCACCCTGGAGAGGGAGCTATGATTAAACCTCTTATGGATGAGAATTCGGGAAGGCTGTTAAGTGGCCCAGTGAGATGGGAGTGCACAAATTCAACGTCAGAGGGCTTTCTCCCACCGGCCACCTGGCTCCTCCTTTGGGAATAGAACAAACACTGTGCTCAAGAAGAGACACCATCATGGCAGAGCGGCTGGTTCTCGGCCCCACACAGGCTTGTTCGTACAGCCAGCAGCGATAAGGATCCCAGAGGAGCCCTACAGAGTGCTTCTAAAGGACAGAGGACAGGCAATCAGTTCAGCCTCAGGTGAAGAAGGCTTTGAGAAGGGATGACACCTCGAGCTGTCACACAGGATGGACAGGAGTGGACCAGGCTAATAAAGGGAAAGATGGCCCAGGCAGAAGGCACTGGCTGAGCAAAGGCCTGTGGACTGGATGACACATTCAGGCATTACTGACACTTAGCTTTCGCCAGGGTCTCCCCCGAACCCAAAGCAGGCATTGGCTTGAGATAGGGCCAGGAGGCTGGTGGATTCAAGCAGACCACGGGCTTGGAAGTCATGCTAATTACTTTGGACTTCACCCCTTGTCTGACAGGAGAGTAGGCGGGCAGCAGGGCTCCAGGTTTGGGGCCCAGGCCTAGGTAGGGCCTTGCCATGCTGGAGGGTGATGCGGCTATCGGTGAGAAAGAGGTTTCTGGGGTCAGTTTTTTGGATAGGCAGGAAGCACAGCACAGTGGAGGGCAGGGGAGAAGTCCATGAGAGGCCGTAGAAAAGAGTGAGGGTCTGGGGCATTTGAACCCAAGCTTTCAGAGCTGGGGAGGGGAGAGAAGGGGAGGGAAGGAAGGGAGGCTCAGCCCTGGGGTCCTGGCACCTCTAGATGAACGGGAGAGTCTGGATGGAGGGACAGAGGTTCCGACACAGGAGCCCGAGGTGTTTCTTAGAGGCTGGAGGCCCACCTACTTCCCACCTGTAACCAGGTTCCAACAGGAGCCTGCTACAGTGCAGTGTCCTTGTAGACCCTGGTTTGGGGAATTAAGGGGAGTCTATTCACCCAGAAGGAGACCCCAAGAGTCCTGTGGGAGGGGCCCAGGGCCATGGGGAGGAGGGCTGGGAGCACAGGCCCCTCCAACCACACTCACCCCCCATCGCAACTCCTTCTCTTTTTGGGGGTGGATAGGGGACTGGGAGATAGGAGCTTTCAGGTATGGCGGGGCGTGGGGGGCTATGAGGGGAATGAAGAGCAACAGAAAGCGTCCCCTCTGCCGACCCCCACAGTATCCTTTTCAAAGTGCACCCTTTATTCTTCTAATGTCCTAATTCTCTTCATTGGACACATCCCCAAACCAAATGATCTACCCAGAGAGACCTGGCCAATTAGAGAACCAAGATTACTGGGGGGCCTGGGTGGGTCTTTCCATCTACCAGCCTCAGTTTCCTAACCCGTCCCACAGGGGTGCTGGGCAGGCTGCCCCACTACTCTAGGACTTCTCCGCTCCTTCCACTGAGCTTGGTCTCGTCTCCACAAGCCGGCCCTGGGGCAGAACCCTATAGAGTGGTAGAGGCCCCCAAGCCCCGATTCTCACCTGTCCCCAGACCCATCTGGCTTCCCGGAGTGACTTACCGAAGAACAAGTGGAGGCAGAGACGGAACAGGGATCAGAACCTCCAGGGGCTGGTTCCACGTCCTTGTCCAGGCCACTAGACCATGCCCTGGAAGAGAGGACCAACAGGTCACATGGGGCGTGAACACCCAGCCCCAGGGCCCGCTGCCTTTCGCTCCAGTTGCTTCCGTGTGCCTGGGGGAATCACAGCTTTTGTGAGTCCCACGCTAAGCACAGAAAAACCCTGGCTCCTGGCCTTGGTCCAGCAGGTCAGGTCAGGGGCCATGATATGTTTACCCCCTGCACCAGGAGGGAGGGAAGGCCACCACAGTACTGATGGGAGAAGGCCCCCATTGAGATGGTGGCCACCCCTCGGGTGAGGTGTGGCCTATGGCCTCAGTGGTCTGCAACCTGGGTTTAAGTGTGGCAGCATCACTGAGTCACTGCGACCCATCACACCACTGCCTGTGGCCTTCCAAACTCTCTAACCCTTAGGGTTATTGTAAGGGCCCAATGGGTAGATCACAACAAGACCTGGTGCAGGCGAGCTCTCAGGAGTGTCCACAGCCGAGCTCCAGTCCCTGCATGCAACAGATGGTCAGAAGCCATCATGAGCACACACTCAGTGACCAGCTCGGTGACAGGTGAAAGCATCTGCAGCCACATGACACCTTTTATCACAGCCTATCCTGTCTTATAGGACACACATGACTCTTACTGGGAAAATACTGGGTGGTGGGGAGAGCAGGGAAACTCTGGTCCCAGGTGTGCCTCTGCCTCTGAGTGGCCTCTGTGACTTGGGCACTCCCTATGCTCTCCACCATTCAGTTTCCCTATCGGTGACAAAGCGGGTGGACTGAATCCCCTTGGAGGCCGGGCCAGCGCTGACACTAGGCTTCCTCGCAGGAGGAGAGGCCATCATTCCTGAGGCCTTGAAGGGAACAGTCCATTAACTCAAAATGCAAATTTCTTTCTGGCTCTATCTCTAAGCCACAGGGGCTCCTGGGCCACCAGCTTTCCTGTGACAGATAAAGATTATAGTCATTGCTCCAGACAGAATCAAGTAGCAGAAGTCATTATGCAGAAATAATTATGTTGAGTTATGTCTGGTTGCTCATGATTTCTGCCTAGCAATTGTCACACAAATGGTCATGCCTCTTCTCTAGGGGAGAAAACTGCGGACGCCCTGGGTGACTCACATAGACCGGCTGGGCACAGGTCTATGGCTCCGAATCCTCCTGCCAGGTGGGGGCATCGGTATCCTGGGGTAAGGCTCTCTGTGACAGCCTGGGGTAAGGTTCCCTGTGACAGCCTTTCCCTGAGCACTTGGGAGAGAGGAGATGTAGAAGACAAGTCGCCTGGGAGGGGGCACACTCCCAAATTCACCCACATGCGCCCACTGGATCCACCTTTAAGCCCCAATTCATATGTCACTTTCTGCATGGGGTCCTTCCTGACACCCTGATCTCCCAGCCCTTTGTTCATGTTAGGCCCAAGGCACCTCCCTCCCTTAGGTTTGGGGTCTCCGGGGAGCCACTTCGGCTGTGACCAGGTTTGACCTGTTCTTGTACTTCCGCTCCTAACACAGAGCAGGGCCTTAGGACTGCAGGGAAGGGGAGAGAGTAGAGAATATGGCCAGCCTCCCTGGGGCTCAAATCCTAGCTCTACTATTTCCTAGCTGTGTTACCCTGGACCTTTATTTAACATCCTAGTATATAAAATGGAGATAACAATCCTACCTAGTTCATCAAGTTCTTGTAAAGATTAAATGAGTTAATGCATAAAAAAATGCTTGGTGCACAGGAAGAACTCAGTATTTGTTGGCAGTGACTGAAAGAGCAAAGACAGGCCTTGAAAACATGCTTTTAAGGGTGTAAGCCAACTAGAAAAACACAAACTCAAGAAGAAATAGATAATCTGAAATAAACGATTACAATTGACCCTTGAATAACGTGGGTGTTATGGGTGCTGACCCCCCACACACTCAAAAACCTGTGTATAACTTTGACTCCCACAAAACTTAAGTACTAATAGCCCACTGTTGACCAGAAGCCTTACCAATAACATAAACAGTCGATTAACACATATTTTGCATGTTATATATATATTATATATTGCATTCTTACAATAAAGTAAGCTAGAGAAAAGAAAATGTTTTTAAGAAAATCATAAGGAAGAGAAAATACATTTACAGTATGGGATCAATACCGTAAGTTTACACCGTCTGTTTATAAGATCAGTAAGATTGCTGGATATAAGATCAATATACAAAAATCAATTGTTGGGCCAGCAGAGTGGAGCGCTGGTTAAGAGTTGGCTTGGGACATCAGCTCTGAGCAGCAGGGCCCTGGTTTAGATCCCACATAGAGTGCCAGTGACGCTGCGCCCTCTACACTAAGATGATGAACAACAGCTTGACCTGGAGCTGGGCTGCCGTGAATCGCCAGCAACGGTGTAGGCTGCAGTGGGGCTGGCCGGCAGCTGGCGTGAGCTGGCGTGAGCTGCCATGAGCGGCCATCCAATGGCCAGCAAGCGACTGCCTCACCTGGGAAGAGTGCAATAATAATACCAACATGGGCCAGTGAAGTGACATCCTCCACAACTAGACTGAAGAACAAAAGGACAGCAACTTGTCTGTTCCCCGTCCCCGATTCCCCAATGCTGCTACCCTCCTCTCATTCCCCAATAAAATCTTAAAAAAAAAAAAATTCAATTGTATTTCTATACACTCGCAATGAAATTAAGGAAACAATTCCATTAGCAATAGAATCGAATAATAAAATACTTAGGAATAAATTTAACAAAAGGAGTATAAAATTTACACTGTTGAAAAAAAATTTGTAAGATCTAATTAATGTGGAGAATATCCCATGTTCATGGATCAGAAGACTTAACATTGTTAAGATGGCAATATTCCCCAAACTTATCTATAGATTCAATGCATTTCCCAGCTTACTCCTTTATAGAAATTGACAAGCTGATTCTAAAATTCGTATGTAATTGCTGAGGACCCAGAATAGCCAAAACAATCCAGAAAAAGAACAAAGTAGCATTCACACCTCTCAATTTCAAAACTGACTACAAAGCAATAGTAATTAAGACAGTGTGATACTGGCAAAAGGATAGACATATAGATAAATGAAATAGAATTGAAAATCCAGAAATAAACCCGCACATCTATGGTGAACTGCTTTCCAACAAGTGTGCCAAGACCATCCAATGGGAAAGAATATTTTCTCAACAAGTATTGTTGGGACAACTGGATAACCATACGCAAAAGAATGAGATTGGACTCTCACCTCACAACATATACAAAAATTAACTCAAAATGGATCAGAGGCCTAAATGTAAGAGCTAAAACTGTACAACTCTTAGAAGAAGACATAGAGGTAAATTTTTATGATTTTGGATTTGGCAAAGGGTTCTTAGGTATGATGCCAAAAGCCCAAACAACTAACAAAAAGATAGATAAATTAGACTGTCAAAATGTAAAACTTGTGCTTCAAAGGACACAATCAAAAATATGAAAACACACATTATGCTAAGTGAAATAAGTCAGTCGGAGAAAGACAAACACCATACGATCTCACTTGTATGTGGAATCTAAAGAACTGAATAAATGAGCAAAGTAAACAGAAATAGTCTTAGAGATATAGAGGAAAAACTGATGGTTGCTAGATGGGAGGGGATGAGGAAGAGGGGGAAGGGGAAGGGATTAGACAGCATAAATTGGTAACTACAATATTGCTACAGGGATATGAAAGACAGTTTGGGGAATATAATTAATAATGTAGGGCAGGCCGAGTGGCGCATTGGTTAAGAGCTGGTTTGGGGATGCCAGCAGCCCGGTTTCGGATCCCACGTATGAGGGCCAGTGACACTGCCCTCTACAGCTAACAACAGCTCCACCTGGAGCTGGGCTGTGCGAGCCCCGGCAACAGTGTAGGCTGCAGCCCCTGCTGCAGTGGGCTGCCATAGGCTACAGTGAGTGGCCGGCAGCCGGTGTGAGCGGCTGGCAGCCAGTGTGAGCTGCCAATAGCCGCGGTGAGCGACCATCCAGAGGCCGGCGACCGATCTGCCTCATCCGGGAAGAGCGCAATGACGATACCAACATGGGCCAGTGAAGCAACGTCCTCCGCAACTAGACTGAAGAACAAAAAGACAGCAACTTGACTGTTCCCCTTCCCCGATTCCCCAACGCTGTTCCCCTCCCCCAATTCCCCAATAAAATCTTTAAAAAAAAAATAATGTAAAATTTTGTGGGGTACCAGATGGACACATGTCTTGTTAGGAAGGCCATTTCAGGAGGGTGTAGAGGCTTGACCACTGCACTGTACATCTGAAGCTGACATTGAACAATATTGTATGTCAACTATAATTTAATATATAAATAGTCACGGGATGTGGAGTATAGTGTGAGAGTGGAGTCAGTGGAATTGTAATAGATGTGTATGATATGGGGGGTGGAGGGCGGTGGGTGGTGGATTGGGGGAAGGAAACTACCACTTTGTGAGGGGTGAAAAGTACAATTATTGCATTGTTTCGTACACCTGAAACTAATTCAAAATTTTTTTTTAAATATGAAAACACAATCCATAAAACAAGTGAAAATATTTGCAAATCATATAGTTGATAAGGGACTTGTATCTAGACTACATAAGGACACTCACAACTCAATAGAAAGGCAAATAACCCAATTAAAAATGTGCAATGGACTTGAACAGACATTTTTGCAAAGAAGATATATAAAAGGCCAATAAACACATGAGAAGATGTTCAACATCATTAGTGACTAGAGAAATGCAGATCAAAAGCACAGTGAGACACCACTGCACACCCACTAAGATTTCTAGAAAAAGGCAGATTAATACACGTATTGGTGAGGATTTGGAGAAACAGGACCCATCATAGACTGCTGATGGGAATGTAAGTGATGCAGCCACTTACTGTCCTCAAATGATCAAACCTACAGGTATCATATAACCCAGAAACCCAAGAGAAATGAAAAGGTATGTCCACACAAAAACTTGTACACAATGTTTATAGCAGCTTTATTCATAAAAACCAAAAGGTGGAAATAACCCAAATGTCCATCAACAGGTGAGTGGACCAAACGTGATATATTCATACAATGCAATATTATTCAGCCATAAAAAGAAATGTAGTGTCACAGGCTAGAATACATATTGTAGAGGAGCCTTGAAAACGTTGTGCTAAGTGAAGACGCCAAACACAAAAGGACAAACATTGTATGGTTCCACTACATAAAATGTTCAAAATAGGAATCTAAAAGACAGAAAGTAGATGAGTGGTTTCTTAGGGCTGCGGGTAGCGGGGTAGGGGACTCGGAGGTGATAGCTAAAGGGTATGGGGTTTCTGTTGGGGATACTGCAAATATTCTAAAACTGACTGTAGTGATAGGAGCACATATGTGTGAACGCACTAAAACCCATTGTGTGGTGTACTTTGAGTGAATTGTACGGTATGTGAGTTATAGCTCATTAAAGTTGTGTTTTAAAAAAGGAGTCTAAGCCAATGTTCTTATACTTCATGACCCCAGAGGACAGAAGGGCGAAAAGCCGGGTCACAGGAACAGGGAAGCCAACTACAGGGCTTCCCAGTGCTGCCACCAGGGGACAAACAGGCCTCAGCTCT
The DNA here is from genome assembly GCA_033961575.1 of Aselliscus stoliczkanus. Taxonomy (NCBI): domain Eukaryota; kingdom Metazoa; phylum Chordata; class Mammalia; order Chiroptera; family Hipposideridae; genus Aselliscus; species Aselliscus stoliczkanus. The sequence goes on along the minus strand of CM066730.1, from coordinate 34,018,346 downwards.
CCTCACCCCAGCTGACCACCAGAACCTGGCAGCCTCACATCCAGGGCCGTGGCCAAGTGCCTGACGTGTGTGGTAGGTGCAGGGACACCGGCCCCACTTTTGAGGAGCCCGCAGCTCAGTGGGGTACTCTCAGGTGTGTGCCGGGTATCAGGGGTGGCCAGTCAGACACAAGCTCTAGGTACCTCTCGGCGTTCACGGGGTGATCGAATCCACTGGGGCAGGGACAGTCCCTCGAGATAGATGCTCAATCTGGTCTGTAAGGAGGTTCCGTTGAACTCTCAGCTCAGTTCCTGAAATGGCCCAGACAGCCGGGTCACTTCCTACGAGGTTACCACTTCTAGTGCCACTTCTGGGGTCAGTTCCTCCTGTAGGGGCCCAGGCTGGGAGGGGCCCAGTGCCCACCATCCTTGCTGGCCAGCCTTTGAGAAAGGCAGCTGGACAAGTGTCGTCTTCTAGCGCTGGACACCTCCTGGTGCCCATCCTGACTTTCCTGCCTGCTCACACCAGGGCAGATGTGTGCTTGGAAGATGACAAATTCTTTTAATATATCCTGAAATCCAACTTAATTAAGAAGCAAAGTCCCTGAGGGCAAAAAATATATAGCGGGGTCTGAAGTCCAAGATGGATGGTTTGGAGATTATGATTATTCCTGAGGTGATGGGTTCTGGGATGGCTAATTCCACCACGGTCCCTGTATAACGAGGGCAGCGGCTCGCAGAATACTTTCACACAGTTGTTTTGTATGACAACCGCTCTTTGTAGGGGCATTTTCTGCCCGGTTCAAGAACTGAGTTAGAGGGGGTTGCATGTCCTGCCGATGTCACCAGGGGTGGGCCCCATCTGGGAACAGCCACAAAACACACTGTGGAAGCCGAAAAATGCAGCCGAGACCACTGGGCTGCAAGCATCCCAAAAAGGGGCAGGGCTGGAAAGCACACGCAGTGCCAACAGCGAACTAAACCGAGCCCCGTGGGGCCATGAACCAGCAGCCTCGGTCACCCGGGGCATCAGGCACTGGCCGACCACAGTTCTGACTTCCAGACAGTGTGCATGTCTTATTGTAACTCCCATGTCCACTCCCACTATGAGTGTATTTGAGCTCTTGCCACAAAACTAAGGAACCTACCATTTCCAAGCACTTTGAGAAACTGTTTGGCGTATTTACAAAAGACGGCCACCCCTCCCGCCGTGAACCAGGAATTCAATTCCTTGATCGATCCCCAACAGAAAGATGGATCTTCCACCAGAGACATGTGCAAGAATGCTCATGGCTGCATGGCTGGTAGTCGCCCCACCAGGAACCATCCAGTGTCCGTCTGCAACAGACGGATAGGCTACAATGTGTCCATACAAGGAAGACCACAGAGAAATCAGAATGCACCTCTACCACACGCAACACAGGTGACTCTCCACACGTAACACTGAGGGAAGCTGCCAGACCCAAACGGTTATACGCTGCGTGTGGTTCCATTTATGAAAATGGGCAAAACGAAGGTGTGGTGATTTGAAGAAAGACAGTGGCTACCCTTGGTTGGGGGGTAATGACTTTGCAAGGGTCATGGGGGGCTTCTGGGCACTGGGTGCTCACTTGGTGAAAATGTAACGAGCTGTACACTATAACGTGTGCACTTTGATGCATACAAGTTGGACTTCTATAAAAAGTTAAAGGAAGAAAGCAAGGCACCCGCTGTGGTTCCTGCATCCAGCCCCTGCCCATGGTGTGCCCCACCCAGGCTGAGGACTGGTGGCAAGGAGTTCACATTTTATTTTAAGCACAATTGTTGTAGAAGAACGTTGAAAACGAAACAGTGCTACGAGATCCGGACTCCCCTGGAATGCAGCCTGCAACTCAACAGCCCGGAAACAGGAGTCCAGGGCCTGGGGGATTGAGGCAAGTTCTCCTGCAGAAGCCACTCGCTCAGTCATAGACAAAGCATGCGGAGCCTGGCTGCCTAACTGTAATGCAGGAATAAGTCATCTGAAAACACAAATAAATTATTCATTCCCCACAAATGAGCAGCCTCTGGATTCCTACACCAGCTACCTATTAGCGACACGGATCAGAGACCAGACACCGGATTTCACTGTCACCCCGTGATCTGCCCACACTGTTTTCCATTCTGCGTTGCGAGTGAAATCAATGTAGCATCAAGTGGAAAATCACAGCCGGCCCGGCCAGCCTGGGAGACGCGGGGCTCCAGTGTACGGCGCATGTGCCCACAAGGACTCTGTTCCCAGGAGCCACCTTTCAGCCACAGCCTCCCGAGTGCCCGCTCCGGGGTCTGCGTCACTTTCCCAGTCAGGGACACAAGCCTGGCGTCCACCAGTTGCTAAAATGCAGATTCCTGGGCCCAGAGGACCTCCGGGGGCTAGAGCAGTGCATTTTCAACAAGCACTGGAACAAAGGCGACCAGGAGGAAGGCTCAGGTCCCGGAGTCACCCTCTGGATCCATCACAGCCCAGCTGTGCGGCCTAGCTCAGGGTCTTGGCCTCTGGGGCCCCAGGTGCTCCAGTGGGTTTTTGGGAGAATGATAAGAAAAAACATTTGCAAAGCAACTTTCACACCCTAGCGCTCAGCAGAGGCCACTCAAGCTGGGGCATAGCCTCTCATCTCCATTTCCTTGTATGTATCTTTGATTCCACTCTGTTCTGCTCACTTCACAACTGGGAAGAAAAGCCAGGAAGGTTTTTTAAAGAGTGCCAAGCTCTAGTCCACCAACAGGCTACTTCCTCTGCTTAGAACCTCTGTCCCTTCAGATCCCAGCTTTGGTCCTCCCTCGGGGACGTCCCCAAACTCCCAGCCCCGCACTGTTACAGCACTGCATGGCTGCCCTTCATCACATTTTGCTGGGACTTCTGATTTGTGTCTGGAGCGTCCCAAAGGGAGGGACAGCAGAGGGGACGGGATCTCTCCCAGGGCCCAGCTAACCAGCTGGCACCGGGCAGCATGGTCAGCGTGGGGGTGAAATGATGACCAGGTGACTCAGTGGAACTCATGCTGCAGGGTGTTTCACTGAGAGCTTTCTCCTGTGGAGCTGCCCACGTGATGTGAAGGTGCGGGCTTTGTCGTCTTCCCTGTCCTCCACCAAGGGTCTTCTGTCAGCACACTTCCAGCCTCTCCCCGGAGCCCCCTGAGAGCGGAGTTCAGCAGTTGCTCAGCTGTCTGGCTCTGTTTGGGAGATTTACTTTCAAGGGTGTGAGCAAGTCGCAGGAAGCGACTGGCCATAGAGTGAGCCGGCCCATCCAGAACTAGCAGCAGAACGGCGCATGCTTGCCTGTGTGTGTACATGTGTGTGTGTGTGTGCATGTACACACACATGTAATAATTTAGTCGTTCTCAAGGGGGGTGCTTTTGCTCCCCTGGAACATTTGGCCATATCTAGAGACATTCTGGGTTATTGCAACTAGGGTGCAGCAGTCGTCTCCTGCATCTATTGGGTGGGGGCCGAGGGGGCCGCTAAGTAAGCGTCTGACGGTGCACAGGTCGCCTTCCCACCCCAACAAAGAATGCAGCCTCTAATGCCAACAGTGCCGGGGGTGAGTGACCCTGATGTAAACCCTTTCTTGCCCTGTGTCACCTCTTAGGTTTACCTCTCAACTGGCAACAGAAGCTAGAGGCAAGGGGAGTGCTGATGGAAGCTCAACCCCATTCCCAAATAAAGGGGCACAGTCCTGCAATGTGCAGTGCTTGCTGCACTCCTGGAGCTCTGGAATGTCTTACACAGGAAGCCCCACACGCCCCAAGGTCTCTTAAACAAGGAGGGGCTCTAGGAAACAGTTTCAAGTGTTCAGGAAGAGTGTCCAGGGGTCTGCTGCGTGGCCAGCAGAAAAAGGCTGCTGGTTTGTTGTGGAGACCACTGGCGGCAGGGGCAGGGGACAGTGTTTTAGGAAGCCCAGCCCTCGGGGTAGCAATTTGCAGGTGGCCTTTTACTTTGGAGCCCTGTTTTCTTTAAGATCACACAGGAGAAGGTCTTTTCTGCAAGCCAAAAGGTCTCAGATGTTCTACTGGAGAGTGCATCTGACGGATTTTGGTGGTACAGGGAGCCTTGGCAGAAGTGTATACGGAGGATATTAGGACACCCCTGGTTGTCCAGAGGAAAGGCAGGATGACAAATACTGTCCCTTAGTCCGAAAGATCAGAGTCCACACCCGATGCCAGACCATGAGGGGGCTGGGATAATCCACCTGGATTTTTGTTCAAAGCACATTAAATCCTTAAGGAATCCTTTAAGGGTCCTTAGGTGGCTCCTTGCTCTGGTCAAAGGCCTACCTGGTATGTCACAGCACCTCCCAGGTGGGACCCCCCTCAGGGGCACCTGGGCACCTCAAACAGAGGGCAGGAGGCCTGCAGTTCTGCTCATTTGCCCCCATGAGGACTTGTGGGCTGCCTCTGTCCTGCACAAGTAGTGACCCAGTTGACCAGGCCAACCAAGATGCCCAGCGGTTCCCACATTTGACCCTTTTTGTGAGGATGATAGGCTGGCCTTTGAGCTAAAATGCAAGTTTCGTTTATGCAATCTCTCCTTATGCAAAACACATTTAACAGAATTCTTAGTATGTGCCAGACACTGTCCTATGTAACAGTGAACACAAACAACTCCTATTTTCAAGGAGCTCACATAAGTGCCCAGGAGATGACAGGGCAAAGTGATAAATGCCAGAAGGAGGATGCGTGCAGGATGCTGGGGTAGGGGGAGGCGGCACTGAGAGGCCTACAGTCCTACCCAAGGATCTGGGAAGGCTTCCTGGAGGAGGTGACATCTAAACAGAGACCCGAAGGATGAATAAGAGCCAGAGAGAGAGAGAGCCGCGGGGGCGGGGGAGAGAGAGAGAGAGAGAGAGAGAGAGAGAGAGAGAGAGAGAGAGAAATTTGGAGGAGGTGACATTTAAACAGAGACCCGAAGGATGAATAAGAGCCAGAGAGAGAGAGAGAGAGCCAGAGAGAGAGAGAGGGAGAGAGAGAGAGAGAGAGAGAGAGAAATTCCAGAGAGGTTAGGTGTAGGAAACAGCCTTGCCAGGGACTTCCCAGGAGCTTCCTCGCCTAGCCAGGAGCAGGCACTCCAATGAGACACCACAGAAGTGAGTGGGCAGCTGCAGTCAGCACCCCCAGCTCCTATGTAAAAGGACCCTAATTGGATTACAGTCAGGGCTTTTGACCAGGTGCCTGCAAGCTTGTACCAGCACAGCTGGCCTGGCTGGAAAAGGCCCAGAGGCTGGTCATACTAAGATGCAAACAGCAAACACCCATCCACCCCACCCTGCCCACAGCAGCACCCTTGTGTCAACACTCTCTGATTGTCACGGCCGGTATGCCCACTAAGACAGGAGGCTGGAACTGGGGCTTTTCTGCAAACCTGCCCATGCCCCTCTCGCCATCCCCAGAGTGTGGAGCCTGGTGTCTCCAGACCAGACCTCGTGCACTTCCTGACTGAGAGCTGGATGTTTTTCAATTGCAAATTTGCCATGGCAAAGGGAAAAAGCAGCCCCAGAGTTGCACAACCAGCTTTCATGCACCTCTTCAGTGCTGTAGGCACTTGTGCAATTAAAACTGTGCAGAGATTTCCGAGGTGATTACAATTCCTATCTGAACCTCCAGGTAGACCAAGGTAAGGAATCCACCTTCCCTTACAAGAGGCACACCTGGGCCCCGGAGGCTTTGCCCAAAGGACCCATAGCAGGGTCCACCCGATTCCAGCTTGGAGGCTGCGGTAGAGCCCGTGTGGACCAACCGCAGAAGAGTTGCTGATCCGTGTGTGCGTGCAAGCCTCCCCCTTCTTTGATTTCTTCTCCAACCTGTACTTAAACCAAAGTGCAGAACCTGCCTTCAACCCTGCTAGATTTTTTTCTTCTCTGCAGCTCATCCCTTCAACCTACCCGAGTTTCTGGAATTTAATAGTTCTCCAGTTTTCTTATCCTCAGTCAGCCTGATATACATGCCGCACATATAAAGTGGTGGGCAAACAGGTCGTCATGGTCAGCACAAGCCACATGACACCTACGGAGAGATGTCCCGGGGCAACTGTCACTCCATCACTCCTGCCTTTGGGACTGCCTCTGAGGCCATCCCAGGCTCCGAGGGGCTCTGCTAAACCTGAAGGGCTGGTTCCACAGCTCTCCTCCAAGGCCCAGCCATAAAGGAGGCCCGGCCCTCGGGCCTGCAGCACCACCTCCCCTTCAAAGTAACTCCCGCAAGTCATCTGCACAATTTTTCTGAGAAACACACAGTGAAGGACATTTTACAAACAGACGGAAGAAGGCAGGGTTTGGGGGAAATGACGCGTTTGCTCAGGTGGCCTATTGCAGACTCAAAAACGGCTCCCGGCGGATGGAGGCACTGTGGGTGGGTGGGGAGGACCCCTCTGCCCTGATCTCGCTGGGAGGGTGCAGGCGGCACAAGGATCGCCTCCCGTGGAACGAGGACGCTGACTGAATCGTGTCCAAGTCCAAAGCCTTCAGTGCTATTAAAAGTGAAGTTGACAAACCCTTTTTTTAATGACACAGGAAAATGGGATAATATGACGATACTCAAAGGAAAAGTGGGATGTGAAATGAATGTGCCGCCAGTGACTACACGCCTCCACGTCTGCTCACCTCTCCGTAAAGAAAGCCTGGTTAGAAGAAAGGGCCTCAGAGGTTTGCTGTGATTTCCCTGAACTGTAGAACTATGGATTATGCGTGCTGTCTTCTCGTCGGCATTTTTACCTTTTTGACAATGAGCACTTAACATATAAAACCAGACCAAAACTATTTTGTGACTTTAATAAAATGGGAAAAAATGTATTCAATAAGTTATTATGTTAAACAGGTTATATCGTAGTATGGAAAAGATACAGTGTCATTATGGTAAAGAAATAAACAAATAAAATATGGCACATTTCTCTTTAATGTTAGACCTGGGTATTTTCATATGCTTTGTCAGCCATTAAGAAGTCAAGTTCGTGAGGATATCATTTACATACAATAAAATTCACTCATTTTAGGTATACAGCTCAATGACTTTTGGCAAATGTCTTCAGTTGCGTGACTACCTGCATAACATTTTCAGCACAAGGATGGGATCTTTGAAAATTGTATGTCAGTAAGTGTCATGGCTAATATGAATACTTATCTCCTCTCCAACTACTCTCCTGGTTATTTTACTAATTGATCAGCTGCTAAAAGGAAGACCTGGGGCTTAAATCCAGGTTGATTCTGACCTCAGAATTCATGTTCAACCCAAAGAATAACAGAGCTAATGCAATACCCACGAATAATGACATAGTGGGTGTGATTGGGTCCTTACTTCCGAGTCGTGCCTGATAGCTTTGTCTTGAGTTTCCCCGAGGAGTGGCAGCCCGTTCATGTTCCCTCCGCCCACTTTGCTTTTGCATTTCCTTTTTCACCCAGGTGAGAGAGCCCCTGAGGTCCAGGCAGGAGAGGTTCCTTGTCAATACAGTCCTGCCTGGTGAATTCTACAGAAGAACTAAGAGCTGCTAAGTCAAAACAGTTTTTCAAACAGTAGATAAGGAACAATCCCATGTATAAAATTACATCTCTAGGAATACGTAATCTGTTCAGGGCCACCCTGGGGTAGGAGACACACCAAATGTTACCTCTTGTGCTGGGATTGAGCAGGAGTTCTCTCCCCTCTCCCCACCTCTTTGTTCTTGTATGGTTTTCTCATTTTTCTTCCCAAAAGACTGCTAACTGGGGAAGAGACCCCAGATTTCCCTCTGGCCTCAGATGCCCCACCCTTCTGTGGCCAGCCCATGGAATTCTTCCATTACACTGACCCCTGCCTCTTCCTCCTGGTCCTCCTTCCGCCTTCCACTCATACTTTCATGCATCTCTTCTGTGTGGTGAATAAGGCCAGCGAAGTCCCTGTCCCATGGACATCCATCCTCCACCAGAGAGGAAGACACAGACCATCAATCAATCACATGCAAAAAGACAAAGTATTGGGTTGTTGGAGAAGTCATGACGTATTTTTTCTATGTTTTTCGTTGCAAAAATGCATGAAGAGTTTTCCGACAGCCCGATAATTGCAGGCTGTGGTCCAGGCCTGGGAGGAGGGGGTTGGGACACCACCTCTACGCCGTAAAGGAGAAACATCTGCCACCTCCTCTCTGTCCAAATCCTCCCACGCTCATATCCAGCTCAGTTCTCAGACCCATACAGTCAAAACATTCTCTCCCCTTTCACCCAGCACCACGTTGCCCCGACACCCATTCCTGCCTCTACTGGAACGCTTGTCACAGGTTTTGTCTTTGAGTTGAACACCTGTGTCTCTCCCTGCACGCTCCTACAGGGAGCCACACCTCACCCATACCCAGCACGGCTGGCAGGCAGCAGACACCATAACTTGCTCGTTCAAACCATGCCTCCCGTCCAGATGGTCAGCTCCATGAGGGCAGGACAGGGCTCTCTAGCTCAGCATCCTGTGCTGCATGGAACCATGAGGAGAAACAGCTCCTCACTGCACGCGAGAACTACCGGGGGTGGCAGTCAAGATTCGGCGTGCAATGCAGGGACCAACACTGCCGTGGAAACAAGACCCTAGCAAACACGGCTGAGAGGGCCTGTGTTGGGAAGCCACAATCGGCGGTTTTTTGCCTTGCCCTGCATCTTGCCAGCTTTCTGACATAACGTTACATAACTCTTCTAATTAGAATAAGTGTCTTACCAGTCTGCTGTCCCCTGGGCTCCCGGCGTCCTGACCCACTGCCCTGAGGACACGGCCCAGCAACTCAGGGAGGAGACCCGGTCGCCCTGAAACAAGGAAGGAGGGCGTGCAACCGTGGGGGAGACGGCAGGCTGGCCAGCCCAGCCAGGTGGTCCCCCGCTCCTGGAGCAGCCCGTCAGGAGGCTTGTGGGCTTGACCACCTACCCAGGCTGGACTTTCCTGGAGGCCCAAGGAGAAAACACAGGCCTCAAGGCTAAAGTGCATTAGAAAGTCATCTCTGCAGGAGCCCAGGTGAGGAGGGGGTGGTGTAGATGGACTAGGAGTTCCCACGGGCCCTCTGGTCCGAAGGTTTGACCCAGACAATCTCCCTGGGGACAAAATGGGGAGGTGCCTAATGCAGGGGCTGGGCCTCCCATGGAGCGAGGACATCACAGATCTGTAGGGTGGTCCTGCTGGACCAGGCCAGGGCTCCCAGCTTGCCCAAGGGCCTAGACATGCCCAGGTGGAAGGGAGGCCTTCCTGGTTCCAGAAGGGCAGAGGACCAACTGGGAGGCCAGCGTACCTGTCAAGGTTGGTGTGGGGGTCTGAGCGAGAAGGGGGCCTCAGGTCCTAGGTGTCCAGCTCTGGTCCCCAGCAGGGGAAGGAGCCTGTCCCAGGGTGGCAGGGGCTCCACCCAGAAACAAGCTGAGTGTAGCACTCAGCCTTGAGTCCAGGACATGGGGCAGTAAAGACTGAGGGACTCCCAGCACCCCTATAATAAAGGAACCTTTCGTCCTTGGCTTGGACATCTGACACACAAAAACCCCACCAAGTCCTGGGGCTTGGGGTCCGATGGCAACTGCACTGGGCACTGCTCCCGCACCCAATCTCCGGTTTCTAGGAACATTCCTGTCAGTCGTCACTTCAGATCACTTTAAATTTTAATTTTTCTATTATCAAGTCAGATGATAATGATGATACTTGAAGGCCTCCGCCTGCCTCATGTCTTATTCATGGAAAGGCGGCATGGCGAAGGGGGAGAAGCTGCTGGGAGGTCCACCCAGGTCTGCCCCGCCGTCTGGGCCTCGGTTTCCTAGCCTCTTATTCCACTCAGGATATTTTGCAGGCTCACCTCCCATGGCTGGCCTGGCTGGCCCACAGACCGTGCTCCTTCCCCGAGCACCCCTAGCACTGAGACCTGTCATCACCAGCCTGGGGCAGGCTGTTCATTCTGAGCTGCCTGATGTCACATCTGTTCAAGAAGATCTTCTTATTTGAAGAGTAAGGACCACTTGAGGGGCAGCAAGGCAGCACTCCCTTTCTGGGGTTCCCTCCCCTGCAGCGCTGACCCACTCACTCATTGAAAGGATGGGGGTGGGTGAGACACCAGGGCCTGGCCGAGGGGCCCTCCCAGGAAGGACCAGATCAGGGCAAGGGTGTCAGCTATCCGCTCATCCGGTCTCTAGGAGATGGACAGAGAAACCTTAGAGGGAAAACAAGGGCTTTGGAGTGAAGAAGAAAAGGCTATCCTGGGAGACAAAGGCTGGTGTCGACCAGCCATGGGGAAAAGGGCGTAGTCTCTCCATGGTCCCCTCTCCCTGCTGAGCCCCCTCTACCAAAACAGGATGTCCGGGCTGGGGCTGAGCATGGCAGGTGGGGCTTGTGCCCTGGGACTGACTCCCCACACAGGGCCATCCAGCCTAGAGACCACCCTGCCAGCTGCACACACCCCAATAAACTACCTGGGGCCTCAAAGCTCGGGTGAAATTTAAAGGACGCAAAAAGCCACCAACTGAACAAGGTGAATGGTTTGCTAACAAAACCTGTTTCCAGGGGACAGCCGTACAACTGGTCAGACATAGGGCAAGTGTGGACGTCAGCTTTGCCTGCCTGCCCAGCTCCAGTGGCCAATGGATATTCAGACTGGCTTTCCCTTCTAACCCTGCACCAGCCGGACTCACAAACCCAACTGCAAACAGCAAGGCCAAACACAGCACACGCCACTGCCTAGCCTGCCTCACCCACCCCCACGCCGGCCTCAGCCACTCCAGGGCCCTGCGTTCCCTGCTTGGCCTGTAGGCTCAGAACTAGATCCCACAGGCACCTGTCCTGCCTCGGGTCCCCCCAGGCAAAGGGGGCGGCCCCATAACACGTGCAAGTAGGCGACAGTGCAGATGAGGAAACTGAGGCCCACAGAGATGAGGCAGGCCGGAAGCTAGTAGCAAGGTGCGGACTGGAACTCAGTCCTCCCACCGCAGGGCTGCTGCCTGGCGTCCCTCAAGACCCACGTTCCATCGGCCACCACATGCCGCATAGCCCCCCACACACACACCCCACCACCACCATCCACCGCTCCAGGACTGCCGGGAAGCAGACTGGAAGAAAATAAAACTTGAGGCATTTCCGGAACGGGAAAGTAGTCAGTACTGAGGGGAAAGGGGCATCCAGGAATGAAAGCAGAAAGCGGTCCCTAGATTTCCTGAGCTATCTCCACTGGAACCCTACAAAAGACAAGCACTTAGGTTCCACCCGGGCAGAATGCTGAATACAGTACCCGAGTCCCCACCACCCCCGGGGCCTAACCCAGTAGCTTGCTGAAGATAAGTGGACCTTGCGTGCCTGCACATTGAGATAAGGGCTATATATAGCAGGAGAAAGTTGGTTTTTCCACAATGTGAAGAAGCACATTTCAAGGAGTGAAAAGGTTTCAAGGACACACTGGGGGTGGCCTAATGAGGCCAGCGCCTTTATCTCTTTCAATACCCTAAGGTGAACTTCTTCAGGTATAACTAATTCTCGTCTAGTTGAATTAGTGCTTCTTTAGCTCACTTTCAGCTTTTCCTGGTGGATCCAAACACAACATATTCATTATTATTTGATTAACAGGGAATCAGTGACAGTGTCCAACAGTTAGCTGACTTCGCCGCCACCTCCTCCAGGAAGGCCCAGCATCCCCTCCCGGTGCTCCCACCACACGGTCTCCGAGCCCTAGTCGAGCCTCCCTCTGCCCTACGAGCCGGGGGGCAGGGTGAGTCCTGCCTTTCTTGAATTCGCTCTGGGTGCCAGGCCAGTGCTTACCAAGAAATAAAGAAACGGAACTGAAGTATGAAGCAACCAGGAGGCCCACAGGCACTCGTACCCATAACTACTTATTAAAACAACCACAAACAAAAACATGTTTTATCATCGAACTACCTGACTTCGGTATTGGCTCTATTCTCATTTCTTGGGCAGAAGCACAGTTTTGTCACGTAGGAGACAAAAACGGAGACCCAGCCGGGTCAGGAGACTTCCTCGCACTGACAGTAAGGGGCGGGGGCGGAGAAGGGCCATGCCGCGTCATGGGCTGAAAGCTTTCTCTGCACAGACTCTCTACTGAGGGCGCTTGCGGAAATACTTCCTTCTGGAAGCAGCAGGGGCAGGAGGCGCACGGAGGCCTAAACCCACTTCCTGTCTCGTTGCTGGGAAGGGAAACACTGCTCCCAGCTAGCACCCTGGGCCGGCTCCATGCAGAACCACAGGGGGCGCAGGACAAGCGGCTATGCTTACCCGGCCCCAGCCTCCTGGCTCCATGTCTGCTATGGGCGCAGACGGCAGGAAGGCAGTGCCCTGCAGGGTCAAGAAGAGCCTCCTGAGACCTCTGTGATTCTCCTGATACTGTGAGGCCGAGAAAACGCAGAGAGAATTTCCCAACGGGTGGAGGAAAGAGCAGGAGGCCAAGACGGCTTCTGGGCCCGGGTGAAGCATGAGCCCTGAGGAGACAACCTCTAAAGGGCAAGATGGGGCATGGAAATCAGGCACAGGCATTAGGTGACTTCCAGAGGCTGACTGAGGGAAAAGCCCTGTGAGGCAGCCGCCACGCTGCAGTGGGCAGTGGCATCTTCAGGGCCAGCCGGCCGGCCAGTCCTGCCACGTGGCACAGGTCTGGACCCTGCTGGAGGTGGCCTTCAGTCCTTGGGCTTCCCCATCCAGGGAAAAGCCGTGGGCTGCCGCCAGCTCAGCAGATGTGCTCTGGGGAGAACCCAGTCATTAGACATTCCTCTGCTGACTGCCCACTCAGGAGGAGCTAGATATTGGCTAAGAAAACGAAGCCAGTTGTGGCAATGACTTCCAAACAGATATAATCAAATCATCTATTCCTGAATTCTGCAAGTACTGAAACACTATAATTTGATTTCTGAAATGTCATTTGGAGCTGCTGGTGCAGGCAGCGGAGACACTCAGTAAACAGATTGCCAAATACACACCTGCTGACCTTCAGCCCCATGCCCAGGGCTGTGCTGGAGCCTGGCTAGGGTGGTGCCATCACTAGGCAGGGCCCGAGGACGGCAGTCCAGGGGGAGGCAGCGAGGGCCTGACCCGAGTAGGTAGGACCTCGGGGTGTGCGTTTCGGCAATGCTGACTACACACTGAGCTTAAGGAAAGCGCTCTCACTACCTCTGAGGGAGCAACAAGGCCCCCAAGGGAGGCCACGAGCGGTCACTAAAGTGCAGGGCACATGGCAGAGGGCTGCCTGGGCCCTGGTGACACCGCACTGACGCCCTTCTCCCCTGCAGCAGCAGAAATGGGATCCCATATCTGCAGATAAGCGCCTGTGGCTGGTATGTCCCTGGTCAGGCTGCCAACTGGCAGAACGCTACAAGAGAACGGCCTCGGCTTCCTTCCATCCCCACGGTTCACCTTTCTGTCCTGAAGGAATGAAGGCTCATCTAAATAAGGAAATAGAGGGACAGGCTGGGATGTCTCTCCGCAGAAGAGAACCCCTGAGAACCCCAGCCTGACTGCTCTGGGGAGCAGGACCCAGGGGCATCCCACAGGTGCTATCCCCACCTGAGGGCGCGAAGTGCCCGCCCACACACCTGCCACAGGCTCCTCCCCCCGCTGGGGCCCTCCCAGTCCTGGGCTGCCACCTCCCTCCAGTTCCACCACTGGGGCATTGGTGCTATGCCTGATCTTCTCCTCCACAATGTCAGCACACAGCAAGCGCTCAATAAATACTCCTTGAAGGTTGAGCAGCCCGAACCCAATGACAGGACAGCCGAGCTGAACAGCACTGAGGCCCTGCTCTACCACTCACTAGCTGCGTGACCTTGAGCACATTTCTTACCCTCTCTGAGCCTCAGTTTCCTCATTATAAAAGAGAGATGATAATGCCAATTTATAGGTTATTGTGGGAATTAAATTAGCTATTGTATACAAAATCATTTGGCAAGCTCTCAAAAGCTACAGACGAATTAATGATGTTATCATCAAAATGTAATAGTCACCATAAGAGAAATGCTAACCTTCTGCTATAACAGAATAATGTTAAGCATGATGTACCTAGCTGAGGGAATCAGTTCAAGGTCACTGGTAACTAGATACATTATGTGAAGTCTGCAAACATGGCTGGTTTCACAACACCAATGAGGAGAAAGGCCCAAGACCCCGACAGCTGGGGCTGGTCAAGATCCTTGTTGGGAGTTCTCCCTTCCAGTCATTTGAAGGCAATTAGGGTGACATTCAAATTTCAGAGATGCAACAGTGCCCTGGGGTGGCCACACACCCAGGTTTTTCCAGGGTAGTCTCACCCGTCCTGATTTAGTGTTATAGAAACCGAGTCCCCAGCCAACATGAAGCAGGGCTCACATCTGGGCATCTGATTCCCACGTATCCCCAGCAGCCAGCAATTAACAAAGTTCAAAGGTATGGAGAGAGAGAGAGAGAGAGAGAGAGAGAGAGAGAGAGAGAGAGAGAGAGAAGGAGGAGGAGGCAAGGGGAGGGGGAGGGGAGGGGGAGTGAGGAAGGGAAGGAAGGAAGGGAAGAGGGGGAGGGGAGGGGAAGGGAGGGGAGGGGACCCCAGTGAACCTTCTGGAATGTGCACAGGGCTGGGCCCTTGTACGAGGAAGATGGTTGGTTTCCTCTCACACAGGATTTGTTTTCCAAAGGAAAGTTTGATAAGCTTCCGTATTATTTCTGGTTTTGTTTTCATTTTTCAGTCTTTCATAGCCTACTCGTGAATTTTGTGAAAGCAGTCTTCATGAGAGACAGTCAGATCATCCCCCAAGTACTCAGCTCACGTCCTGGGAAGCCTGGGAACTTCTCAGGGTCTTAGATGAGGCTCCGTGCGCCCGGCATTCCCTCCCCGGCCAGCACCCAGTGCAGCCCCTTCCAGGGACGCCTCCGTGACACCCGCTCCAGCCTGGCTGCCCCCATCAACACGCTCTTCCAGGCTCAGACTGCCCTCTCCGGACTAGGAGCCTTCGCTTGCTTGCGCCCAACCCCACCCCCCCACACACACACACACACAAGATCTGGTGGAATGTCTGATCAAGAACGAAAGAAGGGCCGGCCGAATGGCTCAGTTGGTTAAGAGCTCGCTCAAGAGTGTGAGCTGAGCTCTGAGCAACAGCGGTTCGAGGCCAGCCCAAGCTAAGTTGCCGTTGAGCTGCCAACAGGTGGCAGGATGGCTCAGCTCAAAAAAAAAAAAACGAAAGAACGAACAAGCGATTGAGTGAGTGATGGTGCTGCTCGTCCACCACGGCTGGGAACGCTGGACTCCAGTACCAGGCACCTCATTCTGCATGGAGAGAAACTGGCCTGACTGCCGCCACCCCGTCAGGCGACGGTGTCACTGAAGTCCGACACCAAGTCCCGGGAGGATGGACAGAGGGCTGTGGTTTCTGTGGGTTTGAAGGGTGAGGCCACCAGCCACCCAGCGGGCCTGGAAGGCCAGGGCGTGTTCATGGTTCAGGGACGTGGCTTCCTTCCCTCCGTGACCCAGAGCTCTAGCTGGGAGGCCCCACCTGGGGAGAGAGCCAAAGAGACTTGGCCCCACTCACTGTGCCCAGGCTTCCTCAGGGGCAGAGGGCAGGAGAAAGGCTCCCTGTGCCAACTCTCTGACGTGGTCGCATCCATGCAGGCCACGGAGATGGGCAGGAGCGGGAAGTCTGGGAACAAAGGCACCACGGTTCAGCTTAGCAGCCATCCGCAATTCTCTTGGCTGCAGGGACTACTAAGGAAGACGGATGTGGGAGAACCCGGGAGAAAGGCAGCCCCACTGACTCCTGTGAAGGCACGGGGGCACACAGATGGCCTTGGAGGCGCGACTCCACCCTGAGGGCAGCCTGGAGCCCCTCGCTGGCCACTCAGCTGTGCCCACTATCGCGGTGACCCGGGACATCTGAAGACAGCAGAAGGCTCCTCAGATGGTTACACTACTTGCTGACTTATTCCTGTTTTTCTCCTCACACGTTCTATGGAAAAAACAGGGCTTGATCCCCACTAGCCTGTCATCCTGACATTACATCTGTCCTCTGTTTATAAAGTGGGAGCAGGGCCCCATTTAGCCAGGAGCTGGAACTGACCACTCTTCTTCCAGCAGTGCCTTGTAGCCAGGGCCGCACACAGCAAGCCACTGAGAGGTGTCCTGTGTTTGAAATGAGAAAGGAAGGTGGTTTGGGGGAAGATGACGGGCAGGTGCCACTGCCCAAGGTCACAGCTACCTCTTCACAGAAGCAGAAGCCCTGGGATGTGGATGGCTTCAGCTTTCCCCTTCCTCTGCCTAAAAGAACCTGGCTGCTAATCCACAACAGGAAGGTAGTTTTGTTCTTATTACTGTTGGAGATGGGAGCGCGTGGGGGAGAAAAACATTTCTTGATTTTCTTCTCTAAGTGGCTGGTGGGGAAACAACAAATGTAAATGACATGTTTCTGCAAGCCCCTGGTGGGGAGAGAAGGTCGTGATGTTTACAAGTGCACCCTGGGTCTACACGGGTCTCAGTGGAGGGCGATCTCATTCTTGCGCTTCCCAATACACTCCGTGGCGGAAACACATCACAAGCAAAGGCGTGAAACCAGTCGGGGCAGAATTCCGCCGGCGCTGAGCCCCACAAGGGCTGGCTCCTTCTTGCACCCACCTGTGGTTGGTCATTGGCACTCATTGCAGCCTCCCATGGCATCAGCACCACAGTAGGTCTACACAGCTCACTCCGTAGATGAAGAAGAGAAGGAAACACTTTAAAATAATAAGGAAAGTGCATAGAGAAGAAACAAAACCTAAGACCGTTTGGTAAGCCCAGGGAGTGTGAATTCCGTCATGTGGCCTCACTGGCCAGGCTCTCCCTACTCACCCCTCTCTCCCTGCCACCTGGCCTCAAGTGTACCCAGCACATCTGCTCCATCCCACTCGACCACACCTGAGGACGCAGTTCCTGGATGGATGGTGTGGGCACTCAGTAGGAGCAGGGGCTGCCTATCTCACAGGTGGACAGCATCACTGTTTTAACTGAGGACACACAGCTGGGGTTTGTGGATGGATGGCCAGTGCAGATGCGAGCCCTTGAGCGTGATCAGGCCAGAGGAGTGAGCAGGGAGAAGCCCACAGGAGTGCAGGGCAGGTGTGCAGGCAGACAGCCCATGGGAGGAGCTTGGAGAACAAAAGCGAGGGTTCCTTGCTACATCTGCCCCTCACTTTGTGCCACCAATGCTGGGTTCCGCTTTTCTGCTGGCCAAACCCCAGGGTGGTGAGGCATACAGGGCACAGACTTGCTATGGGACCAGTCAGGCCTGGGGCCCCAACTGACCTCTATACTTTGGACCAGTTTCTTAGCCTTTCTGAGTGGCTACAGGACCAAAGGGACACATGTGTAGCACCCCTTATGGGACCTGGCCCTCCCTCTGCCCCCCACTGTCCTGGAGCATTGCCCCCCCCAACCTCTTCCTCAGGCTATCATTTGAGGCATAGTTTAAAGCCACCCCCGACTCCGCAGGCTAGAAGGGGTCTCTCACCATGGACCTATGAGGTATGCGTCCTTAGGCAACTTACCTAACCTTGCTGGGTATCAATTTACATAGAAAATCAAGACAATAATATTGGGTTGTCAGAAAAGTCGTGTTGTAGTTTTTCTATGTTTTCCGTTGCAAAAATGCGTCATGATTTTTCTGACAACCCAATAGTATCTGTCTCACAGGGTCGTTGCTGGAATCCGAAGAGCAAATGCACGAGTGAATGAATAAACACAAACAAGTACATGGAAGGGCCTGGCACAGAGTGGGCATGTCAGGGGTGTTAGCAATTATTGGTCAGAACCTGTCACCAGCTGGTGCGCACACTGATGGCCACGTGTGTGTACGTCGGGTGGGAGCACGATGTGCGTGTCCTGCTACAGCACCTATCACAGCGTTAGGTGCAGGACAAACACCTAGAAATGGTGGCAGGGAGCTCTGCACTGCACACCCCTTCACAGACTCTGCCAGGCTTCCGCCAGCCCAAGGGGCCCAACTCCAAAGCCGATGTCCCAGGGAGAGCCAACAGCCAGGGATGCATGGAACTCGGCGGCACTTTGTGTCTTTCTCCTCCCTCTTTCTGTCTCTTCCCACCTCCATTATCTCTGTCGCTCTGCTTGGTCTCCCATCTCTCTCTTCACCCCTCACCCCCGCCCCCCATTTGGAGAGCAGAGCAGGACCTCGCTGCATCAGGCTTCGCATGAAATATCTCCAGGCAGGTTCTCTCGCCGATTATGAACAAATATGTTTTCCAAAAGGCCCACAAATCAGTACCATCCCACTCCTGCAATTCCTGAGGTAAATTACTGTTCCATGACTAATGTTCCCAGGGAAGAGAGTGCCGTCTCCAAGACTGAGCTCAAAGCCGCAGCCAGGGGCTCCCAGCTTCAAATATGAGAAAATAGGCCCCGATTCCTGACACCCTCATAGCAATGCCCTGGGGGCCCATACACAGAGCCAAAAGAAACCTTAATAAGGTCACTTTAAATCTATTTAGAAAAAATATGTACTCTATGTGGAGTTTAACCTTCCACTGCCTTTGCAAAGCCAGCTTCTCAATCTCCTTGAGCCCTGGGCAGTAAGTAAGCAGATAACTCAGGAAGTCAAACAGAGGGCCTGATTTTCCCAGCCATTCCCAGGGTGTCGCCGCATAAACTAACAGTCACAAGACAGTCTCCAGGAAGAGCTATCATGACTAAATACTTTTTGTTCCTCACTTACTTTTTAATGGCTAATTGTGTGGCTGTCCTGGCAAACTCTTACGCACCCTTCAAAGCCCAATTCAAATGTCCTCTGTCTGCCTCTGCCTCCCACCCCAGGAAGGTCCTGGGCCTTCAGAAGGCTGGGTGCCCATGCCCGCTTTGCTCCCGACCTTCCCCCTGACCTTCGACTAGTCTGTGAGCTCCCAGGGCACAAGGACACTTGTCCTCATCTTTGTCTCCTCCACACCTAACACAGTGCCTGGTACATGGAGGAGGCTCAGTGGGCTCGTCACCTGAAGAACCTATGAGGAGGTGACCACGGCGTGCAAAACAAAGGTAGCATCACAAGTTCTCATGGGACTGCGTATTTAGGACCAGACGCTCTTAGAAAGCCTGGGGCACTTGTACAATAAGCCCCCACCCACAGTCTCCATGCCTGGAGCCCAATGCTGAACCCAGAAAGAAGCAAAAAGGAGTTCTGAGTAATTAGAACCTCTGTGCCTGCCTTGATGATGTGGGACAAAGGAAAGAATGTGCGATTTGTAGCCAAGACACCTGGCTGAGTCCCAAAGTCTGGGCCTCCGGCTGGGCAATCCGCCCTGGGAGCCTTGGATTACTCCTCTGTACCAGAAGGACAATATGCCCCAGGACACCTTGGCAAGTGAACTTGGAAGGTGGCGGACCCTGGTCCTAACCTGACGAGTTCAGCCTCCGTTTCAGCCCAGGATTTCTGAGAAGAGATCGAAGGCTCTGTTCAAGTGAACAGTGGCGAGAAGTGGCCACTTACAGCTAAGGAGAGAGCGAAGGCACTGGGAGGCTTCCGGGCGGCCTTTTAACTGCTTGACACGGAGGGGCACTCAGAAAACATTTGTGGAATGAAGAAAGGAGTGGATAAGCACGTGGCTGAAGGGCTGGGCACTGGGAAGAGACAGCAGACTTCCGCTGGGCCTGAAGGGACTGAAAACCAGGATTTGTGAGTTAAAGCTCCGGGACAGCCAGCTGAGGGACGATTAAGCAATAGAATTGCACAATATTGGAACGCGCTGCCACTGGGGGAGTGAGCACCCCATCACTGGAGGAATGCAAGCCCAGAGCAGATGACAGATAACTTCACAAAGCTATAGCCAAAAAGACCCAAACATCGGGTGGGGGAGGGGTGTTTAGAATAAAAACTGCCTCAAAAAGTCCCTTTCCACTTGGGTTTCAGTATCAATATTCTACGCGAAGGGTCTACAACCTTCAGTACAGGGCCAGAGAGAAAATAAGGTGGGCTTTGCAGGTTACAGGGTCTCTATCCCACAACCTTTCAACTTGGCCTGCCAACCAAGAGCAGCCAAACACAATGGTGTCACGGACGGATAAATTAATGTGGCTATTTCAATAAAACTTTATTTGCAGAAACAAGCTGGGGGCCAGATTTGGCCCACCGGCCCCTGGGTCTCATAGAGTGAAACTGTAGGTAGTTGCCAGAGTTGGCGCCACTGTCCACTGAATGTCTAGCAGGTGGTAAACCCATGTCTCTGCCTTCAGGCCCAATTTAAACCATGCCAAGCGTAAATCCACCCCACCCCCAGTTTTTTTAAACTTCTACCATTCATTTTACTATTCTTGCTGCATTTGCCTATGTTTGAAATGGTCTACAATAAAAAGTTAAAAAAAGAAACCTACCCAGAATCTGGACCTACTTGGAAAGCTGATCATTTCAATCTGCCTTCTCTGAACCGCTATGAGCTTGGTGGCCCTGAACCAGCAGCCCCAATACAGGGAGGACCAGACACAGAAAAGAGAGGAATATGGCAAAGTCAGGGTCTCTCTACAATTAAAGGCATTCATTCAGAGTCTTTTCTTCTGAGTTTACACTTTTCCCTGTAATTGTCGCTATAAAAATGTCACTTTATTATAAAAGAATAGTAGATGAGACGGTTTTATGTCCTTATTTGACAAAATTTGAACTTAGCAACCCTATATTGGCCCTAATTTTTTATTTATTTGTTTGTTTTTTAAATTTTAACCAGTTCACAGAATCCTGAAGTATGGAAGCCACTGCCCCTTTCCTGGGTCCTAAAAGCTGACTTTCCCTCAGGCTGCTCCAATCTCCCCTGTGAAGTGCCTGTATGATACCTCTAAGCCCCCTGCCAGCCCTGAGAGTGAAGGTGAGGTGACCAGTCTCAGAAGGCCAGGAGACCTCCCTGCCATGGGATTCACCCTGACCTCACAGTGCTGCACTCAACAGGCCTTTGTCGGTCCTCAAACAAAGCTCCAAGGCCAGCAGGGCAGAAATACTCCCCCTATAACAGATGAGGAAACTGAGGTGCAGAAAGTCAAGTGACCTTTCCTAAGTTGTCCAGCAAATCAAGGGGAACGCAGAGAACCACATGCATCACTGATTGTTACCAGCCCAGGGCAGTGGGGTCACCTCTGCCCTTAACCTGGTCAGCCCAACATCCAACTACCACCTTTTCTCCACAGAACTGAGAAAGCAGAATTTTCAGGAAGAGTCCTTGTATTCAGTGACCAGGTCAAATGAAAAAACATTAAGTATCTGGGCTGGCCGAGTGGCGCGTTGGTTAAGAATTGGCTTGGGACGCTAGCTCTGAGCAGCAGGGACCGGGTTCGGATCCCACATGGGGGCCAGTGACACTGCCCTCTATAGCTAAGATGGTGAACAACAGCTTAACCTGGAGCTGGGTTGCTGTGAGTCACTGGAGCGTGTGTCGGCTACAGCCCCTGCTGCAGTGGGCTGCCATGAGCTACCATGAGTGACTGGCAGCCAGCGTGAGCAGCCGGAGGCCGGCGTAAGCTGCTATGAGCTGCCGTGAGCGGTCGTCCAATGACTGGCAACCGACTGTCTCACCCGGGAAGAGTGCAATGATCATAATACAAACATGGGCCAGTGAAGCGACATCCTCCACAACTAGACTGAAGAACAAAAGGACAGCAACTTGTCTGTTCCCCTTCCTCGATTCCCCAATGCTGTTCCCCTCCCCCAAGTCCCCAATAAAATATTTTAAAAAATACATGTTAAGTTTCTAACCTGGACAGAATTTTTTTTAGTTTTTTTACTGGGGAATTGGGAGAGGGGAACAGCGTTGGGGGATCGGGGAAGGGGAACAGGCAAGTTGCTGTCCTTTTGTTCTTCAGTCTAGTTGTGGAGGACGTTGCTTCACTGGCCCATGTTGGTATCATCATTGTGCTCTTCCCGGGTGAGGCAGATCGGTCACTGGCCTCTGGATGGTCGCTCACAGTGGCTCTTGGCAGCTCACAGCAACTCTCGGCCGCTCACGCTGGCTGCCAGCCACTCACTGTAGCCTGTGGCAGCCTACTGCAGCAGGGGCTGCAGCTATGCTGTCCCGGGACTCAGCAGCCCAGCTCCAGGTGGAGCTGTTGTTCACCATCTTAGCTGTAGAGGGCAGTGTCACTGGCCCTCGTATGTGGGATCTGAACTGGGGCTGCTGGCTTCCCAAGCCAGCTCTTAACCAATGCGCCACTTGGCCGGCCCCAGAATTTTTTTTTTTTAGCATCAAGAATGGTTCCCACCTTTAAAGAGCTCACTAGTTGGTCAGAAAGACTAGGAGGTTCTTTTCATTTTGCTACAGAAAGGGCAGAGGCTGGGATGTTCCACATCTGGGCCGGAGGCCTGGGCAGAGCCGAAACTCCAAAGGTGCCTCCTGCTGGGAACACAGGCGCTGAGCTCCTTCCCTACCTGTCGGGGATACTGGGCCTGGTGCCATGGCCACTGAGACCAATCCCAGATGTCGCCATAGGGCTAGAGGAAGGGACAGGCGTGGGTCTTGCCCCAGCACACATGACCTCTGCCAGTGGAACCAGCTGATGGGGAATGAAGTCAATTGCTTCCAGCATAATTAATTTAGATCCAGACACAAATCTACTGGGAAATCAGCCCATTGAGAAAGAGAAAGAGATCCAAGACTGGAATGGAAAAGTTTTGGCGATATGTGGATGGGGATAAAGGTATATTCTACATCCTAAGGAGGGGCTTAAAGGGATTAGGGAGGGGAAAAAAGAGGGTCCCAAACACTTCCAGGGGAACACTGCAGAAGAAGCTCCCTTGACTAGAAATCTGAGATGGGCAAAGAGGAGGGGGCCAGGGAGGGACAGTGTGGATAGGCAGCAAAACAAAACGCCTGATGTTTTATTTCTAAAATAACAGCTTTATTGAGATATAATTCACATACCAAGCAACTCATAAATTTAAGGTGTGTAACTCAATAGTCGCATAGTGTTGTACAACCACCACCAGGAACAATTTTAGAACTTTTTCATTTCCCCCAAAAGAAATTCCAAATCTATCACTCCCAAGCCCTGGGCTGCAGCCCCTGGCAACCATGAATCTCCTTTCTGTCTTTATAGATTTGCCATTTCCTGTAAAATGAAATCCCACAATACGTGGTCTTTCGGGACTCATTCCTCTCACGGGCATAATGTTTTCAAGCTTCATCCATGTTGTAGCATGTATCAATACTTGATTCCTTTTTACTGCCAAATATCCCACGGTATGGATATACCACACTTTCTTTCCACTCACCAGTTGGATGGTGGACATTTGGGTTCTTTCCACATTTACGTGAGGTTTCATTCCTGTTGGGTATAGGCCTGGGAGGGGAACTGCTTTGTCCCACGGCAACTCTGTTTAACCTCGTGAGGAACGGCCAAACTGTTTTCCAAAGTGGCTGCATCAGTCCTGTTCCGGACAGGAGTGGATGAGGGTTCCAATTGTCTCCAAATCCGCACCAGCACCTCTATCTGACATTGATTCTCAGATTCTTAGTGTGTGTGAGGCAGTGCCTCACTGTGGCGCTGGTTTGCATTTCCCTGATGACAATGACGTTGAGCATCCTTTCGTGTGTTTATTGTCCCCTTGTATATTTTCCTTGGAGAAATGTCTATTCAAGGCCTTTGCCCATTTTTTAATTGGTTCGTCTGTTATTATTGTCTGTTATTATTGAGTTGTTGGGGTTCTTTATGTCATCTAGACACAAGTCTAAAATACATATGATTTGCAAATATTTTCCATTTTGTGGATTTTTTTTCACTTTCTGTATAACAGTGTCCTTTGATGCATAGGTTTTAATTTTGATGGAAGTCCAATTTATATTTTTCCTTTGGTCACTTACACTTTTGATATTGTATTTCAGAAACAATTGCCTAACATTTACACCTATTTTTCTTCTAAGAATTTTGTAGTGTTAGCTCTTACATTTAGGTCTTTGACCCACTTTGAGTTAATATTTATAAATGGTGTTAGGCAGAGGTCCAAAGCCATTCTTTCGCATATGGCCATTCAGTTGTACTAGCACCATTTGTTGAAAAAAACGATTCTTCCCCTGTTGAATTATTTGCTACCTTTGAAAATCAATTGACTGTAAATGTGAGAGATTATTTCTGAACTTCCAATTAGATTCTATCACTCCATATGTGTATCCTTGTGCCAGTATGATACAGTCTTGATTACTACTGCTTTGTAATAAGTTTTGAAATCAGGAAGTGTGAGCCCTCCTACTTAGTTCTTCTTTTTCAAGACTTCCGGCTATTCTGGGTCCCTTGAGTTTCACATGAATTTGAAAATCAGTTTGTCAATTTCTGCAAAAGAATGCAGCTGGCAATTTCATAGACAGTTGAGTTGACTCTGTAGATTAATTTGGGAGCAATGCCATCTTAACAATATTAAGCTTTCCGATCCCTCAACCAATCCATCCATAAGCTTTCCAAACATTGGATGCCTTCCCATTTACTTGGGTCTTTAATTTCTTTTAAAATATTTTGTGGTTTTCGGAGTATAAGTCTTGCACTTCTTTTTTTAGATTTACTCCTAAGCATTCTATTCTTTCTGCTGCTATAGTAAGTAGATTTTCTTAATTTAACTTTCAGATTGCTCACTACAAGTGTATAAAAATGCAATTCACTTTTCTATGTTGCTCTTATATTCTACAGTCTTGCTGAATTTGTTTATAATAATAAGCTCTGGTAGTTTTTTGTTGTTGTTGTTCGTTTTTTAAAGATTTTATTGAGAAATTGGGAGAGGTGAACTGCATTGGGGAACCAGGGAAGGGGAACAGACAAGTTGCTGTCCTTTTGTTCTTCAGTCTAGTTGTGGAGGACGTCGCTTCACTGGCCCATGTTGGTATTATCATTGTGCTCTTTCCAGGTGAGGCAGTCACTCGCTGGCCATTGGACAGCCGCTCACTGCAGCTCATGGCAGCTCACTCTGGCTGCCAGCCGCTCATGCTGGCTTCTGGCCACTCATGGTAGCTTACGGCAGCTCACTGTAGCAAGGGCTGCAGCTTATGCCATTGCCAGCCATTCAAGGCAGCCCAGCTCCAGGTTGAACTGTTGTTCACCATCTTAGCTGTAGAGGGCACATTGTCACTGGCCCTCATATGGGATCCGAACCAGGGCCCTGCTGCTCAGAGCTCGTACTCCCAAGCCAACTCTTAACCAACGCGCCACTCGACTGGCCCTCTAGATTTTTTAGTGGATTCTTTAGGATTTTTCTATATACAAAATCATCACATTGACAAATAGTCTACTTCTTACCTCCCAATCTAGATACCTTTTACTTCTTTTTCTTGCCTAACTTCTGTGGCTAGACCCTCCAGTACAATATTGAATAAAAGTGGCAATGGTGGACATCCTTGTCTCATTCCTGATGTTCAAGAGAAAACTTTCAGTCTTTCACCATTAAGTATGATGTTAGCTGTTGCATGTTCAAGTTTTAAAACTTCAGCCTTGAACTGATAACATTGAGACTTCTCCAAGTAGAAAGGAAATCACACAAAATGTTCTGTATATAAAAATGAACATAGGGGGCCGGCTGAGTGGCGCACTGGTGAAGAGCTGGCTTGGGACACCAACAGCCCCGGCTCGGATCCTATATATGAGGACCAGTGACACTGCCCTCTACAGCTAACAATAGCTTTACCTGGAGCTGGGCTGCGCGAGCCCCAGCAACAGTGTAGGCTGCAGCCCCTGCTGCAGTGGGCTGCCATAGGCTACAGTGAGTGGCCAGCAGCCAGCGTGAGCGGCTGGCAACCAGGGTGAGCTGCCAAAAGCCGCGGTGAGCGACCATCCAGAGGTCGGTAACTGATCTGCCTCACCCGGGAAGAGCTCAATGATGATACCAACATGGGCCAGTGAAGCAACGTTCTCCGCAACTAGACTGAAGAACAAAAAGACAGCAACTTGTCTGTTCCCCTTCCCCGATTGCCCAATGCTGTTCCCCTCCACCAATTCCCCAATAAAAAATCATTAAAAAAAAAAAAAAAAACAAAAAAAAAAAAAGACAGCAACTTGTCTGTTCCCCTTCCCCGATTGCCCAATGCTGTTCCCCTCCACCAATTCCCCAATAAAATCTTAAAAAAAAAAAATGAACATAGATAGAAAAAAGACCAGGAAAAAAAAATAAACCCAGAGCTTTCTTAACTGCCTGCCCTGAACTGTCCTTGGACTATGTGATACACTCAGCCCTCTCTGTGAGGCATGGGGCCTGTGGGACTCCCAGGGTAGGTGGCTCTCTGAGCTCACCAAGACTCAGCTGTTTTTCCTCAAACCTGCTTTTTTACCAGTTGTACTTATGTAAGTACATAGCTGAACTAAAATTTATGTAAACCATTGGAATAGGAGTTAAAAAGAAATTGTTTTTATCAAACAAGAGTTCAATGTTTGAGGAAGATAGCTGTGAAATGAGGCATGGACAAGATAGTTGTATAATATTAGGGCTGTATGAAAATCTATGCATATTGGGCACTTAGCTCCTATGTCACTTGATAGAAACAGAAACTGAGAATCACAGGAAATGCATTAAAGAATAGCACAAAAAAGATAATGTGAATATCATCCAGTGCACCCATAATTCAAGAAAGGCCTTGGCCCTAAATCAGGACACGGGGGAATGAATGCATGTTTTATGTTAAAATGAAATGTTCTGTATTAAAATAAAATGTTCGAGGTATGTCTGTACCATTTTTATGATCCCCTTTTTAATAATCTTTTTCAATTAAGCAACTTACTGCCAGGGCTGAGGGTACTAGATGAGTGCTTTTTCTGGACACAAATATAAAGGTGGTTACCTGTGCAGGTGTGACAAGATGTCATTTCTATCTCCTTTTACCATTTAGTATTTTCAAGACATTCTAATGAATATTTACTGCTTTTACAGTAGAGAAAATATGTGATAAGATTTCTTTTTTAAGCCTCGGATTCCATTTCTTCCTGCTAACAACAGGAAGAAATTCAGAAATCCTGCACTGCGCTGGGTCAGCATTGTCCCTGGAACCAATAAGGTACCCCAATGCTACAAAGGAGAAGAAGGCAGAAATACGGAAAAGGAGCAACATGAAACAACTAATCACAACGCCCCGATGTGAGTGTATTGCTACTTTCACTGGGAGTTAATAAACACTGAAATAGATTCCTTAACTTGGTTGGAACTATCATATACCCCTTCACTGAGCTCTTTGGTTCGGCCGCTGAGAGGCAGGCTTGCTTTTGGAAATAAGGTGAGGCTGCTGGACCAAACAGGTTTGAGTAACATCACACCAGCCGAGCTGGATTTACTGGGAGAAGGCCAGAATTCAGAATATTCTTAAAGAAACACAAGGTTTCTGCTTTGCTGCATGCAAACTAGGAGGGTTAAGGGGTCCATTTCCCTCCATCGTCCATCTTGCTTCTACGTCCCCTGCACCATGCAAGGTTCATAACAGGCAGCTAATAACGAATGAAAGAATGAATGGTGCACTTGAGTGGCTTACCGGGCCGCTGGGCCTTCTCTTGGAGACCAGGACTTCTGAAGCGGCAGAGGCCGCTGAGACAAGTCCTAGGTCCTCCTGTTGCATCCCTCCCTCCCACATTCTCATAATGACATTTTCTTATGTTTGAAATACAGTTTGCTAAGCCAGGACCCTGTCTGAATCAATAAGGACACAGAAATTAAAGGATGGGGGAGCTGAAAGCACGTGCCCTGTGCCAGACACCCAGTGGATCCCAGGGACAGGAAGGAGGCCTCGGGAATTCCCAACCCCCTCCAGACATGAATAAACAGTACAGTGCCATGGAAAGAGGAGACAATCGAGGTATGTTCAAACCTGTAGGGGAACTGGGGTCACAGAAGGACCCAGAGTGCATGACCTGGGCTTAAAGGAAGGGAAAGGTGTGGCTATGTGGGACTAACAGCCTCCAAATCAGATCCTGGATCCCCAGGGTAGCAGGAGGCACTTCCAAATGAGGGGTGGTAGGCATGGCCATTTGAAACCTCTTTTCCTCCCCCACCTCGGCCCTGCTCATCCACACCATGGCTGGAGCTTAGGGGTAAAGAGCTGCATCAGACTTGGGAGGCCCAGTTTATATCTAACATGAGATCACTGTAACCCAAGACCCCACCAGCTCGGGAGGAAGCTTTCCCTGGATGCCCATCTCCTCCCCCATGTGGTCCTGACCCAGCTGGGCCTGGCACCGAGTTGGGACCCAGGGGGCTGGGCTGGTCCTTGAAAGACCAAACCAATGAACGTGTGAGCAAGTTTTCATAAAGATCAGGCCCAGCGCTGAGACTCCGGAGCCCAGGTGTCAGATACATTCCCCCTCCTCGAGGCTGGCCTGCAGGTCAGGCTGAACTCTCGTAAATAGCTTCCAGCCCCAGCCAGCACCTGGGGCAGAGGTTCTAGAGACTTCTGAAAGTGAATTCCAGTAATGCAATCCTCGGGCTTATCTATGAGCTCTCTGTTCCTTTGAGGGTGAAAATAGTGTGCACCGCTCTACAAACAGACAAAACTCCCTTAGAAACCAGTCTGGGCAGGTGGGAGGGGTGGAGAGGGGTGTTGTGTGGAAAGGGAGAGAGGAGCAAATGTTTAAAATGGAATGTTGTCTGAATGGTCCCAACCCTAACAGGAGAGAGAGAGGTGGAGGCAGGGGGAAGCCAGCATCTGTGTACATGTTGGGGGAGAGTTGGGGGCTACAGGAGACATGGGAAACAAATGGGAAGGGGAGACAGTAACACACTGTCACATTCTCATTTTTATGCTAACATGTTGAAAATACAGTACATTTAGTCCTGCTTGATGTTAGGACACTGAGCACTCTCCTGTATTGGGCCTGTGGGTCTGTGGTTCTCAGCTCATTGCCCATCTCAATGGGGGACGCTCTTAACTGATCATTTCCACCGACTGGCTTGTGACTTAAGACACCAACACCAGCAAAGGTATCTGGAGGTTTGTTTTATTTAACTGTTTCTAGAAGACGGAGCTGTCTCCTGATTTGAGGAGGAAAACAGCCACAAGGGATGGAGTTGGGGTGGGGGCCAGGGGACAAAGCTAGCATTTGGGGATGAGGGAGCACCTCTTCCCAGACTCCAAAGGCAGGTGCTGAACAAGGCACGCGGCTCTTGGGTGCTGACAAGCTGGGTCTGTCCCCTTCCACCTCTGGCGATCCCAGGACAAGGACCTCTCTGCCACGTCCCAGAGCTTCCTGGCCTGGCTCCTGCTGAGCTAGCCACCTCATCTGTGGCACAGCTGAGCAGAGATCACCAGGGGAGGCCAGCTGGGTCCTCCCATGTCCCGCTCACTTCATCTTGGAGAAAGGCACGAATGGAACCACCTTGGTGCCTTGCCCAGAAGCGGTGGGCCCCTGCCCTTACCACGGGGGGTCTCAGGGCCCCAAGGCATCGCACACACACGTGCACACAGTCACCGAGTACACCCTGCCCCCCACCCCCCGGAGCGCACGCTCAGACATGCCCGCAGACTCACACTTCCATTTATGTCCACAATCGCTCCTGGTGGTTTGGGTACACAGAACATCTGCGTGCTCAGTCTTCCCAAATGTGGCCAAATGTTCTCAGTGGTTGTCCCTTTGGGGGAGGCAGTTTTACAGATTCTTCATTTGTTTTCTAGTTTCTTTATATTTTCTAAATATTCTACAGTAATATTTCACCCTTGCATGTATCACCCTTATTTTCATAAAAAGTTCAAGCATACAATTTTTAAAAGTCTAAGACAAGCAGTAAGGAGAATCACAGAGGGACACACTCATATACTAAACCTCATTCGATTCACAGAGCAGCACTGAGCGCTAGCGCCTCCGTGTCACAAAGGGACAGACCAACAGACCAAGGACAAGCTAACGGAGCTGCCCAAGGTCGCCCAGCTACATGTGCCCCAAACTGAGAGCTCGGTTATCTGCACTCCCGGGAAGAGAGGAGGGGAGGGAGCACACAGGGAGGGACGGGAAGAGGGAGAGCCACGCGTGTGGTGTGCAAGAAGCCCGTCTTACTCATTTGATTATAAAATATTTCTAAGCCACCAGATGGTACAATAGCGGCTGCAGATGCCCCGATAGCATTTCTTAATTTCTTTGCACAGGGCTCCATTTCAGGGCCCTGAAGAGTGATATCCAAGAAGCTATTCTGGAGTTCCAAAAAGACAATAACTGTACAATTTAAGGAACACCATTCAAGGCATGCGCTTCACAGATGTGCATTCATTCGTGCTTCCTGGATGAATGGGCCTTTGGCTAATCCTAAGGCACCTGGCGGCACTGGGCACGAGCCTCCCAGGGCCCCTCCTGGAGCAGCCGCCTGCCCGGGGACCTGGGCTCTGCTACATAATTAATTCTTGGCTCAGAGGAGCAGCACTCTCTTCACAGCCACATCTGAGAGAGAGAGAGAGAGAGAGAGAGAGAGAGAGAGAGAGAGAACATCAAAGACCCTATCTTCCTGGTCCTCCAAGATCAAGATCAAAGCCGCAGAGCTGATGAGTTCACTGCAGCACTCAGTCTTGTGCACGGCTTGTTCCGCCGTTTTGGTTTTTGTTTAGTGTTTAATAAGGGACCCACCATGCATGGCCATCAACAGCTCAATAACCTACTTAAAAAGCAACAACAGGTCAGGGCTGTGGCAGGCACAGCACACATCCCTCTGTGCTCTGCTGGGTCTCACTTCAAAGACCTGGTGCTCAACTGCTCTCCATAACCCGAGGGTCTTCCTGGAGGCACAGGCTGCAGGCGGCCTGCTGGAATCGCCTGCTTAGGAAAGCGTGGGCCACGTTCAGTCCAGCCTGCATGGCAGCGTGGAGAGACTGCAGAGGACCCTCCCCTCTTTATTCTCTGGTCGTTCCTCTCTGCTCTCCCCACTTAGCTACCCCAGTCTCTCAACAGGACAGCAGACTTTACATACCTTCAGTGGCCAAGGTAAACCCCATGCAAGGATGTTTTTTGTTTCTGGCCTTCAAGCCTTAGTATTAGTTGGCTCCAGCCGGATCACTGGGGCCTGGCAGTGGCCACACTCAATCCAAGGTCTGGAGCCAAAGGCAGATGCAGTTTGCAAACCCATTCACCAGAGACCCCAACCCAAGCCACGCCTCATTCTGAAAAGGCTACAGGCTTAGAGAAATCTCCAAAGTCAGAAGCAAAAGAAAGGACAACCCTGGGAGGTATACAGGCAGGTGCTAGACAAGCTCACCTGCCCGCCTGGTGGCCCACCATCCAAACACCTGGAGGAAACAGAGACATCAGTCCTTCACATACTAGTGTGAATTACCACCACATTGCATTCAGTTGCCCCAGAAGAGAGTCACTACTCCCAGGTTGGACCTAATGAGTGTGATATGTTTCAGGGGGTGGGACAGGCCACTGTGGGGTGCTGGATGTGTGCCTTACTGGGGAAAAGTCTTTGGCAGGATGGGTACCTAAGGGAAGGCGGTACAAAGAGGAATGCAGAGGAGCACCCTAAACCCCCACGCTAGATAGGGAGAAGGAAGCCAGCCCTCCCCTCCTGTCCCAATGCAGGGCCCTGATGGGGAGCTGGCTGTCTTAAGGCCCGTGTTTCTGCTGCGTGACTCACCCACACCCTGGCTTAAGCATCAGCCTGCCCAGAAGTAGGACGGGGGAGGTGGTGGGGAGAGACATGAAGAGCCACTTACGTGCTACGGCCTTGGATTCCGGCCATGGGGCACCCAGACTGGGAGCATCCTCAGAGGCCAGGCTGGAATGTTCTGGCCGGCCTGCGGGGGCTGGCTGCCCAGCCTGGGAACAGGCTGTGCCTCTCCTTGCCCAGTGACAGAACTCAACTAGAGAATGAGAGCCAGAAAGGATCTTAACACGTGGCTTAAACCCATCTGGTTCTTTACAGCCCAGACGCCTTAGCCCATGTTGTTCCCTATGCCTGGAATGCACTTGCCCCAATTTCTCACCATGCCAAAAGTCTAGCATCCTTAAAAAGCACAGGCAAGGGCTGGCCGAGTGGCATGGTGGTTAAGCGCTGGCTTGGGATGCCAGCGGCCCCGGTTTGGGTCCCACATATGAGGGCCAGTGACACTGCCCTAAAAAAAACAAAACGAAACAAAAAACATCAAAAAAGCGCAGGCAAGAGCACCTCCCAGGCTGGGGTAATTACTCCCTCCTGGAGTTCTCTAGGTGCCTGCCCTGTGGGCTCTATTATTTACATCTGCCCATAGCCCGCCCCCTCCCCCCTCCATCAGGCTGGGACCAGTGACTTTGGCTGTTTGTCACCAGATCCCAGGACCCAGAACCGTCTGGCCTTTCACACAGGAGGCAGGGCCATGGCATTCCAGGGGCGCTCAGCATGCAGTGAGCCCCCCGGAGTTGAACAGCATATGGTCCCCACCCCGAAGCTCATTCCATGATGTTAATGATTACTTGTCAGCAATGAAAAGTCTGCCTAAGCTCTTACGAACCCCCATCTAAAGGAAACAGCACAACTTTGAACTGAAGGACCCCCTTAAACATCAACCTTCTGGGTCTTTTCAAAATATTTGAATTCTCCCCAGGGTAACGCCTGGTGTTGCCTTTAAGATGGTTCCACCTCTCAGGAAGTGCTGGGTCGGTGCCAGCCTCTCCTCTATGTGCCTCTCTCACCTCCCTCGGGCAGTGACCTTAGCAGCCATGAATCACGTCCCTATTTCATAAAAGTCAACAGCTCCCATTTAGGTTTTCCAAGCCTTTTGGCACCTTCCATGCGTCTAGGAGAGAGTTCTGCTTTAAAGACCCCAGCCCCCACCCACCCCGGCCCCAGAGTCACAGCAGAGAAGACCGGATAACCCCCCTGTCTGCCACAAATTCCATTCTAAATCTAGACTCTTGGGTAGGTAACCTAGGCCTTAAGAAAAATTGCCCTGGACAGCCAATTTAAAGCATAACTCCGCTGAAAACCAGCCTCTAAGTGCATTATATGGAGCTTAGCTCAGTGGACCGTCAAATGAAATTTATTCAGAATGTATTACACATCCAATACAGCATCTAGAATTTCTAACAGATGTTTGGAGGAGAGGGGAGATGATTTGGCCCAGAGAAGAGAAGGATGAGGGTTAATTTAATGAAATTGTCAGGATTGCAAAAGCTCTTTCTTACCCAGGGGAAAGTAAACAGTGCAGGTGCGAGTAGAAGGGAGGCCAAGGGCCCCCCAGTAAATGCGCAGGCCCCGCGGGCAGCAGTTCCTTCTCAAACGGTCCTTGGAGATCAACCTGAGGCTCAACCTGAGGCCCAGAAGAGCCTCCCCTGGCATCTGAAGTGAGAGCATCAAAAGCCAAGCTTTGCCAGAATCGAGCTTGGGGTCAGAGCTCTGTCACTTACAGACTGCAGGGCCCACCAATGCAGTCCCCTCCGAGGCTGCATGTCTGTGGGAAAATGGGGTACCAACCCCCGGGGCTGCTCCCGCACCCACTTACAGGTGGCCTCTCAAAGTCACCTCCTCTACTATTGTAAGTGACATTGTGCGTTATTCAACATTAAGGCTCGTTAACAGAACACCTCTGGTAATCCCTGGAAAACTTTATCCTTATCAAGATTGGGGTGCAGCTTTTAACAACAGGCCTGATGATATACTAGCTATGCCTTTGGTGGTCAGAGCAGCCTGCGGACCCACCGAGGAGCTCCACTAATCCCTACAGGAAACAGTAACATCTTTCCTGTTTAAGGGAGGAGACTGGGCTCAGAGAAGTTAAACCACTACTCCAAAGCCACACAGCCTAACGGTTAGGGCGAGAAATTTCACACTCAGGTCTATGTCTTACTTTTGCTGTTGGGGAGAATGGGATGGGGGGTAGGGGGCAGAGCAGTGCACGTGAGTACATACAAACACACACACACACACACACACACACACACACACACACACACACACACACCTGCATATGAGTCCCCAGTTTTTGAAAGGTCACAGTACAAGAAACAAAGTGATGTCACATGCTCACAGATTTTTACAGGATCAATATAATCAAGTGAAACAGCTTTATCCCAACATCGCGGGTTATCCAAGAATGCCCCGTGTTTAGGAACAGAAGGAAAATGTCCTCCCTCTTTAATCCCCAGCCTTTAATCTCCCACCTGTCAGGCCCACATCTCTTGAGGGAGGAAAAAGGGGAGCATACCAGCCATGGTAGGGTGAAGCAGAAGCCCCAGGCCCTCTATGGTTCTGGTTTCTAGTAACCCTGAGAGGCCCATGGGCTGGGGGACCTGTTTCGCCATTCTGGTTGCTAAGCACCTCCCTTGTAAGAGAGTAGAGAGCTGTCTACAAGTCTTGCCCTATAACCTGGCACGCTCCGTAGCCTGATTAGTACCTACCTCATAGTATTGTTGATTTTTAAACTTTTTATTATAAAAATAACATTTCAACCTATACAAAACAGACCAGCATGATGAATGATGGGTACCCATCACCCAGCTTCAGATGCCCCACTCGTGGTCCATCTTGTTCCCTCTGGGCCATACTCACTGCGCCTACCCTGGGATCTCCTGGAAGACACATCCTCAGTCCATCGCTAGCTATTTCCGTGTGCCATAGGGTTGCTTTGAGAACTAAAGCAATGGCACAAGTAAAGCACTTAGATACCAGCAGCTGGCATGCATGCAGTAAGTACTCAGCAAACGTTAGCTTGTCTCCTTGCTGTTATTAAGTAATGGAGGCAACGTGACCACGGTAGCACCACTGCCACACGGAGCTGGGTGCAGAGAAAGCGACCAAACAATCACGGCCACTGCTCCGTGAGCACGTGCTAGTGCCGGGCAATGCAAACATCACCTCGCCAAGTCTGCACTCCAAGCCTACAAAGTGGGAATCAGCCCCACTTAACAGATAGGGGGAGGACTGAGACTCAAAAAGATTAAGCAATCTATTTTTAAAAACACACAGTTAAGCGGTTCGGTCCCACATGTGAGGGCCAGTGACACTGCCCTCAAAACAAAACAAACAAACAAACAAAAAACAACACACAGTTAAGGGCTGGCCGAGTGGGGCGGTGGTTAAGAGCTGGCTTGGAAAGCCAGCGGCCCCAGTTCGGTCCCACATACGAGGGCCAGTGACACTGCCCTCAAAAAAAACCACAAAAAAAACCCAGTTAATATCCAGGCCTGTCTTCTGATTCCAAAATTGACACTGTTCCCTTCTGTTGCTTCCCAATAATTTGTCAAAATACTCTCCACTAATACTTCCTTTGTTTTGTTTTTAAAGTATACAATTCAGGGGTTTCTAGAATATTCACGAGGTTGTACAACCATCACCACTATCTACTTCAGAACCTTTTCATCACCCCCCAAAGGAAGCCCCACACCCTTCAGCAGTCTCTCCCATTCCTCCTCACCTCCACCCTTGGCAACCACTCGTGCCCTTTCTCTGTAGATTTGCCTATTCTGGCTATTTCATACAAACAAATGGAATCACACGGTAGGTGTCCTTTTGTGACTGGCTTCTTTCACTCAGCACAATGTCTTCCAGATTCATCCATGTTGTAGCGCGTGTCAGTACTTCATTCCTTTTTATGAGTGAATAATATTCCACTGCATGGATATGCCACATTTTGTTTATCCATTTATCAGTTGACGAACACTTGAGTTGCTTCCGCTTTTTGCCTATTATGCATAATGCTGCTATGAACATTTGTGAACAAGTTTTTGTGTGGCCATGTTTTCTGTTCTTTTGGGGTATATACCTGGCAATGGAATTGCTGGTCATATTGTAACTCTATGTTAAAGTGTTTAAGGAATTGCCAAATTGTTTTTCCACAGTGGCTGCCCCATTTTATATTCCCATCAGCAATGCATGAGAGTTCTAATTTCTCCACCTTTCATCCGCATCTTTGTCCACCTTTTTGATTTTCGCTGTTGGGGCAGGGGGATATCCACTCACAGTATACGCATGTATAGTTTACACCACACTTCTGTGAAACCTCACTGGCTCCTCACAGCATCCACATACAGTAGGCAAGGAAAAATTTTACTTTTCACAGACAAGTAAACTGCAGGCTCAGAGAAAATGAATGACCTGACTCAAAGATGACAGCGCGTCACCTCAATCGCAAAGAAATGAAAAGCACACAGCACTGTTCCTAGCTCAGGCTCTCCTCTGGTCTGGAGACTGATCAGACACTTGAAGTTTTACGAGGAACTGAGGAAGAAACCCTGTCCTTTACCTTGACCCACTGTGAGGTCTACATAGATTTCAGCACTCAAACTAACACCACTCAAACCAGCCTGCTTGGGCTAAATTGCACCACTCCTAAGAAAAAGTCACCCTCCTCAATAGACAGTCACACCTCCTCAGTTCTGCTCTGCCTACTAACAAGATTAACAATGTTCCCTTCACTTTTCCTAAAAATAGTAAATCCCTCCCTCAGTCCAAGGATGGTCAGCGACACCTTAATACAGATTAAGCCACTGCAGCCGTGGCTGGCCCATCCTCAGACAGGGCCTTCCTGAGCCCCAGGCCTGGTGCCTCCCAGAGGACTGCACACCCAGCACTGGGAGCAACTGGAAATGCACCACGAGAGAGGTTTTAGCCACAGCTTCCAAAGGCCAGAAGGGCCTCGCCTCATTCCCAGCTGTGCAGCCCTGAGCAAATTTCCCAACCTCTCTGAGCCTCAGGCATCTCATCTGTAAAACAGTGATGAAACACCTGCAACATCAAACCTGACAAGGTGGCTGTGAGAAGCAAATCGAGTATAAAAGCAATTTGAAAACGATCAAGCTGGACGTTATAGTCATGGAGGGGGTTGGTGCAGTGAAGTATTCCCATACAACACTGTTTTCCTTCAAAAATGGTCATCAGAACTAATAATTATTTATAATTTCACAGAAGACATGCAGTAACAGTTAAAATCTCGCTAGCATAATAAACATCAAAAGCTAGACAAACATGTATATTCCTAACCTAGCAGCAATTCTGCTTCTAAGAATTTATCCTGAGGTAAAAATCATACAAAGTGGGGAGCAGGGAGTATAGACCATTCATCACAGCATGTGGTAAACTGTATTGCTCAAAACAGTCACTGTCCCTCCCCATGGGGGATTATGCCTCCCACCCCATGAATGTCAGGCATGGCCATGTGGTTCGCTTTAGCCAATGAAATGTGAGGGAAATTGACAGTGGTGCACGTCAGTTTCTACTTCTGAGCAGAAGCGTAAGAACCAGCATGCTGTGCTGCCATCTTGCTTTCTCTCTGCCAAGAGACCAGCAATCTCTCACATGGGGCTGCTGTCAGCCAGGGTCCCAGAGGCACAAGGACATTGAGCAAGGCCACAGCCAACAGTCAACGTTTGTGTAACTTGAGTGAGAAAGAAACCTATGTTGTTGAAAACCATGAAGATTTGCGGGTGGATCATTTGTTACCAGACATAACCTAGCTGACACAGCCATGTTCCTACTAATGCAAAACTGCAAACAACCTACAGGGCCAGCTAAATAAATGATATGTAAAATTATATATATACTATATATGCTATAATATATATTAATATATACATATGGGGCCGGCCGAGTGGAGCATTGGGATGCCAGCGGCCCCGGTTCGGATCCCACATATGAGGGTCACTGACACTGCCCTCTACAGCTAACAACAGCTCCACCTGGAGCTGGGCTGTGCGAGCCCCGGCGATGGTGTAGGCTGCAGCCCCTGCTGCAGTGGGCTGCCATAGGCTACAGTGAGTGGCTGGCAGCCAGCGTGAGCGGCTGGCAGCCAGTGTGAGCTGCCAAGAGCCACTGTGAGCGGCCCAACATGGGCCAGTGAAGCAATGTCCTCCGCAACTAGACTGAAGAACGAAAGGACAGCAACTTGCCTGTCCCCTTCCCCGATTCCCCAAAGCTGTTCCCCTCCCCCAATTCCCCAATAAAATCTTTAAAATATATATATATATATATGTATCATTACAACAGAATGCCAGTAAAATGATATACACACTGGCATAGAAAAACATTCTCAATACACTGTTAACTTTAAAAAGCAGACAGTAAAATACTATTGCTGACAATTCATCTCCAGAATATTTTTTTAAAATCTATAAATAAAAAAAATCCTAGGGCTGGCCGAGTGGCGCGGTGGTTAAACGCTGGCTTCGGAAGCCAGTGGCCCTGGTTCAGTCCCACATAAGAGGGCCAGTGACACTGTCCTCAAAAAAAAAAAAAATTCTATAAATAATATCCAAAAAGAAATTGGGCGAAGGAAACCAACTTGCAATTCACAGTGGAGGAAACCAGAAAAGCCAATAAAGACATTGATTGAAAAGGTGTTCAACCTCACTGGAGCTCAAGAGGTACAAATTAAAACAACCATGAGACACTATTTTACACTCATCAGATAAATAGGTTACAATGGTAACATCCAATAGCACAAGTGCTGGAGAGATGTGCAGAGGGAAAGGAATGCTCTTATCCTCATAGAGGGAAGAATCAACTGCCACAAAACCTTGGAGATCAACTTTGTAACCAACAATGACAGTGTGAATGAACCTGCTAGGTGTTCTAGATATCTGTAGGAACTTTCACTGGGTGCTATATGGCTTATCTATTGTGGTGCAACAAATCACCCCCAAAACTGAGCAGTGTAAAACCACAGACATTATTATCTCACAGGTTCTCTGGGTCAGGACTCTGGGGTGCAGCTCAGCCAGGAGCCTCCGGCTCAAGGTCTCTCTGCTGGGCTGCTGTCCAGGGCTGCAGTCTCATGCGAAGGCTCGGCTGGGATGGGCGTGTGGAGATCTGCTTCTAAGCTCACTCATGGAGTGTTGGCAGCCTTCCCACAGGGCTGCCTCACCACAGGGCAGCTGGCTTCCTCCAGGACAAGTGGCTCAAGAGAGAGCAAACACCCAGGGTGAGGCCACAGTCTTCTCATAACCTAATGTTCGAAGTGATAGCCCACACTTCTGCTGTTTTCTATTGATTAGAAGCAAGTCAATAAGCCCAGACCCCACCCAAGGGTGCAAACACCAGGATGCAGGGATCATGGGTGCTGTCTCCTTGGTGCCTTACATGGTGCCCAAGGAGAATCCAGGGTTGATGGCAGCATTCTTGTAATGCTGAGAAAATGGAAACAACCTAACTGTATACAACTTGGGAAATGGGGAAAGAGTGGCTTATTGAGACAATGGAGCTCTATACAGCACTTAACAAAAGAGAGAAAAAAAGAGGACCAGGAACCACATCTATGTATCAACATGATTAAGCTCAAAAACAGGGTTGAACAAGCTGTCAAAATACAACACGATGTGACTAGTAAGTATAATCACAAGGTGTGAGTACTTCTAACACTAAAACCTCATGTTTTGTCTCAGGCTATCACACGTGTGGTTAAGGACACAAAACACACGTGGACATAATCCCTACCGCCTCAGAGCAGGGCTCCCTGGGGAAGTGGCGAGCAGGCAGGAGAGGTAGGGCTGTGCCTGGTCTGTCATGTGAACAGGTCTTTATGGAACAATCAATAAAAATAAAATGAAAATATGATCTTATTTTTGCTAAATATACACATTTCTATTACATGCGTCTCCAGAGCATCTACAAAGTCTGGATATAGATGACATTCTTTTATTCCTTTACAGACTGAAGATGTTCTCGATGGCATTGGTCTATCTGCCTGTGTTTTCTGACTTCACGGACACCTATGTGTACAGAGAAATGAGTCTCGAGGGGTACACGACTGCATGTGGGAGGCAGGATTATGGGGAGGTTTTTTTCTTCTTTGCATTTCTGTGTTTTCTTTTTTTCTTTTTTTTCTCTTCTTAAGATTTTATTGGGGAATTGGGGGAGGGGAACAGCGTTGGGGAATCAGGGAAGGGGAACTGTCCTTTTGTTCTTCAGTCTAGTTGTGGAGGACGTTGCTTCACTGGCCCATGTTGGTATCATCATTGTGCTCTTCCCGGATGAGGCAGATCGGTCGCCGGCCTCTGGCTGGTCGCTCACCGCGGCTATTGGCGGCTCACACTGGCTGCCGGCCACTCACTGTAGCCTATGGCAGCCCACTGCAGCAGGGGCTGCAGCCTACACCATCGCCGGGGCTCACGCAGCCCAGCTCCAGGTAGAGGGAGCTGTTGTTAGCTGCTGAGGGTAGTGTCACTGGCCCTCATATGTGGGATTCGAACCAGGGCCACTGGCATCCCAAGCCAGCTCTTAACCAATGCGCCACTCGGCCGGCCCTGCATTTCTGTGTTTTCTAATCTTACCGAAGTGATGCAGAATTTTTGCATCAAAAAAATAATTTCTTCAAAAATTAAGTCACGTTCAAAGGCAAAATGGGCACAGTTGAACACTGGACCACATCAGCTTCGAGAATGCAACAGAATTTCAGTTTACAGGAGGAGGTTTGGGGTGGAGGGCAGAAAACACCTGCCTCCTTGAGATGAAAAGAGGTGGGGCCCTGGGGGGAGGAGAGGCTCATCCTGGGCGGTTCCCTGGCCTGGCCAGGTGAAGGCACACCTGCTCTCAGGTCCCGGGGAGCTGCCTGGCAGGCTGCAGACAGCCCCCTCCCTGGAGGGAACGGCTTACTGCTGTCCCAGCTGAAGGCAGGAGGCTACTGAGACCAACGTGCTGGCTCCCTTGACCTCCAGCACAGGCCAAATTTCCCCCAAAGGGTTCACAGTGAGCGGGAGTTAGAAGGAGAACCACTAAACCAGTCCCCAAGCTCAGGCACAAGGGTCTACAATTAATCGTGACCCCCCTGATTTATGCTCCTCTCTACAACCTACACGTTGCTTTATCTGGGGAACAAACAAACTTTAAAAAAAGAAGTATCTTTGTCCACATCCACAACAGTCCAAGCCCAGCGTGGCCCAGCCCACACAGGAACCTCCACACCCAACAAGTCTAGTTACTGGTCAGTCCCCCTGCAGTCCCCTTCTCGCCAGGAGGCCTTGACCTTGACCCCCCTCCTGGCTTCAGCCCGCCCAAGCCAGTCAGTTTAGTCAGATTCCCCCCACCCAGGATATCTGATCACCTGGATACCTTATCCTCCACCTTTGATGCAAAAGCCTAGACCTGCATTTAGCAACTGTCCTGTTAGGCTGGTTTAAGGGCACCAACCTCCACCCCTGGTGGTCGCTTTAGTAATTTCCCACCCACTGACCCCCTCATGCGGCTCCTTGGCTGTGAATTCCCACTTGGCTTCGCCCTGTTCTCAGGATCGACGCCTACTGAGATCACCCTGAGTGAAGCCTCCCCACCGGTGAGCAAGTGTCAGGATAAGTGTCCTTTCACAGCCTGCTGCCTGGCCAGGGAGTACAGGGGCCACCACTGCCCCTCAACCCCCACCCTGCCCACCCGAGGCAGAAGCTGCCCAAAGAAGGGTGAGGAGGGCACTGCAAAGAAAATAGAAACCTATCAGGTAGACGGGGCTTCAACGTGCATTTAAACAAAGACCACTGAGAGGACACGATGAATTTCACGTTCCTGTGATGTCACATTCCTGTGATGACGCCTTAAGTGGAAGGGAATGGTAAACGCTCAGGAGATCAGAAGAAAAGGTCAGCTGGATGAAGCATAGGGGAGAGTGGTGAGATGACAGGGACTCTGGCCCCAGCGCTGCCTCTGTAACTGTGACTTCAGGCAAATCACTTCCCCTGGAACCGCCCTTGTCATCCTCCTCAGAAGTAGGAAGGAAGGATGATGAGATAAGGAGCCACCTTCCCTGGCAGGACACAAAACAAGGGATTCTGCTCTCTCTCAGGTCCATCCGTCCTGCTGTCATGTCCACCTGGGTGAGAGGGGCCTTCATCTGCCCTCCCCCTCAGGGTAGGACGCACTCCAGATTTAATGCTAATCGCATGACAAGAAAAATCGTTTCAAGTTTAATGCTAATTGCATGACAAGAAAAATCCACATGTCACAGCCTGTCTCCATGCACCGTAGGGCCAAATCAACACTCACAACTAAACTTTGAGTTCAACAGGCTTGTTTAGATTTAAAACACTTTTTAGAATGCTCGTTATATCTCATTGGCAGGCTGCAATTTATCTCAGGGTTAGTCAACAGGATGACAGCAGTCTCTCTCTCCGCCCCGGAATGCTGACTGCTGATAGAACCCCACAGAGCCTCGGCCTCCAGCACCTGCCATCTCCCATCAGCTTGGGAGTGGACCCCCCATGTCACCTTGTTCCCCAAAGCTGTGGTCATCCCCCTAAAGCTTAGTCCCTGGGCTTATACATCCACCAGGCTACTGAAAGGGGACAGGTGTGGCCCAAGGTTTGGCTGTGTGGCCTGGAGCAAGTCTAGAAGCTCCCAGCCTGCCACCTCACTCTGCAAAGTCACCAGCCGGGGACCACTGTGGATTCAGGGCCAAAACAGATCAAGTCCCCTCATCACACCAGGAAGCCCCACCCACCATACCCCAAGCTGCCTTCCCTCTCAGCCGTGCTCACCTGTGCTCTCCGGGTGGCCAGGGCAGCTCCTAGGGACAGCTGGGACAGGCCCACCTGACCTTAATGAGCTCTAGTGAACACATCTACAGTTCAAAAGGGATTTGTTTTACAAGCCAAAGAAGGTTAGTGCTGGAAGGGTCTTAGAGATGGTCTAGGTTAGTGTTTTCAGACATTATGGCTAAGGATTTTAAAATGAAACCTCACCCAGACCCTCAATAAAAAATGCAGACACAGGGGATGGCAGGGCAGGGAGGGCTGCCCACCCCACCCCCAGCTGCTCCCCTGCAGGGCAATTAATGGGAATGGCTCAACTCAACCCTGGAGAGGAGCTTGGAGAGGGGCACACGCTGCGGGCGGCCCAGGTGTGCAGCGGTTACAGCACAGTCAGGAGTCTAAGGGCGTGAAATGACAACAGGTGTCAGGGCTACCTCCTGAGATGACAACAGGTGTCACGAGCTCTCTGGTGAAATGACAACAGGTGACAAAGGCCTCCCTAGTGAAATGAAAATAGGTAACATGGAGCTCTCTTATAAAATGACAAGTGACATGGTGCTCCCTCAGGAAAGAACAACAGGTGACACACGTTTCCCTTTTCAAGCCAAAGGCACTTCACCAGAGCGGGTGGCTAGCTCAGCCAGGAGCCGCCACGGTGTGGCTGGTGTGGTCGGGCAATCGATGGCAGCTTATTTCTTTCCGAGTCTACAGAAGAACAGAAACACCACATCGGAAAGGGAGGGGGCGCAGCTGGAGAGAACGGAGCCTTGAACACAGGAGGAGACAGAAAATGGTACAAAACATGTGAACTCACAAAAGCCTGAGGATGTTCAGTGAAGAGTAAATGGTGTCAGCTCCCGAGCACAGCCCCACCTACGGAACACACCTAAAAAGGCAGGATGTCCCTCTCAGTGTTGCCACTGGCCATGACACAGCCTTGAAAGAGTGACTGGGAGTCGTTTCCTCTCCGAGCAAATCACTTCTTGCATCCTTCCGGTCAACACAGATTTCCTGAGTGTCTCCTGGGTTCGGAAATGGCGCTTAGTGACACCAAGGACATGAAGGAGGGCCCAGCCCTGTGCTTGAAAACTCAGGCAGGAGGAAAGGTGGGAGGTGGGCCCGGGCAAGGTCCTCGGGTGGCCAGAAGGGCAAAGCCGAGGTGGTAGGAGGGACTGACTCTGAAAGGCTGGGGCCAGGGGCACTGGGAGTGGCAGGAGAGGCGGGCAGGAGCCCAGACAGGCGGTCCCCAGAGCCTGAGTTGCCCTCTGCAGACTATGGGCAGCAGCCGGAGGGTGTGTCTTAGAGAAGCTACTCCTACAGCCGGGAGAAGGGACGCGAGACATGAGATACAAATGGAGCCAGAGAAGGGACACAGCCCGGTCCACCGGAGAGGGGTGAGGAATGGATGGAGATAGCGAGGCAGCAGACAGGAGGGGCCCGCAGGGACGAGCGCTGCGGATGCAGGCCAACCAGGCTGAGCAGCGGTTCTCAAACTGCACTTTGGGTGCTTGGAGTCCTATGTAAAATGTCAATTCCCAGGCCCCAGTCCAGCAGCTTCTGACTCCAAAGGCCGAGTGTGTGGTCAGGGTCCACACTTGGAGAAACGCGGCACAGACAGCGGCTGCTGTGACACTGAGTTAATGTCCAGCGAGCACCTAGACTCGCCATACAATAGGCACACAAGAAAAGTTCCTTTCCCTTTTCCATAGTTTGTGCTGGCTACCATCTCTTGAGGGTGCTAAGCACTTAAATACATTACTATTTCAATTAACCCCTTACAACATTATCCTTCCCATGGGCTATGGGCTGAGTTTTGCCTCTCCAAATTCACAGGTTGACATCCTATCCCCCAGGACCTCAGAATGTCACTGTATTTGGAGACCGGCCCTTTAAAGAGGTGACTACATTAAAAGGAGGTCAAACGGGAGGCCCTAATCCAATCTGACTGGTGTCCTTATAAGAAGAGGAAATCAGGAACCATGCACACAGAGAGGTGACCATGAGGACACACACGGTAAGGAGGTGACTGTCTGCAAGCCGAAGGCAGCAACCCTGCAGACACCCTGATCTCAGACTTTCAGCCTCCAGACCTGGGAGAGAATAAATTTCTGTTGTCTAAGCTGCCCAGTCAGAGGAAAAACTGGGAGTGGTGTGGTTAAGTAACTTACCAGGCAAGAGGCGGGGAGGGGCAGCATGTGACCCGAGCCTCCCAGCCCCCTGCCAAGCCAGTGCTCCCAATCGCTCTCCTGAAAGGACTGAAAAAGAATATTCGTGTGTAAGCATTCTGTCAACAGTGAACATCCACACAACAGTTCAGGATTTATCATCTTTGCTTCTTATCAGAAGTATCTGGACCAGGCCCATCAAGCAGGCG
Source organism: Aselliscus stoliczkanus (assembly GCA_033961575.1). NCBI lineage: Eukaryota > Metazoa > Chordata > Mammalia > Chiroptera > Hipposideridae > Aselliscus > Aselliscus stoliczkanus. The sequence goes on along the minus strand of CM066730.1, from coordinate 33,973,730 downwards.
TCACTGACGCCCATTCCCTGTGGTACCCACACAAGAGTCCCATCACACACCTGCCTCTCTGAAAAAGAAAACACCTCTAGCTCGCCCCAGACACTGCACAAAGTCAAGTCTTCGGTTTAAAAGGAAAAAAAAAAATCAAAAGGACCAAGATTTCAATAACAGGAAGTGTTTGGAGGGTTGAAGACCATGCGTGCAGGGGAAGGAGAGAACTGGCTCCGTCTGTGAAGCTCGGCGAGTCTGACAGCCATTCTTGGAGCCCTCTGCTCAGTGCAGCCCAGCCGGCAGCCCCCTCCTCCCATCCCCCTCAACACACACACACACACACACACACACACACACACACACACACCAGACAGGGCTTGCTGCTGCCACTTCAGTTTAGGAAAAATGTGGCAAATCTGAGGCTGAGTTGATGGGACCAGCACTGCTCCAAATGCACTTTGTTAGCGGGATTGGGCATCTGGCGTGGGCAGGGGTGGGACCAATAGCCAGGAGGGTGGGCAGGAGGATGTGCCGGAGGGAAAGCACTAAGTGATGAGGCAGAGACGGGTCTCGCAGGGCTGAAGGTGTCGCAGGGCTGCGCCGGTTCTGGGGGTCTAAGGTAGACTCCTACCCTGTGCCTTCTCCTGCTTATACCAGCCGCCCACATCTCTTGGCTTGTAGTGCCGTTCACCTCACCTAGCCCTCTACCATGCAAGGCGACACAGTCACAGGATCCAGGGGTCTGGACACGGACCCCTTTAGGGGGCCTGCCACATGACTGTCACAGATGGAGGGCATTCCACAAAGCTGGAGCAGTGGGTTTTGAACTCCTGGGTGCACAATCCTCCCCCCACGCCCAGCAGCTCACAGGCCTGCTGAGGCTCAGGCTAGTGTCCCTGATGCAGGAGACATGGGTGCAGCCAGGAAGCTGCCCTTCACAATCTTCCCAACAACCGCCCACAGGTCCGGAGGTCTGGGGCAGAAAGCATGCAGGTCGGGGAGTAACCCGGATCTTGGTCAACAAATCCTACCGCGTGCCTGCTCCGTGCTGGGCACTGGTCCAGGCTGGAGTCAGACACATGTTGTCACTTCAGAGCTGTGGAGCCTGAGCGAAGTCACTTAGCCACCCACTCAAGGCACACCGGGCCGGGTTGCTCCAGACCTGCACAACCAACTCAGAGACAGAAATGGCCACCACTTCAGTCTTTTTACACTTACTAAATCTAACAGGCCATTACGAATGAAGCTTCTGATACATCAGTCAGGAAATGAAAGTTATGGGTCTGGTGTTAACCATAAATCACCCACTTGTGATATAAATATAGCAAGTCATTAGCGATAAGGCCATCTGCAGAGAATGCTACCAAGAATTCAGTCCTGTACCGTTCGGCTCTGAACAATGCCACTCTCTACCAGAATAAGACAAGGCTCTTGGCCAAAATTAAGTCCTGGCTGGAGGTGACATTACTTACACCCACAGATCATTCTGGTAAAATGGTTCCTGCCCAGTCTGAAAGATAAGTCAGAAAAAAAAAGAACAACTGAGCCCTAATGTTAATAAAATAACGAACATGAATATAGCACTTCGATATATACAAGCAAATATAATTCTTGTGAAGTATAATTGATAAGTGTGGAAACCGAGGCTCCAAGCAGTTAAGTGACTGGCTTGGGCTCCCAGGGCCACGAGCCTTGGTGGACTCAGAGAAGCAACCAGGACAGTCTCTCCCGTAGCTCACCTATGACAAATGCCTGGGGAGCCACTGTGCGCATGTTGGGGTAACAGAACTGCTACCTACAAAATACACAGTTTGAAATTCTGTGTGACATGATCTAGAACAATGCAAAGTATTTCTCCAACTCTTAGTCATGGCCGCAAATCCCAGAGGAGAGGGAGCTGAATTCCAGGTTGACTCAGGTGACAGGAGCCTTCCACGTGCTGGGCAGGGAAGACACACCCCACTCATGCCCTAGACGTGCTCATCTCCTTGGGGGATGCTGCAGCAGAGGTTCTAGCACCGTCTCCCTCTAAGATATGGGGTTCACGGGTTAAAGTACGGGTCAGCCCCACGTGCTCTGGACACCGGAGGAAGAGCTCACGATAGCTTGGCGGAGGAGGGCTCCCAGAGGAGCTGACGCCTGGGGCCAAGCTGAAGGCACAGCAAACACAAAGCGTTGGCGGCTGGAGGATGGGTTCTGAGGATGGCAACAGTCCAGCTCAGCTGGAACGCAGGATGGATATGGGGCAAGTGGCCACAGTGGCCCCAGGCCCAGGCTGGGAGCCGGGAGCATCTGTCAGCCAGCACCAGCCAATTTCAAAGTGCACGGGGAGGGGAAAGGGGCAAGTGCGCTATAAAAAACCAGGATATGTGTCAAGTGACACTGCCCCGATTCTCCAGAAGGGAGAAACCACACGTCTCATATGTGTATCAGAGCTGCGGCCAGGGAGGACGGTGAGTTCCTCACGCAGGCTCGGCAGGCGTCAAGCCAGCCTGTCACACATTCTCCCCTTTGATTTTCACCCTGACCCAGGGACGCAGGAGTGATGCACCCAGGGGCAGGTGGCCTTACTCACTTATTTCATAGGTGAGGACGCAGAGGTTCGGGGCACCGACGGAAGGTAGGCAGGCCAGCACACACCTGAGTTGCTAATTCCTAGCCCAAGTGTCCAGCCAACCCCACCCGACCCAATTCCCCACCCCAAGAATGGCTGGTCAAGGATTTGAAAGTAGGACCAACCACAGGGTTCCCACCATCTGCTTTAAGAGCCTGAGGAAGACGAAGATGACATGCCAGCCTCCTTCAACACACGCTGAAACCAACTTCCCACCTTCCCAGCGCTGCGCTGGGGCTGATTCATGGCCCCTTGGCCAGTGGCCCCATGAGGCAGGGAGACCCCCTCCACACTTACTTTGAGAAGCATCCGCAAGAGCATATGGCTGAGTAACCTAACAATTACACTCCATCAAGCAAGACTGGAAATGAACCTGTCCTGCAGTGCAACCTGCTGCCTCTGGGGCAGGAAGTATTCAGTGAGCCCCGAGCAGGTTGTTCCTGAGACAGAGGACAAATGGCCTCTGGGGCCACAGGGAACATCGAGCCTTCAGTCTCAGGGCGCTCTGCGTTCTCCAGCGCCTCACGGTTGGGCGAGCGCTCAGAGTGTTTGCAGCAGGTTAAAGGTCAGCGTAGCAATCTATTTCCTACACGGTTTTAAAAATCCCCACCGGCTGCATCATTTCCCAACAACCGCCCCCTGTAGAGCGGAAAAAGGCCAGTCAGATGTAATTCAATAAGAGCCTGGACCACAGCCCCACATAGATACTAATTAGCCCCAATTGGGCAGGACAGCAGGACCATGGGACAGGGACAGTGACTCAGCAAGGGGGCATCTGAGCAAGCGCACTTGCAATTCCAGCTCTCAACACCCTAAAACCTCATATTAAGTTAGGAAGCTTCTCTGCGGGGACACCCCAAAAGAAAGAGTGTGGTGGCTCTGGGCCCAGTGTTGGGAATGGAGGCCTGGTCAGCCGGACGCTGGCGAGGAGAATGGCTGGGACCCACCCTGAGCAGCCCTCTGAGGAAGCGGGTGCAGGGAAAGGCCCGGAAGCATGGGACCCCAGGGCTCCATGGGAGACAGCCATCCCAGCCCGGCACTCAGGAGCCAACAGCCATCCTGGCATGGCCGCTCAACAGGTCGCCTCTGATCCAAGTGTCCTCGTCTGTGAAACAATTACAGTCCCAAAGAAAAACCTTAAGAAATGAGATTATGGCAGCTAACAGGTTAAAAGCACTTAGAGTTCAAGCCAGGAACACCCCCTACACACACACACACACACACACACACACACACACACATGCACACATATACACACACTCACACAAAACAGAACAAACAACCTGGGCTGGTTATTCATTGGCCACCAGCCAAGATGATAAAGAACTCCATTTTCACCAAAGGTCAGTTACAACAGGTAAGGCAAGACCAGGAGCGGATTTCTTTACCTTCCCTCTCGCTTTCCCAAAACGCAGGCTGAAAAGCAGCAGGCCTATCAGCGATCCCAAAACTTAATTTCAGCAATTTCTGAGAAGAGCTCAACGGCTATGTCACACTCACAGCCGTAGAGCGGCAGTCTCTAAAGCAAGGAAACTAAGGCAGAGGGGCAGCGACTTTCTTCCCAAAGGCACGAAACAGGTAGCCTGGCTGAACCCAGGCCTTACTCCAGCGAGTGCCACCCCTGCCGGGAGAAATGCAGTTGCTGCCTGAACCAAGCCACCGAGGAATTTCTGAACAGACCACTCGCAGATTGTACTGTTGTCATGGCAACCAAAGTCTTAACAAGTTTGGCATTTCCACAACCTTTGATTGATCCAGTTCTTAAAATTAACATCACAATGAAACAGTATTTGCATTTAATTTATCTTAATTGGCTTTTACATAACTAAATGTCTTGGTTTCACCCTTAACAACAACAGGGCAAGCGAGTTCTGAAGAGTGGGTCTCTTAAAACAACAAGATGAAAGCTAATCATTTAAAATTTTCGTGTTTGGATGAATTCTTCACTGACTTTCTGGAAGTACATTTTGCTTAATTCTCCCTTTTTTTCTGAGATAACAGCAGGACATTTTGCATGCTGAAATTCAATGTTTAGACTTTGTTCTCCCATCACATTTGAAAATTGAAGATTAGGATGCTAACGGTGTGTGAAGGAGCAACAATGGAAGTGTCTATGAGTCCCAGGAGGTCAGAGGTTTTGTTTTTCGGGTTTTCTTTTCCACTGATGCAAGCCTGTGCCTAGAAGAAACCCTGGCATGTAGAAGGCATTCAATACCTATTTGCTGAGTGAATGAATATGAGCTGGTTCTCATACCTGAGGTAAAATGTGCACAGCACTGAGGACTGTGCCAGTTACTTCAGCTTTTCCTCCTTTCATTGTAAGTGAGGCACGGTTCGTGCCTAGAGAAGCTGGTGCACTTCTGGGCCAGTAAGGAGAAGAGGTGCAGGTGGAAGGGGAGAGACATCACCTGGGGGCCAACAACTGTCACCCACCACCGTCAGCAATTCCACTGAGCATCCATCTACAACCACAAGTGGCTCACTTGGCCTGATGCAAAGCCCAGATCAGAATAGAGGGATGAACAGGAATGTGCGTGCTCTCTGTCAACTGGGAAAAAAGAGGCATTTTAAAAATTGCCTGAGAGGTGCTCTGACACTGACGGCAGCGTACAAACAGGTGCACAGACAGGGAAAAGGGATCTACTGGCAAGAGAAGCCCTGCTCGCTTCTTGAAGCAAGTATGGGTGCTCGCAGGGCGGGGGGGGTCAAAGGGGGGTGCAGTTCAGGGATTCTCAGCAAAAGGAACAGCAAGGGCAAAGGCCCCGAGTGAAAGGGTGACAAGAAACTGCCAATCAATGGAGTTCAAGATGTCGCTGTAGGGGGTGATGAGTTGCAAGAGGGGTTAGGCAGGGTCACATGGAGGGCTTTTCAGGCCATACTTAGCAATGGAACTTTGCTCTTGAAAGCAAGGGTGTCAGAGTCAGGAGCACTCTGACACCCTTGCTCACTGCTAGGGCTGTGTGTGGGATGGGCCTGGGGGTGGGCAGGGAGGCTGGGAACTCACAATAATGCAGGCAGGTGATGGTGAGTGCAGCACAGGCAGATGCTGCAGAGGCTGAGACCAGGTCTGGCGGTCTGAATCTTGATGACTAACTTTGAGACCACCTTGATAGGGTAGAGGGAAAGGAAAATGGAGAAGGCACTACAACGTCTCCCAGGCTCACCTGTGTATCTGAGCAGGCAGTGGTCTATCTGGAGGACTTGAGAATACGTCGTATATTTGGTTTGGCTATTCCATCAAACAACATAAAACCAAACATGCAGTGGCTTCCACAAGAAAGCGTTTTTTCTGTGTTCAGGGCTTAGGCAATAGTTCAAGAATGCCATCAACCCAGAGTCTTTCTGCTCTACCATCCTTACCACATGAATTCCAACCTCGTGGTCACAGGCTGGCTGCCCTACTTCCAGAAATTTTATCTGCGTTCCACACAGAAAGAAGATGAATGAGCCAAAAGCTTTCTGTCCTGGGACTTCGGCTTTTTATTCAGGAAGGGGGCTGGGACAGGAGGCGTGCCGGCAGCCTTGAACGGACGTCTCCCTGGCTAACTCACTGCCTTCTCCTGGCTGGAGGGTGCAGCCTTTAGTTTTCCAGCTTCTGAGCAGAGGCGCCTTGACGTGCCCTTCCCTCTGCCTGCTGCCGCCCTGCCCAGTTTCCGGGTGGCTGGCTCCTTCACTTCTTTCCCGTCTTTGCTCAACTGTCGCCTCCTCATAAGGCCTTCTCTGAGCACCACATTTAAAATTTCACTTCTCACCCACCCCTATCTAATACCCCCACCCCTTTACTAATTAATTTTTTTCAGTTTTATCACCTTCTAAGCGTTACTACATTATACTGCAAAATCGACTGATCTAGTTTGCTATCTGCTCCCAGCTAGAAAGATTTCTGCCTGGATCCTTCTCCTAGCACAAAGTTTAGCACACAGTGGCAGCTATGAGAATGAATGAGTGAGTGCATGAATGAATGGAGAGCTCTGCCAGGAGCTCCTGATGGGAGAGCAGCTTTCCCTACCTGGGGATCCTCTTTGCAAGCCCATTGTCTGCTTAAACGGGGTCTATTCAATACATGGTCACAGCCCTTAGAAGCCCCCAGCTGGGAGGAAAAACGAGACCCACCCACCTTTGGGAGGCGATGGGCCAGGACCAGAGAGCCTCAAAGATGGCTGGGCTGTGGGAGCTTGGGCAGCAGTGTACCAGGGAAATCAGGGTGTGTGAGCAGGCCCAGGAGGCTTCTTGGAGGAGGAGGCCCCTGAGCAAGACAGGTAGCTGTGAGGGCGATTTGGGAGGGTGCAAGGCGCCAAACAGTGTGCCAGGGAGGAGGGTTCGTGTGAAGCACATGTTCCTCTCCTCAAATGATGGCGCTGGGAATCAAGAGGAATTCTCTTTTCCCTTATAACCCAAGACCCAAGGCTAGATCAGTCAGTTATGTGATGGGGAGTGCCCTGCAGCCCAGGCACAAGTCAGGTGTGAACAGGTCCCTGAGAGTTTTACCCCACAAGTCCCCACCCCAACCCACCCCTCTGCCCTTCTGCTCCCCGACAAAGGTGACCACACCACTGGCTACAACCCAAGAGCAGGTGTAAGGGGAACTGCCCGCTAAATACACGCTCTGATTTGAGTCAAGCTGACTCTATTTGAACAAGTGTTTCTAATCTGAACAGGAAGTTCCTAGGCAGTCCAGCACATTAAGGCCAGTCACTCCCCTGCTTGGCAGGCAGAACGATGGGGCAGGTCCAGGGCTCCGAGGGGACAGGTGAGCAAATCCCAACATTAGTCCATTTCCTTCATGGGGCCCCGACACTCCATTCTCCTGGCCTCTTCTATGGGCTGACAGGTTGCAGGAGGAAAATGAAAACCAAAGGTTGACCCCAGACCAGGAAAAGGGAAAGGGAAGAAGACGGAGCCATGAAGACCCAGCAAGGAAACCTGCTGTTTTAGACAATCACGTGTCAGGGGTGGCAGGAGGTGGATATAAGAGGATTGATGGTGATGGTGGTGGTGGTGATGGTGATGGTGGTGGTGACGGTGGTGGTGGTGATGGTGGTGGTGAGGGTGATGATGGTGATGGTGGTGGTGGTGGTGGTGGTGGTGGTGATGATGGTGGTGATGGTGATGATGATGGTGGTGGTGATGATGGTGGTGGTGGTGGTGGTGGTGATGATGGTGGTGATGATGGTGGTGATGGTGGTGGTGGTGGTGGTGATGGTGATGGTGATAGTGATGATGGTGATGGTGATGGTGATGGTGGTGGTGGTGGTGGTGATGGTGGTGGTGGTGGTGGTGATGGTGGTGGTGGTGGTGATGATGGTGGTGGTGGTGGTGGTGATGGTGGTGGTGGTGGTGATGATGGTGGTAATGGTGGTGATGGTGATGGTGATGATGGTGATGATGGTCTTCACACTTATATAGAGCACTTTTGAGTTTACAAGAGGTAGCATGGCTGTTTTTACAGGCATCCTGGGAGGCAGGTTTTCTAATCCCCATTTCAGGGATGAGGAAGCAGGTGCTTCAGGGCTGTGTCCCAGTAGACCCCACGGACATACAGGGAGAAGGCAAGGGCAGGTGCTGTTTAAGGCTCGGGAAGGGGAAAAGGTGGGGTACAGTCCCACAGAGGTGCCTTTTTCCTTTAAAAAGAACACTCTATTCAGTATCCATAAGGCGCTAAGGAAGTCAGTCCAGCACAGAGAACAGATACATCTAGTCTAGGGTTAGCCTCCAAACTGAGTTCAATGAGGTAGGATGTCTCCAAGCCCAGGGCACTTGGGACCTGAGGTTTATTTTGTCGTTCAGATCGCAGCATCCTCTGTGGCTAGAAGACCAAGTTCGCCCGTCAGATCATGGCGCACAGAGTCTGGAGTCTGCCACTTTCTCAATGTCTCTGACAACCAGCACTGCCACCAAGTCTGTTACACACCCACATGCAGCCTCATCAGACTGTGACAAGCGTACTCGAGGTCTCCACCAGTTAACAAGCTTGTGCAAAACGGGCTGTCCAGCAATGGGGCTGCAGGAGCCGTTTGCTTACTACAAACCCACAGAAGGGAATTAAAAAAGGGGATATGCCTTTCGCTGATGAACTGACTGCAAAGAAGCACAGAGTGGGAGACAGGAGCGGGGATGTGCACCGCAGGCCTCCAGCTACTAGTGCTGTGGACGCTCTGTTTCTGTGGGTCTGAGGAGGCTGAAGAACTGGATGAAAGGAGAAAGGATACTGTCCAGTGTTTGACAAGACCCAGAAGTATAAAGAGCTTTCCACACACAGCCATGAGTGATTGCCTCTGAAACTATTAGATGGGGAGGGACCCAAGAATAGGCATGAATAGGACTTTTTTAGTGTATAAAATTATGAGAGGCAGACTGATAAAGCACTGTTCTATATACTGGGAAATGTCTATGAAAAAGAACAGATCGAATAAAACAGTTGCTGTAGCATCTCTAACAAGGCCCAGGCCAACTCACCCCACAGGACAGGGAGTATGGCTGGTGGTGTAAGCCACGAGCAGATCAGCCCACAGCCCCTCCCTGGGTCCCGCTGTCTTGCGTCACAACCATAATATAAGCTCCACAAGGCCAGGGCCCCCAGTAATCCTGTTCACCGTGTACCCCCAGGGCCCAGAGCAGGCTTGGCATACACCATATAATTGTTGAATCAGACGGTGAAATCATTGTACACGCTAAAGAGAGCAGTCCTTGCTTTATTAAAAGGTTTTGTTCTGGTTGTTGTGTCAGATAGGTGTTAGTTCAATGCATTTAAGCGTTCCGGCAAGAAAGGTAGTGTTACACAGCATTAATAATTAAGCAAGCAGAATGGAGGGCAAAATTCTGTCAGAATCACTATGTAAGTCAACTAAAACATATGACCCTTGTTTAGAAAAATTTAATTCACACACATAATTTCAGAACTATCATATAAAGTGAGGCTTATTCCTTCTCTAGGACAACTGGGATACCCAGGAACCCACAGGGTCACACCCAGTCTCCATGGTAACCTACCTGTTTCCAGTGATAGAAACTCCTTCCTGCCTTTATGTGGAATACTGCAATACCTGAGGACTCGGCTTTCAAAAATAGCAATTTCTGAACACGGGAGCCATACTATTTTTTTAAAATATAGGTTCCTTATGGTGAAGATCCTGAAATAATTTACCAGATGTGTATGGAATTTTGCTGACAATTCTATCTTTCTCAAGATCATAAATATGGACAACAGACTATAAAGATGTGATTTTTGAAAAATTTATAATCCAAGAAACTATACGGAGCCACTGAAATAGCAGCAAAGGCAACCTCTGATTTTTCACATTTTTAGCAATATTATTTGCCTGGAGAGATAGCCCAGTCCCCAAGCGTCTCTCTCCTTCATTTTCCCTGAAATTAATCTTTCATATTAGCCAATTTCTCTAATGGCTGGCCTCATTTTCATAACTTTCTGCTGCTGACTTAATATCCTGAACTTAGACAGATTACACCTCTGAAAAACGGTGGGAAAACAGCCTAAGAAGCCTTTGGAAGGATCCCATTGAAAGTCAGGGATAGCTCTAACAAACGCTCAGATGGCCCTGCTTACCAGCCAGTAAATAAAGACAGTCCACCCAACATTAGCTCAAGGTCACTCCAGGTCAGCCCAAGGTCAACCCAAGGTCCAAAGCAGGAGCAGCACAGGGAGGGAAGAAGGATCACCCCCAGAAGTCCTCCAGCTCACAGGAGCGGAAGACCAGCAGTCTCACTGGAGGGGGAACATGGAGGAAGAGCAGGGGTGGGGAATAGTAAAGATTAATTTCAAAAAGAAGGCTGAAAAACATCAGACTGATAAACAAACAATATGGAGATTATTCCTGGAAAGGGAGCCACTGTGTGAACACTTGGTGATTAGAAAAGGGAAGGGAAAGCAAAGAAAGATGGGGGGCGGGGGTGGTGGTGGCCAGGTGGTACAAGAACATCCAACCACCTCATTAAAATACCCAAGGTTAACACAGCAGGAGCCACAAAGGCTCCTTCCAGATCAAGAAACAAAGTGTAAGCCCAAATTCAAGCAAACAAAAAAGAAGAAACACATTCTAGGTCATAAACTAACTCTACGCTCTGCCATGTTGAAATGGTGAATTTCTTGGAAGACAGTACATTTTTCTTTATATCCCAGTTAACAAAGTTAGTCAGTATGAAATTTAGATGAAATTAACGAATTCTAAAGATGCATTATGATAAATTTCCATTAAATGAAATCATCACGAGTATGGAATTTGTGGGTTCCAGCCAGTCTGACTATAAAAAGAGTTTGCCAAGCAAACCAAAAGGGTAAACAAGGTTATCAGAGGAATGCGTTCTTGGATTCCTTTCAAAACCTTTTTCCCCCAATAGCAAAAGAAATACATGCTCACTGGTGAAATTTTAGAATTGAAAGAAATACGAAAAAACAGGAAAGAGAAACCACTCATGATCCCATCAGAATCAACCATTGGTAACAGTTTCATGTATTTCCTTCCCATCTATTTTCTCTATTTTCTCTCCCAAACAGAATTGAAATGAAACTGTCGGTATAGTTCTGTATCTTGCTCCCAGACCCAGATTTAGGAGAAATGTTTAAATTGCTTATTTTCAACCCCTTTAGCAAATACCCACTAGTCTACTACCACAAATATACTCATGTTAAGAATTCTCAGTAATTCATTAAAAAGACCAACTTGAGGTGAAATCTGGTAAGCAGTGTTCATGAATACATATACTTTTGTCTGAAAATAATACAATTACTTGTCTTCTAAGTATCCCCTAATTCTGACTTTTCTCTAATTCACAAGTAATCAAAACAAGAAGTCCAGTCCACCGGTTTCTTAGGTTATCAGTGGTAAGACCTCCTAGAAAGAACAGAATTGCACCGTTACAAGGAGTAGGGCAACAGCCTGAGCACTGCTTTATCTTGCTAGTGTCTTCTTTAAGAAACTGTAAACAGCTTCTACAGAAGGCACCGAGAGCCTAAGAAGTTGGCTCAACTGCCAGCCTTCTTCTGTGCTGCTGCAGCAAGTACCCCACTGAAATCACTCACCTCCTTTGTACCACGAGCTCGCCTGATCTCAGACTCCTTACCACATAGCACTGTTCCCGGTACAGGAAGTTATGAGAAAGTATTGCATGGACAGATGGGCAGACGAAACACGGTGTTCGCCTCCCTAACGTCACCTCCCTACCTCTAGCCCTACCCCTTCCTTCTTATCTGAGCTCCACAAATTTGGCCCTCAGTATTACCAGTTTCTTCTGAATTATGATGCCACCAGCTCTTAAGATGGCAGTTGTTAAAGTGTCTGTGTTTTCTAAGAGCTTCATTTTTTTTTTTTTTTTTTGCAGTTTAGCTATGAAACTTCGCTCCCTGCTTTAGGTAAGATTTCTCCTACACCTCAAGTGTACATTTTTAAACATTTGTCCTGAATTGTAGAACTGACAGCATTTAGAGGTTTTCCAGCCCTGAGGTCTATTTGACAAATGAGGAAACTGAGATATGGAGATAAAAAAAAACACCCACCCCACATTAAAGCCAGGCATTCACGATGGGACAGGGGTCATTCTGCCAATCCATAAAGCCTTGATGGCTTCCAGATCTCTGTCCTGCAATTTTAATTAATGCATAAAACACTCAGCAATCAGCAGTGAGCCCACAGAACAGCACTAGTGCATCACCCTGCCCAGCACACACTCGGGCCTGCGAAGCAAGCCCCTTCGGCACAGATGCCCCAGCTCAGCAGACAGAGGGAAGGCCTCCTTTCTCGGTCCTTGTTTTCTATCTGGCCCTCCATGGATTGGATGATGAGCGACAGTGATCTTCCTTACTCAGTCTACTGATTCAACGATAATTTCATCTCAAGACACCATCACAGACACACCCATAAATAATATTTTACCAGCTACCTGGGCATCCCTCAGCCTACTGAAGTTGACACACAGAATTAACCACCAAAACTAGAATTTTCCAAGAATCTTCCAGATCATTCTCATGAGGCCACTTTCCAAGTAACATTCCATAATCCACCCCTTTGGGATCCCTATGCCTACCATCACCCTGTCCTAACTGCCCTCATTACCCACCTAACATTAGTGCCTCCAACCCCACCACTGGCAAAAGAAAAAAAAAACTAATTCAGTAGAAATGGGCAATGTGAACAGTGGTCAAAGGTTGGGAAGCAATGCTGAGACCTGATGGTGATGATAATGGTGGTGGTGGTGACAGAGGCGACAGTGATGATGGTGGTGATGATGGTAAGAGATGGTGGTGATGGTGATGGTGATGATTATGATGGTGATGATGAAGATGATGACGAGGATGTGGCTGTACTGGGAAGCCAGCAACTGGCCCAGGACAAAACACAGGGGAACGGAGCTCTGGGCCATAGTGAGAACTTTGCACTGCTTGGGGGTCCCTGGCCGAGAGACTCTGGAATTCCTTACCTGTGCTTTATCTCCCTTCCTCCCACTTCCACCAACAATGGTAAAAATAACTCCCAAAAGCATAAACATTCACCTTACAGCTAGTTCTGGGAACAATCAGCCCAGCCGTATTGCTTTTAGGTCATGTGAGATCAATAAAAGCAGCAATTCTTTATCCTGTCTTTAGAAAGAAAGAAGGAAAAGCACTCCCCAGAGAATAAGAATGGAGCGTACATGCCAAATGTCCAGCATGAAGGAAAGCCGGGCCTTAGCATCTGTCGGAGGCCTTTTTCTACCTTTACTTACTGGGAAGAAGGAAGATACCCAAAGCCAAAGCAGCCTCCACATTTTGTCTCCCACCCCTGGTAGCGGAGCCACACTGCCCAGTCCGCATCACCAAAGCTGGGATTGGCACCGCATGACTGAGGGATTTTTAATGAAGATTCATTCCTGCCCCTGCCACCCCATGTTGGTGTGTGTGGGGGCGGGGAGAGGGAGAGAGAGAGAGACAGAGAGAGACAGAGACCAGTCCTGCCTGCCCATGGCTCTGCCTCGGCCCCACATCAGGGCAGGCTTTTCTGGACACCCCACACTCATCCTGTCCAGGAGTGACTCTCCAGCCACACACATAAACACAGAAAATTGTACAATGTTGGAAAGGATTTTTCTTAAACCCGGGGGATTGATTTTGAGAGGTTCTCACTTCCCTCCCAAAATGGATTACAGCGCAGCAAAGAGCAACGGTGGGAGTGACAGTAAAGGGCGGGGAACTGTCCTCAATTCCATTTTCTGGCAACATCTATGAAACGCACAGGAAGGAAGCAGAGACATCAACATTTTGCTGCTGGTGGGGGCGTGGGGGAAACACTGTGATCTATACATACACACACCACTGCACAGAGTCATAATTCTGCCAGTGTTCCCAGGAGCCCCGTCAACCCACTGGCACATGAACATGCACGCACACATCCAAACTCAATAAATGCTTTCCAAGCACTCAAGGGGGAAGAGAGCAAAGGTCCAGATCTCTTTGTGCAGACCCCCAAGTTCAGGGTCATTGTCAAGGACCCTGAGAGATGCTTCTCAAAACATGAGGCGGGACAATCCAAAATGGCAGTTCCCAAACCGCAAATCATGGCCCTCACCACCTGCTCTCTTCCAGGAGCCTTCACACACACATTCACAGGCTCTCGCATCACATGGTTTGCGCTATAGTCTGGGTCAAAATGTGCCTAACAAAACTGAATTTGAAAAGAAATACTTAGTAGTGGAAAAGGCACTGCCTCCCAAGAACATTTAAGTAGCAACAGCAGCCACCAGCATTTACTGCACACATGTGAGGGGGGCCTAGAACTCTCTTTACACCTGAATAAACTCGGGCTCAGAAAGCATCACCCAGCCAATAAACGACAGAGCAGAGATGGACTCGAACCCAGGTCTCCCTGATCCCGTCCCTGGTCTTGACCCTGGGATATTTCGCAAAGCAGGGCCCAACAATCCTGATCATTCAGGAAGAAACAAAACACTCTTCCCGTCCACCAAGAAAGTTCTCTGCGTCAGTGGGATTGAGGCCATTTGTGACCTGGTGGTCTACATACCAAACAGAACCACCCTTACACACTGGGTATACAATTTCTGTGTCTCGGGTTGCACACCTGTAAAATAGGGTCTCCTCCTCTGCTACTTTCTTCAAAGAACAAAAATAATGTAAGAAGCGGAATTCTTCTGCAAAACACAAGGCTGGGAAGTGCACTCACACCTCCTTCCCCAAGGCCCTCCTATCTGCTTACCAGGAGACCTCTGCATGCGTACACACACTTACGCTGAGCCATTCTACCTGGTCAGTTGTAAGCCAGGTACTGGAGCAAATGAAGATGTGTGAGGCACCACTCAGGCCCTAAAAAGAGTTTACATTGCATGGGAGGCAATGACAGGAAAAAGTGACTAGGAAAAGTCCCAGAAGGAAATATCCTCACTACCAGATAAGAGCCAAGGAAACTAATCTGGTTTAATTGTTGCTTCTTCTACTTTTTGCCATGGCTTTGGGCTATTTACTTTGCTCTGGGCATCCTCAAGTTTTTTCATTTAAAAGTAGGTTTGATCCCATTTGTCTCACATGTTCTTTCTGTAACAAGATCAAGTATATAGCAGAGCCCCACAATGCCATTACACACTCTACACTTTAAATTCCAACACGGCTGGACATTCAGTTCACAAAAGAACAGTGAGAAAAGCAACTTGAGCGGGTCCAGCCAGCCGGCCTGGGTGCATGGCAGGTGCCCAGCACAGAACCAGGGGAGAAACGAGGGGCCAGCAAGACCACTGGCTGCTGCATCAAAGAGCTCTCCATCCCACAGGGAGACAAGCACCCAGGTACTTCATGTGCGCTGAGGGAGCAATCAATTCTAACGGGAAGGCTCATGGAAGAGGCCCTTGAGCCAAATCTATAAAAGGAGAGGTAGGAAGAAAGGCAAATCTAGAGAGACAGAAAGCCAAACTGGTGGCTGCCTGGGGCCAGGAGTGAGAATAGACAGGGACAGCAAATGGGCACAAGGGAGCTTCCAGAGGTGATGGAAATGTCCCCAAACTGGATTGTGGTGCCGGTTGCACACCTCTGTACCTTTCCTGAAGAGTACTGAATTGTACATTTAAAATGGGTACACTTTATGGTATATAAATTATACCTCACTAAAGTTGTTGGTTAAGAAAAAAAAAATTTTTTTTTTTTTTTTGAGGGCAGTGTCTCTGGCCCTCATATGTGGGAGCGAACCGGGGCCGCTGGCTTCCCAAGCCAGCGCTTAACCACCGCGCCACTCGGCTGGCCCAAGAAAAAAATTTTTAAAGGATGAGTAGGAGTTTAGCAGATAAAGAAGTCCAGTGGGAGAGAAGAAAGGCAGGCCCTGGAATAGCCCGCCTCGCAGTCCCACCTCCAGCCACTGTCCCCCTCCCTCCCAGGTACCTCCCAGGTAGCTGCATCCATTCTGGGTGTCAGTTTATACAACGTTTGCCCCAGCGCCCCCCTTTGCAGCACGTGTCACGCTCCACAGGCCTGTGTGATGCTCTCCCCATCCCTAGTCCACGACCAATGTCACCTGAGGCAAGGATGAGGCTTATGTTCAACTTTCGGAGCCCAGCTTGGAACAAGGCATACAGTAGGTATTCAGAGGAACACTTACTGAGAAAGAGAACGAACCTGGGAGGTGACGAACTCTGTTTTAAACTGTTTTCATTTAAAAGTAGGTTTGATCCCATTTGTCTCACAGTGAAGGAACAGGAAGTGCAGCTCCAGGCTAAGGATGAGAAAGCTGTGTTCCTGGGAAGAGGAGGCATGGGGGATAGAGGAGGGGCCCGGCAACAGAAGACTGACTGATCAGATGGATGGAGGAAGAGGAGAAAGTGCACAGAACCACTCCTGCAATTTCCAGCTGTAACAAACAAGTAGAGGGGCATCATCCACCATAACAGGTAGAAGACAGGGTTCAGTGTTGGGGGTGGGGAGGGTCTGGGCTTCGCGTGACTGTGTCCTGGAGGAGAGCACTGGATCTGAGCGCTGTGCGAGCTCAGGTTGCTCACCAGCCAGGACACTTAGCACAGTGACTGACTCGGGGGACCAGGGAAGAGTTTGGTTAGAGCAACAGGGTATGGAGACAATCAGGGAAGACTTCCCTGAGGAGAACCATGCACCCCCAAAGCCTTCTTCCTGTCTTCAGGATCATGGCAGCTTGATCTGTGGAGTAAGCACGCAACAATCCTGAGCATATCTTAGCCAAGGCTCAGAGACCCATCCTGCGTCCTCTTGTCTGATGAGGGAGGGGGCCTGATCCCAGCACCCCTACCCCAGTCTCCTGGCTTCCGGCCACCCTGGGCTGCACCCTGAGTGCTGAAAAGAAACAAACACCCATGGATTAGCAAACCTGGGGGTTGCTCTGGGCTTATAAAGGTACATGAAAAGTGCCCAGGAAGGCATCGTTGCTGCCCCGACACAGGCAGGAGAGGGCTGCAACAAAAAGAGAGCCCGAGTTCTTTCTGAAGGTGTCTTTAGTTAGTCATGCCTCATAAATGCAAAGAGATGAAGCTTTGCCTCTGAAATTCAATTATACTTGAAATGATATGGCCAAGGTAGGGCTCTCTTAAAGGATTTTCTGGGCTTTTCAGATCATTTGTAAAAATTCTTTAGACTAGGACCTTGCTCATCAATGCCTAAGAAATGTTCCACAGGTCAAACTGTATTGATTACCTGAAGTTACACTGAAACCCACACCGGTAGATTCCAACCTTTTTGTGTGTGTGGTGGAAAGTGATTTGAAGGAAACATTTTCCTCCACGGGGCAAGAGAGCCCCTAAATCCGCTCTGCTATCTCCATATACAATTACCCTCTGTCATCCCCTCATTAGAAATTCAACCCAAAGAGCCACATGAGATGCACAGGTGCGCAGCCTCATGTGCGGGCATGAAAACGCTAAAGAAACCCAATGAGACAGTGGGAGAACAGTTAAAGTCTACAGTGCCCGCCTTCCCCAAGCACGATGACATCGGGTGCTATAAACTAGCAAAAGACACATAATCCCCCATCAAGATTAGGCTGGCAACTCATAAATTGGAAGCATTATCCCACAGCAACCCAGCATGATTTAGGGCTGGCTGGAATGCTAAGTTCTAATACAAGCCTGATTCCAATCTATTGATAGATAACATTTCAGCTGCCAAGTAGCCTGCTCTTTGGCGCCAAATAAACTCTGGGGCTTCTTATTAGTACCCTGGATTATCACTGGTTCATAAACTTGGCACTTTACCACTTACGACTAGAAAAACGAGGTCTTAGAGTAAGTTTGGGGAAAGGACCATAGAAGTAATGGAGAGACAGACCGCCCAAAGCATAGACACTCAACGTGGTATTTTACGTGAAGGGCAACACTTGGAACTGTGCCTGGGAGGCCCTATAGGAGTGGGTGCAGCCCCGGAAGATAACACTACTGCTTTCCCAGGATGAAACTCCACGGCACCTCCAGGTAGAAATGGAGCTGGGTGCGTACAAGGCCTCAGCTGGGGGCTTACACCGGGGCATCTGCTCCTGTCCTGTGGTTCTCATTCCGCATGCCCTGTGGCCGGAAGGGGGCATTAAGATGAATTCTGAAGGAACCTGTCCAAGCTCCTTTATTTCTCTTGGAGTCTCTCTTCTACCAGGGCTTGTTGGAAATGACTAGATCATTGGCTAAGTTTGAGCGAATCTCTGTTTCTCTGGGGTTTTGACTTACTCTTGTTTCTCTATAAGTCAAATGACCTTCCAGGCATCTGATTCCCAATGCCAAGTCTCCCAAATTATCACACGTTGACAGCTATTCTCCACTTTACAAAGGGCATAAAAGTGGAACCCAAAGGGAGCAGGCAAGGCTAGATCTCGGCACCACATCCCACAGCGAGCAGCAAGCAAGAGGCAGAGCCCCTGGGCCTTCTCTCTGGCATATTATCCAATAAAACCTCAAGAGCTCAGTAATTACAGGCACTTTCAAAAGTGAAACAGAAATAGATCTAGGGCCAAAACGCTGGTTTGCTTGAGACAAAGGGCTGGTTTTAACCAGGGGGAGGAACTGTTCTTGATCTGTCTTCTGAGAAAGCCAGACAAATGTGTTTTTTTTTTTAAATTATTATTATTGAATCTGATTATGGGGAAGAGGAGGATGAAGATCAAAAGCCCTTTCTCCCCTAGTGTATAAAATCACTTTATGGAACAGGCTGCTTCCTAAGTGTGCCCCTGACACCAAGTCAGGATGAAAACTTAGCTTACTCGGTTCCCCGGCCTGGCATCACTGCGGAAATCTCAGGGTTTACATCCTGGCAGAAGACAAACCTGAGGAACCAAACCAGAGGTTTCTGTTCCTGTGTCCTAAAAGCCTGCAGAGTAGCCCAGCTTCCCTGAGAATACCAGAAGGAGCACCTGACACTTGGAATCGAAGCCCAGACCCAGAGGCAGCCAGGCCCCAGACCCCACGCCCCTGCCCATTCTATGTCAGCTCCATTTTCAGAGCCTCATGCAAGGTGAGGTCAGCTGCTCTCTTGGTGAAAGGTTACTTGTTGTTCAGACTTCGAAGGGTCCTGGGAGGAAGAAACCACGAGGATGGAAGGAAGGACTCACTGGCTGTGGCAGAAGGCGGCAGGGCAGCGGGGCCAGCTCGCCCTGCTGGGTCTGAGGAAGCGCTATGGTGCTGTTGGCAGGACTCTCCCGGAGAGTGCATCATGGTTAGAGCTATGTGCATATTCACTGCAGTTCAATATTATGAGTAGCAGGTTTCAAAACTAAGTATTTTTAAAATTAAGGTGTGGGGTTATGAGGCAGACCCTCAGCCTGCTGAGTGAGGCCAACAGAAGGGAGCAGAGTGGGAGGGGTAAAGGTGGGGTCGGAGGGTGTCCAATACGGAGGCCCCAGGCAGGATTCGCTGTTCTGGCAAACATGCTCCTCTAGGGGGAACCGGCTTTGGCCGGGAGCAACGGGGGTGGCCTTCACTGTGACCAAGCCCGAGCGGGACGCCCGGGACCCCAAATCCGTCCCTGCGGGGAGCGCCCCTTTCACGCCGCGGCTCTCCAACTCCAGGAGCTGCACGCCCCGGGGACTAGGGACTTGCTGAACCAAAGGGCTCCCGGTGCCCCGCAGCCGTTGCCTTGGCCAGGAGAGGGGCCGCGCTGGCGCGCAGGAGCCTTCGCAGCTAGCGACGAGCCCGCGCCTGAGCCCCACTGCGCACCCGAGGCTGCGCCGCCCGGGAGGTGCGGCGAGGAGGCGGCGCCCAGCAGCCGAAACTTTCTGGAATCCGGGTGCTTCTCGGTTAAGTCAGGACCCAGAGAACAGCACAAAACACGCGCGGGGCGCGCGGGGGGCGGGATATAAGAGCCCCACCCAAGATAAAGGGAAAAAAAGAGACTCCGATCCAATGAACGGAACACCTACTATGTGTCCGGCACTTGGTCAAGAGCTATCGTTTTAGCTGTCACGACAAACCCCGAGGAAGGAACTGTCCCTATATGATAGAGAAGTAAATCGCGACCCGGTAAGGTGGCGTGTCTGGCCCAGTAGGGGTCACAGCGATGCCAGGGCAGCTCGGGAACGGGGCTCTGTCCATCGCCCCCCGCCCGGGAAGGAGGGAGGGGTGGCCGCGGTGCGGGGCCTCTCCCCCAGCCGGAGTGAAAAGGCCACCCTCATGGGCCGCGGGGGCCCCCGGGCGACACTGGCCTGGGCTGCCCCCGAAGCCCGCGCTGGCCCTGGGGATCCCAGCTGTCCCCCGAGCTCTGGGGCTTCGCACTGCTCCGGTCCGCAGGGAGCCCGGCTCCGCTCGCAGGGCCGCACCGCCCACGCCCACCACGCCGCTCCCACCCCACGCACGGCCGCTCACACTCCACACCCGCCCGCACTGGTCCCCACCAGCAACGGAGCCTCGACCCACAATTCCATAAAGGCAGCCCACAACGTGCACACACAGATCCCCACGGATACACGCCATTCCCGGGGCACACCGCCGTCCTCGGTCACCCACAACTCCATCGCACAGGGACACACACGCGCCCCCCGCCCCAACACACACACATGCGCGCACACACACACGCGCGCGCACACAGACACACGCGCACAGACACACACACACACACACAGACACACACACGCGCGCGCACACACACGCACACGCACACAGACACACACACGCGCGCACACACACACAGACACACACGCGCACACACACACACGCGCGCAGGGAGCCCGATCGCAGCCGCCTCCGGCGCACACGCCCGCACTCCCCGCAGCCCTGCACCCGCGCCTTCCCTACCTGCTCCCCGAGCCCAAGTTCGGAGCCGCCGCGCTGCTGCAGGCGCGGGCCGCTGCCCCGGACAGGCACGCTCAGGCCGGGCAGTGTGGCTAGGAGCGCGGGCCTCCTTGTGCCCGCAGCCTCCGGGCCAGCCCTGTGGTCATCGCCGCCGAGAAAGACAAAAGGAAGCGGGCAGCAAGGGAGGGAGCTAGGTGGACGCGCCCGCCGCTCCGCCGCTCCGCCGCCTGCAGTCGCCGCGGCCCGCCTGCCAGCCCCGGGAAGGAAGGGACGCGAAGGCGGGGCCCGGAGGCGGAGGCCGGGGGCGGGGCGCGCGGCTGGGGGCGGGCGCTGAAGTTTCCTCCTCGGCCACGCCCCCCGTTGACCACGCCCCGCTGCCACGCCCTGTGTCTGGCCACGCCCCCCGGTGGCCCTTCTAAGCTGGTCCCGAGCTCTTGGTTAGCGCGCCCCAGGCGAGGCCGCTGCTCTGACCCGGTCCCAGCCCGCGGGGACTTGGCGTGAGGCAAGCAGCTGAGCACCGGTCCCGCCTCCCAAGCCCTGCGGGTGTGGCAGTGGCTGGGAGGCGGCGCCCGGGAAGGGCCGGCCCCCGCCCGTCGCCCCGCCTCCCGAGCCCTCTGCAGGAAGTGGCGCCCGGGCTGCTCAGACGGGGCGGAGGCCGCGCTGCCCCCGGCCTGCCCGCCGCGCGCCTCCGCCTCCCCGCCGCCCGCCCGGCCTGCCCGCCGCGCGCCTCCGCCTCCCCGCCGCCCGCCCGGCCTGCCCGCCGCGCGCCTCCGCCTCCCCGCCGCCCGCCCGGCCTGCCCGCAGTGCGCCTCCGCCTCCCCGCCGCCGCCGCCCGTCCTCCCTTGCGCTCTGGCTCGCCTCGCTGACCCCGGGCGGTGTGGAGGCCCTTAGGCGCTCTGACCTCCGTGCCCCCATCTATAAAGTGCACGGGAGCAGCAGGCTCCTTCAGGCCCAGGCCCCTGCCTCCCTGATGTGCTGTGGCCTTCACTCTGCTGGCTCGGTGGGAATCCCTGAGACCCCCGGGGACAGGTGGCCTCCTGGGAGAGGCGGACGCGCTTCCTGCACATGTCCTCCATTCCCTGACGATGACACCTGCAGAGAGGACAGGAGTCAGGGACTCCTTGCAATCCGGGCCTTAGAACAGAATATACACACACACACCCTTCCACTATCACCACCGCCCACCCTGAACATCCCTGAAGGAAGGTAACCACAGAAACAGCCACAAATGTGGAGCTGGGCGTTACTGTTAGGCTGACACAAACTGTCTTTGTCGCGTCTCCAGGGAAAAACTCAAACCCTCCTCCACAAACACACGCTGAGTGCGCTCCCACTACCCAGGCGGCTGCAGAGCGAGGGTGGTGGGCGGCTCCGAGGGGGATCGGCTGGGCGCTGGCAGACAAGGCGGCCCCAGCCCAGACGCCTCTCTCTTCAGGCAGAGGGTAGAGCCAAACCCAGAGGGAGTTAGGCTCCTAGCCAGCCTTTCTGCGAGGATTATGTGAAATAATGACCATGAGCGTCAGCCGCACTGACCTGGGCGATGCCTTCCGGAGCCAGCTCTGGTACCCGGGGTACCATCCTTCCTCAGCAGACCAGTGGCCGAGGTCATCGTGTAGGCTTTCTGTAGTATATCCACGCAGAGGGTAGGGTTCCAGGTGAGGAACCTTCCATCAGATGCCCAGACCAGGCCCGTCAGCCAGGTAGCTGCAAATCCTTATGTTCTGCTGTGGTCACCCATCTAATTCCACTTCACTGCAGGTTGGAGGGCATGGTGAAGACTCCACACAGGTGTTCAGGAACCCCTGCATCTTCCATCCAGAGATTCCACCACCCTCCTTCAAGGGAGTCCAAGCCTCTACCAGACCCTCGACTTCCGGCCAGCAGCAAGAGGCCAGTGCTAGCTGGGGTCTCCGGGTCATTAGAAGCCAAGCCTGGAGGGGCGCACATCACATCTGCCTGAATCCTCTGACCAGAATTAATCAGCCAGTCCCTGCCTGCTAGAGGTCTGGGAATTGCAGTCTTCCTGTGTGACCAGGAGAAAACAGTGGCTGTCCTGATCACGTGCGATGTCTCTGCCGCAGAAACGGCACATTTCTCCTATACTCAGTCACAGGGCAGCAGATGTCCACACAAAGCACGAAAGTTACTGCCATCGAGGTCTGAGCTATATGACTGCCTGCAAACCCAGCTCATGGGGAGAGGCTCACAGAGCAGGTGTCAGTTTTGCTGGGCCTTAAAAGGTAAGACGGAGGGGAGAGCATAGAAGACACAGGCAAGAGGCAGTGTGGATGGTAAGAAAGCTCAGAGAGACCACAAAAGCAGACTGAGCGTGTCCCTGGACCCTGCCTCTCACACTGACCTCTGTGCCCAGACTGCTGGGCTGCTCTCTCACCTGGCCTGACTTTCCCTCTCTCCTTACCAATCTGGAACCTACCTGTCCCTCAAGGCTCAGTTCAGCTCTCGCCTAGCCCTCCAGCCTCTCAGCTCACAGGTACTTCTCCCTTCTCTGAACTTCTGAAGAAGGCATGTGTCTCCCTCAGGTGAGATACAACCTGCTCTCTTTCTTTTTTGTGTCTACTCCCCTTCAGAGCAAGAACTGTAACCCCCTTAGGAAGCTTAGTGGAGGGAGAGCATAGAGTGGTGACTCAGTAAGTACTATGGCATTTAATAAGCCAGAGAAAGTAAGAAAGCAAATTCAGGGTAAGGTGTTGTATTAGTTTCCTGGGGCTGCTGTAATATAGCACTACAAACTGGGCAGCTTGAACGACAGACATTTATTGTCTCAGAGTTCTGGAGGCTAGAAATCCAAGATCAAGGTGGCAGCAGGGCTGGTTCCTTCTGCGGCCGTGAGGGAGACTCTGCTCCAGGCTCTCCCCAGCTTCCAGAGCTGCGGGCGTTTCTTGGCTTGTAGCTGGCTGTCTCCTCCCTGTTGTCTGCCCCATTACCTTCCCTCTGTGTGTCTCTGTGTCCGAATTTCCCCTTTTTATAATGACACCAGTTACATTGGATTAGAGCCCACCCTAATGACCTCTTCCTAACTTGATCATCTGCAAAGACCCTATTTCCAGGCCGGCCGAGTGGCGCGGTGGTTAAGCGCTGGCTTGGGAAGCCAGCAGCCCCAGTTCGGGTCCCACATATGAGGTCCAGTAACAGTGCCCTGAAAAAAAAAAAAAAAAGACCCTATTTCCAAACAAGATCACATTCACAGGTACCGAGGATTAGGCCTTCAACATCTTTATGGGGGAACAATTCAACACATAACAGGTGCCATGCTACATATGCAATTTGTCTTCCACATGATGGCTGTAAACACTTAAAGGCAGGAACAACTTCTGATTATTGTTAATAATATCTGACTTAGTTTTATGACATTATTTTTAAAGCACTTTGACATATACTACCTCCAACGCTCTTGAAATTATTTCCACCTTTTACAAATGAGGACACCTATGTTTGGAGAAATGAAATACCCAGGATCACATATTAGAATCAGTGACAGCCAGATCTAAAAGCCAGGCTTCATGTCACTGTGCTGGGGCCACACAGGTTTTGGGAAAAATACTATTTAAAAAAATTACTTGCTGTACTTCGATGAACTTGATTGTGTATCCTACTAGGGAGGTTCTTTCAAATAAAAGTGCTGCTTGCTCACAAAGCCTTGCCCCCAAATGTTTGAGGAAGTAGAGACAGCTTGTTTCCAGATCCTCTTTTGATTCTGTCACCATTCCATTTGTAATTACAGAGGGGAGAAGTGTGGCTGCCGGGAATAGAGTGGGCGACGCTCCCTTGGGGTAGGGGTGGCACCTCTGACTGCCGGCCCTTCCCCTGACCCCAGAAGCTCAAAGCAGAGAACACGCTGGCAGCGCCAGTGACAGAAATCTCTGGATCCTGCCTTGTGTCGGTAGATGTGTCAGAGGTGGGGAAACTGGATCATTAGGCCATCTTGCTTATCCCTGAGGTCCAACAGTGTTTGTGACAGTCCCTGAAGCAGATGCTGTGGCCCATGGGTCACTCAGGAAGTGTGACTCAGAGGCACATTCCAATGGATCCCCCTGGCTCATCCCTGAACACTCCAGGGGTCAAGATAAACTAGAGTGTCCCATCTCCTAGAGCAACTGCCTTGCTATAGACTGAATTGTGTCCCCACTCCAAATTTATACAAAGCCCTAACCAGAGTGGTACCTGTATTTGGAGATAGGATCTTTAGGAGGAGATTAACATTGAATGAGGTCATAAGGGTAGGGTCCTAATCCAATAGGATCAGTGGCCTTATGAGAAGAGGAAGAGAGAATGAGATCTCACCCTCCCTCCACAAAGGCCACGTGAGGCCATGGTGAGAAGGCAGCCATCTGCAAGCCGGAAAGAGAGCCCTTGCCGATTCCAAATTAGTCGGCCCCTTGATCTTGGACAGACTTCAAAGCTGTGAGAAATACATGTCTGTGGTGTAAGCCCCCTAGTCTAAGGTATTTTGTTGTGGCAGCCCAAGCTGACTAAGACGTGCCCTATGTATCTTTTCATCTTCTGTTTCCTACCCCATCTGCCCTGCTGCCCCTCTCTACTCTCAGGGCCTGGGTTCCTGGAACCCCATCCTCAGGACCACGGGCTTTTCGGACCTTAGTTTGTTCCTTGAGCAGTACCTTGCCCTCCTAACCCTCTCCCCAACCCCAGCTTCTAGGGAACAGGGTGAGGGTGTGGAAGGGAGCCTGGCTTGTCGGCGAGGGCTCTCATCGCCAGAGGAAAGTAAGCAGGATTCCAGGAGGCAAGTTCCAGGCCCTTACTCACTCACATCAGAACCTGGGAGGTCCCTTAAACTCATTTCGCCTCTTGAACTACCTGAGGCTTCAATGAGCAACATTAAACATTCTCAAGGTCTCCCTCTTCCCTTCCTCTCCTTTAGCAAGCCTAGAACACTCTCTTCAGCAACGCCCAGCGAGCCGTAATCCAGGCTTCTGATTTCCTCATTTGTAAAACGTGGATATTAATGTCTCCCTTAGACTAAAAGAGGCAATGTACGTAAAGGGCCCATGGCATGACAGATGCTCAGTAAATGGTAAGAACTCTACCATCATCATCATCAAAGGCTGGATGATCGCTACAGATGTACAAAGAGGACCATCCCTATGAATGTCAGTCAGGAGACCTGGGCTCTGGTCCCAGCTCTGAAATAGTTTAGCTGTGCCACCTGAACAAGACCCCTAACCTCTCCGAGCTTGTTTCCTCATGAGTGCTGTGCACTCAGGTGACTCGGGGAGAGGGGTCAGATGCACCAAAGGAAAATGGGTTTGTACGCTGTTGAAGTGCACACCAGGGACTGCAACTGTCAAAGGAGTCGCTTCACAAGGAGTGCATGGGCTGGGTTGGAGTAGACCCCCAGGACAGATGTACTTGGCTGGTTTGCACAGCTGGATGGATGAGGGCCTGTGTGTTCTACGTGATCCATGTATAACATGCTTGTCCAGTGCAGAAGGGGGCACCTGGTCAGCCCTTTGCCAGCCCCCTGTATGTACGCCCCCGGCCCAGGGCTCTGCACACCAGGCCTAACATCATTTCCATGTCGCTGAACCATGAGGGGAGCAGCCCAGAGTCTGTTTGGCTGCAAATCGCTTATTCTAAATCACAAAACCCAAAGCCAACACAAACTGCCGCTTTGACTGCTGTTTCAAACCAGTTCGAACCGGAAAAGGCTGCTTGCCTTCCCAGCTCTGCTCCTGAGGGCTTCTCCTCTGGGAAACAGCGCTCCTGATGCTTGAGAGCGGGACAATAGGTGTGTCTGCCCAAAACAGCTCCCCCCCCCCGCGAACATGGGACGGAGAGCAGGACAATAGGCGTGTCTGCCTAAAACAGCCCCCCGCTAACATGGGACGGAGCAGCCCCCCCCGCTAACATGGGACGGAGATACCCCCCCCCCCCGCTAACATGGGACGGAGCAGCCCCCCCCGCTAACATGGGACGGAGATACCCCCCCCCCGCTAACATGGGACGGAACAGCCCCCCCGCTAACATGGGACGGAGATAACCCCCCCACACCCACCAAAACAGCCCCACCACTAACATGGGACGGATATAACCACCCCCCACCCCCTACCCCTGCCCACCAAGCCCTGTATGTCTCTCACATCATCTTCTAGCCAGCACTGTCCAAAGTCCAACAGAATGAAAATGTGACGCACATATAGAGGCACATTTATTTTTAAGTAAAAAGACACAGGCGAAATAATAATACATTTTACTTAATCCAACATGTAGAAAATATTATAACTTCAATGTGTAATCAATCTAAAAATTATGAATGAGATATTTTGCATTCTTTTTTTTATACTGAGTCTTTTTGAAATCAGGGTGTGTTCTCTACTTACAACGCACAGATGCAATTCAAGTGCTTAGCAGTCTTCTGTGGCCTGTGGCTGGCTTATGGATGGTGCAGATCTAGGCCAGTGGCTCCCCAAATTTAGTGCACACATCAGAATCCCCCGAAGAGCTTGCAGAAACACAGATTGCTAGGCCCCAGCCTACAGAGTTTCCCATTCACAAAGTCTAGGGTATTTGCCTGAGAATTTGCATTTCTAACAGGTTCCCAGGTGATGCTGACTCTGCAGGTCAGGAGGCCACATTCTGAGAACCACTGGCCTATACAGTCCTCTGAGGCAAGCAAGAAATGTGCTTTCTCGGGCCAGCCGAGTGGCACGGTGGTTGGGTGCTGGCTTGGGACGCCAGTGGCCCCAGTTTGGGTCCCACATATGAGGGCAAGTGACACTGCCCTCAAAAAAAAAAGAAACGTGCTTTCTAGTTTATATCTGGGAAAACTATATTGTTACTACAAAGCTTCAGTACTCAAGACAGTGTGGTGCTGGCATCAGGACAGGTACAGAGATGAACGGAATAAAATTGAAAGTCCAGAAATTAACGCCCACATGTATGGTCAATTCGTTTTGACGAGGGTGCTACGACAACATAATGAAAGAAAGAATAGTCTGTCAACAAGTGGCTTTCCCAGGGAAGGCACTGGATCAAATGCTGAGACAGTTTTAGAAGGATCTCATATCCAGTGTAAAAATCATTTGCTTAGTAGGTTCCTGGTTTCCTGGGGCTGGAGGCAGTGATTGTAGTGAAATGGGGAGAGAGGGGTCTTCTACTGGGGACAGGGTTTCTTTTGGCGGGGATGAACATATACTAAAATTGGTCATGATGATGGTTACACAACTCGGTGAATATCCTAAAAAGACCATTGAAGTGTACCCTATAAATGGGTGAATTTCATAGTATGTGAATTATATCTCAATAAAGCTGTTTAAAAAAAGAAGCAGAAGAAAGAAAAAAGATTTCATTTTTCTGTATCCTCTTGAGGGGTCAACTGAATAGCATTCCCACCTCCGGGCCTTTGCACATGCTGTGCCCTCTGCCCAAGGCACTCTTCCTCCCCTGCTTCACCTGGAAACCCATTTAGCCTTTAGATGCTCCTCAGAAGCCCCAAAACACACTGGAGCCTCCGGAAAAGTGTGTGCCCCTCTGTGCACTTACCAAAACACCTTCCGTAGCTGAACCAAGTAGAAAAGGTGCCTAGAAGCTCCACCATCAAAAGCCATAGCCACCCAGAAAGCCCTAAATTGCCCTTTCTGTTCACAGACCATTGTGGACCTTCTGTGCTGCTGTCAAGCCTATCCAGGGGACTCCAAGGCTAACACGGCTGTGACCTTAAGCAGATGAAACACGCTTGTTCCCATTGCACAATAATGCAGGGTCACACACTAAACAAACAATGGCCTGTCTCTGTTGAGAATTGTGATATTTTGTTCCTCATGGATCTTTTTACATTAATCTGGAGCTGTAAATAAATTACATGAAAATAGGCCTTGTCTTGCTGACTGCGTTTTGGGCGCCTCTTTACGTTTTGAGGGTGAGGTGAGAGGCTTGCTTGGCTCAGCCTGATGCTGGCCCTGCTGAAACCTTCCCTCTGTACTTGCTCTGGCTTCTCTAGAAGCTTGATCCCACCGATTTGTTACAAGCTCAATAATTGCCTGTCTCTGCCACCCAAATGTGTGCTTCCTGGGGGCATGCACTTGTCTTGTGTATTCATCTCTATACCCAAAGCCTGGACAGGCTGTGACAGAAGCAAGCTGTCACTAACACTGCCCGAGTTAATGAACTGGGGACCCATTATTACTAGCTGCTGCTGCCTTCTGCACTAGAACAGCCCAAAGAACCCTCTCCCCCTGCTCGCCCCGTCCCCTTCCTGGAGAGTAAAACAAAGGGACTTAAGTTCGCTTTCTCTCCCAGGAAAAGCCAGGTGGGGCCTGAGGGCCTTGGTTGGCCTGCGTGTATGTCAGGGCTGGTCTGGGCTGTCTGGGCAGCATCCTGACTCGGGGAAAAGAGGCCCCTTCTATGCCCACCATCCCACTGCCCACAGAACCCCCAGCTTTGAGATATGATCCCAAACAGCTCAGGCACCATGTTCTACAGGATCCCGGGAGGCTCAGGGGGTGGGAGTCTGCGATATGCCCCATGTCAGCTGCAGGTGGGTGGGGGTGACAGCAGGGCCACGCTGTGAGCCTATGGCAGTTCAGGAAAGAACCAGGGTCTCCAGATCCTTCCCAACTCACACCACGCTGCCCCCACTTCTTTTGTTTGGCCCTGCAGCCCCATGGGGCAAAAGCTCTCTGCATTGCTGTCTTCAGGTGGGGGATGGACAGGACACCAGCAAGAAAAGGAACCTGAAAGCATTTTGCAGGCAGCGTTGCTCCTCTTCTCAGAGCTGAGCTGCAGGGACACTGGGCCCTGCTCCAGGGGGAGGTGATCTGCTGGTGTAGGCTCAGGCGCTGCTCCCGCTTCTACCATCTACCCAGGAGGCCATGGCTGTCCTGTTTGCCAGAAAAGGGGTCAGTTCAGAGGGAGCAGGTGGCTGTGCCCACGGACCCTCTGCAGCCTCAAGCTTGGCTGAGAGCTGAGGCAAGTGAGGGCTGGGGCCTGTTCTCTCCCTTCCTTGACAGGACTGCTCGTCGGAAGGGTCGAGCTCATCAGAGCTTCACATTCAGGGGAGAATGCATGGGATAGGGTCTGCTCCCAAGACCTCCTGACTTCTGATCTCAGTGAAGACATTAAGATACTGCACGCCTTTCAGGAGTCCTCCCCACGACTGTACTTGAGCCAGGAACCATCCGCCAGCCTTCCCAGTCCCACCAGCCCCACTAGACCCACCAGCCTTCCTGCCGAAGAGCTTGCCCAACACCTGACCGAAGTGGATCTGCTGAGAACTCAGGACCCACCACATGTTGGCAAGCCCTTAACAGCCGGCAAGTCGCCTCCCCTGCAGGCCAGTCTGCACAGGCCACCTTGCAATTCCCTCTGTGCCACACAAGTCAGCCTTTCCTACACTCCTCTGAGCTGGGAAGACCCTTCCCACGTGTCTCCACTCATAGAGCACCTTTCACCCTTCAGAGCCCATCTCACAGCTCAATACAGCCTCACCTAAGCACCTCTCTTGCAGCCAGCACAAGCTCCCCCAGATCCTTGCACCTCCATTTCCTGTATTCCTTCGTCACAGCACTACGGCCCAGCTTTGCAATGACTGATTACCTCCTGCACCCCACCCTCATCCTGAGAACATCCTGGAGTTGAGGGGGCTCCGTCATAGCCTTGGGGTAGCCCCAGCCCAGTAAACACAGAGGGAGAGGATGGACTGGGTGTCGCCAGGCCCTGCAGCAGTCAGTGGGTTGGCTTGTACACCCATGGAGCTGTCACTGCAGCCCGAGCAGCCACCTTTCTCCTGCCCCACACCAGCCAGGGGCCACAGTGACTCAGCACTGGAGACAGCTTCCTGTTGAGAGCACTGCCACTTCCACCAGCCAGCCAGCCAGCCAGCCAGCCAGCCAGCCAGCCAGCAGGGAGCTTTTGTGCCTTCTAGGGCCTGGGGCCTGTGTTTCTGAGATGCCATCCCTGGACCAGGGGTCAGACCTTCAGACTTGAACTTCCAATGAACTGTTCACAGCCTTGTAGCCTTGGACATGTTGCGCAACCTCTCTGAGTCTGGGTTTCCTCATCTCTGAGATGTAGGAATTGAAACTCAGTATTCCTCCTGAAGCTGATTCAAGAATTCATAAAGTAGCCTCCCTCCCTGAACGTCTTGTCCCTTGTCTGTAGACACCATGCTCTCACGCCTCTGCTGAGTGGCTTTCGCTGTGACCGCTCCACGCCACAAGAACCCTTCTTCTGCTCAGATGTCCAGAGGGGAGACCACATCCACAGGCTGGGACTTGCTCCCCAGGACTTTGCACCTATCTCCATGATAGCACGTAAGACACTGCCTGGTGGCTCCGTGTGCCGGTGTCCTTGTGGAGGGCCCAGGGAAGGTGATGGCTGGGTTTTGCTCTTGCAAGAGGAGAGGCACGGTGCCAATGAAGGAAAAGCCATGGACCGTGGGCACTGACCAGGGTTCAACCATGAGTCCAAGCTCCTGCCTCTGCTGTGTCCCCTGAGGCAGGTCACTCACTCCTGAGCAAGGCGCCAGCTTCAGTAGGCGGGTTTAGCTGTCAGCGCTTCACTCACGGGGCTGCGGCGGGGAATGACTGGTCTGTTTGTGGGAAGTGCTCTCTAAGATGGAAGCTTCGGAAGGACAAGTCATGAAGATCCCCGCAATCTGCTTCCTGGGGTACAGGCTGGCCTCGGGTCTGTGGTCATGTTTTCCAAACCAAAACCCAGGACCCCTGGGGCTGACCATGGGAAGACACTGTCCTGTAGAATCTGGGCTGTGAGGCTGGCACGGGTGTGTCTGCCAGGAGTGCAGGCCACAGGCGGGGCGGGGAGCTCAGATCTCAGGGGCTGGGGAGGCTGTGCAGCCCTAATGGAGCCTGCAGAGCCATCATGCCCTGAGTGCCAGGTCCCCTCAGAGCTGCACTTATTTTTGGCTGGCTGTGCAGGGTCCATTAGCACCTCCCAGAGGACACAGTGTGCCAGGCTCTGACAAAGCAAACCTGTCACTGGCCTCAGCTTTCCTGCACCCTCGTGGCAGAGGGTCCTGGAGCACAGGATGTTGGGGTCTCCTTTTGTCCCGCTCCCCATGTCTCAGAGCTCCAGAGGTGTGGGGGTGCAGGATGTCCCTGAAGGAGTGGCGTTGGTGGCATCCCATGTCCAAGGTCTCCCTTCTACCTGGAATGCTGAAGCACTCCCCTTACGTGCCTCGAGTCCTCTGTGGTGGAATACGGCCTGGGGAGCCTGCCCCACTCACCCTGAGTCAGCGGGTGCCCTTGCGCCTTCCAGCCAGCACTGCCTCTGCTCTGTGTTGCAGGTCTTTGCTCAGTGTCTGCCCACGTAAAGCTGAGGGCAGGAGCTGGTCTTATTCCCTCTGTGTCCCTGAGGGGAACTGTTAGGACCCAGACAACAAATGTCTGAATGATGCGAGATGGGAAAAGTGCATAGCCTGGTTCGATATGGAAACTACATGATTTATTTTTTTCCTTTTCATTTTCTTGGCTGCTCAAGAAGAATGCAACCCATTCCAGGGCTGAAGGCACCTCCCAGGAGAAAATGCAAATGTTTTCCCTTATATCCAGAAAGTGTCTGGAGGTTAAGCCAGCCTGGCCTTTGCAGAAAGGGAACCTAAGCCATTGGGGTCTAATGTAGAAAAACAAGAGAAAAACGCTTTGGGTGGACGGAGAAAGGGACTGAGGGTGAAAGCTCTCCAGGCTGGGAGCTGATGCTGCTACAGAGGCTCCGCTTTGGAGGTGGGGCAGCGGATGAACTGCTTGGGAGAGGCTGTGAGTGGGCCTCTGGCAGCGGCCACAGGAGTCAGCCCTGGATGAGCAAACCCCTCCCCAAGGGGCGGCACTTGTGGACACCTCCCTGCAGCTCATCCCTGCGGGGCCGCAGGCACCAGGGCTCCTTCATCCCCTCCTTGGGACAGTTACACACACTGTGGGCTTTGGGTCAGGCACCCAGGCAGGGACAATACAGGAAGAAGTGAATGCGACTCTGTCGCTCATGGTTTTGGATGCAAACCTGTTGGTTAGAGTGTTATTATAGTTGCTTAGCTTCCTCTGTCTAGGAGAAACTCCTGTGTTCCACTTGCTCACAGAAGACCCTGCACCCCAGTGCACTGGTTTCCCCCACATCAAGCAATTCTACAACTGGGTGCCCTACAATTCAACTCAGTTCTGACTCTACCTACCTAGAGATAGAGTCAGAACCCACAGGTTAAGGGCTCAGTCCCACCAGACTTCCTACCACCCCTTCAGACACCAAGGAAAGAAGGTCCAGGTTGTCATCTGTGCCTCTGACCCACTGGCTATAGATCAGAGGGCCCCATGATCCCCCTCCTTGGGTTCGATTAATTTGCCAGGGTAGCTCACAGAACTCAGGAAAACAGTTTCCTGACTAGATTGCCAGTTCATTATAAAAGGCTACAACTCAGAAACAGCGCAATGGAAGAGGCGCAAAGGGCAAGGTATGTGGGAAGGGGCACGGGGCTCCCACGCCGTCTCCAGGCACCCCCCACCCATCCCCAGCACAGGCACACCCCCCACCCATCCCCAGCACCTTCAACTGTCCACAGGTCTCTGAACTCAGTCCTTTTGGAGGCTTCATTACATAGGCTGATTACATCACGGGCCATTGGTGATGGAACTCAATCTCCAGGCCTTTCTCCCCTCCCTGAGGTGGGGAGTAGGGGGGTGGGGGGGTGGGGGACTGAATTTTCCAGCCCTCTAATCATTTGTTAGCTTGTTCTGGCAAACATCTCCCCTTCCTTAGGGGGCTTACCAGGAGTCACCTCATTAACATAAACTCAGATGTGGTTGAAAGGGGCTTGTTATGAATAACAAAATATACCTTTATCTCTCTTATCACTTAGGAAATTCCAAGGGTTTTTATAGCTGCTGTGCCAGGAAGCAGGGGTGGGGGAAATAAGACCAACTATATATGTCTTATTAAAATAACAATATCTCAGGCTGCCATAACAAAATACCATAGACTGGGTGACTTAACAACAGACACTTATTTCTCACAGCTCTGGGGGTTGGAAGGGTGAGATCAGGGTGCCGGCAGGCAGATTGGGTTCTGAAGAGGAAGCGCCCCTCCCGCCTCGCAAAAGGCTGCCTCCCTGTTGTGTCCTCACCTGGGAGAGACAGACAGACAGGCAGACAGCTCTCTTGTGACTTTTCATATAAGGACATTAGTCCTTTCAGATTAGGGTCCCAACCTTATGACCTCATTTAACCCTGATTACTCCCATACAGGCCCCATCTCCAGTCACCCTGGAAGTCCGGCTTCAACATATGAATCTGGGGGGACACAAGCATTCAGTCCACACCACCTGGGCACTCTGAGGTTCCCTGGCCACCTGCTCGTCCCTGTGTGTCCCAGTGCCCATCCATGCTGGGTCTACCCTCACCTTGGGGCTTCACTGAAGCACTGCTCTGCAGAACCGGCCATCTTGCCTTCCGAGGGACCAGAGAATGAGCCCCGGGTTAGGGGAGCTCCCAGACCAACAGGGGCTGGGAGTTGAGGGCGTGTGCAGTGAGGGGTGCCTGCGGAGTGGCCTGCTGTGCGTCCTGACTGCCCTTGGGGAAGCAGCACAGGCACAGTCTTATATGTCAAGCTCACAGTTCTGCTTTCCTGGCCTTGCTTCTGGTGTTTCCTCACAGCCCTGGGCTTTTGCTCCCCAAATAACGAGGCAGCTCTTTAATCTTTGCCTGGTACCCTGATCTCTTAGAGGGCTGCGGCTAAGACAAAGCTGCCCGTGTTCCTGAGGTGTGGTGGGAAGGAAATCAGGTGGCAGTGATGGTACCCTGCTTTGCTCGTATGTGTGAGACACGCCCGCTAAGTGCCCAGGACGGCAGACATGAGGGAGTCACCACCTTTCCCACACTGGACAGCCAACCTCTAAGTTTCTTTCCTGACAGAACAACCTCTTGTGAGTTTGAGACCCTGTGGTCTGTCTCTGAAGTAGCCAGTTTGGGCTGCTATAACAAAATGCCACTGACCAGGTGGTTTAAACAATAGATATTTTTCTCACAGTTCTGGAGGCCGGGAAGTCCAAGATCATGGTGTTGGCAGGTTTGGCTCTTGGTGAGGGCCCTTTTCCTAGCTTGCAGATGGTCATCTTCTCACTATATCCTGACTTGGGAGAGAGGGAGAGGGAGAGAGAGGGAGAGGGAGAGGGAGAAGGAGATGGCGAGGGAGAGGGGAGGGAGGGGAGGGAGGGAGGGGGAAGAGGGGGAGAGGGAGAGGGAGAGAGAGAGAGAGGGAGAGGGAGAGGGAGAGGGAGAGGGGAGGGAGGGGAGGGGGGAGGGGGGAGAGCGGGAGAGGGGGAGAGGGAGAGGGAGAGAGAGGGAGAGGGAGAGGGAGAAGGAGATGGCGAGGGAGAGGGGAGGGAGGGGAGGGAGGGGAGGGGGAAGAGGGGGAGAGGGAGAGAGCGCGCTCTGTTCTTTCTTCCTCTTCTTATAAGGGCACTAACACCCTTTATGAGGGCTCCACCCTCATGGTCTAATCAACTCCCAAAGACCCCACCTCCAAATCTACCCTATGGTGGGTTAAGTCTTTAATATATGAATCTGGGGCCAGGATGGACACAAACTTTCAGTCCATAATAGGCTTATAGCCACATCCAATCATAACTGATATCCACCCTCTACTATCCACCATCTGAAAAAACAATAACAATAAATTCTTCCCAGAATTCCATGCTCCTTTCCATTTACTGCCCTATCTTTCTCTTCTATTTCGTTCTCAAATGCCTCATAATTTGAAAGGACTCCTGGTCTCCACTCGCGCACCTTCCATTTTCTCCACGCTGACGCTGACCACTGCCGGAGGCCGCACTTCCTCCATCCAATCCACCAGCAAGTCCGCATGGTCCAGCTTCCAGAATATTCCTCTCATCTGTCTGCGTCCCTCCATCTCTGTGACCACTGCCTGCATCTCACACTTGGCCTTCAGGAAAAGCTTCTGGTTCTGGTGTCCAGTCTTTTCTCATCACCCTGCAGAACAAGTCAGCTCTTAGATCATGAATAGATCATGTCTCTCCCCTGATTAAAACCCCTAAAAACCTCCATTGCTCTCAGAAATACGGCGTAGCCTACAAGGTGTTGCCTGAATGCCTCCCGTGACCTCACCAGCTCATCTCCCCTGTCCCTTCCCTCACTACAAGACAGACAACTTTGGCCTCTCCCTGTCCCTCCAATGCCTCCCACTGTCAGGCTGTCCACCTATGCCATGGTCTCTGCTGACACGCTCCGGGCCTCCACTCCTGCTGCCTAGCTACTGCTCCTTCTATCACTTGTCAGGCAGCCTGCCTGGAACCTCACTCCAGTGGTTAAGATCTTGCCTTTCACATGTTAATAGCACCCCAGCAATTGTCACCAATTAACCAGGGGTGTGATTATCTGATTAATATCCACCTCCTCCACCAGGTGTGAGCTACCTGGGGTGGGAACAATGCCAAGAACAACAGATGGGCACACAGCAGGTGCTTAGTGTTTGCTGAATGCATAAAATGCAAGAAGATATTCTTAAATATGGGGAAATTGAGGATGGGGAGGCAAAGAGGTCAGCCTGAGGTCCCACAGCTGGTGTCCAGCAGAGTAGGGATTGAGATCCAGGTGTTGTGGCCCC
The DNA here is from genome assembly GCA_033961575.1 of Aselliscus stoliczkanus. NCBI lineage: Eukaryota > Metazoa > Chordata > Mammalia > Chiroptera > Hipposideridae > Aselliscus > Aselliscus stoliczkanus. The sequence goes on along the minus strand of CM066730.1, from coordinate 33,937,315 downwards.
GAGGCGGCTACTCTTAGTGGGTCCTTGGGACAGGAGAGAGCAGAAAGAGAGAAGAGACGGTGGGTAGAGGATCTACAGGACTCTGTCCCTGATTGGAGGTGAGGCAGCAGGGGAGAGAAGAGGTGAGAAGGCCAGGCTCCTGGCTCAGAAGTTGGGTGGACAGTGGCACCATCTGCTGAGAGAGGACACTGGCAGGGTGAGGGTGGGGTAAAGGAGAGAAAGTAATGGCACGAGCTGTGGACATCTGCAAGACACCCAACAGGGGCTGGATATACAAGAATGGGTCCGGAGGGGGGAGGGTTCAGGATGGCAGCCAGGAGGAGGTGGGTGAGCCAAGGTGACACCAGGGAAGATGCTGGAAAAGCGGACTGAGCCTTGAGGCCATGAAACCAGCAGCAGCCACCTTCCTGGGGCTGGTGAGGCTGCCAGACCCTTTCTCAACCCTTTTTTAGTTCATGACAACTTAAAGCAAGAAACCTGCAGTTCTCATCAAGGCACCAACTAAGCCAAAGGCCAGGCGGGGACAACAGGACCCCAGCAGAGAACAGCCCTCAGCAGGAAGGCTCTTATTTCTGGTCAAGTCTACTTTTAAGCCACTTCAGATTAGGTCCCAGGATCTATTATGCGCCTTTTCTGTGTAATGCTATCTAATGGGACATTTAAAGTATAATTCAAATGTCTTAAGGTTCGGTTGACATTCAGTCTTTCAGGTCATTGCACAAAGGGACATCCACAGGGCCGGCCAAGTGGCACGGTGGTTAAGCACTGGCTTGGGAAGTCAGCGGCCCAGGTTCGGGTCCCACATATGAGGGCCAGTGACACTGCCCTCAAAAAAAAAAAAAAGGGACATCCACCTGTGTGTACACCATCCCTCAGAAGCAGTCCTTTCCCAAGCTTTCTGGGCTGGTGTTGGTTTATTTCATCAAAAGGTTGGCCAAAGTGGGAAATTATTTTTACAGATTAAAACATATCTTACACGTTTGATTTTTAACTTAAAATATACACGAGCACGCTCACCAGTCAGCTGGGATGCAGGGGGAGTGGCTGGGCCCGGGTCACGTGGTTGGAATAGGAGCTGGCTTTGTTGGCGTCAGCAAACACCCACATCATCGTCCTTATGACTCCTACTTCCTACTTCTTTAACAATCTAAAGAGAGCTCAGGAACATTTGTGAGGCAACCCGAGTGCAGGCTCCAGTGATAGCTTTTATCATTTTTTCTATGATTATTTTGCAGAGGCCTTCCCAGGTATGCTAGTTATCTACTGCTGGGGAACAAATGACTTAAGTAAGTGCATAGTGCGTCTCACAGGCAGGGTCTGCGGTCAGGAGTCCGGGACGGTGCAGCTCTGCTCAGGGCTTCTCAGGAGGCTCCGGCCAGATGGCAGCCGGGCTGCCCTCACCCCCAGCGTGGCCGGGGCTGCAGGACCTGCTCACACCTGCTCACTCACACGGCTGGTACCCACCATCCATGGGGAGCCTCAGCTTCACTCCGTATGGACCCCCAGAAAGAAGTGAGAGTGGCGTCATGGTATGATGGCTCCTCCCAGAGCAAGCCACCCAGGGGAACCAGGCGGAGCTGCAACGCCCCTTCTGACTTCGCCTCAGGAACCACTCGGTGCCACTAATGCCATATTCTCTCTCCGTCTCTCCAATAAGTCTTGATTCAGTGTGGAGAGGACTGCACACAGGTGTGAAAACCAAGAGGCGACAATCACTGGGGCGTCCTCATGGAGACTGGCTGTCGCGCTAGGCTTCATTCAACAGCAATAGTTTTAAAGCAACTCGCCTTAAGGAGTCTTTTCCAAAGCATTTAATTTAGTGTTCATAGAAAAACTCTGTCTTTGAATTCACATTTTATCATGTTATGTATATCTCGTTACACAGTGTCATTAGAACAACAAACATAACTAACACAAATGGATTTGGGAGCATAATCATCTGCCAGGTGAACAGGTATGACCAGCTGCAGCAGCCCAAGGACATGGCACACCAGGGAGATGGCTGCAGCCAGGAGCAGGGGGCACCCTGTGGGCATCGTCAGGGGCTGCGGGGCATCCGCTAAGTGGGGCCTGAGGTACCGTTAGGTGCCCCTGGAATTCTCGAGAGGGTTGAAGAATCTGCATACCCAGGCCCACTCTTTTTCTTCGGAGAACCTAGGAGCAAAGTATGGATGCTCAGGCTAAGAAGCATTTAGTGCACTCCAATAAGCATTTCCTGGACACCTAGAGATTCAGGCACCCAGGTGTAGAGATGAATTATTCTCCAGGAATGTCAGGGAATTAGAGTTACATAACCAAATACCACAGCAGAGCGGGGAGATTGGGGTTTAAACACCAGGCATTTATTCTCTCACAGTTCTGGAGGCCAGAGGTCAAGGTATCAGTTTCTCCTGAGGCCTCTGGCCTTGCCATCTTCTCCCTGTGTCCCATGGTCTTCCCTCTGTGTCCTTTATGTCCTAATCTCTTCTAAGGACACCGGTTATGCTGGGTTAGGGCCCATTCATATGACCTCATTTTACCCTAATTACCTCCTTAAGGCCCTGTCTCCAAATACAGTCACATCCTAAAGTCCTGGGGGTTAGGACTTCACTGCGTGAATTTGGAGGGGACATAATTCAGCCCCAGCAGGGATGGACCTCACCAGTCGAGCCATGACAGGTGAATAGGAGTTTTCCTGGCAAAGAGAGGGTGGGGTGGGGAGATGTGCTCCCCATGAGCTGTAGGAAGGGAAGTGTGGACCACACCAGTCAGTGCGCGGAATTCAGGGTCAACCTAGAGAAGCCCTTCTTATTTTAGACCAAGTCTCTGGGCCCCCTCTGCCCAGCCCTGCCTTCTTTCTTCTCCAGGCTTCAGCTCCCACCTCTAGGAAAAGAGGTGTTGGGAAGTTACGCCCTCAGGACTCAACACCTCTCACCAAGGCATGAACCAATGTTGGCACTGCTACCTGGGAGGGAGTGACTGGTGTGTAATTTGGCCTTGAGCATGGAAAGTTCAATCAGCTGGAAAGAGTAAAAGGAAGTTGGAAAAAAAAAAAATTAACCCAGCCCTAACCACAGAAACGATAAAGAGATGGTGAGGTCACTGGGCCTTTTGGAAAATATGAATCGGCCAGACAGTCAGGAAAAAGAGAAAAGCAGGGCTGGCAAGCCCCTCTCCTGCCTGTGTGTGCAGCCAGGAAGGTGTGTGTGTGGAGGGGCAGGTGTGGGGCCTGGCCCTGGGGGACAGTGACCCTTTTTAAAGAACCTTCACATCAGGATGGCTGTCCCCTCTTGTCAGCTTTGCTAAAAGTGTTTGACTGCAATTCTTGGGAAGGAAAAGCAGATTATGAACTGATTCTTCTCATGGTCTAATCCTCTCAGTGGAAGTGCCCACAGGAAGCAGAGGGAGTGTACACACACACACACACACACACACACACACACACACACACACGCCCCGAGTAGGGGTTCAGAGTCCTACAGTCTGGTCAGGTGCTCGCTGTGCCTCAGTTCCCTCGCCTCTAAGTGGGGGTGGATGCAGACTTCGACCATTAATTACATCGGATTCTGGGCTTCAAGCCCGACTCCTGGGTCAGGTGGGGGCTGCTTCAGGGACCAGGAGTTCCAGGCAGATTGCTGACCTCAGAGGGCGGCCAGGATATGGGCCAGGTAAGGGCTGACGCTGCCAACAAGGGCAAAGCCTGAGTCGGAAAATGGATTGGGCTGTGGTCCTAAAAGGATGGATGGCTCAAAAGGACACAGTCTCCTAAGTGGGGTGTGGACCCGTGGGATATGGGGTGATAACCTAGTATTAGAACATACTGCTCCTCTGTACGATTTGATTTATCCTTTAAACATTGTTCTTTGGGGAATGCTTCATAATTTACACAATACATTAGTACAGGAACACTTGTGTGTGATATATAAACAAATAAATATGCACATGGTGGGGTGCTTTCGGGGAGAGCCCACACCCCTGTGTGGCACACCCTCCCTTCCTCCTACACTCTGCAGGGTCTGGGTAGGAGCTGACGAAAGAGATGTGGGGAGGTGTCTGGCTCTGCCTTTTCCGGAGGTCAGCGAGGAGCTGATTAGAGAAGTCCTGGTGTAAACAGAGGCACGGCGTGCACACACCACGCACACACCTCCCACTCAGCCTGAGATGCCGGGTTTGTAAGATCCGGTTCAGGAGGTCTTGTGCAGGGGTGGCCTGCTAAGTTTCCTGTGCTGACCTGAGGAAGGGGGTTGGCTCCAAGCTGGGCTGGCTGGCGGGTGGGGCAGCTAACACGCTTGGCCCCTCTGCCAGGTGGAGCCAGGCAGCCCTAGGGGCTTCGTCCCTGGACACTTTCCTCCTGGAGAACCACCTAGAAACCTGGGTGATGTCCCTTATGAAAGACTGGATCTGGAGCAGACTCCCACCCTCTCACTTCACAGCGGACAAATTGTGGCCCTGGAAGAAGGATGCGCCCAAGGCCACCAGCCGGTCAGCCAAAGCTCCCTCCACTATGTCTCCAGGCCTGTCCTCACCCCTCCATGCCCGTGTGTCCAGCCCTGGGTGTCCAAGGACCCTGGGGGCACAGAGGTCCAGAGGGGCAAGCATAGGCTGAGCCCAACCATAGCAGGCATTGACCGGACGGGGAGCGTCCCCACTGCCAGGCCTCACTGGCCTGTGCCCCCAGCTCCGCTGGGTGGGAACGTTTGCAGGACCAGGGACCAGACAAGGAAACACTCCTGGACTTCCCTTTGTGCTCAGTCCCTGCCCCCCTTTCCAAGTCAGCCAATATGGCTCACCTGGTTTATATTAGAACTTAGGGGTCAGGCCAGGCCAGCCCCTGAGCAGCCTCCCAAAGCAGGGTATGTGAGGGTGTGTGTGTGTGCGTGTGTCCGACCACCCCCTGCCTGGCATTCACACAGCTTCTACAGTTTTGGCTTCTTGTTAGCCACATGCTCCTGACACCCAGGAACGCATGAAGAGCAACATGAAAGGTGATAAGGAAGTCATTATTTGCACAGAACTTGCAGCTTCAAAGGCACGCTCCCCACTTCCCCACCCTTGGCTTGGATCCTGTGTGCAGCTCGGGAGTGGAATTACCAGTCTCCCAGGACAGAGGAGGAGGCCAGGGCTAGAGAGACGGCAACTAGCCCAGCGTGACGTGGGTCTGTGTGGCACAGCCCCCAAACCCTCGTGCCAGGTTCAAGTTCCGAGTGGTCTCCAGCGTTCCCATGTTACACCTCAATAGCCTTTATGCTGTGGCCAGGGCTGGCTCTAGACCAACATTCGCAAACTTTTTGGTGTCAGAACCCCTTGATACACTTAAAAATTGTATCCCCCCCCCACAGATGCCCTGTGTATGGGGGGGTATGTTTATCGACAGTCACTGTATTAGAAATTAAAGGTTCAAAATTTCAGAAATATTTGCATTAATTTAGTTAAAAATAATAAGTCTACTGTATGTTAGCATAGTAACATTTTAAATGAGAAAAAAATTCTATATTTTCTAAAACAAAACAAATATTTAGTGAGAAGATTGACATCCTTTTACATTTTTGCAAGTATCTTTACTGTTTAGCTAGAAAACTCTGCATTTAGTAATAATTAATAGGTTATTAATAATATATTATTAAATGCTTCTACATTTAACTTATTTTAATCTATTAATAATAGATTATTACTAAAATAACATTATTAAATGCTTCTGCATTTACTCTATTACAGTAATGTACACATTTAGAAAACTCCACTGTACATTCATGAGAGAATAATAAAAGCAAATAATGTCTTAGTATTATTATGGAAATAGTTTTGATCCGCAGGGTTTCGGGACCCTCAGGGCTGCCCTTGGACCACACTTTGAGAACCACTACAGGACTCTCTCTGAGGTAAGGTTTGCCTAATACCTCATCTTCACTTAGCATACCTCTTTCTCAACTGCACTCTCCTGCTCTCCCCCCCTACACACACACACACACATACACACACGCACGTACGCACGCACGCACGCACACACAGGCGCGATAATATTTGTGAAATCCTAACGAATCTTGCAATTGCATTTGGTTGTCCCCTCCCCCATTGCTCTTTTGCAATGACAGGCACATCTTTTAGCATTAGCCTCTTGGAGTCAGGGACACTGTATTATAATCAGCATTATCGGGAGGCTGCAGACTGCTCTCAGCACAAGGGCCCCTTCCCACAAGCGGGAATGTAAATGGAGCCAGGCTGGGATGCAGGCACTGGGTAGGGGTGGAGGTGGAGCCCCGACGAGGTCAGTGTGCAGACTGCAGGAGGAGCAATCCAGCTCCCCTGCGCCCCCCTTTCCTTCTAGGGTGTGTGTCTATCCAGGGGCAAGCTCTTGCATGACTGGTCTATGGGCTGGCCTCCACGCCTGGCTGCAGCCACCTGGAGGGATGGAGAGCGCCTTTTCTATTCTCACATTTCTCGCAGCCCGGTCCCCAAGCCCAGGAACTGGCACCAAGCCGACCCACAGATGCAGGAGAGAGGAGGCTCTGACAGTCAGGCAGCCTTCGTCCCGAAAGGCCCGTTCCTGGAGCAGATGGAGGGCAGGGAGAGGAGAAGGGTGCCCCACGCAGGGCAGCTGCTGTGCAGCAAAGCCGGGGGGGAGCTGCACAGGGGAAGCCCTGCTTTGGCAGCTTGTCGGCGGCGCCTCTAAAGATAAGCTGTGCGGTGCCGGCAGGCAGGTGCGGTCTGGAAATCCTCCCCAGTAAAGCCAACTAGGAAGGTTATGGCTCCAGGGACACACACGGGGTGTCCTTTGCCTGGTGATGCCCCTCGGGTCACACTGAACTAGCCTCTCCCTGCCCTGGACACAGCTCCCTGCCTCCCCTAGTGACTGAGGACTTTTTCTCATGTTTGTTATCCCCAGCACTGGCACCTGCTGTGGAATTGAGTATTTTAAATGCATAGAGAAATATGCATTGAAAGGAACTGCAAGGTGACTTAGCTGCCAGGTGAACTTTAAATCAGGAATGAGAATAGCGGGACTCTCGCTGACTCAGGTGGGTTTTTCTATATTAGTTTTCTTGAAATGGAGCCCCCCGGGTGCTTGTAGCCACGGCAGCTGGAATGTTCAGGAGCTCTCAGCAAATCTGGGCAGGATGTCTTCAGGTGAGGTGAGCTGGACTCCTCCTCCAGAGAAGATAACCACGTAGGGACGGGCCTGGGGGCCCAGGAGGACGAACCCCTGGGCAAAGCACCACCCACAGGCCACACCTGTGGTGGGGGGCTTAGGGCAGCCCCTTTGGGGTTTCCTCCTAGAGATTCCAGCTATAAATTAGAAAATTCTAGAACGTTCACAAGCCTTCAACAAAAGGTGAAAGGCTGGGAGACCAGAGACCAGAGCAGACCTTCTGGGTCATTCTAAACTGCTCAGAGCCCAGCGGAGACAGGGGTCTGCCTCATAGACCTGGGTCTTCATTCCAGGCAAGGCTGGGGGTGTGGAAGGCGGAGGAGGGAGGTGACGTGAAGGGCACAGAAAAGACCTCACACACGCTTTTTCCGAAATAGTTTCTAAAAGCCCCATATTAATGACTCACTTTTTTTAGGCGAAGTCAAAAGATCTATTTTACAAAGAACATTGTGAAACCAGGGCTTTTCAAACTGGGGTGTAAGCACCTTCGTGGGTGGGCTGTGGGGTTCAGGGATCACACTAAGCCACCTGCTAGATGTTTGTCTTCCTGGGGACATACTTTGCTCACAGACTGGGAAGGAAAGCATGGTTTTTATGTTAAAACAAAGATTCATGGAAGTGAATACCAAAATAATAATAATAATAATAATAATAATAATAATAATAATAATGTTTGAGGCCACTTTGTTAAATCACTAAAAGCTAAGAACTCACCAGTGCCCATGCTTGGTCACACTTAGAGCTGTCACAAGGCATTGGGGGCTGGCTCTGGTAGGAACTCAGTTGCCCTCATGCTGTAAGAGAGGACCCCAAGCCCCTGGAGGTGAGGCAGCCTGCCCAGTGTCACCGGATTCCACCCTGGCCCCTTTCCTTGGATTGCTGAGAATGAGAACAAGGTTCCGGGCTGGCTACCAGGACAGACGCAGCTGGGAGGCTCCACAACACGAGGAGTCCCAAGGACAGCCTCTCACAGAAGCTCAGGGGAGGTGCGGAGGAGAGCCGATGTCTGAGCCCCTCGGGGAGAGGCCCTGCCTGTGCTTGGACTTGGAGTTGCAAGGGTTAATGGAGAGCCTCAGGCTGGCGTGGAGCTCCAGGGGTCAAGTGTGTCTTGCCACCCTTTTCCATCTGCGGAGCTGTCCCTTTCTCCCCTATTCCATGTGGTCCTGGAAGGCCGTGTATCAGAGTATCTGTCCCTCCCTTTGGCCTTGGGGTGGGTTTGTCACCCAGGCCTGACCCACCACAGTGGGATGGCATGTGTCCATAGGGGCCAGTCATAATTGTGGTCAGTGCGTGATTGGCCCCAATCCTTCACCCCTCCCTATATCCATATGGCTTTGCAGTTTCTTTTGTCCCTTTAGCCTTTTGGGTTCGGCCATGCGTCTCAGTCTGCTTGGGGTGCTGTAACAGACGTACCACATACTGGGTGGCTTATAAATGACAGAAATTTGTCTCTCACAGTTCTGGAAGTTGGAAGTCCAAGATCAAGGCGCCAGCAGATTCCGTGTCTGGTGAGAGCCCACTTCTGGGTTCACAGACAGCATGTCCCCGCTGTGTCCCCAGCATGACCCCTCTGGGGTCTCTTTTCTAAGGGCACTGATCCCATTCATGGGGGCTCCACCCTCATGACCCAGTCACCTCCCTCAACCCCACTTTCTAATACAATCACCTTAGGGTTAAGATTTCAACATGAATTTGGGGTGGGGTGGGGGCACATGCAGACCATGTGACTTGCTTTGGCCCATGGAATTAGGTAGGAAAAAGAGGGTGTCAGTTTTGAGCCTAGACTTGTGGCCTTGTGTGTCTCCATCCAAGCACTTGCACCCCACAATCATCATGAGATGAGCTGTCCCCTCAGCCAGGGCCCCTGAGTACACACAGGAGGTCAGCCTCCTCTCAGGGTAGCTAAATGCAAAGATTGAAGAGACGCCAGCTGACCCCAGCCAACCCTTCAGCCATTTTGCAGACGTTTGCTTAGGAGCAACAGCTACCTGGTACAAAAATCCTGCTGTGAGATTTCATACATGCCTGCTGAATGAGATTCTTTTTCCTGCTGGCTTTGGCTTTGGGTTGGGAGCCACCATGGTGTCCGCCAAGTCCAGAGCATGCCGGAAGCAGGAGCGAGTAAAGCATACACACAACAAACAGCAGAGCCCAGCAGATCTGAGGAATGGAAGAGACGGAGAGTCCAGACAACACTCTAGGCCTGGGGCCAGCCTCTGGACACCCCGTCACGCGAGCCAAGACTATTCCTATCAGGTCCCCTAAGCAACCGAAAGGCTCCTGGCTCTTAAGATGCTTCGCTTCTCCCTCTGTGCCCAACTTCTCAAGGGTGATGACTTAGCTTAATCCACCTGTGCATCGCCAACACAGCACAGTGCTGCCACAGGGCTTGTGCTCAACCAGTGTTTGTAAACTTTCCACAATAAATGTTCCATCAGAAAGAATTGTCCGGTGTTGTCGGATTTAACCAGAAAAGTCACAGGATCCTATGATTGATGGTTGAAGAGCATGTTTTCTAGAAAAATCCAGGGCACAAGAGTTGGGTAGAGGCCTCAGGCCTGGGTCTCCTGGTTCTCATTCCAGTCCAATTTGCTTTTTACTGTGTTGCAGTTTCGGATCAATACACCCGAAGCCTGCGTTCTCAGAATAGTGCGGGCCATCAAGGCTTCACTACAAAATCAACAAAAAATGCGCAAAGCACCTGGCAGGCGGTGCGGGGTGGGGGGCAGTTGGGGGTGAGGGGGAAGGGTATGGATAGAAAATGGCAAACTAAAGAGAAGAGAATGGGAACAGGGAAATGGGAAAAGACAGGCGTGGTGTGATTTACAGGCAGGGAAGGCATGCATGGGGCTTTGCAGAAATGCATGATTGTTTAAAAGGAGATAATTTGTTCAGCTCTAATTGCAGGTCTCTCCAGCTGATGGAAGCTTTTGTGTGCCTTGAGAAATTTAATAGAGCAATAACAATTTTAATGACACCCCTCCTAATACTGCTCACCTCACCTCTGGGTGCCAGATGTCAAGGTGTGCCCTAAAAAAATGGGCTTTACAACATCCTCCGCAACTAAACTGAAGAACGAAAAGACAGCAACTTGTCTGTTCCCCTTCCCCGATTCCCCAACTCTGTTCCCCTCCGCCAATTCCCCAATAAAATCTTTAAAAAAAAAAAAATGGGCTTTAATCATCCTTCTAGACAGTGGCTGTGCCCTGCAGCTTGGAAAGCTCCCTTTCCCTATATGTCTCAGACATGAGTCAGGTAAACCAAGGCAGGGACACACACACACACACACACACACACACGCACACCAGAAAATGGCTCCCTTTTAGAGAGTTTTTCAAGTGAAACCGAGCAGCTCCCCTCGTCCCTTTCTGGGTCTGCCCAGTGTCCCCAGCTCTCCAGGCATTGGGGATGCTAGTGGGTGGCTTCCCAACCCTGCCTAGCTGCGATTCATCCCACTGCAGTTGGCAGCAGCCCTGCCAGTTAAGAGAAAAGAAAGCCATCCTGCAGGCAGCAGGGTGTGAGGGCAGAGGGATGCTGAGAGGCTACTCTGAGCCCCAACCCCTGCCTGGGAGGTGACACTGGGCAGGGCCAGCCAAGCACTCATCAGGATCCAGGGGCTCCACTAATGACCCCTCTGAGCTGGGAAAGGGCCCAGAAAGTAGAGGCTTTGGGACCTGTTAAAAATGCGGGGCTGGCCCCTGGGTGGGAGGGAGAAGGCTCCCTTCAGGCCAGAGATGCTCACCTGAGGGCCGTTAGCCGTGCTCCGACCACAGTCAGGACAGTCAAGACCAGAAAGAGGGATGCACGTGGCACAGAGGGGAAGGTGGCCCTGGAGATCTGGGCTTTGCTGGCTATTATATGTGATCCCACCTCTCCTGGGGGCACTTGCACCCCAGCTGCCCATAGAATTGAAGACCGCAGTGCCCAAGGCCAGCGTGAAGTCCAGCCTGGTGCTCCCGGACCGCTTCCTCCTCCCCGGAACTCAGAGCCCATACGCCCACCTGCATCCTGGTCTCAGGTCACAGATGACACAGGGCTCAGTGTCTGCTGCTACCTGCAGTCCTGTCCATGCTTTCCTTCCTTTTCTAGATGCCACCTTCTCAGGACCCACCCCACCTAATAGCTCCCCATCTGCTCTCTGTCGCCCTGCCCTGTTCATTGCCTCACAGTTACTGGCACGGGCTGTAATTATCCTGTTTAAGTCTGTCTCCCAACTAGCAGAATGCTTAGCCCCTACCAGGCCCTCCATAAACATCTGTCCAGGAAAAAAAATGAATGAAATAAATCAGTGAGAAAACAAAGGAAAAAGAAACGCCACCTGTAGGGCAGCCGGATGGCTAAATTCATTAGAGTGCATGCTCTGAACAACAAGGTTCCCGGTTCGACTCCCGCACGGGATGGTGGCCTACACCGCCCCCCCCCGCAATTAGATTGAAAACAGCAACTGGACTTGGAGCTGAGCTGTGCTCTCCACAACTAAGATTGAAGGACAACAACTTGACTTGGAGCTGATGGGTCCTAGAAAAACATAATGTTCCCCTTCCCCAATGCCCCAACACTGTTCCCTTCCCCAATTCCCCAATAAAATCTTTTTTTTTAAATGACACATTTAAAAAATAAAAAAAGAAAGAAAGACCACCTGCAAAGCCCCACCCACCCACCCAGGGGCCCTTGACCCAGCCTCTGGTCATGGGTGTGGGGGAAATGCTGCTTATCCTGCAGGAGCCCCGGCTTGGCCTCAGTGGGGAGCAGGGATGACGCATGCAGGGCCCTGTCATTGGTGCTATAACGGAGGGCAGGACTGAGGGACACCTGCCCTGTATCCCCTTACTCGATATGGAGGGAGATACAGGGACATTTTCTCACTCAGAGCAAGCGGCTTTCAGGCGGCTTTTCAGGCCTTTTCTCCCCGTTGCTCACAGGCACTGCCCTTCAGTCCTCATCCCTTCCCAGGTCCTGGGGCTCAGCAAGGAGTGTGGGCAGGCAACGCCCTGGAAACCTAACCCTCATCCGGCCACCTGTACAGTGCACACAGGGCTGCTGTGAGGATTGAATGAGATCAAATACCAAAAGTGAGAGAGAGCCTTCCAATGTGTGGGACAGGTGCTGTGGCTCCTTTGCTGAAACCCTTCTTGCCCCCACCTTGCTCAGGGCCAAACTCCCTGCAGTGGCCCCCACGGTCTGACGCGACCCAGCCCCTGCTCACCCTGCTCCAGCCTCTGTTCCTTGGCTTCTCCCAGCACGGCCATCTCAGGGCCTTTGCATGTGCTGTTGCTTCTGCCTGCAGTGCCTCCTCCAGGTGTGCTCACTTCCTGTCTGTCTCTGCCCAGGCTTCCTTCTGCTCTGCGTAGCTTAGCAACACCGCCTCCCTGCCCCTCAGTAGCCTGCTTTATTTTCTCCTTAATCCTTTTGCCACGTGCCATATTATATTTTACTTTTCTATTTATTCCTTGCCCCCGCCTCAAATGCAAGTGCCAAGATGGCAGGGTTTATGTCTGTTTCGTTCACTGCTGGATTCCCATCTTCTGTGAGAACAGTGCTGGCACGTAACAGGTGCCCATCAGTGTTTATTAATGGAACAAAGAGCATAGTTGAAAGTGTCTGCTCATCAGAGTGCTTGGCATATGAAAGTCACTCACTAGACACACCCTCCCTGGCTGGCATCGTGCACATGGGGTTGCCAGATTAGCAAATGAAAATACAAAATGTCCATACGATATTTGGGCCATAAACACATACAAAATGACTTGGCGTTTATCTGAAATTCCCAATTAACAGGGTGTCGTCTGTTTTATCTGGCTGCCCTGCCCGTGTAGCCCTCCGCTTTGCCGTCTGCCTCTTTGTCGGTCCCTCCCTGTCCGCAGTGATGTGCAGTGCAGGTGACCCAGCACTGAGAAGCTCTGAATTTCCCTACCGGGGGCATGCTTGTCGGGCCAGCCCTCCTTAACTTGGAGTTGTGGTCATAGCATCCTGCCCCATTGCCCGGGAGGCTTATGTCCCACAGCCACCCTGCGGCTGTCCCCAACATCATCACCCTGCCTGAAATGTGAGATGGAAGATGTGCTCGGTTACCGGCAGTGAGGTCAGCGTCTGATGAAGTCACTGGTAGGAAAATCCTGGAAGTCGGAAGTCTTCCCCTCAGCCATCCTCCGCAGGCGGGCAGAACATGGTGGCTGTGTCGGAGCCGAGGCCTTTTAGGGGAATGTCCCCTACACCCCACCTCTCCCTGTTCTCGCCCCCACCAGGAGCTGAGGTCTCCAGACCGTCAAGGTGACACCTTCTCCACTAGGAATGGACCGCCCGGGCTCACGCTCTCCCAGAGCCACCTCCCTCGGGCTTCTTGGTGACTGGGGATGCCGCCGCATGTGCCTTAGGGCCAGTGCTTGGACCCAGCGGCCCTCCACACTACACACCCCCCACCCACCCCCAGCCTCTGGAACCAGCCAGGACTTAGGAAGACCAAGGCCCGCTTGCATCAGACTCACCTTGTGAGCCAGTTAGGCCTGCGGAGCCTGAGCCCCACACGGACCTTCCAAATCAGAATGCCTGAGGCCAGGCCCGGAACATCCCAGGTCATTCCATGACTGTCACACACTCTGGAGTTCGAGAACTGTCACAGCGGGGCACAGCACCAGGACAGGTGATGTGAAACCAGTGGACAAACTCTAGGACTTGTAGGCCCCACCGCCCACATGCCCAGGCCCGACCCCTCAGCTCCCCGCAGCTCTGCTGGGCCAGCCCATGTGCACTGAGCACCCTCTGTGTGCCCTGCCCTGCAGGAGCTCAGGTGGATGGAAAGTTCCTGGCACCACCGTCTACGCTATCTTTTTAAGCCAGCTACGTAGGATTCCTGTCTGTTCCTCACTCCCCACCTAACAAGTCTCACTGACCCTGCCTCAAGTCTGACCATTTTTCCATCTCTCCTCAAAACAGCCTGTCAATTCATCACTGTCTCTTCCCTGGACCACAGCGCAAGTGCACGATTCTCCACCCCAATCAAGCCTCCCCATAGCAGCCCACACGGTCTTCCAAACAACTCTTCCTTTATTCATGGTGGCCCCAAACCAGAAATGACCCCATGTTCAACAGGTTGATGGTTAAACAAACTGCCATGGAACCCACTCATCAGTAAACAGATGAATTATTGATACACACAGTATAGCCGGTACACAAGGAAATTACGCTGAGTGAAAAAAGTCAATCTCACAGGGTCTAGGCTTCATGATTCCAGCTGTGCAGCAATCGTGAGGTAGCATAATCCTAGCGATGGAGAAAGACTGGTGTTTGCTGGGAATCAGGGATGGGAGGGACGGGGATGCATGTGGCTACAAAGGGCTAATACGAGCGAGCCTTGTGGGATGCACAACTGAATATCTTGATGAGGGCAGTGGTTATGCAAGGCTACACATGGAATAAAATTGCACAGATGTACACCCACACCCACACAAACAAGAGAGTGCACGAGCAAACAAACAGTACACTGGACAAGCTCTAGGGACTGCACCAATGATACTTCCTTGGTTTCGGTATTGTGCTACAGTTGTGTAAGATGTGAACCCTGGGAGACGGGGACGTGGGACTTCCTAGCACATGTCTTTTCAATAGCCACATTTCTTGCAACTCCCCTCCATCACCCCTAACTTTCCATACATCCCAGCTCTGTGGTTCCCATCAGAGAGGGTCCCTCCAGGGAGAAGACATTGAGACCTGAGTGATGGGAAGGACCTAGCTGGCAAAGGTCAGAGGAAAGAGCCTGCTGGTCTGAGAGAACAGCTAGTGCACAGGCCACATGGAAGAGGCAACGCTGGGGATTCGGAGAAGACAGGAGCAGGGACATGACAGGAAGCTGGGAGGGGTGAGAGCCAGCCCAGACCCACGGCTTCCAGGACCTAGGAGACGTTTCCACTGTGATGGGAGCCACTGGAGAGTGGCAGAGGAGAGACGATTTCATTTAGGATTCTGAAATAGCACATTGGCTGCTGTGGGGTAATCACAGTGGAGCATGAACGGAAGCAGGGAGGCCATTTTGGAGCATTTAGGGAGAGAGAGGGGCACTGTTTTGAGTTTTTGGTAGTGGACCTGGCACGACTTGGTGATTGATGGTGGTGGGGCTCGGGGGCTGTGAAAGAAAGGGAAGAATAACGTATGACGTCCATATTTCTGTGGGTGAGGCTGCAGGGTCTAGCTCTGATGCCTTCCTACTGGCTGTGTGGGCTTGTAAAAGTCGTACAACCTCTCTGAACCTAATGGGTACTAATCTCTGTCATGCCAGTGCCGTGAGTCACATGTGGGTAAGGCACCTGAGGCCAAAGCCTCCTCCTCTGAGAACCCCTCTGAGTCCCTGCTGGAGTGATCTTCTTCTTCTGGTCATTAGAGCCCTCAGCGTCTCTCCCTTCAAGGCACTTCCTAGGGTCATGTTTTTGGTGAATTTGTCTTTCTCCACCAGACTGTGGCCTCCTGGCTGGGTCTCTTTTGATTCTGCTTCTCCCTGGTGCCAGCATGGCGGGGTCAGACGTCCTGCAGGGGCTGTATCTATACTTATGGGATCGACAGATGGGCCACGCATCTCTCCAACTTGTCAGGACTTGTCAGTCCCTTTCCCTAGGTCCCAGCTGGTAGAACAGCTTTGGATGCCCAAGAGTGGCCAAGCTCATGTGTCATCACCAGCGATGTCATCTTCCCCAGGGGAGCTGGCAGGACCAATGCTTCCTGTGCCTTCTCAGAGCCAATGGGGCACAGCCCAGTCCCAGAGCCCAGCCGGGCTTTGACCAGCCTTGTCCATGTCTGGGGGGGCCATGCTAAGCCCGTGGGACACTTCCCATGAGGGCTTTGTCCCAAATCAGGGTCATGGGAAAGCCCCTCTGTCCCCAGAGAGTGAGGACACTCATCCCAGCAGCTAAGCGCAGCCCTCTAGTGCCAGCATGCAGGGAGGGCGCATCCAGGGGCCCGCAGAGGAATAACTGGAACCCCTCCAACCAGACCTGAAAATGGCTAAGCCTGCGTTTTCGGCGTGTGGGCCACTACATCTCCTTGATTGTCCCGTGAAGCCATTCTCCCTTTTAGCATTCATTTTTGTGTTTATGTTATGAAGTAACTGACTCTATCGGGTAAGTTAGTTGGCATTGGGTTTTGTTACTTGCAGTGAAAACCACTCCAATCCATGTCTAGATTGTACAGACATGTCACTGGAGCTGGAGAGGGGTGGGGTGAAGAGAGCCCAGAGCTCGCCTCTGCTCTCCCCTTTTCCCTTCTGCCCTCCACCTCCCCGCCCCTCCCCAAGTCCAGGCTGCGCTCCTGATATGGGGCAGGAGCTTGGAGCCAACTGGGGTCCTCTCCACTCCACTCCATTTCCCTCCTGGTCTCTCCGTGTTTAGTTATTGGGGGCCAGGGGAGTTTTCCATTTCCCATCTTGCTGGTCCCAGCAGGTAGAAGAGGGACGTCACACGGACCTGAGCCTGTGCTAGACATGGAGACTCTGCCGGGGACCATCCTGGGCTGTAGAGGGAGGCATTTAGGGATTATTCAGCAGCTCATGTCACAGGCCGGGAAACTGAGGCCCAGAGAGAGCCTGACTCCCAGTCCCTTTCCTGGGGCTACATGAACCAGCAGGGGCACCTCTCACCAAGGTCCTGGTCCCATGCAGGCTCCTGAGAGAGGGGCTGGCCCAGGGGAGGTGGAAGCCTGAAGTGGGAGCCTCAGATGGAGGGGCGAGGCCTTTGGAGGAAAATAGCGGCTCAGATCAGAAGGCAGCGGGGATGAGGGAGGGGCTGAGAGGTGGAGTGTGGGAGGAACAGGGTGAGTGCTTCAGGGAGGAGCTCAGGAATGTGGGGGTACAACTGAACCCAAGAGTGGCTTGAACCAGAGTCACAGCCCGGGTTCCATCTATGAAATGGGGATGGCAACTAGTGGTTTTGAGAGCTAAAGAAGACATGTGTGTGAATACCCAGCACAGCACCAGTACCTAGAAGGCGGCCCATTAGAGGTCACTGTCACTGCAGTGGCTGCCATGGTGTCTGTGAACCCTGCCATCGCTTGGCCGCCTTCATGCCCCTCACCCACATTCAGCCCCTCCACACCCTCCCATTCCTCCTCCCCGTGCCCCCCATCCAGTCCCCACCTGGCCCACGTGCTCCGACCTCCCGCCCCTGCCCCATGGGGATTGCCCCACTTTTCTCTTGCTACTCAGTCTGCAGAAGGGGAAATCATATCCTGCAAACCTTGTTCTCACGTCGCTCCGCTGCACTGAACAATATTAATAATGGAAGTAATAAACCAGGTTTATTAGGCACCTATTACATGCCAGGCGCTGTGTTAAGACTTGGTAGCCATGAGGGACTGAGGAAATAACCCTCCATCCCCCACCGGATCCCACTCCTTTGGGGCAGAGAGGGGTGGCTGGGCCCACGCATTGCCCCGCTCTAATACTACTTTGTGGGTGGCCTCAGACACATCACTGCTCTCTGGGGGCAGTTGTCCTGTCTGTAGAAGACAGGGTGTGGAGCAGCAGGGGCTCCTTGGGGACCTTCCCAGCCCACCCCCTCTGATTCTGCTACTAAAATAGTGACAGTCACACGAATGATTTCACTTGTCTCTTGGAGCACTCGTTTTCATTGCTTCCATTAATATATACACATATTTTTAACATCCTCCAATGCCCTCAATTTGTTCTCTCATTTTCATCCTCATTTCAATTCCCCACCCCCTCACCCTGGGGACGAGGGACCTAATTTTAGTGAAGGTCAAAGGCAGTTTCTTGGGGCCACCCCCGCCTTCACAGAACAGGGCAGCACAGATGCATCAGGCTGTTCCTGCTTCTGTCTGGGTGGCAGGGGCGTCTGGGCACGGGGAGGGTGGGTGGAGGGCCCTATACCTGGCAAGGGGTTGCTCAGCCAACACTACACTGAGTCCTGGCTGGGAACACTGGCCTAGGTATCCTTCAGACAGGCCCAGGGTTACAAGAGGCTTCAGCGGTCCCTGTTTCAATCTTCTCACTTGTAGTAGGGGAAACCGAGGCACAGAGAGGGGCTTGTATAACCAGGCCAAGATTCAGCTAAAATCTGACCTGCAATCCCACATTCAGCATCAAGGAGCACCAAAGGGAAGTAAGCTCACTCCCTGTACACACGTTTCAGCATCAAGCAGACCCAACATCCTCAGCAAACTATACACCCCACTTAATAATGGGGAGACGCAGCAACCCCCTTTATTTTGTGCAGCCTGTGGCTGGCTCCAGCTGGGCCGGGTGTAGCCCTGGGCAGAGATCAGTGGCGATACATTCAGTAGCACAGACCTGAGTCCAACCCTCACTGGTAACACGAATTTAAATATTTCTTAGAAATATAAGGTGGAGTCAGACATGTACTTGGGTGACCTGGTTTACAGGATCCCTGTGTCACCTGAGTGGACGCAAAGACACATGGGAGCAGTGGTAGGGGGGCTGGTGGCGGGGAAGTTCTGAGGGTACTGTTTCATCAAGTGGCCCATTGGGCTTGAATGTAGACTTGAGCACCTACAGTCTAGCCCCCCACCCAGTCCCCTCTGTGAGCCCCACCCCAGGGTTGCCATGAGGACTAACTCACAGCACCGAAGCTCCAGGGCCCCGGGCCTTCCTCACCCTCGTCCCAGCCTGCTCTGGGACCTTCAGAGCCCACGGGCAGCCTGCTGGGGCCTGCAGACCAGAGCTCCTGCTTTCTCATTCCCTCCTCTCCGCCAGCAGCTGTGGTTCATGCCCCACCATGAACATGAGTAGACAGGCTTTGCAAATAATGACTGATATCCAAAGCTAGGACTCTGGAAAATGAAATCTGTACCCATCAGCCTGGGCTTTTAATTACTGGACGTATTGAAGGGGCAGGAGGCAGCCATTCCTGGGAAGTACTCTGGGCTCAAGGGTCTTGGGGGGCAGGACACTCCTGGACATGGCGTTGAAGAGAGAACTTAGAGACCCGGGGGATCAGAGAGCAGGGCGGAATGGCTGAGCTGTCCCAGGATGGGACTGCACCCATCAGTCCCTCTATGTGCCTCCCATTGGGCTTTTCTCAGACACAGCTCCTCTGACCCTCATCAGAACCAGGGGCTGAGAGGTAGGGAGGGCCTGGCCTGAAGACAGATTCTTTACTCTCCTGCCAGATCTGATCCTCATCACTTGGACCCAGTGGGAGGGTGGGTGCTCTCAGATAGCTCAAGAAATCGGGGATCCTTGGAGCAGGGCATGCTGCTGATCACCCCCATACTTCCTGTGACTGCGCATGGGAGACCCTGCACAGTTTAGGGTGAGCCTAGGCACGTGGTGCCCGCCCCCACCACCACTGGGAGCTGGGCCCCCTTCCGATTCTCCCCTCCGTGTTGGGGTGCCTTGCTCCCCCCAGCAGGAGCAGGGTGAAGAAAACAGGAGGAGGTTCTGACTGACTCCCAAAGACAGCCAGGCACTGGGGCATCTCCCTTCCGGGGGAGCCACTGCCATCGCCATCACACCCGGAGCACCTTTGGAGGGGTCAGTGTGAACCCCTGTCCCGAGGGACTACCTCACATGGACATACACCATTACGGAGAGGAGGACAGGATGGAAAATTCTGCCTGTGACTTTGCTTCCCTGAGTAATGTCCTCCCAACACTCCAGCCACTTCCCACAGCTCAGCTGCCTAATTGCTCAGAGCCTGTGAAAGCCTTTTAGAGCTTCTGGGACCTTTTCTTTGCTATTTTTTCCCCCTTCCATTTGAAAAAGAATTAAGTAGTGTGGAAAACGCAGCCTGAGCACCTTGGGATGGGGGTGGGGTGGAAGTCTGAGTGGAGCGACCAACCCCCACCTAGGGTGGCCGGTGTCTGAAGGGGCCCCTGAACCTGGATCACCTGAAGACACTCAGCGGAGGGAGGGGCATTCATGGGCCTTTACGGGAACTGACCAAAAAACGACAGCTCATCTTGGGGACCCAAATGTCTCATCAGGCAGTTCTGCTGTCCAGTGAATGGTCCCCCAGCGGAGGGCTGTAGAAAGAACTGGCCCCAAAGCCTGGGTGGGCTGCCACAGCAGCCGGTGCGCCTTCCCGCCCTCCTATTTGTCCAGGACACCAGGCCCTTTGACCTTCCTCCCCGAGGTGGGGGATGGGACGAGGCTGGCACTATGTCCCTGAGGAAGCCCGGACACTCAGGCTTCTCCGGGGCTCAGGACCCATGAAGGAGACCGAGGAAAGCTAAGGCCAACAACGCAGTCTGTGGTGGGAGGGAGGCAGGGTGGACAGGACCGTCAACAGACCGGGGCACACTGCTGTTACTGATCCAGCCTCGGACGTACTGAGGGACAGGGAGACCTGTCCGAGGCGGCGGAACTTCTGGATGGCGCTGGCACCGATTCTGGGAGATGCTGGGCAAGTCACCAGCCGCCTGAGTCTCACTCTCTCACCCTCAGAGAGAGGGGATGGAAGTAGATGGCCTCAAACATCTGGGGATGCCCCAGCTGTCATCTACTCTATGCTCATACAGAGGCAGGAGGGAGGGGCTCTCGTTTCTGGAGGCAGTAGGCATGGCATTCCCTGCCTCACCTGGTTTTCAGGTATGGCTATACCTCCGGGCAGCCTCAGAGGGTGCCGGTGAGGAGCAGCCAGTGAACGAGGGGTGGTGGCTACGCTTTGCCAACCTTGCCAGCTGTCCAGAAGACCAGAGTGCTTTGCTGCTGCTATTGCTCAGAGGCTGCTCTTAGGAAACTGCCTTCCTTCTAAGAACTGGCCTCTGGCCTCTCCCAGCCCCGACAGCTGTGGGACCAGGAGTCAGAGCGCCCTAGAGACCATCATACGCCCTTCCTGTAGAGAGGCCCAGAGAAGGGGGTGCCTTCCAAAGGTCAGTGGCGAGGTATGTGAGAGTCGAGTGTCAGACACGTTGGTTTCTTCCATCCCCAAATTTTTCTTAGAGCCGCTCAGCATGGTGCCCTGAGACACAGGTTCAGTCACGGAGGAGCCTGGCCCAGGGGGCGGTCAGGGGGGTGGCCCGTGTGCATGAAGGAAGAGGGAGCTTAGCAACATCAAGGCCAAGTGCTCAGTGCAGGGGGGCAAAGGAGGGTCTGCCCAGCTCTGCCCAACACTAGATGAGTGGCCTTGGGCAAGGAAACAACCTTGCCTGAAAAATGGGAAGACAACAAAATCTACCCCTTCAGAGTAAACAGGCGACATAGAAAGCCTGGCTCAGGGCCTGGCACGTGGCAAGACGGCAGTAAACATTCTTATGTGTCACAGAGCCTGGGAGGGCAGCAAGTTGGCTCCCACACGCCCCCTCTGGCCAGCTCTTCCTCCAACAGGTGGCAAGAGAGGGGAGCTCCGGGCGGGGTCACAGGGCTGACTGCTCCTCCTGCTGCCGTACACAGACAGGGGCTGGCCCATGACAGAGCCCCTGCAGCTGGGGAGGCTGGAGGGCACTTTACCCCCCGGCGGCTGCGGCCCACGCATCCCAGCTCCTCCTGGCGAGGTGCCCAGTGGCAGCGACAGAGGCAGGAAGGCACGTGGCGACGTCGGCCTGGGTGTTTTCACAGCTATGTGCACAGAGCCAACAGGGGTAGGCCCTCCAATCTCCCACCCCCATCACCACTGACACTGCAAACTTCAGAAACGAGAAAGGTGAAGAGAGCAGGCTGAACCTGCTCTTCCATCAGACGTGGTCCCCAGCGCCCGGCTCGTCTCCCTCTGCTGGCCCATCTTCTCCAGTCGGATCCTCCAGCTGCACCGGCCTGGGCGGCTGGCAACATCATCCACAAAGAGAATTGTCTATGTATTTGGGGAATAAAACTAGAAAGCACTTGATTTGATAAATGTCACCCACCGGAGGCATTTTCAGAAATGCATGCAGCAGCGGCAGCCCAACAACAAACGATGTCAGAGAGAGCGGCGTCATGCTGCCCTGTAAGTAATGACTGTACTTTTCCAGGACACTCCTGGGGATCTGTCTCAGAGCCACACATGACTCATCGGCACCCGGCCCATTCCCTGAGCGCAGCCGGGAGCCACGTGCAGTTCCCAGGACCCTTCCTGGGTCTGTGGACGTTGTTCTCTGGATTTGGGACCCACCTTCCACGACAGACAGGGCCCCAGGCGCCATCACACCCACAGCAGGCTTGGCTGCAGCTGGAGGGGCTCCCTGCCTCCTTTCCCCAGCACCCCCTGGGTCCAGAACATGGCCTGAGGGTCCACTGTTGCAACAGGGCCCTGAGTTAGTTGCACGTGGCTGGACAGCAGGGAGGGGAGTGGCACCTGGCGATGGTCTGGGTGGCTTGATTAGAGATCCTGGAGCCCTGCATTTGGGTGAAGATGGGTCCCCAATGGTGAGGGCTGGGAGGCGGATGAAGACGGGTCCCTAGTGAGGGGTGGGGGCAGGTTGGGACCAGATGGACCATATCACTATATTTAGACAGAGCTGTCCCTGAAGAAGGCCGAGTGGGAGGCATCTGCTGGGGTGCCTGCAGTGGACCCCTGGGAAGCCGTGGGGGAACAGGTGGCCAGAGCCGCAGGGGGCCCTGGGAAGATGGAGGAGAGGATGGCGGGCAGGGAATTGTTCATTGGTGCTAGAAAAGGCCAGACTGAGAACAAGGGGCTGCCTGACATCTGGGCCCTCTTCCCCTTTCCACCCCCACAATTCTACATGGTGGGCTCTGATCCCCCCTTTAGGCTGAACACCTTCAAATCAGCTGGGATGTGGTAGAAACCACCCAGGCCTTCGTTTTAGACCATGTAATAATTTGGAATCCAAACATGGTGCTTTTGAGAGTGAAAGAGGGTCTCCTAATTGTCGTCCTGGGTGACACACATGCCGGAAGGTCCAAGGTACCTGGTCTGGTACAGGCTCAGCACTTTCTGACTGCGCCCCCTGAACAGAGCACCTGGTCTCCCCAGCCCTCAATCTTCTCATGTGTGAAATGGGTACAGTAGCAGATAGCTCATGGGGTGCCCGAGGGCAAGATGAGAGAACCGATGTGGCTTTACTCTGTAAACGTTACAGCACTAATCAGAGTCATGGTCACTGCCACGTCCTCTGACCAGGCACACTCAGATGGAACAGACAGGAAGGTAAGTGTAGGGTGATTTTCCTACCCTTGCATTTCTGAGGACAGTGAGCTCGCAAGGAGCCCCTTGGAAAATTCTGGCTGGTGGCCCAGAATAGGGACACTGGTAACGCTCACGTTTCTGTGAGAAAAAACAACCTTCCCGCCATCACCTCCCAGGATAGGGCCTATAGTCCTGCTGGTGGAAACTCGGTCCCACGGAAATCACAGGGTTCCTCACAGCCTCACAGGTCAACCCCAGACCCCTAGAGCTGCATCAGCACTTATCCCTTCTACTTGCACCCCTGGCTGGCCCCAGACACTGGGAATTACCAAGCAATTTCTACAAGCCACGCACTGGCTAAATGCCATGGTAATTGTCCCATTTGACCCCCACCCAAAGAGAAGGTATCATGTTCTCCATGAGAGGGAAGGAATCAAAGGCCCCCAAAGCTGAACGCCCAGCTCCAAGGTCAAGTGAGATTAGAATCGTCTTCGGCCTGACTCCACAGCCCACAGCCTCCCCCTAGGACGTTCCCAGGAAAGTAGACGGGGTCTGGCCTTCCTGCCCAGCTGACAGGAAGCAGCCGAGGGACGCCCACATGGATTTGTGTTTCCTGAGAGTTTGAGAAATGAAGTCTGCAGGCCTGCTGGCAAGTACAACAACCCACCCCTCCCCAGGGTGACCTCAGGTGACCGGGGTCCTGCCTGGAAGGCCACAACTCAACCAGATCTATCACAGGAGAGGTGTCTCGCCTCCTGACACAGCTTAGGCCGTGACCCTCCTCTAGTAAGAGGCCCCACTCCCACCCCCATCTCTGCTCTTCCAAGCGGGCCCTGAGCTCAGCACCATTAGGGCAGGGGCTCCCATCCTCGCCAGGCCAGGGGTACCGGCTCCTATGAGAAGCCTTGATTCTGACTCTCCACATCCTCGTGTTCTTGCTGAAATCCCAGCTTCTCCTCGAGGCCCACAGTGATGAGTCACACACACACACACACACACACACACACACACCCATCTCCTTTATCCTGGCCCACTTCTCCCCATAACACTGACCACCTTCTTTCATCCCACACAGCTTACTCATTCATCATGTCCCTTGTAAGGTCTCTGCCCTCCTCCCTACAACGTGACCTCCTAAAGGATAGGGAGCCAGCCTGGCATCTTACAGGAACCTGACGACACTCACCTGAGGCCTCTGCAGAGCTCTGGCCAACAGCACCCCACCAGCACCCCGAAGCTGTCAGGCCCTCATAGGCCATGACTCCGCCCTGCACTGTGAGCCCCCCCCGTCCCCTCCCCCTGACACAACTTGACCCTGAGGCTCTCGTTGCCCTTGCAGCTTCCTGTGCTGAATATGATCATATTTGTTCAGCATGCTACTGTTTGCAAAGCACCATCCCACTTACCCTCTTAGGACCTCGTTGCCCAGAGGGCATCGTGACCCCTCCTGGACAAATGAAGTCTGGGCTCCCGAGCTCCCAGACTCCACCCCACTCCCAAGGTTCCCGACTCCTGCAGCATCTCTCCAAGCTGCACCCTCACAGCTCTGGTGGCCGCTCATCACCCCGCGGCGGCCCTCTGCGCTAGGGTGCCCTGGCTTGCCCAGCCTCCTGTGCCCATCTGCGCTCCCTTCCAGGACCACTCGGCTGCTTCTTCAGAGAGTGAAGACGGCTCTCATGACCTCAAGCATTGCTTCTCCCTCCTAACACTGTCCCAATGCCTTCAGCGGGTTCCCTTGTGACCTGGTTTTCCTGGCCAGCCCGAGGGACAGGAATAAGAGGATGTTTCAGGTCTGGGTTTCC
Organism: Aselliscus stoliczkanus; assembly: GCA_033961575.1. Lineage (NCBI taxonomy): Eukaryota > Metazoa > Chordata > Mammalia > Chiroptera > Hipposideridae > Aselliscus > Aselliscus stoliczkanus. Next base: position 33,912,362 of record CM066730.1, on the reverse strand, counting down.
AGGAAGGGGCCTGTAGACTTTGGTACAACTGCCTCATAACAGTGGCAGAGTCAATCTCTGCAGCCAAATGCATGATACTCAAAATTCAAATATCTGTCCCCAAACTGCAGTATTTGGGAAAGAAAGGTTTTCTTTTGAGCAGGTGCTGAGTTGAAAGGGTATGGCTCCCTGGCCTGCCTTCTCATCTGTGAGGAGGGCTGGTCACTGAGCTGCCCCCCAGTGTGTTGTGTGGCTACACGAGCCCATAGGTGTCAATAAACTCCTCAGCAAGGGGCCCAGGTTGTAGCCATAGCTCCTGCGTGGTGATCCTAAGCTGGTTCCCACGAAGGGGGCCATGGAAAGAGCCCCAGCTGGAAGCCTAAGGGCTCTGTGTCATCACCTCCAGGCTGTGGGACCTCAGGTGTGTCACTCAACCTCTCGGAGCCTGTTTCCTCTTCTATAAAATGGAGATAGTATCCCCTGCCTTTATGGACCTCAGAAGGGGATGGGCTTAGGACAATTTATCTCATTCTTAAGCCAGCAAGTGTTGACCTCACCTCATGGTACACCCGCTCTCTGTGGGACCTCCGGACACCGCCCCTCCTCCAGGTGCCCCTAGATCCAGAGACAGTGCAGTTGGGGATGGAGGGCACAGGGAGGGGCCCCCAGACTGGGGCCAATCGGCATTGCCTGCCCTCAGGGACGCTGCAGGACTCCCAAGGGAAGATCGTTGCTTTCCCATTAGGCTCCCATCAATAGTGTAAGTAATTTGGTGTTTGGCTGAGAAGAATGCATTCAATCAGCCATCTGTTATTTTCAGTAATGACTGCAAGATGCCCTGAAGCACTTCTTTTCTTAAACTCCGGAGCTGCTGCCTGCATCCTGTGAGCTCCCATTCCAGGGATCACAGCTCAGGCCTCTCCTGTCAGGACGGAGGCTGGCTGTCACCTATGACCTCCCTCTGAGGGCTGTTAATCTGAACGATGATGATGATAAAGATGGCGGCGGCCCCTTCAAGGTGCACAGCCCTTTACAGTGTACTCTGCACATGGCCAATGGATATCTCATTTCATTTTCACAGCCACCCAGGGGTGCAAGGATTATCCTTATTTTCTAGGTGAGGCTCAGAGAGGGTCAAGAAATGAGTCACCCAATTGGTCACCAGTACAGACGACAGTCCACTCTGATGTGATTCACTCTAAGACAAAGCTCGACCCACCACAATGGGGTTCATGGATTTTCTGGCTCGCTGATTTGGTTTTTTGTCCTCCATAAAGTGGTGTGACGAAAGTGTACCTGCCCACCTCACACGTACGAGGAGAGGGGCTGGTGATGGTGGATGGGACAGGAGGGTGCAAACAGTAAAGGGCCATGAGTATCAGAGAAAGGGTTAGGGTTGGCATGGTTACTCACACCACCTCTCTGGTTTACTCCACTTCCGCCTTAGGACAAATTGGGAGGCTGTGAGTCATCCTCGGAACACAGGGAAAAGTAGCTGGGGGCCCAGGATCCCAACGGCAATGGGTCACATCGCATTAGTTTATGATGAAAATGAGCGTCTCCTTCTGAGATGCAATCAAGGGGCCGAGCAGAGTTAATGGTGGCGACACTGATTGAGGCTTCCTGGCAAGAGGCTGGATGAAGCGTGTTAACAAGCACATGCTGGCCGAGGGGTGAGTGGCTGCTGGGCCTGGCCTGCGCCACATCAGGGCTGGGGGTCAGCAGAGTTGCTGGCCACATTGGCGTAGACCTTAGGACCTGGAGTCATTGCAAGTTTGTTCAGCTTCCAGGAATTCGGCTGAGTATGACTAAGCCTGTGTACCCAACTCACACCCGTGATAAATCCAGGGTCGGGGTGAGTGGTGAAGGGCAGTTTTCAAGGCTGCTGAATCAAAGGCCAGGGAAAGGCGCTGTCTAGCTTGACCATATCAGAACCCTCTCTCTTACGGGGACCCTTACTCTGTCCTTACAGTCTGTTCAGAGTGGACCCCATGCCCCTCTTCCTGGGGTATTCCAGGGGTGGACAGGGAACCAGACCTGGTCAACCAGAGCCCCCTTTCCCTGCATCAGGGTGGGAAGGACTCAGGCTGGAGAGCTGGGGTTGTTGAGGTGGTGAGTGAAGGGCTGGAGATGGCGGTGGACCCTTGCCATTAAGAAAAACAAAAGCAGGGCTAGCCGAGTGGCTCATTTGGTTAACAGTTGGCTTGGGAGCGCCAGCTCTGAGTAGCAGGGCTGCAGGTTCGGTTCCCACATGGGCCAGTGATGCTGCACCCTCTACAGCCAAGATGGTGAACAACAACTCAACCTGGAGCTGGGCTGCCGTGAGCGGCGGGCAGCCAGTGTGAGTGGCTGGTGGTGGGCGAGAGCTGCCGTGAGCGGCCGTCCAGAGGCCAGAGACCAACTGCCTCAGCCGGGAAGAGCACAGTGATCATAATGCCAACATGGGCCAGTGAAGCGACGTCCTCCACAACTAGACTGAAGAACAAAAGGACAGCAACTTGTCTGTTCCCCTTCCCTGGGTCCCCAACACTGTTCCTCTCCCCCAATTCCCCAATAAAATCTTTAAAAGAAAGAAAAGAAAAACGAAAGCAACTGCTGGAAGAGCAACGGATGGGGAAGAGAGCAAGCCACGCACCCCTCGCTTGCACCCTTGACCCAGCTGTGCCTGAGTCCCACGTCACTCCTGGACTTCTTAGCATCTTGAGCCAATAAATTCCCTTTTCTGCTTAAACTAGATAGAGCTGGGTTCCTGTCATCAGCAACCAAAGCTTTCCAACTAAAAATACACTAGGTATTTTAACTTCTTTAAACCTGTGCTAAATTATGTATCACTTTTTAAAATATAATCATTAGTGATTGGTAATAATTTATCTTCAGGTCTTTTAATAAAATGTTCTGTTTCATAGACAACCCTAATTGAGTGGAAAAGCATTTAATAAAGGCGGCCTTCCTCAGAAATGCCTGGGGGAGGCCCAGCTGTAGAGAAGAAGGCTTTGGCCAGCTCCCCTGAATGATGGAAGTATGGGAGTGGGGGCTCGGGGGCCCCTTGGGGTGATGACCCCCAATCCGGCAGGATAGGGAGGAATGGGCACAGCTCTGCCTCTCAAGCATTTCCATGGGTCAGGCACCGCCCCCCCCCCAGGCTGGACCCCTAGATTCATCAGGTCTTTTCTGCTTAACAGCGAGGCGGCAAGTAGGTGTCACTGTCCCTGTCCTGCTGCTGAAAACTAGAGGCTCGAACCTCGCTGATGTCTTCACTAGTCAGTGGCAAAGTAGGGACTCCATCCCCGTCTCTCTGCCCCCTTTCATGTCTCCCTGTGGATTACGGGGACATCTGTCATCTCCTCTGATCCTCGTGACAACCCTGGGAGGCAACCCTGGGAGCCCACAGATAGTAAACCGAGGCCCAGAGGGTTAGGTGCCCCAACCTTCCCCTGGGGGCGTAGGCTGCTGCCCAGTTACGGTGTTTCCGTAGCAGGTCCTGAGCTCCGGGTCCCCACCCAAGCACTGTTGTATTTTGTTTTATTGTGGTGAAATATATCTAACATAAAATTGACCGTTTTCATCATTTTTAAGTGCACAGTTCAGTGGCATTAAGTGCATTCCCATTGTTGTGCGACCGTCACCACCACCCATCTCCAGAGCTTTTTCATCCTCCCAAACTGAGGCTCCCTCCTCACTAAACAACAGCTCCTCATGTTCCCCTCCCACCCTTCTGAATTTGGTGACTATAGGTACCGCGTATAAGTGAAACCATGCAGGATTTGTCTTTCTGTGACTGGCTTATTTCACATAGCATACTGTCCTCAGGTTTCATCCATGTTGCAGCATGTGCCAGAATTTCCTTCCCTTCTACGGCTGAATAATATTCAAGTATATAACACATGTTGTTATCCATTCGTCCGCTGATGGACACTTGGGTGGCTTCTATCTTTTGACAATTATGAGTAATGCTGCTATGAACACGAGTGTTCAAACACCTATTCCAGTCCCTGCTTTCAGTTCTTCCGGGTTTATGCTCAGAAATGAAATTGCTGGGTCATGTGCTATCTCTAAATTTAACTTTTTGAGGACCCACTGTACTGGTTTCCACAGCAGCTTCCCCAGTTTACATCGCCGCCTGCACCAGGGCTCCAGCTTCTCACAGCCTGGCCAACACTTGCTTTCCCTTTCTTTGATGACAGCCACCCTGGAGGGTGTGAGGTGGCATTTCACTGTGACTGGGTTGTGCTGCTGTGTTTTGAGGACCTGCTTACATGTCTGTCTCCTGCTGGACCAATATCCCAGGGATAAGACCCCTCCGTACCCGGCAGGACACTCGCCACAGGGCTGGACATTTCTGATAGTGCAGTGCCGTTCAGGCCACGTTGAGTTTACTCTGTCTGCCACCACACCCCCTTTCCTGCCAGCCCCACCTCCTACTCCAAACAACGCTTCCTTCCCCAGTGTTTCCCGAGGAAGAGCCTGGCATTCTCCCCAACTCGTACAAGCCACAATTTGCTCTTCAAATGCCACACTGTTTACCGACAGCAGAATCTCCTTTGCACTCCGCTGATCTGCGAAACCAGCCATGATTCCCAGCCTGGCCGCCTCACTCTGATGCTAACAATGGCTCTGTAGAAAATGAGCACCAGGGACTCAAAGGCCTATCACTCTCCTCCTGAAAGTCTGCCTGCGCCCTGCCCTGCCATGGGGCATGGGAAGCCATCCTCAAGATTCACGGAGGAGAGGGTTGGTCCTTTCTGGGGAGCACAGGGTTTCCTCTGAAGGGACATGCTGTTCACCCTGTGGTGTCACGTCCATCCAGAGGCTAGAGATGAGGCCGCCTCTAGGGGGTGATGCCTTGGGCTCCTCTGCTAACGGAAGGCGCCTTGGAGAAGCGCCCACTGGGTGTAAGCAGGCAGGAGCGTGGATGCCTGCACAGAGGGACCAGCCCGGTAGGCTCCAGCTTAGACAGCCAGGGCCACGCTTTCCATCAGGGCAGCCTTCTCCGGCCCTGCCAGGACCTGTCCCCTCTCTCTGGCCGAGGTAATCTGGAGTGGCGCGTGGTCCTGGGCAGAACCTTGTGGGCCAGGCACTTGCAGTGGTGGGAAGCCTGTTCCGGAAGAGTCTCATGGATGTGGGTGTCCTACTTCAGATCTGGTGACACGGAGTTGACTTAGGTGCTCTGAGGCATGGGGTGTGTGAAAGCGAGTCGCATACAATCCCCGCTCAGAGAGCTTCCCGTTTACCAGGGGAAGCAGACCCCGACTCACAGTAACAGTAAACCATAATTCGGTGTCTGATAGGACAAGAAAGCAGAGGGGACAGGGAGGGCGCTGCCCCACCCAGAGGTCCCAGGAAGCTTCCTGGGGGCAGACTTAGAAGGAAGTAAAAGTAAAGCAGCCAGTTACCAAGTTAAAAGAGGGGCAGGATGGTGAGGAGCATCTCACTGACTGGGCCGGGCATGGCATTTGATGAGCTTTCCTCCAACCCAGTCAGTGTCCAGCCAAGGCTCTTGGAGGCTTTGATGGCTGGGCTCAGCCTCCCAGACACACCCGTCCAGGCCAAGTCACCAGACCAAGGCTGTGGGAGCAGAAGGAAATCTAGGATCCCAGGGGAAGCTGCCCCAGAAGAGTGGGGATGGAAGTTGGGGAGACTGCCATTGAGTTGTGTGAAGGTCACATCTTCCTGGGAGAGTGGAACTGGGTGGTCACAGGCCAGATGTGTGGCTGCAGCTGGGCTCAGCTGTCTGGCATGCCTGGCTCCCTCAGCAGCCCAGGGCTCAAAGCAGAACATGCTTATTATCTGCTGATCCCAGCTGCCATGGAGACCTGCGCCAGCGATGCTGTTTTCCTGCCGAATCACATTGCCATTTAGCCAGTTGTCTGCTGAGTGGGGATTTGCCCGCCTACAGGCATGGAAGATTCCAGATCTTCCCTTTCATCTGCATTTCCACCCCTGTAGGACTCCTACCTCCCAGTGCAACCTCACATCCAGGGGTCCAATTTCAAACAGGGGTGAGCTGGAGAGGAGGGAGGACTCTGCTCTGGGAGGCAAGGGTGTGAAAAAAATGCAATAATACATCCATCTTTCCCCAACATGAGCCATCATAAATAATGGAAAAAATTCAGACGTGGTGGTGACTCAGTGAGTCAAAATATAGAAAGGCCACTTAGTGTTGGTGACAAAATGAGATGAGAGGTTTCACGCCTTTTAATGGGGAAGTAGACAGAACGGTGCTGAGAGAGAACCCAGGGCCACACCTCGACACGCAGTAAATGAAAATCTGAGTTTCCAGACAGCCCCACGAGAGGACCATCCTTGTCTGGTCTGCTGTAATACAAGGTAGCACACCAGGTCTGCACTCAGGAAACCTCACGGGACCGAAATGCACCTTAGGAAAACCACTGTCTCTCTGGGAAAGAAGGAGTTCAGAGCTGGAGTGTGTCAGATTCACAATAACACATTTCTCTCCTTGCAGGAATTTAAATAATTAAAATGTTGTTCTGCAAAAGCATTTTTTAATTGCATTGTAGAAAAAGTAAACTGACTGAACAAAATTCACAAAAACAAAACCAAATCCAAAAAAAACCAAAATTTACCAAAACAAACCTGTTTCTCATTTGCACTTTTCAAGCCACATGCTAAGGAGCCTCTATGGCTCTTGGCCTCCATGTTGCAATTTTGCTCTGAGCACAGTTTAAGCAGAAAAAGTGTCCCCCACATCCGCTAGCAAATCCTTTGAGAAAAAGAACCCTCAAGGCAGCCATGTATTCGGGGGGTCTGCTGGCCACAACCTTCCCCAATCACCCTGACAGTTACCAGGCTGTCTTAATAGCTGCAGCATCATAATAAATCTTAGGATCTGGTGATCTAAAGTCTCTGGTTTTGTTCTTGCTCTTTAAGAGCCTCTAATTTGTCTTGGCCCATTGCATTTCCATGTAAATTTTAGAATCCACTTGTCTGTTTTCACACACACCCTCATCAGCACTGCTTTCCTGATCTATTCCTGTTGCTTTGTGAACACCTTGTCTGTCAGTCTATCACTAACTGCTGCGTCGTGTATGTGTCAGTCACTGGCTAGTCAGGAAAACAGAAATTCAAGCAAAAAGGAATTTGATGCAAGGAGCTTATAACAAAGGTGTGGGAAGGAATAATGGAGAGAAGGGGAGCTGGGGAGCAGTTCCAGGCTAGAGACACAGCGGGGAGGGGGTGCTATGTAGAGAGAAGAAACTGTGAGCCCGTGCTGTGCCCGCACCCATGCTGCGGGACCCAGAGGTGCCACTGGGAGCACGAGGGCGTACGCCTTTGTCCGCTGTATGGTTGAATTGTGTTCCTGCAAAGTGAGGATGTTAAAATCCTAACCCCAGTACCTGAGAACGTGACCGTGTTTGGATAATCACTGCAGATGTGACGAACACTAGGTCACACTGGAATAGGGTAGGCTCGAATCCAACTCTAGCTCGAACTGGCTATCAAGAGAGCCTGGGACATGTGGGCTGAGTGTGACGCCAAGAGCAACAGACAGATATCCAGCCCCGTGCACCCACCAGATGTCACCTGTCCATCCACCCCTGCAATGGACACCAGGGGAACACCACATACGCTGTGAGGGACATCTTCCAGAATGACTGCCTGGGATCTCTGTGTGAATTGGGGGATTTATGCCAAGGAGCTCGATTTCCGTCACACCTCCGTAAGGCGCTGTTCAGGCGCTTCCTGACTTGGTTGGCCGCTGCTCCTGCCCGGCCTCATCTGCTCCCGCTCTCACCTCCAGCCACACTGGACTCCCCGTTTCCCAGTCAGGCCCAGCCCCTTCCTGTCTCAGGGCCTTTGCACCTGCTGTCCCTACTGCTCAGACCGCGTCTCTCCCACATTTTTTAACTAAAGGTCTACCTGCTTATGACATCTATTTTTTTTTTTTCAGGGCAGTGTCACTGGCCCTCATATGTGGGACCGAACCGGGGCCATTGGCTTCCCAAGCCAGCGCTTAACCACCACGCCACTCGGCCGGCCCATGGCTTGCCATCTTACTCCTGCACTCTGCCTCCTTCCTCGCCCGCTCTCCGTCTACCCTGTTTGTTTTCTTCATAGCACTCACTCATCAATATCTAAAATGATAATACATTTAGTTCCTTAGTCTGGACAATGCATGGCAGAATCTTGTCTGACTGGTTTATCTCTATGTCCTCAGAGCCCACAATAGGGCCTGGCACACACCACAGGTGTTCAATAAGTACTTGTTGAATAAATAAATACTGTAAGGGCAGGCCGAGTGGCGTGGTGGTTAAGCCCTGGCTTGGGAAGCCAGCGGCCCCGGTTCGATCCCACATATGAGGGCCAGTGACACTGCCCTCAAAAAAAATAAAAATAAAATTAAAAGTACAAATAAATTCTGTGACTTGCCCATAAAATGAAATAGAGCAGGTCCACCCAGGCTGAAGGACAAAGCCAGCTCCGAGCAGCCTTGGCCACAGGGGTCACCAGGCTGCCCCAGCGCTTGCCAGCCTGACCTCCCACTCTCACTTCTGTGGGTCTCTGATCTCCTGCCTAAAGCAGCTCTCCCCACAGCCTCTGCCCTTCCTCCCAGTGGGGAGGGTAACCCAGAGGGGCAAGACTGGGGAGACAGGGTTGGCAATCACACGAGAGACGAGACAGGTCTGAGCCGGCAGGACACAAGCGGCGGAGAGGAACTCTCAGGCTGGAGGAGTGTTTGCGAGTTCGAATGTGCGGGATTTGAGCGTCTGTTGGATGGGGGAGGGGTGCCGGGGCATCAGTATGATGTTGGGGTTTCTGGCTTGGCATTGGGTGGCTAGATCCTGAGATGCGAACGCAGCAGGAGGAGCAGCTGGCTGCAAGTTGAGTTTCAGGGGCCTGCGGGACACTGACACAGAGACACCCAACAGGCAGCTGGATATGGGGCTCTGCAGCTCAGGGGAGAATAAGATTGCAAATGAACCCATGAAAACCCTTATAAAAATATTTTTGTTCGCCGAAAATACATATTAAAGCAGCTCATGAAACAAAGAGTGAATCAATAACCCTTTACATATCTTAAATTAACCAAGATGAGTGCCATACAATTACTTTCCATTTCAGAATTCCTCTCCCCAAGAGGGTCAGTGAGATACTGGCAAAAAGAATTAGGCTTTGTTGCAAGTGATGTGTATAGGAAGCATATTTATGTGTGTCTATTCATCTATCTGAATGTTCAACGCCTTAATGATCTTATGACTCATAATTATTTATTCCTCCCTCCTGGGTCTCACCACAGTCCTAGCAATCGAGTAATGTACATTTTCAGAATGCGAGAGGCCCCGTTGATCTTTATTTAACCTGCTTGGCAGAGCTGAGTAGCAACCCTTCCCAGCATCTCCTCCACCAGGGCTGGGGCGGGGGGACGTCTCGGCTTTGCTCTGGAGCCTCAAAGCCCAAACACTTCCACCCACTCCCTGACTCTCCCCTGCCTGCATTCGTCTCCCCGCTGGCTGCACTGCAGAGTCACAACTACAGCGTCGCTACGTTTTTTTCCCTTTTCTTTTCCCAATTCCCAATTCTTTCTTTCCCCAATTATTTCCTATAGCACTCACAGCTCATTTATTCAAGAACCAACATTCTCATGGTTGTAAGAAAGACGCGAATCTATATATTCTAGAATTTCCCATAAGGAGAATGCCAGGACAGAGGTCACCCTTTGCCAACTCATAAATTTAATAATTATTTTGTGAATGTTTACTATGTATTCATTGTTGTATTAGTCCTGGAGACATACTGGTGGGCCAAAAAGACGGAGCCTTTGGCCTGTTGGAAGTTAAAGGCCAGTGGGGAAGCCAGACCATAATTAACTACACAAATGAATGTGCAATTGTTTCTGTGATGAGTGTCACACGAGGTGTGACAATTAAATTCGCGAACTTGCCATCATGCACTTGTGAGTAGTGAGGCAGTGATTGGAGATATCATGTTTATTCCCACTTGTTTAGACTGTTGGATAACCATCAATTCTAAGCCCCCTTCTTGCAGCTCAGGCCTCAGCCCCTATTCCATGCTCTCTCCTCACATTTCCCCTCCCATCCAGTTCTCTGACTCCTGGCTGCGAACACAAACTTGTCGGGACAAGAGTCCATAGTCAGGAGGAAGCAGAGAGACAAGAAGAGAAGGTGATGGGCTGGCCGAGTGGCGCATTGGTTAAGAGCTGGTTTTGGGACGCCAGTGGCCCCGGTTCGGATCCCACATATGAGGGCCAGTGACACTGCCCTCTACAGCTAACAACAGCTCCACCTGGAGCTGGACTGTGTGAGACCCGGCGATGGTGTAGGCTGCAGCCCCTGCTGCAGTAGGTGCCATAGACTACAGTGAGTGGCCGGCAGCCAGCGTGAGCAGCTGGCAGCCGGTGTGAGCTGCCAATAGCCGCGGTGAGTGACCATCCAGAAGCCGGTGACCAATGTGCCTCATCCGGGAAGAGCGCAATGACAATACCAACATGGGCCAGTGAAGCAACGTCCTCCGCAACTAGATTGAAGAACAAAAAGACAGCAATTTGTCTGTTCCCCTCCCCCAATTCCCCAATAAAATCTTAAAAAAAAAAAAAAAAAAAGAAGGAGGGAAGGTGAGGGTAGGAGAGCCACAGAGAGAGAAAAATTCACCAGACTACAAGTGGATGGCACAGGGCCACTTCTGAGACTAAATCTGACCTTGCTTATGTTATGACAGGTCCCCAGCGACAAAGCCTCTGTCCTCTAGGACCCCTCAGGGTCCTCCCAAGGTCTGCATAATGCCTGTGAATGTTAGTGGCACATGGTGCCATTTCTGCATTCATCAGGAGGGGCCATGGCCTTTGTTTCCAGTGCCATCCACCCTGGAGGAGGAAAGAGGACCCTGAGTTCTGACGTCCAGCCACAGAGCGAGTGTCTGTATGAAACAACTCGGAACCAGTACAGCAATGGATAATTAAACCAATTAGTCATTGCAGGCGTGTTCACAAAAGCCAGGCAGAATAGATGGGGCGCCGATCCATTAGCATTTTGTCCCTAATGGCCTTGGCTGTGCCTCTGAGAGCAAACCCCACCTCCCTGCACCCAGACTAGGGTTGGAAATGGCACTGAGCAGAGCTGTAGGGAGCCCGCAGGCTGCTCCCATGTTCCATCAGAGCCTGGCTTGCTCCCTTGCCAGCAGGCAGAGTGACAGCTGCCCACACACCAGTTCATCTCACTCTGCCCTATTTTCTTCCACATTCCCTCTACCTGGAGTCTCCTTTGTTGTTGTTTTTCTCCGAGCTGATGCCTATCTATCCTTTAACAGGACCCAGAGTTACAGAGCGCCACTTCCACCAGCAGCCGAGATGCAAGTCTGCTCTGAGTTGTTCTGAGGGTTCTTCCCTCCACAACCCTGGCTTCCGGGTAGGCAAGTGTGGCCAAGGCTTTGCAGCCTGTGCTGAGCTGGGAGTCCTAAGCCAGGATGAATGGGCAAGGCGTGGCAGAAACTTATTGGGTTGTTGGAAAAGTCATGACGCATGTTTGCAATAGATGGCACTAGTTCATTTTTGGAAGTATTAGAGTCATTCACATCTATGTCATTGCTATGTCATTTGACAGCTGACAGCTCTAGCTTCATTCTAAACAAAACTGAGCAATTTGGTTGAGTTTTGGAGACTTTACAAGTTGAAGATGGAAGACCTAACTGTGCATTTTTGCTATATTTTACTGTCTTACTTCCATAAAGGGAAGAATATGCGTCAAGCTTATGAAAAGTTGCCTAAAGTTTACAGTGACAATACTCTAAAAGAATGCCAGTGCCAACAATGGTTCACGAAATTCCATGCTGGTGATTTTGATCTCAACCACGCTCCTTGCTCAGGGAGGCCCACCGAGGTTGATGACAAAATAAGGGCATTGATCAAGTCAAACCCACGTTACACGACACGAGAGATTGCAGGAACATTGAACATCCATCATTCAAGCGTTCACGACCACCTGAAGAAGCTGGGATGTGTAAGAAAGCTCGATGTTTGGGTTCCGCATGAATTCAAGTTCATTTGATGGCTCATATAAACATCTGCAATATGCTCATTAAATGTGAGGAAAACAGGGCCCGCCAAGTGGCGTGGCAGTTAAGCGCTGGCTTGGGAAGCCAGCGGCTGGGTTCGGGTCCCACATATGAGGGCCAGTGACACTGCCCTCAAAAAAAAAAAACATGAGGGGCCGGCTGAGTGGCTCAGTTGGTTAAGAGCTCGCTCAAGAGTGCAAGCTGAGCTCTGAGCAACGACAGTTCGATGCCAGCCTGAGCTGAGTTGCCGCTGAGCTGCCAACAAGTGGCAGGATGGCTCAGCTAAAAAAAATTAATTAAAAAAAAAAAACGTGAGGAGAACGATCATTTTTTGAAGTGACTGATAACTAGCGATGAGAAGTGGACTGTTTACAACAATGTGGTGTGCAAACGGTCTTGGTCCCAATGTGATGATTCGCCTCAAACAACATCGAAAGCAGATATTCATCAGAGGAAGGTTATGCTCTCACTGTGGTGGGATTTTAAAGGTGTCATGTTTTTCAAGCTCCTACCAAGGAACCAAACAATCAATTTGAATGTATACTGTCAGCAATTAGATGGTTTGAACAAATCCATTATTCAGAAACGTCCAGAGCTTGTTTTTTTTTTTGTTTGTTTGTTTTTAAAGATTTTATTGGGGAATTGGTGGAGGGGAACAGCGTTGGGGAATCAGGGAAGGGGAACAGACAAGTTGCCGTCTTCTTGTTCTTCAGTTTAGTTGCGGAGGATGTTGCTTCACTGTTGGTATCGTCATTGCGCTCTCCCCGGATGAGGCAGATCGGTCGCTGGCCTCTGGATGTCGCTCATCGCGGCTATTGGCAGCTCACGCTGGCTGCCAGCCGCTCACGCTGGCTGCGGGCCACTCACTGCAGCCTATGGCAGCCCACTGCAGCAGGGGCTGCAGCCCACACCATCACCGGGACTCGCACAGCCCAGCTCCAGGTGGAGCTGTTGTTGGCTGTAGAGGGCAGTGTCACTGGCCCTCATGTGGGATCCGAACCCGGGCCGCTGGCATCCCAAAACCAGCGCTTAACCAATGCGCCACTCGGCCGGCCCAGAGCTTGTTAATTGTAAAGGAGTTGTGTTTCATCGTGACAACGTGAGACCACACACAATTTTGATCGCCCGTCAAAAATTATTGGAGCTTGGATGGGATGTGTTCCCACACCCACCATACTCGCTTCACCATGCACCATCAGACTTCCACTTGTTTCACTCTCTTCAAAACTCCTTGCGTCGTATAACGTTAAATTCAGATGAGGCTGTAAAGCAGCACCTTGTTCAGCTTTTCGCAAATAAAGACAGGACCTTCTATGAACGAGGAATTATGAAGCTCACTGAAAGGTGGCAAAAGGTTATCGAACAAAACAGGCAATATATCATTGATTGATCTTTGGTCTTTATACAAATAAATGACATTTGAGAAACAGACAAAAATATATCATGACATTTCCGACAACCCAATAGTTCCTTCAGGGAGCAAAAACTCAAATTTGAGCATTTGTAGATGTGACTTGCCTCAAACATAAAGTTGAAAGGGCTGGGAGCTATTGGGCCAGCTGCTCAGGAAGGCCCCATTAAATGCTGCATTATTACTATGGCTCTTCCATTGTGGCAGTGGCTGTGTCCTTAGCCTTCATCTATGCTTGGAACTTATTCTCCTGCCTTTGCCCAACCCCCAACCCTCACTGGAGTCGCTCAGTCCGCCTCCTGCCAAGCACAGCTGGAGGGTGTATGAACAGTCCTGTCCCCAAGAGGCACCACCTCTGCAGACACAGAATGAAATACAATTGATTTTTATATATTGACTTTCTATCCTGCAACTTTGCTAAATCCACTTATTCTAGTAGTTATGTTGTTGTTTTTTAATAAATCACTTGGGATTTTTAAAAATAGATAATCATGTTGTCTGTGGCTAGAAATAGTTTTATTTTGTTCTTTCCATTTTGGGTAATTTTTTTTTTTAAAGATTTTATTGGGGAATTGGGGGAGGGGAACAGCACTGGGGAATCGGGGAACAGACAAGTTGCTGTCCTTTTGTTCTTCAGTCTAGTTGTAGAGGACGTCGCTTCACTGGCCCATGTTGGTATTATCATTGTGCTCTTCCAGGGTGAGGCAGTCATTCGCCAGCCATTGGACAGCTGCTCATGGCGGCTCACGGCGGCTCACGCCAGCTACCAGCCAGCCCCACTGCAGCCAATGCCATCGCTGGTGACTCACAGCAGCCCAGCTCCAGGTGAAGCTGTTGTTCACCATCTTAGCTGTAGAGGGCAGTGTCACTGGCCCTAATGTGGGATCTGAACCGGGACCCTGATGCTCAGAGCTGGCGTCCCAAACCAACTCCTAACCAACGTGCCACTCGGCCAGACCTTGGGTAATTTTTTTTCTTGCTTTATTGCATTGGCTAGAATCTCCATTTTGATGCTGAATAGGAGTGATGAAAGCAAACATCCTTGTCTTGCTCTTGATCTTAGAGGGACGCAGTCAGTCTTTAATCACTAAATATCATGTTAGCTGTGGGCTTTTTATCAGACTGTAGAAGTTCCCTTCTATTTCTAATTTGCTGAGGGTATTTATTATGAATTATTGTTAAATTTTGCCACATGTTTCTTCTGCATCAATTGAAATCATATGGTTTTCTTTTTTAGTCTGTTGATTTGATCGATTACGTTGATCTGTTTTCAAAATGATGTTGAGAAAGCATAAACATAACCATGTCATGGCCCTCTTCAACTGTTCAAAGCATTTAATAGCTTCCCATTGCTCCTAGGGTAAAATCAAAATCCTTAACACAATGGATCAATTAGGTATGTGTGTGCCTTTTAGAAGCAGTGTATCTAACTAATTGCTTACATAACAAAGCTATTTAATAATAGCCCTTAACAGGTCTGCAGTTCCAGGGCTGGCTCAGTCACACAAAATTAGGTCCCCAGGTTGCAATCTCTGCTATGCCCTCATGGCTGCAAGATAACTGCAGCACCTCCAGGCATCAATTTTCTAGGACAATTGTGTCCAAAACTGAAAGGGAGATTGAGAACAATGAAATTTTTCTCATATGATCCTCTGTTTTGGTCAAGCAGTAAAATCCTTTCCCAGAACCCCCTTACCAGGTTTCCCTAATATCTCATTGACCAGACCAAGTCACTTACTTTTCTCTAACCAGTCACCTGGCACAGGATTGCCACAAGGGCCTTAGATTAATCACAGTTGATCCCCTAGGCCTCAGCACATTGCTGCTGGACAAAATCGGGGAGAGAGTGATGGCTGTTGGGGAGTGGCTAACGTGTCCACCATACTGGCCCATTCCTGTCCCCTGCAGGAAGGAAGATGTGCCATCTGGGATGTCACTGATATCAGCTGCTCTGTATACGCCAGCGTCCACCCTCATCCACACACACAGTGCCATTCCAGGCTCAAAAACTGGGGAGTAAGAACTGTGTTTTCTCTCCCACAGACGAGCAAGCTGAGACCCAGGCCAGACAAGGACTTCACCCCAAGACCCCAGAAATTGGACCCAGGCTTGCCCTTCCCTGTCTATACCCTGCTCAGGCAGACGTTCTCCAGGACTGATTCGGAAACCGGCCCCGGGCCGTGTCCATCCAGGGAGCTGGCAGCCTCCTCTTCATAGCTTTGCCAGCTCTCTTGGTTACAATCCCGTTATTTGCCACCATACATCTCTCTCTTCCTTTCCTCATAAAATGAAATGAGGCGTTTTGGAGTAAATGATGATGGGATTGAATTATTCAAACTCCTCCAGATTCTGAAATGACTTTAATGTGTTTATGTTTTGCATTAAGTGTTGAAATGGGCTGAGGGTTCACAGGATTTATCTTAATTTGTGAAATGCCTCTTGGTTTCACGCTCCATCCCAGGACCAGCCAAGATATAAATGTCTGGGAACATCAAAACTAGTGCCACTTCCATGCTCATTCCCCGTATGTCTTCCTTCCTGGCCTATATGACAACTCTGGTTTTGCTGTTGCAATCTCACGTTTGCTCTGATAGAACCCAGCCCTGTCCCTCAGATGGGAAAGGGTTGCTTTGTAACTGTCGCCTGCTGTGCTGAGAAGTTCTGAAGTCCCAGGTCTGTTGTCACCCATGGCAGAATTGCCCAGTTAGGGCAGGACTTGGGGAACCTGACCTTGGGCTGTGAAGAAGAAGACATCAGAGCCTGGTTGTGGCCATGACTCACCAGTGCCCACAAGGTCCCCTGGTGCATAGTAGGTGTTCAGCAATGTTTGCTAGAAGGGTTGTTTCAGTGCTATGCAAGGACATGCTCCTGCTGACATACTCAGCTGGCACTGTGAAGAGTATGGAATGAGAGGAGGGACATGGAAACACCTGGCGTCCAGCCCCATGGGAAGCTGCTATCACTCCCAGGCCAACAAGAAGGAGAAGCCACTGTCCAGAGGGCAGCTCTGAGGCCAGCAGGAACACAGAACACCCCAGGCCCTCTCTCCTCCTGCACTTGCAGCTCTCGTCGGGGCTTCCCAGGGGTGCTGGGGATAGGCGAGTCATTGGCAAGTCCATACGGGTCAGCCCCGGGACAGGGCAGAGAAGCGCCGGGAACAGATGGAGGAGGGCTGGTGAAAGGCCTGAGTGCGCCTGCCACCTGAGGCCCCTGGCTGGTCACCTAAGGTTCTGCAGGAGAAGGGCCTGTGCGGACGCCCCTGTGGGGAGCCTGAGCAGGTTGGGTGAGAGGGCCCGCACAGCGGGAGGGGCAGGGGGCAGAGGCCAGGAGGACACAGCCTGTCAGGGGAGCACTCGCTGAGTTGGGGGCCGAGTCATGGAGAAGAACTGCTGGAGGGCGAGGCTGGGGTTTCAGGCCCAAATGTACCACCTCGGGGCACTTCCTGCTCCCACAGGGCCGCACCCACCCAGACAGGCACCATCCTTCTCTCAGGCTTGCTCAGTGAGGGGGAATGGGGTTCCTCCGAGTTCCTCAGACAGGAAACAGGGACCCAGATCAGCCCCTGCGGCCAGAGCGGGGTGCCCCACTCTCTCTCTGGGTCTCTCCCCCTTAGGCTTGGCCTTCCTGGGTTGCTCCTGCGCTGGACGGATTCAAAACCTTGGCTACGAGTGGGCAAGTTTGGAGCCTGTCAAGGAGACCCCACCCTGCGTTTCCCAATGGCTGTTCCCAGACCTGCGGTACCACAAGATGCTGCAGGGGAGACGGTTCTGCAGTCACGTAGGTTTCAGGAGCACCGCCTACTCCGCTGCTGCCTGAGTGTCACCAAGGTCCTGGCCCATTCAAGCTTCCGGTAAACCCTGAAGGAGAAAAAGCTCACTGAACTCCAGAGCTCCGGCTTTCAGAAATGTATTTGTCCACTGACCCTTTTCATGGCACAGCCTCTGTGAGTCTGGGCACTGCTGCGGGGAGGAGCCTCCGTGCCTGAGGGGCCATCTAGATCCTGGTCGCCCTGGCGTTTGTCTCCACGTATCATTCCAGGGCCTTTAGCCAAAAGCCCCACATCCAGGCTCCGGCCCGACTCGACTGCTGAGTTTGATGGGGTAGCGCCATGCCTGTGACTATGCAGAATGAAGGCAGCAGCCGCTGTCAAGGCCACACGGAGGGTGGCCCTCAGGACAATGACGAGGGCGGAGACAAGGACCTGGCTGCCCCTCGCACGGCGGACAGCCACCCTCCTGCGCAGCCGAAGGCCAGGGGCCACTTTGACTGCAGAGGCAGCTGTTTTTCCGAAGTGTGGTCTGGGGTCCTACCGGAGAGACTGTGGGTCTGAGTTCTAGCACTCGCCCCGCGCCAGGCTCTGGCTGGGGGTGTGGACGGGAGTCAGACCCGGGCCTGCCTCCAGCCAGATGTGGAAACACGTCATCTCACGTAATCTCAGCATATGAAGCCATACCCGGGCTCCCTTGGCACAAATGGGGAAATGGAACCTGAGAGAGGTTAAGGGCCCTGTCGAGGGGAGGGGCGGACAGCAGGGGCGTGCTGTGCTGGAGACTCTCATAGCCCCGGGGCCCGAGCCCGTTAGACTGATTGTCACCAGCTCCTACCCCAACACGGGTCAGGGGCCCCCAGCCAAGCTCTGCTGATGCTCAGGTCCTGGAATCCCATAAATTCAAAGCGTATGCCACTGTCTCTTCCTGCCCTATGTGACACTGTTGCCGTTAACTTCCAGTCTCCCATTTGCTCTGTTTTAATGGCAATGAGTCATCCATCTCTCCTCCGAGAAGCTCCTTGAACCCCTCTTCCCTCTCAGACTGGTTTTCCACCTGACCTTTTTAGCTTGGGTAATCAGTCAGTCTGGCCACCCCTGGGAGTGGGACACTGCCACAAGACGGGGGGTGGGGAGGCTGCCTTCCCTGTGCCCACCTCGGGGGGGCAGGCACGCTGAGAGGGGCCCCTCCTCTCGGCTGTGTGTGCTCTGGAGCCGGTAGGCGCCTGGGTTTGAGACTCAGCCCCACCTCTCCGGGACTGCTCAGCCCTTCTGAGCCATGTTCCCTCCTCTGAGGAATGGGAATATTACCTGCGGGCCCCTCAGAGT
The DNA here is from genome assembly GCA_033961575.1 of Aselliscus stoliczkanus. NCBI lineage: Eukaryota > Metazoa > Chordata > Mammalia > Chiroptera > Hipposideridae > Aselliscus > Aselliscus stoliczkanus. The sequence continues at coordinate 33,893,850 of CM066730.1, read as the reverse complement.
TATGAGGCATGGCGAGCCCTGAGCATTCAACAAATATCAGGTGTTCTGAGGGATTCCTAACGTGGCCAGGACTAGGACCTCTCGACTTCTGACTCCTCAAACACAAGTTTCCAGAGGACACCCAGGAGAGCACGCCTCCAAGGAGACGTTCCTGCGGGGGGCAGGTAGATAACTCTCCCGGCCGCCCGCTGGCTGTCTTCCTGCTCAGCCTCCTCCCCTCTCTTCAGAGACCTGGCATGTTTGGGGTGAAGGCAGAGGATCCAGAGGCCAGCCCATAACACCCTCCCCGACCCCACCCTGGGCCAAGCCCAGGCCCTGACACAAGCTGCCCCTTGGTGCCCTCGGAGGAAGGTGCCATGAGCTGTGGGGATCTGGGGAGGCCAAGTGTGGGTGAATGTCTGTCCCTCCCAAATGTACACGTTGAAGCCCTACCCCCCAGTGTGATTATACTTGGAGATGGGGTCTTTAAAGAGGCATCTAGGGTTAAATTAAGTCCTACAGGGCCCTAATGGACAGGACTGGTGTCCTTATGAGACGAGGACACAGTGAGGAGGCCCTTGTGTAAGCCAGGAAGAGATCTCACCTGAAGCTCAATCACCAGACCATGACCTGCGACTTCCAGCCTCCAGGACTACAAGAGATAAATGTCTGCTGTGTGTTCTGTTTGGCAGCCCGAGCCAAGACACACAGGGAGCAGGCGGCCCTCCACGCCCCAACAACCCGACCCAGCTCAGACTCACCCAAAGTGGGAGGGGACCAGCTGGGGCTGCAGCGTGTGACAGGAGCAGACACGGGGAGGCCTTTCCCCAGGGAAAGAGGGGCAGAGGGAATCACCCACAAATTGTCAGAGTAGTAGTTCTCACACCTGAGGGTGCTTTGGGATCCCCTAGGATGTATCAAAACACAGACTGCTGGGCCCCACCTCTGGAGTTTCTGACTCAGTGTGTCTAAGAATTTTCATTTCTAGCAAGTTCCCAGGTGTTGAGATGCTGTACTCTGGGGACCCCACTTTGAGATCCGCTGCACCAGGGAGTGTCTAGTCAAATGGTCCAAGACAGAGGCAGGGAACACAGCACCCCCGCCCCCTCCAATCCCCGAATGTCAGGACAGCAATGAGCTGGGAAGGAGCAGACAGTCGTCAAGCCCCTGTGATGGGCTTGTCCTGTGCACTAACCCATTTCATCTTCAGGACAAACTGAGGACACGGATGTCCCCATCCCCATTTTACAGACAGAATCGCAGCTCAGAGAGGTGAATTGACTTGCCTGGGGTACCACAGGTAGGCATGTAGCCAAAGCCCATCCCTTCCCATTCTCCTGATGACCCTACATCACTGTGACCTGGGACACACAGGGACAGCCCCAGGCCTCAGAGCACTCATGTCTTGCCCAAAGCCGCTGCCCAAAAACAAGAGAGCAGACCCAGAGAAAGCCTCTAACCACTGGGCTCTGGAGCCCCCGCTAGTCCCCAGTGACTGGGATCAGAGGGCGCCCTGGCGTGTTTGCCATCTCCTCCCACGCTCTCCCTGAGGATTGTCAAAATCCTGGCTAGGTAGGAAGGAAGGTGTGTCCCGGGCAGGGGCTGCCAGGCCAAGAAGCTGCCGGCCTTACGGAGAAGCTGCACTCCCGCAGAAAGCCAGCGCCACATGTTTCTATGACAACCCGGCTGCAGTTGTCCATAATTACAATTAATTTCAGAGTTGATCATTCTCTTGGACCCTTCTGGTGGGCAAGGAGGAGGCAGTGCTTGACAGCAGTGGGAAGCGAGCGGGGCTGGTTATCTAAGCCTCTGGGTCACTCCCGGTCCAGGGCCTTCAGGGGCTGGGACTCAAGACGGACATGCTGTGCAAGGCTGGGGCCACTGCTGGGCGGGGAAACACCCCCAAGAGGCTGGCTGCATAGGGACCACCCAGCACCTCACTTACTTCTTCTGAGTTCCCCCTCTGGGGTGTCTGGGAGCAGGGGTCAGGGTCATGGGCAGCAGAGCCCTGAGTCCTTGTCCTGGCCCTGTCACAATGCTACCTCTCTAGGTCCTGATATATGGAGCACAGAAGACTGGTGTCCCCGAGCCCCTGTGGAGGGTGGGGTCTGCCAAAGGTGAGGAGGGGGTGGTGGTGAGGCCCAGCCAATCCGGGCCCTATCCTGCCTCCCACAGAGCACAAGAAATCAAAATGATATTCACTGAGCACTGACTAGTACTGGCCCAGGGCTACGCGCTGCCGATGAATCTGATCCCAGAAAATGAGCAGCTGAGACAGAGCAGGTTGGGGGTGAGTCCAGGCAGCTGACCTCAGTGCCTGTGGGCCTGGTCTCACTTTTGACTGTTGTACATATTGGGGCTCACCAAGCCTTTGGTTGGAAAAGTAGGACTTGCTTCCAAAAGCGATTTGAAAACCACTGTTATGGTCCAGCCTCCCCACTTTACAGACAAGGAAACTGAGGTTCCGGGAGATGAAGTGACGGGTCCAAGATCACACAGCTCTAAGTGAATACATCAAAAGGCCAATTCAATCTACACAGTCATTGATTCTAATGACTTACAACTTTATGGTGATTCGAGAGATCTCTCTCTCTCTCTTCCACAGCCAGGTTAGCAGCTACATATTGATTTTTCTCTGTCTTTCTTCCAAAATGTTTAAGATACTGGTACAAAAGACAAATAAAACACCACAGAAGCCTTCAAATCCATTCCATCTTGCGCGATTTGCAATAAACGTTCAAAGTTTGATGACTTGGCCACCTGTCCAGGGGGCTGTGGGTGAGCCCACTGGCTGCTCCCATGCCAGTGCTCATGGCAGAGATGGCGTTGACCCTGAGCCCTGTCCTAACCCTGGGCTACCCTAGGGCCCACAAATGCTACAGACGCAAACTCGAGTTGCCATTATTATTACTTCCCCACCTATAAAAGCAGTGGGAGAATGAGACAGTCGCTAAGCTCCTTCCAGCCTCGGGATGTGACGCTGCTCAGTGCTAACCTTCTTGCAGGGACAACTGGCATTACTGGGCTGGAGGTCCGTCCAGGGACACAGAGAGAGCTCATATCTCCCACTGCAGCCCCTCGCAGCTCACTGCACGGAGCCACGGAGAGAAATGGGAGGTCAGGAGGGGGCTGCATGAGGCCTCAGCCCCACGCCGGGCTGGTGCCACAAGAGCAAACCTCCTTTTGATTCAGCCCTCAGTCTGGGTCCCTCTTACTCCCTTTGGCCACGGACCACAGAGGTCACTGAACATTCCTGAGTGTAAGCCTCCCAAGTGGGATGGCTGGCTGTCCCAGTGTGCCCCATCCTGGGGGTCCCCACAACACTGGACTTTCAGTGCTAAAACAGGGGCAGCCCCGGTCAGCCTCGGCAAGCTGGTCACTCAACTCCCGGGCAATTGGCAAATCATTAGTAAAGAGAAGTACTGGAAGGGAAGGGAGATTAAGCTTTCCGGTGATTACCCAGGTTGGGCACATGAGGAAATCAGGGGCTGTTTATGAACTGCAAGTCCTGTGATTAAAATAGCAAAACACCAGGCCTGTGCTGGTCAGCGAGACCTGACCCAAAAACGTTTGCATTCCTGCTATTACTAAACTGTGTGTCTGAGCCCGAAGAGGCAGCACAGCCAAAACGAAGAACCCGCTTCTCCGAGTCAGTCGGCCAATGGGAAAGAGCCCTGCTCTGCATGTGGAACAAGGAAAGTGACTGGACCAGGGAGGGGCAGGGACAAGGAGACCCCGGCCCAGAGGGGTCTTCCCCCAGCGATGCTGCCGCTACCTCGCCAGCTTCCCAGAGGCCACAGCAGCCCGAGGGTGCCTGGTACGACCTGAAATCCTCAGGCCCAGACATGGAATGATGGGTGGTGGGAGCTGGTACTGCCCCATCTCTGCCCATGGCACTCAAAACCAGACCTCCCCACCACCTTTCGAAAGACCCTCATTTGAGTGGGATATGTAAAAGGGGTATCATAAAAAAAAAAGACCAGGTAATTCCTACACTCTCCTCCACTTCTTCATTATCACCGTTTCCTTTCCCCCCTTGGAAAACCAGAGTGCATAGGTGGGAAAGCTACTGGATTTTCTCCAATTCAGTGGTCCCTCGTTAAAACATAAGACCGGTGATGGCTAACGCGCCAGTTACAGATTGCTTATTTTCATGGTATATTAGAACAGACTCCATGGTAACCATGTCACAACACTGCCCTCACCAGTTGGCCTCATGACCTCCCAATGGGAAAGAAGTTACAGGTGGCACAGAGGCATGTCACCTGAGCCCGCCCGTCAGTCAAGGCCTCCAGCTTGGTGCAATCTACAAGGGTGAGGCCAGGCGACCCGGGAGCCACCCTGCTGTGGGACTAGGGAAGGAACCTGAACCACTGATCCCGAGGGAAGGACATGAAAAGGAGTTGCTCAACGCCCAGAAAACCATAAAAGGCAAGCTGCAAATCTGCCACATGTGAGCACAGTCCCAACTTGAGATCATCGTGAAAATTAGAAAATATTTTGAATGGAATAATAAACTCCTACGGAGCAAAAGGTGTGGGATGCGACTACAGCGGGGCTTAGAGGGAAATTCCTCATCTTTAATGCAGGAAGGGAAAAGGATTGAAAAGTAACAAAGTCAGATCCATCTTGAGACGTTACCAAAGGAACAGCACAATCAATCCAAAGAAAGTAGAAGGAAGGACTAAAAATCAGAAAGCAAATTAATGAACTAAGAAACAAAGAAGGGCAACAACATCTAAAGTTGGTTTCTTGAAAAGAACGAACGAGTAAACTTTTGGTGAGCATGATCAACAAGAAAAGGGATGGCACTTACTCCTATCCTGCAGACAAATCGCAACTCTGCCTCTTAATAGCTGTGCATCTTTGGGTGAGTTAATCAACCTCCCTGAGCCTGTTTCTTCATCTTAAAGTTGAAAAATATAGTATCTGCCTCATCAGCTATTATGAGACTTCAATGTGACAATGTGTGCTGAGTATCTGGCAGGTATCAGAAACTAAATAAATCATACTAGTGATTGTCATGGTGGTGCCTGGCTGTAAATGTTCCATCAGAGGCCCAAAGTGTCACAAGAAGACAGGGCAGGGAGGACCACTTCCTGTCCTGGGAGGAGCAATTTCCAGGCTGCGCCCTGGAGGATGAGGAGAATTTAGTGCAAGAGGGAAGACAGTCCAGGCTGAGAGCACAGTGGGCAGGACACAGAAGGCCCAGGGACCGGAGGTCCGTCATTCCCCGTAAAATAAACGTGCCACATCCCGTCTGAGGGTGGCCCCATGAAGTGGTGGGCTGACATTTGAGGCCAGTGTTGAAAATACAAATGGGCCTGGCTCATGGGCTTCATACATTATGCAGCCAGGGTAAATAATGAATGACTTGGAATTTTTTTAACCATTTGGTTACCAATTTCTGTCCAGGATGTTGAAAACACATTGGTCATACCCAGCCCATCCCTATAGTTAAGGGAATAATTTCATTATAATTCTCTCCAGGCTAACGAAGACATTATTTTCTGCTGGAATCAAATGAGCAAGTCTTCCAACAGATCAGACCAGCTTCCCCCAGAAGAAAGGAGCTCTCGTGGGGCTCGGTTCACTTTCTCAAAGGCCTCAGTGTACACAACAGGCAACACACACTCTATATTTTCCCAGGTAAGGAGAGCTGGTGTGTCTAGAGTGGGATGCACTGGCCTCTAAGCGTCGTGGATCCGGTCTCTTGGGAGAAAGGGGAGTCCAGCCAGTGTGTCCTCTGCCCACGTCTGTGGGCTCTACCACCCACAGAGTAGTCGCTGGGGACCCTCTCCCAGGGAAGCTGGTGGGGTAAAGCACCCCCTGCCCTGAAGAAAAGTCTCTGGACCTGGATGAGACAGAGGGAGGCTCTAATCCCCCGAAGGGTCATAATAAAGACTTCAGGGTCACAAGAAAATTTGCATCGGAATATGTTATCGGCAGAGTGACCTATGACCTTGGGCTCCTCTAAAAATAGTAAGGAGGTAATTGCCATCTGACCCAGCCATTGTCCTCTTGTGTGAATTCATGTCCGCACAAAAATCAGTACACAGATGCTCATGGCCGCTTTATTTGTAACAGGCAAAAACTGCTGTTTAAAGCGTAAACAGTGAACACCCTGGCACACCCATGCCATGGAACACCTGTCAGCAAGAAAGAAACAAACTACTGAACCACACGACTGCCTGAGCAGATCTCCAGAGAACGCTGCTGGGTGCACAAAGCCAATCCCAGAAGTCTACGTACTGCTTGAGTCCATTTACGTAACATTCTTGGGATGACAACCGTATAAAGATGAAGAAGTGATGACGATGAAATGGTGGGAGGGAGGGGGTGTGGTTATACAAGAACAGCTGTAGGGACCCTTGTGGTGTTAGAACTGTCCAGTGTGTCTTGACTATGGTGATGGAGCCACAAACCTTACAGGTAACAAAAATAATTAAATAAACACACACACGGGTGCATACGTGTACAAATGAAACTGGGGAATCTGAATGAGACGGGTATATTGCATGGAGGTTGATATGCTGATTGTCATGTTGCACTAGAGTTTTGCAAGTTGTTACCATTGGGGAAAACTGGGGAAAAAAATTTCCTGGGTCTCTCTGGCTTATTTCTTATAACTGCACATGAATCTGCACTGATCGCAAAATAAAAGCTTTAACTTGAAAAATAATTATGATAGAATGCTGACCCCAAAACTTAACGTGCATTATGATCTGACTATTTTAAGACTTTTTTTTTTTTTTTGAGGGCAGCGTCACTGGCCCTCATATGTGGGACCCGAACCGGGGCCGCTGGTTTCCCAAGCCAGCGTTTAACCACCGTGCCGCTTGGCCGGCCCTATTTTAAGACTTTAAAATGTGCACCTATCTACTAAAGCTAAATGGACCCGGTAATCTCATCCCTAAACATATTCCCAAGAGAAATGGGCATGTGTGACCCCCAGCCAACCTGTTCGAAGTTAACAGCCAGCAGCCAGGAACAATCCAGATGTCATCAGAAGTAAAATTAATCAAGGTCAAACAAGTGGTGCACTGGTTAAGAGTTGGCTTGGGACGCCAGCTCTGAGCAGCAGGGCCCTGGTTTGGATCCCATATGAGGGCCAGTGACGCTGCGTCCTCTACAGCTAAGATTGTGAACAACAGCTCCACCTGGGCTGGGCTGTCGTAAGTCACCGGCAACAGCGTAGGCTGCAGTGGGGCTGGACTACAGCTGGCGTGCGCTTTTGTGAGCTGTCGTGAGCCACCATCAGTGGCCGTCCAATGGCCGGCAAGCAACTGCCTCACCAGGGAAGAGCGCAATGATGATACCAACATGGGCCAGTGAAGCGACGTCCTCCACAACTAGACTGAAGAACAAAAGGACAGCAACTTGTCTGTTCCTCTCCCCCAATTCCCCAATAAAATCTTTAAAAAAAAAAAACACAGTCTAGGGCTCTACTCAATGTTGGTGAATCTCCCTGACTTGATGATCACAGAGGGAGGGGCCCGGGAGCGGCCTGCCGGAGCCTCTGGCCGGCCATGTCCTGTGTGCTGATGGGGTGGGGGACTCGGGGGTACATTTCTTTAAAACTTAGTCAAACCACACACTTAAGAGTTGAGCACTCTGCTGTGTTATAGCTCAATATCATTTTTTAAAACAAGAGAAAAAACACTTATGCCTGGATAGCGAACAGAAGGCAATCCGACAGCCTGCAGGGGCACCGAGAGGGGTCCCGTGCCCTCCTTGCTCTCCTTTCCCAGCTGGGGCCTGAGAGCTGATTCTGCGTGAAGCTCCAAAGCACCCCAGAAGCCCAGGGGCAGTGGAAGGGCTGCTCCCAGCCCGTGGGGGGCCTGCACTGACTGGGTGAGGCCTCTGCCCGAGGGAGGAGGGCATGGGGGTTACAGGGTGGAGAGCTGGAGCCAGGCCTCCCCTCAAACCAGGCCGAAGGCGCAGCCTGCTTGCGGGTGACTTGCTGACCCCAGGAATTAGGTTTCTGGCAGCAATAACAGGTCAACATTAGTCACGACCATGCACACTGGGGATGTGGTGAAGGAGAAAGGGCACCTCAGAAAGAGGAAAGAAATAAAGGCAATAGAACCCCAACCATAGCCAGGAGCTCACAGGCTGCAAGGCAGCGAGTGGCCCATGCCATCCAGGGAGCCCTCCTAATGCCCGTGGGTGGGAGGGGGGGCTATTGCTATGGCTCCCCCATTTTGCAGATAAGGAAGCAAGCACAGAGAGTTTAATTCACTTGACCCAGGACTTAACACTATACGTAGCAGAGCTGAATTTGAACCCAGGCCATCAGAGTCCACTCTGGTGAGCACTACAGGTCAGAGAAAGCGGACAGGGGAGGCGGACGAGAAGGGTGGGCGAAGGAAGGGCGAAAGAAGGCCCAGTCATGGCTCAACAGGTATTTCCTGAGCACTTCCTATCACCCAGGCACTGCCGTCGGCCCTAGTCCAGTCAGGGCGGCCTCCGAACGCACAGCCCATGCTATATCCCCCAGGGCCCAGTGCTTGGTTTAAGGTTCTGCTCTCTCCATATTGAAATTCTTAATGATTTTTGAACAAGGGTCCTCACATTTTATTTTGCACATATCTCCAATCCTGAGTGTAATAATGAGGCAAACACCCCAAGTTTCTCCCCAGGTCAGAAAAAACTGGGAAGGGGCCCAACAGACACACAGGAAGTGAGCGTCTGGTGGTATCACAGAGAGGACTGGGGAAAGGGCACGGGCTGTCCTTTAAGGCAGGAGAGGCATAACTCAATTCTTCTTGCAATTTCATTACCGGAAAAAAATCTATCGGCCCCAGGAGCATTCTGCTTACAAAATTGAACTAAAAACAAAAGGGCACTCACTGTGTCTTCCCCGAGCTCTGAGTTGAGCTGGAGTCCCATAGATCACTGACAAGGAGAGAAAGAGGAGCCGCTCCGCCTTGCTCTGGCCACCTGGTCTGGGTCCTCCAGCGGGGGACAGCAGGGCAGCGGGGAGCAGCCCACCCAGGGCCGCGTGCGTGCCAACACAAGGCTGGCCCTCGGCCTCCATCGTCTCTTGGACCCATCGGCTCCAAGTCAAGTAGTTGTTTCAATCTGGTTGTGGAGAGCACAGCTCAATGGCCCATGTGGGGATCGAACCGGCAACCTTGGTGTTATGAGCACTGCGCTCTAACCACCTGAGCTAACAAGCACCCCCTGACCGATCCCTCTTTATGAGCAATTGCAGGATGCCAAAAGGCGGCAAGAGGGGTTTGGGAGCCGGACTGGAAGCAAAACCCAGGAGGCCTCATCCTGTCAGGAAATGCAGACACAGACCACGGCTTCCCCCATCGGAGTGGCCTATGACAGCCTGTTCCTTTTCCTTTGATGCATCTTTCCTGTCATCACACAAGATCAATAGAGGGTTGTTTTCGCTCTTCCCAGAGCTCTCTTCCATACTATCTCATTTAATCTCATCAGCTGCCCTGGGAGTGACAGGACTAAGGTTAGCTGTGAGGAAGCTGGGTCAAGCTGCAAGCAAGCGGGGGGGGGGGGGGGCCGCAATGCCAGGTACTGCCCCGCTGCTGACTCGCTGCCTGGGGTCTTTGCCGGCTCTCTGGCTGGGTTCTGTGGTCACTACCCCGGGTCTGTGCAGGCCCTGAAGTCTGTGATGACAGGCATCCATGTGTCTGCTCAGGGCACAGGGTAGAACTGGCCTCTGTCCCCTGGAGATGCATGCAGCCCTGAGGTGCCACCCTGCCTAGGGGAATTCTTTAACAGCCTCTCCAGGCCTTTTGCTTTGAGCTGGTTTTTTTAGAACAGCCTTCCTTCTGGCGTCTGATCTCTAATCAGGCGTTCATCTCCTGTGTTTCCAAGAGGCTGTGGCTGAGAGGAAGCAGAGGCCCAAGTCTCCCGCTCTCTCTGCTGCTGGCGGCATATGGGAGCCTCACAGTTCCTTCCAGCAGGAAGGCAGGTTGGGGGGAAGGAGCAGGGAGGGGAGAGAGAAAGAGACCCAAGTCTTAAATGACCCCCTCACAGCCAGAGCTTCTGTCTGTCCCCACTACAGGCCCAAATTGACCGCAACCACCAAGGGTAGCTGAGCTAATCAGCCAGCCAGACATCTCCTTGGCATCATTCCTCCTTTCCCTCTCTGTCTCTGTCTCTCTGTCTCTCTCTGTCTCTGTCTCTGTCTCTCTCTCTCTCTCTCTCTCTCTCTCACACACACACACACACACACACACACACACACACACACGCAGGACAGGAAAACAAGACTCATAAAGCAGCCTACTCACTTAGGCTGGGCTGGGGGCTGCCTGGTTCCCCCATTGCGCAGATCAAAGCCAGTGAAGGGGTTCTTCAGCGACTTGGCCGAGTGACCCCTTCCCAGGAGTGGGGATAAGCAAGCCAGCTCCTTATCATGATATATTTATGTTTTACGTATCCAGCCACCTGCTTGGGCTCAAAAACAAATTCCAAGTTCCAGCCATGGAGGGAAAACTGCAAATGGGTCATTCTGGAAGATGGAAAGAGGCTGCTAGGACAAAGGGTCCTAGCAGGCACAGGAGCTCCCAGCTGGGGAGTCTGGGGGTTCCCTGAGCACTCCTGAGAGCTGGGAAGCCTGCAGAGGAAGGCAGCCCCCCCCTTCCCTCCAGAAAGTCTACCTGAGCTGGCCTTGGTGGCAGGCTGGAGCTCCGTGTCCCAGCAGGAGACAGCAGGCAGCCTGCAGGCCGGAGCTGGCCCTGGTCTTTCTCCCCTGGGTACCAGGATTTGGATTACAGTCAGCAAGTGGGGTCCACCCAATCTCTAAACTGGACGGTAGCCAAGGCCTCCGGGGACTCAGGAGCCAGGAAAACCTGCCTGGCATCTATCTATCTCCCTCTTCTCCCACCTCAAAGCCTTCAAGATTCCCTTAGATCTCTGGGACCACAGCCTCCTGGTGAGCTCAGGATCCAGCCTCCCGCTGCCAACCCTCAGGAATTCAGGTGTGAAACTCAGCCTTCCTCCAAGCTCAGAGAAGCTGAACTTCCAATTCATTCACAGAGTGTTCAGGATGTTGAGGGGACTGGGAAAGGGGAGTTTGCACAGCGTAGAGTAGCAGCAGGCCGCACCGGGCTCAGTGCCTTCTGCCAGGAGTGCCTTGGCCTCCACCCTGCAGCCCCCATCACACCAGCCCTTTCATCTTTTACTGTCCCTGCTCCAAAACACAGGCCTCATCTCATGCTGAGCATCTGTCTTCTCTGTTCAGTTGGTGCCAGGGGCACCTACGCCTCAACAGCACATGTAGGACATTTTTGGGAACAAAGACAGTCCCTTCTTAAGGGCAAGTCTGGACCCAGTAGTTAATCTAATAGATCTTTCCCTCTTGTTGTACATCTATAATTGTACCTAAAAAGGTTGCTTCAACTTGAGAACGAATGAAGGAAGAAGGTGACAAGGGTCCACAAGGCTGACTGCCAACTAATGAAGGAAACAGTGGCCTGTGTTGTGCGCCTGCTCTGCGCCCATGTTGGGAACCTTGCCTGACGAGCCCATGTACAGTTGTACGTGTTGGCTACTGGGGAAAGGCTGATTGAAGGATGGAAGAGTAAGTGGGTGATCAGGTGGGTCAGTGGGTGCGTAGAAGGAAGAAAGGATGATGGGATGGATGAATGGGAAAAGAAACGGTAAGAAGAGGGGGAGGGGATGAGTAAGCAGTAAGGGGTGGGGGCTAGGAGGTGGAACCCACAGACCAGCCCTGAGGGTCAACACAACCTTTACAGCTGTCTGAAGGTGGTGCGGGGAGGCAGGGGAGAGTGGTGAGGGGACTCAGACCTCCACAGTTGTTATGAAGAGTATTTTAAACTAAAAACATTTGAGGTTCAAACATTTGAGACGCAGAAAAAGTTGTTGGGGAGCTTCCCTAATCTGAGGAAAGGCAGATACTTCTGGAAATGAGGTTCCATAAATGCCTTCCCTCGAGGAGTTCCCTCCGCCAGGAAGACGCTGAGGAGTCCACCTGCACAAACAGCCATCAGCACAGCTGCCTTATCTCCCGTTTGTGCCCGAGAGTCCACTGACTCCTCCCTAGAAGCCCTTTCTCTCCTCTTTTCCTTTGTAAGTCGGGCATATAAAGCTCTATCTCTATGAGTGCTTCATCTGCGTGGGAATATACTTTATCGTCCTGTTAACCTATTATCAGTCAAAATCACAGGATCCAAAACTGAACAGAAACCCATAGAGCAAAAGGGTTTCCTCCCACCAGTTTGGCACGTTGCTTCCCGAGCTTGACTCCAGGGAAGCCCTGGGACGATTCCTCCGGAGAGGCAGGCATTTGGCCAAAGGGCTCAATAAGTGCTCCGAGGCCACTGTGGCCTCATGTGGGAACCGAAACCGGAACAGCCACCATCATCTTCACTTTGGATTATGGGAAGGGGCGAGCCGTAAATATTCGTCATGAAGAGCTTGAGGCGGGAAACTTTGGTGGGAGTATACCGCCTCCAGGGCTGGGGAGCCCTGATCCCACCTCTCCCATCTCCATCCAGCCTCACCCAAAAGCCAGGCAACCTGCGTTCACTTTGGGGGTGGCGGGGTGGCATGCCCAGAGAAGCCTTTGCCCAACTCCATCAAGGGTCCATTTGCATTGGTCATTTGTTGCTCACTCACTCACTCACTCATTCCCTAATTTGCCCATTCTTTCATCTAACCATCATTGACGGAGTGCTTATCAAGGAGCAGGCACAGTGCGAGACCCAGGGAAACCAAGGCAAGTAAGAGGCCGTGGAGCTGGGCACAGTGGAGGGACCACCCGACAACCAAGTTCACAGCAGGAAGGTGCTCCACGGGAGGCTTCACAGACGGGGTGACATGTGAGCCCTGTCTTGAAGGAGGCTGTGACTGGCCTCTTTGACAGGTGTCAATATATGTGTATCGACAGACGTTTACATCCAGTTCATGAAGGCGTAAGTTCTCATCCCAGTTCTTGAGGTGCTTGCCATCATGTTGACCTCCATCCCAGCAAAGCGAGGGGCGTTTCCCGTGCAGACACCCCCATTCTTCACACAGTCAGATGCCCTCTCCCACGCCCCTCACAGGAAGGAGCAAACGGGCACCCTCCTAACCAAGCCCACACTGTACAGGCCAGAACGTTGCAGGGCATAGCACACGTCACATCAGGGCTGGTAGGTCCCACACAACAGCAAGCCATGACCCCCAACGCCATGGGGGCCTCTGTGTGGCAGGAGCCTGGGCTCCACAGTCAACTGGGTGAACCTTAGGCTCTAGCACCTCCTACCTGCGGACCAGGCGCAGGCCTCAGTTTCTTCAGCTGTTAAATAGGATCACAATGACCTACCTCCTGGGGCAGTTTGGAGGATTAAAGGAGACCCTGGGTGTCAAAAATCTTGCCCATTGCCACACAGTAAGCAGGGAGCAGATGTCATGTTCCTGGCCCCTACCCCCACCCCAAGAGATGGGGCCCCATTTAGTTACGGCCTGGAGTCTGGGGAGGGCGCAGAACCTGTTAGGAGCCAGGTGGCCGACAGGTTTGCAGGTTATCAGGAGGCTGGGGTGGGAGTGGTTTGGCCCTGGGGGGGCAGGAGACAGAGCCAAGGAGAGGGTCTCTGACCAGTGCCCGCGGCCTGCCCATTCCCGCAGCGTCTGTCTCTCCTCACTCCCGGGCAAGCCTCCAGGTCACACTGCCCTCTCCCCGCCCCCGCCCCCACAGCTCTGCAAGGCCTGGTTAATTTAGAGGAGCAATTTTAATCAATTAGATGAAGTGTAAAGTAACTGTTCTGCTCTGCTCGGGAAATGGGGCTTGTCGTCTTTAAGGCTTTATTGGAAAGGCATTAAGATAGAATTGTGTGTTCCTGGCAGGTAGGCAGTGAGGAGGTTGGCAAGATTGGGATTACAGAGAGCTCCACGGAGCAAGGCTCCATCTGCTCCATGCCGCCCTACCCCCACGCCAGCTCCTGGGCCAAACCCCAGGCAGAGGGAAGACCTGGGAACGCGCGTGCGCGCACACACACACACACACACACACACACACACACACACACCCCATGACAACCCAGCCAACTACCACCAGCTGCTGTACCCCTCACACTCCTCACTGCCCCCTCCGTCTTCAGACACTGCTGATTATGGAGAGGGCTTCTGCGTACTCGGCCCACACCTGCCCCCCACGCCACACACCCCAGCAAAATGGAAATAAGAAGCTCCTCCGAGCAATAACCTGGGCACATGCACACAGTAAGAGGTTGGTGCTGGCTCGAACCAAACGCTTATTCAGATAAGTCTAATGCATCTTTCCCAGGTCCCTGCAGGGGAAGAATCTGTCTCGATATCATCCCATTCTTCCTCGGTGGTGTTTTCAGCCAGCTTCACCACCCTGGTCACCCAGGAGAGGATACGTTCATAATGACCACGGGTGCCTGTTGGCACCTGCCATTGACAGTGCTTGCTGAAAACCATTATGTCACGTAGGCATTACAGTATTTATCTCCCTTGTGTCCAATACGAGGGGCTGGAGTCAGACACAGCTGGTCCCCTATACCAGGTTGACAGCCCCAATTCGCTTCACACACCCTGCTTCGCACACGGAGCATAGTTCCGGGGCAGTCAACTATGGGGGCTGCTAACTGAGGGTCCCCACCTTTGGTGTCAGCCCTGCTCCTGGCCAGAAATTTCATCACACAGGATTCCGTGAAGGTGCTCACTGGGAAAGGGGTGTGTGGATCTCCGTAGCGTCCTCCAAAGGGGTAACGTGGCGAATGGAAAGCCTTCCACTCCAGGAGAAGCAGAGGATAAAGGAATAAAATGAGGATGCCGCCTCTTACGGCTGCGGCAGCGTGCCCCCCTGTGCTTGGCTGAAAGAGCTGAGGCTGTCGCAGCAGCTTCACACCCCAGGTGGGGCCCAGGAGAATGGCTATGGGGGTGGCTTCTAAGAGGAGGGCACCCAGGGCTCTGGTTCCTCACAGACAGCTAGGCCATCGCTAGGCCCAGTTCTCTGGCCACATCCAAACCTGTCATCTAAGTCTCTACATTTTGAGGGAGCTGTGAGAATCTGCCTCTTCTATCCAGCGGTGGGATTCAAAGTAGTTCACAGCTAATGTGGTTCCAAGCACAGCCCAGTCCAAATGGATGCCTGCCCGCCCACCTAGCCAGTGAACGCTGGCTGGCTCTGAGCCCTGCTTCCCTCATTTCCACCACATGGGATAGATTGATCCCCCAGCACCTGCTGACACGTGTGGATTTGATAGGGTGACCCTGAGCCATGAAACCATAAGGATGATGATGTTCAAACTAATTGAGCACTTACTAAGTATCAGTCCCTGTTCTGAGCGTCTTAATGAGTGTAATCCCCATGAGGCACCTATGAAGTGGGTGTGATCATTAGCTCTACTGAGAACTAAGGAAACTGAAGAACAGAGTGATTATCACACACACGTGGGGAGTGGTGGGGCCTGGGGCACACTCAGGCACCAGCCCTGTGGCTGGTGCACATATGTGTGTGCCCTGAGCTCCATTCAAAACAAGGTAGAAAAAGCACATGCTCTATTTAGAAACACTTCTGTCCACATAGACACACACTTTGGTTATGGGAAAAGGAACTTAGGAGTATATGGACCCTGGTTTCCTGACGCTGCAGCAATGACAAGCGGTTATCATTTACAGGGTGTATGACTGGTAGGTACTTGTAAAAAGTAATATAAACAGAGCCACTTTAAACTGGAGTCCGAGCTGCCATCCCAGATGAACCGCCTTGCACGTCTTAACTCCTCAAACATTTAGAATATTAAAACCAGGCAGAATAACGTTGGGCTGGGCCTAAAGCAGCATTGTATCCCAAACAATTATTTGCAGCTATTATGACTACTACAAAGATGACTACAGGACTGAAAATTAAAGACATTCTCTAGAATTAACATCACAGTGTTAGCTCACCTGCACCTGTAGAAATGCCTTCCTTCTATTGATGTAATTGTTCCCCTTAGCTTCTCATAAATACCCTTTGCCTGTGCCTTCTAATCCGAACACTATTTGGGCTTCTGCATGAATCAGTGCTTCCTGAATAGCTTATTCGTTTGGATCTCTAATAAATGCTTGTTGCCTCTCACTTTGATCTCTTATTTTTAGGTTAACGTAGTTTAATGTATTTCGTTAGGAAACTGTGACTCAGAGAGGCTAAGGAATGTCCATAAAGTCACAATGCTAAGAAGAGGCAAAGCTGAGATTTGAACTTCACCTCTCTGAAGCCTGACAAAGCAGTTGAGTTAGAAGGAGAAATTTTCCTCTAGTCCTGGCAGAAAATAGGGGAGGGTGGGGAGGGTGGAGGAGAGGCTGAGAAGTGGCCAGAGGGCCAGGGCTTGCACTGGGCGGCAGGAGCTCTCTCTTCAGGCCCTTCCGGCACCATCTGCTCTGGACCCCATGGCTCCCACCTGTCGTTTCCCGTGATGAATGGGCCCCATCTGCTCCTTTTGCAAACTCAGGGAAACTGAGCCCCCAGGGGCTGAGTGACTTGCCCAAGGTCACACAGCCACCCCAGCAGCCTGAGGCGAGCACAGCAGAGCTCCCTGTCCACGCCGGACTCTGCTCCGTGTGAACTACGCAGCCCCCGGAGGCAGGCCTGGCAGGAGCCCCTCTTTTTTTTCCTGTTTCTTCTCCCAACTCTGTGCCCTTTGGTTCCCCCGGGAACAGGCTGACATTCACCATGATTAGCTCGCTTCCCCCTCTACCCACAGCCAAGAGCTAATTGTCCTGATTTCCTTCCAAGAACCATCTCTCTGAATAGCCTTTGCAGGCACAATTAGGCAGGTTCAGCCTGGCTTTCACACTCTGGTTCTGAAAAAAAAATCCAATCAGCCAGGAAGCGGAGCCTCTCGGAAGTGCTCTGAGAGCTTCTTTGTGCCGGGGAACAAAGCGCACACGTAATTACCTGCTTAGCTGATGAGCCCTGAACCCCAGGGCCCTGCTTGCAGGAGAGCCTGTTGTTGGCCTGCCCCAGCCAAGACCCAATCTCTCACTCCCATGGGCCACTGTTCTTGACACGTGCTGTGGGGTAGTGATGCCCCAAGGCCCCCTCCCCAGTCAGGCCTGGACAGCCACAACCACAGGCCATTAGTCCCTGGCCTAAAGAACCCCAGTCGGGAAGTGCTGGAGCAGTGAGCCATTTAAGCACAGCAAGTCCAATTGCCTCATTGTAAAGATGGAGCACCTGAGAGGAAATCCAAGATGGTGGATAAGCACTGTGCCTGCTTCCTTCCGTGAACACATTAAAATTACAACTAAATTATAGACTAATCAACCTGGAGAAACCATCTGAAGTCTAGCTGAACAGAAGTTCTATAACTAAGGATATAAAGAAGAAGCCACGTCGAGATTGGTAGGAGGGGTGGAGACACATAATGGGGTTGGCCCCAAACCTCCGTGTGGCGGTTGAGGACTGGGAGGGATTTCTCAGCTGCAGAGCTTCCCCCCAGAGGAGCGAGGGACCCCAGCCCACACCAAGTTCCCCAGCCCAGTGTACTGGTGCCAGGAAGAGGAGCCCCTACAACACCTGGCTGTGATAAACAGAGGGGATTCCAACCATCCAGGTGGGATGGAGGCTGCGGAAAACCCAGGCATCCTCTTAAAGGGCTGGCACACAGACACACTCGTTCGCAGGCACTCACCTTGGGCTCCAGCGGAGGGGCAATGACTCAGGGGGTCTCGGAGACCTACGGGGAGCAGACTGAGGAGTGTGGCTTCAAGGCAATGGCTAGAGGACAGTCTCCATTTTTCCTGTTAGGGAGCCTGCTCCTGGGCAACCGGCAGGTGGGCACCATCTGTCCTGTGGTGAGCCCGCCCCCAAAGACCAAATCTGAATCTGATTGGTCTGGTGAGCTCCGTGGCTCTGCCCTGCTGACTCCCTGGGACCCCGCCCCACCCAACTTCCCCAACGCCACAGGCACTTTCTCTGGAGCTGCCAGCCCCGCTCACATTGCACTGTTTCTTGGAAAACTATCCAAGTCCACGGGCCTCACTGTGCTCTGAGACTTTTGCTGAGTAGCTTCAGGCTCAGCAGTGGCACCAAACCAGAGTCTACATTAACCTGGTGACCACAACTCTTCCCACTCTAGTGACTCCCCGAGACCCTGCCTCAGCCAACTTGTGTACTGCAGGAGGCTTCATCAGTGGCTGAACCTTACAGGAACCAGCAGGCCTCAGGGTGTCCTGGCTTTCTGCAGAGCTACCCCAGGCCCAGTACTGGTAGCAGCCATCCTGGGTTCTCAGCAAGGCCTCTTCCATGCACCTCCAGGTTTAGCACAGGCAGCAAACAACCAGGCAGTCCCTGGCCAGTCACAGCTTTCAATGTAAATGGATTAAATGCTCTATCAAAAGACATAGGAGGGCTGAATGGATAAGAAAACAAAACCCTCACATATGCTGCCTACAAGAGAATCACTTCAGATTGAAAGACATACCAAGATAGAAAAGGATGGAAAAAATATTTCATGAAAATGGAAAAAACAAAAAACAAAAAAAAGCTGAGGTAGCAATACTTCTACCAGATAAAACAGACTTTAAAACAAAGGCTATATAACAAGAGACAAAGAAGGACCCAGTAATTTCACTTCCTGGTATTTATCTGAAGAAACCCAAAACACTACTTTGAGGGGATATGTGCCTCCATATGTTCATTGCAGCATCGTTTACAGTGGTCAAGGTGTGGAGGCAGCCTGGGTGTCTGTCAATGGAAGAATGGATAAAGAGGAGGTGGTACATATATACAGTGGAATATTGTTCAGCCAGGGAAGAGAATGGGCTCTTGCCATCTGCGGCGGCATGGATGGACCTGGAGGGTATTGTGCTGAGAGGGGTGTCAGACAGAGAAAGACAGATGCAATGTGATTTCATTTATATGTGGAATTTAAAGAACAAAATAAACAAAACAGAAACAAACTCATAGATACAGAGAACAAACACATTGATGGTTGCCAGATGGGAGAGGAGTTGGGAGTGAGTGAAAAAGGGGAATGGATTAAGAAGTACAAATTGGTTGTTAACACAGTAGTTATGGGGGTGTAGGGTAGAGCATAAGGAATATAGTCAATGATATTGTAACACCTATGTATGGTGTCAGATGGGCACTAGATTTGTTGGGGTGATAGATGGGAGGGGGTTGGGGCAGGGTGAAAAAAGGGAAAGGATTAAAGAGTACAAATTGGTAGTTACAGAATAGTCATGGGGATGTAAATCAAAGCAAAGGGAATATAGTTAAACAATATGGTAACAACTATGTATAATGCCAGGTGTGTACTAGGTTAGTCAGAGGGATCATTTCTTTTTTTTTTTTTAATTTTATTGGGGAGCAGCCATGATCATTGGTTACACATTGCTTTCATGCTACAATAGCATAGTTGACTCTTTTAGGGAGGGTGCAGCTCACAGTGGCCCATGTGGGGATCGAACCAGCAACACTGGTGTTATCAGCACCATGCTCTAACCAACTAAGCTAACCAGTCACCCTGGGGATCATTTCTTAAATTATACAAATGTCTAACCACTATGCTGTACACCTGAAATTGATATAAAATAATATTGAATGTCAACTATAACTGAAAAATTTAAAAGGGGGGGAAAGGTGAAGGGGAATAAGATTTCTAGGTGTAAAACAAATAAGTCAGGGCTAGCCGAGTGGCTCAGTTGGTTAAGAGCACAAGCTCTGAGCAACAGGATTGCAGGTTTGATTCCCACATAAGCCACTGAGCTGTGCCTGAGCTGAGCAGCCGCTAAGCTGCCAACAGGTGGCAGGATGGTTCAGCGTAAGAGCACATGCTCCTAACAAGGTTGCTGGTTTGACTACTGCATGGAATGGAGGGCTACGCCCATCCGCAACTAAGATTGAACATGGCACCTTGAGCTGAGCAGCCGTGAGCTGGATGGCGACTGAACTTGGAGCTGAGCTAGCT
This sequence comes from Aselliscus stoliczkanus, assembly GCA_033961575.1. Classification (NCBI taxonomy): domain Eukaryota; kingdom Metazoa; phylum Chordata; class Mammalia; order Chiroptera; family Hipposideridae; genus Aselliscus; species Aselliscus stoliczkanus. Next base: position 33,873,970 of record CM066730.1, on the reverse strand, counting down.
GCACCCTCCACAACTAAGATTGAAGGACAACAACTTAGCTGTTCCCCTTCCCCAATTCCCCAACACTGTTCCCCTTCTCCAATTCCCCAATAAAAAATCTTTATATATATATATATATATATATATATATATATATATATATATATATATATAAACACCCAGATAAGTCATAGGGATGTGATGTACAGCATAGGGAATACAGTCAATAATATTGTGATAGCATAGTACGGTGTCAAATGGTTGCTGGACTTATCATGGTGATCACTTCTTTAGGTATGTACTAGTAAATGTTGAATAACTATGGCATATACCTGAAACTAACTAATATACTATTGTATGTTAGCTGTACTTTAATAAAAATCTTAATAAAATAAAACAAAGTTGGAGCACCCAAGCCCAGAGAGGGGAGACTCCTAGCCCAAGATCACACAGAGTTCAGGCAGAGCCCCAACTTGAAGGCAACCTCCCGCCTCATGCTGACCATACAACTTGTTTAAGATGCACAGTCATCTTGGCCAGAAAAAAGTCAGGGCTTCCAGCCAACTAAAGAAAATCGTTTTCCCCCCACTAAGTTGGTGCATCCATCAAACTGTTGACAGGCCGAGGAAGCTGTTGCCAGAACTTTTCTTGGGGACAGAGAAAGGGGCCCTTTATCTCCACCTGCAGCAACCAAGGCCCAGAAGAAACCGGTTCAACTCACACAGCCAATAAATGGCAGCACCAAGACTCATCCCATGATTCCTGGGCCAACACTCACCACTGATTATCAGTAACCCCCAAAATACTGTATCTGCAACCCTAACAAGACAGCATCCTGACTGACTCAGAAAGCCCAGCCATTGACATGGCAGCTTCAGACCATTCCATTAACCAACAACTTTGCAGGGCCTCGCAGCTTGAGAGAGACCAGTCCAAGCGAGGGATTCCCACTGTAATTTGGCTCCACCTCTCCAAGCTCTGTGCACCCAGGCAAGTTCCTCACCTCCTGGCACCCCTGTCCTTCACCTGTAAAGCGGAGACATTGCTGCCCACCTGACAGAGCCGGGGACATGCCTGGTCCAGGCTGCCACGTGGTACCCACTGCAACAAAGGTCATGCCCATGTGTGCGTTTGGGAAATGCCCCATTCTATACTTGTCAGAGCCACACTGTTTAGCAGCCAATAAAATAAAGGCTCTAAGCAGTCCTGCAGGAAAGAAGCCTGGTGAACTGCTGGTTCCTACACCTCGTTCCTCCTGAGCTGTTTCTTCTGGTTACACTACGGAAATGCTGCCTTGGTAAAGATCACTCCGGGCCCTGCCTCTCCATGAGGTCCTCACGCAAAGACCCAGAGTCTGATCTTGGTATCACCGGCACAGAGGCTGGCACGGGGTGTTGGTGGAACTGAACCCGACAGGAGGAGGGTCTCAGTCTCCTTGAGCATTAGATGCAGGAGTGGGCACTAAGCAGACGCTACCAGCCAAGGGGAGAACAAGGAACAATGTGTGCACCCCCAAAGCTGAAGGGCAGGAATCAATGAAGAGTGAAACGTTCAAGTGGCCTGAGTGCGGGATACCCAAGATTTCCTTATTGACTTGGCGCCCAGAGCCCGTGGGGACCACTGTTCACAGCTCTTCACTCACTCAAGCTTGAGCTGAGGATGTCTTCCCTCACCAGGGAAGTGGTTCTTGTCCTATTTGGGGCCATAGACCCCTTTGAAAATGTTACCCACTCCCACCTCGCCTCTCAATACTAGATGAAAATAAAAATTAGGGCCAGATTTGGTCCCCATTCAAAGCTGACATCCATCTCTTGGCCCAAGAATGTCACATAATGACTAATTCCTGGAAGAAGCCAAGAGCCTGTCCCATCCAAAGGGCTAACACCCCCACCAGGCCCCCAGAGGCATCACTCTTTATGGGTCACAGTTCTAATTACTTGTTAGTTCTCTGAGGTCAAGGTGCTGAGGACTAGCTCTCCCAGGCCCACCCAGGCTGGGTCAGCGTGGCTTCAGCTTGCTACAGCTGACTGACGGTGTTCTTGGCAGAGGAGGCAGCTTGTTGGAAGCCCAGAGCCACCCCTCTGCTGGGAGCAGTCAGGGCAGACCTCAGCCCCAGCTCCAGAGCCACACGCTAAGCAGATTATTATTTGAATTTAAATTAGCATAATTCGCTCAAGAGGCCCTATCACTCCAGACACAGAAAATGAAATGAGTGGGCAGAGACCACTGCAATTGTATTCCAGTCGCTTCCTCTGGGTAAGCAGGGTTGAGGAGGGAGGGTGCCAGGGTCCCAGGGCTGAGTCTAAACGGATCTGTTTAATCACTGTCCAGATTACGGGCAGGGAGAGGAGAGAGGGGCCTCGGATTTGAGCCCCTCGTATCCCGCCACTTGGAGAGAGGAAGTTATGCTGAGGTTGGAAAGAGACAGTATAGACCCCCATCACTGGGGTGGTGGAAATTGTGCTGTGGGATGAAATAAGCACAGGTTCAGATCCTGGCCTAGCCACTTACAAGCTATGTGACCAAGAAACACAAAGATGACGGGCAAAGACGTATGGGCCCTTTTCTGTGCCAGCACGACGCTCAATGCTTTATATGTTTCACCCACTCACTCTCTCAACAGCCCACTGATATCTGCTGTTGCCATTTTGCAGATGGGGAAACTGAGCCCAGAAAAGTTAAATGATGAGGATCCTCTGAGCCTTCACGTTTGTTTTTTTTCATCCATAAAATCAATGTAATCGTCTTCATCTCAAAGGACTGTGGCAAGAATTAAATATGGGAACATTATGAAAATGACTAGAACTAAATATGGGAACACTTATGACAATGACCAGCAGTGTCTGAAACAAGGCGACGTTCAATCATGTTCTTTCCAGAAATGCATTTATTCATTTGCTTATTACTCCTTTCATTCATTCATTTCTTCCCTTCATTCAGTCATGCACTCATTTATTTAAAATAAAAGGCTGGCTATGGTGCCTGAGATTCCAACAGCAGGCATTCTCCTAGGCCAAGGCATTGCAGGCCCCCATTAAACACGTCACCTTCACCCTCCCCTTGTCATGTCAAGCTCAGTCCTTGCAGGGGAGGGGTGTGCAGAGCAAGGAGTAAAACCAAGCCATTAGCCCCTCTACCAGGATTATTCATATTTCTAAAAATGGACACCACGCAAATGTCAACAGGAGTAGAATGAGTGAACTGTGGTATATTCGCACAATAGAGGACTCTCTACAGTGAAAAAAAGCATGGGCTACAGCTACATGGCAATGTGGATGAGTCGTCCCACAAAGGTGATGCTGACCTGAAGCCAGACGCCAGAGCAAATTCTCCGTGACTCCACCGACATACGTACCAGACGAGGCAAGCCCTAGCTCAGGTGGCAGTCAGGACACGGCCACTCATGTGGGGAGGCCCAGAGCGGACTGAGGGCTTCCTTGTGTTGTAATGTTCTCTTTCCTGATCTGGGAGGTGACACCCAAGTGCATTCACTTTATGGAAAGGCATTGTTAGCAGGGCTCTTTCGACATGTGCATTTTTCTGCATTATGATACCTGGCTTTAAAAAAACGTCTAGTAGACATCCCAGGGAGGTATAGACAGTGAGATGCCTGAGTGCGGGGGGCCCAGAGGGCTGGGTGGAGAAGGTCGGGTCATCATTGGGAGCCCGAGACACGGAAGAGAGGAGGTGAGGGCTGCGCCCTGCGGCCCGCTGATGTTCAGAGGTCAGGCAGGGAAGAGGACCCAGCCGAGGAGACAGCGATGCCGGTGGGAACCCCAGAGGCGATGGAAGCTTCCGGGAACACAGGCTGCCAGGAGGCAGAGAAGGCAAGGACTGAGGACCCACCTTTGGACCTGGCACCACGAAGGCTGCTTGAGGAGAGCGTTTCAGAGATGAAGAGGGGACAAAAGCCAGGTACAGTACTGGCATTTTCCCAAAGCCCCAGGGTGAGGAGCTGCAATGGAAGCGAAGGAAAAAGGGAATGGCCTGGCTGCAGAGAAAAGGGAGGTGAGCAGGGGGGCAAGACCCAACGAACCCTGCCCCTCTTTCCAGGCTCAGCCCAACACCACCACCTCCAGAAAGCCTTCCCTATGACCCTCTTCCTTTCAAGGCCACTTCAGGTTACAGGCACTCAAGGCTGTCCCATGATGTGACCCAGGAACTCCCCAGGACAAAGACAGTGTCTTTGTTACTCCTGAATCCTGGCACACAATACGTGCTTCCAAGTTCTTAACTCCTCTCTCCCTCCCTTTTCAGAGGCAGAAGGAAATTCTGAGACATCCCCAGAGCTGTTCTCCCCTGTAATGAATCATTCCTCCCCAAACAATTGTTGTTTTCCTATTGCTGTGAGATTATTAGAATAATGATGAGACCTAATATTGCATTAATTTGGTTGTGAATTATTTGTATTGTCACAGTCATTAACTCAGTGATTGCAATTTTGTTTTAATTTAATCTAGCTCCTTGTGCATTCTGTCAAAGCTTCCCAAAACAGTTACCCATAACTGCATTTCAGAACAGACTGAATACCAAATTTATGGGATTTATGGAAATGCGGCCTGCAGCCACCGCCCTCCAGGGTGAGAACACATTATGACATCAGGGGCAGACAAGTAAGCCACCTGCCCCACCTTCCCACAGGGGTAGCTGCTTCTCTAGCCCCTCAGGGCTCAGGGCACTGTCCTGCACATGGCATGGCTGTGCCCAGAAAGTGGCAGAAAAACAGCACAGGCATAAAGGAAGACTGACCCAGGCCTGGCTGCTCTCTTCCAGCAGATGGAGGGACAGCCTAGAGCACGCAGGTCGCCCCCCAGCTTCCACCGTGACTCCAGCCCCAGCCTCGGCTGCAAAGGCTGGTGAAAAGCTGGTGAAAAGCCTGAGGTGACTGGAATTCATCTAGATTTCATCCTTCAGCTTCACAATCTTGGTGCTTGAATGAAACACGACCTTTTGCTTTCTGAGTTGCTGGTGGCAGAAAGGGCTGGTTGTCCTCTAAGAGCCTCCTGAAGCAGCGTGTACCGCTCAGCCGACCCAGCTCCAAAACCTCACTGCCATGTCAGAGCCGGCACGCAGGTCAGCTTGCAGGAACCCCCATTCGCCAGGCTCACGTGGCTGATGTATAAACCAGAAGCCATGTTTTTCACTGACAATGAGCCACTGAGCTGTGACAAGGACTGGGCTACTTTCTCCAAGAGATGCAGTCTTCCTTTCTGCCACCCCAGGCCTCTCTCTGGATGGCGTCACAGGGCCTGGATGTCCCCAGGCACAGTACCCTCGCCGAGCCCCCATGTGGCTCCCCTGTACTGCTCCCGGCAGTGGTCTGGGCTGCCCCAGCCCTCCCTGCTGCTGAAGCTCAGGCCCCACCTCCTATCACTGAGGCCAGGTCCACTGCCCATTACCTTTTTACTTCTCTTCCACTGCAGCCTCCCACCCTGAGGCTCTGGGGAAATGACAGTATTGGCAATGGATTCAGAAGCTCCTCCCTTTGACATTTTATCATTGCACTTGAGTCTAAAACAGTCCCTCACAGTCAAAGCTCAATAAATAGCCAGTGAATGAATGGATGCACGAGCGCGGCCTAACTTTTGCACCTCCATTCTCTTCCAGCAGGGGAGCACTTCCGCAGGAGGCGGGGTTGCTGTCCCTCAGCTCCCAGGGTGACTCGGACGTGTCTTATCCAAGAGGAAACAAGTCTGGCTATCCCCACCACTGAGGACCCCGCCACAGAGTCTGTCTCTTTGCTCACAGCATTCACTCAGCTCCCTTTAGGGCTTACAGGCCCGGAAGCTATTCTCCCGCTAAGGAGACTGAGCACAGCTCTGTTCCGTTATAAAGTGACGTAACATTAAGCTGAATCTAGAAGGGCTCTTTGGGAAGCCTCAGGGCCCCTCCCACAGACCCAGACAGACTTTGGCTGGAAGATCCAAGTCCCTGGAGAGCAGTGTGGGGGTGGGGGCTTTGGAGACAGAAGATCTGGTTTGGAAGATTGCCTGTGTGGCTTTGGACTAGTTGAACAACCTCTCTGGGCTGCATCCTCCTCATCCTTACAGCAGAGCCAATGTTGTTGTGAGAACTTATGGGCATAATTACACCTCCCTGGGGGTTATACAGCCCTGGCTCAGCATCACTCCCTTAATCGGGGAGGCACTCTGGCTTGGGGAGAGCTTTTTGCAGCCCTGGAGGAAATCCTATGTGCTGGATAGGACTGAGAAGGGTTGCGGGGGAGGGGGCAGGCACCACCCAGGCCAGGCCCAGCGGCCCAGGGCTCAGGGGCTGCTGCCGGTCAAATGAAAACCAGAGGTATTGAGGCAGAAAGGAAACATTTTGGCCTAAAAAAGAGGAAGGAATCAGAAAAGGTGGAGGAAAAGGCCAGAACCCAACTGTCGTGTGGGGCGGGGAACCAGATTTTCCGCCCCACCCTCACACTTTACAGTTAAGCAACCGAAGGCCCGGCGTAAGGGTCAAGCTGGGGACACACCCAGCTCCGTCTGGTTCCAGTCACAGCGTCCTCTTCACTCCTCATGCTGCCTTGTAGTTGATTGGCTGGCTGGACAAAGGCGCTGATACCTTCTGTCGGCAGAACTAAGTCACAGGGAAGACAGAACCCAGCTCAGGAAGTCTCACGCAGCCAGGTTGCAATTTAACACGTGATGTTGTAATATATGAAATATTTGGCTCATTTATTTTTCTGTAGTTTATCTTACTATTTTCACAAGACTCCACCCTGTTGGAGAATGTAAACTCACCAATTAAAGAAACCCCAGTAGACTGGGGCTTTGTAGCCAGAACACAGCAGAGATGGCATGTCCGACTTCTCCTTTCAGAAACCACCTCAGAGAGCCACACACACACAAAAGCCATGACCCTTCCCTCACATCATACATGACAACTAACTAAACAGTGGTTTATGGGCCTAAACGTAAGCGCAGAAACTACCAAGCTTGTACAAGAAAACACAGGAGAAAGTTCTCAAGGTCTTAGAGCTGGGAAGGATTTCTTAAGCAGGGGATATATACACAGGTGCACGCAACACACACGTGTGCACGCGTGCGCGCGCACGCACACACACGCACACACACACACACACACACACACAAACTATAAAAAGGAAAAAAAATTTGAATTTCACCAAAATTAAAAATGCTTGGTTTGTTTTGTTTTTTTTCTTCCTTTTTAAATTGCGGAACAGTGTGTTTTTCCAGGACCCATTAGCTCCAAGTCAAGTAATTGTTTCAATCTAGTTGAGGAGGGCGCATCTCAGTGGCCCACGTGGGGATCGAATCTACCACCTTGGTGTTATGAGCACTGCACTCTAACCCACTGAGCTAACCAGCCACCCCCAAAAATGCTTGATTTTCAAGACACTGTGAAAAAGAACTGAAAAGGAAAGGCATAGACTAAAGAAAATATTTACAAATCCCATGTCTAACCAAGGACTTCTATCTAGATATGTAACGAATACTTACACCTGAATAACACAGAGGTCTTGAACAGACAATTAACCAAAGAGCTATTACGGAAAATAAGCACATGCACACCGGTCGAGTGGCTCAGTTGGTAGAGCTCGCTCAAGAGTGCGAGCTGAACTTTGAGCAACAGTTTGATGCTCAGCCCAAGCTGAGCTGCCGCTAAGCTGCCAACAGGTGGCAGGATGGCTCAGCTAAAAAAAAAAAAAGGTAAGCACATGCGCAGATGCTCAGTGACATCCGTCAGTGGTGAAACGTCAATTACAACCACAGGGGTAACCAGCCCCCACTAGGATGGCTAAAATGGAAAAGACTGGCCACACACGGACGTGAAGCCAGAACTCTCACATTTCTCTCATGTGCTCATGGCCTTGGGAAGACAGTTCGGCAGTTTCTTGAAAAATTCAAAGTATACCTACCATATCACCAGCCATTCTGCTTCTAGGCATTTCCCTGAGACGCATAAAAGAGTACGTCCAGTGCTGACCAAGTGGCACGGTGGTTAGGCGCTGGCTTGGGACGCCAGCGGCCTCGGTTCGGGTCCCGCATATGAGGGCCAGTGTCACTGCCCTCAAAAAAAAAAAAAAGTGTACATCCATAAAAGGCTTCTACCAGAATGGTTACAGCAGCTTTATTTGTAATAGACCGAAAGGGAAACAACCCAAATGCCCATCAACAGGTGAATGGATAAATAAGTGTGGTCTGTCCACACAATGGAATACTACACAGCAATAAAAAGGAATGAACCCTGGTTATACATGACTTGATGGCTTTCAGAATAATTATGATAAGTGAAAGCCAGACAAAATCTATACTCTAAGGTTTTGTTTATTTAAAATTCTAGAAAATGCAAACTAACCTATAGTAGCAAAAAACAGATCAGTGGTTATCTGGGGATGGGGTGACGGTCAGGAAGAGCCAGAGGGAGAAATAACGAAGGGGTGTACAGAAATTAGGATGATGGAGACGCTCGTTAGCTTGATTGTGGTGATGGTTTCTTGGGTGTATCCATATGTCAAAACTTCCTAAATAGTCAAATATGCACACCTTATATCACTATACCTTAATAAAACTGAGGGGGGTAAGAAAAAGAAATCACTCCAAAGCAACAAGGGGGAAAAGAAAATCTCAAAAAATACCCCAAAGTTGAAATAATGTAAAACATTCTCTAATCACTGTGTGATCACATTGAAGCTTTATGACAAAATGTTGAGGGAAAAAAAGCTACCATCTTGGGTGAGGAAAATTCTGCTAACTCATGAGTCAAAGAAGCAGCCAAAATACAAAGAGCAGAACATGCAGAAATAATAATAATGAAAACACCACATATCATATTCCATGGGGTTCAGGTAAGAAAGTCTTCAGAGGAAAATTCATAGTCTTAAAGACTTATATTTAAATAAACAATATTTAAATAAACAAACAAAGAAGGGAAAATCAATTACATGTCCAGAGTAGGAAGTTAGAAAAACCAACCTGGAAAAGTAGAAGGAAAGAAAACACATAAAAGCGAAGAGCAATGGATTAGGACGCCCAGGCCGAGGACCTCCCTCCACCCAGGCTCAGAATGGGTGCAAGGCCCCTGCCCTGCCCTCCCCACCCCTCTGGGCTCACCAGGCACCCCTCGGGGCTGCTCTACCCCTATTCCACCTTGGCTCCCCCACCCTACCTGCCTGGACCATGTAGGCACAGGGGGAGGGATGAGTACATACCTGGGATAGGCATGGTGGGGGCTTAGCTCACAGGGCTGCAGGCACGGGCTACCAGCCTCCAGAGGATCCTTCGGGCACACTGGCTGAATGGACCACCTGGCGGAGGCTGGGATGGAGGGCAGATCAGAGGCCACTCACACCCCTTCCCTACCTTCTGGAGCAGTGTGCCAGTCCTCACTACACATTAGGATTCGGTGGAAGCTTGAAGCAGGTCAGGGCCCAAGCCCCTCCCTCGACATGAGTGCATGTCTCTCCACTTTGGTCACCTAGTTGCAAAAACCAGGAGACAGAAGAGGAAGGTGGGCGTGGGAGCCGGTCTGCCCTTCGAACCCCAGCTCCACCTCTCGCCAGCTGTGTGACCACAGTGTCTTCAAATATGAGATGTATCCCTTCCAGAAGGTCAATGGGGATCCTTGAATTATGATATATTACCAATGCAGCTCTGTGCAGGCACCTAGGAGTGTGACAAAGGGGAGCTGTCGTCAGTATCCCCCCTTCAGCTGCCCCTGATTTCTGCAAGCGGACTGGGCTCCAGGCTCACCTGCCACACCTGAGGACTCAGCTGTGAGCCAAAAGGAGAGGCTGCAGCACCTGAGCCACAGCCAGCGGAGGCTGGCCATGTAGACAGGGCCACCTTGGATCCACAGTTCCAGCTTTCACGAGACCTGCTGGTTCCAATGCAGAATGCCTGGCTCTTGGCTCAATGGGCTTTGTCCCAAAGATGTAATTTCTATTTTGATTCCATGCGACATTTAATGAAATGACTTTCAGTCCCCACGCGCTGAGTTATGAAACTACAGCCTCTGGATCCCCAACACAAATCACAACAGGCCCCTCTTGTTGCTTTGGGAACTGCCCCACCTTTGAGGGGGTAGCTGAGCTCAAAGATTTGAGGGGACACACACAGCCCTGGGGACCAGTGCCTGCCGCTATGGCACTTTCACTCTGTCTGCCCCAGGGACCAGCACCCTGTACCCTCGGTGATTCCTCACTGGACAGTGACAGCCACCTCTGTCCCTGGGCTCCTGCCTCCGTGTCCTTTTCTCCATCCAGCACTGTCCAAACTGCAAATCAAAAACATTCAGAAAGGGCCGCCCGAGTGGCACACTTGTTAAGAGCTCGCTTGGGACACCTGCTCTGAGCAGCAGGGCCCCGGTTCGGATTCCACATGCGGGCCAGTGACGCTGAGCCCTCTACCACTAAGATGGTGAACAGCAGCTCGACCCGGAGCTGAGTTGCCAATGACGGCGTAGGCTGCAGCCCCTGATGCGTGGGGCTGGCCGGCAGCTGGTGTGAGCTTTCGTGAGCTGCCGTGAGTGGCCGTCCAATGGCCGGTGAGCAACTGCTTCACCCAGGAAGAGCACGCAATGATAATACCAACATGGGCCCGTGAAGCAACATCCTCCACAACTAGACTAAAGAACAAAAGGACTGCAACTCGTCTGTTCCCCTTCCCCAATTCCCCAATAAAATCTTTTAAAAAAAACCAAAAGACATTTACGGAGATAGGAAGTCAAGGGAGAGGGTTGCAAACAGCATTTAGAGAAAAACAAATGAGACAGAAGGACTAGAAAGCACTGGAATGCCTTGCACGTGGTAAGAGCGACTGCTGCGTCATGACTCTTTGGATGGGAGGGTGTAGTGTACACAGGTCTCTGTAAAATGAAGGAAAGACTGAAAGAGCAGCGCTTTAATCTACCACTCTGACCTTTCTAAATTGCACATCTGATCATGTCACTCCCCAGCTGAGAGTCAGTGAGGATTTAGGAACAGAGTTCAGGCAATGAAAGAGCCTCAAGACCTGGCCCCTGTCCACCCTGGTCCCCCACCCTCCCCGCTAGACGGCAGGGCGGTCGGGGCTGACCCAGCCCCTCGGCACTCAGTTTACTGAGAGCACGACCGAGTGAGCCATGCGAGATGTCACTGGGGCTATTCCCTATGTGATCTACTGAACTCCTGTAGGCTAAGATGACTTTCTGAATTCTATAGAAGCAAATATATGAATATTTCTGGAAGCCTTCCATTCAGAAGGAAGCAGGAGCCCTACAATTTCGCAACAACGTGGCTTTTAAAAATAGGAATTCCACCTACACACCAGAACAGCTTGTTAGGATCACGGAACGGCCAAAATCATAAGGTCGCTCGCAAGTGTGGGGCCGGGGAAGCTGCCAGGCTCAAAAGCTGAACGCTGCGGGAAGGCAGGCAGCTGTCTGCAGCTGGCGCCATGGCCCCAACTCCCCAGAAATCTCTAGAAGCACAAGAATGCCAAACGGTTCACTGCCAAGAGCTTCATAAAAATTTCCCACCACATCAGGTGAACATCTGGACAAGTACAGGTTCCGAAGAAAACTAGAAAATAAATTGTGCGTTAAGAAGTAGATGTGAAGGGCCGGCCGAGTGGCGCGGTGGTTAAGAGCTGGCTTGGGAAGCCAGCGGCCCCGGTTCGGTCCCACATATGAGGGCCAGTAACACTGCCCTAAAAAAAAAAAAAAAGAAGTAGATGTGAGACCTCGCCCCTGAGCTTGGAAGGGCCCAAGGCGAAACCTCGGGCGCTGGGCGCTGCCCTCTTGAGTCCTTGGACGGGAGCACAGGCTGGCCCAGAGCTTGGGGACACTGGTGGAAGGGAGAGCCCGGGTGCCCTGAGGACTCTGCCTTCGGCGCTCGGGACCCTGAAGGCAGACGCTCCAGGTCAGGGGACCCAGAAGCCCCTGTGCGTGGGCAGCAGGGCCAGGACAGGCCTAACATGCAGTTAGCATCTGCAGCTACTCGCAGGTTAGCCGGCACAGGGCGGGGAGAGGGGGAGAGAGGAAAAAAAGCGGGGCGAGGAGGTGAGCCCCATTTACCCACCCCCCCCACGGGGCCATGGCCGCCTCCATCACTCTCATCCCCAGCAGCCTGGCCTTCCTGCTAACGTCCCCCGGGTCAGTCGGTCACTCATTCATTCATTCACTGGACACTTACTGAGAGAACCCAGAATGCCATGTCCGTGCCAGATGCTGGCTGAAGATACATGGGGACAGCAGGCCTCGTCCCTGACCTCAGGGGACTCACAACTTGGAGCGGGGGGAGTGTTAGAAAAGTGAGAGACAGGTATGGCTCTATATGATAATCCCTCAGGGCAGGCGCAGCTGGAGGCCATGGGAGCAAAAGGGACCCCTAATACAGCCTTGCCAGGTCCGGGAAGGTGCCTAGGGAACGTGACCTCGGGGTTGGCACCTGAAAGAGCAGAAGCGGGAAAGGAGGTAACCCCAGTGAGATGGGCCCGATCTCCCTTAGAATGGCGCTGCCTGGGCCGGCTGAGTGGCGCATGGGTTAAGCGCTGGTTTGGGATGCCAGCGGCCCCGGTTCGGATCCCACATATGAGGGCCAGTGACACTGCCCTCTACAGCTAAGATGGTGAACAACAGCTCCACCTGGAGCTGGGCTGTGCGAGCCCCGGTGATGGTGTGGGCTGCAGCCCCTGCTGCAGTGGCTGCCATAGGCTACAGTGAGTGGCCCGCAGCCAGCGTGAGCTGCCAACAGCCGCGATGAGCGACATCCAGAGGCCGGCGACCGATCTGCCTCATCCAGGAAGAGCGCAATGACGATACCAACATGGGCCAGTGAAGCAACGTCCTCCGCAACTAGACTGAAGAACAAAAAGACAGCAACTTGTCTGTTCCCCTTCCCCGATTCCCCAACGCTGCTCCCCTCCCCCAATTCCCCAATAAAATCTTTTAAAAAAAAAAAGAAAAGAAATGATCCCCAGGTTAGTCTAATACCCACCTGTCACTATACATGGTTATAAAAAAAAAAAAAAAAAAGAATGGCGCTGCCTTTGCGTTCAGTCTAGGAATGAGAAGATCAACGGGCCATGCTGCCCCGCTGAGGAAGGGGGAAGGCTCCCCCTCCTGGCCACGTGCGGAATAGCAGGTCCTCCCGGATTTCTGACCCAGCACCCAAAGCTAGGGATGCCCTTCACTGAGCATGGAAAAAGCGGACGACGAGCATATTGGGGGTGCGGTTTAGGGCGCTGCCTGTGGGACAGCCAAGTGGAGCTCTCTAGTTGAATGTTAGGCCTGGAATTCAAAACCGGCATTGAGGAGAGGGGGTTGACAGGTGTGAAGAGGCTCTGGGAAAGACTCCTGCAATAGCAGAGAGAGAGGAAGGTGAGTGGGCTAAGGGGACTGAGAACGAGCGGTAGGTGTAAAACGAGGCGGCTATGGGATCATGGACTCAGTGAGGATCCTCTGGCCACGAGGAGGCAGCACGATGCATATAAAGGTTCAGCCTGACTCCAGCCTGGCTGCCCAGCTCAAATAGCAACTCGTCCTCTCACTGGCTGTGGGGCCTTGGGCAAGTCGCTTGCCCTGTGGGTGCCTCTAGTGCCTTTCCTGTAAAAGACTATGGTCAGAAGTGAATGAATCAGCATATAGCAAGTGCTTAGGATGGTGCAGGGTGAAAACAAAGCAAAGGTCCGTGTCTGGGGATGCGGTGGCAGTGGCCAAGTCAAGGAGGAAGCCAGATGGCTGTGACAGGCGTGAGGAGCGTGGAGAAGGCAGTGGTAACCACAGGCCCCTCCTTCAGGAGGGCTGGCTGGGCGGAGCAGAGGCGAGGCGGGCGGACTCAACAGATCCGATGTCATCTTTCAAGGACACAACCCAGGAAGGATAAAAAGGAAACCCAGAGCTGGGGCCTGGGAAACCTCCAGGCCCACCCCGGCACCCCGCTCCGCACCTGGTTTCTGGCAGTGCTGGCTGACAGGTAATGACTCCTGACCCCACCTCCACCCTTCTCCCTCCTCCAGATGAAACCACTCAGGCCCATACTGAGTTGCCTCCCAGGAAAGTGGCGTCTTAGTCTCAGACCCAAACCACCTGGGGTCCAAGGGTGGGCGGGGTGGGGGGAGGGCGGTGTAATTACTCCCCAGGCTCCCTCGTGCCCACCCGCCGGAGGAAGGCCTGGGTGGGCCACCCAGCTAGGAAATCCGGGAATGGAGATGAAGACTTCACAGCCATCGGCACACACCCCTCCCCCAGCTCCTGACTCAGTGGGTCTGGAGGGGGCCTGAGAACTGGCTTTTCTAGCAAATACCGAGGGAGTGTCCATGCTTCTCGTCCACGTCCCCTGGAAGACCCACTGGCTCCACCACTGGGAGATCCACTCAGGAACCAGAGGGCCTCCGGAGCCCGCCCCCGCCCCTCCCTGGCCCTGTGGGGCCCCTTGGGGGGCAGTGTGCCGCCTGAACGGCGCTTTCCGTTGTCCTCTGCTAACATGCGCTCTGCGCCCCACTTCCTCCGCCAGCCCCTCCTCCCCTCAGAGTCCTCCCCAGACCATCCTGTGAAAGAGCACAAGCCCTTCCCGTCCCCTCCTCCCCACTTTCGTTTCCTCCAGCACTGACACCTGCCTGACTTACGGCACAAGCCAGTTGGCGGGCTTTCTGTCTCACAGCCTCCGTGGGGGCCTGGGTGTCACCTTCTTGGTGCGTCTTGTCTCCCCAGCACCTGAGCAGAGGGGAAGCAGAGTAGGGCTCTCAGTAACTACTTGTGAAATAACGGCCTTCCAGCCCCACACTCCGCGCCCAGCTGTGTCTCCCGGGCTTGTGTTCACCGTCTGGCCCTGGAACTGCACCCCTCCCCTCCCCCGCTCACCCCTCGCTTCCTTCCCCAGAACAGATAGAGGGTTCTCCCCCTGCTCCCAACTCCCTCCCTCCCCGGAGCTAATCCTCCTCCTTCATATGACCTTGAAACATGACCCTTAACCACATGCTTTCTCAGCTGCAAGACCAGGCTCCCTCCCTCCATCCAGTCGCAGGTATTTAGCGTCTCTGCACCATGGGCCCCGCTGACAGTGACCAGGGATGTGAAAGGAGATGGGTCCTGCCCACCAGCGGTTGACTGTCCCTAGGGAGGCCACATTAATACAAGGGACATCATCCTAGCATAGCCTAAGATGGGTGTCACAGAGCATGGCTTGGTGGCACTAATTCTCTGAAGTCCCAAGGGGGACGCAGTGGAGGGGGGGAACTGAGGGCTCCCCCCCCCCCCCCGTGAAGTCCCAGCTCTGCCACCTGCAGACTTAACCCCTCTGGGCCCCTGAGCACAGCCTGTATACAGACTCCAAAGCCCAAGGTTCTCTGGGGTTCAGAACCGTCCCTGTCCAACCCTCTTGGCTGGAGTGACTGGCTCCCAGTTCCCAGTGAGATCCTGAGCTTTGTAAGCAACCCCGAGAGGCAACCCCAAGAGGCAACCGCAGAGGACAGGGCACATGCTTGAATCACCAACATGCCCTGCCTGGTACAGCCCCACGCTCCCTGGCCGTAACTCCAGGGGCCGGCTTCCCTCTGCTTTGAGCTCTCACAGGGGCCGTTGGCCCGGGCAGGCCGCCCTTAGCTGCCAAAGCTGCTCTTCAATATTTGTTACAAGAAAATCAAACACAGAACAGCAGAACAGAAACACTCACTCCCACCACCCTGAGACGCTGTTGTCATTTCTCTCTTTGTGACACCTCCCATCTATCCTTATGTGCACCTATTGTCATGTCATTATGACCAAAGTGATGTCACTAGTTATGGAATTGGAAAGACATGCTCAGCAACATGTTACACAGCCACTTCCCCGTACAGATAGAACAGACTTATAGCTTTGGGAATGTAAGTAAGTATGTAGTAAAATAGACTTGTGTATTTATTATGTTTGTCTTGAATAGTAAAGACACATAGAATCTTATGTTCTGCTTAAGATGCTTGTTTCTGTGTAGCAGCTCACCACATCGCTACCTTACCTTCCTATTTATCATTTATGATGACTGGTTAGTGTTCCATGGTATAGATAGCTGTGATTTAACCATTCCGCCTCTGCTTAATGATGAGACAAGTAAAGAGTTAATGGGAGCGGGCTTGTGAGCTGGCAGAGTGGGACAGGCAAAGAGTTAACAGGAGCGAGCTTGTGGGTTAACAGGAACGAGCTTAAACATGACCCGCTGGGCTCTGGCCCCCCGGCCAGCACTGCGCCTGCAGGCTGACAAGCACCTTACATCCATCATAGGTGAGAACAGTTCGCAATCGCAGCAGCAACCCCCTACAAACTAACAATCACCCATCATGGGTAGGAACAGAATGGCTCCCAACCACAACAGCAACCCCCTCCAAGTTGACATCCATCATAGGTGGGAACAGGACAGATCCCAGAAGATAATTGTAACGGCAGCCCCCCTACAAACTGACAGTCACCCTACGTCCTGCTTAGAAAAATATAAAACCCCAGCACTCCTTCCCATCGGTGCAGTTGTCCCCCATCGACTCTGCCCGGGCACAACTCCTGCCAGTATCTCTCACCTGTCTCCGCAGCTCTCCCTCTCAGGCTGCCCTGATACACTTCTGCCAGTTCCAAACAGAACTCTCTCTCCCTTTTTAACTTGCAGTAAATCTTCTCTCTTGATACTCTTGTAGAGTCTCGTAAATGCTTTTGCATTCTGCAAATGACCAGGGGTTAATTCTACACCAAGACACTTAACATTTAGGCCTTTGCCAGCTCCAACTCTAATTGGAGATAGAAGGCCGAGTCCCGTGCCTTCCACCTGCAAAGGACCCAGAGAAAGCAAGTCACAGTGCCCTGCACACACTCCACACACAGGCCCAGCCACAAACCCCGCTGACGGCAGTGACGCCCCCACCACCAGGTCCCTCCCTCTGGCTCCAAGACCCTCCGTGGCTCCCCATTACTGCCAGATCACCTGGAACCTCCTTCGAATAGAATTCTAGGTCCTGCCCGCCCTCCCTTCACAACTCCTGTCTTCCTCTCCCAGCTACCAACCTGCCGCCCCCCCCCCCCCACCCACAGCGTGTCCTCTCCTGCCTTGGGGTTTGCAGACCCATGCTGTCCCTTCTTCCCTTATATCTGGCCAACCCTTTCTCATATTCAAGGTGCCACTGGGCGTCCCTTGGTCTATGAAATTTTTGCTGATTCCCCAAGGCCTGGCGTCCTCCTTGGCGCCCCCCATAGTTCAGGCCGACCTGTCTCAGCGCTTAGCACCCCTCCATGTGCTGGCAAATGTTTAACAACCAGCTCTCTGAGAAGGGGACCCTGGATTGTAGCATTTACCCATCTCCACGGTGTAAATACTCCCACCGAAGCCGATTCTGAGCTACCAAAGTGAGATCGCTGGTCATGGACTTGGAAAGCCATGCTCAGTAACCCACTGTACAGTCATGTCCTCCACATGGATGGAACAGATGTAAATAACTGCATGAGCATTGATAATAGTAACGTGTAGCAAACTAGACTTTGGAGTATTATATTTGTCTTTAATAGTAATTTCAATGTAAGTACGTAATTTAATTTTTAGTAATGGCTGTATTTAACCACTAGCTCAGTGAGATGGGGTAAATTGAACCCTCCCAAAATTCATATGCTGAAGTCCCAACCCCCAATACCTCAGCATGTGACTGTTTTTGGAGAGAAGGTCTTTAAAGAGATAATTAAGATTAAATGAGCTCATATGGGTGAGCCCTAATCCAATCTGACTAGTGTCCTTACATGAGGAGATGAGGACACAAACACAGAGGACACAGGGAGAAATCGGCCATCTACAAGCCAAGGAGTGGGACTTCAGGAGAAGCCAACCCTGCCGACACCTTAACCTTGGACTTCTGGCCTCCAGCACTGTGAAGAAATACATATCTGCTGTTTAAGCCCCCCCACCCTGTGGTACTTGGTTCTGGCGACCCTAGCAAGCTAATCCACTCACAAAGCCCCTGAAAATGTAACGATCTGCTCTTGAGTGCTTGCTCCAATCTTCCATTACTGAACACCTACCACTTGCCTGTTTTCTGACCTGACCGTCAACCCTTTAAGAGTACGGCCATACTTTACTTTTAGATCATCAAACGCTTTTTGGAAATGGTCAGATAGAAAATATTGTAGCTGTCGGTAAAATATGGCCTCTGTCACAGTGATGCAACCAAGCTGTTGTAACGCCAAAGCAACCTTGGGCAAACCATAAGCAAATCATGTGGTTGTGTGCCAATGACACTATCTATGGGTGCTATGAAAAAAATAAACAGGCCCTTAATAGTCACTTGTGATAAGCACCACTTCATATCTAGCCTGATGGCAGTTTCAGCCTCTCCCAGGAGTGGAATTTTAAACCCATGCCTGGAATTTCCTGGTCAGCACAGGGAAGTAACCTGCCTGATAAGATCCACTGCCTTCCCCCTAAAGGCATGTGTTCTTGCCTGAAATAATCCACTTTTAACTTCCTTGTCCCACCCTCTTCCTGCCTGTAAAAACCTTGCATTTTGTGCACCTCCTGGGAGCTCCTTTCTACTTGATCTGATGGGATGTTACCCAATTCATGAATCACTGAATAAAGCCAATTAGATCTTCAGATTGACTCCGTTGAACTTTTTTTCCACAGCAATGAAATGTGGATTTCATATAATTTCCATGTGTCACGAAATAGTATGTCTTCTGCTATATTTTAAAACATCCTTAGCTTGGGAGTCTACAAAAACCGTCCAGGGACCGGATCTGACCCCTGGCTTTTCCTTCGCCTCGCCCCAGCTCAGAGGGAGGGCTCGGTTAATGTGTGATGATGGGGAGTGAAGGAATGAAGGTTTACCAGCCACCCCACAGGCATTCAGCAGGCACCCTTTCCAGGCAATGTCAGGAATCTTTTAATGCAAAACGCTTTTCTAATATGCCAAGAAAAAAAAGCTTCCTGAAATGTAAATCAAATCCCTGCTAGGCAGAACCATAGAAACACTTCCCATTAAAAACCTCATTGTCTCAAAAGTGCCAATCAGTTCTGTGGAGACAGAACTCCTGCTCAGTGGCGGCCAGGGGCTGAAGGGTAATGGGGAAACGGGGAGGGGGCCTAGTGGGCATGGGGTCTCCCTGTGGTGAGAATGTTCGGCCCCTGTGGCGCTGGTTACACCACCACTCTGTGACTATCCTAAAAACCCCTGAGCTGTAGCTTCAAGTGGATGACTTGGAGTTTACATACCAGGCCCTAATCACCTAATCCTCATAATTTCTAAAGCCATGCCCTGGCAGAAACAAAGGGCCCGCTGGGGTGTGGCAATACGGCTCAGGAACTGGGAGTGGACTAGGAACAGCCCATGGAGGCCGGCCCAGCCCCAGGCACCTATGGGTGGTGTGCCTTTCAAAGGAAGTCCCTTCTCAGCTTGGTCCTGGTGAAGCAAGTCCTGGGCACAGGCCTGCAGGAGGGCCAGGGAGGCACTTCAGAGGCAGCTATTGTTCCAGGCACTTTGTAGAAACCAGATCTCCCAGAGTTCCACCACCAAGGTCAGCTACTGCTCCCCACCCAGCCTGTTAACTGGCCTTCCTAGTGCAGTGTGTGCCTCATCAGAGGCTGGTGACAGGGACAAGACACCAAGCTAGGCACACAGGTAAACCAGGACAAGGGGCACGAGGCCACATCCCCTGGACAAGGCTCGCTGAGCAGCAGCAGTTTCCTTCGGGTGCCTGTTCTCATAAAGGAGGGATGTGATCATGGGACAAGGGTATGGTCCTGGGCAGCCAGTTTATCTACGTTGTGAGGTCCTCGGGAAGGCACATGACCTCCCCAGCCTCACGGCCACATCTGTACAACGGGGTTCATTCTGTCCCGGGGTGACTGTGGATCAGATGAAGTCAGGGCTGTGCGTTCCCTCCAGGTTGCACTGTTGCATGTGGTAGGAAAGTCAACCTGATTCTGTTAGGAACTTTTAGGCCTACTTACATGCAAACTCTGGGGTATGGGATTCAGGAGTGGCTGGACCCAGAAAATGAAGCCACGAGGACCCCCATTTCTTTGTAGTTCGGCTCTCCTCTTCCTGTGTGGACCCCACTTGAGACAGGCCTATCTTTATAGCTGCAAGGTGACTGCTGAAGCCCCGCTATTCCCTCAACTCCAAGGCCAAGGGGAAAAACGGCACCACCCCCACTCTTCCTCAACCCAATGCAAGTCCTAAGCCTGCCTCTGGGAGGCGGGAACCGGGTCCGGATTCCCAGTGGCTGCTGTGACCAGGGGCGCTTTTGATGGTGCACAACAGGGAGTCAGTGGCCTCTGGGGACAGAGCAGGACTTTCTAAGGCCCTGCCCACCCCCACCGCCACCCCCACCCCGACATAGATTCCATCTTGTCAAAGCCAGGGTGACAGCAGCCCCGCCCCCCAATCAAAGGGGTGCAGGGCAACAGGCCTGAGTCACAGGCAGTCTCTCAGGCTAGTCCTTAACTCAGGTCAGGTCGGGCCACATCCAAGTAAGGCTCAGCCCACCCCAAACTTCAACTTGCGTCTATTACCAGTCTCCCTCATGTCTTCCCACCCATCATCTGAGCCTCAACCCCAAATTACTATGGCCAAATAATGTAACTTGCACTGCTCATATCAACAGCTATTGGATTCCACCTGCCCAGAACCTTGCCTTGGCGGTCCTGCCTGGACACGGGACAGAGCAGTGTCTCATCTCGGTTCCTTGGACTTGACAGGAATGCCCATTCTGGAGCCTTATGCCACCATCTCCTCCAATGTCTTTCCTCTCTCTCCATTCTTAGAATCTCCTTCAGAAATAATTGTACTCCCATCGCATCTTCATCTCTTGTCCTTCCCCATCTACTTCCGGACAGTCCCTTCAGATCTCCAGCTCACTCACTCCTCAGCTATCTCATCTTAACTAAGCAGATTCCTTTAAAGCTAGAGCTTTAATCGAGTAATTGTGTTGTAGTCCAAGAAATCCTAGTTGGTTCTCAGAACCTTTTATAGGACCATTCTTCGGGTTTTGATTCATTTTTCCCCCTTTGATCACATATTGCCTTTCACCCTATTAGCCGGGAGTTCTTGGGATTTTTACACCCAATCAACGTGTTTTGTATTTATGTTAGTGAGCTCCAGCTGTGGGAATCACAGGAGGCTGGGTTGAGGTTATGTATCTTCCATGAGTACCTAGACCACAATCTGTGAGGTCCAGACCTACGGTTTGGGTTTTGTGCCCAGGAAAATGAACACCCTTATCCTCCCCTACGCTGGTGGGATTATTCCTTGGCCCCCATTTCACTGGGAGTGGGGCGTGTCCCGGCTTCATGCAGGTTTGGGTTCAGATTCTTCCCCTAGTGCAGGTCAGTCCCTCCCTCCAAATCCAAGGGTGTGGGTGTTGGGTGTCTTGCTCTCCAGTTTTTCTAAGGGACTAATAACCAACGCCAGGGCTGCTATAAACTCAGGCTTCCATGGTCACTGTGCGTTCCCACATCTGGGAATTCCCCTTTCCCAGGAATTCATCACATTTATCCTTTGTTATTTCTCACTGGTAGGTGTTTGAAGCAGGAGGGGTTTTAGAGTACTTCAGTCCATCATCATGCAGGAGCCACTCTAGTCTTTATGGCCAAGCCATTTAGTTACTGAACCTTATACACAGCAATGGATTCAACTATTCTTGTCATAAAACATCCTGATGTGAAGAATCCCCTCCCAGAACGACAAGGACACTGACACTGATCATGTTCTTCCTCTAGTGCCCAGAGTACACCAGGAGGGTAGCCCCCTCTACAGGGGGTCAGGGTGGGGTCCTATAGTCTTCTCTGGTCTAAACGGGCCAAGCTGTACAATCCTGTTACCTCAAAGCCACGCAGCTACTCATTAATAAGGGCTGGGACTGTCTTGCTATAGAGTTAAACCATTAGCAGGATCTCCAGACCAACACTGGCATGGCTATATTGATACTCAGTAACATACAGAAACAGCTCCCCGGCCAGATGGCTTTAACAAAACTCATTGAGTTCCGGCTGCAACACCAGCCAGAGGACGGTTCTCACAGTTGGCCAGGCTTGGCCAACACCAAATGAGAAGCCATGTTCACAAGCAATGAAATGTGCCTCTGCAGTGGCCAGGCTCACTGCATCTGGAACAAATCAGAAAGCACCTCCAGTTCAAACTCGGAGCAGAATTGCCTCTCCCAAAAGTGGGATCTAGGCACTGGTATTTTTGTTTTTTTGTTGGCAGTGTCACTGGCCCTCATATGTGGGATCCGAACCGGGGCTGCTGGCATCCCAAGCCAGCGCTTAACCACTGCGCCACTCGGCCGGCCCCAGGCACTGCTATTTTTAAAAGCCCATGTGTAATTATAATGCATGCCAAGAGTTGAAAATCACTGAACTATATATGAGTCTGTCTCATCCCGATCTCAAATATCTGAGATGAGCTAAGATGAACTTGTTAAAATTGCCAGCTCCCTGGTTTCACCCCACGGTTGACCCAGTAGGTCTGGCCACACTAATAGTAGGTCTGGCCACACTAATTCTGATGCATGGAGGTACGTTCTAGAAAGAGTGGGTGGCTGGCATAGGGGGACAGCAAGAGGGAACATGACTGGAGCCTGCCCACAGGGAGGCTGTTCTAAGTTTATGATCCACTTCCCCAGCCTGACATTATGCATCAAATGACATTCACTGAGCACCTTCGGGATGTACCTTTACCCATTCTCCACCTCAAAATACTTGGCTCAAATTCATTTCCTCATTCAGGAGCCACTCACGAGGGCCCGGTCCTTGGAGGCTGTGTGCCAGGCTAGGGAGACGGACAAGGCCCACGCCTCCTGAGTGAGCCTTCTCCTTCAAGAAGAAACCTAGCGGGGGGCGGGGGCGCGGGAGGCTAGCCCCCAGCCCCCGGGAGAAACAGTGTCACCTCTTCCTCGGCTCTGCTCACCACTCCCATCCACTAAGAAATTTTATTTTAATCATTCAACTCTTGTACAATATTCAATTCTAAGAAACTCAAAAATGCTTCAAACAAACATTGGTTTCTCTTCAAGCAGACCCAGAAACTGAATCCTAGCTGGAGGAAGTGAATTCCTACATGACACAGCTAATGGGAGGCAGAATCCTACACCGGCCTCCCCTCCACCTGTCCCTGACAGCACCAGGCAAAGTGTTTATTCGTGTTTGTTGTACAAGTGTAAGGACCACAGAATCAGGATTAACGATGGTTAACAATAACTAACAAGATAGAAAAGGGCCGCGTGTTACAGAAATTTGTAAATGAACTATTGGACCATTTATACAATAAATGAAGAAAACTGACAAGAGAACAGGCCAGTGGTCACCAACATACAGCCCGTATTAATAAATGTGGCCAAAGGATTGAGGGGGGATTATATGTATCAATTTACACTTCATTCTGAAATATATGAACGGAACATGTATTAGTAGTTCATGCAAAACTACTTTTCTAAAACACCAGGTGGCACTCAGAGTTAGGTATTAACACTAAAAGTAACTGCATTGAGCAATATATATTCAATCAATTATGAACTGAAAGAAGACTGGGCAATTATTTCAAAGTATGAACTACAGATATAATCTAGAAGGACATAGAATAAAAAAAACAATTTTCTAACTTAAAACACAGCCAGTAAATAGTCCATAGTACCTATTTACACACAAATTGAAACAAATCAGAATAAACAATTTTCGGAGAGCCAGTCTTGGTTTTACCACGTAATAGGAGCAAAATCTTAGCTGGTTCATTTTGTTCAAGGATGATTTGAAAATCATTTTCCAGTCCTAATGCCTTAGATCCCAGCTATGAATGAATCTCTCATATAACTTGCATTTGGGCAGAATACAGTTTGAAAAATAAAATGATAAACTGACCCTCACACACACCAAGGTTACCAAGTCAGCCCAGATCACACTTCAACTCCTAACGATTTAAGTTAAGAACTCCTTCCCCTTTATCTCTTATCCCATGAAACTCAACCCGGGCTACAGAATACAAAATACAATCCATCTATGTGGCACCAAATGGCTAATACTTAGGTGCACACAGGAGTGAATTTATAGTTGATGAAAAGGCACTTCATTAAAGAAAATAAAGAACAGACATTAACCTGTTTAGATTATACAGGTTTATCTTATTCTGGTCACCTAATAAATTTTGAGTTGTCTCCCATTAGCAGTCAATAGAATATGAGGTGTGATCTTTTGAAAAATATGGTGAACATTTAAATAAAAACAATTTATTACAGGAAAAGACACATTGCTATTATTAATCTCCCTCAAAATACACCCCCTCGCTTTGAATACACTTATCCCATCTTTCTTGCCACTTTCTGAAGCAGTTCTGGAAGTCCTCTTTCATGTCTTTACTTCATCCTCCATCATGACAATACTCCGTGTCACACATCGCTTCTGGTATACTGCAATTTCTGTCAAATGAAAACATTACAGTGTGTCCTCATCCACCGTATCCACTGTATCTGGCAGCGTGCACCTTCTGGCTCTTCCCCAAAGTCAAAATGATTCAGGACATCGAGGCAGCCATGACAGAACAACTAAAGACACTCGACACTCATGAAAGAGGACTTCCAGAACTGCTTCAGGAAGTGGCAAGAACAATGGGATAAGTGTGTTCAAATTAGGGGGATTATTTTGAGGGAGGTTAATGACAATGTGTCTTTTACTGTAATGATTTTTTCCATTTAAACATTTACTGTATTTTTTTTTATCACACCTCGTATTTTACATCTGGTATATAAACCAAGTTAGGTTGAATCAGGCCTTTACGTTGACAATACAAACTATGTTTATCTGTGTGTAAAGTGCCACTTTTAAATAAAGTAAATAAACTTTAAAATCTACTTTGAAGCAGTGAGGCTGACGTCTTATGACCTTGTGGTAATAACTAAATGCTTAGCCCTGCTGATCAGAGGCGCCTGAGTCCTCACACTGAGGCCAAGACCTGTTCAGAGCCATGGTCAAGTCTTGGATAGCCAGCCTGCTTGCAAAAGCCAAACACCGACAAGGTCTTTCTTAAGAGTAGCTTTTGTATGCGCCTTCTTTCTAGGCGAGGCTACTAGCATTAGGAACAAATAGGATTAATACAGAGGTAGCTATAGCTTTAAAGATGCTATTGACAAACATATGGATAATTCATAGTATAGCTGGTTGATACACTTGAGTGGCTAATTTTTCTTTTGATGAGAGGGAAAACAGGAAAATCAGCAAAAAGCACACCTTCAGCTCATTTAGAAGTCAGCATCCAAGGTAAAAGAATTCTCTGTTGGACTTGACATCACTCCCATTCTCTGATACTCGCCTACTCTCTTCTCAAAGAAGTTGGTCTTCCCTTCCAGTGAAATATTCTCCATGAAGTCAAATGGGTTTTCTACTCTGAAAATCTGAAAAGGTTCACAGCAAAACATAAATACAAAAAAAACACCAGTTTTTAAAAGAACCAGAGGGCTATGAACAATCCTTTACCTTGCTAAAACCCAGCTCCAGCATAAGTCTGTCTGCCACAAATTCAATGTATTGCTTCATTAAAGTGCAATTCATCCCAATGAGCTTCACCGGCAATGCCTCCGTGAGGAACTCCTAGGGACCAGAACACAGCTTCTCAGTAAAACGGAAGCACGAAGGTGTCTTCTTCTGGCAAGCATGAGACTGTAACACATCACCCACCTGTTCTATCCTAACAGCATTGATAATTATTTCTTTGACTCTCTGCTCCGAAGGTTTGTGTATCAGGTGTTTGAACATCAGGCAGGCAAAGTCACAGTGTAAACCCTGGAAGAAAAGGTTTAAGAACACTATAAAACCACAAGACTTCCATCATTAATGTGGACTAGGAAATGGCTTTATCTTTTTCTGCATTCTCCTTATACATCCTGCTTAGTCATACTAAAAGCACTTAAAACTGTTGAAAGGACGGCCAGTTTAACTGCTGCCTACTCTGCTTAGGTCACACAAGCGTTCAGCCACACCCAAGGCTCTCAATGCTGCCACCTAGATGCTAACAGCAGGCCAGATGTGGTCCTCAGTCCCTATGATGTGGCAAAGGGAGGGGCCGAAAGAACCGCTCAAAGCATCCGTTCCTTTTGCAGCAGGAAAGACAAAACTCTGACTAAGCTACCTTTTAGATTTACAACCTAATGTGCAGGAAATCGTTAATTCAATTTCAAGTGAATCAAGTCTGCAATTCTTAGTGTGTTAAACCCCCAGTAATGCTGATGTGGCCTAAACTAGAATACCTGGGCACCTTCCCCTCCTGTCTGCATTCAAAGACATGCTAGACCAGAAATGGGCTCTCATTTCATCGATATGCTCATCAACTGACTTCCAAGAACAGTAGAATCATAAAATACCAGGAAAAATAACATAACCCTTTAAAAATCCCATCATTCATAGAGAAATACCTACGTATAAATGTACTGTAATATACTAAGAGTAATATAATTTCAGTATATTATTTAAAGTGTTTCATTCCATGAATGTGGATATAGGCAGCCTAATACCGGGGGTTCCCTTCAGTGAACACGAGAGAGTGCCTAAAAGTTGGTGTTTGGGGTCCAAATTAGCCTATTACTTGAACTAGACTCACCTCATCTCTGCTAATAAGTTCGTTGGAAAATGTGAGGCCAGGCATCAGTCCTCGTTTCTTGAGCCAGAATATCGACGCAAAAGAACCAGAAAAGAAGATGCCTTCCACTGCAGCAAACGCTACAACACGTTCTCCTAAATAAGAGTTAACACCAAAATATTTCTAGTGAGTAACTGTTCGGGGTCATAGAAAGGGCCAAGAAACCAATATCACTTAGAAAATGAAGCTTGGGTGTAAGGAGGGCCACAGGTAGCCTTACCATAGATAGCCTCTTTGTCCCCAATCCAACGCAAGGCCCAGTCTGCCTTCTTCTTGACACAAGGCATTGTCTCAATGGCGTTGAAGAGAAACTCCCTGGGAAGCACAAAGGGCATCAGCAATTCCAGCAAAGACCTTCTATCACAAGCTTCTAGGTCAGGTCACTGGGACCAAGGGCAAACTGGGGCTCAAACTGAAATGTGTTTTTTAAACTGGTTTGCCTTTTCCTTCACTACCATTTTCAAAATCTCAACATTTATTTGATTTATGTTAATACAAATTTAGGTGTTCGTTAAGCCCCAAGGTGTGTTGAGCCCCAAGACCTACTAACACGAAAACTCTTAGTCTATTAAACCAAGAGCCTTTATTGGCTTAATTATTTCAAGTCCAGGTCACGGCCAGGTTCACAGGCCCTATCTTCCTTAAATCTGAAGAATCATAAAATCTTAACGGCTAAGACTATTTAAGCTACGCTGACCATTATTACCCTAAACAGACAGCACCTCTCCCACCAAGTCTATATCAACGGGCCAATTATCTGGGCTCCCAAATGCCATGTATATAATAAAATAATTAAATGGAAAAGTAAATAAATTTCTTAAGTTTTAAATTGCAATGCTGAGTAGCTGATGAAATCTCATGCTGTCCCACTTGGAACGTGAATCATACCCTTGTGCAGTGTATCCATGCTATATATGCCACCTGTCACCCAACAGGCACTTAGTTGTCTCAATTATCAGAAAGACACCACATTTGTATAACTTTTATTATAGTATACTGTTACAAGTGTTCTGTTTATTACTGTTGTCCATATCTCCCTGTGCCTAATTTATAAATTAAACTTTATCATAGGTATGTACATATAGTATATGTAGAATTTGGTATTATTCATGGTTTCAGGCTTCCACGGGGTCTTAGAACGTATTTCCAGCAGATAAGGGGGGGCTACTATATTATCCAATTTCTCACTTGTACTTTTAGGTCTTATTTTCTGTGCTTTATTACTAGCTCTTTAAGAGGGAAGCTACGTTCTACTTTGTACCCTCCACGCTGCCCCAGCCTCACATTGTAGATTAGGGTCTGCCAGGAGTAAAACCTATCAGACCTAGGTTTTAGTTCATCATACAGAGCCTAAGGGATGTTTCCCCAAACAAAGACATTAGCTTGGGTGACCAACAGTATCCTTCCACCTCTAAAAATGGAGTAACCTCATCATAACTGTGTTTTCAGTGATTAGCTAAACGTGAATTTAGGTTTCTTCTTCAAAACAGACCGACCGTGGGTGCTGGGAATTCCATAGCTAGGAATTTCTTAAGACTTAGTCATTTGACTCATTTTTCTATCTCTGTATGAATTGAAAACCTTGAAATAAACAGCAAGTCATAAACATGTTGGCATACCACCCAAATACTCACCTTTCCTTGGAATCTTTAATATAAGTGTCAATGAGGAGACTATACATCTCAGAATGTATGTTTTCCATGGCAATTTGGAAGCCATAGAAACAGCGGGCTTCTGTAATTTGAATTTCTTGGCTAAACCGCTCCACCTAGTGGCAAATACATCAAAGTTCAGTGCAATTTGGATCAATGGACATTGGTTGTATCATCCTCCCTTTTTTGTACCATTTTAAGGTTTGTTTCTCTATATAACTCATTATTCCATGATGAAGGAGGGCGTTTTCTGTCATAGGCTCCATGTACAGATCAGGAGATAGATCGTCCCTATTTTATAGTTTCTGTGAACACTTGGTTATTGATTCATTCTTTCCTAATTCACTGTGAGCCATGTATGCAACCAAATGATTAAATCAGCAAGGGCACAAAAAGGAGAGCAAATGTGGCGGCCCCAGGAGCAAACCTATTACCGCTCAATGCTGTCTTTGAGTTTCTCTAGTCCAGGAAAAAACAGCCTAAGAAATAACTAGGTTATAAAATCAGGAGCTGCCGCATAACCACCAGCTTCTGGAGATATTCGGAATGGAAAGACGTGATAGGCGAGGAAAGAGCATTCGCTCTCCCGTGCATCCTGACGTGAGTAAACGCAGACTCCTTGGGAGAACTCACCAAGTTTTCATTTACGATGCCATCGCTGGCGGCAAAGAAGGCCAGGACGTGCGATATGAAGTACCTCTCCTCAGGCTTCAGGGCGTCCCAGTGCTGCAGGTCCTTGGAAAGGTCCACCTGCAAGACAAGGCACAAGGGGGTCAAGCTCGCAGGACCTCGCCCGCAATGGCCCCGGTTCATCAGCCTCACAGATAATGATCCACAGCCTCCCCGCCAGTGCCCCGGCCCCTGAGAGCATCTAAGCCTGGGGGGGGGGGGGGCAGCCCCAGGGGAGCCAGTGGGGGGCTTCCTCCCGAGTTGGGGGCCAGGCCTGGACTCCCTTCTAGGTCGCCGGGCTCCTGGTGCGGATTACCTCCTCGGCGGTCCAAAAGGAAGCCTCCGCTTTTTTATACATCTGCCAAATATCATGGTACTCGATGGGAAAGATGACAAAGCGGCGGGGGTTTTCCCTGAGGAGCGGCTCGTCCTGCGCGCCGCGGGCAGCGGCCTTGGCTTTCTGGTGGGGGAGAAAGGCACTGAAAAGGCGAGGAGTCCCCAGCCGACTGCACCCGGCGGTCGGCAGTGTCCCGGGGCTCGCCGGCTTCGATAACTGCGACCCACGGGCTCCATATGGAAAAGGCCGGGGAGCCATAGCGCACGAGCTTGGCGGGAAAGGGGAGCGGGGCCCGGAAGCGGCGGGGTTTTTTGTTTTTTTCTGCGGGCAGTGTCACCGGCCCTCCTGTGTGGGACCCGAACCGGCGCCCTGGCGTCCGAGCCGGCGCTTCAGCGCAGGAAGCGGCAGGACCCGAGCGCTCGCCGCAGAGACAAAGGCTTGGCGCCAAGCGCCCCCCGCGCGCCGGCAGCCCCCCTCCCGACCCCTGGCGCCCCACTCACGGGCTCCGCGGGCTCCGCCGGCTCCTGGAAGATCCTCCGGGCCGCCTTGCTGGCCAGCACGCGGGCGCCGCCGAGCGCGGGGGGCTGCGGGGAGACGCGCGGTGAGGGGCCCGCCCGCGCCCCGGGGGCGTCCGCCGCCCGGCCCCGGCCCCGGCCCCGGCGCTCACCGTGTTCTCCTTGTCCGCCAGGCTCAGCGCCTTCAGCGGCGACAGCTGCGGCGTCTGCTGCGGGCTCCCGATGGCAGCGAGCGGGACGCGGACACAGTGCATGGCGGCGGCGGGTCCGGGAGTCGGCGCGCGCTCCCGCCCCGGTATTTAAAGCGGCGCCTTTTTTTTGGCAAAGGGGTCGGGACCCTCGCCAAGCGTTCCGCGCCTTCCCATTGGATTGCGCCGCACGCCCATCCAACGTAGCCCCACCTCCCAGCTCGGGTTCTGCGAGCCCGTTTGGTGGACCGAGATAAAGGTTTTGCAAGTAAGATTGACGAACATGCTTTCAGAAACGCCCCTGCGGGGAAACGCGTTGGGGGTGGGAGTGCAAGGTCCCCGGGATCAGGCCCATTTGTGTGGTCCTGACGCGCAACGGGTATCAGATGAGTTAAAGCTGAGGTTTGCAGCCGTGCCTAACCTGTGAGTATTAACGGGAGGATTCAATAAGAGAATTCCTGTAAAATGCTCAGTCCTCTCTAAACCTTCCACTAAATGACCGGGACGGCCTTTGGTGCAGTTTCCCACTGAAAATGTGGCTGCTGTCAGGCCCATTGTCCCGTGTCCACGTTGTTTTAAAAATCACACACTGAGCAAAAAACTCCTGAGAGACAGTTCAGAGAATGATTGAAGAAGCATTTCATCTACTGCTTATTGGGCATCAAATAGGCTGCAGAGGTTGAAAATCTCCACCGGGATGAGAGTGGAGACTTCACTTGGCTTCGTGTTACTTTTGTATTTGCTTTTTTTGATTTCTCATAAACGTTTGCTCTGCAAGTGGCAACATACCAGAAATGAATGAAGAGCTCCTCTTACACTGTGTGTACGGGAACCATTAAGGATAACTAACTGTGAGCTAGCCAGAAATTATGACTCCGTTTTCAGTTTCCTTCTTTTTTCCCGGCCACCAAAATATGTGCACTGCAGAAAGCTTGAACATCTGAGGAGCACCACGAGGCAGGGCAAAAGTCGCCATTCTCTCTCACTACCCACCAGCTTTGAGTCATCTGAGCGTGTTCTGTTCCGCCTAGAGCGCGTTCTTGACAAAGAGAAAGCTAGACTCTGAAAGCTGTGTGGCTCTCCCTGCGGGTGGCGCCCAGAGCCGCCGAGCGCGAAGTGCTGGGATTCGCCAGGCAGGGTTTGACTGCTGTCCGCGGCTGCTAGTCCCAGCTCAACTCCTCCACCATTGGTCCGCGAGTGAGTTCTCTCTCCGACGCCGTATAGTTTCGACCCTCTGCCGGTACGAAAACTCTGGTTTCCTGTGCCCGCGTTCCGGCTGCCCCTCCCCGAGCAGTTGCAAAGTTACTGGTCCTGCGGGGGTGGAGTAGCTCCGTGAGGCTTGGGGAACTCAAGTGATTTTCCCAGAGCAGCTCAGCACTGCATGCACCATACACCAGCTGGGGATGGTCCTCATAATACTAATGACCACAACCCTACAGCCACTGGGCACTTGGACCAGGTGATTTACGCTTTTAATCCAGAGGACAGTGGGAGGTAGGTAGTTTCAGCTCCCTGTTCCCCAAGGTGAGGACAGTAAGGCCTGCGAGCCAAGGAGACTGCCCAAGGTCACACAGCTCCTTCACCGCAGTTTCCCGGGAAATAAGACCGGGTCTTATATTTTGGCTCCAAAAGACGCATTTTATTTCATTTATTCGTATACGAAAATCTACATTTATTCAAATACAGTCATGTCTGGCTACCAACCTTACGTGTGCTTATTTTGGGGTAGGACTTCTATTACAAGCACCCTGAAAATCGTGCTAAGGCTTATTTTCCGGTTAAGTCTTATTTTGGGGGAAACACGGAAGAACTTTTCTCCTCCAACTTTTTATTAAGAATATTTTCGGGGACGGCTGAGTGGCGCGGTGGTTAAGCGCCGGCTTGGGAAGCCAGCGGCCCCGGTTCGGGTCCCACATATGAGGGCCAGTGACACTGCCCTCAAAAAATAAAATAAAATAAACACTAGCTCTCCATGATTCCCTCCCATCAATCTCTCAAAAGCACCATTTGCCTTTCTATGAATCTAAGTATGATATAAGCGGAATCATAAAATATTTGTCCTTTTATATCTGGCTTATTTCACTTAGCATGTCTTCAGGGTACATCCATGTTGTAGCATGTGTCAGAATTTCATTCCTTTTTAAGGCTGAATAATAATAGTCCATTATATGGATGATCCACATTTTGTTTATGAGATTTCCTTTCTGAGGCCCACATGCCCTTTCCCTCCATGGAGTTCTTTTATTTCCCAACCACTAGGAAGCAAGGTCAGCCCCTCCTCAGAACTGAGCTCCTTCCTGTGTGGCTCCAGAGCACCTCCTTCCTCTTTCTGAACTTGACATTCATTCCCCTTTCAGACCTCCAGGATGCTCAGTACCTCAGTTGAGGAAAAGGACTGTGGGGTGCAGAAAGATGGAATACTTCATCCCTAGCGTGACTTGTTAGCTGTGGAATTTCAAGAGCGAAGCAGTGGGCTGAGAGTAAAGTTGAGTCAGCCTCCTGTCAACCCCAAAAACCTGCCAAGGACCTCCACCTCCATACAATTCCTCCTGTGAACCCCACACAAACACATACCTCCGCTTACCCCAGGACCCTATTCCTGTTCCTCCCAGAGAGGACAGAGACATTTTAAACTTGGATCCCAATCAAGAAATTGCTTTAGGGGCAGCCAGTTAGCTCAGTTGGTTAGAGCGCAGTGCTCATACTAACACCAAGGTTGCCAGTTCGATCCCTACGACCACGACAACTAGATTGAAACAACTACTTGACTTGGAGCTGATGGGTCCTGGAAAAATATACTGTTCCCCAATAAAAAAAATAAAATTTAGACCTCACAGCCTGGCAGAGCCATGGGTCCAGGACACACAGACTCAGAGTTGCAGCCAGCTCCGTGCAGGGCTAGAATTGGTGGTTTTCTTTTTGCTCAAGTGGTCCCTGAAGTGATGTTGAAAAGTAGTATGCCCCTTTGCACACATTTAAATTGATGTTTAATCTTTTTCGTTTAAGTAGTTGCAGGGGATGTAATTTCCACCAAGTTGCAAATCTGAGCTTTTTTAATGTATGGATTCCTAATGTGTGGAGTCCTCCACAGACTTCAGTATGTTTGTTATGCTTATTTTATTTTATTTAATTTATTTATTTTTAGCTGAGCCATCCTGCTACCTGTTGGCAGCTCAGCGGCTGCCAGCTCAGTCTGGGCATCGAACTGCTGTTGCTCAGAGCTCAGCTCGCACTCTTGAGCGAGCTCTTAACCAACTGAGCCACTTGGCCGACCCCTTAATTATAACTTTTTATTTTGAATAGTTTAATACACATAAGGTTTTTCATCTGTGTGGGGTTTTTTTTACATATAACTTTTTATTTTGAAATAGTTTAAGTTATAGAAAAAGTTGTGAAATTAGTACAGAGAGTTCCTGTGTACCCTTTACCCAGTTCCCCCAGTATCTTACATAAACACAGTACATTGTTAAAGTCAGGAAATTGACATTGGTGCAAACCTATTAAGTAAACTACGAACCTTGTTGTGATTTCATCAGTTTCTACATACACTTATGGTTGTGTATATGGTTCTTGGAAATTTTATTAGATGTATTGATCTGAGTAATCACCAAATCAGGATCAGAACAGTCCCATCACCACACTGAAAATCCCTGTTGTTATTCCGTAATAGTCACACTCTCCCCCAACCCTAACTCCTGGCAACCACCTGTCTGGTCTCCATCACCATCATTTTGTCACCTACAGAATATCACATAAATGGAATCATACACTGTGTAACCCTGTGAGCTTGGCTTTTTGCACTCATCATAAGGCCCTTGAAAGGGATCCAGGTTGCTGAGTGCATCGTTAGTTTGTTCCTTTTTATTTCTGAGTGGTGCATGGTGTGGATGGACCACAGTGTATTTACCATCCACCTGCTGCAGGACATGTGGGGTTTTCCCAGGTTTTGGCTATAACCAATAAAGCTGTTATGAATATTCATGTACAGATTTTAATATGAATATACATTTTCATTTCTCTAGGGTAAATATGCAGGAGTGTTAATTGCTGAGTCTTATGGTAAGTGTACGTTTAACTTTACAAGAAGCTGCCACACTGTTTGGCAGAGTGGGTACCAGCAATGAATGCGAGTTCCAACTGCTCCACTTCCTCACCAGCCCTTGGTATCAACTGAATTTTCATTTCAATGTTACAATAAAGTGTGTAGTTCTATCTTACCGGAGCTTTATTTTGCATTTCCCTCATGGCTAATGATGTTGAACATCTTTTCATGTGCACTTATTTTCCATCTGTATATCATTCTCACTGGAGTGTCAGTTCAAGTCTTTCGCTCATTTCTAATTCAGTGGTTCTCAACTGGGGGTGATTTGAACCCCAGGGGACCTTGGCAATGTCTGGAGACATTTTTGGTTGTTCTCTTACTACTGAGTTTAGAGAGTTCTTTATTATATTTTGGGGGTACGTCTTTTGCTGGATATATGATTGGCAAATATTTTCTCCCAGTCTGTGGCTTGTTCATTCATCTTTTGATATTATTTATGGTGTCTTTTGCCATTCCGAAATTTACAAATTTTTATGTGATAAACCTGTCAAACTTTTCCTTTTCTGGTTTCTGATTTTGCCACCCTGCTAAAACACCACACAGAGATGCATTTTCTTTAGAACATTAATGGTATATATTTTACACTTGAATCTCTAATTTGCTGATAAGGGTGAGATCAAGCTCTACTTTTTTTTTTAATTGATAGCTAATTGCTCCAATATCCTTATTGAATAATTTGTCTACCCTTTCTGTACTAATTTTAAATGTATCTTTATTCTATAGAACACAATACTAAACCTCCCTCTCTACATAGCCTATTTCTGGATTCTCAATTACGTTTGACTGATCTGTTACCAGACCTGTCCACATTCTTTTAATTATTATAGTTATATAATTTATTTATGACGTTGGCTAAGGCATGACTCTTTAGTTATTATTCTTTTACTCAAACATTCCTGGGCTATTCTTGCATAGTTATTTGTTCACGTGAACCTTACAATTCATTTATCAAGTTCCAAATTAAAATAAACTAAGAACAATTAATAGCATTTTAAAATTATAATTACATTGATTTTCTAGATGACTTCGGGGAAAATAATAAACAGTGTGTCTTCCCATTCATGAACACAATATACCCCTTCATTAAGGTTCTCAATGACCACCAGTAAAGTTTTAGAATGTTCTCAGGTTTTGCACATTTCTCATTGGATTTAATTCTTGGTATCTTTACAGCTTAGTGCTTGGTCCTTCTTTCTATTCAGTCGCCATTCCAAGCTGACTCCCACTTAGAACCATGTAGTAGCTGTTCTCAGGGCCTGAGATGCCCCTTCTCCTGCTGTCTTTCGTGGCTGGCTCATTCTTCTCATTCACATCTCAGCAGGGTGTACCTGTTCCGTCTCTCTCTAATGTACCACCCGATTTTATTATTATTATTATCATTATTTTTTTTTTTTAGCTGAGCCATCCTGCCACCGTTGGCAGCTTAGCGGCAACTCAGCTCGGGCTGGGCATCGAGCTGCTGTTGCTCAGAGCTCAGCTTGCACTCTTTTTTTTTTTTTTGAAGATTTTATTGGGGAATTGGCGGAGGGGAACAGCGTTGGGGAATCGGGGAAGGGGAACAGACAAGTTGCTGTCTTTTTGTTCTTCAGTTTAGTTGCGGAGGATGTTGCTTCACTGTTGGTATCGTCATTGCGCTCTCCCCGGATGAGGCAGATCGGTCGCTGGCCTCTGGATGTCGCTCACCGCGGCTATTGGCAGCTCATGCTTGGCTGCCAGCCGCTCACGCTGGCTGCGGGCCACTCACTGTAGCCTATGGCAGCCCACTGCAGCAGGGGCTGCAGCCCACACCATCACCGGGGCTCGCACAGCCCAGCTCCAGGTGGAGCTGTTGTTAGCTGTAAAGGGCAGTGTCACTGGCCCTCATGTGGGATCCGAACCGGGGCCGCTGGCATCCCAAAACCAGCGCCCAACCAATGCGCCACTCGGCCGGCCCTCAGCTTGCACTCTTGAGCAAGCTCTTAACCAACTGAGCCACTCGGCCGGTCCTGTACCACCCTATGTTTGCATAGCACTCATCAGTCTCTGGAACTTTTTTCTTATTTAGAATGTAAGTTCATGAGAGCCAGAACCACTGAGCTGTGTTTACTGCTGACATTCCCAGTACAGGAATCCAGTATGTTCTCGACAAATATTCATCGAATGAATGACAGGAAAGAGAATCCATGATCTGGCTTCACTTCACTCTCTTTACCCAGAAGTATCTGTTGATGTTTGATACACATTCTTTATTACGTTAAATAAATTCATTACATATCCTAGATCACAGAGAATTTTTATGAGAAATGTTCGATTTAATCAAATACTCTTTTGGCATCTACCAGTGAAATTGCATGATTTTTCTCTTTGAATCTATGGTCGTAATTTGCTATATTGCATCCTGGAATGATATTAATGATAACATGGCATTTACCATATATCAGGATTGTCCCAAGCACTTTTTGTGTTTACTTATTTTAACTCATAACAACCCCATGAGGTAGGTACATCATCATACACATGAGAAAGTGAGATACAGAGGGGAAGGAACTTACCCAGAATCAAACAGGTGAAAACAGGATTTGAACCTCCGCAGTCTTGTTCCTGAATCTGTGCTTTTAACCACAAAGCTAGTCTGTATCTGCTATGGTCTCTATTCTTTTTTTTACTCTATTAGAGCAAGTAAGATTATTTAAAATTGGCATCATTCATAAATAGAATTGTTAATCTTTTATCATGTTCTCTATTCTCACATCTTTTGGAATCCAAGTAGTTTTGTTAGAATAAAATTAAGCATTTTTACATATTTTTCGTCACTCTGATATAAATTTCCTGTCTCTTGTAAGTTTGATAGGATTTGCCTGTAAAAACTATCCAGGGGCCAGTCGAGTGGCGCGGTGGTTAAGCGCTGTCTTGGGAAGCCAGTGGCCCCGGTTCGGGTCCTGCTTATGAGGGCCAGTGACACTGCCCTCCAAAAAAAAAAAAAAAAAAAACTATCCAGGATGAGCACCTTTTTTTGTGTGGAGGGAGGTAAATATTTCTTTTTTCACTTCTTTCCATTGGGTAAATATATTCAGTGTTTCTATCTGCCTATCAGTTAGGGGTTGTTTGAGAAGGACAGAAACTACTGTAGCCCATTTAAGCAGAAAAGGATTTACTAAAGGGAATTAGTGCTTGTAAAATTGTTGGAAGGGCTAGAGGGTTGAGCTTCCAATAACAACTCCCCAGAATGCTGTGGACCTGGCCCCAGGAGAGCTGCTTCCAGGGCTGTGATGAGTGGACTGGTATCAGGAGGCCAGTGGCCCACTGTTGAGTTCAGGTCCACACTGGCCAACCAGGATCTTTACCACCACCTGGATGCTCTATGCCTTCCTCTTGACACCCATGTAGCTATAAATGGCCATCTTTTCCTTTGAACTTTTTTTTTTTTGAGGGCAGTGTCACTGGCCCTCATATGTGGGATTCGAACCGGGGCCGCTGGCTTCCCAAGCCAGCGCTTAAGCACTGCGCCACTCAGCCAGCCCTGAACTTTTTATTTTGGAATAATTTTACATTTACAGAAAATTCCCATATACTCTTCATTTAACTTGCCTTAATATTGACATCTTATATTTATTAAAATTAAAAGAATTAACGTTGGTTCCAAACTATTAATTACAGACTTTATGCAGGGTCTACCAGATTTCTCACTAATGTTAGTTTTCTGTTCCAGCATCCCCATTGCGTTTAGCATTTTTAAAAAAATGGAATGGGCCGGCCAAGTGGCGTGTTGGTTAAGAGCTGCCTGGGACGTCAGCTGCCCCGGTTTGGATCCCACATATGAGGGCCAGTGACACTGCCCTCTACAGGAGATGGTGAACAACAGCTCCACCTGGAGCTGGGCTGCTGTGAGTCCCCGGGATGGCATAGCTGCAGCCCCTGCTGCTGTGGGCTGCCATAGGCTACAGTGAGTGTCCGGCACCCAGCATGAGCAGCTGGCAGCCGGTGTGAGCTACCAAGAGCCACTGGCAGCAGCTGTCCAGAGGCCGGCGACTGATCTGCCTCACCCAGGAAGCGTGCAATGATGATATCAACATGGGCCAGTGAAGCAATGTCCTCCACAACTAGACTGAAGAACAAAAGGACAGCAACTTGTCTGCTCCCCTTCCCCAGTTCCCCAATGCTGTTCCCCTCCCCTAATTCCCCAATAAAATCTTAAAAAAAAAAAAAAAATAGAATCAGGCCAAATCCCACAGGTTTTAATAGGTAGTGCTCTCATTTTTGCATTTTTTCCTAAATAGTCTGAATTTTTGGTTTCGATTTCCACTTTGAGTTATTTGGCAGGTCAAAAATATTAATTATCCATGTGGTTTGATTTCAGTGTTTGATCTTTTAATTTCTACTCTCTGTTGTTACTACATTATGATCATAAAATGTATGGTACGTATTTTTTCTTTTCTTTCTCATTTTTTAAAACTTAAAAAAAATACGGAAAAACCATTTCATTTTTCGAGGAACTGCCATGCTGTTTTCCATAGTAGCTACACCATTCTACATCCCTACCAGGAATGCATAAGATTCCAATTTCTCTACATCCTTACCGTCATTTGTTATTTTACAGTCTTTTAAAATAATAACCATGTGGTTTTTTATTTATATTTCCAGCATTAATTTTTACAGAAATATTTTAATAGATTGACAATGTATAGTTTGGAACAAAATTGATCCTATTATCTGCTGTGTATCACATAACCCTGCTTGGTGAAAAGGTTGAAAACATTTGACAAGAGACCAGAGATTGGAGGTGGGACCTGGAAACGGAGGGGCTGTAACTTCAGTGCGTGACCTTTGGAGTCAGGCAGACCAGGCTGACCCCCTCTGCCACATCCTGGCTGTGTAACAGGGCAACCTACTCTTCATTGAGCTTTCTGACTCCCTCATCTGTAAAATGGGGTGTTAATACTTCAATAGATGTCGTGAGACCTAAATGAGAGAATGTATGTAGATCTAGCACAGTGCATGTCGTAATCCTCAGTAAAGGGTAGCTGTTCTGCTGATAAAGGTTTTGCTTAAGGGTTTCCCAAGCCCCCACCCCTACCCAGCATCCAAAAGTCCCACTGTATTGCCTAATGAGACCCAGGGGAGGCATCGCTGTTTTTTCTCCACCTGGGCCTGATGGGCAGGCCCAGGAGGCTTATCTTGGCTTGGCCCCAGGGCAGTGCAAGGAGATTAGAGAAGTTAGATGCATATTATCAAAAACCTGCAGAATCAGACTTAGGGCGGGTTGACATAACCCAAAGTGGCAAGAAAGTGTTCCAGGAAGTAGAGACAGGATGGTATGGTGGGCAGAGCGGGGACTAGGGCCCGTTGCCTGGGTCCCACACTCAGCACTTGTCCTAATGCGCTTTGACTAAACCTGTCTCATGTCAGGAAAAGCAGATGTCCACGGCCTTGCAAGGCCCACAGGGCCCGTGAGATTTAAGTGGGTCAATTCCCCGCCTGCCCTGCCTGCCCCTGAATGTGTATAGGAGGGACGTGACCCCACAATTTCTAGTCTCTCGACTCAGTAATGGGCAACTGACTCAAACCTTCCTAAAGCCATTTGCCGGCTGTAGGAGGAAAGAAAAACTGACTTCCTGCTGCATTTGGAGCATGGAGAACAAAGTTTGAGACTCATGGGAGCCCAGAGTGGAACATGGAATCAATGGAGAGGAAAGCAGAACCCAGAGATGGAGAGAGACTGTGAAGACTCTTGATTGCAAGTGACAGACACTTAAGCAAAAAAGATGTTACTGTTTTATGTGCCTGAAGAGCCCAGAGTAGATCTCCTGCCATGCCTGTGCCCAGCACCCATCAGTGTAATCAGCTGGGCCCACACCTTCCACCCCACCTCATCTCTAGTGATGCTCACGTGCCCACCCCCAGGCGGGCTTAATTCCTAAGCATCTTCTTACATGTGGCAGCCCCCCCCCTTTCTCGCCCTCTTGCTCCTAATAAGAAGAGGGTGTGTGAGTGAGACCCTCCAGTTCTGCCTTGACACAGAAAACAATTCAAGGAGAGCTAAAAAACCGTTTGGGAAACATCTAAACATTATCTAATGTTAGCTTGGATAGAAAAAAAAAATCCAATTGATATTTAGTTCTTTAAAATCTTAACTTTTTACCTCCTTCTTCATAAAAAGAGCCTAGTGATTAATTTAGGTCCTGATAACAAAAGACATCTCCCTAGTGTTTAGACAACATTCCCTTGGGGCCGGCCGAGTGGCACGTTGGTTAAGAGTTGACTTGGGACTCCAGCTCTGAGCAGCAGGGCCCCAGCTGGGATCCCACATGAGGGCCAGTGACGCTGCTCCCTCTACAGCTAAGATGGTGAACAACAGCTTGACCTGAAGCTGGGCTGCCTTGAGTTGCCAGCGACAGCGTAAGCTGCAGTGGGCTGCCATGAGCTACTGTGAGTGGCCCGCAGCCAGTGTGAGCGGCTGTGAGCCTGTGTGAGCGGCCGTCCAATGGCCAGCGAGCAGCTGCCTCATCTGGGAAGAGCACAATGATGATACCAACATGGGCCAGTGAAGCAACATCCTCCGCAACTAGACTGAAGAACAAAAGGACAGCAACTTGTCTGTTCCCCTTCCCCAATTTCCCAATTAAAAACATCTTAAAAAACAAAAACAAAAAGCATTCCCTTAAATTAGAAAAATATACACACATGTGCACAATACATATACATATATAATAAACCTTAAAAATCATTCTAAAATGTTTAAGACATTTTTATTGCACATGTATGTAAATTCCCATAAGAGGTGTAAACCATATTCACACGTGTATCCTAACTGACATAAGAGCTGTGCTGAATACCATTTGTTGGCCCCTGCACATTCACCTGACCCTTTCCCACCCTGCCCCGTGCCTGGAGGAGGCCTTGGGTAGATGACATCAAAGAGCCTCCTCCTGCCTGGCTCCCAGGAGCCCGGCCAATGTGGATGTCACTAGCAGATTGGAGGGAGAAAGGAGATGGGGGGTGGGGTAGTCATCTCCCTGGCTATCGACCTGAAGGGTCACATAGGCTGTTGGCAACCCTGACCAAGCCTCGACTCCTGTCTGACAGCCTTCTCCACAGGCCTGGACTCTGTCAGACAAATAAAGACAAATGCGATATGATCTCATGTGTATGTGAAATCTTAAATTAAAAGCAACTCCTATATGGGGCCGGCCGAGTGGCGCGGTGGTTAAGCGCTGGCTTGGGAAGCCAGCAGCCCCGGTTCGGATCCCACATATGAGGGCCAGTGACACTGCCCTCAAAAAAAAAAAAAAAAAAAAAAAAGCAACTCCTATATACAAGGAACAGATGAGTGGTTGCCAGAGGCAGGCAGTGGTGGTGGATGATATGGGTCAAAAGGTACGAACTTCCAGTTGTAAGATACATAAGGGATGGAACGTAAAGCATGGTGACCATAGTTTAAAATACTGTATTGTATATTTGAAAGTTGCTAAGAGAATGGATCTTAAAATTTCACATAAGAAAAATAATGTAACTTATGTGGTGATGAATGTTAACTAGACTTATTGTGATCATTTTGCAATATAAACATGTATGGCATCATATCATACACCTGAAACTAATGTTATGTATCAATAATTCATCAATAAAAAATTATAATAAGTATTGGTATTGGTGCACAGCTAGGTCAGTGGGGAGGTCTTCCTTTAGCACCGCTCCTGATGTGTTGGATGTTCTTCTGGATTTCTGGGGACAAGCTGTCCCAGGCTCAACCTGACTTATTTCCTGCCCCAAGACAGGAATCAGCTGCCCTCCCTAAGCTCAGTTCCTCGCGGTGGACACCAGTATTGAAGGGTCTGACCTGGGCATTACTGGTCTCAGGAGAGAAGATGGTGAGCAGGAGAGGTGCTACTGTTACTGAGCCATTTTTAGCAGAGACAGAAACCAGAAATGAGATGTTTTCCTAAGGTGGTGAGTTCCCACTTCGCGGCCTGTAATAGATGCTCCAGGTGACTAGAACAACATACTGTGTTTTCATCTCTGTGAGAAGACATAAAGCTCTTCTTCATCTCCATATTTCCTACAGCCCTGAGCACATCGGTTTGCATGTGGTAGGACCTGATGAATATTAACTTTCGTCACACGTAGCACTGAAGGAATGAGCCAGTGATGGCGCAGGAAGCAGGAGACGGGCTGGTCTCCGCAGCCCTCCGCATAGACACACGCAACCCAGATCGAATAGCGTGCTTTCCAAAGGGCATCAGTCAAGTCCCATGGCCTCCCTAACACCCTCAGCTGAAGGGCAGATGGCAGCTCCTCAGCCCCTCCCATTTAGAAGTTCTGACAGCCACCTGCTGCTGTCTGACCTGGGATTGCTGTCCTGGAAAATGTATAATCATTGTCAGCAGGGGGCCTTTATGTCATTAAATTCTCTTTCTCCAGGCTAGAAGCCAAACAGGACCCCTCTCCCACCGCTCTCTAAGAACTGCAGGAAACATGACACAAAGAAAGAGACTTTGGAGAAGGGAACTGAGGCTTCATGTTCAGAGGCTGAGAGCAGGGACACAGTTCATTATATAGAAGGTACCAGGCCACATTTTTATTACAAAGGAGGCATTTTTGTCCCACATAACAGGGGAAGCTATGCACTCAACCTATAGCCACCTGGCTAAGGTGCTTCACCTGAGTACCTCATTCAGTCTTTATGGTAAGAGGGCACGTTGTGTGTGGCACACACCAGTTGTGTGACCCTGGGCAAGTTATTTCCACACTCTGCAGGCGTCAGCTTGCTCATTTGAAAGGATGGCATTTAGCCTGCATCATCTCTAAGTGTCCCTTGAGCTCTGTCCAACTCTGACTTCTCATCCTATTGAGTCCAGAGCTAGAAGGTAAAATAAAGTGCTCAAGAAATAAGTCTTGGGCTGGCCAAGTGGCTCAGTTGGTTAAGAGTTGGCTTAGAGGCGTGCTCTGAGCAACAGGGCCGCTGGTTTGATTCCCATATGGGCCAGTGAACGCTGTACCCTGGCTGAGCTGTCAACAGGTGGCAGGATGGCTCAGCTGGTGTAACAACAAGATTGCCTGTTCCATGGTGGGTTAGGCCCACCTGCAACTAAGATTGAACTCGGCACCTTAAGCTGAGCTGCCACCCGAATGCTTCAGTGGATAGGGCGTGCGCTCTTAACAACAAGGCTGCTGGTTGGATTCCTGCATGGGATGGTAGCTACACCCACCCACAACTAAGACTGAACCTGGTACATTGAGCTGAGCTGCCACCCGGATGGCTCAGAGGATAGAGCGTGCGCTCTTAATAACAAGGCTGCTGGTTCGACTCCCACATGGGATGGTGGCTACACCCACCCGCAACTAAGATTGATCACAGCACCTTGAGCTTATAGGCCACACCGATGGGAAGCCAGATGGCGACTGGTGCCTTCCACAACAAAGATTGAAGAACAACAACTTGGCTGGTCCCTTCTCCCAATTCCCCCAAACTGTTCCCATCCCTCAATTCCCCAATAATTTATTTTTTTTTTTAACTGAGCCATCCTGCCACCTGTTGGCAGCTCAGCGGCAGCTCAGCTCAGGCTGGGCATCGAATTGCTGTCCCCAATAAAAATCTTCAAGAAAAAAAAAGAAATAAGTCCTATTGGGACAACCAGGATGGCGCAGTAGGTAAACGCTGTACTTACCTTCTCTCACAACCACATCAAAATTACAACTAATCCACAAAACAATCAGTATTGAGAATCACCTAAAATCAAGCTGAACTGAAGCCTTTCAACTAAGGACGTGCAGAAGAAGCCATCTCCAGACTGGTAGGAGGGGCAGAGACATGGAATAGGCTGGTCCGACACCCAGGTGTGACCATTAAAGATTGGGAGGAGTATTTCAGTTGTGGGGACCCCCGCTACCCCCCAGAGGAGTGAGAGATCCCAGTTCCACCCCAGTCCAGGGTTCCAGTGCCAGGGAGAGAAGTCCCCAGAATTTCTGGTTGTGAAAAACAGTGGAGATTGTGACTGAGTGAGACTGAGTGCGGTTGCACTCTGAGGCACTCTGCTTAAAGGAACTGTGTATGGACTTAT
Source organism: Aselliscus stoliczkanus (assembly GCA_033961575.1). Lineage (NCBI taxonomy): Eukaryota > Metazoa > Chordata > Mammalia > Chiroptera > Hipposideridae > Aselliscus > Aselliscus stoliczkanus. Next base: position 33,829,918 of record CM066730.1, on the reverse strand, counting down.
CCAACAATGGACTCACTGGCTCTGAGCTCCAGCACTGGGGCAGCAGCTGGAGAGGGAGCAGGAACATATGGTAGGGAACTGAGTCCTCTGGCTTGGGACGGGGTCTGGAGAGACGGCTTTCTCCTGGACGGAGGAGCTGGCGGAGGCCATTGTTTCTTTGCTGTGCCCTCCCCCTTCCCTGCGTGCTGACTCAGGCAGCTGCCATATCTGAGTGTCTGCTGACTGTTCACCAAGCCCTGGCTATTCGAGACTGGCTCCTACCAACCTTTGGGAATATCCAAGCCACTTTCAGTGGCTTTTTCATGCAGACCGCCAGTCTTGGCTCAAGCTGCAGACTTTCCAAGGCCTCTCAAAGATTCACAGAACCCCGGCTTGAGCATGTCCTGTACCTCCGGCTGAGCAGCCATAAGAACAGCACTAATGGCAGCTGGCCTTGGTTCATGTCTTGGTCCCTCAAGGTGCTTCCAAGTACAGCATGTGTGGGGCATGGGCTGTGGCTGAACTTGATCTACAGCAGATCCCATCCAAGGTAGTCCTGGGGCTGGCACCCCCAGTGGCCAGCTTCAAAATGAACTGGGGCATTACCCAGCTGCATCCAATACAACATAGCCAAGGGGCAGATTGGGCAGGCACCAGGGTCCTGCTAAGGCAGACCCTGCTCTGTAGGGTCACCCCCTGCACCACAGCTCCTCCACTGTAGTCATGGCCGGTCCTCACAACCAGTGAGCCCAAGGGTCAGTCCCTCCCATTGATGTGCAATTATCAACCAAGGCTCAGCTACAAGAAGAGGGCACATACAACCCACACAATGGACACTCCTGGAGAATATGGCTCAGGTGACCAGAAAGACTATGCCACTGAACCCCACAGCACACCTATTCCATAAAACCACTCTACTAAGACCAGTAGACATAGCAGCCCTACCTAATACATAAAAACAAACACAGGGAGGCAGCCAAGATAGGGAGGTAAAGAAACATGTCCCAAATAAAAGAACAAAAAGTTCCAGAAAAAGAACTAAGCAAAACGGAGATAAGCAATCTATCAGACGCAAGGTTCCAAATACTGGTTTTAAGCGTGTTTAGTGATCTCAGGGAGAACTTCAACAGAGAGATAGGAAACATAAAAATGAATATGGAAACCATAAAAAAGAACCAGTCAGAAATAAAGAATACAATAACTGAAATGAAGAATATATCACAGGGAATCAACAGTAGATTAGATGAAGCAGAGGATCCAACCAGCAATGTAGAAGAAAAGGTAGCAGAAAACACCCAACCAGAACAGTGAAGAGAAAAAAGAATCCAAAAATTGAGGCAAGTTTAAGGGGCTTCAGGAACAATATCAAGCATACCAACATTCACATCATAGGAGTACCAGAAGGAGAAGAGAGAGAGCAAAGAATTGAAAACCTATTTGACGAAATAATCACAGAAAATTTCCCTAACCCGGAGAAGGAAATAGACATACAAGCCCAGAAAGCACACAAAGTCCCAAACAAGATAAACCCAAAGAGGCCAACACCAAGACACATCATAATTAAAATGTCAAAGGTTAAAGACAGAGAGAATCTTAAAAGCAGCAAGAGAAAATCAGTTAGTTACCTACAAGGGAGCTCCGATAAGATGCAGCTGATTTCTCAAAAGAAACTTTGCAGGCAAGAAAGGAATGGCAGGAAATATTCCAAATGATAAAAAGCAAGACATACAACCAAGATTACTCTACTGAGCAAAGCTACCATTTAGAATTAAAGCTTCCCAGACAAGGGAAGGAGCTTCCTAGACAAGAAAAAGGTAAAGGAGTTCATCCCCACCAAACCAGTATTACAAGAAATCTTAGGGGGACTTCCTTAAGATGGGAGGGGGGTTAAGGATGGGTGAAAAGGGGAAGGGATTAAGAAGTACAAATTGATTGTTACACAGTAGTCATGGAGATGTAGGGTATAGCATAAGGAATATAGTCAATGTTATTGTAATAACTAGGTATGCCAGATAGGTGCTCGATGTATCAGAATGATAGATGGGAATGGGGTTGGGGGCAGGGTGAAAAAGGTGAAGGTATTAAAATATACAAATTGGTAGTTAATACAGAATGGGGAATATAATCAACAATGTTGTAAAAATCATGTAGGGTGCCCGATAGGCACTGGACTTATCAGGAGGATCATTTCATAGACTGTGTAGGTGCCTGACCAATGCACTATACACCTGAAGCTGAAGTAGAATAGTGAATGTCAACTATAACTAAATATATAGGTATATATAGTCACAGGATGTGGAGTACAGCATAGGGAAGATAATCAATGGAATTGTAAGAGCTATATATGATGTATGTCAGAGGGGTAGTAGCTTGTGGGGTGGGTTATCACTTTATGAGGGGTTTAACTGTCTAACTTTACATTGCTTTGTACACCTGAAACTAATAAAAGTTTAAAAAGAAAAGAAATGGGCTGGCCAAGTGGCATGGGGGTTAAGAGCTGGCTTGGGATGCCAGTGGTCCCGGTTCGGATCCCACATATTAGGGCCAGTGACACTGCCCTCAAGAAAAGAAAAGAAATAAGTCCTACTATCATTGGTACAGTGGCTGGCATGTAGTAGGTCTTCAATAAATGTTCACCAAACTGATACCAGCCATTAGCTGGTTCTCAGTTACATTATATGTTCTCCATTCAATTACCAACTATTTCTCATGAGCTTTAGGGAACAATTAGTTTTTTCCACTAATTCTCTGGAAAATGTATTGTGAAATTTCAACAGTTGCCATTGACAAATGCGTTCACCTTTAGCTCACATTCGTATGTGCTCACACTCATGGTAGCTTGACATGCATTACCACATTCACTTTTATTCACTTTTCACAGCACGATGAAGCAGGTGTTATGAATCCCCACTTGATGGATGCGGAAACTGAGGCACAGTAAGTTTAAGTAATCTATCCAAAGCTGCACAGATGGTGGAGACAGGACTCACATGTGAGTTTGTTTATTTCCAAAGCGTCACTGCTCCATAAAGCTGCCACCTGAGAACAGAATCCATTTCTGTGTTGACATTGGCTGGGTGGTGCTCGTGCAGCCAGACATAGTTCTGCTCTAGAAAAATAAAAACCCACAAAAGGGTCAGTTCTCTGGATGGTTTGCCCATGCTTGTCCCTGGAGAGAAGGAGTGGCTCTCATATACCCTTCTCTCACACTAATTATTGACTCAACAAATAGTTACTGAGGTGCTGGGGTCATAGCAGGGCACAACGCACACAGAAATCCTTGCCCCTCAGAGCTTATACTCTAGCAGGAGGATAAGAGAAGCAAACAATGAACAATATGTGTATTAAATTGCATATTAGAGGGAGAAAGGGCCATGGAAAGAAAATAGAGCAAAATAGAGTATCTGAAGTGTAGGAAGGAGGATTTAATTTAAAATAGGCCTCCCTATGATGATGGGATGGGAGTGGAGACAGGAAGGCGAGAGATGTGGATTGATGTGAGCTGTGCAGGTTTCTGACACAGTCAGTGCAAAGGTCTTGCAGGGGTGTGTGTGTGTGTGTGTGTGTGTGTGTGTGTGTGTGTGTGTGTGGCATGGCTGAGGATAGTCAAGGAGACTAGGGCCTGGAGAGGGATAAGAGAGAGCAATGGAGGTGGTCAGAAGTGGCCAGATTCTAGATAGGTAATTGGAAGGCAGAACTAAAGGAATTGCTGATGGTTTGAAGGTGGGACGTGAGAGAGAAGGAGTCAAAGAGGACTCAGGGATTTTGGCCCAAGTAACTGGAATAACAAAAAAATGTACAACAGTGCTGTGGCATTAAGGGGCCAGCTCTTCCTTTCTCTCTTTCCCCATGGCCTCTGTGGCCTCTGTGGACCCAGGGGACTGGGTGACATGCCTGTGGCAGAGTGGGACAGTGGGAGGGGCAAAAAAAATCAGACAGCATGAAAAAATTACTTTAAAATATACCAAGAGATAAGAGCCAGTACCTCTGTGTTTATTTCCATGAAGAAAAATATATGATTTTTTTAAAACTTTTAATTTTGAAATAACTAAACTTACAGAAGAGTTGCCAAGTTAGTAGTTTCTGGAGAGCACCAGCTCCCCCTACTGTTAACATGGCATAACCACAGCACTACAATAAGAAGACATGAACTTGGGAACACTAAGCTGCAGACTGTATTCTGATTTCCTGATTTTCCCCCTACTGTCGTTTTTGTGAAGCAGGCCCCCCTCCCTGTGTTTTGTTGTCATTCTCCTTAGTCTCCTCCAGTCTGAGACAGTTTCTTGGTCTCCTTGGTAACTGCCTGGCACCTCTCCCCTTTTTGCCTCGAGTCCCAGGTCTGGGCAAAGTCTGGGTCAGGGGTTGAACTCTGGCCACCAGCCCAGGAAGCCAGCACCAAGAGACGAATGGCTCAAGCTGGGTCTCTCTCCCTAGCGTGGGCCATCAGCCTGGTCCCCAGCTCACTGCAGTTCTTACCCTTGGGGACTGCCAATGTCTGGGCACCGTAGCACTTCTGATCAAGAGCTGGGTCTGGAGGCAGGAAAACAGCCCCGCTGTAGTTCCTACTCAGAACACAGATGGCTAAGGAAAGCGTTGGGCCCTCCTGAACTCCACCAGGATTAAAATACTGACTCCCCAATTTCTCTTGAGGCCGAAGAACGCTGCAGCTGGTAAACAGAGCGCCCTCTGCCCCATTTCAAGGCCTCTTACTCCATCCAGAGGTCCACAGCGTGCAGCCAGTGGCACCAGATGCATGTGGCATTTGGGGGCTAAGACCACAGTGGCGTTGCTGGTACTGTTCCAGTCAGGAAAAGATGGTGGCGCAGTTACCATGGGAACAAAAATTTGCTTAAGGACAGCTGGTGTTCAGATCTTATTTGGACTTAGAGATGCAATAGAGAGACTTAGAGATATATGATGTCACGACGGTGGAGTTGCCACACACATTCAAATAAATCCTGCCATTGGCCACTAAAGGTGGGCTCGTGGGTGCCAGGTTGTGCAAACTGAAAGGTGGACTGGGATCTTTTCAGGGCGTGGGAGGTGGTGATACAGCCCTGATTTGGGAGAGGCTTCTCAGAGAACAGGGTACATGCTTTGTTGTAAGTGCCACCAAAGCTATTCAGGCAACTGTCTGCTGGTCTCCTGGTTGGGGTGGCTCATTGGTCATGGAGGGCACTGCCAGGCACCAGGATACATGGGCTCTGCAGCGAGACTGACCAAGGCTCTGGCGCTGATGAGCTGTGTGACTGTGGGCAAGTGTCTTGGACTCTCTGAGCCTCGGTGCCCTGTCTGTCACATGCAGGAACCACAGAAACTGCCCCATAATGCTGCCAAGGGTTAAACTGTCAGAACCTCACAGAGTGCTCAGGACACCATAGCGCTTCATAAATGGTAGCTCTGGAACCCTTCCTTGCTCAGGGCCTGGAGGAGTCACATTTTCTCTTCCGGGACTCTGTTCTGAGCACACGCTACCCAGAGATCCTTCCAGCGCTGACTCCAGCATCTGGTGCTTGCTGGGTGCTCTTCCTGGCTGTGGTGTCAGTACACAGCGCCAGCATGGGACCACGAGGGCAGCGATCCAAGAGACAGAGTGATATCAGCACTCTCGGAAGGAAAAATGGGCTGGGGCCGAGAGAAGCCTTTCTTTACTTTAGGATTTTATTTCATTCCCAACGCAGGATTCTTTCAAAAAATCAGAGTGCTGGGCCGGCCGAGTGGCGAGGTGGTTAAGCGCTGGCTTGGGAAGCCAGCGGCCCCGGTTCGGGTCCCACATATGAGGGTCAGTGACACTGCCCTCAAAAAAACAAAACAAAACAAAAAAATCAGAGTGCTGTTTCCCCACCACTGTAGCAGTAAAGCTCAGTACCGCCAGTTGAGGGCATTTCTCTGCCCTTGCCTTGGGGCATACTAAACACTGAATGTCCCGTGCCTTCCACATCCTGGTAACTCGGCCTCTGCTTTTTGGGAGACTCTCCTGCTCCTCCTTGAAAACCCAGGTCTGGTGTTTTTTTCTGTGACCTTAATTGACCTCTCCCAGGGCTTTTAACTCATGTTAATTTTCCTTTCTCTATATTTTGTACCAGTTATTTCACATTTCTCTATTTTCATTATTTACCACAGCTGTCTTGTTTGTAGAGTTAAATCAAATAGACTATATGCGGTGTTTATACTTGTTCAAACAGTTTTTCTTTTCTGATAATTTTATTTTGGTGTAAAAACACATTTGGATAGGAAATGTTTTAACATTTTATCTCTAAGCAAAAAAGAAACCATAGAAGAAGTAGAAAAATAAAGATGACTTTCAGACCTAGTTTCTGGAATTCAAAAATTGGGAAGGCTGATTTGTCTACAAGAACCTTTTTACTTTGGGCTTCATAACTCAACATTTCCCTGGGGCCCCAGGTGAGAATGCTGAGTTAGGTATGAAGGCAGAAATAAGTTACTGAAACTCATAGGTGGTTAATATTAACTTGCTTTTCTTTCATGAATAAACCATATCATCTGGGACTAATGGGTGAAACTCAGAGGGCTTTCACTAAACCAGGGATTGGCAAGCTTTCTGTAAAGGACTAGATGGTAAATATTTTAGGCTTTGCAGGACAGTCTCTGAAGCAGCTACTCAGGCTTTCATTGTAATGTAAAATTATTGTAATGTAAAATTATTGTAATGTAAAATTTTTGCCAGATATGCAAAAATGGGGCTGTGTTCCAATAAAACTTTATTTACAAAAATAGATGGAAGCCAGATTTGGCTTGCTGGCTGTAGGTTGCCTGCCCCTCCACTAAACACTCCATTTTTAGCTCTAAGTATCCATTCTCTTACACACACCATGCACATATAAAAGGAAGCTGTGCTGACCAGGTTGCAAGGTTATTATGGTATTACAGTTATTTGTAATTTTAACACCCATGATCAAATTATGAGTGAAAAGAACCACACCTCTCGAGGCTGGAAGACCAGATTCGGGTGTCTGGATGGCAGTGTCAGATCGAGAGGAATGACTTGCCACCTGTCTGGGGAGAGCCCACCTCCTTCTCTCACTGATCTATCCCATCCTTACCTAGTCACCCACTGTCTTCTAGGTCTCTGTGCCCAGTAGGGAGTCTGCTGGCTGTGTTGGTTTACTTTACAGTCAGATGAGCACAAAACTATCCAGAATATTGGGCCGGCAGTGTGGCACAGGAAGCCCAAGACGTCCCAACTAGAGGTGTTAACTTTCTAATGGGCCGGCCGAGTGGCTCAGTTGGTTAAGAGCTCTCTCTCAAGAGTGGGAACTGAGCTCTGAGCAACAGTAGTTCAATGCCCAGCCCGAGCTGAGCTGCCCTAAGCTGCCAACAGGTGGCAGGATGGCTCAGCTAAAAATAAATAAATAAATAGAGGGCCGGCCGACCAGTGGCCCTGGTTCGGAACCCACATATGAGGACCAGTGACACTGCCCTCTAAAAAATAATAAATAAATAAATAAATAAATAAATAAACAAATAAATAAATAGAAGTGTTAACTTTTAAAGAAATGTAGGAAAATAAATTTGCTTCTTCTATTGCCCAGAGATGTTATGTGACTTACTGTATTAGCCAGGGTTCTCCAGAGACACAGAACCAATAGGATACAATGTTATAGAATGGGCCAAATCAATCATGATGTGCCAACTCTGACGACTTAAAATCTTATTTCTGAGTAAATACTGCAAAGGGGTTCTACAACTCATTAATTGTCCTTAATGAATAATGTCTACTCTACCATACATCTGCCCCGCCCATCCCTCTCAGTGGGGAAACCATGAATCCCAATGCAAAAGCTTGGACACTTTGCAGGAAGACAGCAGCAGCTCTATGACACACTGCTGTCCATGTCTCAGCAATAATTGATAGCGCTGTGGCTCTCTCAAGTTACTGATTAAGCATTCAAAATAGAAACAAGACTTGCCTGTTCCAAACGCTGTCTCATTACTCATCTGAATATACTCGTCAATGCTACCTTTCTGCATATTCAGAATTACTAGTTCCACCTAAAGCCTAGTGATGTGTCAGCGGTGGTGGAAATGATCTGGGTCTGAGCTGGGAGCCCAGACCTGGAAGGTCCCTGAAGACGGGCCCTTGAGTAGGGCTTGGGCAGGGGGGCAGCATTTGGCAGCCCCCTGCAATGGGGGTGGGCCTGAAGCTGTGGTAAGGAGAGGACCTGCTTCATCTCCAGATGCCTGGCTGGTCCTGCTGCCAAGGGAAACACCGCTCAGGACACATTTCCTGCTCAGAGTACCAACAACTGCAGCTCTCTCCGACAGTGTAATTTGTTCACTGCAAGGAAGTTCTTATTTTTCCAGGAGTCAGGCAGACAGCTCCCAAGCTGGGCCTCATCTTCCACCCGCCTCAGCAGCCACCAGCACAGTCACTGTGTGAAGAAGTCTTTTAGCTGGAGAAGAGTGGCTGCCAGGATGCTTCCTTAAGAGGGATTAGACCCCATTTTCAATGTCCCAATATTCCTAGGACTTTGCTAACCCTTTGGGAAAAGAGATTCTTGTTTATTTTGAGAGAGGATCTCAGGTGGCCTTATCATGAGGGAAAACTTGGGTTGTTTGCTTAAGGAAGCACCTAATAAACTCAGTCTGGGGTTTTTGCATATCTAATGGCAGCCAGTTCTCCAAAGGTAGCTGGTTTTACACGCGCTCTCAGAGTGGGAAACACAAAGGCTTGGCATTCGTCTCACTGAAGTGAGCAAGCTAGGGAAGTCTGAGCAAACAAGCTTGGAATCAAGAGCGGTCAGAAAAATCCATTGCCCTGGAAGGTGAACGCAGGGAGCTGTGAATATAAACTATGAGTCACATGACAAGAGACTCCGCTTAGGCAGAAGTAAAGCATGTTTTCCTTTAAATGATTAAACTTAGTTGAACATAGTTCAAGAAAAATTTTTGCTTCTGAACGATTTTTTTTCCCACACCTAAAGAGTTTCAAGATGAGATTTGTTTTCTTAAAGAGAAAGCTTATATCAATAGCTTCCAAACTAGACACATCTGTGGACGTAGAACACCCAAATGACATAAAGGAATATTTGGCCCAAGTCCTACATCTGGATGGTTAAGACAGGACATTAAAACAAAAAAACAAAAAGAAAAGAAAAAGAAAAAAAAAACAGAAAAGTTAAATATAAATACCTATACCTCCGTGGCCTCTTGATACCAAAACCAATGACTATGGACTTGAATGCCATGTTTATTCCTTTTTCTTGGGCAAGTTTTTCATGTCTACTCCCAAAGTGGTACAATAGTAAAATTTCAAGTGTGTGGTTTGGAAAAGTTAGCCAAACTTTCATTTGAACAACTATTCTCCAGTCCAGTCTGGATTCAGATTAATGTCAAGTCAAGACATTTGAGTTAAACCCAGGGCATGTGAGTCGTCCAGCTTTGGAAAGGCTCGTTTTGTAAATAAGTGGGAAAGAAAGAAGCGACCAAGTCAAAGTAAAATACAAAGACATCCAACAATAACATCACTGGAGTTGAGCCTAACAGCTTTGGAGCGTTTCCTGCTCTTATTTTGGGGTTAGTTCACTTAAAAGTAATCAGCATCTTTCTCCCTCCCTTCCTTCTTTTTTTTTCTATTCAATGACCAAAAGCTAGTATGAATTATGATCAATACCTACTGGTATTTCCTTTGCTTTTTTTCTTGTGGGAAAAGCATGCTTTCTCTGTCTCCCTCTTTTTATTTTTATTTTTTTGAGGGCAGTGTCACTGGCCCTCGTATGTGGGTCCCGAACCGGGGCTGCCGGCCTCCCAAGCCAGCGCTTAACCACCGCACCACTCGGCCGGCCCTGTGTCCCTCTTTTTAAATGTTTTCTTTCCCAAACGTGGCTCCTTTTTGATGAGGCTCGGGGCTCGGGGGCCAGGTCGCGGATGGGGCAGGAGCCGGGCGTCCGCGGAAAGGCGCGCGGAGCCCGGGAGGGCGGCCCAGGTGTGCGGGCGGGGAGGCCCTGCGGGCGCGGCCTGCCCCTTCCTCCTGCCACTCCACCCTCCGCGAAGCCTTCACCGCCCCGCCGCGTCCCCCGTCTGCCGTTTGGGGAATGGGCTTTGGAGCGGTGACGCCGCCCACGGCGCCGGCAGGGTGTCCGTGGAGTGGCCTCGGCTCCCACCCGCACCCACGCAAGCCTGTCGGTGAGCGTCTGCCTCGGGTGCGCTCCCGCCAACGCACAGACAGGCCTGCGGGGCTCCCCGCGGCAGCCCGAGCCCCGGCGTCGTCAGCTCTCGCAGACGGTGGGGACGCGCGGCGGGGCGGGGCGTGTGGGGCGGGGCGTGCGAGGGGCGGGGCGCGGGAGGGCCGCCGGGGCGGAGTCTGCGCGGCCGGCACCGCCCCCCCGGTACCCCGTTACCCCGCCCCCGCCGCGGCTGCCCGCACCGATTCCCGGGGCCCACCCCCCGCCCCCGCCCCCGGCGCCCGGCCGGCCCTAGCGCCGCCCCCTCGGGCCCAAGTCCGCCCGGCCGCGTCCCCGCCCTGGGCCTGCTCAGCGGGCGGCGGGCGCGCCATGGGCAGCGGCAGCAGCCGGGGTGGCCGGGCCCCGCGGCGGCCCCGCGGCCCCGACAGCCGGCCACGGGCGCCCGGCGATGCCGCCGCGGACGGCGGGACGGGGCCGCTGGTCGGGGCGGCCGCGGCGGCCCGGGAGGAGGCCCCGAAGGCGGCGGCGCCTCCCGACGGCCGGGACGAAACCCTGCGCCTGCTGGACCAGCTGCTGGCCGAGTCGGCGGCCTGGGGCGCGGGGGAGCGGGCCTCGCGGGGCCCGGTGCGGCCCCCGGGCGCGGGCAGCCGGGTGAGTGTCGTTGGGCGCGCCTCCCGGGGGACCCCCCTGCCCCCCGGACCCCAGGGCCGCCCCGCCGCGCCCTCCCCGCCCCCCGCAGACCGCGCCCGTAGCCGCCTCCCGGGGGACCCCCCTGCCCCCCGGACCCCAGGGCCGCCCACCCGCTTCCAGGCCCCGACGGGCTTCCTCGCCTGCGCGCTGCCTCCGAACCCCTGGAGGCCAGGGCCTCTCCCTCCCCTCGGATTTCTCCCTCCCTGCCTCCTCGGGGGGCTGCTCGGACTGCCTCTAGTTTGGGGTGACGGTGCTGGGAGCAGCCTACAGGGCAAGGGATAGACAGACGTCTCTTGGCAGAAGGGCGTCCCCGGGGCTTGCCTCTGGCCAGAGCCCGCTCGCCTGCCTTTCCTCTGGGAGCGGGTCCGCTCGCAGCGCGCAGCTTCCCGGGCTCCTCGCAGCGCGGGCGGGAGCCGGCCAGAGGGGCCGTGTTCTCCCAGCTGCCGCCCGCCTGGGTAGCCGGGGACACCGGCGGAGGAGGTGCCAAGTGGTGGGGCGCGGAGCCAGGCTGCTTCTCAGAGGCCCTGCGCGGAGCGGAGGCCCCGTAGGAGCCCCGACCGGCTGGCCAAGCAGCTCGCGTACGGCTGCCTGTTTTTAGGTGCCGGGAACCTCCTTTTGGCTTTCCTGTTCTCTCCGCCAGAACACTCGTAACAGCCCTGCTGTTCTACACAAACAATACAGTCGAGCACTGGTTTGGCGACAGCCTTCCCTGCAGCAGAGCTGAATGTACCAGATGGTTAAGTTATGTCAGCTCCTGGGCTTGAGGAGGAAGCTGCAGGCAGCACCCCGTCCCCGGGAGCTAGCCGCCGGCTCTGCTTAACCGGGGACCCGAGGGACCGTCTTCCTGCGCAGCCAACCAGCAGCGGCCTCCTGAAAACGCCCAGGGTGGGGTGGGTGGGGGGACTGGCCCACCCTCCCAAAGTGAGCCGCAGAGAGCAGGACTGAATTATATAACAGGATTCCTTTCCGGCCACATCAGCACTCGGTTATATAATACTAATGGGTAAACAGTCGAGAAAATTGGGGAAATTCTGAGATAGCAATCTTTTAGTGTTCAGTTTGCAAGTGCTTTGGAAAGTTGCAAAGTGAAAATGAGAAGAAAATAGAATGGCTCCCCCTTCCCGCCTTCGCTCAGGGTGCAGGGGCCACTTGACTCATCCTCGCAGTCATTTCTCAGCTATTGTTTGAGCACCTACTGTGTGCTGGGCATTGCTGTAGGTGCTGGAGATGTGCACAGATGTCACACAGTTCTTGTCCTAAAGTCCACAGTCTGACAGGAACTAAGTTTACAGACAGAAAGCAAATACAGTTGCGGTCCGTAGGAGAAGCAACTGAGCCCTGGAGAAGTGAGGGCGGCATTCCAGAAGGACAGCACTTGACCTGAATCGGGAGGGTCTGTGGTATTAGCCAGGCGGCAGTGGAGAAAAGCATTTGGACAGAGAGAACCCAAAGGCAGTGGTGGTCCGGGAACACACAGGTTGACCAGGACGCTGGCTGCTGTCCATGGTCGGAAGGCAGCTAGCTGTGCAGGGCTGGAAGCACAGTCCCACAGTGCCTTGCCCGATACCAGGCCTCGCGATGGCTAGCGCGTGCTGGTGGGCATGGGAAGGCATGGAAATGAAGTGAACAGGGCATTGCTGCAGCATGCTTGAGAGATGCTGATGAAAACTTGGCATAGGAGTCTGAGTACCAACAGGGTGGACTCTGGTGAGGGTGGGCAGCAGTGGCTTGGCCAAAACGGATGTTCTTCCACACCTAAATGCCAGGAGCCCCGTTACCAGTGAGGGGGGCAGCCCCCAACCCAAGCACACCAATTCCGATTCCCACTGGACTTTGCCTCCTGTCGGCTAATGTCCAGGGTCCTTTTAGTTTCTTGACGGTTTGAGAATCACAGATTGCTAGAGCTGTAGAAGACCTTATCTACCACCCAGGGCTGTCTTCTCATTTACATTGGACACCTTTGGGTCCAGCACGGTGACTGCCCAAGACTCCAGTCAGGACCAGGAGCTGGGCCAGGTCATCTGCCTCTAGGCGCAAGGTTCTGGCCATCCATCATGGCAGGAAACAGGGCACCTATTGCCTGTCCGTGAGTCTAGCTAATTACCAGTAAATGTTTACTGACTGAAGGTTTGGTAGAATTATGTGAAAATATATGTGAATGTGCTTTATATGGTGATAAAAATACTGCATAAATATAATTTATTGTTATTTTTCTCCAATTCTACCTCCTTTACCTTCTCCTGGTCTCCCTGAATTTCTTTCTCTTTGGAAACACTTTCCTGAAGGCCAGGCCTCTTGAAAGGAGGTGGGGGCCCTAGAACTGGTGGTCTCAGAGTCAGAGCCTCCCTTTGAAAAAGTTGTCATTTTAGCAATGCAAAACAGCTTTCAAAGCAGAGTCTACCTACACCTGCAGCTTTTGCTGCCTCAGAGACCGTTAAGTGCGGACAACAGCGCCTTCTGGTGGTGAGAGGGCGGAACCTGATTGGCAAAATACCAAAAATTGCTGGGGTTGTGAGATGAGGTGCCAGGAGAGCCAGTACATTTTTCTCTCTACTGTATGTTAAAATTTTTCAAAGAAACATAAAAAACCCAACCAACCAGGTAACCCTGTGGTTTAAAGAAGGATAATTCGTAAAGAGGAAGGCGGGGCAGCCAAGTGGCGCATTGGTTAAGAATTGGCTTGGGGCACCAGCTCTGAGCAGCAGGGCCCCAGTTCAGATCCCATATATGAGGGCCAGTGACACTGCCCTCTACAGCTAAGATGGTGAACAGCAGCTTGACCTGGAGCTGGGCTGCCAGGAGTCGCAGGTGATGGTGTAGGTTGCTGTGAGCTACAGTGAGTGGCTGGCAGCCGGCATGAGCAGCGGGCAGCCTGCGTGAGCTGCCATGAGCCACCATAGGTGGCCGTCCAATGGCCGGCGACCGATCTGCCTCAGCCGGGAAGAGTGCAATGATCACAATATCAACATGGGCCAGTGAAGCAACATCCTCTGCAACTAGACTGAAGAACCAAAGGACAACAACTTGTCTGTTTCCCTTCCCCGATTCCCCAGTGCTGTTCCCCTCCCCCAATTCCCCAACAAAATCTTAAAAAAAAAAAAAAAAAAGGAAGGGGGAAGTCTATCCATGCAGTGGCGTATTACTCAGCAATAAAAGGGAGTGAACTATTGATACACACCCTGTGGATGGATCTCAGAACTATTATGCTGAGTGAAAGAAGCCACATAAGAAAGAGTGCACACTGTGTGGTTCCACACATCTAGGCTTCTAGAGGGTGCACGAGAAGCACCTAGACACCTTGTGTCTGTTTAAAACATCTGCTGGTAGTTATATGTTGATTGTTGATATGTATCACTGGTGTGTGTACATATATAGTACATAAAAAGCTGTTAAGAACTGAGAGTTAAGAGGAGAACTCTATAAACAGAAGCAGCAGAATATAATACATTTTGGTAAATCAGAGATGTAGTGGATTTTCTCACTGTTGATACTTCACTTTTCTCAAAAAACCCTACTTGTAAGAATCACAGGAGACTTTAAGAAATCATCTCATTCAACTCTCCTCATATGAGATCTGACAATTAAGTTTGTGAACTTGTTGCAACAATGTTGCTAACCTTTTTATGATATCAGAGGGATTATGAATTTGTACCAACTGGACAAACAGTTTACCAAGTTTACTATTTGGAAGTGCTGAAAAGGCTGTGTGAAAAAGTTAGACAAAAACAACCTGAACTTTTCGCCAACAATTCACAGCTCTTGCATCACGCCAATGCCCCAGCTCACATGGCACTGTCTGTAGTAGAGTTTTTAGCCAGTAAACAAATAGCTGTATTGGAACACCCTCCCTACTCACCTGATCTGGCCCCCAATGACTCCTTTCTTTACCCGAAGGAAGATAAAGGAAATATTGAAAGGAAGACATTTTGATGATATTCAGGACATCAAGAGTAATATGATGACAACTCTGATGGCCATTCCGGAAAAAGAGTTCCAAAATTGCTTTGAAGAGTGGACTAGGCGCTGGCGTCGGTGCATAGCTTCCCAAGGGGAGTACTTCAAAGGTGACCATAGTAATATTCAGCAATGAGGTACGCAGCATTTTTTCTAGGATGAGTTCGTGAACTTAATTGTCGGCCCTTATATAGTCTGCTTCTCATTCAGCTATGCTGTAGTTTTTCAGAGCCTCCCTAGGATCTCGAGTGATGACATGTCCCCGCCCTGCCCAGACACTCACGCTTCCCTGATCTCGGCCTGGTTCCCACGGTCCCAGCCCAGGCTCCGCCCTCCCCTGGGTTCAGATGTCTGACCGCAATGTGGCAGGCTGCCAGCTAGCTGGTGGCTGGAGCTTGTGTCTGCGCTAGACCTGGAGCAGCCACCAGGGGCTGCTGTGTCTTCACTTTTCATCCAAGCTCCCCTTGCTGCTTCAGCAAGCTCTATTTCTGGGAGGGCATCTAACGCATTTCCCATCTGAAAAAGTCAAGTGAAAAGCAGCAACAAATTGATAAGAGAAAGGGCCACACGTTCAAATCGCAGGCACATAAAGAAATACAGGTGAAAACTGAACAGATATAATAAGGCTGAGCTGTTGGGGAAATTGCAAAGGAAAGAGCATGACCTTCGTTTCTGAATGCAGCTTTAGAGAGCACGGGTCAGAGACATTATGGCATGCCCGTCATCCCTGCCCTGCAAGGGAGGCTGCCAGTGTGTCCCCGTTAGGAGTGAGCAGAGCAGCGTGGGGAGGTGGAGCCCAGGCTTCATGGAGATGTTTGATTCTAGTCTTGTGCTCTTTCACCCAGTTGCCCTCCTGATGGGAGAAACTATATCTGTATCGACCCCTTGAAATTTGGTGATGAAAGGCAAAGCCACAGAAGGTGACAGCAAAAGCTGGTTCCAGAAGAAACTGACAAGAGGGAACTAGGGTCCCTATACAAAGACTTCATAAAAAATAGCCTAAGGCTGGTTGGGTAGAAGTATCGCTTTTCTTCTGTGTTGCCCGAGACTAGGACGCAGTGACTGGAAGCTGCAGGCAGGCTGACTGCTGTCAACATAAGAAAGAGCTTTCCTATACTGTATACCTGTAAGAACTGAAAGCAGGGTCTCAGCTAGGCATCTGTACACACATGTTCGTTCACAGGAGCGCTATCCCCAATAGCCTAACGGTGGAAGCAACCCACGTATCCATCGACGATGGATAAACAAAATCGTGAACAAAACGGATAAAGAATGTAGTTGTCCCTCGGTGCGTATCCACAGGGGACTGTTCTCACATCCCCCTGCAGATATCAAAATCCACAGATGCTCAAGTCCCTTCTATAAAAATGGTGTAGATTTTGCATTTAACCTCTGCACAACCTCCCATATACTTATTACAATAAGTATATTATTAATATTCTGTTACTCATAATACCTACTATAATGTAAATGCTATGTAAATAATTGTTATACTGTATTGTTTAGGGAATGACAAAAAATAGTCTGTACGTGTTCAGTACAGATGCAACCCTCGTTGGCCTAACTACATAGTTCATGTCAGCAACAGTTTTTTTTTCCGAATGTTTTCAATTTGCAGTTGGTTCAATCAGTGGGTACAAAACCTGTGGATATGGAGGGCCAGCTGTATTCCACACAACTGAATATTATTCACTTTTTTTTAAAAAGATTTTATTGGGGAACTGAGGAAGGGGAACAGACAAATTGCTGTCCTTTTGTTCTTCAGTCTAGTTGTGGAGGACGTCACTTCACTGGTCCATGTTGGTATTATTGTTGCGCTCTTCCCGGCTGAGACGCTCGCCAGGCATTGGACAGCCACTCACAGCGGCTCACGAAAGCGCATGCCAGCTGCCAGCCAACCCCACTGCAGGCAACTCACAGCAGCCCACCCAGCTCCAGGTGCAGCTGTTGTTCACCATCTTAGCGGTAGAGGGCACAGCATCACTGGCCTTCATGTGGGATCCGAACCGGGGCCCTGATGCTCAGAGCTGGTGTCCCAAGCCAACTCCTATTCAGTCTTAAAGAGGAGAGAAATTCTGGCACATGCTACAACATAGATGAACCTTGAGCACATTATGCTAAGTGAAATAAGCCAGACATAAGAGGACAGATACTGTGTGATTCCATTTAGATGAGGTGTCTAAAGGAGTCAGATTCATAGGGCAGAAAGTAGAATGGGGGTGAGAGTTGTTTAACAGGGACAGTTTCAGTTTTGCAACATGGAGTTGTGGAGATTGGTTGCACAACAGTATCTAACAATACTGAACTGTATACTTAAAAATGGTTAAGATGGAAAATTTTAGGTTATGTTTTCCACAATTAAAAATATTTGTTTTGGGCCGGCCGAGTGGTGTGGTGCTTGGGCGCTGGCTTGGGAAGCGAGCGGCCCCAGTTCGGGTCCCACATGTGAGGGCCAGTGACACTGCCCTCAAAAAAAAAAAATACCCACATATAAGGGCCAGTGATACTGGCCCTCACATGTGGGACCTGAACCGGGGCCATTGGCCTCCCAAGCCAGTGCTTAACCACTGCGCCACTCGGCCGGCCCAAAAATATTTTTTTTATATAATAAGAATTACAAAGAACTTTCAGAGACTGAGCTGCCCTGAGCTAGAATGGGCTGCTTCCAGAGACAATGGAGGCGAGTGTGTGTGTGTGTCTGTGTGACTTTCGCACCTCTTTCTATCCTTCATTGCCCCATCCCCATTCTCTATCCCTCTTCCCATTGTGAATTCCTTGCTGACTTGAGAGTCATCTCCTCTTCATCTTTATATTCTTCACAGGCACGATGAGTATTCAGAGAAATATGCAGTGAATATTGACTCTCGTGGCAAAACCAGCAGCCACCAGCAGCCGCAGTTGGCTCCTTGGGTACCCCTGGGGCAGGGCGGGGCTGTGCACCTTCACTCTGCACCAGCCTCCCCTTGGAGACAATGCCAGGCAGGCAGGAACCACCTTTTCTGGCCAGTGAACTTGGCTTTGGGTCTGATGGTGTCCAAGAGTAAAGGGAACAGAATTTAGGGCTCAATGAGAGTATGCAGTCTAATAGTAGATCCTTCAGAAATCTTAGGACCCTCAGTGGTCTTTTAAGGCTGAATAATAGTCCATTGTATGTATCTTGCAAGTGAAAGTGTTACAGCGCAGGAGAGAGCAGGAGGGTAACAAAGCACTGAGAAGTTATAGCCACAGTCTAACCACCTTTTAGGTTTGCAGCCAAAATTCCCATCACCTGGGTTGTCCAAAATACCTGAATGCATAGATTTAATTTCAGGTGGTCCCAGACTGGGAATGCCTCCTAAGGTGCCTGGCAAAAGCAAACGCATGTCCTCCCTGAAGGAAGTTGTCTTCCATTTAGGCCTCAGAGAACACCTACAAAGAAATTCTTAAGGATAACTAAAGCAGCACACATAACCAACTACCCAAAGAAGCAAGAAACAATGGATAACAAAATTACATCAATGAAGACTTTAGTTATTTGGATTACCAGACAGATTATAATCAACTATGTTTATTATGTTTAAGGAAAATACCTGTAAAAGATGAGAACCTATAGGAAGTGACCTAGTATATTTTTGAAGAAGAACCAAATGGAACTTATAGAAATGGAAAATACAGTAAACAAAATTAAAGGTTTTGATGGTATGTGTTAACAGGAGATTAGACAAAGGTAACTAGATCAGCACTGGTGGAGCTGAATAAACAACCCAGGACAGGCACAGAGAGACAAGCATCTTGTATAGGACAGCTTTAGAAAAAAACCACAGAGAACCTAATAAGCTGTGAAACAACGAAAACCTTCAATAAAGGAACAATACAAAGGTGCCCGTTATTTCTTTCCACCGTAGTACTGGAGGTCCTAGCCAGTGCAGAAAGGATCCGGGAAAAATGTATAAGGACTGGAAAGAGAAAAATCAAATGGTCCTTATTTCCAGCTGATGTAAATGGGAACAAAGAAAATGCAAAGAATCTATAAATAATTAGGACTAATAAGAGAATTTGGTAAGACTGCTACACACACACACACACACACTATATATATATATATATATATATATATATATATATATATATATATATTTCAGTCATATATCTGCAGCAACAAGCAAGTAAAAAATAAAATTCTATTTAAAAAATAACATTGATAACAGCATTATAAGTATCAAATATCTAGGAATTGGTCTAAAAGGAAATATTCATGATCTCTACAGGAAAAATAAAATTTCTTAAAAGACACTGAAGAAGCCCTGAATGAATATATATTCCCTGCTTATAAATCAGAAGACTTGTTACTATAAAGATATCAATTCCACCTAAATGATCTGTATATTAAATACAACCCCAACAAAATCCCCAACGGGGGACAAGCTGAGTCCAATACATACATATGGAAGTACAAAGAACCACGAACAGTCAAGACTTTCGGGAAAAAAAAAGAGAACAAGTGGGAGGACTTACTCCAGCTTACTGTCGAGGCTGTGCTGTCACGCGTACCGCGTGTGTGCACCCGACTTAGGACAGAGAAGCACTGGGGCGCCTCAGGGAAGGTGTTTCGGTGGAGATCGCGAGGTGGGAGATGGGGGTGCTGGCCGGGAAGCTGTGGGAGGCAGGGAGCCTGTGTGAGTGTTGTAAGGTCCGCCGGTCTCGCAGCCTCCATTTCCCACCTGTGGAATGAGATGGACTTGGCAGTCGGAGGGATCCTTTCAAGCTCTGGTTGGTTTGGTTCTGGGTTGAACGTGATGGCCATTGCCTGTCAGCAGAAAGCCCGAGCGTTAGGAGGCTGCACCACGGACCACCTTTTGATGTGTCTTCCTTTTGTCCTTCTCAAGGTGTCTCCTGAGCAGAGTGCTGAAGGCCATCCAGAGAGCAGCAGCGTCTCCGAGTAAGTACAGGGAAGCGCGTCTCTGCCAGAAGCCACAGGCTCTTCTGTCAGCTCCAGCTGCCCCCAGAATCCTCATGGCTCCCATTTTTCTCTGGGTCCCAGCTTATTTTCCAGATGCAGCTCCCTCTTTAAATGCAAAGCTCTACCCCTCAGGGGAAGGTCCCCATCCTGGGAAAGTGCAGAAGCCTTATGATCTCACAGCACCTCTGACTTTCCCATGAGAAGGGCCATGACCCGGATCATACGGGGCATTCCCGATCCCACCCTCACTCGTTCACTCAGATTGAGACAGTCTTTGGCCTTCAGGAGCCTGCAGCTTAGAGGGGTGACAGATGGGCCCTGCAATCCCACTACAGTGTTATCAGGAAAACATGTTTAAAACCCTGGCAAGTGTCCACGGAGGAGCCCAGGCCCAGAAACCAGGGCTTGTCTGCCGCTGGCCTTCCGCACAGGCCTGGGCTGCGTGAGGCTTCCAGGGAGCCAGCAGCAGCTAGCGTGAAGAGGGTCACTGGGATGAGAGGCTGGGGGGACCATGGACCCCTGGCCCATTCCCACTTTACTTTTCTTGTCTCTAATGGGGTTAACAGTGATCTGCCCCTTGTCACTGGATGCCGATGACTGTGGTGCTCAAAACCATGGATGTGAAAAGTTGTGAAAATTCTGGCTTAACAGCTCTTTTTATTACAAATTCCAAGTGGTTTTGGGGCTAGAACCTTGCTGGCTCCCCTTACTTACCAAACCGTGGCAGAGGTCCTGCCTGGACCGTGTCTTGAGACATGCAGGCCACGGGGGGGGGGGGGGTGTCACAGGGAGCACAGAAGCAGGGCTCACGGAGGAGCTGCCGTTTAAATGGTTTGCAGAGCCCTAGGAGTTGTGCATGGAGGCGACAGGAGGGAGAGGGGAGGGAGTGTTCCAGTGGCAGGAAACAAGTAAGCAAGACGCGCAAGTCTGAACACATAATTTATTTCGGACACGGCATGCAGGCTGGTGGCCTTTAGCACAAGGTCTGTGGAGAGGAATGAAAAGAGGGACATTCTGAAATCTAAGGAGGGCCTTGAACGCCAAGCTGAAACCGCTGGCCACTGCTGCCAAACAGCAGTGCTGGGGTTGGCTCTGGGCTTCGGGACACCACCGTGGCTGCAGAGGGTGACGCAGTAAGAACATTTCCATGGGCCCCCCCTCACACCAGCAGCCACGGCCAAGGGCCTCCCTCCTGCTCACTCATTATGCAGACTACCACTGCCTTGCAGTTGCCAGTGGGAGGGATCTGCTGCCGAGTCACTGTGTGACTGTGGGCAAGCTGTTTCTCATTTACAAAGAGGGGGCTGGCTTGGGTGACCCCAGAGAGGGTTTTTTCCTGCTGGGAAATCTCCAGACCCAGAAGTCATGCCCTGGGATACCTGCTGGACGGGTGGCTTCCTGTTCGGTTCCCGGGCTTGGCCACTGTTGCCCTTCAGGGTGTTCCAGGTACTTCATCCTCGTTCACGCTCCTTCTCACTGGCCATCTTCAGTGAGCCCGAGTGGGGACAGGAAGTAGCACTGGCTGGGCCTCTCCTCCATACCAGGCTCTTTGCTGGGACCTGAGAACGATGCTGTGCAGGGAGCTGTTTCTGCCCAGTGCTTCCTGGTGCCAACCTCCATGCTAAACACATGACCTCCAGCGGCCTAGTCCTGTCCTCTGGCGGCAGCTTTTGTGAACTCTCCCCCACCACCACCCTGGAGGTAACAGGAGCAGTAAGTCAGGAAAATGGCTGTGATGCCACAGCTCACATTTGCTAAGGGCAAGGTTCAGTGTCACATGCTGTCCATGCATTATCTTTTTTTTTTTTTTAGCTGAGCCATCCTGCCACCTGTTGGCAGCTCAGAGGCAGCTCAGCTCGGGCTGGGCATCGAACTGCTGTTGCTCAGAGCTCAGCTCACTCTCTTGAGCGGGCTCTTAACCAACTGAGCCACTCGGCCGGCCCCACGCATTATCTTATTTATGCCTCAGAATGAACCTATGAACACAGCTCCGTTTTAAAGAAAAATATTGTCACCAACCCAGTAACTGGCAGAGCTGGGATTTGAACAGGGTCCTCCCACCCCGAGCCCTCACACCGAGACACTGCAGGCGCTGCCTTCTTCAGAGGGTAAGGTCTTGGCGGATAAGGCCAGGGAGGTGAAACCAGAGAACAGGCAGAGGCCTGCCCGCTCACGTAAGAGACCGAGAAGGTGTCCCCAGGGCAAAAAGGTTTTGGTTTGGTTTTAGGATGGATCAGAATTCTGTAAAGGGGCCATTATGGCTGTCCAGTAGAGATAACGAGTTTGAAGGCGACTTCTTGTCTCAACATGGCCGTCTGTGTTTCTGGCCTGCAGAGCCCCAGGCAGCAGTCAAAAGAGGCCCGAGAAGCAGTCGGCCATCTCCTATGACTACTCCGAGGAGGAGCTGATGGCCAGCATCGAGCAGGAGTACTGCCGCTGAGGCTAGGGTGCCCCAGCTCTCCACACCTGATGGATACCTCAGGGGACCCTTTTACTGTCCTCCCACTGGTGGAAAGTAGGAAATCATAGCAGTGAGGCCAGCAGAGCCTAAGAACATTCCCGGTGACAAATGAGAAAGCCCACAAGGACGCCTGGCAGGACCAGGAGAACCACAGCCTGACTGGCAGGCGGGACTTCTGCCACGAGCCCAGGTGTGGCTGCCCTCAGGAAGTGCAGGGTGGCCAGGAGGCAGGCCCGAGCAGCTGGCGAGGGGCACTTGGAGGCGACGGCAGCTCTTGCCCAAGCGAGACTAGGTCCCAGCTCATCCCAAGTTTACCACCAACACAGCAGCCTCCCTGGCATCACCTGCAAAATGCAAGAGCATCTTGGAAACTGACAAATGGCTGCTTGGCACTATCCCCAGACCCAAAGGCCTGGTGCCATCATGGGCAAATGGGCACTTTCATGAACCTTCATCATTTGACAAGAGTGCCTTTAATTAGATGTTCCACAGCTGGGAGATCTTTTTCTGCGAAGTCAGAGGATGGCACGAGGGAGCCCGTAAGGGTTGGCTCAGAACCTCCCCAAAGCGTGAGCTGTTCCTCATCTATGCCCAAACCACTTCTTTGGACATAACGATTAAAGACATTACTATTTTAGTAATACAAATGCTGCTTTTATTTATTTATTTCATTTTTTTTTTTGAGGGCAGTGTCACTGGCCCTCACATGTGGGACCCGAACCGGGGCCGCTGGTGTCCCAAGCCAGTGCTTAACCACCACACCACTCGGCCGGTCCAAAATGCTGCTTTTAAAAGAAGTGAAAATTGTATTTCTCACAAGATGGATCAGGCCTTGAATTGAATGATATAAAATGTTTACAGTTTCACATCATCATGTTGTTAAAATGGAACACGTTCAACTGGTTTCCAAGAGAAAGATGGTATCTCTGCATTTTCCAGTGGAAACCTCATAAAACCCCCGAAGAGGTAAAAGTGCTAAGAAAAAAAAAAATCCCTCATGTAGTTCCTGTCTGTGTCAGTGTCAAAGTGAGCACACTTCATCAAAGCTAAGAAGTCACAGCAGTTGTTCTCAGGCCTTCCTTTTGCTTTAGTCCCTGAATTCAGGAAGTGTCTTCTGCTTAGTGGCTGGCCAGACAAAGCTGTGAGCCCTGCAGGCCCTGCCCATGGCCCCACGGTGAGATGGAGGGCGCTGGGCCCTGGGGAGCCCTGCCTGCACGCCCCCTGGGCCACGTGCCCCTCGGGCCTCCTCTCGGTAGCTTGGTGCTGCTTCTGAGCCAGGGCCTTCAGCTCTGGAGCTCAGGGTGGGGTCTGCACCCGGACAGGGAGGACCGTGGCTGAAATAGAGGCAGGAAGGAAACGTCTCCAAGTCTTAAGTGACGATGGCCCGTGTTCATGTCTGGAGAAGGCTAAGCACCACACTGGCATGTCCTGTGCAAGTGCCTCTGAGCCGCTACAAAGCACCGGGAATTCCGACAATATGCCCCATCCCCAGCTTTGAGAAATGCTTGTCCATTTTTGCGGGGGGCGGCGGGAGCAGAGCCACGCCCCACGCTGGCCTGTCTCAGGCGTTCTCAGGCCTCCCCAGGCCCAGCCCAGGCTCCCTGCTCCTCACTGCTTTTCTACGACAGTCCCTCCTGTTGGATGTTCCCGAGTCTTAGCGCCATTTCTCCTTGGGCTGCCGGTCCTGGCTGTGCTGAGATGGCATGGGTAGACGCCCCTCCTGTCTGTTCAGTGCCGCCCTCGTCACACCTCCTGAGCCCCTGCTGCCGTGAGCTTGGCACCCTGCTAGATGCCAGGGCTTCTATGCACAGCACGATGATCTGGTCCCTGCCAGTGAGGATGTGCTGTGTCTAGTGGCACAGGCACACCTGTAGACATGTATTTACCTGGAGAAGGTAAAGGCCAAAAAAGCCAAAGCCCTATCGAAGGTCTAACTTGTGGGGGATTCTTTTTCTGTTCTGGCTGTCATGAGGCAGGAGAAAGGCCTCAGTTGCCATCCAGAGGCTAAATCACAGGCGACGCTCTGAAGGTCAGCGCCCTCCTTTAGGAAGGAGGCAACATAAAATCAGACCGTTGGTGTGGTGACAGCTGGATTCCCTAGCAACAAATCAGACCTGAACAGCTAGGTGGGGCTCCATTTTCTGGTGTGATGAAAGCCTTTAATTTCTAGAGCTGGAAAAGGAAAAGCTGCCTTTGCTGTGAGCTGTGGACCCTGAGAAGGAAAGGGGACATTTATTTGAAGTCCTGGAAAGGTGGTGACATCTGATGGACACCCTGTGGAGCTGGTGCTTGGGGGTATGGCCACACAAGACCAAGACCAGAAGAACATGTGGTTTCATGTGACACTGGGGGCACAGACAGGGCAGTTCTTCTAAGAGCTAGGCCTTCACCAAGGTCAGGGGTCTGTGGCCAGTTGGCAACAATGACAGTATGTAGCAGCAAGAATCTCAGCAGTGGTGTCAGCTTGGACTTCCCGCTTTCTCCCTGGGGAGTGTCTTGGGCTAACTCAACCCCAAGAGGTTTACAAGTTGTAGGAAAGGAGAAACTGCAAAGGGAGGGGCTGACTTTCCTACTATTCTGACAGAAAAGGATTTGAGAGAAAAATCAAAATAATATGACCTTAGTAGCACCTATGTTAATGAAGCACAGATTACAGAAACAATCTTTTCCTTTCTTTTAAAAAATGTATACAACTACTTGAAGAGGGCTCGCTCCATGCCAGGCTCTGTGCTAGGCGGGCCCTGGAGGTAAAAAATAAAGATGCCACAGGAATGAGCCAAATGCACTGGAAGCACAGACGAGGGGCCAATACTTCTGCCTGCGTTCCCCCAGGATTCCTGCAGGCCACGCTGCTCGCCCATCCTGGAAGTCGCCAGGCTCCCGCTCCCTTCCTGTGCAGCACGAGTGAGGATGTGAGCGGCTAGGAGGCCTGGACGGCAGTGTGTGATCTCGGGGTCTCAGCTGCTGGAGTGCTCAGTGGGCAAATAGTGCCTGTTCTTCCTACTCCCCACAATAACTGGGGGGCCTGAACGACAAATGGCCAGCTGGGTGCGCTGTCACTGCAAAGCCCATGTAAGTAAGAAGTGGGGGCCTGGTTATGTGGAAGGGGGACCATGTGGGGCCCCTTGGTGTAGGGGGGGGAGCTGCTCTGTGCCATAGGCGGCCAGCTGGGTCTGGGTCTGGGGTTTGGTCTACCAAGAAGCACAACTCTCCTCAGGGACCCCTGAGAGTATAAATGAGGAGCCCTGGCTTCGAGCCCCACCCCATTTGCTAGCAGGAATTCTGTGTTTTCCTGATGGTCTCTAAATAAATGTTTCAGAGGTTCCCCCAGAGGTGTTTCCATGAATTCTGTGTCATCTTTGGGAGTTGATGCTCAGTTGAGCCCCCTTGAGGCTGACCACAGGCCTTGTGAGTAAACTGAGTGGCTTCTAGGGCCCCCGCCAAAGCCAAGATCCCAGGACCTTACCAGTGGTCAGACCTGTACTGTTGAAGGACCCCAGAGGCTACCACCAGAGCCAGGTGGGGAGAGCTGGGGGGAAGCGCCGCACTCAGCTGCCATTATGTTGTACTGTCATCTCATGCACGCACGTACATCTCCTCTGCAGCGCGTGGCTGTGGCATCTTGTCTCTTCTCATCTTTGTTTGTTGGCCAGTTTGTATGCTGAGCTCAGCAAGACTATGCTAGGAGAGGAAGCCTAAGTGCTGAGCCAGCTCAGAGCAATCCTGGGACCCACGAGGCTTCGGAGAAAGTGGCAAGAAACCTTTGAAGTGAGTGTCCCTAACTTAGGTGACTGAGTGTATCACCCCTATGGGGTAGGGAGTCCTTGGCGCCTGGGCTTCTTCCCAGGATGGGGCCCAGCTGTTAAGAAAATGTCTCAAGTTCCTCATTATGAAAGTCCCTAAACAAAGATGCAGGTTGAAAGCAAAGGTACAGTGAATGCAAAGCTGGAAAGTAAAACCTGGTGACAACAGAGGGAACAGTAGGCACAAAGTCACAAAGCTGAGACTAAAAGCTTGTGGCCGCCACCCCGAAGCAAAGGGGTTCAGAGTTGGAGAGACTTTTCTAAGTGGACTGCTAAGTGCAAAGCCCTGCGATCACTTACTGCCCCTCTCCCCAACACGCCTACACACACACACGCACATGCATGACCAGGACCAGCGTGGCCTACGAAGCACATCTACATAGCTTTGCCACAGTCATACCCCAGGATAGTGACAGATGTGGAGTGAGAAGGTTTTGCACCTGAACAGCTAGAAGAATGGACTCGCTGTTCCTTTTAAAGACAATGGGGTCAACTGTGAGAACAGCAGGTGTGGGGAGAAGATGAGGGGCTTTGTCATTTTAAGGCTGAGATGCTGACTGGACAGATCTCAAGTGGACGATTGTTATGTGGGAATTTGAAGTCCAGGCGGGACGTACAAAGGAGAGAGACACATTTGAGGGTCTTTCTTTGTGGTAGAGAGACGATATTTATCTAGGTCAGGGGCTGGAAAAGATCACCAAGGTTGTGAAGGGGAGTAGAAAAAAGGGTCAGGGGGACAGGGGGACCAGCAAAGGAGCAATGAGGTAGGAGGAAAGCAGGAGAGTGTGGCCCGTGGGGGGACAACCGACTGCCCAATGCTGCCGACAGACAACTTCGATGACTGAGAACTGAACCCACAAGTCTCTGGCGACATTCACAGAGCTCCTTTAACAATGTGGATGCCAAGTCCCAGCCAGGGTGGCAAAACAGAACGCACCCCAAGAGCAGAAGTGCAGACTGTGGCTCGGTGACATCCCTTTAAATCCTGGGCTGGGGGTGGTGCGAGGAGGGGAGAGAGGCTTCCTCCCAGTCCACCTCTGGGCACAGGAGAGCTGCTGGACAATGGACACGGGTTACCAGCACCCATGGTCCCGTTCTGTCAGGACCAGACCCAACGGCAGAGTGGCCAACACAGAAGCAGTCTCTTCATGCACTTGTTTCGGGAAGAACTGTCCAAGGATCTGCCCTGAGAGCAGAACAGAGCCCGGGAAGACAAAGAGGAGGAGGGTTAAGCTGGGCCAATACACGAGGAATTTTGTAGACTGTGTTCTGAAAAGTGACTGGGTACACTGTAATGCAGTTGAACAGCACAGGACACAAGTCCAGTTTGCAACTCAAAAAAGTTTTATATGATTCGAAGAAAAAAGTTACATCACATAATCTCTTAAATAATAAGTCAAAGTCTGTTACATAAAACATAATTCCAGAACATTTCAAATTTTATTACTGAAACTACTTAAAAGGCTCAAAGTCAACAAAGATCAAGCAAAACTGCTCAGGAAATAAAGTGCACTGGGGGACCTGCCACGCGCCGGGCTCTGACAGCCGAGCCACCAGCAAAGGGTCAAACCACCACCACATGGTCTGGTTCTCAGGACAGTCTTTTCCAGACGAAAACTGTTGCCCAATTTACAATCTTTCAATCGACAAACAAGGCCAAAAAAAAAAAAAATTAGTTTATAGAAGGTATTTCTAAATCTAACCAGGAAATGGAAACACAACCACTTTTAACACAACTATTATTCAGAGAACAACGCTGCTCAGAGAATAAAGGTCAAGGTGACAAGCAACCAGATACTTAAAGACCTTGTATTATATAACCACCAGAACATTAGTAGGACTAACATTATTTTGTATACTTTAGGAAAACATCCAAAATTCATGCCATTTATGGCATGCACATTGTCAGAAATGTTTATGCTGATTTAAGATATGACTGGGAGAGAGAAAGGAGTGGGTGGTGGGCTATATACATTTAATCATGGTTCTCTTGCAACTGTATTATATCTCATGGCCAGTACAAGTACTCAACTAAGGAAGTGTCCAAAACTGCGAAAATCTCCTAAACATACAGCCAGCACTTACGGACCTGTATGTCAACGAGCAGTTGATACTAACGGGCAACTTAATGGGTATCAACCAACATCCAGTGAATGAGCAGGTAAGGGTCATCAGACTAGAAAGACGAACACAGAATGATATTTACTCAATATTTAATCTTACCATCATTTGCCAGTAACTAAGAGGCAAAGACAAAATCAAAACACACACAGCACAATAAAAGCCACTCTCAGGCTCAGCAGTGCAGCACCCTTCGTACATCACACACTTTCTGCCGCCTGGACTCCCGGCACCACCTGAGCAGTCTCCCTCCCTGGCTTCCTGGATGCGGGGCGGGGGTGGGGTGGGGCGTCATCTCTACAGCTGGGGCCTGTGCTCACACAGCTTCAAAGTGGCACCCACGGTCTAGTTTCTGGGCAGACTGCAAAACACCCCCATTCCAAGTGATTTTCTATTTGACCAAAACAATTTCCTTCAAATAACATGAATGAAAAGGGCAGCTGGGTAGTATTACTGTCCGTTAGCACAACTTGCATTTCCCACAGTTCTTAGTACTTAATAAATAAAGAAATCAGAACACTGGAGCTGGACCATATGCACGTACACTTCGCCTCAGATACGCTCTACTTTGGTGGAAAGTTCCTCCAACCAATAAGGGTATTTCCTTTTTTCTCTAGGAACTTACTCTACCCACAAAATACTACAGATAAGGCCACAGCACAAGAAGTCAGCTGATAATTGACAAAGCAGCTGCGTTTCAGTGCTTACATTATCTTTTTTTTTGGTGTCTGAGGTACAAACAGGAAACTGCGACTGCTTTGCTCTTGGCAGCGCAGACACTCCGACTGCACAGCAGGGTATCTACCAAGTGTGTTAAGTCATCCTCGGGGTGCATCTGCCACAAGTCACACCACACACACAGGTGACTAGTTCTACTTAACCCAAAGTTTAATTCCTTAGGCTATAGCTTTAAAGGAATGGTTGCCTGGAATTCCCCTGGAAATTATGAAGAAGCTGACTGCAAAGTCGGCCCCCCCATTTCTTTAAGAGACCCTTATTCAACCAGTTGTGACTAATGAAGTCTTAGATTCTTAGATCTAAAGGCCTGATTACAAACTTGTGATTTTTTTTTTTTGGCTGAATAACGTGCCAAGGCTACTAAAAGTAGGGTTACTATAAAAACATGGCTAAACACCGAAAAAGATTGTAAGATCATCTACCTAGAAATGTTATAAATGTTTTCATAAAAACAGTATAAAAATTAGTACCGTCTCATTTCTACAAAACATGAATAGAAAGACTGTAAAAATCCAGATACTGTAAAACTTATTGCAGAAATGACTGTTTGAATGCTGGTGATTTAGACTATCAAATTTTCTTCCATTTTCTTAAAAAACTTCTGAAACTACAAAAGCTATTGAACAGGGAGGGTCTCAACCAAAACAGGAAAGTTAACACACTTTCATCAGAACCAGCCCCCCAGTTTCCCCTAGTCCCCAAGACAATTTCTTTTGGAGAGAAAACCATCAGTTCCTTCCCCGAAAGAGGGCTTTTGACAATCCCCATTGGCAGCTCCCTGCTGACGTCTCAGGCAGAGGCTGGCGTGCTCACCAGTGGGCTCCCAGGCTCCTCTGCCGAGGCAATTCTGTTCAGTTTGCCAACCTCGGCCTGCCAGCCAGGGATCTTCTTGGTAGTCATGTGGCGCCGAGCGTGCTTCGTCAGGTGGTCGCTGCGCATGAAACGCCGATCACACACGGGGCATACAAACTTCTTCTCCCCGGTGTGAGTTCTGCGGTGGCGAGAGAGTTCATCTGAACGAGCAAATTTCTTATCACAGCCATCCCAGCTACAGGCGAAAGGCTTCTCGCCTAAGAATGAGAAAACACATTCATGAAAGTGTAAAGGCTCAGCATCTTCATGGACAGGTTAATTCGTGTTGTTTTTAAATTCTGTTCATCAAAATCTAGCAAGAAAGAATAACCCTATTATTCTGGTATCAGGTTATTCAGAAGAAATCCTCCCAGATTCATTTCTTCCTGCCACACCTAAGATGTAATATATCAGGGCCCAAAGATGTCAAACTAATCTAATCTTTCAAAAGATAGTTTTAAATAAAAATTTATCTCTGTTAGCTTGCGGTAGGGGGAAGATTCTTGACAGGAGTAATTCCTTCCCTCTCAGGAAGCTGCACATCTAAAAAAACTCCCTCCTAGGACCTGAGACTTCTCAGGATCATTAATTCCATCTTCGTATTTGTTATTACACTGACGGGTTAGTTATAAATGGGTTAGTATTCTCACAGCCACCTTCCTGTACCCTGTTACCAGCTCCAAGAGTCTGTCATTCGTTCAGTTTCCGAGTACCAGCAGCTGCCCCATACCTTGTCTTCCTGGAGTTACTCAGGTGAGCCAGGGAGCCTTTCTCCACAGAGCAGGGCTCCCTTTCCTGCGCCCTGCAGCTCTTAGCTTGACCAGATTGTGACAATCATCCACTGCTGTGCGACCTCGTGAACTGATTTGTTAAACACTGTTATGCACTGCCAGGTGACCTACCTTCCCAAGGGTTTATGACTTGTCTAGTTCATCCATTTTTGTGTAGCTTAGCCCAGCACAGCACTTCATATGGCAGGCAGCAAATAAATGGTTTTGAATGAGTAAGTGTTGAAGAGACACCAACTAAATATCTGATGTTTTTCCAAGTTGAATTAATGGGAAAATTCAGCATCACAATGGTCTTTTATGAACCATTGTAAGAAAAGAGCGAAATTCATGGGTTTCAAAGACCCCATGTTGTAAGCACCAGGATGCCCACCTGTTCCCAGGAAACCACCACCACTGCTGGCAGCACTCCAGGATGGCCAGGTGTCGGACAGAGATAAACAACCCTTTGGCGTGGGATTTATAAAGTGCTGGACCAGTTTTCAACATATTAAAAATGCAGCTTTTGCTCATTCCACCTTATTCTAATTTAAAAATTTTGAGGTTGGTAGAAATATATGAAAAACTATCTTATCTAAGGTAAAATTACCCAAAGTTTCTGTTTCTTATGAAAATTCCATGTTAGTGTTGACAAAATGGCATAAGAAGTTGATTCTTCAGAACTTTTATGATTAAATTTAAGTGTTTTGGGAAACCTGAAGAGTGTGTTTTGATCACCTTCTCTTATGCCATCCTACCAGTATTTCTAAGGGAAGCCCACTGAATTAACAGTAAAACCTTATTCCCCAATTTGGAATCTGTGTTTGGATGTGATCTGAGGTTCACCTTGTTAGTCTCAGTGAAAAGTAGAACTCGCCAAGTCAGTGAGCCCCTCCGAGGTGCCACAACAACCACCCTCCAGCACCAATGACCAACAATCAGTGACTAATGTCAGGCTCTGTGTCAGACACCAAGAGTTTATAAAGTGAGACCAGTCAAGTACATAACTAAAAAACAAACAAACAAACCAACAAACAAACAAAACGTGTGGTGGGGACAAAATACACTAGGGTCAAAGAAGGAAGGCGAGATCATGAAACACGTGTGAGAAGTGACGTTGGGAAGGCCTCCCAGGGTTTTCAGTAAGGGGGGACGGAGGATGACGGGTAGAAATGCGGGACTGGAGACAGAAGGTATAGGGACAGGCAGGTTCTTCCCTGGCCAGGTTTGGAGCCTCATCCAGAAGCAAACAGCCCACTTGAGAATGGGGAGACAGTAAAGCTCCTTTTGTAATGCCTGAATCCCAAGCTCAGCTTCATTCTGCAAGCAGGAACTGCCAGGATTAGAGCGTCAATGGCTAATCAGAAACCACCCTATCTCAAGTGCATTTTGGAAAAAAGTACACTAAAACTCCCTCTGGTTCTGCCTTCCCTACACTGTATTACACAATTCACTGTTGTCCCACAGGTCATTAGTAGGTACTTTGCAGGAAGGGGTTTCATTATCAAGAGTTTATAAAACACATCTTAACCTGTTCCAGTGCTTATATGTATATACTAGTGTGAACCCTGAAAAGCGGGTTTAACAAGCTGACCACTTAACCATAGGACCCTTAAAAATAAAACAGAACACTAACTCAAAGAACAAGAGTGCCACAGAATACCTGAGCTATTCTGCCCTAATCAACTAAAGCAGAAACTCTTACCAGGTAACCCTCAAACCTGTTAGACAACATGGTGGCCGCCAGCCCCATGTAGCTATGTAAATGTAAACTTAATGATAAGTGTAAAATTCAGTTCCTCGGTCAAGTGCAGGTGGCTAGTGCCCACACTAATGGACAGATAGAAAACACCTCCATCATTGCAGAAAATTCTATCAGAAGCAGATGATAAGACAAGAGATCAGTATCACTATAATTTCTTGTGTGATTTCTCCTGAATTAAAAACTGTATCTTCGGCTGGCCAGGTGGTGCAATGGTTAAGAGCTGGCTTGGGACGCTGGCAGTCCCAGTTCGGATCCCACATATGAGGGCCAGTGACACTGCCCTCTACAGCTAAGATGGTGAACAACAGCTCCACCTGGAGCTGCACTGACAACAATGTAGGCTGCAGCCCCTGCTGCAGTGGGCTGCCATAGGCTACAGTGAGTGGCCGGCAGCCAGCGTGAGCTGCCAATAGCCACGGTGAGCAGCCGTCCAGAGGCCAGCGACCGATTTGCCTCATCCGGGAAGAGTGCAATGACGATACCAACATGGGCCAGTGAAGCAACGTCCTCCGCAACTAGACTAAAGAACAAAAGA
Organism: Aselliscus stoliczkanus; assembly: GCA_033961575.1. Classification (NCBI taxonomy): domain Eukaryota; kingdom Metazoa; phylum Chordata; class Mammalia; order Chiroptera; family Hipposideridae; genus Aselliscus; species Aselliscus stoliczkanus. The sequence continues at coordinate 33,797,169 of CM066730.1, read as the reverse complement.
ACAGCAACTTGTCTGTTCCCCTCCCCCAATTCCCCAATAAAAAAAAATCCTTAAAAAAACCCAAAAAACTGCATCTTTTTTTTTTTTTATACAAGATGCTCTATTTTATTTTATTTTATTTTATTTTTTGAGGGCAGTATCACTGGCCTTCATATATGGGACCCGAACCGGGGCCGCTGGCTTCCCAAGCCAGCGCTTAACCACTGCGCCACTCGGCCGGCCCTTTTTTTTGAGGGCAGTGTCACTGGCCCTCACATGTGGGACTGAACAGGGGCCGCTGGCTTCCTAAGCTAGCGCTTAACCACCACGCCTCTTGGCTGGCCCCCAAGCCAGCTCTTAACCAACGCACCACTCGGCCAGCCCTTGTTGGGATTTTATCTTCTTTTTTTTTTTTTTTTTTTAGCTGAGCCATCCTGCCACCTGTTGGCAGCTCAACGGCAACTCAGCTCGGGCTGGCCTCGAACAGCTGTTGCTCAGAGCTCAGCTCGCACTCTTGAGCGAGCTCTTAACCAACTGAGCCACTCGGTCGGCCCCTGAAAACTGCATCTTTCTGAAAGTAAGAAAATTGTATTCAAGTTCGAATATTCTGGAATTCAAACTTTTCTATACTTTGGAGAGACCTTTCCCCAGAGTAACTCAAAATCGGTGTCACTGATGAGACGTTTACTGAACGTGAGTGTACATTTTCTAACATGCAAAGACAGAATGTGGAGAGAAAGGGGCAATGTGAGCCTCCGCCCTAAAGGCTACCAGAGGATCAGTCTCAGAACTATACTACATTGTATATGCTGGGATGAGCAGATGCTATGTTCTAGAAAAACCGCTGGTAATCGTACCAATGTTAACCCTAACTCCTACAAGACTAAGAAGGCTTTTCAGAACCAAAGGAAAAAAGCCACATTTCCCCTTTCTCCAGTGGTTCTCATGCAAGCCGTTCCCAATGCCCTACCTGTCTCAGTACTTACCTGTGTGAGTGCGAAGATGAGCTTTGAGGTGGGAACTTTTGAAATATGTTTTCCGGCAGCCTGGAAAGTTGCAAACATAGTTCCTCCTTCGGGAAAAGTCTACCTGAGGGGCACAATTTTGAGTGGAGGCAATAAACACTGGAGCAGGGGCAAGAGGCAGTAACTTGGTATTCCCAACAGCCATTACACTCGATGAACAGGTGGCAGGCTGGGGGAGTGTCCCCTGGGGCAGAACCAGCATCACAGTTCCCTGAGGCACAGACGGTCCCACAAACACCGGCTGGGGCAGTGGAGCAGCGTGCGGTAGGATGGGTTTGACAGTCCCAGCAGATACTTGGGGAGGTGGGTTCAGAAAAGCCGATATCATGCCATTTTGTCCAGTCACAGGGATCATTTGGCAAAGGACAGGGGGACTAGGGACAGGAATCAGAGGGGTGGCTTTCCTCGGCACGTCATTTTCATAATTCTTTGGTGAGCAGGTTTGAATTGCAACTGGCCAACATGCCTGCTGGCCTTTGTCAGTGGGGACCAGGCCACCAGACTTATGCAAACAAGGCTGACAGGACACTGAGTTAATGTTGAGTAAACTGGTTGTGAGGTGCGTGTTCTGCAAAGCTTCAGTATGTCCCACAGGCTGTGCTTCTCCTTCTCTGTTGTCTGAAAGTTGCCGTTCTTGCGTCTGGGTGGTAGGAATGTAGACAGGAGCAGGACTCCCCATGGTGTGGCGGATGACACTGGTCACCATAGCCCTGCAGGGGGGGCCAGGGGCTGCCTCCAGCAGCTCTGGCTTCAAACCAGGCAGGCCTGTCTCCGCCCTCGTGCTCAGCACTTTGTCTGCCCCACCAGAGGCTGGGTGGATAGCCATGACCAGTTGTGCTTTGGAGTCAGTCATTTGGGAAGGAACAAGTGTCCCTGTCGAAGGCTCCGCAAGATCAGGGCTCTGAGGAGGAGTCATGCACTTAAAAAAAAAAAAGTAGGTACTGTGTGAAAATGTTTTGGTTAAATTTTAAAAAGGTCTTACTTTGATCATGGTGCCCCCAATGCCTTTAAAAAGGAGCATCTAGAAAAGACGCATTTAAGCCTGCTCACAAGAGCCCCAGTGGATCTCAAGGCTGCATGAGGCACTTTACTTTCTTAGTCTTCTCCCGTTCCTGACCTCTCCCAAATCCACCCATTGCTGGGTTGTAAGAATGTCAGTGCCACTCTGAGCTTGCACAGCTACTGAAATGAGCAATTCAGGCAGTAGGACTACAAATGAGAAAAGATTTATACTCACAATGAGATTTTCACAATAATTCTAGATTTTAAAAAAATTTTTAAATCCCAGTGGTGATCATTTCACACACACTTAGCCAGTGCCGACTAGACGCAAGGTAAACCTATCAGAAGGATCCCCAAAGGCCATGTTTTAACCAGTGGTCCTGCCTGAACCAAGCCTCTCCTTGTACTGCTCCCAACTTTCCTACTTATTTTCAGCCCAATTGGAAGAGTCCAATGCCAAGTAACTGAGAAGGGCTCCCAGTAGCCAGGCCAGAACTCGTACACTCCTCTCTACCGCCTGCAAGTCCTTTCTCATCTCTCTCCAAGCCGGCTTTCCACACTCTCCCTCCAGTGCAAGCTTCCAGCCCAGGACATTAGATTATGATTTTCACTTCATAGAGCAATGAACAGCTCTCCTCCTCCAAACTGAGAAGCAATTTTTCCCAACGATTTCATAGCTGTAGCACGTTAAGAAAACACAACACAGGGTTTGACTGCAGCCAGCTCAAACAAGTAAGAAGTTGGCTGCCACAGGGAGGCAGAGAAGCCAGTATTTCGACCTAGTTAACAAAGGGGTCTGGTGCCAAACCATAGGCTTTCCCCAGCTGCCACCCACAGCCTGGACTGGGTCATCGGGTGGAACCTAGCTCCCACCCTGCAGTTCCCCAGGGAAATGGGTACATTTTACTTTCTTGAATCAATCTGGTTTTGTCCTATGGACATTTTAACCCTGTGGCTGCAAGCTATAATCTATCAATGGAAAGAACATATTTCCAAGAGATAAGAAAAGTTTTGCCCTTAGGTCCTCCACAAGGGGAGGCTATGAACTTGCTTGCCAGCATCCCAGTGAATCTACCCACGATTTCCATAGCACATTTATTTAAGGTATGCTAGTCACTGCACAAAAAAACACTCGTCTCCCCCATCTCTTACCAGGGTTGATAAAGAATGGAAGTCCTTTGGTAGCTCAGCTGCAGCTTCGTCCACATGCACAGTGGTGGTGACATCCCCAGAATCAGAGACAGGTGTGAGGGGTCTTATCTTTAATAGGTCACCTTTCTGGGATCTTTGACCCCAGGAGCTCATGCAGACAAGAGCCTCGACGGCTTCAATATCGTTCTGCTCCAAGACGCTGCACGTAGACCTTTCGCTGTCATGCCGCTTCCTCTCCAGGATTGACTCACATATATCCATGATGTCAACCTACAGGCAACACCATGGCTTCTCAGTCCAGGGGAAACACAGGCGTAACCCCGATGGGCACATGGACACACACAGCAGGAGTCTGCACTACACATGCAACACATACATGACACTGCGCATAAAACAAGCTCTGTTCTAGGAAGAGAGGTCAATAGAACATTCATGACAATTTTGCTTTTAAAGCCCATGTTCTAAAGAGGGAAGGACAATGACTGGACTTGGCTGGCAAGCGGTTTCCGTCTAAGTTTTCCGGTCGGTTGAGAGGACCGCACGGCTCTCTTGAGCTGACGGTGTCCCCGCAGATGCCTTTCTGGCAGCTCTCTGGAGCCTTCCCACAGCAGAACTTTGGGGGGGGGGGCGCCTGCGCTCCCAGACCCCGGGAAGGTCGGGCCTGCGCTGCTCTAGCCTCGGTCCTCAGACTTAGGAACGCGAGTCAGTCCCCAGAGCCACACGGTGGGGAGTGGCGGCGAGAGGAAGGACGGGCCACCACCACCCAGGAGGCCGCGGCCTGCCAGGCATCACACCCGCTTTTCCTCGGCAGGGCGTAGGGAGGGCACTGATCGCTTCCCACAGACACTTCACATCTATAAAGACACGCATCTCCACCCAGTCCGCCCAAGCGTCGTCACGCCCTTCTGTCCTGCCCAGGTGCCCCTCGGAGCACAGGTATGAGGCTGCCTTTCCAAACACCACTGCGGCCCGGCTTCTGCCCAGTCTCGGGACAGGGAGTCACAGACGTGGGGCTGCCGCCCGCTCCGCCCCGCATGCACGGAGGCTCCCTGGCCTCGCTCCCGCCCCACGGCCATCCGCCCCACGGCCATCCGCGCGACTCGATGACAGGTCCCGGGTCCACGCGCCCCGCCCGCCCGCACGTCCCCCGCCCACCGCATGCCGCCTTCCCGCAGCCATGGCCCCGCCCCGCCCACCGCGTGCCGCCTTCCCGCAGCCATAGCCCCGCCCACCGCGTGCCGCCTTCCCGCAGCCATGACCCCGCCCCGCCCAACGCGTGCCGCCTTCCCGCAGCCATGGCCCCGCCCATTGCATGCCGCCTTCCCGCAGCCATGACCCCGCCCCGCGCAGGCTTTGCCCCGCCCCATCCACCGCGTGCCGCCTTCCCGCCAGCTGTCGCCCCGCCCCCTCGCCCTTTCCACTACCCGCATGCCGCGTCCCGCCACCCGCGCCCCGCCCCAAGGCCACCACCACACAGCGCCTGGTGACGTCATGGCCTGCAAATAGCCCCGCGCCCACTGCCCGCCCTGCCGCTGCGGGGGCGCGAGACAAAGCTGTGCGTGGGGCCGCGCGGGGCTCCCAGCTCTGCAGCCCGGCCCGGCCTCTCCCGGTGCAGCCGCGGCGAGGCGCCCGCGCCCCCGCCCTCCGGCGCGCTGCAGCCCCGCACAGGCGGCGCGGCCCCGCCTCGCCCCCAGCTGGGCGGCTACTCACCGCGCGCGTCTCGCCGGGATCCGCGAAGCCCAGCGTGTGCATGGTGCCGGCTGCCCAAAGGCAACAAAGCGGCAGCGCGGCGGCCGCTCCAAGCACGCCGGCGGCCGCACGCGCGTGGCGGAGGCGGCGTCGGCGAATGGAGCTCTTGCGGCTGGCACGCGTCTTCACTGGTCCGCGCAGCGAGCGCAGCTCTGCCCGGGCGCGGCCCTCGCGGAGCGGGAGGGGCGGGGCGCAGCGCGGAGGGCGCGGCCGCGGGGGCGGAGCGCGGAGGCAAACCAAAATACACCGCGCCCCGCCGGGGCGGGACCGGATGCCCGCCAGCCAATCCGCGCCCGACCCGTGCACGGCCGGCCAATGGGCGCTGCAGGGAGCCGCGTGATCAAAGCCTGGCCGCGGCGTGATCGGGCAGGGCGGGATGCGGCACGTGTTTTGGTCCGGGCGAAGGGGCGGGGCCTGAGGCCTCGGAAAGTAGGGGAAAGGTCCCGGCGGCGGCGTGGGCGGCGTGGGCGGCGCGGGCGGTGCGGGCGGCGCAGCTGCGGCCAGGGAAGTCCCTGGGCCCGCCCAGGCTGGCTGGGCAGGAGGACCGCGCTTAAAGGGGCCGCCGCCTGCCGCCTTCCTGGGCGCAGGTCCCTGTGGACTGAATACGTCCAGTAGAGGGGACCTACCTTGAGGTTTCAACCTGGTATAGCTTGCTTGATTTTAGTGTTTATTGATCTGTCCACTATTAAGAGTGCATCGCTGACCGGGTGGAGCTTTGAAAGCTCGCTGGCTCCAGCTAACATACCTGCATCTGTTTTTTCATGCAGGCACCCAGAGCCCAGTTTCTGGCCTAGGTCTGACACCCCTTCCCAGGCAGTTTTGGGCCGCAGGTTCCACTCTGTTAAGTGAAGGCAGGGGGAGCCAAGAGCGTCCCCTGAAAGATGCCTAGTACACCTGCCTTTCCCCCCCACACCAGGTGTAAGCGTCAGCTGCTCTGGGAAGACTTGAGGCCTGAATGAGAGAGATGCCCAGGGCACGCCCTTTCCCCGTGTGCTTCCGGCACCCTCATGCTGAGAAGGAAACTGGGACCAGGGTTCTGGCAAGGGCTAGGTGCTCCCAGGCCAGATCTGATTGGGCAAAGGGGTTGAGTAAAGTGATCCACTTCTTTCCATTTCCTCTTGTTCAGGTCCTCCACAGCAACTTGCATGATCTGTTTCTGTTTCATTAGTTTTTGTTATTGTCTGCCCACCCGAGGGAACTCTCCCAAGGTTAGGGAGCTTGCTTCACTCACTGCAGGCACTCAGTAACTATTGGTTGAATAAGTGAATAAAGATGAGCACCTACTGGGCTCCCCTCTCACCCCACACCAACTATCCTGCAGACACTTCTAATTTAATATGCTTGAATTTGAACTCATCTATCGGAATCTGGATTCCTCACCCCCAGATACCTCAAAATCCCAGGGTCATCTTTGACCCGTCCCTTTCCTGCACTTGCTTCCTTCTTCCAATTGCTTCATGCCTTTCTTGCTAAATACCTCTCAAATTATTGGGTTGTCGGAAAAGTCATGATGCATTTTTTGCAATGAAAAACAGAAAAAATATGTAATGACTTTTCTGACAACCCAGTGTTAACTTCTCTCTGTCACCCACTCCTGGCTTTGTCCAGGCCACAATCCTCTTTCACCTGAATTACTGCTGCTGCCTCCCCACAGGTCTCCCGACCTCCAGCATTACCACTTACAATCTGCCCCTCATCTCACTGACAGTGATCTTCCAGAAGTAGATAGAGATGGTCCCAAACCCATTATTCAAACCCTCCGTTGGAATCCACACAGCTCTGCGACTGGGGACTGAATCGCACTGCTTAGACAGGAATCCATGACTCCACATAAACAAGCCCCAGCCAAAGTTTCCTGCATCATTTCCAACCAGTTCTCCAAATAAAGAACTCTTTGCACATGGCATCCCTTCTATGTGGAACACCCCAACCCTTCTCCACTTTTACTCTGTGAGACTGCAGTGTGACTCCTCAGGGAAGCCTTCCCCGAGCCACAAACATCAGGGCCACTCAGCAGAATGCTATGTGCAGGGCTTTGGAGTCAGAGCTAGATCCAAATCCCAACTGCCACTGTGGCCAAGTCAGGGCTGGGCTGCCCATGTCCCATCCCTGTGGAGGGAGGTGCCAGCAGCTGTCCAGGAGTCTGGCACCTGAGCTGCTCTCCTCAGGTTCTGTTTCCATTCCCTGGAGAGCAGGAATGGCTGGAAACTTGGGCAGCAGGCTGGCTCAGGGCTCTTCAGGCATAAGGCCCTATTCTTTCCACGACTAGCCCATGTTGCAGACAGACAGGTCTTCACTCATGCTGGCCTCTCCTCCCTTCTCCCCCACTCGACCCAGACACCACTTTTCCACGAAGCCTTTCTGTGAGTGCGCATACACACACACGTCAGGTTGTGGTTGCTGCCAAACCCCAGGTTCTGGCTCTGCCTGTAGCAGGAGGATATTGATGTGTTTATAAACTAAAGATGGTTGGTTATAAGTCATTCACTCAGAGACGTTACCGAGGCCCTTGTCAGCACCAGGCGCTACACAACTTCCGGCAGAGCAAGGACTGGCAGGTAGACTGAACATGGACACGGATAACTGCCCCATAAAGGAGAGCAGGGTGCCACTTGGGAGACTGCCACAACTTTCTCGTGTGTCCTTCCAAAGAGAGTCTATGTATATGCGTACACACTCTAACCCACAGGATAAGTGTGCACCTTCTGAACCTCATTTGCTGACTTCCCAACATGTCTTTGGGGCTATTACATATCAGTACACCAAAAGCCACCTCATGCTTTGTAATGGTTACATAATATCACATGGATGTATCATACTTTATTTAACCACTACTACTTAAGTCACCAGGGGACTTAGGTTGTTTCCAGTTTGCCAGGATATGGTGTCCATGCATTGTTTGTCCACAGACAAGGATAACTGTAGGGTCACTTCCTGGAACTGGAATTGCTGGGTCAACTGCTCTGTATTTCTTTTCTTCCTTTATTGTATTATTTTTATTTTTTTGGTTTTTGATAAAGTTGAATATAACATAGATATAGGAAAGTGCAAAAACTTAAGTGTACAACTCAGTGAATTTTCACAAGGCGAACACACTTGTGTTACCAGCACCCAGATCAAGAGAGAGAATATTAGAGTCCTGAAGTCCCCTGCATGACGCCCGCCCAGGATAACCCTTATCATGACTTCTAACACCATACATTACTTTCGCCTGTATTGAAACTTGTACAAAGATAATTATATAGTACTTTCTCTTTCGGGTCTGTCATGTAGTTGAATCTAGTTGGAATTCATTTATTCTTGTTGCAGTGTACCAGCTCATTCTGTTGATGGCCATCAGGCTAGTGTCCAGTCCGGGGTTGTTATGAATAAAGCTGTTATGACAATTCTGATATGCGGGTTTGCGCATTTTTATTTTGGAAAGATTGTCAAATTGCCCTCCAAATGTGCATTTGTGCCCATTGATCCCACCAACAATGGGCTGCAAAGCCAGTTTCCCATTTCTTTACTAACGTGGGCCTTCTGTCCTTTACCAAGCTAAGTGGGGAAAAAAAGAGAATTTATAATACTATTTTTTATTTCTTTTTTTTTTTTAAAGATTCTATTGGGGAATTGAGGGAGCGGAACAGACAAGTTTCTGTCTTTTTGTTCTTCAGTCTAGTTGCAGAGGACGTTGCTTCACTGGCCCATGTTGGTATCATCATTGCACTCTTTCCAGATGAGGCAGATCGGTCACCGGCCTCTGGATGGTCGCTCACCGCGGCTATTGGCAGCTCACGCTGGCTGCCAGCCACTCACGCTGGCTGCTGGCCACTCACTGTAGCCTATGGCAGCCCACTGCAGCAGGGACTGCAGCCTACACCGTCGCCGGGGCTCGCACAGCTCAGCTCCAGGTGGAGCTACTGTTAGCTGTGGAGGGCAGTGTCACTGGCCCTCATCTGTAGGATCCAAACCGGGGCTGCTGGCGTCCCAAACCAGCTCTTAACCAATGCGCCACTTGACTGGCCCTATTTTTTATTTCTTTGGTGGAGTTTACTTGAGAGTTTTCGTGTATGTAAAAGCCATCTTGATTTCTTTTTCTGTGGACTTTGGAAGGAATTTTAAATGACAGTACAGAAACTTGAACATGTTTATATACTGAAGGGAAGGGGTCAGTGGAGAAAAACAGATGATGCAAGAGAAAGAGGGAGGGGCTGCTGGTGAAAGAGGTTGGGGAGTGTGTGTTGGGGGAGGACTAGGGAGGCACACACAGCTGTCCCTGCTCAGGAGGAGGATACACTTCATCAGAGAATGGGAGGGAAGATTAGATGATGGCTGCAGATCCAGGAAGATTCTGGGACAGGAGAGAAGTTCATGCTTGCATGTGATCCTCCCAGGGTGACATGGGAGCATAAGCCATCCTCTGGGGAGGGGACGCTGGGGAGGGAGAAAGCTTTGGAATAGACTCAGAGAGAAACATGTTAAGGACTCTGCCAGGCAGGGCGACAGCAACTGCCCATTGCACTTAAGACCCAGTCAGAATGTTGGTGTGACCCTGGATAGATAATTGGTGTCTTGTCCTAGCTTCTGGCATTAAACTGCCGGGTCACCCAGGGCATATTTCTTTGTCACCTTTGAGACTCAGTTTTCTGACCTGCAAAGTGGAGTTGGATTAGCTTTGTGATTTGAATGAGTCCTGAACTATGGCCAAGTTCATTTTCATGGATTTGCTTTGAATGAGAAAAATAAGGACAAAGAATCCATTTTGTCATGTAGTTCAGTACAAATTAAGGACTATCATTTATTCAGAGATTATATTCTCCCAATCTTTTCTTGTTAGAATGTCCTGTCTTTTATGAAAAGGTGGTGAAAGCAGATGGTACATAATGCCCGAACTTATGAAAGCAAAACATTGCCAACCCAATGGTAGACCCCCAAATTTGTTCTGAAATCTCGTGGTCAGTGATACGCCTAAATCTGTGAATCTCTGGACTAGATGTTTCTTGGAGGTCTGTTCCATCTCTGGTAACCATGACTCTATAAGGGCTGGTCTTCTTTCCACATTGAACTCGAAGGAGCTGATTTCAGGCCTACCAGTAACAGACAGTTGGCGCTGACTCCACTTCCCTCTGCTCTGGGCCTGGCAGCTGCTGAGAGGTGAGGACCCACAGCAGGCAGACTCTTTCCTCCTCAGACCCTCAGCAACCCTCCCCCACCCTCCCCCTCCCCACCCCGACCACCACCAGGCTGCAGACAGGCTGGCCCAGGCCTTGGAAGCTCTTGAGTATTCAGTCTTTGGTCAGAGCCCAGCTGTGGAGCCAAGAAGAACAAAGCGAGGCTAGGGGCTGTCCTCCTTGCCCCGCCTGCCTGCCAGGCTGGGTGGGTGGGTCAGGGAGCGCTGGCTGCCTGCCAGGCCTGGGTCCAGCCCATCCTTCCTGCCTTTCTCTTTCTCCCTGGGTTGGGCTCACTGAGATGGGAGCTGCACAAGGACCAGGACATGCTGTGAAATGACTAGTTGCTTGACTGGTGGTCTAAATGACCTAATAAGTGACTGACTAGTGAATGGGTTAATGAACTGCTGACCCAGCAATCCCCCAGCTGTTGAGTGATTGATCCACTGCCTGGTAATGGGCATCCATCACTCCTAACACCCCAGGGCTCCTGTCTCCTTCCCCTGGGGGCACTGGTGGTGGGGAAGCAGAGAGGCTTATAGAGGTGGTTGAAGCACATACCATCCAAAACATCACTTTACAGATGGGGAAACTGAGGCCTAGCAAGTCCACACAGAGCCATGTTGCTCAGGAGAGAAATAATGATACTCTCTGGGATGTGTTCGAGTTACAAAGGAGGTTCAGCTCAACATTTACTAAACACGACATGGGCCAAGAGTTGTATGACATGTTCTTCATTTTTATCCTCTGATTTTCAACCCCATTTTACAGATGAAGAAACTGAAGAATAGAGAGTGAAGCAGCCTGTCCATCATCACTGGGCTTTGCAGGTGGAGCCAGGGTCCATCTCTCCTACACAAGTCCAGGGCTTCTTTCTCCCAACCATCTTCTGCAAAAATGGCCCTACGAGCACGAGCGAGGCCCTGTGAGTACGCCTGGGGCTGGGACAGCTACCAGTAGACACAAGGAGATGGTCAGCTCTCTCTCCTTCCCAGGGAAGGGTAAGGAAGGAGGCACTGCTTTGTTCCTGCTGTTGCTGAGCAGTTCCCCACCCCCATGCTGGGGCTGCCTCGTGCCTGCCATGCTCCGCCTTCTCCCTGTGTGTCACCAGACCAGGGCCCAACCTCTCTGTATGTTGTGTTTTTAAACCTTCCAAGAGGGAGAACTAGGTTGTGTCTGTGGGTGAGGCCCCCAGGCTCAGGGTAGAGGGGCCATCTGGCCCCCAACCTGAAACTTTTGCCAAAGGATGGGGCTGTGGGTATAATGGGTTCTGGAGGCTTCTCTGAGGGGTCCAGTGCTTGGCAGGGACCCTGGCAGGACAACCTATGGTGCAGGGAAGGAGAGCCCTACTATGTGCTCAGTAATACAGGCTCACGGAGGAATAAGACCAACCCTAACCTTCATTTGGCAGGAGAGAGGGGCCCCCCAACAAGGCGATGTACGTACACCAAGGGTCATGCTGGAGTCACAGCAGCAGGGACACAGAGGAGACCTGACTACCCCTCCCAGCAGATTGGGGACAGATTCCCACAGGGGATGTCACTGGAGCCGGTATTAAGGGACAAGCAGGAGCTAGCCATCCAGAGAATGGAGGTGATGTTTCTTTCAGGATTGACAACACAAGGCACCACCTGTGCATATACAGTGGCTGCCTGATAGATGGAAATAAGCCCTAGGAAAGGCCTGTGACAGCATCCAGCCCAGCACTCTCAAACCTCTGGGGGCCGTGTTAAAATGCAGACTGCTGGGCCCACCCCAGATTCAGTAGGTCCTGGATGGGGTCTGAGAGTTTGCATTTCTAGCAAGTGCCCCATGTTGTTGACACCACTGGTCCAGGGACCTGGCCTTGAACACCACTGATTGTGGGAATAGAAACCGAGACCCAGGGAACGGAAGCAACTTATCCAAGTCACCCTCTGAGTTTGAGCAGAGAAATGCCAGGAGCCCGTGCCTCCAGATGGACTCCAAATTCAGTGCTGTCCACTGCACCACGAGGCCCGCTGGACAGATGCCCCAGGGCCACTGTCCTGAGATCAGCCACGGAAGAAAGCCATTGGAGGCCAGCGGGGTATTGGGCAATATTACATACTATCTGCTGGCCTGGGAGGGCAAACTTCCAAGTGTCCCCGTGGCTGCCCAGCCCTTCTGTCTGGCCAGAAAGCATGAAACTGGGTGTGCTGCCAGCCCGGCTTCCCCAGTGACCCAGTGCGGCGCTGGAATGAGCCCAGCCGGGCAGCAGCGCCAGGCATTGGCACTGTGGCCACTGAGAAGGCATCTCACAGGGGACTTGTGTTGGCCCGGTAGGGGGCTGAGCCGGGATCTGTGGGGAGCCTGCGCCTTACTCCCGCCCTCTGGGGCAGTCAGGCTGAGCCTATCAGGCTGCACGGCCCCTGTGGCCTCACCCTGGCCAGGCCCCAGCTCAGAGCTGAACACAGCAGGACGGGGAGGAGTCGCTCAACTTTGCCCTGAACAACATTAATGTAAAGTAATATGAACAATGTTAATATAAAATAAAAAATAGTCATATTAGCCACCATTTCTCATACATGTTTTCCCAGGATCTCATTTAATTTTTACATAGACTTTGCAGTGTAGGGATCATCACCCCCATTTCACAGAAGGGGAAATTGAGGACAGGGTGAGGGGTAAGGAACCTACCCAAGTCATACAGCTGTGTGGGGTGGGAGCTCCACCAGCCCCAGATGCCCTGCTCTGTCCATTGCCTCCCCACACCCCCCGGCCTTGCCCACGAGTGAAAGCGTGCAGCTTGGGCCTTCCTGAACCCTTGTCCGTGGACAACAACGGGCGTTTGAATTTGCTGGTCATGTCCTTAAACAATGTTTTTATGGCTGGCGCAATTGAAGATTCACTTATTTTATATAATAATTTAAATAAACTTTAATATTGCCATTAAAAAAGTAGTTCACCCTCATTATAGAAAACAGAAATACAGAAAAGTACATTAAAATAAGTAAAATTTTTTCTTTTCTGTCTCCCTTCCGCCTTCCCTTCTCTTACCCCTCCCCGCTTCTTCTCTCTCAGCATGTGGAGAATACAGTGAAAATCTTCCCCCATTCCATTGACCTCCCAGGGCAGGTAACCAGTGCCAGACTCTTTTCTTACGTAAATACACAAACACACAGACACACACACACACACACACACACACACGAGTTTATTTGGTTTTGTTTGGAATGTTTAAGTCTCACATGGATGCAGTGCTGTCCATGTCATACTGCAGTTCTCTCTTTTCATCCTGGAAGCCTTTTACCTGGGCCCACACTGACAGCCAGCCCTAGCTCATGAGTTTTAGAAACCCTCCAGGAGCCCACCTAATATCCCAAATCCTCAGTTTCTTGAACTCTAAAATGGGAGTAATTATACCTCCCTTGCGGAGTTGTTTGGAGAGTTAGAGATGTTCCACAGCACAATCGGATGATTCCCACTCAGAGCAGGTTGTTTTGGGGTTACCTGGGCCCAATCTTCCCGCATGTCAGAACCAGTTTGTGTATGTGGTTTTATTTTATGCCTGGGCGGAGAAGGAGACAGCTAGGAACCTCACACTGTGAGACTGCATTGATAGCCCCGGATGTGGGACCCCCAGAAATCTTGGCAGGGGCAGAGGCTGGAGTCCCCCGGGGCAGGGGGTGGCACCCCCCAACTCTGGTGTAGGAAAGCAGTTTGCACCCCCAGGCTGGGTGGTCCCAGGGTGCTGTTGGAGCACAGATGCTCCTGCAGCCAGGCCTTGGAGCATTTTCAGACACACTGTCACACTGCACTGCCCTGACCGTCAGAGCAGGGCGTGGAGACCATTCAAGTTCTCAACCCTCAGGCTTCCTGGATCCTAGTACAAAGCTCTGGGTGGGAAGGAAGGGAGGAGACAAGAGTGGAGAGTGTCGCAGGCCTAGCACATTCCTCTGGGTAGCAGTCAGTGGGAAGGGGTGCTGGAAGCTCCGTGTCTCACAGCGGCCACTGAGGGCTTTGTCTGGTACCTGGGGAGCAGGAAGCTCCCACCCTGGAGAAAAGCCCTCCCCGGCCTCTGGGTGGGCCTGGCCGCCACTTCCCCTGAAGACCGACACACCCAGGCTATTGCTTCAGCAGCCCGTGGGGAGAGCAGGGAGAATAGTCGTAGGGAGCAGACTCTCCTCTGCCCCAGCATTGTTTCCTCTTCTGGGCTACGAGAGGACATTGCTAGTACGGTGGCCATGGGCTGGCGGAGAGCAGGTCAAACAGCCCACGTGGGTTTAACCAGCCTCTGAATTCCAGCCAGTGTTGACTAGACTCCGGATACTCAGGCAGTCCAAATGGGGCACCGGGGCTGGGAAGCATTCATTACCAAAGTTGCCTGATCCGTGTGTAGCTCCCACTCCTCATTTAGAGGACATGAAAGGGTTAAATGAGCCCCACTGCCATTGGGAAAGTGGACATGCTATTCATTCATTTCAACAGACTCCCTCTGTCAGCCAGTCCCGAGCTGGTCCCAGGGATCCTGAGACAGGTGGCTTTTGCTGCCCTCCTGGGTGATGGCGGGGAGACACACAGGTGACCAGGTATTGGGAGCTAGGCCAGAGGAACTGCGGGGAGTGGAGAGCCCAAGGCAGACAGGTGTTTCATCCTAGGGTCTGAACCCTGTCTCCTGGCCATGTTTGAGCTGAGCTTCAAAGAGGAAAGGAAAAAGAAAGAGACAAAGTTGTGTGTGTGTGTGTGTGTGTGTGTGTGTGTGTGTGTGTGTGTGTGTTGGGGGAACAGAGGTCCAGAGGAAAACGAGTGGATCGTGAAGGCCTGGAGCATGAGGGGCTGGGGGACATTGGTCTCCCCATCACAGAGAAAGGTGAGTGTGGGGGTAAAGGCCCATTTATAATGTGAGATTATCAAGGGCCTTGCGGTGCTGAAGGTTTGCATTTTATTCTGAGAAACATGAGCACGCGTAGATGGGACTTAAACAAGGGGAATAGGCAATCACATTTGCATTGGGGGACCATGCTTCTGACCATGGGGTGGAGAGTGGATTGAGCAGGGGCAAGGCTGGAGGCCTGGACACCTGTCTGCAGGCAGCTGCAATAATTCTCTGATGCAGGGAAAAAAATGGGGGTGTCCTCATTTTCCATGCTGTGTGGCAAGTTACCACACATTTAGAGGTTTGAAAAAACATGCACTTATTATCTCTCAGTTTCCAGGAGATAATAAAAGAGGAATCTGGATATGGTTTAGCTGGGTCTCCTACTTGGGGTCTCATTCATCTGCAGTGGAGAGTCAGCTGGGCTGTGTTCTCATCTGGAGCCCGGACTGGGAAGAATCTGCTTCCACTCTCAGGCTGTTTGCAGAATTCCTTTCCTTGCAGCTGTATGACAGAGGAACAGGCTTCTTACTGGCTGTCAGCTGGAGGCCAGCCATGCTTTGGTCCTAGAAGTGACCTGCAGTTCCCTGCCACAGGCCCCTCCATAGGTGGCACAATATGGCAGCTTATTTCCTTGAGGCCAGCAGGGGAGGATCTTTCTCCTGTCAGTTAAGACAGAGTTCTTGTAAGACAAGATGTAATCATAGGAGTGAAATCACATGTGGCATATTCCATTGGCTGGAAGGAAGCCATAGGCCCCACCCACAGTCAAGGGAAAGGGCTTATTCAGGATGTACCCCAGGGTGGGAGATCACAGGGTGGGGTCCATCTCAGAACTCTGCCTACCACAGGAGTCTCCTCTTGTTTATTTGTATCCACACCCTTTGGTACCTATGGAAACCTGAAAAGAGCATTTTATATATAAACCCTCACAGGTAGCTGGCCCTCTTGGCTGGGCGAGGGCCTAGAGCTCTTTTTCCTCCCCGCAAATATCCTGGAGGGTTTAGAGGTTGCAATGAAGTCGCACAAAGCTCTTTTCCTCATCACCTGTTTCTATCAAGGGATCTACATGGGAGGTGAAAGGCCTCATCGGGAAGCCCCTTCTCCCACCAACGGGCCCATGCTGGCCAATCATTATGTCTGCATTTCTTGGGACACAGTGATTGGTTAAAGGATGAGCATGTGACACAAACCCGACCAATAGGGCTTCTTCTGGGACTCGTGCTGGGGCTGGCGGGAATGAAAGTCTCTTCCTCTCCAGGGCATCTGTGAGGATGTGCAGAGCCATACGTGGTGTAACCACGTGCGGGGAGTCTGAGGACGAAACCGATGGAAAGTGGAGCGTATCTAGTTAGGGACCCACTGACCCACTTGGGCCATGGGCGTCAGCAGCCCCTAAGTGTGAGCAGGTAAATCCCCCCTTCTTTTCTTTGGGGGAGGGGCTTTAGCTGAGCTGGGCTTCCTGACCCTTGCGACTGAAAAGGTGTCCCCGAATTAAAGCTCTTGCGTTTCCCAGTGAATGCCCATCACTGGCCGGGTAGGGGGAGCTGGGCTTGGAGTTGTCCCTGTGGGACTTCCCAAAAGTCAGCAGTGGCAAGTGACAATGAGGGTGGATGCATGTGGGAGGACTCCCACACATTGTGGGAAAGGCTGTGGTTCCCGTTAGGAAAGTGAGTTGGTTCTTGGGATCACACTTTTCAGCGATCTTTTTTCTTTGTCAAATATTTTTCTCATGTTTTTCCCCCCTAGTTTCTAAGCTTTAGGGCACTAAATTCAAATCCATACCCTACAACTACTCTGTGTTAACCAAAATGTAAGGGTGGAAAGAGGGGCCCACATTCTGCCTCTTCCCCGCAATGAT
The DNA here is from genome assembly GCA_033961575.1 of Aselliscus stoliczkanus. Lineage (NCBI taxonomy): Eukaryota > Metazoa > Chordata > Mammalia > Chiroptera > Hipposideridae > Aselliscus > Aselliscus stoliczkanus. The sequence goes on along the minus strand of CM066730.1, from coordinate 33,780,414 downwards.
CCTCTCTCTGCCCCAAACCAGCTGGGTGGCATCTTTCATGCTGCTCTGTTCTCCTACCTCCTAGGGGCCCTTTGCCCATCAGCAAGCCCTCTCCCTGCTCCTCAGGGCTCAAGGCCTCCAGGAGCCCTCTGAGTGTCCTCTGGCTTCTCTACCCTCCTGCAGCTGGGAGGGCCCAGCTCTCAGCTTCTCCTCTACTGGGCCCTGTCCACACCCAGCGAGCTGGTGTCGGGCCAGCCTTGCGCTTGTGTTTCCCTCCCCGAGTCCCCCTTTCTACCCTCTAATCCTTCCACCACCCTGCTGCCATTCAAGGTGGCAGCTCTGGGCCCCTTGCCTTGGTGACCACGGGACAGGGCGACACACAGAATTGGCTTGGGCACCTTTTCTGAGCTCTAGGTTCCAAAGCCTAAGTCCACCCTTGAGGGAAGAGAAAGGAGTCAGAGTACAAAGCTGTTCATGAAGATAAGGCTTTTCCACAGCACCATTGGCAGCACTGCAGATAGCGCCTGATACCATGGGGACAGCCCCTGCCATGGGGACCGCCCCCGGCATTATGCTCCTCAGAGGCTTGCTTCACTCATAGAGAGAGAAAAGGGCCCCTGCCTCTGCTGAGGGGCTGCGACGGGGAACCTTGTGCTACTGAGGTCGACACTCAGGACACAAGGGTTCTGAGCACCCCAAGTGTATCAGGTAGGGAGGGTTCCATTAGAGAAACCGAACCAGTAGGATACGTGTGTACATACACAGATATACACAGATATGTACATTTGTGTGTGTGTGTGTATATATATACACACACAAGATATACACAGATATTGCAGAAACCAATACCTTGCAATAAGTCTTTTTATATACATATATGAAGTTTACATACATAATATAAATGTGTGAATATATACACATACACACACACATCACATATATATGAGAGAGATTGAGAGAGAGAGAGAGAGGGACTGAGTGTAAGGAATTGACTTGCACAATTGTGGGGCTGGTTAGGCAAGTCGGAAAGCCACAGGGCTGGCGGCAGCTGGCTGGCCCTCGGGGCAGGACCGAGGTCACAGCTCACAGGTGGAATTTCTTCCTCAGGGAGAACTCAGCTTTGCTATTAAGGCGTTTCATGGGTTGGATGAGGCCCATCCATATCACTGAGGGTGAACTCCTTAATTTAGTTACCTGAATGTCAGCGTTAACCACAGACAAAAATCCCTTCACGGCAGCTCCTAGATTAACGTATGATAGGGTACCTGGGGACAAGAGCCTGGCCAAGTTGACATGTAAAACTGGCCGTCCCACCCAGGACCTGGAGCTGCTGCAGTCCTGGTGGAAAGAGGCGAGGAACAGAGCCTCAGCCCTGGTAGCCACCGTTTTCAGGTACCACCAGATCACCCATGTCATCGCCCTGGTTGTGCCCTCACTGTTCTGATGCCCCACTCTTTTGGCTGCTGTGTGTCTATGTGTGTGTGTGGGTGGGGGGGTGGGGGGCTCCAGCTGCAGAGCGGGCTCCCTGGTCCCCAGGGCTTCACAGAGATGGGTGCCCTCTGTTCCTCCCCACCCAGGACTCCAGCCCAGGGGCTGAGCTAATGGATGGTGCTCGGAACTGCTCTCCTCTGACCAGCCCGTGCCCTGTGACCCTAGGGGCAATGCCTTGGTTGGCCCTGCACAGACAGCTTGGCTGCTGCCTTCCCAGGCCGTCGCCTGCCCAGATGTGAGAAGCACCTCCAGTTCTCAAGCCCAGGGCTCCGTTTCCAACTTCAAAGGAAGAGAATAGAGGACAGGGCATGGTGGATGACTCCAAAGTTCTTTCTGCTCTACCTGTTGCCCTGAAGATAAGGCTGAGCCTGGAACTCTGCGTCCCTATGAAAAAGAATGCTTCCAGTTATACATGTCACCTGCCTGGAACTCAGCTGACCTTCAATTTCTGCAGGTTGTCACGATCTAGAGCAGGGAAGGCTCGGTGGGGGGGGGAGCCAGCCCACACTGACTCACTGTGCACATCTCCTCAATGCCATGTTCACTGATGTCATGTTGTAGCTTGAAGTCAATCATAATGGGGATATTTACACCACAGAAATTGGCAAACCCTACAAATTAGCACCCCCCATCCCAGAGAGCTGCTTGTCAAACATTCACCAGGATACCACTGGAGAGAGCCAGAGGGTAAGGCTAGGATTTGGGGTGGGGGTGGGGGTTAGCCATCTAGTGTTAACAGCACCATTCCCCCCACCCCCACAAAAAAGAATATTTCATGGCTTAAATGACAGTGATTTATTATTTCTCATGATTCTGTGGGTGGAGGCTGTGTTTTTTCTGCTCTGTGTGGTGTTGGCTAAGGTCACTCTTGCAGCTGGACCTCTGCCTTTCTCTCCAACAGAAAAGCCTGACGTCCTTACAGCATGGTGGCCGGTTCCAGGGAAGCAGTGGAGCAGAGGCTGCCAGGTCTCTGGAGGTCTAGGCCTGGAAGTGGCATAGCACATTCTATTGGTCGAGCAAGTCAGAAGGCCCGTCCGTTTCGGTGGGTGGCACTATAGATCATGAACACCAGGAGGTGTGGTCCCTCGGGGGCCATCGGCGAAACAGTCAGGAGATGTGGAATGAGGGGCTCCAGGTACCTCGCAGTACTGGCACGTGTCCAGTGTGGCACAAGCTCAAAGCAGAGGGCTTTACCTACTTTACCCTGCTGGACATTCGCAGTAGCCCTGTGAGACCAGTGTGACCAGTTCCCGTTTACAGATGTAGAAGCAGAGGCTCAGAAGGTCCAGATGCTTGCTCCCGGTCTCCCTGCTTCTCAGGCTAACACTGGCTGCCTGGTGGTCTGGGAGGCTGAGGAAGAGATTCCTGCTCCAAATGCCTCTCAGATGGTGTGATTCTGGGACACTGGGTCTGTGAAGGGGCGGCAGCCATCCTGAGGGTCTTCTCTGGACGGTAGGAAGAGGCAGCTCTCACGGAAGAGAGAGCAGACTGCTTTCCGGAAGCCAGACGTTGTCTTCACGCCTGCCTTCCTTAGGATAGCCTGCTCAGAAAGGTTTGGCCGCCCTCAGATCTGCCCCTCCTCGCATTCGCAATGCAGCCGTGAGGAGAGTGTGGAAGCTGACTCAGAGATTGGTCCCTGGCTGTGTGGGTCCCACTGGGGGCCTGGGTCCCCAACATCCGAGCCTCATCATCCACACCACTGGGGCCATGACCCCGAGAAAAAGGTGTTGCGCCCTGGGAAAGCCACCTGCCCCACCAGGATCTGTTTCCCTGACCTTCAAATGGGAAATCTGGTTACAGTTCTCTAAGAGCCACCCACCTCCATGCCCGGTGTTCCTGCCGGGCTCCAGGGCAAACGTGCCCATCCGCACTGAGCCAAGTCTTGGCTCTTGGAGAGTCTCTCAGGGCTTTTCCCCCAACCCTAAGTAATCCCTCTCCTTTGCAAAAGTAAGGTCACGAATTATGTAAGGGTGTCATTGGGCTCCTGCCCTGTGCTAGGTACTGAGGACAGGAAGGTGGATGGAACACGCTTTGCGGGGAGAGGGCATGTAAACACATATTACAACGTAAGAGGGAGTGTAAATTCATACAACTTTCTAGAGAAGTCATTTGGCAATACGTATCAGGAAATTCACAGTGTTTGTATTTTTTGAGCTAATCGTTCCACTCCTGGGAATCTAACTTAAGGGACTAATCAGAAATGGGAGAGAACAAAGCGCTTCTTGCAGCATTAATTAAGACTTGAAAAGAACCTAAATATTTAACAACAGAGAACTGGTTAATTGGACCATGTCACAGACACTTAATGAAATATTTCACAGCAGTCAAAAATTGATGTCATAAAAAATTTTCAGAAAATGATTTTTGAAATGACATTAACTGGTAAATGCAAAGCAGAATCGAGAAGACAAGAGTTTGGGCTACATTTAAGAGATAATAAAAAGAACATTCAAAGAGAAGAAACTTACCCGAACACTAATAGTGATCACATTTGGGTAATGGATATTTTATGGGTAATTTAAAAAACTATTTTCAGGGCCGGCCGAGTGGTGCGGTGGTTAAGCGCTGGCTTGGGAAGCCAGCGGCCCCGGTTTGGTCCCACATATGAGGGCCAGTGACACTGCCCTCAAAAAAAAAAAAAATAAGTAAAAAACTATTTTCATTTACCAACCATCTATATTTTTAATTTAGTTTTGTTTCCTAGTTTTATTGAGCTATAATGGATATCCAACCATCTTTTAAAGCTCAATTCAAAAGGAATCTCCGCCATGAAGCTTTCTATAACTCCCCGGGCAGAAATGATCTCTCACCCACTGAGCCCTGGAACAGTGTTGCGTCCTGCTCATGGTATCTACCATCTGTGCTGTGCTCATGTCTGTCTTCCCCCAGGCTGAACCCCTAAGGGATGTGGTTGTGTAGCCCACATCTCTGGGTCCCAGTACCAGGCTCCATGCCAGTCCACACTGTACTCCTACTGGCCATCTTGATCTACTTGGGTTCTGGCTATTATGCCTGAGGTTCTCTTTCTTTTGCTTCCACGGACTCCTTTTTAATGTTAACATCTTTTTTTTTCCATGGTAACTATATCATCCAGCAACAGGAAAACACATGACAAAAGTTTCCTCCTTCTTGCTCCATGAATTTCACAGGGTTCCTTACTGGCTAACTTTGGTCCTGGTTATGGCTCATGTTTTCCTGCTCTATCAAATGTCTAATCATTTTTGGTTGGATGCTGTTTACTTGGTTGGATGTAGTAAACAATGTTTACTACATTGTTGAGAATCTGGGTTTTGGTATCTTCCTTTAAAGACTATTGAATTTTATTTCGGCAGCTAGTTACATATTTTGCATATCAGTTTTATCCTGTCAAGACTTGTCTTTAGGCTGTTCGGACAGATCTAGAGCAGCCCTTACTCCAGGGCTTCTGTCTTATTCCTCAACAGTGTATCTCCAAATGCTCCCTGCTCTATGCTACATGACTGTCCCACGCTCGTCCCCTCTGCCCAGAACACTGACCATTCCTCCACCACACACACACACTCCTCCTCATCTTTCAGTTTCCATTTGGATGTCCTGGAAGTCTTCCCTGGCCTCATGCAGGGCCAGAGCCCATCTGTGTGATTCTGTAACTCCCTGCATGGCCCCTGTAGCAACCTGTTTGTCTTTCCCAGAGACCGAAGCATCTACGAGGGTAGGTTCCACCATCTTGGTCCCATTACACCTCATTCTTTTTTTTTTTTTTTTTTTTAGCTGAGCCATCCTGCCACCTGTTGGCAGCTCTACGGCAACTCAGCTCGGGCTGGCATCGAACCGCCGTTGCTCAGAGCTCAGCTCGCACTCTTGAGCGAGCTCTTCACCAACTGAGCCACTCGCCCAGCCCTTACACCTCATTCTTATGCCCCAGGCCTGTTCAACAGGTGTTGAACAAAGGAGTGAAGCAGCACATGCATACATACATGACTAATGCAGTCTTCAGATGGCCATGCCTTGAGTGTCTGGGGATCTCAGGTACTGGGCAATGCGTCATGACCTCTAGCTGGTAATCCCTATTGCAGGCGCAATCCTGTGGGGCACAGCCTAGGGTCCTGGCCCCGGTGCCCTAAGACCCCTTCACAGTCCCTCCCCTGGGTCCCAGCAGCTGTTGGGAAAATGAAGGGAACCCTCTTATTGCAGACACCGTGTACACAGCCCTATCTCCCTGAGCAGAGGCCCGGGCAAGTTGGAAATGCAGAAAAACGCTGTGTATTTGCTGTTTTGGTTCTTCCAGGGGATCAGAGCCACCTTCCCAGCAGGCCACCTGGTTCTGAGCCACCTCTCATGGGGTCCCTTCTCCATGTCCCCTGCACCACCTTGTCTGTATCTGGATTCCTACCATAGCCTTCTCAGTGGTCCCCTGCCTCCTGCTTTCTGTCTCCTATCCCATCCAGCTGTAGCCAGACTCCTCTCTCTATATCTCAAAGCAGGCCTAGACTCTGTGCTCAAAGCCCTCAACGCCTCAGGAGCAGGCAGCTCTACTCACACCTGGACCCTGTCAATCCCAGGGTGGCCTCTGGGAGAGCCCCTTGTGCCTCAGCCTGCGTTCTCATGGGACTGATGTGAGGAAAATAATTGTCACTCTCTGTCTTGAGGATGGTGTCTGGGGGTGTGAGGGATGGGTGAACCCCATGAGGCTGTCACACTAGGCTGGGGGAGCCTAGTGGAGCCTGGGGTGGTGGTCGAGGGAACTGAAGGCAGACAACTAAGTCCTGTGACAAGGACCGGCATGCTGTATCAGCAGCCATGAGAGAGTGGGTCACGGAGCCCCCAGCCTCAGGACTCATGCCGACGTGAACAGCAACATCCAGGTGCTAGGAAGGTGCTGCTGCTGCAAAGGGCAGGAGCAGTGATGAGCTGCAGCAGCGGGGCAGGTGCTGGGGGCCTTGCCGCCTGGAGGGTGGGCCATGAGATCGGGCTCCAGGCCAAGTCCCACCCTGCAGGCCTGCAGCCCTGGTCCTGTGATTTCCCCACACACACACTAATGCGGCCTCAGGCCCAAGAAGGAAAAGGGAGGGAGGGAGAGAATGGCCTGGGGGCCCTGCACCAGCCACACGTGACTCCCGTAAACTTCAGGGGCCTGGAATCATCCGGAGGCCAGAGCTGGAAGTGGGGAAAAGGTAGCAGCGTCACGCCAGCTGTGGGCTGTGCGCCAGGGCCAGCGAGAGCAAGACGGCTGACGTCCAGCTGGGCCAGACACCCACAGGCCAGGCCCTGCCTGGCCGTCAGCCCCCAGGGAAGGCCTGGCCAGCATCGTCTCCCAGGCCGTCAGTCAGGCTGTGGGGAGGCTGTGGAAGCGGCTCCACTGCAGCCACCTTCCCATTCCTGACTGTGACCCAGGCTTCTGCAGGCTCAGGCCAGGCCCCGTCACAGGAGGGCTTTCTGGGAGCAGAGGGCCTGGAAGAGGGTGCCGGACAGGGGCTGAGGCCTCCCCAGGGGGTTCCCGCTAACCGTATGCCCCTTTGCACCAGAGGCAGAGGCTATCAGAGGATACACACAAGGACAGAAAGGCCGATGCGGACACAGGCTCAGGGGTTCCTCCCTCAGCTAGGCCTGTCCACACCAGGCCACAGCCAGGGGGCTGGGCAGTGTGTCCGGAGGGCGTGGATCACTGGGAAATAGGTGACCTGCTGCAGCTGACCCGTGCAGGCATCCAATCTATTCACTTCACGTGACCTCATCCGAGATGTCCCTGAGCCTTCCTGACGGGCAGAGCCCAAAGCTCCCAGGAAAAGCATGCCTCCTGCTCTTCATCAGGCCTCGGCTGCCGAGCATTTAGGTTATTTCTAGATTTTTGCTTAGTTTACTTCAAGCAGGAGATATTTAAGCCAGGCTACTGCTCAGACCTTCCCAGGGCACAGAGGTGAACAAAACCCAGCCTGCCACCTTCCTTCTAGAGCCCACCCACTCTGGACAGAGGCAGCTGTACAAACAGAAGATTCCAGTCCAATGGACGGTGGGGGGGGGGGCAGCATCTGGACAGAGAGCAGGAGCAGGCGCCTGGACCCAGCCTGGGGGTGCTGGCTAGGCAGAGGGCGAGCAGACATCAACCAGGGCTAGTCCTGCGGATGGGCATTCTCAGGCCAGGTGGGAGCCAGGAGCAGAGGTGGGGGTGGGGCAGGGGGCCTGCAGGACTACCGGAGCTGCAGGGGAGGGAGCCCACGTCCACGGGGACCTGGACAGCGACCTACCCTCTGACTTGGTGGGATACACGATGGCATCAGCCCTGGATGCAGGCAGACTGGAGCTGTGCAGAAACAATTGTTTCCAGGTAGTAGATCCAGGTAATCTTTAAAATAAAACAACAAACAAACAGCTTAATTGAGGTATAATTCACATACAATACACGGCAGTGATTTAAAGTGTACAATTTGGTAAGTTTTGACACATATATACACTCATGATAGTATCATCACAAGGGCTGGCCGAGTGGTGCGGTGGTTGGGCGCTGGCTTGGGACGCCAGTGGCCTTGGTTCGGATCCCACATATAAGGGCCAGTGACACTGCCCTCAAAAAAAAAAAAAAAGTATCATCACAATCAAGATAAAGAACGCCTCCAACCCCCCGCCCCCCCGCCAAAGTTCCCTTGTGCCCCTTTGGAGCCTCCATCCTACCCTCCCTGCCCCTGACCCAAATCCAGGCAACCGCTATGGGTTACTTTGCATATTCTAGAATTTTATGTGAATGGAGTCCTATAGTATGCATTCCTTTTTGCCTGGCTTCTTTAACTCAGCATAATTATTTTGTGGTCTACCCATTTTGGGTATGTCAATAGTTCTTTCTTTTACTGCAGAGTCGGATCCCGTTGTCTTCAGCTCTAAGGGAGCCTTGAACCAAAAGCCCACCGTCAGGATGACAACCAGCAGCCACGAAGACAACCGCAGAGGGCAGAGTGGTCCGAGCCCCTTCAAAGCCCCAGTTCCAGGGAACGGTCATTACATGGCCTGCCTGGTGGTTCTCTGGAAGACCCTGCTTACAAGACTGCCTGTATTTGACCCGGCTCAGAGCCTACCCCATGCAAAAAGCCTTTTCCCAAGGGCATTTGTCAAGAATATCTGAAAGAGTCTAATTTCATGGCTACCCGAAGCGCTGGACAACAGTTGGGGCAGACATAGGCCGCCAACCAAAAGGCTTAAAAGGAAGTACTGGGTGATGACAAGTGCATAGGTCCTTTGAAAGGCTCTGACGTGCTCCTGGGAGGCTGGGAGGCACACACACTCATAGAGCTGTGCGCACACTCAGAAGGGACCTGAGGAGGCCCTGAGCTCTCACCGCTGACTGCAAGCCAGCGGGAAGTGAGAGCTAAGGCGGAGTTGCAGGCCGCCCGGCTGAGTTGGAAGCTGCGCCCCACACCCCTACGGAGCCCCTGCATAAAGACTGGGCGGCTCGCTGGCTCCAGGTGTTTCAGAGTCTCTGTCCGTCCACCGGCCAACCATGCAGCTAACTGAGCAGGGCCTTCAGTGTCCGTGCCCAACGCGCAATACAGACTCCACAGCATTTGTTCCGAAAGGTCACTGAGCAAACAACAAACCCTAGGAATGGAGAAGAGTCTGACTTCCAGAATAGCCAGATTACATGTCAAAGGTGTTCAGCTTCAACAAAAAATTCCAAGACATGCAAAAACCCCCGAGAAGTATGGCCCATACACAAGGCGAAAAAACCCAGTAGGAATTGGGCATGAGGAATCCCAGACGTTGGGCTTATTAGACAGGGACTTTAACTCAGTTCCTGTCCATCAGTTATTAGGTCGGTCCACAGACAGACGTAAAGGAATCCATGTCTAAAGCATGAGAAGCGTGAGGATGATGCCTCAGCAGATGCACGCGTGGGGTGCCGCGGCTGCCCGGTCTCCACCTTCCTCCTCCCCCTCACAGCCTCTGACAGCGGCCATTGGAGACCTAGAGGGAAGGCGCTAGATGCGCCCGTCATCGTGATCCTACCCCCAACCTGGAGGCTGCTGGGAGGAAAGCAGGAGGCTCCCAGGCCTCTGACTCAGGGGGTCCCTGCCGGCTTCTGATGAGCTGGTCATACACTCTGCTTAGAGGACAGATTCCACAAGAGTGAAATGGAGAAAGGGGTCAGCTATTGCGAGTGGGGTGGAAGCTGGAAGGGACCCTCTCCGGTTTTCAGATAGTCAACGCCATGGGACTCTGGGACAGCTGAGAGACGGCCGGCTCTTCACTGCTGTGTGGTGTGGGGCAGGGCTCTGGGCCCCTCTGAGCCTGTTGGCTTCTCCTTGGAGATAATGACCCTGACCCGCCCAGCCACATCACAATGCTGCCTCAGGCGGAACCCATCTGGGAGCAGCCCAAGGGCAGATCCCTCCTCTCCCTCAGTTTCTCCCCCAGGCCCACCTGGCCCCGGGGCACCTTTGCCCTCTGCAGCCACAGCCCTCCAGCCTGCGTGGTCTGCGGGATGTTTGCTCAATCTTATCAAAAGCTGCGTGCAAACAGACATGAAGGGCTCCATGTGGGCGCCTGGTAACGGGTCTTCTGTGTGGCTGCCAGGCTCACTTCGTGTTCTCTCTGCCTCTGAGGGACAAATGTCCACTGCCTCAGTCTGGTCCTGTGGGACACTGATGTGGGAGGGTGAGGCCAGGGTAAATCCGGCCTGCTGGGAGTCGGGGGACCAAAGCGAGAGAGCTGCCTGGCCTCAGGTCCTAGGAGACTGGAAGTGCTGTGTCCACCTGGGCCATCCTCCCTGGAGAGCTGAGCCCAAGTTCTGGGCAAACAGGCCACTCAGTGCCGACCTTGGGAACAGGGTCACCCCTAGATACTGCCCGGGCGGGGAGCTGGACGGGTGGCCTGCATTCTCCCCCTCAGCCCTCCAAAGGAGCACTCTTTGATCTTGGGTTTAGATATCCACGTCAGGAGTGGAGCGCAGGCTGGCTCTCGCAGGCCCTCAGCCCTTTCTCAGGTGCCTCAGACCTGAAAGAAGCAAATCTGTGCTTTTGTGTGGGAATGTTTTTTTTTTTTTTAATTAGGACTTTACTTTTTTAGCGTAGCTTTAGATTCACAGGAAAATTGAGATGGAATAGAGTTTCCATATACTGCCTTCCCCAACTCATACACAGCCTCCCCCATTGTAAACATCCCTCACTAGAATGGGACATTTGCCACCAGTGATGAACCTACATGATACATTATTATCACACAAAGTCCACAGCGTACATTAGGGTTCACTCTTGGTGTTGCACATTCTATGGTTTGGACAACTGTCCCATGACATACTGACATGGACCCATCATTATAATATCCTACAGAACAGTTTCACTGTGCTCCAACTATCCATCCCTCCGTGCCCCAAAATCCTGGCAGACACTCATCTTTTTAGTTTCCACAGTTTTGCCTTCCCCAGAATGTCACGCAGCTGGAACCACGGTAGGCAGCCTTTTCAGACTGGCTGCTTTCACTTAGGAATATGTACTGACGCTCCCTCCATGTCTTTTCATGGCTTGAGAGCTCATTTCTTTCTAGCACTGAATACTATTCCGTTGTCTGGATGGACCACAGATTATTTATCCATCACCTACCGGGGGGCATGTTGGTGGCTTCCCAGTCCTGCCGATTATGAATACAGCTGCTATAAACACCCGTGTGCAGGGTTTTGTGTGGACCAAAGTTTCCTCTGGGTAAATACCAGGGAGCGTGACGGCAGGATCCTAAGGTAAGATACGTCTGGTTTATTAAGAAGCCACCACGCTGTCTTCCCAAGTGGCTGCACCCCGTCTCATTCCCACCAGCGATGAAGGAAGAGCTCCTGCCGCCCTCACCAGTGTCTGGTGTGGTGCGTGGTCCGGGTTTGGCCATGCTGACAGGTGGGTGCTGAGTGGTGTCTCACTGTGGTTTTAATTGGCATCTCCCTGATGCCATAGGATGTGGAGCATCTTTTCATGTGTTCACCTGCCATCGGTATATCTTCTTTGGCAAGGTGTTTAAGGCTTGTTTTTTAAATCTCCAAATAAATTATTTATTTGCATTTGTAATTTTTAAAACTTTTTTATTATTAGTTACAGATGTACAAAACAATGCAATACTTATCTTTTTCACTCCTCACAAAGTGACTACCCCCTCCCCCTTCACTGCCCCTCCACCCCCGATATCATACATATCTATTACAATTCCATTGACTCCGTCCCCACACTATATTCCACATCCCATGACTATATATGTTAAACTATAGTTGACATATAATATTATTCAGCAGCAGCTTCAGATGTACAGTGCAGTGGTCAGGACCCTACACCGTCCATGAAGTGGTCTCCCTGACAAGACATGAATCCTTCTGATCCCCTAAGAAAAATATTTACAACCTAATTGATTATATTCCCTAAACTGTCTCTTCTGTCTCTGCAGTAGTATTGTAGTTATCAGTTTGTGTTGCCTCATCCCTTCCCCTTCTCCCATCCCCATCCCATCTAGCCCTCATCAGTTTTTCCTTTGTCTCTAAGACTATTTCTGTTTACATTGCTCGTTTATTCAGTTCTTTATAGATTTCACATATAAGTGAGATCATATGGTATTTGTCTTTCTCTGACTGACTTATTTCACTTAACATAATGTTCTCTAGGTCCATCCATATTGTTGCAAATGGTATGATTTCTTTCTTCTTTATAGCTGCGTAATACTCCATTGTGTAAATGTACCACAGTTTCTTAATCCAGTCGTCTACCGATGAGCATTTCGATTGTTTCCAAGTCTTGGCTATTGTAAATAGCGCTGCAATGAACATTAGGGGTGCATGTATTTTTTTGAATTAAGTGTCTTGGGTTTTTCAGGATAAATGCCTAGGAGTGGAATTTCTGGGTCAAAAGATAGTTCCATTTCCAGTTTTTTGAGATACCTCCATACTGACTTCCATAGTGGCTGCACCAATCTGCAATCCCACCAACAGTGCAGCAGGGTTCCCTTTTCCCCACAGCCCCGCCAGCAGTTGTTGTTGATTTATTGATGATAGCCATTCTGACTGGAGTGAGGTGGTATCTCATGGTGGTTTTTATTTGCATTTCCCTAATGACCAATGAGGTTGAACATTTTCTTATATGCCTGTTGGCCATCTGTATGTCCTCTTTAGAGAAATGTCTCTTCATTTCCTCTGCCCATTTTTTAATGGGTTGCTTTTTGGTGTTGAGTTGCATGAGTGTTTTATAAATTTTAGATATTAACCCCTTATCAGATATATCGTTGACAAATATATTCTCCCATTCAGTAGGCTACCTTTTTGTTTTATTGATGGTTTCCTTTGTTGTGAAAAAACTTTTAAGTTTGATATAATCCCATATATTCATTTTTCTTTTATTTCCCTTGCCCGTGGGGATGTATCAGTAAAAATACTGCTCAGAGTAATGTCTGCAAATTTACTCCCTATATTTTCTTCTAGGAGTTTTATGGTTTCAGGTCTTACATTTAAGTCTTTAATCCATTTTGAGTTTGTTCTCGTATATGGCGTAAGGAGATGGTCCAGTTTCATTTTTTTGCATGTATCAGTCCAATTTTCCCAGCACCATTTATTAAATAGACTATCTTTACCCCAGTGTAAATTCTTGCTTCTATTGTCATAGATTAACTGTCCGTAAATGCCTGGATTTATTTCTGGGGTCTCTGTTCTGTTCCACTGGTCTATGTGCCTGTTTTTATGCCAGTACCATACTGTTTTGATTACTGTAACTTAAGGCTTGTTTTTTAAGCAGGTAGTTTGTTTTCTTACTGTTGAGTTCTTTGTATATTTGGGGTAGCAATCCTTTATCAGAAGTGTCTTTTGCAATTATTTTCTCCCAATCTGTGGCTTGTCTTCTCATTCTCTTGACACTGTCATTCATAGAGCAAAATTTGTTAACTTTAATGATGTCCAGCTTATGAATTCTTTCTTTCATTGTCATACCCTGATCATCTAAGTTTTCTCCTATGTTATCTTCTAAAAGTTTAACAGTTTTGCGCTTTACATTTAGGCCTGTGATCCATTTTGAGTCAATTTACTTGACGGCTTGAAGGTCTGTGTCTAGGTTTCATTTTGGGGGAATGCTCTGTACCCACTACAATGGGAAAAACATGAAGTACACTCGGCACGTTCCTCTCCTGCCCGCCTTCATGGTGGCCCAGGCACAGCCATGTGTGGGATAAACTCCCTGGTGAGTTTCGGGCCTTGGGGACCAGAAGGAATCAGGAGTCTTTACAGGGAGAGGCTTCCTCTCCTGGCCTAGGCGACAGACAGAACATCTAATAAGTTCCCTGGTTAGTGGTTGAGGTCTTAACATATAGTCAGATAAGAAAGAAGAAGAAGAAAAAAAGTGAGTGAGGGGGGTGGAGAGAGAGGAAGAGATATGAAGGAGGGAGAAAGGAAATCCTCAAAGGAAAAAGGGAGTAAAAAACAACTATCTTGCACTATTTTAATTATTTAAGATTTTCCTGAAAATTAAGCATGTGCTTTTCTTTCAGTAGGGCCAATAAACCAGGTAATATAACAAATCGACAGATGATCCCGGTGTAACTGTGTGAGATGCTGTGTGACCTTGGAAGGTTCCTGAACATGGCAGGTGTGCACTTGTGTGTGAGGTGGTTTCCCTGGGCTTTGGACTTAATTTTCTGATGAGAATAACAGGAAAATCATGCACTGAAAGGCGTAGAGATCGGAAGGAAAAAATCTCTCAGGCCACTGAAAGGAACTCCTTCAAGTGGCCACAGGTGAGTTAAACCTGAACACCAGTGTACACGAGTTAGGGTTATTTCAGGGAAAGAAAATCAAATTCTGTCCTAATCACTCACGAAAACCCACATGCCAGATTCATTACCCTCTTGAAAGGCTGCTGAATATCCTGCCTCCGCATTTTGCCACTTTAAAGAGAGTGCGGCAGAGTTCTTCTTCAACAGCAACATACAAGAGAATATTCTAGAAAGAACAGCTGGGATTTGGAGCGTCCAGTGATCTTCCAGAGGTTGCCAGCTATTCATTCATCTTACAAACACTGGATTGATTGATTCAGTGAAAATTTACTGATCATTGTCAATCAAGAATCGCAACAGAAATCAGCTGGCGCACTCATAATAGCCTAATTCAAAGAGAGATTATTTATAAAGTGGTGACTTACCAAGATGGAATGTAGGGGGACCTAAAGAGATGGTGCTGTGACCACCAGCAGGTGGCAGCAGACCCCTGAAAGGACAAGGAAGTAGTTGCAGCACCGGAGTTGTGAGACCACTGAGCGTCAGGGGCAGCCTGCTTGAGGAGGCTTCTAGGAAGAGCCAGCTGACTGCATGATGCTATCTATATAATGGGACACAATACAGTCACTCCAAAGAACACGTCTGAAGGGTAGTGATAAATCAAAACATTTGCAAAAAAACAGTATGACCTTGTTTGCAAAACAGTGCAAATAGTAGACCTGAGTTTGCCTAGAGGACTCTTGTGCAGCTTTGGAGGACTTATAAGAGGTTATCTCTGGGAAGTGGGGCTGAGGAGGTGGGAACTGATCCCTCAGAGAAATCTTCTCAAGAAGCTCTAACATTCATCGTAACGACTGATGCTTTTTTCTTAGCATGTGCTACATTCAAAATAAAATAAAACAAAATTTGACGAGAAGTTTGAAGGTGGGGATGGCTACTGGAGTTTAGGACCAAGAGAGTGTGCACATAAACGACTTGACAGAGAAGAAACCATCTGTGTGCCTGTTGTTGTTGTCCCACACCTGGGTGACAGCCTTGGGCTTGGGTTCAAGACCCGAGCACACTGACTGACATGCCGGCCTCCATTTGCTGTATGTTGGTGACAGTATTTGCAGGTTGAGATGCAAACGTTGCTAATACTAGACAACACTAAAACAATATCATGCTCCCCTCATAGGGTAAAAGGAGGAAAGCAAATCATGAGAGGGGTCACTTTGCAGTCCTACCGAGGTACGGGCCAGCGTGCTTCTCACTTGCCGGTCCCCGTTCGCCTTATCCTGTCTCCTTCCGCACCTTCTTCTGAGCAGTCTCAGGGGCTTCTGCTTTACTGACTGCTGCCTTGTTAACAGACGATTCCTACTCCGTGGCCTCCGGGTCTAGCTCCAGCCCAGATTATTTCTGAGCTTCTAACTTCTAAAGAATCTCCCTGAAGTCTTTCAAGTGACTGGGCTACTCAAGGGCACCAACTAGCCACTAAATAGTTACAAAATTATTTACTGAGCATTTGCTCCATAAGGAGCATTGGGCTGGGTGCCAGAGATCCATGGAGACGGGAGGCTGCACGGAGGCCTGGCAGGTTTCTGATGACAATATGGAGCAGTGAGTGCCAGGAGAGGGAACGGGGTGATCCACAGGGGAGGCCAGGGGGAGGCCCCATCTCCTGGGGAAAGTCAAGTTTTGAGGCAGAAGAGCTAAGTGACAAAGGGAGAAAGAAGTGCAACAGAGTGCGGGAAGGCAGGGGTGTGAGGGAGCCTGAGACCCCTGGAAACCTGGGAGCTGTGGGGTCCAGGAGAGGCCCTGGGGGAGGGGACATGTGGGTCCCACCCTCCCCCACCCCACAGGCTTCCCGTGGCTCTGGAACCCTGAGCGACCAGGAGTGGAGTCTGCCCCCAAGCATTCTTGACTGTGGCCCAAGGATTAGAGTGAAAAATGCACAGATGCTGCAGGAAATCTATGGAGGGGTTTACTTCAGTCATTTGATCACGTGATCATTAGAAATATATGTTCATGTCTCAGTTAGGCCCTGGATTACCCGAATATGCCCACAATGGCTGATGGATTTAGAAATTCTGATGAACTGGAACAATACTGGCAGATTTTTAAACAAAACATTTTCTGTTTGGTTTATGTTTTTAAGTAAAAACATGAAGATTTTAGGTCTAAAAGTATTGACCTGTGGCTTTAGTGGTTAAATTCTGGTAATAGCTGCAAACTTACTTAGGGTTCCCTACCTTAACAATTACTTGGATTCTTTCAGACACCTGTAAGGAAAAATTACGATGAAGGAGCGTCCTGAAGATATGGTGGGAAATAAGGAGAAATGCGAAGGAGATCCTTGTTAGCTCTCTCATGAGATTTCACATTCTGCTCTACTGACTACCGGGAGGATCAAGTCAAACTGAATAACAGGAAATGATATATTACGAAATAGACATATAAAATTTAATCCCTTTGGTTTAAAATACATCTTCAACAATACAATTAAAAACAATGAACAAGACAAAATCAATTTCATAAAACAAAATATAAAATATTGTTAGGTGACCCGTGTCCCATATCTTGTCTTAGAAAACCAGCAATTTGGTTCACATACTTCATTAGAATATTTTAATGTAAGGATGTAACTATCAATCCTACTTATACAAATGAACTACTCTAGCTCCCTGAACCTAAAGATACCCGTGATTTTGTTTCTCTTAAAAATTACACTCTTTAGTATTTTTATATATTTAAACATGTATACAAAATATTCCCCTGCCATAGTAATACAGTCTCATAAACTCATGAATGCTTTCTATAGTTGTCAGCATACAAGATCATCAAAGCTTGGATGCTCTGAACATGATAAAATAGAAATCATTTCTTAGAATGGGAAGATTAGGAAGAAGTCCACTGTGAGACGTATAACCTGGTACACAATAGTAGCGGTATGTATTATACTTACTGTGTTTGCTCCCTCTACTTGGTACACATGACTGGTATTAGCATGCACAACAGATAGGAACTACCGTAGTTTTTTCTTCACTTCATTTGCTAAACAGTGCAGAAATCCAAGTAATAACACTCTCAAAAGCAAACAGAGGGCCGGACGAGTGGCACAGTGGTTAAGCGCTGGCTTTGGAAGCCAGCAGCCCCGGTTCGGTCCCACATGTGAGGGCCAATGACACTGCCCTCAAAAAAAAAAAAAAAGCAAACAGAATCTCTGTCATGTAGAAGGGTTTGTTTGCTATGCTATGGAATGACTGCTGTGTTTAGAAAAACAGAGAGAGCGTTTTAGTGGGTTCCACTAAGCCCACTATTCTATCTGCTTGGTACACATTATCAAAAATAACTTAACCTTTCGTCTAAAGAAAGTCTTTAAGGTAGACCTTACTATATGTCTTCACTGTATGTCCAGAGACACCATATTATATATTATCTATTTATATAAGACATGTATGTACACATTTACAGACACAGGCCTTCAAAAATGTATTGCACTTATATACAATGCAGCTTTAGCTTAACTGATTCATACTGTAACCCACTGAAGTTCTTCATAAGAAAGGCAGTTGATACGTTCAAGACAGTTGCAAAGGAAGATTTCAGTAACATGCTCTATCTGAGTAAACATTTCCTGGGGGATGAGAGGCGCATCCTTCCCCGGATGCCACTCCCACTACCCTGAGGCAGGCAGAGTCACACGAATTTCGGCCAGGCACAAGATCTTTAAAGCCACACCCTGCCTTTCCTGACTTACACTAGTCAGCAGGCCCACCAACACTGCAGAGACAAGGGAGATAGATGCCCAATATTTTTATCAGTAATGTAGGAGATATCCTAAAGGTTCCCAGAGAGTCTATCAAATCTTGGAACAAAGTTTTCATTTTTAATCCTAAGTATTTATACCAGAAAATTCAAACAAAATAGTATGGATTTCTTTGTCATCTAAAAAACGCCAATGTGGTATATTCAATGCTACCTCCATGCCAAATGCAGCACCATCTCCAACTCGAAATGAGTCCCTTCCACCGACATCCGCCCGTGTTTGGAAGGCAGCTGGCTGGGTGCCTGCGCTTGCCAAACAGTAAGACCCGCGGAAGCCCTTCGTGGAGCTCACTGCGAGTTGTGGGCCAGGATGCCCTTAGATCTCAGTGAGGGTGAGTTTGTAGGACCCCCCGACTTCTTCGATCTGCAGCTGGAAGGTATCTTCATTGGAGTAATGCTTCACAATGTTGTCGTCCATGTTCACCAGGATCCTGGAGAGGAGGGAGAGAAACGCGCTCAGCCGCTCCCTTTGCAGTCGGACACCGATTTCAGTCAGCTCTGCTGCTTGCGAGCTGTGACCATGAGGCAGGTTATTTAAACTCTGTAAGCCTCAATTTCGTCACTTATGAAATGGGGATAATACTACTATCTTGTACGATTTTTGTGAGGATGAATGAGGGTTCAAGTAAAGCACTTATAACAGTACTGGGCATGCGATAAACAAAACATACTAGTTTATTTGTTATTATTTCAGCATGTAGTAATCACTCAATAAACAGTAGCTATTATAGTGAATGCAATAAATCCACAGGCAAAGCACTTCATTGGTCCAGCTTTAGAAAGCATATCAGTAACATTAATCTATGGAATCTGAAGCCACAATTCCCTGACAAATGGCAAGTTATCCTTCAAGTTTAATTGAACTACACTAAGTCCAACCCTTCCCACTAGACCCATCTACAAAATTCCAATTAGGATTTGCTTTAGAATTAAGCCAAAATAATTTTGTGCCACCCCTGTTTACCCATGCCAAACACCACAAACACTTAAGTAAAACAGAACTAAAACTATAAATTTCTGCACAAGAAAGCAATGTTCTGTGATTGAAAACATCCAGGGCAGGAGAGTGGAGTGGAATGAGCAAAGGCTTTGCAGTCGGTCAAGGCTGACCTTGGATCATGGCCTTGGCACTAATCTGATCTTAGACAGATGAGTCTCTTAGGCTCTCGGTACCTCAGCTGCCTCCTCTATCAATTCTGAACAGTAACACCCATCTCAGAGGGTTATGTGAACATTAAATAATATGTGAAGGGCCTGACCCAGTGCCTGACTCACAATGGGGGCTCGGTAATGGGGTAGCAATTGCTGTTATCTTTAGTAAATTTCATAATGTGCTCTGGCTGCCAAGCGTGAGAAGAGCAAATAAAAAGTTTGCTTGAAAAAAAATCCACAAGGATGTCTCAGAAAGACAGACCAATTTCATGTGGATAATTTAAGAAAAAAATACATTCTCTCATTCACGTTTCTATAACTGTTTCTGGACAATGCAAGTACATAATATTAATGTTATATAATTGATCTTATTCAGGTACTAGGAATACCAGTCAATGCTCACCCTTTTTTACATTTCTTGAATATTTTTCCAATCTTGTCATGAGGAACATCATATTTGTCTGAGATCTAAAAGAGCAATGAAAAATAATTACAAAATGCCGTTTTCATGGTTTTAACAAACTATATACATTTTTTTTTTTTAAGAAATTTTATTGGGGAACTGTGTTTTTCCAGAACCCATCAGCTCCAAGTCAAGTAGCTGTCTTCAACCATGTTGAGGGTGCAGCTCCTTGGCCCATGTGGGAACTGAACCAGCAACCTTGGTGTTATGAGCCTGGGCGCTAACCACTTGAGCTAATCGGCCGCTCCAATGAACTAAATACATATTAATACAGTGGTATAGTCACTCAAGTTTCTGTTTTTCAAAAATGCATATGCAAAGCCATTCGTCTCCTGGGGAGGGGTGTCACCTACCTTTGGAGGAAGCTGGATCAGGGGGGCTTTGTTATTTCTTCCTAGTTCATGAAGGTCCACAAATGCATTATATGGTCATAGTCATTTTTTTTTAAGAATTAATATTTTATGCAGCCATTTTAAGTGTACTGAAAAACTGAGCAGAAAGTAGAGTTGCTCACCCGCCCCCCATTACTGTGGGGCATTTGTTACATGTGATGGGTCCACACTGCTATACAATATGAATTAAATCCACCATTCTGTAGCTTTTGACAAATGCATAAAGACACGTATCCACACAGTCATGGGTATCCTGGTCAAGTGTACAAAGGCCTTGCTTTGGAGTCAGATGATTCGAATCAGTTCTGATTCACTTTCAGTTAGCAGGTGACCTTTCTGACCCTCAGCCTTCCCTCATCAGTAAAGTGAGACTCTCACCTCACACACCACAGGACTGTTGTGAGGATGAAAACAACTCCAGCACAAAGCAGTTGTTATTAATTTCAGATACAGAATTATGGGAAAGAAAACACATTTAAATATCCCATAGCCCCAAAGAAACATCCAAGTCTCTGGTCAGACTAAGACTGCGCCTCTGCCAGTTCTACCCAGAGCCTCTGGGACAACCGTAAGGACTCTCACAAAATCACCAAGGGTCGGTTAACGTGGCTGCAGCCACTGGGGTGCGACCTCAGCCTATGCTCAGCCTCTGCACCCCTCTTTTTTATGACCAATGAGTTGTCCACACAGTGCAGTGAAATCAGTATGGTGCAATCTTTGGATGTTTTCCTTTCAGGCACAGAGGCTATCTTTAAAGAGAGAGGATGAATTACTCCAAGGACAAGCAGGTGGCTCAGTCTAGATCCAATGCTTTATTTGGAATTGCTATGCAGACCGCTCTCACACTGGGTCACCACCTACCCTCAATCTGAAGGGCAAAGCTCACGGCAGCACTGAGAAATGGGACCTCAGAAGACCAACTTTCAGATCACTTTCCATCTAACAATCATATATATTTCAAACCAAATCCAAGCTTCCATCAAACGCACAAGTCCATTTCTTTTCTGCATTGCTGCGTAATAACTATGTTTATGAAATCCCAGCCCCAAGAGATGTAAGACACAGTAATGCAATCTTTGAGTTGTGAGCAGTTATATCTGGCACAGTAACTCTCAATCTCTTTCATGCTCTCTTCTCTCTCCATAATTAAGGGTTTGCATGACCCTTAAGAAACGAGGAAGGGTCATCAAAAGACAAGGTAAGAGGAACCCAGGAGAAATCGCAGGAAGCAGGCAAGTGACATGGCAAAGCAGTGCTAATGGTGGTGACGGCTGTGGTGCAGGGAGAAAGGAATGTGCTCCTCGGAGCTCCCTCGAGATGCTAAGCAAGAGCTCCTCCAATCTGCTGTCTCCTCACCCTGCTTTACTTTTCTTCATTCATCAGCACTTGGCAAATTACATGTTAGTTGCTTTGCTTATTGTCTCTGTCTTCCTAACCTGAACCAAAACTCTATTTCGTACTGTGTCACTTTCTCTTGTAACTCTAGTTCTAGTGCCTAGAAGACTACCTGGCACAAAGCAGACCCTTAACCAATACTTGTTAAATGAATTCCACACACTGCAGTTGTCAGGGGGAAGCCAGGGTAAACACGTTAGAAACGTGTAAGTATCCCGGAGGCAGTGCTGGGTCCTTGAATTCCACCCTGGGGTAAAACCAAAACAGGGAATCAGCATGGCCTCCTTCTCATGCCATCTCTCTCTGCTGTCCCAAAAGGACGGGCTGGAATCCATTTGCTTGTCGACCCTTTGCTGAGATCCTATCAGAAGGGTTTATGGTCATCACTGGTTATACCTCTCCATTTTCTCAAATATACTTTGTGTAAGGTCCTAAAGCAAGTTGTCACCCCCGAAAATCAGAAATTTCAAAGGCAGACCAAGGAGACACTGTTTTATGCTTGAAGTTTTTAAGGTTTTAGTTGATGAAAAATTTTTGTTGGCTTCTAAAAGGTTTGTTAAATGGCAATCTCCCTTTAACCAAGTACAATAAAAATCTAACTATTTCATAGGCCATCGCAAATTCACTCAGTTCAGTGGACTAGACATTACTGAGTGATTACCATCTACCAACTAGTGTGCTGGGTGCCGTGGTGTGAGACTGGATAAGACAGCCCAGCGATGACTGAGGACCATGGGGGAGGGTGACACACGAACCATGCCACAGGCACAGGCAGGGCACTGCCACTCCGCAGAAGCGCCCGAGGCTCCAGCACAGCAGAGGAATTGGACGGTCTGTACCATGTGTTCCACTGCAACTCTATGTAGGTGTGCTTTCACTTTTTAAAGAGAATTACAAGTTTATACTACTTACAGCTTCCATCAAGCCTTTCAAAGATGGAGTCTTGAGCATCAGGGCATCGAAGACCTCTTCTGCCTCCTTTCGTACATAGAGCAGAACTAATCCCCAGTGGGGAATAAGGAGGTGCAAAAAGAAAAAAAGGATGCAGTTCATTCATATGAGCAAAATAAGAAAACAGATCTTGGGTCTTGGTTAAAATAAAGAGAGACATCCACTCCAAGGACAGCAAACATGAGCCAATATAAAATGTCTCGAGGAACACAGCTTTCAGCTTCTTTTAACTCTGCTGGATGTTCAAGTTCAAACTGGGAGTTGGCTAATGGAAGAATACTCAGGGAAGCTAAACTGTACAAGAAGTGTTTGAGCGACTGATGCTTTTAACAGATTCAGAACTCACTCCTAATTTAAAACTCCTATTGAGAAATTAAGCCAACGTACCTCTCTTTGGTTCTTCTATCCGGGTCAGCTTAGCAGGAGGTGGAATCACGAAATCATCTTCTGACCCATATGGCCCCCTTTTCAAGTTAGATCTGCAGGGGGTCCAAAGTACGCAATTAGTGACTTCAACTTAAAGCACTTGCAGAAACAAAAAGTTCCAGGTATATCACTGAATTTTAGATTTAAAATGACCACCATTCCTTATCTGGTCCAGCTTCTTTATTTTGTGGATGAAAACCTGAGGCCCCATGAGAGATGCTGACTGAACCAGGGTTCCCACTATTAAATGGCAGAGCTGGGACTACACCCAGGCTGCCTGCGAGACCCCCTCACCTGCTCTTACACCAGAACGAGCTGCCTTCTCAGGGATGAAGAGTTTGTTTTCAGGGAAAGTTTGTGGAGGAAGTAGGATTTGAGGTACATGTAAAGGTGCTAACAAAGGAGAGGGAATGTCCAAAAAGGGAGAAAGTGTAAGCGGGAAAATGCAAAGCCGGGCTGGCTGGTACAGAATGCTCCGCAGCAGACAGATCAAGAAGGGCAGGGTGGGCTACGCTGTGGCCCTGGACCACTGGGCTCTAAGGGCTTCTGGATTTTATGCTGCTGGTATTAGGGAATCTGCAAGTTCTGTGAGACGAGAACGCTGTAACCAAAGTGTGTGGTAAAGACGGAGGGGCCTCCAGGCAGAAGAACCAGGTAGGGGACTTTGGGGACAATCATGGCATATGATTCTAAAGGGTTAAAATACTAGTGCCAGTGGAACTAAAATGGGGAAGATGGAAATAGGTGCATTTGAAAAAAGAAAAAAACATCAGTGTAACTGGCAGTCAAAATCACAAGTTATGGGTGTTGGGCATTATGAGGGTCAGTGTGGATGAAGAACACCGTAAAGCACCTGAACTAAAGAGAGTGAGGGCTTGGTCTTGAGCAGAATGGTCGTTTCCAGAATAGGGTTCGGCTTTAAAATCATCTGTCCCAGCTTCTAGGACATGTCAGCCTCCAATGAAAGCACGTGTTAAGGTTTATGTCTGAGCACAGGGAGGCTTAGGGAGGCAGCGGAGAACTGCCCTTCAGTGGCAAGGCACCACAGGCGGCACGGTGGGAGCGGGAGGTCTGATGCGGCCCCAGGAGGGGACTAGACTGGGTTACAGGGCTGCCGGGGGGCAGTCAGGACACCCACATGTGGGCAGAGCTGCGACGCCTTAACAGCAGTGAGACACCCTGGGCCCATCTGGGATCCTAGCTCTCATTCTCCACCACATGGAGCCAGGGTTTCTTGGAAAAGAGGCTGATTCTAGAGCTGAAGAAAGGAAAATACGAGTGCTTGGAAAGCACTGGCTTGAAAGTGAGAAAATGCTTGAGAAATTGGGGTATGGGAGTGTCATGTCAAAGGGATCCAGGAGCAAGCCTGAAGGACTCCGCTGACCCTCTGGGACGAGCTGACCAAAGTACATGACAGTCACGGATTATAACTTATTGGATAAAATTGGAAACTATGAGTCCATACAGATATAATAAACGAATGAACTGAAAGTTTGACGAGGAATGAGATATTTACAAAGCCCCGCTCCACAAAACACTTCCTATAAAAGGAGGAGGAGGAGCTTCACACGAGAGAAGCCTGGCAGACACCACCCTCATCGAGTCGAGTGGGCGTCGTTAGCAACAGGCTAAGCCGGCAGCGCCTGCGGCCTGGCAGAACGCACTGAGAGGCGGCATCTATGCCTTTCCCACCAAGGTGCGGTTTCTTCTCTGAACATGAAGAAACCATGGCCAGACCCCAAGTGAGCGACATTCTACAAAACGACTGCTTTGTAATCTTCAAAAGTGTTCGATCAGGAATGTCAAGGAGAGATGGACTATTCTAGATGGATGGAGCTAAAAGAGACATGACAAGTAAATGCACTGTGTGAGTCTGAACTGGATCCTTTTTTGCTATAAAAGACATTACTGGAACAAGTGGCAAACCTTGAATGGGGTGGAAGCCCTGACTGGTACTAATGTCTCAATGTTCATATCCTGACTTGGACTGTTATGCAGGGGAATATCCTTGTTTGTAGAAAATATACATTAAAGTATTTAGTAATGATGGGGGTCACTGGATCGGCAACTTACTCTCAAATGGCTCAGGAAAGAATTGAGTTCTTTGTACCATACTTGCAACTTATCTATAAGTTTGAGACTGTTTCAAAATAAAAATAATTTATTAAAACAAAATAAAACATAATCTTACCCTTCACCCTCCAGTTCTTCCGAGGCAATAGAAAGGACCTAAGACCAAAAAAATAGATTGAGTTTCATGTATAAGCTCAAAATATTTCAGACCACAAAAAAATTATTTCTAAAATGAAAATAATTTTGAATTTGGCTAATCTAACACAAAATCTTTTAGCTTTCTTTTTCAATAACCAGGTTCTTAGAGATACCTTGAACTCCTCCAACTCAGGGGTTGGCCCAACACCTGTTTGAGTAAATGAAGTATTCATGGCACACAGCCATACTCACTCACTGGCATGTTGTTTATGGCTGTTTTGGCACTACAGCGGCAGAGTTAAGTAGTCACAACAGAGACCACATGACCAAAAAAACCAAAAATATTTATTATTTGACTTTCCCTGTACAGAAAAAGTTTGCTGCCCCCTGCCCACCCCAAAGCTCCTCATTAGGAACTAAATATACTGGCAATGGCTTCCCCGCAAGAACTGTAAAACTCATCAGTCCACAAAAGCTACCTACAAAGTGCATGGCAGACCATCTTTTCGACATTTATTGAGCTCAGCATAGAAAGTATGTTCCATTCTACTCAAGTTCCAACCTTTACCAAGCTTTTGCTCAGAGCAGGTCAGGACTATTTGTTAAATTTCACATTAGTCGCCAAGGCCAGGCTGTCCGTGTGCAGTGAGGACTGAAACCATGAGCAGGGCCTTCAGACGCTCTTTTGCCGAGGGACTCTTCCAGCTTCTCCCATATAAGTCCAGACCCATATAAGTTACATTCACGAGGTCAAAGGCTCAAACTCCAACTTGTGGTACTACTCTAGCATCTTTTAAATGAGCTAAGATATAAATAGATAAAAACAAACAGGGTTTAGTGGAAAGCTGTGGCACTGCACTTCCAGATTAACAGTGCTTAGTAGACACTCTCTACCGCAAGGACATCTTGTCACCACCCCCAGAGTGTCCCAAAGAGCTGACCCCTAACGCTGGTCAAACCTCACTCAGGTTTGGCTGCTGTTTATCAAAGACTTTCTTTCTGTCGAATCTTACTTCCTGCAGCCACCCTGGGATCCTGGTTACGTACGTGAGTGCCCCGCTGAAGGTTGGAGAACTGCACGTCAGGAATGAAGAGGACAGGCTGGGTATCAAGATCAATAAAGGGCTTGAAAACCGTGATATCCATTCGTTTGTGAGAGGGGAGCAGTGGCACTTTAACATCAGAAACTAAAAAAAAAAATAATGAGGATGCCACAGTCAACAGCTTGTATGTACAGACTGGATGTATCTCCTTAGTGTTTCAGAAACTTAAATTGTAGCACTGTTACAGGTGATGTAGTCTGAACTAAGCGGAAATCGGTTCATATGAAGGAATGTGCCGTCTGTATTTACTACACTAAAATCAACTGAAAACCAGAGGAGAAAAAGATACCTTTAAACACACACACACACATAGAGAGAAGACTGGGGACAGACGCTAAGCATATTTGGTTTTTGTCTGAAAGGCTAACATTTATGATTGCATAGACATAACTTAGAAGTGACTGCGCCTTAGCTATCCTCATGAAATAATTTCCACTCTAATGGCAACGCATTCTTCTACCTTGGAATATACACCTTACCTTCATACCTTCAACTTCAGAACTGAACCTCAGTGAGGCTAAGAGTAAGCACGACTGTCTAATTTTTAATTTATGAAATTACAGACTCCATCTTCCCCCCTCGTCTAGCCCTGAAGTACTCAGTGATGAACTTGCCTAGTTAGTTGGCTGTTCTCTGAGTGACAAGGGGAATTTGCACTTTGATGCCACTAGGAGAATCCTGGCTAATATGCCCCAGGGCAAATGTCTGCCGAGCCAGACAGAATGTTCGAAGAACAGACGCCAGCAGCCCACGAACTGCGGATGAAACACTGCTGGCATGGAGCAGCGTTTTTTTTTTTTTCTTTTCATTTTAGCTGAGAGACAGGATTTTGTAACTATAAATATTGGTCACATTTTAAAAAAAGAAAAATAGAGATATCCAAGATGGCGGAGTAGATAAATGCTGTGCTTGCCTCATCCTGTGAACACATCAAAATTACAACGAAATTGGGCCGGCCGAGTGGCACGGTGGTTAAGCACTGGCTTGGGAAGCCAGTGGCTCCGGTTGAGGTCCCACATATGAGGGCCAGTGACACTGCCCTCAAAAAAAAAAAAAAATTACAACAAAATTATAGAACAATCAACCTGGAGAACCACCTGAAGTTGAACTGAACAGAAGTTTTATAACTAAGGATATTAAGAAGAAGCCACATCGAGACTGCAGCTTTATCATATTTGAAGGCAATTACAGAGTTTGAATGGTATTTGAGCATGCAATCAATTTAAATGAGAAAAAAATTGGGTTTTGAAAATTAAAAAAACTACAAGTTAAATTAATAAAAAAAAAAAAAAAGAAAGAAAGAAAAAGGAAAAAAGATTTCCTGGTGAAATGTCCAAACAGAGGCCCTACAGATTCTGCAAATGTTAGAATACAATACATAAGAAAACCATAT
This sequence comes from Aselliscus stoliczkanus, assembly GCA_033961575.1. Classification (NCBI taxonomy): domain Eukaryota; kingdom Metazoa; phylum Chordata; class Mammalia; order Chiroptera; family Hipposideridae; genus Aselliscus; species Aselliscus stoliczkanus. Next base: position 33,752,958 of record CM066730.1, on the reverse strand, counting down.
TCATTTGGAATTAAGACCTCCTGAATTCTCGAGGGTATTATTATTCTTAAAAATCTAGACAAGTCCCTATTTTATCATCAGGCATTCAGGTGGAATGTGTGCTATTTTTAGGACTGGAACCAGCAACCTGAGCTAGAATTAACAGCCAAAATAGCCTACACTCGAAAAATTCAAGTATCTTTCCTGCAGTTCCTCAAGAAAATTACTTTGTTTATTCATTCATCTGTTTTTGCATCTGGTAAGGGAAGCAATGCTACCACTTCACAGTAATAAAAAATATCCACTATTATATCTTGTGCTTGAAAACTGAAGTCCCTATTCCAAATGGAAAAGGTTTGAATGCTTGGAGGGAACAATTCTACTTACAGGCATTCAACTGGGAGCTGGGGTCAGTACACTTGCCTTTTCTTTTGCTTTGTTTTCGTTCTTCATCCCTGATTTTCCGTTCAGCTCCCTACACAGGTCAAGACAAAACAAGACAAGACATGATTCTGTTTATCTGATTCTCTTTAAAATATTTAACCCTTATCCTGACCAATGGGGGTGGGGTGGAAATACCTCCTCTTTTAGAGATGAACTCCAGTACCTATTATATTCAGAGTTTATCATAATACTTTCTTCTGAAACACCTATTCTTAAAACGATTTTTAACTATATGAAATCACAGGGAAACATTTATTTTAAAAACAGAAAAACAGAGCAAAATTTCCCTCCATAATGGATGTGGCCAGGTTAAATGAAAAGCTGAGAAGATCTGCTAATGTATACCACACTGCTTTCAAAGGCATGAGTGACTTTTCCTGTTGCCGAATCACAAGAAAGTGTAAGAAAAAATACAAGTTGACCTTATTTTAAGTAGTCTTTCCTAGATGGGCAATGCTATCACTGAAAGCTATGATTCTCTTCAAGGACTTAGCATCAACTAAGTGAAAAATATGACCAACTGTAACTCACAAGAGCAAAGATTTAACTAGAAAATGACATGATCAGTTAAAGGAAACCAAGTGTACTCCCAGTCCTCTCGAGAGGACATTTTATGCACAAGGTGTGCCATCTATACAGAGTGGCAGTGCCATGCAACTGAACCCACAAAAATAAAAAGAGCCGTGTGAGTAATAGACAAGAACTGAAATTAGGCCAGTGTAATAAAAAACATAACAATTAATCATTTCACTTGGCCCACTGGCATTATTTCTGGATGGCAGATTTCTTTATTATCCAGTTAAGTTTGAATTGGTGGACTATTTTTTTGTAAATTCCTTGAGGGCAGAGAACAAAAACCATCCCACTGATTATATTTTACAATATAAATCACATTAAAAAAAAAAGAATACAAAACCACTTCTGCCTCTTCTAGGTGTTAATATACTAGCATATTGGTAAACATGCTTATATTGGCAAACATACAACCTGCTTATAAAAATTGTTATTAACACTTTGTAAGCGGGCATTTGAGCTATATGACGAGCTTACTCGTTTCCCGCAAAAAATGTGTTAATATTGACACAAACATTATCTCCCTGACATAGAGAAACAGGTAAATATGCCCAATCTCCCAGCCACTACTGAATAGAATTGGTCTCTCTTTCTCAGTCCTTCCTAACAGTCCAATAACTTCATTTTGATGGTTAATTACACCTCCCAAAAGATAGTTTTACAAAACATTCCTCCTTATTTATCAGCCTTATTTATCAGTTACATCCCTAAAGAATAAGGGACTTCTGCATCCAGTCAAGGTGGAGTAACACAGACCAGATTTACCCTCCAGCCAGAAACAACTAAAAAGACCCAACAAAATGCACGAAAAGATTTTTAAGGCTCTGGCCACCAGGCAACAAAAGTCGAGGACCCCCAAGAAACAGGGAACAGTGAGGTGGGCCTCCAGGTGAGCCTGCTGACGCTGTCACAATTCTCAAGCTGTGGCACCGGGGTAACACCTGGTGGGCTCTTTAGGCTAGGTTCAAAGAGGTCAAGGCAGCAGGCCAAAATAGCAATGGGGAAGGAGTTACCAGAGAAAGAAGCCCAGAGATTGTCAAAGGGTCCCCCAAGTACTCAGCAGAGCACTGACAGCACACGAGTGTGAGGAGTGACCCGCATCTGGGGGAAATCCTCTGCAAAGACGAGAGAAGAACACCTAAACTCACACAGAGCCCCAAACAGGGCCTGGTCCCACCAGCCTACCTGGAAAAACTTCCAGTTCATCAGGCAGTGGGCAGAAGAGTCAGGAAAACCTCGCCACCTCAGCAGTGGAGAATAACTAGCCTGACACTGAACAATGCTCCAGATCCACCCATCAAATCATAAAAGCAAGACCTGAAAGGATCAAACTGTTTCCAAGTGACTTCACTAGATCTCAGGACAAAGTTCAAGATTCATCGATTACAAAATTATCAGCACCCTACAAGGTAAAACTCACGTTTACTATCCAGTAAGATTGTCAGGCACATACGCAGAGAAGCAGGAAAACAGGACCATGTGAAGAGGACACTCAAACCATGAAACCAACCCAGCACTGACACACAGGTTACTCAAGGACATTACCACGGTTCTTACAGCTATAGTCCACATGTTCAAAAAGCTAGTGAAAAAACCAAACATGTTAAAGAAGAGACTTGAAAGATATAAAATAGAGCCAAGGTGATCTTCTAGAGATGAAAACGATAATGTCTAAGATGAAAAATACACAGGATGGGATTAACCACAGACCAGTCAAAAAAAAGACTGGTGAACTTTAGGACATAACAATAGAAACTATCCAAAATGAAAAACAGAGAGAAAACGTAATCCCAAAAATTAAAAACAGCCTCAGTGAGCTATATCTATGTGTAACTGGCTTTCCTAAAAGAGGAGGAAGGAGACATAGTTGAAGGAATAATGGCTGAAAAATTTCCAAATTTGATGAAAACTATAAACCCACAGATCCAAGAAGCTCAGTGAGCTCTAAGCAAAAGAAACATAGAGAGACACATCAAAGTGCTCAAAACCAGTAAAAAGAGAAAATCTTAAAGACAGTCAGAAAAAAAAAAGACATGTTAAGCACTGGGAAACAAAGGTAATGATGATGACATATTTCTCATCAGGAACTATGTAAGCCAGAGGACACAACCACATCTTTGATGCACTAAAGGAAAAAAAACCAGTCAACCAGAATGTTATACCCAAGCAAAAAGATCTTTCAAAATTGAAGGTGAAATAAAGACTTCTTAGACATACAAGAGCTAAAAGAATTCATCACCAGTAGACACACTGCAAGGAATGTTACAGGATATCCCATGGCACTGGAGACCCATTTAAATTCAGGCTGTCTCAACTCTGAGTCAACAACTAGAGACTGATCCTGGGAACTCACATTTGTTCCCAGTTATCGCCACAGTGAGTATTGCTCTGATGAAGAAGAAAACTATGCGTTAGGTTAAGAGCTTGCTTGGGAAGCCAGCGGCCCCAGGCAGTCCGGATCACAGGTATGAGGGCCAGTGACACTGCCCTCTACAGCTAAGATGGTGAATGAACAACAGCTCCACCTGGAGTTGGGCTGCTGTGAGTCCCCGGGACGTCATAGCTGCAGCCCCTGCTACAGTGGGCTGCCATAGGCTACAGTGAGTGGCCGGCAGCTGCTGTGAACTGCCAAGAGCCACGGTGAGCGGCCATGCAGAGGCCGGCGACCGATCTGCCTCATCCGGGAAGAGCGCAATGATGATACCAACATGGGCCAGTGAAGCAACATCCTCCACAACTAGACTGAAGAACAAAAGGACAGCAACTTATCTGTTCTCCTCCCCCAATTCCCCAATAAAATCTTCAAAAGAAAAAAAGAAGAAAACTATCTGTGTAAACTAAGTGTAAACTAAGTGTCAGTGAAAGTTTTCTCTGTTAGGATGGACCAGGTATATATACATGAGCTCACAGGAGGAGGAGCTGCCTAATCTCCACTGGATAGTGATCCAATCTATTCCTGTTTTCTCTGAAAAAGTGCTAAATTGCTGCTGCTTCGAAAATACAGAAAATTCAATTTGTTGAAGTTGTTAAGAAACTCATAATAAAGTACAGGTAAAATGCCTTCTTGGGAGAAAGAAAACAACGTAAATACCTCTGAAGGACACCAAAAGATGTCTCATTTCTAGTTTCTTACTGTGAATTGTCAACTAGATTTGTAAAATGTGCGAGTTTTAAGAGGCAACAGAGGGAAATAAATTGACAGGCACCAAATAACACGTGAATCAGAAAGGAGAGAATCAAGAAGGCAGGTGGTACACCTGAAGCTGATGTTGTATAATATTATATGCCAACTGTAACTGAATATATAGATAGTCACGGGATGTGGAATATACTGTGAAAAGGAGTCAAGGGAATTGCAATAGATGTGTATGATATGGGGGGGTGGTAAATTGGGGGAGGGGGGTTGTCACTTTGTGAGGGGTAAAAAGTATAACTAGTGCACTGCGTTGTATACCTGAAACTAATTTTTAAAAAAAGTTTATTTCACAATAAAAGAATTCAAAAAAAAAAAAAAAGAAGGCAGGTGGGCTATTCCACAGAGAAAGGCAGCAGAGGACAAACTTACAATAGAAGCAGCCACAATCATACGGATGACAGTTTTAACCAGATACACAAGGGTGAGAGGTCAGAAGGGGCTGCATGTGGTTGAAAGGTTTAAGGACTTTGAAAATTAATTATACACAGCACATACATACTATTTTTTTTTCATGCAGGATTTTCTGTCAATCCATAACAGCTCTGAGATTAAAAACTGGGGATGAAAACAGTGTATAATTTCACCTTGTATACCCCTTGGGTATACCTTGGTGTTATTATACGATATTTATTAGCACTCCTATATGCCTTAGGGCTGAAAACCAAAAAGGGAGGAGATTCACAACTTCATTTCCATGTAGGTCTCTATCCAGCAAATAGGGAAAAACAGGTAAGGAATACTTTTAGGGGCCTTACAGAGAAGGCCATGCCCATAAAGGCTGAGGGTGTCTGGGCATCTACTAACAGGCCCACAAGGCCCTGCCAGACTCAGACGCCTGGTTCTCAGCATGCCTCTGTGATTCCCTTTCACCACTGTGCAGAGCTTAGACCCGAGTCATGAAAACACAGCCACTGACTCAGGCTGCACATCTGGCACACTCTCCAACACTTTGGACAACATGTTCCCTTACATGTGATCGCAATGAATGCATGAGCAGGCAGGCAGTAACACCAGAAGACGGAATCGTGTCTTCTTCCAAACCACACTCAATTTTGCAACCTTGAAGAGAAGGCGCTCTGCTTCACAGAATACATTAGCACTCACACAGCAGAGAGAGCTGGTTTCGAAATTTTGTACAACCACTGATTAATAAAATCACTTTGGACAATTCATGAGAACTTTCCTGGGTTTCATTTTCTAAGACAGCTACCAATAACAGAGCCTCCCTCAAAAAGTCTTGATGTTAAAATCAAATTTGTTTAAGAGCATGACTCAATCCTGTTCCTTCTCTTCAAAACTTCTTGTACAGTCTTTACCATCTGATATGGAAAATTCCAGTTCATGCTAACTGGTGCTGATACCCTCTAATACAGCGATATTCAAAGTGTGATCTATGGACCAGTATCAGCCCATGAACTCTTATGGTCCAAGGAAAAATGTATCAGAAATTGAGAAAGCAATTAGATAGGATAATTTTATGTCTGTTCAAATAATTAAAACTGAGGTTTGTAGTTTGTATGACTTTGTTTTATGTTTCATTTCATTTTCCCAGCAAGTCATCTGACTTTTGATCATATTCTACAGAAGTTCATGACAGATAAGAAATAAAGAGATGGTCCTTCACCATAGATAATTTGAGCGACTGCTCTAAAAGATGATCCTGAACCCCAAGAGAGGTGCTGGGTGCAGGAACCGCCTTCCTGCAGGGAGAGTGCCATTTCAGATGCAGTCTCACAGCGGCCTCAGGACGGCATCAGAACAAGCTCCCATTGTGTTTACCACTTGAGCTTAGCAAAGATCTTGTGAAAAATAAACATCTTCAAGCATTAAAAAAAAAATGAAGTTTTCTATGAATGCTAAATAATGTTAAGGAAAATCATTAAATAGACATGAAATCTTTTAATCAACGATAGATGTGAAAAAAATTTTGAATTCAACCAATAAAGCTGCAATTTCTCTGGAGACTTTTAGAAAAAGAACATGGACATCCAAATAGTTTGTGTGTGTGTTTGTTTTCTAATGTTTTCTTTTGGCTAAAAAGAGGAATGCGGTATGAAGGAAAGAAATTTGACTTAGGCATCTCTGCTCCATGCTAATGTGACTTGTCATTTGTAAAATGCAGCATTATGTGACAGCCTGGTGGTGGGCAGACGGATGGGCCCTCGAAGACGACCACGTCCTAATCTCCAGAGCCTGTGAACACGTCGGGTGCACGGCTAAGGAGAGGCAGGGCTGCTGATCACTGCCTTAGCACAAGGCGAGTGTCCTAGACCATCAGCACAAGGGACTGAAAAGCAGAAGAGTCAGAGGAGGACAGGTGACAGTAGAAGCAGTGTCAGAGTGATGAGGCGTGAGACTCGGCTAGCCACTGCTGGCTTTGAAGATGGACGGCTCCATGAGCCAAGGAGTACGGGCAGCCACTGGGAGGCAGAGCAGCAAGAAGACAGGCTGGCCCTGAAAGCCTCCAGAAAGGAATGCAGCCTTCCAAAATTAGCCCCGTGAGACCTGGATCAAACCTGTGACCTACAGAACCATAAGACAACAAATATGTGGTGTTGTTTTGAGCCACTAAGTTTGTGGTGATTTGTTAAGAGTAACAACAGAGAACTACTACAACCCGGCACATTCTCAGGTACGTAGTAGGTACTCAGTAAGTGTGACTGCATCTGGGTGTTTGAGAAAGCTCTCTGAACTTGCAAGGTCTCAGGCCATCCACTGGAGCCAGAGGCCTGCTCTGTGCCCCCAGCCCAAAAGCCAGGCCTGCGAGAGCAGACACACTCCCAGCTATCTAGTGCCTTCCAAAACTCTTAAGAACAGAGAGGTTTTATAACAGGACGAAAAGAGGAGAACTGGCAAAAAAATACAGCCCCGTGTTTTCGAGTGGGAAAAGTGAGTGTTGTTCAATCTCAGCTCAGCAGCCACTCCCTTGTGTACGCGTCTGCCCGGCTCTCCAGGACACCGGCCTCCAGTCCTCAGGCCCAGCGGTCCTACCGCCTGGCTCTGCACCTGGCAAGTGAGCACCGCCTCTCCAGAGGAAAGACATGATGCTGACCTCCTTGGGGCCTGCCCTTTCTCCTCTGGCCACCTGCGGCTTCGAGCAGACTCTAATCTGCAGCTCCTCTTCTGCCTGAGCAGCCGGCTGACACCTGCAGGGAGGAGGGCGTCCCTCTGCGATCTCCACACGGAGTCCACACAGAGCTCAGGAAGACCCACGGCGGCCACCGCCTACAAGCCCGGGAAGCCGAGGGGCCACCGAGGGTGGCGCAGCCCGGCGTGCAGCCCGTATGCACCACCCTGACTCTCTCAGACATGCCCCTGACAAAATGTAGTTATCAACTCCTGTCATTTTTTTCCATGGAAATGAGATTTTTTTCTCTTCCCTATATAATGTGTCTTTACACAGCTAAAACAATAACTGCTAATTTACAATATCTATTTCATACTAACAACAGTACATTCATATTGAACTTAAATAGTACAAAGACCCTGTTCTTTTTCTGTGCGGAAGAGTGTACCTCGCAGGCTTTATTCTAAGTGCCCTACCCAGGCTGACAGTCTTACCTTGTCACAGAAGACTTTTATCTGGCAGTACGCCCGGTGCACAGGCTTGTTGCTACGGTTGTTGTAACTATAGGTGTCAATTTGAATGTTAAGAGGCAACCCTTTCACGCCTTTCTGAGAAGAGAAATCTGTGCTTAAGCAGTTCACAGAGATGAAAACCTGCAAAGGAAAGAAAAAGTGCCATAAGCAATAGGCACGGATGGTCAACCTTAGCACAGCTTGTAAAAATACTTTAGTACCATTGAAATTACTCAAATAGGTTCTAAATGAGAGCTTAGCTTCTCATCTAAAAGAAATTTTTTTAAAAAAGCAATAAACGGTTAATTCTAAAACTACTTTTGGTCACAGGAACGGCAGACTTTAAAGGGAAAAAACAGCCAGCAGCTTTGAACTGGTCCATTTTCTCTTCCAGAATACTTAGGTAGTATCATACAGTGCACGAGACTGGCTGTCTCTTGGTGTCATTTTTTTTTTTTTTGAGGGCAGTGTCACTGGCCCTCACATGTGGGACCCGAATCGGGGTCGCTGGCCTCCCAAGCCAGCGCCCAACCACAGCGCCACTCGGCCGGCCCTTGGTGTCATTTTTAAATGTTACCAATAGCGTAGGTTCTCTCTGCAGTTGTTTTATAGCTTGGTACAAATTCTCTGGGAATCTGCCTGCACTCATGTCTGTACCACCACTTAGGATGACCTGTAGTACCTGACGTCTGAATATTCTGGAATTTATGAAATCAGTGAGTCATATTATTAAAGTGGTACTGAAGTTGTTAGAGAACCAAGTGAATCTTTGTACAGCTCCATTTCACCATCCCTCCCCTCGCCCCAAATTTTGTGATTCTGGATTTTAACCTCTACACACATGGTCACAATGTTTTTTGAGCTCCCTTTCAACCGCTTAGTTTTACAATTTATTTCTGAAGCATGAGCACCACACAGTGGATATTACTGAAATTACAGTTTTTGGTTTTGTTTTTTTTAGCTGAGCCATCCTGCTCGGGCTGGGCATTGAACTGCTTCTGCTCAGAGCTCAGCTTGTACTCTTGAGCGAGCTCTTAACCAACTGAGCCACTCGGTGAAATTACAGTTTTTAAAAACAGATTGGCACATTTCAAAGACGTAAGACCCTTAGGCTAGATTCCTCCGAGTCAGCAGGTCAGCAACCGCTCAGCCCTAAGGGCTTCACCAGAGAAGTGTGTGTAGCACTGGCTGAACCAAGACCCACACGGGGGTGCATTAAATTAAGTTAGGAAGGGGAAAAACCAAAACCTGTAAGAATGTAAGATAAAAGAGGAGGGAGTGGGAGGAGAGGGTGAGGAGAAAAAGGATCGCCACAATGTCAAAGAATGCTCTCAAGAAGGAATGCAAAATGCTGAAATGGTTTCTATTCTTGCTCTACTCTATATACTGTTTCTAAGAAGGAAATGACCAAAACATGCTAAAAGATTGAGAACTTGTCCAAATTAACAGATGTAAAGTCATCTCTCATCTTGTCCCTTCATAAGCTCTCCACTCAGACTGGTCTACTTGCCCTGCGAATGCCCGTTCCTGCCTCACCTCTCTGTCCTTGTCATTCTTCCTCCTCCTGTCCCCCTGTTGTCCCAGTCTGTGTCACCTCCACAGAATGTTCCCATTCACCCCCGCCTTGTGTCATGGGGCCAACAGCACTGACACCATTCACGGAGCACCTGATGTTTTAGGGCCTGTGCTGGCATTTTGTACACATGACCTCACTGCATCATCACCACAACTTTGAGAGACAGTATTACCCATCTTTTACAGGGGAAGCTCAAAGGGGTTTTAAAACTGTCCCCAAGGTAGAAAGCAAAGGACTGGAACTCGTATCCAGGACAACCTCCTTCACACCATGCTACCTCTTTCTCAAATCAACTTTTTATCCTAATCACCTTGCTTTTTTACCACTTGAAACAGTCTGCTATTTTTGTGTGTGATTGTTTATATCTCCCTGACTAGACTGTAGGCTAGCTCCGCAGTTTCTGCTTTGTTCCTTTCTCAATGCTTAGCATAATGCCTGATCTTGAATGGCCTTGTCTTGTCTGCCCTGGTTTTCCTTCCCATTTAACTCATTTCCAGTAAATAAGCAAACTGATTTAATTTCTAGATACTTAAATCCAGATATATAGGTAAAAGCGGCACACATGAATTTCAAATACATTAGAGAAACTTAGTGATTTGACTGTATCTATGTATTTTTAAAAAGCACTTCATTCACAATCCATAAATTCAAGTCAAGGAGATACTATGGAACGGATGAAGGACAGACAGAAAGGCAGCAGCCCATGCAAATAACTGGGCACATAAAGTAACCAAACCACAATATATATTTCATGTTATAACCAGCGGACAATCCAAACTTTTCTCGATCATCTCAACCCAGCCACACGGCTCAATTCCTAACACAGAAACAGTCTCCTGGGAAAGTCACACTTTACACTCAACCATTCCAGGAAGTCTCTGCCCAAAGCGATATTCCCTTCACAAGGATTCCACGGTGATCCAGCCTAAAACCTAACCTCCCCTTGGTTCCCTGTGTCAAGTTTCTATTCAAGGCAGAAATAAGTGGGAGCCAAGTCTCAGGATGAGGACAAGCGTGGAGCTCTAGGGGAGGCTGCACCCCCAGCATCACTCACCATCACTCACAATCTCTTGCTTAGATATACTTTTCTCCCATTTCTATTTTTTTCTTTTAAAGATTTTATTGGGGAATTGGTAGAGGGGAACAACGTTGGGGAATCGGGGAAGGGGAACAGACAAGTTGCTGTCTTTTTGTTCTTCAGTTTTTTAGTTGCGGAGGATGTTGCTTCATTGTTGGTATCGTCATTGCGCTCTTCCCGGATGAGGCAGATCAGTCGCCGGCCTCTGGATGTCGCTCACCGCGGCTACTGGCAGCTCACGCTGGCTGCCAGCCGCTCACACTGGCTGCGGGCCACTCACTGTAGCCTATGGCAGCCCACTGCAGCAGGGGCTGCAGCCCACACCATCACCAGGGCTAGCACAGCCCAGCTCCAGGTGGAGCTGTTGTTAGCTGTAGAGGGCAGTGTCACTGGCCCTCATATGTGGGATCCGAACCGGGGCCGCTGGCATCCCAAAACCAGCGCTTAACCAATGCGCCACTCGGCCGGCCCCTCTCCCATTATTAAGTCAGTTGTTTCCAAACCCAGCAGTTTCCTACATGTATCAAAAGCATTCCTAAGTCAGCATTAGAAACACCACCTTGTCGGGCCGGCTGAGTGGCTCAGTTAGTTAAGAGCTCGCTCAAGAGTGTGAGCTGAGCTCTGAGCAACAGCAGTTCGATGCCCTGCCCGAGCTGAGTTGCCGCTGAGCTGCCAACAGGTGGCAGGATGGCTCAGCTAAAAAGAAAAAAAAAGAAATACCTCCTTGTCTAGATAAACACACAAACATCCCAGTAAACAGTGAACAAGACATGCAAGCATGCTAGGCCAGGGACACGAGGCACCAGGACGGATGAGCCGCAAGAGAAAAATGGGGCAGTGCTCATGGAGCCTCTTGCCGCAGTGTCCACAGCAAGAACACGCAGTACAGTTACGGGGACATGCAGGCACTGAAGGGGACGCATATGCCATGTTTAAGCCTCAATCAAAGGCTGGCAAGGGGGCAAGATGCCTAGCAAGAGGTAATGTGCTCAACAGGAAAGGCTTTGGTGAGAAAAAACATCTGAGTGTTGTTGGTCCCAGCTCCATCAGCAATTAGTGCTGTGATCTTGGTAAAGATCAAATGCAAGGTTGAATTAGATGGCCTCTAGATGATTTCTAACTCTGGAGTCCCGCGACTGTCTTTATACTGAAAGATGATGAATCCTTCATCCCTACTCTGTATTTACTAGTGACAATAACTTTGTGTAATACATTTATCAGTTAACTTCTTACAAATCATATTATATTTAAAAAGCATATATAAAGTCGCCATTTAAAGTAATTATAACTGCTCCTGTAAAATTAAGAATCTTGTCAAAGTAGTGGTTCTCCAAGTGAGGTGCCCGCAGCCTCAGTACTGCCTGGCCACCGGATGCTTCGCACCCTTGACTCCAGTAGACTCACCTGGGGAACGTCAGTCTGTGCTGCCTCCCCGGCCACATCGAGAGGTTCTGCTCCCATTGGCCTGGGCTGGGTTCCAGACACTAGGTCTGTTGTAGCTGATCCCCAGGTGATTCTAGTTATCAGCCAGGATAAAAACCACTCCTGTCAAGTGATTATCTTCTATACTTACACACTTTGATCCACAAAAGGTCTCCTTTGGCTCCAAAACACAGAGATTATTAAAACAAGTCCCAATATATGGTTTTCTTTCTTTAAAGAGTTCATCCACTCTTACATGTACATGGATCCCATCAGCTTTTATAATACATCATTTTCACAGAGGCATAGCCCTATCACATAAGAATATTCATTTAATCAATGGAAAGGTATCTAGTAAAGGAAACGCTCAACCTTGCTGTTTAATAAGGCCAGGCAAATCTTCAGTAACTTGTAGTTTGTAAGATAGTGGCCAGAATAAAAACTATTAAAAACCTGTCAAGGGCCGGCTGAGTGGCACAGGTAGTTAGGCGCTGGTTTGGGAAGCCAGAGGCCCTGGTTCGGGTCCCACATATGAGGGCCAGTGACACTGTCCTCAAAAACAAAACAAAACAAAACAAACCTGTTAAGCTCATTTCTTATGTTTATTTCTCAGGTGACGTTTGATTTTCGTAGGGGCTGACGTGTGTGGAAAAACTGTGTGTTTAGGTGAGGGTGTAAGGCTGATTTGTTTTGTCATCCCCACTGAGCTGCAAGCTCCTGACGACACAGAACACTCAGCTGGCCCTGGTCCACAGCACCACACAACACAGGTGTTTCTAATAAACGAAGGAAACTGCAGAGGCAGTAGTGAATAAATATGGCTAAAAGGAAATACAATAGAGAGACATAAAACAGCTTTCATGTACTTCTCTAAACCAGGAGTCATCTAACTTTTTTTATTAAAGGGCCCAAAAGTATTTTAGCTTCTGTGAGCCACACACAAGTACTTAACTCTGCAGTAACAGTACAAAAGCAGCCACAGACAATACGTGAACAAATGGGCATGGTGGTGTTTCAATAAAACTTTATTTATACAAACAGGCAGCTGGCTGGCCAGGGCCAAAAGCTGTGGTTTTTGACCCCTGATCTAAACCTTCTCTAAGTTGCTCAGACAGTAATCTATCCTTATGTCATCACAATGTGGTAAACAGGGAGGAAGTGTTATTTCCCTGTTTGTAATTCAATAGTTCCACTTTCCACATAAGTGACTTCCTGAGAACACACCCAGTGTGGACCTACCTACATCTTGCTGACATGTCACTGACCCATGAAACCACATTCTTTGTCAATATGACCTACTTCATGGAAGGGGCCAGAGTATGTTTTGAGGGAGTAGCTCAGCATCTAGGAATTTTTATTTAGGAAGGTAACAATCTTTAATTCCCAAAACAGGCGAGAGTGCAAATGCAGGAACCTGAGATAGATGTCTCCTTTGGGTCCTGGGGCAGCAACAGGCAGGAGTGTTCTGTTCCTCACAGCATTAACATTTAGGACTAGTTCTGCCTAATGGGCAACCCCCGAATGAGCAGGACGATAGGCCAAGTCACCCATGTCTGGATAAAACAAGTGTTCAGGCCATGCTCACCATGTAGAAAAATACTTTCTATAATGTGATCACAGAAAAACCCCACCATCTACTGCAGAGGGTAGGAAAGAAGGAAAAAGTAAGATGGATTATTACACATCAACTCCTCCTCTAGAAAATACTCTTAAAACGTCCTATTGCTGAAGTCTGAGAGTAGGCTGAATGATACACAACCTTCCTTCTCTAAAATGATACAAAAATCTTTAAGACTTCAAATGATAAGCTTTTCTGTTTTCATCCTTCTTGCCACTGATTTTGAGGAAAAGTTTGATTTTATTCAAATAATTGGAACATAAATCTCAAAAGATGAGCAACTAATGTTCCTACCCAAAATCATTAGAAAAGGGGGGGAAAAAAAAAAACTAACCACAAAAATACACTGCTAAATGGGCCAGCCGAGTGTCTCAGTTGGTTAAGAGCTCGCTCACGAGTGCGAGCTGAGCTCTGAGCAACAGCAGTTTGATGCCCAGCCCGAGCTGAGCTGCTGTTGAGCTGCCAACAGGAGGTGGCAGGGTGGCTCAGCTAAAAATAAATAAATAAATAAAAATAAACTGCTAAACAGGTCAGAGATGCTCTGCAAGATTCCTTTTCCAATGTCCAGCCCACTTTTCTACGGCAGTTCCTCATTCTTGGCTGAGAATTCATGTACTTGGAACTTTTCAAAAGATTTAATTTTGTCTTCAAACCTCAGTTTGAAAATGAAAGGAAAACAACAAAAGAAAGATTTATGTTATTAAGGATTAACTTGTATAGGTTTTTTTATTCCCAATGCTTACAAGCACAGAACCAACAAGAAATCAGATCTTGGACTAACTTACAATGATTTTTCCAGGAAACGTTATGGCAGCCACACAATACTGTTCACACAGCTAGCTGCTTTCTCTATCCTTACTCCTCAAGGGGGTGAAAAAAAAGGCAAGAAAGGCACAAGATAACAGTATGCTCAAAACACAGTTCACCATCAGAGGTTCATTTCCCAGCCAATGAAGGGAGAGCAACTGAAAACAAATTTGATAAACCTCCAACTCACCTATTCTTTGGGAGCTTTATCATCAATACCATAAACCTAGCACAATTCTGATAAAATGTGCTCACTGTCTAGTCTAAAGAGGGCAGTCAGATGTGTGCACTTTAATAAGTAAATTTCACTTGTGGGTAGAAATCATAGAAATACTTTTTACCCACCTAATTCACACAAGGAAAGTGTTAATAAATCACTTGGAATTCATGAGTCAAAAGTTACAAAAATTGTTAAGTAGTTGAGTCAGAAGCTAAATGATGAAAATGACTAACTTAAGTACACGATATTAGGATATTTTTAATGAACCAACAAAAAGCTGTTCCTTTTTAAAATTTTACCCCTTAACAGTAATGCTCGTTCTATATGATTATTCATGTACAAAGAAAGATCTCAACATCCAAATAATATAGTAGTCTTAAAATTTTTTTTCCCCCACGAGAGTTTTGGGTAGAATTTTGCATGTTTTTTTTATAACACTGCTGTTATAATAGCGAAAACAGTTTCCTTTGACTTACATAAATGGTTTTCTTAAAAAGTAGAATCAACTATTTCAAAATGTGAACCTTTAGATTTGCTAAGAACAATATGAACCACCTTATGACAGTTTGGATAAACTTTTCTTTTTAAGGCTCTGATTTTTCAACTAAAACAGTGCTATGCTCATAAAAGTGGCCAGACTATGAGCTTCTATTTCAGGTGAAGAGCCACGTTTCCATACCCTGGTCCTCTAAGTCAGGGAATGGAATAAATGAACACCCTGAACATGCCAGCTTTATTTAACACTTCTGTCACTTTGTCATACTGCAATAATAAGGGCTCTAAGTCCCTTAATGGCAGGGATCATATGTGATTCATTTTTTAAATTTCTTCCAGTGTTTCTCCCAATGCCTATTACTAAATAGTACTGAGTTAAGTGCTGCTAATGAGAGACAGAAAAACCACTGTATCTCCAAATCTTAGTTTAATACGATTAAATCTTCACAGAACTCGAAATACACACAACAGTGTCCCCCAAAAGAAACAAACAAAAAAACTAGATAAAAAAGAGCTAATACAAATTTACACAAATTAACCCTTCTTTCTTCCAATCTCCAGTAGAGCCCTCTCAACAATAAAATGGCTACAAAGCAGGTACGGAGATGAAAAAAAAAAAGTGATTCGCTGACATAAGGCAATTGCCAAATACTAATATCACTACAGAATCTTAATCATTTATTCTTACTCAAAATTTTCCAATAGCTCACCACTGTCTACGTTTTATTACAAAATTCCTTAGCATTTAAGATGCTATACATGACTCCACTCTACCTTTTCAGCCATATTCTCTTATCACCTACAGAGGTATTTCTCAAATATCAGTAATATGTGTATCCCTTTTAAAAGAGAAAAAAGTTGCTTAACCCCTAACAATATATACAGATCCTAGTTTGAGAAATATTACTTTATCCAAACTGCTGCAAAACGTTTAATCACACAGCATTCCACGGAGTCATTTGGCCTTTGCCTGACTCAAACCTACTACCTAAGACAAACACTAGCACTGAAAGCTCTTGGCAGCAACTGACATCCAGAATATACATATGACTGTAACAAGTTTTATCAATGAATTGAAAAGACAGTATTAAAAATCTCAGAGAAACTCTAATCCCAATATATGTATACTTGGTCCACAGACGCAACAGTTTGCGACAAGCTTGTTTAAAGGTGAAGTCCAAGGGCCTTACTAGGGTGGCTCCAGGATCGGGTCCTTGCAGCCCCCACCTCGCGTCCCCCACACCACTGCTTGCCTCATATGTCAAGCTCAAGTGTTTTAGCCCTGCACTCATACTTATCCAGGTTATAGGCTCATTCTGGGCTCTGAACATTCGGCCAGTTCTTACTATACTTAGGACTCACTGAAGTGTCACCTTGAGGAATCTTCTCTGATCCTTCTATTCTAAGGGAAGTTCTATTCTTTTGTGTATACTTCTATGATTGTACTTACTAGACTGGCAATTTCTCATGCTACATTTTGAGTTTTCTGAGAAATGGGCCATGTCTTACTCACCTTCACATTCCCAGAGCATCCTGGCAGTGCCTGGTCAATAAGAAACACATGTTCCCTAAAGGAATATCCCCAGGTTCCTAAACTCCAGCCAAATAACACTACATGGTGCTATTATATTTGAGCTACGTTTATTGCATTCTTACAACGTACTTGACTGTTTGGCCCTCAAAACCACCTATGAAATTGGTACTATCCTGACCCCATTTCACAGATGAGGAAGCCAAAGCTTAGAGGTTAGATAACTTACTGCCCAAGCTCACAGGTTATTTATAGTCACATCTTTCATCCAAGCCAACTTCAATACCTAGATCATCTTGGTAGAACCCAGAATGCCAAGCAGCTTTTTACACATACTGGACATTAAATAAATACTTGTTAAATGAATAATTAAATTAACTATACATACTCTCTCAATATATTTGGAAAAGATTATGGAACTCAGAGGCTCGCTGACATATGTTTAGAGAGGGATATGAGGTAAGTTCTAGGGCAGAGATAAATCCACATAATGAGTTATGATGTAATTTCCTATTGCATCTACTCACTTTTATACTTTAAAACATTATCTACAGTGAGCATTTTCCCGTTATAGAAACTGCAGGGACCTAACAATTTTGCATTTGATAATTAAATATGTTATCCCTTCACTTGGAGCGTCATGTCGTGTTGACAGGTGTGGTAATGTCTGCAACTTTCTTAGATCCCAGTGTTGCAGAAGACAAGTCCCAGTTGCTTCCTGCACTACACAAGGTCTGGGACTCAATATGCCAAAGCACCTCTGCACACTAAGCTATTCCAGTTGCCTCTTTTCCACTTAAATTTACAACAGCTGCTCTGTGGAGGAAGAGAAAAGGAAAAAGAAAAAAGGTCCGATCAGACAGACTTTGCAAATATATTCCGTAGGTGCAATCTTTCAAAGAGCTGTGCCCGATGCTCTCCTCCATGAAGCCTCCTCTGGTTCCCTCAGCTGAAAGCACACTTTTTCCCTAGAAATCTTAGGAGCGTTTTTTATAGCCTCACTTATGACCTCTATCACTACATAGAAACTGTAATCTCTTCTGAGGACAGGCTTTATGCTTGAATCATTCTATTTTTATTCTCTCACAGTTTTTGCACAGAGAAGTACAGTGAATAATTTGCTGGATGAATGAATGTAGTTAATAAAATCAACATGTTCTTATAAGAACATGACTTAAGCCAGTTCTTCTATATAGTAGTAACAGATTAATTACCTTGCATAGAACTTCCTGTAAGGATGTTAGAAATGAGTCAAATTGCTATATAAAGACCAAAAAAAAACAAAGCCCCAAAACAAAAACAAAAATAAAAAAAACAGAACTTCCAGAGAGAATGGTGTTTTGCTCTTGCAAATCAGATTAAACGCAGCAGACTTTTAGAAAAGTGTTAGCATACAGAACTGACAGCACTCCTGATGACCTATGTCAGTATTAATATATTGTTTGTGTATTATGATGCACAATTAGATAGTTCAAGTGAGTTCTAACTGCCTGGTAAATATAATAAAAGAGAAAAAAAGGTCTGTTGGAAGAAGAAAGAAAAGTGGGCTGATTTATCTATGCAAGATGCTTCAGAAAGTTGGTAAATGAAAAATGTTTTACATTCCAAAAACGCACTTATCCTTGCTGTGTACCCTACAAACCTTTGCTTTTATTTAACACGAGCATCATATGCTTCCGAGTTGGGCTACGCAAATCCTTTTAACTCAAGAGAGACAGTGTCTAGCTGTGGTTGAGACTCAGGCTCTGAAGACACAGAAAGTAAAAGACACACAGTAAACAGATGCAAAGACAAAGCCCCTATGTCTCTCGTGCTCCAAACTGAATGCTCTCAAAAGCACCCTGCCACAATGAAGCACAGAAAGCTGAAAAGCACCTAATGGAAAAACTGTTCGGTGAAGTACGAAAACGGAACAAAGTGATCCCCAAATAGCTGTGAGAAGGTTGTTTTCTGATCATGAGACATGAACTTAAAGACCTCTATATTTCATATCAAACAGAGAGTCTATGTCATGTTCCTATTTGACTTCATATAAGTCATGAGGTTTAGCTGACGATGTGACCCCATCAGACATAGTGGCAGCCATCTTGGTTGCTGTCTCAGCTGCCTCTGGGAGTCTTTGTCATGTTAACGTATTCTAGTATTAAAATTAAACTTAGTCAAGTATAGACATAAGACCCATAACTTCATTCCTAGAATGTAAATGATCTACTAAATTGAAAGCAGAAACCCTAGAATAAATTTTAATTTAACTGTCTTTCATATCAGTCAAAAAGATCGCTCTAAAATATTTCTAAGTAGTTCTTCTTAGTTAGAAACCTCCTGACAAATGAAATTACAATGTGAGGTCAATAATGTAGCTTATTCTCTCCCAAATCCAACAATACCAATTAAAGAGAATAAAAACCATCCTTTCTGACATGTGTATATGACGTTATAAATGTTAACTGAAGCCAATGGAGTGGGAAGCAGTTTAAACTAAAAAAAATCCATCTCCAATTCTTGGCTGACGTCTACTTAGACAGGAACATTTATTGAGCATTATAAGCAGACACTTAATTCCAACCAATATTCCTTCCCCTGTAACTCCCCCACCCTCAAACCCTGAGGATCTCAGTGCTGTATAAGCCTTGTAGTTCCCAGATTTACTCCATGTGTACGGGCCTAATTAAGCCCAGGAAGGTACAAAGACCGAGTCATAAACGCAGGAGAATCCAGTTCCACTACTAATTCACCGGCTAATCCTAGGAAAATCACACTTTCCCGACGCTCGGATGATGTGAGGTGATTAAAAAATCCCACCACAGAATATCAGCATGGACTAAAAGCCTTCAAATGTGCAACTAGTATTTGTGTTATTTCTCAGACTGTCAAATGACCGTCAAGAGAAAAGAAAAAGAACTGGAAGGCTGGGGGTGGGGAGGAGAGGGATGTGGGAAGAGCAGAGCATTAACTTGAAATCTTCTCACATCTCTGTAGGGCGTTTCCCCCAAGAAAAACAAGGATCTAGTCATCACCCTTACTGTTGCCACAGTGCTGCCTTCCCACACCACCCACATGGCACCTTTAGTTTCTGCACAGATTGCAGAGAGCCAGGGACAGGCAGAGGGGGAGGGAGGGAGGGAGGAAGAGAGGGGGAGGGGCGGAGAGGGAGGGAGGGAGGGAGGGGGGAGAGAGGGAGAGAGGGGGAGAGAGAGAGAGAGAGAGAGAGAGAGAGAGAGAGAGAGAGAGAGAGAGAGAGGAAAAAGGAGGAGGGAGGGAAGCAGGGAGGGCGAGCGAGATATGTAGACAGATACTGACTGATTCTGGAGGTACCTACCTGCTACTGTCTTCCCTCTGTCATATCCTATAAGCAAGACCTGGTGAACTTAAGGACACTTGGCAGATACAGTGATTTGGCACCTGTTGTCCCAAATAGGTAGAATGTTTGTTCTGAAATATGCAGACCTGGATGCAGGTGTGACACAAGGCAAACACAGACCACATTCCAGCATCTCTAGGTACAGAACAGGACAGGTAAGCATATGGGTAATAGGGGAGACTTGGCAGGCAAGCGGATTTCCAATCAAAATTTCTAACAATAAGATATTTTCCACTTTAAAAAAAGCTCGAGAAAAAGCCCCTAAATGAATAATTATTGTAGAGGTTACTTATATTTTTACTAGAGGATTTGGAGTCTTACATGAAGAAGATCTGCCATACAAAGGAAACCTGGGGGCAGCCCTGTGGCTCAGTTGGTTAGAACATGAGCTCTGAACAACAGGGTTGCCGGTTCGATTCCCACATGGGCCAGTGAGCTGTGCCCTCCACAACTAGATTGAAGACAATGACTTGAGCTGAGCTGAGCTGTTGCTGAACTGCTGGTGGGTGGCTGGAGGGCTCAGTTGGTTAGAGCGAGTGCTCTTAAGAAGGTTGCTGGTTCGACTCCCGCATGGGATGGTGGGCTGTGTCCCCCTGCAACTAGATTGAAAATGGCGACTAGACTTGGAGCTGAGCTGCGTCCTCCACAACTAAGATTGAAGGACAACAACTTGACTTGGAGCTGACGGGTCCTGAGAAAAACACATTGTTCCCCAATAAAGTTAAAAAAAACAAAAACCAAAAACCAAAAATCCCTGAACTTCAAGGCCCCATATTGCCTTGAAATCTCTAGTGCTGGTAAGTTCAGATACTACTATAATGTCAAGTCAGAGTCAAAACTCTGCAATTTAGCTTACAACTAGCAAAACTGGTTGAAATGACAGATTTAGAAAACTGCGGTTAGATGGAATTTCCAGGAAGGACCTAGAAGGAGGGTTCAAGTGACAAGCTGTCAAAGTACGAAGTTCCACAGAGAAGCTTATTGTTTCTTGACAGTGGTAGGGTGGAAAAAGGGGGAAAAATTGACTAAAAAAAAAAAAGAAAAAAAGAAAAACTAATTCAAGTGACAGCACAAATCATGGCTAAACAGACAAGGTGCTTCAAACCTGTTTCACAAGATGCAGGTTTCACTAGCAAACTAAAGCTTTCTTCAGCTGCCAAGTGTCTCCCATGTCCAATCAAAAACATCATGCACTTGGCCCTTACCTACCCTCAGGCGTGTGCTATGATAAATGTGCGCTATTGTTACCTGCGGACTCTGAAGTTCCCCCAGGACTCAGTGCATTTTAGTTTACGTCTGGATGGAACCTCCTGCTTAAACACTAGAGTACACTTTGCAATACACTTTCAAGCTGAAGTCCAACAAACCTTGCTTTTAAAAAAATGTAAGAAGTTTCAAGGAGAAACCATCCTCACAATCAGACTCAGAACAGTTTTTTCAAAGCAAACTTTCCAACTGCCAAGTAAAGAATACATTCTATGTCAGTTAATTGAAGACATTATCCACAAATAGCTAATCAAGAAAAATGCGTTGCCACTTCCAATACTGATCAATCTCATTTCTACAAAAGAATGTGGCTTTCTGGCACCAAAAAATTTTAATTTTTACTTTAATAAATGTGTATTTTTGAACTGCATAAAAGGAAACGCGACGAGTGGCAGGAATGTCATTTCAAAAGCCTGCAGAGCCACTGTGAGTTTCCTTGGGGATCTGAGGATGGAACACGGATAGTCTAGTTCAATCGAGTCAGCCTACACTTCAAAAAAAGTCTCTTCTCCTTTGTTTTAAAAGTAACAATGCTTCTTGATTTCTTTTTCTATTTAGGCCAGGGAGTAGACACTTTTGTTTTAAATCTCCTGCCTACGTTTAATTGCAATTGCAAGTAAGATATTTGACTCACTTCTCTCCCTCCCCCCTCCCATTCACACTGGGAATTTCAAGTTGTGAAACAAACCAAACCCGTCCCAGCTTAACGCAACCAAACATGGCAACACCTTATTTTAATGGAGCACTTGACTGATGCTTCACTAGAATGGAATCCCTATAAATGCAAGCAATATGCTCAGTCCAAACAAATTAAAAATTACTCTCACAATGAATTCCAAATATTATGCTTAGACAAAACAACAAACTGTTATTAAACTCATAAACCTGCATCCCACAAGCACACACAGAAAGTCTTAAGTTCAAGTTACCAGAATAGTCACACCCCTCTGACAGAATGAACTCTGCCAGCCTCAATAATCCCTCACCAGGAACTCCATGCGGTTCTGCTGAGACAAGGAGACAAAAGGGAAAAAGATAGCAAGGCTCCATCCAGACACCGGCCCCTCGTTGTAAACCTCCTCAGTGTTCTAGTTGGGCTTTGCGCTCTATTTTAATCCTCTTTCTTTCGTTAACACAAGCCCTTACATGGCACATAAAAGATCTGGTTGTGGAGTTCCTTCTTAGAGCTGATAGAATTAAAAGTAGAAGCACAAAGTGCTCTCACTGGCAGGGTTTTCTTCTGGGGAACGGGACCCTGATTCTGTCCTATCTCTGGCTGCCCTGTTCCCTTCTCCACAGGCCACACCACCACACTGAAGGTCAAAAACACACCACCACACTGAAGGTCAAAAACTAAGGGAACTGAACCACAAAGAGACAAAAAGCATGTTGAGATTGGCTCTGTCGCTCCCAGAAAGAAGATCATGCCACCAAGGAAAAGATGCAATTATGTGTGTCTGTGAGAAACCTGGTCACAAACTGAAGACGAGTGCTGCCTTCTGAAGGGCTGGCAAGGACACGAAAAAGCACGCAGGTTCCACAGCAGCATGCTGGAGAAACGCCCCAATCTGCACGTTATTTTAAGCCATGGGTGCACAACGCAATAAAACAAAATTAGACTCCACGCCTGTCTAACCTCTCTGAGTGCCACTCTGGCAGGACTTGGTACAGGTCTGACAATTAAGTTCTCTGCTGCTGTTTAAAAAATGAAAGTGTGAATGGTAGCTGCAGCACAATCTGTGTGCTAGCATAAAGACTTACAAGTCACTATTGCAAAGAACATGGGAGATATATTGTGCTTCTTGGGTTCATTACATCTTTAAAAGGTTTGCTTAATACTCATGGAGATCCCAGCTACATATAGATGATCAAAGGAATCTTGAGCTTTGCTCTGAACTGTAGCTGTTTTCCTATTTGCCATACTGTCTAGTCCCATACAGGGACTAACCTTTCCCGCTAGTGTTGCCCTGGATTATAGGGCTCCCTCAGAGCTGGTTGTCTATTTTCACTTGATTCCATACAGCTGGTTTTGATTTAAAATTTCTACTCCTCTGTGGTTAAACATCACTCATCTAACAATCAAGATAAATTATTTCCTCGTAGTAAAACTGGTCTTCTACTATAGGAACTTATACTAGTGAATCCACAATGCTACTCTGTTAATAAGAATTCTTATACTTTTAAATATTCTCCCATCAGGAACACTTTCTGTCCATTTCAAGGTTTAGATTCTTGCCTCCTCAGGTGGCCTCATTTTGACAACCAGGCAGCAAACACGTTCCCATCTGGAGGACCAAGTACTTTTTATGGGTACTAAGCAGGTGTGAACAAAGGTAAGGCTCCTTCAGCACAGCGCCTAGCATAAAACAAGCATTCAAAGAAGTTTATTCTCTCTCAGGAACTGCCTTGGCCTCTAGTTATCTTAGCTCTTCAGGCCTTGAGAGGCCCTTACTTCATATCACTAACCAAATCTCAGTGCTGTTGTAAACTCTTAGATTTACAATCCAAGCAAGAAATTAAACCCTAGACCAAGCTGTGCAGCCTATCCAGAATGACTCACTTGGTTTTGTGGAGCTACTGAAACGAGAACAGATCATCACAATTTATAAATTATTTGTGTCTCCAAAGTTCATTTGTAAAATGGTATAAGCACACATTTCCTTAGAAATCACGATGTTATTTTTTAGACCTCAGTGTTTTAGCCTGGACCTAGCACAATGTCTTGGGCACAGCAGGCCCTCAGATATTTGTTAGATGAAGTTGTGAATTCCTGCAGTGGGGCAAGGCGCACAGCTGGCTCCAGGTACAGTCTTTACACAGTCCAAGTGTATGCTTCTTCTCCTCCCACCTTCATTAGGCATCCCTCATTTCCTAGTACTCTCTTCCCAAAGTGACTAGTGCCCTCCTATCTCACAAATTCTCAATTTCAGCACCTCACCAGAGAACCATCTTTTAATGTTTCAAAGGTAACTGCTTCTTCTTCCTGCCAAAATTTCCTTAAGCAGCTGATCTCAGCTGTACATCAGGAGGGAAGAAATCTGATTAAGTTACTTCACAATGAAATATCAATACTTGATGAACTTTAACTTGTCCAGAGATTTCTAACTCTTTAAAAGATTCCAGTTACCCAAACAAATCTAACTTTGTGTGGAGTACAGAAAAAAGAATGAAATGGGTCTACACGGGGGAGAAAGTGGTGATGCCTGGAAGACTCTTTCTAAAATCTCTACTTTTCAAACCAACTTCCTTTTCCACCACCACTTTGAAAACTAATGATTTTTTTTTAACAAGTTCCATAACTTCTTCAAGCTTCCATAGTAATACAGGTATATGATTATGCTGATGAATGGAATGTGTACAGGGGCAGTACAAGATGAATCTAGCTTTGACAGTGTTTTTCCCAAACTGGAATCTCAGCTAAAGTGCTCAAGATTCAGCCTGGTATGTCCTCAAAATACAGTCACCTCCGAAGTGGGCAGAAGCTACAGGGAAGATTCAGATGTCAACAATGGGCCAGAATTCTGGTTTTACTCATCCTGAAATGGCCCAAAGAGTATATTAGATATCTTTAAAAAGAAAAAAAAAAGTATGAGAGAGGGAGGAGGGAATGTCACATATCTCCAATAATCCCTTATGTTTGTGAGGGAGAATGAACTGGAACTAAGAATCAACAAACTTATCCTAAGTCAGAACAAGAAAGTGGATACTTTTGGAAAAAGAAGTAAAAAAACAATCTATACAGGATTCTGCATGTATGTGGTTCACCTTAGTTGCCCTAAGGCATCAATTACTTTAAGTGTAACAACAGAAAACATCGACTTGGCCAGGGAAAGCAAAAAATCCAGATCCTTAATTCCAACACACACTTAACACTGATGCCTGATATCAGCTTCAAAAGGTGGCAGCCTCATTAAGAAATGGCATAACACTCTTCCAGCAGGAGGTAAAAGCTTAAAAATCAAGTCAGCGCTGGGGGTCTGGAAGGGAAAGAAAATGAATTTACCTACATCAATTAACAATGCTATTAAGGCTACTTAAGACACACCTCCAACAATATTTCTCTTCAAAACAAATATGCTGAAGGCCTTCAGAATAAAACCAGCTATTATCCCTACCCGTCATTTTGGCTTTCATTACTCCCACCCCAAAGAGTGACACATCAAACAAACAAAGCACCCTGCCCATTTGCAGGGCCTTTCTGCCAACATTTCTAAGCACCCTGACAAGTGTTTATTAATCCTGATGACACTCCAACAAAGAAGAAAGTTGGCCACTATAGCCTTTTTATTTTCCTAGGGAGATACAGGGGACAAAATTGAGCTAGTGAACCAAGGGACTAACCCAAGGTCACAAATATGTCAGAATAGTGAACTCAGGGTTTTCATGTTCTTACTCAGCTTCTCCACAATTCCTTAATTAGTCCCCAGTGGCGAACAGGAAGTATTCCTCTAGTTTGCTTTAAGAACAGAAGTGCCTAGAGGACATAGGGCCACCTCTTCTTAAAGGCTGTTAGTAACCAGTACACTGAGTCTTATTATGATATTTCATTTCAAAGTAACTGTAACAACAGTTATAGAAAATGAAAAAGTTTACTTTTCCTCAAAGTAGCTCCTCTGTAATGAATTCATTGTTTAATCAACCACCAAACTCCGGACTAAGCACCCTGAGGACATTTCTATAGGATCGAGGTGGTCAGCAAGAAAACCTTAATGCAATTACTATAACATAAGTTTCTTTACAGACTGGAGGACCCATTACAACATCTTGCAGTCTTTTTTTTTTTTTTTAGCTGAGCCATCCTGCCACCTGTTGGCAGCTTAGTGGCAACTCAGCTCAGGCTGGGCATCGAACTGCTGCTGCTCAGAGCTCAGCTTGCACTCTTGAGAGGGCTCTTAACCCACTGAGCCATTCGGCTGGCCCAACATCCTGCAGTCTTACAGACACATTTCAGCCTTAGACACAACGACCACAATAAGGAAGACAACTATAATAAAGCTTAATATCGTTCTCAAAAATCCCATCATATGATTTTTTAAAAGCAATTCCTAGGCATGAAAAATGAAATTCTCCAATATTTTAGCACCTAATAGTGTCTCATTCCATAATTACTAAAATTCTTATTGAATAAATAAAAGAAAGAAAAAAGAGTGGTTGAGAAGAGACAGCAAAGTGATCATAACTTTGTACCTGGTCCTTGATACAGAAAAAAGTATTTCTAATATTACAACAAATACTAAACATCGATCTTATTTTAACAACCATCTGAAAAATAATATATGTTTCTATTGTGCTGCCTGAACTCCCAATTTTTAAACTAATGGAAAGAAATAAATACCAGGGGCCCCTGTTTGGATTCCACATGAGCGCCAGTGGTGCTGCGCCCACTACAGCTAAGATGGTGAACAATATCTCGACCTGGAGCTGGGCTGCTGTGAGTCGATGGCGTAGACTGCAGTGGGGCTGCAGTGGGCTGTCGTAAGCTACTGTGAGTGGCCTGCAGCCAGCGTGAGCTGCCATGAGCCACCATGAACAGCCGTCCAATGGCTGGCAAGTGGCTGCCTCATGCAGGAAGAGCGCAATGATGATTACCAACATAGGCCAGTGAAGTGACGTTCTCCACAACTAGATTGAAGAACAAAAGGACAGCAACTTGTCTGTTCCCCTTCCCCGGTTCCCCAATGCTGTTCCTCCCCCAAAGAAATATAAGAACTCAATTTAATGAAGAGAGGAATTCTACTAAAAGGGAAGGATGCTGTGGGAAAGGCAAAAATGATCTAAGAATATGGTTACTTTTTCTTAAAAGATACTAAACATTTCAATTATCCAAACGACCATTTGAATTGGAGGCAATTCTTCACTTGTAAAAGCCCAAGATAGAAGAGGAATCTTACATGAGTTGTCTTTAAAGGTAACAATGTGAAACAGACTATTGCTAATGATAAAGTGGTATTTAAGGGCCTTTCTGAAGAAACTCCAACAGCTTTACACTGTTCCAATCCTTACCACATGCCTGAAGGAGGGGGAGACAGGCGTTAAATTTTACTTTGCAAATCATGAAAGGAAGCAAGTAAATGAGGAATCAGACTCGAGGCCCAAGTGAGTGTGGCAGGCTCCTAGCTAGAGCTGCTGGCCCACTCTGATGGTTCACACACTGCACTACACAGAATGAAGTGTGTTGACAAAAACTGCATTTTTTCAAGGAAGGAGAGGATAGAAATGGGAGGATAGTTTCATGACACCTGGGAAGAAGCTGTACTTTCAGAAAACGTGAAATAATGAAAAGACAGAACGTAAAGAATCCAGTTGGCTCTGATATACAGGAAGAAAGCACAGCGCTGATGCGATAATAGCTATTTCTCCTCCCAAAGTACTGTCCCATTTTCATGCACTTCATGACTTATGGCTATACCCTATCCTCTTAGCTGAGCTTATTCTCCCCATTCCTCAGCAAAGTAAACATGTGGAACTGTAAAAAAATGTCAGTTGTCAAATCATTAAGCTCCTCCCACCGTCCTCAAACAGCTGGAAGTCTAGGAGTCCCTGGACTTCATTACCTACCTTTGCTTCATCATTAATATCCCAAGTGAAAGAAATGGCATTATAAGCAATCTCCTCAATGTTACTGATGGTATTGAAGCTTTCTTTATAGTCAGCTATATGAGTGATGGAAAGAAAAAGAAATTTGTGATTTCTTGTTCCAACATGAGATTATAGCAGTTCACAGTAAGATTCAGTTTTACGTATTACCACCTCTAGATAACTTAAATTAACATGCTGTTGGGTTGAAAGACGTTCAAAAACATGAAGAAAAATAATTTTTGTAATGGAGGCAAGCTTAGATATAATTTTACCTCATTATGTCAAAATTAGGATATTAGGTCTAAAAAGTTTAAATAACTTTTAAATAAGTTTAAATGTCCCAAGGTCAAGAAACTAGTCCAGAGAACCACGATTAGAACTCAGTTCTTTAAATTCTTTTGAAGAGAGACAATGGATATTATAAGAGACGAAGGAAAGAAGTAACATTAAGATTAAGAGCCATCTTATGATACCTATAATAGTTATATACAAAAATTATATACACACCAAGAGTAGGGGTGTTTCATAAAGCTACATCACCAACTATGGATTTGCACAGGTCTGCTGCTACTCCCCAGATGATGAATCGCTGGGTCTATTTACAGACAGATACAACTCAGCACGTAACTGGGGAGACTGCTAGGTAACTGCACATCAGCAGTATTTCCTTCCACTCGTTAATTGGTTTTCTTTCCCCCACCTTACTGTCATCTCCAAATAATCAGAATCTCTTAAAGAAGACATTACCCTTCAAAAATTTGTAGCCCGAAAAATGGAGCTATATGTGAGCTGGCTACATGGCTTCCGGCCCCAGTGTCATATGGAAGGCCACTGCATGGGGCACATGTCCTTATGAAGGAAGTAATGTTAACAGCACCGATTCCAGGAGGGCGAGGAGGACAGTGTTTGGAACAGATTAGCAGCTGGCATAAAAATTCAAATGTTTTTGACAGGAAGTTGATTACTGCCAAAAATAACTGGAGTTAGAAAACTGGATGCTTGCGCCTCTGGGAATAAAAGCAGGCTCTGGAGCTACTTACCTATGTCAATGCATCTTTGTTTAGCTGTGTGCTGCCGGGAGTGCCAGTATTTCCAATGCCTTAACTGATCTTCTCTGCTTTTGTCTTCAGCAAAAACCACCATGATCACACTCTATGAAAGAGAATGCATTATAACATAAAGACACTAAAAGGTGAGGGTCTTTGGAAAACTTAGGCAGTGTCGGATTTTACAACTATGGCTTAAAACTGAAGTTTTACGAACGTCATTTAGATCTGCTTCAGACCTGGAAATAGCTTTCCTAGACACCAGGAAGAAGAACAGAACTTACTCGCACTTTGCTGATGGGGTGGTGGATTCCCTCATTGCTGCTCACTTCCTTTAAGGTGACAGGATAGAACTGGCCTTTGTTCAGGTATGTCATAGTGCTATCTCCTGGCTTCTGTCGAAGCGATTTTGAGGCTTCTAGGGTATATTCGAAGTTGTTCCTAAAGAACAAAAAAAGTCACAGATGTCTAATCCACTCTCTTGGAAGCTCCCTATGTGTTAGCTCAATCCTGAAATGCTTCAGTGTGGAATATACCCAAATAGCAGACTATGAGGAAACATCCAACTGACCATGTCCTATTATAAATAGCATTTGCTACCTTTTCCGTGATAAATATAATCTTAAGCAACACAGAAATTCTCAAATCTGTCAGATGGACCACAAAATGCCTACTAGAAATTCCATAAAGTAATGTTAACCATTAGAAGAAGTTTGAAGGCTAAGGATACTAAAGATATTCATAAGTGAAAAGGACTTTGGAAGGAAATCTCACAAAACATGCTGCCAATCTGGTATTTACCCAGCAAAGGTTGCAAACAGGTGGTTGGCAGTCCTCCGATTAAATTCCATTTGGTCTGCACAAGCACTTTTTTGTTGTTTTTGCTTGTAATTTAAATGTCTTTAGATGGGCACTCCACAATTCTCCACATTTCCTGTCACCTTAGAGTACCATCATATACCCCCTGAAGTTGTTTAATAGCCTGCCTCGGCCAGGGGTTGGCAAATCACACCTATTTTTGTAAGTGAAGTACATTTATTTTTGTAAAAAATTTATTGGAAACAGCCACGCCTTTTGTTTACGCATCATCCACAGCTATTTTTGTGCTACAGCAACAGAGCAACGGAGGCTGCATAGCCTACAAAGCCTGAAAGACTTACTACCTGATTCTTTACAGGAAAAGTCTGCCAAGCCCTAGCCTAGATCCTAAAGGCATTTGAGTTCGTGACTCCTGTTCCCTGAGGCAGGTCTTTAAGGGAAGTCTGGATTCCCATCAAATCCTAAACTTTTAAATAAAACTTTTTAAATTTCAGAATATACACACCTAAAAAGTGTATAAAGTAAACTTATAAAATGAAATCCTAGACTCTTTCAAACAAATCTGAAGGTGTGGAAAATATTCATATTCCCAGTGTGAGATACCATTTTGTGAAGTTTAAAAGAAGAGGTTATTAGGTCAGAAAAATGTTGACTTCACTTATTTTATCATTAGTGAGGCTAATTAAAAAAAAAAAGAAAGCCTTATGTACCTGATGTTATTCCCAAATTCACACAGAATCATACACTTCTGGAAACACAAAGGACCTCAGGGATCAATTTAATCCCCTCATCTCTTCTTTTAAGATTCCATTCTACTACCATCATACAGAGAAACCAAAGGAAAGAAAAAGCACCAACACCAAGAATTAAGGAAACATGAAACATAGCTTAGAGTTCAAAGCTGAATGCATCGAAGCAAATGGCCTCTAGCAAAGACCGATTTTATGACCACAGTGACTGTGGGAAGAAGACACAAGTGAAAGCCCGCCAAAGCCACCTCTGATTTATCAGTATCAAATTAACAAAGAGAAATACCATAAAAGCTGCAAGTTAAAGGTTAAATTAAAAGACAACTGTTACCCAGAAACACTGTCAAAAACATAGTCCTCTGAGTTCATGCCGGGCATCCGCAGACTGAGGTCCGAGGGGAAGAAAACCTGAAATATCAACGTGCGTGATGAACCACAGCTAATTAACTGGTCATCAGGCTGACTGAAGACCGACACCCACTACAGCATAAATGCTCCTGGCTTACAGCTACCCCTTACTCTTTCAGCATTCACTTGAAAATATAAATTTTAATTCTACAAAAACTTAGAAAAGAACATTAAAAAGAAACAGTCATTTTATGTCTGGCAGCTGCAGTAAAGCAATCTATATAGGTACTCAACACGAAGCGCTTCCTTACTCCCCTCCCCATCTTTCCCACACATCCTAACTCTGTTTCAATTCCAGAATCTGCAACCCAAGTCTCATGACTTTCAGGAGCCAGTGCTATCACTGTACCACGTTAAGTAGGGTATCAAGTTTGCACATGGCTGGACCGATTGGTGCACTTTCTCCAGAGAGGTTCCTATTCTGCTCCTAACTCCTTAAGCAGAGATTTCCCCAACCCCCCACCCCATCATTAAACACAGTTTCAAACATCTGTGGTCCCTACCTTTTACCTGATTAAGGTGCTCATCACCACAAAACCCTCAGAAGTATTTGCAGTTCATTTGTAAATTTCACACACTGCATTTGTCAAGACCCACCTGTTCCCTGACAAACTACCAAGAACTACCAGGCAAACATATGATAATCATTTTATACTAATACCAGTTGCAGGGAGCTCATTTTGGTCTAGGACAAAAGCCAAAACCAGCCTGTGGAAGTTATCTGTTGTAGATGGAAAAGTACGTATGGGGTTCTCCTTCTCCTTCTCCAGCAAATCGCATAGCTGAAACCATAATTGTTAACTCAGCTGCTGGTAAGATTAGCCATGTGCTCTTGATAATAATTTCTGGTTTTATAGGTTTAGTTTACAAATTATACCCATAGGCCTTTTCTCTTAAAAAAAAAATCACTTTTGTTCCTAATCCATTCATTTCAGGCTGAGTTTCAGGCTTACATAACAAGGAAGAGGTGGAACCCAATACTTATACAAACACTCAGCAATCTTAGGAAGATGCTTTTGTTTCCTGTACCTCCTGAACGCCTTCCTTGAAGGTTTCTGAGAATGTAGAGTCTGGAGTTCGCCTTTGAGCATTTGGTGGTTGGGCACCAGAGCTGAACTGGTCAGTATTAAGGTTCCGGTCGAAAACCACCACCCGCTCAGTGGGCTCAGGATGATACACTGCTGGGGGGATTCCTGCAGCAAAGCTGTGGGGCTGGGTTTCTGTCTTGATGGAGTGGGTAGGCATCGTTGCTATGGAGACAGTGACTGTTGTATCAGGAACTGTTAGATGGCCTCTCTTATCAATGCCCAGTTGGTTGCCATGGGGAAGGACAATGTTAAATGGCACATTTTTCAGAACTTGCACTCTGTTTTCTCCAGCAGAAATGAGGGACTGCTCGGTCACATTTGGTACGCTGTTTCTTTAAGAAAAACAAAACAAAACTGTGTTTTTAAACTCAATGCTGATACAGTTCTTTGACAGTTTTTATTTTCCTAATGGCACTGGACTCTTGGGTCACGTGCACTAATAATACACTTGGTACAAACCAAATAAATAGAAAACGGCATGACAATCCATTACTAGAGAAACAAAAAACTTTATAGTTAATAGATAAGTAAAATCCAAAAGCAATAAGTAAAATTTCATTTGAATACTAAGAACTCAAAGCTCTCCTCTATTACACTTTATTTTCAATAATCCTAATACAATTATCATATTTACTAGAGCCCTGAAGCTACAAACGTGATTAGCTGGAACAGTCTAGGATGGTGGTTCAAGCAGACTCCAGACTGTCTCGGTTCAAATACTATGTGATCTTGAGCAAGTTACTTCATCTCTTAGTAAGTACATGCTCATCTGTAAAATGGGGATAATAATGGTCTCTGTCATCACGAGGTTGTGATAAAGAAGATACACTGCAATGTGTATAATGCCTGGCACACAAGCGTTCAAGAAGTATGAGCTATTTATTATTACTTGGGCACCACTTTTCCTTGTACTTAAGCTTATTTGGCTTTCTCTTTCACCAAAAGAAAATCTATGATTACATTATACCAGTAGATATATTTACATAAAATTACATTTGGTTTAATAAATACCCTGGACAGTATAAGATGATTCATAGTCTAGGGTACAATTAACGAATTTTCAAAGTCCCCTCAAACCACATAGGCTGATATCTTTAAGAAAAAAACAATTTGACCATGTTATGCATTTCAAGATCAATAAAACATTCAAACCTTGAACTATAAATTCATACCCAGGAATTTGTCATACGGAAAAAAAGGAACAAGCCATCAAGAAAGTTGTTCATTAAGGCTTTATAACAGTAAAAAGTTAGACACAGCCTTACTCTTAAGGATAGTTAGGTTTTCCTTTAAAATACTCCAGCAAAAATAAATTTAAAAAGGAATTACTTTAAAAGTTAGAGAAGAAAGAAGGGTAGATCAAACAGGAGGAATTATCTTGATAACTGTTGAAGCTGGTAATGATACATGTGAGTTTATACTATTTCTCTACTTTTGTTATGGTTGAAAATGCCCATAATAAAAAGTAGAAAATAAAAGACATAAGCCCTCTGCCAAAGGGTAATTATGAAGATTAAAACAGCAACATGGAAAATATTCATCAAACATACTAAGTGGGAGAAACCTTACCACCAAATCCTACCTGTGACTACAACCACAACCACATAAAATGTACACGCACACCCAAAGAGTAAAGAAATACATCGTCAGGGTAGTGGGACTGTGGGTAATCTTTCTTTCTTTAAAAATGTTGTATTCCTTTATTACTAATAGATCACAGGGTGTTTTAAAAGGTATGTTTAATTTTTTTCATGGCTAGAAAGTCAAACATTTCAAAATTAACAGGAGTTTAGAATACACTTAAATGTACTTTACTAAGTTTTGCTTAGGCAGTTGTTCTTCAAGATCATTGGTACTTAATGTTTTTAATAGACCCCCACCACTGCCACATCTTTCTTAAAAGAACATCAAAGACAAGCTAGCAAACACTTATGTTATTACTAAAAACATCCCTTTGGAGAAGGAGAGAGTTAATGCTCTGTTTTCTAGAAAAGGCAATTACATCTAAAGAAACTGGTAACTTCTCAGAGAAACAGAATCATAATTAGTAAGAGAAAATGTGAATTTAGGTATTAAGAGTCCAACTTATCTATCTCTTCCACTAGTGCTTGTTTGTTTATATAAACGCTCATCTTATTCTCACAGAAACCTGGTATTTTTCAAGAGCACTATTTTATGCTCTGCATTTGACGTTACCTTTTGCTGTGATCTGCCTCTGGGTGCTCAACTTCTGCCTTTGCTGTTGATGTCCTTCTCTCTCTTGGAACCTTAGATATTAACACACATTTAGTCCTTACTCAGTGAAGTACAGCTACAGCCTTTTATTTTTCAGTAAATTCAACCATTCAAGTCTACTGAATGCCTACAAAACCCCAGGCTCTGGGCAAACAACATGACTAAGACAGTGCCTTGCCCTCAAGAGCTTACAGTCTGGTGACCAGGTTGCCATATGAAAACCAACTGTAATTTAGTTACCAAATAAACTCAGGGCATCACAAATTGACTTTGTCATTGACTTTGGGTTTCATCTCTTAAAAGAAATATCTCTAGTGGTTTTATCCACTTATCTAAATAATATAACAGAGAAGAAACTTCTGAGAACACAACGGGGCCCTTTCAACTTGCTTGCTGCTCTTCTCAGCTGCTTTTCCTTGCAGATCAAATGCAAAATCAAAAGGATCAGCCTTGTGAACAGCGTACTCCCAAGATCCAAATGCTGCTTTCAAATGATAAACTCCTTGCGATACTTTGGGATTCATACTGTCCATTATCTAAAGGCCAAATTGAATTCAGTTTGTTCTATTTCTTTTGGTTCTGCTCTTCTCTGCATAGAAGGCGAAAGCAGACAAACATTAGTGGGTGTACTGTAGCCATCAACCCAACTGAGACTTATTCCCAACATGTACTCCAAAATTTCTAAGATGTCTGAAACTGGTATTCAATGTGAATGTAGGAATTCTATTTCTACATCGTTTTACCCTTAAAGACAAAATAAATTGTGACTTTATTAACAATGTGCTTTTAAAGCTTTACCAAAGTTATGTAAAACTGACTGATGGTTACATCCAAAGAACTAAAACAATCAGACACTTCATTAAAAAAAAAAGTAACAACCCTACACCTGCCAAAAGAAGTTTGACAAAGAGTACTCCTAAAAGGGCCGGCCGAGTGGCTCAGTTGGTTAAGAGCTCGCTCAAGAGTGCGAGCTGGAGCTGAGCTCTGAGTAACAGCAGTTCGATGCCCAGCCCGAGCTGAGTTGCTGTTGAGCTGCCAACAGCTGGCAGGATGGCTCAGCTAAAAAAAAAAAAAAAAAAAATTACTCCTAAGATTCACCCTTAATGGACAAACATGAGGATTTATCTCATCCTAAGATGTATAATACCCTAAAGACCCTTTATTTAAAATACACACACACACACACACACACACACACACACACACAACCACTGCAATTCATGTTATGTCTGTTTTTCTGGCACTAAACTTGTTGGTTTTCTCCCATTCTCAAAAGTTTCAGTTAAAAATATGTAACTTCAAACTTCAGAGTGCTTAGGAACTTATGGATTTTACACTGATTGAGTCAATAAAACATGCCATAAAAAGAACAGATATATAATAGATTCTACTTTAAAGAAACTCTTCGTGGCTACATTTCCCAGGCAAGGCCTTCTTCCAGCATCATAAGTTACCATACAAGTTCCCATTCATATTCAAAGAAAAACATACCTCAGTCTTTCAAACACAACAAGGTGGACACATGAACTCATACCAGGAAATAATTAAATCTTTTGTTTAGATCCCACCTTAATTTTGATAATCAAACTATCTTCTTTGCTTTTTCCCCACTCTGCATTTCTTACATTCGGAAAGAATAGTGCCAGAATATAACAAAGGCAGGCAATTGGTCAATCTAGGTGAAAATATTCGGGATTTAATTATTCTGTTATTGTAAGTTTTCTATAGGTTTAGAAGTTTTAAAAACCAAAAGATGGCAAAAATAAACTATAATGTATAGCCACCCGCACATTCTGCTATTGGTCTGAAATAATCCAGCAAGCAAAGCACATCCCACAGGCGACAGACAGCATGCCTCTGGCACAAACCAGACCAGGTCTGAAATCTAGCTGCAACACTTACTAGTGCGACCTGATAACTTCACTGTTCTCATCTGCAAATAAGGGATAATACCACATATTTTGCAGGGATCCTGGAAGCATCGGAAATAACACACACACTGTTTTCATGGCTAGCACAGGATAGGTAATCAGTAAGTGGGAGCTAATATTTTAGGAAAATGACGATGATACAGATCAGTGGTTTCATGTCCAGATATGAACACCATGTCAATCTCCAGACAGAAAAGGGACTATATTTAATTAAGTCTCATCCAGAAACAAGAAACAAAATATATTCTGATCTTAAAACTAGAAAATCAAAGACTAGAAAATAATGGTGTGTTTTTTTTTCACGACTCATACAATCAAATCAAATCAAAGGCTCTGTAATATCACTAAGGGAAAAGGAGATCACTCCGACTACGGAGGAATGAACCACTGTCCACTCTGATGGCACTAAGAACTACCTTTGGGAAAATGTTCAATCTCAGGAAGACACATCTACCATCTTCTTTTATGGTAGCTTTACCTTTCAGACAGAGCCAAAACAGCTGGCTACTTCACATGTTTTAAAAACAACTCTTTGATTCTATGATCGCAGACTTTCAGCTTTGAACCATAGCAATTCAAAGTACTCATTAAACTATTTATAGTTACTACAGAAGCAACTTGCATTACATTCTCCCAGCAAATTACTGTTTTATATGCCGTTGAATCAAGTGCATCATAGACAGTTGTTAAGGGTTTTTAAAGGGCAGGCAAACCTACCTTGTAATAGTCATAGAGCAAGCCCAGTGCAGCTGCGCTGTCTTCATCTCCATTGATGCTCATCATCGCTTTGGTTGCTGCAGTGAGAGGGTTTTCCAGGAAGGATTTCCAGGCTTCATCCTCACTAGTATAGGAGCGCCGCTGTGGATAAAGTGCTTCATTCTGAAGAACCAACACTGGCCGTTTGCTGCAGAGAAATTAAAAATATATATATCATGTTTTTCTGCTGCAAGGTATCATAAGCTAATTTTTAAAGAACCAAACAACCAATTCACTGATGTTCCAATAAAATAGTCCATTGTTTCATCAATGATCCAAGTAAAGCAAATTAAGACAAAACCAGAAGACAACCCACTGAAATGCAGGCCAATGGTTCATCCAGTAAGATATAGGGGATTTAGGCAGTCAGGAAACCTGCAGTTAACCTACACATGGTACACAGGATATACTATTTGGCAGGAAAAAACAAAAACCAACACTCCAAGAAAATGCAGGCTATTCAACCACTGCACCTAAACAAACACAAGGACAAAGTAAGACAAAATAGAACATTTATTCTTTTTAGACATATGCAATCAGGACTGTACCCTCTTCCAGAGAGTATATATGGTTCAATCATCATGCTGCTACATGTTATTTCTCTCTTTCTCCTGCTGATGCCATGCCTTAAAAACTTTCCTACCTACAAACAGAAGGGAGAGGGGAAGAGGGAGGAATGCAAAAGGGGTATTTCTTTAATCCTCCAGGGTATATGAGAAAGTTAGAATATTCTACTGATTACCAGCAGATTGAGCATGGAATGTGGCCAAAGGGGACTGTAAATCAATAAGGAGGCATAATTTTCTGGCATGGGAGTTAACTGTTTATCTTAGAGATACACACTTAAGAATCTACAACAATAAATGAACCACTGAACAAAAAATATTTTTAAGAAAATAGGTGGGGAAATCTGTTTTTAAAAAATCTTTACCAGCTTTCCACAGTGGGCAAGAACTGATTCATTTTAACACTGTAGTTTGGTGGGAAAAATCCAGAATCAACGTAAATCCTAGTACACTCTTATAGAAGATTTAATTTAAAAGATTAAAGCAAACATTACTGATTCCAAAAACCTGAAATGTAAATAGTCTCAACAACTGTTCAGTTGGTACTATTTAATAAGTCAATAAGAAAAAGTGAAACACTAAGTCCAGCAAAATGAAGTGGGGTTTTTTTGGAAAAAATTGTTAATGTTCAGAATCACTCTGAATTATCACTATTCTAACAAGAAAATTTAAGGATTAGTTCCCATTGCAACACACAAATGAAATATGTAAATGGCCTAAAGGTGACCTACCTACTCTAAAAGTGAATGTAGAAAGACTGATTATCTTTTCAAGTAATCAACAAAGGTTAGGATTTGGCAGTCACCCAGGCCCTTTAAAAACAGATACAGATTTAGAAAAAGGAGAACATCTTTGAAAAAAGGCGCGGGGGAGAAGCCAACAATTTAAGTTATCTCAGTCAAAATTAAGTCTTATTTCAAAGCCAATGTTTTTACTCATGTCTAGGCATAAAGTCATAAGATTTTATATTTGGTAGAAACAGAAGTCTCAAGGTGGTGTACTATCTTAACACAAAACAAACACAATGGGTTGTTCAGAGCAGTTTGTTCAAAAATGAAGACTATTTACACAAATGTTTTAAAAAAATAAAGAAATACACAAAGGGGGCATGTCCTATGGTGTAGACTCTAACAGCTACCGTGGGGTGATTTACTGGTATACTGCTAAGCTATTATTAATAGTGTAATAGCTACTTCCAAAAGATTATGACAGCACTTGGCTCATCCAATCCCCATAACGCTAGTTTTTCAGCTTCCCTTCTTCTCCCACGCCTATCCCAGATGTGGAAGCAACAGAAAATTTTATATATATATATATATATATATATATATATATATATATATACATATTTTTTTTTTTTTGCAAATAGTTTTGTTTGTGATCACCCTGAAGGTGTCTTACATTTCCAAAGTGTGCCTGAGGCCAAAATGTTAGCTTTGGAAATGTACCTTATCTAAACCATAGGAGAGAAATAAACATGAAAGCAGCTGCCTTTCTTCGTCTGCTTCCTCATATGACAGGCGGCTGCTGGACCCCGCAGGCTCATCACCGCCTTGGGGGAACTTTAAACCCTTCCTCAATGATCTCTCAAATACTTCCGAAACATCCTATAATTCAAGCGATACTTCAACTGAATATTCCATACATAATACCTGCCCTTCACATTCAGAAAAACGAGGACACTTCAAATGATCCTTAGCAGAGCATTATAAAGCTGGGAGGTGTACCTCTTCTGCCTTGGATTTACTGATGGGCTTGTTTTTTTTACTGATTTTACCTTTCTTTTTTTTTTAACGATGTTTTTATTTTGGAACCATTTTATATTGACAGAAGAGCTGCACAGGAAACACAGAACGATCCCTCGCGCCGTGGCCCCTAACGTTAGCGCCTTCCAGGACCGCCTTACGGTTGCCGAAATAGTTCTTTAATCGCCGCTTCCACAAGGCGCACATGAGCTCGGCGCTTTCCAGCTCCTCGCCCGGATTTGGAAGTTTCACGCTCTTGATATTCTGAGTGTTTTAAATTACGGGCTATCTGTACCCACCATCGGCGAGGCCCCGTAACTCCCACGGCAGCGTCCGCACTCGCACGGCCGCCCGGGGGCCGGGGGCCGGGGCCGGGGGAGGGACGCGCCGCCGCAGCGCCCCAGCGTCGCCCCGGAGGTCTCCTTTCGGGGCCCCCGGCCCAGGGACCCGGGGGGCGAGGCCTGCCCCCCGCAGAGCCCGCTGAGCCAGGGGCCGCCCGCGCTGCAGAGACGGGGCCGCTCTGCGGGATCCAGTCCCCAGAGCCGGGGTCTCCCGGGGCACTTCGCTGAGACAAAGGCGGGGCGCGCGGGGGAGCGGACGGCAGGCCCCGCGCCCGCCCCGCGCCCCCCGCCCGCCCGCGCCCCCCGCCCGCGCCCGCCCGCCCCGCGCCGCCCCGCGCCGGCGCTCACTCACTTGTCGTACTCCTGTGTCATCGCGCTCGCTCGCCGCTGCCGGGCCGCAGAACTGGACTTTCGGGTTGGGACAGTACACCCGATCCGGGGGGAGGCGGCGGCGGGTCCGGAGCGGCGGCCCCGACGGGTTGGGTTCGCTTTTCTCGCTCTGAGCCGGGTCCGCGCGGGCTGCGCGCACTGGGCGCCCGGGCTCGAGCTGCCATTGGCTGGCGGCGCGCCGGCCGGGGGCGGGGCCTCGGGGCTGGGCGAGCGGCGGGGCCAGCTGATTGGCCGGCGCGCAGGGCGACGGCGGGGCGACCGGGCCCAGCGGCGCGGCGCGGGTGGGCTGGCCGCTCGGGGCGCCGCTGCGGGCGCGGCTGCCTCCCGCGGCTCCCGGCGCGCACCTGCGGCCCTCCGCAGGCTCCGGCGCGCCCCCCGAGGGCCCGCAGGCGAGGCGTGGCCGCTCTGTCCGCGCTCGCGCGCGCGTGTGCGGGACGCCGCGGCTCGGGCTTCCTGCGGCGCCCGCGATGGAGGCCCCCCAGCGGCAGCCGCAGCCCCGCTCCGGCGCCCTCCCCCCGGGATCTCGTGTCCGCTCGAACCGCTCTGTCAGCGTCCCATTGACTTAGGAGGCCGCTGGCTTTCACCCGAGAAAGCTCAGCCTCCCCCCTCGCCTTGCCCCCGTCAGCTGTGCGGGTGCCCCACCTTCTCATCCGTCTCCTCCTGTCCACTACGGGACAGTCTGGGGACAACGGCCACAGTCCCCTAACCGATGTTGCCCATCCAGGGTGAGGCCAGGCTGGGCCCCCGCAGAGTGCTCGCATCGGCCCCACCGGAGCCACCCTGTCCCAAGTGCTGCCCTCCCCGTCTGGGCCCCGCCAGCCCCCCACTGCTGATCTCCCCGACCCCTTGGCCTCAGAATCACCGTCTGGGCGTCAGCTCCCGCACCCTGCACTCCCCTCCCCTCCCCTCGCGCCTTCCTCCACCGCCCCAGCCGCTCGGCTCCTTCCAGCGGTCCTAGTGCGGTCCCACCGCCCTTACCACCCACTCCCTTCGTGGCCACCTCTACCCCAGGCCCAGATTGTCCTTCCTGAGCTGAAGCTTCCCTCTTACCCAGGGTCTGCTCAATTCATTCAACACAACATTGATGGAAAGACCTACTAGATCTGGGGATAAGCCAGTGAACAGAACAGACAAAAGCTTTCCCTGCTTTCCTTCAGCATCCTACTTGGGGGAACAGACCATACAACTACACGTAAATTATATGGTATGTTAGAAAGTGTCAAGTTCTGTGGGAAAAAAATAAAGCAGAGCCGGCAGCTGGAGGGCATAGGGTGGAGCTGGGGTTAGAAGACTTGAGGAGCAGAGGCCTTCAAGGAGGTGGGGAGGAGTGGTCCAGGGAAAGGCGCAGCTTTGCAGCAGGTGGGGACAGTGAACAGCAGGAGACCGGTATGGCTGCAGGGGGACAAAGCAGGAGGACGGGACATTTAGGCCTTTGCTTTTTACTGAGATGGGGAAGCATTGGAGGGTTTGGATTCGGGCAGTGATGTGATCTCACTCATGTCTTTAAATAATCCGGCTGCTGGGTCCTAGGGGGACAAAGGTGGGAGCAGGGAGACCAAGCCAAAGATACTAGTAGCATGGCATTGGGTAGTACAGTGGAGTGGTGAGAAGTGACCAAATTCTGGAGCTATTCTGAAGGTAAGACCAACAATGTGTCCTGAAAATTGGATATGGAGAGTGAGGCAAAAAAAAAAAAAAAAGAGAGAGAGAGAGAGTCAAGGACAACTGTACGGTTTTCAGTTAAAAGCTGAAAGGAGTGAATTACCATCATTAAGATGGGGAAGACTGATGGCGCGTAGTTCTCTGGGAGGTCAGGAGTCCCATTTTGGGCATACTTAAAAGTTCAAGATTTGTATTAGAGATCCAAGTGGATGTATCAGTAGATGTTGGACATGAGTCCTGGGGAGGTCTGGGTTGAAGGACATCTGGGAGACATCAGCACAGAGGTGGTATTGAAAGCCTGGAAATCGGATGAATCTCCACGGCAGTGAGAGAAGAAAGAATGGGACCAACACTTCCAACAGAGACAGGGTGGGAGAAGAAGATCCCGCAGAGGAGTTGGAAATGTGGGGATCACCAATGTAGGAGAAAAATGGAATCGTGGAAGCTGAGAAGAAAGTGAGACAGGAGGAAGGCATGATCAGCAGGTCACATGCTGCTTGGAGGTCAACAAAGATTTAGCAACATGATTTAATACTGGCCATAATTCAGCACCAGCTGTCCCCTCATCTACTCCTGCCAGCTTCCTGCTCCCTGTTTGTTCTCCAGGCCTCTTGGGACCTAAATCAGCAACCAGACACTTCTCACTGTCCCTTTCTGCTATTTCCAGTTTCTATCACCTAAGCCTGGGTACAAGGCTGGAGCATGGA
This sequence comes from Aselliscus stoliczkanus, assembly GCA_033961575.1. Classification (NCBI taxonomy): domain Eukaryota; kingdom Metazoa; phylum Chordata; class Mammalia; order Chiroptera; family Hipposideridae; genus Aselliscus; species Aselliscus stoliczkanus. The sequence continues at coordinate 33,710,791 of CM066730.1, read as the reverse complement.
GCCTGTTCTTATTTCTTACTCGCTGGTTTCTTGTTTACATAAATTATATTTTTTAAATGATCTACTTTAAGAAAAGTATTAAATAAATAATATCGGGTTGTCGGAAAAGTCATGACGTATTTTTTGGTTTTCTTTGCAAAAATGCGTCATGACATTTCCGACAACCCAATAGCACAGGTGGCCCACAGATGTGATGCAGAATAGAGTCTAGACTGCACATCATCTGAGTCGTGCCGCTGAAGTAACTCAAGTTGGGTTACTCCCTCATCTTTTACTCTTCTTCCTGTAATCCATTTCTAGTTGTGGTCAGAATGACATTTCTAAAGCACAAATTTTAGATCGTGTTACCCTACTACACTCAAGATAAAAGTCCAAACTCCTTAGCAGGGCGTGTAAATGAACTGCTCAGTCTGCCCTTTTGCAATTCTGCTCCTTCCCCTGGGCTGCTCTCTGCTAAGAACCTCCAGCCTAGAGTTCCCTGCTCCTCCCCTTCCTGCTTGTCAAGCTCCATTCAACCTTCCAGACTTAGCCAGGACTCCCCCTTCTTCCAGGTGGACTCCCTGGCCCTCTAGGCTGGGTTACCTGCTCTGTGCACACGCTCAGTACCTTCTGCATCATCCGCTACCACATTCACCACGTCCTGTTGGTAATACGCGAGTCTTGGTCTATATCTCCACCGGAATGGAGACTTTTCAGGAGAGGGCAGGGTTTGTATTGCTGTCATGTTAAAGTCCCTGGCCTCCAGGTGTACACATAGAAAGTACCCGGTAAGTGTTTGTTGAGTGGGTACATACCTCTGTAGGCACCTCTTCTGCCTCTCAGTCTCTTCCCTTCTGTATCACATCTGGGATTCATTTCAACGACCTTCTTGCCCTAGAAGACTCACGGCCTCGGGCTCCAGTCCCAGGGTCGGAACACAGTAGGCACAAAATACATATGGGACGAATGAATAAATATATACCCAATCATAATGCCAGCAACGAGAGCAGTAGGGGCCCAAGGTTACTAGACCTTAGGTGTATTAATAAAAAACGTTAGGTCTAGCTTGTAAATTTGAATGTAGGCTTATTTAGTTTGTCTCTAAGAGCTCTCTGAAACAGAAGTTAAAACCCATACCTATGAGCTGTTGGCAATACTTTATTTTGAATTTTCTTACTATTTTTTAAAATGATGAAAATAATACATGCTCATAGGTTTTTGTTTTTTGTTTTTTGTTTTTTTTTAAGCCAAACAAAGGACGAAGGAACAAAAAAGTAAAGACAAAAAAGAAAGAAAACTTAAAACATGCAGGGTTTAGAGTGCAGTGCTCCCTCCTCCATCCCATCCTTCTCCCCAGAGATAAACACTGTTAACAATTTTTGTGTATCGTTTCAGATATTTCCTATGTATCTGCCAACATACTTATGTTTTATTTTCTCACACAGATGGTTCTCATATGGTACACATTCTCCTCAGGGTGTTTGTTTTACTTTCTATGGCTTAAACATTTTCCATGTCAGCCCAAATACATCTAATGCATTTACCAATGGCTGCATATTATTTCTTTGTGTTGATATATGATAACGTAACTAGGCTCTGTTGGTGAGTATGAGGGGTTTTCTCCCCAATTTTCCACAATTACAAAAACCTTGCAATAAATATCTCTCTGTACACTTTGTGCACTCGATTGAGTATGGCCATAGGATAAATCCCTAGAATTGGAGATGCTGTGAAAAAGATACGCATAGTTTGATTTTTATAGATCTCACCAAATGGTTTTCCAAAAGGCTGCACCACTTAGACTCCTCCCAATGGGATATCGGACTGCCTAAAGGGCCACACCCTCATCAACCATGGGCATTATCTAACGTGGCTTTGCTAGTCTGTTAAGTGAAAACTAGCATCTCATCATTTTGGTTTGCATTTTTAAAAAAATATGAAAGATGTTTCATATCTTTTTATTTGTTTTGCAATAACTTTTTAAAGTTCAAGGATGAAGTCGTGTTTTTTAAAGAGCAGGCAGATCTTTAAGGTACATTCCCAAATCACGGGCTTCAGGGTAGTGAATGAATTTTGGACACCTCCCCAGAAGTTCTAACACATGGTTCTAACAGACTCGTGGAAGTAAAGAGGCAGGGTGAGTAAGATCTGGGTCCTCGCTCGGGTTCTACTGAGCCACAGGGAAACCTCCATTGAGTCTCAGAGTCTCAGAAAAAGGAGGAGGTTGAACAGGTCATCTAGCCCGTTTCAGGTCCAATGTCCCATGGCTTTAAGAATAGTTCTGATCCTAGCTACCCAGTTTATAGATCTGGATTCAAATCTCAGATCTGCCTTCTGTTTTTACCTATAGCGATCCAGTTTTCTGCCTGTCCTCAGTTTTCGCATCTGTAAATGAGGAAAACGATATCACATTTCGTGGAGTTAAATACAGTAATGGAGTTAAAGAATCCCCCACAGTGCCTGGTACAAAGCCACGTGATGGTTGGCCTTCACCTTCTATATTAAGAGAGCAGGAACTCTGTCCAGTTCCTCCAAGCACTTGTTGGTTGGCCATGTGACCTAATCCTCCCTCAAACCATTTGCAGGGCTCATCACATGCAGGGAGGCACCTCACCATGATGACACAGCCTGTATTGAAGGGACATCAGAAGTAGCTGCGAGATAATGGCGGAGCCTCCATGCCTGACATCCAAGAACCTGTCCCACCCAGCTCACCAGAGCCATTGTGTCTCACCCCATTTGCCAGTGCCTATTGTGAGATGAAAGTCTTCCACTCTGGAGAAATGGGGTGTGGAAGGGAGAGTGTGGCATCCCCACCCTTGCCTCCCAGCTCTATGACTCAAGAAAGTTATATAACCTCTGAGCCTCAGTTTCCTCAACTGGGAGACATGGGATAATAATGCCTATCACCAAAGGTTTTGTTTGTTTGGTTTGTTGTTTTGTTTCATGAAGAGTGTCAGACCTACTGAAACTCAATAAATATTAAATATTCTACCTCCCCATTTTTCCTCACTATAAGCTGCTTAAGGGACAGAAGATATATATCATATTTAAAAAAAAATCCTTCATTATCTAGCATATGGATAAGCATATAATAGAGGATCAACAATTGTTATTATTCAGGATGGTAATGACATTACCCTTCTTTTGGCAGTTTTCAGTGTTCAAAGTGATCACATACCTGAGCTCATTTGATTCTTAAAACAACCCTTCAAGGTAGACAAGGTTATGCTCATCTTGGAGATGGAGAAACGAGGTCCAGAGAGATCCAATGATGTATTCCAAGTCTCATAGCCAGTAAATTCAGGACTTGAACCCAGACTCTTGTTTTCTGAATCCCACACTTTCCCTTCTAAGTGGTGGTACTGCTGATATGTGAATATTTCTGCCTGATATTCTCTGGGTTTAGCCGGCGGCCACCATGACAGAATAGACCGGACACTTGAAATGTGGCAGAGCCAGGCCTGGGGCTTCCTAGAGACATCTGGCTTGGAAGATGGCATTTGATTGTTCTCTAAGTTGATTTTCACACTCAGAGACCACGTTGACTCCACGTTTTGTTGTCCATGCACTGTTTTCAAATGTCTTTAGTGGCATTATCGTGAACGTACTTGCTGGGGAAGGACTTACCCTTTCCCCACCATGCCTGCCTGTTATGCCAAGATGACGGCAGTCTCAGGTGAGTCTTGTCAAATACATGGGACGTGATCCACACTCTCTCCGTTTCTGAATGGAGGCAGAAGCAGCTATGTCAAGTTGGGTGTCACCCTGTTGCTGGCAACTAGCTATCTCACATTCTTTTCCTATGGCTTCACTGTAGATCGATCTTTCCAGTGAAGGCCCAGCTGTTGCAACACAGCTGCCAGAAAGCCCTGGGCTGAGGAGCACTGGCCTTAACCTCCAGTAAACTTCTCTTGCCTGCGACACATTGAGCGGCGCAGAGCCATTATGCTTACTGCCCTTTCTTTTTTCTTTTTCTTAAATTTTTGGGGGTGACATTGGTTAGTAAAATTATATAGGTCTCAAGTGTACAATTCTGTAATACATCATCTATACATTGCATTGTGTTCACCAACCTGGAGTCAAAATACCCCAGACAGGGGACCTGGGAGGCCGGGTCTCTGTTTGCTGGCTCACATTTGTGTATTTTACTCTTTGAAGAAAATGTTACTAGTGGTAAAACATCTCCATTACAAAACCATGTCCATTTTAAATTGGGATGTTCTACTCACTTTATAGGTAAGAAACCAGCAAAGAGGGATTAAGTCACTTGCCCCAAATTGACATTTCATTATACAAGTCGTATAAGGAGTAGTATTAATATAATGAGTAGTATAATCCTTCTCCAGCTGAGTTTCCTTTATTTGAACTTTGAATAGTTTTTGACTCATTTTTGTATATGTTTTCTAAACCATGAGACTATCAATTCCAATCTCTGGAATTTTGAGTTACTCCTGTTAGTGATAATTGGAAAGGGAAAAACTCATGGTTGTAAAAAAAAAAGGAGGAAAAAAATCAGGAGAATTTTGCAACAGCATCAAGAAAGAGGGAAGAAATGGAATCAGCATTTCCACTTGTGGGTTTGCTTCTCACGGGTCGGGGGCGACTTGTGTGTGTTTGGTCTGACGCGAGCATGAGCATAACTATGGCCATGTTATTAATACTTTGGAGTGGGGAGGTTGTCCAGCATTACTTACTTAGGTACCCTTTAGTCCTTTTACTGAAAGCTCCCCAAGGCATCACAAAACTCAAAGAGGGCCACACTGTGGGGACACAAACTCCACTAGCAGAAGGAGACACTAACTCTGAGACAGGAAGTCAGAGGATTTTAACATGTAGATGGAGGGTCAGGCAAAACACAAACAATGCTTTTTAGTAGGTATATGATCCTTCACAAAGCAAAACAAATGTACAGGCGTCTCACTGAAACTGCTTGGAAGAGAGGTCCTGCAAAGTTTCTGATGGGCCATGGGTAGTGGGTAGAATTGATTGTATAAACCTTATTATTACAGATTACATGTGTAAAATGTCCTAGATACGCTTCTTTGGCATGTTGCCCATGTTGTTTTTGTGAACTCTATTTTTCATATAAGGTCTCATGTTTCTTAATCTCAAAATCTCGCACCAGCCCTCGGGTGTATGTGTACACAACTAAACGTGGTCCAGCACTCAAGTTGCTCCATCTGGAGACTGGTCACATCAGCGCAAACACTGTCAGTGCCCTAGAGGGGGAGTGTGCTATATGCTTTGGGAATGGTGGATTCCGCCTGGGGGAGCTGAGGTGGGGAAAGTGGAGATGGCACTGGAACAGGATCACAAAGGAAGAATATGGACTCTCCTGAGAAGAGGGGGGACATTTCTGACGGAGAATACAGCAGGGACAAAGGCCCTGAGGTGTGAGATGTTGTGGCTTGTTCAGGAGCCCCTTGCCTGAGATGGAGGGAGTGGGGGGTAGGCAGGCGACAGGGAAAGCTGTGTAGAAGCCACACTCCAATGGACCTTCACGGCCAAGCCATCACTGTAGGTAGTAAGGAGTCATCGAAGGATTTTGAGTCTCACAGTGTTATTAGAGCTATTTTTGGAAAACAACTGGCAGAGGAATGACAAATGTTTGGAACGGAGAGAGATTTTGCAACCCACCAGGGAAGACATGATGAGGGACTGAGCTGGGTAGTGACTCTGCCCACAGAGAATTGCAGACCAATTGGAGACCGGCCAAAGAGGTACCTGGTGGGGGAACTGTCAGGTTAAGTGATGGATGAGATGCTGGGGGTGACAGATAGGGAGGGGTTGGCGATTTATAGCTTGGGTGAGTAGGCGAATGGTGCTGTAATGAGAGACAGGGAGCATAGAGGACAAACAGGTTTGGGGTGCAGGTTTGGAGCGGGGTGGCTGAGGATATGCTCCAGTCATAAAAGCTGATGTTTTTATCTACGCAGTAGCACTGGGGTTCTTAAGTTCCAAACTGACATCACCAGGGGTTAAGGTCTTTGAGAGGCTGGAAGCTGCTGAAAACCCCAGCTGCTGGAGCTGGGCTGCCTGGGATCACAAGCTCTGTGTCCTTGTTTGTAAAAGAACACAGTTCCACATCATAGGATCATTTAGAGGATTAACAGAGGCGATGAATGTCAAGTACTCAGAACAGGGCCTGGCACATTCTAAGCACTGTATAGATATTTGGTAAGGCCACGCACGGGTATACCATCGGCAAAAGTTATGCCCATCTTCTACCCTTCTGTTGTAAAAGTACTTCAATTTGACCCAAAACCAACATTTGGAAGGCAGACACCTCATTAAATAGTGATCCTTGCACTGCCGTAACTGACAAGTAGGAAGCTTTTTGTAATTTTTCCCCTTTATTATCTTTACTTGCATCAGACACATTTATTGAACATCAACATCTATTGGATGGAGGGTTCCATAGGGAGCCATGAGAAATGGCTCCCAGTCTCAAAGGCTTATTGCCAAGTTTCCTAACGGGACACAAGCACAGTTTGGGCATTACACATTTCCATATGAAATGCCCAAGCTAGGATGAACTGAGGAACTGGAAGACCGGGAGAAGCCTGGGCAGCCCCACCTCTGCGCAGCGGGTGGGTGTGGGGTGCTGGGTGATAAAGGGCAGGCTCTGAGGCCACCCCACCCACTCTGATCCTCAGGCCTTGTTGAGGAGGGGCCGGCAGGGGATCCCTGGTACAGAGTGAAGGAGCATCACCCTGATTCTGACACAGGTCCCTGGGCTGCAATTTGAGAAACTCTGGATAGAGGGTGAGGAGTGGGGGAGGGGGGGCGGACCACGCACACTGTATTTTGGCAGGCCTGACAGCAGCCCAGCCAGGAGTGGGAGAGTAGGGCCTGCCTCAGGGCCCCAGCTGGGGGAGCGCCTAAGAAACAAGGGACTCGAAGCAAAGATCTTCCCAGGGAGACTTTTATTCTGGTGTGAATTTCTAAGGAGAGAAAGGTAAAAATAAGTAAACGTGTTTTATAATATTTTCTTAACCTCCAACATGGTAAAGAACAAGTTTGTCCTATTTTTCAACTTGGGAGTTATAAAATTCAGAGACCACCTTTTTCATTGGGGGTAATGTTTAACTTAATCGCTTAATCTAAATTAATGTAGACAACAATGGTGACAAAAGGTAATACCTTTAAGTGAGATTTTTAACTTAAAAATTCCTTTGGGAATATCTGTGAGTCAGCCAGTTCAACCCAAATATCCATCACACATGCACTAACTGTTCCAGGAGGAAATAATTGTTGCATAAGGGCAAAAGGCCAAGTGAGCTGAAATACCAGGCTCTTAATTTATAAAGTCAATAAAAGAACTCTTTTGTAAGCTCTTCTTAAGCCGTAGCGAATTATCAGGCAAGTCTGGCACTAAAATCACTTTATGCTTAAATACTTCACAAGGGCACAAAACACGGGAAATATAAACTAAGGGCTTCTTGAAAACATTTTGTGAGCGAACTTAATACTGTGTGAATTTACTCAGCTTTCAAGAATGCAGAAGCATTTTAAACATAAAAAAGTCATCATCTCCATAGTCAAGATAAAAAAATACATACTTTTAACTGTCTGCAATATATAATAATTCACAGGGCTTTCACAGCAGCTACACTTTCGATATTCTATTCAAGATGTTCCTTAAGACTCAGTGTCCTTCCCTTCTTTGAAGCAATATATTTTTCTGTGTAAATACAGGGTTGAATTAATACTGATTTTTTTCCCTAGGTGGCTTTGTGCCAATGGAGGAAAAAACCCCAAAGAGATAACAAAGAACTATAGACATGCCCCTGGCCCTGGGCTCTCCTCCTTCCTTTGGGACTTAGAAGGCTTCACTCCCAAGTAGCAATGACAGGCCTGCTGTGTCCCCTTCAGGGAGATAAGGCACCCCGTGGCTCATAGCCCTCAACCATCATTACATCCCCATAATAACGTGGATTGACCTGATGGGAGAGGAGACAAAGCTGGCAGGTAGAAGACACTCCCTTTGCTTTTAAGTCTAACACAGATTCTCAAACTGCCTAAAGAAAACTGCATTTTTTTTTGAAGGATTAAGAGAGGAAAAAAAAAAAGCCAAAAAACTATGTTCAAAATGTATGAGATATGTCTGTAGATTATGAAATATTTGGGCCAATGTTCTGTATTCTCATGGGAAAAGACACTTGCATGGTACATTCATTGATTTAAATTTTTTTAATTTAAAAGCTTTTTGTTTTAATCTACTGTGACCACACCTTTAATTACTACAGTTGTAGATAGATTTATCTAGATATATTTAATGAGAAAACACGTAAAATGTTTAAAACAAGGTAGGTGCTTAATAAATGTTTCACACCTGTGTTTTCCATGATGTTTTGAAGACAACTAAAAACACAAAATTTAACTCACTTTATGCTGTATTTGCATGGCTATGAGCTTATACTGATCGTTGAGAGACAGAAAACAATTGAAAGTCTATTTTTTCCTGAAGTATCTGCTGCATTCTATTTTCAGCCCCGAGAAGTATCTGATTTCACACTATTACAATAGTTACTGGCTCTGAGGCTATGTGAGATCTCACTGGGTTTTAGTTCCCTTAGGGTGGCCACCTGGATGCCAAAATTATGTTTCACTGCAGTGGTATGGAACTTAATTTTTAAAAAATAAGATTTGTTCATAAAAAGAGATTCCACCCAAATCAACAAATATCTTGTCACTCTAAGTGGCAAAATAATTACTTCCCCTGAAAGGAGACTAAACATGTGATTCCTGCCACCGGCAGGATGCCTCCCTGAGAACCCAGGTCCTCAGCGTTCCCTGCGCCTGCCGTGGCGTCCATTTCTCCCTCCTCCATGCCCCTGCTGGGCTCTGTACATCTATTATGGCACTTAGCCTGCTTCTGCCTTGTTTCACAATTGTGTACCTCTGCAGCTTAGAAATAGCTGAGGCAAGTACGTAGGCAGAGATAGGGCTTGTGGAGACCACCTGCAGGGTGCCCTATGCCAAGGCACGGTGACTGCAGCAGAGAAGAAATGGCGACCCAGCCTCCTAAGGCACCCCCGAGACTGGAGGGTCTCTAGAAGCACCTTCAAGCTCCCTGTGAGGATATGGAGGGCAGCGGGTGGAACTTAGCACTTGTGGCCCTGTGGAGCGATCAGCAAGGGGTTCCCCACCCCAGCAGGCTCTGCTGTGGGGCCCCTACTGCCCCTTGGCCAGCACTAGTACAGCAGAGCCTGGCAAGGACCAGAGGACACATGTAGTGCAGGGGGCTGTTCTGCCATCTCGCCCTTGAACCCAGAGGCTATCTGAGGAAGGAGACAAAAGGGAAAAACAGCTCTAATAGGGATCTGAACTTTAACTTTACTAAATATTGATTCCAAACTGACTGTTTTAACCCCGAAGAGACTAAGATATCTTTAATCGGTAAAATTAAAGATTCAAAGTAGCATTTCTCACACTTTATCATGCCCTCCCAGCAGGATAAAGGCTTAGGAAAAGTAGATAATAAAGTCAAATGGCATTGTTTTTGTATGTTGCATGTGGTAAATAAATTGACTGCTAATATTGTAAGCTCCTTGAGAGCAAGGACTATTTAAGTCTCTGGAAAGGCAGCGTATTGCAATAGTTTATTCCAGATTAGTTGAGATTCAACCCCTCTGTGTCTCAGGTTCCCTATGTGTAAAATGAGAATAGTACCTACACTATGTGGGTTTTGTGAGGATAAAATTAATATTTCATTTATTAATTTAACTCAGTTAATATATATGAAAAAATATATTAAACACTTAGAAAAGTGTCTGGTACTTAAGAGACATTATGTAAGCATTTATTATTAGATCTTATAAGACTAAAACAAATCTGGATGCTAACAGCTATAAAGTATCTAAAACTAACAAATGTTAGGGATTGTTTTACCCAGAATACCACAGCATCATATTTTGCACCTATTAGATATTAAGACTTTGAACTTGAGAAAAGACTATATACACACTGTTCATTGTGTATCAGCAGACAGTTCCCCCATCTTTTCCTGTTAATAGTACCCTAATTTTGCTCAAATTTTAGACAAAGGGTCTTAATCCTAGGGAAATTAGGAATACATCATGATAATCTAAACTGATCATGGTAATCCTGTTCCCTTTTGCTAGTTATTGCGCACATGATGCAGCTCTGGCCAATGAATGTAAGCATCTTACATATTCTGCCAAATCCCTCTCTTGAGCAGAGGTGTTGTTGCTTGTTTCAATTGTTCCTTCCTTTTTTATAGCTAAGTAGTATTCCATTGTATGGATATACTACATCCATCACCTGTTGGATGTAGTATAACAAACAAGCTATTTGGCTTGTTTTCCTTTTTTTACGCTATTCCAAATAAAGTTGCTATGAATATTTATGTATAAGTCTGTGTGGAAATATGCTTTTATTTTTCTTGGATAGACATCTAGGAGTGGAGTGATTGGAAAATGATTGTACTGTTTAATATTCCCACCAGCAGTAGGAACACCAGTTGCTCCAAATTCTTGCTAACACTATGGTCAATCTTCTAAAATTTTAGCCATTCTAGTGGGTGGGGTTTTAACTTGCATTTTCCTAATAACTAATAATGTCAAGTATCTTTCATGTGCTTATTTGTTCTCTATATTTTCTTTGGTGAAGTGTCTGTTCAAATCTTTTACCCATTTTTATTTGGTATCTTTCTTACTATTGAGTTGTAAGAATTATTTGTATAGATATAAATCCTTTGTCAGATATGTTTTGCAAATATTTTTTCCCAGCTGGTGATTTGACTTTCCATTTTCATTTGAAAAGCAAAGAAGTATCTTTTGAAGAGCAAAGAAGACATATATAACCTGAATAGCCCTATATATTAAAGAGATTGAATTTGTTGTTGAAAACCTTCTCAATCCAGACCCAGATAAGCTTCACTACTAAATGTTTAAGGAATAACTATACAAATGCTCCTAGAAAATAAAAACAGAAGAGAAGGGAAAGCTTCACAACTCATTTTGAGATACAACTCATTCTGAGATGCCAGCACTACTCTGATACCAAAGCCAGATAAATTACAGGAAAAGAAAGCTATAGAACATTCCTTATGAACCTGGAGCCAAAAATTCTCAAGAAAATTTCAGCCAATCAAATTCAACAATATATAAAAAAAAGTAATAGATCATAACCAAGTGAGGTTTCTCCTAGGAATGCAAGGTTAGTTTAACATTTGAAATCAATATAATTTACCATATTAACTGGCTGAAAAAGAAAAACCATCCCATCATCTCACAGATGCAAGAAAAGCATTTGAAAAAAAACCCAGCATTAATTCCTGATTTTAAAAAAAAGCTCCGCAAACAAGGATAGAAGGGAACTTAGCCTCATAAAGAAAATCTATGAAGACCTCTTTTCTGTCTATACTAACGCCTTTGGAAACCCCATCTAATTTCACAGTTTTTAAATATTATTTATATTCTGGTGAGTCCTATATTTACATTGCCCCAGGCCTCTGAACTATGGATTTTTCCCTGTAACTGTTTTGACATCTCTTCCACGTCTATTAGGCATTTCAATGTGCCCCAAACAGAACTGATTTTGCAATCCCCACTCTTCTGAGTTCCTTGTGGTATAAGGCCTAAAATTAAGGCCTGGCATTATATGCTGCCTTGACAGCAGATGAAACCAGGAGGGCCCCATATCCTAACTAGTTCCTCTCCATTGCACCCCCGTGAAGAAAGCCCCCTAACCAAACACAACTTGTCAAGAGACCAGCAGCAGTTCCTGCCTAATCCTGAGTAGTGAGTTTGCTTCCTGCCAGTCCACGAAATTAATTTAACTGGCTAATGATACCCTCCTGCAGGGACTGGGGTCACCCCATCCTCCTGATACTACAAAGCCTGCCTCCCACAGTCCCTGGTTGTTCGTTGTTCCCAAGTGCGTCCCCACCAACTCTGTGTATGTCTATGGAATTAATAAGATGCTGTTGTTGGTCTCATCTGTTCAGTATTGGGTGCCAAGTGTTCAGCCATCCCCACAACCCTAATGTAGAAATAGCTTCCTTTACAAACAGGGTGAATAGGAGGCAATTAAAGTAGCCCCGTTGTGATAAATGGTACCTTAACTCAGTTGCTTAGGAAAAAAATATGGGCGTTCTGATTTCTCACGCCCACACCAACTCATCGCCAAATCCTTATTCATGGCATGCCTAAACTGTATCTGGGATCTACTGACTTCACCTTCACTCCAGTCTGCAGTCCCAACCACCATCTCTTGCCTGAACCAATACAACACTCTCTTAAATGGTCTCGCTGGGCTTCTGCCCATTTCCCCCTGCAGTCTGTTCACCACAGAGCAGTCTAAGTGAGCCTCTGATGGCATAGGTTGGATTGATCATTCTTTTGCTCAGAATTTTCCAATGGCTTCCTGTGACAATTTTGGGATAAAGGTCAAAGCCCTTACAATGGCCATGAAGACCTCTTCCATCCCATCTGCTACCATCTCCCGTCCTGCCACAACACTCAGCTGCCCTAACAACTTGCTAAATACTTGAACCCACCAAGCATGCTTCTGCCTCAGAGCCTTTGAACGTTTGCTCTGCCTGGAAAGATCTTCCTCATGAGAGCTGTAGGGCTGGCTCCCTTGATGTACTTCATACAAGTTGGTCTCCCCAGAGGGCTCATCCACAATTACTTTTTATAAAATGGCCCACGCTACCACTTATCTCTCACCTTGCGCTTTCTTCATTGCACTGCATTACCCCAGATATTGTATATTGGTTTACTGTCTGCCTCCGCCGAATTAGAAGATCCTTGAAGGCAGGGATCTTGTTTAATGCTGGATCTCCAGTGTCAAGAATGTGCCTGGAATAGAAGCTGCTCCGGAAGTATGTGTTGCATGAATAGACAAACAATAAAAATACCGCCTGATTTTTAATATCCTCACCAGGTATTATAAGCCTTAATAATCTTTGCCAGTCTAATCTGTAGAAAATAATCTATTTTAGGTTGTATATCCTACCATGGTTTTTGGGCGTGGCCTTTGTATTTCTTTCAAAAAGCTATCTTTTTCATATCTCTTGATCAGTTTGTCTTTTTCCTATTGCTTTAGAAGAGTTGTTGATACGTTGAAGAAATTATTCCTTCATCCATTGTATGCTAACCAATATCTTTTCCCAATTTGTCATTTGCCTTTGACTTTGTAGTCACATTATCAATCTTCTTTTGGTTTCTGGTTTTGAGACATGCTTAGGAAGTCCTTCTCCATTCCAAGGTCATCTAAGCATTCATACCTGTTTTCTTCTATACTTTTATGTATGTATATATAAACAATTATAATTTTTAGGTCTTTGATCCTTCTGGAATTATCCTGGGGCATAAGGAGTAAGGAAGTGATGTAGTTTAAAAGGCAAATTTAGCTCTAAAACACAATATAAATTTCTGGATACCATTTATGTAACATTGTTGCTTTAATTTTCTCAAAAAATATTCATAACTTTAAAAACAAATTCTAGGCTCACGTGTTTTCCAATATACATTTTTATAAGCACATTGATACATATATGTAATGTATGTATGCACATCTTTGTATGGATGGACATATATGCAAGAAATTCTGTTTTTCACAATTCTCTGAAATGTTATATTACAATCTGACATTACTATCACTATTAAAATGGTTTCCCAAGAAAGTTTCTATTTTATTTTTGTCATTTTCTCACTTTCCTGGATCTTGAAGATTTTTTTTTCATTTTACTGTATTTTTTTTTAAAAAGTCTCTTTTCAATTAAGCTCACTTCTTCATGGAGAAAGGAGGTCTTAATTCTTAGCAGGAAGGAGAAGAGATTTAGTATAAACTGATAGCTCAGAGAAAAAATGGATTCTTCATAGGTTGTCACATGTTTACAATAGCTAGAAGGGGAAGAAAAAGGAAGAGGTTAACTTTAAATGGCCATTTAGAAATGTCTGCATCTGTCCCTAGAACATCTCCCAAACAACTGAACAAATATATATGTTTAGGCTTAAAGTGGTAATCTAGGCTGAAAGGACACTTGGAACAAGTTGGTAAAGCCCCTTCATTTTACAAAGGGAAAAATTCCAGCGCTGCCCACGGTCACGACGCAAGGGGCACACAGGTGGGGCTGGACAGGCAGGTCTCGCCACTCATCAGAGCTTCTGCACCCCAGGTGGATCCCCACTCTGCACCCCAGGTGGATCCCCACTCTTACCATGATGAAGGCACACAAAAGCACAAAGGGAGAGATTCTGCACATATTTTTAAAACAAAAAAAGTGAAAACGAATAATCCACAACCCCCACTCAAAATAAGACACCATACTTGATAATGTAGCTTGTAGTCCTGTATGTATTATAGAAAGAGGAGTTTACAAAGCAATTTCTCTTGTTTTCAAGTAGTAGAGTGTGAATCTGATCAAATCTCTAACTACCACCAAATCTCTAATTCTAATTACCAATCTCCAACTAACTCAATACCAAGGTATAGGTAATCCAGGGGATTACCAGAGGAATATGTTAATGGTTCACGGAACTATACCGTTTAGATGGTATGGAAATTGTACAGAACACATGACCTGGGTTACAAGTAAACTGCAAGGGGAAAAAAGAGATAAAGGAGGAATTTACTAACTAAAGCACCTAAGGGATGTCTCTGACATTTGGATTCTGAGTGATTTTAAAAAGTACATGATAATAGAGTAAATTTAATCACTCACTGCATGTTTGATAATGTTAAAGAATTACTATTTGTTTTTTGTTTTTTTGTCTGATTAATGGTATTATGGTTTTGCTTTAAAAATATTTTGATGCTTGGGATTTGCTTCCAAACAATCTAGGGATGGGGTGGAGGCATGGGTGAGCAAGTCTAGTCTTGTTGACAATTGTTGAAGCTAAGTGACAAAGCACATGGGGGTTCATTTTACATTCTCTTTATTTTTTAATATACTTGAAATTTTGCATAATAAAAAATTTAAAAAACAAGTAACACACAGAGAATATAAGCTTTTAGATATTATGATTTATATAACATATACAGCCCTAAATTCCTAAAAGAATGTTTGTATTTGTACTACAAAACTGCCACCCAAACAGTTGTGACTACAGATAACTATTCTTGGTTCTCTCATTTGTAAAACAAACAAACAAAAAACTATCTACCTTATAGGACGTATAAAAGGACTAAGTGTGAATATATATTAAGCATGTAACTCAATGGTTGACACATAATAAGGGCTCAAAAATATTCATTTTTCCTATACTCTTAAAATTTCACTTAAAATCTTAAAGTTATGTATTTTAATAATATATAGTAAAGCCAATAATAACCCACTGTGTTCAGTAATGGAAATTTAAAAGCCTCAATGGTTTTTTCATTGATTGATTGATTGGATTTTTATTATTTTTTATTTTTCAGTTACAGTTGACATTCAATATTATTTTATATTAGTTTCAGGTGTATATCACGGTGGTTTGACATTTATATAATTTACCAAGTGATCTCTCGGATCAGTTTAGTGCCCACCTGGTATTATACATAGTTATAACAATAATATTGACTATATTCCCTATGCTACACTTTATATCCCCATGACTATTTTGTAATTACCAATTTGTACTTCTTAATCCCTTCACCTTTGTACACCCAGCCCCTCAACCTCCCTCCCATCTGACAACCATCAGTTTGTTCTCTGTATCTATGAGTCTGTTTCTGTTTTATTTTATTCTTTAGATCCCACATATTAAGTGAAATCATGTGGTATTTGTTTTTCTCTTTCAGATTCATTTCACTTAGTATAATACCCTCTAGGTCCATCCATGTTAAGTTTCATTATTTTTTTTTTTATGGCCAAGTATTATTCCAAGTATTTATCCTATCATCTATTGCTGGGAACTTAGGTTACTTCCATATCTTGAGTATTGTAAATGATGCTGCAGTGAACATCAGGATGCCTGTATCTTTTCAAATTAGTGTTTTGGGTTTCTTCGGATAAATACCCAGAAGTAGAATTGCTGGGTCATGTGGCAGTTCTATTTTTGTTTTTGTTTTTTTTTGAGGGCAGTGTCACTGGCCCTCATATGTGGGACCTGAACTGGGGCCGCTGGCTTCCCAAGCCAGCACTCAAGCACTGCGCCACTCGGCCAGCCCGGTAGTTCTATTTTTAATTTTCTGAGGAAACTCCATACTCTTTTTTATAGTGATTGCACCAATTTCCAATCCAACCAACGATGTACCAGGGTTCACTTTTTTTTACATCCTCGACAATGTTTTTTTTTTTTTAATTTACTGATGATGGCCCTTCTGACAGGTGTGAGGCGGTATCTCATTCTGGTTTTAATTTGCATTTCTCTGATGATGATTAGTGATGTTGAGCATTTTTCCATGTGTCTATTGGCCATCTGTATGTCCTCTTTAGAGAAATATCTATTCAGGTCCTTTGTACATTTTTTAATTGGATTGATTTTTTGGTCTTTTACCTCCTTATATTTATTTCTAGGTATTTTTTGATGCAATTGTATATCAATTGTTTTCTTAATTTCTCTTTTGATAGTTCATTATTGGTGTATAAAAATGCAACCGATTTCTGAATATTAATTTTGTATCCTGCTACTTTACTGAATTCATGTATCAGTTCAAATAGTTTTTTTGGTGGAATCTTTAGGGTTCTCTATATATAGTATCATGTCATCTGAAAATATGGACAGTTTATCTTCTACCTTTTCAATTTGGATACCTTTTCTTTCTTTTTCTTGTCTGATTACTGTGGCTAGGACTTCTAATACTATGTTGAATAAAACTGGTGAGATCCTTGTCTTGTTCCTGATCTTAAGGAGAATGCTTTTACCTTCTCCCCATTGAGTGTATTAGCTGTGGGTTTCTTGTATTTATTCTTATTTTTTTTTTTTAGAGGGCAGTGCCACTGGCCCCCATATGTGGGATCCGAACCAGGGCCGCTGGCATCCCAAGCCAGCTCTTAACCACTGCGCCACTCGCCTGGCCCTTTTTTTTTTTGAGAGCAGTGTCACTGGCCCTCATATGTGGGACCTGAACCGGGGCTGCTGGCTTCCCAAGCCA
Organism: Aselliscus stoliczkanus; assembly: GCA_033961575.1. Taxonomy (NCBI): domain Eukaryota; kingdom Metazoa; phylum Chordata; class Mammalia; order Chiroptera; family Hipposideridae; genus Aselliscus; species Aselliscus stoliczkanus. The sequence goes on along the minus strand of CM066730.1, from coordinate 33,693,754 downwards.
GCGCTTAACCATTGTGCCACTTGGCCGGCCCTAGCTGTGGGTTTCTATAATGGCCTTTATTATGTTGAGGTATGTTCCCTCTACTCACACTGCTGAGAATTTTTATCATAAATAGGTGCTGGATTTTGTCAAATGCTTTTTCTGTGTCTATTGATATATGATTTTTATCTTTCATTTTGTTTACATGGTGTATCACGTTAATTGATTTGCAGATATTGAACCAACCTTGCATCCTAGGAATAAATCCCACTTGATCATGGTACATGATCTTTTTAATTACTGCTGAATTCAATTTGGTAATATTTTGAGGATTTTTGCATCTATGTTCTTCAGGGACATTGGCATATCATTTTCTTTATTTGTAATGTCTTTGTCTGGTTTTGGAGTCAGGGTAATGCTGGCCTTGTAAAATGAGGTTGAGAGCCTTCCTTCCTCTTAAATTTTTAAGAATAACTTGATTTTTTAGAATAGGTGTTAGTTCTTCTTTCAATGTTTGGTAAAATTCACCTGTAAAGCCATCTGGTCCAGGACTTTTGTTGGTTGGGGGTTTTCTGATTACTGATTTGATTGTTGGTAGTAATCCATCTGCTCAGATTTTATTTCTTGTTAATTCAGTCTTGGAAGATTATATGTTCCTAGGAATTTATGCATTTCTTCCAGATTGTCCAATTTGTTGGCATATAATTGTTTGTAGTATTTTCTTACAATCCTTTCTATTTCTGTGATGTTAGTTGTCACTTCTCCTCTTTCATTTCTGATTGCTCATTGATTGATTTAATAGAAATAAAATACAAGCCATTTATTTACAGGAATTCTCACAAATATGGTGGCCTCTTGCATTTCTTATTTTCAAATTTTTAATTTCAACTATTTTAAGAGAAATTCAGGCAAAATGTTATCACAAAAAGGGTAAAAGTATTATTTCTCTTACCTAAGGATTATAAGGAAAGTTCTGTTTGTACACCAGAAAGATAAGAAAAGGTATATAAACTATTTACTGCAGTAAAGACTTTTTTTAAAAAAATTTATTTATTTTTAATTAGTTTCAGGTGTACAACACAGTGAAATAGTTATACTTGCAGTAAAAACTTTTTATTTCTGAGTCACTAATGCCACCTAATAAGAATTAAGAATTACATTCTTGGGCTGGTCGAACGGCGCAGTGGTTAAGTGCTGGCTTAGGAAGCCAGCGGCCCCAGTTCGGTCCCACATATGAGGGCCAGTGACACTGCCCTCAAAAAAAAAAAAAAAAAAATTACATTCTTAATCATAAACTCAGAAAACTATTCTCAAGTTATAATAGATAAAAACAAATATAAATATAATACACAATAATTTGTTATTGCCAAGTATCCTGCTGTGAGTAGAACATGTGTCAAGTGATATTCCTTGAGTTCTGTGTGATATTGAAAATAAATGCGTGTGGCAAATGGATGCTGTATGAATATGCTTATAAAAACAATTTTATGTGATTGGATACGGTCTATATTTAAAAAGGCAGGAGTGTAAAGGTAAAACTTCTCTTATGAGAAGTTCAAATGTATGCAGCAGGAATAGTGTCACGTCTGCACACACATATAATAAATAAATAACCTGGTGACACAAGGTAATGTTTTGGTGGTCTCAAGTATGTTAAAATTTGGCAAATGATATATTTGAGTATTGTTTTTTACTACAGTTTAAAATATTAGTTAAAAATAAATCTTTAGGGGCCGGCCGAGTGGCGCATTGGTTAAGCGCTGGTTTTGGGATGCCAGCAGCCCCGGTTCGGATCCCACATGAGGGCCAGTGACACTGCCCTCTACAGCTAACAACAGCTCCACCTGGAGCTGGGCTGTGCGAGCCCCTGTGATGGTGTGGGCTGCAGCCCCTGCTGCGGTGGGCTGCCATAGGCTACAGTGAGTGGCCCGCAGCCAGCGTGAGCAGCTGGCAGCCAAGCGTGAGCTGCCAATAGCCGCGGTGAGCGACATCCAGAGGCCAGCGACCGATCTGCCTCATCCGGGAGGAGCGCAATGGCGATGCCAACAGTGAGGCAACATCCTCCGCAACTAAACTGAAGAACAAAAAGACAGCAACTTGTCTGTTCCCCTTCCCCGATTCCCCAATGCTGTTCCCCTCCGCCAATTCCCCAATAAAATCTTTAAAAAAAATAAATAAATAAATCTTTAAAAATACAAATCAAACTTCTGTGGGATACCCCAAGCCCCTCCATTTCATGTGGAAGACAACTGTAAAACCCTGGCTGTACTCTCCCTGTGGAAGGACAGATGAAATACCTGTCCTCTAATGGCGGTCAGGGATAGACATGCTGTTAGCCAGTGCCTGTGACAGGTCTTTGGACTTAGCAAAATGTCAGAACTGGCCTATATACAGATGGGGACTTCTATGAATGTGAGGAATACTAAGGGCATTTAGATTCATTAAGATCGTTAGCTCTGCCTCAGAGAAAAAGGATAAACGGCCCATACCTGAAGTGCTCTTACAGCCTCTCTCTGCTTAGTTCTCAAGGCCTGAGTATTCTCACGAGTATTTTACAGGACCCTCAGAAATGGGGGTTTGTCTCTTTGAACCCTTGGAAATGAGTCCTTCTGTGTAACAAAATTCTCTATGTAACTGAAGATCTGCTCTCTTAAGTGTCAAAACATTTCATTTTAACCATTGTGGATGGAAATCTTTAAAAACTGAGTTATACGTTATTTGATTATCTTAGGGCACAGTCAACATAACTTTTTTAGCCTTTATAATTATATTATTACAAGTCCATTTTTATTGTGGAAATAGTAGAAAATACAGTAAGAAAACCCAAACCAAAGAGAACATAAACAGTATTTGGGGACATGCTCTGCGTTAAAGCTAAGACACAGTCAGGCTTATTTATTTATGTGAAGCTATTAATTGTATGTCATGAATAAACTTCAGACTGCTGGAATTTGAGTTCTGTTGTCTGCTTCTGATTTCAGTGCTGGCTCCTCTGTTTGTCAACCGGATGTCATGTTTGCTGTCAAGTTGCCTCTCAGCAGAGCACCTCTCAGTCTCTCTCTTACTTTGTTTCTTTAGATGATTAGGAGTTGGGAGATGAGGCAACTCAACCTGACAGAAACACACCTGAAGGCAGAGTCAGGAGGCTCTGAGTGTGGGACTAATGGGCTTCCTGAGAAGAGTGTCCGTATAAGCTTTAGCCATGGACTTTGTGACATTTTTATTGGTTGGCTGAAGTCTTTTTTGTTCACTCTGTGGTTTTAGGCTATGGTCCAAATTGGCAAGTCTGACAGATAATTTCAGTACATAAAGTCATGGTATCACTGACGCTTTGTCCATAGGTTTTAGTTTTTAGCCTTATAGTTCATGCAGAGAAAAGAATCTCAATTACTTCATCTATGACTATCCCAGGTCTATTAATAACTCAAATAGTTATTAAATCTGTGAAGATCATCCAAAAATCCACTGATTGTACTACTTGAAAAAGGTATGGGTGTCAACTCCCCACTAACTCACTCAGGTGACAGAGTGCACCAGGTGAGGCAGAGCACGGGCACACCTCGTCCAAACTGACTGGTCTTGGGCGGGTCCTGTCGCTGCCCTAGACTGCACCCTTCTCTCTTCCTCTCGATGAAATTTTAAAACCTGAAAGTAGTATGTTGCACTGACCACTGTAAAGGGATGTATTGCCTCAAACGTGGAGCTGTCCCCAGGATTGGGCTCTGGCCCTTCGCTGTTGCTATTAGGACAATGCCACTCTTTAATCATTCTAGACTCAGCAGGATTTTTTTGAGCAGTTAATTTAATACAGGTAACTTCATTTTATCATCTTCATCTTATTATCTTGATACTCAGTTCAGGAAGTGAAACTCTTTAATAGAAAATTAGTTTCGTTTAAAATAATAATAATAATAGGGCCGGCCAAGTGGCGTGGTGATTAAGAGCTGGCTTGGGATGCCAGAGGCAATGGTTCGGATCCCACATATGAGGGCCAGTGACACTGCCCTCTATAGTTAAGATGGTGAACAACAGCTCCACCTGGAGCTGGGCTGCTGTGAGTCCCAGGGACGGCATAGCTGCAGCCCCTGCTGCAGTGGGCTGCCATAGGCTACAGTGAGAGGCTGGCAGCCTGCCTGAGTGACCCGCAGCCGGAGTGAGCTGCCCAGAGCCACCGTGAGCAGCCATCCAGAGGCTGGCAAGCAATCTGCCTCACCCAAGAAGAGTGCAATGATGATACCAACATGGGCCAGTGAAGCAATGTCCTCCACAACTAGACTGAAGAACGAAAGGACAGCAACTTATCTGTTCCCCTTCCCCGGTTCCCCAACGTTCTTCCCCTCCCCCAATTCCCCAATAAAATCTAAAAAAAATAATAATAATGATCATAGAGCCGGCCGAGTGGTGTGCTGGTTAAGAGTTGGCTTGGGATGCCAGCTCTGAGCAGCAGGGCCTCAGTTTGGATCCCACATGGGCCAGTGACACTGCGCCCTCTACAGCTAAGATGGTGAACAACAGCTCGACCTGGAGCTGGGCTGCCATGAGTCGCCGGCATCGGGCGTAGGCTGCAGTGGGACTGGCTGGCAGCTGGCATGCGCTTTCATGAGCTGCGGTAAGCCACCGTGAGCAGCTGTCCAATGGCCAGCGAGCGACTGCCTCAGCCGGGAAGAGCGCAATGATGATACCAACACAGGCCAGTGAAGTGATGTTCTCCGCAACTAGACTGAAGAACAAAAGGGCAGCAACTTGTCTCTTCCCCTTCCCCGATTCCCCAATAAAATCTTTTTTAAAAAAAGAAAAAGATCATAATTATCATTTATTGAGTATTTACTATGTGACTGACACCAAATATCTCATTTAATTCTCATACAAACCATTTGGAGCAGCTTCCATTTTCCATTCATTCATTCATTCTCTCAACAATAGTTGGCGAGCACCTAGGCTCTGTTCCAGCCTCTTAGATTTTTCATTAAATAAGACAGAGTTCCAAGTAAAAGACCTTACATTCTAGTGTGGGAAGGCAGACAAACACACAAAATAAATCTATAATGCTACAATATATTCAACAGCGACAAAAGTTATAAGGAGAAAAGAGGCAAGGCAGAGAGAAGGTGATGAGGAGTGAGTGGTGGGGAAGGGTTAGTGCTATTTTAAACAGGATGGTTAAGAAAGGTCTCTCCGAGGAAGTGAAATTTGAGCAAAAAACTGAAAGAAGTGAGCCTTGTGAATACCCAGGGGGAGAGCATGCCAGGCTAAAGATACAACATGTGCAAAGGCCTGCACGGGGAGTATACTTGGCAAGCTGAAGGACAGCTAGGAGGCCGGTGCGAACAGGGGCAATGAGCATGAGAAGGTGGGTACCAGGGATGTCAGAGAATAGCCGGGCTCACAGCCTCCAGAGGGCCTTTCGATGGTAATTTACTTTCCCACAATGAGCAAGCAGCAGAGGTGGGGTATGAGCGGCTGGAGTCATTAGCTAGTCCTCTTAGCTACCGTGGGAGGCTGCTTTACAGACAATTTGTAAGTCAATATGGGAATGAGATTAATAAGAAAAGACTTTCCACAATGACAAGTCTTTATAATCGAAAAGTTTTCACTGACTTTACTGCGATATTATTGACATATAACATGTAAAGTCAAGGTATACAATGTAAAGATTGGATGCACAAATAGATAGTGAAATGATCTTCACAAGATTGGTTAACACCTCCATCCCTAAAACCCTTAAAAGAAACTCAATGTGTGATTCCAATTTTCTTGATTCTAAGCTCATCATGTTCTATTTCCAACAAACAACCTATCCAGCTCTCATTATAGCCAACTCCTTTAAATGACATGTGATTTTTTTTAAATTAGAAAAGAATACTACTTCAGGCCAAACTCGAGGTTTTTTCATGTTTTTATCTTTCTATTTCTAAAAGCATCACATACCTCTTACAGAGCTTCTGTGTACTAAGCCAGTACAGTGAATTCCTGGTTGTCAGTGACTGGCCTTTCTTCTTCAGGATTCCCTGGAGGCTATGGCCATGGAAACAAGTTCTAGCAGTGTCTTCTTCAGTCCAATTGAACTGAAAACTTGAAGGGCTTTTTTTTTCAATAGTTGGTGTTGAATCAACCAGTGTGCTAAATTGTTTTTGTAAATTCACCACCATTTCTGGAAATGGAGGGAAAGAGGAAAGGAATAAAATAAAAACTAATGTTAAATTACAGGTAAAGCCTGTAATTTACCAAAGTGCTAGTAATGTACCAATGTTGGTTTCTTACCATGACAAATGCACAGTGATAATATAAGGTAACATTAGGGAAACAAACTGGATGAGGGGAACTACTTAAAAAGGGGTAAAATGGTAAATTTTATGTTATGTATATTTTACCACAATTTAAAAAAATGAATAAGACAACTGAAAGGCTCTAAACAAAGTGCTCTGAAAGTCACAGAAACAGGATTTTAGACTTTGATGGGAACTTAAGCTATAACGGCACGTTCCTAAACTACATAGATTCCTGTGGAGATTTCTTACAGACGATGTGTCTTCACAGGTGCCCTGGAATACTTGGTAAAGAAGAAAGAAATTACTTATGCATTCACTTTTCAAGATACAGTGAAACCTTGGATTGTGAGTAACTTGGTTTGCGAGTGCTGCACAAGACGAGCAAACATTTCTAATACATTTTAACTTGGTAAATGAGCGATGTCTTGCAATACGAATACTTTGTTTCCAGAACTAATTATGCTCGCAAACCAAGGTATTACTGTATTTAGTTTTTCTACAACTGTGTTGCTACTTGGCATTCACAAGAGAATATGCAACTCACCCCTTCTTTTATATACCACTGATCTGTCGATGGACGAGTGGTAGAGTGGCTTTTCGCTTTTCCACATGTACCTGTACAAGGTAGAAAGACAGTTGGAGCCAGATACAGAAGAAACGGACTTAAACATATTTCAGAGAAGATTCTCTGAAACAATGTCTGAAATTCCTGACATTCAGGTAAAAGCTCTGGCTCAGAATGACTAATTGACATGTCTACAGAGCTTATATCCAAGTAAGCCTGTGGCCCTGAAGAAAACGAGCCAACAGAATGATATGCTCCTCCCAGGGCCTCTCAGGTATCACAAGATCCTGAATAAGCTATTAATTACACAAAATTATGGATCCTGCACAGATCTATAAAATATAAGTTAACATTGCTTCGTCCAGAGAAAAGACCAAGAGTCATGTACAGCTCTTCCAAGGTGGGGATGCCCAGCCTAGAGTCAGGCTGAAGGGAAGTGACAAGCTCTATTTCCAGTGCCAGTGGCCAAGCAGGCTGCTGCTCTGGAATAATGACACTTAATGTTCATTTTTAGTCTCATTTTCATTCTGAGTTTTCTAAAGTGGAGGATTTCATAATTTATAGTAAAAAATAACAATTGCCTTCTTCTTGGTCCCAGGCCTTTCTTGTTTTGAGAGGCAGTGTGGCAACAGGAAGAGGACTGACCTAGAGGACCTGCCTCTAACACTTCCTAGTAATATGACCTAGTGTGAATTATGTGTGACAAATTCTGGAGGCTCTCAAGGGTAGAGAGCAGAGACTATCTCACCCTTCTTATGGCCCTTCAGTGTTGGCAGTGAGTGGCACATGGTAAGAACTCATTCAAATGTTTTTAAAAAGAATGAATGGGTGAATAAATGAACAAATGAATTCAACATCTCTAAAACTGTCTTCTACTTTCACAGGGTTGTTGTTCTGTACAATTAAGATAATACATGTAACGGTTCTTTAAATCTATACAATTGTTGGAAATAATTATTATCCAGTGCTTGACAGAGTGTCTGGGTAGTAGACACTCAAGAAATATCTGGATTTGCTACAAAAAAGCTGATAAGAGACAGAAAGTCAGAAATTCAAATATTTTTATTTTTTAAAATTTATGGTATTTGATAATGGGTAATTTTTTGCCATTCTTTTTTTAATGATGAGAAAGAAAATACATATCAAAAGTAAACATTTTAGTAATAGTATGATGGCAAATAATCATTTTAACCAATTTAAGAATTGAGATTTTTCTCAAGGATTTAAAAAAGACTTGGGGCCGGAGGAGTGGCGCGGTGGTTAAGAGGTGGCTTGGGAAGCCAGCGGCCCCGGTTCGGTCCCACATATGAGGGCCAGTTACTCTGCCCTCAAAAAGAAAAAAATAAAATAAAATAAAATAAATAAATAAATAAATAAATAAATAAAAATAAAAGACTTGATATAATCTGTAAAATCTTGACTTTATATAAAACAGAGAAGTTAACGTTTTACTTTGAGTTCTCACAATGATTAAAAATGTTAAGAACAGAAATGAAACTTCTCATATCATCTGGGGGCAGTAGAGATGTAATCAATGTTAATAAGTGATGGTGTTCCTGAAAATTATGTGTAAACTAAATTTTAGTGAGCAATAACACATTTAAAATATATCAGAATGCTTGTCATTTTACCCCTATGGTAAGTGAGTTTGTGACTCTTTCAACTATCTTTTTTTTTGTTGTTGTTATTTATTTTCTTAAATAATAAAAGTAACAACATACTCAAGGTAAAAAATCTCAAATAATAAAGAAGTTCCCCAAACAGTCTAATCCCAATCTCTAGTTAAACCCACTGCTAAAAATTCCTTGTGAATACCTAATTTATTAATAGATGGATTTTCTTATGCACTGTTGACAAATGCCTACAAAGGTGTCAATGATAATATAGTGAAGGAGGCATTATTACTCTTTTGAGGTCATACGCCCAGAAAATGGGGAAAGTGATCTAAAATAACAACTCTGTTATACTCCTTCTTCAGAATTTACTTTACTTTGCTTACCTCTTCCCCAAACTACAAAAGCTACACAACAGAGACATGCCACCCAGTCCCCATGTTTCTATGGGGCACCACAAAGTCCTGTGTGCTTCCCTCCAATCTCTACGTGATTTGTTTCCTGTTGTTAAAAATTAAGGTGTAATTTACATGCAGTAAATCCATCCTGTTCAGTGTACAGTTCTGCTAGCTTTTACAAACACATACCACCATGTAATTACCAGCAGGGTTCCTATATAGAACAGCTCCCTCCCTCCAAAAATCTCTCAGGCCTCTTGACAGTCAACCCTTCTCTAAAACCCCAGATATTTGATCTCAGGCAACCACCGATCTGCTTTTCTGTCCCTACAACACAGACTTTTGCAGAATGCCAACTAAAGGGAATCATACTCGATGCAATCTTTTGAGTCTTTCGTTTAGCATAATGCATTTAAGATTCACACATATTATTGGATGTATCCGAAGTTTGTTCCTTTTTATTGCTGAATAGTATTCCAGTGTACAGATAGATATACTACAGTTTGGGTTTTTTTCTTTCTTTTTTTTTTTTTTTTTTGAGAGCAGTGTCACTGGCCCTCGTATATGGGACCCGAACCGGGGCCGCTGGCTTCCCAAGCCAGCACTTAACCACCGCGCCACTCGGCCGGCCCTACAGTTTATCCACTCACCAGCTGAGGGTATTTGGGTGGTTGCCAGTTTGGGGTCACTCAATTAAGCCACTATAAACATTCGTACATAGATTTTTGCGTGAACTTCTTTTCACTTCATTCGGGTAAATATCTAGAAGTGAAAACTACTGGGTAGTATAATAAATGTATGTTGAACTTTATGAGAAACTTTCCAAACTTTCCAAAATGGCCGCACCATTTTGCATTCTCACATTTGGCACGGTCAGTTTTTTATCTGTTTTGTTTTTTGGCCATAAGAGGTGTGTAATGATATCTCATGGTGGTTTTCATTTGCATTTCCCTACTAACAATGTTGAGGACCATTTCATGCGCCATCTGTCCATGTTTGGTGAAGTATCTGTTTGAATCTTTTGTCCATTTAAAATTCTGGGTTGTTTTCTTATTGTATGAGAATTCTTTATATATTCTAGATATAAATCTTTTATCAGGTATGTGATTTGCACATATCATCTCCTGGCCTGTGTCTTCCTATTCTCTTAAAAGTGTCTTTTGAAGAACAGTAGTTCTCTCTTCTGATGAAATCCAATTTATTTTTTTCTATCATGTTTTAATAACTTTTATCTGACAACATGGAAGATGATATCCAGAAGAATAGAGAGAAAAATTAGAAATCTATGTCAACAATGGGGGTGGGGTAGACAGAAACAGACAGGTAACTAGCATGCACTGGGGCTTTGTGTCTAAACACTAGTCCGTAGTGATTTCCACATTACCTCACTTACCCCAAAGCATCTACTTTATGAAGTGCGATCTTGGTAATAAATCCCCTGGAGAGTCTCCTCCCTGGGTCCAGGGTCTCCCAGGAAAATACCCACTGACTAAATACTCATTTAGCCAATGACGAAAGAGACATTTCTTCTCTGACAACGCAGAGGAAGAGCCCAGTTTCCTGGGTATCTGTGGGCTGTCAGAGGAAGTTCATCTCCTTTCATCATTGGGCGTCAAGCACGAATAGCGAGAAACTGTTATTTCTCTCCCGTTTTTGGCAAGGACCCTCTTTCCTCAGTGCTTTATTCATCCCTATAAGTCTGTTTCTCTATTTCAAAGTTCTCTTAAATTTAGAGAAAAATAATCTAGCTCTGTGAAAACAGAAATTTAGGTCTCAGAGCATAAAGCAGGTATTATTATTGATATTTATGAGGAAACTAGAACCAAATGAACTATCATTTAACTACTTTGAGGAACCTTGGTTTTTCTCAAAGGATATAAATTATTTGATCAAATCAGTATGATTATAAATTTACATAAAATACAGAGATATATTAACTTCTGTTTCAAAGTCTCATAAAGACTCAAAGTTCTAAAAATAGATATGAAACTGTGCAAATCAGAGACCAATAGAAATGTAGTACATATTATATAAGATAAAGGATCTCCAAAAATTTATGAGCAAACTAAATTTCAGTGCAATGAGGCTAAGAGGTTAAATAACTTGCTCATGGTCACACAGCTAGTCTGTAATACAATCACTAATCTATCTCTTTCCACTCCACAATAATGGACCTACATCAGAATGAAAATTCAAAGTCAAACAGTGAGACTGAATTAAATACACTCTCTTTCTGCTTTCCTTTGTTTTGATTTTTATAGGGATCTTTACTTTGGGACAACATTCCAATTAAAGAAGAAAGTTAATTAGAATATAGGGGCTAATATTTCTAGGAAAAATGTCACAGTGCTGATGAGTCTGTACCGATGAAACTTCAGCTTCGAAATGTAAAGTAACAGACTTGAAAATAAAGTAGGTGAACCTAAAACTAGAAGAGATAACATACTTTGCCCTGGCTTCCTCCCATTTTTGTTTTTTCTCATCAAAAGATTTCTTCATAACTTGGTACCATTTTCTGAAATCAAACCATGGCTTATCTGGAAAAAAAATGAAATCCACAATTATGAACCAAATAAGTCACATAGAATAATTCACACTGTTCATCTGAATCTTCATTCATAGACATAACGGAGCATTTATATACTAGTCCTTGGCGATTATGGGTAGAGTCATGTCTCCATGCTCTAACCCGACTCCTGAGCAATCAGTCCCTCCTTCCTCTGAGTTTCCATCAATATCATGGCCATACACCAGGTTATCCTGAAATCAACTTTTTATATGTCTGTTTCTCCTAGATGTGCCTATTACCTCCTTGAGAACAGAGACATATTCTATTTGTCACTATGCAATCAGGCCTCCTCCTCTCAACCCAACACCCAGCACAGTGCCTGGCATATATACTCCAATATGTCTGAGAATTCCTGAATTAAGGAACAAATGACTAATAAATGTGTGAAATGGCACAATCCAGACTTCCAGCTTCATCTCCTATTCCTCCATTTTGACTCCTCCTCCTGTTCTTTCTAATACTAATCTAAACCCAAAGCTTCGAGGGGTAAGTGAGAAAGTAGGCTGCAGCGGGCAGTTGGTGTGAGTGTGAGTTCACGATGCCACGGTTTGAGAGCTAACATCCTTGAATGGAGGCAAGGAGGGCCACTGCCCACTCTTTTAGTCACTCTGTATGGGGGTGGAAGAGAAAACCAGGAAAAAAATTAAATGAAAAGTAAAACCGAAGATTACAGAGTGAGGGAGTTAGAAGGCAGGCAGGCTGACAGGAGGAAGAGGGCTCAGCGAAAGCCTAATTTGTTACATATTCTCTAATGAAGACAGTCTCCTTTAATGTCCAGTTAAAAATCTTTTCAACTGGCCAAAGTAATCATTACTTAATCCAATACGGCCTTGTAGGGATACAGCCACAGAGGAGAGGCAACGACCTCCAAGCTATAAGGATAGAGGAAAATTATACCGACCAATAAAACACAAAGCCCTTGGACCTTAAGTGAGGTTGCAAGTGCCTCAAGGACGATGGATGGGGGAGGCGGCGACAGTGGGCAGCAGGGAACAGCAACCCCTGTGTCACTGGAAGCGTAGATTTATTTTGAGGATCACAGGGGAGACAACGTGTCAAAATGCTCTGTTAACTCTAAATATCTATACAGTCTAAGGTGACGCTTTAGCATGAGAAGGGACATTATAGCATGAGAAGGGACATTAGATGACATCTTGTTCAGCCTTTTATTCTACGGAGGCGCCAACGTGAAGCAATGTGCAGAAGGAAGTATTCTGCACACATTCTGGAAAGAACACACAGACTGACTGTTACCATTAAATCCAAGCTCCTAAAACCGATGAACATACATGTGGAATAAAACAAAAAGTCAAATCATAAAAGAATAGAATAGAAGCGTGGTTGCCAGGGGCTGGGATGGAGAAATAGGAAGGAGTTGGTAAAAGGGTACAAACTTGCAGCTATATGATGAGTAAGGTCTGGGGAATCTCACTTAAAACCTGGAGACCATAGCTGATAACACTGCATTGTATAATTGAAATTTGCTAAGAGAGTTCAACTTAAATGTTTTCACCAAAAAAACAAAAAGAAGAAGATAAATATGTGAGGTAACGGATATGTTAATTAACTGAATGGGAAGGATCCTTTTTTATAATGTATACATATATGAAATCACCACAATGTATACTTTTAAATATATTACAATTTTATATGTCAGCTATTCCTCAATAATGCTGAAATTTAAAAAAAGGACAATGAACATAAATCCTAGTGAGAACATTAAGAAACCAGAATTGAATTTAAGATTTCAGGTATTTATCAAACTTGACTGAGTTGCTCTTAGGCCAGTCATTATGTTAGGCACCAAAGATACATTAGAAAGAAAAAGAAACACATGGCCCCATCTCTAGAAGCTTACAATCTACCTGTCTGTCTTTCATTTATGTAGTACTCACTATATGCCAAACAGTCTTCTAAGCACTTTACAAACACTGACAATCCAATAGGGATAGGCATATTAGTCAACTGGTTGTAATGCAATATGTTCAACATCAAACTGAAATTTGGACAGGGGCAGCTGTGGCAGGAGTGATTAGTTCTGACATGGAAAATGGTGAGGTGGGGAGTGGGTGTGAGAGAAGGTAGGAGAGGGTATTTATGTTGTATCTGGAAGAATGAGGATGGATTTGCCAGGGATTAAAGGAGTTGGGGGATAAGAAGGAAAGAGAATTTCAGGTAGGAGAACCAGTGTGACAAAAGGTTGATGGCATCATAATAGATGGCATAGTCACAAAATGGTCTGCAAGTTCATGGTCTAGTGTGGCTAGTGAGTAGATGCTGGAAATGAAAAGCAAGCTGGCCTTTACACACCGTAGTAAGTCAATGAAGTTTTTTAGCAGCCTAGAGATATAATTAAATAATCATATGAAAAAATAATCCTGGTACAAGGTAAAATTTGTATGCATGTATATGTATATATGTGTACATGCATATTTTCAGTTTCTTTCCTAGATTTATTGTCTTTTAATCCATTGTTTATACTTTGAATTTAATAAAAAAAATAAGTACCTTCTTTGTTCTCTTCATTATATTTCTCAGCAATAGTAGACAAAGACCTAGAGATAACAATAAAAAGTCAATTTATTTCGAGATCACTTATTTGAAGACAGTTAAATTCTGAATTCTTCTGAAAGAAGAGTATATAACAGTACTTGAAATTGATGCTAATTGTAATGGAGAAGCAATCCCTGAAACAGGAAGGAAGACACGGCAAAAACTGCCACACTTTTTGGAATTTGGCGGAGGGTAACATTTTAAGACTACTTTCCAAAATAATCTTTGAGACACAGTGCCAGGAGCCTAACGGCATATACAAGTGCCAAACAATTCCTTAGGATTTGTATATGATGATTTAAAACTTGGGAATCAGTGGAACAATGAGAAACATGTATCTACCTAAAAAATAGAAATAAAATATGAACAAACAACTTACTCAGGTAGAAGGTAACCTCTGGCAACTAGCTGAGTTAAAATATTAAGAAGCAACTGTTACTACTAGACAATGTTCTGTAACAGCTGAGAGTTTCTATTTTCCCTTAAGTATGGAGTCCTTCACTCTGATTTTAGTATATGTGCTGCCGAAGCAAGTACTGGAGTCCTTCACTCTGAATAATTAGGTAAAAACAATACAATTTTTCCCTTATAGAAGTGACATACACTTACCATTCTAAATTGTCATCCAATAAAAAGAGCAGTTTCAATACTATTACAATGACAGCTATAGCTTGTATATCATATTTAACAGGTTTTGCCATTTTAGCTATTGGATCAAATGTGAGAAAATCCACTTCTCCTATTCCAGCCATTTTTACCACTTGGCAGGTGAAACTGTGCATTTCATCTGTTGAAGATAAAACCAGTAAAATGTGAATTAAATTCTTTGGCTAACTAGACCACATACTAATGTATGTCTCCATAAAGTAAGCTTTATCTTACTCAGAGAACATGGTACTATGCTAGAACTTGGGAGACACACATCTTGTAAATACAATAAAGCAAAAAAAAAAAAAACAGGTATCTGTATAGAAAAATTAATGGTAGGATCTTGACAGAGCATATCATTTCCTATTTTGACTTTCTAAAACATCTACTATTTACAGGATGGTACCTAATACATCAGCCACACATCAGTTTTCTACTGGTTCATACGCATCTCTTATCTGTTTCTATAGCAATTAGGGCTTCTCTGAAACTAGGTCCCCTGTGAGAACAAGAGCTTTTCCAGGAACACGCACTCCCTGGCCGGCTGACACCTGGCAAGTACCTGGAAGCCTCAGTGTGTGTGTAACTAGATGTTCTGCTTTCCCAGAGAAATTACATGCTCAGTATCGACTGTTTGAACAGAACACCCAGGGCTTATAGTTAGGCTTTCCAATCATTAGCTTTTTGACTCTGGATGAGAATCACTTAACTTCAGTTTCTATATTTGTAAAGTGGGTCATGGTGAGAATAAACTGAGATTAAATAAGACAGTACAAGTGAATAGATGCTGAAAACTCTAAATTACTCACCAAACTACTTTACTCACTAATTTGAGTACTTAAGATGTACCACATTCTATTTTAATGAATTTCAAGAAAAATAGCTATTATTTACAAGAGCGTAATAAAGTGTAGTGAATTGAGTCTCCCACATGCACTCAGTCACCATGTCCTGTTGATTCCCCTCCTGTATGTGGCGTACAGTCCAGCAGCTAAGCGCAGACTGCTATGGAACCAAACTGCCTGGGCTGGAATTTCTGCTCCATCACTTACTATAATTGCTCAGTGACCTTGAACAAGTTATGACTTCTCTGTGCAGCAGCTTTTTTCATCTGTATAAAACAGGAATAACAACAGTACCTACTTCATAGTTATTGTGAAGATTAAATGAATTAACATACCTAAAGCCCTTAGATCAGTGAATGGCACAGAGTGAGCACTTAATAAATGTGAGCTGTTATGCTGACTGCTTTCAAATCCATGCAGTTGCTTCCCTCTCCACAGCTGCCCTACGAGTATTTCATTCTCATAACTGGTCTTCCTTCCTCTGGTCTGATCCTGCCGTGATCCAATCATCTCATTCCCCTGCTCTCACCCGTTACATAGAGCTCTGTAGTTCCCCATACAAGCCATATTCTCACTGGCCTCTGTGCTTTACACAACTATTTTTGCCCCTTTGCCCAGGAAGCCAATTTCTTTCCCGTTTCTCATTTCAAGCTTTGTTGGGTGGATTCTCACTCATCTTACAGAATTCAATTACACTGATCATTTCTCCTAAGAACACTTGTGTGATACCAGTCACTTTTTTTTTTTTTGAGGGCAGTGTCACTGGCCCTCATATGTGGGACCCGAACTGGGGCCACTGGCGTCCCAAGCCAGCTCTTAACCACCGCGCCATTCAGCCGGCCCGATACCAGTCACTTTTGATGAGCCCTCCTCTGAACGATACACAAGCTCTTCCAGCATTTACCTCACTATTGCCTGCTGCTAAGGGTTTACTTCTTTGCTTCCTCTTAAACCGGAGGGTAGACTCAGCCTTGTTTTGTCTTCCTAACTGCAGCAATCTACACATCATTGGTGGAACCTATGTGTTTATGGTGAAGAATAAGTAAAATACAAAATGAATTTCTTTCCTAAAATATTTAAGTAAAAAGTTTCCACTGATTAAACAATGTTATGTTCACAGAGAAATAGAACATAACAACGATAATTCAAAATAAGCATCAAAGATGTTGTGAAGAGACTATTATGTTGCGAGAAATAAGTCAGTTGGAGAAGGACAGGTACCATGTGATCTCACTTGTGTGTGGAGTCTGAAGAACTGAGTGAACGATCAAAGTAAACAGACTCGTAGATGTAGAGGAAAAACTGAGCGTTGCTAGTTGGGAGCGGGGTGGGGATGAGAGGGGAAGGGGAAGGGATTAGACAGCATAAATAGACAACTACAATATTGCCACAGGGATATGAAACACAGTTCGGGGAATATAATAATGTAAAAATTTTGTGGCGTGTCAGATAGTCACATGTCTTGTTAGGGAGACCACTTCATGGATGGAGTAGAGGCTTGATCACTGCACTGTACACCTGAAGCTGATGTTGTATAGTATTGTATGCCAACTGCAACTGAATATGTGGATGGTCACGGGATGTGGAGTATACTGTGGAGGGGAGTCAGGGGAGTTGTGATGGATATGTATGATATGGCGGGGAGTGGGGTGGTGAACTGGGGGAGGGGGGTTTTCACTTTGGGGGGTAAAGAGTATAACTATTGCATTGTGTTGTACACCTGAAACTAATAAAAAAAAATAAGCATCAAAGTATTTTTGTATGTCTACTATTGGGTTGTCGGAAAAATTATGAAGTATTTTTTTCTGTTTTTTGTTGCAAAAATGCGACATGACTTTTCTGACAACCCAACAGATTCTAATAACTTAGCTACAGTTTCGCTTGCTTTTACTCATTCTTTCAAGAAACGTTTATTGAGCATCAACTATGCTCTGGGTATCGGAGATAAAGACTAGCCCTTTTCCTCCAGGAACATGGTTTAGTAACACGTAAATAATTAGAATGCGACATGACCATGATCAGGATAAGACAATAATGAGACAGTGTTTTGGGGAAATGCAAATAGTTCTGTTTGGTGTTGAAAGAGGAGAGGTAGGCAGGGCCAGATCACAAATCTTTATGACAGAGAAGTTGCGTAATAGATAATTTGAACTTATTATTGTTAAGATTATTTCAACTTACAGATTCCATCTGAATTATTCATTCAGGTGCAAAACCATTAGGAGACACACAATTAAGCTCAATTCAATGTGCATTTACTGAATGCCTACCATGTACAAGACACTATAACAGAGGGAACCAGAAAAATAATAGCTAGGACTCTTGTCTTCAAACATTACACTTAAAACATGAAAACAAAATTTAACTTAAAAATACACTCACTAAAATTTTATGTATTATCTGTATTGGGTTATAGATGCTATAGTCTCTTCTAATTTAAAAATTGACTTCTTCTTCTTATTAAATGACATTTCTTGAAAACTGTCTCCATTTCTTTTAAAATTAACATCCTGAACTACTACTCTTACCCCAAAAGTACAGAGTAACGAAAAAGCAAATGGAAGAAATTATGAGAAAGGAAGCAGGCCCAGCAGAGAAAAGTAATGTGGACAGGATCCTGAACCAGAGCGTGATGTGGAAAGAACACCAGCTTTGGAGTGTGAACACTGGGTTGTAAGCATGCACTCTGCCACCTACCAGTTAAGTGTCCCTGAGCCTTGCTATGTCTCATCTGTAAATGAGAAAACCCACCTGCCCTCCCTTCCCAGCTTCATAAGTGACGTTATATACATGGAAGCACTTTGGAAATGCTGAAGTTCCCCACAAATTACAGATGTGATTGTGAATGCTGCCAGAAAACCTCTCTAGCAAACGTGTCTGACCAGTATGAATAACAATACTAGAAAATGTGTTTGGAGCTCATTCAAAGCCGTTGCAGAGTCAGTGCTCACGAGAAAGGGTGTGTGTGACACGCTTCTGAAGCCCTTCTACCTAGTTCCAGAGCCCACGAGGTCATGCGTAAAGGCTTTGGGGAGGGCACGTGCTGCCGCAGCATGCTAAATGCTACTTCCAGCTTTCTGGGAACGCTAAAACCTCTCTTTGCAAAACTGCCAAATATAAGGTCTCTTCTTTTTGACTAACAGCACCGCAGAACGGATGGCACTGTAGAGAGTATATTTGAGAAACGTCACTTAATAAGAATATTTGTACTACGAAAATGGCAACATCACAGAGGTCTACTTATAATCTTATGGGTAGTTAGCAAATCAATGTCACATTTTAGAGTCTAAATCCTAAGGTGCAGAGACCATCACATCTTAATTTGTAGAGCTATGTTGTTTATTGTTTTTCCCACACTATTAAGTAATACAGACTCAATATAGGACATTTATAAGATACATAAAGGTAGAAGAAAGGGAAAAATTCATTACTGTAAATTAGAAATAGCACTTTAATATTTTGGTATATTTATTTCTAATTTTTTATGAATATTTTCATTTTATGTATCTGTGGTTATATATAACTTGGCTTATTTCATTTTTTATTATAACAAACATTTTCCATGCTTTTCTGAACTCTTCACAAACATGATTTTAAAAGCTGTATAAAGTTCACTGGATATACACCCCACTGTTTACTTACCCATAACCTTTCTGTCGGATATTTGAGTTGTTTCTGATTTTTCAGTAGTATAAATAAGGAGGTCAATAGCATTTATTTATAATTTTTTCCCATGTTTACAATTATTTCTATTGAACAGTGAGTGAGAAGTGAAATGTCTCTATCCCGATTCTTTACAATACTGTCTCCAAGAGGCACTTAATAAATATCAGATGATAGTACTGTCTCTCTGCATATTATAGTGGGTTTAATTCTACTTGTTATTCTCAGGAAGAGTGAGGCAAGAAATACTGCTAACTACACACACTGGCCAGAAAACACTGCCACCCCCTCTGTCCAACTGCAACCATGCCAGCTCCGTGCTTGCCCTAACCCAGCCGTGTCCGTTATATTTTGGTAATACCTGCTATTTCTCCTGCACCTAGAATTCCCTTTTATAAGTTTAAGATTCTGAAACACATGAGAGAACACAGGAACTTTTCATATTTTGAAAGAACCCTCAAAGAAGTAAATAAAACAAGCAAAATCCAAACAGTAATTCTGATCTATCCAACATGTCAAAATGCAGAAATCAGACTTTCCAAATTCTGGAATCTTAATCAAATAGTTACTTCTGAAATCTCAACAAGACATACATTCTTTGGCTTAATAGATAACGTATTTGAAAAGTTTAAATTATTTTTGTTTCATTAAAAAAACATTTTAAAATTACAGACTTAATATTTACATTCATATACATGTGTGTGTATATACATACACACACACACTTACTACATACTTTTATAGTTAAAATTATACACTACATACGGTTTTATACATTGTTTTTCTCATATATTTATTGTTCTTTTCTATTAAACATATATTCAATCACATTTTTGATATTGCTTAAGCAATAGTATAGTCACACCATGTTTGTATTTTCTCTTAAAAATGAAAGTTCTGCACTTCTCACATTTCTAGTTTAGCAAGAAATTCAGGAAAGGATTCCACTGGCAGATTCCATCAGGTTATCTGTGTCTTGGTATATTGTGAACAAGGTCTAGCATTTCATATTCTGTTTTATCGACTTAAAGAGTTTGCGGTCACCCACCCGGACCTTGGTCTCCATTTGTTTTAGGGACTGGAAATAGCATAATGTTACCAAACAATAAAAATGTTACTATAAATTGGATTCTGGGATTTTTAAAAATTAGAATTTATTTTGTAACAATCATGCTTCATGTAAATGAAGAAGTGCTGCTACTTTTGGGGGGAGGGAGAGGGGCACCCAGGTCACTGACACACACATTGAAACATTGATTACTTGCACTCAGCAAACATGTAAAAAACCAAATATTCTCTCAAGCATATCCCTCACACCGAAAGGGAACTCTTCACTTCTGAACAGTGTCCTTTTAGCCACTTTAAGTGGTCTGAAATATTTTAAGAAAGGGTTCTGAAATTAAGCTGCCTGTGACTACAGACCCTGCCAGTTGGCTCTACTGCTCTACAATTTGAAAGGATGTTGTATCTGCTCATTGAGATTCTAAGAGGGCCGGCCAAGTGGCACGGTCGTTGGGCGCTGGCTTGGGAAGCCAGTGGCCCGGGTTCGGTCCCACATATGAGGGCCAGTGACACTGCCCTCAAAAAAAAAAAAAAAAAAAGGATTCTAAGAGGAAAAAGCCTCCTCATCAATAGCACACACTCACCAGGGAGGTTGACCTCCATCAAGTATTTCATACACAAGATGTTTGGATGCAGATAGCAGTCTTCAGTTATGTCTGGGAAACGAGGCAAATCTAGAAATGTGGCAACTTCAATCACTTTTTTATGGATATCCTCATAGTTAGGCCAAGACTGAAATAAATGAGAGACAGTCAAGCTAGCGATTTTTGCAACATAAGCTAAAAAAAAAAAAAGAAAAATCCTGATTAAAACTATAATATGTATTCATTGAATAAAATTGGCGATGTGGGAAAAATCATGAAGGGGAGAACCCCCCCCAAATCCCTCATATTGTAACTTAGCAGTTTTCAACAGTAATAACACTAAATTTAAAAGCCACTAACATTCTATTTGGCTCAAAAAACACTAACTGGCCTTACCCATGATATAGTGAAATCATTACTTCCTTCCAGTCATAGAAGGATCCGGGGGAAGGGATAAAGCATTGACCCAACTGGAGTTACAATGTTATCACAACTGCTCTAACACAGGCACCCTCTCATTAATCTTCAAATTCACAGCTAACAAATTTAGCTCGCTGTCACATTCACATGTTTCTATGTGGGAGATAACACCAGGGTTTAAGTCTAATACTTAAAAATCTACAATTCATATTAAACTCTCACACATAATAACATACAAGATTCTCACAGAATTCAGGAAAATCTATGAGCTAATACTAATAAATTCTGCTTACTTTAAGGTTTATCCTTGTAGTTTACTGAGTATGCTATTTGTATTTTTATAATTTATAAACATTTGTGATATTAATACCACATATAATTTTTCCCGATTTAATAAAAATATTAAATTTAGAGTCTATTTTATGCGAGGTACTTTGGGAAATATAAAGATGAATGAAACAATTCTATCAAAGATTTTATAATCTAAAAGGGAGATAAGATGTGCAAAAATGACTCTAATACCAGACAGAAAGTTATCAAGTATTACAGTAAGATTTTAAAAAAAGCTATGGTATTTCAGAAAAACTAACATTTCTAATATGGTAGGATCCTATTAAATTGGGCCTGAATACAAACATTTGGAAAACCTGTTTGGCAGTATTCATAAAATCTGCGCATGAGCACATTCTACGACAAGCTACACATACTCAGGAGAAATGTGTGTGCATGCCCATGAAAGACATGTCCTAGGATGAGCACAACACTACTTGTAAAAGCCCCAAGTTGGAAACTACACAAATGCCATCAATGACAGAGTAGAAAAGTCCATAGTCTCACAATGGAACATACACAGCTAAGAAATGAATGCTCTACATGCAACAATATGAATGACTCTTCAAAACACAACGTTAAAAAATGCCAGATGCAAAAGAGAATGATTTCAATGTATATATAAAGTACGAAACTCAGCAACTCAGCACCAAGCTTCTGAACGGCTGGAAGGCAGGAGAGTGATTCCTCTTGGGGTGGGGGCGGCAATGACTGGAAGTGAGAGAGGGTAGAGTTTCTGGGGTGCTGGTAGTGTTGATTCTTACCCGGGGGGCTGGTCAGTCTGTGAAAATTCACCAAGCTGTGTACATTTGTGATATATTCACTTTTCTGTATGTCTAGTTTATCTCAAAAAGTTTTTAAAAAGTGGAAAGATAGAATATAGAAAGAGAAGGAGGGAATGCCAGTTCTGTAAACTACAGACGGTGCCAAAAAATGTATACACACTTTAAGAAAGGGAAAAACTGTATTAAAATTGTAATACTCCATATGTAATGATAACAAAAGATGAATACAAGTCACGTTGTTTACATTTTTTTGGCACCCCTGTATTTTGTGTAATGGACCACTTCATATATATCCCTTTTGTAAGACAAATAATCTAATTGGCAAATTCAGAGTTCAAAAGGTCATTAGATGTACTAAGTATGGTCCCACATTACAAGATCCCTAGCAGGCAGATGTCTGGCCCTTATTGTAAAGCCCAGTGGTGGGGACTCAATAACTTCCCTGAAGTAGTCTATTCCATTTTTAATGGGTCTAATCATTAAAAAGTTCTTCCTTATTCTAAGTGAAAATCTGCTCCTCAATTTGAGTTCATAGTCAATGAAACCCTCAAGTTGTTTTAAAAATATTGCTGTTAAGTTATAGCTTGCCCATTTTCTAAATGTGTGAGTGTATTTGGGAGCCAACTGAAGGAATGAATATTTCTGTTAAATTTTACTTTGTTCAATTCAGCTCAAATACAATTTTAAGCACAAAGGAATACTTTATAATAGTACAGGGATATGCTTATTAGAAAACTATTATACTATTAATTTCTAGGTTTTATAGCTATGCTTGATTTTACTTTGTCTGAAGCTACAATCTTTGTATAATATTTATTTTGATATCACTATTTCAATATCTAAACTCTTTGAGTTTTATTAGGGGAAAAAGGCATTCAGTTTATGCTATATTATTAATGTATGATTATCCGAAGCTGAAGAATACAAAGTAAATTTCTGTTAATCCAAGGTAGCAATGTAGCCTTTTAAGTCTTTTTTTAATGCTGATATACAATAATTATACTTGTAGAGTGAAAAACCATTAATTGCATTCTATTTTGTGAATTTAAAAGAGAAAAAAGGAAAAGAAATACTCAGTGACCTTTGGGAGAAAGTTGTGGTTTTTTTTTTTATAAAATTCATTCATTTGGACCTCTGCTTCATTTTGCACAGAATTTGAAGCATCTTTTCAATTTAAGATAATTTTAACATTACTGACAAGATCTACGGCAACGCTAATCCTTTTCAATAATGCAGGTAGGAGCAACAATTAAGTGTTTTTATCTGCAAATAAAACAAACACTAGAGCAGTGACTATCGCCCTTAAAAAATAATCGTCTCAAAAGCCAGTTTAATGGATGCTAAGTTCATGACAGCTAACCCAGAGGTTGTTAATGAACAGGAATCTAGTAGGCTAACCTGACTTAATATATTTTTAAAAGATCTACAGTAAAAGCTGGTAAATCAAACTAAATATCTGGTGATAAACAGGCAACCATTCTTTCACATATGACTTGAAGATAAAATAATTACTAATAATGTAAATCTACATATTTATATTATAGTTTACAATTGACTAATAATGTAAATCTACATATTTATATTATAGTTTACAATTGACTAATAATGTAAATCTACATATTTATATTATAGTTTACAATTGACTAATAATGTAAATCTACATATTTATATTATAGTTTACAATTGACTATGAATTGACTTGAAATGGTGGCCCAATTGTCCCTACACAGCTTGGCTATGGACTAACCTTCCTATACATCCGCTCCCATTCCAACTGGGCCAGGCCAGTCGGGAGGGCCTGCACTGCCAGCTCAGCAAAGAATCTAACCTTTGGCAGAAGCCTGAGAGCGCTGTCATGCACATTGTTTAGAGACTAAGACCAGTGAAACATTTTTGCTTCTGTCCCATTGTTCTTACCCAAGGGGTGGGGGTCTGGCTCTAATTTTGACAAGATTCTGAAACATGAGTGACTAGCGTGTAATAATTCCAGTAAACATTTAATGACGGTTAGAATAATCCGATTTGGACTTTTAGAAAACGCATTCATGTACAGAGCACGCCCAAGGGAAAGGTCTCATAGAAAGCTGCTAGGTATTTGCACCATATTTTCACCAGGCATATGGAAGAAGTAGAATAAGAGGCCTACAAGAATCCTGTGCAAACTTGGCATGTTCAGTGAGGTACAATAGCATTTGTTTTATACTGGACTTTGGTTATCTGCTAATTAGTCTAATTCTACCTCAAATATTTTGTGGAATAACAAATGAAAGACAGACAGAGGTAGAGAGATAAGACTTGTCCTTACTGCTCAAAGCAGCATCTCTCTTAGAAGCATTTGCAAAATGCTTGTTAAAAATGCCTATTCCTAGATCCCACACCAGAGTTACTGAATCAATCTCTGATGGGGGGGTGGGGGGGTGGGGTGTGTGTGTGTGTGTGTGTGTGTGTGTGTGTGTGTGTCTAAGAATCTGTACTTTAATGAAGCTCTCCAGGATATTCTTCTGTAAATGAATGAATGAATGAATACATAAATACATAAAAGGCAGTGGATCCCCACCTTCATGTTTCTGGCCACCTAGAAGAGCCCCCAGATGGTTTTGCTCCACAAGCTTGAAAACAGATGTGCACCCACAAATTCCAGTGCTAGTCAGCTGTTGTGGGAGGCCAGGAAGAAAAGAAAGCATCGCTGTTTTCTATTCACTCTGTCTGGCAGTAGGAACTCTGGAAGGGATGAGTGGGAGTGAGAGAAACTGGAACACCTGTTACCATTACACTTGCCTTCATTTCCCTCAGGTCCACTTTAAACCTGTCAGATTATTATTTTTACAAAGATTGCACAAACAATCCTGAGAGCTACATGGGGCCTACAGAGCAAGACGGTGAACGAGTCTAGAGGCAAGTTTGAAGACGCAGAGAGGCCGAAACTGGATCCAATAAGGCGTTCGTTTGGAGGCGCTGGAGAATGAGCTACAGCTCTGAGGGAGTCTTTTTCTTCCTTCAACCAACAGGGACCTAGTTTCACAGAGAGTGTAAGATTGCTCCAAGGCAAAATGAGTCACCGTGGCAAAGTGCCACTCAGTGGGTTTGGCGGAACCAGCATGACATCTTTTCTTTTTACTCATTCAGAGAGGAGGTCAGAATGCTGTTGATCAACATTCAAAGCACTGGAGATGCACTTGGGAATGAATTCCCAGTCTCCTGCTTATCCCTTCTTGCTGAGCCTAGTGACAGATGACGAAATGACTAACTCGAGTGAGAGTTCAGAAACACTGAGAAGAACCTTGGTGGAGTAATATGTGCGTTACATACTATCTGTTTAGAAATTGGTCTGTGGGTTGAAACGCTATAAAAATCAAGCAAATCAGGTGGAAAGCCTGAGGTAGCTCCACTGGCAGACTACATTGTATCTGTGCTGGAGACAAGTAGGACTAGGCCCAAGTTCAGTTCAAGCAGTGACTACTTACTTGGTACTCTGTACATAGAGATGGTGTCCCAGAAAAAGACCAGATTTTCAGTTTTTTCTACCAGAATAACTAAAAGATTTTTATTAGAAATAAATGATGCTCTGAATCGGCACCATACTCCAGAAACTTGAGTCTAAAATAAAGCAGCAGAAGAGGCAGAGGCAGATAAAGGAGGAGATTATCTTTAAATTAAATGAGTAAAAGAAAAGAAAAGACAAGAAAAGAAAAGGCTATCCACCTGGAATTGGGAATCACAACTCAGAGAAAGGAGATGGTTGGAAATACTCAAAATGTGTCCACCTGTCTCCTCTCCTGAGCTTTGCTCTTAAGGCAGGATAATGACAGGAGGCCCGCTTGGAGAAAGAAAACAAACCACATTAATCCTCTTTGTATTCTGTATTCCATTCCCCTGTGTTTTAAGTGAGCTTTGTCAGATTTATTTTTATTGGGACAGAGGAGCCTACTTAAAAACTACAGAACAACTTAATGGAAAGAAATAGTTCACCTAGGATAAAGGTTTATCACCTAGGATAAAGGTTTAAGGGTCTTTAAAGCACCCCCCCCCCGTTAGTTTTTAAGTTGTGCTCAACTTTCTGGAATAACAAAAACAAAACTAAACACAGAAGGAAAACAGTCCTCAGCAGCCCACACACAAAACTCCAGGGGCATTATCTCCGTCGCCATCTCCTAGAACAATTGCACCTTTTGTCATTTCTGGTGGAGGTACGGCTGCTGAAGAAGCCAAGACTTAGTGGGGAAAGCTAAGACATGGAAGGAGGGAAGAAAATGCTTCCTTTGTTCATGAAAAGCTGTTTCCATTTAAAAGTTTCAACATACTATGGAAGAGTGAATGCATTTCTGTGAGCGAACAGAAAGCACACAATGAAGAAAAGCTGCCTGTCAGTTAAATAAACAGTCATCTGAAGGCATCTCAACCTTCCCCCTTTTTCCTGAAAAAGCAGGGGACATGTGGGGGGAATGTGGACTATTACTAGACGTGGGGAAGATGTGTCTAAAACGCATAGTAAATATGACACATAGGGCTTCTAGAGTGACACAGATTCATTTAATTACAACAGTAAAAATCACAAGGTTCATATGTTCTTTAAGACTACAAAGCTATAATAAATTATTCTAGCATGCATTAAAAAAAAGAGTGCTTGGGAAAGCATTTTATTGAATTTCACAAATATTTCAGTGAGTTTATTTTCCTTCATGAAGCAATGCCTTAAGACAGGTAAGGACAAGCTAGAGTTTCTGTTACACAACAGCAGGCTCTTGTGATAAACCTGATTATAATACCCTGTCAGAGGTGAACTTCCTGCTTAGCTATTTAAAACAAGAGCACAGTGCCTCACCCTTATTCTTATTGTTGTTTTGAAGCAAAGATTCAGCTGAGAAAAAGCTAATGCTACATGCACCTGTTAATCTGAATTTAAAACAAGACTTTCTATTACAAAGGACAATTAATAAGGAATAAAAGTAATGTCAGAAGTAATATACTTATGGAGGAAGGTTAAAATGAATTCCACATGTATTATGATTCACAAAACAGTTTACCTCTCATTTCAGCCTGCTGGAATTATCTTAATGGTTGTGAATCTACCAGTAGTGATAAAAAATACTTTTTTATGCTCAAAGGCTGGTCTACTGGAAGTCTGTGATAAACACATTGCTTTATGTGAACTACAGCCTTGGTCCTGGGGATGAGGGCATTTTAGAAATGCTGTCGACTTGCACAGACAAATCTTATGAATAAATAAAAATGTATGAACTGATGACCAATGAAGATTTGCCAACTGAACAGAAGAGTAATTTGTTCTGGCCCCAGAATTAGAGCTAGGAAAAATCTATTGGAGTCATCCTTCTGCTGACTGTTGCATAGCTATGTTCAAATTTCACATATCTCTACTAAAGAAGATTAAAGCTGGTGTCCAAAATAGTAAGTAGATAATCCCCAAATAATTTCTATTTGATTTTGAAAGGGTTATGTGATTCTTTCGGCAGCAGATTTACCTGTGTCGTTACTCGGTTTTCTGTAGGCTAGCATACATCCTGCTTCCCATTCTCGTCTCCTGGGAAGCAGGAGTGAGGGGAGACCTGGGCTGAGGGAAGCAGGGGTGAGGGGAGACCTGGGCTGAGCACGTTGGGTACTGGGGGGAGGGGCACTGGCACAGGATCAAACTAAACCACAGATAGTCCACATGAAATCACTGCTTTCGCTTACCAAAATGAGGTATGATTCTCCTAAAAGAAGTGCCATCCATGTAACCTCACACAGACATTCTCTGACCAAAGTAATTCATTATTGGGTTCAGTATATTGGTAAAGACTACAAATGAACTGATAAGATTATTTATCTCACACACTGGTTTTCATGAGTGATACTGACACTCCCATAATTAGCATTTTTAAATAACCTTGCTTATAAGCAGAAATTATAACCCTTACATATTTACCACTAAAATATTAATAAAATGATTTTTTATTTTTTCAATCAAATGCCACTACTTAATGGCCTCCTGATATATTATGTAATAAATACACCAAAAGCAGTCTGAAAGTTTCCTACTTAGGTGGAAAATACTCCCCAACAGATCAATTTGAGATCTAATAATAAAGTATTTAAAATTACTCTGTTTTTAGCTATTTCAAATCATTAAAAAAAAAAACACAGACTGAGTCCTTACCATGTATACAGATTTACATTAGGTCTTACGGATAATAAAATAGAAGCATTAAATATGGTCCCTACTCTCAAAGAGTAATTGGGGATGCAAGACACATACAAATAAGCCCATGTATTACATATTGCCTTTTATTCTTTTGTTCCAGAAACTCTTTTTAGACAGCTTCCTCTACTGCCTTCAAAATCTTGAAAAATACAAAAACTACATGTGACACATCTTAAGCTACAAAGCATATAAATGAATAAATAATGACTTCATAATAAAAATACCCATGAACCCACTATCTAACTAAAGAACTGAACCATCAACACCACTGCAGCCATCAGCGTACTCCCCACCCGACCCCACCCCCTGCCTCCCCTGCCACAAGTAATTAGTATTCTGAAATTTGCTCATCACGAACTTGACTTCTAAAGTTTTGTCATACACATAAATATATCTAAATAAATGTCTTTAGTTTAGATTCTTCTGAGCTTACTAAAAATGGTATCATACTATATAATTTTCTGAGTCTCACCTTTTACATGGAATAAAATGTTCCTTAGATTCATTCAAGTGGCTTGTGGTTGTAGCTCATTCATTTTCATAGTTGTTTAATACACCATTCATTGTCTGACTAGGTCACACTTTATCCATTTTTCTGTTGACAGACACTTAGATCATTTCTAGTTTTGTTTGCTATGTTTTTTCATTACCTAGCTGCCTTCTTTACCTTTTATCCTCAAACACAAAACTCCCTCAATGGAGAACTAGTTAAGTAAATTGTGGCCTACCTATATTGTACAGCTCTTTGAAAATTAATAACTAAATTGCAATTATATAAGAAAATATCCCTGTACTTAGAAAATATATACTGAAATATTTAGGGGTAATGACAGAGGTAACTTATCTTCAATGATTTAGAAATAGAACTGCATAGATAGATGGTCAGACAGACAGACACATACATACATAGAGAGGATAGCACCAATGATAAAAAATGGGATGAAATGTTAACAATAGTTGATTCTGGGCATAGGATAAACAGGCTTTCTTTCTACTTTTTTTGTATTTTTTGTATTTTTGCAACTGTTCTGTAACTAAAATTTTTCCAAAATAAAACGTTTACTTGAAAAAAGTTCTCCAAGATATAAGTGAAAAAAGTAAAGTACAATGGTTATTGTTACCAAGGCATAATCTCATGTTATTTTTTTTTTTTGAGGGCAGTGTCACTGGTCCTCATATATGGGACCTGAACCAGGGCCGCTGGCTTCTGAAGCCAGCGCTTAACCACCGCGCCACTTGGCCGGCCCTCATGTTATTTTTTATATTTATACTTTGTACCAACATCTATATAACAAATTGCTCACCTATTTTATCCCTGTCCCCTCACTCAAGATTAACTTCAAAATAGTCAATAAAATAAATTATTACCATGAAAAGTAATTAATGTAAACAAAAACTTATAACCATGATCTTCCAATAACATGGTCCAGTTGGGGGAAATTTTTAAAGCAAAGATCAGACTAGTGACCATATTCATGAATAGAGATTGTAGTTTTTTAAAAATCCAAGAATGAATGAGCAATAAGATACTTTTAGGCATTTAAGAAACAGTTACTTGGGCCGGCCGCGGTAGTTGAGAGCTGGCTTGGGAAACCAGCGGCCCGGGGTTCAGATCCCACATATGAGGACCAGTGACACTGCCCTTAAAAAAAAATAAATAAAGAAACAATTACTTAAAAGCATCTGAGTATTGACTCTACTTCTAAATGTTTAAAAATTAGTATTTGGAACACTTCTGCTTTTGCCCATGAAAGATTAACTACTATGGGAATTGACTTCCCACCATAAATGGAGAACTGGAAAAAATATACATAAAATGAGAGTTCCAGGCACTGGACAACAGAAAGCACAGGACTACAACACCTGAGAGAAGAGAAACAAATGGCCTCAGTTTACTGCCTAGAGGTAGTTTCCAAGCTACAAATACAGGGAGTGAGGTGGAGCCAAGTGGTCTTGCTGAATTGAGGAGACAAATACTGTAGCTTCTGGAAACTGGGGTGGCTATAATTTGCAGGCAGAGTACCAGTGAGGATAAAGCTGCAAAGAGAGAGAACTCCATATATCTAAAAAGGGGCCCTGTCAAGCCTTTGGATGAGTACCAATCTGTGCATGTGTGAGAGGGAGGGGAGAAAAATCATTAGATTTTTTTCAACAAGTCAAAACAATTCCCAGAGCTCAAATAGACACCAGCTGGACTGGAGAGACTTCATAGTAACAGAGACATTGGGTAGAGTTTTCTGAAAAGACAAGTCTCAGTGGTGGGACTAAGTTAGTCCCAGAATAAAGACCCTGGACCAGAGCCGGCCGAGTGGCACGGTGGTTAAGCGCTGGCCTGGGAAGCCAGCGGCCCCAGTTCGGTTCCCACATATGGAAAAAAAAAAAAAGAAAAGACTCTGGACCAGCATAAAATAGCTTAAAAACAAGCTTCTAAAGCATTAAACTGATCTCCAAGTTACTAATTATACACCAGAACAAAAATCCAGTATCCAACAACATAAAATTTACAATGTCTGCATACAATCAAAAATCACCAGGCATGCAAAGAAATAGGAAAATATGACACATAACTAAGAGATAAACTAATCAACAGAAAGACTCAGAAACAACAGAGACAATGGAATTAGTAGATAAGAACCTTAAGTTATTTATTATAAATATTGTCAATATACTCAAAGATGTAAAACAAAACATAAACATAGTGAGGGAAATGAAAAAAAAAAGACTAAAATGGAACTTTTTTTTTTTTTGAGGGCAGTGTCACTGGCCCTCACATGTGGGATATGAACCGTAGCCGCTGGCTTCCCAAGTCAGCTCTTAACCACCGCACCACTCAGCTGGCCCTAAAATGGAACTTTTTGAAATGAAAAATACAAACTCTGAAATGAAAAAATACACTAGATGGGTTTAACAGCAGATTAGACACTCAAGAAGTAAAGATCAGTGAATCTGAAGACATGACCATAGAAATTATCCAAAATAAAACACACTAAGAAGACGAAAAGAAAAGAAAAGAACACAAGTCTTAGTGAGCTGTGGGACAATATCAAGTGGTCTAACATGTAATTGGTATCCCAGGAAAAAAAAATTATAGGAAGGACAGAAAAAAATATTTGAAGAAATAATGGATGAAAATTTTCCAAATTTGATGAAAACTATACTCCTATAGATCTAAGGTCAATGAACCCCAAGCAAAAGAAACATAAAGAAAACCATGCCAAGGCACATCACAATCCAATAAATGAAAAATAGTGATAAAAACTTTGAAAGCAGTTAGAGGCAAAAAAAAAAAAAGGTACATTACATAGAAAACAGCAAAGATAAGAATGACAGCAAACTGATTTCTCAAGAAAAATCAAGCAGGCCTATAAATGACAAGTCCACAGCTAACATCTTACTCAACAGTGAAAAACTGAATGCTTTTCTCTAAGATCAGGAATAAGACAAGGATGCTCATTCTCACCACTTTTATTTAGCATAGTATTGAAGTCCTAGCTAGAACAATTGAACAGATAAAAGAAATAAAAGGCATCTAAAACAGAAAGGAAGAAATAAAACTCTATTTGTAGATGACATAAAATCACATATACAAAACCCTAAAGACTCCACCAATGCCTCTATAGCTAAGATGGTGACCAACAGCTCCACCTGGAGCTGGGCTGCTGTGAGTTGTCAGCGACGGTGTGGGCTGCAGCAGTGGGATGCCATAAGCTACAGAGAGTGGCTGGCAGCCAGCGTGAGCAGCCGACACCCGGAGTGAGCTGCCAAGAGCAGTGGTGAGCGGCCTTCCAGAGGCTGGCAACCGATCTGCCTCACCTGGGAAGAAAGCAATGATGATACCAACATGGGCCAGTGAAGCAATGTCCTCCACAACTAAACTGAAGAACAAAAGGACAGCAACTTGTCTGTTCCCCTTCCCCGATTCCCAATGCTGTTCCCCTCCCCCAATTTCCCAATAAAATCCTAAAAAAAAAGGCTCCACCAAAAAACGATTAGAACTAATAAATTCAGTAAGGCTGGCCGGGTGGCGTAGTTGGTTAGAACTTGAACCCTAAGCAACAGGGTCGCCGGTTCAATTCCCACATGGGCCAGTGAGCTGAGCCCGAGCTGAGCTGCCACTGAGCTGCCAAGGGGCGGCAGGGTGGCTCAGCTGGTGAGAGCGTGTGCTCTTAACAACAAGGTTGCTGGTTCGACTCCCACATGGGATGGGGGCTGCGTCCCCCGCAACTAGATTGAAAACGGCATCTGGACTTGGAACTGAGCTGTACCCTTCACAACTAAGATTGAAGGACAACTTGCCTTGGAGCTGATGGGTCCTGGGAAAAACACAATGTTCTCTTCCTTTTCTTTCCCTTCCATTCTCCAATCCCCCAACACTGTTCCCTTCCCCAATTCCTCAAAAAAATCGTTATAAATAAATAAACAAACTCAGTAAAGTTTCAGAATACAAAATCAATATACAAAAATTCATTGTGTCTCTCTACAATAACAACACACTATCAGAAAGATAAATTAAACAAGTAATCCCATTTACAATTGCATGAAAAAGAATAAAATACCCAGAAATAAATTTAACCAAAGAGGTGCAAGATCTGGACACTTTAAACTCTAAGGTACTGACGAAAGAATTTTAAAAAGACACAAATAAATAGAAAGATATTCTGTACTGATGGATTGGAAGAATTAATGTTGTTAAAATGTCATACTAGCCAGAGCAATGTACAGATTCAATGTAATCCCTATCAAAATTTCAATGGTATTTTTCACAGGAAAAAAAAAAAATCCTAAAATTTCTATGGAGCAACAAAAGACTCCAAATAGCTAAAGCAATCTTGAGAAAGGAAAAAGCTGGAGGCATCATACTTTCCAATTTCAAACTATATTACATCGGTCAATGGAACAGGATAGAGTCCAGAAATAAATGCACACATATAAAGCCAATTAATTTACGACGAAGGAGCCAAGAATATACAATGGGGGAAAGGGCAGTCTCTTCAATAAATAGTGTTGGGCAAACAGATCATATGCAAAAGAATGAAACTGGACCATTATCTTATACTACATACGAAAATCAACTTAAAATGGATTAAAGACTTAAAAATTTAAGACTTGAAACCATAAAACTCCTAGAAGAAAACACAGGAAGCTGTTTGACACCGGTCTTCACAATGTTTTTTTTGGATTTGACACCAAAAGCAAAGGGAACAAAAGCAAAAATAAACAAGTGGGATTACATCAAACTAAAACTTCTGCACTTCAAAGGAAACCATCAACAAAATGAAAAGGCAGCCTACAGAATGGGAAAACATATTTGCAAATCCTACATCTGTTAAGGGGTAATGACCAAAATATATAAAGAACTCACTCACATATCTTAATAACAAAAACAAACAAACAACCTGATTAAAAAATGGGCAGAGGAAATGAACAGACATTTTTCCAAAGAAGACATACAAATGGCCAAATGGTACATGAAAAGGTATTCAACATCACCAAGCATCAGGAAAATGCAAATCAAAACTACAATGAGCTATCACCACACTTTTTAGAATGGCTATTGTCAAAAAGACAAGAGATAACTAACTGTTGGCGAGGATGTACAAAATGGAACCCTTATGCGCCTTTGGTGCGAATGTAACTGCCTATAGTGTGGCTACTATGGAAAACAGTATGGAGATTCTCAAAAAACTAAAAATTAAACTACCATATGATTCAGCAATCCCAATTTTGGGTACACATCCAAAGGAAATGAAAACAGGCTCTCAAAGAGATACCTGCAGTTCATGTTCACTGCAGCACTATTCACAACAGCCAAGACATGGAAACAACTTAAGTGTCCATCAACGGATGAATGAACAGAAAAGATATGAGAAAGAAGCAAATTCTGCCATTTGTGATGATATGAATGGAACCTGAAAGCATTATGCTAAGAGAAATAAGCCTGAAAGAGAAGGGCAAACACTGCATGCTATCACTTATATGTGAAATCTAAAACAAAAGTTAAACTCATAGAAATAGAGAGTAGAAAAATGGCTGCCAGATGCTGGAGGGCTAGGGGTGGGGGAAATAGTGAGATTTTGGTAAAAGAGTATAAACTTTCAGCTATCAGATGAATAAAGTCTGAAGATCTAATGTAAAACATGGTAACTTTAGTTGAAAACACTTGTATACTTATACCTATTGTATAAGTATATACTTATTGTATAATTGAAATTTGCTGAGGGTAGAATTTAAATGTTCTAAATAAATAAATAAGTGAGGTGATTGATGAAGTGTTAATTCAATGGAGGGAATCCTTTCGCAATACATACATCAAATCACTACAACATACACTTTAAATATCTTACCATTTTGTCAATTATACCTTAATAAAGCTGAAAAAAATACAATACGAAAAAAAAAAAAAAGAAATCAGGCAGGCCTGAAGAAAACGGAATGACATCTTTAAAAGCTGAAAGAAAAGTACAAATCCAGAATTCTATATACTAGTAAAAATGTCTTTTCAAAAATGAAGGCAAAACAAAGACTTTTTTTAGATCAAGAAATGCCAAAACAATTTATTGCCAGCAGTCTGTGGTCTGTACTATAAGAAATGTCAAAAGACATTTTTTAGACAGGAAGAGTGCCAGAAATGGCAAATATGTAAGTAGCTGTCCTCACTTTAATTTCTTAAAAACACAGAGGACTGTTTAAAGTAAAAAGAATCCCAATGCACTGTGGGATTTATAATAAGGTTAAAAAGTCAAATGCTTGCTACTAAAGGCTGGGAGAAGGAAAGTGGAAGTATATTATTACAAGGTTCTTACACTGTACGTGTACTAGTATATCATCATTTGAGATAGGAGGTGATAAGTTAAAGATGAATATTATAAATTCTACAGCAACCTCTTAAAAATAGAGGTATAATTAACAAATCAATAATGGAGGGTAAACGGAATCCAAAAAAATCTTAATTAATTCAAAAGAAGGCAAAAAGAGGAGAAATGGAAGAAAGACTAGATGGGATAAATAATAGCAAGATGGAAGATTTAAACCCAACCATATTTATAATGACGTCAAATGTAAATGGTCTAAAGACTTTAATTAAAAGGCAGAGATTATCAGTCTGGATTAAAATCAAGATTTAACTATAATACTATCTACCAAATACGTATTTTAAATATAAAGACAGAGACAGATTAAATATAAAAGATTGGAAAAAGATATACTTTGCAAACATTAATTTTTAAAAAAATGCTGGAGTAGCTACATTAATATCAGACAAGGTAGCTGTCAGAACAAGAAATATTACCAATATTACAAAACATGTCTCAAGTTGTAAACACTTAGGAGGGGCAGAGAACAGTTTAGATTTGATGCAATACTAACAACATATTTCAGGTTAAAGCCCTGCATCATCACCAGAAATAAATGTGGCTGTAATCGTTGCAGGCACTTCTTAATCACACTGCAAAGAGGAAGGCGGTGCAAACCTGGACTAAAAACTTACGCTAGGCTTCTGGGAAATGGGGGCTGCACTGGCTATTATAAGTCACAGTCTCAATTCTTCATGTTACATGTCACTATTGCAGTCATTTAAATATCTGGCAACAATGGAATCTATTACTACTTGAAAGAACACAGAGGATATAATTTTTTTTTTCTTAGCTGAGCCATCCTGCCACCTGTTGGCAGCTCAACGGCAACTCAGCTCAGGCTGGCATCGAACCACCGTTGCTCAGAGCTCAGCTTGCACTCGTGAGCGAGCTCTTAACCAACTGAGCCACTCGGCCGGCCCGAGGATATACTTTTTAAATAATTATTTTTATAGAGTGAACTTGAGTGTCTAAGTGAGTATGCATTAAAGTGAAACCCAATTCCTTAACTCAAAAGTAGTCAGGACCAGCCGAGTGGCACATTGGTTAAGAGCTGGCTTGGGACGCCAGCGGCCCCAGTTTGGATCCCACATAGGAGGGCCAGTGACACTGCCCTCTACAGCTAACAACAGCTCCACCTGGAGCTGGGCTGTGCGAGCCCCGGTGACGGTGTAGGCTGCAGCCCCTGCTGCTGTGGGCTGCCATAGGCTACAGTGAGTGGCTGGCAGCCAGCGTGAGCTGCCAAGAGCCACTGTGAGCTGCCAATAGCCCCGGTGAGCGACCATCCAGAGGCCGGCGACCGATCTGACTCATCCGGGAAGAGCGCAATGACGATACCAACATGGGCCAGTGAAGCAACGTCCTCCGCAACTAGACTGAAGAACAAGAATAGAGCGACTTGTCTGTTCCCCTTCCCCAATTCCCCAATGCTGTTCCCTTCCCCCAATTCCCCAATAAAATCTTTAAAAAAAAGGTAGTTCTATATCCCAAGCATATAAACTGAGCCCAGGAAGCACTATCTTCTGCAAGAAGCTGGATTTATGGTAACCAAAATTATAAAATACCATAATGAAAAGCGAGAGTCATATCCGTGTACTTCCAAAACCTACTTTGACAAAACTAAGAAATGGGCACAATTCGAAGGTGTTTTTTTTGTTTTTTTTTTTAACAGACTCTTACAATGAAAACTTTATTTTCCCAAAATGACACATTTATCTCCTCCAAGAAGTTGATGACACTCTTAATCCTTACCTTAGAGGAAAAGTCAATCCAGAGCCCTGGAAGGGAGGCTATTACCATTTGAATATCAGCAATATGCCGACATTGCGAATATATTATCTCAAATAATCCTCATTAGAACCCTAATGACGTAGAGCTAATTCCCAAATCACATTTCTTCTTAGGCCAGTTTCCTTATTGGAAAAATAAGAAAAATCAGCTAAGTGATGTCTCAATTTCCCTCCAGCTTTAATATCCCATAATTCTATATAAAAGATTCTGATATCTATTCCTGAGAAGCTTACAATTTGTTAAAGACAGCAAAGTAATGATTTTAGGCACCAGAAAAAAAATACAAATAACCTCAACCAAGCAAAAATTATCAATGGAACTTGAATGGTGAATGGCTCTGAGAAATCAAGTTAAACCCCAGTCAGTCAGGATGTAAAATAAAGAATACACTAGGGATTCAGGGAAGAGGGGGAAGGGGAGAGAGGAGGGGAGAAAAGAAGGGAGGGGAACAGAGGACAGACAGAACTTTTTATTAACCAAGACTAAGCTCGTACCTAATGAAAAAATAATAACTTGGTTCCACTGGTTCCTCTAGGAAAACTGAACAAATATAAAAATACATGCCTGGACACGTTTGGTCCCACATATGAGGGCCAGTGACACTGCCCTCAAAAAAAAAAAAAAAATACATGCCTGGAATCACTGACCCAAAGGTTTCAGCAGAACATTTAAACAAGGCTCAGATGAGTAGCCATAAACAATTTTTAGCAGCTAACTTTAAAATTACTAAGTAATGTATTATACAGATTTTTAAATCATTAAAAAAGAAAACAAAACAAAAAAAAACCTCCTTCTATGTAACAGTTTTGGGGTAGCAACAGTATGGAATGCTCATAAGTCCAGACTTCTGTCTCACTGAGCATGGGACACCATTAAAAAAGATGACAAACCAATCAACCTTGAGCCCGGGCTAGTTCTGAAACTAAGACCTTGCTATTCTCTTCCCAGACATGAACAGATGTTGGGCGCACCTTTTACATCAGTCTTTACTTCCCCAGTATTATCCCAGTTCCACCACATCTCTGACAAATCAGCTGGGGTCTGGGGTTCTGGCTGGAAAAGCAAGATGTGTCCTCTGGGTCTCCGGTCCTTTAAAGAAAGGATCGCAATTCTGCCAACGCTGAGAAATAGGCTAAGCTACTTTTTTAAAAAGGACGGCCCTCCAGGAAGGTTGCTCTAGTTAGCCAGCCTGAGCCTCATGCCAGGACACAAGTACTTGCCACACCACTGTCACTGCTGGCCTGGATCCCCGCTCCCATGCTTTCTGGTTCTGGTTGCCATCTCTGCCATAGGGCCATCTCTTGGTTTGGGTAACCAGGCTGGAGCCCCTTTCTTGCCTCAATAACCTACTCCCGCTTCCTGCCCCGCCCTCCCCCAATCCTCAGGGCCCAGGTATGGTCCCTATGTTTTATCTCCTTCCAAACTCACACTGCCTTAGCCATGCTGCACTACGTTCACAGTGAGCATACCAGGCCAGCTACCTAATCTAGCTGCGTCTGTTTCCTTGTCTGTAAAATGGGGTAATAATAATACTATGCACTTCCCAGGGTTGGGATGAATAATAGATGAGCTTATAAAGTACATAAACAGGTCCTGGTACATAATAAACACTACCACTACTATATTTCATTTTTGTGTTTTCCAGGTCAGGTGGTAGCTGGAGCTGTATATTCCTTCCTCGTGCTGCCGTGGATGGGCAAGCACATTTCGGACTCGTCTGTTTGCTCCTGAGTGTGAAATAAATGGTGACTATGAGGAAGCAGCACTGGGAACCCACCTCCAAGCTTGCTTTCTGATGTCTAAATCTATAGGAGCTACTCTGACACAAACTATTCTGAGGGTGGAGCCATTTCCGGTTTAAAAATCGAATTTTCTGTACAAATCATTCACAGTGACCAATATTCTAATTCAATGCAAAAAGTTATTACTATTTATAACCTCACCATAAAATGTTACAGTGTGTTATCAGCTTATTTATCTGCATTTCCAATCATCCATTTCCTTTTGGCTCCATGCTTCAAAATTAGCATGCTATATTGTTGTATTTCCATAGCACCTATTGAAATGCTCTGAAGAACTAGAGTGAGGACGAGGGCGAGCAGCAGGCAAACAGAGCAAAGCTGATACAATGAGCCAAAGGCCTGAAGTCTGCAACTACTGACTCCTTGACAAATCATCCCGCCTTTGAGGGGTCTGCTCACACGTAACACTGGGATCAAGTGACCCATACATATGCAGGGGTTTAGTAAGGAGCACAAGTGTATCTCCAATTAAACTGCAAGCAACGTGAAGATGATGAAGATTAGGAAAGCCTATGAAAATAACTCCTCAGGTAGGCAAATGGAGAATAATATTTAATATTACCATTTAGTAAACCGAAAACCTTCTGATGACAAACAAGGTGGACAACATTTGAGTACATAAATAGTGATAAAGACTCATAATTAAAGGACAGAAACCCTTCCACTGGAGACATCTGAAAGACTAACACAAGCAAAGGACTTGAAACTTTTTTTTTCCTCCCCAAAGCAACATGGTGTACAAATAACAACAGGAAGGTTTTTTAGAAAATTTGGAATTATTTAAAGGTCTTTATATAAAGATTTTGAAGTTTAGTCTCAGCAACACACCTATTTACACTGTAAGGTGTGTACCTTACACTAGAGCTCTATTTTGAGGATAACCTAAAGGATTACAAGAAGCCACATAAGAAAAATAAAAAAATAATAACTCTACTTTTCATTAAATTATGACTAATGGTCCATATTTGGACAGAAAAAAAACTAGATGACATTAAAAAAAAACTCCAACACCAAATAGGAAGTCAGGCAAGGAATATAAATTATTACACTACTTTTGTATCTTATGAGTGACTACAAAGTAAAAAAAATAATTTACCTCTATAGCAAAGATTCCTTTGTCACGTCCATATAATTTCATGTCTTCTGGAAAATGCTGAAAAGCATTTATGTAAGGAATATGGTCTTCTTCAACAAACCTGTATTTTTAAAAAGAAAGGGTTTCAGTGAGAGATAAGTACTGATGTAGCAAAGTAAATGAAAGAGTTAAAAAGTTATTTCAAAGACAAAGTAAGAATCAGCATGCTGTTATATTTTTAAGGAAGATAAATTTAAAACCATTTATTATTCTCTGTACCCATGTATGGAGAAAACAGTCAGTTATCTAATGATCTCTTAAGTTTCCGACTAAATAAATGAACTTCTTCTAAGAAGTGTGTACCTTATTTGTCAGTTCTCCACCAGGCTTGCAGACGTGGCATTCCTACTAGCTCCCCTCAATGCTTAGCTTCTACTCATCTTTTAAATCACTTCTTTAGGGATCCTTTCCCTGACCCCCATGTTATTATAACACCTCCCCTGTCTACCTTCTCTCCCCAGGACCTATGAACCTATGACAGACAGTGCATCGTACTTGCTTGTTGCTAGGAGAACATTTAAGGGAAGGACCTTGCCCGTTTGCTTATCACTCCATCCCAATGTCTGGTACATAGCAGTTGATCAAATTTTTTGAGTAAATCATTGAATTTGAAGAAAATAGCACACATGCATAAATAAATATGCATACATATTTATTCACAATTAATTCAACAGAAATTTATTAAGTACTAAATACCCAGCACTATTCTAGGCTGTGGAGAGACAGTAGTGAACAAAACAGGAAAATATTCATGTCCTAAGGAGTTTACATCTAGTGAAACAAGAAAAAGACGACAAACAAAACAAATAAGTAAAACCTATAGTATGGTAGGTAGAAAAAAAAATAGTAAGGAGAAAAATAAAGTAGGGAAGAAGAGAAAGAGGACTGGGGGTATCGCAACCTGTACCATTTATATATACATATCTATATATTGGATTTTGTAAATAAGAAAATTGTTAAGGAAAATAAGATTAAAACAGGAATAAGTTAGTATACAAAACAGCTTGCATTGAAGTCATCGTTGTTGGTAGAGCTAGCAGTTAAAGAACAATATTCAAATTAAATTAGATTTCAAATTAAAAATGTGACTTCTTTAACCTTTTAGTCCACTGAAAGTTGGGAATTAAAGTAAATACTTGATGTAAAAATGGTGTTTGATTAAGCTTATGATGAAGTAGGGTTCATTAGAGCAGTCCTACAAGGAAAACCCCCCATCTAGGTTTTCATTAGTTTAATTTATATAAAAGGATCTATACATAAGAATCCGTATTCAT
This sequence comes from Aselliscus stoliczkanus, assembly GCA_033961575.1. Classification (NCBI taxonomy): domain Eukaryota; kingdom Metazoa; phylum Chordata; class Mammalia; order Chiroptera; family Hipposideridae; genus Aselliscus; species Aselliscus stoliczkanus. Next base: position 33,652,419 of record CM066730.1, on the reverse strand, counting down.
ATTATTTTAGAACTACTTTTTTGCTTCAACATTATTTTATATACAAGATGTGTCGCATGTTTATCACTTTGACAACTCTCTAGTGTTGCATGATGTTAATATAATTCACACTCTATCTGGTCACTGCCCCCATGTGATAGTATTCATATGCCGGCGCTGTATGAGGTGTTAGGAGCTCGGAGATGAGTAGGACATGAAGAGCTCTCACCATGACCCGAGCAGGGCAGCCTGTAGGTGTGTCAGCACAGCGGTGCCACAGTGTCCCCACAGCTTGCAGGAGCAGAGGTTGGGAAACCTGCACGGGGGAGGCCGAGATGTCTGTGAAGACCAGGCCTTGGGCATCTGGGGTTTTAACGATTTTCACCATTTATGAATAATGCCGCTCTTAACCTCTTTCCAAGTATTTTTTATGTTTTCGAATTTGAATTTCCTTTTAGAAAAAGAGATACTTTTCCAAAAGATAGCTACTGTGTCCAAGTTCTGAATGATCTATTTCCCTTGTTAAGTATTATGGCTGGGTCTTTGGAAGCTGAGAGTGGAATGCCACAGACCAAAAGCTCTTCCTGACCAACAGATGCTACTCTAGCCATGTTCCCCCGAAACACTGTCTCTATTTAGAATTTTTATCGTATTTTTCAAAAGTTTTATGCTGTGACAGATTGGAAATTTACCAAATTGGTTGCTCATCACAGATAATATAAGAAGTGCTGCATTAGAGCAAAGGCATGTCTACCTGCAAAACCTGTCCTGAGCCCATTCACTTCATCTCACTTCCTCAGCACCAGCCTAACCCGAGTCACCTCTCTTCCTGAGCACACACAAGGCCCCTGGTCTCTGTGCTTCCACCTTGCCTGCCCAGAATCCATCTTCCCACAGCTACCTGAATGATCTGCCCATGTCCCAGAGGCTTACTGTCACACTCCTGATGAGTATGGGGTGTCCACCTGGGGTGATGGCTATGTCGACGAAACAGACAGGAGAGACCGTTGCACCAACTTGTGATACTGAAAACTACCGAGTTACATTTTAAAAAGGTGAATTTCATTGTCTATGAATTATATCTCAATTTAAAAAATCCAAACTCCTAAGCTGGCTTACAAAGACCCTGTTTTTTATGTGCCTGCCCTCATCAGTGCTTATTTCACCACTCGAGCCTCCCTGCTCCTTGATCACATGGAGCCTGCCCTTCCTTTCAGGCCTGGCACTACTTAGCAACCTCCGTCTCCCCGGAATGGTACTGCGTCTGATACTCACCGGCTAGCTCTAATTCGAAGTGCAGCCTCAGCTCCACCTTGGTGAGGCCGTCCCTAATAACCCACCTCACGTAGCCATCTGTCGTTCTCCATCACATCATCCAACTTCAGTCTTCTGCACAGCACTTCATCGTGTGATCATTTTTTGTTTATGTATTTGCTCATCTGTTTCCTACTCTAGTCTTAAACTTCACAAGAGCAGGGACTTGATCTATATGGTTCACAGCTGCATCTAAAGGGTCCAAACTCTAGAATAACACCTGCATATAGTCAATATTCAGCAAACATTTGTGAAATGAATCCATGTTGACTATTTTTATTATTGTTGCTAGGTTAGCAGGGTCCTTTAAAGGCAATTTGAAGGGTTATCAATTTATCCTAAGGACTAGGGATGCTGCTAAAAGATTTAAACAGGGGAGAGATATGCAGGATGAGTATAACACATATGGATATTGTGGCCAGGCTAATCATGTATTCTCTTCAAATCAACATTCTTTAACTATTTTTTCAAAGTTTGGTAGTAGTTCTCAAACTTTAGCATCCATAGGAATCTCCTGGAGGGAGGGCTTATTAAAACAGAGATTATCAGGCTCTACCAGGAGAGTTTGTGATTCAGGTTAGAATAGGTCCAAACATTTGCATTTCTAACAAGTTCCAGGTGATACTGCTGATCAGGGAACCACGCTTTGAGAACCTGTGACTTAAGAGCTTTTTATCCCAGAAAAGCAAAGAGGGTCAGTGGTGACAGTCTCTTCTCCTATTACTCCAAGCAATGGAACTCAGTTCCCAAATCTGTATGTGTGTAGAGCAAAATAAAGCCCTCCAGCTAACCAGATCCAGTCTCCGTGAAGGCGCTGTGGAGTTCCTCTCAGAGGGAGGAAGGGAGAGACAAAGGTGTAGGATCTTACCCCCATCCTTCGAATCATATACAATATTCTCCTTGCAAAGAATTTCAGGTAAATATTATCTTGCTACATTTCTAGGAGAGTTTTGCTATCCCCTTATAGATGTCCCTGGGTAGGATAGCTAGCCCTTTATCAAGTATTAATGACATGATTAGATTGCTGTTTCTGTAAGATCCCTCTGGTTATGGAGGAAAATAGATAGGAATGGCACAAAACTACAGGTCCAGGGTTCACCTGGGAGGCTGCTAAGAAATCCAGGTGAAGATAGAGACAGAAGGAATGCAGAGAAAATGGTTTCATGAGTTACTTTGGAAGTATACCTGACAGGATGTACTAACTGCATATGCAGCGAGAGGAAAGTGTCAAGGGTGATTCTTAGGTTTCCGGATAGGATGCAACAGGGTGCATGGTATTTATGGAGAAAGAAAACTCTGGAGAAGGAGCTGGATTGAGGAGAAAGGTGATGAACCTCTTCTAGGCTGATTTTGAGATACCATAGAGACACCCAGGAGTACTGGGCAGGCAGCTATATATACAAATACATGGGTCTGGCCCTCAGCAGACAAGTCTGGGCTGGAGATAGAAATTTGGGAGTCATCATCATAGAGATAGTAATTAAAGCCTTGGGAGAAGATGAGATCACCCAATGAGGGCATACAGAGCAAGATGAGGTTTTTAACTCAACAGTAAATTCACTGAATCACGGACTATCTGCATGCAGAGTTAATCACACCTGAAGAAAGCCTTGTTATTGGGTTGATGTGGCCAAATTCAAAGGCACTATCATCATTTACTGGAGGCATTTTATTTAATCAAAGGGCCCAGTGCCAATAATGGTGATGGTGATGGTGAAGAAGGAGGAGGGAGACGACGACCACTATGGCAAGGACAGTAGCTAGCACTGAGTTCTTACTATGTCAGGCACTGTTCCAAGTGCTTTTCATGTAGTACTAATTATTGAAAGTCTTTATAACCCAAGAGGTAGATATTATTATCAGCACCACTTTACCAGTGAGGAAACAGGCAGAGAGAATTAAATAACTTCCTTAAGGCCACATAACATATAAGCGGCAGAGCCAGCGTTCTAACCCGGAGTCTGGGTCTAAATCTGCTCTTAAAGCCGCTCCACACACTGGTTAAGCCTGAATGTTACTCATTAGAACACATAAAGGGAAAAATGAGCACATTAATGATTTTGGTACATCTTCCATTTAATGAGAAATTCACAAAAAGCCGTAATTTACTCATTGACTATAAAACCCTACTGTAGACTATCTTGAAAAATGTAAATGCTATCTACATTAACAGGTTCTTCCAATAGTTGTTTTCAATTTTACCTTATAAACATAGACAACCTATATTTTAGCTCTTAACTACACCAATGTATGCTTTTGTGTAACTCCTTAATAATCATTTGCCAATGTAAAGGTCATCTGTTCATCTTCTCCCTTAGAAATGAAAAATACTTAATAACACTACTCAGGTATTTAAATGGCACTTTTCATCTTCAAAGCATTTTACTCACAGTAGAAAATTAATTTTCCAATACCCCATGTAAGGTAAATACTATTATTTCCACACTATAACTAAGGAAACCAAGGAGATGAGTTACTAATCCAGGAAGGATTCGATTGCAGAATTAGAACCCAGGCCACCCAATCTTTTCAGCCCCTTCCTCAACATAAGCCTCCTTATAAAATTCCAAATATCCAAAGATTGTCACCCAGTTCACGCAGACAACCAGCAAACATGGCAAGCGGCCCACTCACCTGAGAAGATCGGAAAGCGTCATTGCCTCTCTTTGCCACAGCAACGCCAGGCAGCAGAAAGCCAGCGTGCTCGGCACAGTCATCTTCACAGCCCCCTTCCCCTTCCGTAGCGAGTACTCGACTCCATCCAGAGACCCAGAGCAGACAGACGCTGTTTCTTAGGGGACAAGGAAGAGGGGGAACAATTACAAAGCACAGCCCAGAGTGTGTGAGTCCCCTAGCCAGGCCTCATCCTGCACGCCCCCTGCGCTGAGAGGCTCTCCGGACCCAGCGAGGGCAGCCCCTCCTCCAGGCGTCCTCTGCACAGGGCATTATTTTATCTTCACTCGCTCATTCAACACTTATTCATCTCATTCTTTGTGCCACTACTTTAGGTCTGGGGAAATAAAAGTGAACAGTATCTCATCTCTCTTGGAACTTACATCCTGGTAATGGGAGGCAGTCAATAAACAAAACAATTACAGTTGACAGATGGTGGTAAGTGTTACATAGAAAATAGCAACATAGGGGGCATGCAAAGAAAGAGAAGGGAAGGGGACAGATGTGCTATTTTATACGAGTGGTCAGAGGAGCCTCTTTAGGAAGTGACATCTGAGCAACCTATATGAATTCAGAGAAGTCTTGAGATCTCGGGAAGAACGGAGGGCATCAGCAGGAGTGAAGGTGAAGGAACAGCAAGGAGGCCAGGGGGGTGACAGCACCATGGGAGAAGGGACAGTGGTAGGAGGTGACATAGGACAGAGTGAGAAAGCATATTAGATAAGGCTGTGTAGGTCATGATTTGTATTTTGAATTTTATTCTAAGCATGGTAAGAAGTTTCTGGAGAATTTTAAACAGAGGAGCAAACTGATCTCATTTAGGTTTTAAAAAGGTCACTCTGGCTGCTATCTGAAGAACGAAGTTCTAGGAAGGTGAGTGGAACAGGACAGCACCGCTCCAGGACAGCGGTGAGCGGCTCTTGGACTGCAGCGCAGCACTGCAGGGTTGAGAAATGGCTGGGTCCTGAGCATATTTTGAAGATAGAGTCAAAAGGATTTACAAAAGGACAAGAAAAAGAGAAGGCAAGTGTGATGCGAAGGTTTTTCTGGCCTGAGCAACAAGAGGAGTGGAGATGCCATTTACTGAGACGAGGAAGATGGCAAAGGAGGAGGTCTGATGAGAGAAATCAAAATATCGTAATTGTGCAGGGTGAGTGTAAGATCATATTAAATGTACAAATGTAAATGTTGAGTAGTTGACTGAATATAAAAATCTATAGTTCATTGGGTCCCACGTATGAGGGCCAGTGACACTGCTCTCAAAAAAAAAAAAATTTGTTTCTATAGTTCAGAAGAGAGGCTGGGCTAGAGAAAGGAATTTTAGAATCCCGGATATAGGTGGTGTTTAAAGCCAGAAGTGAGAGTAGATAGAAAGCAGGACTGGGAATGGCCCTGAGAGACTCTGAGTTTTCTTGTACAAAAACTCTCCAAATTATTCCTGAAAATACCTTTCTCCAAACACTGTAAACCCTTTCTTCGCAACATTTATTGCCGGAAGCCGACAGCTCTTCAGTGTTTGACAAGGTCACATTGCCCTGCTCAGTACTGGATGTCTGGGATGCTGCCTTAGGGTTGGTCATGTAATATCTCCTGCCTCTAAGAACCCATGTGCCTTTCCTCCTATAGGAGACAATACACTCACTGCATTTGTGACAAGTTCCTGGGGTACCCTGATGATAGCTGGTTGTGTAAGCCAACAATGGGGCAAGATTTCCTAAAAAGGAAACTTCCTAAAACAGGCTACAGCCCGAGGGGACACCTGAACTGAGATATTGGGGACTCAAGCCCCTTGGAAATTGAGGCACAGACCTCTGACAACATAGGCCAAAAAGCCTGCCTGTGAGAAGCTGATGCACTTGCCTAAGGGCCCTGCTGTGAAGTCTTCTTGAAGACTAAAAGTCTTCTGGCCATGAGAGTTCCAGTAAGAGGCGACTTACTGACCATGGGGTATGTTAATCAACAGCCTTGTTTGAATTCTTTGCCTAGTGCATTGTTGTAGCAACAGATACTGAAGCTTTAACTGAGAAACAGATGCTACCCTCTATTGTAAATATGTAGCCCTCCATAGGACAAAAGATGTTTAAGACTCCCTTTAGCTACTAAGTATTGCATTTACATGGGAATAGATTTTAGATGCTTTTACCCTAAACACAGTCACTCCTAGTCTATTAGTAATAGTTCAAGTATACGCCCTGTGAGTCTAGCTGCTGGAATTTAGGATAATGGCTAGGTAGTCATGGTAACCACTCTTTAGGCAATATGTAGAGATAGGTAAATCCTTAACACAGAATAGGCCAATGTACCCTGGAGAGAACAATTACAGGGAAGTAAAGACTGAGTAAATCCTGGGAAATAGAAACCACCAAACTCATGTGAAATGTTTTGTGATTGAGATAATGGTCAAGAATCCCTATAAAAAGAACATGGTCTGGCAATAAAGTGTGACACTTCTTCTCTGAAACTCCCAGGTGTCTCTACTGTCTCCCTTCTTTCTTTTCTTCCCCCGCCGACGCCGTCTCCACCTGAGGGAAACCCTGGGCTGCAGAGGCTGGTCCCCCGCAATTTATCAGTAACTGACCTTTAGATGTGCATTGCCCCGCTCCGCCACTACCACCTAAGCACCTTGGAGGGGCAGCCTCACTCACCACTGCGTCCTCAGTGCCCGGAACGGCCCTGGCACTGAGCAGGAGCCCAACAAGTATTTGGTGAGAAACAGGTCTTGCAGTGCTACTTCTAAGATTTTCATCCCAGTGAAATGACTTTTAAAACGTGTCAAGATTCAGGGTCAAGACAGCACTGTTTACAATATGAAAATTTTTTTTAAAACAACCTAAGCGAGAAGAATAGAAATTTTATTAACTAACTCCATACAATGGAAGAATACATAGCAATCACACAGTGTTTTAACTCTGTGGTTCTCAAGTGTCATCCCTGGACCAACTATATTAGCATCACCTGAGAACCTATGAGCTGTGCCAATCTGTATTCTAGCAAGCCCTGCAGGTGTCCTGATGGATGCTTAAGTTTGAGGATGATTGTTGTAAAAGAATATAGAAGAACACAGATTTCCATAAAATACGTTAAAAAAATGTACATATATATAACATGTAATAACTTGCAGTTAAGATGGCAAATTGGAAACACACATTAGCCATTAGCCTCTGCTCACAATACCAACATGGGCCAGTGAAGCAACGTCCTCCACGACTAGACTGAACAACAAAAGAACAGCAACTTGTCTGTTCCCCTTCCCCCAATTCCCCAATTAAAAAAAAAAAAAAAAAAGAAGAAGCAGTTAGACACTCAGATTCACTAAAACAATTATAAAAATGTTTTTAAAAGATATAAACCCAAAAACAAGTAACATGAAAAAAGAGACAACAGCAAAACAATTTTAAAAGCTGGAAAGCATATGGACAGGTGATTACTGCCTTAGCAGTCCTGAGAAGGCTGGATTCCAAGCCAGCAGTAGGGAAAGCCAAAAACCAATCTAATTTTCCTCTGAGAGTCTCTAAAGGAGGCTCACGAGTTGGTTGAAGCAGGTACTCCTGGAAATTAGGTGAAGGTAGGGCTAACACCAGGACGAATGCTTAAAAGTCTGATTAAGAAGCAGTTAGAGGGCCGGCCGAGTGGCACGGCGTGGTGGTTAAGCACTGGCTTGGGAAGCCAGTGGCCCTGGTTCCGGTCCCACATATGAGGGCCAGTGACACTGCCCTCAAAAAAAAAAAAAGAAGCAGTTGGATGGATGGCCGAGTGGCGCATTGATTAAGAGTTGGCTTGGGACTTGAGCTCTGAGCAGCAGGGCCACCGGCTGGGATCCCACATGAGGGCCAGTGACACTGCCCTCTACAGCTAAGGTGGTGAACAACAGCTCGACCTGGAGCTGGGCTGCCATGAGTGGCCTGCGATGGTGTGGGCTGCAGTGGGGCTGCACAGTGAGTGGCCAGCAGCTGGCTTGAGCTGCCGTGAGCAGCCGTCCAATGGCCGGCGAGTGATCTGCCTCAGCCAAGAAGAGCACAATGATCACAATACCAACATGGGCCAGTGAAGCAACGTCCTCCGCGACTAGACTGAACAACAAAAGAACAGCAACTTGTCTGTTCCCCTTCCCCCAATTCCCCAATTAAAAAAAAAAAAAAAAAAGAAGAAGCAGTTAGACACTCAGATTCCTGTCCCAACTCCATGCAGCCAAAAGACGGCTCCTCCCTAATCGGAAAATCGGAAATTTCTCCTCTAGAGAGAGTAAAAAAAGGGTCTCTGGAATAAGGCAAGTCAGTCACACACACAGTTGAGTGTAGGGGTATCTTACTGAACACGGCAGGATTAAGTGAAAGTTTACATATTGAATCTTGAAACAACCCCCACTCCCCTGGGGCCCCCTCTTCCCAGAACAGCCAGATTACACCCTGCAACCAGAAGACTCCACGGGGTTTCTCTGGAAAATCTGATCAGCTCTGGGGGAAAAGATTTCAAGAGATAATGCTGGAGGATCACTAAGAAAATAACCCAGCTAGATCACCCTCTCACACAGAGCAGAGCTGACAAGACTCGCCATGGTACAAAGCTTTAAGTCAACTCTTTAGTCTCCATTCTAAAACAGGAGTAGCCATCTTAGGTTCACTAAACATTTGAAGAAAGCCTAATAGTCATAACAGGGGTACATTCTGTGAAATTCATTGTCATGTGAACAGCTTACATGTACTTACACACACCTATGCAGCATAGCCTAATACACACCTAGGTGCTCTGGGGAAGGGGTGGGGAAAGGAAGACGGCAGAGAAATGATAAAATGGAGCAGGGAAGGAGGGGGAGGGGGGAGAGGGAGGGGGAGGGGGGAGAGAGAGAGTGAGAGAGTGAGAGAGGGAGAGAGGGAGAGGGAGGGAAGAGGGGGAGGGAGAGGGAGAGAGGGAGAGGGAGGGGGAGAGAGGGAGAGGGCGGACGAGGGAGGGAGCGGGAGGGGGTGAGGGAGAGAGGGAGAGAGGAAGAGAGGGAAAGAGGGAGACAGGGAGGGGGAGAGGGAGAGAGGGAGAGAGGGAGAGAGGGAGAGAGACTCAGCGACTGAGACTGAGAGAGAGAGAGGAATGGGGCTGGGAGGAGAGAGAGATAAGGGCAGTGGAGAAACAGGAAGTGAGTCTGTGCACACGCTGTGCGCATGCCGGGGGCAGGAGTAGAGTGGCTCCCCTCTTCCCCAGCAAGGCTCCCTCCCCTCCTCCTGGCCCCAGCCTTGCAGGCACATGGCAGGTAAACACCACGTGGAGCCTCCTCCTCTATTTACAGCACCCAGAGCTAGCCGTAAATTCATCATCAGAGTTGGGTCCAGCCTTTCTTTTCAACATCTCAAACTTTTGCTTATAATCCATTATAATCTTTTGGGACCACTGCATATATGCAGTCCCTCATTCACCAAAAAGTTGTGATACGGCTTATGACTGTATAAAAAGCAGGGGCCAAAACAATCAAATTGGGGGGAAATATCAATAATATCCTCAGCAAAATAAGAAAAGATGTTCCACAAAAATGAGGGAGTAAAGCAGAAATGATGAAATGGGATCAAGGAAATAAGGAATTGAACAAAAGAGAAGTGGCAGAAAACTCAGATGGTGGTAAAATGATCCCAAAGACAGCTGGCTCAGAGGTCTAGAGACATAGCATTCTAGATCAGAGCATGTCAGAGGCTCAGAAAGGCTTCTACCAGAAGATGAAACTGGCAGAACATCTAAGTAGTTGAAAGATTTTTTTCAGAATTGGGAGGAAGTATGGAGATACATTATTAATAAATAATAGATTAGTAATAAATAAATAGAAAACTAAACAAATAAGACAATTACCAATACTAGAAAAACCAAAGGATATGCAGGAAGTATAATCATGGTAAATTATGTGGCTCAGTTCTGAGTAGCATTTATACATTTATAACAATTAAAGCACTAAATATTGATCTAGCAAAAAATTATAATTTTATAATTTTAGATAAAAGTGAAAAATGAAAAATTGTGTACTGGTGACTGTGTGGGAAGAGGGGCAGTGAGGAACGTGTGAAAGAGCTAAGACTTCATCTTCCATGGAGGGAATCTAATAGCTAATGTCCCAAATCAGAAATCAATATGTAATATGAGATGCCTATGATGCAGAGATGTAAAGGTTGAAGTAAAGTTGAAAATGAAGGCCCCTTAGGAACAGGCCATTTAGTGGAAAATAGTAGATTATAGTTTTTATATTTTTTATTTAAAAAAACTTTTATAATAAGCCTTATAAATGTATTTTAATTACATGCATATAGAATTTTGAGTAAAAGGTAAAGAATGAAGAAATAGTTTCCATTTTTTAAAAAAAAAAATTCCTTTCACTCTATTGTATATATACATGAAGATCTTTCTGGAATGATCTACCTACAGCAATAGTGGCTATTTTGGTGGTACAAAAACTGGTGATTTTATTTTCTTTGTGACTATCTATATTTTATAGTTTTGTAATCAGTAGTATATTAATAGTTACTTTTAAGATAAAAGCTAAAATAAAGCCCTAAGGATCACCACTAACTAAAAAACAAACATACGAAAACTCTTAACATCTAGAAACAATTCTGATGCTTTAAAAGGCTTGCATGGTTTTAGAGTCACAGTACTCAGGGACTGTTGGAGTTCAGGCTCCTCAAAGCATGGAAAAGAAAACTGCAGATGTTCACAGCTGACCAATCATTCTATGACTCTACTTTTTTACTTCTTTGGACAGAAAAGTATCTTACCTGATTATCTGTGTCACAGTGCAGTCTAGCAAGAAATGCGGATATGCTGATAAAAGGAGTTTTTAATCTTTGGAGGACAAGGGGCTTGCAAAGCAGCAGCCCATACAAGAAATCAATATCTAACACCTGAGGGTTTGGGAGCTATCTCCCAAAGAACTCTATCAGCACACATGAGGACTCTAGTAATCTACAATAAAGCCTGGTCTGTTCTTTGAGGTATGTTTTCCACCGTGTTTTTGTTTCAATGTAGTATGGAAACAACTTAAATCATGAATAAATGTTTTGAGGAGAAGGTCTGTATTTGTAACCCTAAATATACTCCTTTGCTATTTTAAATTATGGAATTAAATCAGAAAATATACATACAGATATACATACATACAGGTAACGTGGAAGGTTTTACTCAGCTTGCTTTGGTCTATGCTTAGAAACTGGGCATATCATCTTTGACTTCTGTCTACCTTACTATATGGCTAAGATCTATCATTTCTCTGCTACAAATGTTCTTAGAAAATTCTGAGCCCCCACATATACGCATATACGACCTTTCCTGAGTTAGCCTCCTTCTTTCTAGATCCACTTACTGTTTAGCTCCTTTTCAATATCACACAAAAATACTAATGTGGAGACAATGTACCTTTTCAAAAATTACACTAAGATTTCACTTAATTTACCTTCCTCATATTCATATGATTTTGCTAGGTCAAGTTCCTTTCCTTGGAATATGAAGAGATTGGACTACCTGATTTTTAAGATGCCGCACCAGCTTTAAAATTCTGGGTAGTTTGATGATCATTGTTACCTGATTGTGATGCTCTGCCGATGGGGGAAGGCTTTCGAGTGTGGTCATCGAGCTGCGACTCTGCTCCACTTTCAACAGAAGTAGGGCAGCTAAAGTCACTTAGCAGTTCAGGCTCACTATCCCAGTTTGAATGAGTTGGATTATCTTCCAATACCTATTTGCAAAATAATATAAATAAAATTATTGTGTCGAAATTTTAAAATGGAATTAATTTCCATCAACTTAAAGAATTCCTGAGCATCACAAACACAAGAGAAACCATTCTAGAGAACTGCAACTGTCTCCTGAGCTCCTAATGCCGCAAGGCGTGCCCTTCCAGCACAAGGCGTGCCCTTCCAGCACAGGTCCCTCCCGGCGGCCCCTGGCGGCGCTTCCCAGAGAAGGGCTGCAGACAAGGGTGAGCGAGGAAACAGGCTGCCAACTTCTCCCTGGATCTACACCAATAAAGCCCTCGAGTGTCAGTAATGACTCCATGCACACTGCTGGCCTCTCCTTACCCAGCCTACCTGGGGAACTTTTCTTGGTATTTGTGCTAATTCCATCTCTCCTGCCTGGACTATTTTCTCCTCCTCTCATTACTTACTCTATCACACCATCTTTCCTTGAACTCTTCTTCAGTGGTTTCTCATTTCCTTGGACTCCTGTGGCACTTGCTGTTTATAACACTTAACTGACAAGGATACAGAATACTATCTCATAGCATTGTTGAATTTTTCACACATTTGTGGTTGAGATGGTGGTTAAAGTGTTGCTAAGAAAGGTTAGCTGGCTGCCTGCCTAACAGCCCCATTGGCTGACACTAACTTGGGGAAACTGATCACAGTTAAAAAGCCATACTCTCAGCCATGCAGGCCAAGAAACTCAATCTTATTAAGAGGAGTTAAGACTCATGTTAAGGAAACTCACAGGAGACCAAACATCAGGGATAAGACGCCCATGTCCTCAAGAACATCCCTCTCTATAGGCAAGCACATGAGATGCTGGATGCACTACAAAGTGGCAGATGGGCATGGGTTCGCTGAAAACCGGAGCAATCAGAGGAAAACTTCCACAGGTTCATGCAGGCAGCCATCTGCCCACCATCTGTCTGCTTCTTTTGGCAGACTATCTCAGCTCCCATGAAAGCCTATTTCTGTTTCTTCCTTTGTGCACTCAAGCCCACCTCTCTTTCTCCTCAAAGATTATCATTCACTTTTCTCTTTCTTCCTCCATGGGACATTTCTTCTCTCTCCTGTATCATTCTTCTCAGTACACATACATGCTATCACTTAGTCCACTTAAAAATAACTTCCCCTGACTCTGGCTACGATCCAATTTCCTTGTACACTTTGTCTTATTGTGCTTCGCTTTATTGCACTTCACAGATATTGCATGTTTTACAAATTGAAGGCAAGACCCTCCATCAGCAAAAAGATCACAACTTGCTTTACTGAGATACTCGCTTATTTTGGTGGTCTGGATCTCAACCTGCCATATCTTGGAGGTCTGCCTGTACTTCCTTGCAGCAAAAAACACCTTGAAAGAGTTGTCCAGACTGGTTGTCTCCCATTATTCTCTTGCTGGTCTACCTCCTACCATTCCAATACAGCTTTGGATCCTACTGCTCCACTCATCAATTTTCAGCTCTCTTTCTTCTTGACCAGGCAGGAGTTGCCTTCTTCTTGAGATGCTTTCTTCCTTAGTTTCCAGGATGACCCCCTCGCTCTCTTGGCTTCACCAGCTGTTCCTGAGACTTCTTAGCCGGTTCCTCCTTTATCCCAGACATCTTTATCCTCAAGTGGCCCAGAGCTCAGTTCTTTGTCCTTTTCTCTGTCTTCACTCCTTGGTGATGTCATCTCATCCTGTGGTGTCCATATTGTCTACTATATTGTTTTCAATTTTAAAATCATGGTGCATCTTACAAACAATGGCATTTTAGATTTAATGATTATAGTGTAAATTTGCAGCTTCCAAATTTATACCTCCAGCCCAGACCCCTCTCCTGAGCTGAAGAATTGTACTTGACCATTCCTCTTGGATGTCCAATAGCCATCTCAAACTTAACATGCCCAAACTGAACCATTCATCTCCCTGTACCACCTGTTCTTTATTTATTTATTTATTTATTTATTTATTTATTTATTTTTTTAGCTGAGCCATCCTGCCACCTGTCGGCAGCTCAGCTCGGGGCCGGGAATCAAACCAGTGACCCTGTTGCTCAGATCTCGCACCCTTGAGCGAGTTCTTAACCGAGCTACTCGGCCAGCCCCCACCTGTTATTTCAGTTGATGACAATCCTTCCTTCCAGCTGCTCAGGTTAAAATCCTTAAGAGTCATCCTTGATGACTCCTCTCTTTCTCTCGCACCCCCATGCAACCATCAGGAATTCTGTTGGCTCTACCCAAAGTTTAGCTAGAATCCTCCTACTTAGCATTGCCATTGCTACCGCTTGGTCCCAGGCATCATCAATTCTCATCTAGAGCAGTGCTTCTGAAACTTTAGTGCCTATAGGAGGCACCTAGGACTCTGATTCAGCAGCTGTGGGTGGGGCCTGGCAGTCTATTTCCTTCCCTAGCTATTCTCAGGGCTTCCTCTCACTTCCTTACAATTCCTCATCAGGAAGGCCTTCCCTGACCACTCCAGATCAAACAGAAATGTCAGGTAAAGTAAGTAGGTATTCTAAGCAAAAGGAATAACATATGCAAAAAAAAAAAAGTTTTTAATGGTACAATTATAGAAATTTCTTAAGTTTCTACTTAGAACTGAAGCAAATATTTCTTTATGTTTCAACTAGTCAAATAAGAAGTCAAAATTAATTCCAATGTTAAATCAGTGACCTTGTCCTTCTGGGCTATAATAGAAACCTCTTCACTGAAAATCCTCTGACAAGCATCATAAATCCAGATGAGGTTGAACCAATCTCCATCTTTACCTCTCACTACAAATGTCTTTTTGTCCTGCTTTTCAGACTTGTGACTTACCGTCACTTTCCTCCTCCTGGCATACACTGGGTTTCTACAATAGGCCTGCTTACTCTTCTGAAGGTAGCGCTTCCAAAAGTTATGCAAAACTTCATTCTAGGGTGGAAGGGAAATGAGCAGTGATTCCAGTCATGACAACCCCACTGGCCCATCTACACCACAGAGTCTCTCGTACTTGACATAGTGCCCTCCATCGAGATGTATTCTTACCTGCTTTGCCTTAACCAGCAATCTTAGCTAACGCCAATGACTGTCATGCATACACCTCTAGTGTTTCATGTTTTTGAGTTTTTAATTCCTGTAATACTTTTCAGGGTCAGCCCAGAGTCCTTTAGGCCATGCATTGGTCTAGAGGCTGTTCTGTGTTGGCTTGCCCCAGACACTGGTTTGAACAGCAGAGGCTCCTTTACAAACCTTTCCTTGGTGATGTCAGTCCACACTGATCTTTCTCCCTTCTGTTTTTGCCCTTATGTCACTCATGAGCGTACCACTACATAATGTTATGTTTATTCATTCCGCATATGCATAAAACCCTCTCTTCATCTTGGCCGGATCTCTTAGCACTTGGTTTCCAGTGATGGGCATGAAGCAAGTGTACAATAACCACATGCTGCTAAATAACTGGCTTTTAAAGAATTTCTGAGATGGCTTCAACTAGATGAGGAAGTATGAAATTCAAATAATAGCAGGGGTACTACAGTACTCCTGAAAGGCAGCAAAGCCGAAGTGTGGTCCCTGGACCAGCAGCACCAGTGTCACCTGGGAACATGTTAGAAATGCAACTTCTGGGGCTTTCTCCAGAACTACTGAATCAGAAACTCTGGAATGGGGTCCAGCAATCTGTACTTTAATAAGCCCTCCAGGGGATTCCAACACAAATTCAAGTTTGAGAACCACTGGTGTAAATACATCACTCCCCAAAGTGCATTCTGGAACTCAGGTCCTGACAGAGGCTACGCACACATGCATACACCAAAGGATTGCTCTCAAACAGAAAACTGCATTCTACGTGTCCTCAGAAATGAAACAAGTACGTTGACACATAAAAGGCAAAAGTAAGTCTGCAAAGTTGCTTTACTTTGTTTAACCCGATGTTTCCTAAATATCTGATAATGAAAACCTTTTTTCTTTTAGATGGATTGCTTTTTATCATCCTGTGGAACACAATTTGAGAACTGCTAATCTAATGAAAGGATTAAAGCAAAAGCATCAGAAAAATGATTCTTCCAGTAAACCTAGTGTTCTTACTGATAACTCTATACTTTTCTCCTCAAAACTCTAGTTTTACTCTAAATCTTACTGTTCTTCAAACAACAAAATGTAAAGCTAACACCTAGACACACATGGCCTTACCTTTAATTCTGGGCTTACTCCAAGGGTCTTTAAGGCTTCTGCTTGTTGACAAAGTATGTGCTGAAAACCTTCACACACATACCAATCCCAGCCTTTCTCTAAATGACAAATAACATGTTTCAGACATTTGCATTTCTAATTTACTAACTGTAATGCTACTACATAGTTACAACTGTGTCTTGCACATTGCAACTGGAACTTTTTTGTATCCCTGAGTAGGGTTTCCATTCTTACATTCTCTTGTTTTGAATGTGGCAAATTTGTACACAAATGCTAAAGCTAAATATTATTTTTATAATTTATCAGATTTTAAATATTTTATATTCTCTCTAATTTTTCTGAAATATTAATGTAAAAGGCAGAAAAATTAATAGGCACCATGTTAAAAAAATGAAATAAATTTTAAAATTGTACACTGTATTGAACAGTGCCCAGTAGATTCCTAAGTGGAAGAATACTCTATACTTATCCACTGCTTCTACCACTCCTCTGTTCCAACTCACAATGAAAGGGAACAATGAGTATTTGGAGAACAAATGAACAAAAGACAAGACGGGATGGTTCAGGCATACAGGAAAGAGTAATAAGGACATTCAAAACCAATAAATTGCTCAATGGCATTCTGCTTTTTTGGAAATGGTTCAAGGTTATGGTGAGAAATTGAAAGCAAAGCAACACACGCTTATGGAGCTCTGCCTAGGCACCAGATGTGTGGTAGGGGTTGTAAATAGGTTAATGTCTTCAATCCTCCAAACAACCCTAAGGGATTTGTGAAGAAATCTGCCACCATACTAGACAAAAGCCACATGTTTAAATACAACTACCAGTTAAAGAAAATGTCAAAATCTGGTAAGATCCTTGTTTTACCCTCCCTGCTGGGCAAATACTATACTTTTTGAAAAGCATCTTACCAGCTTTTTCACACACAGCTTCTGAAGTCTGTTACTATGACTCCAAGATCTCCCACCCCTACACAATGCCATAGGTCTCCTACCCCTCTCCCTCACCCCTATGTCCCATGGTCTCCCCATCCCTGCTAACTCAATTTCTGGAAAGGGTCTTATAAAGCCTGTAATTTTGATGCACCCCTCAAGTTGAAGCTGAGGGAGTTTAAGCTTTTCAACCTGTGTACATGTGCGCTCTCTTCTTCCTGCACACTGTTCTCACAAGCTGATGAGTTCTGTGTCTGGGTTACTATTTTGCATAACAAATGGTATTACCATTCTCATTTTACAGACAAAGAAACTAAAGTCAAAGAGACTGAATATAAGACACTTGGCATCTAATTTGAAGCACCTGAAATTCCTTCAGCAATTTAAGTTTAAACTATACATTTGAATTATTTACAAGGTCAAGTTCAAATTAATCCGGTTTTACTCTAATAAAATTTAATTAAAATTATTCAGGTTTTCGTCTAATAAAAATAGTTACTATTAAAAGTTAAACAGGAACACAAGTTTACATTTAGGCATTCTCTCTGTTATTCATTTAAGAATATCAATGTATTTCATTAAATTTATATACATATAAAAAATATATTTGGTGTATGTATCCTTAAAGCTACCTCATGTAGAGAGGTCCACCATTATCATTAGTCTGGTTTCATACTTGAGAATCTGGTCCTAGGTAATTAGTCACAGGAATAAAAGGCATCATAGACTTTACATCAGAGTCTTCTCAAAAATGGTTAATTAAACGTACTCACTGGATTAATGAAATAGATTACCTTTCAAAGCATACCCATGCTGAGGCTATATTAATGGAAAATGATTTTGCTTATTTTAAAAGGGTGTGTCCAAAATTCAACGTGAGAAATGGATTTTTAAAAGTTGAGTAACAGGTTTAACTCACCTAACCTGATAATTTCAGCTGAATCATTTCAAAAATAAGCATTTTCCTTTAAAAGCACAGAAAACCATATTCATAACAGATGACAGATATAGAACAGAAAAACATATGCCAACAGATATAAAAAGATATACTCCTTTTGCCATCATTATTTTTTGCATAATATTTGCTCCACTGGAAAAGTAACTCCTTGACAATAAGCAGGATGAAACAGGACATGCATTACGACGTTGGCTTCCAATTTTACCATCAATAATGACCCACTTTAATTCCATTTTGGATTACCAGCTTAAAACTTCTGGCAATGTCTCTAGAATCTATTTAATATTCCATTCCACATCCCCAAATTGTGAAGGTGAAAAACATGACTGAAGAATGCTAAACAATATGCAGAAAGAACTTACCAAGTTTTCTTTTTCTTTTAAGTCCCCGGTTGATGGCTTGTATTTTACTATTAGGAATAGCCTCAGTGCTTATAACTTCCTGAGACCTCTGCAGGAAACAGAAATAGAACATTAAAAAGATAGCTTTACAGCTCCCTAAACATATTTCCAGACATGTTCTGGAAGTACAATGAACCAAATTGTGAGTGCCAGGAGCAATGATTGTGGGAAAATTACATAAACTGGAACATTCTGATTAACCTTTCTGTTACTTCATTCAAAATTACTCAGTATCTAAAAGAGTCTCTGGAATATAGTGAACACTAAATAAATGTCTGTCAAATGAATAAACTGTAGTTTTATTTCAAATCACTTTTTAATTGTTTCAAACCAAACTAAAGTCAAATATATCCACTTTTTTCTGCATCCAAAGCACACTTTGGAATTAAAATAATTTCTGTATTTATTGTAATCGGCAATGCCTAACCGACACACAGATTAGTTTATCCTACTTTTCTGTGTTTGAATAATACTATAAAACAGCTTTATTTATGAAATTATAGAAGTATTACTTTTTTTAATGGAATTTATAGGATTTTTAGAATGACAAGATGGTGAGTACAGTTCATCCCAAAGTCTTCAATTCCAAATGCTCTTCAGGGCTGGTACCTAAGATTCTGGGTGGCGTGCGCATACATAACACACAAACACACACACATGTATTAAGTCTTTATTTCTTTAAAGATTTTATTGGGGAATTGGAGAAGGGGAACAGACAAGTTGCTGTCCTTTTGTTCTTTAATCTAGTTGTGATGGATGTCCCTTCACTGGCCCATGTTGGTATTGTGATCATTGTGCTCTTCCTGGTTGAGGCAGATGGGTCGCCAGCCATTAAACAGCTGCTCAAGGAAGGCTCACGGCAGCTCATGGTAGCTTACCGCAGCCCACTGCAGCAGGGACTGCAGTCTACGCCATTGCAGGCGACTCACAGCAGCCCAGCTCCAAGTGGAGCTGTTGTTCACCATCTTAGCTGTAGAGGGCACAGCATCACTGGCCCTCATATGTGGGATTCAAACCGGGCTCTGCCTCTCGGAGCTCACATTCCCAAGCCAACTCACAACGAACTGAGCCACTGGGCCCGTCCTATGTTAAATCTTAATGATGGAAAAAACATGAAAAAAAATTTTTTTTTTTTTTTTTTGAGGGCAGTGTCACTGGCCTTCTTATGTGGGACCGAACCGGGGCCGCTGGCTTCCCAAGCCAGTTCTTAACCAGCGCGCCACTTGACCGGCCCAAAAAGGTAAAAATTTTAACCAACAGGGAACATTTATATATTTCTCTAAATTTAGAGCTTTAGAATGAAATTTATCTTCAACTTTTATTAGGAATAAAAGAAATGTCTCCAACAACAGGATTTTTGGAGCATAGCATCTTTAGTCACAGACACCCATATTCAGAGCAGTTCTGCTGGACGCAGTAAGAACACAAGACACAGCAGAATACATACCAAAGCAGTTACCCAGCAGAGACAGTATAACTTCTCAAAAGTAGGCAGGAAAAAAAGGCTTTAAAATCTGGACTAGATAAAATGTGAAATAACCAAAAGCTAGAAAAAGCTAAATATCTAAATTGGAGCTATATTTAATTAAGTTACTGAGCGGTTGGTTGCATTGTGGATATTTAAACAGTCAATTAAAATGTCCACAAATATTTAGAATGACTCAGAGAAATATTTAATTTATTAAGACAGACGGTTCAATAGGACTCACCCACATCCCCTTTCCCTTCTGATACACAGAAAAAAGGAGACTAAAAGGAAGCTATTGAAATGTTGTGTGTTGAGATCATTGGTGATTTTAGCTTTCATCTTCATAATTTCCAAATTTTATACAATAAATTTGCTCTTATAATCATAAAAGTCCAGTAAACTCACACAGTTGTAGCCTACTACACCTTTATTAAATGCCCATGAAATGAAAGAATATGTATTATACAAATTGGCCAGATTTAATACTTGAAAACTTCTTTCCTGTATAAAGTATACCAAGAGAATATTCCAATTCCTTTACCAATTCAGAAGGCTTCTTCCAGATTATAGAGTATCTAAGAGCTTTGAGAATTATATACAGAGTAAGATGGAGGGCAACAAAAGGGGCAGGAAAATAGGGCAAATTGTACCATGACTTCTACTCTTCGTAGGTGTGCCTACCGTCTCATCAGCCATCCCCGCCCACTGGATCTCAACGCCTCCACACTGCAGGCAGCACCTAGTATTCTCTATGAAGACCATGCCAGAAAACCAAGAGTAACCACACAGTTTTGTCTCTCACATGGAAGGTACGGAGTTAAGTTCTTGGCCTATATAAACATGTTGCTCACTTTCAAAAATGCTACATTCTTGACAAGTTAGTCCATACAGGTTGACAATCTTTGAAACGTGGAACTAGGTAGTGGTATTAGGATCTTTCAAGTTAAAATATGACTGCATAAGATTGTATCAGACAGAAATGAATAAAAACATTATTAAAGACAGAAATAAAAGAAGCAATTAGTTATTGTAGTTTAATGTCTACAAAAATTGCATGCTGGCTTCATCTGCTAATGACAAACAGTCTATTTAGACACAATCATGCTTCATTGTGTTTACATTTGCACTTCTGGTGCAAAAGCAATGGTGAGTAAAACTACCAGTGTGCCTTAACATGCATCAAAGTAGAGGATCAAAGTACATGTAATAAAGTATATAATATGATGTGTGTGTGTGTGTGTCCATGAACCCATCACCATAATCAAAGCAATGAACGTATCTACCACCCCAACAATTTCATTGGATGAACACTTATCTTTTTAATACTGTGTGACTAAATGGCAAGGAGACATAAGAACTTCCGCCACAGACAGAAGAACAATGATTGTCTCAAGGAAAAGCTCTCATGTGATTGAGTTGCAAGCTAAATTAAAACCACTTGCCTCCTACATTTTTCCAGGTTTTTAGTTGTTTAGGGTAGGAAAGTAAATTAGGTTCCTGTTACTCCATCCTGGCCAGCAGCGGAAGTCTACACAGTTACTTTCATCAGTCCCAAATTTGCCTTTCTTAAGCCTATGTGGTGTAGGTAATATTTGTTCCTTCCTGGTTCTGTAGACTTTGAGCAAATCCTTTTCTAGAGCAGAGTCCTAGTATGTTGAGCCTGTCCATTAGCAGGTTGTCCGCACCCTTAATTATTTTGGTTATTGCCCTATAGGTGCGTAACCAGAAAGGGACCTAGCACTTCCAGTGTGAAGGTAACCTCATTTACCAGTGCCACAAAGGACAGTATGACAATCTCTATTTTAAGAGGCAGGTGCGATGGGATAAAATGAACACTGAAGTCAGAAGGTTCAAGTTCAATTCCTAGCTCAACACGTTATGATTGTGTGACTTTGCAAACTCACTACTCAACTGGTGAGCCCTACTTGCAGCATCTATAGATAGGCATAATAGCACATGTCTCACATACTATTGTTATAAAGAGGAAATTAAATAATGGGTAAAAAAACACTTGGTAATCTGTAAGGTACTGCAAAGACAAATAATAATGAAGCATATTTCCAATACTCCCTATAGTTCTCAATCTTTCTAACATTTCATCTTCCAAACCTCTAAGTTACCACATTAAAAACTCTTAAACAAGTATTAAATAATAAAAAGAAATACATCATCTTCTAACTACAATTTTAATTATTTAGACTACACTGTTTGAATCTGGAAATCATTTATACATATGGCCCAACGTAATTTCTAAAACTCACCCAAAATCTAATTTACAAATTCCTTAACCCTTGTTAAGCACTTAAAGGCGACCTACATTCTTGGAATTTGGGCACTGCATAAGTGATTAAAAACAGATCAATTCTTTGGGAACTATGCCACATATTAGGCTGAAATTGCATTTTTAAAACATGAGCAAATTCATGAATGAGATCTGTTACTTACTTCCGTAACGTCGTGGCAAGAAGTGCAATAATATCTGCCTTCATCCGTAAGACCCCAAGAGATAGCAGCACACTGAGTACAGCGTTCTCTGAACTCTTTCTGTAGGAAAAGAGGAAAACCACATTCAATACATTGTACCTAAACCCTGCAGTTCTACTAGAGGGTTCCCTGCAATTTTACCCCATACATTAAAAATCACAGAAAACATGTCAGAGAGATTATCTATAAACAGGGAGAAGAGTGGTTCAGTTTCTTGAGCAGTTTGAAATGGAATTAAATTAAAATTTCTAAAATATGCAGTGTGTGAGGGGAAAAAATGAAGAAGAAAAAAGGTGGTAGGGGTAAAATGGGAAAAAGGGTGAGTAAATAAAACTTGAAAATACTGAGAGGAAAAAGGTTGACAAGGTTTAAGTATAGAGACTTAAAAACAGAAATAGCATGCATTATAAACTCCTCCAGGACACTACGAGCACATACTCTCTAAAGAGGAACCAGATTTTTATTAAGGTCATTTCCAGTTTCAGTTTATTCATTCGGCAATATAAGGAGTATCATCTACGTCCTACGAGGCATTTAAGTAGGTGCTGGGGAATTCAATGGGGAGCAAACTAGACATGACCCCTGCTCATAAGGTATACAGGCTGCTGGCGAGTTATAATGATGAATGACACTAACCCAGCATTTACAGATGTTACCCACCCATCATTCAACAAACATTTATTGAGCATCTACAGTAAGTAAGGCTTTCTATTTCTATAATTCTTCTATACATACATAGACTGTTCCTAAATTGCTAATTTCCAGCTCTTTGGTGGTTGACATTATGATTGATCTAATTATGAAATCCTCCTTTAATACCATCCAAGAGTGCGGCATTTTATGTAGTGTGTGAAAAATGAATGCCGAATGTATTTCAACAGGTTAGTAAAGTTTTCATTAAGCTCATACTGATGACTGTCACACCCGAGTTTGGCGTCCCTTGGCCCAGGCGGCGGGGTTCCCAGAGGCTGGCAGGGGTCACTTGGGGGCGTTCCCTCGCCCGCCCCGACATCAAAGGGACGTGTGGGTGGTCCTGTCCGGAGAGGATGAGCCCCGTGGGTGGCCGCCCCACAACACCCACGACTTCTCCTGAAACACACCCATCCTGGCGAACGCTCTTGCCTCCGCCACCACCCCATCCTGCCGGAAACTCCAGCCTCTGTCCCCCAATCCCCACTTCGCCCGCGCGCCGGCCCAGCCCCGCCCCGCCCCGCCGCCTTCCGCCCCGCCCTCCTGCGGCCCGGGGCCGCCCCCACCGCGCATCCTCCAGCCTCTTCTGCACAGCTTCGTGCCCCTCCCGCCCGGCGGTCCCGACCCGCCCGTCTCACGGCCCGCTCACCGCCTCCTCCAGGTCCATAACGGCACCGCCTCCGACACAGCCCGGGCCCGGTACCCGAGCGGCTTCCGGGAGCTGCGGAAGCCGCCCTCCGGGGGGAACCTGAGACCCTGACTTTGGGTTCCGGCCCTACGGCTGCCGGGAAGGCTGCTGGGGCGAGGCTCGCAAATTCTGCATCCCGCTCCCAGACAGCATCCCTTTCCCAGTCGAGGTAACTAAAACCAACCAGTAAGAAATTGGGCTGTGCCTAATACGGTACTGATCAATCACACTCTCCTTTGACAGCTGTTAATTTCAGGACCCTGTTACTGATTCAGGTTGCAGGGGAGGTGATGGAGCCCCGCGCTTGCCACTTCCTACTGTCTTTTCATAGCACAGGAGGCAGAGGGTTCTGGAGGGAAGAACGCAGGTTTCTAATCACGGGTTTTCCGCTTCCTGTGCCTCAGTTTCCTTTTCTGCAAAAATTAGCTATTAATATACTATTACCTATGAGCCCCTTCTAATTGAGCCTCATGTAGTAAGTGCTCATTAAATTTAACTTTTATTGTTCCTTCATTGGGCACATTCATTCCCTGATTTATTCGTTGGGTCCTGAGGATTCAGCAGTGAACAAAGTAAACAAAAGCCCCTGCCTTCATGGAGGTTATATTTTGGTGGGGAGAAACAAGAATAAATAAGGGAATACGTGGTATGATCAATGGTGAGGAGTACTGAGGAAAAAGCAGGAAAGAGAATGGGAGCTATAAGGTGGTTTCAATTTTTAACGGCATGGTCAGGAAACGTCTTACTGAGAAGAGGTCCATCGAGGCACAGGAGCGAGGGCCATGGTGGGAACATAATTCCAGGTCGAGGGAACAGTAAGTACCAAGGCCTGAGCCTCATGCCATGTCATTTAAGGATCCGCAAGGAGGTCAGTGAGTGGCTGGAACACTGACTGTTCCAAAGGAAGAGTAGACAATGTGATTGGGGCAAAATACGGTTTTAAGGAATTTGACTTGGAGAAATCGGGGGAGCCATTGGAGGAGTTACATGATCTGACTTATGTTTTACAGCTTAGTCTGGCTGTTGTGGGGAAAATAGAATGCTAAAGGCCAAAGGTAGAAGTTGGGAGACAAGTCAGGAGATTATTACCCTAATCCAGACAAGTTATAATGGTAGCTTGACCCAGGTAAAGGCAGTGGAGACAGTGATAAGTAGACAGAACCTGGAAGTGCAGATTTTGAAGATAGAGCCATAATATTTTGATGGACAAGAAATGGACTGTAAGAGAGAGAAAGAAGTCAAGGATGACGTCAAGACTTTTGCCCTGAGCAACTGTAAGGGTGAAGCTATCACTGACTGTGTGGAACAGTTTGAGAGTGGGATAGAGGAAGAATCAAGAATTTTATTTTGGATATATTATTTTAGAGATATCAAGAGGACATCCAGATAGGATGAGAAGGCAATTGCATATAGGAGTCTAGAGTTCAGAGGCAAATTCTGGACTGGAAATAAATATTTGGGAGTTATCTCTACCTAGATGGTATTTAAAGAGACTAGATGAGATCACCAAGGGAGATCAAAATATGAAGATAGGGGACCGGGGCGGCCGAGTGGCGCGGTGGTTAAGCGCTGGCTTGGGAAGCCAGCGGCCCCGGTTCAGGTCCCACATATGAGGGCCAGTGACACTGCCCTCAAAAAAAAAAAAGAAGAAGATAGGGGGCCGGCCGAGTGGCGCATTGGTTAAGAGCTGGTTTGGGGATGCCAGCGGCCCTGGGTCAGATCCCACATATGAGGGCCAGTGACACTGCCCTCTACAGCTAACAACAGCTCCACCCAGAGCTGGGCTGTGCGAGCCCCGGTGATGGTGTAGGCTGCAGCACAGGCTACAGTGAGTGGCCGGCAGTCAGCGTGAGCAGCTGATACCAGCATGAGCTGCCAGCCGCAGTGAGCGATATCCAGAGGCCGGCGACCGATCTGCCTCATCCAGGAAGAGCACAATGACGATACCAACATGGGCCAGTGAAGCAACATCCTCCACAACTAGACTGAAGAACAAAAAGACAGCAATTTGTCTGTTCCCCTTCCCCGATTCCCCAATGCTGTTCCCCTCCTCCAATTCCCCAATAAAATCTTTTTAAAAAAAATGAAGATGGAAAGGCCTCTCAAACAAAAGTGACATCTGAAAGGAAACTTAAAATGTGGGGATCCAGTCATGCAGATGTTTGGGGGATTAGCACTCTGGACCTAGATGGTAAGGTGGTCCTTAATAAGCCAGGCAGTGGTAAAGGGATGAGGTCAGAGAGGTGGCCAGGGCTGGGCCATGACTCAAGTCTTGTGTATTATAGTGAGGACATAGAGCTCATCCTCAGTGAGGTGGAAAGCAGAAGAGTGATAGCAGCTGCTTCATATTTTAGAAGATTTCCTCTGGGCTGTGGAGAATAGGGTGTAAAGGGGCAGAAGGGGAGCTGGGCGATCACTTAGGAGGCAACTGAAATAACTCCGGTGTGGGCTGTTGTTATAGGGTGAGCATGGGGAGGCTGATGAAAAGTGGTCACCTTCAAAGGTATAAGCAAAGAGTCTTTCTTGATGGATTGGATGAAGGGTGCGAGAGAAAGAGAAGAGTGAAAGATGACTGCAAAGTTTGGGGTCTGATCCTCTGTAAGAACACAGATGCCATTTACTGAGATGGGAAAGACTTTCATGTGGGCTCATGATGGAGTTCAGATGCAAAAAGCAAGAGTTTGGTTTGGGGTTATGTTTAAGTTCCTGATGCCTATTCGATATCCAAGTGGTGATGCTGATTATGCTGTGGAATAGACAAGTTTGATGCTCGGGGAAGGGTTAACAACTGGAGATGTAACTGGGAGTGAGGAGCCTAGATAAGATATCAAGGGTGTGAGTGTAAAGAGAGAAGAAGATCAGAGGACTGAGACCTGGGCACTCCGACATAGAGAAGTAGGGACCACAAAGTAGGATTGATAAAAGGGAGCTAAGAATGAATGCCCACGAGGTGAAAGGAAAGCCAGTAGAACGTGAATTCCTGGAAGCCAAGTGAAGAGAGTGTGTCCAAAAGGAGGATGCTGTCAACTGTGTCACATGCTCCTGAGAACTGCAGTGAGCTGGAGCCTGGGGACTGACCAGGTTTGGAAATGGGGTCATCAGTGACCTTGACAAGAGTGGCTTCAGTGTTGGGGATGAAAGCCAAATAGAATGGGTTCAATAGAGAATGGTGGAAGAGTGTGGACCACTCTTGTGGGGGATTTGGTTGTAGGCAGAAGCAAAGGAGCCATAGCTGGTAGGTGACATAAAGTCAGGGAGACTTTTACGTGTTTGTCTGTTTTTGTCTCTTTGCTTACTTAAGATGTCTATAAGCTGATGGAAATAAACTCTCAGAGAAAGAAAAATGATGGTGCAAAGTAAGCCATCCACTGAGCATGGAAGTGGGAGGGTTGTACGAGGTCTGAGGAGAGGGCCGAGGTGTAATACCTCTTAGAAATGGGAGAGTTACAGCAGAAATCTAGTAAATTGTCAGGCAGCATTAGGGGCCTGTGGACATCTGTGATCATAAATATAAAGATAAGGCCAGTCAACACACCCACCATTCAGCTGCTTACTCTGTTAAAACATCCCTTTTGCCCCAGGGACAAATTAAATGCATTCACAATTTAGAAAGTATCTGCCAGGTAGTATACTGCTGACAGCCACCTGTCATGGCAGGAATATGGGCCTTTTTGTTTAAAAAGATAACTTATCACTAAGACTGACAGGTCTTTTAAGTATTTCACCATGAAGTAATCAACAGCCTTCCTTGTGGAATACAGGACTTTCGTAGATATTCAGCTCACACCCATTACGGTAACAGTCCCACAGCATCTGAAAGATCTGTGTGTGTAAAATTAACTGCATCCAAGGCATTCTATACAGCAATGAGTGGATTCCCCGCCTCCAACTTTGGCTGCCACTTCCTGCTGGCGAATGAGGCAGTGGATGGGTTACAACTGCGTCACTGCCAGCAGACTTATCTCAGAGTTCTTTTATTATTTTATTCAAGACAGCCAATCCTGCCAAGGTTACATGGACACAATGTTACCACAAAATATTGTTTTTATAAAAGAAATGATTTACTGTCCAGGATACCTGCTCCCTGGTGCCTCTTACCATTAAAGCTGCCTCAAAAGTAGTTTTTTCTACAATCTGTTATTGAAACTGAATCTAGAGACTATCATGAGCAGGAACTTTTAGAAATATCTGTATTTTATCCTGCAAACCTTTTATACTGCAAACCTTCAAATTACAAACCTGTGTAATTTGTTCTAATACTTGTTTCTTCTAAATTTTCAGCATTTTCTGCAGCTTCCAACAGTTTTTGCAACAGTATTTCACATGTGTTATTTCAGCCATATTTATCATGGCAGAATGATAGACAACAGATAAATATAAAATATAACTTCAGGGAGTGATAAATACTTTAAAGCCAGGTAGGTATATTGGGTGACAGGTAGGGAAAATGAACAGAATTTGTATAGGGTCATCAGGGAGACCTCTCCGAAGATGGATCAGTTGAGCCAAGATGGCAGGGCAGTGAGAACCATACAAAAATATGGAGGAATAAACCTTAGGGAGAGTGAAAAGGCCCTGAGGCAGGTCTGGAATTGGTGTGTTTGAGGAACGAAAGAAAGCCAGTGTGGCCAGAGAGTAATGAGTGAAAGGTAGAGTCATGGGCCTCAGGGTCAGAGCGCTGGGCAAGGCCCGCTGCCAAAGGCCTTCTGGACCCATAGGGCTGACATTTGGCCCCCACACCTGTGCAGCCTGTACCATGTATTCCTTGTAGCTCCCACCTCCTGGCCACCATCATTGGCTCCCACTAGGGAAGGGAGAAGGGACCCCTGGTGGATCAACTAGTGGCCAGCTAGCCAGCCATGGCTACTTTGTATTGCCCACTTAATCCATGCCTGCCTGTGGGGGTGATGACCTTCACAGAATTTTGGTTCAGAAAAAGCTGGGCAAGCCTGGGGCCCGCACAGGCACTAGCCAGGCATGTGGGCCTCTGTTGGAATAGTGGGTACAGACCAGAGGGAGACTGTGGAGGAAGGAAGGGCCTGAGGACACCAGGCTGCAGCTCCCTCTTTTCACCATTCTTACTGAATTTCACTTCTATTTAGGGGCATACATTTGTTCAAACCCAACAGCCTTCCCGCCACGGGCACTAACCACACTGTTTTCTTCGTAAAGTGAGAGCTAATGCACATCTAGCATTGTCTGAGCCAGGCACCATTCTAAACATGTTAACTCATTTGAATATTATTGGGTTGTTGGAAAAATCATGACACATTTTTGCAACGAAGAACATAGGAAAAATACGTCATGACTTTTCCGACAACCTAATATAATCATCAGCAGCCCCATTTTACAGACAAGAAAACTGAAACAAAAAGTGGTCATTTGAAATGTATGTAAGTGGCTGAGCCAGGAGTCAAAACCAAGGAGCCTGATAGAGAATGCAAAGTTGTGGCCGTCATGCCAGGACCCCCCCAAAAAAGGATGGAGCTCAGCCTCATTAAATACACCGTACCACAAGAGATTTCTGGGATTTACCCAGTAATAAGATGTTGACTATGTAGGCATCTGAGATGATATTGTAAGAAACAGGAAATGTTTGCATATAATTGTTCTTAGTTCAAGCTGAGAGGCAGTTCGTTACCAAAAATAATATTGTGTTGTCAAGAGAAATTCTCTATTTTGAGTCCGCAAGTTACCTAGTGGCTACTGATTTAGCGGGGCAGTTATTGGAAGAGTTTGTTGCATTTCCCTCTGTCAAATCATAGCTCCAATAGGTGCATTATTTGATTAGTGAGAACATATGTAACAAAAGACCATACTGATAATTTCTTTTCTTTTTTTTCTTAAGATTTTATTGCGGA
The DNA here is from genome assembly GCA_033961575.1 of Aselliscus stoliczkanus. Lineage (NCBI taxonomy): Eukaryota > Metazoa > Chordata > Mammalia > Chiroptera > Hipposideridae > Aselliscus > Aselliscus stoliczkanus. The sequence continues at coordinate 33,623,110 of CM066730.1, read as the reverse complement.
ATTGGGGGAGGGAAACAGCGTTGGGGAATTGGGGAAGGGGAGCAGACAAGTTGCTGTCCTTTTGTTCTTCAGTCTAGTTGTGGAGGACGTTGCTTCACTGGCCCATGTTGGTATCATCATTGTGCTCTTCCCGGATGAGGCAGATCGGTCGCCGGCCTCTGGATGGTTGCTCACTGCGGCTATTGGCAGCTCACGCTGGCTGCCAGCCGCTCATGCTGGCTGCCGGCCACTCACTGTAGCCTATGGCAGCCCACTGCAGCAGGGGCTGCAGCCTACACTGTCACCGGGGCTCGCACAGCCCAGCGCCAGGTGGAGCTGTTGTTAGCTGTAGAGGGCAGTGTCACTGGCCTTCATATGTGGGATCCGAACCAGGGCCGCTGACGTCCCAAGCCAGCTCTTAACCAACGCGCCACTCGGCCGGCCCCATACCGATAATTTCTGAAAGGCAGCAAATGATTTAGAAATTGTTTGACTGATTTGATGAGTGCTCTGTGTGACAGCTTACATTATTTTGTGAGCATTTTTGTTATATAGCTAAACAAATGTAGGTTGGTTTATTTAGAAAATAGAACGGAATATATTTTAAAATATTTATTTATACAGAAATGTATACAGCAGTATGTATTCTCCTACCAGTTGTCAAATATGGTTATTTCAAATATTCCTTCTGAAGCCATAGTTAGGCATTTCAATTTAATTCTCTTTTTTTTTTTTTTTTTTTTTTTTTTAGCTGAGCCATCCTGCCACCTGTTGGCAGCTCAACGGCAACTCAGCTCGGGCTGGCCTCGAACCGCTGTTGCTCAGAGCTCAGCTCACACCCTTGAGCAAGCTCTTAACCAACTGAGCCACTCGGCCGGCCCCTCAATTTAATTCTAAGTGTGTTGAGAAGTCATGGAAGGATTTTGAACAGAGCAACACGGTCTATATTACGCTTTGAAGTGTTCTACAGGCCTCTGTGTGGAGAACAGACTACAGAGGATATAAGGGTGGAATGAAGATGACTAATTGGAGTCTGTTACAGGAAGCCAACCCAGGCCTGGCAGTACTTGGATAAGGGGCAGTGAGAAATACATGTACTTTGAAGATAGAGCCAGCAAAAGATTGGGTGTAGCTGTGAGACAAAGAGAGGAATCAGGGATGACATAGTGAGGTGGGTGGTTCGTGGAGGTTGTTATGGACAGATTTGGGGGTAAAAATCAAGGTTGAACATGTTACGTTTGATATGTCTATTAGAAATACAAAAGGAGATTCTGAATAGGACATTGGACCGTTTAGTCTGGAATTCAGAGGAGATGTCTGGCTGAAGATGTGAACTTGAGAGTCATAGTATAAAAGTGGGGTTAAAGCCCTGGGACTAAAAGAAGACACCTAGGGAGCGACAGTAGACAGCAGATGAGAGGAGAGAGCCCAGGGTGAGGTATGGGCCCTGTAACATGTAGAAGTGAGGCCGAGAACAATCCAGTAAAGATGGCAGAGAAGGAGCAGCTAATGTGGGAGGGGGGAAACCAGCGGAGTGTGGTGATCAGAGCCATGTGAAGACAGTTTCTAGAAAGAAGAAATGTCAAATGCTGGTAAGAGTTGGATGAACTTAGCATAGGACTTCGCAAGATACACGTCATTGACATGATGGTTTTGGTGCAGTGATAAGAATGAAAGTTTAATTAGAAGGGGTTGAAGGCAGAACAAAGGAAGAGCAGACAGTGAGTAATGACAATGCCTGTAGGAGTTTTGCTGAAAGGAAGAGCAGAGAACTGGGCAATAGTGAAGGGAAATACATGTGAACTATTGCAGCATATTTGTATGCTAACAGAAATGAAATATTGGTTACTAAGAGAGAGAGGGGAGAGTCGCAGGAGCGAAGTCCTTAAGTGGGTGAGAGGGACTGATCTGGCTCCTGATGAGGCTGCCCCTAGGGGCTGCATTATTCTGATGTGACCAGGCCATGGGAATTCCAGGAATGTGGCCACCACGTGGCCAGGCTGGGGCCCTGGTCTGCTGGGTGTGGCCACATTTGAGCTGGCCCCACTGCATCCTTCGGATCCCCTGATCCTGCAGACATCCCAGGTCTTGGAGCCCAGGACAACTTAAGCTAAAAGTTTAGCTAAAGAGGTGCTACTGACTGTGGAAATAGCTAAATGCTGTTTCAATGATGCAACAGAACAGAGACTGTGCAATCAGGGGAGCAGATGTGAAAGCTGGCCCTGAAATTTTCGTGCTAGTTTTGTGACCTGGACAAAACTGAGTCTCAGTTTTCGCATCTGCAGTATGGAGATGATCATTTTACCAACACACCTCCTGAGAGTGTAAGGTAGAAATGGGACAACAGATGTGCAAGGGCTTTGTCAAAGCCTTGTAAACTGAAAAGTGAGGCACAAGTGCCATAAATTAGGCTTAACTCACCAGATCATCCTACCCATTCCTCTCACAAAACAGGCACAGCTGTGGAGGAGGCATTTCTAAGGACACGTTCCTGTGCCACTCCTCTCTGTGGGTTTAATTTTCGAAACTAGACTTTTAAGTAGTTTTTAAAAGATAAGAGCAAGTCTTGACTCTTTGCAGAGCCTCCGAATATCATTATAGACACAAGTGTATCACTTCAAGATCACCAGTTGAAAGGGAAGGGAGATATATTATTATCTTCAAAGCTTTCTGGGAACCTATTAAATGCTAATCACAAAGCACAGGGATGTTCCAGAAAGCAAACACCATCCTTGACACCTCTAAATGAGACTCCTTCCCTGGGCTCCCTTCTGGAGGTAAGAGAGAATCAAGCATTTCCCCAGTGAGTGGACCCTGTAGTGCTCCAAGGCCTGCTTATGGCCTGGTCTGTCCATGACTGAAGCTGAAACCCCCTGTGGTTTGTCCTGGGGAGAAAGGTAAAGGAATGAATACTTGCTGGGCACATAGTGTGTCAGGCACTGTACCAGGCCCAATACCCAGGGCATCTCATCATTGAGCCGGGAGGTAATTATTCTCTTCTCATCAAACAGGAAGGGTAACTGAGGTTCAGGAGGTCAAATCAGGTCATGTGGCCAGCAAGAGGCAGAAGGGGAATCTTATCTCAGCTTTGCCTGCTCCGAAGAACCCGCTCTTACAGCTAACAGAGTAGATGCTTCATACAGTTTCTTTAGTGAATGAGTAGATGAATGACTAAAGTCCTCTGTCTGTAAAATTGCCTTGTCAAAGGACATCCACAGTCAAAAGGCACAGCCCCATTTAAACAGAAGCAACCAATCTTCTAAGATTCGAGTAAGGTACTAGAGTTTGGCTTAAAGAACTCAAGAGTTTCCCAAACTTGAGTGATAAGATCTCAGGCAACTTGCAGAACCTGTTGGAGGCTGGTTTACCCATTTGTAGTCTCGGGGAAAATGCAGTCTTGCTCCTCCCTCCCTTCCAGGAACAGCCACAGGACCTGTGGCTCTGGCTGTGGGCCTTAAAGTCCTTGAAAGATGAGTCCTGGCTTGTGACTATCTCGTGGCCAGGACTGGATGCATAATTCCTAGGGCCTCTTGTTCAAAAATTACTAAGAATTTCAAGACAGCGACAGCAGAGCATTAAAGCACAGGGTCCTGCGTGACTGCACAGGATGCACCCTCGATGCCAGCCCTGCCGGTGGCCATTGGTTCAAAAGAAGGGAAGAAATGGTCTTCAAAGGAGATTCGGGGGACATCTTCGGAGCACTAAAAATATGACAAATAAATTAAAAAACCATGGAGCTCAGGTTCTGGTTTCTTGAAACATACAATTTCAGAATAGAAAGAGCTTTTAAAATTCATCTAGTACTACTTTTCCCTTTTATAGAAGAGGAAATTGAGACCCAGACAGCAGCGGTGACTTGGGGAGTCCTAGGGTACCACACAGAAGGCAAACCCTGTCTGGATCTCTCTCATTCAGTCTCCTATCACTGAAACAACACAGGCCAGATTGAATAATGCATTATTTCTCTGTTTTTTCTCCCCAACTTCTCAGTAAAATAAAAGGTTAAGTCAACAAGGACCAAGCAAATGGGTGCGGACGCAATGCTAATTGAAGAGGAGTTAAGAGTGGGCAGAGGGGATAGGAGGAAGAACAGACTGGAAATAGGGGAACTGAGTGAAAAGCTGGTAGTGCCTCATCCACCTTTCCAGAATGCCAGTAGCAGGTTTTATGACATGTCCCCCTCCCCTGCGCCTCCCGACACACACACACCACCACCACCCCAGGCAGGACATGAGAGTCTTCTCCAGATTAAATCCCAGAGACTACCATTTGGGAATCTTCACATTGCGGTGGTTTGATGTCCATCCTATTAGACAGAAGCCCCTAGCGCCCAAGTCTGGCTTATGTGCAAAGAGCTTTCTAGGCTTATAAGGGAGAGCTGATGGCCAATCCCGTCTAGACATGGGAGAAAGCTTCTATTTTGAAAGACACAGGAAACTAAACAAACAAATAAACGGCAAAAAGTATTGGGAGACACCAGGAACAACTTCAAATTGACAATCTCCCTGAAAAGAGTCGGGACAATATTGTATCCATGAAACAAGAACCAGGAAGCTTTTATTTATTTATTTATTTTAATTTTTTTTTTTTTTAGGAAGCTTTTAAAAAAGCTAAAAACAAGGAAAACCTCTGTAAAGTTAAATATGTGTGAGTCAAAATAAAAATTTAATATGAAAAATAAATTCAGAGAAACTTCCAGTAGAACAAAAAAGACGAAAAGATGAAAAATGCGGAGAACACATAAAGCAAGAGGATAATACTAAGAAGTTGAAAGCCAACTACTAGAAATACCAGGAAGAGAGCCAAATGGATACTTATCAAGAAAATAATACAGGGAAATTCTCAGGACTAAAGCATGAATTTCTAACTTAAAAGGGCTAGCACAAGGGATGTGGCTAGCACAAGGGATGTGCCTAGCACAGGGAATGAAAATGACCCAGTGTCAGGGATACCACTGTGAACATTTGAATATCAGGGATACAGAGAAGAAATACAAACTTCCAGAGGGAAAAAGAAGGGAATCAGAATCAATGGACCGCTCAAGAACACATTGGAGTCTAGTGGACAATGGATCAATGCCTTCAATATTATAATTTATATCCTACACTTCTACTGGGTTGTCGGAAAAGTCATGATGCATTTTTGCAACAAAAAACATAGAAAAATTACTTCATGACTTTTCTGACAACCCCATATATCTAGCCAACTGTCCATCAATGAGTATAGAATAAGGTATTTTCAGAGATACAAGAACTAAAGTCTTTTACTTCCCTTGTGTCCTTCCTTTGTATCTTTAATGAACTACTGTTCACTAAATAACCCAATGAAATAAGGACGTAAAACCAGGAAAGGAACATGTGGAATCCAGGAAGCAAGGGATCTAAAGCATAAGAGGCATGTGGATCCCTCCGATGATGGTGAGTAGAAATTTCCAGTTAATATCTGTACAGCACCCAGTCTAAACTGGAGAACATGGAAGGAAGGCTCTGAGAGGGATGTTTCTAGGAATAAGATGAATATGGCATATTTGAGATTATGGAAAACATTACTGATGGAATTGGAGGCAGACTTTATTGGGACATTAAGAAAAATTAATGATATATAAAAATAAAGATAATGTGTAGAAAAATCCGGCACATGAGACAAAAGGAGGAAATGAGTAACTCCAGTAAAAATGGCGGACTGAAGAAGAAGGTTGGTATAGGGCGTGGTGTTAATGTGGTTCTCTAGTGAATAACACTTGCACAATCATAATAAAATATATTCTGACTGTCAATATAACTAAAATCGTTTTATAACTATGTTGGGGAGCAGAGAGAAGAGTAGGTGGAGAGGTGTGGACAATCTGAGTCCTTACTTATTGTGGGAACGCAATAGTAGTGTCCAAATGTAAATTAATACATTAAGAAATAAGGACAGCTCTAGTCCCATTGTTTTAAATAACATCTATAAAATTTCCAAGTTTAAGATGGTGAGTGAAAGATGTTCCCATTTCTTTTTTTCTCCCAATAAACGACCTGAAAACAAAACAAAAAAATAAGAGACAGAAAACAAACTCTATCCTTGACGCTGGCAGACATTGCCATTCTGAACATGTGAATCTACTAAGTGACCAGAGGAATAACAATAAAAATGAGTGAAGATGAATCTAAATGCCAGTACAAGTATTGCAATTCATTTGCAATAAAATTCGCCAATTTTAAGCGTACATGATGAGTTTTGACATAGGTATATAGTAGTGCAACCATTACCCAAAAAGCAATTTGGACCATTACAGTCAATCCCCGTCCCCCGGACCCCCCCTAGCAACTTCTAATCTGCTGTCATCACCATCATTTTACATTTTCTAGAACTTCATATAAATGCATACAGTGTGTAGTCTTTTGAAGCTGACTTTTTTCACTTAGTAATGCTTTTGTGACTCATCCATGTTGTTGGCATGTATCAGTAATTCGTACCTATTAATTGCTGAGTAGTATTCCATTTAAATACGGATTTTTCTTTATGCATCTACTAATCCATGGACATTTGAATTCTTTCCAATTTGGGGCTACTCTGAACAATGCTGCTATGAATATTCATGTGAGAATCTTTATGTAGACATACATTTTCACTTCACTTGAAAAATACAGAAGAGTGGAATTTCTGAGTCGTATGGTCAGTGAGTGTTTAACTTGGTAAGTAAATGCTACACTGTTGCTTCACATTCTAGCCAACACTTGGTGTTGTCAAACATTTAAATTTTATCCATTTCAGTGCGTATGTAATGGTATTTCCTTTGGTTTAAATTTGCACTTCCCTAATGATTAATGATGTTGAACATCTTTCTTTTCGTGTACGTGTTTGGCATCTGTATATTTTTTTATAAAACGTCTGTGCAAATCTTTGTCTAATGTTAATTATCTTGCCTCATTATAAAGTTGTGAGAATTCTTTATATATTGTGGACACAAGTCCTTTATTTTATTTATGTTTTATAAACATAGTCTCCCAGCATGTGACTTGCTTTTTTATTTTCATAATTATTCTTTCAAGAGCAGACATTTTTTATTTTGATGAAGTCCAAATTATTGACTTTTTTCTTTTATTGCTCTATTTAACAAATCTTTGCCTAACCCAAAATGACTAAGATTTTCTCCTGGTTTTTTTTAAAGAAGGTTTATGGTTTTAGCTCATTTTTGTGCATATAGCCAACTAATGATTCCAGCACCTTTTGTTGAGAATATCCTTTCCCCCATTTAATTGTTTTGGCACTTATGCTAGAAAATCAATTGACCACACATACATGTGGGTCTATTTCTGGACTTTTTGTTCTGTTCCATTGGTCTATATGTCAACCTTTACTCGAATACTTACTATCTTGGTTACTGCTAGCTCTATGGTAGGTTTTGAAACCACGTAGTATAAGTCTCCCAACTTTGCTCCTTTTCACATTTGTTTTGGTAATTCTATATACTTTGCATTTCCACATAAATTTCAAAATTTGCTTACTAAATTTTTCAGAATAATGCTGCTAATATTTTGAATGTCATCGTGTTTAATTTATAGATCAATTTGGAGGAGAATTGGCATTTTAACAATTATGAGTCTTCCAATCCATGAGTATGATATGCCTTACCATTTATAATCATCTTTAATATTTTTCTGTGATGTTTTGTAGTTTTCAGAGTACAGTAATTACACATATTTGTTAAATTTATCCCTATTTCATTATTCTGTATGTGTGTGTTGTGTATAAGTTTAAGAGAGAGAAAAAGAAAGAGGGAGGGAAGGAGGGCGGGAGGGACCTAGTTTCCTTTATGTTCCCCAAAGTTAAGCAAAAGAAAATTGGTTAATTAAGGATTGTGGTTTGCTGAATTCCAGTTAAGTAAGATTTTGCGGTATTTGGAATTCACATTAATAGCTCTGATTATGTCACACCCATGTTTAAAAAAAACCTTCATTGGGAAATAATTATGGGATGTATGAAGAATGTAGTATCAATTTACAAAGGGAAAAATTGGAAGGATTGAGCAAGCTGACTAAGTAGAAAATGCTGTGTTCTTACCATGCAGCCATAAAAATGACATTATGCAACAGCGATTTTCAGAATGGAGTCAGGATGTCTCATAGGGTCAGGCAGGTGTCAGGGCCCCCATGTGTGCTCTGATCACAGGAGCTCTATTTTGATCCTGTTTGGCTTTTGAGGTTCCTGGTAGGATTTTGTTTAAAAACAGTTCCAGGGCATAAAATGTTTAAAAAACATTATTGCAAAATAATTTTTAATGACCAAGAAAAATGTTAACAGAATTATAATTGGGTTAGAAAAGAACCTGTATTTTATGTCCCTCTTTGAGGGGAAAAAAGAGATGTGTACAGAAAAAAATTGGAAGGTATACATGTATCAAAAAAATTAATAGCAATTATTTCTGGGCAGTTAGATTGTGAATTTTTCTAAATGTTTGTTCTCATTTGTCTTTTTCTAAATATGTGCAATATAAAGCCTATTATTCTTTAATAAGAATAGAATAAACTACAAATTCCTTAGCATGTCATTCAAGGCTCTCCATCACCTGTCATTAAATGTCTAAATGTCTTTCTAGAATTCTGCTAAACCTCAACTCATCATAGAGTCATAAGGTTAGCCTCAAAGAATTACTAACCATTTCCTGAATGCTCCCTGCACTTCCTGGTTCTCACAGATTTTCTCCAGCTATGTTCCTAGCCCAGAATTCCTTAATCATACACCCTCACTTCCTACCGGAGCCAACCCATTCAAAATGAATGCAATACAATGTAAATTAAAGAAAAAAAAATCAAAACTATATAGAGTGTATGATTTCAGCTAGTTAAAGAAAAAATTCAAAGAAAAAACTGGAATGAACAATGTAAATGATATTCAGTAGCAGCACCCATGTATTGGGATTATAAATCTTTTGTTTGTTATTTCTTTTTTTGCACTTTATTATACTTTTCAAATCTTCTACCATTACCTATTAAAATAGTGAAAAGGAAAAGTCATACCCATTTTAAGACCTATATCAAATGCCAACAGCTCCAAGAGCCTTTCAAAAAATATTATTTTTTTAAACTCTCCAGCCATTGTCTCCTAATAATGTAACTAGAGCTATGTGTGGTGTGCTATAGATTGAAGGGTCCTACGTCTAGAAGCTGACATGGGGTTCATCGCGGCCTCTGCTCTGGCTGGCCTGTGCTTGGCAAATCGCCTTACCTCTCTGAGTTTTTGATTCCCCCCATGGCTGTAGTAAGGATTAACTGAGACAATGTGAATATCATGTGTAAACTGTAAAGTGCTGTTCATATGTATGCTGTGTCTGATTCCCCTATGAGACTGAAGCTCAGTCATTCCAAACTGTCTGGGTGACACTCAACAAATGGCCGTTGATTTATGTCTTCCAGCACTTCCAAAAATAGAGCAAAAAGCTCTTTGTGTTACCAGTAGACTGGGATGTAATGAAGGCCTGTGCTCCAAACAGCCTATGATTTTCATCACGATGTGCTTTTCCTGTGCTGTTCCCAGGACTTGGGGCCTTAATAAGCTGTGCTGCCACCATGTCAGCAATCAGTGGGCTCCAGCACAGCCTAAGGGTGCTCTTCAGTGTTAGGAAATAGGAAACTACAGGCCACAGCAACATTTACACTGAAGAGGGTTCTGCAGTCTCAGACGCAGACCACCCATTGCCCCCTCTCTCAATGAGGTGACCCTGACCAGAGCCAGTGTGAGGGCCGGCCTGGGCATGGCCTTTGTCAGCTGAATGGACTCTGGGAGAGACAGAGGAGGCAGCCACCTGAGCGGTCTGGTGCAGCCCCTCATTCCTCGGAGGGAGTACCAAAGAGCCCCACGAAGGGAAGGGCTTGTCAAGGGCACATGCTGAGTGACAACTAGTTGGCACTGGAACTAGAGCCTACACTTGTGTTATTCAGTTTAGCCGAGATTGCGCTAAGGAATCAGGAATTCCCAGTCTGCTCCATTTCCCTCAAGAGGGCCTGGCCATCTCTGATTCTTCGTGAAGGTTTGCAATCACAGTTGTGCACGGATCAGTATGTCTCTTTCCTTGAGACCCAACTGCTGCCCTCAGAGAGATTCTTTCCAGACTGAGAGAGACCCACTGGGGTGGACACTGGGGTGGACTGCAGTGTTTCCAGAGCTTCCAGACTTTTTTTTCTTTTTAAAGACAAATCCTCACTTTTAAAGAAGTCGCTGGATTTTAAAATGCTGACTCAACATGTTTGAAAAGAGCTGAGGCCAAACAAAATGTCTGCCCACAGGAGGCCAGCCTGTCGGCCACTTCCAGGATGGACATTCATCTGGTCAATGCCAAATGAGTCTGGGCCCTCAAGGCCTCTGTGCTATGGGGGAAAGACCCTTGGACATCAATCACTGTTGGCTGACTGACTAACTTCATCCATCTAAGCCTTCAGATCCTGAAGATGGAGACCACAATACCTACCTCATGGGGTTGTTGAGAGAGTTTAACAAGATCATGTAGGGAAAATTACTTTTAAAGAGTAAAGCAACATGCCAAGAGCTAATATACACATAATAGTAATATGCAGTATCTCTTTAAGCCACCAAGGTTAGGCAGCTCTGGTTTAAGACACATGACCCCTGAGGGCCGACCGAGTGGCTCAGTTGGTTAAGAGCTCGCTCAAGAGTGCGAGCTGAGCTCTGAGCAACAGCTGTTCGAGGCCAGCCCGAGCTGAGTTGCCGTTGAGCTGCCAACAGGTGGCAGGATGGCTCAGCTAAAAAAAAAAAAAAAAAAAGACACATGACCCCAAGATTTAAGCCCTTGAACTGCATTTAAGACTCCAACCAAGAATACCGCAGAGGGTTAAGCATTTGTGAATGAACATGTCCAGGTGACAGTCTATACTTACTAGAATATCTGTTCCAAGTGCATGATGTGGGAGAAAGAGTGTGGAACTGTAAACCAGAATTCCAATGCAGTGTCGCCACCAAGGCCGTGTGTCCCTGGATACGTTATTTCTTCACTCTGGGCCTTGGTTTCTCCATCTACAATATGAGCATACTAGACCAGCCTCCTTCCAGCTCCAAAGTTCTCAGATTTTTAGCATCCCTGTCAGGTTAGCTTCTCAGTTCTCCAGCTTATGCCCTTACATGAGGACCTTGCCTGTGTGAGCCGGTACTGTTGCACATGATAGCCAGGGCCTCTGCCTTGTTTCCAGGCACGAGTGACCCAGACATGCAGAAACTCTAATGGAAGCTCAGACGGTGGGGGTTCATATAGAAGGATGAGCTGACTTAGGGCTTGAATTGACTGTTCAAGCTACAATCAGACAGATGGCGGAGGCAGATAAACACCAGCCAATGGAGACATCATGGACAGTAGACCCATAAATACTTCCAAGGCTTTGCCTTTGTAGGGGAGGCAAGATTTTCCCTCTACCTTCTTAGGATTTCAAGCCTGAGAATTAAATTGACACAAGACAGATCTACAGGAGAAACACATACAGATTTTTTTTTTTTTTTGAGGGCAGTGTCACTGGCCCTCATGTGTTGGACCGAACCAGGGCCGCTGGCTTCCCAAGCCAGCGCTTAACCACCGCGCCACTCAGCTGGCCCACAGATCTATGTAATAAGAGTTGTATGTGACATAGGAGCCCTTCATAAGGAAATGAAGACCCAAAGAAGTGACAAAACCTAAATGTTTTTATACTAGGTAAAACAAAGAGAGGCAATTGTGGAAACGCAGCCAAAATATATGGGGAGGCTAAAGAAAGGTAAGAGTCATTTTAACAAAGGACAGAACTCTCGTGGTCTCAACTCCCCATCCTTGATGACAGGAATCCGACTCTTCCTGGTCTAGGGAAGGCATCTTTCCCAGGGGAATTTCATCTCCTGCTTTTAAGAAAAAGAAGGAATGTCAGAGTGTTCTTCTCACACCTGCTGGTTTTCAAGTGCCTTTAAAAACTCAAAATCGTCAAGATGCCAGATAGACATATGCTGGGGTGGCATGTTGACCTCCTCCATGAAATGATGGCATTGGGCTCCATCGTTTCTGATAGTATTGGGCTCTGGCCTGTGCTTAGCACTCGGCAAAGTGCCTCTGCACACATTATGGAGTGGGTCTCCTTACCTGAGGCTCAGAAGACTGAGGCTCAGAGAAGCTGAGATTTCTGCCGAGACAGTCCCCTAGTTGGGGGCAGGACCTGTACCCAGGCCTCTTCCCATGTACCGTGGGCTGGAGCTGTTGTGCACACACATTGTGCCTGAGTTGTGCTTGCCACTTCTTGCCTTGAGTCATCTAATCTTCACAACAGCTCTACAGGGGGACAGGTGTCACGAAGGAGAAAACCAAAACAGAGCAGTGGAGTGACTTCCCTAAATTCACGCCGTAATAAATGCATCTAGGGGTTGGAACCCAGGTCCTTCCAAGTTGAACCTGAGCTCTTAACCCCTCCTGCCTCCAGCAGCCTGAAGAAGCAGGGCGTTCTCTCTAGGAGCCAGCATCCTGGTTCAACGGCTTCACCTGTGCTTTAGTCTGGGATTCAGGAGGAGCCCTCTGAGGCCCACTGCCATGATCTTACCATTTGTCGCCCCAAAGCCAGAACCATGTGGCATGAACTGACTCTCCTCTGCATGACCTTGAACAAATCCTTTGACCTCTCTGGACTTGGCTTCCTGGTCCACGAAGGGAGAGGAGAGGCACAAGATGCCTGCTGAATGCCCTGCTTTGATAGTCTGTGCTTCTGTGTGTGCTGGTGTGACCCTCTAAGAAGAAACCCGTATGAAAACCAAAACCAAAATCCCTGCTGTTTTCCAAAGTATCACTGAAGGCCTAGTTGAAAGGAAGCGCAAGGGTACAGATTGGCTAGATGTCAAATGGGCCCTTGAGACCCACGAGGCCTATATTCTAGAAATTTCTAAGTGTGCCATTTTCCTGAAACACTGTTGGATGGCTGGGCACAGAGTTGGGGACTTGTGCCCAAACCAGGCACGACCACGTCTCAGGATGGCTATGGAGCTCCCAGTGGCTTTTCTGCAGCACCACTGTGCTCGCGAAAGGTCTGAGGGGTCCTGTAAATGTTTCCAGTTCTAGTGTTTGGCATTTGTTATTAGGAGAAATTAATGTTGCTAAGTGCTCTGCTGTCATCATTTGTTTTCATGTTCCAGTTGTCCCAGCTTTGGCTGGGTGTCCTCGTCAAGTGGACTTGCTCAATGTCCTTTTGACATGTCCCCACCATTCCTTTATGACTTCCTTTCTTTCAGGTGTAGCAAAAAGTTCCAGACTCATCTTGTATTTTTCCTTTCCCAGCCCTGGAAGCACCCATTTATCCAAGGAGTGCTGTCTCTTTTAATGGAGAATGGTATTTAGAAACCAAGATCTGGACCTAGATTGTGCTCAGTGCTGCTGAGATGACTTAGATTCCAGACCATTTGCATCAGGCCATTTTTTTGTTTTTTAAAAGCATGAGTTCATTCTGATACCTCTCATCCCAATCCAGCACCACAAGGTTTTTCATTACTGTTATGGGTTGAACTGTGTCCCCTAAAAGATACTGAACACCTAACCCCCAATGTCTATGAATGTAACTTTATTTGGAAAGAGGGTCTCTGCAGATGAGCAACTTAAGATGAAGTCATTAGGGTGAGCCCTACTCCAACATGACTGAAAAGGGAAATTTGGACCCAGACACGTGCAGGAGAACACCATGTGAAGATGAAGACAGAAATGAGGGTGATGCTTCTACACACCAAGGAACGCCAAAATTGCCAGCAAACCACCAGAAGGTAGGGGAGAAGCCTGCAATAAATTCTCCCTCACGGCCTCAGAAGGAACCAACCCTGCCAACACCTTGATCTTGGACTTCCAGCCTTCAGAACCAAGACAATAAATTTCTATTGCTTAAGCCACCAAGTGGTTCTGTTACAGCGGCCCTAGGAAACTCATTCACTCACCTTTCTCCATTCCTTACTTATAGCTCCTTTCTTCCAGAGTGAAAACTCGGGTTCCTAACAACATCAGTGTATTTCCTCATTTCTCAGTCTTATGATACACAAAAGTTGTTTCACAATTGTTACACTTGTTTCTCTACCAACAAAATTATTAAGTAAAGTTCTAGATTTTCTGCAGGCGTTTCTTGTTTCATTTTGTTTTTGCATTCAGGCTGAGGGCACTATATTCAAAGCTCCTTGGAGTCATTTTTTTCTGTTTTTTTCTTGTGCAGTTATGTTATTCATGTGGTATATAGTTCAGTTTATTTATTTGGGATTTATTCCATTTTAGGGTTGACCTCCCCATACATATTCATTGAATTTTATTTATTGAGTATGTAACACATTGATAAGATTCCAAAAGTTTGTCAAAGCTATGCAAAGAAGTATAGTCAGAGAACTCTCATTCTCTCTACTTTGCCTTCCGCGCCATTCCTACCCACCCCTGTAGGTGGTTAGTTTTATTAGTTTCTCGTTTACCCTTCTTATGTTTCTTTTCGTTTTCTTTTCTTTTTTTTTGCAAAAATAGCCAGATTTGTGTATATTTTCTTATTTCTATTTTTTACAAGGAAGATAGCACACCATTTATGCACTGTATTTTTTCTTTTCTTTTTTTTTTTTTTTTTTTGAGGGCAGTGTCACTGGCCCTCACATGTGGGACCAAACCAGGGCTGCTGGCTTCTCAAGCCAGCGCTTAACCACAGCGCCACTTGGCCGGCCCTGCACTGTATTTTTTCTATTTAACAATATATTCTGGAAATCATTCCATAACAATTTTCCGAGTTCTTTCTCATTCTTTTTTACAGCTGCATAGTACTCTACTTTGTGGGTGTATCACATTTAATTCATGTAATCTCTGATTATGGGCATTGAGGCAGTTTACAATATTTTGCTATTACATATAATGTTACAATGAATAATCATGTGTGTATGTATTTTCTTTCATATTGTTGGAAATATATCTTCAGGATAAATTCCTAGAAATGAGATTACTGGGGTAAAAGTTAAACGTACATCCTATTTTGTTCGAAAATGTCATACCATCCCCATAAGGTTTTACTATTTTGATTTCTACCCACAATGTATGAGAATGCCAATTTCTCCACAGCCTCTCCAATATAGTGTGTTGTCAACTTTTGAATTTTGGCCAATCTGATGCGTGAAAATAGTATTTGACTGTAGTTACAATTTGTCTTTCTCTTATTATGAGTGAAGTTGAACATTTTTTCATGTGTCAAAGCGCCAGTTTACTTTATTTCTTGTGAATTGTATGTTCGTGTTTTTTGCCCAGTTTCCTATTGGAATTTTGGAATTTTTCCTCACATTTCAAAGAGTTCTTTAAATATTAATCATATTAGTCTTTTGTCTTTGATATGTATTACAAATATTTCCCGTCAATATATCATTTTGACTTTACTTATAGTGTTTTTTGCCATAAAAGCGTTTTTTTCCTTTCTTTTTTACCTTATGTAGTTGGATTTATCCGTTTTGAAAACTGTAGCTGGGTTATGTTTGCAGTGTTAGATGGCTACATATTAATAGCATTTCAATTAAATCCTTAACCGTTAGAACACTTACTTCACTAGATTTTGCTAAATGCCAATCATACCGGACTGAGCTAATCTCCTTTTTCTGAAAATATGAAGCAAATAATTAACAATAAGATGTCCTCTTATAAAGGCAAGATAGATAGATAGATAGATAGATAGATAGATAGATAGATAGATAGATAGATGATAGATAGATAGATAGATAGATAGATAGATAGATAGATAGATAGATAACCAGTGGAGAGCTGGAGAGACTCGACTCTGGGCTGGCTCTGGTGCAGACCTGTCACAGGACCTTGACTGGTGACTTCATCCCACTGGGCCACAGAATGGTCCCGTGCTCTGAGTTCAGATCATAACGACCTTCCATCTATAGGAAGCAATGCGGGGCAGTGCAGAGCTGAATGCTAATACTAGGCTACCTGGTCAACATGTTGTCACTGTGAATTAAGCAGAATTAAGCCTTAGGAACCAGAGAAGAGTCCTAGGGTCAAAGGAAGATTATTTTACTGGTGATTACAGAGGGAGTATTTCTCTGATATGATTTGAGGCGTTTCAGAAGGCTTGTGCCTTCTGCCCTTGGTCAGCCCCAAATACAGGCCTGCCATCCTGCCTGAAATGGCACTGTTGATCACTCCTTTGGACTAACGCAGAAGGCTCCTGCTAACAAACCTGCCGTCCCTAAGTAGGCGTTGTATGCTAATCCAGGGGCCAATCCAGGGGCATAGACTGACATGTGAGCTCATCAACTCTGTCTTGGCAGAGCTCTGAACAAATGGACTTAGAGAGGTCACACTTTGATAGGAAGACTGAACCTGGGGTCAGGAATGGTATAGGGGCATTGGTTTGGGAGGAGGTGTCCTTGTGTGACCATCTAGAGAAGGGTGTGGAGACGGACAGTGAAGACAGCAAGCTGAAATGTCAGAGCAGAGGTGCAGTCTTTGGTGACGAACTGCCCCTTTCTGCTCAGTTCCCTGCCCAGCACCCCAGGTCAGGACATAGCTTCTCCCCTAGTCACCCTGCCTCCTGCCTTCCCCTCCATCCTTCCCTCATGTGCAGCCTTTCAGAGGCTGCCTGTTGTCTTCTGAGTCCTAAATAAAATCCTTCCATGGCATTCAAGGCCCATTCCCCCAGCATCCTCTCCCTCCAACTTTGCCCACAGATCCTGCAAGATTCCCTGAACAGAAGTATTGGGGTGATACTAGTGAATGTCAACTATAATTATTTTATATATATATATATAGTCACAGGATGTAAAGTACAGCATAGGGAATATTGTCAATGGTACTGTAATAGCTCTGTATGGTGTCAGTTGGGTAGTAGACTTGTTGGCATTATCACTTTGTGAGGGCTCTAAATGTCTGATCGTTATGTTGTTTTGTACACTTGAAACAAAAAAATGAATGAATTAATTTAAAAAATAAGTAAAAAAATAGTATTGGGGAGTGTGTGAAATGACAAGAGCAGGGATGTGTGCATGACAATTGGGGGACTGCAATTTAAAACTAGGACCTTCCTGGGCCGGCCGAGTGGCGCGGTGGTTAAGCGCTGGCTTGGGAGGCCGGCGGCCCCGGTTCGGGGCCCACATATGGGGGCCAGTGACACTGCCCTCAAAAAAAATAAAATAAAATAAAAACAGAACTAGGACCTTCCTCACAAATCCAGGTTCAGGCCCAGCAGAGTTGGGAACTGTCAGGTTCTCACGGGGCTCCCTCCGCCTGGAGGGCCCTGTCCCCATCACTGGGCTCACTGACCCCTACATTCTAGAAGGCTCCAGGATGCCCCCCTGGTAGAAGCCCTCTCCGATCCCCTGCCCTCAGTGGTCTCCCTGAGTTCAGTTTTCAGCACTCCGCCCTGAGGGGAGGGGTGCGGGCGCCACCTTGTGGCCTATCACCCTCATCACACTGAATGCTGACCCTTGCCTGGCTAATTGCTGTCTGCTAGGAAGCTTGGGTGGGAAGACTGGGCTCTCCCATCCCGCCTGCCCTGACGCCACTCCCTCAAGGACAGACCACTGGGGGCGGGGGTTCTAGAGGAAGAAAGTTTTAGCTCTTGGAAGGGGAAGGTCCTTTTGGTTCCATTCCTACAGGTCCTTATGTTCCTCCCTCCTTTTCCCCACGGGTCCCACCAACTCTGAGGCCGACGGGTGGGGCTGCAGCAGGATGCTGCTCGGTTGGGGTGCGGTGTAGTGGGAGATGAGAATGAGCTTACGAGTCAGGGAGACCTGGGTTGATCAGCTCTGTGGTCACAGGCACACCCCTCGATCTCTTGGGACCTCAGGCTTTCATCTTTAAAGAGGATACTAATTTATGCCATAGAGTTTCCCTAAGAATTGGAAATAAGGACATAAACTCTTGGCACTTAATAGGTGCTAAAAAAAAATAGCACCTATTAGCATCATGAACTTGAATGGCAGCCATGCGTATTCTCCTGCCCTGTCTGGGGGACATCTCCCCTCAGGGTCCCTGGGCACCCTCCTCATCACACTCATGCCTGCATTATGCTGTCACTTACATGACCTCTCAGCCTGGGAAATGGTCAGTGGCAGGTCCGAGGTCATCTTCCGGAGTGCCGGCACCTTGCACCTGCTCAGATGGATGTCTCCTGATTCCTGACACAGGAGCTGTCAGACCAGCGTCAAGTGGTTGAGAAGGTCACCCGCACGGATCCTAAGAGATGGCCAGTGGATGAAGTGGGGAGGCCAGCACCCCCCGAGTGTCTCTCAGGCGGACTTGAGTGTTGAGATGCTGCCACCCAAGACCAGAGTGCTGCTCCATCCATCAGAACTACGAGGCACCCACCCCATCCCCGGAAGAGAACTACAGAACATATACTGGCACCACGGTGTCCACCGGCCGGTGGAGCTAACGAAGGACTGGCTGAAAGAGAGCAGGGTCTGTGTGAGCTCCAGGGAACAAGAACCAGTGCGCTGGGATTGCTTCCAGAAGGGTCTTTTTTAAGATAGAAAAGAAAACCCACTCACAGCACATTTGAATGCGTTATCCCACTCAAGTTCCAAGTGCCCTTCAGTGTTCCCATGTGAGCAGGAGGGGCGCTGTCATTAGTTAGTGCTGCTTGTTATTTGAAGGCCACTTAAAGTTCTTTGGTGCAGAGTATTTCCAGCCACGACGATGAGCGTCTCTGCATGAAATTGCTCGTATTAGCAAGGCACCTACCACAGCCTTCACCCAGCCCCACCCTTCATCTAGTCATCCACCCTCCAGCCACATCGCGAACCTCTACCGGACACCTAAACTGTACCAGGAGATTCGTCACCAAGTGGCACACCTCTGCTTGTAACAAGCTCATACATGGGAAATAAGTGGTCACGACATAAGACGTCCTCGTATTCTAAAGAGGAGCAAACGGAGAACCACAGAGGGCTGGGTGAGGCTGTGTGTGCATGCACACATGTGTGTACTGCGCCTGAGCCCCCCACACATACACATCCATTAGCCCCAAAACTGCCTGTCTTGCTCAGTGTCACCTGTCATCCCAGCCCCTCCCTATAAGCCGCCTCCCCAGGTAGGGGAAGTCAGGATGCCTGTTGCCCACAGGAGTTCCTGCTGGGTTTCCCTGTGCCTTTCCTGAGCCAGGCCCTGGGGACAGTCCAGGTGGGACAGCGGACACCCCTTCCCCTGCCCTGGGGTTGGGCACCCTGGCCCCATCTCCCTCAGCGTTGCCGGGCTGGGCCCAGGCAGCTTCGGTCCCTGTGCGTTCACAGAGCACCCCATGGTTTTTACCCACAGATCCCAAGGGTTCTAGAGGCAGGATTTTGCTGGAGGCAGGATAATTAAGGTGACACCCATTTGGGGTGGGTCAGAGCAAGTCTGTGGCCTATTTGGGAAACTTTTGGATCCTAGTGGTACCTTCCAGTTGAGTGATGGAACATCACCTACTATATTTGAGGATTTTTTCAGAGACACTATTGCTAATCCTCTCAACAGGGATTGCAAGGCAGGAATGGCTTGTTTTATTTCACAGAGAGGTTAAGCAACCTGTCCGACGTCTACCAGCCAGGACGTGGTAGAGCAGGGCTGCCTGCTGTCCCAGTTGATGTGTGGAGTGGACCTGGGATGATGACAGGGACACTGGTGAGTTTGAAATTGAGATGCCCCTGGCATACCAACCCCAGGGCTGGGTGTCCGGGGCAACTTCCTGTAAGATGCCACCTACAGGATTGTAGCAAGTCTTTACAGCAAGAGAAGTACAGCAGTAATGATAATCACTATCACTTTAAGGGCCCCTTCAGTGCCGTGGTTACAAGGTGGTTATGGATGGAAGGTGGCCTCTCGGCTATATGGAGGAGGATACCCACTGGAGGTCCAGCTCTCTGAATGAAGACTTGCCACCACTCCTCTTTCCAACGCCAGGCCTTCTGTGGGACCATCTTCAAGTGCTTTGACAGTTGTCAGCAGTTCTACAGGGCAAACTTGACCCTCCTGGCTGCTATCCTAGGTATAACATCGGTGCTGCTAAGCCAGTCACCTTGGCTCCATTTGCTTCCAAACCGTCCATGAACTCTCACTCACTGCTGTCTCCTTGGTCTTTGTGTCCCTGTCATTGGGGGCTTGGGAAACCACAGGTGATAAACCCATGGGCCAATCTGCCATGGTACTGGGAACCAGCACTCTAACTGTTACCTCATCCGCGTGCCTGGCACTGATGCCAACCCCAAGGTCAGAGGCAGGACTGGAGTTGGGGTTTGGAGCCAATATCTGACCGGAGCCCCAGAAGTCAGGCCAGCAGCATCCTCGTGCTCTTGAGAGGACTGGCACACCATGTCCAGTCGCTCTGTCCCTCTCTTCAAAATTCAAATTCCAGAAGGGAACAGTTGGCTGGCCTGGTTGAGCGACGAGGCTGTCCCTTCGCCTACAAGCGGGCAGCAGGAGGTGGCGGGGAGGTGTGTGTGTACGTGGCGGGGGCGGGGGGGAGGAATGTCTCCAGGATGTGGTCCATCAGGCCGCATCTGGTGTGGAAGAGGCCACTTCGATTTTGCACACCGGGAGCTGTTAGAAGAAGAAATGGAGGCCAGGTATGTACAGCCCTGTCTCTCTTAAGTGACTGTCACACATCTACTGGGACACGTATAAGTTGCTTCTGTGGCCTAATTCTCAGAGAGTTTTTACAGATGTGGACTCTGAGGCTCAAAGGTCTGGCTGGGAGCCAGGAAACCCAGGTGTCCCTGATGTCCACCGAGTGAGCCCTGGGCCTGGGCCGCCTTGTAGGTGGAGCCTTTGGACCAGGTGAACTCTGGGCACCTTCCAGCCCGAATGTCTGCACTTGCCATGTGTATGGAGAAGGCGCTGGACTGGGCCTCACGAGCAGTTTCTCCAGCTCGTGAGCCCCCTTTTCCTCTTTCCTTCTAAGAAACTAAGGCAGCATGTCACCTGGCTTCATGGAGAGAGCCCAGGCCATGTTTCAGGTTGGGCTGGGGAGGGGAATGTGCCAGGCTGTCGGGACGTCTTGACCAGGGCCCAAGAGAAACCAGCTGGCACTCCTTCTGAGTACAGTGGACCCTCCACCTTTCGGCCCAGGCCAGGCCTCCAGCGAGGCCAGCACCCGGCACTTCCCAGGCCCCTGTCCAGTCATTGACAGGGAAATACAGAGATTCTCTGACCCGCTAGCCTTTTAACGTGCAGACTGCATTGCAGAATCACAGAGGACCTTGCATCAGACAAATAAGACAGAGACCCCCTCCCCCCCTCCACCCTCCCACTCCCCGCCCTGGGCATGCCCACCCCTGCAGCTGGGCAGGCCTTTGCTCAGAGAGGCCTTCCTGGCCGGCTTGCCACAGGGCACTTCTGAGTGCAGGCCTCACCTGAAGCTCACTGTCTGACCAGCTGGGGACCTGGGACATCCAAGGATGTCCAAGCTATAGGAGGCTCAGAGTAGGGTGACATGTGGACAACTGGCAGCAAACCAGACACCAGGCTAGTACCGAATCCTGATTTCACTTTCTGAAAATTTCTCGAATTGGGTTCCTAGACGTATGTTCGGGAGTCTAGGAATTCTCTACAAAGACTTTCAATTGGGCATTTGTAATCTAAGAAAAATCTAAAAAGAATACAATTTGCATATTCTGTACCATCCTGACAAACCCCTTATGACTGGAGACTGCCGGGCAGTCAGGGCCATGCCCTGCCGCGGGGCTGTGCGAGCAACAGCAGGCTGATGTGAGCCCAGGTGACATCAGGCCCATGGGAGGCCAGCTGGGAGGGAGTGGAGGGCACAGCCCCGGTGGAGGGCGGGGCTGCAGCTGTGAGGTCTGCGGTTCCCGACAGCCTCTGGCGGCTCCTGAGCACGCAGCTTCTCTGACCCAGCCCGGTGATTCATGCCTCATCTTGGCTCAGCAAATGGGGCCCCCAGCCAGAGGCAGAATTTTCAAGGCTGTGTGGCAACCAGATTAGCTGTCCTGAGAGAGCTGGATGTGCCGAGGTTGGGGGTGGGGGTTGCTGCAGAAGTGGGGAGGCTGAGTCATCATCTTGGGCAGCAGGAGATCTGGCACCTGGGACTGTGGAAGAGTCACAAAGAAACTGGCCTCACACACACACAGAGTGCCCTCCGTCCTAAGTACTTCAATTCCCATGCTTTTACTGTGCCCATTCGTGCTGCCCACACACCCACTACCCACTGAGAAGCACCTAACACGTGTTATTCATTCACCTGGGCCCCTGGGATAGGAGGATGTCCTCCCACGGCCAGTTGAGTCTCTGTGATGTTGGCCATGGATGCTGTTTGGGCCTCTGAGAAGCCACGCTTTGGAGGTATTGACAGAGTGGCCTGGAAATCTGGGTCAGCAACTGGGCAAGTCCCTACAGGTGGGAACTAGTGTCAGGAGAGTCTGGCCTGGCTGTAAGAAAGCCATGAGCTTGGCAGGGGATGGAGAACCCACTGTTATGACACATCCCATTTCCGGGCCCGCCCCGAAACCCTTTCTCTGGAGGCAGTTGGGCGTGAGGGGAGGGCGGGAGCTTAGGAGTCACCTGGGGTCTGGACCCAGCTTGCTATCGGATCTGGCAGTGATTGTCACTCAGCCCTCTGTTCCCTGGGGTTTGGAGCATCTCAGGTTTCCCTCTGGCTGCCTCTGAGGCGGGCCAGCCAGCGCTGCAGTTGACCTGTGGTGAAAAAATAAACCCTCACAGTTAGTAGCATCCTTAACCCCAGCCTTCCAGGACAGCCCAGGCCAAGGTCCCTTAGTGTCACTGGCCATGGGGAATCCAAATGGACAAGGAGCTTCAAAAGAGAGACAGGTGCTCAATTGGCTTGAAGGCTTGAGGGTTCTGGTGGCAGTGGGTATGAACAGCCCTTTGCTTTTCACGCAGAGGCTCTAAAGCAACACATGAATTTCTTTCTCCCATCCATCCATCCATCCATCCATCCATCCATCCATCCATCCATCCTCCATCCATCCTTGCCTAGTAGTCCGTTCATGAGCAGAGTAGACTCAGGTAATATCCCGTGAGCATCCGAGCACAGGTGGCTGCAGCAGTATCCAGGCCAAAGGAGGAGTGACAATTCCAGTCCAGCCACTCCTATCAGCCACTCCTGTCAGCACCGCAGACCGGGCCTTGAGTACTATCCACCAGGAATGGAGCAGAAGACCTGATGAGGAGGGGCCTTACAGCAAAAAGCCCTGATTCTGCCTCAGTAACAGCTTAGATGCTCCCTGAGAGTGCGGAAAGGCTGGTGCTAAGGGAAGTGGAGCCCTACACCGAGGGTCCCAAATCCCCAGGGTAGGGAAATGCACAAAAGCTGGGTATTATCATTGTTTTCCCATTGTACAGACAAGGAAACTAAGGCTTCGAGAGAAGTGTCTGGCCCAAAGTCACACAAAGTCAAGATTGACCCGGGAACCTGGAAGGGTAGAGAGGAAAGGGAGGAGAGAAAGAAGGAAAAGGAGGCCGCTGGAGCTCAGGCTGGCATAGGCAGGGGAAGTGCAGAGTGCTGCGGGCCCCGAGCCCCAAGCCAGCCTGCGGGACCTTCCCTGGTCTGGAGGCCTGGATGCTGGGCGCCAAGGGACCTACCCTGCCCCACCTTCTCCCTGGGGCTCAGCCAGCGCTCCAGCTGCTGTGCGCGCTTGCCCTCTGGTGGCAACATCTGGAAACGCATTTGCCCCTGTAACCCCACCCCCACCCCCATCCCTCCCTCCCTAGCACATTCTTGAAACTGTGGCTACAAGTTAGGCTCACACCTACTGTGTGCCAGGTGCTGAGCTGAGATCAGAGAAAAAGGAAAATGGTCCTGTTTCTGAAGAATACCTAGTTCAGGGGAGAAGATAGAGGAGGAGACAGATCGCTGCCACATGATGAGGTAGGGGCTTGGCTGAGGGGAGAGCTTAGGTGTCACATGCTAGGGCTGGTTTAAAGCAGGGCAGCCCCAAGAGCTGCAGCCCCAGGGCCAGAGGGGACCTCAGAGTGTGTCTGCAGAGGAGCCTCTGGCTGTGGGAGTGGGGCATGGTTAGGATCCCACTCCTCACCGTCTTAACTCAGCCTCACACTGCATAGGCAGAGTCATGAGGTGATCAAGTCCTTGGGCTTTGGAACCAGGCTGCCCGGGCCTCACAGCACCGCGTGCCCATGGGCACCTCCTTTCTCAGGGCTTCAGCTTCCCCATCGGTAAGGTGGTGATCAGAGGTCTAGTGCCCAAGCCCAACGGTCTCCATGAGGATTAAAGATACTGGCACAAGAAAAGCATGTGATGAGTGTTGCTTACACTGGCCCTTCTTTCTTTTGAAGTGTTATGTCTCTCATTCTCACAGCAGACAGTCCCATGAGGGCAGAGGCCCAGGGAGAAGGTGTCTCGCCTATAAAGACACTGGACGAGCAGTGGCAGTGCTGAGAGGAACCTGAGAGCGGAGCCCAGGCCTGGGCGCTCCAAGGACAGCACTGCAGCCTGGATTCCAAGCCCCCTCGTGTGAGTCCCTGAACTGCTCTCTTCAGTGGGGACTTTGCTCCGGACCCTCCCACACGACCTGTAGGGGAGCTGTAGTCTGGTTTCAGAGTTGCATCATCCACAGTCTTCGCCTACAGCATTGGTTCACATCTATTGAACTCGGCTTTCTGGAAGCCTCACTACTCAAAGTGTGGTCCTTGGACCAGCAGCATGGGCATCACCGTGGAGTCCATTGGAAATACAGACTCTCAGGCCCCACCCCCGACGCACAGAATCAGAACCTGCACTTCAACATGAGCCCAGGAGACTTGTGTGCCATTACAGTTCGAGAAGCGAGAATGTTTTAAGGAACTGGACTAAGGTGACAAATGAATCGCAGGGTGATGCACGTTTGCTGAGGCTTGCCTGAGCAGCACCCGTGCCGGCACCTGTGCTGGGATCTGTGAATTCTGGGGGCACTGGCCAAGGTCAGCGCCTCCTGGTTCCTGCTGTCAGCCAGACCTCTTCACAGTGACGGCAGCACTGGCCAGCGAGTGCTGGGAGGGAAGGGTGTGCACAGGCCCCTGTGAGACCATCTGCTCAGGGGAGCCAGGAATCTGTGCTGAGACTTGAGGGCAACATTGGAGTTGGCCAGGCAGACAAATGGCTGGGGATGGAGGTGGGTGGGGGTCGGGGCGGGGGTGGGTACCAGTCCCAGTACACGGCTGGTGTTTGCAGAGGACAGGACTTTGCAGCTTTTACCCTAACTCTGTCAGGGTCCTGGGGCAAGTGGAGGCCCTCAAAATCTGTGTCTAACTAATTCAAAGTTATGAATCAAGCTCACAAACTAGACTTCACAAGGATTGCAGCTTCCACCTCCATCTCTTGGGCCTCTAACCTGATTTTACAGATGAGGAGAATGAGGCTGAGAAGTGGCTTGCCCAAGTAAATCGGGACCAGGGTACAAGCCCTCCCTGATTTCCTGGCTCTGAAGGAGGAAAAGGCAACATCTGGGGCAACAGGCGTGGCCAGACTTGTCCTGGCTCTGCTCCTGCCCAGCTGTGTGACCTTGGGCTGGTTGATTAACCTCTCTGGGCCCGTGCTTCCTCTTTTGTAAAATGATGATAATAATGGTGCCCATCTCATAGGGCTGTCACAGGGTTTACCTGAGAGTGGCACCTGGGGCTAGAAAGCCTGGTACATGTTATTAGGCTCACTGCCTCCCAAGGGCAAGGGCTCCCATAGGCACCTTCCCTGGGAGGTGGCCCCTTGGCTTTATCCTAGGCAGCAGCTGCAGGTTATTTTTAACTGAGAGGCCTGCCAGCCCTCACAGTGAGACTATTTGGGGCCTGGCCACAGCTGTGCTGGCCTGGTGGCTTATTTTTGAGGAGGAAGCAGGACCCAGTGCAGGAAATAGGAAAACCCTTGTTTCCCACTGGTCCGCTCTTCTGTCCTCTGGAAACAACAGAGTTATCCTGGGGGCGTCAGGGTGGGGCAGGACTTCCCCTCTTGGTGGGGTCCCTCACTTCCCCCAGGGTTCGGATACCCAAAACCATGTGAAAGCGTCCAGCGGGGCCCGGGAGGCAGCGGAAGTTCCATCCTTCTTGCCAAGCCAAGGGCACTGCAACCCTGCCGTTTTTTTCAGGTGTGAGCCAGATACAGGTAAGGTGCGGCCTCTGGTTCCCTGGAAGCAGGGTCGCATCCGCTGTGCTCTCCCAGCTCCAAGGCCTGTGGGAGGGCCTGCCCAAGTTTTCCCAATTCCCAAGAGCCTTGGGGTGTTCTTCCTCCGTAAATCTCAGCCTCTCTCTGTGTGTCCCCCTGAGGAGAAGGCAGCACAGCTAACTTCTGCGTGAAGGCCTTCCTCCTGCCCCCCAACTCCTCCCACCTTTCCCGGTTCTGGTCTCCTGCATTCACACCCTGTCCCCATCTCAGCAGGCTCCTCTCTCTCCCCACCCTTTTTTGGAACTAAAATCACAGCCTGCCCCCTTTGTCTTACACAGAGTGGCTTCCACCCTCCTGGAGGCTTTGGGGCGCGGACCTGAAAACATCAGCCACAGTCAGAAGTGTAACTCTTACAGGAAGATGGTGAGCACCTGGAGAGAGTTTGAAGTTTGATAAAATTTTATTGCCTAGGATAGTCTCCTTCAAACAGCGATGGTTTTAATACAGTTATTATGAATATATTCTTTCCATTTATTGGACACTGTAGAATTATATGGGATAAGTACTGGATTCTGATTGCAACAAAGTCAAAATGCATGACACGGCACAGCTTTGAGCTGTGAGTTGCCTGAGAAGAATAAGGCTGCTCAGCTGCCACCTGTGATTCTAAGAAAATTTTATCAGCTTCCCGGTGATTTCCAAGGTGAGTAAGAAGAGTCAGCTGTTCCTACCTGTTTGCAGCCTGGCTTGCTGTTACCTTGGCATCAGCTGTCAACAGGAATATTGCCTCCCCCGGGCATGTCACATCCTTTAGGGCCAGAAACGTGTGCTCCTGCGTGAAGGGCAAAGCAGTGTGTGCCTCCCAGACCCAGCGTGCAGGGCTCCCTTCCACAAAGAACCGCTTATTTATAACCCAAAGGAAATTTGCCTGAAACACAGGATTTCCGTGCTCACCTGGCTAATTTTCTTTTTATAGTCTATAAGTGCTTAATGGGGAGCATTTCGCCACTTGAAGAGGTTGCTTATTTTTAACAGCAGCATTGGACTGAGAGGTTTTAAATGGGCTATTCCAGGTCCAGTAGGAAAACCCACTGCCCCTCATTGTACAAATGGGGAAATTAAAGCCCCAACAGGAGAACTGACTTGCCCAAAGTCCACATCATTTATTGGTAATTTATTGGGACTTGAACTTGGCTGGAGTCCTGGTGGCCTTTTAGGGGCTTGACATCACTACAGCTGGCAGTAATGCCCTGTAAGAGCTGTCATCCCAAAGGAGGGGCCCTTGCTTGTTCACGACGTAGGAGCAAGGGGGGCTTACATTCTGGGGTTACCTGAGTCACTTTACAGGAACTCCATCCTCCTGGATTCATCCCCTTCCCTTGTCTCTCCTGCCCACCAGGTGCTGGAAACTTGGAATCTACCGGGTTCAGGCAGGAGCTGGAACCGAGCCAAATGGGTTGGGTGGGGCTGGGAAACTGGCTCCTCTGGTGATTAGGGCCCATCCCCCAGCTGCCTGTCCCTGCTCTACCTGGGTGATGTCTGAGGCTAGGGCACTTGTGGCCTGTTCTCTCAGCTCAGTCAGGGTCCCGGGTACTTCCTGTTCCCAGGCCCCTCCTAGAGTTTCCCACATGCACCCCCACAGTCTGGCTGTGCCTTCCATCCCTGAGCTTTCCTGTCAGGCCACTCCCCCAGGGAAAAGGCCAAGGGGCACCCCTAAATACATTGGAAATGACTTCCCTCTTCCTCTTATCTAAACCCTACGTCTAGGTTTGGGTCAACACACCAAAGGGTTCTGTATAAAACTGCCCATGGTCCCCACACTGCTGCCTGTCCCAGGGAAGAAAACTCAAGCTAACTTACAATCTGACCTCATTTTCAGGAGAGATTTTTTTTTTTAACCCAGAGAAGCTGAACACAGCTGGCGCTGGGTGTGGGGCGTTCTCGGTTTGGGAAAGTAACTTCCTGGGGCCAAGCCGATTGCCTGAGCAGCAGCTTCTCAGGGTAGACACGCGGTGACCACAGCTTTGGCCCCTGGTGAATGACCACTTATCCCTCCTGGAGGCCAAAGCCTTTGTT
This sequence comes from Aselliscus stoliczkanus, assembly GCA_033961575.1. NCBI lineage: Eukaryota > Metazoa > Chordata > Mammalia > Chiroptera > Hipposideridae > Aselliscus > Aselliscus stoliczkanus. The sequence goes on along the minus strand of CM066730.1, from coordinate 33,595,013 downwards.
CCAGAACCACATCATTTCACTTGCCTATAAAGTAGGGAACTAACCACTCCCCAGGGCTGTCCAGGTCCAATGACAGAGGAGATGGGGAGAGTAGGAAGGGTGTGGTGTTCCAGGCATTCCATGTCTGCCCGGGTTCTGCCACACATTACTTAACGATACTCTTTACTGCCCAGGATTGTTTGGGATTGTTTGATAGAAAGTGCTTTGGAGACTGCAGAGCTCCTGGAGGTTTGCTGTGTGAGGGGTGTTTGTAACCACAGACCCAGCACAACCAAACAAATGGAGTAGACTAATGTCTGGACAGTGTGATGGATTAAAGGCTGGACACAGGCTTGGGATGGGATGACTTCTGACAAAGATACAGATGCCAAAGACAGTGTCTGGGCTTGAAGGGTGGGAGAAATGGGTGGGCCTGATGTGGGTGTGTTCTGGTTTGGAAGTGAGAGCTTGAGCTGTGGGTACTCCTGTGGGTAAGCCCCAGGGAGGGACCAGGACATGAAACGTCCATCGGCACCCAGGGAAAAAACCTGGCGATGGTCATGGGGAGCCTCTGGAAGATTCTGTCCCTCTGGGCTCATGCCAAGGGTTGTGTTCTGAAGCATCTCCTTGACTGGCTTCCGTTGGGAAAGATACTGGTCCTGTGTGACTTGAAGCTTTGTAAGATAATAAAGGAACGGGATAATAAAGGGGCTGTGGTGGAGGGAGCAAGGGAGAGCCCCTGACTGGTAGAGTTTTAGAGAGCCTGTCCAGCCTGGGAAAGCCAGGCGATTACCCGGAGGAGGGCAGCAGGCTTTCCTTCACCTGGAGCTCTTTCCTTCTGGGCCTTTCGGCTGCTGGTTCCCTGCCTTTTCTCTAAGGCCTGTCCCCGAGGGATGCACATTTTTATAGGTTGTGGGCCTACTATGTGTCAGGTTTGGGCACAGACAGGACCCCTGTGGACAGGGATTTGCTGAATTCCCTCACCAACTCTGAGAGGAGGGGTCATGACCCTGATATGCCCACGAGGAGAGGGAAGCTGGTGGACATGGAGGGACAGGGTGCTGACCATCCCCCGCTCGCCACTGGACCCAGAGTCCTGGGCCTCTTGCCCAACTCTCAGCAGTTTGTGTCCCCACATTCACACTTCCGAGGACAGTTGGGGGCTGATCGAAGCTAAGGGAGGAAAGACACTCAAAATGATGGACACTTGCCCCTTCTCCAACCACAGGCTCTGGCTGTTGGGGGGGGGGCCCCAAAACCCTCCAGAGGCCCTTGCTCTGGCCCCTCCTCCCACATGCTATTTTAAAAAGAAATCTAAAATGAAAAAGAAGAAAGTTTCTATTTTTGATGAGACAGCAATGAAATGGAGTCTTTTAAATTATTAAGATCCAGAAATAAATTATTTATTCAGGTCAGATATAGAGCTGCCTTTTATGTTGTGGATATTAACCCTACCAGCACACCATCACCAAGTTTCTGTGTCCTGGCAAGTCATTTACCCTCCCGGGACCTCAGTATTTTCATCTGTAGAATGGGTGGCGGGCAGAGGCCAGCCTTGGTGGTCTCCAGGTCTTCCAGGGGCTGCGGAAGCTCCCAGGGCCCTTGATCCCCTCGGTTCACCTTGCCCCATCTCTTCATCCTGCACCTCTACCTTCAGAATCAGACAATTGTTCCCCTTTTCTCACACCTGCCCTGAGCAGTTCAGTGGGTGGGCAGAGGACCAGCTATCATTAATATTATTACGTGCCAGGCCCTACACGGTGGTTTACACATTCTAACTTAGTTATCCTCCAGCAACCCCTAAGGTGGATAATCATATGATTTCCATTTGACGGGGATTTCCACAGATGAGGAAATTGGGTACCAAGTAATGAGGTGCCTTGCCCAAGGTCACTCAGCTTGGAAGTGGCACCACAGGCTCCCAAGATACCCCTGCTCCATCCAGCCTTGTCGCTTCTTGCGTGTGAGTGAGGCCCTGAGGCACCCCTCTACCTGGAGGTGTCCATCCTGTTCTCCTCTCTGCCTTTGTACTTGCTGTGCCCTTTGTGTGGCATGCCCTCCCTGCCACAGACCAGCAAAAATGTCACCTCCTCCAGGAAGCCTTCCTAGCCTCCCTCTGTGCTTGCATAGTCTTCTCCCATTTCCCTGTGAAAGGCCTTACCCTCCGAATTGCCATCGTTTGCACCCATCTCCCCACCAGACTGTGAGCTCCTTGAGTTCAGAGACAGTGGTAGATGAATTTCTGCATCCCCAGAGCCCAGCACAATGCCTGGTGTAACCTAGGAAGTGTTTGTTGAATGAATGTGTGAGTGGATGAGTGTTTCAAGGGATTCAGCTTCCTTGCTCTGTAGGGGAGGTTGTTGGTTGACCCAAGGCCTGGCCCCAGGAGATCCCCTATGTTTACCCATCCCTGGCATCTCTGAGATCATTCTCCCACGAGGGACTCAGCTTAGTAGGGAAGATATTGGGTTGCCATAGCAACAGATTTTTTTTTCCTCCCAAAGAAACATTTCCACAGAAACCCCAAAAGATGCTAGTCAGTGCTGTGGTGCTGCCACCTTCTCCTGCACCCCTCTTGCCTCCCCAGTTCCTCTGAGCCCAGAGCCAGCCTGTCTGTGGGCTATGGCTGGGTTTCACGGCTGCCCTGTTTAAAGCTGTGCCAAACTGTGCTAGCTTTGCCTCACACTTTTCCTGGGCGAGGAAGGGGCAGTAGGCTCAGGCTGACCATACAGGGAGTCAAGCCCAGAGCAGGGAAGCAGCAGGGCTCCCACCCCTCTGCCACCTGTCAGTCCTACCCCACCTCAGACACAGGCACCATACCTTCCACTTTTCCCTTTCCCTGTTCCCCGAGCTGGAGAGGAACAGGGCCTTTGCTGGGGAGCTCCGATGCCTGCCCACCTCCTTCTCTCCCTGTGATCTGTGGATCCACCGCCCACACGCTGGAGCCTGCCTCCCAACGCTGCATCTCTGGCTCTTATCTCCATGGCAACATCACCGCCTCCGCGCAGGACCACGGTGCTCAGCTAACTAGAGGCCTGTCACCTGCTCTCCTCTGGCCACCCATGCGGGAGGAGGGTGTGACACCCACACATCTGCTCAGGCCAAGACCCAGACCTCACTCGTGTGCCCGCCTTACTCATGTACCCCCTTCTTCCCCCACAAGCCAGACTGACAGTGTGTGGGTGTGTACATATGCCTGGGCAGGAGTGTGCACAGGTGTGTGTGTGTACATAGGCAGGCGCAGGTGTTGAAAGCACTAACACCTCATCTGCCTCAGGTCCATGGGGGTTGGGAGTCCGCCAGCAACGCCTGATTGTGTTGTGTGGGTCCTCTGTGTGGGTTTGTATCTGTCGGTGTGCCTGGCCTCTTCAGGCCTGCAAGTCTGTCTGTCTGTGTTTGTGTCTCCAGCAGAGATGGGGGAGGGGTGGGTATGCCCTCCTGAGTGTCAGAGATTCACTTCTCCAACGACAGGAGAGGCCCCAGCTCCAGCCCGTTCTCCTAGGAAGTTCAAGTCCTCACAGTGGCTGACGAGGGCCACCCACTGGCCAGTTTGCATGCCGTCCCCCCATAGACACCACACGCTAGCGCTGGAATCCACACCATTTCTCCTGAAGCATCACCCCAATTCCACTTTCTTATCGCAAGCATGGGAGCCACAGAAAGGGCCATGGACAACGTGAGGAGAAGGGACGTGCAGCCTTGGTCTGTTAACGGCTGACAGGTGGCCTTGCGCAGGACACCGTGCCTCTGGGCTCGTTTCCCTGCCTGTTAGTGATTTCTTAGGGGCAGTCTAGTAGTTCTGACTACCCAGGATGCCCTCAAGTGGCAATTGGTGAAATACTCAGTTCTCTCAGCACCCAGCATTTCCTCTCATTTTCATGACCGCCCGTGGGGGTTGCATATGATTACGCCCAGCTGATGAGGAGGAAACCGAAGGCAAAGAAGTCAAGTCATAGGGCCGGCCGAGTGGCTCAGTTGGTTAAGAGATCGCTCAAGAGTGCGAGCTGAGCTCTGAGCAACGGCGGTTCAAAGCCCAGCCTGAGCTGAGTTGCCGTTGAGCTGCCAATAGGTGGCAGGATGGCTCAGCTAAAAAACAAACAAACAAACAAAAAAAGAAGTCAAGTCATGGTAATGCTGTGCAGGCGGGGTCAGCCCATCAGCCTGACCCGGAAGCAGTTACTCCCTTTCCACCTGCTCCTACAGCGCCCTGCCCGCAGGCCCTTAGGCCAGACTGGGCCCGGCCCTCGGTGCTGCCCACCACAGCTCGGCCAGCCCCGAATGGACAGTGGGAGGGGAGTAAGCAGTGACCATGGGCTCTGGCCAGCTCTGTTGGGTGGCCCCTCCTCTGGACCATAAATCAAAGAGGGAAGTGTCAGAAGGAAAGACCAAAAGCAAAACTGTCAGGCTCCCCCGGCTGGTGAGTAATAAATACACACAGGACTTCACTGGGGGACAGACAAGGCTCAGAGAGCAATGTGGGAACTGGAGCCTCAGGGCTGGAGGTGCGAGGTGAGAAGGGTGAGGGGCCAGGGGCTGACAGAAGCTGGGTCGGGTGGGGAACAAGGCCCCTGGGCCCCATGCAGGGTGGTGGAGCAGTGCCGCTCAGACCACCTGGTTTAAATACGCATGCTGGTCCAGGATGTCTGGGCTGGGGCCTGAGCTTCTGCATTTCTAAGAAGCTCCCAGGTAGCGCTGTTGCCTGCTCTGGGACCACACTTTGAGTTGAGCATGGGCTGAGATGTCAGACTGTCTGTGTTTGAACTTGGGTCTGTCTCTAAGTAGCTGTATGTGTGTGCAAGTGAGTCCCCAGCTCACTCTGCCTCGGTTTTCTCACCTAGAAAATGGGGATGAAGGTACCTACTTCAAGGAGGTGGTTGTGAGGGGTAAGAAGTTAATCTACATTAATCTATGTAAAAGCACTTAGATCAGCGCTCGGTAAGTGTGTTATTTTTCTAAAATGCTAGGCTGAAGAATGCGCCCTTTTTTTGCTGAGGATAATGGGTTGCCGTTGAGTTTTGAGCCAGGTGATCTGACTAAAGTCTCATTTAAGACTTTCTCTGGGTTGTGCTAGAAAATGGGTGAGAAGTGGATACCAAGCCTGGGGGCCAGAGCTGAGTTAGGGCCTGTTACAGGAGGGATGGGGGTGAGAGAGGAAGCAGGTGGGAGGGACAGACATTTCGGAGGCAGATCTGACTGAAGTTGGCCAGGGAGGGCCTGGAATCAGCCGAAGGCTGTCCCACCGCTATGCACACACAGGGACCCTTCTGGGCTGGGCTGAAGCCTCGCATCCCACTGGGCTGCTGCTCTGCTGTCCTGACATGCCCCGGCTGACAGACTCCTCGAGTTCTGCTGTGCCCACTGCCGACTGCCACTCCTCAGTTCACCTGCTGGGGCTCCTGGACAGAGGGTGTCTGTATCATGGCTCCTGTGACAGTGTCCCTCACTTTGTGGCTATGTGTGTGGCTCTGTCTGCCCTATAGGAGAGCACCCAGCATGTGGGGACCACCCCTTCCTCTTTGTATCCCTCACGCAATAGCTGCTGTGTAGCCGGTGCTTGATCAAGGGCTGTTGGGCGAGTCAGTGAGCGCATGACCAAGTTCATCCTTTCCCTGTCCCATCGTTCACCTGGCACCAGTAGGTACTCAACATTCAAATTTATTTGAAATGAACTAAATTTATCCCGGAAGCTTAAGACTAGATGCCCTCAGTGAGTGGGTGTCATGGAGACCCATGAGGGTTGTGGGCTTTTTACCCAAACAGTGCATAAAATCCTGAGGGTTAAGTGGCTCTTCCTGCCCGCCCAGATCGACTAAAGCCTGGTAGAGATGTGACCAGGAGACCTCCAGCCCCTGCCAAGATGTCCCCAAGTGGTTGGCTGAGAGGTTCCATGTTGGGATCATACTGCCAAGGTACCCACTGCCTACCTTTCTAGAAACATATAGCGTTTCCCTCAGGTACATTGTTTTCCTAAGTGATAATTCTAGAAACCCATTCCTTTGTCTTTGGCAATAATAACCCAATTACCAAGACTCCAAATGGAAAATAACAGCCTTAATTTCCAGACTGGGGTAGGGGGAAGCCAGACAGGATCATGCCAGCTGTGGAGGTTCTGTCTGTAGCAGGCCGAACACACCAAGCCCAAATGATTACCTGAAGCATTATTAGAATTCAGGTTCCATCATCACAATTCTCTCTGAGCTGAGAGGCTGGGAAAAATAAGGCAGATTGTGCACTGTGAGCAAAAGCTGGACCAGGGAGCCTCTGAGATTAATTACAGCTGGCGTTTCCAGAGTCTGGGAGCCTCCCAGAAAGTGCTATTGGGGGAAACATAAACTAGGTTCCCCAAAAGAAACAAAAGGTGCGCTCTATTCCACTGTGCAAACAAAATTAATGCTGCATACTGAAGACCAACTTTGCCAATAGAAAGTTGGATTTCTATTAGTCACCAAGGGCCATTTGCCTGGAAGCAAACCGCCTAAATCAGCTGGATGATTTTAGTGCAACTTCTGACTGGAGGTTTGGGAGAGCAGACAGCCCATGCTGGTATATTTAACAAGCATCGGGGCTCTCATCTTTGGCACTGAGGCTAAGCTTATTAACCAAGGAACAAATGGAATTTGAAGGCTGCTTCGGCATTGCCAGGGCCCATTAAGAAATGTGCTATGAAGGGCCGGCCGAATGGCTCAGTTGGTTAAGAGCTCGCTCAAGAGTGTGAGCTGAGCTGAGCTCTGAGCAGCAGCAGTTCGAGGCCAGCCCGAGCTGAGTTGCCGTTGAGCTGCCAACAGGTGGCAGGATGGCTCAGCTAAAAAAAAAAAAAAAAAATACTGACGAAGAAATGTGTTATGAAACAAAGTTGGTACACCATTCGGTTGTGCAGAGAAGTGTGGAAGCAGAGGTGGTGAAGAAAGCCTGGGTTTCCATTCCAAGCACCCGGTAAATTACTGCTGGCTCTGATTTTTCTGCAAGCTGACACTCACACCACTCACCTTCTCCCACCACCTGGTACTCAGCCTGAAAACAAACCACCTTGCAGACAGAATCCCCAGTGGCCCCTTCCACCCCCATGGCACAGAATCATTCTTTTTTTTTTTTTAAGATTTCATTGGGGAATTGGGGAAGGGGAATGGCCAAGTTGTTGTCCTTCAGTCTTAGTTGTGGAGGGCGCAGCTAGCTCAGCTCCAAGTCCAGTTGCCATCCGGCAGCCCATCGGCAGCTCAGGTTAGCTCAAGGTGCTGTGTTCAATCTTAGTTGTGGGGGTGGGCATAGCCTACCATTCCATGCGGGAGTCGAACCAGCAACCTTGTTGTTAGGCGGCCCCAGAATCATTCTTATTCAGAAGCAAGGCCTTTTCTCTAATGCCTAACCAAAATAACATCCAATTGTTTTGTTTTTCTCACCTTCGCTCTTTAAAAAACCACCTGACATTTTTCTTTCTTAATTCATATACCTCAAACTCAATCACCATATTTTCTTATGAACTTCTTAGTTCTCTGGACTCCCAAACTTTCTCTCTCCCAAAGCCAGAAACCTGGGAGTCATCACAAACTCCTCCCTTTACTACAGTGGTTCTCCATCCTGGATGCATGTGAGGATCCACCTGGGTCCTTTAAAGAATTACCAGTGTCTCCTGCACCACCCCAGACCAACTTAGTAAGACTGACAGCTGGGCATCAACACCCGTCTGGTGACCTCTGCTTCTCCTCACTCATCCACCCAGGCATCAGGCCTGGTAGATCTTACCTCCTCAGCCTTTCTCAACTCTATGTCCCCTCCTTCTCACTTCTGCTACTTCCTTCAGACCATTTGCACTTTTCACCTGGTCAATGACAATAGCATTCTAACGGATGCCCTGCCACTTCCTCTCCCTGCCAAGTCACACCCTAGGCCATCTTTCCTTTATTTGCTGCCAGAATGAGTTTTCTCAGATGCACCACAGAGCTATCACTGCGTTTCCCTCCCGCTTCCTCTCTCCCTCTTTCCTTTCTTCCCCCTATTTTCTAAGCATCCACTATGAGAAGGCACTGTTCTAGGTCTAGAGAATGATAGGGTTGAACGAAAAGACATCTTATTCTCTTCTCTGCTGTCTTGAAGATTATATTAATATTTGCTCAGGGGAAGTGCTCAATATCAAACTACACCAGTCATTGTTTAATAGCAACTGTGACTCATGCCTGGAAGAAGTAAAAGGTAATATAAGAATGTTTTGCCAGCTCACAATCTCCCGGCAGCTGGCATACAGGACTCCTGCCTGAAGGTTAAAACTCCCCATCCCCTCTCACTGTGCCCTTTCCTGGCCATCCCACCAAACAACTCCTCCGAGTACGGAATGCCCTGATGCCTGCAGCCTCTCTCTCTGCTGCCTGGACTGCTCTCCTTTCCCTCACATGCCCTCTGTCTCCTCCTCTAACTCGGACGTCGCCTCTTCAGGAGCCTTCCTCATATGCCCAGCCTGGGTAGGTGACCCTCTTCTCTGCTCTCGACCTCCTCCTGCCTTCCTTCATCACTGCACTTTCCCTATCACATTGTAGATGTCTGTCCTGTGTTAGTATCTGCCATGGCCCCTGACACCACGCCGGACTGGGAGTGGCCCAGGACCGGAAGGACAGAGCCTTTTAACTGTGCTCCTAGCCCAAGGCCTGACACAGCCAGGAATGCAGAATAAAGCTAACAGTGCCTGGTTAACAGGGACCCTGAGAAAACTTTAGGAAAAGTAAAATTTATCTATCTATCTATCTATCTATCTATCTATCTATCTATCTATCTATCTATATCTTCGAGGCTTTACTAAAGTTCTAGGGAGAATGCGTCTCGGGGCTCCCTTTGCCTCTAACAGGAATGTGACAGTTGCACCTGACAAACTTTTAACCAGGATGTGGAGACATTAACATCACCAAGGAGTAGAATCTGTCATCTAATAACATCTGTGGCTTGGACCTCATGACCACAAGTTGTATTTTAATAAGTAAATAGAGTTCTTAAAAATCAAGTCCAATATGAACACCTTGGAAGCCTTGTTCCCTGGTGTTACAGCCCCATTGATGTAAAGAACCCCCTAGAAGAGCAGCCGGCAGTCCTGTGCTCACCCCAACCTGGAGGTCACAATTGTCCATTGTCCCTAGGGGCAATCAAGTGGGAGCCCGTGTGTGACAGTGCTTTGTAAACTGGAGGTGCTAAACAAATGCTAAATGTCATTCATGACATTCCATCCTAGACCAAATAAGTAAGCACACCCCTTTGGTGTAAATACCCATGTTCAACCATAGGAGTGGCTTACAGCTAGGAACGCCTTTGCCTTAAACAGCTGGCTGAGAAGTCACCCAATCCCTGGTTTTGCCACTTGCAGCAACACCTGAGATGCTGGGTAGCAAACCTAGCCTTTCTTAAGGGCAGTGGGGTGGAGGCCTGTTCTGTAAGGAGTTGAAAGCAGCAGGGGGCTCGGAATGGCAGCCACTCGGTCTCAGTGACCAGAGGGCCAGGCAAGGAGACCTCCTTCCTTTTCCAGAGACCTGGCAGCCCCTCCCCCTACCATTCTCCGCCCTGCATCCCTGACCCGCCCAGGAGCTTCTGCACCCGGCAGCTCAACCCTGGCCTCGATGAAGACAGTTTCAAAGCAGTTTCTATACGTTGATAAAACAATGGATAAAGAGCTCTATTTTATTTTATTTTATTTTTGGAGGGCAGTGTCACTGGCCCTCACATGTAGGACCCGAACCGGGGCTGCTGGTGTCCCAAGCCAGCTCCTAACCATCACGCCACTTGGCCGGCCCAGAGAGCTCTATTTTAAACCTAAGTTGTGTCTGTGTTGCCGGCAGCTATGAGTCTGCTTCTGTTGTTTTACCCTCCCCAGACAGAGGGGAGAGAGCCAGCCCAAAGGCAGGGACCTGAGTTCGAGTCCCTGACCCTCCTATACCACTGGGCTCTTGCATAAATCCTGTTCTCCCTGAGCCCTTTCCTCTGCCATCAGTGGGCCTGGCAGCACTACCTGATCACACAGAATGAGGTCCCAAAAACAATGTCAATAGGAGATAAACTGGGGGTTATTTAACCAGACTAGTATCTAGAGGTCAAAAGGGATATGAGCCTCCAGTGGTCATGGAGACTACTGGAGGGACACAGGACCTCCAATTAGGGTCACTGAGTGAAGCACTTTAGGTCTTAGTCTGTGTCTGGTCACAGTAGGAAAGGCACAGTCATGGGGAGCAGGTCAATGTGAGTGTGAGCTGCAGCCCTCCGCCTTGGACCATGGGCAAGCCCTGGGTCTCAGTTTCCTCATCTGTGATACGGAGAGAATAATATTGCCTGCTTCCTGGAGCTACTCCTAGATGAAATGAGAGGATGGGTGTGGAACACCTGACATCTGTGTGTACCACTAAAATGTCCAGTCTGTCTGGCCCCAGAGAGATGAGTGCGGGGGACGGTACTTAAGGGCAGCCAGAAGCTGAGGTGGGCAGTTTAATCACAGCTGCCTCTCACAGCCCGTTGAAACAAAAATCTATGGTTATTGCTTGCCCTCCTGGAGGCTTTAGCTGCCCGCCCAGGCAGCTGCTCCAAATCTATTTCTCATTAGACTGATTTAGGACATGCTGAGAATTGGTCGCTATGGTTTCTTTATTTTCTCTTGACAGAGAACAAATTAACATGGCTCAGGAATCAGTCTTTCCATTATGTCCCAGGGGAGGGAAGAGACTGAGAAAGAGCCAGTGCTTGGAACCAGGAGGAATTCTCGGGTCTCAGAGGCAGTCTCGTGTCCGAGGGGGAGGGCGGGAAGGACTGGCAGCGCCCACCAGCTAAGCCCTGGGACCCCGGCGGCCCCTCCAGCTGGTGTGGCCGTGGACCCACTCCATGAACATCTCTCACGGTAGTCTCCCAATCTCCCTTTTCACTCATGCATGCGTGCATGCATTCATTTCTTCACTCTATACCAGATTTAGTGCTATTGTATCAAGAAAATAAATAGGGCAGGCAGGGCAGGAAATACAGGTGGGGGTATAATTTTAAATAGAGTCGTGGGGGAGGGCTGAGTTAGGAAATGACAGCTGAATGAAGGCCTGAGGGAGTGGAAAAGCCCCCGGAGAGAGGAATTATTGCTCCACCCCAGAGAGCCAAGTCCCCAGGAATGGCCTTCTGGAAGGGCTGCCCTTTCTCTCTGAGCACTGAGTGCTTAACCTGCATCATCTCATTAAACCCGAGACTCTTCTGAAATCTCCATTTCACAGCTGGGAAAACTGAAGTCCACACAGAGAAGAAACTTGCTCAAGGCACAAACCAGCAAGGCAGGGAGGAGGAGGTGGTGGCGGTGATGGCCTTGAACCGGGGCTCACACTATCAGGGAGGAACCTGAAGGCCTCAGACTAGGGGTGGGGAGGAACTGGGGGCAGGGGCCACTTCTTCCCACCATGGGACCCCTGGAGAGGGAGCACAGGGGCAATGAGCATGGATGTGGGCACCACCAGGATTCTTGGATGCTGAGAGTCTGCGGAAGGGCAAGACTCAGGCGGTGTTTCACGTGGGGAGGCTACGCCATCTGACCCCCACTGACAAGCCCGTATCTGGACAACCTCACCATGTGAGCCTGGAGGCAACAAGGCTGGCTGAGGAAGCACTTACACACTGCTGGGGGCCCTCAGACCACAAGGACGGCGCCCACAGGGAAGCCTTCTCACACCTGTGCAGGAAGGATGGACAGAGCGTGCTGCCCTGTGGGTCCCGGGTTCCCACTGCCAAGGTGCTCCAACATGCCAGGCAGGGAGGCTGGGGGGTAGGGGGAGAGGGTGGTCGGGGCTCAAGCCCTGGGCGTGGGACTGAAGTGTGGTCTCTTGCCAGCTGTGCAGCATCTCTGCCCCACGCAGAACTTCTCCATCAGAATCTGCACATTAACATGGCCCCAGGTCAAACGGGTGCTCATCAAAGGTCCACGAGCCTTGCCCAGCCACCAGTGCACAGGGCAGGGAGGCTCATCTTCACCTCCAGCCTGGTTCTTCTCCCGCAGCTTCTGGATGCCCATGTTGGATTCACTTCTTTTCCCCTGCCCTCTCCTCACTCTCTCCTTATTGGGAGCTGTGGTATGGACAGGGGTGTAGATAGACAGCTAGCAGCAAAGGTAAAGCAAGAAAGCCAGCTATGGATGGCAAGTTGGGAAATACCAGAAAGGGTCCAAAATTTGACATCGTGGGACCTGCTGAGGGCTGAGTGTGGCCTGGTCCAGGTTTCCTGCAGATGGAATCTCAGGGAGCGTAAGGCAAGCTGAAGGATAACGTAGCAGTGAACAATTATATTTGCTGGGTGAGTGGGGTCCCGAAAAGTGTAGCACACAATTATCTGTGGGAGAGGAAGGAGTAGATAAGAGCAAAGAATGGTAGAGAGTATCTCTGGGAGCTCATCTCTGAAAACTTGGTATTGATACCATAGCTTTGTGCTGCCATAGGCAGAAAAAACCTTGCTTTGATAAATTTGTAATAGAGTAATATTTTTATCTCCCATACTGTATTAGTTTTCTAGGTCTGATGCTTTGTTAAGTACCACAAATTGGGTGGCTTAAAACATGAAATTTTATTGTCTCAGGGTTCAGAAAGCCAGAAGTCCAAGAAGTATCACTCTTCACCTTCACGTGGTGTTCTACCCGCATGCATGTCTCTGTGTCCAAATTTCCCCTTCTTATAAGGACACCATTGGAATAGGGACCATCCTAATGACCTCATCTTAACTAATGACATCTACAATGGCCCTCTCTCCACATAAGGTCACATGCTGAGGTGCTACGGATTAGGAGCTTTGTACTAGTTTGCCTGGGCTGCCATGACAAAATACCACAGGCCGTACAGCTTCAACAACAGACATTTATTGTCCCACGGGTCTGGAGGCTGGCAGTCCAAGATCAAGGGGTCAGCAGGCTTGGCTTCTCCTGAGGCCGCCCTTCTTGGCTTGCAGGTGGCCTCCTCCTTCTTAGTCTTTCCCACAGGTACCAGGGGTTGGGCCTTAAACATATATATTTTGGGGTATAATTTAGCTCATGACAGACTCAACATATCTTTTCTGGGGGACACACAGTTCAACCCATATTATGTAGCTTTTCTCCTTCTGGCCTCAGACATTTCCTCAGCTCCCACTCTGTGCCAGGCACTGTGCCGGAGGCTGGGGCCACGAAGAAGCCAAGACCCAAAGCAGTGTCCCCCAGGAGCCCCCGGTCTGCAATGGGAGGCAGACCAGTCACCCAGCTGGAGGTCCAGGCTGCAAAACCTAGAAGGGCCAAACTCGCTCTCCCTGGGGGAGGAGAGGGAAAGAGGCTGGCTGAGCGGCAGCCAGGCCGCGGGGCTCTGAGAGGAGTTTCAGCCTCTCGAGGGGAGGGATCACGTTTCCCGGGGAGGGACGAATGAATGAACAGATGTAGTGAGAAACAGGAATCGTGTCAACCAATCAGCATTCACTAAACAACTGTGTACTAGATGCCTCACTTTTTTTGGTTTGGTGGTGTTTTTTTTTTCATTATAATGTCTGTTCTTTATTGACTCCAAAGTTTCCTTTTTTTTTATATTGGGTTGTCGGAAAAGTCATGACGTATTTCTTCTATGTTTTTCTTTGCAAAAATACTCCACTGAAGTATAATTGATATTCAATAAACTGCACATGTAATTTGATGAGTTTGACATTGGCCTATATCTGTGAACCCATCACCACCAAAATTTCCTCATGTCCCTCTGCCATTCTTCCCTCTCACTGGTCCATCTCCAAGCAGCCATTGATCCTCTTTCTGTCACTTGCATTTTTGAGAATTTTATATAAATGGAATTATGTGGCGTGTACTCTTCTTTTGTCTGGTGATGTTTAACTTTTTAAGAAACTGCCCAATAGTTTTCCAAAGTGACAGCACCATTTCCCATTCCCCCTAGCCGTGTGTGAGGTTTCTGGGGGCTCCACATCCTCGCCAGCATTGATGGGATCAGTCTTCTTAATCTTAGCCCTCCAGTGGGTGTGTGGAGATCATTTGCATATCCCTGGTGACTCAGGAGTCTGCTAAGATGCTTTTCTTGTCCGGTCTGATTCCCACAGCTCCCCTGAGGCAGGTGGTTTGATCCCATTACCCAGGAGCCCTTGAGTCCTTGCCCAAGGTCACCCAGCTGGTGAGTGGTAGAACCAGACTTGTTCCTATTGCTCAAGTTCTTGTTTCCTAAGCTGGCAAGTCCTCTGTGACCCCATTAACTCTGAGCCACTGCTGGGCCTCTAGTCAGGGCGAGGGCACATGAGCTTCTGGAAAGGGATCTGTCTGAGGCGAAGAGGAGTCAGCCAAGGCCTTCCTCCGCTCCGTCCCAGGTTCCCATCCTCAAAAGCAACACCTATGTCAGCATTTAGCCCAGGGCCTGGCAAGTTGCCTCTTCCTTATGTCACAGCCCCTCTCTCACCACTCCCTGTGACAGCAGCCTCCACGTGGGGTTTTCCCTCATCTCTGGAGGGGACGTGCTCCCTCCTTACTCTGAATTTCCTCAGAAACACACACACACACAACTAATTTACTTCAGCACAGGCCACACCCCTTCACATATAAAGCAGATTTCAAAGTAGCACAGTTGAGATCTCTGAGATAAGCTGATCTCTCACAAGTCACAGCAGTGGTCAAAATCTAACTTTAGAGGTTTCTCAGCCAAATTAGCCTTCACCACCAGACTGTCCCAACAGTGACCTTTCAAAAACCCTCCTCCTCTTCCCCTCAACCCTCCTTTTCATACACCATCCCACTATGGCCTGGGGCCAGAGTTATCTGTGACAGGTCACCACCCCTCCCAACTGGTGGGCACTGGAGTACAGGACCGAGAACACAGGTGGTGCTCAGTAAATGTTTGCCAAGGAAGGGGGTCTTGGAGCTTTTACATAATATTTACATGAGTTTCATTTTTAGCTAGATGCTTCATTAAGGCATGACAACCAGTTTTGTACCTTTGGCTGAATGAGGACAGTGGACCAGAGCTTCAGGGGTTTCCTCAGCGATCCCTCCCCTCCCCTTGCCTGAGATCCCTTTCCAAGCCTTCTTTTTCTGGATCTTAGTTCTTATCTTGATCCTCAGTGGAGGTGGGGAGGGAGAGTCCCAGGAGCATTGGAGTCAGGTGGGCCTGACTTCTGCTTTTGAACCCTGTTCCCCTGTGTGATCCTGGCCAATTACCCAAATCTCTGTGACTCAGCTTGCTAGTCTGGATAATGGGCATAATAAAGCCTGCCTGAAAGTGTGGCCTGATAAATAAATGAAAAGAGAAACAGTATCTAAAGAGCCGTTATCTACATACGTTGTCTCTCACCTGTGCCCACTGCCTTGTTTTCCCTCTCCAGTCAATGGGCCAAGGAGAGGAAAAGATGAGGCCATGGGACAGTCATTCCTGGCAGAAGAAGTGCCCTGGGCTAACGAGCGGCATGAGGGAGGCAGTCGTGAGAACTGTGCCTGGGGTGAGCCCCAAATAGCAGTGGGCCTCAAATGCCATGCCAGGGGTCTGAACTTAGGCTGCTGGAGTTGGACTAAATGGGCAGAGAGGAGTTCCATCGGTCTGGGTGCCCTTCCTCGACTCTAAATTAAAAAGGAAGGGGTGGAAGTCAGCTGCTTCTCAACACTCACAAATCAGAGAAGGGTCAAGCAAGTTTCTAGAGGTTGAAAATAGCTGATGCGTCTAGGAGTTTTGTGGCTTCTTCAACCAAAATCAGTGTCACACCCCGGACCCCACCATGACCCAGGACAGAGCCATGAATGCATCACAAAATGATCTGAGTCACAGGAACCACAACCTGCCCTCAACCACACAGACTTCCAAATGCCTTCACCTTCCACCTTGAGTGGGTCTCAGGCTCTGCCACCAGTGCTCCACCTACGTGGCCCAGTAAAACCAGCATTCTAGGCCTATTAGGGATTGGCCCAGACCCACTTTTCTCTCTGGGTTTCTAGTTTCTTGACTTTCAGCCTCCAACCATTTTTCTATCTTTCTGCCAGTTTAGCCCTACCTTTTTATCTACTAATTTTATCCAGACTTTGTACGAGGTATGATCAAACAATAAGGTGAATGTTTAAATAAAAAAAAAAAGTGTATTACAGTAAAAGATACATTGCCATTAATCCCCCTCAAAATACTCCCTCTCACTTCCAAACTTATCCCATCGTTCTTGCCACTTTCTGAAGCAGCTCTGGAAGTCCTCTTTTGTGGAGAGTCTTTAGTTGCGCTGTGTGGCTGCCTCTATGTCCTGAGTCATTTTGACCTTGGGGAAGAGCCAG
Organism: Aselliscus stoliczkanus; assembly: GCA_033961575.1. Lineage (NCBI taxonomy): Eukaryota > Metazoa > Chordata > Mammalia > Chiroptera > Hipposideridae > Aselliscus > Aselliscus stoliczkanus. Next base: position 33,578,791 of record CM066730.1, on the reverse strand, counting down.
AAGTCGTATAGTGCCAGATCTGTGACTAAGGTGGATGAGGACACACCGTAATGTTTTTATTTGACAGAAATTGCCATACCAGAAGCAATGTGTGACACGGAGCTTTGTCATGATGGAGGATGATTTATGGCACACTTTAAAACACACCTTCTCTCAACTGTAGCTCACACCTGACTGACTGCACCGAACAGGTTGAAACTTGTCACACACCGTTACTACGGTTCCTGCCTTTCCGTTGGATGGCACTCAGCAGCAATATTCACTGTATTTTGTATTCTACAAACTATGGAAGAATGACATCCTGGACATGAATGTCTGGCAATGTGCCTTGCGGACTGGGAATCACACAAGGACACTCAGAAAATGTCAGAGATTCTGGAATCTTAGGTCCAGACTGTTCCGACTTATCTACTTCAATAGATTCTCCTGCCATGTGGGAAAAGGGAGGCTCAGAGCAGGCAAATTTCTCAGTAAAGCCAAGTCATTCAAGGTCACCTACCTCAACCCTCCTGTTTTACAGCCAAGGACACTGAGGCTAACCCAGCAAGTAAAAGGATTGGCCCCAAGCCACTCAGCAGCCTGTGGAAGAGTGTGACAGGTCTCCAATTCGGATTCCATTTCTTCTTCTTTATGTCCCACTCCAAATTACTGACCTTCCTGTGTTATTGAGAAATCAACGTACACATGCCTGTGTCTCCTACTCCATAATACGCAGATGGTATTTCAGACTGTCACCACCTCCAATCACATCTCCCTGTTTCCTGGGTGAACTTTTCCATGTTTTCAAAACTCGGTATTGATGCAATAGTTTCACAACATCAGAATTATATGTTTTTAAGAGCATGCTTGTAAAACATGCAATTTTAAGAACATTGGTCGTGAGCTTTAACAGGGACTCTCTACCCAGTAAAGAAAGCAGAGTTTGACTCCAGGCAAGTCAAGATTTTTAAATCTTCATGACAAATTTGTGTAAATACCCTCATTAAAAATGAAAAATGAGGGCCGGCTGAGTGGCGCATTGGTTAAGCGCTGGTTTTGAGATGCCAGCAGCCCCGGTTCGGATCCCACATGAGGGCCAGTGACGCTGCCCTCTACAGCTAACAACAGCTCCACCTGGAGCTGGGCTGTGCGAGCCCCGGTAATGGTGTGGGCTGCAGCCCCTGCTGCAGTGGGCTGCCATAGGCTACAATGAGTGGCCCGCAGCCAGCGTGAGCGGCTGGCAGCCAAGCGTGAGCTGCCAGTAGCCGCGGTGAGCGACATCCAGAGGCCAGCGACCGATCTGCCTCATCCGGGAAGAGCGCAATGACGATACCAGCAGTGAAGCAACATCCTCCGCAACTAGACTGAAGAACAAAAAGACGGCAACTTGTCTGTTCCCCTTCCCCGATTCCCCAACGCTGTTCCCCTCTGCCAATTCCCCAATAAAATCTTTAAAAAAAAAAAAAAAAGAAAAATGAAAAAGAAAACCAAGGCTTCAGATGACAGGCTTTGCTTCAACACAAGCTTCACTGACTTTCAGCTCTAATTAAAGTTTCTCTTTGCAAAGGTGGGTTTCCGAGAGTCTTCCCGCCATACCAACCTCTTGCAGACATAAGTGGGGGCAGGTTTTTGGAGCCACAGCTGGTTCTTGACCAGCTGCGAGTCTCAGATTCAGTCTTAGATCCCGACAGACCTTATGCGGGCCCCTGGAGCACAACCCAGCCCCAGCCCATGGCTGCCAGACAAGGAACAGCAAGGCTGAATTGAAGAGAACTTACCTGGGACTGCCTGGAGTGAGATGGGGGACATGAAATGCCAATGGTTTGAGCTTCTCCAGAATGAGCTGAACAGAGTTGGCAAAAGACAGGAGAAAGAACTTGTTCTTTGGATTTAATGGAGACCTAGGTTTAGATTATTGGTCAAGGTCTGCTCATTGGCATGTGACCCTGGACAGGTCACTGTCACTAATCCTCCTTGAGGTCTCCTTTAGCTCATCCATTCAGTGGCATTAACAATGTGCACTGCAGGTGTGTTGTGATAATGGAGATTATAGAGACCCTGCCACTGGGGAGAGTGGACAGCATAATTTGAGGGAAAGTGGGGTGACTAAAATTCTCAAAGTCTAGAAATGAGTGAATTCTGCTGTGATGACACTAGAATTCCAAACTTGCTCATTTTTTGACCTGAATTCTGCTCCCAATGTATCTGAAACGATGGCTTACCCTCTAGCTCAGCACCACAGTGATGGGGACCAGATGTCAGACTATGTTCAGAGGGTCTGTGTATGTGTAGCGGGAGAGGGGGGAAGGTCAGGGAAAGCGGGTAGCATGTTATTGGATTACAAAGAGCACAGAGCTTGGGTCTGAAGAGCAGGTCTGAGATCCACTCTGGTCTTAGTAACTGTGTCACTACGGCCTCGACATTCCCATCTCTGAGGCTAGAATGGTGGTTCTCATCCCTGGCTGCACACTGGGCACAGCAGATTATTTTGATATTGTTTTTAGCATAATTATTATTGGCCTTGTATTATTTCTCTCAATTCCCTCCATGGTCTCCTGGGCCCAATGGCTGCTCTAAAGATCAGGAAAATGGATTTTTCCCCCCAGGAACTTCATTTTCAAGCATGCACACTCCTCAGCGCTGAGCTAGAGGAGGAAATGGCTGCAGCAGAGATTGCCATGGCAATTGCTCAAGAAAAAGTGGGGTAATTGCATCCTCAGTACTAGGCAAGAGAGGGCCAACTAGCATCTTATGGCGGTGAAAAGGGTAGCTTTTGGGTAACAAGGAAACTTGTCCATGAACTTTGGGGTGGGAGGTTAAGGAGGCTGTAAGCTTCCCAGGGGAGCAAGGCCCCAGGCCTGTGGCCTCCACAGCTGTGTGTGAGGTGTTCTGACAAACAAGAACAAAACATCTGTGCTTGTCAATCAGTGACCGATGAGCAAAAGCAAATACAGACAGAAGCTGGAGGCCTAGGATCAAACCACTTCATAGTCACCCCGTTACCACCAGGATGGCAGGGGTCACCAAACTCCCTGGGCCAAAGCTACCCCTGCCTGTTTTTGTCAATAAAGTTTTATTGGAACACAGCCATAACCATTTATTGCATACGTATTGTCTCTGGCTGCTTTTGCGATACAAGAGCAGAGTTGAGTAGTTGCAACCAACATTGTTTGTATGGCCCACAAAGCCTAATATATTTATCTGGCCCTTTACAGAAAAACTTGACTGACCCCTGGCAGGAACGGTTTGAAAGAGTGGGTAGGGCCAGAGGTAATTTATGTAGCCCTCAATGGAGACTTCTATGTTCATTTTTAAGATTCATTGGATGCTGTTTTGTGACAAAGTTCTAAAGGCAGAGCAGGAAGTTGGAAACTCGGACCCTAGAACCCGGGCGATTTGGTTCTTCAGCTCTGAGGCCTCGAGTTTCCCCATCTGCCCCATCACTGCAGCATTAGCTAAAGTAAAAGGCCCACATGGGTGTGAGGGATCCATGACTGTCACTGCAGCAGGCTCAGCTTGGTTACAGCGGACACTCTCAGCAGGGCGAGAACTGCCTGCTCTTGCGCTGACAAGGCCACATTCCTGGCGCTCAGCTTCCCAGAAGTCACCTGTCAATACCGTCCCCACAGCCCTTCTCCTCAGAGACATTTCTTGCCTCAGTCACAACTGTCTCTGGATGATTCCTGTCATTTTCTACACAAGTGTGTGGGCCAACTGTTCACTTTCAATCATTTGGGGCTTGTTAACAAACGACCTGAGTCTTTGTTCATCCATCAAGAAGTTATTGAACCCTTCCCTGTACCAAGAAGCATTTTGCAGGAAACCGGGTGAGATCCCTTCTATCTGTGGAAAGACCCCTGTGAAGGTGGACCCCAGGAGAGAGAGTGAGAAGAACACAGAGGAGGTGGCAGTGGCGGGGAGCCAGCTTCTTGGGATCACAAAGGACCTGAGAGTTGCGTGAATAGGAGCTGGCAGAGGGAAATGGAGGGAGCAGCACAGTTAGGGAGTGGGGTGTGGGGTGATGGTGTTGGTGAAAGTAGGGTGCCCCAGCTTGTGAAGAGCCCTGAGTGCTGGACTGAGGAGCTGGTTTTATCCTGTCCTCTGGGTCCCCCCAGGAGGGTCGGCAGGTCAGATGTGCTGAGCCCCTAACTCTAGGTGCACCCAGGAGGAGGGAGGGACTGGCACCCATGGGAACGCCTCCCTCCTGGCCTTCAGGCCCATGGGTGGGTGATGCCCATGCTGGGGGGCTTCCCTTGTGGGGTTGGAAAAGCAACTTCACTGATTTGGGGTTGAATTTTTTCCTATTCTCTTGTCAACTTACTGTTCCACAACTCACATAAGTATTTTTCTGCCTCAGGCCGTGGCAGATAGGCCTCAGTGTTACTTCTCCTCTCGTTACGCCCCTGCTTAAAAGACTTCAGTAATAACAACCGTTACAGTAATAGTAATAACAGCTACCATGTACTCTCCCCATGTGCCGGGCAGCACAGGAGGCCTATTCACCATGGCTCTTGACCATGATGCTCTCTGCCTCTTCATTGCCTCCGTCCATGCTGAATGCCTTCCGCAGTGATGTGGTTCTTGGGGCCCTTTGCAATCCAGAGCTCTGTGCACAAAGCCTGGACTCAAACCTGAGTTGGTTGGGATGTTGGGTTCAGTGTATACTTGTAACTAACAGACATTCAAAGCCACAGTGATTTAAACAAGATGGAAGCCCTTCCTCTTGTGTACAAGTCGTGTCAGGCCTGGCCCCACTCTGCAAAGCTGTCAGAGGCCCAGGCTCATTCTGTTCTATTGCTCTGCTCTCCCTAAGGTATCGCTGCTTCACAGGGTCTGTGACCACCACATCCTACCTCCATTTAAGGGCACAACCCAGAAGTCCCTTAGACCACCCGCATTCAGATCCTATGGGCCAGATCCTAGCCTGAGGCCACACCTAAGGGGAAGAGAGACCATTCCATGATGTGACTGACCACAGCCTGACCACTGCTGAACCAGCTCAATCCGGAGCAGAACAGAGCTTGCTTCCCCTAAACCCCCTCAGAGACTGTCCATCCCCTGCCTATGCCCCAGGGCACTGGTTCCTGGAACAGGCCCTTGCCCTCCCTGGGGCAAGTATGTAAGTCCTTTCCCCTATCCAGCCTGACCTGTTCTATATAGCATTTTAGTGCCTGCCATGTGGCATGGAGGATATCCACGGCATCTTGCTGCTGCCCAAGATGTACCTCGTATATAAGTTCCCTTAATAAACTCAGTGTAATGATGGAGTTGTCAGCCTCTTTCCTTGGTCTCTCGGCCCCGAGAAATTTTACACAGCACCAGGTGTGAGAGAGGCTGGGAATGCAGCGTATCCCAGGGGCCAGTTAAAGTTCCTTTAGTGTGGAAGGACAGAACTGAGCATGGGGTTCAACCAGCAGGCCTTCAACCACCAGTTGTTTAGCTGTATGTGTTCATCCTGCTCTTCCAAAAGCTGACACCCAGATGGGATTAGCTGTGCATGAGATTCCTCAGGGAATAGGAGTGAGGAAAAATGGGGCGGGGTTAGGGGAGACTTAGAGGGCCATGAGACCGGAGGCAGGCTTGAGCCCTGAGGAAGGAAGAGAGGGGAGGGAGGGAGGCTGCTGGCAGCATCTCAGGGTGCAGTGCCATTCTGAGAGAGTTCAGCAGGGAAACCCATGTCTCCAATCTCCTCGTAGCCCTGCGTGCTCAGTGGCTGACAGGGAGCAGGCCATGGCAATTGTGGCCTCGAGGACACGGATTTCAGGGCAGCAGCTGGGCTGTCCCATCAGTAATGCTCCTTGCATCAGAGATCTGAGAGGAGCACATCTGGCCCTTACATTATATAAGTTTAGGCAAGTTGCTTAACCCTTAACTCCCTGTTTCCTCAATATAAAGCTGGGGTAAGAACTCTAACTTGGGCGGGTGTGAGGATGAGAGATCATACCTCTAAGGAGCTTATCACTGTGTCTAGCACTCAGGAGGCTTAGTGGCTGACAACTTTTACTACTAGTGTTGTCATTGTTTTTATTATTATTATTTATTAAAGGCTTCCAGGCAGTGGACAGACATGAGTGGAACTGTGCATTAGACAGCTGCAGACAGCGTTGAACATCACCACAGATGCTCCGGTGGGCCTCTGGGAATATCAGTACGCACTTTCAGAAGCATGTCCCCCTCTTCTTTCTAAAATGATCAAGATGACTTGCTGAAAAGGCCCCATGAGCAAGATGCAGAAAACGGAACTGGAACTAGACTCTGCAGGGCCTAGGGAAGGCAGGCAGAGGGAGCCGGCTGGGTTACTCTGATTCAGCAGGCGCATGTACTGGGCAGCTGGGCAGCCATGTCCCTGTGGCTCCGTGCCTCTGTGACTCCGTGGTCCTGAGCAGTGAGTGTCCTGGCCTCTCAGGTGCCACCTCCCACCTCAGGAGTGTTTCTGGGCAACAGTTTCTCTTACCAAAACTGCTGACTGATAAGGGACATTTAAAATAAGAAGTCTGTTTTTAAAACAAATATTTGATTCCACTGAATTTATTGAGTGCCTGCACCAGTGTCTGGGCTTTGCCTAGGGAAGCAGAGTGAGTGAAATATAGCTCTTGCCCTGGAGGGGCCCCCAGGCAAGACAAGTGCCAGTAACAAACACTGGACATCAGTGCTTTGTGATGGCTGTAAGGAACAGGAAAGCTAGTGGGCAGATCAGACAAAGGGAACAGGGTGCAGAGACACAGCGGGTGTGTTCCAGAGGCGAGGCTCTACTGGAGGATGCAGAGGTAGGATGTGGGTCTAGAGGGGCCAATGGGCCAGAGCACACAGGGCCGGGGGGCAGCGAGGGCTTTACCTGAGGCACTAGGGAGCCTTGGAGTATATACAGCAGATCTGCATTTCAGGCTATTTCCCCAAGGCAGTGTGGGCTGGACCGAGGGCGCTGGGCAGGACTCACCTGACTGTCCTGCTCGATCTCCAGCCTTTCCTGCTTCCTCAACACCAGGTCACGTCCCAACACGAAGCAGATGATGGGTAAATGTTTACTGAATGCGTGCATGAGTGGACGCATTAAGTATACATTTAGACCAACAGTTTCCAAAATATATTCCCAAACAAAAAGATGAATAGCCGATAAATTTCTCAGAAAAGGCAAACAGGTCAGTTATTTACTTATTGCTAGTCTGGGCCGGGTCCTCACATACATGACCTTGTCCACTTAGAACAACTCTCCTATTGTCACTTGATAAATGTGAAAACTGAGGTGCAGGAAGTTTACTGTTTTGTCAGAGACATTAAATGTCATGGCGGAGACAAAATTTGAAATCAGGTATTCTTATATTGAGTCCAGTGCTCTTTCTACCATATAGCGTTATCCCTGCATGTAAAAGAGCACAAATGCAGGCATCCAGGAAAAGCGTATTCATTTTACTGTGTGTGTGTGTGTGTGTGTGTGTGTGTGCGCGCGCACGCGCGCGCACGCGTGCCAGGCATCCCCTGAGATTTTCTGCAGACTGGTTGTGTAAATAGAGGTGGTTTGCTCAGGAGCAGCCCTACTAAATTCACAGAAAACTGCACCTGAGGTGTCAGCAGAGGGAAAACCAAATGCAAATCTGGAGAAACCAGGACCAGCTTGGTTGGCTAAGACAGCGGCTGCCTGATTAAGGGGAGAATGGATGTTCCAACTGTTGTCTGCAACTGGTTTTCAGCTGAAATGTTTTTCAATAAAGTGATTTGCCCTCTAAACATGTGTTTTCAATTAACCACCTTTCCAAGCAGAACAAGCCATCTCCAGGGGATGAAAAATCACAACAAAATCCAAATGAAAGGAGTCTCTCTGGCCCCTCTCAAGGGCTGTCAGGCCAGGGAGGCTGGCAGCTGGGGTCTGACGGTGCCCCCCGGTGCAGGTCAGTACTGCAGTGACAGGGCAATGGCCAGAGCTGCCCTCTGTGGCAGGGAACGAGCCCTTGTCTTGTGGGGAAACAACTCCTGGGGAGCCTGCGGACTGATCTGTAGCCTGTCTTGCTGCCTGCTCCAGGTTCTCAGAGCACTTTCCAAAGAGCCCCCATGGTGATGTCGTCAGGGCCCCAAATGGAGAAACTGAGGTAGCTGTGATCCAGCACGTGTCCAAGAGCAGCCCCTGGCTCTTGATACTATTGCTAATCCTTACCACAGCCATGAAACGACTATTGCCACCCCATTTTCTACAGTAGCAAGCTGAAGCACAGCAGGACTTCATTACATGCCCAAGGCCACACACACAGAAAGTGGCAGAGCCAAGATTAGAACCCAGTTTACCCGGGTCCAAAGCCATGGCTTCTGGGAGCCAAAATAGAGATCAAGTTCTGTGAGATCCTGTGCTGAGTTCACCTGCAAGATAATCACACTATGTGGATTGTGGGTGGGTGGGTAGGGGTATATATGTGTGTGTGTGTGTGTGTGTGTGTGTGTGTGTGTGCGCGTGCGCGCTATGCCATGGTGTGTGCGACATGCTGGGTATTGTGTGTACGTCTAGTGTGTGGTATGTATATGCAGTATGTGGTGTGTGCTGTGTACATGCGTGGTTGTGTATTGGCAATGGTGTGTGTGTGTGATATGCATGTATTATGTGAGGTGTGGTGTCAGATGTGTGCAATATGGTATGTATATAGTGTGTGGCTTGTGCTTGTGTGTGGTGTATACTGTGTGGTGCACGTGTCTTATGAACAGCCTTTTTAATTTCTTACCTGCCTGGAATGTGAAAGCTGGCAGGGATGAGACAAGGGGACTGATGGAAGATACTTGGCTTTGGAATTGGGCAGAGGTCAGTTCACAAGCCCTGCCGTGTGGCCTGTGACAAGCAACCAAACTGAGTGATTCTGTGTCTCATCTGTCAAATGGGATCATAAAGGAATGTCTGCAAAGCATCTGGCACATGGCCAGCTTGTTTTGCTCACACTCATCAGCAAGCCCTGTTGGCTGTACACCTTCTACGTGTACATAGAATTAAGCCCCCCTTCCACGCTGCCCTCAGCTTTCACCTGGATTACACCACCTACCTGCTCTCCCTGCTTCTGCTCTTGACCCCCTGGCCAGACCCTTCCCAGCAAATGGGCCAGAGTAAACTTTTAGCACACACATGAGATCATGTCACCACTGCTCAGACCCTGCAATGAAATGATGGCTCAAAAGGCTGCTGCATGGCCCGCCCCACTCCACCCCTTTAGTCCCCATTGCCCAGTGGGCACAGCCCTCTCAGGCATCACTCCATGGGCCCTTCTGGCTAATATTCAGTGCCCACATCACCTTTGGTCTTTGCACAAATGTCATTTTCTCAATGAGGCCTTCTCTAACACCCCTATTTAAAATTAAACCATCTTGGCCGGCCGAGTGGCGCAGTGGTTAAGTGCTGGCTTGGAAAGCCAATGGCCCCGGTTCGGGTCCCACATATGAGGGCCAGTGACACTGCCCTCAAAAAAAAAATTAAATTAAATTAAACCATCTCCTCCAACACCCTCTCTAAAGGAGACATGTCCTCACGGGATGCAGTCCCCGGGCTGAGGGACAGCCAGGGCCAAGGCTGCCTCACGGAGGTTTGGGGAGCAGCAGCGCCAGCTCCAGCTTACCCTGCTCCCGGAGCCCGTGTTCTGGCAGCGTCCTCCTCTGTGCTCCAGGCACGAGGGGCACTGTCCTCCTCTGACATGGGGACAGGGTGCTCCAGGAAGCCCAATCTTCAAGAGAAGTTCGCTTGTGCTCCAGCAGGGAGGGAGGAAAGGTGAGAGACATGACCACCCATTCAGTGGGCGCTGAGGAGCAGACACAGTGTGTGAGAACCCTTAGTCCCAGGAGCCTATGAGGCAGGATTTTGTTATCTCTTTTCAGAGATGAGGAAACTGTGGGACAGGGAGGTCAGGGAACTGGCACTGGCCCAGGGTGCGTAGGAGTCAGAAACATCAAAACCCATGGATACCACCCTCCTTGTGTGTTTCTTAAGACCCTTGAGTTATCCTTAGGTCCAAGATGGGGACAGCCAAAGGTTTGTGGAGCTGGAAGTGACCCTTCCAGGGGTGCAGGTTACCACTGCCTTCATGTTAGGGGCAAGCTTAGCACTTTCTGCTGAACTGTGAACTCAGCAAGAAGAGGAATCTCATCTCATCTGGGCAGCCCCAGAGCTAGCATAGCGCCTGGCACACAGTAGGTGCTCACTAAATGTTTGACGAATGAACAAGAACTCGATTTGGAGACGCAGGAAAGGTTTGGTGTAGTCAAATCCATAAGCAAGCCAGGGAAATGTAAACTAGAAAAAAAAATACCAAAAAAATGGCTGAGTAAAAACACTTCCAGGGAAGTGGTCATTGAAGTCGGTGACCCACCCCAGGAGGTCATCGGGAGTCTCCCTGCAGCCCCAGTCCTGGCTCAGCCCCCAGTATCTCCCCGGGACTATTGTCTCAGCTTCCTAATCATCCCCACTGGCAGCCTCACCCCATCAGCTTTCACACTGCACCAGAGCCAACCTTTAACCTGGTTCCTTTCAATCCAGTTCAACAAAAGTTTTGAGCTGGCCTGGCCTCTGCCCCATGACGGCCACTTACCAGCCATGTGAATCGTGCGCCTTCCTCTCAGATCTGTAAAATAGGATAATTAAGGAATTCCACTCCTATTTTTGTGAGGATGAAATGAGTTCATAGAGGTGAAGTCCTGAGAGGAAGACCTGACACAGAATAAGTGCTGTATAAGTGTTTGCTGCTGCTTCTGTTGGGTGTGGGTGTGTGTGTGTGTGAGCATGTGTGAGTGTGTGAGAGTGTGTGTGTGTGTAATTGGTCAGGCATTGGGAATTCAGCACAAAATAAAACAGAAGTCACCAGGGCCGGCCGAGTGGCGCGGTGGTTAAGCGCTGGCTTGGGAGGCCAGAAGCCCCGGTTCGGGTCCCACATATGAGGGCCAGTGACGCTGCCCTCAAAAAAAAAACAAAACAGAAGTCACCAAATCAACTGGAGCTAGACAATCCTACTTGCAGTCTCAGTCAGCAAGTCTCAGCACGGTCCTCTCCTGCTGAAACCCCCGCAGTGACTTCCTGTGGGTCAAGCGACAGCCCCCAGCACATCACCGGATGCCTCTGCAAGCTCAGCGTCACTGCCTCTCGCTACTCCCACCTGAGCTGGAGCCACGCGCAGTTACTCTCCTGTCTCCCAAACATAGCTCACACTTTTCTGGCTTTACTCACTATGTTTTCTTTTGTTTTTTTTCTGTCTGGTGAACTCCTACGCATCACTCAAGATTCAGCTCAAATGTCCCCTTCTCTGCTACCCGTTGTATCCTGCAGTCAGTTGGTGGCCTGGTGGCCCTCTGCTCCAGCCCTAGCCCACTGTGTAGTAGCTACTTTCTCCTGTCTTCCACATGCATACAGCTTCACTCATCCCATGCCCGGTTCAGTGAATAACTATTGAATAACGGTGTGAATAAATGTCATGATGGGAATGCCTGCACTGGCCAGGAGAGGGTGGGAAGGGCAGTTAGAGGGGCCCTTCTCAGTCTGAAATGCTACAATACATGTTGCTCAGATATTTGAAAATGTTGTTCAAACCCTAGGCAACTTTTTATTTATTTATTTATTTATTTATTTTTAATTAGTTTCAGGTGTACAACACAGTGCAATAGTTATACATTTTACCCCTCAAAGTGACAACCTCCCACCCCCAATTCACCACCCCATTCCCCCCCATATCATATATATCTATTACTCTTCCTCTGACTCTCTTCCACAGTATAATCCATATCCCGTGACTATCTATATATATTCAATTACAGTAGGTATACCACCTCCTCTTCAGTTATACAGTGCAGTGATCAAACCTCTACTCCATCCATGAAATGGTCTCCTTAACAAGACCTATGACCATCTGACATCCCACAAAATATTTACAACATTATTAATTATATTCCCCAAACTGTTTTTCATATCCCAGTGGCAATATTGTAGTTGCCTATTTTTGCTGTCTAATCCCTTCCCCTTCTCCCTCATCCCCATCCCCCTCTCAATTAGCCACCCTGATTTTTCCTCTATATCTATGAGACTGTTTCTGTTTACTTTGCTCATTCATACAGTTTTTCAGATTCCACATATGAATGAGATCATATGGTATTTGTCTTTCTCTGACTGACTGATTTCACTTAACATAATAGTCTCTAGGTCCATCCATATCATTGCAAATGGTACGATTTCATTCTTCTTTATAGCGGAGTAATACTCCATTGTATAAATATACCACAGTTTCTTAATCCAGTCATCTACCGATGGGCATTTTGGTTGTTTCCAAGTCTTAGCTATTGTAAATTGTGCTGCTATGAACATCGGGGTGCATAACTTTTTTTGAATAAGTGTCTTGGATTTTTCAGGATAAATACTTAGGAGTGGAATTGCTGGGTCAAAAGGTAGCTCTATTTCCATTTCTTTGAGATACCTCCATACTGACTTCCATAGTGGCTGCACCAATCTGCAGTCCCACCAACAGTGCCTAGGCAACTCGTTAAGGTTATCAGATGGACGAGGCAAACCCATCAGAGGGAGCGGAGGTAGATGTTAAGTGGTTTACAGGCTGCAGAGACAGGGCCTGGGAAGAAAGGATCTGGGATTCATTAGCCCAGGAATGGGGAGGCGGGGCGGGGACTCACCTGGAGACCATAGCTTCTCTCCTCCGCTGAGAGCGGCTGTGCCTGCTCCTGCTACACACCTTCTCTCCCCACGGCCTGGGCCTTTCTATCCTCTAAATGGGGCTGTGGAGACAAACATGAAGACCAAAGTTTCCACTCTCCCTTGGGTGGCTCTGACACAGGGATGGAGCAGTGAAATGGTATGTACAGGCCCCAATGGAGTGATTTGCTGTCCTGCCCACGAGTGCCTTCCTCCCCTCAGTGACCCCCACGAGTTACCTGTGATGGTCTCAGGAAGCAAGTTAGGAAAGATCGCTCTTTACACACCCCTTGTGAAACTAAGTCAAGTTTGGAGCAGGGACGATGGGATCACAGAGCCTGAGTGATCAGGCAGCCCGAACCCCCCAGGAGGCACTGAGCAGAGAGAAGGGGGCAGGAGGAAGCAGGAAGACACACAGATCAAGGCCATAATCTGGGTCAGGCTCTTCAGCCAGGCCATGTCCTTTCATTCTCACAAGATTATAAATTGGGGATAATTATCCCAATTGCCCAGATGAGGAAACTGAGACTCAGAGGCTCCTGACTTGACAAATTCACCCAGCAGGAAAGTGGAAAGTGACAGAACAGGAATGGCTCTTCCCACCAGGTCCACACCCACAAACCGAGCGAGGGGGCCCCTGGGAGTCAAAACTGCCAAGCGCGGTTTGTTTCAGGCTCTCATCTGTGGTGCACCTAAAACTGGAAAATGAATTGATTCAAAGGAGGGCGTTAACTGGGTGGCGGGCCTGTGGGAGCTCGGTATTTTTAGTCATTCTGTCATACAGACCAGGATGGAAAGATGAGAAACCACAGGGGCTGGCACCGGTCTCAGGACGAACTCATGAGCCTGAAGTATGTGGAGCCAAAGCCCTCAGCTGCCCTCGAGGGCGTCTGTGCTGACAGGCCACAGGATGCTGGCTCTCTTTTGCTTTTTTCTGGGGCCCCAGAGCTCTTCTAGAAGGTACTAAATGAAGGATGTTTGAGCGAGCAGCAGCCTTAATGATTTCAGAGTCTTATCCCTCAAGCCTACTAATAGGGAAACTGAGGCTGACAGGAGGGAAGTTTCATATGAGAGGTTTGAGCTGGGCCCCAGCCCAGGACCCCCGGCCTCTTGGCTGCATTCTTTCCCCCAGGCCCCGCTGCCCAGCTGCCATGCCCATCTTGGGTACGGGGTAGCAGAGTGTGGAAAGCGTAGCTGCCACACAGTGGGGTAGAAAGTCCTGGGCTGGATTCAGGTTTGTCACTTATAAGGCTGAGGATTTTGAACCTGCAGCTTTACCTTTTTTGCAATGCGTATTTCTCAGGTCAGGATCTTATGGCTTTTTGTGAGATTCCAAGGACACAACATAGAAACGTGACTTCCTGCTCCACCAACTTGGGGGAATTTCTGGAAGGAATGAGATGTGTAAGGGGGCTGGAGACCCTATTCCCAGCAGCCAGTCAGCCTCTCCCTCCTCCCTCCTAGCAGCGCCAGGAGTGTGTCTGGTACCCACTCCTGGCCAAGTGCTTAGGGGAGGTGGTCAGACTCATCGCCAGGGCCTAAGGACAACTGTAGTGACCTCGTTCTCCTGGCTAGTAACTGTTCACATGGGCATGTGACACGGTTCTGGCCAGTAAAAGATGAAAGTCTGCTGAAGTCTCCTGGGAAACACTCCTCCCTGATTAAAGGAAGAAAAAAGCCCCTGGGAAGAAAGCCCCTGGACATTGTCATGAAAACGTGACAACGGGGTCTATTACAACTTTACCACAAGGGGGTCAAATTGAGAGAATGAATAAAAGAATAAAAGCCACTATTTATTCGGTGTGTTTCGAGTATCAAGCTCTGAGCTCTAAGCCTCATGGGTATCACCTTGTTCATTCATCTCAACACCACCCTGTGACCTCGGGGGAACATTGCCAGGGTCTGTGTCCCACCTGCCCCTCCCTCACGGGTCAGCTTTGGCCCCTGCTGAGTCCTGAAGTTTGTCCCTCCCAGGACACCCAGCCCTGTGCTTGTCTCTGCCTCTCTGCCCCGCTGCCTTTTCAAGCTGATCCACAGTTTGATTTAGGAGAGGATGGGAGAGGGAGCCTATAAAACAGTGACCCAGGGGGTGAGGCAGTGGTGGGAGGGAGGGAGGGAAAGAGGGGTGGGGGGAGACTGTGAATTCCTGCATTGTCCAAGGCAGGCCGCCTGCTGGCCTTGACTCCATTCTTAACTTACCCTTGGGCCTAGGTGAGTGGGTGCATTGCGAAGGTGAGAAACGAGGAAGGGAGAAAAGCAACAGCCATGAGCAACCACTGGGTCCAGACCCTGTCCTTTATGCATGCTACTTCAGTTCATCCTCACAGCTGTATGAGGGTGATCGCCACATTTTACAGGTGAGGAGACTGAGGACCCGAGGGTGGAAAGCCCCAAAGCCGGGCAGAAGTCCGCTCCTTTTAGCTCCAAAGCCTGTGCTTTCCACAGCACCAGCTGTCCTTCCATATGGCATCAGGGACAGGCAGTGTAGTGAACTGGACCAATTACAGCTCCTGTGTAAGAGAGATTTTACTGCACTTGGTTGTTGAGAAAAAAATAAACGTGGTCTATTCCATATGCCGGCCCATCAGGAGCAGCGAGGCCGCCGGCTGCAGCTTAGAGCCTCCTGCTTTCCTGGATGTAGCAGGACAGTGTGTTTCTTCCCACCGTTCTTGGGGCCCCAGCCCAGGCCGGCTTTCTACCTCCTTCTGTTTCTGTCATTCCTAGCTGGTCCCCACAATCAAGCCGGGAGCAGCAGGTGATTGGAAAAGCCGTGTGTGTACTTGAATTTGTGTATGTAACTTTGTGTATGTGTGTATAGCTAAAACCTGACTATTGTGAGTGAGGGGTATGCGTGAAACTGAAACGTGAGTGAGTGTGTGTGTGTGTGTGTGTGTGTGTATTTATGTGGCTACATTCCAAGTGGGAGTGTGTGTGCATGTAACCTAAGTTAATCTGTGTCCATGTTTCTGTCTGTGGGAGCGAAGCTAAATTTCAGCTCAGGCCCCTGTAGCTGGAATGTCCACTTCCTTCCAGCCCTGCGAGGAGGTTGGCAGCACGACCAGGTTCCTGCTAGGAATCTGCCCAGATTAGCTGGGCAGCTACACGTCTTTCCTCTCAGATGGGTCTGGACAGGTCCGGATGAATCACAAATTCTGAATCCCCCGTGGGCTGCATGCCCTTCGTAAAATTCCTTTCCATTGGCAGGAATGAGCTGAGTAAAATCAGATTGAGGCTGCATGTAGGAGACAACTGAATGAAGTGTCCCGAGGTCACCTCAGAGCCCATTTGTGTTCCCAGGGCATCAGGGCCACTGGAAGTCAACCATATTCTTTCTGGGAGGTGGCCGAGGTCTCAGTGCTTTACACTCCTCCCTTCTGTGGCCCCCAGCCAGGAAAGATCCCACCAAACATGTGCTTTAGGGCACGGACTCCAAAGGAGACATTCAGCCATTCCATCTTCCTCTCTCCCAGTTGTCACTTGCTAAGGGATTCTGGAGCTGGTGCCTCTCTCTTTCTTGCCCTCACTTTTAAAGACCCCCAAGCCCTACCTGTGACTGGGGCCCAGACGTCCATCTTCTCAGTAGATTTCGAGCCCTGCTCTCCTTCCCAGGATCCCCCACGCCTTCTCCTTCTCAGGCCTGCAGAGCATTCTGGGAAGGGGTATTCAAGTTGGTGTTGGGACCCCTCACCTCCAGCCTATGCTCCTCCCCAGCTGGGTGTCTCTGGGCACTTCCTGAGTCCTCATCCCTCATTTGCCTCTCTCTTCCCGCAGCAGAGGTAAGGTTTACTCCTCTCAGGTGCAATAAACAACATGAATTGACTTCAGTGGAGTATCAGCTGTTGGTGTAAGAACTTCGCCCGACTTTTTTCTGTCAAGGACATAGAACATTTTTTTCTTTCGTTATTTGTACAAGTTTTTTCTGCTTAATATTTGCGTATCTTTTCCCATGATTACTTTTGAAATTTTTGAAATTTTGTTTTAGATGTCAGTAGCATAAAGGGAAAATTCGTTTTTTATACAGTCTCACAATCTTTGTCTTTAACAAGGTTATTTAAATTTACATTTAACATAACTTCTGGTATATTTCTGTTTAAATATACCATTTTTGTGATGATGGTATTGTGGTGCTACATTTTAAAAAACCTTATCTGATAAAGATACATACTAAAATATTTTTGAATAAAATGATGTGATGCCTGGGATTTGTTTTAAAATACTCCAGGGAAAAAATTAGGGAGGGAAATGAAACTAGATTAATAAGTATTGGGATAATGGGTACATGAGGTCCATTATAGTATTCTGTTTACTTTTGTACATTTTTAAAATTTTCTATAATAAGAAAGTTTTTTAAATCTGCCATCTTACCTTCTACTACTGTCCTGCCTATTTTGTTTCTTTTTTATTTCATATTTTGCCTTCCTTTAGATTGATTGTTTTTTAGCATTCTACTGTCTCTATTCATTTGGAAGTGACATACTCTGTTTGAATTTATTTAGTTTACTTTTGAAATTAAAACATGCGTTCGTAGCTTAACCAAGTCTAACATTAACCAATATTTTGCCTTCCATCCCTTTAACTCCATTTACTCCTTTCTCAATTTATATGCAGTTGTCATGTATTTTAATTCTATTTTTAAACTCTATTATTGCCTAATACAGTCTGTGTCCATTTAAATTTATTCACACACTTACCAGTTTCTTTGTTTCTCATTTCCTCTTGGGTTTCAGTCTTTCTTCTTCTTGATGTGTGCTCTTTGGATTTTCTTTATTATAGAGCTTTATGTGATAGACTCTGTTAGCTGTCCTTGTAGGAAACTGTCATTCTTTTGTCTTTATTCTTGAAAGATATTTTCGTTGGGTGCAGGATTTGAAGTTGGCAATTATGTTCAGCATATTTAATTCTATTGTCTTCTGGCTTCTATTGTTGCTTTGAGAAGTCAGCTCTCAGCCCCACTGTTGCTCACGTGACTTTTCCTTGTAGCTGCTTTTAAGATGATCAATTTTGATGGCTTTTCTGAAGTTTTGCAATAATATACCTACACGTAGATTTCATTTTATGTATGTAACATGAAATTCATTGCGATTCTTAGATTTGTAGATTGGTGTCTTTTATTAGTTTTGGAAAATTCTTTTTTTTTTGTTTTTTAAAGATTTTATTGGGGAATTGGGGGAGGGGAACAGCACTGAGGAATCGGGGAAGGGCAAACAAGTTGCTGTCTTCTTGTTCTTCAGTCTAGTTGCAGAGGACGTTGCTTCACTGGCCCATGTTGGTATCCTCATTGCACTCTTCCTGGATGAGGCAGATCGGTCGCTGGCCTCTGGATGGTCACTCACTGTGGCTATTGGCAGCTCACCGTTGCCGGGGCTCGCAGCCCATCTCCAGGTGGAGCTGTTGTTAGCTGTAGAGGGCAGTGTCACTGGCCCTCATATGTGGGATCCGAACCGGGGCCGCTGGCGTCCCAAGCCAGCTCTCAACCAATGCGCCATTCGGCAGGCCCAGTTCCGGAAAATTCTTAACCATTAACTCTTCAAATATTGCCTCTGCTATATTATCTTACTCTTCTCTTTCTAGGATTCCAAATACAGATATGTGACTTTTCCCACATTTTTGTTTCTTGTGTTTTCAACCTGAATTTTCCATCTTTTTGTCTTTCCATGTTATGCTCTGGAAAATTTCTTCTAACATATCTCACCATTCACAAATATTCTCTTCAGCTACAGACAATCTGCTGTGGAACCTGTCCTTTTAGTTTTTATTTCAATTATTGTATTTTTTTATTTCTATAAATTTTATTCAGTTCTTTTTCACATTTGCCATATGTCTTTTGATAGATTCCTATTCCCTGAGGACATTTTCAAGGCTGCCTTCATTTTTTTTAAATGTAGTCAGCATAGCGGTCATATAGTCTGTTTCTTGCTTCTGCAGCATGGCTTTCATGACAGCCTGGTTATCTATGACTGTTCTGGTCACTGTATTTAAAAAATTACTTGTAGGGAATAATTTGCCACCCATGCTAAAGATACCTTCCTCAGACGGGACTTCCATTTGCTTTTTCCAGGCTCCTGGGAAAATGACTAAGTTCAAGGTTTGAGAGTCTTCTGACCCAGGGGCTTTTCCACTTCCGGATTTTAATTCTATAGTATCTCTTACCATGAGAATTTGTCAAAACTGGGGGTTCTAATTGTCTGGATTTAGTAAATGACCTTGGGATGAAAACATCTTCAATTCAGGCTTAGCTCTCTGAATAGGTGTACCCTTCATTTTTGATTATGGAGGTTTCTTGTTGTCTTGAAATCTTTTTTTTTTTTTGAGGGCAGTGTCACTGGCCCTCATATGTGGGACCCGAACTGGGGCCGCTGGCTTCCCAAGCCAGCGCTTAACCACCGGCCCTTGAAATTTCTTTAATGCTCAGGAAGATACATTTTATCCATATTTTTTAGTTCCTTTCACTAGGAGAATTAACCCAAACAACCTGCAACCCATTCTGGAAATTAGATGTCCTTTTGAGTTTTAGACTGTAGATTCTAAAATGTTTATCCTAGAGCAGTGCTTCACAAACTTTAATGTGCATACAAACTACCTAAGTACGTTTTGACTTAGGAGGTCTGTGGTGGGGATCATGAATCTGCATCTTTGACAAGCTACAGAAGATGCCTGTGGACCATTCCCCTGAATAGCAAGGCTACACAGAAAACGTTTTCCCTGAAAATACTGGGACTCTGTAAGGTTGTAAAACAGGGCTTCCTAGTTT
The DNA here is from genome assembly GCA_033961575.1 of Aselliscus stoliczkanus. Taxonomy (NCBI): domain Eukaryota; kingdom Metazoa; phylum Chordata; class Mammalia; order Chiroptera; family Hipposideridae; genus Aselliscus; species Aselliscus stoliczkanus. Next base: position 33,559,412 of record CM066730.1, on the reverse strand, counting down.
CCTAAATGAGTGTTATAAACTTGGGGCCCTTTACTCTCTTTCTTCCTCATTCAGAGCCTATTGACTCAAATTTATACTTAATTTCCTCAAACCTGTGTATGTGGTTTCCCTGAGCTGAGATCATCAGGAGTGTGTGTGTGTGTGTGTGTGTGTGTGTGTGTGTGTGTGTATACATGCACACATATTGGGTATTGAGGGAGCTCTGCCAGGTACAAGGACATAGATAATTTCGATCTTTGGTCCCTGAATAGCCCTTGAGCTGCTTTCTGGCCAAAGCAGGATCAAGTATAACAATGAGCCTCCAGGTCTAAGAAGTTTATTATCTACAGCAACAGTCTTCAAACTTTTTGGACTCAAAAAGTTTTTGGGCTTAAAAAAAAAAAATCAAAGAACCTGAAGAGCTTTAAACTATGTGGGTTATATCTATCAATATTTACTGTATTGGAAATTAAACCTGATAAAGTTTTAAAACTCTATTTATTAATGAGTTTATAATAATAATCACCTATTACATGTTAACATAAACAATATATTTTTATGGCAAATAACTGTATATTTCAGACACATAAAAAATTTAATAGTGAGTGGCACTTTACATTACCACTAGATTCTCATACCATCCAGCATTCAATACACTTTATATATTGGTTTGGTGGAAGTATTTACAGAACAGCTGGCCACACAGAGATATGTAGTTTAAAAAGAGAGGAATATTTTATTAGCCTTTTTTCAGATAATTGTGGATTTTTTTCCTTCAACATTACTTAAATCCTCGAGAAGTGAGAGTTTCTTAAAGATAGTTTCAATGTGGAATCTGAATCCATATCAAGAAACTTTTTATACTGTTACATTAAAATCCATTGTCCTATCTTATACTTTGAATGGATCTTTTATCCAGGCAAGAGTTTGGACCGTAATGCATTTGCTGTTTGGAAAATATTGGTTCACTGAGTTTTATGCAGAACTTCCAAATGTTGACACGTTTCATGATACAATATTAAAAAACACACACTCTCATTAATCTTTAACCACAGTCTTTAAGCACAGGGAGGCTATCAAGCTTAAGTGGCAGGTACAAATTTTCCAAATTCTAATTTTTTCATTTGAAAACTTGAATCTTCTTATTGGCAAGAAACACTGTCAGTTGCGGTCCTTGAAGTGACAGGCTCACCTTGTTAATTTTTGTGGAAATATTTGCCAAACATCCAAGTCAGAATAAACACCCTGTTTCCCCAAAAATAAGACCTAGCCGGAAAACAAGCTGTAGCATGATTTTAGGTGCCAAAATATGGCACCTTGGCATACTGAATATTGTAAGCTGAAGGAGTTTGTGGAAAAGGCACCTTCTCCCTGAAACAGGTCATAAAACCCTCATGGGTGGGGCTCGTGCCCCCAATATCCTGGAGGAATCATGTTCCGGCTTCTTCTCCGCTAGGTCTTATTTTCGGGGAAACACCGCATCGCTCGTCTGTCAGTTGTTGTTTTCTAGTAAAAACAGTGTTCCCTAAAAAATGCAGCTAATTGAACTCAATCACACAAATGCTTTTCGTCAGACAGCCATTGTATTTAAAGATTGAGATTTAATAAAATTAGTAATTTTCATCAAGAACATTCTTAGGTGAAGCTGGCCCCCACACCCCCACTCCCCCACACCCCCCACACCCCCACCCGCCGCTGTGAGTGCAGGATGGTGAAGACACAACAGTCTCTGCACCAGCGATTCACCCGCCTTCGCTTCTGCAGCATCAGGGCCAATGTCACCACAGTGCAAAAGGCAGGACATCTTAGGATTTGTATGAAAATAGTTTCGATGTCAAGGACTCCCTAAAGGGTTTCTGGTTTTCCTAGGATGTCAAGGACCACAATTTGAGAAGCTCTGCTCTAAGATTTTGTAAATGATGGTTAATCCTACAGTACAATATGCCATAACCACTAGGAACAATGAAATAGAACTGAATTTTCTTACATGGAATTTTTTCCAAGTCAAATTTGATATGTTAAAATTTTTAAAAGTCATGGGACAATTATACTTTATGTACTAGTACATTATCATATTTATGTTAAATTATATATGTGATATAGATATAGATATGAACAGCCCCACACAGTTAAGGGAGAGGTATATAAACAGGTTGGGTACAATGCGTTGAGTGACAGAATGCTGGGCCAGCCGAGTGGCACGGTGGTTAAGCGCTGGCTTGGGAAGCCAGCAGCCCCGGTTCGGGCCCCACATACGAGGGCCAGTGACACTGCCCTCCAAAATCCCGGGAGGAAGAGAAGGGGGCAGCTCACCTTTTACAGGAGCTGATATGTGCGCTGAAGTCTGAAGGTGAGTAGGGGTGGGTGGTAGACCCCAGGCCGAAAGAAGAAGGTGCGTATGGACATGGAAACCGGAAAGCAGGGTGCTCGGAGGGGACCGTGGGGGGCCTGCCACGGCTGTGGGCATAAGATGTAGAAGGGGGCCAGAGCTCATGGGGCTGTGGGACTTCCTGCAGGGAGCTCCCCACTACCTTCGGCAGCAGTCTGAGGAAAGTCATTTGAGGCTATAATCAAAGTGGAGGCCTCTTGGAAGGAAGAGGCTTCTGGCTGCTTCTTGGCATCTTCTAGGATTGTTTGAGCAAGATCCCAAACTCCATCTCCTTCTAGATTGGCTTTTTAAAAAATATTTCTGGGATGAGGAGTGTGTGAAGGGCTGAGGAGAGAGGAGCCAGAAGCTGAGACCTTAGAAGAGGATGTGTGTTCCCCACTGACTCCATGCTGCCAGCAGTGAAAATTGCTGAGGGAGTGTGGTCTTGAGTGTGCTCATAATAGCTCCCCTTGGGGCCTGGCTGTGAAGGCTGATGAGCCCCTTCTTCACAGCTGTCCAGGAAGCTCCGGGCCAGGCAGCTTCCTGAGGCCAGCCCTGTGACCTCTCAGCGATGCAGGAAGGATGGGGAACCGAAGAGCAGGCAACACATTAAAAATGTGAGGTTCCTTTTTGTTAATCTCTGCCTGTGTTTATATCCAGGCTTACTGAGGGAATAATTCGAGGGTGACGTCAGCAAACCTGGGGAGTTTCCCTCCTGAGTCATCGTCAAGCTAACGGGGCATCTGGTTAATTGAAATCTATGGCTCTAGTTGAATTACCACCATGACAAAAGATGGATGTGCCAGAGCCGAGGGCATGAAAACATTCAGAAAGGGCACTTAACAGCCCCACTCCACAATGGAGATTCAGTCTTTCTGTGAGAATTCAAAAAACTCAGGAGCTGGCAAGATGCTGGCAAGACCCAACTCACGGTAATGAGCATCCGTTGTCATTGCCCAGGATTCTCACTGTAATGAGCATCCGTTGTCATTGCCCAGGATTCTGGGCATAAGAGGTGTTGGAGTTTGGACTGAATTAACAACTTCATGCTTGTCTTGGCTCGAAACGCTTCATTGGCTCCTCAGTTAGGATTGCCAGATTTAGCAAATAAAAATGCAGATGGCCCACTTAAATTGGAATTTTAGATACCCAGTGAATAATTTTTTAGTGTATGTCCATGCAAATATTATTTGTTGTTTATCTGAAATTCAAATTTAACTGGGCATCCTATATTTTATCTGGCAACCTTATTCCCAGTGGCTCCAAATTAAAGGCCAAACTCTGGCATCCACTTCTCCAGGATTTAGCGTCCCCTGACTTTGCAACCTCATTTCCCACTCACTATTCCCTTTGTTATATCCAGTTTAGGTTCCTGACCAACCTAACTACCTCCTAATCATTGCTTTGCCTTTTGCTATCTTGCTCCTTGGCCTTCCCCACTTCATTTCCATCCTAAAAGCTGTCTAGTATGCTGTCCCTGATCCCCAACAGGGGAGAATCCCTCTCCCCTTTACACATCCTTAGGGTCCTTTTGAATGAGCTTTTTCAATTGTAGAGGAAGCTTATTGCTTTGTTTACCTGACACTTCCTCCTTCTTCTGGAAAAAGTGCCCTCTGACCCCAACCATTTAAGTCCAACAGGAGTTTTCATGCTCTTAACTTGATTCCACCTGCTGACCACCAATGACTGGCCCAGAAAGGGACACCTGATCCAAGCCAGGCCTATGAAATCCTTCCATAGGCATTTTTTAATAGCCCATCTTGTCTGGCACCCAGCCAAACTCAAACCCCAACACCTGTACTGAGCATTGAGTCAAGATTACCATTGCTGTCAAGGACATGATCACTTCATCTATTAGAATCTATACTCCAAATTACCTTATAACATGTGACTGGAGATATAACAGAAGAGGCCCCAGAAAAATGGGGTGAGCACTGGCCTGGGAGTCTGGAGAGTGACTTGGGCTCTAGTTGCAGCTCGGCCACTAACTTCATACAAGACCCACCATCTCACACGATTGCCACTTTTTGTCTTCTTCTTTGTAGACTCAGATACATATACTTGGTAGGTGTTAGATAAATAGTAGATGATGCTGGTGATAATAGCAACAGCACCAATGACATAGCAAGTCACTGCGTCTCTCTGGGCCTCAGCTTTCTTTACTATAAAATTAGGGAATTGGATTTGATGAGTTTTAAGAGTACTACCAGTTCAAATAGTCTGTCACCACCAATGCCAATCCTAAAAGACTCTTCTGACTGCCCTACAACACCTCCTGAGCATTAAGCCAAGATTGTCATTGCTGTTCAAGACAGAACCATTTTATCTGTCAAGGCTTGAGCAAGGGGTCTGTAAGAGCTACAGGATTTTATACAAATGTGTCAGACCAGAAAAACGATATTGACTCATTAATATGACAAAAGAAAAACTGTTAGATACTTAATTAAAGCATAACATTACATCAACTGGTCAGCCACAAACCAAGTTACAGAGCACTATAATTTTATTGAGTTTAAATGATAAGAATTAAGTATTCTCAACAAAACTCAATACTTAATGTAGTCCTATGAAAGACACATCCAGAGAATGAGAAGACAAGCCAGACTAGGAGAAAATATTTGCAAAAGATGTATCTGGTAAAGGGCTGTTATCCGTAACATACAAAGAATCCTTAAAACTCAACAGTTTAAAAATGAGCAAGCCAATTAAAAAATTAGCAAAAGATCTGAGCAGACAACTGACCTAAGAAGATGTCCATATGGCAAATAAGCATATGGAAAGATGCTCCACATCATACATCATTAGGGAAATGAAAATTAAAACAACAATGAGATACCACTACACACTGATTGGAAGGATTAGAATGGCTAAAATCCAAAACATCAAATGCTGGTGAGGATGGGGCGCAACAGGAACTCATTCATCGCTAGGGGGAATGGAAAATGGTGCAGTCAGTTTCGATGACAGACTGGCGGTTTCCTACAAAGCTAAACATACTCTCACCATATGATCCAGCAGTCGTACTCAATGGTATCTACCTAAATGAGTTGAAAAGTATGTCCGCCCACAAACCTACACACAGATGGTGATAGCACCTTTATTCATAATCCCCAAAACTTGAAAGCAACCAAAATGTCCATCTGTAGGTGATGGGTAAATAATCTGTGGTCCACCTACACAACGGAATATGATTCAGCAGTAAAGGAAAATAAGCTCTCAAGCCATGTAAAGACATGGAGGAAGCGTCAGTACATATTCCTAAGTGAAAGAAGCCAGTCTGAAAAGCCTGCATACAGCGTGGTTCCAACTATGTGACATTCTGGGAAAGGCGAAGCCACGGAGAAGGTAGAAAGACCAGTGGTTGCCCGGGGTTGGGGGGAGGGAGGGATGAATAGGTGGTGACATGGCTTTGAAGATTCTGTATGATACGTAATGATGGACACATGTCATTATGCATTTGTCAAAACCATAGAATGTACAACACCTAGAGTGAACCCGATGATAAACCATGGGTTTCAGGTGTTATAATGTGTCAGTGTAGGTTTATCAATTGTAATAAATGTGCCCTCTGTTGGGGATTGTTGATACTGGGGGAGGCTGTGTAGGGGTGGGAGGGGGGACAGGAATATATGGGAAATCTCTGTACTTTCCTCTCAATCTTGCTGCGAACTGAAACTGCTCTAAAAAATAAAGTGTATATGTGTATACATATATTTTATTTATAGAAATTAATAAACATGTATTATAGAGAGATTATATAATATATAAAGTACAGTGTATATACACATAGATATAATATACATACACACACGCACACACACACACACACACACACACACACACACAGAGGGTGCCAAAAAAATGTATACACATTTTAAGAAAGGAAAAAACTGTTAAAATTATGCTGATGGTAACCATTTTGAGCAACTCTTGTAATTGCAGAAGTCAAATGTGACTTCTATTCATCTTTTGTTATCAGTGTATATTGAATATTACAATTTTAATACAGTTTTTTTCTTTCTTAAAATGTGTATACATTTTTTTGGCACCGTGTGTGTGTGTGTGTGTGTGTGTGTGTGTGTGTGTAGTATGTATGAATAACATATATGCATAGGGGAAAAAAACACAAAACTAAAGGAAAAACAAAATGTTAACAGTTATTTCTTTGTAGTGTGATGATTAATGATATATTTCTTCTATTATTTATTTTAATATATATTTATTGAGCACTACTCTGTGCCAGGCATTAAAACAGATGGGTCCCTTGGGCCGGCCGAGTGGCGCATTGGTTAAGCGCTGGTTTTGGGATGCCAGCGGCCCCGGTTCGGATCCCACATGAGGGCCAGTGACACTGCCCTCTACAGCTAACAACAGCTCCACCTGGAGCTGGGCTGTGCGAGCCCCGGTGATGGTGTGGGCTGCAGCCCCTGCTGCAGTGGGCTGCCATAGGCTACAGTGAGTGGCCTGCAGCCAGCGTGAGCGGCTGGCAGCCAAGCATGAGCTGCCAATAGCCGCGGTGAGCGACATCCAGAGGCCGGCGACCGATCTGCCTCATCCGGGAAGAGCGCAATGACGATACCAGCAGTGAAGCAACATCCTCCGCAACTAAACTGAAGAACAAAAAGACAGCAACTTGTCTGTTCCCCTTCCCCGATTCCCCAACGCTGTTCCCCTCCACCAATTCCCCAATAAAATCTTAAAAAAAAAAAACAAAAACAAAAAAAAACAGATGGGTCCCTCCAAGAAGGGACATACCAGTTTTCTTTATACTTTTCCACATTTTCCAAAATTTCTATAATAAGTATATTATCCTTTCATAATCTTAATAACTATAAAAATATAATATGGAGCGAGAGCACAGTATGAACTGCAGCTGCAAGAGTCATGGCAGGACAGGTATTTAGAAAGTTTCTCCCCTCTTTGACCGAGTATTAGTTGAAAGGAGTGCTGCGGAAACTATCCAAAGGAGACATTATGCTTCCAGAAAAATCTCAAGGAAAAGTATTGCAAGCGACAGTTGTAGCTGTTGGATCCGGCTCTAAAGAAAAGGGCGGAGAGATTCAACCAGTTAGCGTGAAAGTTGGAGATAAAGTTCTTCTTCCAGAATATGGAGGCACCAAAGTAGTTATAGAGGGCAAGGATTATTTCTTATTTAGAGATGGTGACATCCTTGGAAAGTATGTAGACTGAAATCAATCACTGTTGACATGGCATCATGTGAAGCTGCCCATTCCACTGAAGTTCTGAAATCTCATCATGTAAATAATTTCCATGTCTCTCTTTTGTAATAAACTAATGATATCAAAAGTTAAAAAAAAATATATATATAATATATATATATAAAATATATATATTATATATATATATAAAATATATATATATATAATATGGAGTGGATGCTAATTTTGATAAATCAGCTATAAAGTGACATTTTTGCATCAGCTAGGGAAGAATTTGAATATTGGTTTAGATGAAAATTTCCTGACATGGTCTAGTTGACTATACACTTTACTTACCTTACCAATGATATGGGATGGAGGTACAGCATTTTTTTTTTTACAACATTCTTAAAATAAAAGTGGAGTCCAGGAGCAGGACTTCTTAACTAAATCTACTTTGTCAAACTTCTATTATTGCAGTGGTCACACTGTTTATGCAGCTGAGGTGTGTATAACATTAGTAGTATGTGAAATGATTTTAGGTGGTACACAGAGAAACCTTTTTTATTCTAATATCTTTATGTTCATCAGAATAAATATTGTTTGCATGTAATGTTGATAGAAAGTTTCCTTTTAAAGTAAAGACCAGTATTAAGTAGATGATACATAGTACCAGTGGCACTGAGATGTCCTGACACAGAACTATGATAAAAAAAAAAAAATGATCCTAACCAGGGAGACATACAGGTCGTATGAGAATGGACACATTGTGTGATGCTGCTGAGCAGTCACGACTGGTTACGTGTCAGTGCATTTGTAGGCCAGCTCAGCGCTCTCCCCTCCATCCTTAATGAAGACCTTCTTATACTAGGTTGGTACAAACGTAATTGTGGTTTTTGCAATTATTTTCAACCTGTTAGACCGCAATTACGTTTGCTCCAACCTAATACTTCGCAGGTCAACATGCAACATGCTGGTGTCCCTCAGTTTATAAAATCAGCACCTTTTAGGAAAGTTGTGCGTAACTTGAACTTTTGCAAAGCAAAATTTTGCAGTGACGTTTACTGTGCGCTGGACTGCTGCAATGGCCTTTAGTTCTTAAAAAATAAGATGGCCTGTGAGAAATCCATCAGCTACTTTGTGTCGTGGCCAGAGAATAAACTAATGGCTTTGTCCCCATGGCTATGACTACTCAGAAGGATATTATGAAGGATTGAAGAGTGTCAAGGGAGTAATTCTAATTCAAGACTCACAGCGCCTTAAATCTGTCATGATGAGAAAATGAAAACTTATATCTCTCTGCCGAAAAGGAGGCCTTGAGAGACATTCTCAGAAAGAGTCAGAAATATGAAGTAGGGGGGTGAAAGCTGAGCTGAGAGCCAGGATGAGGCTGGGGGGCTCCCTGGGGGCAGGGGGGATGTTACAGAAAACAGGGTGAACAGGGTGAAGCAGAAGCCGAGAAGTCCAGGCAGCATAGGCAGAGGAGGCTCAGAAGCATAAGCAGAGGCTCAAACTATATTTCATTCATTCATGAGCCTCATGGTTCCTTCTGTAAAATAAGGGCTTTCAACTTGAGAATCTCCAGGACCATGAAAAGATCCTGTGAAATGTTCTCTCAGTGTTTACTCAGCTGCATAAAACTGTTTACTTTTCAGTAGAGTAAACATTTACTTTTGTATTCTCAAGTAAACAAAACCTTACACAGTTAAAGCCGTGGGGCCATAAGAGTACACGTTAGCTGATTGCAGGGTCAAATCTACACATTCTAAATCAAGAGCTGCTTGGGCTCAAGTCACCATGACCTGGAGACAACCCAGGTGCTGACCAGCTCCTCTGCCTAAGCCTCAAGTTCTGCTAAAGGCCCCAAAGAAGGCCCTGCCCACCTGTCATCAAACTGAATGCTCTGACTCCGGCTGGCACCAGCCCAAGGAAAGCAAATGCACGTCAGTCTTGAGCAAGGGCAAGGCATGGCCCAGGCCAACAGACTTCAGCGTTCCCAGGCTCCTCTCCAGAAAGGGAAATGGCAGCCAAGTCATGTCTTTCCTCAAAAATTCCTACAGAGGTTCTTGTACTTTGGACTTTGCAATGGGATCTGAGAGCCTGGATGCAAAAAATTGTACGCATGCTGTGGAATGAACTGGTCAGGTGCAGCCGGTGGTGTGGTCTTGGCCATGACTGTGGGCATCGCCTGAAGCTCTTCACTGCTGCTCATTTCCATACCTGGCTCTGCAGCCGCCGGGCACGTTTAAAAGCTACTCAATCTACTGTCAACAAGTCTCTGTTCTTCTTCTTTTAGCCCGATTTGTTTCTGTTGTTTGCAACTAAACATCCTGTCTGGTTCAATCTTCATCTTCTATTCCTGACAAAACCTGTCCAAGGAAAGAATTGAAAATCTATTCCCACTGAGGCACAGAAATGCCTTCTCTCATTCCTACAAAGCTTCACTACTTACAGTATTCTTCTTTCATTATGCACTCTCTCATTTGATTTGTTAAGTGAAAGCATTCTAACGTATATTTTTGTTTTGTCCAACTTAAAGATAAGAAAAATAGGGCCGGCTGAGTGGCGCATTGGTTAAGAGTTGGTTTGGGATGCCAGCGGCCCGGTTCAGATCCCACATGTGAAGGCCAGTGACACTGCCCTCCACAGCTAACAACAGCTCCACCTGGAGCTGGGCTGTGCGAGCCCCGGCGACGGTGTAGGCTGCAGCCCCTGCTGCAGTGGGCTGCCACAGGCTACAGTGAGTGGCCGGCAGCCAGCGGGAGCTGCCGATAGCCGCCGTGAGCGATCATCCAGAGGCCTGCGACCCATCTGCCTCATCCAGGAAGAGCGCAATGATGATACCAACATGGACCAGTGAAGCAACATTGTCCGCAACTAGACTGAAGAACAAAAAGACAGCAACTTGTCTGTTTCCCTCCCCCAATTCCCCAATAAAATCTTAAAAAAAAAAAAAAAAAAAAAGATAAGAAAAATAGGTCCCGCAGAGTGGTTCGGTGCCTGGCCCAGGATCACCCAGTGCATCATGGGGCAGCTAACTAGAAATTCTGTGCTGTCTTCACTGATCAAGCCACCTCCCAACTTAACATGCTCCATTTCGGGTATTTCAGACAGGAGGATAATAACTGGGAGTAGGGATTGGAAATGTGTAAGGGAAAGGCTTCTCAGAAGGAGAGATTGTACCCAGAAGGTGGTCATTTATACCTCCAACCAGGAAAGAGGGTCTGGGTGTATGCTCACAAGCACATACACACACACGCACACACACGCACACGCATGCACACGCACGCACGTGCACACATGCATTTGCCTAGCTGATGCCCTCCCCCTCTGTTTTTCTATTATAAGGTGCAAGGCCTCCTATGAGCTGGTTAACAGCCACCCAGCTGAGCAAAGCACACCTTTGATGAGCTTCTATTTTTGTGACACCAAGTGTTCCATCCTTGAGGACTTTAAAATGCACACACAGCCCTAGCAGAAATTACTCACACATGGACACTCTGGCGAGGTGAAGGGAACCAAACGCCGCTGCTTTGGGAGCTGAGCTGTGTTCAAGTGGGGGATGGGGAGGGCAGACACATCTCCTCCATGTGACCTGCGGGCCGAGATTAGCACTCCGCTTTGGCAGAGCTGAGAACTGCAGGGAGGGCAGCTCCAAAGTGGGTGACAAGGAAACGGCCAGGCTCCTGAGACTTTGAGGCAGACCCCTAATCTTCAGAGGCACAAATACTAGCAGGTCCCACCCCTCTACACCCAGAGACACGTGGGATACACCAGAAAGCACACAGCACTGCCTAAGACACCAGCATGCCAAAATCATCATTGACCCAAAATCAGGGGTGTCTGGTTTGGGTCTCACCAGAAGAAGGGCCTGAGACAAAGATTTGGGTGCATGTAGTTAATTTGGAAGATGGTCTCTGGAAGAAGTGAGGGAAGAAGGAAGTAAAACCTGGGAGAAAAGACATGAAATATATATATATATATATATATATATATATATATATATATATATATTATATATGTATGTTTCTGTCCCGGGTTCCTGACACAGAGCTCCTAAAGTCCTTGGAATTTCCTGGGTAATAGGAGTGTCTTTTGTTTTAATAAAAAGTCTCTTGGTGGGCTCCTGGATGGCTTCAAGGAAGGGGGTTGGTCACCATAATTAGAAATTTATAATCCCTACCTCTATTCTCCAGGGAGAAGAAAGGGGCTGGGATTTAGTTAATAACTGATCATTCATACATGGTGGAGCATCCATAAAAACCCATCAATGACAGGATTCAGAGAGCTTCCAGGTTGGCGAACACATCCACGTGCTGGGAGGGTGGCACACTCCAAGCTCCTGCATTTAGGACCCTTCCAGATCTTACCCTATGTACTTCTTCTTCTGGCTATATGTCTGTATCCTTTATTATATAATAAACCATGTAAGTGTTTCCCTGAGTCCTGTGAGCCATGAGAGCAAACTAACGAACATGAATCGAGGACTGTGGGAAGCCGCAGTGTGTAGCAAAGTCAGACAGAGATGTGAGTAACTTGCCATTAACCTTGAAGTGGGGACAACCTTGTGTGCTGAGCCCTTAACCTGTGGGGTCTGCACCAAGGGCAGAGAGTCAGTGTCAGAATTGAACTGTACGACTCCCACTGGGTGTCCAGAGAGCTGGAGAATTGGTTGGTGACACATTTGGTGTCAGAGCGTTGGTGTGAGTGTGAGTAGAAGAAACGGGTTTTTCTTTTAGTCATATTGATAGTTAGTGCTTGAGTAAGACTGGATTGACCCTGAGCTAGAAAAGTGAGAAAAGGTGTAAGACCTAACACCTTCCCCCAGTCGGGCGTCTATAACTTAATTGCCTGCATTTAAAATCATCCTCCAAGGGCCGGCCGAGTGGCGCGGTGGTTAAGCGCCGGCTTGGGAGGCCAGCGGCCCCGGTTCAGGTCCCACATATGAGGGCCAGTAATACTGCTCTCAAAAAGAAAAAAAATCAACATATTTTCTGGGCCTGCCGAGTGGGGCGGTGGTTAAGTGCTGGCTTGGGAAGCCAGCGGCCCAGGTTCGGGTCCCACATATGAGGGCCAGTGTCACTGCCTTCAAAAAAAATAAAAAAATAAATAAAACCATCCTCCTAAAGCCCTCCTTGGAAAAATCTTATCTACTTTCTGATTCTTTAAGATGCCTGTATACTCTGCTAGCTAAAAATATACTAAAACAGCATTATTTAGTGTTTTGAGAACTCCTAGCTAGGAAAAGCAGAATTGTACGGTTAGGAATTGAACAGAGAGATGGGAGATAAAACAGGGGGTGTTTGGGGAATTCCACGGGGCCTTGACATTGGGCCCATGTCTCATAGGAAGAAGGGGTGAAAGTTGTGAGATGGGTCAGGGTCCTGTTAGTTTCTGCCCAGCTTTATATGGCGTCACCAGGAACCCCAGGCCCATGACCCAGGGCACTGGCAGGACCCTTGGTGAGCACTGTTTAAGTCAAGGTCACCAGGAAATAATGACCCAGAGTTTCTTCAATCGAAGACATCCAGGTGACTGACTCTGTAATCTCCCAGACTGCAAGGGGGAGTCAATGCCATTTGACTCAATTCAACATTCTTGAGCCCTGCTGTGTGTCAGGCCATGTACTGGGTCTGGGTTCTTTGATTGTAAGCAACAGAAGTGACCTCTGGCTGTGGGATAACTCACAGAGTTGATAGAAAAGCTAAAGAACCAAACTTCAGCTAGGACAGAAACCCAAGGAGCCAGAGGACAAGTTCTTCACGACGCCTATGTTCCAGTCATTTTTTTATCTTTCTGTCATACCACTCATATCCAAACACAAGGGAAGGGGCTTCTAATTGATTTGGCTTGGGGCCCCTTGATCCACAAAACCAACAGCCTATCCCAGGAGAAGGAATGGAGGCAGGACAGAAGAACAACGTCTATTTTACGTCCCATTACACAATGTCTGTCTTCAAGGATCTTGACCCATCAGGGGAACCAGTTCAGCAGAAGTAAAATTACACCAATGTGAAAAGGGAAACACATGCAATGTAGGAACAAGAAGCACAAGGCGCTTCCCAAAGGTGAGGCGGTCGGAAGTGTGCTCAGAGGCCCCCTGATAAAAAGTTCTTTGTTTTTCTTCAATTGGGGAATTGGTGGAGAGGAACAGTGTTGGGGAATTGGGGAGGAGGACCAGCCAAGTTGTTGTTCTTCAATCTTAGTTGTGGAGGGCGCCAGTCGCCATCTGGCTGCCTGTGGCCTCTAAGCTCAAGGTGCCGTGTTACAATCTTAGTTGTGGGTGGGCATGGCCACCATCCCATGTGGGAGTCGAACCAGCAGCCTTGTTGTTAAGAGCGCTCGTTCTAGCCACTGAGCCATCCGGGTGGCAGCTCAGCTGAAGGTGCAGAGTTCAGTCTTAGTTGCGGGCGGGCATAGCCCACCATCGAACAGGCAGCCGTGTTGTTAGGAGCACGTGCTCTCACCAGCTGAGCCATCCTGCCACCTGTTGGCAGCTCAGAGGCAGCTCAGCTCCAGGCGCAGCATCACTGGCCCATGTGGGAATCGAACCAGCAGGCCTGTTGCTCAGAGCTCGAGTTCTTAAGCTAACTCTTAACCAACTAAGCCACTCGGCCAGCCCATAAAAAGTTTTTGAAAAGGGAAAACTATTGACCAGGCACTGTGCATTACTTCTCTCTGGGTTCTCTCTGGGGAGGGGTCAGGGCTGAGCTCAACAGGGTGGGGACGCATTGTGCCTAGGTGTGAGCCTGGCTTCACACTCCTCCTCTCATAGGCTTGAGTTTACTGTTTACAGACAGCCAGGTATGTGATGGGTCAGACCTGTGGTTCTCACTTCAAAACCTGAGATAAGCTGTAAATGGCTTTCTCCTGGCTTCCTTTCCCAGCAGAAGCAGTTCATTAAAATTTTTTTTTTTCTGACTAAAGAACAAAAGGACAGCAACTTGTCTGTTCCCCTTCTCCGATTCCCCAATAAAATCTTAAAAGAAAAAAAAAAAATTCCTGCAAATGAGGTAGCTTAAAATTTGACGATTGATTTTGTTTTGTATTAAAAGTTTTAAATTCTTTATGTCAAGACAAAAGATGTCTCTGATGTGCTAAACAAGCCTTTGGAGGTAAATTAACAGCATGGCTAATGTAGCCATTGCTGTCAATCACCTTCAGACAAGTATCAATAGCTTCATATCACATATTGTATCTCTGTGTGTTGTGTGGTGTTACTGTATGTTAAGAAAATTGAAAACGTTTTGCAGATATTTTAGTATCTGTGACATGAAAAGTATAACTCTTTTTAAAGGATTTTAACTCTTTAAAAATCTAAAATAAAAGTTGTTGTTTTTTTAAATAAGGCAGCCCTGTTTTTATTTATTTACTTATTTATTGAGGGCAGTGTCACTGGCTCTCACATGTGGGACCCAAACCGGGGCCGCTGGCTTCCGAAGCCAGCGCTTAACCACCGCGCCACTCGGCCGGCCCTAAAATAAAAGTTTTTAAAAGTTTCTAAAAAGACTTTTAGAGCTGTGGAGGGACGATGTCCCTCCCAGAGTTGCCGGCTGGGGAAGAGCCTGCAGGTTTGTATCAGTGGGAGCCGGCAGCAATAAGCATGGTGAAACAAGGGGGAAAGTGGGGCAGAGGACATGGGAAGGAGCGGCGGAAAGAAAGTGAAAGGGTAAGAAAATGAAAAAGGGAAGGCGGGTGACTTCCGGCCACACTTGCAGAGCTGTTGCTACGCCCCTCCCCGACCTGGGCCAGGCTGTGCTGTCCCCACTGGTTCCCTGGACCCCACTCTGCACTCACTTGCTGCTAGTCAGAAGGTTGGCTCTTGGTGGGGTTCTCAGCCCCTCCACACAAGCTCCCAGGGAAGCGGGCCCTGGGGAGAGAGCAGGGCACAGAGATGGTTAGGAGAATCTGTGCGCCTCTGCGTGGCACCCCAGGACTTGGGGGGAGCCCTGGAAGCTGCTGGCCCAGTGCAGTGGGTGGCTGCTCTGGTTCCAGATGTGGGACACACTTCAGAAGTCACCTCCAGATTTCTACCCCTCATGCTAGGACTTAGGGAAAACAGGCACAGGAAGAGGGCTGGAATGAGGACCAGACAGATGGACAGACACATTTTATTTAACAAAGCACTTTTGCTGTATTCATTATTTTGTTCAGACTCATTGGAACTTTTGTTTCCTCATTTCATTTATGAACAAATCTAGGCTCAGAGAGGTTCGCTCCAGGTCAATCCCAGCATCACCCAGGGACTTCACACTACAGTTATACGTAGTCGCATACGTGATCCCCTCCCCAGGCTGAGGAGATATGCTCCTGTCCTGACTTTACCAGAGAATTAGGTAAGTGGGAGGTTTCCTCCAGTACAGATAGAACGTTCCATTTAGATAACAATACAAATAGTCTGTAGGAAAAGTCTGTTCTGTTCTTGTGCTAACTCCTTAGTCTATACAACTCTGAAAAACAAAGCATTTCACACACTCCCAATACAAGCAATTAAAACATCTCTCATTGTCTTTTCAGTGATTGTTCCTAAGAGGAAAACATAGATTGGCCCTAAGGACAGAATCTATATGAAAGAACAAATGCTTACTAAAACAAACAAAAAACAACAACAACAACAAAAGACAAGGCTTTGTAAGCAGAATACAAAATTGCGTGTTCACTGTGATTCCCAATGAGCTTAAAATGCTCATGCATGTAGACAGAGGCTGGAAGGGAAACGAAAAAATTAAATCAGTTCTATGACAAAGGGATGTTTTTCTTTCTTAAAAATATATTTAATGATTTTATCATGTTTGTGCAATAACAAAAGACTTTGATGTGCATAAAGACTCACAATGTGAAACGCAGAAGATGTTCACGCGGTGGTATAAACCCAAGTTGCAGCTGCTGGAGTCCCTGGGAGAACTGCAGCTTGGCTGACCACGTTTGACCTTGACCAGTCCTGGCAATAGTCACCATAGAGATAGACAGGAAGAGAGAGAAGAGGGAGCCGCCTGTCCACTGGACAGTTTTGCTGATTGCTTGTTACTATAACATTTTGAATGCAGACGGTTCCCCACATCTGATTTTATAGGGCTTTGTCCTCAGGTCAGAATCAATTAAATTTTGCAGAGTTCACTGAGGACCTACTATGTGCTGGGCCCCAGAGGTACAAAGAATGGTGGGACAGGGCCTCTGCCCGATGAGAGCTCACAACCAGCTCAATTCTTGACAGTTTTTGGAGCCTGTAAAGGGTGAAGCCTCGTGGTCCTTACACATCCTTCCCCCACAGCCTACCCCCCTCACCCTCGAGGGGAAGGCCTCTAGAGTTAGAGGTTCCCTCTCTGCATCTCATCCGTTGCTCTAGCACCTAGACAATGCCAGGCATGTGGTAGCCACTCAATATATTTTTATCAAACAAATCTCACTGCTACCTTGTAGTTAGTGCCCGCCGGCTGGCTACAAGTCTCCAGGATCCCCATCATCATTATCAGTACAGCTAGGTTATGAGGCGGACAGGGGCAGGCTAGTGTCTTATCCTTGTATCGCCAAGCCTGGCATGCTGAATTGCTGTTCAGGGGGCTAAGCCAAGGCCTGTTGAATTGACTCAGCTTGACTCGTCCTTGGAGAAGGCTCAGCTCCTCGATGGGCTTCTGGGACACTGTCCTACCTGTTCGGCTCCTGAAAGGTTACATGGGGGAATGTTCAAAGAGAAACCATTGCAGGAGCTACATCATGAATCCAAACTGCCTCTGGCTGCCTCCCTGCCCTTGTTCCAGTGTTTGATCTCAGAGCTTGTTTCCCTCTTGTGTGGACCAGAGAGTGAAGAGAGGGCAGGCTCAGGGGCACAGGGAGAGCCATCCTCCCAGGGCATCGTCAGGTGGCAGCTGGCCACCAGGAAGCTTCTTTCAGAGGGAGATGTTGGTATTTACTCTGCTCTCTCTCTCTCTCTTTCTCTCTCTCTCTCTCTCTCTCTCTCTCTCTCTCTCTCTCTCTCTGTCTCTCTCTCTGTCTCTCTCTCTCTCAACAAATAGAAAATTTCAGACCCAAACTACTTCAAATTTTAAAAATAACAGGGCCCAAAAATGCACTTCCTAAGTCCTCTCCAACTATAGCTAGTAACTCTCCAGGCTTTTTTTTTTTTGCTACTAGATGCAGAGAACTATTAGAAAATGAGATATGTATATTTTATTCTTATCCCTGGACTGTATCATCAGCTTCTGGAGAACAGAGACTGTGTTTTACTGGCTATATTCCTGGTATAAAACCTGGCATTGACTATAGTGTAGGTGCTCAGTGTTTGCTGAATATATTGAGCATCCACAGTGAACTCTGCACTGTGAAGAGGGGAAGTGAGGATGGATGGATGGAAGATGAATGAATGATGGACGAATGGGTGGGTAGATGGGTGAACGGGTAGATGGATGGAAGATAAGTGAATGGGTGGATGGATGGGTGTGTGGGTGGGTAGGTGGGTGGATGGATGGATGGATGGATGATAAATGGATGAATGATGGATTAATGGATGGGTGAAAGGATGGGTGATTGAGTAAATGATGGATAGTAAGGCACCGTGTCAGGAAACAGGTGCACAAATTGGGAAATTGGAGGACAGTTTGATCAAGAACTATTTACAGGGGCCGGCCGAGTGGCGCATTGGTTAAGCGCTGGTTTTGGGATGCCAGCGGCCCCGGTTCGGATCCCACATGAGGGCCAGTGACACTGCCCTCTACAGCTAACAACAGCTTCACCTGGAGCTGGGCTGTGCGAGCCCCGGTGATGGTGTGGGCTGCAGCCCCTGCTGCAGTGGGCTGCCATAGGCTGCAGTGAGTGGCCTGCAGCCAGCGTGAGCGGCTGGCAGCCAAGCGTGAGCTGCCAATAGCCGCGATGAGCGACATCCAGAGGCCAGCGACCGATCTGCCTCATCCGGGAAGAGCGCAATGACGATACCAACAGTGAAGCAACATCCTCCGCAACTAAACTGAAGAACAAGAAGACGGCAACTTGTCTGTTCCCCTTCCCCGATTCCCCAACGCTGTTCCCCCCCACCAATTCCCCAATTAAAAAAAAAAAAAAAAGAACTATTTACAGAGTAGTGGGCAAGGGTGAGAAATCAACAAGAAGTGGATGCAGTTCCAGAGCAAAAGGAAACAATGATTACCAGAACTCAGAGAGGGCATCTGACAGGAGAGGAAGCTGTGACTTCTGGTAGAGAAAAGCAGCCACACGAGGGAGCAGGCGGAAGACCTTGGCCTCAGCTCTTCCTGATGTATTGTGGGTTGAATTATGTTGCCCAAAAAGATATCCTGAAATCCTAAACCCCCGCCCCTCAGAAGGTGACCTTATTTGGAAATACGGTCACTGCAGATGTGGAATATGATGGATGGGACCTTAATCCAATATGACAGGTATCTTTATAAGAGAGGAGAATGCCATGTGTGGACAAAGACACAGGGAGAAGTTGGCCATGTGATGACAGAAGCAGAGATTGTAATGATGCATTCATAAACCAAGGAGGCAAAACAAAACAACAACAAAAACAAAGCCCCAAAAGCCTGGAGAATTACTCAGCAGCAGCTCTGGAAAGTCAGTGCATTTCAGAGATGAGGTTTGTATACAGCTTAAGGTCCACCAGGCAGTAGGTGGCAAAGCCAGAGCTAGAAACTCTTGTTGGCACAATCTATACCCCACTACCCCCCAGACAGTGCTGGCCTATACCCATTTCAAAAAACGGCTCAGGGGGCCGGCCAAGTGGCGCATTGGGTAAGAGCTGGTTTTGGGATGCCAGCAGCCCCGGTTCGGATCCCATATATGAGGGTCAATGACACTGCCGTCTACAACTAACAACAGCTCCACCTGGAGCTGGGCTGTGTGAGCCCCAGCAACGGTGTAGGCTGCAGTCCCTACTGCAGTGGGCTGCCATAGGCTACAGTGAGTGGCTGGCAGCCAGCGTGAGTGGCTGGCAGCCAGCGTGAGTGGCTGGCAGCCAGCGTGAGCTGCCAATAGCTGCAGTGAGCGACCATCCAGAGGCCTGCGACCGATCTGCCTCATCCAGGAAGAGCGCAATGACGATACCAACATGGGCCAGTGAAGCAACATCCTCTGCAACTAGACTGAAGAACAAGAAGACAGCAACTTGTCTGTTCTCCTTCCCCAGTTCCCCAACGCTGTTCCCCTCCCCCAGTTCCTCAATAAAATCTTTTAAAAAAAGGCTCAGGGGGGCTGGCCAAGTGGCTCAGTTGGTTAAGAGTGTGAGCTCTGAGCAACAGGGTCACTGGTTCGATTCCCACATGGGCCAGTGAGCTGCACCCCAGCTGAGCTGCTGCTGAGCTGCCTAGGTAGCAGGACGGCTGAGCTGGTGAGAGCATGTGCTCCTAACCACAAGGTTGCTGGTACGACTCCCACATGGGATGGTGGTCTGTGCCCACCTGCAACTAAGATTGAACACGGCACCTTGAGTTGAGCGGCCATGAGCTGCCAACAGGCAGCCAGATGGCAGCTGGAGTTGGAGCTGAGCTAGCTGCGCCCTCCACAACTAAGACTGAAGGACAACAACTTGGCTGTTCCCCTTCCCTAATTCCCCCAATAAAATAATAAATAAATAAATAAATAAATAAATAAATAAATAAATAAATAAATAAAAAGGCTCAGAAAAGGCAAGTGACCTTCTCAAAGTCATAAAACGCTAGTAACTGGTAGAGCTGAGACATGCATTTTGTCTGTCTGACACCAAACGTGGGCATTGCCCACTGCCCCACACAACTAGCGTGCCCAAGCGTGCACATCGGAGACAAGTGCCAAGTCTCCTTCGTAAGCTGATAGAGGGACTGCCCACTGACTTCCAGTTAAGAAGATGGTGCCTCAGGTGGGGTGGGGGTGGAGAGGAATGGTCTGGGGCCAGGAAGATGCTGTCACCATTTGGGGCTGCAGGGAGGATTGGAATTAAAGCAGCCAAGGAGGCTCGAAGGAATGAAACTGTCACCCAGAGACCACCCAGGCAAGGCCTGCTCATGTGCTCTGCCCAAGCATCAGCCACAGTCTGCCCCTTACTTCTGTCTCAGCAACCCCCATCTGGTTGCAGTGCTCGGCACATTCCAGAAAAGCCAGGCGCATACAGCTTCTAATCTCCCAATATTTACTGTCTCTGCAAACCAATAAGGCTAAAACCTGCAAAGAATGCTGATGGGATCAATGGCATCTGAGGGTGACTTTGAAAAAGAACAGGAACAGGCCTGAAACAGCTCACTCGAAGACAGTGAAGTCAGTGGGAGAACCAGGAGAGAGGTCAGCCCCCTACAGAAGATCAGGCCAAACTGGCATCACTATTGAGCAGGAAGGCGGCCTCAGAAAGTGGGCTTCTAAGGCAGCCCAGAGGGAGGCCTCAGTGCCTACAAGTGCATGTTTTCCCAAACTAAGAATTATGCTTACGCAATGGAAGTCTGTTCAACAAGTCATGAGTTTCACTGATTTCCTGAACTTCAGGCGAGATTCTGGATTTCTGTGCCCTGTGTATCATTTCATCATCATTTCAGCTCCAAAGGGTTTGTTTTGCACACACAATGCGAGGGGCTGGGGCTCGGGACTGTGGGGATCTGGGTTCTAGTACTGGCTCAGCCACTGACTAGTTGGGAGCTCTCAGATGTCACACTAACCAGTGTGAGTTTAGATTTCTTATCTAAAACGTGAGTCTAGACTGTGAAGTGTCTCAGTTGTCCCCTTCTTTAGTGACAGAGGTAAAGGAGTATTGATGGAAAAATCAGAAGACAAAATCTTGCATACAGAAAAAACTCAATAAATGATTGTGAATTGAATGAATATGACATGTAAATTACAGATTTCTCTGCAAATATGAAATATGTCTACTACTGTTCATATTCTTACCCCTCCCTCCTTCTTCAGCCCCCATCTCTCATCTTGTGCTTTACAACAAATCAGATCATTTAGTCAACAACGCCTTTAGTAAAGACGACACAGAGATGCAGAGGGGTTAGGTAAGTTGCCCAGGGCTTGCTGGTGAATGGCAGACCGGGGCTGGAATCCAGGTTTTCTGAGAGTCACTCTATGTATAGTCAGCTGTCTTTTGAACACAAGCTTCAGATAATTTTCCCCAGCACAGAAACTGTTCTGAAGAGCCACTGCACACTTATGACTATAAACTACTCTTGTAAATTATTTCTCTTTTACGAAGTGGATCAAAGCATGCGATGTTCAAATCCATCCTAAAGTCATCACACACACCCTACAGTAATGATGTGGGGATGTATTTTGCCACTTATATAAACTATAATTTTGAAATATTTGTGAACTGATAGGATTAGAGGATTATTTAAAAATCAATTTTATAGGATAGTAAATCTTCTCTCTTCGTCACACAAGAAAGAGAAAATAAAATAGAAAAAGACACCTTGGAGTAATCTTGGGTGGCTCTTACCTCGTATATCTAGTCTTCTTTCTGAAACGTCTCTCGCCCCTTCCCCGCCCATTCGCCATCATCACTGTAGCCTCTTCAAGCTCTTTTGGAGTTTTCAGCAACTGCTTCCTACCTCCAGTCTTCCAACCCACCCTTCACATCGTAGGCAGAGGGATCCTTCTAGAAAATCCCATCAGGACATTCTCTTGCTTAAAAGTATCTGATGATGGAAACAGAAGGTAGATGGTGGTTGTCAGAGCTGCGGTGAGGGGGTAGGGGAGTTGTTGTCCAACAGGCACCGAGTTCCAGTTTGGGAAAATTAAAAAGCTCTGGAGATGGATGGTGGTGACTGGTGCATAATGATGTGATTGTACTTAATGCCACTGAACCATACACTTAAAAATGGTTAAAATAGTCAGTTTTATGTACAGTTTACCACAATAAAAAAGATAAAAATAAAGAATATCTGATGTTTCAGGATACAACACCCATTCCTCAGAAAGACATTCAAGGCTCCTCAGGATGCGGTCCCACTCTTGCCTGAGCCACCCTCACCCCATGTCCTGCCCATTTTGTTACCCAAACACACCACACCTTT
Source organism: Aselliscus stoliczkanus (assembly GCA_033961575.1). NCBI lineage: Eukaryota > Metazoa > Chordata > Mammalia > Chiroptera > Hipposideridae > Aselliscus > Aselliscus stoliczkanus. Next base: position 33,536,919 of record CM066730.1, on the reverse strand, counting down.
TCATGACTCCTACTTTGCTTCTGTCTATGGTGCTTCCTCTCTCTGGGGTACACTACCTCTCCTTCCTTCAGTGGCCAAGAACATCTAAATCTTTAAGACCCACTTCCTCTGGAAAGCCCTTACACCTCCACACACACCTGGCACCAGATATGACCTTCTTCTCTAAGGCACAGGCCCTGTCTTTGTCCCCTCAGACTCCCCCAAGGCCTAGCAGACACTCAGTAAAGGTTTGTTAATTGTTTAATGAATAAGATTTTTGTCTCCATCCCACGGGAGCTTTACAAGACATACATAAATGAAGTAATACATTTCTAAAAAAGTATGATGCAACCTATAGGTGGCACAGCATCTTCTGCAAGACAGAGATCTTTGTGGATCAGGTAAAGTTTGAGTGGGGACAAGCCTTCCAGGTAGGAGTGTCGAAGACAACAAAGCTGTGCCCCCCTCCTCCCCACGCCCCGCCATTTGTTTTCCTGAAAGAGAAAGATGAGGTCCAGGGTAAGGCTTTTTCTAGGCCTTAACCTTCATGTGCCCCCCACGGCTTTTGCCTTTCCTTACAATGCAGACAAGAAGCCCAAGTATGATTACAGGGGACACAGGCTGTTTTCAGGGTGCCCAGCATCGGAAGCCCCTACCATTGTTTGAGCAATTCCCCACTCTATGAGTCTCAGAGGGAGGCAGAGCCCCCTCACCCTGTGGGAGCTGTTATATTCCAGATACCTACTTTCCCAGCTTGTTTTATGGCAAGGTGTAGCACCTGACTCAGACTTGGCCAGAAACCCTTCCTGACATTTTGAATCTAGAGTGAGTAACCCAAGAAGCAGGGATTGTGAAGAATTCTTTCTGGGGGCTGTCTCGGATTTCAGTGAGTATGGATCCAATGTAGTGTCCAGGGTCCGGATCTGCTGCCCATGGAGTCACTATAGTAGGGACCAGTGTCTGGGGTACAGTGGCCGAAGCAACAGGGATCTTTCCTGCGAGGTCTGCAGTGTGATTTTTGGCTATGGTTCTGCCTGCACACCGTCCCCAGTGCCTGTCCAATTTGGTGGCCTGGTTTGCCAGCCTTTTTCACAATCAGTAAGAGAAGTAATGGTTTTGTGTTTAAAGTCAGAGTCAGATTTTGTGACTTGCAACTAAGGACTCTGATGTAGAAATTGACCCTGCCCAAGCTGGGTTTCTGGTCATCAGGGAGGGGAAGGAAAACATCCTTTTTTTGAGCACCTAGTGGCTATGATGCTAAATGTGCTTTCATTCACAGAAGCTCTGAGGACCCTCTGGCCCTGTGATGATCTCATCCGAGCTGGCCAGACCTGTGAGAGTGCAGGGGCTGCCAAGTCCCTGCCTCTTGTCGAAGCTAGGCTTCAGATTCAGCCCCTCAAATCCCCAGCCCTGCCTGCTTTGTCCTTGTGAACTAAGTTCTCATTTCTCCAACTTCCTCTATGTTTTGTTTTTCAATCTCTCTTATTTGGTCTTGTGTTCTAACTCTATTGGCTTAAGAAGCAACACGTTGCAGACTTTTCCCCTTTATGTCAGGAAGCTTGTGTGACAGCTATAGCAGCTGCTGCTACTGCCTTACATTTGAATACAGTTCAGCAATTGGCTCACAAAGGATCCTTCAAAGTGGTGCTGGGTTCATCAGTCTTGCTGGCTGCATCTCTGAGTTTCAGAACCAGGAGCAGAGAGCATGACTGGGGATCATTTGCTCATTAACATTGATTAAAGCCATCACTGTCTCCCGGCACCTTGTGGCACATTGATAGCAGAGCAGGATGGCACCATCAACTTTCTTCCAGGGACCGTTTTAGATGGAACAGACTTTTATGTTATTTAGATGTATGAGGCCCCCAAATTGCTTACCTGGACTTATCCTGCTTTAAGGAAACCCAGAAGAGACATTTGTCCAAATAAATCAGGGGATTGTTCATATTCAAAAAAGGTTCTTATCTCTCCAAAAAGTTATTTTACTGGGTTCTCTTAGTTACCGGACTTCTGGGGTAGTTGGGAGTTTGTTTACAGAGCTGGACAGGACTAAGGGGAAGGAGGGCCCTCAGGGGCTGCCTGGAGCTTCCAGCCCCTCCCGGCTAGAGTCACTCCAGCCCGGGGCTGGACCCCGGCCAGAGCCTGAGGCCATCCTGAGCGTCAGCTTCAGCTCACCCTGTCCTGCAGCCACTGTGTGCTTGCCTGTGACTCCTCCATCCATTCTTTGTTAAGTTGTCCATTCAGTTGTCCATTTCTTGGTACCCAATGTATCTGCCAAGCACTCTGCTGGGCACTGGGGCTACCTAGGCAAATCATGACACATAGCCCTACCTTCCTGGTGGCTTCAGCCAGTGGGGAGGCAGACCCAGAAGAAATGATGTCAAGTGCTTCCTGCTGGGGAGCAGGACACAAGACAGGAGATGCTCACCTAGCTGGGAAGGGAGTAAGCCCAAGGACAGCCCCAAGAGGCAGTGCCATTTCTGCCAAGACGCGAGAGATGAGAAGTTCAGCATGGGAAAATGTGAGGGAAGAGAGGACAGCAGGAGCAAAGGTCAGAAGGAGTCAAAGCACAAAAGGGCAGAGCCAAGAAATAACACAGGAGAGGAGTCGGGGTGAGATCACTGAGGGCTTATGGGTCACCTTAGGGATTTTGAGCTGATTCTATTTATGTAAGAAACACATATATAGCTCTGTTCAAAGCACTTTACTAACATAGCTCACTGAATCCTCATAACAACCCTATGAAGTAGGTTCTATTATTATTATCATCATCCCATTTTACAAGTGGGGAAACTGAGGCACCAAGTAGTTATGTACATAGCCTGCCCAAGATGAAGGTAGGATTCGAACTCAGGCCATCCAGCTGCTGAATCCAACCAATATGTTAAGTTGCAGCTAAAGGAAGCTGCAGGGTTTTAAGCAGGAAAGTAACACAAAGGTCAGCTCTTGCATGTCTTTACAAGATCACCTCTGCTGAAGGGGCCAGGCGATGCACGTGACCAGTCTCCTCCTGCATTCGTTAAGCTGACCACGTGGCTAAGCTGGTCATAGCAGAAGTAGGTGAAGAGGCAGGAGGGGTCCCACCTCAGACTATGGATGCCTGGCTCTCCTTGGGGGGCTGAATGCCAGTCTGTGGTCCAGAACCACCTTCTCAGGGTTCAGCCCTGTCCAAAGCTGACTCCCACTCAAGGAGGAGCACCTCTGGCCTTCTTGCCCTCCCAGAGGCTCCACCGGGCAGCAGTAAGGATGGAAATGCAGGCCATCGTCATCTCGGTGGCTCTCCCCTTTCCTATCATGATCCCTTTCTCTCTGTCATCTTCTGATGCTCGACATCTGTTGTCGCTTCAGCCCACATTCACATCTCCCTTCTCTCCATTCCCATAGCACTTATTGTGAGAGCCAAACAATCAGCTCCTGTGTGCATTGTTCTAACTGTTCTGTGTTCATTCATCCATTCAACTATCCTGAATTGTCTGCAGATGAGTCATAATTTGGGAGAAGGTTGGAGATTTGTTGCTTTATGTACCAAAACTTTTGTTGAAATTCCCAACTCTCGACACTTAAAAAAAATATATATAGGGCCGGCCGAGTGGCGCGGTGGTTAAGCGCTGGCTTGGGAAGCCAGCGGCCGCGGTTCGGTCCCACATATGAGGGCCAGTGACACTGCCCTCAGAAAACAATACAAATAAAAACAAAACCAAACAATATATATATATATATATATATATATATATATATATATATGTAAGTATGCACATAATATATGCTTATAACTGACTTCAACAACAACAATAAAAAAAGAGAACGTAATGAATATATTTTGTGATTATTAATAAGGCTCATTGATTGCTATGTACCTAGATGCTGCCTGAGGCATATGGGTCATGTGCCCTTCCACTAAATGGCACCAGCCTTTTGGGCTTTTTCGTTGGCTTTTTGTGGGTTTGTTGTCTCTGCCCTGTCAATTGATTACCTTGCATAGACCTTATAAGTAGGCTGGATCCCAGGTCAGCCCATGGGGAACCCGCCTGGGCTGGTCCCAAAGCCCCACCCAGCTCTTCCTTTACCCTGAATCATCTGGATGTAGAGAAGGTGGAGTAGATTTCCGGGACTCCTCGGAGTAATTCTCTTCTTACCCCCCAAACAGCCACGTTTAGACCACTGCGAGCTTGGGAATCACATAGCGTAGCATCTGAGAACTGAAAAAAAGCGAGGCATTCCTGACTCTTCCCCGGGCTCTGGGTTTGATGCCCCAGCTCCGTGCCCTCCATCAGGCTCCTTGCAGGCACAAAGGGTGTCTGAACCATTTGTGGAATCCCAATTCCTAGGACTGTGTCTGGCACATGGTAAACCCTTAAATATTCTATTGAACAAACTAACAGGAAATCGAAGCTGAGTTGGAATGCTTCTTTGAGTGAACTGTGTGTGAGCATTAGTGCAGGAACTCGAGACATTTTTCTGACTGCTCAGGGTCCTTCCCTGTTAACTTCAAGGTTCTTAATGTGCTCGTCAGAGCAGATGCAATCCCATGTTTATGGAATACCTGGGGAACCGAAAGCACTTTTTTGTGTGCTTTCCTTCATGAACCTACAGTTGGACACAAAGTAAGCATGTAATGCAAACAATTGCTGGGATTGGAAATGTCCCCTTGATGATCTGGGTCCACTCTCAAAATAGACCTTCACTGAATGCCTTCTATGGGCCAGTCAGAGTCATCAGGGATGAGAGCACAGATGAAACTCTGCCCACTAGAAGGTCACAGTCTAATGGAGGAGCTGGGAGAAGAGGGGAGAGACAGACACATAATTAATTAAAGGGAACAGACAGGGCGGAGAAGGCACCCTTTCCTTGCAGATACATTCAGAGTAAAAACAGAGACTTCCATATGAAAATGCAATCACTGGCTGACTCACTGGCGGATATATACTTAGCCACATACCAGCCTCAAATGACTAAACATTGTTTCCCAGCCAGCAAACATTGGAGCTTCCATTTTCCATTGCAGATAGCACGGAATCTTGTTTATTGTAGAAGCAGATTGAAATCGCACAGACCTGTTTTTGAATCTTAACTCTATTGCTTACCAATTTCGACAGGTAATTCAACCTCCTTGAGCTTCCGTTTATTCTACCGTACAGTGGAGATCATAATACCTAGTTGAGAGGGCACTATGGATACAAATCAAAAAAGAAAACCCATGGGGCCCGGCCGAGTGGCGCGTTGGTTAAGAATTGGCTTGGGACGCCAGCTCTGAGCAGCAGGGCTCCGGTTCGGATCCCACATGAGGGCCAGTGACGCTGCGCTCTCTACAGCTAAGATGGTGAACAACATCTTGACCTGGAGCTGGGCTGCCATGAGTGGCCGGTGACGGCTTAGGCTGCAGTGGGGCTGACTGGCAGCTGGCATGCACTTTCATGAGCTGCCATGAGTGCCTTCCAATGGCCAGCGAGCGACTGCCTCACCCGGGAAGAGTGCAATGATAATACCAACATGGGCCAGTGAAGCGACATCCTCCAAAACTAAACTGAAGAACAAAAGGACAGCAACTTGTCTGTTCCCCCTTCCCCAATTCCCCAAAGCTGTTCCCCTCCCCCAATACCCCAATTTAAAATAAAATTAAAAAATCTATAAAAAAAGAAAACCCATGCCCACAGGAAGCTCACAGTGTGGCAGAGGAGAGAGGAGAGACTGCTATGTCCTGGACATATACTTAAAGCTATTAAAAGATATCATATCATTTGTGGAATGACAGTATTAGTAAAAGTTCTTCAGAGAAACAGAATTAGAGATGGATGGATGGATGGATAGATAGACAGATGATAGATAGATATAGATAGATATTTATTGTAAGGAATTAGCTAGTCAAAATTTGCAGGGTGGGCTTGCAGGCCAGAGACTTAGGAGAGCTGATGTTTCCATTTGCGTCTCAAGGCTGTTGCAAATCCAGGAAGAGCTGAAGCTGCAGATGAAGTCCAAGGCCATCCGCTGAAGAATTTTCTCTTGCTTGGGGGAAGGCCAGTCTTTTTGTTATTTTCAGGCCTTCAACTGATTAGATGTGGCCCACCCACATTGTGGCGGGTCATCTACTCACTCAAAGTCCACCCATTTAAATGTTAATCTCTCAGAAAAACCCTTACAGGCATACCCAGAATAATGTTTGATCAAATACCTGGGCACCCTGTGGCCCAGCCAAGTTGACACATAAAATTAATCATCACACTGAACAAAGTGAAGAATGAAACCTCATGTGTGTAAAACCACATACATATGTCCAAACGAAAAGAGATATATCTAGAAGGAAGTCACTAAGATGCTAACAGTGGTCACCTCTCAGAGATAGACTCTCAGGTTCTTTTTACTCTCCTTTGTATATTTATATATTATTTCTTTTTTTTTGTATAATGTGTGCCATGATATATTTTCAACATTACCATCATCACTATCATCTTTGCAAAAGCAGTCAACCTTTAAAAAAATAAAAATACTCTATTGACTGCAAATGCTGGAGAAATGTCAGAATGCTGGAGCACCTCCCCAAGAGACTGGCTGACCAAAAGTGGGTTCAGAAAACCAGTGAAGTTTTAGTCTTCAAATATAAGAGCTTTCTTTCCTCTTAATATGCAAATCGTGGCAGAAGAAATATTGCTTGAAGACGTCTCTGTGTTTTGATGATGGAATGATTCAATAAGATTTTTTCCTGAGAGCACACAGTGAGAGCTGGAGAACGCTGTGTGGCTGACAGGCAACCCAGGGGATGCCAGAAGTGGGCCAGCCACGGGCACAGAGGGCTGCTACAGATGGCAAGAATCAACCTCGCCTGCTGCAGGCCTGAGGAGAGACTGAATTCTACAAGACTGACCCGGTCCCAAGCCGGGGAATGTGCAGGAAAACTTCCCTTTGAGTTCTCCACCTGTCCTGGCTCTCTCTGAATCTCATTTAGCACCTCCAGGTGGAGTGGATGGTGGGGGCAGCTCTTCAACTACCGGCCAACAACCCGCTAAACAGAAGTATGGAGAACGATTAGATGGGAATTTGTGGTGAAAAGTCCCACTCGAATGTTTGTTTGTGAGTAAAATATCTGCCAGATGGCAAAAGAGGAAGAGGCTGCTCTCTGATGACCCACTGCCTCTGGGCAAATAAACCACGGAAACAATTTATGAGAGTAAATTCAGCCAGGAGGACTCATTCATTCTGAAATGTACACTGAATGTGGCCGTTCTGCAGACCATTAACTCCACTAATTACAACAGTGATTCAGGAGATAAGCCTTCACTAAAGTTTTATAAGGCTCTAAGGCTCCCTCCCTCTCCTAGCATCCCACCCCCAAGCGGAGTGAAAGAAGGGAAAACACTAGTATTTACTGAACACTTGCCATAGGCCCAGCATTTGGCTACCTGAGAGCTCTACAATCCTTCAGAGGTAGAAATTATCATACAGGTTAGGAAACTGAGGTTCAGAGAGGATCATGGTGTCCAAGATCAAACCGCAAATAAATAGCAGGGCTGGGATTTGGGATCTTCTGGTTCCAAGTTCTGTGCGCTCCCTCCTGCTCCAGCAGCTTCTTCTCGCCAAGTAATTTAGAAAAAATAAAATAACAAGAACATCAAACAAATAAAATAATAACTTCTCAGCACTTTGTCTCTGTTAGCTGTCTATTCCCTAGAGTTCCTCCCAGCACATTCAATGTGAACATTTAGCACATTTTGTGTTTACTAGGATGAAACTCCTAGAGGACAGAGAGTAGTCTGATCTTTTTTCGAGTCCCTACGGCACTGAGCAAAGATATGGCAGAGTGGTTACATGGATGGGTTTTGGTGTGGAGGCCACGTGCACAGGTCCACATCCAGGCTCTGCCATTCACTAGTTGTGTGGCTCCTTGTCTTCTGCTTAACCTCCCTGTGCCTCAATTTTCTCATCCGTGAAATGGACATGGATCATAAGAGTACCGACTTCATAGAAGCATTAGGCAGATTGAGTTCATACGTACTTGCAAAAGACTTAAAATAGTGTCTGACACGTGTAATCGCTCAATAAATGTTAGCTTTTTATGTGTCCAGGGACTCCAAGTTCCCAGAGCTTTAATTTTCTCAGCCGATGTCCTTTTAGGTTGCAGAGGCCTTTAGCTATTCAGTCATCCTTCTGGTCCCTCAAAAAAGACTTAATTTCATAGTGCGCCATTGTTTTGAAGCAGTTTTCACCCATGATTCCAGATGTTCATAACTATATGAGTTGATGCTCAATAAATATTTGATTGAATGAAAGCAGAAATTTTAGAGGCTGTAAAATTTAGAAATTTTACAGAGAGCAGTAACATCTTGCCCAAGGTCACCCGGGGAGATGGCAGTACAGCCGGGACTTTCTGACAAAGAATTAGCGTGATTGCCCCTTCCTTCCCTCCCTACCACAGGGGTTCAGTCCTCTGGCAATTGCTCTCAAGATTCGCCATCTCCCATGCACCTCCACTGGTTCCTCTCCCTGCTCGGGCTGTCTCTAATTCAGTGGTCAAACAGAAAGCATTTTACCTGACCTTCCACATGCAAATTCTTTCCAATGGGATTTCTCGGTGTTCGGCTCCACCCCAGCCCACATGGCCATAAACACTTGTGTGTCTGCAGCCTGGCCCCAGGGATTCCAGAAATAACAGCAGGGCTCTCCATTAGAATGCTAGAACATAGTAAGGCATTTCTGCATTAAGACACAGGCCCTTTCCAGCCCAGCCTGCTCCTGTCTGTCAAAGCACAGAGCAACCTTTACAAGTCAAGACAGGGAGGGGCAGCTGGAAGGGAGTGCAGGTTTTCTGGTAAAGTCAGCACCTTCTGCTGTCTGTGTGCATTCAGATCTTCCTTTCTAGACATTCTCCAGATCTGCTCCCATCTCCACTTAGAATTTGAAATTCTTTCTCGGCTGAGGCATTTTTTTACTTTCAGTGATCCATTCTCCCTTGGATGTGCTGGAACTGGAATCATAGTAGCGTGAGCCCAGATGGCAACTTTTACCTTAAGATGACACAGAGACCACTTTCCAGACACCCAGGACAGCCACCTTATTTGAAGGGAGTGGCTGGAAGGGAGTGTCTAGTTTAAAGAGAAAGTGCAAGTGATGATCTTAAATAAAAGGCATCTCGGGTAATCTTTCTCATTTCAGAAGGGTGTTCACTAGAAGAAAGTCAGAAGTCAACATCTAGGAAGAGAAGTTTAACTTTTCAAGTGTCGTCTCAAAAATATCAGAAAATTAAAAGTACACATAAGACAATGATGTGAAGAATATGTGTTTAGATGTTTAGAAGAATATGTATTTAGATAATCTGGAAAGGCCAGAAGGAAATATACAAACAGTTGCTGTGTGTGTGTGTGTGTGTGTGTGTGTGTGTTAATGGGTGTTTTCCTCCAAATTATCCTTAACGTCATTTTTCATTTTAAAGAAAATCATTGCCAGAGAGACCTGCCTGGACTTTTGCGGGTATTGTACAGGGAAATTTCAGCTTTAGGTTCCCATCTGAAAACTTGAATGTATCATGTAAAAACCATACTTATGCCACTTTGTCTAGGAGCTAATTCCTCTTTAATGGGAATGGGATTATTTCGAATTCGCAGCTCCAATCGTAATGTTATTAAAAAGGCTGGGTTCAATGTATTGAGCTCCAAACCTTTGTCACGAATAGGAAGGTGGAGGAAAGAAAGGCGCTTGTGCAACAAAACAGCCGATTGTGTCACCCACCCAGGACCGGCCTCACCAGGGCCGCGTAGAGCCGCAGCTGCATTAGTCTACAAGATGCAATGCACCAAGTGCACAAACGCTGCTGCAGGAGTCGCCGCCACCGCAGGAGAGGTCCTGCGAGCCTCCAGCTCCCGTGCCGCACCCACAAGTGCAGGGGGTGGCAGGGAGGATGAGGGGAGTTGGTAACAGCATCGCCATGGCAACAGTGACGTCCTTTTACCCTGGATCTAATTGGAGGAAACCCCGTGGCCGAAGCCGCAGCCTGCGGGCCAACCGAACTTGCCCAAGCCGACCCACCCTCCTAGCCTCCGCTTCCCCTCCGGCCCCGCCCTCTTTGCCCCCTTCCGCGCGCTCAGCTGTCATTGGCCAGGGGCGGGGCGGGAGGCGGGACTCCCGGGGGCAGCTCGGCGCGTCATTGGGCGGCGGGCGCGAGGGCCTCCGCGCGGGGGCCCGCCCCTCGGCTCCGGGGTAGGCTGAGACGGGAGGGTCCTCGGCTAAAGCCCAAAGCAGATCAAAGTGGTGGGACTCGCGCCGCGGCCGCGGAGACGTGAAGGTGAGCGTGGGGGTCGCCGCCGGCCCTCCGGGGGCCTGGCCGGGCCTGAGGGCCGGGCGGGAGGGCGGCTTCTGGGCGCGGCCGGCCTCGACGCCGCTCTGCCCGGGGACGGCTCCGGCGGGAAGGTGCGGGCCAACGGCCGTTTCCATCTTGGGCGCGGCCCTGCCTCCTCCCGCCGCCGCCGCCGCCGCAGGCCGGCGCCCCCCGGGCCTCCCGGGCGCCCCGCGGGGCGCGTGGGCGGGGGAGGGAAGTTCAACTGGGCTGCGCGCGCGGGGCGGACAAAGGGGGCGGCGGCGCGGGGCGGGCGGGCGGCGGGCTCATTGTCTGACGGCGCCGCCCCCGCCCTTCCGCCGCCGCCCCGGCCCGCAGGCCCGCCGCCCGCCCGCCCCGCATCCCGGTCTCCGCTCGCCCCGCGCGCCCCCGCGTCCCCCATGGAGAAGACGGAGCTGATCCAGAAGGCGAAGCTGGCCGAGCAGGCCGAGCGCTACGACGACATGGCCACCTGCATGAAGGCCGTGACGGAGCAGGGCGCCGAGCTGTCCAACGAGGAGCGCAACCTGCTGTCGGTGGCCTACAAGAACGTGGTCGGCGGCCGCCGCTCCGCCTGGAGGGTCATCTCCAGCATCGAGCAGAAGACCGACACCTCCGACAAGAAGCTGCAGCTGATCAAGGACTATCGGGAGAAGGTGGAGGCGGAGCTGCGCTCCATCTGCACCACGGTCCTGGTGAGTGCGCGCCGGGGCCCGAGTGCGGGAGGCTCTGCGCCGAGGGTGGCGGGGCGCCCCGGGCCGGGCCGGCAGCCCCTCTTCCAGGCAGAGCGGACCTTTTCCCAGCTTGCTGCCACCCGGTGCAACTTGGAAACGGCCAAGTAGGTTTGCGCACGACTGAAAGTTGTGTTGAAGCTGACCCCGAAGCTGTTGGGAAACCCCTTTCCATGCATGTCATCCGTTCATGGGCTCCAGGCTTCAGTTGAAAGAAGGGTGCAGATAACCTTTTCCGTAGAGGCAATGGGTGTATTAGGTTTTCCTCCCAGACCTAGTGATGGGAATTGACTCCCCAAATCTGAACCAGGTAACTTCATTTTTCAAGTCAGTGAGTATCTGCGGAGCTTTTCTCTGTTAAAAATGGGGCAAGTGGGAAAGTTGGGTACATGTGAAAAGGGCACAGCTGAATCAAAAGAACAAGACGTCCTGGTAAATTTCAGTGCTTAATAACACTTGCTTGATGTTACTGCACAGCTACACTTAAACACTATTGTATTGAGTTGAATTCATTTATGTGTGGAGTAGGCAAGGAAGGCTTTCCAGGTTTGAACTATCCAGTCTTAGCAAGGATGGCTGTTGGGGGGAGTGGGTGACGGTTGCGATTCACCCTTATTAGTGAGCAAGAACGTTTTTAGCTTTGTCGTTGCATAGATCTTTTGCTCAGTAAGATAAGTTTTTAAAGTTTAAATGCCACCGTAATAGTGTTTTCAAGTATTTTAACACTGCCGAGTTGTTTCTACCAATAAAATAAGAAGTATAAGTTGCCTTTTTTTAAGTGCCACTTTGAAAGAGGCCTACTGGTTTTTGACCTGTTTGTTCCTCATTGTAGTTTAGGTGGGCTTTTGAGGACAACCATGTGCTAGACTGTTTTCAAGAGAGAATAGAGGGGGAAATGCCTCTTTCCCTTCCAACTTTCTCTCCTTGCCCCATCAGATTGACGGGGCAAAGAAATTTTTTTTAACGTTAACCTGTTTTTCCGATACAATAACAGGTGATCTGAACAAAAAAAATATGGCTGATGGAGATAGCTGGTAAAGGGGCAAAGAAGGCAATGTGGAGAGTGTGTACTAAGTGGAGAAAACTTGATTGAGATTATTTGCTTTATGAAGGCGAAACTTCAGTTACATTTATCTAGATCTTAGCTTCCACTCCCTGCCTGGCATAGAGGAGGCACTTACAAAAGGGTTTTGAACTGAATTGCTTGTACTCAAGAAATTTACCAGCTTGAAAGCTATAGTAGACTTCAGTAGCATATGGTAATGGCTATTTACAGTATTGGCTCTGTTATCAGGGAAAACTCTTAAAGAATTCCATGTTAATGAGAAGCTTTTCTAGATATGTAGGGGGCTGGTGGTGGTCATACAGCATAGTCCAGTCTCTGTTCAGTTATTACTTTGCAGTTTGTTAGGTACCCTGCAGTAATTCAGAATTACCACAAATTTTTTCCTGTTCTCTAGCAATTAACTCTGAGCCAAAGGAATATTTGTTTTGTTTTGTTCTGTGGCTCTCATAAATTTTTGTTTTTATGATGGCATAAGTGGAGGACAGTTTTGTTTAGTTGATAAGTTACTCAAAAGAGACACCAGGTAGTCTAGAGTAGACCTTTCATACAGATCATTTCAGTAGGAAAGAACCCCTGAAATTAGGACAATTTTTTTTTTTAAATTCCAAGTGAAATAGAGCTTAACTTGATTAATCTGAGACAGGCATAAATAAAATATTTTTATTGGTAAGATGGCTTAAGAGACTAATTTTGACTTCCATGGCCAACCTATGAAATAAAAACAAACCCTAGAAAAGCCCACCTTCAAATTGGCAACTATTTGAGAGCTTAGTACGAGCAAGGCACTGTGCTACTAAGCTGTACGAGGAAGAACAAAGCTGAGAACCACAGACTTTGTCCTCTAATAATTTTTTTTTTTTTTTAAGATTTTATTGGGGAATTGGTGGAGGGGAACAGCGTTGGGGAATCGGGGAAGGGGAACAGACAAGTTGCTGTCGTTTTGTTCTTCAGTTTAGTTGTGGAGGATGTTGCTTCACTGTTGGTATTGTCATTGCGCTCTTCCCGGATGAGGCAGATCGGTCGCTGGCCTCTGGATGTCGCTCACCGGCTATTGGCAGCTCACGCTGGCTGCGGGCCACTCACTGTAGCCTATGGCAGCCCACTGCAGCAGGGGCTGCAGCCCACACCATCACTGGGGCTCGCACAGCCCAGCTCCAGGTGGAGCTGTTGTTAGCTGTAGAGGGCAGTGTCACTGGCCCTCATGTGGGATCCGAACCGGGGCCGCTGGCATCCCAAAACCAGCGCTTAACCAATGCGCCACTCGGCTGGCCCTGTCCTCTAATAATTTATAATAAGGCGTGCATGTGAGAAATGTACAAATGTAAATAGTATATAATTCCCATCAGATGGTTATAAACAAAACGCTAGATGCATTTCTAAGGAAACAGAAAGCTCAGGAAAGGCTTCACAAAGAGTGGCTCTTGAAATGAACATTGAGGATGGAGGGTTTGAGGTGGGGTCAGCATTCCAGGCAGAAAGAATATACAGGATAGATAGGCCTTATTCAGGGGAGATTTCTGTGTGACGAGCTGAACATGTATAAAGCTGTTGCAGGAGAAAAGCCTGGAAAGGAAGATAGGAACTATATAAGAATGTCCGTTTTTTTCCCTCATTTGGTTGTCATTGGGGAGACATTGAAGATTTTTGAATGGTGTGCACGTAGCACCATCTATTATAGAATTCATGGTTTGAGTGCTAATAATTACCAGTCTGTAATCTCAACTGATAAACAAGTGATAGACTAGTGAACAAGAATTTGATAATTTTATAAGGAGTCTATCAAAATAATAAGGAAAGCAGAGTGAAAACTAAAGTTTCTGAATGCGAGTACTACAGTGAGGTTTTCTTTTTTCATTTGGTGTGGAGGAAGTAGGTGGAACTGGCTTGTTATAGAAGACTCGTATAAGGAACATCGAGGGTAAGCAAAAAGTTTGGTCCTAAATAGAGTCTCAGCCTCTCTTTCCCCTTTATAAAGTAGGTTGGGGGTGGAATTTGACTGTTTACTCAAAATGAATATGATGGACAACTCAACCATTTTGATAATCACTGTATTGAAAAAGGTTACAGAACTAAGGGAAAAAAAAAAAAAAGTTAAAAATCCAAATCTAAAAAGCAAAGGAGAGTAACAGGGCCCAGGACTGGCCGAGTGGCTTGGGTAAGAGCTGGCTTGGGACTCCAGCGGCCCCGTTGGGATCCCACATAAGAGGGCCAGTGACACTGCCCTCTACAGCTAAGATGGTGAACAACAGCTCCACCTGGAGCTGAGCTGCTGTGAGTCCACAGGACGGCATAGCTGCAGCCCCTGCTGCCACTAGTGGGCTGCCATAGGCTACAGTGAGTGGCTGGCAGCAGCAACCCAGAGGCCGGCCACCAATCTGTCTCACCTGGGAAGAGCACAACGATAATACCAACATGGGCCAGTGAAGCAACATCCTCCGCAGTTAGACTGAAGAACAAAAGGACAGCAACTTGTCTGTTCCCCACCCCCAATTCTCCAATTAAAAAATGTTTTAAAAAAGAGGGCCCGAATGGCCAAGACCAAAATCTTTTTAGAATCTGAGAGAAGTTAGAGAAGATTTACTAAGTTATCCCTCTCCCAGTGTCATGTGTGAAACCAGAGGGTTGGGCTAAAATTTCCAGGTCTCTTCCAATTCTGATTTTTTGAACTATGAAGTTATAAAGATCTTAGCTATTCTCCCTCTGCATGGACTTTCTCCCAACTCTAGAATGTTTTTTTAGAAGTCCAGGTTGAAGAACATGTCATCAATGCTACATGAAATGTTGAAAACCTAATGACTAGTGAAATGATTTCAGGAAGAGGTACACAGACATCATTGGTAATCTTAATGTGAAGTGTTGAGAATAGCAGTTGAAAAAGATTAATAAATTGTATGACAGCTGGGCACTGGTTAAATAGCATGTGTAAGGTGTTTGGGAGTCATTAGGAACTTGGGTGTGAGGCAAGGGCAAATTGATGAAATCAGAGAGGTCCACAGAGGTCTTCTGGGACTTGGGAACAATATCTATAATTTATAGGTCATTGGCCTTGGAGTAAGAAGGAGACACTTAGAGAATGTATACAAGATAACCTTTGTCTCAACCCCATGTTTTCCTTTTATGTTGATGGTCCTTTAGTAGACTAATTTTAATAGACTGCTTTGGTGTAAGGTATAAACAATTTCAGGGACTAAGGTCTGTATTCTGACTTTTCAAATAATCATTTAAAATAGCACATAGAAACTGAAAGTTGTCTGTGTCGGTGTGTAAAAGCTCTGTAAACTTAACTCAGTAATATGCTTGAATTTAGTAAAGTGTTCTAAATTAATCTCTTAATGAAAATGTGTAGTACTGGTTATTATTTTGAAGTAAGACTGATATTCTTGATAGTTAATGAATCGTAATATAATTTTATTGACATAATGGAAAAATTATGGACTTTGGAATCAAGACAGATTGTTTTTTAATCATTTCTCCATAACCTTACAGTTTTGTGACCATGGACAAGTTTCTTAATCTCTCAGGCTTCGTTTCCTTATCTATAAATTGGTGATGATGGCGCCTGACTTTATAAGCTTATAATTAAATCAATAACTAACATTGGGCCGGCTGAGTGGCGCATTGGTTAAGCGCTGGTTTTGGGATGCCAGTGGCCCCGGTTCGGATCCCACATGAGGGCCAGTGACACTGCCCTCTACAGCTAACAACAGCTCCACCTGGAGCTGGGCTGTGCGAGCCCCGGTGATGGTGTGGGCTGCAGCCCCTGCTGCAGTGGGCTGCCATGGGCTACAGTGAGTGGCCCGCAGCCAGCGTGAGCGGCTGGCAGCCAAGCATGAGCTGCCGATAGCCGCGGTGAGCGACATCCAGAGGCCAGCGACCGATCTGCCGCATCCGGGAAGAGCGCAATGACGATACCAACCGTGAAGCAACATCCTCCGCAACTAAACTGAAAAACAAAAAAAAGACAGCAACTTGTCTGTTCCCCTTCCCCGATTCCCCAACGCTGTTCCCCTCCGCCAATTCCCCAATAAAATCTTAAAAAAAAAAAAAAAAAAATTAAAAAAAAAAAACTTAACATTTATTGGGCATTTACTATACACTAAGTACCATTTTAAGCACTTTAAATACTCACTTTGTCCCCATAAGTTAGATTGGTACAGTATTGTTTCTGTTTTAAAGTTGAGAGAATTAGGGCATAAGGAAGTTAAGTAACTCGGTTAACATCCCAAAGCCAATGAGTGGTAGAGCAAAAATTTGAACCCAGGTGGTGTGACTCTAAATGAAATGAACCACATTTGGCCCTAAAGGCATAGTAGCTGCTGGAGATACCTCCTGGTATCCAATATTGGATGTAATGAGGATTACCTTTGTTCTCACAAAGGGCTAGGTAGCAGACTTTTTTTATAGTCTCATACAATTTCACTCATAAAATGATACCATAACATAGGATTAGTTAATTCAGGATGCTTGACAGTTGAATGATCTGCTTGATCGTGTTGATGTTCCTTTTTTAATATTTATCAATACCAAGTTTTGTATTTAGCCCTAGTTCTTTCAGAGTAACAGCATAAAGTATCTTTGAACATTGGCTTTCTAGGTATCAAGGAAGTGTGGTGGAGAGGCATTATTTAAAGATGTAAAGAGAAGAAAAATTATAGTTCATTGCTTTAATTAAGCTTTTTTTAAATTAAAATTTATTGGGATGAACATGGTAGTAAAGTTACATAGGTTTCAAGTGTACAAGTCTGTACTACATCATCCATATATCACATTGTGTGTTCACCACCCATAATTAAGCTCTTAATCCAGAGATAAATCAATGATGGTTTCTTGAGTATTTCATGATAAATAATTTGACTAGATTTGAAAACATTGCGTATTGATGTATTTAAAGACTAAATGACAATAATGATATCTAGTTGGGCCAGACAAGTGGCGCGGTGGTTAAGTGCTGGCTTAGAAAGCCAGCAGCCCCGGTTCAGGTCCCCCATAAGAGGGCCAGTGACACTGCCCTCAAAAAAAAAAAATAATAATGATATCTAGGACTTCAAAATAATGGCTGGGAGTATAGATGAAACAAGCATCTGTGAATTAATATAGTTGCAGCTGGATTTCATGGGAATTCATTATGCTGTGCACTCCTCTTAGTTTGAGATTTTCCATAATTAAAAGGATATTTTACCCCTCTAAGTATTCCACCCCTAAGTATTTACAGAAGAGGAATGAAACCTTAGGTCCAGAAAAAGACCTGTACAGGAGTGGTCATATCCGCTTTAGTCTAAGAGCAGAAAACTGAAAACAATGTATAATAAGAAAATAGATAAACAGACTGGTATATTCATACAATGAGATACTACTCAGTGGTAAAAAGGAATGAATTGCTGGGCCGGCTGAGTGGCGCATTGGTTAAGCGCTGGTTTTGGGATGCCAGCGGCCCCGGTTCGGATCCCACATGAGGGCCAGTGACACTGCCCTCTACAGCTAACAACAGCTCCACCTGGAGCTGGGCTGTGCGAGCCCCGGTGATGGTGTGGACTGCAGCCCCTGCTGCAGTGGGCTGCCATAGGCTACAGTGAGTGGCCCGCAGCCAGCGTTGAGCTGCTGGCAGCCAGGGTGAGCTGCCGATAGCCACGGTGAGCGACATCCAGAGGCCAGTGACCGATCTGCCTCATCCGGGAAGAGCGCAATGACGATACCAACAGTGAAGCAACATCCTCCGCAACTAAAAAACTGAAGAACAAAAAGACAGCAACTTGTCTGTTCCCCTTCCCCGATTCCCCAACGCTGTTCCCCTCCGCCAATTCCCCAATAAAATCTTAAAAAAAAAAAAAAAAAAAAAAAAGGAATGAATTGCTGACACATGCGACAACATAGATGAATTTTAAAAACATGCTAAGTGAAAGAAGCTTTGCGTGAGAAAGCAAATAGAGTGGTTCAGTTTATATGTAATTATAGAACAAGCAAGAAGTAGTCTGGGTGAAAAATCAGGGGAGGTGGCGACTGACTGGGCAGAAGAATGGGGGAACTTTCTGTAGTGATTATAATGCTCTTCGTATTGATAGGGGTTTAAATCACACAGCTATGCACCTAATATCTGTGTATTTCATTATATGTAGTGATCTATATGCCTGTACTGATGTCTTCAGTTTATATAAAAACTAATAGAAATGGATGGATATGTGATAGAGTAAGTATGATCAAAGGTTAATGGTAGGATCTGGGTGGTGGGTATGTGGGTGTTGACTGTAATTGTCAGTTGCCGTGTATTAGGGAAACGATATTCTACATTACTGATTGAATACCTTTAATACCTATAGCAAGAAAAACCATGAAATTTATGTCTTGTTGACCTCAAGATATGAGAATGTATAGAAAAGTATTGATACTTACCTAGGAGATAGGACTGATAGACTTGGCGCCATGTTTTTATTTGGTGGTGAATGCTAATTAGATTGATGGACAAGGTGCAGTGGAAGACTTAACATGATTGACCATACACTAGGGCAGTGATTCTTAAATTTCTTGGTCTCAGGACCCCTTTGCACACTTACAAATATTGTGGAACCCAAAAACTTTAGTTTGTGTAGATTATACGTTTAGATATTTACATTATTAGACACTGAGAATTTTGTAATCCACTTAGAATAATTACTAATTCATTTAGAATAATATACCCATTGGAAGTTAACATGGCGTGTGGTTTTTTAAATTGTGGTAAAAGATCCATAATGTGAAATTTACCATTTTAAGTGTGCAGTTCTGTAGCATTAATAAGTATATTCACATTGTTGTACAACCGTCACCATCAACCATCTGAGAACTTTCTCATCTTCCCCAACTGAAACTCTGTACTCTTTAAACACTGACGACTCCCCCTTTTCCCCTCCTGGCAACCACCATTCTACTTTCTGTTTCTGATTTTGACTAGATACCTCATATAATTGGAATAATAACATTTCTATATATATATATATATAACTTTAAACAAAATTGAATGAGCATTAGTGGCATTGCTTTACTTCCATCTGTTGCATTATCACATCTCTTGTAGCTTCTGGGAAACTCCACTCATGAGAGAATGACCATGATAAAGCAAATAGCATCTTAGCATTGTGAAAAAGATTTGACTTCGTGCCCCAATCACCCACCAAAAAGGGTGTGGGGGAAACCACTTGAGGTTCCCAGACCACACTTTGAAAATACTGCTCTGGGGGAATTCTGTGAGACTTGCTAAACATCACTGTGCTGGGTGATTGAGCAGTTTTCTGAGTAGTTGTCTTTACGTGGTGATAATGAGATCTGTAAAGCCTTCCCCTCCTTTCTCATTGTCCTGTCCCTTTACCTCTCAAATTATTCTAGGAATATGGGTTTGGAGACCAGAAAAATCACAAACTCGATAATTAAAAAGTTGATTTTAGATATTGGATAATAAAGAATTCCTCTTAAACCCTGAAAAACGTATGAGCTGGTATTGGAAGGGCTTCCTCTTCCTTACATTGAGAATGGTGATATAAGGTTAATATGGTCTTTCTTTTCACTTCGCAATACCCAACTGAAAGCAGAGTTGGCATGAATGAAATAAGTAGATGATAGTCTTTTGGAGCCAGTTGCATTAGGTTTTCAAATTATACAGCTTGTGGAGATAGTAAGTCAGGTTAGCTGTTAGTAGGCATCGGTTGAAACAATGAAACTTGTCTTTCACACAGATCTTGACTCTCCAGTTACATTTTTTTCTATCCAGATGAGCAGTAATCCATGATCTTTGTCCTCTGGACCTTTTGCTCCAGTTGGATTTAGCATAGTGTGGTAGTAAGTACGTATTGTATAACATCCTTAGTTTACTAACTTTGACTTTGAAAGTTCTCTCTTATGGATATTTTCTGCAGACTTTATTTAGAGAAGTGAAGAAACAATGCTATAGGTGGTGAGACTGTGACTGTAAGGACTTCTGTAAATTTAATGTAAATACTTTCTTTTTTTTTTTTTTTTTTTAAATTCTTTTTTTTTTTTAAGGTTTTATTGGGGAATTGGCGGAGGGGAACAGCGTTGGGGAATCGGGGAAGGGGAACAGACAAGTTGCTGTCTTTTTGTTCTTCAGTTTAGTTGCGGAGGATGTTCCTTCACTGTTGGTATCGTCATTGCGCTCTTCCCGGATGAGGCAGATCGGTCGCTGGCCTCTGGATGGTCGCTCACCGCGGCTATTGGCAGCTCACGCTTGGCTGCCAGCCGCTCACGCTGGCTGCGGCCCACTCACTGTAGCCTATGGCAGCCCACTGCAGCAGGGGCTGCAGCCCACACCATCACCGGGGCTCGCACAGCCCAGCTCCAGGTGGAGCTGTTGTTAGCTGTAGAGGGCAGTGTCACTGGCCCTCATGTGGGATCCGAACCGGGGCTGCTGGCATCCCAAAACCAGCGCTTAACCAATGCGCCACTCGGCCGGCCCTAATGTAAATACTTTCTTAAAGGGCAATCTTAGCTTGCTACTTGTGAATGTCAGGGTGATTGTGGGAATTAAGTGGGAAGGTATTTGAAAATGCTTTAAAACCATAACAATACTCATTTTCAGATCAGACATTTACTACCCAAGAAACTTACTGATATTATTCATCTAGAATTAGTATTCCCATTTTCCCTCTTGTATTGCTCATTCCACCACACATTACTTGAACACAGAAAGGTTTTGCCGTTTCAAAAACTGTAGTATTGAGACACCTGCAGTGAAACATACATATTATGTGTTGTGATCTATCAGCCTGGTGCTGTTTCCAAGTATTTGGCAATATGTATACTTTTTAGATCTTCAATGCTTGGTGTTGTCTCAGGATTCTGATGGACTAGTGAAACTGTTAGAAAGATTACAGTAAAGGTTTATGCATCCTTTAATCAGAAAATACTCTAGATTATTTAGGAGCCCTTTGCAGAGACCAGGTATTTGGTTCTTGGTAATATCAAAAACTTAAGACTTTGGAAGTACTAAATATTCCATAAACATTTATGCTATATGAAAGTTAATTTGTATGTAATGTAGCTTTTAATATGTTTATAAATATATACATGTAATATTAAATAGCCAAGGACTGACGTTTGAAATAGGAAACAATATATATACAAGTGACTATACGAGTATGTTTTTCAATAAATTGAGAATCTTTATGAAACTACAGTCGTCCTCCCTTGTCCACAGAGACTGTGTCCCAAGACCCCCATGACACGAGATTTCATGACGCTACTCAGAAGAGCATGGAACTTAAAACTTATGAATTGTTTGTTTCTGGAATTTTCCATTTAATACCTTCGGACCACTGTTGACCGTGGGTAACTGAAACTTGAGGAAAGCAAAATCACGGACGGTGGGGACTCCTGTACTGATGGTCCCGTGGAGATTTTTATTTCGTCTCCTTTTCCACGTCTGCCAAGATATTTAAAGTTGTTAAATTTGAAATACAATTTAGTTTTTTCTTTAGGTGCTTGTGCTTTTGTTGTAATATCTAAGAAGCTATTGTCTAATCCAAGGTCATGAAGATTTACACTTAATGCTTTCAACTGAGAGTTTTATTATCTTAGCTCTTACGTTATGGTTTTTGGTTCATTTTGAGTTAACCTCCACATGTGGTATGAGAAATTGGTCCAGCCTTCATTCTTTTCATGTGGCTATCCAGTTACTCAGTACCATTTGAAATATTAGTTCAATATACCCTTGATCTGAAATTCTCAACTTGTGGAAAAAAGAATCAAAAGTGGTTTGGCCTAAATTCACTTAAGGAAAATTTGTGATTACAAATTCTTCGTGCTCCAGCCAAATTGTTCACCCAGAGCAGTCTATATTTTGCTTCTGTCCCTCTATGCACTGCTATTCTCATTTGAAGCCTTTCCTCGCCCTTTTCTGTGTGTTGAAATCACACCTATCTTACAAGATATAATTTAGGTGTCGCTGCACTCATTCCATAGTCAGATACAAATTACAGCTTGTTAATACTTTCAGATCTGTTTCCTTGCACTGCTCTGTGTACAATTAGGGGTAGATGAGACATGTGTTACCTGTAAGGGAACCAGAGCACACTGATTGACTTACTCATCCAGTTTGCAGTGAACTCAAATTCAACTTTTCTATAATAGTGTTCTTTCAGTTCCTTCTGCCTTTCATTGTAAAGTCTTCCTTTATAGATCCCATTCTTGGGCCGGCCGAGTGGCGCGGTGGTTAAGCGCTGGCTTGGGATGCCAGCGGCCCCAGTTCGGGTCCCACATATGAGGGCCAGTGACACTGCCCTCAAAAAAAAAAAAAAATAGATCCCATTCTTCTGAGATGGTTTTTTCCTGTCTCTGAATTCTGTCTTGTGTAGAATTGGGGGAGAACCAGGGTCTTTAAAATCTTACAGCCTTTCTCTTCAGCTGCCTTGCTCACTTCCTTTCTTCTCTCGCTGCTCTAACCATGTAGAACTATGTATGGTTTTTTCCTATATTGTGAATTTTTTTGTTGTTAGCTGAGCCATCCTGCCACCTGTTGGCAGCTCAGCTCAGGCCCACGTGGGAATCGAACTGGTGGCCCTGTTGCTGAGAGCTCACATTGTTGAGCGAGCTCTTAACCAACTGAGCTGGCCCTATTGTGTACTTTCTTAACTTTTCTCTCCTTCTCCTCTTTATAAGAATGTGTTATGTTATTGTAGTGTTTTCTTTCTCATCAAGTCTAGTAATGAGACCCGATTCCATGTTGTCTGGAGTTTATGACTGTCCTGAGTGCTTGTGCCTGTCTCCAAAATAAATTGCGCCCAATTCACATCGGTATTGGTAAGCTGTTAAGGGTATGTAAGAATAAGGACTTCATCTTTATTTTTTCCTTTATATACTATTAAGCACTACTTCATTTTTCAAGGTTATTTTTTATGTTGTACCCAGTAAGTAGTTCAGTGGAATATAAGCAGTAACCTATATAAGTTTAGTTGCAAAAAAAGAATAATTTTCTTACCATAGCCTCTTAAATTCCTTTTGACCCTGTTCTTTGTGTCCTGTAACAGTTGGTAGACTAGAGGCTAGACTAGAGGGTTGTATATATAACAGTAGATATAAATGTATGTGGCATGGGTTAGTCATAGATAGAAAAATTCGTCTGCAAGTAATCACAATTTCTATGATGTAGAAGTGGCTTAATTCAATGTGTCATAGACTTACAAAAGACAAATACGAAAGTATACTGGTGTCTTTGCTAGTATAAGCTATTATCTATTTTTAATACAGTTCCTCAGGTATAGCAAAACTTGACCTATATACTAAGCTAGCAAAGCAATTTTGACCTATTTTTAATTATTAGAACATCCTCCTATTAGGTATCAGGATGTCTGTTCATTTGGATTACTTATGACCAAGCTGAGATAGGACTTACTGTTCTGTTTTGTTTTGTCTTTTCCTTCGTCAGTCTGTGGCTAAAGTGGTTTCTGGATACTAACTAGTAAATTGCAAGTTTTCTAAGGGGAAGGAAGTATAGACGTTGGTAGATGCCTTGGTTCTTTTGGTAGCACTGATTTGTAAATGTTGGTTGGTAAACCATCAAAATGGTTTTTGATGCAGATTGACAAATTTAGAAGGTAGTATTAGAGTCACTAGTGGGTGTATTAAAAACTGTCGTTCAAAACCTGTGACAAATTTAGAAGGTAGTATTAGTGTCAACAGTGGGTGTATTAAAAACTGTCCTTCAGGGGCTGGCCGAGTGGCGCGGTGGTTAAGAGCTGGCGTGGGACGCTAGTGGCCCCGGTTCGGGTCCCACATTTGAGGGCCAGTGACACTGCCTTCAAAACTAACTAACTAACTAACTAACTAACTAACTAACTGTCCTTCAAAACCTGTATAAATTGGCCAGAGTTGGGAATCTGAGTGGAAGGTGTAACATTTCTATATTGCCGTTATGGCCATTCAGTATCCAGCTAAGATGTGGGGAGATAGGCAGCAGTCATCTGAAGGACTGGGCATTACATTTGTTTCTAATAATGTCTGGAATTGGCTCAGCTGCTGTGGGTGAAGTAAGGCGACAAAGACCGTGGTTACTGTTGGCACATTCCAGCTCACACACACTCCATTATTTGCCAGAGGCTAAGACTCTTTCTGTTCTGTGTCTTCACCCCAGCAGCCAGAAGAGCTCTAGCAAAAGTTGGAAGACAGGATGAACTTCTTTTATAAAAGAATTTTTACTGTTTTGGGGTTTCAGTGCTAATTGTTTTGGAGAGGAGACGGGTGTACTATGCTCACAATAGGGCCATCCCAGCCCCCTAAAAAGCACCACTGTGCTCTATCAGATGCTGATAGCAATTACTACTTACTTATAGGTGATGATTTTGCCTGGGTCATGATGATGGTGGCGGCCAGAGATCTGGACCAAGAGAAAGTTTATAAATATTTTGCGCAAAAAGAGAGTTAAAGCTTTTTCTCTTTTTATTGAGAGCCTTGGATTCTTTTAATCTGTTTCTGCCCCTTCGCCTCTGCCTAAAATCCATATTAATTCTCTGACTGTGATGACAATTCATCATGATACATTAATTCATATTAATTTTAATTTACTAATTTGACATATATTCCAGCCAGTGTTGGGGTTTAGGTCTTTTGTTACTTTTTTGTTTTTTGTTGTTTTTTTTGTTTTGTTTTGTTTTTAAGAGGGCAGCGTCACTGGCCCTCATGTGGGATCCAAACCGCCCCGGGGCGGCTGGCGTCCCAAGCCAGCTCTTAACCAGTGCGCCACTCGGCCAGCCCATTGTTACTTTTTTTTATAAAAGGTAGTTAGTCTACACAAATACTGATGTTAATTAACCCTTTCTCCCAGAGAGGCATATTCACATTCATGAATGCTTCAGAGTTGTGTGGATTTTAATAGATAGAAATAAGAGATATGAAGGACCATTAACACTTTTTCAAGGATTTTTTCCTCTCAAATCAGGACAAGGAAGAATTGTTTGTTTTTTTGGCAGTGGTCCAGATGAGTAAAACCATAGTATATGCTCCAGGTTCAGGGTTTGTCTCCTGGCCTTCCGGGCTCCAAATCTAATTGGTTGGCACACTGAGAAGGGAACTTCGAGAATTATAAATTGGACAGAGAGTTATGGTCTGGCCATGTTTATTGCTTGCAGGCAAATTTACGGAACCAGATTAGTATTTAGAAGATTGCTTGGTGGTCTAAATGAGTAGATACTTTGCTGCTGCTGCCCCCAGCCTTAGTTTGTAGGTGCCTCACCTGTAAGACTGTACTTATGGACCCAGTACCCCCTTCTCTTAATAGTACTGGAGATACTATCAGTGGTTGCTTTTTCACCTTCCCCCCAAGACCTGCTGTATTCCCAGCTTCTAACATAATGAATACCTACTGTTTTGCTTCCTAGAGTGGCACTTAAAGCATTTGGAAGGCCCCTCATTGTTGCCCCATCTCGTCTATTGGTGCAGGAATGGTAATACTAGTAATAAGGTTGGATGTCTGCCAGTTAAGACATCTGTTGTGTTATGACACACAGAGAAGAACCATATTTGTATAGTGCACTGGGGAAAATGGATTTCTCCCCCAGCTTCATCCTGCTATGGCTAAGGGGATCAGTATCTGTTTACCACTTACATTAATTGGAAGCTATTGATCTGATACTAGAAGACTGAGGGCTAGGCTTTAAGTTTATTCTTTAATAGGCCATGGAAATTTTTGAGCAGGGAATTAACTAACATGCCCGGAATACAATTTAAAGTTAATCTAAGGGCCAGCCGAGTAGTGCGGTGGTTAAGAGCTGGCTTGGGATGCCAGCGGCCCTGGTTTGGATCCCACATAGGAGGGCCAGTGACACTGACCTCAAAAAAAACAAGTGGAACTAAAGTTAATCTAGTAGCAGAGTATAAAATGGATTAGAGAAAGAAGAACCCTAAAACTTGGTAAATTAATTAGGTTATTGGATTAGTTGAGGTGAAATGATATGATTAACTTAGGTAATAGAAATAATAATGAGACTGAGAAGATAGATCAAAATACTGTGATAGAGGTAAAATCAACAGGTTTGACAGCTGATGTTAGAATGGGAAATGGAGAGTGAAAAGCCAAAGATAGTGTTGATGTGCCTGGGTTGCTAGGAGGTAGGAGGATGGTGGAATAATTAGCAGAAGTAAGGAATATAAGTATAGAAACAGGTTTGGAAATAAATTTATTTCTCATTAGGACATATTGAGGTCTAGTAGATATTTGTATTTCAAAATGTATAAGGATACTCTTCTCATGTAATGCTACAGAGAAGTTGGGAGTGTGGAATGGGGTTGTAAGAGGGGTTGCATTACCTCCGTGAGTTGACTGCAATTTATAGAATGGCCTTTAGCTTTGCAGACTCAAACACCCTAGCATGGAGCCATCTTTCAGAGATAGATCCACACAAATCAAGCTCATGTGTATAAAAACCAAGAACAGTGAGGAATAAACTAGCACGAAGATTGAAATAGTTGTGTTGGCGTGACCAGTATATTCTCACCAACAGAAGAGGCAGATAAGACTCACAGAGGGAATCACATCATAACATTGTGCAAAGTCCAGGTCCTTGGCAACACAAGCAAAGAATTGAAAGAGATACAAGAGTAAAAAGTAGTTTATTAGAAGAGATAGTACATTTCAAAGAAGAAGTAGGTCCCAGCAGTAGAGAATGCCTCAAGGGCCCATTATCAGAAGAGAAATTACATTCCAGAGTTTGGAGCGGGCAAAGGCGAAGCTCAAAAGGGAGGAAGGGGTCAGAAAGGAAGCAGTGGTCAAAAAGAGCAACATGGACTTCCCAGGACTTGGGAGTTTTTATCCCCTTTCCTAGAATGGGCTGTTCCCCTCTGGGCGTGGGACCATTTGATTGGCACCTGTGATTGACAGGAGGTACTGCGCAGGTGCAAGTGACTGGTCTGATCTAGTTGGATATTTTGTGCCCATTTGTTTTCCTGCAGGGGTAGGTAATTAAAATGCAAAGGGGGAGTTTTGGGTGGAGAGGGGAGGTCTCCTAGGCGATTGCATTCTGTGGGACGTGTAGGAATGCAGAGACCCAATGCTTGTCTCTAACTGCCCGAGTTGTTTTCCCCTGGAGAGACACTATCCCCATAAAATCTCTATGGGAAGCTGAGGGGCAGAAGGTTTCTTCTGTATCTGCTTCCTACTGGGCAGGGGTGTAGAGCCGTCCCTGCGTATTGGGGGATTCATGGAACTTGCACCCTTGCTGATCTCAGATGAGAGGAAGGGGTCTCGATCTCTGCCTGAAGACCGTGTTGGCTTCTTTAGTTGTGACTGGCAATCTTGCTGGGGTATCCTCTATATCCCCATGGCCCCTGATTGAGGAAAAATAGATTTTATTCTGTTCGCTCTCGTGAAGCCTGTGGCCATTCAGCCTGTCACTCAGGTGGCATCAATTGTCTAGGCCCAGAATAGGTTTGGCATTTAGCTTACTGGACTGGGGGATATTAGGAAGTCACAGGCTTTCAAGTAGTTATCTAAAGCAAGGGTAGTAACAATCTATTGTGTTTAGAATTTAGAAACTTGATTTACTTAAGCAATCAAAAAGCATCTTTAGGATTCACAAACTGGTTAGAAGAAGAATCAAAAACAAGAGCTAAGAAACTAGAGAGAAGACTTAACATTTCTATAGGAAACAGAAACTTAAGTTTCTCGGTGGGGGAGTGGGGGTTGGTTGGTCCACAACAATAATCAGGAAGTTGCTTAGTAAAAGTGACATTATAATGAGAAATTGAAGGGCTGCTCAAATGTGTAATGACCAGCATCTCCATCGTAGGGCATGGCTTTGTCAATGGATTGATTGACTGATTCACACACCTAGATCCTTTTCCTTCGGTGTCACTTTTCTGTTCCCATGTCCCCTCTCGCATGTTTTTTTGATTGACTCATCCTTATTTTTAAAGTATATTTATTTTACATACTGGCAGATTATAGTCAAGTCCTGCATTGTTAATTTGCTATACAGTCTATATTTGTATATATCTCAAATTTAGAAAAAGTAAAGTTTTTCCTTCAGTGGTTTATAGTTAAGGGGATGGAGATGTATGTTCCCAAAGTATACTGTGTTTATTTGTCTGAGAAGTTTTCCAAAGTCTTGACTTGGAGAAGAGTACATTCAGGGGCTTGGGTGACTAAACATGGGAGGCCAGGGGAGTGAGGCTGAAGAAGCATTAGGATGGCTCCCAGGTTTCTAACTAGGGCAACTGAGTGCTTTTCTAAGACAGAAAATTGCGTGACGGAGGAGAATAAACAATAGACGGTGTTAGGAAGGCAAATGTCATGTTTTTTAAGTGAGTTAAGGTTAAAGCCCCAGTGGCCCAGCCAGGAACCCTCCCTCTGGTGCGTAAGAATTGTGTGCTGATTGAGGTTTATACACCAAGCAATGTTCTGAGCAGTTTGCATTAACTCAGTCTTCACAACAACCCCGTGAATTAGGGATTGTCATTAACTCTGTTTTACAGATAATAAACTGAGGTACAGAGCTGTGAAAGTAAATTGCCCAACCAGTTTAAGGGGTAGCTTTGTGAGTCATGTACATATTGGTTAAAGTTGTGCCAGTAAAATCTCAAATGAACCCAAGTTTTGTCAGTTAATATTAAAATGGATAGTGGGCTATTGAAATATTTGAGATCCTTGATTATTCTAATGAAACATTTTCTCCTGGTAGCAGATTGTCATATTATAGTTGTCAGATTTTAAAAGGTGTAGTCTTAAAGACAGACACTTGTTTGATTAAAGAAAAAGCATAACTAACGTTAAATTTTTAGCTAATCCTGTAGAAGAGGGTTGAGAAACGAGTCCTTAAAAGCCACCTTTAGGGCTGGCTGAGTGGCGCATTGGTTGGACGCTGGCTTGGGAAACCAGCGGCTCTGGTTCAGGTCCCAGTGACACTGCGCTCAAAAAAAAAAAAAAAAAAAAAACGCCACCTTTAAAAGGCGCATAACTAATATGAAAGAACTTGAAGTGATACTGTCCTCTTCAAACACGAGGCAGCACACATGTATTACCATTCGGCATCTTGTAATGATTCTGTATTGTTAGTTTGGGGAAAGTGAAAACTCTTCACAGATTATGACCAGGAATTTTTTAGTTACTCCATATTTTGGTTGCTGTAATTATTCTAATTGGTGACTTCTCTTTTATTCCATTACTTCTTCCTTCCCACTCCAAAAGGGTTCTTTCAGTAAAGGTCTGAGTGGGAGGGACTTCTGTCTTTGTCTGGAAATGTCTTTATTTTGCACCTTTCATGTGGGACTTTTAATTGGTTACAGAAGTCTAGCTGACAGTTGTTTTTCTCAGCACTTGGAAGATAGTTGATTGTTTTCTGATGAAAAATCACCTGTCATGTTTCTTCCTTTATAGGTAACCTGTCATTTCTCTGGTTGCTTTTAAGAATTTTCTTGTCTTTGGCATTCTGCAATTTTACCATGATGGTCTAGGTATGAATTTTATTTTTATTTTATCTTGCTTGGTATTTAGTGTACTTTTCCACTCTGAAGATTATTGTCTTTATACTGCTACTGGGAGAGTCTCAGCCATTATCTTTGAATAACATCTCTTCCTTGTTCTTTCTGTTCTCTCCTCTGGAATTCCTATTGCATTTCTTTCTATTTGCGTCCTTTGACTTAATCCGCATTTTTTTCATCTTGTTAGTTCATTGTTCTGTGTTCTGAGTAGTTTCTTCAAATATGCCTTTTGTTGTACTAATTTTCTTTCTCTTTTTGAATTATAAAAGCCCGTTGCCTTCTCTCCACACCTCCAAGCTGCCTTTTCTTAATTCATTGTATCCCGATCTTTCCCCTGGTTTCTGCCTCCTTTGTTATTTTTTTAATGAAGACATAACCGAAATTTCAAACTTACACAAAAATAAAAAGAATGCTATAATAATCCCCTGTATGTACCATTGTCCAGCTTCAGCAGTTATGAATTGTTCTGTCTATATCTGCCGTTATTTAGAAGCCAGTCCTGGGCATCATCTATTTAATCCATAAATACTTGAAAAGATTCTTGAGTCATTTTCCACAGACTTATTTTATGTTTTATTACTCACTGCTTTTATTTTTTATGTACTTAGATACTAACCATCTGTTGATATGCTGATCCCTCATTACAGTAGATCTGTCCCTTGAGTAGTTTTGTTATTTTTAGTAATACAGATGTACCTTTTTTCTACGGAACTTGTGTGTGCCTTGGATTTTGGAAGGAAGCGTTTTTATACAGTAGTTTTCATGGTTTGTTTCTGCTAGGAACACTAAGCTTTGCCCATTTTTACACACATTTTCAGCTTGTGGTTTCACATATCATGTATGAAATAAAAATTTGAGTAGCACCTACACAGAACATGGGTTAGGGTTTCAGTTTTTCATGGGAGACTACACCTCCCTCTTCCCGACCACTCCCCTTAAAGAAGCTCAGGAAATAGCTTTCTTGCTACTTCACAGTGATGATGGGCAGAGTTTTTCTAGGGCCCCTGCACAGTACTGTCATTGTGTTGTAACTTTCACTTTTTGCTCTGTTGCATCTTCCTTTCTAGCACCTGAGTATTTTCCTTTCTTCCTTTGGTGCTGTGTTATATTTTTTCTTCTATTTTACCTATTTCTATTTAGTATTTTGATTATTTTTAGAAGAAGGGAAAGTCTGCTCAGTCTTACTGTGTTGCCAGAACCAGAAAGTCACTGTTCTACCCATCTATTTTAAGGTGATGAGTCACAGATTTCTTTTCTTTTTTTTTTTTTTTAAAGATTTTATTGGGGAATTGGCGGAGGGGAACAGCGTTGGGGAATCTGGGAAGGGGAACAGACAAGTTGCTGTCTTTTTGTTCTTCAGTTTAGTTGCGGAGGATGTTGCTTCACGGTTGGTATCGTCATTGCGCTCTTCCCGGATGAGGCAGATCAGTTGCTGGCCTCTGGATGGTCGCTCACCGCGGCTATTGGCAGCTCGCGCTGGCTGCCAGCCGCTCACGCTGGCTGCAGGCCACTCACTGTAGCCTATGGCAGCCCACTGCAGCAGGGGCTGCAGCCCACACCATCACCGGGGCTCGCACAGCCCAGCTCCAGGTGGAGCTGTTGTTAGCTGTAGAGGGCAGTGTCACTGGCCCTCATGTGGGATCCGAACCGGGGCCGCTGGCATCCCAAAACCAGCGCTTAACCAATGCGCCACTCGGCCGGCCCGAGTCACAGATTTCTTAAAAGTTACTCCCTGCTGAGAGTTAGTGAGGTGTGTTTGCGGCATGTGTTTTAAGCTGATGTACTGCTATTCAGGTAACATTTAAAAATGTGTTACCATTTCATGTGGTGAGGTAGACAGTGCACCAAGTATGCATACACATTCAGACTTGTGGGCCGGCCAGGTGGCGCAGTGGTTAAGAGCTGGCTTAGGAGGCCAGCAGCCCGGGTTCGGGTCCCACATATGAGGGCCAGTGTCACTGCCCTCAAAAAAAAACACACACACACAAAAACAACAACACAGACTTGTGATTTAACTACAAGTCGTCTATTCATATATTGTATTTGTTCTAAAATTGAACAGTCACGTTAACTTGTGCTTCTCATATTTGTCAGAAATGTTGGTAATATCTATATCTGATTTAATATAATGGAAAAATATTAATAAATGAAGTTTTATTGTTATACAGAATCTTTAAACACATGAAGTTCATTATAAGAGAGATCTGGAAAATGAACTAATATCATTAATATATAAAGAGTTTCTACAGGGCCCGCCACGTAGCGCGTTGGTTAGGATTTGGCTGGGAATGGCACCTCTGAGCAGCAGGGCTCTGGTTCGGTTCCCACATGGGCCAGTGACGCTGCGCCCTCTACAGCTAAGATGGTGAACAACAGCTCCACTTGGAGCTGGGTGGCTGTGAGTCATCGGCGTAGGCTGCAGTGGGGCTGGCCTGCAGCTGGCGTGCGCTTTTGTGAGCTGCTGTGAGCCACTGTGAGTGGAAAGGACAGCAATTTGTCTGTTTCCCTTCCCCGATTCCCCAATAAAAATCTTTAAAAAAAAAAAAAAAAGAGTTCCTACAAATCAGTAAGGAAAAAACTCATTAGGCAATGGCAAAGGATAAAAACACAGCTAATCGAAAAGGACATACACATGTGTTCAACTTCATTTACAATATGCAATTTATAAAATTAGAAAATTGCAAATAAAAGTATAGTAAGACATTTTTCACTTATTAGATTGCAAAAGATGAAAAAAAGTTTGATACTACTCTACATTCAGAAGGATGTTGAGAAATAGGAACATTCATACATTACTGGGAATGGAAATGGAAATTGCCTCCAGCAAGGACAGTTGAACAATTTATCCTATGGATCAAGTGTACATTTGATGCGTTGTTGGAAATATCAAAAGGTTTGAAGCAACTGAAATATTCATCAGAGGAGACTGTTTAAATAATTACAGTATGCCCATAAGTGGAATCCTGTGCCGGGTTACATAGAGGATAAGGCAGTTATAACATATAGATATGCAATGACCTCAGGGATTATTATATAGGAAAAGCATGGTATAGATAGAGCAGTGTGTGTAGTATGCTAACATGAGGGAGGGGAGCATACATACTTGGATTTTAAACGTATAAAATGAGGAACACACAAGAAATTAGTAATGATGGTTCCCTTGAGGGAGGGGGAAAACTGGATATTAATAAAAACCCGGGGAACGGAGAGAAACTTTATTTTTCACTTTCGAATTTTATGTGATGTACGTGTGTAGCCTATTATTTTAATGCAAACCAGTCTTGCTGTGTGTGAAGAGAAGACATAAATAAGGGAGGAAGAATCCTGTGGTGTTGAATTTGAATTGAAGATACCAGGATGAGGTAATGATTTTTCAAAAAGAAAAAAAAAAACTTCGCTGAAGGAGCAAAGCTGAGAGAACGGAATGGGGAGACTTTTCTTTAGAAAATTAGAGTGGTACTTAACTAGTACATGTTACTTACTGCCTTGGTAAAAAGTGGAGAGTTAGAAATAAGTAATTCAAGGAAAACGCTAGACCATTTTAAGGTCATGTGATAGGCACTGTACCAAGGGCTTGGCATGCTGTAGACAGAATTTCGTCAGTGTAGTTCATGATGGATATTAGGAAATTGGGCGGCTTTAAAAAATGTACTCTTGGTGATCTGGGGAGTTGTTTTCTTTTTCTTTTAAAAAGATGACCATGTTCAGTGACTTTCTACCTCTTTGTGTACTTGTGCCTTTTCCTGTGCCACAGGCCCTTCTGTCTTTGGATGCTTTCTTCCCCACTGCTTTCTGCTTATTTTTAAAATCCTATTTTACCCTTTAAGACACAGCTCACTTGATACATTTTTTTTTTATTTTTTATTGGGGAATTGGCGGAGGGGAACAGCGTTGGGAAATCGGGGAAGGGGAACAGACAAGTTGCTGTCTTTTTGTTCTTCAGTTTAGTTGCGGAGGATGCTGCTTCACTGTTGGTATCGTCATTGCGCTCTTCCCGGATGAGGCAGATTGGTCGCTGGCCTCTGGATGTCGCTCACCGCGGCTATTGGCAGCTCACGCTTGGCTGCCAGCCGCTCACGCTGGCTGCGGGCCACTCACTGTAGCCTATGGCAGCCCACACCGTCACCGGGGCTCGCACAGCCCAGCTCCAGGTGGAGCTGTTGTTAGCTGTAGAGGGCAGTGTCACTGGCCCTCATGTGGGATCCGAACCGGGGCCGCTGGCATCCCAAAACCAGCGCTTAACCAATGCGCCACTCGGCCGGCCCACATTTTTTTTTTTTTTAATTGGGGAAGGGGAACAGCCAAGTTGTTGTCCTTCAATCTTAGTTGTAGAGGATGCATCTAGCTCAGCTCCAAGTCCAGTCGCCATCCGGCCGCCCTCGGCAGCTCGTGGCCACTCAGTTCAAGATGCCTTGTTCAATCTTAGTTGCGAGTGAGCATAGCCCTCCATCCCATGCGTGAGTCGAACTGGCAACCTTGTGTTTAGGAGCATGTGGTCTCACATGCTGAGCCATTCTGCCACCTGTTGGCAGCTCAGCTTTGGCGCAGCTTGCTGTCGCATGTGGGAATTGAACTGGTGACCCTGTTGCTCAGAGCTCGCACTCTTAACCAATTGAGCCACTCAACTGGCCCAGGTACCTTCTTAAAAAATATTCTTCCGATTCCTTAACAAAATAGTTACTTCTTCGTTTGCACTTCCAGAGGACTTTTGTATATATCTTTGGCCCACCCAGTGTTTCCGAACAGGTGTGGGGAGGGCAGCGCTGACGTTGAATGGACGGAGGTCGATGGTGCTGCATGTCACTTAAATGTGTATAATGAATTTGTCTAGCTGTTATTTAGGCAGAAAGCTTGTTTACTTTTATCTGAGGCTAAAACGTAATTCTGTTTTATATTTAAACACCAAGTTTTATTATTTTCATGGTTTTTTGTTTTTGTTTTTGTTTTTTTGCTGGGCATCGAACTGCTGTTGGTCAGAGCTCATCTCGCATTCTTTTTTGAGAGCAGTGTCACTGGTCCTCATATGTGGGACCCGAACCGGGGCCGCTGGCTTCCCAAGGCAGCGCTTAACCACCGCGCTACTCTGCCGGCCCTCATCTCTCACTCTTGAGCAAGCTCTTAACCAGCTGAGCCATTTGGCCGGCCCCTCTTTTCATGCTTTTAAAGCATACAAAATTAACCAGGAATGCAACTCTACCATGTAAAAATCAAGGGAACATTGTCTTTTGTCTTGTTTGTAACCCAACTGGTCGGGCTATTCATGACAGTTGGACAGACGGTGGAAGTACATATTCTAAGGTTCTTGACATTCATGGTAATTCTTAGAAGCTAACATCTGACTATAATGCTTATACTTTATACATGTGGGCATTTTCATACTGAAATACATACTGTTTCATTACAAATTACTTTTATTCTCCCTAATAATTAGGACATTGATGTATATTTTAAAATTGTGTATAGATGTATTATTACCTACTAATTTCATTTTAGGGTAGTTAAGGAGTTATAAAATATTACTTATAAAAGGGTTATCTTTTTAAAAAAAAAGATTTAATTGGGGGAGGGAAACAGACAAGTTGCTGTCTTTTTGTTCTTCAGTCTAGTTGCGGAGGATGTTGCTTCACTGTTGGTATCATCATTGCACTCTTCCCAGATAAGGCAGATGGGTCGCAGGCCTCTGGATGGTCGCTCACCGCGGCTATTGGCAGCTTGCGCTTGCTGGCAGCTGCTCACTGTAGCAGGGGCTGCAGCCTACACCGTCACGGGGGCTTGCACAGCCCAGCTCCAGGTGGAGCTGTTGTTAGCTGTAGAGGGAGTGTCACTGGCCCTCATGTGGGATCCGAACCAGGCCGCTGGCATCCCAAAACCAGCACTTAACCAATGCGCCACTCGGCAAGCCCCAAAGGGGTTTTCTTTAATGATAATTGAATAGCAGAGAAGGGGGAGCAAAGGTTTAAAAAAAGTAAAAGCTCAAAAAGGTCAATATTGCTACTCAAGTTACTTCAATTTCTTTTTTTGGCATTAATGTAGTTAATATCTACAATTGGTTGTCCAAATTAATAACTGTTCGTTTGACACATAGGTGACTTTCTGTTTAAAAAAAAAAATTCGAAGAAAGAACTGCTTCTAGTAATATATAGCGTCACCTTTAGTCTCCCCCTAAAGTGACCTGTATAATAACTTACAATCTTGGGTCGGCCGAGTGGCGCAGTGATTAAGTGCTGGCTTGGGAAGCCAGCGGCCCCGGTTCGGTCCCACATATGAGGGCCACATATGACACTACCCTCAAAAAAATAAATAAATAACTTACAATCTTTCCTCTAAGTTTTTTTTGATCTAGAATGTCCTCAGTTACTAGTCCATTGTAATTTTGGGTGGGAAGTACACTGACTTCTTCACAAATCTCTTGGGTGCTCAGTAACTGTCAGTGCTGGAGCGAGCCTCAGTCTTAGCTCTCCAAGGCTTCTGGGATCATAAAATTTGCTGGTTAAAAAGTTACAGCAGGGATCTCTTGTTTAACAAGCATAATGTACAGAAGAAATTAGTGGGGGTACTTTTAACTATATAAATGTTACAACTGATTTCCTTCCTCTTCTGACTTTTTACCAATAACCTTATATGGAAAGATTTTCTTAGGGAGCCACTTGTCGTTTTGGTTTTTTCTCTGATATGTATTTAGTGTTTTTATAATTTTTTTGTTTTTTACAAAAAATTGTATACTTAGGCTATATATTTTAAGTACTCATTGCCTCTATTCTCTTTAGTATTAGTAATTAATAACTGGTATTGATAATACCCAATACAGCCATGATCATTTCAGTAAAACACGAAGGAGAAGAATCCACTGTCTTTTTTTTTTTTTTTGAGGGCAGTGTCACTGGCCCTCATATGTGGGACCCGAACCGGGGCTGCCGGCTTCCCAAACCAGCACTTAACCACCTGCACCACTCGGCCGGCCCAAATCCACTGTCTTTTAATTGGGCTAAAATTTTCATCTGAATTACTCATAGTCTGTGGAAAGACACAGTTATTCTGTACCTGTTGTTTCCTTTACAGAGAGCTAGTGGCATCTTGACAAAGAACCATGCTACTTGGCTAAAACTCCAGGATGGAAATAATGCACAAGGCACTTTGCAACACTGAGGCCAGCCAAGTGGCGCATTGGTTAAGAGCTGGTTTGGGACGCCAGTGGCCCCGGTTCGGATCCCACATATGAGGGCCACTGACACTGCCCTCCACAGCTAACAACAGCTCCACCTGGAGCTGGGCTGCGCGAGCCCCGGTGACGGTGTAGGCTGCAGCCCCTGTTGCAGTGGGCTGCCATAGGCTACAGTGAGTGTCCGGCAACCAGCGTGAGCGGCTGGCAGCCAGTGTGAGCTGCCAGTAGCTGCGGTGAGCGACATCCAGAGGCCGGCGACCGATCTTCCTCATCTGGGAAGAGCAATGACGATACCAATATGGGCCAGTGAAGCAACGTCCTCCGCAACTAGACTGAAGAACAAGAAGACAGCAACTTGTCTGTTTCCCTTCCCCGATTCCCTAATAAAATCTTTTAAAAAAAGCCAACACTGTAAATCGTACATAATGGCTGTATGCAAACTAGTAATCAGAGTTCATAATTTTAGAAAGGGAAGTTTCCGGTTAGCTGATAAGTGCTGTGTAGTTACTAATGCAGTAGCTGCTGAGCATCATCCCGAATCCTTGGAATCCAAGGCCATTGTGCCCGTGAGGAAGACAGTTTTGCTGAGCACGCCCACGTCTGGCTCGAGTCGCCTAGAGGGATTTGTGACATTTTTCTCCTCACCCCAAGACCTCATTCTATCAGACTTCCACCTCTGTCACCACATTTCTACCATGTTTAATCACAAAGTACTAGGCCTCAAAGTACCAAGTGGCTTTTTTTGTGACTATAAAAAATGTCTTCAACAGAACTGGCACCTTTTTGGAGATCCTCTGTGGGATCTCATCTTAACTAACCAACTCACTTGGGTCTGTATTATTCGATCCTACTCAGAATCCAGTTTTGTGTTTTTTTCCCAAGATAGTGATGACTGTGAATCAGTTTGAGATTTAAAAATAAGTGACTGTCAGGCCGGCCGAGTGGCACAGTGGTTAAGAGCTGGCTTGGGACGCCAGCATCCCGGGTTCGGATCCCACATATGAGGGCCAGTGACTCTGCCCTCTTAAAACAACAACAACAACAAAAAAAAACAAGTGGCTGTCTCACTATATGTAAAAATGGTATTAGAGGGAAAACTTAAAGTAGTATGATTTTCTAAGATTCTGGGAAAGACAGTTCTAGCTCGTTTTAATTGCTGAAATGGTATTGGCAGTGGTAAGCAGAAGAGATGGTGAGATGTGGTCCTTCAGCTATTTGTCCACTTGAGAGGAGGGTGGTTCGGAGGCAGCGTTTGCTTTCACAGTGGCTTTGGTGTTTGGGTGTAGCCCTTAATGGCATCTACTGCTGCATTCATAGCACAGCAATTTCACAGGCTTAGCCACAATTTTGATACTTGCCAGTATAAATAATGTAGAAATTCTGGGTCTTAATTATGTAATGTTACTATAATATTAACTTTTAACTTGCCCTGAGCTTTGGGCCCTTCTAAAATACACTTTTTTAACCTAAACATGTGTTTTTTGTTGTTTTTTTTTGAGGTCAGTGTCACTGGCCCTCATATGTGGGACCCGAACCGGGGGTAAGCCAAAGACTAAATTAAAGGATTTAAAACATATAAAATGTTTTTCTGTTTATTTCCTTTCAAATAACTTTAGATGTAATCATTGCATTTTGTAATCAATGCAATGATTACACAAGTTCTTAAGTTAGAACTGCATTTTCTAAACTATCTGTAAACAACCTTCCTTTTACTTTAGTAATAGATTTATTTGAATTTGGAACAGTCTTACTGGGTATTCTCCAAACTTCCTAATTTTGTATCATTGTTGACATTTTTATATAACATTACTGATAATATCTGTGGCTCTTTTTCCAAAATGCAGACATGCTCATTTCTGTTCCTTACTTAAATTTTTTTCCTAGTTACACTTTGGCACCTCGGCAGAAGAGAGGGGACACCTGGCTGGTTTCATCATCACTAGCATTCGCTGAGCATTTAACATGTGACAATTATTCTGTGCATTTACATCTATTTAGTGTTTTTACTAGTATCTTCGATTTTCTATGAGAATTTTATTCTACTTTGTAATATTGTTTAATTCAAAAAGATTTTTAAATTACTTAACATCAAGTAAAATTGATAGTCCCATAAGATATCTATCATATTTGTCTTTTGTGACTCTGTACTTCCAGACACACCTTGTACAAATGCCTCAGTTTGAGAAGCACCAGTTAATTGGATCAAGTGCACATTTCTTTGTCGGAAGTGGAGGCTAAAAGACATAAAGTTTCTAGACCACTTACTCTTGATGCCTATACGTAACCTTATTTTGGATCGGCACTGGTTTGTAAAGGGCACTGCGCAGTCCTGCTCTGGGCCAGGGTGACTTATGTGTTCTGGGTTGTACTCTTCTTCAGATTGTTATAAACATTTTGTTTCCTCTCCGTAAAACGATTGCACTTCCTCGTTTTCTAATAGCTGCATTCCTCCTATTCCTCTTTGACAAGTCAAATGCCCCTTCCACAGGAAAGTCTGTCTAACCAACCAGTGGCCGTCTCCAGCAGAGTCCAGTACTTCTCTCTCTGCTTCCATAGCCCCTTATTCACATATCTCTTAACGCCTGGTGTACAGTTAATGGTGTACTTAACCTCTTATTAGACTGTGAGCTCTTTGAGAGCAAAGACCTTATCTCATATCAGATACAGCACCTGGCTCCTAGCAAGTATCAGGAAATACTTGCTGAATGAATGGATGAATGAACAGGCAAGCTCTTTCTAATTACTGTTTGGTGTAATCCAGTTTTACTGTTAGAAATCGACTTGCTGTGAGCCAAAGCATTCAACCAATGGCAACTACCTGACCCCTGCTTTCAGCCCATGCTTCAAGTCCAGGGTGGGATGGTGTAGAGTTACTGATAGTTAATGATTCAACTGCATATCATTGTGAGTTCTTGACTGGAGAAGCCTCTTATTAGTGCCTAATGTTTTATCTTTATTTCTTTCAGGAGTTGTTGGATAAGTATTTAATAGCCAACGCAACTAATCCAGAGAGTAAGGTCTTCTATCTGAAAATGAAGGGAGATTACTTCCGGTACCTTGCTGAAGTTGCATGTGGTGATGATCGAAAACGTAAGTATATTTGGTTGATAGTAAAGCTGAAATGTATAAAAAGAAAGGATAAATGGACACTGACAATAGTTTCTATGTAGTGTCCAGGTCCTTTGTAACTTTAAAAGACATTTTGGAATCTGTATCACAAAAATTAAGAATGTTACCCTCTGTTCTCAAAAATGAAAATAATAGTCATGAATTTACCTTATGTGCATGAAACGGGATGTTGTATTATTTCTGTTTGACATTAATTTTTTAACTACTACTTATTTTGAAGGATCATAAAATTGGCTACTAATTATATATAACCAAATTTCTGAGGAAAGGTGAAATGAGAGTGTTATTACTAGTATATAGTTTGTCATAAAAAACATAGATGCGGGAAAAAGACTAACTGAATTGCCTAGCTTGATTGCTAAAATATCAAAGTAAATTCATTAACATTGAACTCCGTCTCCTAGAGTATTGGTAGCTGAGTGTACTACGGATCCTTTTAGATTTTGTGTATGTGTCTGCTAGCAAATGTATCAACAATTTCTAGGTAGAAGTATTCCTTCATTATTTATTTAGTTTCCAATATGTCTTATTGTTTTGTTCTTAATTTGCCCCATCCAAAAATGGTACCTGTGGTACCCCTGCAAATAGTTACTGCTGTCTCTCTCCTACCGCCACAGAGAAAGTGAGACAGTTTCACCATCCAAGTGTCAGTGTAATTGTAGCTATAAAGAGAAAACTGTTATACCCTACTGTAACAAGCTATATACTAAACTTACTGTGTTATTGATGTATAATTTCTTTGATATAAAAATAAGCAAAACTGAACATGACCAATACTTGCACAGAACTGAACATTGAAACATCAGCAAATCAGAGGGATGTCTTCGGGAGATTGGGACATAGCCCATTAATCTGATTTCATTTTTTCTGGCTTATTGGCATTTTCTAGTCCCATGCATAGAATACTCTAATGGTCTGAGATTTGTAGGATACTGTGTATTTACAGCCTGGGAGCTGAGGCTCTTTACCACTGTTTGTTGTAGCGCTTCTGTAAGTGCCAGACAGCCAGAGCTCCTTAGCATGTAGGCCTAAACCAGCCATGGTTAGATCCATAAATGTGCCATTTCAGAGGAAGGAAAATGTACACACTTGGGCCACAAAGGGATAATTTAATTTCTGTTAGGTCAGCATTTCCAAAGCTGTAATGGGCCAGTGGCCTCATTCAGAAAACCTACCCTTTTCAAAACATGGATATAATAAGGTTAGTGTTGGTGATACTTGCTGAACTGATTTTTCAGGAAGGTGACATTTTTATTAGGCCAGTAATCAAACCCTGGTCAGAGAAGATTTTGTACTATATGTTGGCACTTTTATATTACCTGTCACATAATACATCTTGATAGCAAAGATTGGTAGGTATTGTTTCTACAAATAAGTCACCAAAAATAGAGTTGGATGATGGTGATCCTTGTAGAGTATTTTCATTATTTAAGGAAAGAGTATTAATGGCCAATTTTCCCCCAGCTTTATCGAGATATTATTGGCAAATACCAGTCAAATTATTTTTAATTGCTATATTTCCAAGTAATAAAAGATATGAAAGAAGAAAATTGTTTTAGCCCCAGAAATGGAAAAAATCTGACATGCTACCTTTTTTTTTCTTTATTAAACTGATTATAAGCCAGCAACATTATAAACTGGTTTTTAAATACTCAGTACAGTGCTTTTGGTTTGCTACTGTGGTTTTAAAAAAGGCTACAGAGAAAAATCTGGTTCTACCAAAAGCTAGTAGCGTCATATGTTAAAGGTATGCTGTATACTGGATGGATATTTTCAGTATCCTGTTTTTTTGTTTCATTTATTGCCTTCACAGAAACGATAGATAATTCCCAAGGAGCTTACCAAGAAGCTTTTGATATAAGCAAGAAAGAGATGCAACCCACACACCCAATTCGTCTGGGGCTGGCTCTTAATTTTTCTGTATTTTACTATGAGATCCTTAATAACCCAGAGCTTGCCTGCACACTGGCTAAAACGGTAAGATGTGTGTCTGGAAACACCCTCTTTAGCAAAGGTTATCTGAGGTCAGTTAATTTCTAGGTATTTTACTTAGCTCTTCATAGGGATGATGTCTACTATTTCCTCGGCTATCTCCTTTTTCTTACCATCATGACCACCTACCACTGCCCCTCCCACCACCTTGGTCTCTCCCAGCTGTGGTTATTAGCAGTAATATCGGTCTGAAGAGCATAGTGGTCTGAGTAATCAAAGAAGTATGAAAGAAATGTAAAGGATTGGAGAGTTAGGCTAGCCAGGTTTGGCCGTTAGCATAGCTGCAAAATCCTCAAAGAGGGGGATAACTAGAGGGGATTTTTGCAAATAAATACTAGTTCTTATTGGTAAGAAGTATATCAAGCATAGCTACTGAGCTGTGTGTCCTGGGAAAGAACTAAGAAATGCTTGTTTACTGATTGAGTACATACAGCTTTATAAGTTTCAGAAAGTCATACTCATAAGTTCTTAAACTGAGAATCCGAGGAAATGATGCCATTGAGTTTTGTTTTTTAATTGATAATAGAACATAAAGTGAATGTTTACCTATTTTGTAAAAATGCTTTCTAATTGTAGACTAACCAGTTTGTGTTGATGCAAATATTGTTTACCGTGGATATTAATATTTTACCAGGCTTTTGATGAGGCCATTGCAGAACTTGATACACTGAATGAAGACTCTTACAAAGACAGCACCCTCATCATGCAGTTGCTTAGAGACAACCTAACAGTGAGTTGTTCGTTCTTCTATTTCCTTTTCAGCAATAAAAGTATTTAATATTTTATTTTGGACTCCCTATCTCTTGGGGCAGTTATATAACAGCTGCCGTTTCTCTTACAAAATGAACATATAGATCTATAAGTAAGTAAAAGTATTAATTAGTATTTTCTATAGGATAGCTATTCTTTTGTAGGCAGGTTTTCAGATTATTGAATAGACGTTTTATCAGACCTTACTGAGAAGGTACTAAGAACGGCAGAACTCAGAATCAATTAACATCATTGCCTATTTCAGTGGGATGAAGGTGGATGTTAATAAATTATGTTAAGATGGAGGATTTATGTAGTTTCAGTATTTTCGTCCTTTAGGTAAAGTAGCTATAGCAAGGTAGGACTGTAGGCCTCAAAGCTTTCCTAAAGTCACGTGAAGCGCCTTATTCTAATAACATTTTACTTGTACACGATGCCCTGTGGGCATTTGTTAGAGGGAGGAAACCTGTACCTCAGCTCACTCCACCTCAGCTTCTAGGCCCAAACCTCTCTTCTTTTTCTTTATGAATTTGCTTTTTCTTTCGTTTTTCTCCCTACTTCTCGGACAGGCAGATGAAGAAAGAAAAGTAATGGGAAAAAAATACAGATAGAACTTTACTTAGCTTCTTTTATAGGTTCATGTAAAATTGATATGTCAAAATCTTAGACAAAATGTGGAAGAAGGGAACACACTTCTTTTTTCTTTTTCTGGCGTAGCCCACCATTGAACAGGCAATCTTGTTGTTACACGAGCTGAGCCATCTCATCACCCTTTGGCAGCCCAGTGACCACTCAGCCAGGGCGCAGCGTCCACTGGCCCACTTGGGAATCGAACCGGTGGCCCCGTGCCCAGAGCACGCGCATTAAGCCAACTCCCAACCAACTGAGCCACTCGGCCGGCCTTTTTTTTTAAATATTAGCACCATACCTGTTCAACTACAGGAAGGTTATAAAAACACTTCATTCCTGGCCATTAGAAATCCCTGTAGTTGTGAGTTAACAACAGAAGAATGATCACCATAGAGAGCTTTTAGAGAAAAAAGCTAACTGAGCAATTATACCTCTTCCCAGATACACCATGGTGCTATCTATATTTTAACTGGTTTTGTTTTGTTTTTTTCTCTTATGGAGACAGTTCTTCAGGGAGATCTATATCTCTATATTTGTCTGTATATCTATCTATCTATCTATCTATCTATCTATCTATCTATCTACCTACCTACCTATCATCTATCTATCTATATCTTAAAGATTATATAAGATTCCAGCTTTTCTGAAATTCCAAGTAGTGTCTTGGTGTTCATCTAGTAGAAATCCATTTTGTGAGCTATTGATTATAGTCAGTAATATTGACTATTCCCTCTTCATGTCGTCATTTCATCCTAAAGTCAGTTTTATTTGTTTTGACATCCTACCTAACTCAGGAACTATATATCTTCATGCACACGTGCTGCTTCCCTATAACTTACGTCCCCCACTCCTGTTTAACGCTTTGCAGCAACACAAAGTAAACTGACTTCTTTTTCTAAATGATAGCTTTTCACATACTTGAAAACAATTGTGACAACCATGGTTTCTCCCTCCCCCCTTAAATTTATTTTGCCTTAATAACCTTATATTTTAT
Source organism: Aselliscus stoliczkanus (assembly GCA_033961575.1). Taxonomy (NCBI): domain Eukaryota; kingdom Metazoa; phylum Chordata; class Mammalia; order Chiroptera; family Hipposideridae; genus Aselliscus; species Aselliscus stoliczkanus. The sequence continues at coordinate 33,492,735 of CM066730.1, read as the reverse complement.
TAGTACTTTCACGAAGAGCTTTGGGAAGCTTGGAATGGGAAGAGCAGTAAATTCTAAGGATGTTACCTTGGTTTTTTTCCTGAAATTATGGTACTTATAAAGAGTAAGCTTTAAAAATGTGTGTTCCGTCACTTTGCAAATGGAAAGAGCGTATCGTGAGTCACTTTGTAAATGCATAGCAAATAATCTCCAGGGATCCACTGGGAGGAGTTGATGGGGTTTGGGGTTTTGAGAAATACAACTTCTAGTCTTAGCAATCTATTGTTTGAATAATTTGCTGCTCACAGAATTACATTTTGACATAATAACAGGACTTGGTATAATTGCCTGATGTAGAAATAGTAACTTAATATGATTTTTTCCTAGTTATGGACATCAGACAGCGCAGGAGAAGAATGTGATGCGGCAGAAGGGGCAGAAAACTAACTGCACCCGGGGAGCCATCCTTCTTTCCTCAAGAAGCCTTTTCACACATCTCCATTCCTTATTCCATTTGGATTTCCTATAGCAAAGAAACCCATTCATGTGTATGGAATCAACCGTTTATAGTCTTTTCACACTGCAGCTTTGGGAAAACTCATTCCTTGATTTGTGTTTGTCTTGGCCTTCCTGGTGTGCAGTTACTGCTGTAGAAAAGTATTAATAGCTTCATTTCATATAAACAGAAGTAACTTCCAAACACTTACGTAGAGGACAAAAAATGTATCTGGTATTTAAGTAATCTGAACCAGTTCTGCAGGTGACTGTGTTTTGTATTACTGTGAAGATATGAAAATGTAGTTAATTACAATTTAAAGAGTGTTCTACATAATTTCTTAATTTCTACATTCCCTCCCTTACTATTCTTTGGGGGTTTCCTTTCAGTAAACAACTTTTCCATGTTGTCAATGTATTCCTGGGCCGGCCGAGTGGCGTGGTGGTTAAGCGCTGGCTTGGGAAGCCAGCGGCCCTGGTTCGGTCCCACATATGGAGGGCCAGTGACACTGCCCTCAAAAAAAAATGTATTCCTTTTCTGGTAGGAATCCAGGAGTATTAGATTGAATGGAAAAGCATTTGACATTTCTGGGCTGGGGGGGGGGGGTCACAAATTGAAATGCCTCCTGTATCATATATGACGGAGGTCATGTATATCTGTGACAACAGGGAATTTCCTTATTCACTCTTCATTTGCTGCTGTTTCAGTTGACAACTTCTCTTCCCAATAAAAATTCACTTACACCTCCTGCCTTTGTAGTTCTGGTATTCACTTTCCTGTGTAATAGAAGTAGCATGTTGCTCCCAGAATACAAGCATTGCTTTTGGCAAGTTAAAGTGCATGTCATTTATTAATACACTAGAAAGGGGAAATAAAGTACACACATCCAAGTCTAAAACTTTAGTACTTTTCCATGCAGATTTGTGCACATGTGAGAGGGTGTCCAGTTTGTCTAGTGATTGTTATTTAGAAAGTTGGACCACTATTGTGTGTTGCTAATCATTGACTGTAGTCCCAAAAAAAAGCCTTGTGAAAATGTTATGCCCTATGTAACAGCAGAGTAACATAAAATAAAATTACATTTTATAAATCATTTACTATGGCTTTGTAACAATTGCATACTCATATTTTAAGGGACAGGTGAATTTGCTACTTTCTGAAGTTTATTGATACTTCCTTTTTAATGTAAAATTAGTAGTGATACCATATTTCTTCATTGTGATATCCTTGTTTAGGGATGCCTGGAAATGTATAAAATTGGACTACATTTCTTAGAGTTAGTGTTTTATCTATAGATCAGTTTCCTGGGCCATCTCTTCCTCAGATGTAAATGATATCTAGTTAAGTGTTATATGGAATAAAGTGGACATTTTAAAACTAGACAAGTTAATTATGTGATTGTGAATGCTTTGACTGGTATTAGAATTATTAGAATTATGCTTCAGTGGATATCAAACAATGTCAGTTCATAAATAAATACCTTACTTGTTTAGTTTTCAAATAATTTCTTTTAAAAGCATTCAGTTGACCATTAGTGAGTTCCAAATAATTTTGGTTTTATATTATCACAATGCCTGTTTTACTAACCTGTCTTAAAGTATTAGCCTGAGAATTTATTTTAAAGTCAAAAGATAATCTGAAAAGATCAACTGTGTGAGATTATCCTTTAGTTCCTAAAATGTGACTATGAAGTTTTATCTGCACTTGGTTTGTTTCCTGAGGGGAAATGAAGAGAAAGGAATGGGATTTGGGGAAATAGTCATTTAAATAAGATTGCTAGGACTGTGGTCCCCAAAAATCTAAATCAGTAAGACTACTTTTTAAATAAAAAATTTCAATAAACATGGGAAGAACATTGTGAATTAGGAGAAAAAATTATCACATCTTAATAAAATGATTAAGTACTGAATCAAGTAATTATTGTGAGTTATACCAAAGTAGCTTCTTAAACAGCAGATTATTCTCATCATTTAGTCACAAATTTAATATCTCCTTGCTTTAGGAAAAATGAGCATCTTTAAAAGGGGGCCCAACCTTTTGTATCTCCTTATGACCATGAGTTTGGGGCCTTCTTGTAGAGGATATTTATGGAACACTGCTGAGAACTTGGTAGGAAAGAGAACTCCTTTCCTGAGAGGAAAAGGGGGTAAATAAATCAAGTTTGGGGGTGGAAGGAGGGTTCAAAGCCATGTTTGAGCTAATAACATTTTAAATTACTTTTGGAGATCAGAATTGTTACATGTTATATACCTATTTTGTAGTAGAACTTATTTGGCAGTTTTTCCTTTAAAAACGTCATTTATGTTTTAATACCTTAAAATAATTGGGGTGGGGGTTCTTAATCTACATAGAAGCATTAGGGTTCTGTACCAACATACTGTACTTTCATTATGATTTGTTGATCTTAGATTGGGAAAGAACACTAAATTTTTTTTTTTTTTCGGACAAGATTGGTAGACTACACTCCTGTCTGTGACAAATATTTATCAGTAAAGATAAACACAAGTGAAATAGAATGGAAAATACATCCGTATTAGTAAGAGTAATACTTTGTGAAATCAGTTTTTATGTATGTGCACAGTGGGTTGTGATGTAAAATTGTGAGAATGGCAATACTTGCTACCTTAAGAAAGAGTTGAGCAATGAGTCCCTTATTGCCCTTTAGAAAAATGGGGAGACCCCTCTTTTCAGAATGATACTCTTATTCTACTTTGCTTGAAGGATTATGTAAAGCTTAGTTCTTTATTTTCGGCTTCAGACGCTATTTCTGCAACATATCACAGCCTTGGCCGTAGGCGACCGAGGAAGTACTTAAACCCTGCAAATACGGCCGAGTTAGGGTTTCTAGGGTTTTGGCACCTAGCAGGACCTTACCAGCTTTTATGGGATAGGACTTAACTTAGTGCATTTGAAACTGGGTTGAGCCCCAAATAAGAGTGGGTTGAAATTTAGCTCATTCAGGAATATTGGGTTCTCAAATGCTTATCAAAAGGGTTGTTTACTATAATTTAAAGATTTAGGAATTTCCTTGCTGATTCAGACAAATGAAATGATACAAACTCATTTGTCTGAAATGCTAGGCTGTGGCAAGCGGGTATGCTTAGTTCTATTTCACTCGGGCATTTGCTTTGCTCGAGTGTACCTGATAGCTTCCACTGTCACCTAGACTGTTTAGAAGTGCCCTGTTATTAATAGTAGAAATCATTTTTATGTCACAGTCTCTAGCTGTTTCCTAGATGAAGTGGTTGAAAACCAGTGTTGTTTCAGCGGGAACTGAAATGGAGCACGCATCCTGGTTTTCTTTCTGCTATGGAGATCCAGGGGAATTAAACCCACTCTTTTCTGAGGATGTGTGCGTGTGTATACTGGAAGTTGGCATTGATTGCAAAAATCCCTGTTACTCATCTTGTGCGCTCCACTCCACACCATCTGACCTGAGTAACTTGGGCCCTAGAGAGGACCAGATACTTGCTCCTTGTTTTCTGCTGACATTACCAAGTCTTACTCATCTGGAATTAGTACTGAGCACTCTCCCTTCTAGACCTGGTGGTCTTTAGACAAGCCATCCTCCTGGAAATGTATTCTTGCAGCTCTTCTGGAACTTGGTTAGAGCCTTGGAGGATTCACTAGAAAGATTTCTGAAGACTGTTGTGTTCTGAGACTGGTGGCCACACCACTACTTGGAGGTAGGAAAATAAATAGGGCAAGATTATTAACTCTTCAGAGCTAGACTTTTCTGTTCCCACAACCGCAAACTCGAGAGGTGGTGTGACCTAATAAATGGAGCACCCTGGAAGTCAAAAGATTAGCTTCCATATTGTTCATTCACTCAGTCACAAATATATTGAGTGCAATTAGGAGCCAAGGACTGTACCAGGTGCTAAAATGTGCAACTTTATTAGACACCTGTCCTGCCTCTGAGCTAATGTGTGAAAGTACTTCTAAGTGTAAAGGGTTGTGGAATATATGTATGTGGAATGCTCAGGAAAAAAGTGAGTATCAGGACAGACTAATTTCAGGATTGGAAAGTTCTAATAAAGTGAAACTTTGATTTAAGGCAAAAATAAAATACAAAGGAGTCCAGTCTTGTGGATAAGAAAATCAACCACACTTTCGGCAGACCTATTGCCCTAGATTTTCAAGGACAGACACAAAAAGAAAATGACAGTGTAACTTGGGAATGCAAAGTTTAAAAAAAAAATAAAACTATTAAGCAATGGTATTTGCTTCTAATTAGCATTCTCTGGTGGAATAGAATGGGGAAAGGTCATTCTTTTGAAAGAAGTGAAGAAAAATCAAAACCCAGAGAACAAGTGCCAAGAAGAAATGCCTATTTCTCAAGAGTTAACTGTTTAGTAAGTGATTGCTACTGCCTCCAGGCCATAATTATCAAATGGCAGCATGCTTCAGAATCACCTGGAGGGTTTGCTAAAAAGTTTTTGAGGTAGATAATGTGCATTTGTAGCAAGTTCCCAGGTGATGCGGATGCCATGACTTGTGCTTTGAGAATGGCTGTTTTAAGGGTGTATAAAGAAATAACGCCAAAGGAAAGATCAGTTGAGTGTCTCAGCAGGGGAGTAAAAGCAGGTCAGTGAAAAGGCTTCTGGGGTCAGGTAGCACACCGGTGAGATGTGTGCCCACCAGAGCCACTGAAGTCGATTGGGTGTGTGTAAATGCACGAGCACAGGAGGCTCTGGTTAACTGCCTAGGCCCTCAGCCATTGAAATCTTAGTGGTTTTGCATTAAAGGAAGAATATAATACAGTTTTATTCTAATCGTGACCAAGCAGATTTCATGGTTGGACAAGATGCCAAAGGGATAACTGAGGAAAACCGTCTGTAAGGTAAGGTCTTAGCTTAGTTAAGGAGGCTGGGAATGTGGCTGGTGGATGTGAAGTCAGCGGTCTGTGTTCAGTATGAATGGGAGATCAGTGTCGATGGGAGATTGGCCTACAGCTTAAAACAGGAAGCTTGGGGTATATCTCAACAATGGGCAGGAGGCCCAGAAACTTGTTAGAATGTCATGTGTGCTAATGGGTCACGTTGGTCAAGCTAGGGGCCCAATAATAATCATACACGGTGAAACATTGGCCTTCCTTCCTCTATTCTTAGTCACCAGTCCCTCCAGTTCCTAAATTATTGATTTAAGGCAAAAAAATACAAAGGAGACCTCTCTTTTTTAAAGATACAAGAGAAGAAATATGTAGGCTTTTAGTATTGCATTGTGTTGACATACTTCATTTGCTTTTAAGGTACAGGGCTGTAGAAAAAGGATCAGAATGCTATTCCAGGCCAAACCACAAGTGTTTCTTGTCAGGTGGGAGATATTCTGAAGTTGTCTTTGCAAACCTTGCTTAAATTTCTAATAGGTCGAATAATGAAAAGGATAGAGAAGTGATATTCAGGTCCTTGTTGCTCACCTGGTATGTTTCCAGTCCTATATTTGGCACCAATGGAAGAGCTGGCCTGTCTCTGAAAAAGTCTACTGTCTGGGGAGACATATGTAATAAACACAGGAAACACCAAACATACCAAAACAGCGTCTGGGCATGTAGCAGCTCAATAAATGAGTTGATAAAGTGAACTGGCATCTTAAGATGCTTAACCATAGAGATGGGAGGACTATGGGTGAGGCTGGGCCCCTTGTTAACTCTAATCCTGACTTCCCGGTTTATCCTTATGGTAATTTGTGGGGGAGGGATCTGAATAAAAGGATTAGTCATTTTGGAACCAGGGTCTTCCTGCCTCCATGTGGGCTGCTGGTAGGAGCTCCACGTAGGAGGTGTGTTTACCCACACTACGGTCGTGGTCTTGCTGCTTTTTATTTTCCCGAATAAACCGTTTCTTTTGTGGATTACTTCGAGAGTTATTTTTCTCCAGTTAACAGAGTAGATTTAATCAGTGATTAAAATATGTGCAATACGTTAACAGAAGTGTCTGAGTTTAGGAATGGGCGAAGAGTGCAACCTGGAGAAGTGGAGAAAGGGTGATATATTTATTGGGTTGTCGGAAAAGTCATGACGCATTTTTGCAATGAAAAGCAAAAAATACGTCATGACTTTTCCGGCAACCCAATACTTTGAGAAAACCACTGAACTTCTTTCTGTTAGCTCCAGGAAGGTGTAGGGACTCTATGAAGATGGTTCAGGAGTGCTTCAAACCCAATAGCTCTGCTTTGATCTGTTTCATGTATGACATTTCTGTAAAAGATTTATTTTGGAGATAGAGTGCTACACCTAAAAACAACAACCCCCCAAAAGCCTTGAAAACATCACTGGACTGGATGACGTGAGGGAAGAAAAATAGTTTTTCTTCTACGCATCTAAGTTCTGGCTGGACTAATAATCAAATTAATGTGACTGATAAACAGAAGAAAATGACCAAGTTTTTTTACATAGATATGTATGGGGGTTTCCTAAGAATATGGGACGTGAGAACAAATCAGGCAGTTAAAGTTTATATGCTGTTTTGGACTAAGGAGAGTGAGGCAGCGGTCTGGGATTTCCAAGGGAAAGTAGGCAGGTCACAGGGAGATGAAAAGGGGCAAACATATGGTAAACCAATTCTTGCTGGAACACCTGGAAACCGTGGGACCGAGCCTAACAGACTGCTGGATTCTTCCCTGCCTGCCATCATAACTTTGCTTATGTTATGATGCTAGGGTGAAACCTTCCTTCCTTTAAGCAGGTTTTTCTATCTGAATTTCCTTCTGAGTCTTCTGTTCCTTAGAAATAACCAGCTTAAAATAATCAGTATCCCAAAAGGTATTTTGGGGGGTGGTAAGTTGCTCCCCTTCAACAACCAGGTTCCCTTGTATATTTATGTTTTTTTTTGTTTTTTTTTTTTGTTTGTTTTTTAAAGATTTTACTGGGGAATTGGCGGAGGGGAACAGCGTTGGGGAACCGGGAAAGGGGAACAGACAAGCTGCTGTCCTTCTGTTCTTCAGTTTAGTTGCGGAGGATGTCGCCCCACTGTTGCTATCGTCATTGCGCTCCTCCCGGATGAGGCAGATTGGTCGCCGGCCTCTGGATGGTCGCCCACCGCGGCCATTGGCAGCCCACGCTTGGCTGCCAGCCGCTCACGCTGGCTGCGGGCCACTCACTGTAGCCCATGGCAGCCCACTGCAGCAGGGGCCGCAGCCCACACCATCACCGGGGCTCGCACAGCCCAGCTCCAGGTGGAGCTGTTGTTAGCTGTAGAGGGCAGTGTCACTGGCCCTCATGTGGGACCCGAACCGGGGCCGCTGGCATCCCAAAACCAGCGCTTAACCAATGCGCCACTCTGCCGGCCCCCCTTGTATATTTAAAATTTAGGGCCGGCCGAGTGGCTCAGTTGGTTAAGAGCTCGCTCAAGAGTGCGAGCTGAGCTCTGAGCAATGGAGGTTCGATGCCAGCCTGAGCTGAGTTGCCGTTGAGCTGCCAACAGGTGGCAGGATGGCTCAGCTACAAAAAATAAATATATATATATATATATATATATATATATATATATATATATATATATATAAAATTTACATCTGTGTCACTAAATGGAGTTTTTAATGGCTGGATAGTCACAGTGACAAAATACTGAGGGCTGTCCATGGTACCAAGAATGAATCAGTTATGTAATTCTGCAACTTGTTTGATCAGTTCTTGGTTTTTCATTCATTGTCTGAACAACACAAAAGCAAGAGAGCTTCTTGCTGTTGTCTGAATTCTAAGGTCTTGATAAGGCGATCAGGATCCTAGAACCTGACCTTTTGGCTCCCTGCAGGGGTGCCACTGGTCAGCTGTGCAGACCACCCACTGCCCAACTCCAGGGGTACCATTCACATCAGCTATAGCCTTAGTGCCGCCTGTTCAGAGCAAGGAGATTGCAGTGCAGATTCCCCACACCTGAAACTTGCTGAGCACCAACTGTCCGTGAAGCAACTCACCTCTAGCCCCAAGCCCATCTCTCTGGAAAACGAGCTATTTCAAAGGTATAAAAAGCACTCCTAAGATCCCGACACTTTTCATTCAGGGCTGGCTTAGTTGCTGCTGCTTTTGCAGTCTCCTGCAGCCAGATCTCTTGGTCATTTTTTGACTCAAAAGAGGCTCTGCTAGCAGGAAGGCAGGGAGAGAAGGGCCAGGAGGCCCAGTGGCTTCGGCAAGTGAGCGAGAAGGTTATATTGCTGGGCTAGGTTGAAAATGTGGGAATTACCTGTGGTTTTTATTATTGTTCACTTCAAACAAGAATAAACTGGAATTTCCCCAAAAGCAAAGAGCAAATCGTTAAAGACTGCTAGCCAGTTATTTTCTTTTCTGGGGACAGATTCATGAAATAAAGTTCCTTAAATGGAATCAGTCTTCAGTCCTCATGCCCTATAACAAGTTTTCTCTGCACAGTGTATCCAGCCCAGGAGGAGAGCTTTCCCCCAACTAAGAACTGAAGCAAAGAGCGGGGGGGAAAGGAGCTTGGGTTCTTGTCTAACACCAGCTGGCCTCAGGGCTTCATGGAGAAAATGGGATCAGTTGAAGATAATGATTAAATCAGGAGAGCTTTAATATTAAAATCTAGAGGTAGACAGGGAGAAAATGAAAAAAATGTAAACTTACTCTCTTCCCTGCTAGCTACCTGATATCATTACCCTTTGTCAAAATGGCTTTGAAAGACCAAGTATTTGCCTAATAGTGGCTCTTCTGTTTTTTCTTTGATCATTCTATTGACTTAAAGTGCTACAGTCATTTCCTTAAATCTCTACTGGACAAAGGCTCTCTCATTTAACCCTACCAGGTAGGTACTTTTTTTTTTTTTATGAGGGCAGTGTCACTGGCCCTCATATGTGGGACCGAACCAGGGCCGCTGGCTTCCGAAGCCAGCGCTTAACCACCGCGCCACTCGGCCGGCCCCCAGGTAGGTACTTTTAATTCCTTGTTTTAAACATTAGGCCAGCAGAGGTTAAGAGACTTGTCAAAGTGATTGGTGGACTGTTCAAATTCAGGCAGTTTGGCTCCAAAGTCCATGCTCTAGCTTCTAAGTTATAATGAAATCCTCCAAGAACAGCAGAATTTAGAGGTGGTAGTATATAACTTGAAATAACAAAGGATGACACATGGGTCCTGGACCAGGTACCATCAATCCTTCTGCCTCTTTCTTAGGGGGTGCTGCCCAGTGGTAATGACAGTATTTGGAAGAACCTGGAGAAAATACTGAATATCATGTTGAAACTTATCAAAACTGCATGAAAGCTGCTCTGAGCTGGGCTTCGGATGGGGATTGTCTGATTCTCATTGCTTAGATGTTTTGTGTCCAATAAAAAATGTCTCCTAAGATTGTGCTGGTTAACAGATCTCTGCCTACTCTTTTTCAGTTACCATGGGATCATCAAAAGGCAACAACTACTAAAACATGATGAAGGAGATCTGGAATCTAGAATATCTTAAGATGGCCACTGAAAGATGATTAGGTTTTTCATAGCTAGAAATATAATCCAGGCAAGAGGCATTTCAGAAGAAAGGCAGAGGGGAGGAAACCTCAGGGTGTGTTTCGTGAGCATATATGTTTCCTAGAGCTGCTGTCACAAATTCTCACAAACTGGGTGGCTTACAACAAGAGGAATTTTTGCTCCCATAGTCCTGTAAGCTAAAAGTTCCAACTCAAGGTGTCAGCTGAGCTGTTCTCCCCTGAAGGCTCCTGGGAAGCACCCTTCCTTGCCTCCCTCAGCTTCTGGTTGTTGTGGTCAAACCTGAGTGATGCTTGGCTTGTGGCTTCGACACTCGTTTTTGCCTCTACATCATCACATGTTTGTGTGCTTTCCTCTTCTCATAAGGACACAAGCCATTGGACTTTGGTCTACTCTAACCCAGCATGACCTCATCTTAGCTTGATTACATCTGCAGACTTCATTTACAAACAAGGTCATGTTCACAGATACTGGGGGTTACTCGAATCTATCTTGGGGGTGGGGCATAATGGACCCACTACAAGCATTAAGTTGTCTAATTCGTTTGATTAGAATGGAAAAAGTGAGATATCTGGCTGCAGACCACTTGCTGGTGTTTATTTAATAAGTATTGTTGACTGCCTCAGGCACTGTTACTTGCTGTGGGAGGCAGCGGAATTCTTGCCTTAGGAACTGACGCTCTGGGGAGAAAAGCAAGACACCATCAATGGACAACAATGCAGGATAACTCGAAGGAGAGACTGTAAAAAAGCAAGAATGTGCCGAGGAGGAGACCTTTAGCCAGTGTTAGTATATCTAAGACAAGTAGATGTTGGAGAAGAGGGAACCAGAGGCCAGAAAGGCCCTTTGGGAGCTGTCAGGCTATTTACAGTAAGTACAGAGGAGAGAGGGTGGGACTGAGCTGCACCCTTTCCTTGAATACCGATTCATCCTATTAACTAGTTGCTTCTCTACAATGATATATTTAGATGCAAGCTTATATAACCTAAAGAGTAAAAAGTTAATTTGTGTAAATGTAGTGTGTGTGTGTGGTATCCTGCGTTGGATCCTGGAACAGAAAAAGAATATTAGTGGCAAAACTGTAAGGTCCAATTCGTGGTTGCCAGAGGCTGGGAGAAGGGGGAATGGAGAGTGACTGCTTAATGGTATGGGTTTTCCTTTTCAGGTGATTAAAATGTTCTGGATCTAGATAGTGGTGATAGTTGTGTAACCCTTTGAAAGTACTGAACGTCACTGGTAAATTTGATCACAATTTTTAAAAGGTCATAACATTTAAAAAATTGTGAAATCTAATGTTAATGCTTTTGTTTTGACAAACATACCATGATTGTGTAAGATGTTAACTTTAGGGGAAACTGGGTGAAAAGCATATGGGAACGCTCTGCAACTTTTTTTGTAAATCTACAATTGTCCCAAAAGGAAATTTTTAATTTTTATTTTAAAAAATTAATATGAAAAAATGTATGACTCCAGGTATTTTTTAGGTCAATATCATTGTGTTTCTCTGTACCTATCTTTCATCTTTTAGAATAAAAGTCCTTTGAGGGCAAAGGTATGTGCGTTTCTTTGGTATGATTTTTTTCCAGCTTTATTGAGGTATAATTGACAAATAAAAATCATATATATTTAAAGTGTGTAATGTGATGATTTGATGTACCGACATTGTGAGATGATGACCACAATCAGGTAATTATTACATCCGTCACCCCATGTAGTTACCCTTTTGTGTGTGTGTGTGTGTGTAGGGAGAACACATAAGATGTACTCTTAGCAAATTTCAAGTATATGATACAGTAATATTAACTATAGTCATCATATTGTACTTTAGAGCCCACAGAGATTACTTACTCGTTTTATAACAAGGTTTGTACTTTTGACCAACATGCCCCATCCCCACCCCTCTCACCCAAGCCCCTGGCAAGCATTGTTCTGTCTGCTTCTTTGAGATTAACTTTTTAAAGATTTGACATATAAGCAGGATCGTACAGTATTTGTCTTCCTGTGTCTGACTTATTTCACTTAGCATAATGTTCTCCAGGTTCATCCACGTTGTTGCAAATGGCAGGATTTCCTTTTTAAGGTTAAAAAATATTCCATTGTATGTGTATACCACATTTTCTTCATCCATTTATCTGCCACGAACATAGGTTGTGTCCTTATCTTGGCTATTGTGAATAATACTGCAATGAACATGGGAGTCTAAATATCAGTTCAAGACACTGATTTCAAGGGCCGGCCGAGTGGCTCAGTTGGTTAAGAGCTCACTCAAGAGTGCAAGCTGAGCTCTGAGCAACAGCTGCTCTGTTCGAGGCCAGCCCGAGCTGAGTTGCCGTTGAGCTGCCAACAGGTGGCGGGAAGGCTCAGCAAAAAGACACTGATTTCAGGGCCGGCTGGCTTGGGAAGCCAGCGGCCCACCCGGTTCGGGTCCCACATATGAGGGCCAGTGACACTGCCCTCTAAAAAATATAAATAATGATACTGATTTCATTCCCTTTGGAGGTATTATTCTTAAAATGCTAGAATGATTAGATTTTTAAACATTTCAACAACAGTTCTGTTTTTCTGAAGAACACTAAACAGAACAGATCTTCAATTAAGGTCTCTGGCCACTGCAGAACTGGAGGATAACTGGTGATAGCCTCCCCTCTGGGGCCTGTCAACCCAGGAATAGCGACTTTGGCCACTTGACCAGGCAGGACTACTATTTTATTCCTAACAATTTACCATTTCATGGTGAAGAGGCTGTCCCACTCACTCTTAAGTGGAAAATGTGTTATGTCCTACTTGCATAACTTTAGTTGAACCAAAATAGTAATACACATCCGACGATGTTAGAATGTTTTATTTAATACCACTCACACTCTACACAGAGCCAAAATTATGCAAAAGATTGCAAAACAAAACAAAACTGCCTTGGGAAATCTGCAGTCTAAGCTAAAGGGGCCATGCAGAGAGCTGGATTTTAAAGGAAGCTGGAAGATTCTAGCTCCTGTCTTCACACAGACGAGTCAGGTCTAGGATTCTAGTATCTGGAAGTGCGTGCACAGCCTCAACCTCCCGCGGGACCAACGAGAAAACGTACATTAAGAAGTGAGGCTCCGGTTTATTCCCCTCCATCCAGGCTTCTCGTCACAGGGACGAGGGCCCGAGACGCCGCTGGCGGCCAGACGCTGGGCGCTGAGAGCCGAGCTGAACCCTCACTGGCGCCAGGAGCTCGCTTCTCAGGGGCTGGCACAGCGCCTCTTTCTCCCGGGGCCGACGTTTCGCTCTCGGCTCTTCATCGCTGGGCATTGCCCCAAGCCCGCCCGGCCAGGCGCCCCCTTGGACCCCAAGCCCGCCCGGCCAGGCGCCCCCTGACCCCCAAGCCCGCCCGGCCAGGAGCCCCCTGACCTCCAAGCCCGCCCGGCCAGGCTCCCACTTGGACCCCAAGCCCGCCCCGCCAGGCGCCCCCTTGGACCCCCAAGACCGCCCGGCCAGGCGCCCACTTGGACCCCCAAGCCCGCCCCAGCCAGGCACCCCCTTGACCCCCAAGCCCGCCCCGCCAGGCGCCCCCTTGGACCCCAAGCCCGCCCGGCCAGGCGCCCCCTGACCCCCAAGCCCGCCCCGCCAGGCGCCCCCTGACCCCCAAGCCCGCCCGGCCAGGCGCCCCCTGACCTCCAAGCCCGCCCGGCCAGGCGCCCCCTTGGACCCCAAGCCCGCCCCGCCAGGCGCCCCCTTGGACCCCCAAGCCCGCCCGGCCCGGCGCCCCTTGACCCCCAAGTCCGCTCCGCCAGGCGCCCCTTGACCCCAAGCCCGCCCGGCCAGGCGCCCCTGACCCCAAGCCCGCCCGGCCAGGCGCCTCCTTGACCCCCAAGCCCGCCCCGCCAGGCGCCCCCTGACCCCCAAGCCCGCTCCGCCAGGCGCCCCCGTGGACCCCAAGCCCGCCCCGGCCCGGTGCCCCTTGACCCCCAAGCCCGCCCCGCCAGGCGCCCCCTTGGACCCCAAGCCCGCCCCGCCAGGCGCCCCCTTGGACCCCAAGCCCGCCCCGCCAGGCGCCCCCTTGCCCCCCAAGCCCGCCCGGCCAGGCGCCCCGTGAACCCCAAGCCCGCCCGGCCAGGCGCCCCCTTGACCCCTGCCCGCCCCGCCAGGCGCCCCCTTGACCCCCAAGCCCGCCCCGCCAGGCGCCCCCTGACCCCCAAGCCCGCCCCGCCAGCCTCCCCCTTGACCCCCCAGCCCGCCCCGCCAGGCGCCCCCTTGACCCCCAAGCCCGCCCCCCCCGGGGCCCCCTTGACCCCTGCCCGCCCCGCCAGGCGCCCCCTTGACCCCCAAGCCCGCTCCGCCAGGCGCCCCCTGGACCCCCCCGCCCGCCCCGCCAGGCGCCCCCTTGGACCCCAAGCCCGCCCGGCCAGGCGCCCCCTGACCCCCAAGCCCGCCCGGCCAGGCGCCCCCTTGAACCCCAAGCCCGCCCCGCCAGGCGCCCCCTTGACCACCAAGCCCGCCCCGCCAGGCGCCCCCTTGACCCCCCAGCCCGCCCCGCCAGGCGCCCCCTTGGACCCCAAGCCCGCCCCGCCCGGCGCCCCCTTGGACCCCAAGCCCCCCCCGCCACGCGCCCCCAGACCCCCAACCCCGCCCCGCCCGGCGCCCCCATGAAACCCAAGCCCCCCCCCCCACGCGCCCCCTTGAACCCCAAGCCCGCCCCGCCAGGCGCCCCCCGACCCCCAAGCCCCCCCCCCCACGCGCCCCCCTGACCCCCAAGCCCGCCCGGCCAGGCGCCCCCTTGAACCCCAAGCCCGCCCCGCCAGGCGCCCCCTTGACCACCAAGCCCGCCCCGCCAGGCGCCCCCTGGACCCCCAAGCCCCCCCGGCCAGGCGCCCCCTTGGACCCCAAGCCCGCCCCGCCAGGCGCCCCCTTGGACCCCAAGCCCGCCCCGCCAGGCGCCCCCTGACCCCCAAGCCCGCCCGGCCAGGCGCCCCCTTGAACCCCAAGCCCGCCCCGCCAGGCGCCCCCTTGAGCCCGCGGCGGTGCCTACGGCTCGTTTAGTAAAATGGGAAACAGGGATCCCAAGCAGATGAGGAGCCTAGACGCGGGCGAAGACGGGGCGCGCCCTCGAGGGCCTGCTGGGCTCCCGCCGGGAAGCGGTCAACCGGGGACAGAGGCGGGGCCCGGCTGGGTCAGGCCAGGGCGGCGCGGGCCACGTCCACACACGCTGAGCCCCGCCCGGACGCAAGGGGCAGGCGGAGCGCCGGCGGGGGGCGGGGCGCACGCGCGGGGCGGGACGAGCGCGGCCTCCCTCCTTGCCGCGCGGGCGCGGCTTCCGGCTGTGGGCGGTGCGGGGGTCGGCGAGGGCCGGAAGTGGGCTGGACGGCCTCGGGAAGCGCTGCCTGCACTTCCGGGCCTGGCCCCGGGCTCCGTCTTCCGGAAGGCGGCGCGGGAGGAGACGGGGCTGCGGGGCCTGGCCGGGCGGACCCCCTCCTTCCCAATGTGAGCCGGGTGCCGCACTTCCGTCAGGCGAAGGCTGTGCGGCGGCGGCGCCGGTGGCCGGGCCGGGAACATGAGGCAGTGTCTCCTCCTCCTGACCAGCTTGCTTCCGCTCGCGCCAGCGCCGCGACCTCCGCACGCGCCGGGCTCCGGCTCCCCGCAGCGACTCGGTGAGGCCCGAGGGGGCGGCCGCGCGTCTGGGCGCTGCCTAAGGGGGCGAGCGGGGCGCGGGTGTCGGCGCCTGCGGCGCGTCCCGAGGCTTTCCCTGTGCAGGGGGCGTGGCGCTCGGCGCCGGGAGGGGGAGGGCTGCTGGGGCCGCGCGGCCACCCAGGCCCGGGAGCGTCGGCCTCGGGCTTGCGTGGGGGTGGTCGGGAACGGTAACGGGGCTGCTGGCTCGGGGTTGAAGGGGGGTGGAGTGCAGGCGCCTGCCCTGCTAAGGCGCCCCTGCCCTGCTAAGGTCCCTGCCTGCTAAGGTCCCTGCCTGCTAAGGTGCCTGCCCTACTAAGGCGCCCCTGCTCTACTAAGGCGCACCTGCCCTACTAAGGCGCTCCTGCCCTACTAAGGCGCGCCTGCCCTACTAAGCTGCCCCTGCCCTACTAAGGCGGGCCTGCCCTACTAAGGCGCCCCTGCCTTACTAAGGCGCGCCTGCCCTACTAAGCTGCCCCTGCCCTACTAAGGCGGGCCTGCCCTACTAAGGCGGGCCTGCCCTACTAAGGCGCCCCTGCCCTACTAAGGCGCCCCTGCCCTACTAAGCTGCCCCAGCCCTACTAAGGCGTCCCTGCCCTACTAAGGCATCTCTGTCCTACTAAGGCGTCCCTGCCCTACTAAGGCTTCCCTGCCCTACTAAGGTGTTCCTGCCCTACTAAGATGCTCCTGCCAACGGCAGGGCTCGGGGACGATAGCAAGGGCCCACAGCCCCACAGCTCCTTCTGGCTCTCTAAGGGGCGAACCAGAATTTCTACCCTAGGAGGAACTTCTGCAGTAACCTAGTAGGAGGTGGTGACTGGAAAATTCCTCTTGGGATTGAGTTTTGTGGACATCGTAGTAAGCATGTACCTAGCTATTTGAATTGTAACTTGCTGGAGGTGTTTTGGGTGGGCGAGGGGCGTTTAAACCCGCCAAGCTGACGCTTGCTGCTGCTGTGAATGTCTCACCATTTTAAACAGATCATCAGGGAGGGCCGATTTGATCCGTTTTAAGGCTAGAAAAGCTCAACTTAGAAAGTAGAGGGTTCTTATTTAGATTTTCTAAAGAGATTGGGTTTTAAGGATGAAGGCACATGAAGGGATTTGAAGTTTGGTGCAAGTTAGTGTACACTTACACTGCTAAGGTCTTTAGTTTTCAAAAGTTGATATATAAAGCAGTTTGATTAATTAGCAAAGTTGGTCCCCAAATCCCCTCATGATTCAACATATAGTATTGTGCAGATTGAGACACCAGTTTTATGCCTCATTAAAAATTTTTACATTACATGACAGTTTTTTTTTCTTATATAATGGACAGAGATTGTAATTGAGGTGCTGAGTGTTCTCACCTGAACAACTGCTTTGTGGTTATCTCAAATTCAGGTGGACTACAGGTGACTAGTTTAATGAAAGGCCAAGGGAGCTTGTTAGGAAGTGCTGAGAAGTGATAGGTCCATACAAACCGAAGGAAAATTTTGAGACGGCCAGCGTGGAGGGGAGGGATCGGGTAAGGATCTGCTCCATAGGAATTGATGCTGATCATGTATTTTGAGATATTAAAATTTTCACCAGTCTAACACAACTGTTTTACTTTTATTATTCTGTTGTTCATAGGGGAAGAAATAAGTAGATGAATCCTAGGGATGCACATAATACAGAAGAAAACCTTACTTTCAGTATCAATTATCAGCAACATTGAGAGATGATAATTTTTTTTTGTTTTGTTATGTTTTTTGTAATTGTGTGTTTTTTTTTTTTTTTTTTTTTTTAAAGATTTTATTGGGGAATTGGCGGAGGGGAACAGCGTTGGGGAATCGGGGAAGGGGAACAGACAAGTTGCTGTCTTTTTGTTCTTCAGTTTAGTTGCGGAGGATGTTGCTTCACTGTTGGTATCGTCATTGCGCTCTTCCCGGATGAGGCAGATCGGTCGCTGGCCTCTGGATGTCGCTCACTGCGGCTATTGGCAGCTCACTCTTGGCTGCCAGCCGCTCACGCTGGCTGCGGGCCACTCACTATAGCCTATGGCAGCCCACACCATCACCGGGGCTCACACAGCCCAGCTCCAGGTGGAGCTGTTGTTAGCTGTAGAGGGCAGTGTCACTGGCCCTCATGTGGGATCCGAACCGGGGCCGCTGGCATCCCAAAACCAGCGCTTAACCAATGCGCCACTCGGCCGGCCCTAATTGTGTGTTTTTATTTGCAAAGTGCAGATTTCCAGTGCCAGAAAAATGGATAGACTTACTCATTTATTCACGAGATGTTTGAGGAACACGTGGTGTGCATGTATTATGTGTGGCATTGGGAATACCAAGAGCAGACAAAACCCACCTTAAAAACCTTTTTGGCTTAGTGGGATAGTGAAATCTAAACAGACAATTCTAAAGCAACCAGGAGGAGAGGAATAGAGCACAATGTGGCAGGTAGTATTATCATGAAGGGACACTGAACCGAGCCTGGAAATGTTAGCAAGAATCCCTGATGGAGGTGAGATTTGAGCCCAGGTTAAGATCAGGTAGGTGAAGAGGGAAAATACAAACACTCCTGATGGGGACACTCAGACACTGTTTAGAGTTGAAATGAACCTTAAGGATCGTGTCCAGTGTTTTTTAAAAAGTATCAGGAAAAATGAATCTCAGAAAGGTGTAGTGAGTTGTCAGGTTCACACAATTGGTGATAAATATGTCTTGTGGGTATTTCTTTCTTTTGAAAACTGAGTTTGTGTGTGTTTGACAGCTCAGGATGCAATTTGTTGCTTAACTTTAACCCTACCATTATTTAGATTGAATTGGTCAAGACCAGTGAATAATTTTATACTTAAAGAGCATGATCTATTATTGTTTGTTACCCTACGTACACTATAAATGTTAACCATAACCGCAGTACCAAATACTGATTAGGGATTTGACTACATTTTTCTGAAGGGTAAAAGTACTACTTCGGAGTACTCCATAGGTCACCCAAAATGATTTCAATTGAACTGTTATGAATTGCATAATTTAGGGAAGTTATGAGTCATGTGAGCTTAGTCACGATATCTTATTGAAGTTGCAGCTGGGGTGTACATCTCATTTTGATTTCAAAAGTGGTTTCCCTTTGTGTTGCTTTTAGTAAAAGAGGATGTAGTGGGTGTAAGGAAAAAAATATAGGCCACAGTCGAGGGATGAAAGCTTGTATCTGAAACATATTTAGAAATTCACCTTGAGGTTAGTGGTGTGGGGATTCTCCAAATTGCACTGCTCATTTCTCATTGACATCACCATTTTGCTCAGTATTTTGACATCTGGCTTCCTCTTTCGATGTTAATATTGCTTACAGGCAGCGTTCTTTTGAAACCCAAACACATAACAACCCTAATTGTTCCAAAGGAAGTATGAAAAAGTTTGGTAGAGAAGGAGGAACAGGAATAGGCCTCACCAAGGTGAGGAAGTGAAGTCCTTTTTCATATATCCCTTACTTAGTCTTACCCCTAAGGAGATGACTATCATCTGCTCATTTTTTTTTTTTTTCCCTTTTACCATGAGTTGTAGGCTCTGACATGTCTCATCTGCTGCCCTGGTTTCACTTAACATTTGGCTGTATTCTAATCACTGCTAAATATGTATATGATGTACAGGGCCAGCCGAGTGGTTCAGTTGGTTAAGAGTTGGCTTAGAGCGCGTGCTCTGAGCAACAGGGCCGCCGGTTTGATCCCCACATTGGCCAGTGAACGCTGCACCCTAGCTGTTGCTGAGCTGCCAACAGGTGGCAGGATGGCTTAGTTGGTGTAACAACAAGATTGACTGTTCAGTGATGGGCTATGCCCACCTGCAACCAAAGATTGAACTCGGCACCTTGAGCTGAGCTGCCACCAGGATGGCTCAGTGGATGGGGCGTGGGCTCTTAACAACAAGGCTGCTGGTTGGACTCCCGCATGGGATGGTGGCTACGCCCACCTGCAATTAAGATTGAACACAGCACCTTGAGCTTAGAGGCCAGGAGCTACTGACGGGAGGCAAGATGGCAACTGGCACCCACCACAATGAAGATTGAAGAACAACAACTTGGCTGGTCCCCTCCCCCAATTCCCCAATAAAATCTTAAAAAAAAAAAAAACGTATCTGATGTAGACTTGTGTTCCCATAGCGTGTATCCAGCTGCGCAGGTGATGCTTCCACCTCAGTGTTCATGGGCACTTCAAATATAACATGTCCAAAATTATCACCCATTCGTTTGACTAGAAGAATGAGTATAGGAGACAGGGTTTAGTCTAGGAATAGGCAGGGCTGCTAGAAATTGTGGGAGTGGTGGCATTGCCTAACCTGAATTTCTATTTGTTTCAGCCATAGAGCCTTATGGACCAATCCGGGTTTCTTCAGAGCTTCCCTTGGGATGTGTGGACTTTTCATTTGGGCTCAATTTCCATGTGGCTGGTTTTGTTAGAGAGTCTTGGCCCAGGTTAAGGCCCAGCTCTGGTAAAGAGCTCTTGAGAGGGAATTATTTGAGGCAGCTCTTCCTCCATCCCCCTAACAGGTTTAAAGCCATAAAATTAAATTTTTAGTGCTCAGGCCCAAGGGTCTAGTGCCTAGCGGAGTCCAGTGCTTTCCTTTTTTCATCCTTAGTCCCAAGGAGGGATTCACCCACGCACGCCTAGGGCGTATTACACAGTAACCTGGCCAGGCCACCCCCTTGTCCCACATGTTTTGGGGAGTGCTGAAGAGCAGTCAGATTCATGTGTCTTCTGCACAAGCCAAATAAGCATGTGACAGCAATCCTGGCTTTTGTCTTTTCCACTTTTGACGCGAGAAGTAGGGAATCACACTTACGGTATCATTTTGGGGGAATGCTTTGTTCTCCTTAAAACAGAAGTGGAGAGTGAACAGAGTGCTACAGGGGTTCTGCGTTACGTTTGCCAATTGTATTTCAGGAAATGCAATTTATTGCAAAAAGAAAAGAGAAGTAAAAAGTCCACAAATGTTCCCAGATGCTTCTCATACAGTACTTCATTGTTTAAAAGTCAGTTTTACCTTAAAAATGTTGACTCTGGGCTTGATGACATAAATATGAGTACACTGTCATGGTACCAAAGTCAATGGCCATAAAAGCTTATCCTGGAGATGAAACAGTTTAGGTAGCAGAGAAGAGCGGAGTGGAGGGCTTACCATGTCCGCTGTAGGCCACTCCACATCTACATCCAGAAAGCCAGTTTTCTGCAGGCCTGATGGTCCCGCTTTCTCTTTATTCTTGGAAAACTTATAGAAGGAACGAAGAAGTATTAGCTGCTTCTTACCTCTGATGTCAGTGTTGAAAGTCATACAATAACAGATTTGCTCTCTCCCACCCAAAACCACTATATGACTTACCACTGACATAGCTGCAAACATAAGACCTAGTAATGCAAGAGTCCTGTGAAAATGAACAATGCACTTGCACACTGTACATGAGGAACAAGATGCAGCGTGGACTCTGGACTCTTGCAGCCTCCAGCGGCCCTCCCCTGTCCCCCCCCCTCCAGGCCTGCTTCCTCTCACGCTTTTTATCTCGGTGAGTGTGGTGCCCCTGCGTGCCCGGGTACCCAAGCCCGAAACCTGGGGGTCTTTTCATGATCTCTCTTGGATTGCTCAGCAACTTGCTAGCTTAGCTGATTTCCCAGACTCCAGTCTGTTCTCCAGCCCACTTTCCAGTTTCTAACTTACAGCTGTTGCTTTTCTCCAAAGACCAAAATCCTTAATTTAGTTCCATGGCCCTTAGTGACCTGACCTCTGCGAGCCTCTCTAGCCTTGCAGCTCTTCACATCCTCTGCGCTGTCTGTACTTCTGCCTGAGTTGCTCTCATTTCTTTCTTTTTTTTTTTTTTTTTAAAGATTTTATTGGTGAATTGGGGGAGGGGAACAGACAAGTTGCTGTCTTTGTTCTTCAGTCTAGTTGCGGAGGACGTTGCTTCACTGGTCCATGTTGGTATCGTCATTGCGCTCTTCCCCGATGAGGCAGATGGGTCGCCGGCCTCTGGATGGTTGCTCACCGCGGCTATTGGCAGCTCACACCGGCTGCCGGCCACTCACTGTAGCCTATGGCAGCCCACTGCAGCAGGGGCTGCAGCCTACACCGTCGCCGGGGCTTGCACATCCCAGCTCCAGGTGGAGCTGTTGTTAGCTGTAGAGGGCAGTGTCACTAGCCCGCATATGTGGGATCTGAACCGGGGCCGCTGGCATCCCAAAACCAGCTCTTAACCATGCGCCACTCGGCCGGCCCTGCTCTCATTTCTTTTGGGTATTATGTTCTGTGTTCCTTGTGGACCTCAGCATATATATTATGCCCTCTACTCAGAACCTGCTTGCTTTCTCCTTCTCTTGGCTTCCTCCTCATCCTTCTGGTCTTAACTTCAGTGCCGTTTCCCTGGGAAAGCATCCTTGGCTCACAGGCAGGGGTTGTGCTCCTGCTGTGGTCTTCCCTAACTTCCTCTTCCTTGGCACTTGACATACTTTCTAATAATTTTTTATGTGGTGGTCTTTCCACCAGTGTTCAATATCAAACATATTTTTCTTTCTCCCTATTATGCTGCTAGTGCCTGGAAGGAAGGAGGTTTTCAATAAATATTCATTGAATAAATTAATAGGTGGGGTCTTGTGGAAGGGGAAATACTAAGTGCAGAATGTATGTGCATGAAAGGAGGGGCAGAGGTGGAAAAGATACAAAAGCAATGAGGAAGTTGTCTCTAGGGACAGCTGGACAGGAGGCTGAGTGAGGGAAACTGTAGCATGTGGCGGAGAAGAGCAGGGCTACCTAAGCGGTACAGTCCTTTAGGCTGATCTTTTGAATTGTCTGTTGTTTTTTGAGTTATGTTTGTAGCCAGTTGGGATGGGAAAAGCTCAGTGGTTAGGTGGGTTGCCAGAGCAGTTTGTCGAAATCAAGAAAGGTGTTGTATTAGAGGGAGTGCTGGGCAGCCATTGTGGAGTTTTTAGAAAGATAGTATGACCATACATCGAGCTAAGAAAGATAGTTAAGTGGCTTATACTTAAGTATATTGAAAGATTTGGATATGGATAAAGAATAAAAACTCTTGGGAAGTGGGGAAAATATAAGCTTTGTTTAAAAAGCTATAGAAAACAGACTACCAAATGGTTGAAATTTTGGAAGTTCAGTGCCATGAAATATTGAGTGTCTGAAGGGTTGCTTGCTGTGGAAGGGACAGTAACAAGAGCAGGTCAGTTTGTTGGACAAGAGGAGTGCTTTTATCATGTTGTTTGCAATGGCTCCAGGAAGTCAAGTTAGTAAAAGAGGATAAATTATAATTGAAACATATTAGTTAAGTATTTTAAAGTGCTTTATTTAGCAAGCTACATTTAAAAAGTGCTTGTTATAGAGAAAATATACCTGAAGATAACCAGTAATGTTACTATCTTGCGCTTATTTTTTTCTAAGCCTATTTTTATTCGTAGTTAAAATCGTGCAATTGAATAGTTTTTAAAAATCTATCTTTAGGGCTGGCTGAGTGGCGCGGTGGTTAAGCACTGGCTTGGGAAGCCAATGGCGCTGGTTTGGATCCCACATAGGAGGGCCAGTGACACTGCCCTCAAAAAAAAAAAAATCTACCTGGGCCGGCCGAGTGGCGCATTGGTTAAGCGCTGGTTTTGGGATGCCAGCGGCCCCGGTTCGGATCCCACATGAGGGCCAGTGACACTGCCCTCTACAGCTAACAACAGCTCCACCTGGAGCTTGGCTGTGCGAGCCCCGGTGATGGTGTGGGCTGCAGCCCCTGCTGCAGTGGGCTGCCTAGGCTACAGTGAGTGGCCCGCAGCCAGCGTGAGCGGCTGGCAGCCAAGCATGAGCTGCCAATAGCCGCGGTGAGCGACATCCAGAGGCCAGCGACCAATCTGCCTCATCCGGGAAGAGCGCAATGACGATACCGACAGTGAAGCAACATCCTCCGCAACTAAACTGAAGAACAAAAAGACGGCAACTTGTCTGTTCCCCTTCCCCGATTCCCCAACGCTGTTCCCCTCCGCCAATTCCCCAATAAAATCTTAAAAAAAAAAAAAATAAAGT
Source organism: Aselliscus stoliczkanus (assembly GCA_033961575.1). Classification (NCBI taxonomy): domain Eukaryota; kingdom Metazoa; phylum Chordata; class Mammalia; order Chiroptera; family Hipposideridae; genus Aselliscus; species Aselliscus stoliczkanus. The sequence continues at coordinate 33,469,171 of CM066730.1, read as the reverse complement.
CTATTAAAAAAAAAATCTACCTTTATTTAATTTTATTTTTATATTTTTTTGAGGACAGTGTCACTGGCCCTCGTATGTGGGATCTGAACTGGGACCGCTGGCTTCCCAAGCCAGCGCTTAACCACCGCGCCACTCGGCCGGCCCTACCTTTATTTAATTTTATAGCATACGTATTTTCCTATGTCCTTAAAAACTGAACAGGGGCCAGCCGAGTGGCTCAGTTGGTTAAGAGCTCGCTCAAGAGTGCGAGCTGAGCTCTCAGCAACAGCAGTTCGATGCCCAGCCTGAGCTGAGCTGCCAACAGGTGGCAGGATGGCTCAGCTAAAAAAACAAAACAAAAAACTGAACAGAATTTTAAATGATTGCAACATTTTTGCATTTAGAAGTGCTCTAACTTACCTTTCCCAGTTATCACTTTATTTCTGATTTTTGTTTATAAAAATAATGCAAGGCTGAACAATCCCCATGTTTGTGTTTAAAAGTTTTTGTCTTTGGGCCAGCCGAGTGGCGCAGTGATTAAGCACTGGCTTGGGAAGCCAGTGGCCCCGTTTTGGGTCCCACATATGAGAGCCAGTGACACTGCCCTCAAAAAAAGAAAAAGAAAAGTTTTTGTCTTTGAGCTGTTTTCCTTCCTTTAGCCTACTTCAGAAGTTCTCAAACTTGAGTGTACATTAGCATCACCTGGAAGGCATGTTAAACACAGATTGATGGTCCCACCCCAAGAATTTTTGAGGATAAAGAAGAGGCCCCAAAATTGTCCTTTCTAAGTTCCCAGGTGATGCTGCTGCTGCTGGTGTGGGGAGCACTTTGAGAATGACTGGCCTATAATATTGGCAGTAAAACTACAGTATTGAAGTTGGTTCTCAGTCAGTAGGAGTGATTATGATCTTGATCGAAACTGAGTTCATGTACCAACCTGTATCAGGAAGTGGAAGAGTGAAGGGTTGTATCAGCATCTCGGCATTGAGAATTTGTGCCATTTGTGAACATAGGGGTGTTGCTTTGTGCACGGCTCTGTGCTGGGAATTGTGAGGTTAGGATATTGCGCTGAATAAAACATCCCTTTTGGCCATTTTACAGTCTGTAAATTTGTGAGATAAAACAAATATAACTCAAGAGTGCCAGGAGAAAGGTATAATAAGCAAAGGGCTTCAGAAGCAGAGGGAGGTGAGGTCATGTTTGGTTGACATGTCAAAAAGTAGGAGGCCAAGTAGAAGGTCCAAGAAGAGTGAGGCTGTTTTTAAAGAGTTTCAAAAGTGTGACATCAATAACTTAGGGTTTTCTGCCAGACAGGCCCAAGTTCAAATCCCAATCTGTGCTACAATATATTAGCTTTGCGATATTATTCTCCCTGAGACTGTTTCCTCATCTGTAAAATGGGGGTGATACCCCTGGGGTGTAGTGGAGATTACATAAAAACACCGAGCATGGTGTCTTGTATCAAACACTCAAAAGTTGTTGGGTAAATGGTAAACTTCTTGAAGGTTTTTCATTGGCACTGCTAAGCATTACAATTGACAAAGCCAGATCACCAACAACTATTCAGGGGCATAAATGTGATTCATGCCTTCTGAAACAGCTTGTTTCTGGATTAAATTTAAAAGGAAATTTTAACAGAAAATGGGTGGTGCCCAGCAAGTGTGAAATTTGCTGCCACTTTGTTTACCCTTATCCTGAGTTAGACCCTGGAGTGGACTTTGGTTAAATTTACCCTTTGCTGTCTTCAGGTTTGCATGGCGAGGCGTTTCCCGTCTTTGGCCACTCTTTATAACTGGCCCTTCCTGCTGCCTTTCTCTGCTGTCCGGCCTTAATGTCCACAGCCGGACTGCATTTTCTTGTGCATTGATTGTTTCTCCCACACTAAAATGACTTTCCTATTTAATGCTCTAGCTCAGTACTGAGACCAGTGCCTGGCACATAGCAGTGAAGGCGTGAATTGATGAAGGAACCAGTTAAGAAAATTTAGGGGAAGGAGAAGAGTATTGGGTCGATTCTTTCTTTTAGACATGGTTTTGTGAGCGCATTTAACCTCCAAAGCAGTACAGTTGTATTTTAAGCTCCTGCTGCTATATTTTGAGGACATTCTAAGTCCAGTGGAATGATTTTGAATACCATTGCTTCTGCAGTGATATTTGTTGAGAAAAGAGGAAAGCATCAGCTCAAAATATTTTTAGACAGTTTCTACAGAGACTTAAGTCACCAAAATTCTGTTCCAAAAATTCTCTTTGATTTTGGTAGAGGCAACAGAGTTGCTGTTGATGAAAGTGACTTATCGGGGTAGAAAGTCTTTCATAGTGTTTGCTCTTGCTGTCTACCAAAGAAAACCTTTTTGTGCTTATTCTATCTTTGGGGCAGTGCATCTTGGCTTTTTTTGGGTTCTAAGTGAGTCTGGTAAAGTAATTAATGTTGATTTTTTCCAGGGATCAGTTTGATCTTATCACTTCTACTTCCTAGTGTTCAGTGGGTTGATGTTCTGCCCTGTTGAGGGCAGCAGTAATAGAGATATTACCACTTTTTTGCTCTTTAATTTGGAATATGTGATTTTTCTATAAAATATTTGCTTTCTCAGTTTTGGATTGCTCAGGCCATTCATACATTTGTTGCTCTTCCTTCCTACACATCAGCTGATAAGGAATTGATGTTCCCCAGGCTGGCAATGGGCATGTCGAGTTGGCCACCGATCTTAGGCATTCTAAGCATACAAGCCAGAAATGCCTTTAATTTAGAAGTTAGCTCCTGCATAATATGATACTCTTTGAGATATCAAAATTATCAGTAATATGAACATGGACTCATGTTCAAATTTCCCTAATGGTCATAAGCATCTTTCCACAATTGGTTGGTTTGACCTGGGATTTTAAAAGGTTCAGGGGCTGGCCGAGTGGCTCAGTTGGTTAAGAGCTCACTCAAGAATGTGAGCTGAGCTCTGAGCAACAGCAATTCGATGCCCAGCCAGAGCGGAGCTGCCAACAGGTGGCAAGAGGGCTCAGCTTAAAAAAAAACAAAAAAAAAACAGGCTCACACATTGCCTTTCTTACTGTATCCTTGTCTGTTTTGTCTCCACCCCTCCCTTCTTTCTCATGCCATTTGTTTCCTAAAGAAATTGAGTCATTTGTTGTGCAGGAATTCTAACATTCTGGGTGTGGCTGATTGCTTCCTAAGGTTGTTATTTAATTTGGCAACAATTGACATTTATGTCTTAAAAACTAGAAGTAGATCTTTTATTTATTTATTTATTTATTTATTTATTTATTTATTGAGGGCAGTGTCACTGGCCTTCCTATGTGGGACTTGAACAGGGGCCACTGGCGCTTAACCACCACGCCCCTCTGCCGGCCCTAGAAGTAGATCTTGATGAGATTCAGGTTCAATGTATGTATTTTTGTTTTTTTTGGTAAGAATACTTCATGGGTTGTACGCTGGGTACTTCAGAATGTGTTACATTAGAAAGAGTTTGTTGTCTGACTTTCATTTTAATAATATTACACTTGATCACTAGGTTTAGGTGTTAATAACCTTTTTACCTTTATTTCAGAAAAACTTGATTCTTTGCTCTCAGACTACGATATCCTCTCTTTATCCAACATCCAACAGCACTCGGTTAGAAAAAGGGACCTCCAGGCTTCAACGCATTTGGAGACACTACTAACTTTTTCAGCATTGCAAAGGTAATTGGAGTTACAGAAAAACGTCGGGGCAAAGGGGACTTGGTGAAACCATTCATTACTTGATGCTGATGGTAAATGATTAGATTTTCTGTCTTTAGATAGTAGTGGAGGGCAAAGTAATTTACACGAAGGTCATAAAATGAAATTTGGATGTGACTATTAGCGGTTGAAAAAGCATGGACATACCAAGAGATTGTATGATGAGTTAAAAAGTAATTTTATGGAAAAATAAGCTGAAATTTGCCCAAAAGTTACATTTCTCTCTCTCTCTTTTTTTTTTGAGGGCAGAGTCACTGGCCCTCACATGTGGGACCTGAACTGGGGCCACTGGCCTCCCAAGCCAGTGCTTAACCACCGCACCACTCGGCTGGCCCTCTCTCCTTTTTTTTTTTTTTTTTTTTTTTTTTAATCAAGAAATACTATCATTCTAAAGTAATGAAAAGGTTACAAATATTGTTTTGATACTTTTGATAATATAATTTTTTTTAAGTTCGATATTCCTCATATAAGTGAAATATCTCAAATTATTTGAAGAGGACTAGAACTGATAAAGAAATGAAAATGATACATCCCAGCTAAATGGAGCGTTAAAAGTAGATATGCGGTACAAACTTGAAGTTATGAAATAAGTCCTGGGGATGGAATGTCCAGCATGGTGACTATAGTTAGTAATATTGTAGTGTATACTTGAAAGTTGCTAAGAGAGGAGACCTGAAAAGTTCTCATCACAAGAAAAAAAAACTGTAACTGTATGATGACATGTATGATGACAGGTGTTAACTAGACTTATTGTGATCATTTTGTGGTATATACAAAAAAAATAGATAATGAAGATAATGTTAATTCAGGTGGGTTAATACCAGTTTGTAGTTACTGTAAATCTTTAAACCAAAAGTCAGAAAGATAAATGAAAATGCTAAAAGAAGTCTGTAAGTACATGACTTGACATGATTTTGGAAGAATAGAATAAAATATAAATTCTGACTGACACATTGTGTTGGAGGTTTTATAGTTCAAAGATGAAGATTGGAAACTCAAAAAACAGGAACTTGACCATCACCTGGTCTTTACAACAGAGCAGATTATTAGTATAGAAAAAGAAGAGCTAGAACTAAATAATAAGGCATTTATAATAGTGATGCTTTTCCCTTCAAAGTTCTCAGCATAACTGATGGAGGGAAAAAATCATAACTGTGAATGTGTGGAAAGATATGTTTGGGGATAGCAGGCGAAAAAGTTCCAGGGTTTTCTGAAATAATGTTTTATTGTCTCTTTCCCTATGACCATTAAAAAACCACAAGCAAGCTAAAATTACCTTGTTATGCTCAGAAAGTTAAAAATATTTGTTACCATGGAGACAGTCTCAGTCTAGATTCTTCCTGGCAGTTTAGACCTGTGCAAACCCATGGGGAAGTAACATTTCATATTCTCAACACCACAGCTGACAAAATTTGTTCCTGTGGCTGAGATGAAAAACATACTTCTCTTTATCTTTGGTGTTCATAGGCACATTGAAAGGGCTCTGAAAATAATAACTGAAAAACTTGAAAAATTCTTGCTCACCATGCCCAGTTTTTATGTCAGGACTACAACTCAGAAAACAAAAGAACATTAAGCCAACAGTGTGTATTTTAATGTCTGTTGTATTTGCCATATAGTTATTTTCCTTATAATATTGTGGGTTGATTTTTTTCAAGATAGGTTCTCTGTAGAAGGAGAAAAACATGAACACTTTTTTTTTTTTTTCTTTTGAGGGCAGTGTCACTGGCCCTCATCTGTGGGACTCACCGGGACCGCTGGCTTCCCAAGCCAGTGCCCAACCACCGCGCCACTCGGCCGGCCCAACATGAACACTTTTAAATAAAGTAGCATTTATCAATTTTGCACAGCAATAAGACTAGCTTGATTGCTAGAGACAGTATAATTTATTTTAGCAGTCTTCTGAAATAAACCAAGTTCAATTTTCAGCTTCGCCATTTACCAGCTGTGTAACCTTGAGTATATTGATTAATCTTCAAGCCTCAATTTTTACTGTGTAAAGTGGCAATAACATATACAGAACATCTAGCACTGAGTAAGTGTTCAGTAAATGGTATTTAATAATACCAGTCTTTTTTTTTTTAAAAAGATTTATTGGGGAATTGGGGGAGGGGTACAGCTTTGGGGAACTGGGGAAGGGGAACTGACAAGATGCTGTCCTTTTGTTCTTCAGTCTAGTTGTGGAGGACGTTGCTTCACTGGCCCATGTTGGTATTATCATTGCGCTCTTCTCAGGTGAGGCAGATAAGTTGCTGGCCTCTGGACGGCCGCTCACAGCGGCTCTCGGCAGCTCACACGGGCTGCCAGCTGCTCATGCTGGCTGCCAGCCACTCACTGTAGCCTATGGCAGCCCACTGCAGCAGAGGCTGCAGCTATGCCGTCCCGGGGACTCACAGCAGCCCAGCTCCAGGTGAAGATGTTGTTCACCATCTTAGCTGTAGAGGGCAGTGTCATTGGCCCTCATATGTGGGAACTGAACCGGGGCCACTGGCATCCCAAGCCAGCTCTTAACCACTGTGCCACTCAGCCAATAATACCAGTCTTTAACCCTCTGTCAGGCACAACTGACCTCACAGATTCATTGCACACAAAGATGCTGCTATGAAATACGTCTCTACTAAGTCACAAACATGACTACTGATAGGTGATAGTAGAGGGGGAAGATACAGAAGCAATGAGTCACGATACTTAAGTTAACTGTTAGATATTTGAAAATTTATGTGCAATGAATCTGTGAGATCAGTTGCTCCTGATGGAGTGTTAATATGTTTTTAAGACAAGCAGAACTCCGACTTATGCTATCCAGATGTGTGTTTCTTTATTCTTCAGTTTCCAGAAAAGATGAATGTCTACGCTCTTTGAATCTTTTTCCCCGACTTTAGTTTCTTTTAGTCTGCCGTATTCTTACAACTAAAGAAATTAGTCTCTTTGCTTTACAGGAAATATAATGCTCTAAGTACCTAAAACAGTAGTTAAAACTTGCATAGTGTTTACTGATGTCAGCTCTTCTGTCACATTCTTTTTTTTGGAGTGCAGTGTCACTGGCCCTCATATGTGGGATCCAAACTGGGGCCGCTGGCTTCCCAAGCCAGCGCTTAACCACTGCACCACTCGGCTGGTCCTGTCACATTCTTTTTAAAGAGAGTTTACTTAAATGAAAATTAAGCTTCTGTTTTATGTGCTTAGAGTAAAATGTGGATGCTTTCTTTCCTTAGGCATTTCAAATTATACCTGACATCAAGTACTGAACGCTTTTCTCAGAATTTCAAAGTCGTCGTGGTAGATGGTAAAGATGAAAGCGAGTACAGCGTCAAGTGGCAGGACTTCTTCAGTGGACACGTGGTTGGTGAGGATGGAGCTTGCTTGTTTGCCTTTGTGTCTGGGTGGGGCCGGTGTTAGGTGTCCGGATCTAACTTGATGGTGTATTCTTTTGGGGGGAGAGGAAGACAGGGCATCAAAGAACTGCTATTCTTTGTTTTACTTGAGCTAAGTTACAAAGCAGAAACACTCAAACAGAAGCATATGGGGGCCGGCCGAGTGGCGCATTGGTTAAGCGCTGGTTTTGGGATGCCAGCGGCCCCGGTTCGGATCCCACATGAGGGCCAGTGACACTGCCCTCTACAGCTAACAACAGCTCCACCTGGAGCTGGGCTGTGCGAGCCCCGGTGATGGTGTGGGCTGCAGCCCCTGCTGTAGTGGGCTGCCATAGGCTACAGTGAGTGGCCCGCAGCCAGCGTGAGCGGCTGGCAGCCAAGTGTGAGCTGCCAATAGCCGCGATGAGCGACATCCAGAGGCCAGCGACCGATCTGCCTCATCCGGGAAGAGCGCAATGACGATACCAACAGTGAAGCAACATCCTCCGCAACTAAACTAAAGAACAAGAAGACGGCAACTTGTCTGTTCCCCTTCCCCGATTCCCCAACGCTGTTCCCTTCCACCAATTCCCCAATAAAATCTTAAAAAAAAAAAAAAAAAAAAAAAAAAGAAGCATATGGGCATTATCCAGCATGTTCTACTAGCTGGCTATTTTGATGATTACAATGAATTTCCTCTCAAGTGATGAGCATTTAACCTCTTGTCTCTAGAGGATTGTAGGCTTCCCTTATGAGATTTTAAACAGGGAAGCTACGAGATAAAATAATTAACGTTATGATCCCGTTATGTATTTACTTAAGAAAATATATCAAGCAATTATGGTTTACTTCCAGAACTTTTTCTACAATAAGAAAAAAACAGCATTAAAATCCTCAAGTAGTATAGTTCAGGATGCGTATATTCCAAATCATGCTTTCTGCCTCCTCTTAGTTCTTTCTTGCCCAAAAGTAGGTAAAGTTATTCCAGAAGGAAATCTGCATGTTTGTTTTACTCTGTACCACACTCCAGATCATTCTCATAAGATGCTTGAGGGAAAGAGATAGGTTTCAAATGACTGGAGTTGATGCCACCTCTTAGGGGTGAGCATGTCCGCCTGCTTACTGGGGCCCGTGTTTCATGGTGGTGGATTTCTGTGGTCTCCAGGCAGATTCACTCTGATGTAGGGCTTGGCTGATTTTTAGTGACAGTAATGCGGAGTTTATTTTTTGGTATAAGTATTTTTTAATAATGAAAAAATTGTTTTTCTTTTCAGGTGAGCCTGATTCTAAGGTTTTAGCCCACATAGGAGATGATGATATTACAATAAGGATCAACACAGACGGGATGGAATATAATCTAGAGGTAAATCTACATGTGAATTTTTTTCCTTAGGAACATATATCTGATTATTTTTTCAAAATTCTGTTTTAAATTTATTGGGGGTAACATTGGTTAATAACAAATTTCAGGTGTCCAGTATTGTAATATGAATGACATATGTATACCAGTTGTGTGCTCACCACCGGAAGTCAACTTTCCTGTGTCACCATATGTTTGACCCCCTTTACCTTCTTTGTCCTGCCCTGATCCCCCATCTCCCATCCCCTCTGGTAACCATCATTCTGTTGTCTTTATCTATGAGTTTGGTTTTTGTTTGTTTTATTTGTTTGGTGTTTTTGTTTTAGATTACACATATAGTAAAATCATGTGGTTCTTATTCTTTTCTCTCTGACTTATTTTACTTATATATCTCTGATTTTTAAAAAAATTTTTTTTTTGAAGGCAGTGTCACTGGCCCTCATATATGGGACCTGAACTGGGGCCGCCGGCTTTTGAAGCCAGCGCTTAACCACCACGCCACTTGGCTGGCCCTATATATCTCTGATTTTTAAAAAGCTATTTCTTAGTTGTTTTAAGACGATAAAAGTCTGTAATTACACCTCTTTTCTCCTTGTAGTTAAATTGTTTGTTTTGTTTTTTTTAAAAGATTTTATTGGAGAATGGGGGAGGCAACAGCGTTGGGGAATCTGGGAAGGGGAACAGACAAGTTGCTGTCCTTTTGCTCTTCAGTCTAGTTGTAGAGGATGTCGCTTCACTGGCCCATGTTGGTATTGTGATCATTGCGTTCTTCCTGGCTGAGGCAGATCTGTCACCAGCCGCTCACTGCGGCTCACAGCAGCTCACGCCGGCTGCCAGCCACTCAAGGTAGCTCATGGCAGCCCACTGCAGCTCTACTGCAGCCTATGCTGTCACTGGTGACTCACGGCAGCCCACCGCCAGGTGAAGCTGTTGTTCACTCTCTTAGCTGTAGAGGGCAGTGTCACTGGCCCTCATGTGGGATCTGAACCAAGGCCCTGCTTACTGCTCAGGGCTGGCATCCCAAGCCAACTCTTAACTCTTAATGTTTTTTTCTTTTTAACCAGGAAAGTTGATGATTTTTTTTTTAAAGACATTTTTTACAAATAGCTAAGAAGCTGTCATAAGGTACACCTTGTGTTTGTAAGTACCATAGTTGAGAAAAAGTCACATGGGGTGGATAATAGGAAGAGAAACCTGTCTTTCCTTCTCGACTCATTTTTTCCTTATTTCTTTAATAATCTTACTATGAGTATAAACGTTCTCAAGGGTGAAAGCAAAGTCTTTATTTCTCCTTTTCTCTCCTAGATGCTCTGAAAGTGCAAGATCCATAAAGGGTGGTAGTTTATAGTCTGAGAGGTTAAAAGGGGAAACTAAGAAACTCAGGCCCTGGGCACTCTTTCATTAAAGTACTAGCAGTAGAAACCAAAACTATAATGTAGCAGCCACATTGGTGCGAGGCATAGCCATATATTAGATACTAGTCTGGAAAACACAACATTTGCCACAAATCTGGATCAAAGTGATTCGTTTCTAGGGAATTGAGAATATTCTCGGTAGTGGTGATATCACCAAAGTAAAACACTTGTGGGAAAACTGGAATTAAGGTTGGATAAAGGGAAAGTTTCGAGTATATTTGAGTGCTGGTAATCAACGCATCATCAAAAAATCTCCTTCAGAGCCGGCCGAGTGGTGCGGTGGTTAAGCGCTGGCCTGGGAAGCCAGCGGCCCTGGTTCGGTCCCACATATGAGGGCCAGTGCTACTGCCCTCAAAAAAAAAAAAAAAAAAAAAAAATCTCCTTCATAGATTTTTTTTTGGTTTTCCAATTTAGGGTCCAGCTAAGGTTTTTGCTGCTTTTTTTTTTTTTTTTTTTTTAAGCTAAGCCATCCTGCCACCTGTTGGCAGCTCAAAGGCAACTCAGCTCGGGCTGGCCTCGAACAGCTGTTGCTCGGATTTTGCTTCTTAATTTAGTTATTCATCAGATAATGATTTTTTTCTGGCAACTTATTAGTAATGATAATTGGATTGCTTTTATTGGTAGTAATAATAACCACCTTTAGTTTGAAATCTTAATATATAACTGGATTCATTATTTTACAGATAGATAACTGAATCCATTATCTTCAAGGTAGACATTATTACTATTTTACCCAATGAGAAAAGTGATGCTCAGACAAGTTACTTGTCCAAGGCACATGATGGGGTGCAGTTGAGGTGTGAACTCAGGTGTCAGATCCTAAAGCCTGCTGTCTTTTTCTATGCTAGGTGGGCAAGATATTATTGTGAGTTTAGAAATATTTGATCCAAAAGAAAAATTTTCTGCTTTCCTACTTGCGGGCCAGGTGAAGGTTTCTGCAGCCGAGGCGTTAACTTTTTGAGGTCTTGGTTAGCCCTGAGGTTCTGTAACCATTGTTTCTTGAATCTGTCCCATACATGGATTATAAAAGAAGACACACACACACACACACACACACACACACACACACACACTCAACAGCTTTATTGAGATACGATTCACAAACTGTACAGTTCACCCATTTAAAGTATGTAATTCAGTGAGTTTTAGTATGTTCATAGTTGTGCAGTCATCACTATGATCAATTTTAGAACATTTTCATCACCTCCAAAGAAACCCCAGACCCTTTAGCAGCTCATCCCACCCTCCACCCCATCCCTAGGTAATCACTAATCTACTCTCCTTTTATTTTATTTTATTATTTTTTAGCTGAGCCCTCCTGCTACCTGTTGGCAGCTCAGCTCCGGCTGGGCATCGAACTGCTGTTGCTCAGAGCTCAGCTCCCACTCTTGAGCGAGCTCTTAACCAACTGAGCCACTTGGCTGGCCCTACTCTCCTTTTATTTATTTATTTAATTTATTTAATTAATTAATTTATTTATTTATTTTCTTTGAGGGCAGTGTCACTGGCCCTCATGTGGGATCCGAACCAGGGCCGCTGGCGTCCCAAGCCAGCTCCCAACCACCACGCCACTTGGCCGGCCCCCTACTCTCCTTTTAGATTTGCCTTTTTGTCTCTCTAAATTTGTCTGGTCATTTCACATAAATGGAATCCTACAATATGTGGTGTGGTCTTTTGTGACCGGCTTCTTTCATTTAGAATGTTTTCACTCTTGATTCATGCTGTAGCATGTTTCAGTACTACATTTCTTTTTATTGCCAAATAATATTGCCCTATATGGATAGAACACATTTTGCTTATTTATCAGTTGAACATTTGGGTTGTTTCCACTTTTTGGCTATTATGGATACTGCCATGAATGTTTGTGAACAAGTTTCTGTGTGAGCATATTTTATTTCTCTTGGGTATATACTAGGTGTGTCATAATTGCTAGGTCACATGTCAACTGTTTTTTTGACCTCTTGAGGAATTGCCAGACATAGTGGCTGCACTTTACATCTCACCATTTTAGATTTACTGCATTTTATATTCCACATGACAATCTCACCAGCAGCAGTACATGAAGGTTCTATTATAACTTCTCCACATCCTCGCCAGTACTTGTTATCTGTATTTTTTAATTACAGCCATCCTAGTGGGTTTGAAGAGAAGTAGTGTCTTATGGTTTTGATTTTCATTTCCATGATAGAGATAGTGATATAAATAAGTTTCATATCTTTTCTTGTACATTTTTCACAAACTTTGGTTCTGAGACCAGTGTCTTCACAGAGAAGAACTTGTTTTGTTTTGTTTTAATTAGTTTCAGGTGTACAAGAGAACTTGTTTTTGAAATAAACTTCTGTTTTACTTGGGTAAAATGTGTATGGTAGTTCAGATTTACTGTGGCCTTGCAATATTGTAAATGAAGATTTTCAATGAAAATAATAAATTTTAGGCATATTGTTAAAAGTTTTTAGTTTTCTCTCATGAACATGTGTTTGTTCTTTTTTGTGTGCAAAAAGATGTTAAACTATTGGGTCATTGGGAAAGTCATGATGCATTTTTGCATTGAAAAACAGAAAAATACGTCATGACTTTCCAGACGACCTAATAGAATGAAAATGCACAAGAACAGAAACCTTGTGTAACTTTCACTGCTAAGAATAGTAGCAGCATACGATAGGTGTTAATGTAAATATTTTTGAATCAATGAATGGAAAAGGATATGCATTTTCTCTTCTGGATCTTCTAACTTGTGCAAAATAACATTTTTCTTCATATGCAGGTAAAATCAAATAGTGAATAATCCATTTATCAGCATAGAAACTCTATGATAAAAATCGAAATGATTTATTTTCAATAAAATGACTTGTCAGTGTACTTAACCTGGAAATGAATGTTACTCTAAAAATAATGTTTAGGAATTCTTGTATTTTCCATCTAAATTATATATGTTTTCTATTTTAGCCACTTTGGAGACTAATTAATGATACTAAAGATAAAAGAATGTTAGTTTATAAATCTGAAGATATCAAGAATATTTCACGTTTGCAGTCTCCAAAAGTGTGTGGTTATATTAAGGCCAATAATGAAGATTTGCTTCCACATGGGCTACTAGACAACGAGCCCCCTGATGGTAAGACTTAAAAAATGTATTTTTCATGAGAAACAAACATTACAGCTGTCTTCAATAGAGGTGGTTGTTAATGGATGAAAAAATAACGTGATTATCAAGTAACTATGGTGTTTGGCCTTAAAATAGAGTTATGTTCAGAACTTCTTTTGTTAATTCTTTTGTCTCTAATGTAAGAAATGAAAACACTAAGTGGGGTCATCGCTTTGTGAGGGGTGTAAATGTCTGTTACATTGTTTTGTACACCTGAAACTAATAAAATAATAATAACAATTTCAAAAAAAGAAATGCAAACACTGGAACATAATGGTAACAATAAAGATTGAACTTAAAATAAGATTGGGGAAAGGGGAATTGAATAATCTGAGGGAAAATATTTTTGATTTGCTGGTATTTAAAAATGACAAAAATAATGTTTTGGAAAACAATCTTTAGATAAGTTCATAAGAAATAGTTGGTAGCAAGAGAGTTCTATGCTGTTTAGAAAGAAGGTTATCAGTTTTGGGACAGATCAATTTAGAATCATTTAAAAACAGGCATCTTGGAGAAATATTCTACTGTGTTCATTTTTGAAAACTTAGAAAATATTACTAGCATTTTCGTATATAAATAGAAATTCTTAAACAATTTGATTATTTAAGAAAATGACCTATTAACACTGACTCATTTTTAATGTTTGATTATCTTGATATTTTTACCCTTACTTTGGTTAATTCATGAACTTCATCTAGAATAAAATGACAGCCTCATAGTCCAGCAATGAATAGGTGATTATTTTACTCTTAAGTACTTAGTAAAGTTTCCCATTTTAAAAATTGAGAAGGGACTTTTCCTTGGTTTTGAATTGTATACTTTTATTTATTTATTTATTATTATTTTTTTTTTGCTGAGCCATCATGCCACCTGTTGGCAACTCAGCTGCAGCTCAGCTCGGGCTGGGCATCGAACTGCTGTTGCTCAGAGCTCAGCCTGCACTCTTGAGCGAGCTCTTAACCAACTGAGCCACTCAGCTGGCCCTTTGAGTTGTATAATTTTAAAACCTCATATTACTTTTCCCTTTTTCTGTCTTACTCCAAATTTTTTTTTTTTTTTGTTGTTGTTGTTGTTGTTCAAGATACCTTTAAGGATACTAAGCTCAAATAATGTTTGTTTCAAAAATCTGCTAGATTTAAAGTGTTAACTATAAAAAATTCCTTGTTTTGATGAATTTTGATTTAATAGTGCATACAAATTCATATTAGAGCTTGTTCATCGGGTGAAGAGAAGAGCCGACCCTAATCCCATGAAGAACACGTGTAAATTATTGGTGGTAGCAGATCATCGCTTCTACAAATACATGGGCAGAGGGGAAGAGAGTACCACTACCAATTACTTAGTAAGTATTTGATATTGGATGGGCTAATTGGACAAAAAAGTCATGTCGGAGGACACATTCCATTTAAGACTGCTGTAACTTGAAACATAATGAAACCAGATCTGTTTCACATGCTATATTATTTCATAAAGTATTTGAGGGTTATCCTCTGAGGTTCTTACATTATTGCATACAGATTCTAGTTTCAAATTTTTGAAAACCCATTTTAACTTTGAACTATTATTTTCTGCACATAGAATTTTTATGTGTTTTAGGTTTAGGGAGGAGAGTTCATAACGTAGGCCTCCCTTCTTTATACAAGTGAATTCTTTGAAAACATTACTGCTATAATGACAGGGACATGGTTGCTGACATGGCATGGATGAATGCTCTAGAGTGGGGGAAAAGAAGTATTTGAACCTTTGTATATTATTTTTGCTTACGTGTATATTTCTGAGAAGATGATCAGTTTGGTTTATGTAATATAAAATAGCTAATTATTGGACTATAACTAGATGGGACTTTCATGGTCATAACTAACTTTCAGACAGATGTGAAAGAAAGATTACCGAAGTACTGACACTAGATTTTTAAGCTTTTACTATTGTAATTTTAAAAGTCAAAGGAATCATATTTCAGTGCCATTTTTTTGTTGATATGACTTCATTTGTCATGATAACTTGGCACTGACCAGAATACTGTTTAGGAAATAAAAGAGAATGCAGCTATTCATGAACCGAGAGCCTAGTGCAGTAAAGACGTCTTTCTCATTGCCTTGCTTCTCCTATTCTCTGTGTTTCTTGGTGCCCTCCCTCACCCTTTTTTCCTTTCTCTCACATGTTGAGTGAAAGAATGTATTATGAGGTTAGTAGGAGTAGTGTGTAAAGTCATTGTAATTCTTGTTCCTAAGTAAGAGAGTCTTTCTTGAAGAAGTTTCTTATATGGGCCTTGTATTAGGGGCTCCTCTTAATTTATTTCTTTGTTCCTTACACCAAGAAGATGAATATAATGAGAGGTTTAGTTATAAACATTGCATTTCTTTTTTTTTTTTTTTATAAGCTATTTTTAAGATTTTATTGGGGACTTCGGGGAGGGGAACAGTGTTGGGGAATTGGGAAGGGAAACAGGTAAGTTGCTGTCGTTTTGTTCTTCAGTCTAGTTGTGGAGGATGTTGCTTCACTGGCCCATGTTGGTATTATGATCATTGCTCTCATCCCAGCTGAGGCAGATCCGTCTCCAGCCATTGGACAGCCGCTCACGGCAGCCCACTGCAGCCCCATGGCTACCCATGCTGCTGCCAGCCACTCACAGCAGCCCAGCTCCAGGTCGAGATATTCACAACCTTAGCTGTAGAGGGCACAGCGTCACTGGCCCATGTGGGAACCAAACCGGAGGCCCTGTTGCTCAGAGCTCGCGCTCACAAGACAACTCCTAACCAACTGAACCACTTCGCCGGCCCTCTAAAAATTGCATTTCTTAGTCCTGCAGTTACTATGAGCAAAGAACAGTTTCTTAGACCTACAATGTACTTCCCAGTTTCCTGAACATACCTCATCTTCCCAGTTTTGAACAATAAACTATTCTCTTTGAGATGATAGGTAATGAACATTTTGTTATGTACTGTGAGCTGTCCTTTGCTGTTTGTACTGTCCCTCTCTACCCACCTTCCCCTCTTGCCAAATCAGAGCACAGAAGAAAGGAGGAATCGAAACCCCATTTCCCTGGCTTTCCTTTTACCTGGTCCTCAGTGCTGACCTTCGCCCAGTGAGGGGCCAGGAACAGGGTCAGCAGTGCCTGGCACTGCTCCTTACCTCTTTGTGGGCAGGCATTGAAGGAACTTGCCAAGAGAGAGTGAAGACAGAATACTTTTTAGAAGAGAATATTTTCGGTTAATTAATTGTTAACTTTCATTTTTGTAGTTGACTACAATGGCAGTTTTTTAAAAAGCCTGTTACTGGTTTATTTGGTTCCATATGCAGTTGATTACTTGGATTTGTGATAAACTGTACCACTGATTCTAGTAACAACACTTTGGGATATGAATAATTTGTTAGTACTGTCAGTGATAAAGAATAACATCTTAAAGCTAGTTTTTGTAATTGGTAGAGGCTTTTACAATGGCATTTTTTCTGAACTGATTTTTTTTTTTTAACCCTTGCAGAATTTGTTACATTGCAAAGAGGAGTGAAGATACACCTAATGTCTTTCTCTCACTCTTTTTCATCCACACAGATAGAGCTGATTGACAGAGTTGATGACATCTACCGGAACACTTCGTGGGACAATGCAGGTTTTAAAGGTTATGGAATACAGATAGAGCAGGTATTTATCAATGGATGTGGCTTAGATTACTCAGCTAAGTTATGTGATGTAAATCTTTGTCACTTACATTCAAACCCCCAAACTTATCTTCAACTTTAATCATAAATAAATATTCTCAAATGTCAGTGATTTTTATCTGATAAATTAAAGTGTTTTTGATATTACTTGTGGATTCTCAAGTTTTCTGTCCTTAGACTTGTTGTAGGTAGCCTTTTTATGTTGCTGTGATCTCTCCTTTCTCTGAATTCATGGCCTTTATATTGCCTGCATTCCTTTTTCTTTGATTATGCTTTTTATGTCTTTAGTTAGAATCCTAGCACATACTGTTGAATCCTTAGAAAAGTTACTCAAAAATATTATGTACTTTGCAAGGCATTTTTATGCATACAGAACCATTAGATCTCTTTTCCCAAAAATCTCCTGATTTCTTACAACCTGTTAATAGGGTATGTCCAGCCATGATATATTAATGTCATCTTAATTATACCTCATAGTAAAAATAGTTCAAATTCTGGGCCAGCCAAGTGGCGCGGTGGTTAAGCACTGGCTTAGGAAGCCAGCGGCCCCGGTTTGGGTCCCATATATGAAGGCCAGTGACACTGCCCTCCAAAAAAAAAAAAATTTTTGTTCAAATTCATAAGACTATTGTTCTGAAATTGGGTATTGCTTTGGACAGATATTTTGATATGGAAATTATTGTTTTGATTTTTTTCTAGGCTCACTGTACTAAATTAACCATATTCTTAAAGATTCTGTAGATAGAATTTCAAGATTAAAAAACATGAAATCATGCATCGTATTTATAAATGTTAAACTTTTATAGCACTTGCATAAAACTAAGAATTATTTTTCCCTTTTCCATTCTTTTACTATTTTGGATTTTCTTTTTTTAAGTTATTATTTAAATAGGTAATAGATACACATGATACAAAAGCCAGTGAAAAGTAAGTCTCCTCAACCTCTGCCCGTTGTCAAACTGTTTATTTCCCAGAGACATACATGTCATTAGTTTCACGTGTATCTTTCCAGAGATAATTTATGCATGTATAGCATGTGCATATGTATGTATGTATGTATATTTGACACATTGGTGGTATGCTGTACTCTTTTGATCCTTGCTTTTTCATTTCATGAATATGCTGGTGACTATTCCATTATCATACATATAAAACTGCCTTACTTGTGTAAAATAGCTGCAACATGTTTGAGATTTAGGAGACCAATAAATGAAGCTCCTTTTTGTTTTAGAACTTAGAACCACTTGAGAAAATAGGTGTGATATAGGAGAGAAAACTATCAGCTGTAATGGTAGCAGATGGATTGGAAGATGTGGTTTAGCTGTGCAGTCACAGTGGGCTTCCCCCTATTTTATCCCAGAACTGACCTTGACCGCCCATCACCAAAGCTGCAAAGCCCAGCACACTGAGCAGAGAGGATCAGAGTATACCCTCTGCAGGCAGGCAGAGCCAGGACAGACGCCAGAAACAGCTGGGCTGAGCACGGCTTTGCTCCTTTTCTCAAACTCGCCGGTAGATATGTTTCATCTTCGGAGAGAAGCCTTTGTTCCTTATTTTTTTTTTTTTTAGCAGGATTAATATGTATTTGCATGATATGAACAAGGAAAAGCCCCTGTTCTTTATAATCTTTTACTCCTATGTTACATAGTGATGTGCATCTTATTGTTCTGTGTCTCTGTGTCATTGACTATAGTCGAAACAAATAGTTTTCAATATTTTAGGCTCATGGAACCCAAGTTTTCATTTTTTCCAATTAAATGTAGAAGAAATTAAAATTTGGGAGTACATTTATAAATTTATAAATCATTGATATATGTTTTCCATATCATACTTTGTTTTTAAGCATTGAATATTTAGAGCTGAAGAATTTTATGGAATTTTGATTCAAAAACATTTTTTCTAGAATCACAGTCTTTTTTTTTCTAATATCTAAAGCAATGCAGTATTCAGAGTCTGACTTTTTTCTGAAGTGTTTGTTCTAAGTAGATAATCTCTTTAAGTATAGATTCGCATTCTCAAGTCTCCACAAGAGGTCAAACCTGGTGAAAGGCACTACAATATGGCAAAAAGTTATCCAGATGAAGAAAAGGATGCTTGGGATGTGAAGATGTTACTAGAGGTAGGTTGTGGAATCCTGGATGTGATTCTGTTAACAACACTTGGTGATTTCTAATGTAGGGGTCATGTCTGCATTATGAGGGGTCATATTAGAAAAGGTGATTGAAAATCAGGAGCGGCCCACCCAGCTGACCCAACAGTGACCTTATCCGGGTAAAAACGCTGGGAAAGCGAAAAAGGCTAGCAAGCAATGTTCCTTATCCAAGATATTGGTGAGAACCTAATGAAGTAATGGGACTCTAGAAAATAGGTGGATACCCAGCATATAAATTTTTTGCACACCGTTTTGGTATTTAGGTCTCTTTGAAACTTCAGTGGGTCTCTTAGGTCAATAATGATCTGACGATATGAAAATGTATTAGGCAGTAGAAATATAACTTGGAGATCTGAAAGTTCTCTGCAAGAATTTTCAGTTTTTGTGTTTTTATTCTGGTAATAAGTCTAAAGATAGTTAACCTAAACATTCTATGGCGTATGGATTCTTGCCTTGATAGGATATGACTTACCTTGTTTACCACATGATTTTGGTGTCTGAATTTGTCCTCTTGCTTCATTGTAACATGACCTTCTGTGAAGTAATTGTGCTTATCTTTCAATAAGTTGGTACTGTATTAGTTTCCTCTTGGTGCTTTAACAAGTTACAAAAAATTGAGCAGCTTAAAACAACACTTTTATTTATCTAGTAGTCTCCAAGGGTTAGTCCAGGCAGAGCTGGGCTCATCTGGATTCTCTGATGAGCCTCATATAAGTGCAGTCAAGATTTCAAAGCTTGAATGGGAGTTACAGGATGTTATCAAGTCCTTATCCAGGTTGAGCTCCATGGAGTACTCTGTCTGTATAGTAAGTACTTTGATGTACCTTACCTAATTTGATCCACTAGCTACCCTGACAGGTAGGTTGAGATATAGCACCATTACCGTCTAAAGAGACTCAGGACTGCCAGTAACAAAGTACCATAGCCTAGGGGCTTAAACAATTGAAATTTATTTTCTCTCAGTTCTGGAGGCTAGAAGTCTGAGATCAAAGTGTCGAAGGGCTGGTTTCTTCTGAGGTCTGGTCTGGTCTGTTTGGCGTGTAAATGGCCATCTTCTCCCTGTGTCCTCACGTGGTCTTCTTCAGTCTGTACCCTCATCTCCTTTCCGAAGGGCAGCAGTCCTGCTGGGTTAGGCCCACCCATGTGACCTCATTGTACCTTTTTTACCTCATTTACCTCTTTAAAGTCCCCATCTCCAAATACAGTGACATTTTGCAGTACTCATGGTTCAGACTTCAGCGTATGGAATTTGGCGGGGGACACAATTCAGCCCATAAAAGCAAGGTTAAATGATTTGTCCATGGTTGGCTATATAACTGCTAACGACAGAGCCAGAATCAAGTGTCCAGATTTGACTCCTAGGACAGCTGAGCCATTGCCCCTCTCTGCTTTTCTGGGGGCCTTGGGATAGCCCATGTCAGGGGAGGAACAAAAGGGATGCACTTGACTCTACAGATGTTCCTCTAGTTCTCTTCCCCAAGGCTCCTCGCAGATTCCCAGAAGCCTCATCCTATTTCCACGGAACCATCAAAATCCCAGTGTGGCCAGGGCGGCATCTCCTGGGAGTACCTTACTCCTCATACAGGGCTTCCCTACCTCATGTTTCAAGCATCAGGGTCTTTTTAAATTGGAGGCTGTGGGTTGTTATGGTAGAGGGTTTTTTTTGTTTTGTTTTGTTTTTAAAGATTTTATTGGGAAATTGGGGGAGGGGAACAGCTTTGGGGAACCGGAGAAGGGGAACAGTCAAGTTGCTGTCTTTTTGTTCTTCAGTCTAGTTGCAGAGGACGTTGCTTCACTGGCCCACGTTGGTATCGTCATTGCGCTCTTCCTGGATGAGGCAGATCGGTCACCGGCCTCTGGATGGTCGCTCACCGCGGCTATTGGCAGCTCACACTGGCTGCCAGCCGCTCACACCGGCTGCCGGCCGCTCACTGTAGCCTATGGCAGCCCACTGCAGCAGGGGCTGCAGCCTGCAGCATCGCGCTCGCACAGCCCAGCTCCAGGTGGAGCTGTTGTTAGCTGTAGAGGGCAGTGTCACTGGCCCTCCTGTGTGGGATCCAAACCAGGGCCGCTGGCATCCCAAGCCATCTCTTAACCAATGCGCTACTGGGCCTGCCCATGGTAGAGGTTTCTAAAGTACTGTGTGGAGCCCTTTAAGGGGAAAAAAAAAAAAATCCTCCCAAAGCAACAGTGCTGATTTAAATGGATTTTAATCTTAATTTTAGTAACATAAACTAGATATATATGCTTTCCTATGAGTTTATTTCTATAACTCCTGTACATTGTAAAACCAAAGCAAACTTAACCCTACAAGACCGACAGAATCCTTCCAAGTACTTCAGAAGGATCTGTTTTGCAGTGAGGTGCTGAGCCCCCCTGGAAGAGGTATCAGAGCGCTGAGCCTGATGGAATTGGAAGGTCCCCGAGGGCTGGGCTTCTCTCTTAGTTTCTTAGAAGTGCCGTAAAAAGCTTACAAGCCTTTCCCTTCTGTGTCCCCCACCCCACAAATCAGATCACAGTCTGCTCCTCACCTGTGTGGGTGGGTGCGCGCTGTGGGTGGGGAGCACTGCGTGAGCTCGTGCAGACCTGCAGTCAGCCGTGTGGGACTTAGGAAACATCTTTCAGTCTGATGGAATTGTTAATCTAACTAAGAATACTTTCGTTTTTAAAGCAATTTAGCTTTGATATAGCTGAAGAAGCATCTAAAGTCTGCCTAGCACATCTTTTCACGTACCAGGATTTTGATATGGGAACTCTTGGATTAGCTTATGTTGGTTCTCCCAGAGCAAACAGTCATGGAGGTGTTTGTCCAAAGGGTAAGCTTTCCATTTGTTGTGTGACAAATGTGACGAGTGAGGTGACCGGGTTATAGTTCTGTACTAAACAGGCAGTGTGTCTCTGTTTCCTTTTCCTTTTAGCATACTATAGTCAAATTGGAAAGAAAAATATCTACTTGAATAGTGGTTTGACCAGCACAAAAAATTATGGTAAAACCATCCTTACAAAGGTATGTTCTTTTATTTTGTAAAAGGATAGATTTTGCATTTATTATAGTTATGTATTTATGTAGGTATCTTTTAAAAAGTAATACGCATTGGCTCTTTTTGTTCGGTGCCTAAAAAACACAAGTTCTTTGATGGAAAATACAAGGTATAAATAAGAAAATAAAAGTTACCTGTTGGACCTCTTTTGAGACCCTTCAGGATCTCCCTGGGAGCCCCTCATCCTGCAGCTGCCCTGTGGGTACTTGTTCCTGGCCCCTCAGTGTAGCTGCAGTTGTCTCTGCATTGGGAGGCATGGCTCCATTGTTCATTGTTCCTTAGTGTTTTTTTTCTACTAAAGATTCTGAAGTCACTCCCAATTCTTTTTTTTTTTTTTTTAAGCTGAGCCATCCTGCCGCCTGTTGGCAGCTCAGCGGCAGCTCAGCTCGGGTTGGCATTGAATCACCCGTTGCTCAGAGCTCAGCTCACACTCTTGAGCAAGCTCTTAACCAACTGAGCCACTCGGAATTTTTTTATCCTTTGCTTGTGACCTGTTTTTTTCCTCTGGAAGATTTTAAGGTCTTGTTTTTGCCCAGGTATATCCATTAGGAATGTGTTAGGCATATTCCAGAAAATCCAATAAGCAGTGACTTCAGGGGTATATCAGTCAACAGGAAGTTGGGTGATGGTCTGGGGTCCAGGACCTTCCCCACTCTCATCAGCCATTCTGTCTCATATTTATCACCTCAGGGTCACAAGATGGTTCCCTTCTGTGTTTCAGAAAAGAGGACAAAGAACAATCTGTCCCTTTTAAAAAGGTTCTCTGGAAGCCCCACCCACCACCTTCTGTTGATATTTCAGTGGTCGTAGCACGGTCACATGACTGCCCATATACCCTCAAGGGAAAGTGGGAAGGTGGCTATTTTAGCTGAGTACATTGCTGTCTGAGCAGAATTAAAGGATCTGGTTAATTAGGATTTGATTAATCTGGACCCGATTTAAGATAGCAGGGCCCAACTGGCCAAGCTGGGGAGGGTTGGCTATTGGGAAATAATGTTTTCTTTACATGATCCTTAGGAAGCTGATCTGGTTACGACTCATGAATTGGGGCACAATTTTGGAGCAGAACATGACCCGGATGGTCTGGCGGAATGTGCCCCAAATGAGGACCAGGGCGGGAAATTCGTTATGTATCCCATCGCTGTGAGCGGAGACCATGAGAACAATAAGGTGTGTGTCGTGGAGCTTCTTTATGTGGTTCAGAAATAAGGAGGCCAATTGTAATGGGAGCTCAGAGAAGCTCCGCTTTAGGGATGGAAGTGTACGTGACAAAGCACCTTGAGACTTGGCGTTTTAGAGTGAAACACGATCCATTTAAATCTGGTTAAAGTGGTCATTTAGACTGTTTGGTGTCAAGATTAATTGTAGAGATTTGGGCTAGATAGAAAATAAGGGATAGCTTGTGTTGAAGTTCTAGATTGCAATTTTAAGTTTGTCATTTCATTTACAGGTTGTTATTCATTTAAAAGCTATGTTATTTCACAGTTTGCATGTTCTCTTAAATTTTTGCAACAAAGTACATAATTTGCCAACTCCAAAGCCTCCTGTGGGAAGGCTTTTCTTTTTGCCTTCCTTGTTCACAGCTCTGTCTCCAGCGTCTGCTTACCGGTATGTGACTCATAATTGTGTGCCAAGTAAATAAGTGAACAATTTACTGTTGAGGGTTTCTGATAGGGTATACTAGTTGACTTGGGATTTTGTGAATAGTTTCAGGCTAAGAGTGGCTGTGCTCCTAGAATCTGAACTAAAAGTGTTCATAGATGTCTAGTCCTTTCATTTTACTTGAAGTTAAGCAGCACCAGGCAATTTGAAGAAAACATTGGTTTTATTGGTGAGGTAAAGAGGGCGGTGCAAGGGGTTTGGAGAGTCTGTCTCAAATCAGGAAAGACGGTGATGTATTTGTCCTGACTTCTCTTTTGAGCCAGGCCCCTTAAATATCTTCACTATAAACATTAATTGGGAGGTCCTTTTTAAAAAGTCCAGTTAGTATTTCTTTTTAGGGTGATAGGCCTTGGATGATCGTTCTGAAAGTGTTCCCTTTTGGTGTCTCATCAGTGGTCACAGTCACCTTTGGAGGGCCCTGTGAGCTCTGCTCTTCAGGGCTCTGTGGCTCTTACCTGGGGTGAAAGTGAAAACCATTTTAGCAATTTACAGGAACTGTGGAGACCCTACCTTAAGAAATAACTACACTACGTTTCCCCCGAGTCTGTTAGCCCTTTTCTTGATAATTTCAGGTGGTTTGGAAAGTAGATTCTGTTTCAGAGCTTTTGGTTAAACTTCTCAAATTTAGAAGGGGGCCATTTTCGTGGTTCTGCACTGCAAGTGGGGAAGGTGCATAGAGACCTCCTTTGAGACACTATTCACCTTAGAAAACTCAGAAAAACTGTTAAAACCTCGGGGACCCATGAAAACTTTTAGGTAACAGTTTGGAATTTAATCTATAATAGACTATATGTCAGTGTAATATTATGCCTCTTACTAAGCCCAACTATTTAAAAACTTTAAATGTGACTCATTCATACAAATAGCCAGGGACAGAGGAGGTGAATGGGAAACAGACCATGTTCTGTGAGCCCGAATCATTATGTTTAGGAAGATGATGGTCTGTGCCTCATTCGCAGTCATGGCAGTGGTGCCATGCATGAGGAGGGGACGCCTGAGGGCCTGGTGGAGCTCACGACTGCCTGCTCTTACTGGGCCGCTTGTCCTCTCGACCTGGTGGGGATGCTTGGCCTCAGCCTGGGTGGCGTTCCCCTTCCTGTGAAGCACTTTAGGCTTGTCACCAGATTCACATCAGCTTCCCCCCCCCCCCCACTTTTTTTATTTTTTTATTTTTTTATTTTTAGCTGAGCCATCCTGCCACCTGTTGGCAGCTCAACGGCAACTCAGCTCGGGCTGGCCTCGAACAGCTGTTGCTCAGAGCTCAGCTCACACTCTTGAGCTAGCTCTTAACCAACTGAGCCACTCGGCTGGCCCACATCAGCTTTTTAGCAGTCTGCAGAGGGGATGACTCAGTTCCACGTGAACGCATTTAGAGTGACACCGATGGAACCTGAACACCTTCAGGTGGCTCTGGTTGGGACTTTCACATTAAAAGTTTGTTCCTAGAGAAGCGGTGTAAACGCTTACATGGGAATGAATTTTTATGTTAGTTTGGGTCCTTTGTGGCCTTTTTTCTCTTAAGATGTTTTCAAACTGCAGTAAACAGTCCATCTATAAGACCATTGAAAGTAAGGCCCAGGAGTGTTTCCAAGAGCGCAGCAACAAAGTATGTGGGAACTCCAGGGTGGACGAAGGTGAGGAGTGCGATCCTGGCATCATGTACCTGAACAACGACACCTGCTGCCACAACAACTGCACGCTGAAGGCGGGCGTCCAGTGCAGGTGAGACCTGCGCCGCGGGCAGCGGGGTGGCAGGGCACCCAGGGCACGGCAGGTGAAAGTGCAGCCAGGGGCTTTGGAGTCTGTTAGAGGGTGTGGATCTGTGTGCTTGTGTCCACCCCTTTGCCCTTTACAGCAAGAGAAATGCTTTCTGGAAAGCAGTTTGACATTATGTAATGAAATCCTTAATCTCCGATAAGAGTTCAATCCCACAGCTCAAAGAATCTCCTAAGGAAACAGATGTACAGGAAAGATGATAAACAAGGATGTTCACGGCATCATTCTTTTATAACTGCAAAATACTGGAAACAAAATGACAGTCTTGGGATATAAAGGAATTGTGTATCCATGCAGTAGTTTAGTGATGAGGAAGGAGTACTATTGAATGGCATGAACTAAATGTGTGGGAAGCAGGTTACAAGTTAGAAGGTGCCTATATTCCATTTTTGTGTCCACTGAGAGACCAGTGCCTGCCTTAGAAATGGGAAGGGAAGCTTGGGTCCGTGTGAAGGACCGGTCTGACTGCCTGCCGTGCGGGTGAGCATTGTAAGTGCTGATGGGGTAGGGCTCGGCTTGGCTGCCTAGTTTCTTGACCGCTGCCTTTCTCCTCTTTTTTAGGCCTCTGTCTTTTTATTTTTATTTTTTAATTACTATAGTAAGTTAATGAAAACCCAAAACACAAAGATGTTTTTTAAAGACCACCCTGTACTTACTCTCTGCTTTGTTGCTGCCTGATTTCACTTAGGAAGGGTAGACAGAGTGTGGGGTGGTGCTTATGCGGGAGTGGGTGACCCAGCCAGACCTCCTGCGATCTTCAGGGTGTGTGCTGTGGGGCTTACCTTTGACTTAAACCATCCCTGTCTGCTTTTCTGCAGTGACAGGAACAGTCCCTGCTGTAAAAACTGTCAGTTCGAGACCGCTCAGAAGAAGTGCCAAGAGGCTATTAATGCAACTTGCAAAGGCGTGTCCTACTGCACAGGTATGTCCTGTTCACTTGGAATACTTTCCTCAAGTGAGTATGCCTGTTTGGGAGACAAGATTGTTTCACTTGGATCAAAGCAACCCTTTTTTAACCTCACGGGCAGAGGGGAGTTGATTGTGCTCCTTAGTTTGCGGCACACTCGTCACTGGTCTGTGTAAGACCTGGTATTTCTTTTCATTGTTTATTTCCCTTTCCTTCACTTCATTTCACTTCTTCCTTCTCCTTCCTCTCATAGGATCCATTCTAATGTGTTTAACATTTGTCTGGATATGGGCATGTCCTGGAAACATAATGTGTTACTTTGTGTGTTTGTGATGCCACAGTGGTATTTCTACCTTAGATGTATTTATTTATTTATTTGTTTTAGCTGAGCCCTCCTGCCATATGTTGGCAGCTTAGCAGCAGCTTAGCAGCAGCTTAGCTCGGGCTGGGCATTGAACTGCTGTTGCTTAGAGAGAGCTCAGCTCACACCCTTGAGCGAGCTCTTAACCAACTGAGCTACTCAGTCTGCCCTTACCTTAGATCTTTTTAAAGTTTTTTTTTTTTTTAATTTTTTTTTTTTTAGAGGGTAGTGTCTCTGGCCCTCCTATGTGGGATCTGAACCGGGGCCGCTGGCAACCCAAGCCAACGCTTAACCACCGCGCCACTTGGCCAGCCCTTACATCTTTTTAAACGCAGTACCATGCTTGTCCAAATCATCTCCGCTGCTTTGTAGGGTGTCTGTCGGTTCATTGTTTAGGGCACCTGCCGAGTGTTTAGTCATGAGATGGTTTTTCTCTCTTCACTGAATGCCAGCTGCTTGGCTTGCATTCATGTCCTCCATACGGCGATGTCCCCTGGGGCTATCAGAGTTCCCTGGGTGCCTGAAGGCTTGTGATCGCCTAGTCACGAAGGCAGCACTGTGTTGGTCTCTAGAGCAGTGGCACTCTGTCAGTGTCACCATCAGGACCATAAGTCCCATCGTCCTTGCCAATGCTGTCTTATTCTTTGCCAATCTTTGCCAATTCTTTGCAAAGTGATTTCTCATCCTTATATTTTTCTTGAAGATCTATTTATATTAGCTATTCAAATTTCTCTTTGTGAATAGCCAGCCAATTCATATATTTGGTCCATTTCTTAAAATTGGGTTTCATCTCCTTTCGCTATCGATTTGGAGGAGCTTTTGTATAATACTAATGATTCGGTTGGCTTAAACATTGCATATACCTTCCTCCTGTCTATTGTCCTTCTTGGAACAGAAATCTTAAATTTTAATGTCATCGTGTCTGTCATTTTGTTTTATGTATGTGTTTATTTATTTTTTTATTAATTTTTTTTAGAGGGCAGTGTCACTGACCCTCATATATGGGATCCGAACCGGGGCTGCTGGCGCTCCAAGCCAGCTCCCAACCACTGTGCCACTCAGCCGGCCCTGTGTTTATTTTTTTCGAATTGTGGATGGTTACAAAAATATTTTTCATAGGTTCTTCTATTAGCTTCACAATTTTACCTTTTTAAAAAAGTTTTTTTTGGGCTGGCTGAGTGGCTTGGTTGGTTAAGAGCGTGAGCTCTGAGCAACAGGCAAGTTTGATTCCCACATAAGCCAGTGAGCTGCACCTGGAGCTGAGCTGCCGCTGAGCTGCCAACAAGTGGCAGGATGGCTCAGCTGGTGAGAGCACGTGCTCCTAACAACAAGGTTGCAGGTTCCACTCCCGCATGGGATGGTGGGCTGTGCCCACCCGCAGCTAAGATTGAACATGGCACCTTGAGCTGAGTGGCCACAAGCTGCTGATGGTTGCCGGATGGTGACTGGACTTGGAGCTGAGCTAGCTGCGCCCTCCACACCTAAGACTGAAGGACAACAACTTGGCTGTTCCCTTCCCCAATTCCCCAACACTCTTCCCCTTCCCCAATTCCCCAATAAAATCTTTTAAAAAAAAAAATTTTTTTTTTATTGGGGCACAGCCATGGTCATTAGTTACACATTGCTTTCATGCTATAGGGGCATAGCTGACTCTCTTAGGGAGTGCGCAGCTCACAGTGGCCCATGCGGGGGTCCAGCCATCACTATGCTCTAACCAACTGACCAGTGACCCACAGTTTTACCTTTTACGTTAGGACTTTAATCCATCTCCATCTAATCTTTAAACTACCCATAGCTTCTGTAGTTCTGTCAGTTCCTTTAGAAATTTCAAAGCAACACTATCAGATAAGTAGCTGGATGAGTTCTCGCACCTTTGCTATTCCTTTACGAATGTGTGATGTTCCTTTTTGACCTTTGTAATGTTTTTGGACCTCAGTTGTTTTATTTAATATTCAGTTTGCTACATGAGGGGGTTTGTTTTGGTCCTACTTGTCTGTTATGTCTATCCCATTCTCATATTTTTTAAACTTTATCTTTTAATTGGTTGGTTGGTTGGTTGGATTTCTAGAATAGCTTTATTGAGATAGGATCAACACACCGTAGCACTGAACTGTAGTGTACAGTTCAGTGGTTTTCAATATACTCATATTTGTGCAGCAACCACCACAATCAATTTTAGATCACTTTCATCACCTCAGCAAGAAACCCCTTACCCTGTAGGCATCACTGCAGATCTCCTCTTCCCCAGCCCCAGACAACCACTCACCCACTTTCTGTCTCTGGACTTGACTGTTCTGACATTTTGCATAAATGGAGTTATCCACAAATGGAGTTGATCACATGGTATGCTGCCCTTTGTGTCTGGCTTTCACTCAGAATAATGTTTCAAGGGTCATCGACGTTGTGCTATGAATGAATGCTTCATTTCTTTTTGTTGCTGATAATATTCCATTGTGTAGATACATACCACATTCCGGTTTATTCATTAATTGATGGATTTTGGATTCTTTTCACTTTTTTGCTAT
This sequence comes from Aselliscus stoliczkanus, assembly GCA_033961575.1. Classification (NCBI taxonomy): domain Eukaryota; kingdom Metazoa; phylum Chordata; class Mammalia; order Chiroptera; family Hipposideridae; genus Aselliscus; species Aselliscus stoliczkanus. The sequence goes on along the minus strand of CM066730.1, from coordinate 33,440,107 downwards.
CATGAATAATACTGCTGTGACTATTTGTGTGCAGGGTTTTTTGTGGACACGTTTCCATTCCCTTTGTGGAATCCCTGGGGCATATGATAGCTCTGTTTAGTCTTCTGAGGACCCACCAGCCTGCTCTCCAAAGTGGCTACACCATTTGACCTTCGTACCAGCAGTGTAGGAGGGTTCGAATTTCTCCCCCTCCTCTCCCACACTTGTTACTGTCTTTTTAGTTGTAGCCCTCCTAGTGGGTGGGAAGTGATATCTCCTTTGGTGCATTTTATAAAATGTTACTTGTGATTTTTACATTCTGAGATCTGTTGGTATCACATTAGTTTGCGAAACATCAGGAACCCGAATATCTCAGGCAGGCTTTAAAAAGCATATTCTAGCTGTGCTCAGTGTGTCAGTCTTTACTGTAAAAATAAAGCAGTTTCAGAAAGATTTTACTTTTTAAAATAAGCACAAGTAAAACACTTTGAAAAAACTTGTTTTGTCAACAGCCTTTTGTGCCCTTGATATTTTGTGTGGAGCAGCAGCAGCAGAGGGTGACATTGGAAGGAGCTGGCAGGTCAGCGTCATATTAGGAATGGGATCTCGTTTGAAATGGAAATTCTTGGTCCTCTCCCTGGGCCCACTGCACCAGCACCGTTGGGGACAGGGCCCAGTGATCTGTGCCACACAGCGTTCCTGGGTCAGCTGCAGCGTGTTAAACTTTGAGAACCACAATAAATGCGATGCTGTGTTTTTAACAATTTTCCCACATGTCTGATACTTTTAGTCTTTTCAGAACAGAGGTTCAGCAGATATCCATCCAGTCTTTTTCTGTATCTGTTGAGGGCAGCATCATGACTAAAAATACAAGGATGATACAGAGTGTAACATAAGCCTTCACTGAACATGGAGCTTGCTTTTTTAGTAGGGGCAGGTTTGTTAAGTGACTCTCTTGTTGGCACAGTGACTGCCCAGCGCCATAAAGGGTTGTAGAAGACCATAGGCAACTGTGAAATTCCCAAGGAAGTGTATAGTAGGTGCTTAACGAAAGGCTGTTTTTGTTTGAAACAGGGCAGGTTTCCTTAAGTTTGTGTCACTGCTCCATAGACATCTAAGTTGGAATTCTTTTGATTGGTTCCATTCCTCAGCTGAGTGGCCAGGCCTCCAGAGCTCTGGGCACGGTCCATTGTTTTCATGCAGTTTTTCTCTTCCCTTGTTGTATTGACTTTTAACTGCTTTTGCCGCTTGTTTTCCAGAATGAGTCACTCATTCCATCCTCTTCCCCTAGTTTAACATCCTTTGATGAAGTTTCTTTGTCCTTAAGATGCACTGATTCATTCAAGAAACATTTTTGGTGTACATACAGTGTGAGTCATTAATAGGTCTGCTCTGTGCTCTCAGGGAGCATGCCCGAGAAAGGTAAAGGGGAAACAGGAAAGAACTGTAGCTAATCAAATAGACAGAAATTGGGAAACATGCCAGAAAGAGAGAAGTAGTGTGTAGTGATGGAACATGACGGGTGAGGGTCAGAGGCCGGGTCCGCAGGGAGCTCTCAGGGGATCTGTGAGACAAATCTACAGGGGCGGGGGGAAGTGAGCCAGTCCCCGCGGTGGAAACGAGTTAGGAATAGCATATGTTGAGACTCTGAGGTGAGGAGGACCTTGGAGGGGTGAAGAAATTGAAGGCAGCCATTGTAGCTGAGGTCAGAGGGCCAGGGCCAGGCTGCAGCTCTTGTCAGCCCCCAGGGTTCGTTCTGCCTGAGGAGCGGATGGCGGCACTAGGTGTTTGTCTTATCAGTGATAATAGTACGCGTCGTTTTTACGTGTATGTTACGTTCCACGGTGAAAGGTAGAAGCAGCACACATGGACGATGGTAGCTAGTGGCTGGGGCGAGGCCATGGAGACTGAGTGGGCACCTGGGAGGGCTTGGCACGCAGCACTGCACGCAGCACCTGTTGTCTGGTTGTCCCCCTCCTTTGGGTCACCTGGGACTCCCTGCCAGGTGCTGACTGTTGTGCCTCGGTGCTTGTTGTGTGCTTCCAGGTAACAGCAGTGAGTGCCCAGCTCCTGGAAACGCTGAGGACGACACGGTGTGCTTGGACCTGGGCAAGTGTAAAGATGGGAAGTGCGTGCCCTTCTGTGAGCGGGAGCAGCAGCTGGAGTCCTGCGCGTGCAACGGTGAGTGCCTCCCTGCCACGTTCCTGCAGCCCGCGTCTGCCGGCCCTGGCCCTGGCCTCGGGCCCGGCAGTGCTCACTGCTCGGCCAGACAGTGGTGAGGACCCCTGGGTCCCGGGAGTGCAGGCTGGTGTGCGCGAACTTCCTGCCAGTCTTCCTTCCTCCATGTTTGCAGACCGGTGGCGGTGGGTGTGGGGTGGGCAGGAGGGGAGTTTGCAGAGTGAGTAGATGGCTGTCCTCCCCCATATCATACTCGCCAGGAAAGCAGGGGCTGTCTGGGTCCCACTGGCATTGAACTGCGATGCCCCTTCAAGAGCCACCAGAGAGAGCTGATTCTGGGACTATTGGTCATCGACAGGGCTGGGCCTGCCGCCCGCTGTGCCCTGCCACCGGACTGGGGCGGGCCTCGCCCAGCAGTGGTGGGCTGCATCATGCTGGCCTGTCAGCCACTTGTCCTGGGGTTCCCGCGCTGTGTTTTGAAGGAACCCCTGGGTCTGAGAAGGGACCTCAGAGAAAGTGGTTGCAAAATCAGAACCACTGGGCCGGGAACTCAGCATCCATACCACGGAGTCAGTAACTCCTCCATGTGGGAGAACATGAAAATAAAGACGATAACACAATGGAAGCCAAATGAATAATTTACTGGGTGAGCGGCAGGAGTCCCGGCTGCCCTGGACAGCCACAGGAAATGCCCAAGAAAAGCCTGGTAAATGAAGGCGCGATGACAGACTTCTGTTTTCCCTGTCAAGTGGTGTTCCTGTTTGGGAGTTCTGGTGGGTTCTGAGTTCCCCTCTCAGTGTATGGACTTACCCTGGCTGAGGTGAAAACCGCCCTGAGGCACTTGCCACCGGACTGCTGTCACATGGCACCAGTGGCTCAGCTGAGGCCGAGTGGTTTCTGTCCCCCGTGTGCCGTCAGAGGCTGGCCTCCAGGGGGAAGTCTTCATGCTCAGGCCGCGGTGCTCCTGGCCCACGGGTCACTCAGACCCATCCCCGCCAGGCTCCAGCTCTGTCCCAGCTTGTCGGCTCTCGCTGGAGCCCTGGCTTTCCATGGGTGAAGGCAGCAGGGTAATAATGTTGGGACAAAGGGAAATAGCCTCACAAAAGGTTTAGAGTTGAATAACTGGGCTGTTCTCTGCGGAAGGGAAGGTTTCTGGGGAAATAGTTTTTACCTGTGGCCTCTTTAACTCAGGACCGAGTAGTGTGAACTCAGCTGTTTCTCGAGGGGTGAAATCTGGAGTATTTTTTTATTTTTTTATTGGGGAATTGGTGGAGGGGAACAGCGTTGGGGAATCGGGGAAGGGGAACAGCCAAGTTGCTGTCTCTTTGTTCTTCAGTTTAGTTGCGGAGGATGTTGCTTCACTGTTGGTATCGTCATTGCGCTCTTCCCGGATGAGGCAGATCGGTCGCTGACCTCTGGATGTCGCTCACCGCGGCTATTGGCAGCTCACGCTTGGCTGCCAGCCACTCACGCTGGCTGCGGGCCACTCACTGTAGCCTATGGCAGCCCACTGCAGCAGGGGCTGCAGCCCACACCATCACTGGGGCTCGCACAGCCCAGCTCCAGGTGGAGCTGTTGTTAGCTGTAGAGGGCAGTGTCACTGGCCCTCATGTGGGATCCGAACCGGGGCCGCTGGCATCCCGAAACCAGCGCTTAACCAATGCACCACTCGGCCGGCCCTGGAGTATTATCTTTTGAACTAACAAATGATGTGATTCCTCCCCCGTTGGGAGCAGGGGAGGGAGGGGAGAGGGGGGGAGGACAGCCATGCCTCGGCGCAAACCCCGCTGTCGGTCACGCTGCGTTTCAGAGACCGACAACTCGTGCAAGGTGTGCTGCCGGGACCCCTCGGGCCGGTGCGTGCCCTACGTCGACGCTGACCAGAAGAACTTGTTTCTGAGGAAAGGGAAGCCCTGTACAGTAGGATTTTGTGACATGAATGTGAGTATTTATGTACAGCTTCTTTCTGTACAGTCCCATAGGAAGTTTTATATTGTAAACACTTGATTTTGCAAATGGAGGAATATGAAAACACAAATGCTGCCATGTCCTTCTAACCCTGTTGTGTTGAGTCTGGAGTGGTATGCTTGGGGCGTCTGAGAGTGTGTCTTCTTTGAGGTAATGCTGTGTGTTTCTGTTCATAGGGCAAATGTGAGAAGCAAGTACAGGACGTCATCGAACGATTCTGGGACTTTATCGACCAGCTGAGCATCAATACTTTCGGTAAGTCATTCCCCAGGTGGCTGTCTGCATGGAACCGAGCTGATTTCTGGGATGACGTTTGAAAAGTGCTGCTTCAGACACATATGCTCTAATCCTGCAGCAGGGAGTGCAAACATCCACTGCTTTTATTTCAAAATAGATGGACTCATAGGTCTGCCCTTGTATAGCATGGATATAGATTTTCAGACCAGGAAGTCAATACTTAGTCAAAATATTAGCTTCTTTCTTACTAAGAAATAGACACATAATAGCATAAGTGTGGTTCGGTCCCATAGATTGTAAATCTGAATCCTTTTTGATGGAAGAAATATTTATCTAAAAATGGGCCTTGGGGCCAGCTGAGTGGCTCAATTGATTAAGAGCGTGAGCTCTGAGCAACAGGTCACCAGTTCGATTCCCACATGGGCCAGTGAGCTGCGCTGGAGCTGAGCTGCCAACAGGTGGCAGGATGGCTCAGCTGGTGAGAGCACGTGCTCCGAACAACAAGGTGGGAGCTTCCACTCCTGCATGGGATGGTGGGCTGTGCCCACCTACAACTAAGATTGAACATGGCACCTTGAGCTAAGTGGCTGCAAGCTGGCGATGGGCGGCGGGATGGTGACTGAGCTATTTGCACCCTCCACAACTAAGATTGAGGGACAACAACTTGGCTGTTCTCCTTCTGTAAATCCCCAATAAAATGTTTTTAAAAAGGGCCTCAGATTTTTATAGAAACAAGGACGTATTATGTCCTCTAGGGCCCATAAATTAGAGTTTAGTGACAGAAACCCCAGATAGCAGCAATAGTATCTTCATAAGCATCATTGCCAGTTACTGCTATACAATTACTCCATTCAAACAGTACCTTCAGGCACCATGTTGAACACTCATCTGTGTTTCAGGATTATTTCTGGAAAGATCTGTGGTGTGAGGAGATGGTTAGGTCTTAAACAGGTGGCATAGACACTCCTCTCTGTACTGGGTCAGTGGTATTTTCTAGCCAATCTGCGGCATTTGTCACAATGATAACTTTTTTTTTTTTTTTTTTTTAGCTGAGTCATCCTGCCACCTGTTGGTAGCTCAGTGGCTGCTCAGCTTGGACTGGGAATCAAACCAGCAACCCTGTTGCTCAGAGCTTGCACTCTTTTTTTTAAAAATATTTTATTGGGGGGCTGGCCGAGTGGCACATTGGTTAAGAGCTGGTTTTGGGATGCTAGCGGCCCCGGTTCGGATCCCACATATGAGGGCCAGTGACACTGCCCTCTACAGCTAACAATAGCTCTACCTGGAGCTGGGCTGTGTGAGCCCTGGGAACGGTGTAGGCTGCAGCCCCTGCTGCAGTGGGCTGCCATAGGCTACAGTGAGTGGCTGGAAGCCAGTGTGAGCTGCCAATAGCCGCGGTGAGTGACCATCCAGAGGCCGGCGACTGATCTGCCTCACCCGGGAAGAGCGCAGTCCCATTTTGGGGGAGGGCAACAGCGTTGGGGAATCGGGGAAGGGAAACAGACAAGTTGCTGTCCTTTTGTTCTTCAGTCTAGTTGCGGAGGACGTTGCTTCACTCGCCCATGTTGGTATCGTCATTGCGCTCTTCCCGGGTGAGGCAGATAGGTCGCCGGCCTCTGGACGGCTGCTCTCCATGGCTCTTGGCAGCTCACTCTGGCTGCCGGCCACTCATGCTGGCTGCCGGCCACTCACTGTAGCCTATGGCAGCCCACTGCAGCAGGGGCTGCAGCTATGCCATCCTGGGGACTCACAGCAGCCCAGCTCCAGGTGGAGCTGTTGTTCACCATCTTAGCTGTAGAGGGCAGTGTCACTGGCCCTCATATGTGGGACCTGAACCCGGAACGCTGGCTTCCCAAGCCAGCACTTAACCACCGTGCCACTCGGCCAGCCCTCAAAGCTGGCACTCTTGAGCGAGCTCTTAATCAACTGAGCCACTCGGCTGGCCCATGATAACATTCTAAGAGCGTTTGGTTTGAGATTTGTAAACTGTTCAAGACATTCACTCTTTGAAATTGTTCACAGGGAAGTTTTTAGCAGACAACATCGTAGGTTCCGTCCTGGTTTTCTCCTTGATATTTTGGATTCCTTTCAGCATTCTTGTCCATTGTGTGGTAAGTCACCATTTTTTTTTTTTTAATATACTTTTAATTAGCTTCAGGTGTACAACAAAGTGCAATAGTTATACTTTTTACCCCTCAAAGTGACAACCCTCCTCCCCCAATTCTCCCCTCCCACTCCTCCCCCCCATATCATACTATCACAATTCCTTTGACTCCCTTCCACCATATAATCCACATCCCATGACTGTCTATATATTCAATTACAGTTGGGAAGCAGTATTATACAACATCAATTTCAGGTATACAGTGCCATGATCCAGCCTCTACTCCATCCATGCAGTGGTCTCCCTAACAAAACATGAGACCATCTGACAACCCACAAAATTTTAACATTATATTCCCCGAACTGTCCTTCATATCCCTGTGACAATACTGTGGTTACCTATTTATGCTGTCTAATCCTTTTCCCTTCTCCCTCATCCCCACCCCCCTCCCAGCTAGCAACCCTGTTTTCCCCCTATATCTATGAGACTGTTTCTGTTTCTTATGCTCATTCATTCAGTTTTTCAAATTCCACATATAAGTGAGATCATGTGGTATTTGTCTTTCTCTGACTGACTTATTTCACTCAACATAATAGTCTCTAGGTCCATCCATATTGTTGGAAATGGTACAATTTCATTCTTTTTTTTTTTTTTTTAGCTGAGTCATCCTGCCACCTGTTGGTAGCTCAACGGCAACTCAGCTCGGGCTGGCCTTGAACCGCTGTTGCTCAGAGCTCAGCTTGCACTCTTGAGCGAGCTCTTAACCAACTGAACCATTCGGCCGGCCCCAATTTCATTCTTTATAGCGGAGTAATACTCCATTGTATAAATGTACCACAGTTTCTTAAGCCAGTCATCTACCGATGGGCATTTCGGTTATTTCCAAGTCTTGGCTATTGTAAATAGCGCTGCAATAAACATAGGGGTGCATATATTTTTTTGAATTAGCGTCTGGGATTCCTCTGGGTAGATTCCCAAGAGTGGAATTGCTGGGTCATACGGCAGTTCCATTTCCAGTGTTTTGAGATACCTCCATACTGATTTCCATAATGGCTGCACCAATTTGCAGTGCCACCAACAGTGCACCAGGGTTCCCTTTTCTCCACACCCTCGCCAACACTTGTTGTTCGTTGATTTGTTGATGATAGCCATTCTGACTGGAGTGAGGTGGTGTCTCATTGTGGTTTTTATTTGCATTTCTCTGATGATTAGTGAGGTTGAACATTTTTTCATATGCCTGCTGGCCATCTGTATGTCCTCTTTAGAGAAATGCCTCCTCATATCCTCTGCGCATTTTTTAATTGGGTTGTTCGTTTTTTTTGGTGTTGAATTGCATGAGTGTTTTATAAATTTTGGATATCAATCCCTTATCAGATATATCATTGGCAAATATCTTCTCCCATTCAGTAGGCTGCCTTTTTGTTTTTGTTTTTGTTTTTTTTTGAGGGCAGTGTCACTGGCCCTCACATGAGGGACTGAACCGGGGCTGCTGGCTTCCCAAGCCAGCGCTTAACTGCCGCGCCACTCGTCCAGCCCTGCCTTTTTGTTTTATTGATGATTTCCTTTGCTGTGAAAAAACTTTTAAGTTTGATGTAATCCCATATGTTCATTTTTTTTTTTTTTTTTTTGAGGGCAGTATCACTGGCCCTCATATGTGGGACCGAACCGGGGCCGCTGGCTTCCCAGGCCAGCGCTTAACCACCGCGCCACTCAGCCGGCCCTTGTTCATTTTTTCTTTCATTTCCCTTGCCCGAGGGGATATGTCGGTAAAAATATTACTCAGGGTAATGTCTGCAAACTTACTCCCTATATTTTCTTCTAGGAGTTTTATAGTTTCAGGTCTTACATTTAAGTCTTTAATCCATTTTGAGTTTGTTCTCGTATATGGTGTAAGTAGATGGTCTATTTTCATTTTTTTGCTCGTGTCAGTCCAGTTTTCCCAGCACCATTTATTAAATAGACTATCTTTACTCCAGTGTAAATTCTTGCTTCCATTGTCATAGATTAAATGACCATATATAGATGGGTTTATTCCTGGGCTCTCTATTCTATTCCATTGGTCTGTGTGTCTGTTTTTATGCCAATACCATACTGTTGTGATGATTGTAGCCTAGTAGTATGTTTTGATGTCAGGTAGTGTGATGCCTCCCACTTTGTTCTTATTTCTCAACATTGCTGTAGCTATTCAGGGTCTTTTGTGACTCCATATAAATTTTAGGATTCTATGTTCTATTTCAGAGAAAAATGTCCTTGGTAGTTTAATTGGAATTGCATTGAATCTATATATTGCTTTTGGAAGTATTGACATTTTAACTATATTCTTCCTATCCATGAGCATGGTATGTATTTCCATTTATTTGTATCTTCTTTGATTTCTCTCTTCAGTGTCTCATAATTTTGTGAGTACAGGTCTTTTACTTCTTTAGTTAAATTGATTCCTAGATATTTTATTGTTTTTGAAGCAATTGTAAAAGGGATTGATTTCCTGATTTCTTCTTCTGATAGTTTATTATTGGTGTATAGAAATGCCACTGATTTCTGAATATTAATTTTGTATCCTGCTACCTTACCAAATTCGTGTCTCAGTTCTAGCAGTTTTTTGGTGGAGTCCTTGGGATTCTCTCTATATAGTATCAGGTCATCTGCATATAATGACAATTTTACTTCCTCTTTTCCAATTTGGATGCCTTTTATTTCATTTTCTTGTCTGATTGCTGTGGCTAGAACTTCCAGAACTATGTTAAATAGAAGTGGTGAAAGCGGGCAGCCTTGTCTTGTTCCTGATCTTAAGGGGAAAGCTTTCAGCCTTTCCCCATTGAGAACGATGTTTGCTGTGGGCTTATCATATATGGCCTTTATTATGCTGAGGTATGATCCCACTATTCCCACTTTGTTAAGAGTCTCTATCATAAATGGCTGCTGGATTTTGTCAAATGCCTTTTCTGCATCTATTGATATGATCATATGATTTTTATTTTTCATTTTGTTAATGTGATGTATTACGTTAATTGATTTGCGGATATTGAACCAGCCTTGCATACCAGGAATGAATCCCACTTAATCGTGGTGTATGATCTTTTTAATGAGATGCTGAATTCGGTTTGCTAGTATTTTGTTGAGAATTTTTGCATCTATGTTCATTAAGGATATTGGCCTGTAGTTTTCCTTTTTTGTAATATCTTTGTCTGACTTAGGAATCAGGGTGATAGTGGCTTCATAGAAAGAGTTTGGGAGCCTTCCCTCCTTCTGTATTTTTTGGAATAGTTTGAGAATAGGTACTAATCCTTTTTTTAATGTTTTGTAAAATTCACCTGTGTAGCCATCTGGTCCAGGGCTTTTTTGTTTGTTGGAAGATTGTTGATTACCGATTCAGTTTCTTTGGCAGTAATCAGTCTGTTCAGAGTTTCTGTTTCTTTTTGGTTCAGACTTGGTAGATTGTATGCTTCTAGAAATTTATCCATTTCTTTCAGATTGTCGAATTTGTTAGCATATAGTTGCTCATAGTATTGTCTTAAAATTTTCTGTATTTCTGTGGTATCTGTTGTCACTTCTCTTTCATTTCTGATTTTATTAATTTGGGTGCTCTCTTTTTCTTGGTTAGTCGTGCTAAGGGTTTGTCGATTTTATCTTTTCAAAGGTAAATCACCATTTTTAAGTAATGAAACATTTGCTTAAAATTTTGAGCAGTTCCAACCATATAATTTTTGGAAAAGATAAATTTGTTCTTAACAAAATCTGATGTTTAATTTTTTGGTGTTATCCATAGGAAAGCATACCATGTAAAAAGCTTAGGTGATCGTCTCTTAAAAGAATTACATTTTTTGCGTGTGGATGTTTGATTTTCATGTGTACTTTCTGGATATTTTGTACTTGTAAGTGCAGGAGACTGGCTGACTAGATTTGTCTGCTGAGTGAAGCTCTTGCCAGAAGCATTTTCAGGCTGATGTGGTTGTAACAGAGCAAACAGCAAATGTCAGTGTCCCCCAAATGGCACTGTGCCACACAGATTCTTGGCTTTATCACACCCTTGTAGCTAATAAGAGTGAGCTCTTTCTTATTTGAAGTGAGTAACCCTAACAACTGAATTAGGCTTTGAGGAACTCCAGGTACTTGATAAACTCGGGGCTTTTTCAGAATTCTTCTTACAAATGCATTTGCCTTGTTGCTTCTTTGTCTGCTGTAGAGACAAGGAAACGAGACGCAGGCTTCTAGACTTTACTCTGGCACTCTCGCAGTGGCCCTCACGTGAGCGCTTGGAAAATTCCAGCACAGCCAACTCTCACGAGTGGTTACCGCCCCGCCTCACTGGGCAGCTCGTCCTCAGGGTTGTGAGCACAATGGGCGTGGGAGGGAAACCTCAAGGGAGCGAGCAGTTCTGCTAACGCAAAGCTATGAGGTGGTGGAAGCTGCGACAGATGGTTGAGGGACTCATCCATTGTGGGTGCTTTTACTTGGGAGTGGAACCCGTTTTGTTTCCAGGGAACCGTGAGACCTGAGCCCTGGCTTCCCAGCAAACCTGCTGACAGGAGCAAGGGTGATGGCTGTTTTTTTCTGACTACAGAATACGTTGAGGGCAGCCGGACTCAAAAGTCAGGCCTGCGGGGGCTCAGTAGCCTGCCTGGTGCCGGTTGTCATCTTTTAGTGTCAGCCACAGGCAGGGGCTGGGGGCAGTGTGTGCAGCCTTCTGCCTAAGTAGGACGTTGGTTCTGAGACCCAGTTCCTTCAAGTTTGGGCCACAAAAACTCAAAACAGCCAAGAGGTTAGGGATGTGGTGGGTGGGGCCTGAGGCCAGAGTCAAGGGACACAGCAGGCAAGCCCCAAGGCCAGCAGAGCCTGGCCCAGGCAGGGACTGCCGCACACTGGGAGACGCCCTTGTTATCCTCCTGCCCATGGAGGTCAGGAAGACAGCACGTAAACCTGGCCGAGAAACGAAGTCCTTCAAGCACAAAGGAAACACTTCTGAGCTGGTGGCAGAACTCAGTTTATGTTCAAGTTTTCATCTCTTGAATCTGCTCCCACTTTCTACAACTCGGGTTCTAAGTTCTTCCCTCAGTATTAGGATGAGCCAGTAAGGAAAGGCACTTCACTGAACATCGCTTGTGGGAATGACCTTTCCCTTCTTCTCTCTAGGATAAGAAACTGGACAAGCAGTACGAGTCCCTGTCTCTGTTTCACCCCAGTGTAAGTATGCCACAGGAAGGATCTAGGCTGGATGTTCAGGTCCCCGCACAGCGGCAGTGGGTGGAGATGTGACAGCACTGCCGCTCCGCACCAACTTGGCTAACATGTCGAGATCTTTTCCTGTTTGGGATCTTAACTCGGCAGTTATTTCTTACGCGTTCTCTTTGGGTGCTTCAATGGCATGTTGTCAGGACATTTGAAAGCCAGTCTCTGGAGTCATTTCTGAGTTGAGGGAGCCTCACGTATCGCTTTCCTTAGCGTGAGGGACCACGGCACCCACAGCGTAAGGCCACGCGCCGGGTACCGTTGCAGTCGTCGGACGTGCCACCCACCTTGCCTTGCCGTGTCTTTCCAGAACGTCGAGATGCTCAGCAGCATGGACTCGGCGTCGGTCCGCATCATCAAGCCCTTTCCCGGGCCCCAGACCCCAGGCCGCCTGCAGCCCACCCCGGTGATGCCGGTGGCTCCGAAACTGGAGCACCAGCGCATGGACACCATCCAGGAGGACCCCAGCATGGACTCGCACGTGGACGAGGATGACTTTGAGAAGGACCCCTTCCCGAACAGCAGCACGGCCGCCAAGTCCTTTGAGGACCTCACGGACCACCCGGTCACGAGAAGCGAGAAGGCCTCATCTTTTAAGCTGCAGCGTCAGAATCGTGTTGACAGCAAAGAGACGGAGTGCTAGTTTAGGGACTGCCAGGCTGAGCTCTTGGACCTAAGTGTGCAAAATATTTTCATAGATTTGACTTTAAATCACTGCATGTATTTTGTGAAGATTTGGGAGACACAAGGGGGCTTTCCAGCACATGCTGGCCGTGTTTGGATCCCTCCCATGCATCGTACTTGTGTGGTCAGGCCCTTTCCTTGGCAACAGGTAAGGTGAATCTAGCTTATTTTGAGGCTTTCAGGTTTTAGTGTTTTTGATCTTTAAAATATCCTTCAACCTGTGGTGCAAAAGCAGAAAATATAGCTGGATTAGGTTATAAATATTTACATTTTTGTAAATTAACCTTTTATATTAATAATAGCACTGATTAGGGAAACAGTCAATTTTCTTTTTCATACACTGTAATGATCCGCTGAACATAATGAGGCATTTGGCAGTTACTTGTGAGGACAACTGGAACACAGATAATTTATTTTTGCCTTCAAGTAAAGACAGGAGAAACATCAAGCTGTACATTAGCTCCAAAATGGGGGTTCTGGTTCTAGGTGTTACCCAGAGCTTGCGGAAACATCTAAATTGAGGAAAAATATAGACTAATATTTAGCAGAATTCTAAGGTTAGTACTCTCTAGAATTATTTACCTGAGTTACAAATTTACAGACTCCTGCAACTCTTCAGGCCCTAATTTGCTGGGCAGTTTTTCTGTGTTTATAAGTATCTTTACCATTCACAAAGCGAAACTACTTCAGAACTAAGAGTATGGTCGCCTCTTTTTCAACACCAGTCGTCTAAGAGGCAGCTACTTCCCGCCAAAAGAACAGGTGGGTTTTGAATGGGCCGAGGTGTGCCTGCTGGCGGGGTCCCTTCAGTATGACCTGCAGATGGGGATTTGCATTACTTCTTGCTTTAGTGCTTCAGATTCTGGGCGGGGTGCATTTACTGTGTGAATGATCGGTCATGATTGGAATTCTGATTTCCTTAAAATTAAAGCTTTTTCCCTGTAAGTACTGAAATGTGCTCACCAGTCAACACGTTTTAAATGAGAACTGGTCAACTTTGAGGGCAGTTAACCAAACCTGTGACAAATGGTATCTTTCTAAGGACGTTTGTGACGCAGATACCTGTTACACTAATACTTGAACTTGTACCTTGTGGTATTGGCTGTCTTTTAACTAGTCGTGATATTCTTATAATTACACTTTTGGATAGGTGGGGGTGTATGGGTGTATGAGTGAAGCAGTTCCCAGCAGAATGTAAGAAAACCATTTTTTATAAAATTATAACTTTTTAAAAAACCAAACTGTGCTTACCTGTTTTCCATTTACAGAATTAACGAGCTGCTAAGGGTGTATGTTGTAGCTGTGGCACAGTTGACACCTGCATCACTCAAATATCAAAACACAGCTCTCTGAAAAATTCCAATGCTTTTATTAAACTTGGTAGCAAACATCAGTGTTTTTTGTTCCAAGGTCAGGAGAAAATAATATTCTTTGATTGCTTATTGGGGGGTTTCTGTGTACTGGGGACGTCTCGTGCTGTAAAGAAACAGCCAGCCTGGGTTTTATCTGTGACTAATGATCCCCGTCTCCCAGAAGACTGAGTTCCAGCCTGGCCTCGGATACATCCCGCCAGTAAGGGAGCAGCAATGGCAGGGAGGAGACTTTCTTCTCTACCAGAGGCCAGAGATGTGAGGACAAAAACTCATTTCCCTTTGGTGATAAGTGTAGTCCATCTGACAAATAGGATGAAAAGTCCTGTGATGGGAGAGAGGACTCAGTTAAAGGTGTGTGAGTTTCCCAATCCCAGTGTCCTCGTCCCCAGCGGTGGCCCCGACAGGCCCATCACCAGCCCACCGGCAGTCTCCCAGGACAGTGGCAGCAGCTCGTGCTCTGGGTATCAAGGTTCACACACCCTTTTGTAGGTTACACATATATTACAGGTGGAGCTTTATAAAGCCTCCCACCCCTGAGCGCCTGAGCTGAGACGCCCTTCCAGGTCATCCGTTCAGAGAAGAGGCTTAAAGAGCGAATATGGCACATTAATCCACAAAATGAACAATCTGGTGTTAGAGCTCAGGGCCCAGTGTGCCAATTTGTTTTTGACTCAGTCGTGGTATATTAAATCGATAGGTAAGTTATTAGGTGGAATGAACTTGTCCATCCAGGCTAGAACGAGTCCAGTGCCCCACGCCCTGAGCTCGGGAACAATGCCCATTAGAGCCCTTTCACTTCTGGGAAGAGCCCTCCCTCAGCTCAGCTGCCCCATGCCCTTGAGCCTTTCACAGCTTAGCATTCCAATTCTAGAGGCACTTTTCCTGGGCCTTCATTTTCTCATCGCTGCTGTTCTAGATGGGAGGACCCTAAGGAAGGCCCTCTCGTTCTAGCATCTTCGTGTTAAAACTAAAAGGCCTGGAAGAGCAGCTGGCCCCGTGGTTTGCAGTTTCTTTTTCTCCAGCTGCACTTTTCCCACCCACCTCAGGTGGAAGCCTAACGCAGACAAAACCAGCTGCCGAGGCTGCTCCTGCAGGGACCCCACGAAAGGGTCGGGTCTAGTCAAGGTTTCCGAGGAAGACTGACCCAGTTTTCACTTGTGTGGATACCCAGGGGTGAGACTGCTGGGTCCCGTGTAAGCATATGTCTTGCTGTACCGGAAGCGGTCAGTGTCCCTGTGTGGCTGGCCCACTCTGCCTGGGAATCGGCCTTTTAGCTTTCATATTTGTTAAGTGGGCTTTTTGGCTTTAAACCCAGAGTAATTTAGTTGGAACTACAAATCGAACTACGAATTTTAGCTGATACCTTATTCTACTTCTGTTCACTGTTTTGCCTGGCAACAAGTTGCTCCCTTCCATCTTATAAAAGCCTGGCCTAGAAACGGCTCAAACCTGAGCCGTTTCTCGCTCATTCCACTGTGCTAACTCAGGGACTGAAAGGGAGTGGGTCCCACTGCGTGCAGCTAAGGAGCCAGGCCAAAGACGGTGCTCTCTGCAAGCTGTCCCGAGGCCTCACCACGCCTCCTTTCTGTCCCAACTTGAACTGGTGAGAGGGACAACTATTTTGTCTACTCAGAGCCACACACAGCTCAGACACTTCTGGGTGATCCTAGGCACCCCAATAGGACCAAGCAAGCCACCCTACCTGACCGTCCATCTGCATCAGGGCCCACAGGTCAAGCACATCAGTCCCACAGTCTTGGGCCACCTGTAGGCAGGCACGGGCGTATTCACTAACCACGGAGTTCAGGCGATTTAACCTGCAACCTTTTGGGAAGAGAGAAAAGCAGGAGGTGACTGATAAATGCGAGTCCTGGTGCAGGCACTAGTAACCCGGATGGACAGTTCCTCAGCCCCAGGAGACGGGCGTGGACTTCCGGACCTGCCCCGGGCCATTGCGGGTTGGGGAGTCATGCAAGGACAGTGGGGAGGCAGGAGCCTTAGAGGGCACCCCTTGTCTCCTGAGGACACTGAACAGAGGTCCAGAGACAGGAACTGCCCGGGGCACCGGGCTGGTGGCTGGTGAGGGGTCCCCACCAGAGGGATGTTGTGCTGAGACTCCTGAATTTTCACATGTAATAAGAAGGCACATCATGTGTAGACTTTCCTCCAGAGGTGACAGCAGGCAGGGCGCACAGGTCAGTGGGCTAATGCGGGTCAGCACACTTCCTCTGCGAAGGACTGGACAGTAGACTTCAGGCTTGGGGGTCATATGGTCTCTGGGCACCGATTCCACCTGCCACTGTGCTCAAAGGTGCTACAGGACGGAAACCACAGGGCCGGCCTGTCCTCCTGGAACTTCCATTTGTGTAGCCAATGGGTCAGTTTGCCGACCCCCAATCTAATGTGGCGCTTCTCAAACAAGCGGAGCCAGAATCACCGGGAAGACGTAGTGGGCTGACCCAGAGCTCTCATTCGGTAGGTCTGGGTGGTCCAAGAATTTGCATTTTTACCAAGTTCCCAGGTGATGCTGATCTGCTAATTAGCACCACAATGAACCCGGCCTGACCGCGCCTAACCCTGGGTGGCGGAAAAACAGTAATAAACGTTTCGCCAGCACTCAGTACATTCACATCTGCGTAAACAAGGCAAGTCTCACAAAACAACGCCGCCTGCGTCCCAGATACTGAGTTTTCTAGTCCATTAAAAAGTTTGCTGTAACTTGTTCACGAGCCACGAAGGGGTTGGGACCTGCGATCGGAGATGCACAAACAGTTCTAACTTGTACGCCTTGGTCATCCCGGCATGAGTGTCCTGAGACGGGACTTAGCGGACGAGCCATCCCTGACGATGGCAGGACACTAGCAGAGGACACCACTGGGGTGGTCACTTGGGCGACAGCAGGGCCTGTCACCCTCCCTCCTCCTCCGTGCACTCTCTTCTCCAGGGGAACAGTCCCTCTACCTCCTTTGGGAGTGTCCTGGGCAGCGCTTGAGCCTGCTTCCCTCCTTTCCCCAGACCTTCAGTGATAATACCTCTTACACCATTTATCCCATTGCTGCAAACACTTATTTACACAACTGTCTCCCTCACTAGCTCAACAGGGAAGAAAGGGCTTCTGGTCATTTCTGAATCCTGAGCACCTGGAAAGGTGCCAAGATGAACAGTTCATGGGGACAGAAGTGCCTCTGGTGGTTGCAAGGCAGGAACCTGGTGTTGGGGTGCCCGAGAGCTGCACGCCGTCGCTCAGTCACAAGTGAGGAGGAAGTGCCCTTGCACTTGGGTGCCTCTGTCAGTGGCCTACAGAGGAGCCTTTGTTTGGAGGGGAATGGGGGATATCAGGTGAGGTGAGGCGGAGTGGAGAAAGGGCCACATGCTGACGGAAATGGGCAAAGCAAGTAGGTGTAGGCACCCCAACTGGACGTCAGGGCCGGAGGCACAGACTCCTTAAGCCTCAGCTATCACGTTCATGGCTGTTCTGAGACGCTCGCTCAGCCGTCAGCCCTGAAATTCAGTGGCTCTGTGAGCACCTCAGTTTGGAAAACAAGGCAGCAAATGCCGGGCCAACGGGCCCCCCTACCCCAGGTGATACTCCCTTTTCTGGGTCAAAAATTCTGTTATGACACAATGGAGGCTGTATTGCTTTCTGTTTAGCTTCTGATGCTTGAAAACAGAGCAGTACAGATTTCCGGACCTCTAAGGCCCGAGGCCCACAGGCTGGAGCAGCGCCCCACCCTCGGCCTGTTTACCTTGCACGAGGCACTCCTTCTCCCAGGCGGCCTCGCAGAGCGGCGGCGGCGTGATGAGGATGAGCCGGTCCTCGGGGATGCCCACGGAACGCAGGTACTGCACCATGCTCTTCAAATTCACCACGTACTCCTCCAGGGGCACGTGCTGCTTGGGGTTCTCCTCTGTGCAGGAGGAACACCGTATTTCAGCCCAAATGCAGGGTTGTGTGAGTGAGGGTGCAGATGACACCCAGTCACAAATGACTTGAAAGTCATGGCCATGGGCTGTTAGGCAGGGGGAACTGGTCAAGAAACGAGCGCAGGTTGTGGAGTGAGACCGCCAGGTTCTGTCCTGGCGTTGTCACTCATCAGCCACCTGCCCTTGGATGACAACAGGGCCCACCTCAGGGCCCCTATGGAAAGCCAGTCAGCTAGGTGCCTGCCACCAAGGAAACGGCAGGGACTCAGCTACTGCGGTTTCTGCTCGCAGGGCGCAAAGCACTGTCCCTGGAAGGGTCACCAGCGTTACAGGCCATGTGTGGGCCACACAGAAGTGTGGTCACAGAAGAAACATAAATCACTCATCCTACCACCCGGAAAACCACTGCTGGCACTGAGATGTGCTTCTTTCCAGTCTCTTCCATGGAGATTCGTATACTTTAAAAAAAAATTGGAGTGGCTCTGTTGGTTAAGAGCTCACTCAAGAGTGCGAGCTGAAGGGCCGGCCGAGTGGCGCGGTTGGTTAAGCACTGGCTTGGGAAGCCAGCAGCCCCGGTTCAGTCCCACATGTGAGGGCCAGTGACACTGCCCCACCTCAAGAGTGTGAGCTGAGCTCTGAGCAACAGCAGTTCAATGCCCAGCCCGAGCTGAGCTGCTGCTGAGCTGCCAACAGGTGGCAGGATGACTCAGCTAACAAAAAAAAAAAAAAAAAAAGGAATCACATTGAAGATAAAGGACCATATTTGTGCTTTTTTCACATAACATTATAAGCATTTGTTTCCATAACCAGGCCTCAAAAACAACAGATTTAGTTAGGGTGACACAGTTGAAGCTTCTAATTCCTTACTATATAGCATTCTATTTTTTTGCTCTTATAAAGAACATACACCTGATTCTTTCCTTAAGGATTTCTAGATGAGGGAAGTTTCTTGATGGACAATACCAAAAAGCTTTCAGAAAGACTATAAGCTTGCCCATCAAAACTGAAAGAGTTCATCTTATTCCATACCTGTCAACTGTTAGTATTATTGCTTAAAACTGCTGTCAAAAAAACCAAAATTCCTTTTTACATACTGGTGGTTAAATTCCTCCTTTTGGGATTATCTATTCCTGTCTTTGCCCAATTTTCTATCAGCGTTCATATTTTTCTTATTGATTTCTACATTAAATACATTAATCTTCTGTCTGCCATATTTTCATATTTTCCTATCATTTTTATCGTTTTTGTGACATAAGCTATTTTATTTTACAAATCTGTTTTTCCCTTTGCAGTTTCCTCCACTGCTTTTATGTTTAGAAAGTGTTTTTCCCTGTCCTAAATTTGATAAAACTTTACCTTTTAAAAAAATTCTACTTTTGGAGTTTTTCTTTTGGTGTAAATATAACTGAAGGTATGACCTCCTTTGTCCCAAATAGTTAGTTTACAGTCTCTGCTACCTGTAACTTACATAATCTTTCTCATAGGCTGCAAGAATCCCTTGCATTCAGTGGGCAGCCTTTTCTTTCTTCATCTCCACGCTTCTCTGATGTCCCCCCACCTCCTGCAGCTTGTCTCTGAACAGCAGACCATGCCACTGCTGTGAGAAGTGAGGGCCCCAGAGAAAACTCTGGAAGCTGACTACCCAACTTTCCAAAATCAAGGCTTTCTCCTTCATACCATGCAGGAGGGGAAGACAAAGGCCTCTGTAGGACCAGTTCTTCTAGTCCAGGGGTCGGCAAACTACAGCTCGTGAGCCACAGGGGGCTCTTCGGGTATGTTCTGTCTCAAAAGTTTGCTGACCCCAGGAAGAGCCAATCCTGTGCCTCACAACAATTTAAAAATTATTCGAGAGCCATAAATATATTTTTACATAATCACCATTATGTGAATAATATTCTTTAAAAGTTTTAGGGCCAGCCGAGTGGCACGGTGGTTAAGTGCTGGCTTGGGAAGCCAGCGGCCCCAGTTCGGGTCCCACATATGAGGGCCGGTGACACTGCCCTAAAAAAAAAAAGAATAAAAAAAAAAATTAAATTTTTATAAATGAAACTATGATAGTTTTATTTTCATTTTCAATTTTACTCCAGAGCCACATGTACGTACCAAAGGAGCCGCATGTGGCTCGCGAGCCGCAGTTTGCCGACCCTTGGGGGCTCTTCCGTGCTCT
Source organism: Aselliscus stoliczkanus (assembly GCA_033961575.1). Lineage (NCBI taxonomy): Eukaryota > Metazoa > Chordata > Mammalia > Chiroptera > Hipposideridae > Aselliscus > Aselliscus stoliczkanus. The sequence goes on along the minus strand of CM066730.1, from coordinate 33,420,267 downwards.
AGTCATAGCAGCAGTTCTTCTGAAAACACGTGAGGGACGTATTTCCTGCTCCAAACCCGGTTACCATCACCCAGGATTCCAGTCTGGACCTGGGTCCAGAGGCTACGGGCCTGAGCTACTTTTTCATCGGTGTGATTCCCACTGCAAGGTGTACAGCAAGGAGCTGGACATCAGTGTGATTCATATGCAAGGAGCCCTCTGTTGCCACTTACCTCAACTAAAGAGCACAGCACTGCAGGGCTCAACACAACACAAATGTTTGCAAGTTTTAGGTCTAATCACCCAGGCATGCAGAAAGAAAATAGGTTAAACTAGAAGAAATACACAAAAGTACTCGGTGAATTCATTAATTCAGCAAAATTTTATCTACTAGGAGATAAGTAAACAGTATATACATTTAGGTTTGCTATAACAAAAATTACTAAAAATGAACTAGGAAAAGACAGAAATGCCTTTACCTTTTAGTGCACTGTCATTGGCACCAAAGAAAATTGTAACCGCTACTGGGTTGTCCAAAATGTTCCCTTTCCTGATTAATCTTGGAAGGATAATTTTGGCCCATCTGGTATTATAGCCTGAAAATCCACGATTCAAAACATCACATTTTCTGAAATGAAAAATTTTACAGGAAGGTGTTACATGTGACAAATCTATTTTGACCATTATCATTGTCAACCAATTGCTTTGATTAAATAATTTTAGTAAATATATTGTTTCAGTTTGAACCACTTCATTAGCAAGCATTTTTTTCCTTCTTAAAAATACACAGTATGGTTCACAGCACTGTATATGGTGTAATGAAAAAACCAACCATGGATCTTGAGCTGGTTGCCTGGGTTTGACTTCCAGTTTCGTCAATTAATACCTGTGACCACTGGTATGTCTGTAGATGTTTAAAATTGTCCACAGTAAAAAAGTATTTTATTTTATTTTTTTATTTTTTAAAAAGTATTTTAAAAATGAATCTCAGGAGTTCAATATATGATTAGCAAATGATGTGGTTCATTTTGTTGTACGGTTCAAATTCTTTTGCATGAGCAACTAAGCAGAAAAGCTAGGGCACCAAAGAGTGGCTGCAGGCTACAGGCCAGGTGACAGCCACCAGAGGCAGCAGGATGGGACTAGGTTATGACGCTACTCTGAAAGCGCTCAGCATTTATAAATCTTGAGAATAGCAACAAAAAAATTCAGCCATGTTTAGTGTTTTTATGTATGATTACAAAAAGCCAACTAGCCATTTAAAAAACTCCACTTACAATACTTAAAAATGGAATACTCGAAAATTTTGACAAGGGGAGTCCTGTCTTACAACTATCCAATGGGTTAGTAAGTGCAGCACTTAACAAAAGGCGAAAGTGTCCTCCCTCACTCAGGTGGGCCTCCCAGGGCAGGTGTGGTGCCCGCAGCAAAGCTCGAGTTCTAGTATCAGAGCGGCTCGCACTGGGATCTCTGCCCTAGACCGGCAATGAGGCCATGGACACTTAATTTCTCTGAGCCTTGCTGTTCCCAACTGTAAAAGACAAACACTAATGCCTAATTCACCAGGTTGTGTGGAGATTAAAAGAAATAGAAGGAACTCAACGAATGGCAGCCATTACAGATTTTTTGAAAAAATCTCCTTACAAGCCTGTGAACCAGGAAAAAGTGCTAGTGAGGCTCACGGCTGAAACTGACGGTTTCCCTCTGCAAGGGGGAGAATACCTGAATTTCTCTGGACTGAGTAACAACCAGCAGTGCCTAAGTTATGCAAACAGCTGGAGAAATAGAAAAATTAATAAAAACTTTTATATAAATTCATGCCTAATAACAGGTATTCAAGTTCAGGGGAGATAGGACAAGGATAAGAACTGATTTCTTTCAAACAACTAGGCTCTGAAAGATTGCCGTCCAGAAAAAAATGGAAATTAGGTGTTTTATAAATGACAACAGGCAAAGGGACATTTTTTTTAGGCCTATTTTTTTTTTTTTTAAAGATTTTATTGGGGAATTGGGGGAGAATAGCGTTGGGGAATCGGGGAAGGGGAACAGACAAGTTGCTGTCTTTTTGTTCTTCAGTCTAGTTGCGGAGGACGACGTTGCTTCACTGGCCCATGTTGGCATTGTCATTGCGCTCTTCCTGGATGAGGCAGATCAGTCGCCGGCCTCTGGATGGTTGCTCACCGTGACTACTGGCAGCTCACGCTGGCTGCCGGCCACTCACTGTAGCCACAGGGACCTCTTTAAAAGCAAACAGCACATAGTGGAAGCTTTTTTTTTTTTTTGAGGGCAGTGTCACTGGCCCTCATATGTGGGATCCAAACCGGGGCCCCTGGCGTCCCAAGCCAGCGCTCAACCACCGCGCCACTCGGCCGGCCCAGTGGAAACTTTTAAAAGCTGAAAAAGGTGAGATTATTCTAACTACTTCAAGATTTTTTTTGTTAAAGAGATACTTTGATAAGGACTAAAAATTTTTATCAAAATATATCAATAAATTTTAGAAGGTTTAAATGGATTTAAGAATTATTAACTGCTTTTGTAATGAGCATACAAAGACCTTATTTAAAGATAAAACAAAGATGTCACTATGGATACACTCAATTATATATTGACTACATAGGCAGTACAGAAGGGCAGTTACAGTCAAGTGTCTCAGCTTTCAGACTTGGGAATTAGGTTAAATGAAAACACTGAGTCAGCTGAGGGCTGTGCAGATGGCTGAAGCAGACATTAGGGGTCTATATGTACAAAACATTCACCCCCGAGTATTAACATGGCTGCAGACTGTGCCCATCAAAACGGTAGTAGTCCGGTGTGGAAGAGCAAGTGTCAGTCCAGCACTTAAAAAGGAGGGTAGACTTAAAACTGGTCCTTTGGTAGTGAAAGCCGATGATGCCTCTGACGCCAGTCACCCCTCCAGCGTCCCTGTAATGTAACCCCCTGTTTTTCCCAGTGACCGGCCTGTTGGAAGAAACGGGCTCCTTACGCCAATGTGAGTATCCATTCTGCCTGGCTCCTATCTTTTGGTCCATTGTGGTTTTAGTTTATAATGGGCTCTTGTGAGCTTGGCTGAGGTGAGTGTGCCCAGGACAGAAGGAGGCATTCTCTGTGGGTTGAGCCCGAATGGGGGAGAATTCTCCCATGTCAGCCCTCCTTGTGCGTCAGCCAGCAGCCACTCAGTTTTGTGCTTTGTAACTCAGCATGAGGCTTTCAAGAAATTATATAAATAAGGCACCTCAGACCATACATGTTTCCAACTTTGTCTTTTCTTGTAATTACTCTTTGATTCTGAAAAATAACTAGCTTCTAATTAAGTGGTCTTCTAGCACTCGCATCTGTAAACTATCAATTCTGACAAGCTTCTCATGCTAAATTTAACTATTAATATTTATGAAACATTTACATGTTGGTGAATTTGAAATGCCTGGAGTTTTTCAGGCCATTTGAATAATTAACTTTTCAATGTCTTCTATTTGATCAGAAAAGGATAACAGACTAACTCAACAGTTTTGGATTACTAAAATAAAGCATTCGCTATGTTCCAGGCACTGGACCAAGTCCACAGGGATTGACTGCACCCTCCCAGCAGGAAAGCAGGTGACCTTGTTATCACCTGAGGCTCAGAGCATGCGCCCTGGAGCCAAGCACCACCACTTCCTAGTGTGACCTTGTTATTTAACCTCTCCCCACCTTACTTTTCTCAGATTTAAAATGGGTAGAATAATAATAATAAAATTATAGGGTTGTTCTAAAGATTAAATGAGGGCCGGCCGAGTGGCGCGGCGGTTAAGCGCTGGCTTGGGAAGATAGCGGCCCCGATTCGGGTCCCACTTATGAGGGCCAGTGACACTGCCCTCAAAAAAAACAAAGAAATAAAGATTAAATGAGACTAAACACATGAAGCATTTAAAACAATCTCTGGCCCGGCCGAGTGGCACGTTAAGAGTTGGCTTGAAGGGCCGGACGAGTGGCGCGGTGGTTAAGCGCTGGCTTGGGAAGCCAGCGGCCCGAGTTCGGGTCCCACATGGGAGGGCCAGTGACACTGCCCTCAAAAAAAAAAAAAAAAAAAAAAAAAAGAGTTGGCTTGGGATGCCAGCTCTGAGCAGCAGCGCCCTGGTTCAGATCCCACGTGAGGGTCAGTGACGAGGCACCCTCTACAGCTAAGATGGTGAACACCAGCTCCACCTGGGCTGGGCTGCTGTGAATTGCAGGTGATGGCATAGGCTGCAGGGGACTGCCTTAAGCTACCGTGAGTGGCTGGCAGCCAGCGTGAGTGAGTGGCTATCCAGGGGCTGGTGAGCGACTGCCTCACCTGGGAAGAGCACAATGATGATACCAACATGGGCCAGTGAAGCAACGTCCTCCGCAACTAGACTGAAGAACAAAAAGACAGCAACTTGTCTGTTCCCCTCACCCAATTCTCCAATAAAATCTTTAAAAATAAATAAATAAATAAATAAAATAATCTCTTGTACTTGGTAAACATTAAATAAAAGCTATTACAATCCCCCTTCCCGAACCATTTTACAGAAGCGAAAACTGAGGGACGAAATGATACTTCCATGTTTTTAGATTAAGTTCACTTAAATAGTGAAAGCATTTGGGAATAAAAAAGGCTGGAAGGTCAATTTTTCATTTCCTTAGGAGGTAAAAATGAAAGAGAAAGGGAAGACATTTTAAAACACATTTTACATTTAGGAATAAAATATACTTTCTTGGTGTGCTAACACTGATAAAAAGGACGAAAAGAAAACTTCTGCCGATCAGTTTACTGATACCCTAAGGCAATACTTGTGTCTCCTGTTTTTTTTTGAGGGCAGTGTCACTGGCCCTCACATGTGGGACCCGAACCGGGGCCGCTGGCTTCCCAAGCCAGCGCTTAACCACCGCGCCACTTGGCCGGCCCGAGAGTCTCTTGTTTTTAATGTGGAAAATGTTTCTATTTATTCTTTAATCTTTTCAATTAGAATGGTTTCCCTTTTAATGACTTTCTTAGCATACATTTAAGTTTGGCAAATAAAATACCAAAATCATCACTATTTCTGATATATTTTATAAGCAAAATGGGGGGGGGGGACTCTATCCAAAATGAATCCAACTTTGGGCTAAGAATATATTCTTTCTACTCCTCACTAATCATTTAAGGCCTACCCACCATAATAACTGAATAAGAACTTCTCTTCTTTAGATGGTGAAAAGTAGTCTTTTTTTTTTTTTTTTTCTTTTTTGGCCCCCATCCCCTAATAGGTTTTCCGAGACTTTCGGCGGCCGGTCTCACAGGGCGGCCAAGCTGTCTTTGCTGAGCCGAGGCCCGCGCCCCCCTCCCCCCCGCCCCCCCAGCCCGGCGCTCTCCTCCTCACAGGCAGGGCCGGGCGCTGCCCTCCCCCTGACAGGAATCCCGGGCGCTGCCCTCCCCCCTGACAGTTATCCCGGGCGCTGCCCTCCCCCCTGACAGGAATCCCGGGCGCTGCCCTCCCCCCCTGACAGTTATCCCGGGCGCTGCCCTCCCCCCTGACAGGAATCCCGGGCGCTGCCCTCCCCCCTGACAGGAATCCCGGGCGCTGCCCTCCCCCCCGACAGTTATCCCGGGCGCTGCCCTCCCCCCTGACAGGAATCCCGGGCGCTGCCCTCCCCCTGACAGTTATCCCGGGCGCTGCCCTCCCCCCCTGACAGTTATCCCGGGCGCTGCCCTCCCCCTGACAGGAATCCCGGGCGCTGCCCTCCCCCCCTGACAGTTATCCCGGGCGCTGCCCGCCCCCCGGGCGGGAATCCCGGGCGCTGCCCTCCCCTGACAGGAATCCCGGGCGCTGCCCTCCCCTGACAGTTATCCCGGGCGGGGCCCTCCCCCCCTGACAGGAATCCCGGGCGCTGCCCTCCCCCCGTGACAGTTATCCCGGGCGCTGCCCTCCCCCCTGACAGGAATCCCGGGCGCTGCCCTCCCCCCCTGACAGTTATCCCGGGCGCTGCCCGCCCCCCTGACAGGAATCCCGGGCGCTGCCCTCCCCCCTGACAGGAATCCCGGGCGCTGCCCTCCCCCAGACAGGTATCCCGGGCGCTGCCCTCCCCCCCGGACCGGAATCCCGGGCGCTGCCCTCCCCCTGACAGTTATCCCGGGCGCTGCCCGCCCCCCTGACAGGAATCCCGGGCGCTGCCCTCCCCTTGACAGTTATCCCGGGCGCTGCCCTCCCCCCCTGACAGTTATCCCGGGCGCTGCCCTCCCCCTGACAGGAATCCCGGGCGCTGCCCTCCCCCCGTGACAGTTATCCCGGGCGCTGCCCTCCCCCCTGACAGGAATCCCGGGCGCTGCCCTCCCCCTGACAGTTATCCCGGGCGCTGCCCGCCCCCCTGACAGGAATCCCGGGCGCTGCCCTCCCCCCTGACAGGAATCCCGGGCGCTGCCCACCCCCGGCCAGTTATACCGGGCGCTGCCCGCCCCCCTGACAGGAATCCCGGGCGCTGCCCGCCCCCCCTGACCGTTATCCCGGGCGCTGCCCTCCCCCCTGACAGGAATCCCGGGCGCTGCCCACCCCCCCCGCCACTTATCCCGGGCGCTGCCCGCCCCCCTGACAGGTATCCCGGGCGCTGCCCTCCCCCCGTGACAGGAATCCCGGGCGCTGCCCTCCCCCCGTGACAGTTATCCCGGGCGCTGCACGCCCCCCAGACAGGAATCCCGGGCGCTGCCCTCCCCTGACAGTTATCCCGGGCGCTGCCCCCCCGTGACAGTTATCCCGGGCGCTGCCCTCCCCCCCTGACAGTTATCCCGGGCGCTGCCCTCCCCCCTGACAGGAATCCCGGGCGCTGCCCTCCCCCTGACAGGAATCCCGGGCTCTGTCAGTGCACATCTGCGTATCGATCCAGGGGTTGTGCTCACCTGACCAGCTTGTCGGCCAGGGCCGCTCCCCATCCTCCCGGCTGGAAAGAAAACTGAAGAGAAAAGCAGGGTCACTACTCAGTGCCGTGAGGACGCTGTGGCCGGGGGCGCGGGCCGGCGGCTGCCCCTCTGCTCCCCCCCCCCCGCGCTCCGGGTCCCGCGGGGGTCAGAGGCGAGTTTCCCCGTCAGCTGGACTTGAGGCAGCTGTCGGTATTTTACTGAGGCCTAATATCAGAGTCGCTGTTACCCAGAAAGCTTTTTTTTTTTTTTTTGAGGGCAGTGCCCCTGGCCCTCCTATGTGGGACCCGAACCGGGGCCGCTGGCTTCCCAGGCCGGCGCTTAACCACCGCGCCCCCCGGCCGGCCCCAGAAAGCCTCAAGTCTCTCTCTGGGGGCGGGGGCTGTCTGTCTCGTTAGGACACGGAGCCCGGGCCGCGGCCCTTCCGGTTGGACGCCTGAGGATCCCAGAGCTCGGGACGTCCCTTCATCTGCGCGCGCGGGGTGTGCAGGGCGCCCCGGCCCGGGTGCCTAAAGATCGCGCTCCCGGCTATGGGCACAAACACAGAAAACGGGTTCGCGGCGTCACGCCTGAGTGCTAGAAAAACAAGAGAAAATGAACCACCGGGAAAGCGGTTTTCAAAATGTGCCCCTCCCCGAAGAAAACACGTTTCCAAACACTGCCTCCGACTATGAGCTGAGGTGATGTCGGGCGGAAGGCCGGGAGCCCCACGCTCCGGGCCTTTGCCGCGGCGCGGCCCACCGGAGGCGCCTCAGGCCCGGACACGCCGGCCGCCACCCGGGCCTGAGGCGGGAGCCCGCGGGCTCGGGGGCGCTGAGCGCAGGGCGGCGGGCGGCGGGGGACGGGGCCGCGCCGGGGGCGCGGCGCTCAGCCCGCAGGCCAGGCCCGCGGCCCCCGGGGGCGCCGCCCACCACGCCCGAGACCCGGCCCTGGGCGGGCCGAGCCGGGGCGGCGGGCAGTACGGGGCGCGCGGCGGTACCTGCGTGATGGAGTCTCCGAAGAGCAGCACCCGAGGCCACGTCAGAGCGCTCCCGCCGCCCGTCTCGTCCAGCGCCATAGCACCGAGGCCTGAGAGGCGGAGCGGGCCGGACGTGGGGGCGTGGCGTGGCGGGCGGCCGGGGGCGGGGCGAGCGACGCCTGTGCCCTCCCGTGTGGTCCTTGCCTTATCGCCTGTCCCGACGCTCCCGCCTCCCGCGGCTCCTTGAGCAGGGTTTTTTTGGCGGCCACCGCCCATTTTTAAGACATGCAATGGCTTTTGTGTTTTGGAAAGCTCCATTTTGCCCGTTTAGGAAAGCTCGGCTTCTTGCATTCATTCGCTTGGATCCATTCATTCACACCGAGTCGTTAGGTGCGGCAGCGACCCTGCCCTCCAGGAGCCCACCGACCCCCGGGGGAGGAGAGGCCGGAGGGGCGGCCTGCTGCGCATCTACCTGCCCTCTGGCCACTGTCGCCGTTCAGTTCCCAGGTGGAAACCGTCCCCGAAACGAGAGCGGCTTGGGGGTGCCACCAGAAGAAGCATCACTCGCCACTCCCTGGCGGGTTCAAATATTCAGCAAATGGCAATAGTGAGACAACGAACGTTAGGAAGTATTTCCAAGGGTTTCATTCATCATAGGACCACCTCTCGTTAAAAACTTACCCATTTATTGAAGGTTTTGACCTCAAAGAAATACATTCACGACCTCCACTAAAGACTCCGCGGACTATTCAAGGAGGATTACCGTGGAGAGGTTTTGCGGCAGAAGAGACAGATTAGGCTCAACTCTAATTACAACAAAAAGGGATTCAGAGCCAAGGAGCAGGATGAGGGGTCAGGTGGATGTAAAATTACAGATAGGAAAATTCTTGGCTTCTTGCTGAAACTGGACTAAGGGGGCAAGGACAGAGCCTAAGGTGAGGGCCTCCTTAGAGAACTTTCAGAGGAGGCTGACCCGTTTGCTCAAAGGAGGTTCCTTGTCATCTCAACCATGCAATGAAGGGTGACAGCAGTGACAGAAACGAGTCAGAAGTGTCTTGAAACACCTGAGTTTAAGGTGAAAACCCGTAGGGCCAGGGGAGCAGGGCATGACAGAAAAGTTGACATACCTTTCCTGGAGCCTGGACGTGGGGCGTCTGGTAGGAGACAGGTTGGAGTTGGACATGGAGGTAGGGTGATGCAGAGCGTGACCAAATCTTTGGGCCACTAGTTCCGTGGCTTCAACTGAATCATGTGGAGAGCTTTAAAAATGTGCTGATAGGGCCGGCCGAGTGGCACGTTGGTTAAGAGCTGGCTTGGGATGCCAGCAGCTTGGGTTCGGATCCCACATGTAGAGGACACTGCCCTCTGCAGCTAAGATGGTGAACAACAGTTCCACCTGGAGCTGGGCTGCTGTGCGCCCCAGGGCAGCACAGCTGCAGCCCCTTGCAGTGGGCTGCCATAGGCTACAGTGAGTGGCCGGCAGCTGCAGTGAGCTGCCAATAGCTGCGGTGAGCGACCAGCCAGAGGCCGGCGACCGATCTGCCTCATCCGGGAAGAGCACAATGACGATACCAACATGGGCCAGTGAAGCAAAGTCCTCCACAACTAGACTGAAGAACAAGACAGCAACTTGTCTGTTCCCCTCCCCCAAAAATCTTTTTAAAAAAAAGTGCTGATAAAGGATGCTCACTCCAGACCAACCAATGTAACTTCTGATGGTAACACGTGGGCATCACTATATTTTTAATGTTCTCGTTTACTCCATTTGTGCAGCCACGGTTGAGAACCCATTAGGCCAAGTTCAGGTGTTTGGACTTCATCCGAGTTACAACGAAGAAGCCCTGAAGGATTTTTAGCAGGGGAGGCTTGAGGGCAGCTCTGTGTATTTTAGAAATCAACTACAGGCATACCTCATTTCGCTTTATTGCACTCCACAGAGGTTGCATTTTTTTTCCCCCTTTTTTTTACGAATTGAAAGACAGACCCTCCACCAGCAAAAAGATTTTGTTTGCTGAATGTGGTCTGGAACCAAACCCGCAGTATCTCTGGGGTGTGCCTGTGGATGGAGAGAAGGGAGGCTGTGGCAGAAACCAGAGGAAAGAGGAAGACGTGGACTCAAGAGCCCCAGTGAGACATGACAGACAGATTCTAAAGCAATTTAGAATCCTTAACTTGGGCCAGCCGAGTGGCGCGGTGGTTAAGGGCTAGCTTGGGAAGCCAGCGGCCCGGGTTTGTTCCCACATGTGAGGGCCAGTGACACTGCCCTCAAAAATAAAATATGGAATCCTTAACTCAAATTGGTTACTGCAGGGAGAGGTGCCAGGGGAAAGGACACTCTCCCTTTTCGCTATCTATATTCTGATTGTTAAGATATTACAAGTGTGTATTTTTTGTAACTTTAAAATGTTTTAAAAGCTATCATAATATGTTTTAGAAATCTTATATGAAATGCAGACGTTTGGTTTAGGCCAAAGACCAGATAGACTAAGTTATATAAATGTATATTTTGTTTCTTGCAGGGTCAGACTCAGGAGTTGAAGTTTGTCACTAAAGCGTGGGGAAGGAGTGGTCAATGGTTCTAAGTCACCAAGAAGTGAGGCAAGGATGAGGCCTAAACAATGTCCGGGGAATTCAGTGGCGGTAACTGATGCCTTTACCTTGACAGTGAGTGTCAGCAACTCTTCAGTTACTGGCTGTGAGGGGGAGGAGCCGGCTTAGGCATTCACTGGTTCCCTCTGCAGAGGTAACCATCAGACCTTTCATTGGCTTAGGTGCCAAGTTCACCCCAGCACAGTCGGCTCCCTCAGCAACAGTACCAGGCACTCCTGTGTCCAGTTATCTCCAAGTCTGAATAGCATGTACTTCAGGAAACTGGACTAATGATTACTTTACAAAAGAAACACTTCAAAACCGACACCTGAATATCCTCAAACTTGAGTCATAAAAATTATATTCTGAGAGGGCCGGCCGAGTGGCTCAGTTGGTTAAGAGCTCACTCAAGAGTGTGAGCTGAGCTCTGAGCAACGGCGGTTCGATGCCAGCCCAAGCTGAGTTGCTGTTGAGCTGCCAACAGGTGGCAGGATGGCTCATCTAAAAAAAAAAAAATCAAAATAAAATAAATAAATAAAAAATTATATTCTGAGTCTCTCTGAATTGAATGGGTAGCTATTAAACAAAAAATATATTATTGAACCCCCAAAGTCATAATTTCACAAATGGATAGATTAAGGAGCTTGGCAAGAAATCAGGAGGGAAGAAATAGAAAAGGGGCTTAAAACTTTTAAATGATAATCTCAAATTATTCAAATTCAGAACATGTATATAAAAATACAAATCATCGTTTATTTTCTTTTCTTAAAAAGTACAAAAAGACACTGATTCAGTTGCTATGAGCAGGTTTTTAAGGTTTCAGTACATGCCTAGAAGTAGAACCAATAAGTTCTAAAATAACGGGCAATTTATTTAGCAGCTCTAAAGTAATGGACAAATTAGTTGGTAACTTAGCAGTATTCAAGGTGTTCGAATAACGGCCATTTGTCATCGAGAATACCCCAGAGAAACTAGTTATTTTATTTTAAGTAACAGAATTAAAGGCAAGCATTGAAAAAGTTTCAACATAACCCAGAGACATCACATTCTCAATGGACGGGCGTGAGGGCCTCATACAGTCTCTGTGCAGCCAGTTCCACCATTTCTCGGAGAGACTCGTCGTCTTCACTTCCTTCCTCACATTCTACCGACTGAAAGCGAAAGCACAAACATGCCTTTTAACTCAAGTCCACAATGATCACAGGGCCGCTCAACGAAGCCTCTTAGAACAATCATTTCCTAGCGGGCAGTCACCCAGTGCTGCGGAGCCAGTCCTGACAGCACAATCACTGGGTCTAATTAGAGAGCAGTTTTGGAAGAAAGGAATAAATGGAAAGTCTAGTGAACTGTATTTACTTCAAAGCCCATATATTTTTTTTTTTTTTTGAGGGCAGTGTCACTGGCCCTCATATATGGGACCCGAACCAGGGCTGCCTGACTTCCTAGGCCAGCCCTTAACCACGGCGCCACTCGGCTGGCCCTCAAAGCCCATATTTTGATCTAGTAAATGATAATCCAAGGAATTCAGTCTGTGTACCACAGATTACTTGGTAAGCAATGGGTGTGGTCGCCTACTCATCTGGTCAACATTCAGTATTAAATTGGATTTCTTTTGTTTTTTTTTGTTTTTTTGTTGAGGGCAGTGTCACTGGCCCTCATATGTGGGACCCGAACCGGGGCCGCTGGCTTCCCAGGGCAGCTCTTAACCACTGCGCCACTTGGCCGGCCCAGAAAATATGTTGATTTTTTTTTTCTTTCTTTTTTTTTTTGAGGGCAGTATTACTGGCCCTCATATGTGGGACCCGAACCGGGGCCGCTGGCTTCCCAAGCCAGCGCTTAACCACCGCACCCTTCGGCTGGCCCTACATTGGATTTAGACTTACAATCTTCTAGTTTCTTCTCAACTATAAAATACTCCAGGATGTTTAAATATATATATATATATATTTTTTTTTAAACAATTTTATTGGGGAATTAGGGGAGGGAAACAGCGTTGGGGAACCCAGGAAGAGGAACAGACAAGTTGCGGTCCTTATTTGTTCTTCAATCTAGTTGCGGAGGACGTTGCTTCACTGGCCCATGTTGGTATCATCATTGCGCTCTTCCCGGATGATGCAGATCGGTCGCCGGCCTCTGGACGGTCGCTCACAGCGGCTCTTGGCAGCTCACGATGGCTTTCAGCTGCTCAGGCTGGCTGCCGGCCACTCACTATAGCTTATGGCAGCCCACTGCAGCAGGGGCTGCAGCTCACATTGTCACCAGCCATCTTAGCTATAGAGGGCAGTGTCCCTGGCCCTCATATGTGGGATCTGACCCGGGGCCCTGATGCTCAGAGCTGGTGTCCCAAGCCAGCTCCTAACCAACACGCCACTTGGCAGGCCTGAGCATGTTTAAATATTTTTTATCATGCCTTAAATATTCCTCATATAAAAACTGAGGAAAGAAAAGCACCCTTAATTCTATGATGTAATAACTACTGTTAACATTTTAGTGTATAAACTTCTAACCTTATATATAGCTATACACATATATTTCTTTAAAACAAAAAAAGAATAAATTATCATACTTGCTGTTGTGTAACTTTTTATCTGCTAAATAGTGTAGGTGGACAACGCTACATGTTAATCAATCTATATCATCATCCTTGATGGCTGTATATATAGTATTCTTTTTTTTTTTTTTTTTTTAGCTGAGCCATCCTGCCACTTGTTGGCAGCTCAACGGAAACTCAGCTCGGGCTGGCCTCGAACCGCTGTTGCTCAGAGCTCAGCTTGCACTCTTGAGCGAGCTCTTAACCAACTGAGCCATTCGGCTGGCCCTTATAGTATTCTAATGTATGAGGATACACCATACACATTATGTATTCATTTGTTCAATTTATTATCGATACCTAGGGCTCTTGCAATTTTGTTCATGTTATAATCAATGCTAAAATAGACATCCTTGTATATATATCTTTACTCTATTATCTAATTACTTTATTTCGTTAAATCCAGTTAACTGGGAGCGGCCGAGTGGGGCGTTGGTTAAGAGCGGGCCTGGGATGCCAGTGGCCCCGGTTCCGATCCCACATGAGGGTCAGTAACACTGCCCTCTACAGCTAAGATGGTGAACAACAGCTCCACTTGGAGCTGGGCTGCTGTGAGTCCCTGGGACGGTGTGAGCTGCCAAGAGCCGCTGTGAGCTGCCATCCAGAGGCCGGTGACAGATCTGCCTCACCTGAGGAGAGAGCAATGATGATACCAACATGGGCCAGTGATGTGACATCCTCCACAACCAGACTAAAGAACAAAAGGACAGCAACTTGTCTATTCCCCTCCCCCAATTCCCCAATAAAATCTTAAAAAAAAAAAAAAAAAAAGAGCTGGCTTGAGATGCCAGCTCTGAGCAGCAAGGCCTCAGTTCGGATCCCACATATAAGGGCCAGTGACATTGCCCTCTACAGCTAAGATGGTGAACAACAGCTCCACCTGGAGCTGGGCTGCTGTGAGTCGCCAGTGACGGTGTGGGCTGCAGCCCCTGCTACAGTGGGCTGCCATAGGCTACAATGAGTGGCCGGCAGCCAATGTGAGAGGCCAGTAGCTAGCATGAGCTGCCAAGAGCCGCCGTGAGGGGCTGTCCATAGGCCAGTGACCGATCTGCCTCACCTGGGAAGAGCGCAATGACGATACCAACATGGGCCAGTGAAGCAACGTCCTCCACAACTAGACTGAAGAACAAAAGGACAGCAACTTGTCTGTTCCCCTTCCCCGGGTCCTCAACGCTGTTCTCCTCTAATTCCCCAATAAAATCTTAGAAAAAACACAAAAACCCAGTAAGTGGGATGGTGGAGAAAGGTATTTACTTTTTTTTTTTTTTTTGAGGGCGGTGTCACTGGCCCTCATATGTGGGACCTGAACCGGGGCCACTGGCCTCCCAAGCCAGCGCATAACCACCGCGCCACTCGGCTGGCCCAGGTATTTATGTTTTAAGGCTTTGGATGACCACTACGCAGCTGCCCTGCAGAAAGCATGCACCACCTCATTTACAACTTCCTCCCCTACCCCAACCAACACCTGAGAATAATTTGTTTCCCAGTTGTCTTACCATCAATGGGTCAGAGCAATCTCTTTTTAATTTGTGCAAATATGATAAGCAAGCAGTGATATTTCATACTTTACACTTGTATTTCTTCTAATTATTAGTGGATCTGAACATTTGGTTCATATGTTTATTAGCTATCTATATTTTTTTCTGTAGTGAATTACTTGTTCATGTTCTTAGCTTATTTTTCTATTGAGATAAAATAAATCTAGTTTTCTCAAAGCACCTAAATGGTCAAGGAACATACAAAAGAAATTTAGAACACATGTTATTTGTTTAGTATAACTGTTCTAATCTTCACAACAACTCTGCAAGGAAATATACTTATTTATTCAGGCTTGTGAAATAATTATACATGGTTTACTGGTATAAGTCCAGAGCTGGTCCCAGACTTGTGAGTCCCATTGTCTGGAAAACCCACTTGGATCTTGCTGTACAAACAGAAGAGCAGCTTCTCTGAAAAATCTGGAATCAACTGGATGCCAAATTAGAGCAACGCTGGGGTGGACTAAGGTGCATTATGTAAAAAGAAAACAATGGAGTACTATGTACCTGGGAAATGTGTACTATGCAGCAACATGGAAAAATACTATGACAGAATGAGAAATAAAAAGCAAGAATGTGGGCCGGCCGAGTGGCGCGGTGGTTAAGTGCTGGCTTGGGAAGCCAGCGGCCCCAGTTTGGGTCCCACATGAGGGCCAGTGACACTGCCCTCAAAAAAAAGGAAAAAAAAAAAAGCAAGAATGTAAAACTTCACATATAATAACATAAACACAATCTATAAAAAAACTAGTAGGAAAAAACTGTAAGGAAATGCCAAAATGCAAAAACAATTTGTTAGGTGTGGGATCACAGATTATTTTTGCCTTCCACTTTATTTCCTAAATGTTTTGAAACATAGGAACAGCTACATACCCGTGTCTCCAAGTTCACATTAGCAGTTTTTCCATCCACTGTGACACTAAGAACAGAACCATCTTTTACACTTACACAGTCTTCTCCAAATATGTCCCTTAAGATAAACAAAGACACGATATTAGTAGAAGTGCATTTACAAATTTGTGAATAGAGTTTTATATATCTGGGGAAAAATGAGGTTGAAGACAGGCCCTAGTTTTGAAGTAGAATACTTACACCTATACTTCGATCTACTCCTGGGGTATACGTAATTATTCACCTTCAGATATATCTTATTAATCTTACAAAACAGGTAAAATACACAGCTATCATTTATTCAGAATGCTCTATTCAGCAGGCAGTGTGCTAGGCATTTTACATACATTACCTAACCTATAATAATTTTGGTAAGAAGGGAAATGAGACAGTGATTTGCCTCACGGCGCATGGCTAGTGAGCAGTAGGGCTACAATTCAGACCCAGGCATCCAGGTGGCACCAGCTCCCGCGCCCACTGTCTGTCCACGCCTTTTAAGCAACTCCAAACACCTCCTTTGAGTTAAGACTATTATTATTGAGCATCTCCTATGTGCCAGGTGCCGTGTCAGGTGCTGGGATGCGGAAATCACGAAGACATTGTCTCTGTGGTTGAGGATCTAAAGTTTAATCATTACTTCCCCCATCAATCACAGGGATTTGCAAACAGCAGACAAGGAGTCAGGGAATCTAAAACTGCAGAGGATGGCCAGCCGGCAGCAGCCGAGTATTGACGATAAGGCGTTATCTGGGAGGGGTGGGGGCCATTCATGTTAATAAATACCGGGGGTACCAAAAAATGTATACACACTTTGAGATGTTATCTATGTTTAAGCAGTAGTTCACTGTAATCAGAGGTGTCTCAATGCTGATGGGAACCACTCTGAGCACCTCTTGTAATTGCAGAAGTATCCACTTTTTGTTATTAGTATATATTATTACTATAATAGGTTAATAGTTTTTTTCCTTTCTTAAAATGTCTATACATTTTTTTGGCACCCTCTGTACATGTGAATAAACCTGGCTGGGTAACCTGGGACTAAGGAAAAATACTGAGTTTGAAGTACAGAAATGTTTTTAAAAGGATAGCAAAAGGGTTTCATTTGCACGTAACTGGCAGATTGTTTAAAGACACCAATACATTTATTCCCACATAATC
This sequence comes from Aselliscus stoliczkanus, assembly GCA_033961575.1. Classification (NCBI taxonomy): domain Eukaryota; kingdom Metazoa; phylum Chordata; class Mammalia; order Chiroptera; family Hipposideridae; genus Aselliscus; species Aselliscus stoliczkanus. The sequence continues at coordinate 33,403,681 of CM066730.1, read as the reverse complement.
CTAAGGATTTAAACAACTGGAGTGATAAGCTGCATTTACACTTGGAAGTTTAAACACAGTGGCATCTCAAATTCAATTGAGAAGCAGTTTTATGATTATTTTACTTGGAATATTCTGAAATCATGCTTGAAGAGTACAGACTTAATATACTGAATTTGAAGGTAATCTGTAGTTTACTGACTTCCTGTCTGAGAACAGTTGAGAAGAAAGCCATTCTTTTTTTTTTTTTTTTTAAAGCTGAGCCATCCTGCCACCTGTTGGCAGCTCTATGGCAGCTCAGCTCAGGCTGGGCATCGAACTGCTGTTGCTCAGAGCTCAGCTCGCACTCTTGAGAGAACTCTTAACCAACTGAGCCACTCGGCTGACCCAAGAAAGCCATTCTTAATGTAGACTTCCCATTTAAGGAGAAGTAAGTGTATAAAGTAACTCTGAAAGGCACACTAACACTGGGTTAGGATTTCAGTACCCATCCTTGATAATGACATTCTCATCTCTGCTGGCTACATCAGCCCACATGAAAACGCCCTGTGGCTCTATATTAAGTAAAACATACCTCACAGTCACAGGTACTTGGAACTACAGTACTTGGAACAAGCTAGTGTTCGGTGAGGAGGAAGCGGTTCAAAGTGCTTTACTGACAGAAACACAGGCACCAGGGCAGCCCAGGCCGCCTCCCCCACCCTCAGCCTCACCACCTGGAACCACCATGGGTGTAACTTACTGAAGCATGATCTCCAGCCTCTTGCTATACACGTGCGTCTCTAGTTTTTTAGAGGCCTTCTGTGCTACACCTGGGGGAAAAAGCAGCCGAGTTCAGTTTCCAAATTCCTGCTTAGAATAATTTCCAAATCAGTAAGCAGAACATAGTTACTCTATGTACGGGACCCTTCAGGTGACAAACACATATCCGTATCATTTACCTGAGGCAAATGGATATTTTCATCACTTTATTTCAAGTTCTTGTTAAAGAACCACAAAATGACACACTTAACATTATTAAGTTTTATTTCCAATGTTTCTCGAACTTTACACATACACATTTCATTTAGAGCAAGTGAGTGAAATTATAACTCCAGGAATTCTAGGGGGCATATCTAAGCTCAACCATCTCTGAAGTCTTTTGTTTTATCTAAAACATTATGGAAATTTAGCTTTCTAAAACACATAATGCACCTACAATTGTTTTAATAAAATTAGTATTTAACATCCTCTGCCAGTTAGATTACCTAACTTTCCCCTCAAACGAAGTAATTTGACAGATTAGGAAGATGGGCCATATTGATCAGGGGTTTCAAGCATGACCTGGAATGTCACTAAGCACCCCCAGTCCATTACCAGCTGTGAACAGTACAGAATTAACTGTCTGGTAGTTCCCCAAAAAGTTAAACAGAATTACCATAAGACCGGTCACTCGACTCCTAGGTACTGACCCAAGAGAAATGAAAACCCACATCTACACAAAAGCCTGTACACGAATGCTTATAGCAGCAGTGTTCATAAGAGCTAAATGCTACAAACCACTCAAGTGGCCATCACCTAACGAACAGATAAACAAGACGCAGTGTGACTACACAGTGGGAAACTGTGTGGCCATAAAAGGGAATGAAGTACTGATTTGCGCTACAATTCATTCATGAATAAACCTTGAAAACATTACACTAAGTGAAAGCAGCCAGTCACAAAAGACCATATGTTATATGCTTCCCTTTAGATGAAATGTCCAGAATAGGCAAACCTCTAGAGACAGGACACAGTGGACAGTCTCACGACATCATGCTGTGATTCCCCCTCTACACATAGCATGGAAATGGGCTTACAGGGGCTCAGACAGCAAACCGAAGACTACCGTCTTAATTGGTCTAGAAAAAGACCAGTTTTGCATGCAAATTTCATTTATCAGAAAAGTGTACAAATACCTGACTAAAATGCTGCCATTATGTCACAAAACAGACTTCATTTTACAAAAGGGTTATCAGACTATAATGGATAGAAAGCAACATTGGAGGATAAAACACAATTCAGGTCGGGAGGGTGAGATTTGAATGGAACAAATCTGGCTACCAAGTAGCTGTGTTCTGAGGGAACTGGGGTGAACACTGAAAGGTGTGCCTGCGAAAACCCCTGGGTTTCATGTTTCCATCTCTGTTCTCTGCACTTTGGCCTTGGCCCTTGCCTTCCGCTAACCTTTGTAGAAGGCCCTCCTTCTCACATTATCCTCACTCTATGCTTTGTCCTTCACATTTTATCACGTAAGGAAAATGTAAAGTAAAAAAATAAGAGCAGACTGGCAACCGCCTCTACAGTTGTCCTGTCATGGAGGTGCTGTGTGCCAGGGCAAAGACTGTGACAGTGCCTGTCACGTGACAATCCCGGGGGAAGCTCTGTGGCTCCATCGCTTTCTTACGTTACATGCACACAGGGTATCTGTTACCCATTAGTTAATTCAACTAAAACACATGATCAAACGGTGTTCAAATTATAATTTTTTCAATGACCATTACTCCAAACAAATTCCAACGCTTACAAGTAACTCAAATGAGTAATTTAGGTTTATCCTGGTATTTACTCATTTCATATTATAGATCTGGCCAATTACAAGAAGATGGATTATGAAGCAGTAGGCTAAACTTTTCTCCTAAAATCAAAGAACTAATTCCTTATTTTTTTAAATTTTAAGAGAGAGGATTTTACTTTCTGCTTTCTAGTTCACAGAATCATGGAAGAAGTGAAAGAATTAAATGATAAAATGAAATAAATGTATAAGTGGATAATGAGATCATTCTGTACCTTTCCTTATTTTCGGGTTTGACTGAACTTCTAATATCACGGTTGTTACCGTATCTGCATACATATCATTGGAAGGATTTGCCAACCACTGTAAAACAAAAGGCAGAATTAGGAAGATGCAACTATGGCCCACCAAAAGAAGCGCATATGACCCACCCCTTCATGGACTGTACATGTGGGACTAGTTTCTAGCATTTTCACTGTAATTAACTGACCCGTGGTTTACTGAAATTAATTAATAATGCTGGACTTCCCTAATTTTCTTTTAACAACAGTAAAATGTAGTGAGCACTTCCTTTGTGGCCTGTGTCATACACAAGTATATGCATTATCTCATTCTATTCTTTTAACATCTCCATTTTATAATGGAGGAAATGGTCTCAAAAGTAACTTGAACTCACACTATTGTTTTTCCTGCATTAAAATGTCTTCATTTAAAAAAAAAAACCTAAGCTGCACAAGATAACACAAGTGGTAATTGCTGGTACTGGATTCAAACTCTAATTCCTAGTCACTATTAAATCTTTGTAGTGTAAACAGGATAGGAGGTTAATATTTTTATATCACCATTTTTTTTTTTTTTGAGGGCAGTGTCACTGGCCCCCACATGTGGGACCCAAACCGGGGCCGCTGGCTTCCCAAGCCAGCGCTCAACCACTGTGCCACTCGGCCGGCCCCGGAGGTTAATATTTTTAAACATCTCCTTTTGTTTCTCATATGAAGCCGACACTCTTTCATGTGCTCGGTGCCCCAAGAAAGTTTTCCATGTCTACCAGGTTAAGGTGGGCCCAACTGAATTATTTCAGGAACCAGCACCTGCCATATATATATATTTTTTTTATGTGAAAGTGTTCTTGTTGTTTTTTTTTTTGTTTGTTTTTTTTGAGGGCAGTGACACTGGCCCTCATACGTGGGATCCGAACTGGGGCCGCTGACTTCCCAAGCCAGCTCTTAACCACTGCGCCACTCGGCCGGCCCTGAAAGTGTTCTTTTAGAAGCAACATGAGGCACTTGAAAAACTTTCTCTAAGATCTTCTTTGACATGTTAACTCTAGGGATCAAACATACATTCTTTCATAGTATTTAATAGAAGAGCTAAATTAATGTTTCTAATAACTTTTTTCTCCTTTCTCTGTTATTAATTAATGTTTGATATATTATTGTAACTTCATTACAGATAACTATTCCTTTTGACATTTTCTTTGGTTATTCTTAACTTTATGAATCAAATTTAGACTTAAATCACAGAACTGCAGTGGGACCTGAGCTGACAGAAGTTTTTTTATTTGTTTAAAAAAATAATATGTATGAACAGAATAATTGACCACATTACAAGTTACACTGCATACAATTTACATATAACTTTGAGGTAAAGAAATAGACGGTACCTCCCTAGATCATTCAGTTCCAGGATTCGTTTTGAAAAGTCCTTTTAACTCAACAGAAGCCAACCTATCAAAATCAACTATCAAGTTCATTTGGTGTCTGGGTTCCAAATTCTACCAGTAGGAATTTAAAATTCTAACAGCGGGAACCACATTTACCTAAATTAATGGTTTCTTGCTTTTGTGGATTTGGATCATATTAATGTTGCTTATTTGAGTCTTCAAAATTCCACTCTTTTTAGAAACGCTGTATGACAAATTCGTTTTAATCTAACAGAATGAGTTTTTTTTTTGATATATCTGAAGACAATCTGGGATACCACAAAATCTATTCAGACCCACTCAGATGTGAGACCTCTACTAATGACACATACTTAATATTCAGCCTGAATTACTAGTTTCTAAGTTATTGAACCTACATAGAAAATGCCTACCAATGTTATAATATATTTAAAGCTGATCTTGGAAAGAAACTAATTTTCTCTACAATTACATGTGAACTCTTAAAACTCCCCCCTGTTTGTTTAGGTAAGTGATCTAATCTTACTTCTAATACCACCATTCCTGGTTCCTGTATTACAGTAATATTTTTGAACACTTTCAAAGCAGGTTTTTCTTGAATTTCCAATTCTTCTACATCACCTGAAAGAAAGAATTTTATGATGTATATAATTTTCTAATAACCTCCCAGAGGCATAATTTTTATACAGATGTCTGAAATAAAGCTAAATACATAATGAAAAAAATGAGCTCACGTGTGTAATCAGATTTAAATAACTAAGTGTTGTATTAATTGCTTACAGTAACTGAAAGATCTCAACATGTATTATAAAATTCATATAATCAGGTAGGATTTACCTTGGTCATCAGACATTTTATCAATAGCTAACTTTGGTGACTGTCAAACATCTGTGTTTGTACAAGAGATGCAGTCGCTAGCTTTTCAGCATTTAACATGAGACTAGTCAACTACAAACAGTCACTTCGCCCTGTCTTCATGGTTCCTCATCCTCCAGGTCAATTCTACTGCTTAAGATGAGACTTTTCTGGTCTTCCTCACTGAGGATTAATTCAGCCATGCTTTATTAACTTTCTATGTTATGACCTACAATTCTAAGGTGAGGTTCTGAGGTAAAAAAAAAAAAAAAAAGATTTTTTTCCCTCTGGTTTATTTTATGGTAGTTCTTTACAATCTGAATTGTGAAGAACCTATCAATAGACAGTGTGACTTGTAATTTGAAGTGTTCTTGCTTATTACACAGTCCACACCTTTTAAATTGTCGCTGCTCCTCATTGTTACTACACAAAAATCTCTAACTCAAAATGGTCTAATATGAAAAGAGAATGGGTTTTACTTTTTTCGTGGACTGCGGCTAGTCATCATTTGCTCTTATAAAACTTGCTACATAGAATGGTATTAATGGAACTGGAAAAATCATTCTCACTGAACAAGGAAAAGAAGTAGATAAAATTTGGGTAGGCAAAGTAAACTTTAAACCTAAGAAGCAAAGACTACTGATATTTTTTAGAATTTTAAGTGGATCAGGGCTAAAAGGCATAATGGGATTTTAAAAAATTGATGAGTCAATTTTCAAAATTTTCACCTAAATGTGAAATAACATGAACAAGTGAAGTACAAATAAAATTTGTGCAATTCTGAGACAATTACCAAAATTAAATAATATCCTTTCCTAGATACTTAATTTTTTTACTCAAACCCACAAAAACAATTAAATGAATTTCAATAAATATACACACCTGTCAATTTCTGTAGCTGGTAATAGAGCAAATTAAAAGGACCAGTATACGGAATGGCTTGGGTCTGTTTTACAGTGCTCATGGCCAAGTCAGTATAATCTGAGGAGGAAATTACAATAAATATACTTTAAAAAACAACACCAGTCCCACAAAATACAACTTGCAAACACGTACCAGGAGTAGGGCAAAGAGAAGTAAAAGTAACGTAAGTGAGAACATGTTTCTCAAGCTACCAACGTGCTCCCCACCCCACATTTCCCTCCTGTCTCCACAGTCACCCCTCGTCAATTTACACTCCAGCCATAAGAAAGCACCGTCATTCTCCTGCACATATCAGGTCCCTGAACGTCTCCAGCCACTAAGCCAGCTGGCCTCCGTCACCTGTTCTGCTTGGCAGCTCCTGACAGTCCCTCAGGGCCCCACACAAGTGGGGCTCGTCTGCCACGCTGTCCCCCTCTCCTGGGCCCACTGTCTCCTCACACTTAGGCTCTTCTATGTCCTCGATCAACACTATGATTTGCTCTGGACAAGAATGCTTCTCCCATCAGACAGCTTTTCGAGGGCTGGGACTGAGCTTTTCAATAAATCCAGCACCCTGCATACTGCCTGGCACGGGCTAAGAACTCACTAACTGCTGGATAAAGGAACAAGGTCTATTCTTCTGTGTGAGGGTCTGAACGCTGCAGGCCGGTCTCACAGGTGAATACCTCAACACAGCTGCTATTTCTAATTTCTGCATTAAGTGCTAAGAATTTACTAGTGCTCTATAAAGTTGGGCACAGTTATTCGCTTGACGATAACACCATATTTACTGCCAAAGTAATGATGGCTTAGCATTTACACAGGCACAGAACACCAAGGCCCTGCAAGCGACATAGAATTCTAGGTCATAAAAATCAAAACGCTTGTGTTGGGAGTCCACCATTGCTTCTGGGAATAAATTACCTGGACTCCATCAGGAGAGAAAACAAGCTTGTAGAGTCAGCAGGGGACCGGCCGAGTGGCTCAGTTGGTTAGGAGCTGGCTTGGAGCGCGAGCTCTGGGCAACAGGGCCGCCGCATTGGTTCCCACATGGGCCAGCGATGCTGCGCCTGAGCTGAGCTATCGCTGAGCTGCCGGCAGGTGGCAGGATGGCTCAGCTGGTGTAACAACAAGATTGCCTGTTCAATGGTGGGCTACGCCCGTCCGCAATTAACACTGAACTCAGCACCTTGGGCTGAGCTGCCGCCCGGAGGGCTCAGTGGATAGAGCGTGCGCTCTTGACAACAAGGCTGCTGGTTCGACTCCCACATGGGATGGTGGCTACACCCACCCGCAACTAAGACTGAACTCAGCACCTTGAGCTTAGAGGCCATGAGCTGCCGACGGGAAGCCAGATGGTGACTGGCGCCCTCCACGACGAAGACTGAAGAACAGCAAAGGCTTGGCTGATCCCCTCCCCAATTCCCCAACGCTATCTCTCTCCCTCAATTCCCCAATAAAATCTTTAAAAAAAAAAAAGAGTCGGCAGGAGTAGTCAGTATCTTTGTGGTAAACTTATGTTTCGAATTAAGAAAAAAGGTATTTCACAAAGAATTTAAATGTTTCAATAGTTCAAGGAAGATTCTGCCGCCCACCCCTCCACCCCTAAAGCTGACTGGATTAACTTTCACCTATTTATTTTATTATTTGGTTATTATTTAAAATGTGGCCACTAGGTAAGAGAAGTTTTCATAGATTTTCTTTCAATGCTAAAAATCAAATTACATTTGACATTTAACAGTATACTTACTGGAGAGGTCACAAGGAGACAGTATGTGATAATTAAAGTTTCTTTTAACAAGTATTCCTGAGACACGCTGGCCTTGTTCTGGTTTTTTGTCTGCTAAAAAACCCATGACCTATTAAAACAAACACAAAACAACTTGAAGAAAACAAAATCTTGTGAAGTACAATGATTCAGGTACTCAATCATAATGATGAACATCAGATATTTGAACTATGAAAACAACACATGAATTTAAACATGAAAAATGGAAATGTTATACCCCTACGGCCAAGGCTACCACGAGAACAAAAGGGGAGAGTCACGGGGCAGGCCTGGCAAGAATCTCTAGGTTCAGTTCAGTGCCAGTCAGTTCGGCAACCAAGTAAACCTACTAGGCGCTGGGGCTTAAGAAAGCTCGGGTGCAGTGGGCAGGATAGCCGGTGCAGGCCAGAAACACTCCCTCGGGCTGCTCCTCAGCCTTGTACAGAGTGAGCCCCAACACACAACGGTGCGAGTGCACGCTGGACTCAAAGCAACATCTCTGAATACAGAGGTCCATGAAAACAGGTAGGGATGAGCTCATTCAACTGAGGGGCAAATTTTCTTAAGGCGAGAGTAATGATGTTCGTAAACGAACAAAACCGAAAACCTTACAAACATGAAACCCAACATTCTTTTATTTCGTTTTTTTTTTTTTTTAGCTGAGCCATCCTGTCACCTGTTGGCAGCTCAACGGCAACTCAGCTTGGGCTGGGCATCGAACTGCTGTTGCTCAGAGCTCAGCTCACACTCTTGAGTGAGCTCTTAACCAACTGAGCCACTCGGCCGGCCCCGCAACATTCTTAAATATAACTTCTCTGAACTACAAATAAATGAACTCAAAGAGGACAAAGACAGCATATTTCCTTTGTTTACCTTGAATCAAGAAGGGCAAATGGCAGCCAGGCGGTGGTAATGTTCGTTCTTAAAACTAAAATAGGAGACTGCTCCATTTCCCATGATTTCTTGGAGTTATTTTCTTCTTAAATGCTGGTGGCCTAAGGAAAAGGAGCTTTGCTGCCAGGAGTCTGATTTTCACACAGTGATGTCTTGACGCTGACAAGGTGGGAAGGAACGCTGCTCTGCCTTCAGAAAACTCTCTGCCTCCGAGAGCAAGACTGAGTTGCTAGTCTGCTGATGTCACCTTTTGCAGTGTCTCTTTATTCAAGTGTATGTGCTAGTTTCCAATATGCTCATTTGTTAACACATATATAATTGGTTGGCCTGACATTTCTAGAAAGTAAAGTGCATGGATTTTTACACTTCTTTTTGGATCTGAATCTCTTTACCTGCTTCTTCGTTTCTGTTTTACCAAGTAGGTGACGGTGCCCAGGAATCTGGCTTCTCCCTAAATAAGGCTACTACACTTGAAAAAAAAAAAAACTCAGGGGAATGATTTTAAATAACTAAAGTTATGGCTGAAAAAACAGAACAGGGCTGGCCGAGTGGTTGTGTTGGTTAGGAGTTGGCTTGGGACGCCAGCTCTAAGCAGCAGAGCCCTGGTTCGGATCCCACCACATATGAGGACTGCCCTCTACAGCTAAGGTGGTGAACAACAGCTCCACCTGGAGCTGGGCTGCTGTGAGTCCCCGGGACGGCATAGCTGCAGCCCCTGCTGCAGTGGGCTGCCTTAGGCTACAGTGAGTGGCCGGCAGTCAGCATCAGAGGCTGGAAGCTGGTGTGAGCTGCCAAGAGCCACCGCCATGAGCAGCCATCTGGAGGCCAGTGACCGATCTGCCTCACCTGGAGAGTGCAATGATAATACCAACATGGGCCAGTGAAGCAATGTCCTCCACAGCTAGACTGAAGAACAAAAGGACAGCAACTTGTCTGTTCCCCTTCCCCGATTCCCCAGCACTGTTCCTCTCCCCCAATTCCCCAAGAAAATCTTTAAAAACAAAACAAAACAAAACAGAACAACACTCTAATATGAAACTATACTTGGGGAAATAGACATTGACAATAGTGTCTACGTATATGTAAAAAAATATAAAAATGACATACACTTAAGAAAGTGTGTTCTTAGTTCTGTAGTCAAACTTTTTTAAATGCTGCATAATGTATTTCTTGAGGCTTTATAACGCACAATGACATAATAAAATCTCTGGAAAGTCCTGCTATAAACTTAGCTTAATTTTGTTGCACTAAGCTTTTTCTAAATTGTCTGACCGCAAAACTTTCCTTTTCTCCTCACACTGCGACCCGCAGAGTTTGGGAAATACAGTTCTAGTTTCCCAACTGAATATATTTTTCTGCAGGTAGAAGGTCTGTTCCATGAAACTGGCCCCTGGGAACGTCTATGAACAGGAAGATTCAGGAGTAAATACAACCATTTGCTTTTCTTTGGCAACAAAAACCTCACATCCTAACTTTTGCACATTTTTTTTATCCTTGACTGCAACTGCAAGAAAGGCTATTCATGAATTAGCTTCCTCATCTATGGCTTGCTATGTATTAAAAGAATGCTGTACAGTTACTCACTGACACATGCCTAATACTTAACACCTCACACAGATCACTACGAAGTTCCCGTCACAGGAATCTTAAGATTTTTGAAAAAGGGATTAAAAATGCAGACTTCTTGCAGCACCCCTCTAAAGCACCGGGGAAGATTTTTCTTAGCAATTTATTTTTTAAACTCTGAAAATATTGGGTTGTCAGGAAAGCCACGACGTATTTTTCTATGTTTTTCATTGCAAAAATGCACTGACTTTTCTGACAACCCAATATATGTAACCGTTAGAAACAATTAATTCTCAAAAAGACAAGTTTTTCTAAATTCCACCCTATCCGCAGACATGTATGTTTAGAGCTATGGGCCTCTGTAGAGTCTTAGGGAGAATGGCAATGGGTGGACAGAATACTGTGCTGCATACAGTGAAAACACAAGAATGGACTTTTTTTTACTCTCAGACATGGGAATGAAAAGTAAGTGGGGATATGGATTAAAAAGATATCAAATTCAATTACATTAAAAGTTTTTTGAAAAACTTCCATGTGGAAAAATGAATTAGTAGAACCAGAAGAAGCCTAAGAAGAGTAAGAATCAAGTTTTTGTAGTATACTGAGTAGAAAGAAACCATCGTTAAGCACATTATCTTGCCTTGACGGAAGAAAGAGGTTGACTTTCTTAAGAAGTATATATTTCTCTGAAGAAAAGACACAGACAAGATTAGGAACCATAACCTTTTACCTTGGCTAGTTTTTCTCCTCTGAAGTTCAAGGTTACTGCTTCTGTATTCCGAGGATTATGGACCTCTATGTGAACTTCATCATTATCTTCATATTCTCGAATCAGGGCTGCTTTCAATCTGGCCATTTCATTCTGTTCTCCATGGACTAAAATCTATATAGAACACATTTGAAAAGAGCACAGGGAAACACCCTTAGGTCACATTAATGATGGCTCTTATCTGAATTCGCTAAATATATCAAATGGAGATATACTTCAAGTCATTAGAAATTACTACTTATAGAAACCTCCAGTCAAACTTGCATAGACATTTTCGTTCTGTTTGACTTTAAAAGTCTTCCATAGAACAATTTCAAGTGAGTAATGAAATGTCTTCTTTTCCTCCAGTTTTTGCTACTGACAAGATCTACAACTTTATGGACGCCAGACTTTTCTAGAGCCGTCTGCTCAAGCTGGACCTGGTGACTCCAGGAGACTCTATCAGCCTTAAATGCCCATGATTCTTGTATGAAACTACTGCTACTCCTACGATCTCGGAAAACACCCACAGTTTTCGTTACGTTTCTTAAAAAGATTTTCTTTTTTTTTTTTTGAGGGCAGTGTCACTGGCCCTCACATGTGGGACCTGAACTGGGGCCACTGGCTTCCCAAGCCAGCGCTTAACCACTGAGCCACTCGGCCAGCCCAAAAGATTTTCAAAGGAAGGTTTTTGTGGAATAGAAGTGACTTCTGCTTATTTTCTTCTCTTTTTTTAAAGCAATACCAAATAAAATATTTCAGAACCAAATGAAACGATGTTTTAGAGGAGTATTTACAACTACTGCTACCAGCCTTTCTATTTACTTTTTTTTAAAAAGCCACTCACGGTAGCTTACGGCAGCCCACTGCAGTCCCACTACAGCCTACACTGCTGCCGGCGACTCACGGCAGCCCAGCTTCAGGGAGAGCTGTTGTTCACCATCTTAGCTGCAGAGGGCATAGTGTCACTGGCCCACGTGGGATCTGAACCAGCAGCCCTTCTGTTCAGAGCTCGCGTTCCCAAGCTAACTCTTAACCAACAAGCCACTTGGGCAGCCCTCTGTTCTTTTTTTTGAGGGCAGTGTCACTGGCCCTCATATGTGGGACCTAACGGGCCGCTGGCTTCACAAGCCAGCGCTTAACCACCGCGCCACTCGGCCGGCCCTCTGTTCACTTTTATAGCCTATACTTTACAGGAGAGACCATGATTAACCTACAGACTGCTGGGAGACGACTGCTTGCCTGAGCTAACAGAAGCCTACCCCGCATCAGTATCAGGCAGAGGCATCTGGCCTAGTGGTGAAGGGCCCTGGCTGCTTTCACACAAATCCTTAACCCCTCTGTTTTCTCATCTACAGAACAACTGCTGGTTGTGAGGTGTAAGCAAGTTGGTACATGTAAAACATTAGTACAGTGCTTGCACTAGTATGGTACCAACACATGATAAATATTCGACAAATCCTATTTCTGCCTATTATCACCAACACTGTTACTATTTTATAGTGTAGATATATAATACTTTTGCTGACTTGGTTACTGGAGGAAGGTAAGCATCAAATTCAATCCAGAAATTGAAACTGACAGCAGAGCTAAAGCCTGGAGAGAGATGAACGGGGACTGAGGATGAGGTGGTGACTGCAGAGAGAAAGGGCAATACAGCTTTTCCTCCACGGCTTTTCACATCTGGGAGAATATCCGCCAACCACACACACTAGAAGCACCCGTGAACTGCCTACGCTGTCACTCAACTGACAGGCTATGATGCTAACAAGTAGGTGGTGATTTTCTCTCCCCAGCAATCTGCTCATTCAGGGCCAAAGACCTGTGAGGACTATTGTGCTAGAAAGAACTAAAAAAACAACAAAAGAGTACTCAGAAAGATGCTCAACACCCTTAGTCGTCAGGAACATGAAACTCAAAATCGCAATGACACATCACTTGGGACTTACTAGGACCGCTACAATTTAAAAAAAGAAAATAACAAGTGTTGGCAAAAATATGGAGAACTGGAATCCTCGTGCACTGCTGGTGGGAATGTAAAATGGTGCAGCCACAGTGGAAAACAGTTTGGTGATTCCTCAGAAAGCTAACTCACCTACCATATGACCAAGCAATGCCACTCGTAGGCATATATGTGAAAGAAGTGAAAACAGGGACACAAACAGATACTTATATATGCCGCCCACGTTATTATTCACAGTAGCCAAAAGGCAGCAACAACTCCTACACAGACAATGGAACAGCATTCAACCACAGAAAGGAATAAGTTGCAACACATGTGACAACATGGATGAACCCCAAAGACACTATGCTCAGTGGTATATGATTTCATTTACATGACAGCAAGTAAATCAGAGGCTACCAGGGGCTGGGGGAGGAGGGAATGGGGAGTTATTACTTAATGGATACAGTTTCTGTTGGGGATGATGAGAAACTTTTGGAAACTGATAGTGGTGAAGGCTGCACAACATCATGGGTATAATTATAATTAGTACCACTAAACTGTATACTTAAAAAGGTGAAAACTGCAAATTTTATGTTATATACAGTGGGGATGCCAAAAAAATGTATACACATAGCTTGTATTCATCTTTTGTTATCGGTATATATTGAGTACTACAATTTTAATAGTTTCTTCTTTTTTTAACATGTGTATACATTTTTCGGACACCCTCTGTATTTTACCACAAGTAAAAATTTTGAGGGGAAAAAAACCACCAAAATGCCATTCCCTCTAAGCTACTTTTCAATACATTCCAAAAAGGTACTTCATCTATTTTCTTTTGTTCTTCCCCTTCTGCCCCCCGGTCACTGAAACTGTCCCCAAGACCTGAAGCTGAGAGCCACAGGGCAATCAGGCGTGTGGCACTGGAGCTGCTATGGCACTGGAATGGAACCCGTTAGCCACGGCCAGGCTAACAGGTCACGAACAGTGCTCTCATCTGTTTCCTGTGGACATGTGTCCCATAGTGTTCACCTAATTAAAAAATAAATATATGTTTGCCCCTCTCTCTAATCCCAACAACATATAATTGTTACTTTCACAATTATATGAAACTTAAAAATATAAACAAATCACATCAGCTAGGTAATGTATTTCATACCTACTTTCATCTTTAACTCTTACTGTTATGTGACTTGTCTTTCTCCTCTCTCCATATTAAACACTTACTACAAGCCAGGCATCGTATTTGTGCTTCAGAGATATGCTCTCATTTAGTCCTCACAAAAACTTCAGAAGGTATTATTATCCCTATTTATAAATGCAGTACAGAGCAGGTAAGTAACTTGCCCATGATTACCCAGCAGGTAAGGGACAGGGACTTCAGAACAGTCATGCCACCAAGCCTGTGCTCTTGAATTACTGGGGAGGCAGCAGAAAATGACAGGAAGAACAATGGAACTGGCGCTGGTAGATCTGAATAGGTGACCCCTGAATAGGTGTCAGTGGAGAGATCAAAGCACAGAGCTGGCCTAACTCAGAGGGCAGCTGCACAGGCCAGGCAAGTGCAAGTGTACGCCCTCAGTTTAAACTGCTGCATTAACAGACGGCAGCAACTGATTTGAGAAGCAGCTGCTGCTAAGTTTCGTGGGTATACTTCTCCCCCCTTTAAAGCTAGAAATCAAAGCCACAGACTCACCACATGTGGCGGTTTCAGAGCACGAATGAATTCGCTGGTTTGCTGGTAATCTGTGTGAGCGGAGAAAGAAATGTAATCAACAGACATTTTCAGTGGTAACTTCTGTCCAGACATGGTAGTGATTTCTTCAGGTTCAGACATGATATGCTGTTAAAAACAAAGAAAACAGAACATAAACTATGCAATTAGAAAAGAAAAGGTGTATTTTCTACTGTTTCATGCAGTCATGAACTCATGATAAATTTAGGACCTGTTGCACAAAAATCATCCTACCACTACTGACTTATTAAATATCAAATACTTATTTTCTTCATCAAGCAAACATTTAATCAGAAAAGCAGAGTAACTGGGCCGGCCGAGTGGCACGGCAATTAAGCGCTGGCTTGGGAAGCCAGCGGCCTCGGTTCGGGTCCCACATACGAGGGCCAGTGACACTGCCCGCAAAAAAGAAAAGAAAAGCAGAGTAACTAAAATTCGATGTACATGGAGTGCTAGACATGAAAATTATAGCTCCCATGATTAGAAAGGCAAACTTGTATTTCCAACTATTCTCTTGCTCTAAAGACTCACTTTCCAATTAAGAACATTTATATAAAAGACAGATGTATTTTTATTCTGGAAATCTATTTTGAAAACATAGCCCACATCGTCTAAATGACTTATAGAATAAGCTAAAGTAAAAAAGATGATCAAAACAGGAAATCAGAATGTATTTACAACACTAAAACAGAAGTTTTCGATAACAGGAGATAAGAGAATGTGATGCTAGGATGTTCAGAAATTGCCTCTAAAGTTTTGCACACCAACGTCTACATCCCTAAGAGTTAATATCAACCATTTTATATCATAAGAAGGTGGGCAATCAGCCCAAACACATTCTCAGCTTTGCAAGAGAATACTAGTTAGTCAGCCTCTTCTTTATTTTTTTTTTGAGGGCAGTGTCACTGGTCCTCATATGTGGGATCCGAACCGGGGCCCTTGGCTTCTGAAACCAGCGCTTAACCACCACGGCACTCGGCCGGCCCTAGTCAGCCTCTTCTTCATTGGATGAGGGTATCCACGGGTTTGCCTCCAATGGATACCTTTCCATTATTTTTACTTGAACCAGGTCAGTGCTTCCCAAACATGTGCCTTCCAGGTCCCTGGGGATTAGGTTACACCATTCAGCAGCTGCTTTAATTCCTAAACCATACGAACAAGCCAGTTACCTATTCCTATCCTCGTTTTTATTTATTTATTTTTTTTGAGGGCAGTGTCACTGGCCCTCATATGTGGGACCCGAACCAGGGCTGCTGGCTTCCTAAACCAGCGCTTAACCACCGTGCCACTTGGCCGGCCCCCATCCTCATTTTTAAACATCAAAACGTGTATTATTTAAAGAACCGCTTCCTTGGAAAAACCAAGGATACTGCCACCCCTGCAATTGTGATCAGAAATAACACAATAGTCTTAGAACTACGACTGACCTTGGCAAGTGTCCC
Source organism: Aselliscus stoliczkanus (assembly GCA_033961575.1). NCBI lineage: Eukaryota > Metazoa > Chordata > Mammalia > Chiroptera > Hipposideridae > Aselliscus > Aselliscus stoliczkanus. Next base: position 33,387,632 of record CM066730.1, on the reverse strand, counting down.
TTCCACACAGTACCCTGCTATGATGACCCCATTCCTCTTATCAGTGCACCAGCTTTCAAAGAGCTCTCTGGATAAGCCACTTTGCATCATGCCTGGGGAGGCCATTACGATGCTGGGACCAATGTCATCAAAATGATCCATGCTCTGAGAGAGAAAAAGGAAGTGTAAAAAGCAGGTTAAACACCAAAGTTTAACAAAGTTTTCCTTATTTTCGACGAGTAACAAAAAGCGAGGTAAAACAATGAATCACATGACTGAAAGGGCCTTGACCAGACTAGTAAACATTTAGTCCAATCGCCAAGTTCCCGAACAGTTTAGACTAGGAATGAAAAGAAAACAGATAAAAAGCAGTTAGTTCACATTGACCTTCAAAGTCTTGTTCTGGTAGCTAACGGGCCATTAGGACCATTTTCAATGCCTGCAGGAAGGCAGAAAGTACAAGGAAGAGTCCAGTGGGCTTCTATCCACCTAAAATAGAACTCTGCAAGAATTTCCCCAAAGACTCACAATGGCTTTGCATACTTCATGGATATTTTGAGCTGACCTAGAAATCTAACCAAAAAATTTAACATTGTTTCTAGGGGAAACGTGGCTCTAATTTCTAAGCAGTTACATTAAAAAATAATACTTTATGAACAGGGCCTATTTATAACTGGCAGACCTCTTATAACTTGAATTATTTCAGGCATTATTTTATTATGATTAGAGCATTAATTAGAATGAAACAATGTATTTTTTAATTAAAGAAGTCAGATTTTGACTGGTCTAGAAAAGTAAACATGAAAATTTGCACATATGGAATTTGTCGTGTCAATCATCAAAAAGAGAATTAGGTTTGAGGAAGACTAGAAAAACAATATGTAACAAGATACTTTTCTCATTAGGACTTCTTATTTCCATGGCAAGGAGACCCAAGTTATGCAGCAACAGTAAATAGTAAGGCTGTATGGAGACTCAGAACAAGGGGCAAAATATGTTTAAGCAAAAAAGAATGCCAGTGGCTAAATTTCTGATTTCTTTCAGAAAAGCGATGCCAACTAGAGAAAAGGTTAGGACCAGCAGAAGGGCTTAGCCATAGAAACGATGTTTACTGGTCCTGACTTATTTGTGTGCCTGCCATCCCCCACCTCTCACCCGTGAGCACTCACCTTAAGGTTACTGATGTGTTTGAAAACAAAGGGATTGTTGATGTTGATCTGCTTGCGGATTTTGTCATTCATGGCATTCACGTATGTCTGGTACACTGCCATACACTTCTTGGCCAAAGATGATGCGTAGTATATTGGAATATCATGGAGTTCTGGGTGATTCTGCCAGTACTCATCTAGAGAGATTTTACAAGAAACATGTATAATTTTGTTATACAAAATTATACAAACTATGGGGTACATAGTTCGAATCATAAATGATATATATAACTGATTTTTAAAATTCAGACAACCAAGAAATAAAGCATAGGGCCGGCCGAGTGGCACATTGGTTAAGCGCTGGTTTTGGGATGCCAGCGGCCCCGGTTCGGATCCCACATGAGGGCCAGTGACACTGCCCTCTACAGCTAACAACAGCTCCACCTGGAGCTGGGCTGTGCGAGCCCCGGTGACGGTGTAGGTTGCAGCCCCTGCTGCAGTGGGTTGCCACAGGCTACAGTGAGTGGCCGGCAGCCAGCGTGAGCGGCTGGCAGCCAGCATGAGCTGCCAATAGCCACGGTGAGTGACTATCCAGAGGCCGGCGACCAATCTGACTCATCCGGGAAGAGCGCAATGACGATACCAACATGGGCCAGTGAAGCAACATCCTCTGCAACTAGACTGAAAACCAAAGGACAGCAACTTGTCTGTTCCCCTTCCCCGATTCCCCAATAAAATCTTTAAAAAAAAAAAAAAAGAGGTTAAGAAAAATTAGACTGGTCTTACTAACTTAGAGGCTAAGGAAAACTAGACTAGTCTTATTTACTTAAAATTATAAAACTGAAACTTATTTTTTTTTTTTTTATTGAGGGCAGTGTCACTGGCCCTCATATGTGGGACCGAACCGGGGACGCTGGCTTTCCAGGCCAGCGCTTAACCACCGCGCCACTTGAAACTTATTTTTAATACTAATGCGTGACCTAAAAAGAACATTGTGATCACAGTCCTAAGATGTGGAAACATTTAAAAATGATTCGGTAGTGGCCGGCCGGGTGGCACGGTGGTTAAGAGCTGGACTGGGACACCAGCAGCCCTGGTTCGGATCCCACGTATGAGGGCCAGTGACACTGCCCTCTACAGCTAAGATGGTGAACAACAGCTCCACCTGGAGTTCAGCTGCTGTGAGTCTCCGGCACCAGCATAGCTGCATCCCCTGCTGCAGTGGGCTGCCATAGGCTACAGTGAGTGGCCAGCAGCCAGTGTGCAGAGTGAGCTGCCAACAGCCGCGGTGAGCAGCCATCCAGAGGCCGGTGACCGATCTGCCTCACACGGGAAGAGCGCAATGACGATACCAACATGGGCCAATGAAGCAATGTCCTCCACAACTAGACTGAAGAACAAAAGGACAGCAACTTGTCTGTTCCCCCTCCCCCAATTCCCCAATAAAAAAACAAAAAAACAAAAAAACAAACAAAGAAGAAGATTTGATAGAAGTTTACCCTGAATAGTAAACCATAATTTATTATCTCAGAGAGACACTAAATTCTGTGGTTTTTAAATAAAAATGTGTTATTAATATTTCAAATACTTATTGACATTAGACTTTTTGTAAGACTGTTAATTATAAAACGGGACTGTCAAATGAGTTAAAACCGATTCTGAACACTTAAAAAACAATTAACCTGTGACTATATTTCCTGAAAAGTGCTAATTGGTTTCTGATAATTAATGAAAACATTAGGCAATATACCTTTAAAGGAAGGTTTATGTTTAGGGAAACCCTCATTAAATCCCAAGATATCACAAGAGTAGTTTGGCCTAAAGATATAATTTCTTCTACTCAGTACACCTGCATTTGGGAAATATAAATGTCGAGTATGCAATTTACATTTATTATTTCTAATTTTCAAAACAACCTTATGAATTTATTTCCACTTATAGATTAGGAAACTGAGGCGAGAAAAAAGTTGAATGGTGTGGGAATGCAATTTTTCTACTTGGCTTATAAGTGAAAACTCTATATAAGGACAGGGCCTTTTCCTGTCATGCATGTTACAATATATATCCTGCTTTGCTCTCTGGTTTATCTATTTATGTGGTTTTCTGGATGTAATTAAAATTTTTAATGGTGTAAGAGTTTTTGTATATACCCTTATGATTTCTCAAATACCTTGCAAAGCATACTACATCCCAAGATCACTGCACAATCTCCTGTATTTTGCGTATTTTTATGAGTTTTAAATATTCCAAAAATGTTGAATAATTGTCCAAGGTCATATGGCTAGATTACAGATGAGATTTGAAACCAGTGATTGGAATGCTATCTCTTTCTATACTACATTACCAGGAGAATTTAATGGAAAAGGAACCAGCAACTGCATACAAGTAGAACAGTGCCGGTTCATAAAAGGAACCATAATATGGTTTGATGGTAGGGTTGCCAGATAATAATACCAATAACAAAAGATTTTCAGTATGAAATTATATTAAATATTGAAAAACATGCTAAAATATTATTCATTATTTATTGAAATTAAATTTTAATTGGTGTCTTATATACTTTTTTGCTATATCTTGGCAACCCCATTTGATGATGACAACATGGCTTCACTTTCCTCATTTCTTGGGGTCTTCAGATCACTTTGTTATGGAGATTTTCCATTTTCAGACTTCTAAGGACAAATCTGATTTGCAGTTAGAAAAAAGGACCAAGTCAGGACCAAGAGAAAAGTGGACTGGACTAGGGTTTACAAAATTTAGCTTCTACTGAGCCCCGTCTCTCTGACAGATTTACTTTTGAGCTGAGGTCATTTATTCCACCCTCCCTTATTTTCCTGTTGAGAGTAACAGGGATAGTATTTATTTCATCATGGAGATGGAAGAGCCGAGAGCAAGAGCTTACAATGTGATCGCTTCTAGTTCTTCAAACTGAAGCTACATATATTCAAAGCACTGATCATTTATTCTTCAAGAAGAGTGCATTCCCCAAAAAGAATCACAGAATGTATGAGTTAGAAAGGATCATTAAGTACAAATAAATGCAAAAAGTAACACCCACTGTTCCCCTTATTACAAAAAGTCACAACACTCATTGAAGTATTTGAGAAATGGAGAAAAGCAGAAAATGAAAAAGAAATTGTCCATTTTCTCACTATTCAGAGTTAATATCTTTCCAGTCATCTGTGTAACTTTACCTAACTAGGAACAGAGTACATACTATTTTAAACACTACTTTTCTGGTCCACTTATTCTGTGAAAATATGGAATTATCTGTAACACATTTTTTTCCTTCAATGTGATATTTACTGACATATTTCTTTAAGAATACTAAAATGATTATACTCTTACTGACAAAATTTTCTGTGCATCTCATTTATTTCCCAGAAGTGGAAAAGCTGGGTGGAAAGGAAGCACATTTTTAAGACGTCTGATGCTGATGGCAACCAGAAAGCTACGCCATTTATGTTCCCAGAAGCAGTGCACGAGAGTCACTGTGTCTCTGGGCTCTTAGTGGCACCAAGTCCCTATTTTTAAATGTAGAAACAGAAGCCCAGTAAGGTAGAATGACCCATCCAAGGCCAGGCAATTATGTTGATAACATGGCACTCTAAGATTTTGAGAGTTTCTCAAATAAAAAGGAAAAGGCATACCTAAAATCAAGAGCAGCTCCTGGGCCCTCCCCAGAGCAAAGACAGGGATGAGCCCTCTGCCCCCTCTGTTGACAATATCGTGAACCGTGTTACAGAATCTTGCCTCTCGCTCTTCACGCTTCTCATGGATATGGGTCCCATAAGTAGATTCCTAACAACACATCAGGAGTGTGAGACCAAGACTGATGATTTCAAAGAATACAAAAGTTAAAGCATCAATGAAATGCACGGGCAGTGCGATTCATCTCTCCATTAACATACCATTTACTTGAACACATATTGCTATGATAATTGGAAAGAAGAACAAATAAGAACGTTAGAATTAAGACCTAGCTAAGTAGTGGAAATGTTTTAGAAAATGGAATTAGGAAATAGTCTAAAAATGTATCGTTCTTGGGCCGGCCGAGTGGCGTGGTGGATAAGCGCTGGCTTGGGAAGCCAGCGGCCCCGGTTCGGTCCCACATATGAGGGCCAGTGACACTGCCCTCAAAAAAAAAACACCAAAAAAAAAAACCAACGTATCGTTCTTGCTCAAGATAATTTTGCTATGTCTTTTTTTTAAACCGTTTTGCTTCCCATGGCTGGGAAAAGGATCTCTCTCCCACCTCTGATAAGTCAAAGCTTGTAAATCAGAAATAGCTATTGTTTCTCAAAGTTCTGTTTTACAACATCCCCTAGCCCAGGGGTCAGCAAACTTTTGAGATGAAAGAGCCACTCCTGCCCTTCACAACAATTTAAAAACGATTCAAGAGTCATAAAATAAATGAAATCACCATTATGTGAATAATATCCTTAAAAATTTTATGAATGAAACTATGATAGTTGTATTTTCATTTTCAATTTTACTTCAGTCACATGTACATTCCCAAAGAGCCGCAGTTTGCCAAGCCCTGCCCTAAACCTTTCGGTGTGTGGCACGCTGACCAGCACACCTGGGATCCCCAGGGGCTTAGCGCACGTGCAAAAGCTAAGGGCCCTGCCCAGACACAGTGACTCAGAGTCTGTTTTAACAATGTCACCAGATGCTACATAACCACCTGAAAGTTTAAAAAGTACTGCTCTGAAGTTCCAGATGTAATGAAAATAACTATTTTTTCTGAAGGTTTTTAAAAAAAACTTCCCTTTATGTCACCTTTTTATGCTGGGTAGACCATGAGCTGGGGCAAATTGAATTTGCTTATGACATGTTGCCTACGGATAGCAATATGCACCTGTCCCTCATACCTAGGCAGGTGGGGGATGCTATAGGTGGTGAGGGAGAAAAAGACTCTCACCTTCAACCAAAGCTCTTCCACCTTGAGCCAAATACTTGGTATTCTTAGATATACCACAGGCCCGAGTGATCTCTCTCCCAATCTCTGACCTCACTGTTACTAACACACCGTTACTATTGGGTTGTCCAAAAAGTCATGACATATTTTTTCTATGTTTCTCATTGCAAAAATGTGTCATGACTTTTCCGACAACCCAATAATCTGCTCTTTACCAACCCCACCCCGCCAAAGCTTCTGTACAGTTAATTTTTTTTTGTTGTTTCTTCTGGGACTTGCAACCTAGTAGGCCTACTATACACATATAAAGTCAGCAAGTGCAGTGGGCCAAAGGACAGTCACCATGGCCAAGGCAGTGGGGCCACGCCATTTCTGCACAGTCCTCAAGATGCTCTATGAATTTGGGGTAAGTCGCCTAGACAAAAATATTTAAGAGATAGCATATCATCTCTGATATCAAATTGAACTAATACATTTAACAGCAAGAAAGTGGAGCTGTATTACAAAGAGAAGCCAAAAAAGTTAAATTTTATACTAAAAAAACAGATACATTTATATTCAGTAACATGTCATAAAACTGAGATCACAATATTTTTCTCACTAGGAAAAAATCCTGCTTACATTATGCTAATATCAATACAGAGCATTAATACTCACAATGATAAGAATGTCAGGTTTAATATTAGGAATTTCCGCTGCCATTAAGTGTCTATCTTCTTGTCTTGAGAAATCACCTGTATACAAAAGCTGTGAAAAGGATAAAGCTGGAACGTTAGGCGTTTGAAAGGCTCCCTTTTTCCTAATGAATATATTTAGCTCAGAAAATCTGAAAGTAAAGTTCAACAGAAAAAAGAGCCTACAACTGATGAAATTTAGATGCAATGCTTCTAATTCAAAATATGTAACTTAGTTGAGTCGTAAATCATCCCATTTTAATATCCAATCTCATGGGAATAATACTCCCAGGATCATCCTACAGAGATAACCTGCATATTAGTAATCTTGAGAAGTACTTTGAACATCTTAGAGAAAAAGGGTCTGATGAGGAAAGAAATCTGAGGTAAAGAGGAAAACCATCTAAACTGGAAAATAAAATAACTGGAGGATATGCATCAAATTTCAAATGTGAATTCAGATCTGTATTTGTGGTATTTTCTGCTTATTTTTTGTGCCTTTAAGTAAAGAGCAAGAATAAATGATTTTGGGCCGGCCGAGTGGTACGGTGGCTAAGCGCTGGCCTAGGAAGCCAGCGGCCCCGGTTCGGTCCCACATATGAGGGCCAGTGATACTGCCCTCAAAAAAAAAAAAAAAAAAAAAGAATAAATGATTTAGCAATACATAGGACAATTCACTGTGTAAAAGTTTCAAATACTATTTGAGCAGCTGCTAGAAATTTAGGACAGTATTACACTAAGAGTACTAGATCTCAATTCTGGCTAGACTCACCTAGAAAACTTAAAAACACAAACAAAAGAAGCCAAGGCCACACCCTCAGATTTTGATTCAATGGCTTTTTTTTTTTTTTTTTTTGAGGCAGTGTCACTGGCCCTCACATGTGGGATCTGAACTGTGGCCGCTGGCGTCCCACGCCAGCTCCCAACCAACGCGCCACTCGGCTGGCCCAATGGCATTTTAAAAAAAGCTCTCGGAATGGTTCCAATGCACAGCCCGAGTGAAGAACTGTGCTCTAGAGTCAGTCTTGCCACCTTATCGATTGATCCACCTCTGTTTTCACAAGTTTATCAAGACTTCCATTAGTCTTTTTCATTAAGGATGGCTGTAAAGATCCTTTCGATGAACCCGTCACTCGTACAGGGGCTTGCTTACAGGTGACACCGAGAACATCCAGAGGATATGAATGCCGAGTCATGTTTTAACGTTAAATAGATGCGGCCATAAAGGAAGCGTTTCCCTAATCAGTTTTCTGAAGGACACTGAAAAGGAATTAATCCTATGGTAGTGTGAAGGACCTTTATTCTTTGAGATATTTTACTCTTTTCTCAGTTTTGATAAAGTATTATCGTGGGGGTATGAACTGATATTTAAAAGAAAAAAGTATCAACCTAATTTTACCTTATGTTTCAGTGTTTTGACACCTTATAAGTCTTGGGCAATATGCTTGAAAACTAGTTGGTGGCATAAAGCCAAGCACTGATTTCTCGTGGGGAGGAAACGGCCAGCCAGAGCTAGAGTACCTTCACTCCTGCGATCTCAATCATGAACATGGCAGCTCCCAGAACGTGGCCCGCATGGTAACACCAAAACTTGATTCCCGCAACTTCCTTAACTTCATGAAAGTTGATGGTTTCAATTTTGTCCATGCTCTCTTCCAAATCTGTCTCAGTATACAACATGTCGTCCGCTGATATGTTACTAAATTTTTAAAGATGCCAACAAAAAGAATTAAGGGTAAGATTTTTAAAAAGTCTTTGAACTCAAAGAAGTTGTCTGTGGATAGTATGTCCATGAAGTTATTTCTTAAAAGTATGGATTATGCTATTTTGAATCTCTTGGGCATTTTCTGTATTTTTTACTCTGCAATTACAAGAAAACCATTTAGTGCAGACAGCAACAAAGCATGCTTTTAAGCAAAGTATAGAGTAAATTAAAGCAAAGTACTCTTTTTTTTTTTTGAGGGCAGTGTCACTGGCCCTCATATGTGGGACGCGAACCAGGGCCGCTGACTTCCCAAGCCAGTGCTTAACCACTGCGCCACTTGGCTGGCCCAGCAAAGTACTCTTTACAGTAATACTTCTCAACCTTTTTTGGCCCCAATACACTCACATACATTGAACCATGGCAGAGATTCTGACACTAGGATGTAAAAGGCTTTTTCTACAAAGTGTAGCATAAGTTTTCTCCTGAAAATTATGGTAATGTAGTTCCAAAAAAGCAAGAGAGAGTAGTGGGTAAGGCCACAGACTCAGGAGCCAGGCTGTTTGGACCCAAATTCCAGCTTTGTCCATTACTGTGACCATGATAGGTAAATCACCTCAGCTCTCTGCCTCGGTCTTGTCATCTGTAAAAATATGATTTATAACAGAACCTGCATCATGAGGCTGTTATGAAGATTAAATGAGTTAACAAGTTAAAAAGGACCATGCCTTTTCATGGTAAGCATGAAACTGTTAACTAGTGTAATTATTATAAGGATAACTCTTGCACTCTTTTGTATTTGTATATGAAGAATAACAAATTGTGTCTTAGCTATTCTTGGAATGTATTTGTTAAACAGTGAACTTTTGAGGGCTAATAATTTGTGCTACAGGTATCACAAAACAATACTCCAAACTTCCTGATAAAGATTTTCCTCTTATACTGGAAAACACTTCCCCAGGGAACTTTTTTATTTAAGACAGTCAATTTGCTTTGATCAAATAACCTAAAATAAGATTTTGGTATGTATCACTACATACTGTATTTGATCTTAAATTTTAATAAAATTATGAAATTCAATTTATAGAATGTTATCATACCTTTTAACTCACTTAAATTACAAAGATTTAAAAGGATATTCAAACTATATAAAGACTTTAAGGCCAAGAAGGTGCTGGGAAACAACGGGCATTTGATGAGTTGTTACTGAATGACGAAATGAACGATCCTTGTGAATAAAGAGAGTGTCTCATTTCAAAACACAAATGGCCCATATCTTGAACAGTATGTGTTGTGTAGAATCAAATGCACGTACAAATTTAATACAGTAACTTACCTAACTTTGACACAATCTGAAAGAAGCCATCTATAAATAGCTTTTGTGGCATGAGTCATAAATGTTCTTCCTTTGAAACTTGTCTTCTGTAGAAACCAGGGCAGAGCTCCACAGTGATCCAAATGGAAACTTAAAAAAGAGAGAGATTCTGTCAATTCCTAAAGTATTATCCATCACATACTATATGTAATAAAACTGTCGCTGGCTGTACAGAAAAGTTGTAGGAACAATTACACACTGTCCTTTCAGAACACCAAGGGTACATATGTAAGGAGGGAAGGGATGATGCAGCCAGTCCTAGTGTAAGAAAAAGATATTCCAAGTATGTTTGAACATCAAAATACTTTATCAGTGATTAACTGGAGAGGGAAGAAGAATATGCCCAAACCTACGTTTAGCAGCTGAATTATAACAAGCACTCTAGTGGTAGAAGGTTGAAACATCACTGTTTATAAATGAAGTCCCTACAGAGTCTGACAAGAAAATGACCTCAAGGAGATCTTCTTGGAAAGGGCTTTATTGGTCTCAAGTTTTACAATGGTCCAAGGCATATGCTATCTCTTCATTCCAGAAGTAGGAAAGTAACTTTTTCACAGTAAATTTTTCCAACCTGTGATGACAAAATGGAGTGTTGGTTTACACTTAGATGTCTGCAATATGCTTCCCAGTGGAGAATACTCCTTTAAAATACCAGAATCTTAAAATCTGGTAAAGAATGATTTTTACAGTAAAAGTCCATAAAAACAGGGTCATTAATAAATAAAAAAACTTACTGACTAATTAGTAGGAGATCAATCTCAGCTGGGTCAATTAAGTCGATATAAGGAAGCGCGTCCATTCCTTCTAGACCAGGGTGGATCCCACAGTCCAACTGAGAGAGACAGGAAAAAAGATCACAGTCTCCTATACATTTTATTAAGTCATTCAGAAAAAGGACAATACCTGTAGCTGATCCATCATGCACATAATCAAAATGGGCTCCATACACTAGCTTTCAGGATGCAATTCTTACTAGGCGTGGGAAATACATCATTAACAAGTCTAACTTCTCAAACAAATTTAAAATATAATTCACATTTAGGGTCATAGGACACAAAATACAAGACATCTTTCCAACTTGTTTTTGTCGTCATTCTAACAATGAATGAACTCTTTTTCAAGAACTTAGATATGGCGGGTAATTTAAAAGTTTATAGATTTCCTACCAGATCTATTGGGAGAAGACAATGATTAGAAATGGGAAACTTTCCTGATCAGGGTAATTTAACTATTTTAAGCTATTAAGGACCTTCTTAAGAGCCAGTCATTAATGAGCTATATACTCATTTTTCGGGCGTTTCTACCAAACTGTGTTAATTTCTACCAAATTAATACAATAAATGACTAAAAGGCAGACTATGTCTGACATGTACCTGCCTCAACTTTCCCCCTAAATTTTCCCCTTTTAAGATTGGGAGGAGTAGAGCGGTGGAAGCGAAGGAATGTGCTGAGCCAATGAACTGCCTTCTAACGAGGATGGCAAAAACCATGTCTTCTAACCCATCTTTCAGATAAGTAAGTGGGTTTAGAGAAGCAGACTGCCTTGCCCAAGGCAAGCGGCCCTCATGCTAACTTAGGTATCCACGTTTCCAGACTGGGCTCTCTCATCACATGCCTTGTGGGTGTGGCTGGAGGTCTGCAAGTGTTTCCTGGGATCCTGCACGGGGGTGGGGTAGTTAGGTTGGCTAAACCCTTCAAGGGTGGAAGAGGGACTTGGAAGGAGCAATGTAGTTCAGGAGATCTGGTTGGCAATTTTAAAATCTTAGAATATGTTCTCTCAGTTTACTTAATATTTTGTCAGATTACTAAGTATAGGTGTGTATTAGTTTTTTACATTAATATTTTGTAGCACAGACTACATATACCAACTTTGACATTTTTCTGGGAGCTAAACAGATAACTACTAAACTAGAAAAGACCTAACACCCAATGCAGACAGAGCCATACAAAATCATAATTACCATTATTTTTCTTCCTTTGAACTCCAGAATAATACATGATCTTCCTACTTCTTGCCCAGCTCCACTGTAAATATTCAAGGGGAGAAATAAAAACGATTAAAACACAATCAAAATCAAGCCCGAAAATGCAAACTTTTTCTTTACTTAAACTATGCCCCTTTGATGACAGCACTCACTTGAGGGAGATGAGATTTCCACAAAATTACAAAGATAGGGAAGAACAATGTCACTGCGGGAAGAGGAACAGGGACCCTTGGCAGTTCTGTGGCTGTTAAAATTGTGAGAGACGGTGGTACAGATCCGAGAAGCCCCAAGGCTAAATCAGCCTTCTCAATGTGAAATTATGATGTACTGAAAATGTAAACTAGCAGTGACAGGGGTTGTTCAATAATTCTTTTAGAATTAGCACTTCAGTATAAGCCCACAAGCACTTCAAAATGCTTTCATTTAAGATCATAATATGCATTTACCAAATAGCTTAAATTGACTTTTCTTATTCATACCTGTGACTCTCAGTCCCTTTCTTTCTATCTTATTTCAGTATATTTGATGCCAAGCACTTAAACAATTTTCCTTCCTGCTTAAATGAATAAAACAGCCTTAATTTCCAATTATCATAAGACACACTTCAAGCTAAACCCCAACCTGTTTTTTAAAAACCCTTACCTTCTCGCCTTCTTTGATGCCTTTCCCCAACCACCCTAGGTCATGACTCACTCACTCATTCAACAGTAAGCAGCCTCTGTCTGCCAAGCACTGTTTTACCTGCTGAGCATATGGAAACGCCTAATACCCGGAGCCTGAGCTCAGGGACCTGAGTCCACTCCTTGTGGAGCTATTCCCAACCTGAGCTCCTACCTCAGAGCAGGATGTTGATAGAGAAAATCAAACCACCATGGTGCTGCCATGAGTTCCTGGCCTTCCACTTTGACTGGTCCTCTAGGGAGCCTCTTAAGTGTCCCCAGCTCAGCTTTCTCTTAATAGTTTCCATAGCAACTACGATATTTCAAACTTTCCCTCCTGAATTTCCCCTCCATCCTATTCTTCACTTGAGGCATGGGCCTTTTCTGCATCAAAAAATATGCAGTTCATTTGTCAGTTTCCTCAGCTTCACTCCCTCCCCCCCCAATCTTTGTCTCCTTTCATTTCTCCTGTAACACCAGAACAGACCTGTCAAAGGCCAATCTTTTCACCATGGTCTCCGCTCTATACGCTCCCTCCTGAGGAAAACACTGATATATCACTGACATTCCTTTTACCATCAGAATTGTAGCATGCTACAGCCATTCTCAGCCTAAAATTCAAATCCTTTCATTCTAATCTCCCTTAGTTCCCACTGTATTTCTTTTTGGAGCCTGCTTCCTGTAAGAAGCTGTGTACACTCTCTGCCTCTATTTCCCCACCTCCACTCACTCAATTCATTGTCACCTGGCTTTTGCCGGCCACTCTTCTGAAACTGTTCTTGTAATGAAGCTCTTGGTTGCTAAGTGCAAACAGCCATTTTCGGTCCTTTTCTGTCTTGTTCTCCTGGTGGCCTGTCACCACCTTGTCCTCATTCCCTCTTCAAGCACTTCTCCCACTCCACGTGCTCACCCTGTCCTGACGGTTTCCTTCAAACTCAGCTGCCTCTGCCCACCCTTCCAATGGTGACATTCCGAGTTCTCTCCCTGGCCCTCTTCTCAGTCTTCATGATGTTTTTGAGTGCTGATGACTTCCAAGTCTGTAACCCAGATTGTTCTTATGAATCGCAGCCCTCTAAGACACCTGGCGTTATCTACTGGCATTATACACCTACTGGGACATCTCACAGGCACCTGGTATTCAGATCTGCCAAACTAGTTGTCACTGCAAATGCCTCGTCCTTGTTCTTCTTTCTTCCCAAATGCTCTGCCCTTAGCTGTTGACACACTTGATTCCTTTCTGTCATGTGGGCCTCAGTTCAAATGGTACCTTCTCAGACTACCTTGTTTGTCCTTGACACCATTCTATCATAACACTTATAACTACATGAAGTTAGTATATCTCACTATTAAAATTGTTTCTATTAAACTGAAAGCTCGCTAAGAGAAGATACGGCCTATTTCATTCACCACTGTACAGCTCAGTGCCTGACATGCAGGAAACCTCAAGAAATACTTATTGAAGGAGCAAAAAACCCCAAAAGTATGAACCTTAGAAACATTAGTCTAAGTGAAAGAAGCCAGTCACAAAAGGCTACATATTACAGGATCCCATTTATACAATATGTGTAGGATAAACAAAGCTGTAGAGATGAAAAGTAGACTAGCAGCTGTCTAGGGCTGGGGAAGTTGAGGGAAATGGGTGTGACTACTAATGGGTATAGGCTTTCTTTCTGGAATGAGGAAAACTTTTTGGAATTAGATAAGGGTGATGGTTGTACAACTCTGTGAATAAAAACTATTGAACTGTACACTTCAAATGAGTTGTGTCTGAATTCTATCTCAACATCACTGCTATAAAAGAGAACTCCCACATTTACTCCAGCTTTGCTTGTGTGAATAACATGCCCCCTTACCAGCTGTCCAGCCTCAAATCCGAGCCCCACTAAGGCTCCTCTCTGCCCTGCCTTCCTTCTCCACGACCGCCCCTTCCAACACATCTGACCTGTCACAAAGTCCTCAAGATCTCACTTCCTTGCTCTCTTAAACCTATTTCTTTCCAACCCACGGCTGCTCATTTCGCTTAGTCTACCCTCTCGTTGCTTATCACTTGGATTATTTCGATTACATCCTAGATTCCCTCCACTTAACCCACCCTTTGATTCATCTGCTCCACTGCTGCTAGAGGCAATCTTTAAGCTTCCTAAAATATAATTTCCACTATATCCCATCCTTTGTTGGCTCCCTGTAACTGATGATACAGACCCAAACGCCTTAGTGTGTGGACAAGGTCCTTCGTTAGATGAACCTTGATGGCCTCTCCCACCTCATCTGCTCACCGTTTAGCCACGGCCATGAGGAAAGTGGCCCCGTGAGGAAACTGTGCCTACTCGCATTTTCCCATGTATCACCTCCTCTGGCCGAAACATGCTTGCCCCCATACTTCACCTGTTTTTAATTCCTACTCCTTGTTACTTTCCAGGACACATGAGATCGCCTTTTCTTCTCCTCCATCTGCCAGCAATTGCTTTCCGTACTCTCATGACACTAAGTGCAACGCCTACTTGTACTGTTAGAGTAGTAGCCGCTTACTGAGCATCCACCTTGATGGTTATTCCTCACAATAACAGACGCTATATTATTTCCACGTGAGAAAACCAGGTTCAGTGAAACTGCGAACGTACCAACTGACAGAGTAGGGACTGGATTTCAGGTCTGACCCCAACGTAATGGTCTCCCATTATTGCAAACTCTCTCTCCAGTGCCTTTTCATCTTGCCCTGCCAGTTCCCTCCAAAAGCGCGAATGCAGCTAACTTGGGCCTGTGGTATTCGTGCCCCCTGAGCAGGTGTGCTGGACACACGGCGGGAACAGGTGTGAGGGGAGCAGTGGGGAGTGTGTCACGTCCCCAGGCGGTGCCCCCTGAGTCCTTACCGAGTAAATGTGTCGAGGGGATACTGTCCACCTTGTGAGAAACGAACGCTCAGGCTGCGCTACCTGAAATCTGGCCATGAACACGGTTGCGGGTGCGACTCGCTTGTCTGTTTCCCACTCGGGATCTGGAAGGCCAGCCCTCGGGGACGGCCAGGGGCTGCGCCTGCTGGTCCTGCTCCCCACCTCCTGCGGTCCGAGCGCGGCGCGCAGCGGGCGCCGAGCCCCTAACTCCCGGCCCGGCCAGACCCTGGAGGGAGCCGGACGCAGGCCTCGCTGGCCCGCCGCCGCCCCGCGGCTCCGCCGTTCTTTAGCGACCCCGAAAGGCCCCAGCGACCCCGCAGACCCCGCTCCCACGGCGCCTAGCAGCCCCTGGCGCCCCCTCCGGCAGGAGAAGCCGGGGCCGCCACCGTCGCCCCTCGGCGCCCGCCGCAGCCCGCGGCCTCATGCCCCGTCTCGCGGGTCGCTTACAGGGGCCGGATCAGCAGCTGGTCGCTCTCCTCCGCGGGGATGGCAGACATCTCGGAGGTCTGACGGCGACGCGGGGCGGAGGGGCGCCTCGCGGGAGTGTTTCTAAGCCGGAAGCATAGGCCCGGGGGACCAAGGCGGGAGCAACGCCAGGCAGCACGAGCACGACTTCCGGCACTGCGGCGCCGGCACACTAGGCCCCGCCCCTCAACTTCCGTCCGGAGAGCCCACCTCCCGAGGCTCTTTCCCACCCAGAATCCGAAAGCTTCGCGCGGGGTCAGGACTGCGCCTGCGCGACTCCTGGGAGGCGGGGTCTAGGGGCGGGGCCAGAGGGCCGGAAAAGCTGGCGCTGGAATTGGAACGGGAGTGGCTGTCTCGGCGCCGGCGTGTGCGGCGGCGGGTGTCGGGCTTGGGCCCCAGGCGAGCCCCGGGATGGGTGAGCGGCGGTGAGGTGAGAGCGCGGCCCTCAGCGCGTGCGGGGGGAGCGGGCTCCGGGGCGGCTCCGCGGGAGGCCCGCGGCGGGGCGGATGGGTGGGGCGCGGGACCGCGCTCTGCGCGGGGAGCGGCCCTCCCTGGGCGGGGCCCGCGGGCCTCGGGCGGCGGGGCCGAGGGGCGCTGACTCGGTCACCCGCTCTGGGGAGTCCGCGGCAGGCGGTAAGCAGTCAGTGAGTGGCATCAGATGGGAGTTTCAGTGACGTTTCAGCTGGAGCTCCGCGGTGGACCCAAAGCGGCAGGCAGCCCAGCTGGGACCTGCGGCCCTTCCCGTCGCCCGTGCGTTTTTACGCGCTGAGGGTCCGCCGCTTTCCCCAGATGAGGAACAAGTCCTTATAGCGCAGCCGCTAGAGACGGGCTGACCCAGGACGTAGAGCCACCGGATCTTGGTGCTTGATGCGTGTGGAGCCCGCACCTGCATCATTGCCTGTGTCAGAGTGAAAGGACACGCGTGTGCACACTGCTGTCTGGGGGGCCTCTGAAGACGATGCAATCCGTCCTGTGTGAGCAGGTTCCCGTTCCCTCTGTGGAATCTAACCTTCTGTTAGCTTGTTTTACTCATAAATCCCCCTGAAGGATGGGTCACAGTCTCCTCATCTTTATTTATTTTTTTTGGGGGGGGCAGTGTCATTGGCCCTCATATGTGGGACCCGAACCGGGGCCGCCGGCTTCCCAAGCCAGCGCTTAACCACCGCACCATTCGGCCGGCCCTTCCTCATCTTTAAAATACAGATTATAACCTACCTTCTTTAAGCTCCTTGAAGGTGGGGGCCTAGTTCCCCCAGCACAGTATTCGGCACAGATGAGACTCTTAGAAAAAAACATCTGCAGCAAATGAAATGTCTCCTTAGGTTGCTGTAAGGATAAAATGAGACAGTGTATTTAGAAGTACTTGAATGAGATGCTCTTGTAAATAGGCAAGGGTAAATCTTGTTTCCAAGGCATTTATTATTACTTTGAAAAAGATGTATGTTGCATAGACTGGCTCTGGGAAACTCGAGGTCACCTTCTTCCTCAGCCTTACTGGAGTGAGGGGGTGAGAGCCAGCACCTAGCAGTATTTTTATATCAGCTTTTACCTAAAGATAGTCAGCACTTCAAGAAAAATGCCCACTTCTGAGAGGTACGTATGTCTTCTGTTCGAAGCCCTACCATTTTCAGAATGTGAACCTGAGACAGTAACTGAATCTTAGTATCTTGAATGGATTAAAGAGAAGTAAGGCACTTGAATATTTTAACTAGGTGACATATGGCTGCTACTTCTGAGGACAATGCTTTTTACACCTCTAGATATGACAAGGGTTCTGCCCTTTTGGTTCTTTGGGCTAGATTTTTTATAATTTAAAAAGAGTGAGAAAAAGAATAGTATCCAAATTTTGTGGTCAAAGGAAAATATTTAAGTAAGAGGGATACACCAGGGAACTGGAAGGAATTGATGATTTTTATTCCTGTTACACATAAAGTGATTTAAAGTTGCTTTTCTGCGTATAACTGAACACCATCTGTTTTTCTAGGGAGCTCCTCTGGACCAAGCTATGGTGAAAAATGTTTCGGAAAGGCAAAAAACGACACAGTAGTAGCAGTTCCCAAAGTAGTGAAATCAGTACTAAGAGCAAGGTAGGGGGGTGGAATTTGGGAAGAGAATCAATCATAAAGCAGTGAGAATTTTGTTTCTTCTGATACTTAAAGGATACTAACCATGGCAGGCCTGCTGACATACTTCAAACTAGGAGTATTTTAACATTCATTTCTTGCACTAGTGACAATCTGTGCTAGATTGTTTTACTGTTTTAGATGTTCTGAAATTCTTAAATCCACTAACCTAGACGGGACAGGACCTATCTATGAATGGGTTCATTGAAACAAACACTGATTTTGCAGTTTTTTACCTGGTAGAAATTGCATGCAGTTAAGAGGCTGAATGACTTGAATTCTTGGGTTTGTGGTATGTGTGCATAACTATAATTCTACACTAACATGTTATGAGGCTTTGCATTTTGCTTAACACTTTTGTTGGGGTTTTTTTTAGAATTCACATCGATAACTATGCTCTGGTCTGCCAGTCAGCCTGTGTGTTTACTGCTGCAGGTACTGGTTGGCATAATTACAGAAGCACTGGTCTGGGAATCGGGAGACCTGGCTTAGCGATCTGGGGTCTTCACTAGATGAAACCTTGGGGAAAATCACTGCACGTCTCTGGGTCTCTCTGCTCATTTACTAGACAGCGTAACACTCCCTGCCTGCTTTCTGCTCAGGGCTCTGTGGAGAACATGTGAGAGCAAGGTGTAGATTTTCACATACGATATAAGTATCAGGTATCTTGTGAGGAGACAGAGGTACTGCCTTTGATTCAGACTCGGGGTGCTGGCACCACATGCATCCAGGACAGTTATGGGAGGAGTGGTTGGGATTAAATGTGTGGGTTCATCTATAAGCCGTTTGAATGTTTGGTAGAGAACTTGAAAGAGGACATTGCTGCTAATCACGTCTGTTGTGTCTCAGTCTGTAGACTCCAGCCTTGGGGGGCTTTCTCGGTCCAGCACTGTGGCCAGCCTCGACACCGATTCCACCAAAAGCTCAGGTACGCAGAGGGCTGGATCGGTCCTTGTCTAAGGCTTTTAACTGATGTTTCCCAGGGTGGCACAGCTAGTTGAACATCATACAGAGTTCTTGTGTAGCTGGCCTTTCTTTCTCGCCTCTGTCTTTTTATTTATTTATTTATTTATTTATTTATATTATTAATTAGCTTCAGGTGTACAACAAAGTGCAATAGTTATACTTTTTACCCCTCAAAGTGACAACCCCCCTCCCCCAATTCTCCCCTCCCACTCCTCCCCCCATATTATACTATCTATTACAATTCCTTTGACTCCCTTCCACCATATAGTCCACATCCCGTGACTGTCTATATATTCAATTACAGTTGGCATACAATATTATACAACATCAATTTCAGGTATACAGTGCAATGATCAAGCCTCTACTCCATCCATGAAGTGGTCTCCCTAACAAAACATGTGACCATCTGACACCCCACAAAATTTTAACATTATATTCCCCGAACTTTCATATCCCTGTGACAATACTGTAGTTACCTATTTATGCTGTCTAATCCTTTCCCCTTCTCCCTCATCCCCACCCCCCTCCCAACTAGCAACCCTGTTTTTCCTCTGTATCTATGAGACTGTTTGTTTCTTATGCTCATTCAGTTTTTCAAATTCCACATGTAAGTGAGATTATGTGGTATTTGTCTTTCTCCGACTGACTTATTTCACTCAACATAATAGTCTCTAGGTCCATCCATCCTGTTTTGGGCAATGCTTTTTTTTTTTTTTTTTTTTGAGGGCAGTGTCACTGGCCCTCATATGTGGGACCGAACCGGGGCCGCTGGCTTCTCAAGCCAGTGCTTAACCACTGCACCACTCGTCCGGCCCTTTCGCCTCTGTCTTTTTGACAAGAGTTCAGAAATGGCCCCAAATCTGGTGGAATGTGGGTGTGGAGTGGTTGGTGAAAGCCACAACTTTGGAAGTTGGCTAGGGCATGTGGACAAACGGCTCTTAACGGGTCCTGGGGCAAAAACACATGGAAAACCTTGTGGTAACAATTTAGAAGTTTCAAAATAGCTTTTTAAGAAATGGGGTGGCCGAGGGTAAACGCCATTGGAATTGTATTGTTCATGGGGTGTAGAACAATGTCTTGCTGATGAAAAGGCTTACAGAGCCATTTACCCAGAGATACACCAGCTCGTAAACTTCAGGAGCACATGGTAATTTCAGGTAGCATCTGCCACAGACACTTGAAAACATTTAGGCAGCCACCAGAATAAGTAGCTCTTTAGGAATTAAAAAGTGGCTTCGAACCCACCTATCAGCTAGTGTCTAATTGGAAATATACTATATTCATTTTCTTGTCTAAAATCCTTCCACTGTTCCTTACAGGATCATAGACTAGTCAGAGTGGGAAGGTAATGGGAGGCGGGAGAGAGGATGTAGAGCAAGTATAGTGCGCCTAAGGCCTGTTATCTTTACTCCCAGATGCCTTTCGAGTATAAAAAATGTGGCTGGGCATCTTTCTACTACATAAACATCATCTAAAATTCATCACATAGTATGCCCTTACTATGGTCAATGCCATAAATATTTACTTTGTGGTGATTTTGTATTGTATTGACTAGATGTTATAGGTCACACGTGGTCCTTCGACCTGTTACCATGTTAGGTTAAGGAACTTCCTGTCCAGCATAATTCCACTGACATTAAAAAAAAAGTTGTCCAGTCTTTTCTGAATAATGGTACTTAGATCAGGTTTCCTGAATGCGAGTTAAACGTCAACATGGTAAAGAGGAAGGAGAAACCAAAAAATATTTAATGTCATTGTGCATTATGAAGTTACTCCATCACTAGCTAGTTGACATTTTTTTTGTTTTGACATGGATAGTAATAATTTACTCCTATTTAGAGTTTTATATTGTAAATCATTGAGGAAAAGGTATATTAAATTTTAAATTCTTTCCCACTACATCAAACAATTTTGAATTTAAAGAAGATTTTATTTTTGTTACAGGTTAAGTTCTGATGACAGAATCTGTTTCTGCTTGGGAAGGGATTAAGAACACCCTGTCACGCAGCTATTTCTCTTGCAGTCTTACTGTTACACTTCTTCTTTCACCTTTAGGACAAAGCAACAATAATTCAGATACCTGTGCTGAATTCCGAATAAAATATGTTGGTGCCATTGAGAAACTGAAATTCTCGGAGGGAAAAAATCTTGAAGGGCCACTAGACCTGATAAATTACATAGATGTTGCCCAGGTAAACAAACAAAAAAAATTTTAAGTTCAATTTTGTAAGATTCTGGAGTAAACTCATGCTTTGGAGGAAGACATGTTCCTGCAGGCCTCTGTCGTATCCCGAAGCCATGCTTCTGTCACTGGTATTGAGCGCCGTGGACATTGAGTCGCTGGGAGCTGACCCGGTCCCCCGCTTCGGAGAGCACGTCTTCCTTTTTCCCAGGCTGATTGGCCTTCTTGTTTAAATGAGCTGAGTGCAGTGACTGGTTACACACCCTAGATTTGTCTTTAAAACAGTCTGGCGGGCTGGCCGAGTGGCGTGGTGGTTAAGCGCTGGCTTGGAAAGTCAGCAGCCCCGGTTCGGTCCCACATGAGGGCCAGTGACACTGCCCTCAAAAAAAACATAAACAAAAACAGTCTGGCAAGCCTTGCTGTATCCCCACTGAACTATTTTTAGCTCTTCGAATAACCGTGTTCATGGTGACGAACTAACATACCTGTTTATTCACACCATTTCCAACTAGAACTGAGGTGAGGTGCGTTTCAAAAACAGATCCGGGTCAAGATAGAAAATGGAATTATATGTCTGTGTTCGTGGACAAAGGGACATTAAGGCAAATGGTCTGATTCCCTGAAAAATCCGGAGAATGAGATCATTAAATATCATGAAAGGAAGCCTTTTGTCTGAAGAAATCAGCCCATATAATTTGCCATGTAACAGAATGCTCAGTGGTCAGAACTAATACAATTAGTGTCCCATCATTTAGTTTGGAATACAGTCATTCTAACAGCGTGCCAGGAACAGCTAATCTAAGTGTAGAGAATTATGCTGGGAGGTTGGTGATGCTTCCCCCAAAGTGCCGGTTTATTTTCATTCTCATGGCATTGTGAGGACCCTAGAATTAAGGGAGATGGACATGGCACATTTACTATCATCTCTTTAACACACGTGAATGGTTTCACAAAAACGTTTGCAGTGAGAACACCTACTGATCACCAGCAGCCTCTTGTTTGAGAGAAGATAGGTTAGGTAGGCAGTAGCCTGAGATGAACTGGATATTCTGTCAGGGAAACCACTGGTATTTGCTGTTTTGTTTTCTGAATAATTCTAAGTACTGAACCATGTTGGAGAGCCGAGTTCCTCCCGCAGTGCTTACCAGCCCACAGCCCTGGGCCACAGGGGTAACCCGATTCCCCAAACACTTGGTGGAGATAAAACAGCTCAGAAAAATGGGTCCTGTGGCCTTGTGTCCTGATCATTTCATGTGTGGACATTAATACAAGCTTTGAGTATTTAAAGACCTTTATTTTTCTAATGTAAAAATTTAACCTTGTTGGGATCTATGAGAAGCATCTGTTTGTATTTACGGTTAATCCCAAAGGGATGGAAAATACACCTGGAGTCCAATGATGGGAATTTTGTTAGATTTGTTGACTATAAAAAATATGGGAAAATTTTTCTGCCTCTTTGGAGAGAAATTCTTGCTGGGCTGGTGTGTGTTCCACATTCTTTTTTTTTATTTTTAGCTGAGCCATCCTGCCACTGGTTGGCAGCTCAGTGGCAGCTCAGCTCAGGCTGGGCATCGAAATGCTGTTGATCAGAGCTCAGCTCACACTCTTGAGCGAGCTCTTAACCAACTGAGCCACTCGGCCGACCCTAATGTTCCACATTCTTTAAAGGGTATGGGTTTGTGATAGCCAGATACTAAAATAGACTAAATCAGACTTAATGTAACCATTTTTAAATGTATGTCATGTAATTTGTTTTTACTTTAAAGCAAGATGGAAAGTTGCCTTTCGTTCCTCTGGAGGAAGAATTTATTATGGGCGTTTCCAAGTATGGTATAAAAGTGTCAACATCAGATCAGTATGTAAGTAACTGAATTTCCTAAGGAAAAAAAAAAGTGTTTTAGGTTTGGGGGAGGTAAGGCCCATGTGCAGTTAGGTCTGCTCCTGTTTGCAGAGCGGTGGTTTTGTAAACATTCCAGGCAGCTGGTCTTAAAAGCGACCCTTTGCTTCCTCTGTGTGGTAGGGCGCAGGGCATTGCCCCAGTGCTGGCCCACAATGCATTTCAACTTAGGAGGCCATTGCCAGTTCAGAGCAGCTGTCAGCTTGCAAGCTGGGCATGGAGAACTGGATTGTGAACTCAGACCTTCTTACTCCTGTCTTTTTGAAACTGAAGTAGCAAGGTGTAATCCTGAAGGCAAAGTGCCCCATAACCAAGCATACTGGAATGTCCCGTTGGGTGAAAAACCTGTAAAACTCTTTTTGTCCCAGATCCAGGGACATGCTGTTTAAAGCCTCCCAATAAATTCTGCACAGGAAAATCTGTTCTCAGAATGGAGACATGCAAAATAGTCCCAATCTTTTTTTTTCCCCGATTTCTGTAGGCTGTTTTACACAGGCATGCTCTGTATTTAATCATCCGGATGGTGTGTTATGATGATGGTCTGGGGGCAGGAAGAAGCTTACTGGCTCTGAAGACCACAGACGCAAGCAATGAAGAATACAGCCTGTGGGTTTATCAGTGCAACAGCCTGGTGAGGTTTTAAGTCACCATGGGTAGGCTCTTACTCATTGAACGAAGCGGCAAAGCCAGGGACTAGTCTTTTCAGAGGCCGAAGAGATGCTCTCCACTGTATTTCATACCTGGCATAACATAATAAGGAGCTGGGGGGCTGCCACCTGGCCAGCCCTACTGTAGGCTGGGGACGGTTTCTCGGGCCAGGGGCAGCACTCGTGTGTCAGGGTCAGAAGGGGCAGGGGAGGGAGTGGTGTGTCCCCCGGGGCAGGGCCCTCGGCTCTCCTGCACAGTCTTCCGACTGACTTGTGGGTCCTTCCCCAAGGCCACAGTCCTGTGTCCCCGCAAGCACAGACCTCCACAGCACGCAGGAAGGGAGCCCGCGGGGCGAGCTGGGACCAGGTAGGCTGTCCCGGGCTTTCCAAAGCTGCTGGTGTGTAGGTTTAGCAGACATGTTAAGAGGTTAGATTTATGCCTTTGCTGGGCAAAGAAAGTTCAGGAAGAGACTGATGAACGTTCTGACTCCACTTTTTCATTTCATGTAGGAACAAGCACAAGCAATCTGCAAAGTCTTATCCACCGCTTTTGACTCCGTGTTGACATCTGACAAGTCTTGAATTCTGCAATCAAGTGGAAGTTGACCTCATGTGAAAGTTCAGCGGTTTTCTACGGTTCTGTTTTTAATTTGTGACATTGAACTATGATGAAAATATGAAGTGACCCCTTGCTGTAGGTTTTCTGAAGAAAATACAATGTATAAAATACCGATCATTTGTTTTTCTATTAAAATGTGTCTTATTAACAGTGAATGAACTCTTAATGGAAGTTATATACTACTGGGACTAAAAAAGAAACCTCATTTGTCGCTTTTAAATACAAATAAGCTTAACCCCTTTCAGTGTCACAGAAGAGCTCTCAGTGAGTAATATAAACATCAAGAACTTTCTGAGGAACACGAATACAGTCTGGCTTGGAGCTCTGGTCAGGCAACTCTGGCTTGGGGACCTGGGTCATGCAGGTTTGGAACAGTGACACTGCCAACTCACGACACAAAAAGTAAAACTTTAAAGTGTATTGTCAGGATGACATGCTGGTAAACCACAATATTTTTATCAGGGTTAAAAGAACCTTAAAAGAATACTTCTCATGTTAAAAATCATAGTATTTTGGGCCAGCCGAGTGGCACGGTGGTTAAGTGCTGGCTTGGGAAGCCAGCAGCCCCAGTTCAGGTCCCACATATGAGGGCCAGTGACACTGCCCTCAAAAAAAAAAAAAAAAAAAAAAATATGTGGGATCCAAACCCGGGCTGCTGGCACCCCAAGCCAGCTCTTAACAACTGCACCACTCGGCCAGCCCGCTAGTGTATTTTTTTAAAAAGGACTTTTTAATATACAATGCTTCAAGGATTAAAAATATTAACAAGAATACCGTGTCCATTTAAAAGTACTTTATTTTTTTCTAGTCAAATGACTAGTTAACAAGAAGAGTAAACTTATTAAACATGCTCTAATTATAAATCACTGCATTAAGGACAATGAAAATAAGAATTGATTTAGGTTATACAATATATACAGTTGAGCGGCAACTAGACCAAAGTAATCAGGTGAATGAATTGAATATCATACATCTCAAATAGCATTACAAGCTGCATATCATGTTACCCACGCCTAGCAGATCCTACAGTAACTGTCAATCTGTGCATGTATTTCCGAGGTGTCATTCCTACAAGTCAGATCTGATGGAAATGGCATGCAAAATGCCAGAATCCTGCAGTTACGTTCATGAAACGTAAACTTGAAATATAAATAGATATCTACAATGTTTTCCTTTCAGTTGCTTTCTTTTTAATTTGCAGATAACTAGGAAAGGATATTAGCGGGGAAGTTAATATCATTTCTCCTCTGGCAAGGGTCCTATTTAATTACTGCACAATAGCACCACCAAATTGTAGACTGGAAAAATATTTCCTAAATATTTATGTACCAGTGAACCTGATAGATTAGTTTGGGAGTGGTGTTCAAATGTTGATATGAATCAACTTTAATTCCTTATATAGCTGGCACCACATAGTCAAAAGGCTGATTATAATTACAGATGCGGGGGATTGTGTTAAAATATACATAAGTGCACTGTGCAAAATACATCTGTTTCTTAAATCTATGAGAGAATTAACTAAATGAAGGGTTCAAACAACAAATTAATTAGTGAAAACATGTAGTGCTTAAAAAAAAAAAATAAAGACTAATTACAGATGTTTACCCGGAACTTTGAAAGGCAAAAAGCAGTTGCCATACAACATCATAAAACATTCCAGTTTGTTCTGTCTTCTTTATAATAGCAACAAAAAATACAATGCAATTAAAAAAAAACCAACTTGACACCTACAAGAGTCTTGCATAATGAAGACAGGCTGCTTCAATCAAATGTACCATCATAAAAATTGCAATAAAAAGCATTGTCGCCTCACTTTCCAAGCCTATGCTTAAATTTACTCCTTTACTTTTGGTAAAAATCCAAGTCAATGTTGGATTTATTAGAGAGTGCCAAAATTTACAATATTCCTCCTATGAACTCAGGCTCACAATGACTAAATAGAGGTATGACAGTCAAGTTCATGAAGCTAATGAATTTTGGTTTTATCACATACAACCTAACCCCCCGCCCTAGTAGCATAAGTTTAAGAATGACATGACGGATGGACATCAATAGCAAAACTGGGATGTTCTGGAGTTTTTACCTGGGACCTACAGATTTCTGATATGCTCCTGATTACAAACAAATGGACAGGTTCAATTTCAAGACAGTGTAACTACCATTCCTGTCGGTATATTATATAAACACAAGACGCTAAAGTGAGCAGACATTCTCATGAGCTAGAAAGGGGAGGCAGTGGTACGGACACTCGATAGGAAACAGCACGTAGGTGGTAATGGGGGGGGCTGCGCCAGGGTCCTTATCTGTGCGATGAAGTTCACAAAGGCAAACACCAAACCTAAAGCATATCAACGAGTTGAAAGAACTGTTTTGCAATCCATCATCCTTAGTTTTTAACCAAATTCAGGAAACGCAGTTTTCTAGAACCTGGAACTGAATTAACTGCTATTTTACCGTATGCCCAAGTGAACCACTGGCAGTTTTGTTCAGTAGGACTGTTCTCAATAGGTTACACGCACATGCAGAATACAATGATAGTTGCAACCTCACGAATCAGGGTTGGAAAGTGTAACGCTAATGGGGAAATTTCCAAGTTGCTTTAAATGAACACTGGGTGGATTTCAAAGGAAATCTTCAAAGATAGCTTTTTAAAAAAATGCCTTAAATGGTGAACTGAATAGCGTTTTTATCTAGAAAGTCCAGGCTGGTAGTGGACTTTTAAAGCAACAGTTGACTGGCTTCCTAGAACAATAATTAGGCTAACGGTCACCGCCTTCAGAAACGGGCCAAGGAACACAGGAAGAATGTCTACCCAGTACCCAAGTTGTTAGGTTCACCCAATTCTGTAGATTCAAGATCTCGATCATGTAGTTAAAATAACTTTGCAGTTCACCCTGTAGGAAATTCTGTTTTTCCTAATAAAAGTATAGTAATGTTTCATGAAAATCACAAATTATAAAAACAATTCTTTTACATATATAAAATGCCTTTGAGTTTTAAAAACAGAACAGTGGCATTAGAGACAGTGGGCTACCATACAATCCAAGAAACTGGTTATTTGGCAGGAAGCTGGGTACCCATCACGAAACAGGAACAGCCGGTAAGTGGTTTTGTTCAGTAGCAATTTAGTCGGCAATAAAGTGCACAAAAGATACAGGGAACGCTCCTTTGCGACTGGGATCTCCGTCAATATGGCCAATCTGAAATGAACAAAGAAGACATCTAGACTGTTTCTCCTTTCTTTCCCTCGTTTCAAAGGGTGTGGCCTGCTCTTGGAAGGAGCTCCCAAGCGAGTCAGTGTCTGCACTGTTGAGCCCCGGACAGGACAGCTATCTGACCACCGCCCCCCACTGGCACTTTGTTTTTTAATGGATGAAGAAACTGAGTGTCAGAAGTTTGTGAGCTGCAGTCACAGAAACTGGCAAAATGTGACTTTGTCCCACTTAAATGCAGTTAAGCATTTATGAAGACTTCAATAAATCCATTTATTTTGGCTCTGGGTAAATTACATAAATTTACATAAAAATTACATAAATCATCACATATGATCTCAACAATGTAGATAAAGTCTAAAAGAAAATCACCGAAATATAAATTTTTTTTGAGGGGGGAGGCTGAGATTATGGGCAGTGTTTACTTTCTTCTTTATACCTTTCTGTATTTCCACACGTGTGAAATGAGCAGGTATTTTCCGGACGCCTAAGGCTGTTGTCAGGCTGGCACACCACCCTTACCGTGGGTTGTGTGCAAGTGTGAGAGCAAGACCTGCGCGCACAGGTCGAGGTGTGCAGGCGCCGGGAGTGCCAAACTTTAGGTCTTCGCACAACCCTCGGTCCTTGTCCAGCTGGCCACGCAGCAGGAGCTCTGGACTAACACACTCCTTAACCCCGCAAGGAGAAAGGGGCCAGAGAAGACGCTGGAACCCGGCCGTGCCCGAGGCAAGTGTTGCCAGCAGAGTTCCCCTAGCCCATGGAGGTAGAGGGCTTAGGGCGCATGCAGCTTTCCTAGGGAGGCCGACTAACTCCCGCCAGCAAAGCAGCGCCATTCCCACCAGGTCCTATTTGCATCTCATGCCAACTACGAATGACCTGGTGTCTGAGCCCATCTGCAGAGCAGGGCCTCGGTGTCTGCTGCGTGGTAGATGCTGCCACATGCTCTGTGTTCACACTTCGTGCAAGCTCCCGAATCCTACCGAACCTCATGTGCTAATGGCCTCCTCTCCTTGGGGACCTGCTATAGCATCTCTGCCCCAGTGCTGTCTGTGGTGGCCTCCCTTTCACAGGTGAGGTGGTTAAGGCTTAGTGACATAAGCCACTTGTCCCAGTCACCCAGCCTGTACGTGCTGAGTCTACATTCTTAGGGTCATTGGGAAAGTGCCGTGTTCACCCCACCTGAACGCCACAGCTCATTTCTGCACCAAGACCGACACCAGGTGACTCTGCCCTTGAGCTCAGTCCTCTGTGTGCCTCGCTCCACCAAACCGACAATACTCGGGTCGGGTACCACCTAGAAACTCAAGGCCTCATTTCAGACCCTCAGGTGTACCCTGCGAACTGCAGCCCAAGGGGGCTGCCCGCCCTATAAGGACGGGGATCAGTCAGGCCCACTCACAAGTGTGCGTACAGGGAAGAGACATCTGAGGCCAGCAGGGGGCAGTGGCCAGCAGGCCTGCGGACACAGGGCAGAGAGGGCCTGGCCCGGGAAAGGCCCTCTCAGGCCAGGTGGGCAGAGACCGAGCCCGGCTCCTCCTGGGCCCTGGCCCCGACTCACCCACCACTCTTGGTCCTCCTCCCCGTCCACGATGATCACGTCCCCCTCGGAGAAGGTCAGCTCGTCCGGGTTGTCAGCCACGCAGTTGTAGAGGGCTTTGACCCGCTTCGGCTTTAGCTTGGTCTGCGTGGAGGGGAGGCGGGGTCAGAGGTTAGGGTGGCGCCAGCTCCTGGGCAGGTGTCCAGAGGGCGTGGCTCAGTGGAGCTCAGGGGCTGGGAGACTTCCAGAAGGAGGCCAGAGCAGAAAAGGGAAGCGATCCCAGCCGAGCGGAGAGCTGGGAACCTGGCAGCCTGCGGCTGGCGTGCGCAAAGGGGCAGACTATGAGAGCTGCGGAGAGGGCCCAGCCCACCAGCTGGCAAGCTCTGGGGTGTGTGCTGCCCAGACCCGCCCTGGGTACCCGGGAAGAGGCCGCCGCACCCCCACCGGGGGAAGAGAGAACACTTACTGCCTGTGACTTCCTGGGCATGGGCGCTGGGGGCTGCATGGCCGCGGTGTTGGACAGAGGACCCAGAGCTTCCGTGCCGGAGAGATCTACTGCTTTAGGACCGAAAGGAATCAACTCACAACATGCCCCTTTCGTCAGAGCCATGAGATACAAACAACTAACATAAGTTTCCTGAGATTTTCTGAGGGCAAAGTCCCCAAAGGTCAAAGAACCTTGTGATTTCTATGCAGCCTTGGTAGACAGTACAAGTGTCACAGAGACAGATGTGGCCACCTCCTGCACAGGCCTCTAGATCCCCACTAGAGGACCGCATCCCATCCCACCCCCATCAGCAGAAGGGGACAGGACTGTGTGATACCGTACAGAGAAGCCCTAGGAGGCTCTGCCCAGTAGAGGTCAGCTGGGCCCCGACACAGAGCTGCCCCACTGGGCTGGAAACACCCCCCACTTTGCCTCCACTAACCAATCGGAAATAGAGCCCAGTCCCAAGTGAAATAATTACCTGGTCCTCTCGGCTGGCCTTTATTGACCAATGGGGACGTCTTGTCAGTCCTATAAAGAAGGGAAAACGGGTTTACTGATCCCTGAGGCCTGACAGGCGCGTTACCTGTCCCTACACCTCACCCCGTTTTATAAAGGAACCGTCTGTGTTCAAGTTGAAAATGGGTGAGTTGAGTTTATCTACTTATTCAATGTTTTTTTCTGTTGTTTTTTTTGGAAAAAGGAGGACTGAGAGGCCCAGAGGACAGTGCCAGATCCAAGGGCCTGATCCTAAAACCAAGGCTCTTCCCAAAACGCTTCTTCCTGCGTGGCCCGCGGGCGGTGACCACCTGCCACCAGCTCTCCCCACAGCCTGCTCAGTGCTTTCCCCTCGCTGGCTTGGGTTTCCTCAGAGCAGTGAGGGGCCTGTCCAGGCACCACTGGTCATCGTCACCAAGCCGTCCTGCTCTGCGGTCCCTGCTGCCTGGAACTGGCGTGGCTGGCCTTGGCTCAGGCCCCATCCAGGAGCCTCCCAGACCAGCACACGGGGTCAGTGAACTCAGACCTGCTACCTCGGGGGCCTGGATAAACGTGTTTCTCTGAGTCGGCCTTTTCATCTGCACAATGTGTGACATCAGTTCTGTCAACTCTCGAGACAAGGAGCCGAGAGGAGCGCTACCTCGGGGCCCCTGCTGGGTCTCACTGCGCCCAGCACGGAGCCAGGCACACAACGGGGGCTTGATACGTGACGGGGAGAGGTTGGAGGGCAGAGGAGGAGGACGGGCGCAGAGCAAGCAAAGGATCTTCCCACTGCAGCCTCACTTGCGGCGGAACACTCTCTTTGCTGCTCTGAACGAACCCAGTCCAGGGCCTTCGCTCCAGCTTCAGAGAGAAGGTGAAGAAAATGTAACATGGATTTTGCTCATATTTCCAAGGAACTCAAAAAGCATAACAAGTGAAGGCCTTGCCCTTCTGAGCAGTCCTGGACTTTGATTTCCATCAGCGTATACAGAAATCATCACGCTGGCCCTGCTGACCCCTTTGCCTTCAGCTAACTATGAAATGCTCAGAGGGAAGGCCTGATGGTCTGAGACAGCGATCAGCAACCTTCTCCTTTAAAGGGCCGGAGAGTAAACGTTTTAGGCCTGCTGGGTTATATGGTCTCTGTCACAACTACTGGATGCTGCCATCGGAGCATGAAAGCAGCCATAGAAGATGAGTCAACAAATGGATGTGGCTGTGTTCCAGTAACACTTTACTTATGGGGCACTGAAATCTGAATTTTATATAATTTTCAATGCCATGAAATATTTTTTTTTTCCCCCAACCATTTAAAAAACACAAAAACCATTCTTAGCTCATAGGCCATACAAAAACATGTGGCGGGCTGTATTGGGCCCAGCAGATGTAGTCTGCTGACTCCTGCCCTAAGAGAACAAAAGTGAAAATCCAGCCTTATTCCCAGGATACAATCAGGGAGGTGGGGTGCTCTTTTTACAAAGAGGATGCACCACCATATTCCTTTAAAGACAGTGACACTGGGTGCCCTGCACCCAGATTTGTCATGGAGATGCTGTGATATCACCTGCTTTGCCCCCTCCCCACCTTTCCTCTGTCAGAGGAGGTGAGAGACAGTGATTCCATGAAACAGGTAAAACCAGGTAAGATTGTGTTAGAGGAAACTCATCCAGTGAGCCAGGAGAGAAGCCTCAAGCTACGGGAAGGAACGCGCCCAAGACCTTAGACGTGGCAGCTAACACCCCGTTCTCAGCTCCCTGACGATTGCTGGCAGTCGACTGGTCCTCGTCTAGAACTTCAACACCTGATTTGGTCTCTTAAAGGACAGCGGTTGGGAAAGGGCAAATCCAGGGACGTTATAACAGGAGACAGAAGAAGGCTGGAGAGAGGCACAGACCCTCACACAGGAACTGAGCGCAGCCTGCGGCCACGCACCTGGGAGCACACGCCTCAGCGCAACCCAGTAACCGACGACGCTTCACAGAGCTCTTCAATAGTACCGCAAGGATACACGGTTTATATTTTATAGGACGGCAAGGATACACGGCTTATATTTTATAGCATGGCAAGGACACACAGCTTATATTTTAGAAAGAGAGCTTGCAGAGCAGTGCTTAAAAAGTCCTGAAGAGTCTCCGGTTAAAAACAGCAGAGTGAGATACATTTACTTTCACTTCCTCCAAGGAAAGGCATTAAAAAGAAAAAATTAAACCAGAGAAGAAAGAACTGAAGAGAAAATGCCTCTGGAAGCTGAGAATGGAGGGATGCGTCATAGCCGACCTGGTCCCCTGCGGAAGGGGAACCCTCGGCACAGGAAGGTGGCCCTGGCCACCCCCATGTGTGCTTTCGAGCCCCCAGGCCTCTGGGAGGGGGGACGAGAGGGCGACACATGCCAAGGAGCGGCCAAAACCTGCCTCAGGAGCCACTGAATCCTGGATTCTCGCCCCAACTCTGAAAAGCCTAGCAACCACCCCCTCCCAACCCTGCTGAAGATCAGAAGCTTCTATTCTTGGGGAGGATATGCCAGGTGGTGTGTGGTTGTTGGGAGTATCTTAAAAAACAGACTAAGTAAAACCTTAACTTCATTACTATATTCAAGGTGCAGAAAACCTGCTCCCTTCAGGCAAGAAAGGCCTGGAAGGCTTTACTCTAAGGACGCTGAGTTGTCTGAGAAAAAAGGCCCAAACTCATAGTTCCCCAATAAAACGTTTGGCCCAGGGAGGTCACTCCACGGAGAAACCCACCTTGGCAGCTCTGCGCAGTGGGGTGCATCTGTCAATCAGTATTTAGTGCCCCCCGAGTGGGCCAACTTACAGGCAGGAAACACCAGATTTACAGGGGAAAGCCTCTAACAGAAGTGAGAACAGAGAGGTGGATGTGGAAGAAAGAAATCACGCAGAAAAACGAAAGCTAAAATAAACAACCCCCACTCCAAACCCATCATTCATAGTCTGAGATGAGAGAAAATGATTCCATGAAACAAATAGGATACTGTTAACTTGAAAATTATATGAAAGAAGAAATGAAAACTCAATAAAAATCGGAAGATAAAATTGAGAAAATCTCCCAGACAGCAGATTTTAAAAGCAAGCAGGCAAACAACACCGAAATGGAAAGCAGCGGGAGGCAGAGAGCTGGCCGGTCCACAGGACGGGCACCCCGCCTCTCGGTGGGGCCACGGGACCAGCTCTGATCACAGAAGCATACGCATCACTCCAGCCAGGGAGTGACGATCACCTCCAGCCTCTTTCCCTTTAGAAGTGGCCCTGGGTTCAGGGGCCAGTGAGGTGGAGGCAGAAGTGGAAGAGGTCCAGGTCTTGCTGTATACGCCGGATACAGACACCACTTCCTGTGGGCAAGAAGTCAATTTCCGTATGTTAACCACTGAGATTCAGCGGTAGGCTATAGAGCAGTCATCTTACCCTAAGAAAAGGAGAAAAGGTGACACACGTAGAGAAAAGGCCAAGGCGATCTGACATCTGAATAATAAGAATTCCAAGTGAGAATAGAAAAAAAAGAATTAAGGCATTAAAAAAAACTAATGCAATTTCTCAGAACTGAAGGATGCAGTTCACATTCTGCAAGTTTACATGCCATCATCTATCTGATGGCACAGATGAAAAGAGGGCCACCCCAGGTGTTCAAGACTCTGAGCAGAGACAGGCGGCGTCTGTGGAGGGGAGGCCTGAGTGGGACGAGAAAGGAGTCTGCCTGGCGGGGGGACATGAAGTGGCCTGGCAGGGGAGTGGGAGCCCAGCAGGGTGAAGGGGCTTCTGCACAGAGGAGAGGTGGAGGCAGAGAGCAGATCTGTGTTACAGGTACTGATCAATGAAGTAAACGTGGGAGCCAGCTATCTCACCATTGGAACCGGAAGCAACAAGTATAGAAATGGAGGAAATTAGAATGAACCCTGCGGTGCTTCGAAAACACTGCCCCCCCGGGCCGGCTGAGTGGCGCGGTGGTTAAGCGATGGCCTGGGAAGCCAGCGGCCCCGGTTCGGTCCCACGTATGAGTGCCAATGACACTGCCCTCAAAAACACTGCCCCCCAAATTCTTTACAGAGCTCGAGTCTCTGACCACGCAGGGCCACTGCGCCGCCCCACCCCACCTCTGGCTGAGTCTGGGCTCTGCCATTGCCTCACCAGTCACATGGAGAAGTGACGCCCTGCTGGTTTCCAGGCCAGGCCTCTCTTAGGATTTGTTCTTGGGCCTAGCCACCATGACGGGAGGAAGGCCACGCAACATGTGTAAGTTCCAGCCAGCATCGTCCGCCAGATGCAGAGAGGGGAGGCCTCCCAGACACTGGCGTGCAGCTGCTGAGGCCCCTTCTGTGTCGAATCAGCTCCAGCCTATATGAGTCTTTTCAGCTAAGGGCCCAGATGTTGTGGAGCAAAGACACGCTACGCACACTGTGCCAACCCAAACTCCTGGCAGAGTCCATGAGCATAATAAAATGGTCGTGTCTTATCTCAGTGAGTTTTGGGTGTGGTTGTGACTAGAACAACCAAAATTGCACACAGTGTGAATTCATGGGTTTCAATACGGACAGAGAGAGAAATGTAGAGGTGTGTTCATATGTGCATGAATGTGTACGTGTGTGTGTGTGCCTGTGCACCCGAGTTCTGGGCAGTCAGAGGGCTTGCCTGGGAGCAGTGCCACTCCCCTGGCAATGAGCACACAAAGCGCCCTGAACTTGGCTTCTAAGTAGCATTCCACTAAAGGGAACCATTTTCCACTATAAGGATCCATGCTGAGAGCCATGAACTGGACTCCTTTGCAGCAGTAAAGGATGTTATTTGGACAAATGGGGAACTTGAACGGGGTCTGAGTATTGGAAGGTAGTGATGGATCCATGTTCATTTCCTGATTTTGCTGGTTATATCTATCGTGTTTATGTAGGAGAACACCCTTGTATGTGGGAAATCCATGCTCCACACTGCAGAGGGTACATGCAATCAAAATAAGCTCGTGAGTGGGCAACACACAGAACCTAGAGGCCCCATGTCTTGAGGACTTTAACTCCCCAAATCCCAGTGTCTGTACTAAACAGAAATCTAAATACATTATGTGGCTATGATACACAGTCATATGAAACTTTCACACTTTAAAAATTCTTGATAAACTATCTTGAAGACATTTGAAATCTTATGAAACCAAGTTATGTGACACTTGACCTCAAATGTCACAGCAGTAGAAATACTGGTGATTTCAAATGCTCCCACAGAAATCTCGGCAGGTGAAGTCATGGGGCCACTTGGATGCTCCTTGAATGCAAGCAGCAAGGGTGGGCAATGTGGCCAGGCCCTGAGGGGACGTGGAAGGGAGGCAGTTACCCGGGAGCAGGCCTCTTCTGAGGGAGGCGGCTGGGAGGCTGGGGCGGCAGGGCTGGGGGCGCGGCCTTGCCCAGTGGAACCGCAGGGTGGGCCGGCTTGCTCTGCTGGCTCAGGGCTTCCATCACACTGGGAGGTTTTGTTCCTGGAGGCGGCGGAGTGGGAGCCAGGGGGTCTGCGGAGAGAGAAGCGGAGAGGGTCATGCTTCAGGCACCGCGGGCCTGGCCTTCTCACCAGAGGCCCTTCCAATAAGCGCTTCCTTTTTTCTATTGCTATTTCATAAGGGAAAAAAAAAAAAGTTTCATTGCAGATTTTCAGTAAATAGTTAGGCTTTAAATATTTCTCTGAGGCTGTCTTTTCTCAGCTAGAATTCAAGATGGAGAAGCTAAGAAGGTTTTCTGCTCTCTATCCTGAGACCTGAGGCTGCCCCAGACCTCACTGCCTGCCCCCAGAGGAGCTGGGCCTTCTTGGGCCAATTCCTTTCGGCCTCAGTGGACCCAAGGGCCCTACCCATCTCCTTAGGGTGCGAGCAGGTCAATCTGAAGAAAGGCTGTGGAGAACTAACTCTGTACAGGCGCCACGATCTGAGGGGGCAGGGCCAAGAGATTGTTCTCTAGTTTGTACAGGCGAGGAGGCTGAGGCTCAGAGACGTGCTTTCACCCAGGGTCACAGGGCTCCTTCCCCTGCTTGCCCTTTGCTGACACACAGTAGCGCTCTCCCTAAATGTCCGACATTCGCATCCCCTGGTCCTTGTGGAGGCGGCCACCTGCCTCAGGACGCTGACGCCTACGGAATCAGCAGGGTCAGCAGCAACTCCTGCCAGGACTGCTGGGAGGGACCCGAGATGGGGTCAGTCTAGAGTTCGCCTTTCCTTTCTTTGGTTTCTTTCTTGTATCCTTTCTCTGCTTTAAAGGAAAAGTCAAAAGGCAGACTAGCATGCAAACGTATCACCTTCCCAGAAGTGCCAGCAGGGGAGGCAGAGAAGTGGGCTTCTGGGACCTACTGCGCACCCTCGAGGACCTGCTGTGTCCCCCTGGGACCTACTGCGCGCCCTCGAGGACCTGCTGTGTCCCCCTGGGACCTACTGCGTGCCCTCGAGGACCTGCTGTGTCCCCCTGGGACCTACTGCGCGCCCTCGAGGACCTGCTGTGTCCCCCTGGGACCTACTGCGCGCCCTCGAGGACCTGCTGTGTCCCCCTGGGACCTACTGCGCGCCCTCGAGGACCTGCTGTGTCCCCCTGGGACCTACTGCGCGCCCTCGAGGACCTGCTGTGTCCCCCTGGGACCTACTGCGCGCCCTCGAGGTCCTGCTGTGTCCCCCTGGGACCTACTGCGCGCCCTCGAGGTCCTGCTGTGTCCCCCTGGGACCTACTGCGCGCCCTCGAGGACCTGCTGTGTCCCCCTGGGACCTACTGCGCGCCCTCGAGGACCTGCTGTGTCCCCCTGGGACCTACTGCGCGCCCTCGAGGACCTGCTGTGTCCCCCTGGGACCTACTGCGCGCCCTCGAGGACCTGCTGTGTCCCCCTGGGACCTACTGCGTGCCCTCGAGGACCTGCTGTGTCCCCCTGGGACCTACTGTGTGCCCCCCTTGACTTTCCGAGTGTCCCCTTGCTGTTTACCTTGGAGGTGTCTTAGCTGGATGACCAAGCACCCCACTCCCAGCCTCAGGAAGACCCGCCCCGACACAGCTCCCTGCACTGCCAGCAGCCACGCCCCTCTGGCACTTACTGCTGCTGGGCTCGCATCTTGTATCTTAACTGAAGTCAAGGAAGGCAGGGAAAACCAAGGGAAGCTCTCAGGGCACTCGAAGCAAACCCCGGGGTGCCGGAGCCCTTCCCTCTCCCGGCCGAGCAGAGCAGGAGGCAGAGGGCAGGGCCGGGGCTGGCCCTGCGGACCCCGCGGACCTGGTGGGGGCTCCTGTTCGGCCTGCCGGAGGAAACCCGACCCCCACCCCATCCCTAGGTCCTGGCACTTTTACCCTCCTGTTGACAATGAAGGAAAACACAGACCAGATTATAATCCAAATGGGCCCCAACACAGAACCAAAGGCCCAAGGAAACGAAGCCCTGAGCTAATGTGAAGAGAAGTGCTGCTGAGATGCTTGGGGAGGCAGAGGGAGCAAGTGAGACCGTCGCCTTGGGATGGGTGGTGGGCAGACAGGGGTTTGCAGCTGGGGAGGGGGCGGATGGGGGCAGGGATGCCACAGCCCTCCTCCCAGCGCTGGTGGGCGTGGGGCTCCATGGGGCTTTCCCCACGTGGCTGCCAAAAGCACCCCCCGGCCATCCAGGTCTACAAAGCCCATTGGCAAGAAAGGAAAAAGGAAAAAACGTACTGGTAGATGTCACGCGAAGAGGGGGCAGCGGTGGATGGACAGCTGGCGGATCTGACGAAGATCGCTGCCTGCTTACACCGTCCACACTTACAGAGTTTGTCTTCCACAGGGCGTTAGCAGAGGCTGTCTGAACTGCGCACGCACGCACGCACACACAACAGGCACATACCACGCAGGCAGGCACACGCACACACACAACAAAAACAGAAACAGAACACTGCATTATTGATCCTCTCCCTTATAAAATGATAACAATGACCCTTCTAGATTAGCATTCAGACCAGAGAGAACGCTGATTTTAAAAACTCTTGTCTCTGGTATCTGGAAGATAGATTCTAATACGCACCAAACGAATGATGCTTCTGGGAAAATTCCCAGCCAGTTTTCTCAAAACCTTACTGGTTTTAATTTCTCAGATATAATTACTGGATTGAAGAGAGAACAGTAAGAACAATGACACATCCTGAGCACTGCACTCGTCTCCCATCCATCAAGTCCTCCCGGGGGTATTGGCGTTGCACAGGGAGGGCACATGTCCTTGGGCAGAGCACGTGGGAAGAGGGGTACAAATGGAAGACACCAGGTGAAAGGCTCTCTCCCACCTCCTGCAGACATTTCTGGCTATAAATCGGGCAAGAGGACAGCAAGCAGCGCAGGTGACATTCCTTCCTCTGTCCCCACAAAGCTTGACGCTCTACCTCATGGAGTGGCATCTGCTTGGGTGCACAGGGGGACCCGTATCTGAGGCTTGCAGGGCCACATGGTCTGGGCCTAGGGGTGATGTGGGCCGCACCACACAGGGCAGGCCCTGCGTCCAGACGGAGCCTTCACACGTGTGCTGTGGACAAGGCTCAGGGTTGGCCCGGTGCAGGCAGGACAGCGCCGACTCCGTTTCTACTTGTTGCACGGGGACACCACACTGGACTAAGTGTGGGCTGGGCGGAGGATGAGGAGACCCTGAGGGGTGCCTAGAAGGGATGAAGTGCAATCCACATCATCAAAGGAAGAGAGGAAGCTAACCACTGGGATCGCAAAAAGAAATGGAAGGAAAGAAACCAAGACCCTCTCACTCTAAGATGTTAGGGAAGTGAGAAATGAATAGCTTTCTGTTCCGTTTTATGTGACCCAACAGAGCAAAACAGTCTTTCCTCAGATGACACAGTCAGTAAAAGCCACTCATGGGGCGGAGACGGCCCCGTCATTTCAGCCCCAGTCTTACCAACTGTGGCAGGAGGATGGCAGGAGGCAGTGAGATGCTCCCACCGGGACCCAACTACAACTGCTGCCCTCACCTGCCCTAGGGCTCTCCTGGCCAGAGCCCAGTGAGGGTGCCAGGGAGGATGTGGCAGCCGTGGGACTTGCTTTCACAGCTTCCTCCCCGCTCAGGGACCTCCCTCCCTCATGCCCGGGACAGACGCTGCCTGGGAGGCGGCACAAGGGAGCTGGGTGCTGCGCAGGTGACGGGTGCTGCTGGCGGGCAAGTAGGCTGGTTTCTGGGGCCTGCCTGGCGAAGGGCCTCATCGCCGCTTGGAGGGCCTGCGCCTGAGGGTGTGGGTCAGTGACCTGGACAGCAGGCTGGCCGGCGTTCTGGGCCTCCCTGGGCTGTGTGGGAGGGCCTCCAGATCCCAGTGTGATGGCATGCCGCTGTGCTGGCTCCTCGGCCCAGGCGCCCCACTCACCCCCACTCCCCTCCCAGAGAGCAGTGAACGCACAAAGGTGATTGGGGCCTTATTTTGTGACCATCAGCAGCCCACAGCAGCCAAAGCACCTGGACATCACACCCCACGGAGGCTCGTATCCCTCCTTCCTGTGGGGAGCTCTCCAAGGCCACTGGCCATGGCTCACAGCTCCAGCCCAGAGCTGGGCTGGCCACGTGCTGGATCTACCTTCAAAGAGCAACATGACCACTTGACCCTTCACTGCTGGGCGAATTACTTCCCTTTGGGGGCTTCATTTTCCATTTTTATAAAAACAAAAAAACAGCACCTGTTGAGTGAAACTCACTACGTTGTGACAGCCCCAGAGTGAGTATAGCAGCTTTGGCACTTCAGGACCACAGCGATGGCTCTGAACTTTTACAATCAGGCTGAGCATTGTCTCCAAGTTAGCATCCTTTTATCCCTCATCTCACAGGGATC
The DNA here is from genome assembly GCA_033961575.1 of Aselliscus stoliczkanus. Classification (NCBI taxonomy): domain Eukaryota; kingdom Metazoa; phylum Chordata; class Mammalia; order Chiroptera; family Hipposideridae; genus Aselliscus; species Aselliscus stoliczkanus. The sequence goes on along the minus strand of CM066730.1, from coordinate 33,347,885 downwards.
AGAGCGATAAGAACTAATCACAGGTGCCACAGGCTGGCAGAGTGCAGGTGGGGAGATAAAACAGAAAAGAATGAAGGCAAAGGGAGGGGTCAGGAGGGTGAAACGCAATGAGAAAAGGACCAAAAGAAAGTCCACAGGAAAACGGCTGATGGACCAGCGTCAGGAGCTGGCCCGTCCGCCTAAGGCCTACCCAGTGGAGTCCCTGCATTCCCCGAGTCACACAGATGCTACACCTCTGCCCAAGACAAGACGCAGCTCAAGAAACTCTACGGGCATTCGGCACCCTAGGAATGATGGAGCTTCTTTAGGAAGCCAACAATCAAAATACAAAAAAAAAAGGCCCAAAATGGAAAAACCCATCCTGATCCTGACCCAACTGTTACCTAGTTGTGAGCAAAGCAACGACACCAACATCCCAAAACTACCCCGTCGTGCACTGGCAGGGCTACTGACAGCTCAGTACCTTTGGCCACGTTCCGTGGGGGCAGTGGGGGGGCGCTGGTGGTGCTGGGGGCCGCAGGCTGGGAGGAGGGCGGGCTGCCGCTCAGGATGGCGCCATACGTCTCGTTCTGCAAGATGCTGGGCACGTAGCCCCTCGGCTTGTCCTTGGCCAGGCTGGCGGTGTCTCTGGCCAGGGATGCAGCGTTGGAGCCCAGCTGGTAGAAGCTGACGGGCCGGTCTTCTCGCCGACTGGGACTGGGCTGCAGAGGGGAGGTGGGCAGGTGTGTGAGACGCAGGCACCCTGGCCTCTCGGTCACCGCTCACGCTGCTGGTGACAACCTCATGTACACCACTTCCACTTGGGCATGGTGCGTTTCTGACTCTCAGCTGTTACCTTACAGCTGCAAGATTTAAAACTCACTCTTACCATATCTTGTAAGAGAAACACACGCACAACAAAAAAGCCATGATTTACAACTTACAGTTCTCCATTCTGTGAAGGATTTAGAAGCTGTTTCTTCTTCACTAGCCAGAGTTATCTGAACCTAGTTCTGCATTTTCACTGTGTTTCCCGTCATAAGCTTGCTTTCTTACAGTCCAGCTGCTCTGGGCACCCAGCTGCAGCCATTCCCCAATAGCTACACGGAGAATTCAGGGGAGAGCACGGTTTTCTTCCCCTATGAACTGGAACTGTTGAGATGCCTCTAACTCAGGGGTCAGCAAACCATGGCCCACAGGCTGCCACCTGTTTTTGTTAATAAAGCTTTATTGGAACACAGCCACACCCCATTGTTTACTTATTGTCAATGGCTGCTTTCAAGCCACCCTGGCAGAACAGTGTGGTAGTAACAAAGACAGTGATATTTTAGGCCCACAAGCCTAAAATATTTACTCTCTGGGCCTTTAATAGTTGCCAGTCCCTGTTCTACCTGAAGGTCATAGGCATGGAATCATGGCTTGGGCAAATGAGATCGAACTCATATTTCAAATGTCAGCTTCACTGTAATAGCTATGATCTTGAGCAAATGACTTACTGAACCTCGTGGCCCTATTTCTCATCTGTTAAATAGGTATAATGCTCACTGTTTCCCTAGCATAGCAACAGGCACTCGGCAGCACAGGGCTGGCTGGTGCCGCGCTCTCTCCTCACAGGAGCGTCCGCCCAGTCCAGGCTCTGGCCAACACCAGTGCCCGGCCCCACTCAGGTGTGCAGCACGCAGAGGCTGGTAGCTCTTCACACCAAAGCGCATGGTGGTATGAGCCTAGCATCCCACCACGCTCTGCTGAGAGGGTGGGTGGATGAGCACTGGGCTGCCAGGCAGAGCCCCTCCTGCTGGTCACCTGCTGTGTCACTGCCCACACAATGGGAATGTGGTGTGTGCTCTCACCCGGGCGGTGTTTCAGGCCTCCTCCTTTTTATAAGGTAGGTAAGTAAGTATACACTAAGTCCGCCCTTTGCACTTTGACGCTGTTACAGCTAACTCAGAAGAAAGTTTTTATTCTAAGAAACAGTGAGTGCGGATGTTAACTGCTCCATTCACAAGGCTGGTCCAATAGGTTTCAGGCATGCCACGTATATACTTAGACGTGCTTACTGCACAAGCGGCACTCCGCACCTGTTTCTCAGCAGCCGGCAGTGTGGGCTTGGCAGTCAGCGTGTCTGAGCCTGAGTCTGACCTGGGTGACGGTGGCCACCTCCCGGGTCCCCGAGCGTGCGCGACAGTGCATGTCACGAGAAGGGAGCTGCACTCGGAGGCGAGAGCTCTCAGGCTGGCCCCAACTCGCTCTCTAAATGCTTGTTTCACTGTGGCCAAGTCAACCTCTCTCTCCTGAGGCTTCAAGACCCCGCCTCATAAAGACTTGGCCCCCATGAGCTCTCTGGGTTATTTAATGGTTTCAGTTACGGTTTTAAAGACTAACTAGGTGAACATGATCACCGATATTTTGGGAAGCCTGGCTCTTTATTACACTGTCCATAGTGTGTGTGAGCTTCCTCTAAAACCCACTAGGATCCAAGGTCCCCCCTATCTGTCCTTCATATAAAAAAGCAAGCAGCAGCCTATGATCGATGTCCCTGTAAATCAATGTGTGCAGCTGGGGACAGGTGCGATAACGCCCAAACCCAGTGAGATCAATGGAAGCAAAAAGTAAACTGTATTTTCTTTTCTGCACAACAGGCTTTCTGCCCTGATTACAGGCTAGGAACCATGCTGCTCTGAATGAAGCTTATCATAGAACGCTTAACATTTTACAACCTGGCACAGACCTGCAATTTCTCATCCATATCATCATCGCTTTCATCCAGGTCTTCATGGAGCAATCGCCATTCATACTCGACGTGAACGTGGGAATTGAACCTTCCTGATAACGCTTGGGTCAGCTGTGGAGAACAAGGGACTGTCAGCGCTGCTCACACGCCACACGCATGCAGCCCCGTGAAGCAGGCGGCCACCAAGACGTCCAAAGGGAGGGAGGGCACTGGCGGGGGGGTGGCTGTGTGAATATACCTCCGGGGCTGAGGATGAGCCCCCCTAACTCACAGGTAACCATGAAACTCAAACCTGCTCAGTCCCATTAAGTGCTTTGCACCCTGGACAGTGCTGTGTGCAGGCAAGGGACATTGGAGCTCTACAGGTGACAGTGGTCAGCCTACAGGACAAACGGCCACATGGGCCCAACGCAACCTGAGCAAAGTGAACGTGTCCACACCGGTTAACCCAGCCTTTCTCAACCAGTACGAGAGCACTGGGCCTCACGAATGAGGCGAGTGACTCTTCTCTGTTCCCTCAAGGAAGGAGGATGGCTAGTTCCATTCTAGATCACGGGCGAGAAACTGATGCAGTAGATGCAATGGGTGTCTTAGGACGTTAGGGCTTAATTTTCTTCATGGCCAGTTACTTCACCTTTCTGTGCTATTTCCTCAATCTGTAAAATGGGGGGAACAGGAGAAACCATGCCAGAGGTAGTTATCAAGATTAAATGAGGGCTTAGAAGAGTACCTGTTGCTTATCCTACGCCGTACAGCATTTACCCTCAATAGTTCTATTTACTGAGCACCCGCTGTGCAGAGTTCAACAGTAATTCTTGCAACAACCGTGCTGCAGTGCAGCTGATTCCACTTTACAAATAAGGAGACAGTGGGCGTGGGGAGATTTCCCAAGACACCGCAGTGGAACCCCACTGCACACCATGCTCTGTCCACTGGCCACACTGCCTCCTCCTCCAGAACAGGACAGAAAAAGACGGCGCATAACAACCCTAAGGATTTCGGGCTGGGGAATGAAATAAGAAGGCCATGTAGAGGGACGAGCTAACAGCTTAGAGACCCCAGGGGATGGCAGAGTTAGGGTGGCCTCCGGGCCTCTGCTCCATGCGCCCCACAACTCATGTTCCCAGCATTTAGGAACCTCTTCCCTAAAGGCTCCCCAAAATGCCTTCTCCAAGTCGTCCCACCTCGGACACTGGGATCTGACCGGGGCCCACACTGCCGGGCTCAGAGCAAAGCGTCTTCAGGGGGCCGGGGCCCCACCCCGTCCCAGGAAGGGCGTCCTCGCCCGGTGGAGACTCACCAGCTCCTCACAGCGCTCGTGCCTGAGGCGCTTGGCAATATCCAGGGGTGTCTCTCCTGACTCATTAGCTAAAAGGCAAGGAGACGAAAGGCATTACAACAAAAACAAGTGAAGGTTTCGTATCAGAGACAATTAACACAAGATAGAGAAGCAGCACTAAATTAAAGTGAACACGACTAGGGAAATCCACAATGAGTCTGCCCCAGTCAGGGCTGAACTTGTACAGAATTGGAGTCTTAACAGTGAGATTGTACATGGCAAGGTTTGTGCTAATCATGTAAATCAAACTGCTGAAGTAGCCAACTAATGAAAATCATTATCCAAACTCATAAGTCGAAGAAAGCTGCTCACAGCAATTCTCTAACCAGAATCACTGCTGATGGCGTCACGGGTGTCTGACCGTAATAAACGCTACCCTTCCCTTTTAGCTGTCTACAAATCAAACTGTATAAATGAGCCTCAAAGAGGCTGAATATTTAATTGTGAAAAAAGGAACCTGGCTCTCAGGCAGGAGTGTGCTGTCTTTCTTTTCAAATTCCAAATGACCTTCAAAACCACTTCCTCATGACCCGACACAGCTGGGTGCCCACGGGCTAGACTGTGCCCGACGAGGGCCCACGGTGGAAGGAGGGACCAAGGCCAAGCACACCGGGTCAGTGAACACTGTCTCCCACCAGTACACCTGCCTCCCAGAGCCAGTAGGCCTAAGTCAGATCCCAGGTGGGACTATGAACAGGAGGGCACGATCCCCCAAGCCTTGTCCAAATTCACCTCGGCCTCTGTGACAGCTGCAGGGCCTATCCTCTGCGTCTTACCATCCATACAATGCCTGCAAATGATGGCGAGTCTACATGTTATCTGTCTATAACAGATAGAGGCAGGCTGCTGCTGAACCCGAGACTACAGCAACCGTGCAGGGCATGGAGGGAGGGCCCCTTCTCTTTAGAGGGCACGGTTTACTTCTCCGCAGCCCTGACAGGAGCCCGGGTGTGGACTGCTGCTGAGGGCAGAGCAGGCTCTGAGACAGCAGGCGAGCCAGGGGACCGCCGCTCACCTATCTCGATGGACGCTTTCCCCCGCAGGAGCAGCTTGAGGCACTCGGCGTTGTCCGTCAGGCAGCAGTAATGCAGGGCCGTGCTGCCTTTCCCTGTCTGCTTATCCAGGTTCCCACTGGCCAAGCACAGGGGAAGAGAAAGACAAGGAACAGGGAGTCACAGGCCGGAGGACTAGGGGCTGCCCGGGCAGGGCACTGAGGTGTGAGCAGAACAGGGAGCCACCTGCATCACTGAGAGGGCTTCTCTCAATCCTCCTCCAAGGTGGGTGGGACGAGGTGGCCTTGGCCTAAGGCCACCAGGGTACTCACAGCAATGGCCGAGATGGCCAAAGAGGGAGGGAGGCACCCGAGCTGCCCCTGAGCAGGGGCCGCGGAGGGGTGAGGGCAGCCGCCTGCCAGGCCGGTCCCGAACCACGCATCCCTCCCTCCTCACCCCTTCCGCTCCCCATCAGCGCCCGGGGCCTCAGGAAGCCTGCAGGGCTCGCCCATCCTGCCCCACACGACAGGGGGCTTTGTCTATCTTATTACTGACACTTTCACCAGGAAGGGAAAAGCCACTTTTCCAAAATCCAGAGTCCCCAGGCTCCTCTGAACCCACTCATCCTGGACTGGCCCTGAAAACAGGTACAGGGGGAATCATGAGGCGATTTCAGAAGTTCTTCCGACGTAAAACAAAGCTAGGTCTCTCCAGAGAGGGACTCATGCACGTCAAATGTGAGACAAGTCACCCAACCACCGGCGGGCGCCACAGAGTTTGCTCTCCAGGGGTTTAGGGTCTCCCTGGGCCCCAGACCCCAGAAGCTGCATCATGCAGACCCCGAGAAGCCTTTCGTCCTCATCCTCAGGGCCTCCATAGGATTGCCATGGAAACCCACACCTGGCAGCGCTTTCCTGTCCTCTAATTCATGTTCAGACCTGGGAAAACCCCAGCGTCTTGGCCAGATGGCTGACGCCAGGAAGCAGAGCCCAATTCCTTCCCCAGAAACACCCCCCTGAGAACACCCACCTGTTCTGAACCAAGAAGTCCACGATGTGAAGAGAAGTCCGGTCCACGGACCTGACCGCAAGATGCAGGGCGGTTTCATCGGGCTCCTGCAGAGCAAACACACACACTCCAGGATCCCAAGGGGAACATTCCATTTTGTGTACGGCACAAGTGACATCACATATCTCTCTTCCAAAGGCCTTTTCTTCTTTCCTTCAAAACCTTTCTCTCTAGATACACAGTGCACCCTTTAACCAGGGCCAACTCTCTGCCCCTGGGAACCTATAGTTTATTCCTCCTTATTCCGTGGGAAATAACGAGAAACTCAGGGGTCTCATTTCAAAGCCTACCCATCTTTCTGTCCCTGTCCCTGTACTAATACCACAAGGCACTGCCTGTAAGCAGGGGTCTCAGCTCAGACTCCACAGAGCTACTCAGGCCCCCTGTAAGCCTATCTCTTATACCTGCTCCCTGAATTCACAGAAGTATATATATATATATATATATATATATATATATATATATATATATATAATTTATTTATTTATTGAGGGCAGTGTCACTGGCCCTCATATGTGGGACCTGAACCGGGGCCGCTGGCTTCCTAAGCCAGCGCTTAACCACTGCGCCACTCGGCCGGCCCAGAAACATATATATATTTTTAAAACAGGGTTGAAGTTTTCCTTTCTACACTTACAGATAAGGCCACCAACGCAAATACCTGGTTTTCAATTCATGGGGCATGTAACCACCACTGCCTTTTCTTCAAGTGGGTTCTGATAAGTGGGGCACGAGAGACCGATGAGGGCTGTTTGGTGGGCGGGCGGGAGACAGAAGGGGAGGCAAAGGGAACGGCCCGCCAGCCCTGCCGAGGCGCGGCCAGAGCTCAGCGCGCTGCCCTGGACCGTCTGGGCTGGGGTTCTGCCTCCATATACTGTGCTCAGCTGCAAAGGGGTCCCCCCGTCCTATGTGCCTTAATTCTGGGGGTAAGGAGGTTTCAGGGGAATGTGAGCGTGTGTCCATAGGGCACTTGTGAGAGGAGTTAGGATACACAGTCACCTGTGACACTGGTGGATCCTGACAGTGAGACCCCACCCTGTCAATATGGCTCCTCAGGAAACTGGGGCATGTCTCTCCCAGTCCAGCAGGGGGAGCAGTGCACCAGGACGGCCGCGCTCTCCGCCCCAGGTGGTCTCAGGAGCTGGGCTTGGCCAGGAGGTGCCAGGGGAGAACAGCGCTTCCCTCAGGGAACTCGGGCCTCTGAGAAGCTGCCCTGCCCCCGCCCCCAGCGGGGCTTTCTTCCCAGAGCTGGCACTATGCTTCTGGCTAAGGAACAGACACCAATTTCTTCCCCAGAACTCAGCGCCGTCAGAAACTGAGGCCACTTTGTCAGCATTCCTATTTCACGGCCTTGCCACTTTCTCCCCTTTTTCTTTTCTTTTTTTAAAAAGTAGCAAGCCACACTCTTACATGTCCATTGGCCAGGGGGATTTTTTCTGTAAGGTCCACACCATCAGCATATGCCTGGAGTAACCCAAAAATCTCTCTCGTTTTGACGGCCTCACACAAGCTGTGCAGCTTTGCCGCATTGTCCGCGTGTTTTTTCCTCGCGTACTTCCTCTCGATGTACTTGGCAGTAATGTAGTCTTTCCTGGCAGCCCTGAAATCAGACATAATCGCCTTGTAAATGATTAAGGGCCTCTGTTCAGACACACCCAACATCTACTCCTTTAAAACAACTTTTTAAAAAAATCCAGCCTCCACCCTCCTTGTAAGAACTGGTAGGAAAACATCAATTGGGGTGATAGCTGCCATGTGTCTCTCCTGCAGCACCTGTGTCCACTGGTGGCACCTGAGCACTTTCCAGAAGCCCTGAAACACTCTAGTTTCCAACACGGGAGGCCTCGCCCTGGTCCTAAGGGCGGGCTGCGCGGGCGGAGGGCCCGCCCACAGGGTGGGGCCGTGCGTTCTCAGTCCGCCTGGCGCGTCTCCGCCTTCCTCCTGCAGGTCAATGCTCCATTCCGACGAGCTGCTTCCCTGGCCACTCTGCGGATCTCCAGCCTCTGCTCCCCCAGCTCCCCTGCGTGGCAGGCTTTTTGTGCCTGCTCTGCCCTCCTAGCTAGTCCACATTCCTGCAACAGCCACTCACGGTTCACCTCCACACCACAGGGCTGACCTCTGCTAGAAGGCCCTCTCTCGGGCGGGCCGCCTGCCCGCCTGCCTGCCCACCGCTTTGTGAAGGAAGGTCACTGCCATGTGACCCCCTCCGGTTTTTTTTGAAAGGCTTAGGCAGTTAACATAACATGCGGCATGTTGTTCTGAAGGAGGGGCTTCTTATAATTCTGGGGGGGCAGGGCACACACAGAGACGGGTCCTGAGTCACGACCGCCTATGTGTAAAATTACTCTGACCGCCGCTGTTCACTGTTCCCTACTCAGTGTCCTTTGGGAGGACCCGTGCCACCAATATTACCTCAGGCCTATTCTGAGGGAAACGCTGCCTCTATAAATGAATTTCTATACGTTGTCTTTATCGCATATTTCTTGTTTTCCCTCTCTTGCCAGAACATTTTGATCCAAATGCATCACTCAAATGCAGGTGCTATCTCTTTTAACTGGCCCCCCTCCTCTGTTTGCCTCACTCTGCATCACACCATAGCGAGTAAACCACCCCCAAGCCTCCTGTGGGCAGACAGGCCACCCATCCTAATTAGGGCTGAAGTCTAAAGTGGGCAGGCCATGCACTGCCCTGCCCAGGTAGTCTCCCATCCACCTCCTTCGCAAAGACCAGTGTCACCTGGGTGATGTATAGTTTGTTTGATAAAACTGGCAAAAAAAACCCCAAAAAGCCCTATTGGTAAGCTCTGCCTCAGTGGGCTGCCTGGATGAGTGATGAGGCACAAAAGCTTCTCAATCAGGTTCTGTACCAACGGTAAAAAAAGAAAAAAAAAAAACACTGCAGGAAACAACACACTCCATATTTGCAAGGACACTGATAATGATACATAATCGTGTTTCTGTGACAACTAACCCTCTCGGAGGCTCAGAATTGATGTAGAGAGAATAAGACCAACCAGAGAGCGACTCCATGCCCAGGCGGAAAGGTGAGCGTGAAGCCACATACCGCCAGCAGGGGGCGACACCCACCACACCGCCTTCACTCACACAGAGCCTCTGCAGAATCCGCTTTCCTGTGGCCTCTTCCTATGAAAAACAGCCACGCAAATTTCTAACAGGACACCCAAAAAGGTTAAGGTGACTAAAAACAAAACCAAACAACTTAGTCTGATGTATTCCCTAAAGAAACAACTGATGTCCCTAACCTTGCTATTCCCCTGCCTCTCAGGGCTTTGGTACAGGCAGGGCCAACTTTTGTTCGGAAGGCGAGAGCAGCCGTCCTATACTTACATGTCACTGCCCGGGCTGGGTTTGACTGGGTCCTCGGCGGGAAGGCAACACTCCATAATCTCATTAAAGCCTGCGTTCCCAATATTCTTGGCAAGCTGTAAAACAAAGATCTACTTCAGGACGCTCAATTATTAATACATGCCACTTCTACACACTAGTCGTCCATAGGATGATTTATTTAGTGGCCACTAAGAAATAGAGCAATAAAGTGGTTTGCCTCTAATAAAGAGGGACAAAACCCAAACCCCAAAGGGAGCCATAAACTAGAGAAGCATCAACGTGCCCGTTGCAGAAGAGCGCTCTCATGAAATGCCCCCTGGATAGAAGAGAAGCGGTAACGTGGCCCAATGCGAGTTTCTGTTTTTACCCTCTCCCCCCAAAACCTGGGCTCCAACAGAAACAGATCTAAGCATCTTGATTCGGGCCAGTGAGGAGGTGGCTCTGACACAGGGGAGGGCGCTGGGCCAGGGAGCTGAGATCTGGGTTCAAATCATGGTTCTGTTTATTGGTTTTGGGACCACAGCAAGTCAGTGTACCTGAGCTTTGATTTTTCATCAGTAAGATAGGGGCGATACCTACCTCGCTGGGTTGTAATAATAATAAAACAGGACAATTTAGGTGAAAGCATTCAGTGAACTGAAGCTCTAAAAATGTAATGTATGCATTCCAAACAGAAGGTCCTCACTAGCCAATCAACCTTCTGACTTGTCAAAAAGTAAGTGAACAAGCAGTTCAATGCCCAGTCCGAGCTGAGCTGCCACTGGGCTGCCAACAAGTGGCAGGATGGCTCAGCTAAAAAAAAATAAATAAATAAAATAAAATTAAGTGAACACATTTTAATTAATGCTTACTGAACACTGTGTTCAAAGCAGCAAATACTAAGATAACTATTACCGTCTGTCTTAGTTAAGTCACCCTGACAGTATGGCACCTGGCATTCCTCTGAATGGAGGTATAAATACCGTGGGACCAGGAGCCCCTTAAAAGCCAGGGTTTACTCATGCCAGCACCCAGCTCAGCACCTGACAGAGCCCAGTTTCCAGGTCAGCATCTTCAGTGTTCAATGATACAAAGAAAACTGAACACGGCCCTAGCCCAGTGCTGAGGACAGCGCAGGCATTTTGATGTCCATGTAGAAAACGATGCAACACGGAGTGGTGACACTTCTGATCACTCTACTCAGTGAACTATGTGGACAAAGGGTCAATGAGGACATCCTGGGAGATGAGGCTGCCACCTGAACAGCTTCTTCTCTCTTTAGGGGAACCGGCTGGGTGAACGGCCACAGGGATCCAGATTAGAAAAGACATGAAACAGTGAAAGGGGGCGGGAGGGAGGCACAAGGACAACAGGACCTGTGGGTCGGCTTCATAACCGGGTGAGCCGCCTTCCTAACTCGACCTTGTCACTGCTACGTGATCAAGGCTTCCTACATGGCCCAAAGCACCAAGCACGACACAGCCGCACCTCTGTCATCAAGCAAAACCCCAGGCTCCTCATCAGCTTCCCGGGATGGGGCTGATGGTCAGGGTGGCACAGCACGCCAGATGACAGGAGCCCACGTACCATGGAGCCATTGCCTGCGAAGCATTTCTCGGGCAGTCAGCGTCAGATCTAGGGCTGACCCTCAATGTCAGGCCCTGGGTGAAGCAGGCATGCTTTAATGTCCCATCTTTCAATATAACGTGGGCATCGTCTCCAAAAATATATAAAATATTTTCTATAATCTGTGAGTGACTAGTGATCAGTGGAAGCAGTTGCAGAAGGTGGGTGACAGACAAGCCACAGAGCCCTGCTGTGAGGGGCACCCAGGCCCCCTTGTCCATGATAAGCAGAGGGAGAGGGGTGCGAGGAAAATTCCCTGGGAATCAGAAAGCTGTTTCCCTTCTGCTTGGACTTGGCTGGTTTACTAGGGGACAGCTGGCCTGGGGAGCCACCATGTCCATGCGTCACACTTGTCCAACGCAGAGAAATATGCTGCTCGCAGTTTTGCCAAGTTCCAGTGAAGATTTCAGCCTGCAGAGAACCCCTGTGGAACCATCAGCAAAGGCAAAGCATTTGCAGATGGAGGCTACAGGGTCACGTAAAGAAAATGGGGGGCCCAGCAGGCCAGATGGCAGGAGCCCAGGAAATCGGGAGGCTGGTGTGCGGCAGCCCGACTCCTGTGCCCTCCACTCCCGGAACACTGTCCCCAGGACTCTGAGGGCTCGCCGAGATCCAGGAGGACCTGGCGTGTCATGGCTACATCGCACGGAGACGCAGGGCCCAGCCACAGGTCAGCCTAGGAACGCACACGGGCCGGACACGCCCTTGCTCCAAAGGGGCTCCATCTAATGAGACCGAGAAGAGTTAAAAAGAAAAAGATGCCCTGTGATCAGGGCTGGCAAAGAAGTCCCTTCTGAGAACAGAGGTGGCCAGGGTGGTTCCCCAGTCAAGACGGTCGCCGGGCCGCACTTGCTCCGCACAGGCTGGGGACCCTTAGCACCTGCCCGTGCAGGGCCAGCTGAGCCTGGAAGGGGCCTGCTTCGCACCTGACCACCGCAGGGGAAGGGAGGCAGGAGAGTCACGAAACAGGCTGGGTCGGGAATGTGTACTCCTAAGGTTCCTTGGCCCTGTTCTTCAACTTGATGGAAGAATGCTTTTATTTATTTATTTTAATCTTTTTTTTTGTTTAATTTTTACGAGTTTATTTGAGCCAAATTGACAATTGCCAGGAAGCAAAACCTCAATAAATTGAGAAAATGCTCCCGGAAGAAGATTTTTAAATAATTGACTCAAATTCAATTTCATAGTATCGAATTTTCCTTTATTAATTTTGTTTATGAAATTGATCATATGATACCAGTATCCTGCCAATAATACTGTTTTACGTATGGCCTGAAAAATCAATGCTGAAATTACGATCTTCTTTATGAAGGAGGAAATTTAACTTTCTGAAATCCATGCTTACCCGGAGGTTTTCTGAAAGCAGGCCTGCTTTAAAACCTAAGGACATTAAGTGGTTGCATGCCTAACTGGTAAAAATGGCACCACTTCCCTGAACGAATCACATGACTGCTTCAATTACCCCAGTTGCTTTCCACTAAGTAAGAAGTGATTCTAAAAGCAGGTGAGGGGAAGAAAAGGTCACTACTAACCAGCCACCTTCATGGCCATTGCTGAAATCCATTCAATTAACATGGAAATCAACTCTGCTCTGAACAAAAACAAATTAAAAAGGAAATGGTGAAACTGTCACAGCAGACCATCCGGGGACACTCTTTGCAAACCCAAGGCCAGAAAGTAATTTATGGAATTAAGCAAAAGACTTTATCAAGAGGACCACGCTGAGGCCACACGGGAGGACAGGAGTGACATTTTCTGGGGTGGGCAGCTGCGAACTGGGGAACACAGCGCCAGCCAGGAAGTGAAAATTCCTGCTCGTATAACCTGCTGTCTCTGTCGGGCCGTTTAACGTCCTTTCCTGTCACAGCACACTGCCCGAGGCGTGGGCTCTGTCACTGTGTTCCCATAAGTACCTGCGCAACCTGGGGGAGCCTGGGAAGTTATTTTCCAAGTTCCCCATTGTTTCCTTTAATAGGGTATGAAAAGGTCTAATTAATGTTTGCTGCACAAGAAACATACTGTGATGAACCAAACCAAAGGCTGACATCGCTGCTCTATGAATCTGAAAGGTTCGTAAATGGAGCAGAGTGGACTCACTACGGAGACACACGTGTGAAGATTTCAGAAAACTCTTTCTTCAGCCACCCAACTATCTAAGCAAAGTAAAAAGACCAGGTGCTTTAAAAAGCCTTGCAGTCCTCATGCTTTCCAAATGAACACCAGACAGACCTGACACACACGCTCCATCTAATGACAACTCAGTGGCTGAGGAATAAGGGGTTTGAACACGTCATGCCCACGGCCCTGGCACGCAGTAATGGGGTTGGGGTGAGAAGTGGGGAGACATCCGCCTCCTGTGAACAACCAGATGACCAGAGGTCAGGGGCAAGCAAAGGGTGGAAGTAAACGCCACATGATTCAAGGCCTTTTCCCTTTGTTTTTCTGATAAACACTGAGGAAAAGGGAGAATCAGGTAAAGGAGAGTTCAAAACTATGGCAGATTACAATCTGAAAATGCCTGCAGATAGGAGCTCTGCCCGGTTTCTCCATGATGGTTCAGAGTTGGCCAAACCTGAAACTCCTATGAGAATACAGACAGAGGCTCTGGGAGACAAAACTAAGATCTGGACCAGCGACCAGAAGTCTCCTCATCTTACAGAGAACAAGCTGACTGTTGCCAGAGGAGCGGGGGTTGGAGGGCGGGTGACAAGGGTGAAGGGATGAAGAAATACAAATTGGTTGTTATAAAACAGTCACGGGATGTAAAGCACATGGAACAGAGTCAATAATACAGTGATAACTATGGACAGTGCCAGGTGGGGACTAGGCTAATTGGGGGATCATTTCCTAAATTATGTAAATGTCTAACCACTCTGCTATACACCTGAAACTACTATGAAATAATATCGAATGTCAACTGTAATTGAAAAAAAAATTAAATAACGAAGAAGCCACCTCATCTTCTCATCAAGATGGAAACATTTTCCCTTCATCCTCCTTTGGTGTTTCCCTCTTTAGTAAGCAAGAGGGTCTCATGATCATCAGTTCAATTCTGAGACACATTTATGCAGGTGTAACAGATGGGGTAGGGAGAGGCTCCTACCAGCTCACGAGAGCCGTGATTAAAATGACATTATATAAACTCATAATAATTTAAAAATCATATTAGAAAGTAACAGATATGCCACACTCATCGCTTGCTGGTGATCTCCCTACATGCTGCCACTCTCTGCTTTTGCAGTTACTTAAAGCCACTGTACCCTGCAGGGAGCTTACGTAGGGTGATGCATCACCCGACACCTCCATCCCACTGCACACTCAGGAACTCACACTGGCAGCCCGAAACTGGCTAAGTGGGAGCATGTACGTAATGGGCACCAGCAGACAAGGCAGGGCTTTCCCCGCAGAGAGCTGGCTGATCAACATTTGTTGGGGACAGGGAATGAGGAGAGACAGTAGTGACACGGGACAAGGCAACCCATCGCAAAGGCCAGTGTATGTCTCAGGCTCCTCAGAGGTTAAGAGTTGAGCTCTGGAATCAGCTTAAAGGGGCCCCCACCCCAGACCTGGCACTCTAGTAAACCCACAACCTTGGGCATATGAAAACGTCCTCAACCTTGGTTCCTACTTGGCAAAGTGGGGTAACACACCCAGGTCATAGGGTTGTTGTAAAGGGTGAATGAGCTAACACACATAAGTGCCCTGCCAAGTGCCTGATACAAAGCGAGAAATTATCATCTTACCACAATTCACTCAGCACTTCCCAATGTTTGAAGAGAATCAGCAGTATAGATTACCGGTGCTTATTGAAAAGTAATTTGTGTTTCTTTGAATATATACTGTGACAGTCTCAAATCTACGCACACACACAGCTCCATGATGTAGGCTGTATGCAATATTATATTAACAGGAAGCACACTGTAACCAACAATACACTGCTTGGGGCTTGCCGGGGCTGGCTGAGTTGTAAACTTGAAGTAATCAGGGATGTTACTAACTGGGCTTCCAGAATCCACTTTAGTGTCACTCCACCTTGTGTTTCAAGACCACAAAGGAATTCTTTGGAAAGACTGGGAGGATTTGACAAGGTAGTTCAAATGCATTTCAAGTTCAGACACGCTGGATCCAAAGGCATCATCAATAAGATTTATGGCCCCTGGAGAGGTATATTGACCACAATAATTGATTTTCTGTCAAGACCATTGCTCTTGACATTAAAATCATTGGCAGTCAATATCTACTTAACATTTACTGTCCGACGCCCATCTACCCCAAGAAAAAATTGCAAACACTGCTCTCTCAGCAGCAGTTATGGGCTCTGAAAACAGGCCACAGAAGATGTTTTATGAGGCCCCAAAGCATCGCCTGGTGTGATGGGCCCTGTGCCTCTCAATACTCCGAAAGTTACTTCCCAGAAAATACTTCAACCTCCCAATGTCCATCTGTGGCGCATGGCTCGGTGTTATCACCGCACCAAGACTGAAACAAAGGCAACCAAAGCAAAGACCGATATCTCTCCCAAAGGGTGACAGGAAAGGACAGAGGAAAAGTCCACGGGAGTCTGAGCTGAGCAGTGACTCGGCTGAGGACACATGGAGAGCAGGTCCTTGAGCGTCTTGGGCTTTGGGTTCTGCATGTGTTTAGTGAGCAGGGTGAACTAGACTAAGCCCACATCCTGTGGCCGAGTCTTAAGCCAGTGCTAACGCTCCCTTCTGAGCTTCACTTGACTGTTCACTGAAGAATAAAATATTGCAAGAGGTGACCTCAGCTACTGGCAGCTGAGGAGAAGGAACTGTTACGGCAGCTGTGACTGCCCACACTCCACCTGACAGCCAGCAACCCCCAGGCCAATGGAATCTCAAGAACCAAACGGGATTCGAATGCCAAAATAAAACCCCAGCTTTCAGCTCATTTATTTCCTTTCCAAAATCAAGGATTTGAACATTACCAGCAGCTCAGACGTTCCTAACACATCTAATGTCAGGGATTGCATCCGGGAGTAGTGAACGCCCAGCTCCCGGTGGATTCCAGAACACTCGATGCAGGTCAGGATGCCCAGGTTGGTGGAGAGCCACGTGGGATCTGCCGGGGAGAACAGAGAAAGTTGGAGCTGCAGGAAGCAGAGAGCCGGGGCTCAGGACATTTTCCTGCGCCGTTAATGCACCTGGAGTTTCGAACACGAACATTTTTTTGATCCTAGATGCAGCCCAGACCCTCCTTCCACCATAATTACCACCAATTTACACTCAATACACACATATGCATGTTGGATGTAAGTGACAGGTGCTGTGTGAGCAAAAGCAGGACACAGTGCCTTTGAGTGGCCACGGGTCCCCGAGGGCAGTCCTGAACATAGCCCACGCCACCACCCACCTGCACAAGCCAGCAGCAGGGAGAGAGAAAAAGGAGGCCGGCCAAAGTCTACTACGGTAGGGAAAGAGACTTGGCACACGCATGGCTGCGTGTTGAAAGATGCTAATAATGCCAACACATGTGTGCTGATGCCATGCTCTGTGTTTAGCACTTTGGTGGCAGCAATAAGAGCTCACATTGTGCTAGCTTCAGAAATTATAAGACCCTTCCACAGAGACCCCACTGAACGCACACAGGAGCCCCAGGAGGTGAGCTGGGCAGGTGCCTTCAGTGCTCAAGAGGGCCTGGCTTGAGGCTACAAGAGGATGCAGGACCAGGCTGCAGCCCCACCTTTACCTGGGCTCAGACCCGTCCCTGCACTGCGCCACGGGGCTGCTCACCAGAGGTACTTACGCTGCAGCCCCACCTTTACCTGGGCTCAGACCCGTCCCTGCACTGCGTCACGGTGCTGCTCACCAGAGGTACTTACTCACTGAAGCCTCCTCCTATGCTTTACCTGGGCTCAGACCCGTCCCTGCACTGCGCCACGGGGCTGCTCACCAGAGGTACTTACTCACTGAAGCCTCCTCCTATGCTTTACCTGGGCTCAGACCCGTCCCTGCACTGCGCCACGGGGTTGCTCACCAGAGGTACTTACTCACTGAAGCCTCCTCCTATGCTTTACCTGGGCTCAGACCCGTCCCTGCACTGCGCCACGGTGCTGCTCACCAGAGGTACTTACGCTGCAGCCCCACCTTTACCTGGGCTCAGACCCGTCCCTGCACTGCGCCACAGTGCTGCTCACCAGAGGTACTTACTCACTGAAGCCTCCTCCTATGCATGTGGCACATAGTAGGTACTCAGTGCTTGAAAATGCATGCTGAATTTACTGAAAATGGGGAATTCAAAATAAAACATACTCGAGCACATTATGTACCACAAAACTCAAAGAGAATCCGAGTACTACACTATGCTTCTCTTAAGGGAAAAAGCACCATTCACTATTCATCACTCCCTAAAAGACTAAGATCCAAAGAGATCTTAAAAGATCCTGCTAAGAAGACATTTTTTAGTGTGTCTAAGACCCCATGAAGTTCCAGTGACCCCCAAATATAGCCTTTAGGGTAACAGGAACCTTGTGGCACTTCTCCACTCTCCACTCTATTTTTGTTGTGTTGGTTGTTTATAAAAATGGTCATAGGATTGGTGAAAAGGTAGCTGACCATTTTGGCCAAGCCACTGTCTCTCATTCTATAAATGTTCAGAAAGGGCTGCTCATGATCCCCGACCTCAGCCACGCCATTCCATCTGATTAGAATAAGCCAGCTCCTTAAACTTTTAAAATCCTAGTCATCACAATCTGCAGTGATACTCTTATGTCCATTTGATATTTTTTTTTTTTTTTTGAGGGCAGTGTCACTGGCCCTCATATGTGGGACCGAACCGGGGCCGCTGGCTTCCCAGGCCAGCGCTTAACTTTCGCGCCACTCGGCCGGCCCTCTATGTCCATTTGAAATGAAGCCCCTAAAAGGCTTTACGAAACATCTCATCTTACAGAATGTGGCGAGCTAGAAGGGACCCACAAACTTTCTTGACCAGTTCTTTCAATTTCGGAATAGGAAAACCGACAGCTAACAAAATAAGGGGGGTCTTCCAGGGTCACGGACTAGACAGCAGCTTCAAGTCCCTGCAGAAGAGCTACATGGTGGGACAAAGGGTGGATGGAGCAAAGCCCGGGCAAGCCTCCGAGCCACACAAAGGGCAGATGACCTTCATCTCACCTCTCTCTGTGCTGCAGCTTTCATTTCTCCAAAAGCATTTAGATCTTTTCAGCTCTATGGGGCCCTCGTCACAGGATCCTGTTCTGAGGGCCGGAAGGCAACCCTCTTCCCACCCGCCCCCCATGTGGTCGCACAGTTCAGGAAGCATGTGTGTCACGGTGGTGGGAGCTCAGGCTGAGCGGCATGAACTTGCTATTTGGAACAAAGGGGAAACCAGTGGCGAGCTCTGTGAAGCGGAATGGGTCACCTGGTGCCCCGCAGTCGCAGCACACGCTGTTGCCCGTCATCCTCTGCACTTCGGAGATGATCTCCTTGGTCAGCTCCTGGACGATGTTGTTCTCTCCGGTATTGTCGTCCCCCTTGAAGGCATTGTTCAGGGCTTCTTCTTTGCTGTTCTGCAGCACAGACATCCATCTAGAAAAACAACAGCGACGCCTTGTGAAAGCTCCGGAACTGCCAAGCCCCCGCCCAACGCCCCCCTCTGAAGAACTCACATTTGACATTCCTGCTCGTCTTCTGCTTGGAAGTGGTACGTCCTGTCATCTGCATGGCAAGAGGCAGGTCATCAGTTGTGAGCCGGGACAGTCACCGAGACGCAATTCCAAAAGGAAGCGGTCTATCCGTAAGCTCAGGAGAAATCTGAACCTTCCACTGGGAAATGTACCATCTGTATAACATCCAGCACCCCTGCCCGTCCTGCACATGCCTCCCTTGCTGGGCATTATGCCTTGCAAATCCAAATGAATGAAACTGTCTGTCCCTTCATGAGAGTCTAAAAAGATACAGTTTCCAAAACCTGAAGCTATTCATGAAAACCATCACCAGCCTTTCAAAAGCTTTATTTTTTTACTGCGCTGCAGAGCTGGCCCCCCAAAGGTAACTGTTGAGCCGCTTTGAAAAGTAACAGCTTTTTCTAAAGAAGAGGGACATTGTGGAAAAACTGGTAAAATCTGAATAAGATTCTTAGTTCATAGCATCATACCGACATTAACTTCCGGTTTGGATGGTTGTACATGAGGTTGATAATATGTGCAAGTACTATCGGACAATTGTACTAAGACGTTAGCATTAGGGGGAGCTGGAGGAGGGTTACACAGAAATTCTCAGTCTACAATCAGCCCAAAATTAAGTGAAAAAGAACATTAAATTGAGGAAAAAAAGGGAAGAGATCCAACTTCTCCAGATGGCAGAGCAGGGATAAATAGTGACTGTTCTTGGGAACACACAAGAAACCCCTGCACCCTTAAAGGGGCTAGCATGCCATCTTCCCATAGTGGCTTCTCTACTCCTGCAAGCACCCTGGCTCTGGGAACAGTTGGTGGGGCAGGGGCCGCAGCAGAGGAGCCGGCTTGCTGACTCCTGCTCTGATCCCCCTTGCTTTCCTCCAGACACCCAGGGGAAGGAAGTGACACCCTTTCTATCCCCAGCCTGTTACTGAGGAAAGGAATCGAGTTAAGAGAACGGTTTCAAGGTCAGAAAAATGCACTTAATTTTGTGATCGGAATGGTAGCGGCTGAGCCGGGTTGGGACGTCAGGAGGTTTTCCACCAGCAGCGATGGCACTTGCCCCGCTCCCCACTTCTCTCCGGCGTGTACAGCCTCACCTGGAGAGTGACGGGGAGGGAGGGGCAGGTCCACGCGCCACACTGAGTGGATCTCAGAGTTCTCGGGAAGCTGTGCCAATGGCAGGCAGTGCCAGAGGCATGTGCCAACCGTGGAGCCACTCGCTCCATGGCCAGGCCAGGCCCAGCCCACTTCCTCCAGGTAATTCTGCATTCTGACGTGAACCCTGGAGAAGAGGGGTTTGGAAACCCTCTATGAAAACTTCCCAACAAGAATGCCCTCCTACAGACACCCTCTCAAGATGCCAAGGAATCAGGAACCATTTCTAGCAGCTTCAACTCAAAGGAGAAGAAAGGCAAGAGGAGATGGCAGAGTCGCTTAGGGCCCTGACGGGACACTGAGCTGGGGAGGCCGCTGCTCCGCCCCAGGAGCTCGTTCCAGCTGGCCATGAAGGTCCCCGACTCCCTGGGGTCCTTCCTGCTCAGGGGCCTGGCCTCGATCATCTCCAGTCTCCCGCACCTTCCCTCCCACCAAGGGTGACACTGTGACTCAAGAATAATGGCTCAGGACTTGAATTTGCAAAGGGGGGAGGGGTGTCAATCTGTGGGCAACAGCGTTGGACAGGCCCCAGAAGGGCTGGCCTTGCCACAGAAATGTCCTCTGTGAGAAGCCTGGCCGGCTGACAACATGATCGGGGGGAATCCCTGTTTGAGGGCAAGAACTGTAAAGGGGGTGCTGCAGTGACGGAAGTGAAGCCAGCGGCCAGTCTGTGACTCTGGGCTCTGTGGGCGATTCCACGATGGCTTTAGAAGGCGAGGGGGGCCTGGCAGACACACACCTGAAACCTATCCCTCTGCCTCTCGCGTAGCTTGAGTTCTGTCTCCAACCATCCAAATGTTTTAGCTCAAAGGCGTCTTGGTGATACATGTCTCCCGCCTGCCTGGTCAGGAGGCGGAGGAGGAATCTGAGAGGGTACCAGCCAGGTTTCCTGAGGTGGGCAGAATCAGACCCTTCTTCTCAAGACACTCATCAATTCAGGGCTCCCCACTATGTGGCATCACCTTGATGATTCGGGGGGGGCGGGGATTGACTGGTTTTCAGGTTTCTCTACAACCACCCGGACCCCCATAGCCTGATGATAAAGTGTGTTCACTGCAGATATTCTGAGGGGAGGAGTGCCTTTTGAAAATGAGCTGAAGATGAAAAACATGTATATTTGGATTCATTCTACCCACTGGAGGACAGGGAAGAAGAGATGAGAGCTGTGTCCAAAGACTGTCAGCAGTGCCTCATGCCAGACGCAGGAAGCCCTTTGGGGATTGGGCTGGACACCCCGCTGAAGATGGGACATCTGGAGCAAAGGTACTGATGGAATGAATCCTGGCCAATGTCAGCTTGTCACAGTGTTCACGCGTGGGCAGATTTATCCAGGACTGCCTCCCACACATCTGAGGCAGGCAGTAATTCACGCTCGGTAGGTAGGAAGGCACTTACCGTCGCGACCCTCCCCTCCTAGTGTCTGACCTGCTGTTACAATGTGCAGGGTGGGGAGCCCTTCACAAGTCTGAAATAAATGCTTCTGCACAAATGCCTCGAATCGGGGCTCCCACAGGAGGGGCCTGGGGCGAGCCGAGGAAAGTGGTCATGTCCCCAGCTCAGACAAGCTTAGTTAACTATACTTGCCAATCAGTTACTGAAGAGTAACACCCTGCTTGTTATGCTTGAGAAAATGGAAAGACCTAAAACCCTGCAGTGCTCTCTAGCCTGTGGGTGACATCAGATTATACCATCAAGCTTTCTCCCTTTAAATCGGTCTCTAAAGGCAGATAACCCCAGCAGTGATCACACTTTAAACTATGGTCAATTCTCCATGTTCACTCCGTCTTGTATGAAAGGAAGATCTGAGCAAGCTTCAGTGAGAAGGGTAGATGAGTTTGGGGGCCTTACCAGACAGGGTTTGAAGTGGGGTACAGTCAATTTTTACTGTACATACCAGTCCAGAATCTGAAGAACAGAACGAACAACACCTAAACCTTTTCCCCACATCACGTTGCTCGATGCTCTCCTAGAGCTTAGTACAGAGCATATTAGAACGGGGGTCCAAGGGTGAACTGCTGGGGGCGTCCATCTCTCCCAGCAAGTGGAGATGACAGTTCACTATGAGGTTAGATTACTCGCAGATAGTAAATAACTTCCCAGCCTTCAATAATCCAATCCAACAGACATCTTAAAAAGCCTCCTCATGCTTGGAGACACTGTGGCCATAAGACAGGGCCCTGCTTATGGTCTGGAGTTTTCCGCCATAAATATACCTCTTGTGCCCAAGTCCCCAGTGACTGGCCTCTTTCTTCTCCCCAGACTAAGCATACCACACAACACTGCCAAGAACAAAAGGCCTATCATTTTCTTCATGACTTTTCACTGGTCCTTTTCTTTTGTCCTTAGTCTATGCTGTGTGAACACTCACCATAATAGATGGTTCTGTGGTGATTCTTCTGTGTATATCCCAAAAAGAAAAGCATACAGAAGCAGAAAGACTAATTCTGTGGTGGGGAAGACACACCAATTTCCAAAATGAAAGCTTTGGGCCCTGCTGGAGACCAATCCTTGCAGTCTGTAGCATTTCTAACATCACTCAAATTGCAGAAGCTTGACAACAGAATTGTCATTTTTTTATATATAATTAAATGAAGGGATTTTAGGCTTGAGGGCCGATGTATGTTTACAAATAGGAAAGCTGAGGCTGGGAGGTGAGACACCTTATCTGGCTTACAGAGCCGTGAGAAGCGCGGAGGGGACGCAAAGTCAAGTCCTAACCTAGAGAGACCAGCAGGCCAACAATTACGAGGGGAAGAGAAGGAACGCATGTGACCTGAAATAAAGGCATTTGTCTTTGAAAACCAATTCTTTAAAAAAGCACCGTTTGAAAGGGGTTGCCCCCAGAAGACAGTTTAAAATAATTTCTCTGTGGCACAGTGTCTAAGAAATAAACTTACGTGAAATAAGGTCAAAACACTTTTTCTCTTCAGGGTTCGTCTTCACTTGGCAGGTTAGTAGGTTGAGCTTTGCAGGAGGCCGATTAGCCTGTTCAAACACAAAAAATGGAGACAGTGGGAAGGAATGGAAAATCATACAATATCATTTCATTCTTCATTAAAATAGAGCAAGAACAGGATTTTCACTAGTTTGCACAGATAGCTTTCAGAAGGCAGATTTTATGTGGGCAGGTATGACAGAGGCATATCACAGCATGTCCTTGAATCTCATCACCACAGAGGGCAACTGCCCCTCCCTATAAGGGATGCTAGGTGGCCCACACACCCAGCCAAACACGGGGACAAGAGATGCGGGCTTTAAGGCCAATGGCAGTGGGCTCCCTGAGATCAAAATTCTCCATGGCGGAAGCCTGAGACATTCGGTCCTGATTTCCACTGACACAGACCGTTGGCTGGGTGACTTGGGCACCCATCTCAGTATCTGGTGATCTTACAAGTATTTTTCTGATTGTAAACACTCATTTATAGGGAAAGTAACTTCACAGCACAAAAATGACAGAGAAAGTATTTTCCCTGCTTCCTGAAGTGATGACAGATAACAGATTCCTAATCCTAAATGCCATTCGTCACTTAAGCTTCAACAAAAGCAACCTCATTCACTTATGCATCCTCCAACACCCCCACACAATGGTAATAAGAGATCACAATACATTTTTTGTTAGGAATGTGTCAAAAAAAATATCATATTTAGTCTCTAGAAGCAGAAGGTGGAGGGTAAGAAGATAATTTCAGAAAAAAATTGTGAATGGCAAAATGACTCTCATAAATCTTGGCAGAACCTCCAAATATGAAATGGGCTTGTCTTGCCCACCTACTGAGCTGCTAAGGGGAAGATCACATAAAAAGCCGTGAACTTCAGTCACTCTTGTTCACCCCTTCCTTTGGCTACCAGTCGCCTTGAGAACTTATAAAAGCTTGGATTTGGGATTAATCTAGATACACAAACACAGGCATGTCCACGGGGGCAGATCGGACGACCCTCAAGTCCTCAGACCCTTCCCCAGTAAACTCTCACAGAGCTGGCGGTGAGGGGAGATGTCTCCACTAAAACAAGACCAACCCTTGCAGTGCGAACAAGCTGAGCTTGATAACAGGAAGTTCGGATAAGCAGAAGGTGGACACACGGGTCGCACCGGACGCTTCTGGCTAGAGGCTGTGATGGCCTCAACTCGCAAATGGACTCACTGGACAGTCTGCATGGTCTGTGGGTGCCTATCAGAATCCCTGCCTCACCAGTTCCCCCTAATCTTGCAAACCCCATCAATGCCATGCAAAGCACCGTCAATCCAATTTTGGATTTTTACCGATAGAATTACCTAGCTTGTCCAGGAACCAATGCACCAAATGCTGTTATTTCTACAGTGCCAACTAGGAGCCCACACCACGGACAAAGCCCAGCCGGTATTTGGCCATATAGAGTCTGGGTCTATTCTGTTACCTCCCGTGGCCACACACCTACCCACGTGCACTTAGGTGGCGATCTTGGCCTACCTCCCAACTGCTGGGGTCCACTGAGTCTTTGCTCAGGGGCAGTGTGCACGTTGGGAAATACAGAAAAACGGTGTCGTCATTTAATTCACCTACAGAGCAGGCCTATCTAATTCATCAGATGCCAGCATTCCTCGAGAGCCAGGCTGAGAAGCTCTGGTTTAGTAGGAAACTCAGAAAGGAGTGGAAACAGATCCTACAGGCTTCCTCTTTGACGCAGTGGCAAGGATTATTAGTGATGCTCCCATTTTAATCACGCAATTCTATTCCCCCCCAATTTGGTAGGCTTTGGAAAGGAAGTTTGCAGTCTTCTTTCTGCATGGTTAATAATTGCTTTAAAAAATTCAGATTGTGTAAGAACCAGCAAACATTTCTTCCAGCTTAACACAGTCCCCAGTCTTTGGCTGTGTGGCCATGCTATGAATTTGGCAAAGACAACAGTTAATTAGTTATTTTGTCCCAAGGACCACTTCTCTTCCCAGTGCCAGAAAACACAATTAGCCTTGGCTAACAGGGAAACCAACTTGGGTGTTCATTGCATTCATCTTGATGTTACCCCTGTCCCTTTGTGAGAACACAGAACATGGCAATTTCATTTCCCAAAGGCTGCCAGCTTCCTGGGAAGAGACAGGTTTTCCTGACAGTGCAAAATACATGCTGTGCTTTCACAACATAAAGACCCAATTCTCAGCTGAGTGCCAGATGCTGCTCTGAATTTCCCATATACGAGGTCAAGTCTTTGAAAAATTGCGCTTTTCTTCCCCTTGACGGTAAATCAGCCAACTCAGGAAGATGCTGGCTAAACAGGTAAGCCACACAGGAGCCAAAACCAAACAAAAAGGCATCTCTCAACTCCTGCTCTCGGCAGAGGTTAACTCACATCACCACTGTCAACGCTCTGGCTGCAGGGGCACAGGGTGCCGGCTCTGCCTTCCCGAGCGACACAGGGGAACGGAGCAGCCCGTACCATGGGGCGGGGGGGGGGGGGCGATTAGGAGCCATGCACTGGCCTGGCCTGGCCAGGCATGGGGCCCCCACCTGCCATTCCTCCAGCTGCTCACTGCTCACCCAAGCTGGCAGGCAGAGCGCCTAGGAGGCAGGATGAGGCATCTCGAGAGCGCAGACTCCCTGAAGAGGGTTCCCCCCAAACCAAAGCACTGATTAAATCTGTGAGGGGTGTGACAAGCTGAGCTGTCTGCATGTCAGTGAAGTGTACTATCTGCTCAAAACTGGGGCAACCCACCAAAAGGGAAAGAAAGCTAAGCCGCGATGTCTTCTGTGAGGAAGCTCAAGCAATGGTATGGCATTGGCAGAGGGTTACTAGGCCTGTTCTCATTTCTCGGGAGGCAGGGAAGGGGAGTCATGCTTTGGCTTAAGCTGAGGCCCTGGGTCCAGCGGAACACTTTCACGAAGCAAACACACCAAATGACTAGAGTTGTAAACAAGCCTGAAATGAAACTCACAGCCTTATTTTATGACGTTTCCAACATTGAGGCAGTTAACCTGCATTAAAATAAACAACCGAGTGGAAACCAATTTGAAAGCAAACTCCAGAATCACAGGTATTTAGAGCGGGAGGGAACCAAGCCATCATCCGGTCTAACAGTCTTAATTTTAGAGGAGCGGTGACTGAATGAATGTGCTTCCTTTAGCCTACAGCACACAGACCCCACACAGGCAGATGTCTACATGGAAAGAACATGACACCAGGGTCCATACTGCATGGCCCTAGAGGGACGTGGTGATCTACATGAGAACAGTGAGGCTGGATGTTAGAAAAATGACCTTGATTTGCCTCAGCAAGGGACATATTCAATCACCTAGGCCAGGGGTCCCAAGAGGCCCCTAAAGACAACACTTGACATATGCTAGCTGTACTGCCTCTCTCCCAAGGCAGACTCAGTGAAAATGAAGGCCCCCGCGGGACACCAGCCCTACTGCAGGGCCATCTTTCAATGGCTTTTATTCTATTTCCTTACTCCTAAGTACTGAGAAGGGCTGCCTAGAGCTGCCTTTCCTTCACCAGGGAACTGGTGGGGACAGAGGGCGGGGAGGGACTGTCCCCATTACATCCATTCACAGGACTGAGGCTGCCAACTAACGTGCACACAGTAGCAGGCCTCCTGCTTGGGGAATAGAAGTGTGAGCCATCATCAGTGTTCATCAGCAACAAAAGAGCAACCAACTCAGCCTTGGGACATTTTCAAAAATGTCTACCAGCCTATGTGGTTGTCACCAGGGCCCGTCATGCCTAATGCTACGGTGGAGAAGAGCGCCGTGGTGTGAAGGGCTGTGTGTGAGTGTGGTCGCAGCCCCCGGTGTCCGAGAGCGCGATTATGCAATCAGTTTTATTCTGATTGGGAGTGAATGGCTCAGTGTATAGCGCTCTGTTTCCTGCGTGGGGAGCGATACGCAGACAAAGGACCTGATTCAGGCTGGGCGTAGTGTGTTCCATTTCTAGACTGAAATTACCGAAATCTCTCTCCTTTGGGGTTTCTGATTCCCAGGGTCCTGACCGTGGAAATGCTTCTCTCTTAATGGAAAAGTAGAAACCTTCCCTACTGTGACGTTCCATTTCCAGAGACAAGGGCAGCTGGAGAGCGGTTTGCTGTGTTTTTGTTTCTAGAAGTCACAGGCTTCTGACCCCTGGCTCATCAGTCATTCCTGCCTCTGCTGGATAACGAGAGAATGAGGCTGCCCCCGCTGGAAAAGCGGGCAGCGGTGCGGGTGTACCGAATGGGGGAGGGCCCAAACAAGCTGCTCTCCACAGGGGACTGTCTGTAAAATGCATCCTTACCACCACACACACAGAACAACTGAGTCCTGTCACTTCATTAAGAGACCATGAATTAACAGGGATACTTACAGTACCGTGGGATATGGTCAGAAAGCCATTCTTGACTGAACATTTCCTTTTCTGCCACACTTTTCGGATCCTTATAGATAAATGGGGGGGGGGATAAGAGTTTAGAATTCTGCACGCAGGAGACAATGACACATGTGGGAGCCAGCAGCGCCACGCACGTACCCATCACTTTTCTTGTAGAGGCTGCCGCTGCGCTCGGTCCCATGTTCTTTGTTTCCCTGGGGCTGGTGAAGGCTGTATGCTGTGCTCTGGCGAAGCTGCGATTCCTAGAAATGGTCAAGAAGTTGGTTTTACCCCTGTCCAGAATCCAAAGTTCTAAAAAGCAGCACACAAAGGAAACTCAGGCCCTTAATTTTTTTTAATTAGAGAAACTTCTCCTTCTCACCACATCAAAAAAAAGACAAAAAAATTCATACCCAGGAACTCACACATGCCACCTACCAGGCTTGAGAAAGAAATGTCAAAAGCCAGTATACCCAAACTGGCCCAAAGAATGAACCATTTGGAAGAGAGAAGGTTTTACTTAATTATGAGTCTTGAGTCCCCGATAATGGCAAGAAGCTCTGATGTGGTGAAAGACGCCCTGGAAAAGGAGGGTAGCATGTTGTGTTGGAAAAGGGAGGGCTTTCAAGCAAAAAAAAAAAAAAAAAAAAAAAAAAAAGAGGCAATGTTCTCCCTCTTACTTAGTCAAGTTACTTAAGCTCCCTGCCTCAGATTCCTCCTTGGATAATAGGAAAACAATACCCAACAGGGATTGAGTAAGATAACACATGTGAACACCTAGCACATGACAGGTATTGAACAATAGTCACTTCCTGACCCCTCAGCCCCAGGAGGGGCCATGGCCCTGAACCGAAATGCCTCATCCTTGGTGGGGACCATCCACTTGATCAGCTGAGAATCGGGCTGAATCCCCAAGTGGGAAAGTCCTGCCTTCAGCATCTGAAGGGCAAGGACACCAGTGGAACCTGGGCTCCCCACACATGCTCAGCTGTGTTTACTAGGCAACATCAGAAGTCCTGAGCTGACAGTGCAAAGGGGCCGCCAGTGCTGGCGCTGGTAATCCTGGCAGACGTGAAGCAAGCGGCGGGGAGCAAAACGTGCAGAGTGCACAGGTGAGCCAGGCAGGCTAACACCTGCCTCTCACTGCTGCTGGGAAGCCCCATCCGGCTCGTTCCATAATGGGAGAAACACCACAATGAAAACAGGTGGTCTGCTCCAGACGCAGAGTTTGCTGGAGCCACAGCAGAGCGTGGGAGGGAATTCTGCTTCGCCCTCGGTCGCTCTTTCCCTCACACCATGTGCCCTCACCAGGGGCCGGTCTCACATGCACCACCAGGCACTGCCCACACGATGGAAGGACCACTGCACGACAAGGAACATGATCCGAACTCAGCGTGCACATGCTAAGAAGCGATGCGCCAAACGGGGAAACCAAGAGACAATCTGGAGGGAGGGAGTTTTAGAGATGAAAGCGAGCCTGGCAGAGAATAAAGGGAGGGTATTCACGGCAGAGGGATGCACATAGAGGCACAGAGGGGAAGGTGGCAGCTGTGGCCGCCCGCCACAGAACGAAGGACAAATAACGTAGCCCATGTAATAAGAGTCAAGTGGACAGACAGACTAAGGTCACAGGTGAGGCTGCATCTAGAAGCAACAGCAAAGTCACCTGGATTCTTGGCAATTTTAGTAAAGATTACCGAAGCATAAAAGTTTTTAATTTTGATGAAGGCCAATTTA
The DNA here is from genome assembly GCA_033961575.1 of Aselliscus stoliczkanus. Lineage (NCBI taxonomy): Eukaryota > Metazoa > Chordata > Mammalia > Chiroptera > Hipposideridae > Aselliscus > Aselliscus stoliczkanus. Next base: position 33,318,979 of record CM066730.1, on the reverse strand, counting down.
TCTGCTGTTTCTTTTATCAGTCTGTAGTTCAGATGTCACATCTAAGAAATCATTGCTTAATCCAAGGTCATGATTTATCCCTATGGTTCCCTCCAAGAGTTTTATGGTTTAGATCTTACATTTAGGCCTTCGATCTATTTTGAGTTAAGTATGATTCTGGTGTTAGGGGGTCCAAATTCATGCTTTTATTTGTGGCTATCCAGCTGTCGCAGCGTCATTTGCTGAAAAGACTGTTCTTTCCTCATTGAATTGTTTTGGCACACTTGTTGAAAAATCAATTGGGCGTAAATGTAAAGGTTTATTTCTGGACTCTCAATTTTGTTTCATCGATCTATATCCATCCTTATGCCGGTGCCACACTGTCTTGATTATTGTAGCTTTGTGGTGAGTTTTGAAATCACAAAGTGTGAGTCCTGCAACTTGGCTCTTCTTTTTCAAGGTTGTTTTGGCTATTCTGGGCTCCTTGCATTTTCATAAGAATTTTAGAATCAGCTTGTCAATTTCTGCAACAAGGCAGCTGGGATTTTGATGGGGATTGCACTGAATCTTAAGATCAATTTGGGGGATACTGGCATCTTAAAAATATCAAGTCTTTAAAAAAAAAAAAAGAAAATTAAGTCTCCCATTCCATAAACATGGGTTGTCTAGCACTGATTTTTTTAACTCTGAAAAATATGAGATAATTCTGGGGGTAAAAAAACAAAACAAACTTCATCTGAGAAATCAATAGCGTGCTCAGGCATTCCATTATTGAACTGAAAACGAAGCCTGAAGAGACAGACCCCAAAATAGGAGAACTGTCCTCATTTTCCACACGGAGCTCACACAGCACTTAGGCCTCTCGGCAGCTAGGACAAGCGCTCACTCATCGCCACATTCTCTCAAAATGGCAGTGTATTAGCACTAGACATTTAGAACAAACCCAGCTTTAAAATTTAAACATCACTGGGAATAAATGCAGTGGAGGGGAAATGGAGAAACACTGCTCCCCTATGAGTCTCTGTGAAAGACTAAAAATACACCTGTCAAAAGACTAAATTCACAACCGAGGATATGTCTATTGATTTGGGGAGGAAAAAAAGCCCTGCGCTAAATAAATGGTGCAGTGCAATCATGTGACAACTGCTAAAAGTGTTTATGTGAAGCCTATTAATCACGACTCTTGACAGGTCTTATGAGGAGGGTGAAGGACATTCCTCTTTTCAACAAAATCAGACCCCCGGCCAGAAGTTAAGGAAGAAATTACTGTGTCATTGCTCAGGCTAGGCATTTCTTGACTCGATTAAAACTGCAGGCACATAGGAAGCTGTAAAATTTAAAACTTGTACATAAGAGCAATATAATTTAACATAAAATGGAATGGGCTTTAGAACTGGTTATTTTAGCAGCCTCAAGGTGACTGCTAGGTGACCCAACAAAAATAAACTTTGTTCACCTGTTTATATAGGGGTTTTATAGAATACCCGATCAAATGAAGGGGTGAGAGAGGAAGGTGACCTTGGCACATCACCAAGACTTGGATTTAATGGAAAGGAATCCGGGGGTAAAGAGCTGTTCTTTCCGGGGAGGAGAGTCTAACTCACACGGAGGCAACTGGACAGGGGGTCCACTGCCCTGATTCTCGAGACTCGCCAGTGTATTCTGTTTTTCTGAGCAGAGCCCAGGATGACCTAGACTGGACCAAGAGAGCTCACCTTGGGGAGACCGTTTGTATGTCTGAGCACATAGGCTAAGTGGGCATTTTACGGTCCTTCAGACAGCTCTCACAAAATTCTATCAATATCCACATGTCCTCTAGCCTCTGACATGCAGACAAGTCCAGAGATTCCAGGCACTGTCCATGAACTTAAGTTTTAGGTGGCTCTATGAAGTGTGAACCATCGGGGCCTGCCAAGACCGAAACCACCCAGATGAACAGTGAACTTAACTATGTGAAATCTCCAGGAATGGAGGGAAAAGGGTGATGCTGAATATATTACACATGTACATACAGGTTTACTCTGAACATCAGAAGCATTCCCGAGCCCCGTAAGGCTCTAGAACATCACAAAAAAGTTGACACTTTTTCTGTCCCCTCTCAGAAAGTCTGTGTCCAGACAATTCTTGTGATGAACCGACTGCCAAGGAGTCACCACTGGATGTTTGAAGTTTCCCTGTCAAGGGAGGACTGTAATGTCCAAGTCACTCTCACTTCCCAAGATATGACAGGTGTGTCCCCCCACATGGCACCACTAGCTGCTGGAGGCTTTGCTCAGCAAGATTGAGCCAGGGCCATGGCCACAGAACAGTGCCCTTAGGTCTCATTACCACCTATCCTCCATTACGTCTGCGAAAGTTCTGAAAAGATTCTGTCTGACACAAGATATTCAAGTTATACAGCACAGCTAAAGAGGCGAGGCTTCGGTGGAAGAGACCAAGGTTCAAATCCTGCCTCCGACACAACTGAGTGGGTCCCAGCCTCGGTGTTTATCCCCTCTCTCTGACTCGAGTTGTAAACGTGGGCTCATACCACCTGCCCTGCCAGGGAGTGTTACGGATCACTGGTCACACGTGTAAGGTGCCTGGAAAGACCCGAGAAGCGAGGCAAGCAGGAATTGCCATGACAATGACCAAGTGAGGGACAGCAGAAAAGTGCGTCTCTGAATCACCCTCCAGACCCTCAATCCCACCCACCCTGTGCTGGGAGATGTCTCTTGTTGGAGCCAACCTCCCACTAGAGCTCTCACCACACTGGACCCCAGACTTCTGACCACACCCCCAGACTGGGAGCCCCTGAAGAAGTGAGAACTGTAGCTGTCTTATTCTGCGTGCTTGAGTGGTGCCTGCCTTAGAGTAGCTGCTAAGAAAATGGCAGTTGAGTGTGTGAATCAACGAACAAGTCCTCCATGAAGGCACAACTGTAAAGAAGGCCAGTGCTAGGCCACCCGGCAGGGCAGTGTCTGGGCAGGAGAGGTGGGGAAAGGGACGCCTGGCCAGAGGGTCTCATTAAGGCCAGTTTCGGGCATGAGATGGCATGCACGTGCCGACCAGAAAAGCCATGGCGGACCCCTGCTCCTGGATGGCACATGCTCTCCAACCACATCTGACCAGACAAAGGCACTTTAAAAGGGGACAGCAAGCTGAGAAAGAGACAGACCACACCCGAGATCTCCCAAGTGGGAGAGCACTGTGGTCTCAGCGTTCAGGCCTACGAGATCATTTCCCCGAGCCTCGGCCCTGCCCCCAGCAGCACAGGCTGGGGTCTCAACCTCAAACAACATGCCCTCAACCCGGTGTAGGCAGAAAACCTGCCAGCATGGCAGTGGGGTCTGTGCTGGCAGAACTCCACTGAGATGGACACGTGTCAGGTGGGGAGGGCAGGAGCAGGCGAGGCCGCGGGAGAGAGCACGTGCGACAACCCACAGTACGGAGGGGTTCTCACTTGGCAGAAGGGGACTTTGTCACACGATAAAACTACGGTGCGTGGACAGGTGCTCACAGTACAGTTTTTCAACTCTTCTATAAATCTGAAAATGGTAATAATAAAATGGAAAAATCAAACCATAGTATGCTCTTTACAGAGAGCAGAAATATCAAAAATAGAATATGAATATGAGTGATTCGGAGGTGTCGGGGACAGTGGGCTTGGGATGGCACAGTCTCCTTTCCAAAGTGAGGCCACAGGGTGACAGGGAGGCGAGCCCAAAGCCACCACATGTAACAGCCATGTTCTTCACCGAGATCCAGGAGTGATCGTTGAGATTTACAGGGCAGCAACAAGGACACTGGTTTCTGCCAACCATCATTGCAGTTTCCTCGGGGTATGTTGCCTAATTTTTATGAACTGTAATTATGTAGTTAGAGTTACAATTTTTATAACACTGAATAAAAAAACCCCACCAACACCTTCAGTTTTCTAAGTCACAGAAGAGAATCCAAGAAAAGGGAATGGAAGTCTAAACAATGCCCAAAATGCCAATTGTCACTGAAATTGGAGGGACACAAGAGGGAACCCCCAAGAAATTATCTTAAAATGTACAAAATTGAACTCATACACATTTGGTTGTTCCTTGCAACTGTGTTCACAGAGTGTCCAATTTGGGGAACACCATCATCACAGGCAATGCAGAATGAGACACACAGGAGAGGGTACTGTACACTTCATGGAACATTTCTGTATTTCACATTCCCGACCAGGAGACTGGCGAGTTCCGCCTTTGGGCACCAAGCCAAAAGGGTGGCAGGACAGAAGCTGCACTTACCTCTGTGTGCAATCTGAGGCAGATGGGCTGGTCAACAAAACCCACAAAAACAACAAACCATAACAACTTCTGTTCTGTGCTGGCACACGTTTTACTTTTCGGAGTTCTGACAACAGCGCTTTCCCAGCCTCCTAGTTCTGCGCAGCCACAGTCAATGCCACCCAGAGGGGCTCGCATCACACTGGGCACCAGAATCCGCTCTCCCAGGTGACCCGGAACCTGGGCCACAGCTGGGACTCGCCTTCTCCACCGTCCCGCTGGTGCCCCAGACAGTGGGCTGCCTCCATGGTGTCTGGCTCCCACACTTGGCACCACCTTTTCTCATTACAGTTAAGCTGCTATTCTCTCCACACCCCACATTCGTTCTTGGTTCTTTACCGCTTATATTCCAAGTTTGGGAATATCAAAGTGTCAGGACGCGTGTTCTCTGGGCTGGGAGGAAGTCACCATGCAGTGATAATTCGTAGCACACTAACCTATAGCCTCGATCTGCCAGCCTCTCACCCACCTGACCCTTGTTTCCCAAGGGCCTTCTCAATGAGGTGCCACAGTGTGATGACAGGATGGGCACGGAAGGCAGGAGAGCGTCCTCAAGCTGCTCAAGATCTGGCCGGAGAAAAAGCACCTGTGCGCTTGAAGACGCAGCTAACAACCCAGGAGGAATGCGGTGTGCCTGAATTAAGTCTTTCCAACGGAACGTGCTGTATGAACTCAGCTCACTGGTGCTGGGTGAGCAGAGGCCACACACGCTCGCTCCAGAGGAAGGGTTTAAGATGGGCTTGAAGGTCAAGTAGAATTCAGCTCTCCGGGGGGGTGTGGGGTGTGGCAGAAGGGGGCTTCATTTCCACAAAGGCACAACAGCAACCACATAAACTGTAAACCTGAAGAATCCCCATTTCACTAATATTTGTGCACTTAAATTCTAAATTCTTTTAGCCTTTAATAAAACCCATGGCTACTGAGAGACAAAGGGTTAAAATTTTAAATGCTACTAGCTATGAATATATACATGGAAGAAACTATTTTTTGAAGTTCATGAAGAAAGCATGCACAATTCTCCAATTTATTAAAATACTGAACTACTTACTCTCCTAGACTTCGGTCACAAAAGGTAAATGCATTTGGGAGAGAAACAACAATATTCAGTTATAGTACAGGAACTTGTAACAAAATAGAGCAGACCAAACTGCCAACTTTATGCTCTGCTAAGTAGTTTCATAGTTATTTTTCCAAAACCTACTAGCGATACAGACACATTCCTTTATTGACAAGGAAGCTGGTTTATATTAAATTTCACATTATAATATCCACACTGTAGCAAACATATAATAAAATTACCTAAGAAATTTACTTTTTAATGTTTAACGAGCCCCAGAAGCACAAATTATCACTGTGAATGTGTTAGCATGCAGAGAAGTGATTGTAGGAAAGAGATGATGCCAGAGAACGAAGGGTTTTTTTCCTGCCCATCAGAACGCAGCTGTAAGAAAACCTAGCTCCTCACATGTCACTGCACACGGTCTCAGGGCTGGAAGACTCAGACAAGGTACCGGCAGATGCCCACGTGGGCAGCATCCAGGTGTATCAGGGCACGGACACCAGAGTTCCAGGCAGAAACCAGTGGTATAAGGAACAGGTGTCTATGTGATCAAGAGGCTAAGAGTTACTCGTCTAGAGCTGACAGAGCAGTAAAGGTTTATACATGGCCATTAAGGCTGGTTTTTAATGCTTCCCCGATGAAATAAACATACTTTAAAAAAACGGTTTTGGACCGGCAGAGTGGCTTAAGCACTGGCTTCGGAAGCCAGCGGCCCCGGTTCGGTCCCACATATGAGGGCCAGTGACACTGCCCTCAAAAAAAAAACGGTTTTATAGGGCCGGCTGAGTGGCTTAGTTGGTTAAGAGCTCGCTCAAGAGTGCGAGCTGAGCTCTGAGCACCAGCAGTTTGATGCCCAGCCCGAGCTGAGCAGCTGCTGAGCTGCCTACAGGTAGCAGGATGGCTCAGCTAAAAAAAAATTTTTTTTTAATTAAAAGAAATAAAAAAATGAAGTCTTATTTTAAAAAAATGGTTTTATAAAAGCAAACTTAAAGAACAAACTGCAATGTCTTGGTGCAGCTCAATACAGCGCGCGAGAAGTGTGAGTACCGGAAGGCAAGGGTCTCACCTTCCTCAGTCCCACAGCCTCCGAGGCAGAGCTTAAAATACAGCAGCCATGCTGCAAAATTAAATCCCCTCACCTCTTTCTGTTCCACCTGCAATGCGGATTTCAAAATTTCCCGAAGCTGCATCAATTGCCTTCTTTCTTCATCCTGGGCCTGTTTGATCTGTGAAAAAAAAAAAACAAAAGAGAGGGTCGACTGAGGTACAGTGAGATGCCGGCACTCACAGGGCATTCCCACACCAAAGGGACGCCTGCCTCCCTCCTTCCCTCATCAAACCTCCCCCAGCCAGGACCCCACTCTCCACACGGCATGACCAGACCACACTGTCCGTTTCTGGGCAGCGCAGCAGCTGACACAAGATTATACAGAAAACAACATTTACAGGAAAGCGTTTGCTGCATAAAAACTGTTTCAACACTGATGCAGTGGGGGAGGGGACTGCTTACTGTGTGAAGATCTGTGGAAAGTGTCTCAATGGAAGGTTTGAGGCTCTCAACTGCTTTCAGTCCATCCTGGAAAAAACTAAGAGAAAAAAAAAAAGAAACACAGATCATGTTTCATAAAAGAGAAAACAATTTTGTTAGATGGAGGAAAAAAAACTCTAATTTAAAGGACAATGACTAAAATCATTATGTAATTCCCGGGGGGGGAAAGACTGTATGAACCGAACCTTAAAATATCAGGCAAACTAAGGATAAAAAGGACACTCAAAACTATGAGAGGTGAATGGAAAAGGAACTGTAATAAGCCAAAATATTTGTGATTTTTCTTGACCTATTAAAATAAGCCCCGAATTCTCAGTTGATAATGGGAAACAGAACTCTACTGATACAGGCACAAAGGCTTTGGTTCAGGAGTGCACGAGTCGGAGGCCAGAAAAGCATGGAGTGCAACAATAAGACAGGAGAGGGCTGGCCTAGTGGCGCGGTGGTTAAGCGCTGGCTTGGGAAGCCAGTGGTCCCACATATGAGGGCCATGCCCTCAAAAAAAAAAAAAAAAAAAGACAGGAGAAATTTTTCTTTGACAGGTGACAGCTAAGTGGGAAAGAGAAAGAATGCAGAAGAAGCTAAGCAGGTTTGATGCACAAGAATGGTCACGCCCCAAATGCAGAGTAGGAGTCAGAGTAGTTGAGATCAAATAGCAAAAGGAAGCTGGCTTTTTTTAAAACTCAGAAGGAAAGGCTTGTGAAGTCCTTTACAGAGTGATTCCGGAAATACAAAGGGAGCTAGACAAGTTTTTGTGCAGTGACAGTGGACTGATGTTCAGAATCCCCTCTGCAGCGTGCCATGTGTAACCCTTCTGAGAGGGATAAAGAAAACACTGCCCAATGAGCTTAGGACAGTTCAAAGCCTGTGACAAGCCTATGACGCCATGTGCTTTGGCCCTGCCTATGTCTATGTCTCCAAGCTTCAATCCACACCATCTGCCCCTTCATTCACCATGTTCTGGACACACTGGCCTTCTCTCTGTGGCACCAAATCCTTCCAGCCACAGGCCCTTGGCACATGCTGCTTCATCCCTCCGAGTTCTCCCTGCAGCACATCTTCAGCTTCACCTGGCGGATTCCCACTCCTTCTTCAAGTTTTGAGATACATGTCACCTGGTTAGTGAGGCTTCCATGATCCCCTGCTTTAAAAGGTGTCCTTGCTGTCTTCTCTGGGCATTCTGACTTGGGCTTCAAAACTCTCACCATAACTAACATATGTATTCATTAGTATGATTATTTAAAATCCCTCCATTAGGACCAAGGTTCTAGGAGGGTAAGGACACGGTGTCCGCAAAGCCCGGAATATTTCAGGCACGCAACATGTGTTGAATGAAGAATGAAGGAAGGGAGGAAGCGACATTTGCAACTTCTGCCAGCTCACTGGGCACAGGAGACTCGCCTCAAAAAGTGGTCTGATCTGGGATTCACGCGCGTGCAGGTGAGGTGATGGCATTACTTTTAAACTCTACAGTGGTCCTGTGGGACTCGCCTCTTTCATGTACATAAGAAACGAGAAGCTGTAGCAACACTGAGACAAGACACTTAGCGCAGTAATTCCGGGGCAGGGAGGGGAAACACACACACAGGAAGCGGCTGATGAACCATTCCTAGCTGGTTACTGGGAACCACAGAAGAGGGGTTATTAGCATTTCCTTGCCATAATGTGTAGACATACGCATAACTCTTCATTTTATATTATACGTTCATTCCTATGTTTGACCTAACTCATGTTTCTGAATATAGAATATGCTTCTGCAAATGGGTCAGATATTTACAGCGGTTTCTGCGTGTGTCGGTGCCCACTGTCAGGGAAGAAATGCCAGGTCTACACTTCTCTGTGCCTTTCACTCCCAGCACATTAGCTAGGACACAGCAGGTACTCCTTTTAAATGAAAAAGGAAATTTACAAGAACATACACAGGAATGAGAAACTGCGCTTTTCCCTCTTGTCATGAACTCAACTGGTTTTGTGCCTTGTTTCCGTTTTCTTTATAGAACTATTTCCTTAATCACTTCAAATTCTTGTGAAATAGGTAGGAAAAAGGTGTTGGGGGAGAGAAGGAGGGAAGAGGAGATGGAAAGATGAGGGAGGGGGTTGTGCAGACAGAGAGAGGAGGAGCGAGGAAGGCGGGGAGAAAACAGGAACACTGGGATAGGGAATAGGACTACTATCCCAGGAGATCACCATGGCAATGGTCCTGCTCCTCAGGAAGGGGACCAGGTGCACAGCTCCAAGAATCTCTGTGCCTGGCAACTGTCCCCACAGTGAGAGAGAGCTCTGTGTGTGGTGGGGGGGGGGGGAGGGGGAGAGGTGTCAAGTGCTCAGAGAGGTGTTTCTCAGCAGAGACATCGTGTCCCTGTGACACTGGACAGTGTGCTTGGAATAACGATACAAATTTGGGTTTCACCTTTGTAATCAGCCAGGCAGTCCTGACCACCTACCTGGAAAACCTCTTCCCTCTGATTTTTGAAATCAAATCCCTGTCTTTCTGTACCCTCTTACTGAGGCATGTTTTTGCCCCTAGCTATAACTTCAAAATGAAGTCAGCCCTGGCCGTAGGGAAAGCATCAAAGAAAGGGGCCCTGGGGCCTGGCCAAGTGGCTCAGTTGGTTAAGAGCACAAGCTCCGAGCAACAGGGTCACTGGTTCGATTCCCACATGGGCCAGTGAGCTGCACTCAAGTTGAGCTGCTGCTGGGCTGCCATCAGGTGGCAGGATGGCACAGCTGGTGACACATGCTCCTAACAATAAAACTGCCTGTTCAATAGTGGGCTGTGCCCACCCGCAACTAAGATTGAACTGGGCACCTTGAGCTGAGCAGCTGTAAGCTGCCAACGGGCAGCCTTATGGCAATTGGACTTGGAGCTGAGCTAGCTGTGCCCTCCACAACTAAGATTGAAGGTCAACAACTTGGCTGTTCCCTTTCCCCAATAAAATCTTTTCTTTTTTTTTTAAATAAGTGGGGGGAGGGGGCTGTCACTGCTTTGCTGACTGCTATCACTGTGACGTTCTTAAGTAAAAACCCCTGGCACATTTTTCTTAGGTTGAACTGTTTGAACACTTTTCCAAGATTCAGCCCAACAATGTTTATCATTACTATTACCAAATACCAAATTCTGGTTTATATGAAATGCTTTCTAACCTTCCTGACCCAAGTCTCAAGCCTTCAATACACCCTCTAAGTTTCAATCTGTAAGATCCCCCCAAGCAGGGCAGCCTCTCCGTCCTCCTCCAAGCTTCATGGCAGCACAGTACACTTCCGGCCGGTGACCTGTCTGTCTTCTGTGCCCTGCCCCTCCCTCTCACTGGTACAAGCTTGTCCGGGGCACAGGACCCGTGTCTCATTCAGCTCTGTACCCCCAAGGTCATCAGGTGACAGCTGGTCAGAGTGGTTCTAGCTGGGATTTGCTCAAAGAACAAGTTACTTCAACACTCACTACCACCTTCTGAAACATGGCGGTTTTTGCTTGTTTTGTTGTTATTGTTTTGAAGACTACCCTATTTCTAGATTCCACCAGAGAGCAGGATCAAAGCACTAGGTAGAGATGCAAACTCTTCTGCACATTTTTTTTTTTAAGCTGAGTCATCCTGCCACCTGTTGGCAGCTTAGCGGCAACTCAGCTCAGGCTGGCATCGAACTGCTGTTGCTCAGAGCTCAGCTCACAGCCTTGAGCAAGCTCTTAAGCAACGGAGCCATTTGGCGGGCCCAAGAGATGCAAACTCTTAAAATGAAAGATAACAGGAAGTACTCTTCAAGAACATTAAAGCAAAAAGCAAAAATGAGTAAGAAGCAAAACAATGCACACCTAAGCGGCTCTAAGGGTGAACACCCAAACATGGCTCTGAAATCCAGTTCATACAAGGGGGCCTCTTCATACCCACAGGGAAGCCCATGTGAGAAAGCAGGCTCCCAGCTGAGCGCTCCTAAGGCACAGCTGTGTCCCGGGCTGAGAAGTGGAGAATCACAATGCTACATGGGGAACGCGAAGGAACTACCAGATGCACAAACACTGCGTGGCCACAGGCTCTTCTGTCCAATGGCTGAGTCACTCAGGCTCCACATTTTATCCCTCAAAATATGAATTTAAAAAGTCAAAGCTGTCGGAATGCCTGGAAGAGCAGGAGCACACACACACGCGCACTCATGCAAAAAGGAAGTACTGGGCGATTCATCATTTTTAAAGATTCCTGAGCTCATGACCATAAAAGGCCAACTAGTTCACTTTTCCACAAGTAGGCTGTTGCTACCCAACTGATTAGTTTGAGCAAAATTAAAAAAAAAAAAAAAAAAAAAAAAGGAAACCCCAGAATAGCTTCTTTTTAAAAATAAAATATCAGCAAGGAAGTTGACCCATTTCCTAAAAATGCCTCACATAAGGTTACGAGGATAAGAACTGAAAAAGTAATGTGTATGTTAATCACAAAGTTCGGATTTTGAGACCGTGACATCATTCATCTTGAAATTCTACAAATGAGGCGTCTTTCTCCAGCCTGAGGCTGTTTCTCTGAGCCCAGGGTGAATCACACACCCGTCTCTTTGCTGCTTGACCTCAGCTGCTTCAGAAAGGCATGTCAACAAAGTTGTATTAAGAATTCCAAAGCCAAGCTCAGTTCAACTCAACCGTGCAAGTCACTGCTGCCACTCTGAGCCAGGTCAATGCGTCACGCACCGCAGACTGAAAAAGTAAATGTCACTGGCCGGTTCCCCAAGAGTACACAGTTCCACGGGAGACGTGATTATATGAAAAATGTCGTCATAGAGATACAGGAAGCAGTAATTCCATCCGGGGAGACCAGAATGACTTCAAAGTAGCCGTTACATCTGAGCTAGGTCTCAGAGGGATGAATGTTAGGGGAGGGCACGGAGGAACGAGGACGCCATTCCAGGAAGAGGGGACAATGTAGGCAGGGGTACACGAGTGTGGGGCACGGACTGCTCGCGAGAAGCAAGCAGGATGCCGGGGAAGCTGGACCGCCACAGGCTCCACGTCAGTCCAGACCCTCCGGGGTGCTCAGTACCCGGAGGCACTCAACAAATACTTGCTGCATAATCTTCTGTTTAAAACGTTTCGAAAGCTTCCCAGTGCATTTGGGATAAAACCTAAAATCTTTAACAAGACTTCTAAGTCTCTAAGGCTTTTTGACCCAATTTCATTTCAGGCTGTTCCCCACCTACTCACTATACTTAAGTCACACCAGCCTTTTTCCTACTGTAAGACCGTGACTTTGCCTAGAATGTTCTTCCCCTACTCGTTACCTGCTAGCTCCTATGCATCCTTTACATTCAGAAAACACGTCTCCTCAAAGACACCTGCGCTAATTCAAGAAGCGTTTGAGTACCTACTAGGTGCCAGGTACTATGTTCTAGCTTCTGGAAAATGCAGCACGGAACACAAAAGAAAAAAAGTAGAGAAACCCCTCCTCCTGCCCTCAATTTTAACCTCAATAAGGTCCTTCTTTTGCTATCTTCCTTAGAGCCCCAGACTTTAGAGCACGTTTTAAATGTCCAATTGTAAGTCAGTTTACTCTAGTCCAACGCCCTACTTGATCTGAGCAGGAAGCAGGCCTGGAATGCACAGTTCTTTCTCCAGCACCTAGGACAGTGCCTGACACACAGCACATGCTCAGTAAACCAGAATGCGCCAGCCAGGGGCGCGTTTCCATCAGCGACTGACAGTCTGTAGGATGAGGAGCAGGGGACGAGGCGGAGATGCAGGCCAGACTGCGACGGGTGTGCTACGGCGAAGCAGGCTACTTGAGGGTGCCCTTGAACACGCGTGTTTCTCCTTTCCTTTGCTCATCGCTGTCAAGTGCTTTACAGGGTATGTAACACAGGAAAGCATGCTCTCAACACGCGTTAACACCACCCCATTTCTCTTGTGACAAAATCCATCTGAGAATCACGTGTTACATCAAACTAGTTTGCCCCTCTATAAAAAGGACAAAAACAAATATATCTGATGATTACTATAGATTTTTATATTGTTTAATTCTCAAACCATAAAATTCACTCTGTTAAAGTGTACAATTCAGTGGTTTCCAGCACATTCACAAAGGTGTGCGACCACCAGCACCCACTACTTCCAGAACATTTTCCTCACCCCCAAGCCCCCGCGCCCTTTACAGTCACTCCCCACTGCCCCTTCCCCCAAGGCCTGGCAACCATGCTGCTTTCGGTCTCTGTGCATTTGCCTCTTCCTGACCTTCCAAATACACGGAATCACACACTATGTGGCCTTTGGTGACAGGCTTCTTTCACTTATCATGTTTCATGTTTTCAAGGTTCATCCGTGTTGTGGCATGTATCAGTACTACATGGCTTTCCCTACAGATTTTTTTTTTTTTTGAGGGCAGTGTCACTGGCCCTCATATGTGGGACCCGAACCGGGGCTGCTGGCTTCCCAAGCCAGCACTTAACCACCGCGCCACTCGGCCGGCCCTCGCTACAGATTTTTAAATGTTGATTTTTCTCAATAAAATTACTACAGATCTACTAGGATTTGACATAAAGAGAAAAACATTTGAAATAACACCATAATAAAGAAAAAGAACTTACTTGCATTGTGCATGAAAATATTTGATCAGATTCTGAAGTAAATCCACTCCCTTTTTAATCTTAATTTCATTGACCTTCAGCAGATACTGTTTAAAAACAACAACAACAACAAAAGGGGGAATGTCATTGATGGAAGCAAAAACAGCTTAGTATGATTCATTAAATGTTTCACTTTAAGTGACAAGAACTCCTAGCAATAAGGCACCTTAACCCACCGGGAGACATTCGCCTGCGTTGCATGAAGCGTGGCGATGGTTGGGTGAGTGGCATTTAACCTTCTGGAACACCCCCAGCCACAGCCTTCTGTCCCCAGACCCCTTTCTTTAGGCAGGTCATCGTCTAGAACACTAACTGCTAACCCTTTTTTATTTTTTTTTTATTTTTTTTATTTTTTTTATTTTTTTAGCTGAGCCATCCTGCCACCTGTTGGTGGCTCAACGGCAACTCAGCTCGGGCTGGCCTCAAACAGCTGTTGCTCAGAGCTCAGCTCGCACTCTTGAGCGAGCTCTTAACCAACTGAGCCACTGGGCCGGCCCTGCTAACCCTTTTTTAGTTGACACTCTTGTCACCATGTCTCTCTAATCCTAAAATACTTCCCTGACCCTTAAAAAAGTGATTGTTATAAAAAACAACTTTTAAATTGAAATGAATTAAAGCCATTTTACACTTGGAGAATTCACTAACAAGCACGAAGACATCAGGAAGCCCCAGGGACCTACAAAACCAGCATCAGGAAGTACTTCTCCTCCTCGCTAAAGCTTTAGAGAACGAAGATCCCCCAAATTCCCTCTCCCCGTCAGGATATGGTACAAGGAGGCCAGAGAACATGCCCTCTCCCAGACAGGATGCCCTGAAAGAGCTCCGGGCCCCCACTGACCACACAGGCATCTCCGCTGTAACCCCGGGGGCTCACGTTCAAGTGTCATCCACCCCTTTCCCCCAGGTCTGCCGCTGTAGCCACCCAGCGGGAGATGGGAAGCCACTCTCAACACACCGAACTACAGAATTTCCTGTTGCCTTTGTCCTCTCTCCCTCCTGCTTTTTGATATTTATTCATCCTTAATATATTGCCAGATGTCTGGCAATGTATCAAAATGGTTAAATGGTTAATAGGATTCTGGGCAATGTGTCAAACTTTAAAATGTGTGTCTCCTTTGACCTAGACATTCTACTAACAGGAACTTATTCTAAGAAGATGATCACAAAAGTTTGCAAAATGAATACAAAGAAGCTTCACTGCAGTTTGTAAAGTGAAAAATGGCAACAACCCAAGTGTAATGAATGGGGAATTAAAGTGTGGCAAATGCATACAGAAAAATGCTATGTAGCCATTAGGTCAAAAAGCAGAGACTTCCTGACATGGAGAGATGCCCATAAATACCGAGTAAGAATAACTAGGTTACAAAGCATCAGTAAGGAACAATCCTGTTTATAAATGTAGACATAGGGATATATGAAAAATGTTTAGCTAAATGTCAAAGTGGTTATCTTTTGGAAGTAAAATTTGGACTAATTTTAATTTCATATATATTTATATGGACCAATTTTTTAAAGTATGTATTATTTTTATAATACTAAGAGTTGAGCAAGATGGGTTCTCTCATACCTTCTCTATTCACAGAAGCTCTGTAGCTTCATGGCTTTAAAATAGAGACTGAAAGCCATTCTTTTAGATTAGATCCTGGGCAACTAAAAATGTGTAACATCTAAACAATGCCTAGCACTTACATAGCTTGAAAACTTCCCTCTGAGGAAAGGGGTGAACAATTTTAAAATGATTTTAATTGCAACAATCTACTCATTTTCAGACGTCAGGTTCTCGGTGAACAGTTTTCAAATGCTTTTGCTGTCCCATGGAAAGCCCTTGCCAGCCCACGTCTGGTCAGCGTCCATAACCTCCAGCAGGTGTGTACTCCTCTGTAAGCTCCAAATTTGCCGCCAGCCAGGCCCCCTCTTTTCTACATGCACATAATGCCTGGTCCCACTAACTGCCAACTCTGCAAAGGTGGGGACCCTGTTATACTCGGCACAAACTGGAGTTTGACAACCACTTGGGACTGGCTCAGCTACACAGTGTATTTCCAATAAAATAAGCTATTTAACCAGCCCACAGGATCCGATCACCTGGACCTAGGCGAGGGGAGGTACCTTCTGCTGGATCCACACCACAGAGCCCAGTGTTGGAACTGGCACTGCCCACGTCAAGGATATGCTAATAACATGCTGATTAGTTCGTGACTCACTCAACATTTGTAACAAGCAGACTCGCAGAGTTGAGGTAAGCAGAGTGTCTCCTTACTAGCCAATAAGAGCACAATGGGACCACACATACACAGACCCATTCCAAATCCACTTTGTAAAACTACTACTAAATTTAACCTGATGAAATAAAACCAAGCCCTTGTTACGAGGGCCAGTGACACTGCCCTCAAAAAAACAAAACAAAAAAACCCAAAACAAACAAAAACCCAAGCCCTTCCTAGTCCCTGCCTCTGACTGGGCTGATTTCTCCAACTCGATGTGAAATAGGCCAGGCAGGTGTATCACACATGCTGTCTGTCTTATACAACAATGCGCGTATAAAAACATGTACTCTCCTATCTACAATAACACTTTGAGTTCTGTTAACACATTGTATGTGGGAAACGAGTAAGCTCGTCATATAGCTTTTTATGCCCGATTACAAAGTGTATGTGGGAAACGAGTAAACTCGTCATATAGCTTTTTATGCCCGATTACAAAGTGTTAACTTTCTCAATAGCATTCACTTAATGAAAAGCAAAGCAGCAAAGCGGGAAGAGAGGGACAAAAAAGACACGAAACATGAAAAAAACCCAAAATAACTAAAACAGCAGATGTAAAACCAACCACATCAATAGCGACATCAAATGTGAAAGATTAAACAATCCCATCAAAAGGCAGAGACCGGATAAAAAAATGTTGATTCAACTAAATAATGTCTACAGAAACCGCACTTTAGATTCAGACACATGGGGGAAAGTAAAAGGCATGAAAAAGCAGCTCCATGCAAACAAAAACCAAAAGTGAGCTGGAGTAGCTAACGTCAGGTGAATATCATATCCCTGGTCCTGGGACCCATTCTCCTCGGCTGATCACCAAAGAGCTCGCTCTGGGAATAAAAAGTCACTGAAATATAGTCCTAAGATACACATTTATAAAGGCTAAGCTCCTGCTGTAATTAACAACCAAACGTTCCAAAACTTAAAAGTCGCTTGTTGATTAGTTCTACTGTGGGCCGCTGACAGGGAAACTGGGCTGGACCCAGTTTCAAGTCCTGTCGCTGATATCACAGGTGCACGCACGCTGCCATTTCCCCCTCGGACCTGCTCAGGCTGCAGGTCGGAGGCGTAGAGAGGAGCTGGCTGCCCTGGGCATCCCGGGCCAGGAGCGTCCTCCCACTGGGCAGGTGGCTTGGCTTCGCGTCCGTCATATGCTCTCACTCACAGAGGACAACAGGGGACAGATGACAAGCTGCGTTTTTTCCCAGCTGACTTCTCACTGCCCCTTCCCAGCACTGATTCCATTAGTACAATGGGAACCAAAACACCTCATTAAAAAACACGTTGGGAGGGGTTTCTTAGCCAAGTTCCAGTGAGTGGAGGCGAGTTTGAGCGAGGGTGCATGTGAGGCCAGAAAGGACATTCTTTAAATGTAGGTTTTCCCCTACCTTCCATAAAAGGTTGGGGTTAGATGCATCGATCCCCCGCCCCCAGCAGACTGAGGCGCTCTCGGTAACAGAAATTGGACACAGGGAGTCCAACAGGGCATCTGGAGTTCTCTGAGGCTGCTTGCTGGTGGACGGACAGCAGGCCGGAGGGACGGCCGCTCGGCGGGAGTTCATGGGCAGGGAAGGCCAAGGCCGCCCGGCGCCCACGAGGCCACCTCACCTCGCACATCTGCAGCTGGAAGAGCCGCCGCTCCTTCTCCATTTCCTCGGCGATCTCGGCCCCGCTTATCTCGGTGCGGATCATCCCGTGTAGCCTGGCATGCTCTTTCTTCTCCTTTTCGATTTTGGTTCTACATGTGAAGAAAGAGAGGGAAGATCAGACCCTCGGCTCCATGCTCCAGGCGGGGCTGCCTCGCGGCACTCCTGCCACCCAGCCCACGAGACAAACTCTCACCGAGCCTGAGACACGACAGCCCCATAACTTACTCCAAAGGAAAGTGTGTTTCCTTTGCCAAAAACTTGGCATTTTTCGCTGATTCTCCCTGAACACCTACTTTGTGCTGGTATGGTCAGAGGAGGGTCAGCCTGGCCTTGCCTGGCTTCCTCCCAGCGACAGCATCCTGTCCGAGAGCCTGCCGGGCAGCCCGAAGGGCGCTGTGGGGCAGTGCTGACGCCCCACCCCGAACCTCCCCATTCCTTTCATCTCCCCTGCTCCCCAGTTCCGCTCTTCACCTAGGTGAAGTCACACCTAGGGCAGCGCTCACCCATTGTAGAAAACTAACTACCGTCTCATCTTAAGCATCATGCCCCCCTCCACGTTTATCTCATGTTTGAGCAATATTACACCAATGTCAAGTGTGCAGCTCAAGCTATAAACTGACCCCTTGGAGCCTATCCAAAGAACAGACACCAGAAGCATCCAGGAAACCACATCAGTAAGACAGGCTGGAAACAGTAACTGAACTTTAATTCTGGAGAAAAGGAGACTAAACAAAAGCCACAGAAAGCACTCAAATATCTGAAGGCTCCTGCAAAGAGAAGGGAGTAGATGTTTTCTGTGGAGCCTCACAGAAAACACTGGAAAACGGCATTTCTTTGAAAGTTATTCAACATGAAATGTTTGGCTTCGAGTGTTCCTCACCATGTGGGGAAGCGGGTAGCTAAGAAAAGGCAAGAAATGTACTTTCTAACTCTTGTTTTTTATGCTGAAGCACAGCACTGGGCACACAGTAGGTACTCAGCAACTGGATGAGTAAGAATATAAATAAACAGGATGCCCTTGAGTGGGGATGTTGTTTTATGGACTCGCGCACCAGGCAGGGAGACCTCTTAGGTCCCAGGACTACAAACACACCACCCAAAGCTCCCCCGAGAGCTCCTCAACGGCACCAAGACACAGCCCAGAGGTCGGCATGCTTGTAATAATCAGGTGTGGACCTAGTGCCCAGGAATTTCAAAGACGCCTTACACCTGTTGGTTACCTGCCGCAGAGCCTCTTAGGAAAAATCAATCTCACATGGAAATGGACAAAGAGTTACTTCAAGTTTTAAAGGGTGCTGCTCCCCGAATCTCACATTCTGGGAATCTGTGAGTAATTCTGTTCCCACCCTCTTTATGTGTGTCTTGATTTTACAGAATTTGATCTCGTTCCCCTTTCAAAACCAGGAGGCTCAGGTACCCTCTTCAGGCCCCGCTTCCGGCCCTGGGCTCAGCAGCCCGCAGGAGCATGGCCTCTGGGGTACCTGAGGGGGCAGCGAGAGCAGTTAAATAAATGAGAGTCCACAAATCCACCTGCTGGCTATGGCTCGCTTCCCAGCAGCAGGCCACCGGTTTCCCATCCCTCAGGTAGGAATGGTGATCCTCTCCCTATTTACCAGACTGACGTGGGATGCAGAGGAAGGATGCTGAAAGGCCACGGACAGCAAGTTGGGAGCCTCCAAGGGAGGCTACTTAATACCCTATCTGGGCTTCTATTTAATGTGTGCAATTACTGAAACCAGAATGGGGGGGGGCGTCTACACAACTTAGGGTGTGGAAGCACAGATTTCTATGCATGGAATAACAATCAAAGGTTTCATATTCCTTGGTCTCAGCTTTGCAATCCTTCACCACTGAACAGACACCCATGGCTAGTAAAACCAATTAAATACTTATAGCTACATCTGGAATGGCTTTCTTCCTACCATTTCCTACTTTACCAGATGGCTTCATATTAAAGTTTCTATTTCCATTCGGGAAACTCCACACTATTACCCAATGCACAGCAATTACAAAGCAAACATGTGGCATTTAAAAATATTTTCTATTCCTCAAGTATTTGAAATAATTGAAACCACTGTTTCCACAATCTCTCGCCCAATTCTAGCCAGCTCAATCCTCTCCATTTAGGAAGAAACTGGGATCAGAAATGCTGTAACTGCCTGGAGTTCACCAGCAGCAGGAGCCTTGCCCCTGGTGGGAATTGGTGGTGCACATCCAAAAACCCAACTGACCACCTCTTCGTGTGCGTTAGGCAGATGAAGCAATGAAATGAGGCTGAAGGGGAGGGCGTTCCCACAATCTCCCTTCTCTTTCCCTTTCTAAAGCCAAGGGGCCTGGCACTGCAGAGAAATGCAGACACAAGCTCAGAACAGATGCCTTCACAAATCCCCAGGAAGATGTGCTGCTGTCAGCGGCGGTTATGACGCGGGGAAAACGCCCAGGGGAAAAAGGAAAGAAAGGCCACTTGAAGGAAACTGGCCTTAACTTCCTTCAATCAACTTCCCTGAAAATGACATTCTGTAACTGTTTTGACACAATAAAAGGGACAAAGAAAAACTTGCTCAGTGAGGTTAACGTCGCCCAATTTAGACACCAGGTATGAAAGCATCTGGCATCATCACAAACCACAGCAAGACTGTTTTAGGTAAATTCTTTCCTGGATTAAGGTTTATTTAGACAATATCTCTAAGCAATAAATGCTCGCTTTTAAATTGAAATCTTAAATTACCTCTGTTTATTTTTTTAAATGCAAACACTTACATTTTGGTTTCATAGTCCTTCCAAGCTTTATCAAAAGGCTTTTTCAGATCCTGAAAACAGAGAGGCATAAGTTAAACAAGACTAATCATTAACTTCTAGGTAAGATAAACTTACGTATCCCTAAACTAGTCCTTTCTGAAAGGAGCATTAATTTCTGTAATAAGTGATGTCTGTGAGCCCCTGAAAAATAAACAACTTAGAGCACAGGCTTTTAATTAGACTAATAGTGGCATTTCCTTTTTTTCTTTCTTTTTAAAAAACGTTTTATTTTAGCAGACATACACCAAACGCACACAGAAGAGTGAGAGAGGATGGTATAACATGCCCATGACCCAAATGTAACAAGAATTACCCCATGGACCATGTTGTTGCTCTATATCCTACCCTCTGCCTAGGATTACTCTGAAATTAAACCCGAAAGACGTAACATTTAGTCTGTAAGTATTTCAGTATCTCTCTCTCAAAGAACGGGACTCTGTCTTATTATATTAGTACAGGGATCTCCCCAACACATGGAACCCTGATTTGGCCCCCAACACTAAGAACACGGAAGCTGTTCACCTTCTGACGTCTCTTGATTCCACTCCTGTCTGGGACTTAGGGCCTCATACTCCCTTATAAAGCCGAAATGTACTGAGCCCCAAAAGCCTATCATTAGTTTCCACCTAGTCACGCTCCCTTTAACAGGGTTCTTTTGGAGAGAGAACCCTTCTTCAGGAGGCGGAGCTTATTTATGTATTGGCTCTTTGTTGGCCCTATGGGACGAGGCCACAGCTCCACAGCCTGGCACCTAAGGCCGTCCATAAGCTGCCCTTCCCTCCTGTAAGCCTCCCCTCCCACCGCTGACTCATGGCTTCAAGCTACACTAAAAGCTCCTGCGCTGTGTCATGCGTCCTTCTGCCTCGTGTGCCCTCCCCTCCCATTTTTCTGGCTAACTTGTCCAATGTGTTCTCCGGGTCCGAAGAGGACGATGAATAAGATTCCTCATTGTCCTAACGGCTCTCCTGGCATGTTCTGAGAAGCAGATCCGAGAGGTCTCTGCAGAGGTCCCTGAGCTGGGCCAAGCTGGGCTTCCAGATGTGCCCAGACGTGCCCTAGAAATCATGTGCAGATACAAGCAAGAACCCAGCCTCCTAAGAACTCGGGCACATGTGTATGTGAGGGTGACATGCAAAGCAACTTAGTGCTCAGCATCTGGTGCCCAAACACCACTGGCGCCCTGACTGCTCCTCACTCACACACTCGTGAGACACACGGCTCAAGTGTACACGTGGCAGGGCATCCACCACGGACAGCCTCCGGAGGGTCGGCTCGAGCATCGCTGGTGCAGATTTTTCCATCAGGAGACCACATCCTTGCAGGGATCCGAGTCCCAGGGGCCAATCGGTGACACAACAGCTGGCAAACCAGACCCGGGATTCCCTGCTGAACTGACGGAGCCCCAAAGTCGTTCACAGTTTCCCAAAGAGCTGTTTCTCTCCCTGCACATTCCCCAGCCCTTACCGCGTTCAGGGTACCAGCAGGATGCCCAGAAGGGCCATGAGTCACCAACCGGCTGATGGATGGTGCCAAGATGGCTGACCTGCCATCCCCGTGAGAATGCGTGAACGTGGCGGCTGCCTGACAGGCCATGCGACTGTGACCCCACCAACACTGCCCCCCAATGGGCAGGATTCGCGATGTCATACCCCTTTCACTCCTTTTAGGTCGCCCTTCAGCAAACTGTCCAGAGGAAAGGAGATGATGTTGTTCATATTCTGAATCTAAAAAACAAAACCAGAAAGGATATTCTCATTTGATTTCCTTTTTCATCCAAAGTTAGGACAGCAAGGATGTCAGAGATCACTGGGTGATTAGTAACCTTCCCTTCAAACCCGACCAGCCCAAGTATGATGGCCTTACCCAGTCTTACAAGTGAATATAACTAATGACAAGCCTATGTCTGTTTTTCACAATAACCTTCTATTATTAAGCCACCAAGTTTCTGAAGACATAACCGTTATAATGAAGAAAAAAATGTTTCAAAAACAATCAATGAGAGGCCACTTAAGACACTGGAAGAGAAGGAGACCGTACTTGCTCCCCTCACTCATGGCTCCAGCTGAGGCCGGGGGCTGCGCTTTGCTCAGTCCTCGCCCCCCAGACCCCAATCTCCCTGGCACAGCCCCCAGCAGGGAGGTCCAAGGGAGGGACAAAAGTAAGGGGCTCTGTCTCCTGTGAGTGTGTGTGACTGCTGAGAACAACAGAAGAAACGGGCGTGCGTGTGTTTCTGGGGAAGGAGGGGAAGGCGTCTTCAGTTCTCCGCTCTTCTCCCTGGACCAAGAAGGCAAGAGACTGGCAGCTTAGCAGGTTGTCGCCATGGATTACATCGAGCAGCATCAAACCCACTTGACACATGCTCGGAGGACACTCAGAAAGCAAGGCGCCCCGGCCTGCAAATGCGAGTCAAGTGAAAGACGCGGAGTTAGGAAGACCCGAGGCACAGACTCCGGTTCTGAACCCGGCGGAGGCCATCCCCAGCCAGGAGACACGCTGAAGGCCTGAGTTCCTATCTCTGCAGGCTCGGCCCGCTCCTTAAGTCACACAGCTGCCAGGTCGCACTGCCGGGCCTCGTGGCGTACGTGTCACTTTAGGTTACACGCACCTAGATCACAGGCCTCCCAAGGAGGAAGGTAAGAAGAACTTGGGGAGCTCACCCTTCATTCTTACAATTGAGCAAAGGAAAACTTTATTTTTAGTGTAATTACCTGGGATAGGAAGACCAAACAGAGGCATGATTTTTAAGGCAATATGAGATCTGATTTCTACACACTGTTCAGCATATTAAATGTCACAATGGAGGCAGCAATTTACTTGAAAAATATTGGTGAAGTGTACACTAATGCATGCACTAACCACCAATCCTGCCGCCAAATGAATGATCAATTTATGACTCTCAATTCAGAAATGCCTTTTTTGCGGTAACTTTTGTCCAAGGCTTAAACAATTCAGCATTTGTCATGCACCTGGCATACCTCCAAGGAGCAGTGCAATCAGCTACGACCTGCTGGGATTGGCCTTAAGAATTCAAGTTTTCAATACTGAGTTTAAGGCGAGGTCTTCAGGATGCTGGCAGGAAGAGGCTGTGCTGTGAGTAATCTGACAGCGAGCACACCTGGGTTTCCACCTTAACTCGCAGCAGGGATCACACACGGGAGGAGCACAGGTCTGCAGCAGTCCGTGCGTGTGGTCCAAATTTCCGCCCCGATGCCAGGACACCCACTGGCAACAGTGTGTGCCCAAGCCAGCCAGGCCGTCCCACGCCCACCCTGCTTCCTCCGGCCCTCAGCGCCTTTCCTCTCTGCCCTGCTCCACCCTCTCCGGCCAACTGCTTGTCCCCAGACTCCCTCCTGTGCAGCTCTGTCTGCTGTATCTGTCATTGCATCCCTCAAAAAAACTAAACACACTGCTGCATTTGAGATCTCCACAATCCAACCTCATTTGCCACTTTCGCCTTCATATCCGGCCAACAGAGCTCTGCTGTTCTCTGCTCCCCTACGTCTATACTCGTGTTCAATTCATTCTATCCAGTTGAAATGTCTCCCCCACATCCCCAGTTCCCAAACCTCCCCATCCATCAGGCTTTACTCAGATGCCACCTTCTCCATTAATGCCCCAAGTATCCCAGGAGGAAGTGATCCTTCCCTTGCTCCCCAAATCCTCCCATATTTTCTTTTTCGAAAATGTCTTAAGGCCCTTGACAGGTCCTATATCCTGCATTCATCTTATCAATCTCACGCCATAAATCCTAATGGGGAGCTTCAAGCGCCCCCCGTTTTTATATTCTCCACACAAGTAACTCCCAGTGTGAGGCTTGGCTCAGGGCAGGTGCTTGCTAATACTTGTTGAATAAGTCAATACACTTAAATATTTGTCTGAGCATCTAATACAGAGACAAGCTAGAGAGGCTTCCAATACACCAACACTGTTGAACCCAACACCACACAGCGAAAGCCATGTGTCAGTTCATGAACTCATTCATCATGTATTATATTTATTGAGCACCTATTTGGAAGACAGCAACAAAGTGACTACTATAAAGACACAGAAAACCGATGCTTGCCATCTCAGAGAAAGAATAAATACATACAGGCCAAGAATTTAAAAAAGCTCTAAGACATACCACATGCCATATATTTGACCAATGGCTCCTTCTGGAAACAAAATAGGATTTTGGCTTTGAGCAGTCAGGCAGGCAGGCTGGCTTGGGCTTGGGAAGAAGGTGACTGTCCCAGTTACTGAGCCCTGACACACTGCCCATTCATCCACAAGGTCGCCAGAGCCATGGCGGGAGTCACCGGTGCCGGCACAGGGGGTCCTGAACCGGGCCTGGACAGGAGCCGATGCAACGCCACTTTGGATGAGGCACGTGCGAGGAAGGGGGCGTGGGGTGGGGGTGGGGGGAGCAGGGCTGCTCAGGGAGCGAGGCTGAGCCAAAGGTGCAGAACAACTCAGTTCCCAGTGGGATGGCGGAAAAAAAGAACAAGATGCTGCAGATAAAAAAATCTTGTTCAAGGAAGAATTATGGTTTTTTTTTATGTGGAGTGTGAGTAAATATGAGTGTATGCATGAATGAGTGAGAAAAAAACAAGATTCCCTACAGCAGGGGGAAAGACCACTGATCACAATTTGGTTTATACATCTATTTTAAGTCTATTTATTATTTACTTCAAGTTAGAACTAAGGTACTGGTGACAGGTAATAGGATAAGAGGAGAGAAACTAAGCTTTGATATCTAGAGTGAAATATTAAAATCGAGATGAGGGGAAATCTATGGCTATCTAAACACACTTGGCCGGCTTGCTTTCATTCTAAATACTGGTGACAAGGCCCTGGCCTCGTGGTGAACACGACATTGCAGCCATTACAACTGTGATGAATGGCACCGGAGGCGCACGGGCCCTTCGGAGTGACAGGAGATGAAGGGCAGAGGCACCGAGGGGCTGGCAGACAAAGACGATTAGACAGGACCTCAGTCCTCATGGTTTAATAGGAGAGACAAAGCATACATTTCAGTAAGTAAGCTGCCACGTGAAAACCCCAAGAGCCATAAATAAAACATCATGGAATTTCCAAGAGAAAATTACTTTTAGTCTGGACACCAGGGAAATCTCTGCTGATCGGGGTTATGTGATGACCCTTTGGAAGACAGGGCGAGTTTTGTCTCGCAAGATGGGGTGGAGCGTGTTCCAGGCCCACAGGCGCAGTGGAGAAGTGCACACAGGACTGGGCGTGGGGACACACCAGCCACCTGGGCAGAGACAAGAGAAATCTGGGTGCCAGATCAGCAACGGGGGTTCTGGCCTTCGTTTCAGTCCCTTTCTTTTTTTGGAGGCATTCAAATTACTAAAACTGGGAACGATTACTTCTCTAATCAGAAAATAATTAGCTAAATTATTACAAAAGAGAACAGAGCGTAGATTAGTGATTACCTAGGGATGGGGGTGGGTATAGGAATAACCTGTAAGAGGACATGAGGGACCCTTCGGGGGTTTGCGGAAAATGTCCCCAAACTAATTTATGGAGGGCTGTACCACTTGGTAAAGTTACTAGAAATTACTGACCTGCACACTTGAAATGGGTGAATTGTATATGTAAAATATACTTCAATAAAGCTGGTGTTTTGTTTTGTTCTTTTAAAGAAAAAGTTACAAATATAAACAGAATCCCCACTGATGGATTTATTGATACGCTTCCCCACTCCTGGACACTAGCCTGCTGTCCTCTGCACTCACACGCTCTAGGGCACACAAGCATGCTGACTCAGGGTGAGCGGCCCAGGAAATGACTGCTCTTATCTGCCCGGGCCCAGAGCACGGACCCGGAGCCCAGATGCTCTGTCTGGGCAAGAGAGCCCTGCAGCGTGCAGGACTGGCTCTGACTCTCTGGGACTCTCAGTCTTCCTCTGATGGAGTGTGCTGGGGGGAAGGCGGGGGGCGGGGGTGTTTGCTGAGGCAGCCCAAGGCCTACAGCTGAACGAACCATCCTCACAGTCTGGCCAAGAGGGACAGAAACCACAGCCAAAAGACTACTGCACATCCCTTGTGCTCAGGCCGCTCTGGCCTCAATTTATGAGTAATGAAATTTTTATGATCTATGGGAAGAATTATCCCTGAGTAATCCAGCCAGAATACTTTCCTTAGCTTCAAGCAAGCACTGGGCTTTCTCTTATGCTCTGACTTCCTTGTGACAAGTATATTGTATTAAATGACTTTTTTAAACAGTATGCATCATCTGACTACAAATTACTAATCTTAATCGCTGCCATTAACTATGGATCTGATACCAACAGCAAACAGGCAATCTTTAAAGTAACATCTTCCCTTTCCCCACCCTCTCAGTCTTCAATTTTCTGGGTTCACATGAATACATCTGACATGAGTCAAAGAGCAGTCAAGGTCTACAATCTCACAAGGAGAAGTGAGTGATTCAGTGGGTGGAGCAGACAGACAGACAGACAGACAGGGCTATCACAGATCCTTGTTATGCTAATGCCACAGCCCATTAGCAAACAAAGACAGACAAGGAGATGAGGTGAGGACAGCCATCTTTCCATGTTATTCCTCCTAATTATTTTATATTTTGGTGTTAAAATTCCTTGACCTTAGCTTTGTCACTTTCATAGTCTCTTAAAATCTTCTAAGCTTGCCCCCAACACTTCCTCAGCTCACAGGGACTCTGTCTCACCTGCTCCTTTAGTCACTGGCCAAAGCTCCACCAGTGGCCCCAGCCCTGCCCCAGAGAACCAGGGTGCCTTAGGCCGCGAATGAGTCGGCTTTGCCAAATGACCTTGCCCGGGGCAGTCTTGAAGCCTGAACCTACACAAGATTCTTTCTCCATAGCGGCCACAGGAAGAACACAGGAAGAAAACAGGAAAAGTCTCGGGCACAGTCTTCCTAGCCCCAGGCCAGTGACTCTAGAAAACAGGTCTTCCCAGGGCTCGCCTGCAAAACCCTTAGTAGAGTCCAACTCGTAAGTAATCAGCTTTTCCTTAAAAGACCAATTTACCGCTATGTAAAACACAGCCAAAGAATCTTCCCTAAAATACATGTGTGTCATGTAAGTTTCTTTGCACATACCTAATCAATGATAAACCTGAGAGGCAGAAAAGACAACACTTTGAGATCTGTGGAGTTTTCTTTTCAACTTGAGCAAGTGCTTCTCAATCATAGCGTTCAAGCAGAAGCCACAGCTTCAAAGAGAGGGAAACCACCTGTTCACAGGCCACGTTCGCACCTCCGTCAGAGGGAGGGAAGCTGCACGAAGACCCCAGAGCACACTGCTTCCCTAACGGGCCTTCTTAGCAGAGGGTTCAGCATTAGCATGGCACGTACACAAGTGTAGGAGACAGCCAGCACCGTCAGGTCACGTCCCGGAACTGGAGCCTAAGACCCAAGAGGATGTACGGGTGGCGCTGGGGGGAGGCGGGCGGAGGGCGTGTCAGGCAGCGCTTCACACCTGCTCTGCCCAATATGAGAGGCACTACCTACATGCACCCCTTTGAATGTAAATGGATTACAATTAAATCAAGTTAAAAACTGTGTTCCAAGGGCCAGCCGAGTGGCGCGGTGGTTAAGCGCTGGCTTGGGAAGCCAGCGGCCCTGGTTCGGTCCCACATATGAGGGCCAGTGACACTGCCCACAAACAAACAAACAAACAAACAAAAAACTGTGTGCCTCAGTTGCACTAGCCATATGTCAAGTGCTCAAAAGCCACATGTGGTGAGTGTGGCTTATCATACTGGATTGAGCAGATATAGATGCAAAAAGCTCTACTGGATAGCAATGCTTTAGACCAAAAGCTTCAAAAACTTTTTAAGTGGCTTTATTGAGGTATAACTGACATATAATAAACTGCATGCATTTAAAGTATACAATTTGATACGTTATGACATATATTGTATACACCCAGAGTGAACATATTCATCACCTCCAAAAGTTTCTTTGTGCCCCTTCTGCAACCCCCATCTCCCAGCTCCTCACTTCCCAAGCAACACTGATCTGCTTCTGTCCCCCAGAATATTTTGCATTTTCTAGAATGTTCTGTCTACAGAATCCTATAGTATGCACTGTTTTTTGTCAGCTTCCTTCATAACTGCTTTGAGATCCATTCACGTTGTTGCACCAACAGCTCATTCCTTCCTCCACTGAACAGTCTGGCTGGGCCATAATCTGCTTATCCAGGACACCTGTTGGCAGCCTTTTGAGTTGTTCCCAGTCTGGGGCTACTACAAGTCTTACAAATAAAGCTGCTATGATTATTCGTGGGAGGGGACTCTCAAAGAGTGGCCAGGGAAGTCTTTAGGAGGTGACGTCTGAGCAGAGACTGAGGCAGTGGGGCAGAAAGCAGGTTAAAATCTCTGCAGAGGGACCTGCTGACACGAGGCCTGAGGCAGACGTGTGCCTGGCAGGTCCCAACAACAGTTCCCTCCATTCTTTCCAGAGGCTGCTTATCTGAAAGAGTGGACATCCAGGCAAAAAAAAAAGTGGGGGAGAAGCTGAAGGTACTAGGTAAAATGGCCTGAATAAATCACTGAGTGGCACAGGACAATTTAATCTCATTGAACAGTCACTCTGAGAAGTAGGTGTCATCCCCATTTTACAGATATGGAAACAGAGGGTTAAGCTACCTGCTTTGCCCCCAAAGCACACAACTAAGAAGCAGTGGAGCTGAGCTGAGAAGGAGGGAGTCAGACCTCTCGCCATCACTCCATCAGAGGGGACTGAGTTGAGAGGGTTCAGCCTCACCCCCGACGACGAGTTGGGAGCAGAGGAAAGAAGGGAGCAGGAGATGATTCTGAAGCCACACCTCCCGGGGGAGCGGGGTGGGGTGGGGGAGGGGAATTCTCTCCTATTCCCTGATGCACAAAGCAACGCATCAGATACGCATCAGATACGTATGAGGAAACTTTCAAAATGAAAACCATCTATCAACAGGTCACTTTCATTTTGGGTGTGAGTGGACACTTGTGCCCCGGGGTAGTGACTGGCAGGACTGCCTACGGTCTCGCGTGCACACATGCACACACACAGTCCTGCCACGGCTGGGCCACAGGCTCCTGGTCCTGTTTCTTTGGCAGCACAGCCACTCGGATGACTTGTTTAATTAAAAAGGAGCTGGGGGAGCCCAAGGCAATCTTGACTGTTTAATACAAACTGCAAGAACAAAACCAGCCAGCTGCCAAGATAAGCTACCAAACTTTCACACCAGAAGAAAGAGGGGGAAATAGCTGACGGGCTTCTGCCTTTAACGCCCGTATCTCTGGCAGTCACACTGCTTTGATCTTTCAGGCTCTAAGTGTTGAGAAAATAATGACCTTTAGCCCCCCTCTCTTCCACTAGAGAAGAGATGATGAAACCACACACTTCAGTCTCCTTGCACCCATACTGAACACTCGTGCGGCCAACTCTGCGAGGCGGCGGCACAGAAGAACCCAGGATTTGTGCAATCCGCGCCTTCTAAAGCCACATGTGGTCAACTGTTTCATTAAGCCATCAACCAAAAATGAAAGCACCTTTTCAAATGTACTACAGAGGTGGAAGAATCCGAGGTGGAAGGTATTTGCTGACCTCAACGTCCCCAGGGTAAGCATCGGAAACACCTCACCTTCTGTCCTCTAGGGCAGCTGGTTCTCCACCAGTGAGGTCAGCAAATGGACTCAGAAACTCGGGATGGCCCCCAAGGAGTGTTCGAACAACAGGCCAGGGCCGTCGATGTACTCAAGTTTGAGAAGCACAGTTCAGCAGGTATGCTGTGGGGCCAGTGATGATGCTTCTGACAAGTTCGGGTGCTGCTCTGCCTGGGTCCAGGGGCTGCACTGAGGGCCTCTGCTCTAGGGCAATGCTTCTCAGATTGTAATGTGCCTACTTGTGCCCTGGGGAGCTTATGGAAATGCAGATGGAGGTTCGCAGGGCCTAGGGGAGAAGGGCCTGGAGGCCGGCATCTCTAGGAGGCCCCAAGTGACTCCACCTGAGTTCCCAGGATAAGGCTCCTAGGGTTGCAAATGAAACAAGCTGTGTCCAAGTGCTTTGTAAACTAGAATCTGGAATATACAGGCATCGATGTGGTTTGCCAAGGCTTAGACTTTAAGGAATGATTAATAAACACTGAAAATTTTCAAGGAAAGGGGAATGCACACAAGAAACTAGGACCTTGAATGTATCTACATAAATTTGCCAACAACTTCCCCCAGAGAGGTAGGAGACCGACTCTGGGCTGAGCACGTCACCCACATGTCACCCACTGAGCATGTCATGACACAGGATGCACGGCCGGCAAAGCTCACAGCACCCCCGCGGGACCATCTACCGCCTCCAGCCACGGGCTCCTTCCCCTGCGGCCTAAAAATGGGCTCCAGTCTGCTTCCCTCTCTCCTTCCTTTATCAACCTCCCCGCCTCTCCTCCTTCACCTGTGGTTCTCCTCATGCTACTGTAATCTGGCTTCTGCCTTTGCAGCAGAGTCAGGGCAAAGTCCCTGCGGTCTCCGGATCATGGAAGGCGCCAGTCCCTCACCAAGGCTTCTGGTCCTGCACCTCTGCTGCTGGGGTCCGCTGGCCCTCCTCCTTCAATCACACCTCGACTCTGGCCTGTCCACAGATTCTCTCTCAAGTTTGGTAAAATATTTTAAAATTTCATGTCCCCTACATTGTGGTGGTTGTCCTTTGAAATAGCCATCATTGGGCTGGCCAAATGGCGCATTGGTTGAGAGCTGGCTTGGGACGCCAGGGGCCCCGGTTCGGATCCCACATAGGAGGGCCAGTGACCTGCCCTCTACAGCTAAGATGGTGAACAACAGCTCCACCTGGAGCTGGGCTGCTGAGTCCCAGCAACGGTGCAGGCTGCAGCCCCTGCTGCAGTGGGCTGCCATAGGCTACAGTGAGTGGCCGGCAGCCGGTGTGAGCTGCCAATAGCCTCGGTGAGCGACCATCCAGAGGCTGGCGACTGATCTGCCTCAATCGGGAAGAGCGCAATGATGATACCAACATGGTTCAGTTAAGCAACGTCCTCCGCAACTAGACTGAAGAACAAAAGGACAGCAACTTGTCTGTTCCCCTTCCCCAATTCCCCAATAAAATTCTTTAAAAAATAAAATAAAAATAAACAGCTATCATAGGAGAAAATACAAGACCAAAGAAAACAAAAACAAACCCTGCTTTGAGTTCATTAGTGCTTTCAAATGATTATCTTATAACAGCAGGCCCTCCACACATTTAACAAGTGTTAAAGAAATGTATGTACATGGACCTGAGGACACCTCTGCCCCACCTCCACCCCAGGGACTCAAGGACTCAAGGTGGGGTGGGCTGCACCCTCAGGGCTCTGTGGCATCTGAATAGCGACCATCACAGCTCATAGTACATTCTAATAAAAGTGTCTGTGTGCCTCTGGCCAGGTGGGACTTCCGAGCACTCACCACCCCATGGCACCCACCAGAGCGTGGCTGGCACCCAACAGGCCCTCAGCCACTCCTCTCAGCTGAGTCTCCCCCAACCCGAGGCTCGTCCCACCATCCTCTCCCCGTATGGCTTTTCCCACTTCCTCTGACCTCTAGAAGTCAGTGTACCAAGGTGGCACAGCCTTTCCAAAACAGCCCAGAAACGGGATCAAAGTACAAGTGACACATATTATGTGGCCATGCTACCACCAAAACACAGGGCTGTGACATGAGCCTTATGGCTTCCATTGTTTGGTCAAACGAAGGGTGTGCTTTCATTTTCGTCTGGGCTTTGAGTGTAGGAAGCAGCTTAGTGTTGAAATCTTGCGAATCTAAGACAAAGACCTTCCTACCGTACATTAGGCCAGATTAAAATATCAGCAGCAGAGGTTTTCAGGTGTCCAAAGCAGCTGTCAGTGGGCCCATCCACCAGCTCTGTTCCCTGAGGGGAGCCCCAGCTCGCCTCACTCGAACATTACACTCTTCTTACTCTGCATACAAGCCTAACGAGCCAAGTCATCTTGTTTTCCAGCTCATGGTGCTGGAGACAGGCACCAACAGCAGTAAAAAACGGCAGTTGGTCGGGAAAAGAGTGTCAGCACATAAAAAGCAGATGTCGGAATGCAAAGCGATAGTCTGGCCCCTGTCTAGGGGCAGATATTCCCATACACCATGTACAAGCCACTGGGGATTTCTCTGGATTTCAGCACAGTTCATTAATTTATGTCCAAACCCATGGCAAGTCTTCCTCCCCCAAGGATGAAATTATGGTCAGTGCTTAGCTTAATAAGAAAAAAAATGTAAGACACTTAAAAATATAAGACATTTTCAATAAAGGAAGTTAGAGAACGTATATGGAAGTACCAAGGGCGAGGACGTCTGGTAGAAAGACCTGTGCATTAGGCAATGAGAGAAGCTTTTTCAATATGGAGAATGAGCCCACACCAAACCCAGGCACAGTGAGCAATGCAGCAGGGCGGGAATGCCCCTGCCAGGCAGTGGGCACAGCACCGGGACAAGGCCACTGACTACCACTCCCCGCCCAACAGAGCCTCACCAGCTCTTCACACTGTGGCTACAGTATCTTCTAACTGATCACTTGTGCAAAAACAATAACAACAACAAAACAACATGACTGATGTGCATGTTGGTTGGCGGAACTTTCAAGGTCCTCTTTCAGTGTGAGTGCAGAGCAATTCCTCAGCCCAGCGCCGGGTCTCACACGGGCGTCCATCCCTGGCCCCAGCGCCCACCGGCCACCTAGAGCAGGCTCTATGGGCGGTGAGGACACGTTTTACAACCAGTCCTCTACAGCCACAGACTACACATCAGTAATCCACCTTCCAGAAACGTGTCCTTTACTGCAGCTGGTCATTAAAAAGCCACTTCTCAGTACAGAAGTGGCCCTTGAAAAATCTCTTGCAGGATTCGCACATTCATGTGGTAAGAGGAACAGAACCTACCCTGTTTCCCCCAAAATAAGAACTGGCTGGAAAATAAGCCCTCGCATGATTTTAGGTGCCAGAATATGCACCTTGGCATACTGAATTATTTAAGCTGAAGGAGTTTGTGGAAAAGGCACCTTCTCCCTGAAACAGGTCATAAAACCCTCATGAGAGGGGCTCACAGCCTCCATATCCTGGAGGAATCATGCCAGGGCGTCTTCTCCGCTAGGTCTTATTTTCGGGGAAACACGGTAGGAAACTGGGCCGACTTTGTCACCAGTTGAATTTCACACATGGAACATTTCAGGAACTGTCTGGCTTTCCACTTTCTCCTGCATCTCCGCAGAGAAAACTGACAGACTTCCGGAAGGTGAGACTCGCAGCCTTTAGTAATCAAATCCCACTTCATATTAAGTTGGCCTTTCTCTGGGGACGTTCCAACAGCTTTAGGAACATTCCTTCAGGCCACAAAGCAGCGAGGAGGTAATTATTATTCTTTCTGAGCAAGGGGTAGAATTGAGACTCTTAGTCACATAGAACCGAAAGGTTTTTTAAATGCTTGGGGGAAAGCAAGGCAAAATAAGAGATAGGAGACAGATGTGACCAAAAATAGAAATAAGAACAGTATACAAAATACCAAAAAAGGAGAATTTTCTTATAATCAGTTCCCTCTCACAGCTTTTCAGAAGCGGCCACTTGGCATTCCGACAGCCGTAAGGCCTCATCACCGGCACTGGCCTGGAAAATCAGGCCTGGTGAAAGTTAATTTTGGCACAAATAAGAGATTTTCTCTCCCTCTGATCTTTGCCAGGAAATAGGACCAACAATTCTAGCTTCATAAAGTAAAAGCTGAAACTAAAGTAACGCACATGGATAAAGTAAAGCCATTATCACCTGTTCGTTAATAAGTTAGCATATATCATAATGATACTAAAATGGCGCCCATGGGCTGGGTTTTTAATTTCCAAACTACCCATCCCGTTGTTCCTTTTTCCTTTATGCGGGCCCTTCCTTGTTTTAAGATGAGGAAACGGAGGCCATCGGCTGCCTTGTGGCCCGTGCAGCAGTGCGGCCCAGTGTGCATTGCTCTTTATGCTTTGCAGAGAGGCTTTCCCTTCGGGTCAGCCCACCCCCACCCCCAGGGAGTTTAAACTCCACAGTAGAAAGAGCATGGGTTTGGAGTAGTAAGGCCTAGACTGGACTCCTCACTCTGTCCCTTGCTGGCGGAGGACCCGGCAAGATGAAGGTCCTACCAGCTGCATGGCACAGCTGTTGGGAGCCCTGCATGAGCTAGCGGGAAGTGCATGCCCTCACTGCCTGGTCCAGTGCTCACTGCCCCACGTGCTCACTGCATGGTGGCCAGTGATGGCTCCCGTGCTGCAAAGGGCACAGCAACCGGCCTGCAGGGACCTCCGCAGTGCTGTGATAAAGCCAGGGTGTGATGGGCTTGTACCGTCACACTGTCCCACCCTGCTCTTTCAGACTGGCAGGAAATCCAGACAAGCAGGCTGCTCTTGGCTCACCGGGCAGCTGCTCATGTTGGTCACTGAGTACAAGCTCACTGGCTCAGGACCCTGCTGTGTGGAGCTGCCAGTGGGCCCTTCTATACCCAGAGGCACACATCCAAAAGCTGGGGAGAACGCAGAGTCCTCCCGAGAGAGATTAGCTCTTTACACCACCCAGAGCCTCAGTTATCCAATCTATAAAGTCGGACTTTTAGATTCGCCTTCTGAGATTGTTATAAGGATTAAGTAAACTAAGCTGTGTAAAAGCAATCAGCTATACTCTATATACAAGACCAGGTATGGCATCATCACTTCCATTTTACAGCTGAGATGAAAATAAAGAGCTAGTTGCTTGGGGCCTCCTGCCTGCATGACACCTACGCTGTCAGTGTCGGAGCTGGCCACTCTCTCAGCCTCCTGCTCCGTCGCCCTGCTGGGGTTTCCTGTGCCTCCCCTGGTTGGATCCTGTCTCCTGATTTGCACAATCCCTCTGTCTTGACTTCCCTCTTCATTTTGCCAAAGCACGCCCTTTAGGAGTTGCAGAGAAATGGCGCATGGGAGCTAACCTCCTCAAGCCTCGCATGCCTGACAGTCTGATTCTCCTCTGGAGCTCAACGGGCTGGTGTAACTCTGGGTTAGGATGGCGTTCCCCAGGGTTTTAGTGGCGCAGGTCCAGGCCCTCAGATGTCCAGTGTTCCTACTGAGAAGCCCAGTGCCACAGTGATTCTTAACCCTCTGAGTGCTTTTGGGAAGCGTTTAAGATCTTTTGCCACTTGACATGGAAGTGGTGGGCCCGTTCCCTTTGGAGCTCTGTGCCGGGGGCTCCAAAGCCTCAGCCTGGAGACCTGAGTCTCTCAGTTTGAGAAACCATCTTTGTGTTGTCGCGCATCATGATGTCCTGCTTCTATTTTTCTTTTCCCTCTTTCTGCAACACCTGTCACTTGGATACTGGGCCCTGAGGATTAACTCTCGTCTCATCCTTTACCCATTTCCTACTTTTTTGTCTTTTCGATCTACTTTCCGAGAGCTTTCTTTTCCTCCAACTCTTCTCAGAGGAGTTTTAGTTTTACATTTTCTTACATTAATTGTCCCTCTGCCCCGCCGCCCCACTTTCTTTAACCACAAGCTACATCTCACTCTTCCCTTCCAGATACAATGTCTATTCCGATTTCTCTAAGGAATTGAAATTGTTTCTTTAGAGTTTTCTTCTGCTCTTTCATTGGATTGTTTCCTTTTTTTGTTTATTTTGGTCGCTTTCATTCTGGAGGCTGTTCGTTCATATTTAAGAGTCAGCCATTAGGCCGCTGGCCGGCAGTGCTGTGCACGTGGAAGGGGTTACCCGCCGAGGGGCCGAGAGATTGGGCAGCAGACTGACTTTCTCACTAGAACAGGGGTCGGCAAACTTTTGAGACAGAAGAGCTGCCAAGGGTCAGCAAACTGCGGCTCATGAGCCACAGGCTCTGAAGTAAAATTGAAAATGAAAATAAAACTATCATAGTTTCACTTATAAAATTTTTAAAAGATATTACTCACATAATGGTGATTATGTAAAAATATATTTAAGGCTCTCAAATAATTATTAAATTGTTGTGAGGGTCAGGATTGGCTCTGCCAGGGGTCGGCAAACTTTTGAGACGGAATGTACCCCAAGAGCCACATGTGGCTCGTGAGCCGCAGTTTGCTGACCTCTGCACTAGAACAACCCCCACATGTCAGCATCTATACAGCTCTTCCCTGGGACCACCGAGCTTCTCCAGTTAAAAGAAAAAAAGCTTCAATCTGACTCAGTGGTGACACCCAAACCAGCATGTCTGCCAGTGACCAGGGCCCCGCTGCTCAGCATGCATGCTGTCAGCCTGTTGGGGCAGAGACACAGGCTATGAACTTGACAAAAGCCCCAGGAGATTTCAAATTAACCTGAGAAAAGAACATAAGCACAGCAATGCCTTTTTAGTTTTACTATTTCTAACCGGGATACTTCACAAGTGAAGAGCCAGAGGGAGCGAGTCCCAGAGCCTGCAAGGTCTGGCTCTGCCTTTCCTGTTAAGAACTCGAACATTTGCTCCCTTGTTTCTGCCCGGCTGAGGCCAGGCTTACAAACCGGCCGCCATCATCCTTTCAAGGATGAGGAGCTATTTTGTTCCCTCGTCAGGAGCTTGCTGACAAGAGACATAAAAAAGACACAGTTGTTTGCGACCTACATACAAAGCATTACTGAGCTCTTGACCTGGTCTGGTCGCGCGTGACCTTTAGGAGAAGCTGGGGGAGAAAAACAGGAAAGAGACGCTGGACGATCCCAGCGTCCATCGCCCTCGTGGGAGAAACCATCCGGCCGGGCCACGAACACCCTCTCAGGGGGCTGCTTCTTCAGAATTCCGTTCCCACCACGAGGATGATGACAAGGACAGCACGGAGCTGCCAAGTGCGAGAAAGAACTCCATTCACCCACATTCTCAAGCACCTACCACAGACAAGAAGCACAGCTCCAGGTTTCCACTCGCTTAAAAAGTGGGACTTTTCCCAGGCTCTGCATTTGGGAGGATAAAAGGCCTTTAAATAGCCACAGTAATTTCTGCACTTTGATTACAGATTACCTTGCTGTGTAAGACGGGTCTGAAACATGTTTATTAAATACTATATTTCAATGCCTACTATCATTAGCAGAAACAGACCATTCTACACAGCTTAGAAATTACTAAAAATTGAAGTCAGAGGCCCTTAAGAAGACAGATGCATTTGTCTGTTTTACCCCCTACAGCTGTGCACATTTAAAACGCTGAACTGAATTTTAAAAATCTTGTTAGAGTAAACATTACAATTCTAAAATTTATTCCAAAGTGACCTAAAGTATATCGAAAATAGCATTCCTTTCGGCACCCCATGAGCTATGAAACTCACCCCTGGTTTATCAGACAAACCTTAACTATCCTCGTTAGAGCTACCTTTCCAGCTCAGGCCGCCGCAGGCCTTTCCCACCTGCCCACGGCGGCACGCGGGCGCGCGAGGACGCTTACCAGGTTTTTGAAAAGCGCCGTCAGCTCCTTGGTGAACACCGAGAACTTCAGGAAGGCGCTGCCCAGGTCCGGGTCGTCTCTGCACACGCAGTTGCCGCCGAACTTCTCCAGAGCCTGGGTGTACTGCTCCTCGTTTTCCACGTGAGCTGCAACAGCGACGGGAGATGCACGGTTAGTGCGTGGGCCTCCGGCCCCTTCCCTGCCAGGTTCTTCTCAGTTGTGAATAAAATCAAACACGTTAGCAGGATAAAAATCTGAGAAAAGCCGCATTGCACCGGGAGCAGAAAGAACTGAGCTGTGGGGACAAGATCCCAGCGTGCCGGCAACAGGTCCCAAAACATCAGGGGCAGGAGGGAGCAGGCCACCACGGGTCCGTCTCCAGCCCACGGGTGGGACTGCCCAGGGCACCCCAACGCCTCCCACATCCCCGAGGACGCGGCCATGGCCCACGTGATGGCAGGAGTCGCCAGTCAAGATGACTCAGTAAGATTCCTGCTCTTGTCTAGTGTGAAACTCACGACTACTCCAAAGCCACACACCACAGCGTCTCCTTTTAATAGACGAGCCTGGTTCTCAGAGCAAGGCCAGGGCAGCAAAGGCCACTTGAGTGTCTCTGTGCCTGAGCTTGTGACAGGTCCCCTGCCTGGGGCCCTGCCTTCCCCGACTCCTGCACATCCCACAGACTCATCCTTCCTCCAGGAAGCCTTCCATGATTCCACCCTGTACTGGTATCTGGCTGTGGCACCTTTTCCTGCCCTTGCCCTCAGCATGTTACAGTGCAATTGTTTGGGAAATGTGTTCCTTAATATGTTGGAAGTGTTTAGAGGATACAGACTAGCTTTTATTCATCTTTGTGTCTGAAACAGAACACAATTACACATGTTCTTTGAACAAAAAAGAAAACGCTGGTCGTTGTCGTTGATCTGATGGTGTTTTACTATCATTAAGCCTCAAGGCAGCAGCTTAACGAGTAAGAACTTGGATTCTGGGCCTCCAGCTCAGTGGCTCCCAATTCCTGCTGCGCGTCGAAATCATCCATGGATCTTTATCAAACTGTAGGGGCCCGAGTCCTGTCTCAGACCTCTGATGCGGAAACGCAGGTAGGGGTGGGGCACCCAGGTAATCCTGGTGACTTCATGTGCTTGAATATAACTCCCTCACTTCTGGGTCAGGCCCTTTGAAATGAACCTGGCCAGTCTATCGTAAACGAACTTCTGTTTGCACAGACACCTGATGTCTATCTCTTTCATCATTTCAATTAGAAACATAATATGACCACTTTACAGGCAGGAGAGGGCAGGCAGACATGCAGTGTAAATGCTACCAAATTCCCCAGGGCAATAAAACCACTGTCAGCCGAGGCCGACCCACAGGCAAAGGAGGCGGCCATTTGTGAAGGGCAGTGCTCGCCCCAGAGTCGGTGCCCTATGATGCGTGAACGGTGTGCCCACCCATCATGCCTTGCCCTCGGCTTCCGGATGTCTCAGGGGGTTCCTAAGTAGATCTAGTAAATTAAATGCACTTCTGAGACTACACTCAGCAAACAAGACGGAAACACACAGACCCTGCGGGGCAGAGCAGACAGTGCCCTCAGGAGATTGGGTTCCGGTCCTACGCCTTCCAATGAACTCATGTGACCTTGTTAAACCAATCACACTCGGGGGGCTCGTCTCGGCCACATGAAGGCTGAATGAAGCTTCTATGAGGCACTCACAAGGTTAAGGAAAGAATCAAGGAATAGGGTCAGGGTCGCAGTTCAACCACACTCAGCCCTGACAAGCTTTAACGGCAGCAGGTACCATTTATATGCACAAACGACTTACGTTTCTTCCAAACTTCACAACAACTTTATACATGTATTACCTCTTATAATGTGAAAGGAAGTTGGGTCTCAGAAAGACCACATAACTTGTACTGGGAAACAGCCTGAAAGCGGCCAAGTCAGGTTCAAAACCAAGTCTGTCTGACCCCAAAGCCCATTCTGCTCTGCTTCACCAGGGTTTGTTTCATCACTAAAAATAGCTCAACTTGTCGAAACCAAAAGCAACCAGCTTTAGATTTTTAAAGCTGCATTTCAGAGACAGATCAGTTATGCCATCTTTTTCGCTCTACTTATAATTCTAGAGCATGTGGTCACAGTAAAGGGCAGTTCCTTTCAAACCACATGCTTTTTTTTTTTTTTGAGGGCAGTGTCACTGGCCCTCATATGTGGGACCCGAACCGGGGCCGCTGGCTTCCCAAGCCAGCGCTTAACCACTGTGCCACTTGGCCAGCCCAACCACATGCTCAATTTTTTTTTTTTTAGATTAGTTTCAGGTGTACAACACAGTGCAATAGTTATACATTTTGCCCCTCAAAGTGACAACCCCCTCCCCCAATTTGCCACCCCACTCCTCCCCCCCATATCATATATATCTATTACTCTTTGACTCCCTTCCATGCTCTTTTAACTATTTCAAAATCGGTGGTCAATATGTGGGCGATGCCAGTGTGGTTTTGGACGGAAGTGACGGCCACAAGCAGATGTCTGGTGCCGTCACTCCACTGGGTGACAGAAACAGGAATGCGGAGGCCGAAGTGGCCTTGGGAGCCGTGTGGTGTCCTCAAAATGGTGCCTGGACTATCTGTCCCCGCTGCTCTAAGTGAACAAAGAGCGGGGAGGAATTTGCTTCTGGTAAATGGCAATTAGGTAGCCTTTAACCTTTCTGTTCAACTGAACTTGATAACATACGAGGTGTCATTATCATCCTTATTATCTTTTGAATAAAGTGGAGCTCAGAGAGGTTATATGATTTGTCCAAGTTCGCACAGGTGGTAAGAGGTCCACCCTCTGCTCATGACAAAGGCCACCTCCCAGCCCTGGGCACCTGTGGGAGAGAGGAACCTGCCTTCTCTTCATGGGTAGTCAACTAGCCTGGCGCGGAGGAGAAACAGATGGCAAGGCTTCACTTCCCAGCACCAAGAAGTCTGAGCAACTTCCTATCGTCCCTCCTCTGGGCTTCTCAACTGACCACCTGGTGTAGGCTATGTTTTAAAAAATTTTTTCCCTATAAATCCTTAAAATAGTGTGTTGATCCCAGCAACCCCAATGGTGATGAGTTTTTTGGCTCGTCACCATTACCATGATCTCCTGTGTTTCTATTTAAAGGATTTTGATCCACTGCAATCATCATTTTCTAGGGCTCAAGCTATCCGAGCTTAGGTTAGTGGAAACCTCTTCATGATGATCTAGTTGGTGTTTTTAACACAAATGTCTCTTCTTGCAAACAAACTTGACGCTTGCTGACAAACACCGCAGCCCTGTCTCTCCGGGTTCCCTGAAAGGCCCAGGGCGGCAGCCACGGTGAGAGCAGCAGAGCCTCCTTCCATGCACGGTCGCTGACCGACTGCTCTAGGCTGCCCCGTTTCAGACTTTCCTGCTAGAGATCAGAAAGTAGTTGAGCGCCTTTATTT
This sequence comes from Aselliscus stoliczkanus, assembly GCA_033961575.1. Taxonomy (NCBI): domain Eukaryota; kingdom Metazoa; phylum Chordata; class Mammalia; order Chiroptera; family Hipposideridae; genus Aselliscus; species Aselliscus stoliczkanus. The sequence goes on along the minus strand of CM066730.1, from coordinate 33,277,933 downwards.
TTCTTTGCCAAAAACAAATTTAAAATAGGAACCTAAAATAAATAGCTTGGGAATCAAGTTTCTGGAAAGAACTCAAACTGGGGCTATCAGCTTTTATTTACAGAAATGTGAAAGCTGTTCTTCTAAAAAGGGCTCACTCTCCCACCTCCCCCTTGTTCAAATATATCTTTTTAACTCTGGTTCTTATTAATGATTCAGATCCAAGAATCTTTGATGTGGGCGGGACTTAGGGAAACAGGAATCTGAGTCACGGAGACCATAGATAAGACTGTTTTTTCTCAGTTCTAACCAAGAAGCCCTACCATGTCCCACACCTCAGGGCACAGAGTCATGCTTTCCACCAATCCATTTAAAGAGACGAAATGAGAGTCTCTCCCAGAAAAATCCATCATGAAGCCAGCAAGCAAGTATACACACTGAATGGAGAGGTAATGGCTGGATTTTGGTGTGTGCTTTTTAGTTTACTTGCTTTTGTTATTTTTAAAAATCAGTATCAAGGAGACAGCCCAGCGCATGTAGTTCACACAATAGTTGTCAGATCCAAAAAGGACAAGAGGTGGCCCCTTTACTCCCACTCAACAGGCCACAGCACAGAGCGCAACAGGCCACGCATGAGCCAAAGGACGGGGGCTCACCTTCAACCACCTCACACACACTCGTGACTTCCAGGCCGGCATCAGGGGGTGACAGTGTGCTGGGCGGGCCCCACAGAGGAGCGTGCTCAAGGTCTAGGGAAAGATGCATCCATCCAGGCGCGCGGGGGCCTGCAAAGCGCCAGGCAATGTGCTGGGTGCCGAGGACCCAGTCGCCAAGAAAGGCACATTTAAGCTGGGGCTCCAAGGTCAGGTAGGACTTTCCAACAGAGAAGCAGCAGGAACAGGAAGGAATCAACCCCAGGGGAACATGAAGGAGCCCTGTGTGTTCAGAGACCGGGAACACTTTCAGTTGGAAAGCCGCTGCCTGCGTCTAGCTCGCGACTCTCAAAACCATCACAGGGCAGAACAGGCCTCGTGGCTGGCCTCCCGAGGGCCATCCGTGCCCACTACTGGGTCTTTTCAGTTAAAAGGGGACCTGGGCCAGAGTCCTCTCTTTACAGACAAGGAACCCAAAGCTCAGGGAGGTGCCGGCTTGCTCCAGTTCACACAGCCAGTTGGCAGCAGGGCTGGAACATGAGCGCAGGTGTCCTGACGTCCAGTCCAACGGCAGTCTCCCAACCACACCAGGAACTGTTTCTTCATTTGCTTATCACATCAGCACTCTCTCAGCTCTAAGCTAACACACACGTTACAATCCTCCAGCCAAGTTCACACACTGGTAACCCAAAAGCCAAACGTCATAACCAGAGATAAAGGGGGTGGGTGGGTGGGTGCGTGGGCAGCCTGATGACTGCTCTGCCTCAGTCTCAGGGCTCGCCCTGACTAGGACCCTGCAACGCCCCGTTCCAGGCCAGACTGCTGGCCACCTGGCGGTCAGGCTGAGGCAAACTCACCTGCTGACACTGCGCATACCAACCATCCACACAGATGAGGCATTTGCTCTCTGCAGTGCCAGCTTCACAAAGACCCTCCCTAGATGACATGGGAGATTAATATTCAAAGGGGGGCCACAAGTCTAAGTTAGGATAATCTGAGGGGCTCAACGTGGAGAAGCCCATTCCCCTGCAGCTGGCAGCCCCACACTGCCTGGTTGCGGGTCTAACTCCTGGCACCCCAGCACATTTCTTCAAGTCGAAGACAATCCCCACTTCTTAGCAGGGTCTCTCCCCTGTGAACATCCCATGAGAGAAAACCATCTTTAGAATTTTATTTCTAGAATCATCACAGATAAAAATCTCTCAGTTCACAATTTGGTAATCTGTATCAAAAATCTTAAAAACCTTTTCTGCCATCCGATCACCCCACTTTTAGAAATCTACCCCAAAGAAATAAAGTGATCAGAGACGTATACAGAACAATTTGTGAAGAGTGAAAACTGAAACTGTAGAAAGCGAACAATACGGAAATGGCTCAATAACACTGGGTCTGCAGCATGGCATATTATTTTAAATTATTACTAATTTTTAAATCATGATGTAGGAATATGATTGTTAGAATGCCAAGTTAAAGAAAGACAGGTCACAAAACTGTATACTTAGTCTCAATTTTGTAATATGATGATGCGAAATATGACTCATGTTAATGCTTGGGACTTGGTCACAAATCTTCGCATTCCTTCGGATCAGCTATCTTCCCTTGAGTAATAGGTTGATCATTGCTGACAGGATTCCACAAGTTACCCATCTAAACTCCGATCGGTACTCTTAACCACCAAAGAAGAGGTAAACTATTGGGTTGTCAGAAAAATCATGACAAATTTTTTCTATGTTTTTCGTTGCAAAAATGTATCATGACTTTTCCAACAACCCAATAGAATCTCAGAGCCTTGAAACTGGAAGACATCTTGAGTTCTTACGAGTCCATGACTCCACCTCCCCCTACGACTTCCTTAGAGACAGAGGGCCACCAACCCCCACTGGAACCCTTTCGATGACCTGCTCACTTCTCCTTCACATGAGTCAAACCTGCTCTCCCGAATCTACCCCCTGGAGGAACAGAAGGTGAGTCTCACTTCTGCATCCCAGAGCAAGCCGCCGTCAGCAACGCCTTCCCCACCCCCCTACAGGCTAAGCTATGATTCCTCCATTCTTCCAGTGTTCTCTTACAATGAGGCCTTCAGCTCTAAGATCTTGCGGTTCCTCTCATAGTTCAATAATGAGACAGCCGCCTTCTTTTTTAGAAGCACTACATACCTCCCTAAGTCACCTCTGACTCAGCCTTGGGCACACACCTGTCATGTACTGGCTCCTACTGAGCTTGTGATCAACCAACCCCACTTCCCCACCCCGTTTTCTCATTAGGATCGCTAGGGCTCAGCCAAATGACTAGACACCCCCAAGGCAGTCCCCCTGGTTTTCCTGCACGGTGTGTGCCCTGTGCGCCCGCAGTGTGGTGCCGTGGTCACCGTGGACACCAGGAAGCAGCCTGGCTTGCAGTCCCAGGTCCTCTGATGGCTGGCTACACGCCCCGGGGACATGAGCTCTCTGGGCCACAGGAGCCTTATCTGCAAATGGAGTTACCGAGAGCACCTTAACTCATAGGATTGTCGTGAGGATTAAATGTAGGTCAAGTGTTTATTGAGCAAAGTGCTTGGCCTGAAATAATACTTCCTAAGTGTCAAGACTATCATTATTATAATTGGCATGTTTCCACTCTCAAGTTTATGATCAATATAAATGTAGTTTCTTTATCATGTGTTAAATCTCCTATTCTTTTCTATCACAAATATGGTATACATATATTTTGTATCCTGAATTCTACAAGCATTTTTCTTCATGTTATTACATCACCATGATTCCATCAAGTAGCTACAGGAGGCTTTCCGTGTTTCACTATGATCAGCAATGAAACATCACAATGAGCATCCCTGTGCACCTGCCCACATAAATACTTTTTTTTTCTTGATGCGCACTGCCAAACCACTTTCTAAAACCTCTGCACCAGTTTTCAATGCCACAACCAAGTAGCAGATGCCAGTTTCACTATATTCTTGCCAAATACTGAGGATTATTAGGATTTAGTTATTTTCTCACATAACAGGTAGAAATCATGCCAGATGCGGTATCTTCTTAATGCACAATGAAATTCCACGTCCTAAATGATTGCATAGATTTCTTTGGAACTGTTGCTCTATTTTAATTGCAGTTGACCCCTGAACAACACAAGGGTTAGAGGTGTCAACTCCCGTGCAGTCGAAAATCCATGTATAACTTTTGACTTAACCACAGTCCCTTGATGTCCGTGGGGGATTGGTTCCAGGAAACTTTTGACTTAACCACAGTCCCTTGATGTCCGTGGGGGATTGGTTCCAGGACCCCCAGCAGGTAGCAGATTCTCAAGTCTCTTACATAAAATGGTGTAGAACAGGGGTCGGCAAATTATAGCTCGTGAGCCACATGTGGCTCTTTGGGTACGTTCTGTCTCAAAATTTTGCCAACCCCTGGAAGAGCCAATCCTGTCCCTCACAACAATTTAAAAATTATTCGAGAGCCATAAATATATTTTTACATAGTCACCATTATGTGGATAACATCCTTTAAAATTTTTATAAATAAAACTATGATAATTTTATTTTCATTTTCAATTTTACTTCAGAACCACACGTATGTAACCAAAGAGCCACATGTGGCTCGCGAGCCAGTTTGCTGACCCCTGGCAACTGTTCCATCTCACTCCTGGTGTTGAACAATGTACACAACCAGCCCTCTGCATCCATGAATTCCCCGCCGTGGATCAAAAATACTTTTTTAATTGGCGGATGGTTGAATCTGGGTGCAAAACCTGGGGATACAGAGAGCTGACAGCATGCTGAAAAAAATCTGTGTATAAGTGGACCTGCCCAGTTCAAACCTGTGTTGTCAACTGTATATGATACCCATAATAGAAGAAATTCTCTGTATTAATTTTAAGCTGTGTTAATTTAATAGCCATATTCTAATTAGCATTGCAAATAATAGAGAAACGCATAAAATTGAATTCTCATTTTCTGTTGTAGGTGGAAGATGGCAAGGGCTGGAGAGGAAATTAGCATTTCATTCTTTGTATGTTTCATTTCAAGAATGCGACAATTTTTCTAGGACATTCAGATCAAGAGTAAAGAGGGGACACCCTGCTCTCAGGAAGGATAGCCCCCCACGTCTTAAAGACAGAGTCACTCTAGAGAAGCGAAAATGAAAGTCTCTTGTTGCTTCCTTCTTGATAAAGACAATTTTTCCACCCACTGATATGTCAAACACAGCTGGAAAACATTAGCTGCAGCTGCCCAGCAGGGAAAAAAAAAAAAACACCTTTGGGCTGAGACAGAGCTCAGGAAATTTTAGCCTAATAGAGGTTTTAGAATAAATATGAACTTTTTTTTAAGAGGTCAGGGAACAGCCTATGATGACTGTGAAAAGTTATTGTAGAAACAGTTTCTCAACAAATCATTATAGTAAGTAATTTTGCAAAAACTGTATATAAGTCGTTCCAGAAAATACCTCTGGCTATGTTATTTGTCTTTTTGAAAACTGGGAGCCAACATAATATATTGTGTAAGAAAACTATTGTTTTGTGTGCATAGGGGACACAATGATGCCCTTTTGGCCCAATCCAATGTTTGAAGTCAGAGGGTGCGCACACGCGCGTGACTGTGAGCGTCTGTGCATCTAAGGTAGTGTCTCTAAGACCAGCAGCTTCAGCATCACCTGAGAACTTAGCTGACGGGCAAATACATAGGCTCCATCCGGCACCTACTGAACCGGAAACTGAGGGTGGGGCCCAGCAATCTGTGTTATAACGAGACATCCAGGGCATTGGGGGTGCTTACTTGGAAATTTCAGAGCCACCACTCTAAAGCAGAGGTTGGCAAACTCTTTTCTAAAAAGCCAGAGAGTAGCTATGGAGGCTGTGCAGGCCAAGAGGCCATATCGGGGTTGCTGTGGAGGCAGGTGGTAAGATGGCAACAGCCGTTCTCAGGCTGTAAGACCACGGCTGGCCGCTCTCAGGCCCCACTCATCCCCTTCCATATAAATCTGTTTAAATCCTCACGTCGCGGAGTACAGTCTGTCAGCCCACACACTGCTCCCACCTAAAATTATAAGGTCATCTCTCCTCCACAAGCGGACAGGTAAGGACTTACAGCAGACACTTCGGGGACCTTCTCTTGGAACCAACTGCCCTCAAGGCCAGAATGAGTGTGGAACTAGCGCACCTGACCGCCTGTGGTCCGGGCAGCTCCATCCCTTACTGAATGCGCCTCACTTATTTCTGATGAGAATTTAATCTATTCTTAGACTCCTTTCCTAAATATATTCAAACAGAAATGTGTTGCTAAAAGCCATTCCAGAGAGGAGTTCCAAAAACGCTGTGAACGATGTCGATGTCAGCAACGTGGCAGGAAACGGGATAGGGTCTCCTCAGGTGACTTTTTTCAAGTCGACACTTGTTCTGAAATAAACACTCAGAATCAGCATTCTGGCCTTTAAAAAAAAATCCAGACTCATGGCCTTATAATAACTCCAACTTGGCATGACAGAATAGGTGGATAAAAGATGACAAAACTAGGAGACCCCCTGCAAGGGGCTGACACGGCTGTGTGTGCGGTACCTCGGGGAGGACACAGGCTGGGTGCCCAGAGCTGGGTGAAAATTCCAGAACAAACTTCTCAACTTCCTTAAGCCTCGGTTTTCCTCCAATAAAAGTGGCTAAAGGCCATTTCAAGCGGTTAGAAGAGCATGTGCGAGGGAAGAAGGAACAAAACAGGGCACGCTGGGGGAAACTGGAAGTTATTTCAAAGAAGGGCACAAAGAACTAAGAGGGACCTCTGGACAGGTCACCTGGGTCCAGGTATTGTGAGGAGCTGGGGCTGCACCTGTTTTTCTGCAGTGTTTATTCACCTGAGGTTTATGTGGGCCGATGAAGAAAGGCGGTGGCAATGTCACAGGCAAGTAAGTTTGGAAAAGGTTTCAAGCTGTGATCAAACAATACGGTGAATGTTTAAATTTTTTTAAAAAATGTATTACCATAAAAGACACATTGCCATGAGTCCCCCTCAAAATACTTCGCTTCGAACTTATCCCATCGTTCTTGCCACTTGCTGAAGCACTTCCGGAAGTCCTCTCTCGTACCTTTAGTTGTGTCGTTGTGGCTCCTCAACGTCCTGCATCGATTCAAAACATTTCCTTTTCACGGTCATTTTGACTTTGGGGAAGAACCAGAAGTCGCACGGTGCCAGATCCGGTAAATAAGGTGGATGAGGACACACAGTAATGTTTTTGACAGAAATTGCCACATCAGAAGCGAAGTATGACATGGAGCCTTTCCGTTGTGATCAAAACATAAAGAGAATGTTGCTGCCGAGGGAAAGGGTTTCCACCCAATGGAAAGGTAGGGATCTTCAATATGGGAAGCGGTGTGTCGAACCTTAGAAACGTGTGTGACAAGTTTCAGCTTGTTTGGTGTAGTCAGTTGGGTGTGAGCTACAGATGAGAGGAGGTGTGTTTTCAAGTGTGCCGTAAATCATCCTCCATCATGACAATGCTCCGTGTTATGTTCAGGAAACTTGGGGCCTCCCTAATTCCCTCCTCCTACGTGGCAATTTTGCAAGTTTTAGTTTTTAATTCAACAATTCCATATATTTTTTTAATATCGAAGTCTTTTATTGGTTCTTTTTCACTAGCACCATTTCCTGTTTCTGTAATTTAATGATCTCCCTTTCCCCTTTTAAGATATTAATCATATGTTCTTATTTTAAAGTCCTGTTCTAATTGCCTTATTAATTCAGTTTCCTCAAGTATAAGCTCTTCCGTTTCTTGATTTGGGGGCTTCTCAAATGTTAGGCTATTCTTAATATAATCTTTGACCAAATGGAAGGTTTTCATTTTGATGAAATCTATCATTTTCTTCTTCTATGCTTATTGCTTTCAGTGTCCTATCTAAGAAAGCTTTGCCTACCCCAGGCTACACAGATATTCTCCTATGTGTTCTTAAGAAGTTTTATAGTTGTAGCCTTTACATTTCAATCTGCGATCCATTTCAAATTCATTTTTGTGTAAGGTATGAAGAGGGTCATAGTTCATTTGTTCCCACATGAGTATTCAGTTTTCCCAGTACCATCTGTTGAAAACACTTTCTTTTCCCCATTGGCTTACCTTGGCAACTTTGCTGAAAATACAGCATTTAAATGTGGGTCTATTCCTAGATGCTCTATTTTGTTTCACTCATCATCTGTTGACCCTGACAGCAGTACCGGTGAGTCTTGATTACTGTTGTTTTACAAGACTTGAAGTCAGATTGTTTTTCTCCAACTCTTTTTTTTTTTGGTGGGGGGGGCGGGGAGCAAGATTGCTTTGGATACTCTAGGTCCTGTGAATTTCCATATAAATTTTAAAATCAGTTGGTCAATTTCCTCTGCTACAATTCTGATTACGATTGGTTAATGTTGAGCTCAATTGGGGGAGAACTGATATCTTGATAATACCGAGGCTTCCAACCTGACTACATCATCTCTCTCTCTCCATTTACTTAGGTTGAAACCGAGGGTCCTTATGCCTTTGATTAAATTTAGTTCTGAATCCTAGCTCTAGAAATCATCTCTCTCCCTTTCCACCTCCGGCACAGTCCTAGCCTCCATAACCAGCACCCCCGAGGCAGAACACAGTAGCTGGACCCGACTAATGGTCGCAGGGTGAGCCCTCTGGCGGGACAGAGATAACGTCTCACCTAAATTAGGTTCCAGCTCCTGAGCCCTAAGGTGGAACAACCCCCTGGCTACTTTTCCAGGAGACCGGACAGAGGGACTCCAGAATAGACCTCAGAACTGTCCCCAAGGCCTGAAGAGATGATTGGTTACCCTCCTCACCTCTGACCAATCAGCTCCCAGCGGGACCCCGAGTCCGACCCACGGTGTCCTGTGACTGCCCCAGGGAATCTGGAACCTACACACTATCGGGGTGTTTGGGCTTTTGAGCGCCAGCTTCCCGTTCTCCTGTGAGGAGCTGTTCATAATAAAATAGCCAGTGTTTCTTCCCTGCAGTTCGGTGTTTAGTGTTTGGCTCTGCTAGCGCCGGGTGGATGAACTCTGCTCCATAACACTGCTTTCTAGTCCCCCAAGGTGCCACTCTTGTTTCTGAGGGAAACTACAGTCACCTAATGACTTCAAAAAAGTCTTTTCTATCACTTGTAAGGTTTTGTGCAGGAAGCAGGCCTGCAACCGTTAAGTCAAAGGTTGCAGAGTTGTTGTTGTTTTCTTTTAAAAAACATTTACATAAGTCTAGATCAAATATTACTTTGAGTAGTTGATTATACTTTTATATTTATTCCTTTTCTTCCCAAATAAGAAAGGCAAAAATTGGGATAAAAGAGAAATGGCAGGGGCATTCTGACATGGTGAGCAGCACACACTAACAGAGGCAGGGCCAAGGCCGTGTCCCTGTCCGCAGTCAGCAAAGCCGGTTCACTCAGAGCCTCGTGGGGACCTCAGCGCCACTTCAGAGAACAGGAAGCACAACAAACGTGGGGTGGGGTGGGGTGTGGGAGAGACCCCACGCCAGAATTAGGCAGTTAGTAAAATGTAAACAGCCCAGCTCACCTCTCTAATTTGCAGAAAAGGTTTAGTTGATCGTTCATTAATGGGAAGCAACATTATGGTATCAGGATTGCAAATGCCATGCTTCCCACAAGGAAACCCTCTGGAAAGAAGGCATACTTACCCAGCCCAGAGATATTTATTGCTTTCACAGATTTCTTCATTTTGTAAAGAACCATCCGGTCCACGTCCAAAGCCTAAAATATAGAGAATGTACTAATTAAAACACATGTTCAGCTTAGATCATGGCTAGCAGAGAGCAGCCACCTGAGAGCCACTCTGGGGCCCCTCTAGGCTGGTGCTGTGGGACAAATCCTCGGTTTGCTGTGGAGATTGAGCAGTCAGTACCAGCAGCTGTCTCCCTCCTCTCATGCCTCCCTACCCAAGGCCTGTGAGCTGCCTCTGTCCACAGCACCGGCTGGACCTCCGCCTTCTGCAGTGAAACCAGTCACTGGGACCAGCTCTGCCCCACTGCGTCTCAGTTCTCCCTCTGAACAGGCAGGGCTCCAGGAAGTGCGGCCTGCCAGGGCCTGACCACTTTCTGTCCTCTCCCCTGACAGAAGCCGGGACAAGGAGAGGCGGGGGTGCGGGGAGGCCAAGCGCCGTGTCAGGCCCCCACCCCCACCCCAGACAGCCGCTTTACAGCAGCAGACCGGCGGGCCAGAGACAGCATGGGCCAGTGGGAGGCAAACCCACTCCGGATTTGGAAAGATCCAAACATGAACTTGTTTGTTTGCTTTGGAACACATGTTCCTAATCCTTGCCAAGCCTCAGATTTCTCTTCCAGAAAGCGGGAGTAACAATAAATACTTTACAAGGTTGAATGATTCAATAGACACACTTATGTATTTAATATTCAACAAATATTTATAGACCAACCACTACACAGTAGCAGCATGCGGCACATAATGCCTAGTGCATAGTAAGTGCTCAAATGCTATTTGTTAAACCACCTATCAGACCTGGAGGCTTAATCACAGCTCTGCTTTCACAAAGCATAGAGGGGGAAATTTCCTTTTAACCCAATTAAACCCCACAGAAGATCAATGGGTGTCACTTTTAGTTGTGACGGGAGAAAGACAGCATTTACAAACTGGGATAGTGACACTAACCCCTGGGTTATTGCAGAGAAGCACCTAGCCCAGATCTGGGATACAGGAGACAGTCGATAACAGTGGTTACTACCCATCGTGAGTTTTGATCGTAAAAGTCTGCATGAGCTTATCAACTGAAACAGAGCACAGCGTCTCAGACATAGGGCTTGGATCTTCCCGAGTCACCTCTCAAATCCTTATCAACAGCAGCTTCCCAAGTACTCGTCCTAAGCAACAATAACTACTTTATTGAATGCTAAAAACAGATATGACTGCTGCTGACAAGTTTAAACATAAAAATGGTAGCAAGGCACCAGACATCTGACAGAGTGGTTACAATTCAAAGAGAAGTTATAATTTAAAGAAGCATTATTTTCTGACATCTTGTAGAGAAGGGTAGGTAAGAATGGATAAAAGAGAGTCAAAACTTCCTCTAGAGCATTTCCTTTTAGTTTCTTAGGGAGTCACCTCCAATCCATTGCCTACCTTTCCTTGAGGTATAAAAAGGCATTTGGACAGCAAATAACCCATTAAAATCATGACTGAACTCATCTTTCTCACAAAGTCTCATCAGTATTCCCTCCCCAATCTGCCACCCAGCAGGAAATACCCTGCAACGCACACACCGACTTCCAGGGTTTGTTCAGGGCTGTCAGAAACACTAGTTCCTGAAGGTTCGGTGGGTGTGTGACCACGGTACAGCTCTCACACACACACACACACACACACACACACACACACACACACACACACACACAGGTCCAACGCACTCATCGAAGTCCTGAAGGTCCCAACCCCAGGTGAAGGCCCACCACTGAGAAGCACATTAGATCTAATCAACATCTAGCACTTAGGGAATCTGGTCCTGCTCAGTCTTGGGGACTGCTGGAACGCAGTATCTGAGCGCATTCCAATAATGAAGCCTGCCCCACCTTTCTAAGGCTCCCGCAGGCAGCAGACCACCGCCAGCAGCCTGGGGGCCAGGCTGTACACTCCACGTCAGCCAATCTTCTCGGTGAGCCCTTCTATGTGCTAGAAGGTGTGAAGGGAGACAGTATCACGCACACAGGACAGAACACGCCACCGAAGTTCAAGGGGCTGCTTCCAGCCCAGGCCACTGGTAAGGCTTCCTGACGTCCTCAGAATAATGTCTCCACTCTGGAGCACAGATTTAAAGCCATTTCATGATCTGGCCCCTGGTACTCGTACGGCCTCATCTCTTGACACCTGCTCGCCCCACTTTCACCTGTACCCTAAGCTGCCATCACAATGATCTGCCTTCTCTGTATCTCCGAGCATCGGACGCTCTCCTCTCCTCCGCTCACCCACCCCAGAATACTCTCCCTGCCTCCCTCTCAACCCATTAGCATCTACTCCGATTCTGCAAGCTGATTTAGATATCTCCCCACTGGAAGCCTTCTTGAGGGGTGAGGTACTCACCCTAGCTTTTGCAGTTGCACTCTCAATAGTTCATCTGGTAAAATTTACTGAGTACCTACTATGTGCCAAGTACTAAGCTGGGCACTACAGACAAAACAGTGAGCAAAGCAGGGCAATCCACATCCCTTCATGGGGTTCACACTTGAGCATGATAAGCCCCTACATAAACACGAAACCAGAAGTCCAGGACTCATCATGTACCCTGATCAGCTTTTCTACCATCCGCTCTGCCATGAGACCTGCGCTGTCCGACATGGCACCTACCAGCCACGTGTTAAAACGATAAACGATTAATAAAATTAACTTTACGGCTTGTTGCCTTTTCTCCTGCTCTCCTCTGAGGGCAGGAACTGGTTTATCACTGTGTGCGGAGTGCCCAGCACAGAACAGGACTCAGAACCAGTTCATTAAATGACCCTGAGACTGGAAAGGCAGGCAGGGGCTCCATCCGGGTAACGGGATCCAGGTTGAGCCCTGGACTGTGGGCAGCTGCCCCAGGCTTCTTGGCGGGGGAGGGGAGAGCTGCACTTGAAGGCCTTTTGGGCCAGCCTGGGAAAATAATAGGTCTGAGCAGGCAGAAAGAGGGATCAGGGAAAGGCTACCCCAAGGCGAGGGGCCTGCAGCACAGCTGGAAGGCCATTTGGGGCATACTCAGGGCAGCAGACAGCCTGGAAAGCCAGTGAGTGCCTCGGGAGATTCAAGCGGCCTCTCTCGGTGGGACTGCAGCACTCGTCTCTGGCCGCCCACAAAGGACAAAAGGCTCCATGTCCATGGGGGGCGAGGCTGAGTGGTGCTGAGAAAAACGGGAACTGGAGGTAGTCAGCTAAGGGCAGATGGCCCGTCAGAGGAGATGTACTTTGCAACACTGTGGAGCTCGGGCAAATTCCCTCCCACTCTGCTGTGGGACCCCACCCCCAACCCCGAGCATCCACTACGCAAAAGTCTTGTAAAAATAGGCCAGCACGTGGAATCAGAATTCTGTTAAGAAGTGCTTGGAAATAAAGGTGAGACAGGGGGTAGAGGTAATTTTTCATTAAAATTGCAAGAGGGGAGGGCCGGCCGAGTGACGCTGTGGTTAAGAGCTGCCTTGGGAAGTCATAGGCCCACATATGAGGACCAGTGACACTGCCCTCAAAAAAAAAAAAAAGTGCAAGAGGGGAAAGCAATTACCTCCCCACTCAAAAACACACCCTCACTATTGTGCATATTCATAGATTATTTATTTATTTATTTATTTTTGTAGCTGAGCCATCCTGCCACCTGTTGGCAGCTCAACGGCAACTCAGCTTGGGCTGGCCTCGAACCGCTGTGGCTTAGAGCTCAGCTTGCACTCTTTAGCGAGCTCTTAACCAATGTGCCACTCGGCCGGCCCTCTAGCACTCAGTCTTACTCATTCTAACTTCTAACCAAGTTTAATCTTAATTATCTATAAAAGGGGCCGGCCGAGTGGCTCAGTTGGTTAAGAGCTGGTTGGGGACGCCAGAGGCCCCGTTCTGTATCCCACATACGAGGGCCAGTGACACTGCCCTCTACAGCTAACAACAGCTCCACCTGGAGCTGGGCTGCGAGTCCCAGTGATGGTGTGGGCTGCAGCCCCTGCTGCAGTGGGCTGCCATAGGCTACAGTGAGTGGCCGGCAGCCAGCGTGAGCTGCCAATAGCCGCGGTGAGCGACCATCCAGAGGCTGGTGACTGATCTGCCTCATCCAGGAAGAGCGCAATGACGATACCAACATGGGCCAGTGAAGCGACGTCCTCCGCAACTAGACTGAAGAACAAGAAGACAGCAACTTGTCTGTTCCCCTTCCCCGATTTCCCAACGCTGTTCCCCTCCCCCAATTCCCCAATAAAATCTTTAAAAATAGTAATAATAACAAAAAATTAAAAGAAGAGTGAGTGTTAGAAAAAGTCTTCTTGTCAATTATATATAAAAACAGCTCTGGAATCTTAAACCAATGAAAAATAAGAAAATTTGAGAGTCTCAAGAAACCAGTGGTGTCTGCCAATCAAGTTGAGATTTCTAACGAGACTAGGTGCTCACCCACATCTTCCTCCCCACGAAAATCTACCCAAGCTTAAGAAAAAAGGCTGCAGCTTTGGCCAGCCTTGTGGATAAATACTATAAAAGCAGGCCAAAATCTAATAGCCAATACAGACCTAAGTAGGAACCGCATAACAGCTTAAGTCTGGCCAAACCTCATTAATTCTGAGGAGCTAGACTAAAGCTGACATTTAGTTTATAAAATAAGTTTCACAGAGTAAATTTATTACGTAAACAAGGCTGTAGGGATGTGTCTCAGATGTTTCAGAGGAAAATAAACAACTGTTTTCAACCACTTTGAAAGCGTCTCCTTCGATCCCCAAACTGTTATATTAACAGCCGGGGTTCTTCAGTACCCGCCCCTCCCTGCCGCGAGCCCGGCTCCTGGGACCCAGGGAGGAGACCACAAGGGTGTTCGCTCTTTTCCATTTCTGACCTGTGCTGTCCAATATGGTGGCCACCAGCCACACACGAATACTTAAAGAACAATTAAAATTTAACTAAAAAAAGAAATTCAGCTCGCCTTGTCACCTTTCTCAATATAATGACTGTTTCCAGACATGCCACCCCTTAATGCTTTCCCTGTGTGCCCCCCCCCCCAGCCCCTGGTATCATCTAGAGTCCTCTCCCTTTTCCCTTCAAGGGCATAGCACAAATGTCATCATGTGACACACAGGTCTCCCTTCAGAAGGCTGACTCAGCTTTTGTTCCCAGGGCCCCACAGGGACCTCTACCCTGATCGAGGCACCTACATCCTGATGCTGGCCTGGGGTGGGGGGTGGGGGTGGGGGGGCAAATCTACAGTCTGTCTGAGAGGAGACGAGCCTGGAGCAGGGGTGGGCGCCGATGGTCCGCAGGCCAAATACAGCCCTCGGCTTGCTTCTGGGGGACCAGGGGCCAAGGATCTGTACAGACGGACTTTTCCATTTGCTGCGATGATGGGGTGATGGGGAATACTAACTCTGAACCCCAGTTAAGAGAAATGTTATCCCCCAGAAAGAATTCCACTCTTCTTATTAGAACTGCATTACCAAGAAATGACACTCCATTATTATTTGTATAATATTTTGCATTTCATTAATAAAATAAATGTCTGTGGACGTCTATTTTCTCTCTGATTGTGTGAGTATCTACATACTATGCTCCTTTTGCCTCTAGGCATGAAAAGCCTAAAAGTATTTACTGTCTGGCTCTTCCCTAAATCTAGACCCTGGCCTAGAGACCCACACACATTTCTCCCACGCTGTCAGCCAACCCCTGACCGAGTGGCGTCAGCTGGGGGTGGCAGCACGATGCCAGCTTGCTCCCCAGCACCCCAAGGTCTTCATTTGCACCAGCAAGGGGCTGGCTTCATTCTTGGAGCCTGCAGACGTGGCCCTGGAGAGAAGGGGGTGTCAGGGCGTGCGCGGCCCCCTGCAGGCCGCCTGCAGGTCACATTCCACTCTCCTGTCCCATCTCATCTCCTCACGTTCCTTTTATGAAAGGCCAACCTAAGAAGAAAGGACATTTTTGAAAGACAGTAGATCAAATAACAAAATAAAACAAGACCCAGATCTATGCTCCAAGGACAGCTTTGCTAAGAAAGAGCCAAAGAGTTAGATGACAGCTCTGTCTCATCACACACTTGACTTGATTTCTGAGGTAACAGAGACCATCAATGACAGAGTCCAATATCTCCGGAAACATGTGGGATGCACAGAAGGCCAGAGCACTAATGGGTCCACCAACTTCTGGGAAGAAAGCGCAGGCCAGGAGAAAGGCAGGCGTCATGAGGAATTAAGATCACAGAGGGCCACGCTAAGTCACAGCAGTGTAAAATGTGTGTGTGGGGGCAAACTAGGGGGGCACGCTTTGGCATTAGCTAGTGAAACTGAAGTTAGTCACAGGGCACACACATCTGCAAGGATGTTCATGACACTGCAAAATAGCCGAAACTGGACAAACCCCCATGCCTGTCAATGGAGAAATGGACGAACCACCCTACAGTCAGACAACAGAGGGCTACATGGCAGCGCAAACAAACCTCTCCCACCCAGGACACCATGAAACTCACAAAAATAGTAAGGAAAAGAAGCAAGTTGCAAAAGCATACATGCAATATAATTCCATATATTTTCTAAGTAGGCAAAATTAGACTATCTTGTTTGTTTAGAGATGTTGCTGAAAAAAATGGGAAAGGGCCCCCCACGCCTGACCTAGAATGACCGCACCGAGGACGGCGCATGCACACGATGCAATTCTAGACAGTTGTCACCAGTCTGAGGTGGACTGCGTTGCACTGCATGGAATCGCTCAGCGGAGACAGACGCAGTATGTGCAAATGCCATGTCACCAGAGGAGCACCTCGGGCTCGTAAGGTTTGGAGAATCAGATGCCCACCAGCTCTCCCGTGAGCCTTGTCACAGAGCCGGCGGCCGTGAACACAGCCTTTTACTAGGTCCCTGGCTTTAGAGAAACGAAAACAGATGACTGCGAACTCCAGTTCTACAAAAATGCTTCGCATCCTGATTTTTACAGAGGGGGCAAAGGCTTCTGGGAGATCTGGGGAGTTGGAAAGGGCACAGCAAATTATGGCAAGGCAGCTGCAGCACACCATCAGCAAAGAAAGGAAGGCACTGCCAGTGTCTGCCCAGTGCCCTGTCCCCCGAGGAGATGAGGGGACACAGGGGGAGGAGGCGGAGGGGCTGGCCTGGGTCCCGGACACCTCCAACACCCAGGTGGCTCGAGCTCTGCCCCATGGCAGGAAGTGGGCTATCTCAGGAGAACAAACAAAATGGGACTTGGTAGCCAAAGGTGCTCCCACATCACTGAAGGAAGTGAGGGGAGACAGGGGCGGCCCTGGAGCAGGCACCCCCGGAGGCCTGGGAGGCTGCGGAGGCGACACAGAGCAGAGGCTGGGAAGGCGACCTTCGTTGGGAGTGAGGTCAGCCTTCCACATCTGTCCCAGTCCCAGAAGACAATGGAATCTCAGCCTGGCTGATTTCCCCAGGAAACAAGGATCAAGCCACATGAACTCCACTTCGGTAACATAAACAGAGAGGAGACTTGTTGCTGTTTTCTTTCGGAGCCCCGCGGGCTGACAAGGAACGCCGTGTCGGAGTTCCCATCACTCACACCCATTCTGGGGGTTTGTCCCCACCTCTCACCCTCTTAGCACACTGGCTCTATCTTCCCAACTGGGCCTTCAACGGGCCTTTGTGCTGCCCATTGGCTGTCATCCTTAACGTTTTATGGATTCTGTCAAAAAGTACATCTTGTAACTGTGACCAGAGAGTTTAGGCAACACATGCATTGAAAATGGGGAAAACCATTATTCCACTCAAGTTTTGTAATGACTCCCTTCTAACACCCACATCTCTAACTCTGCAATGTCACCTAAAGGAAGAAACCCCAAACCACCACCCAATAGAACGTATCTTCGTTCTGGTCCTTCGGTGCTGCATCTTTCTGGAGAATGAACAGTGCACTGGTTAAAAATCACCGGTTTCTGAATCAGGCAGACGTGGTTTTAACCCACTTACTAGCAGCATGGCTTTTATGTCCCTGACTTACGTTTCTTCACCTGTAAATCAGGAATGACAGTCGTTGCTTCACAGGGCCTGGCATACTGTCTGGAGGCACTTAATAACTGATGGCCACCACTAGTGCCCTCCAGTTCTCGGAGGGGCTGGATCTACACTCTGCCAACTAAGGCAGTTGGTCCGCAATACCACCACCCCAAGTACTGGCCCAATCAACAGGCTAAATATTTTCAGGTCTGATAATGGTTATAATATTTTTTAAGAAAAAAAATACCTTTGTAGCTCATGCCGGCCTTTCATTTCCACTAGTAAGTTTTTTTCCACCGACATTTAAATTCTTTAAACTTCTCCTGATGTGTTTCTTTGACTCCCCAACATGGCAAGTGGCAGGGCGTTCTGGGCAACCTGGTGGAGGGGAGTCACTCAGCCCTCTCAGAGTTAACAGTTTCGATTAAACGGAGCAGCGTGTGGCAAGGGGAGTGGTGGGCACCTGGTCAGCCTGTCTCCTGCTCCCACACGATGGGGACTCCTTGGCTTAGGGAGCCCCAGCTATAAGAAGGCCTCCAGGCAGGCTTGCCCCTCTCACAGCTGTGGGGACCCACCTCCTGAACATGTGTCGGTCTAGTGAGGGCCAAGCTGTGCCCAGCTCCCTCCCAACCCAGTGGCCAGCTATTAGTGAGGGAAGGAGGACTGGGTGGTTTCCAAAGCACTGGCCCTGCCCAGGGACCTAAGGACAACAGTGTTACTCAGAAAACAACTGAGGGGAAAACCTTTCCATTCCAAAGACAGTAGGAGATGCGTAGTCTAAAAAGGCATCTGCCTCCCAAGTACCACACAGCAATTTACATTCCACAAAGCACTTTAACATCTGTTATCTTTAACACAAGGTTTACCATCGCTTGTGAAATCACCGTTTCTCCAGTTTAAAGTACTGAAGAAACTGAGTCAGAGAGTTTAAGTGACTTGCCCCAAGGCTATTTATTGGCTTTGAACTAATGAAAGGCTGGGGGAGCCCCAGCACCCTGAGACGCGGCTTCAAGAATGGCACTCCCCACCCTGCCGGATAACCGCTCCCTGGACTTCTGCTGCTGCCCCTCTATTGTCTGGAGACAATAATCCCCCACCCTCCCTCCCTAAGCTTCCTTCTCCACTAACCTGTCACCCTGAGCTAAAACCACCTGGAGTTGCTCCTTCCATCCTGGGGATGCTGTCCACTGCCACTCACTCACCCAGAAAGCTGCTCAGCCGTCTCCTCAGCCCACATGGCTACCCTGGCGTCCACCACCCTGATCATGCTGTCATCTGACGTTCAGCAGGAGCGTGGGCGAACCCACCCAGCCCACCCTGGTTTCAGACTCTTCCCAAGGCAGGGGGCAGAGGAGCGCATAGAAGGTGGTGGTGGTGGGTCTGCCATCATTTGCTTGTGTCCAGGTTACACAGTCTATTCCGGGCTTTTCAAGGTGAAAGTAAACGGCCGCTACCTTTAGTCTGGTCATGTCTTATCGTCCACGTCTCAGTTCCTGTGTCCCATCCCAAAGACCTGGCCCCACTGCCCTGTGCCGGGATGGGAAGTGGGCGGAGGGAAGCCCAGAACGCAGAGGGGGAGGAAGGAAGCCGGCGGGCTGCTGAGGCCCCAAACGTAACTGCCGCGCACAAAGCCAGCCGCTAAGGCGGCAGGAGGACTTTTGTGAAAAAAGGAGGATGAAAATGCAAATAAGGCTAATGTGCTAACTGGCTCCATTGCATCCCTTCTGCTTTACTGCACAGAGGTCACAGTGCCATTCCTCCCCCCAAATCTGTCGCCTCTAGGAATTAACCTTTTCCCCCTGCAATCCAAGTAGTGTAGCAACGGGGGTGGGGGCTTGGGTGGGTGCAGACAAACTCGGGGAGGGCCTGAGGGGGCATGGGAGCCATCCAGGCATTTTTCCCGCCCCCAGACAACACGCTCTGCACCCCACTGCATCTCTGGGTCCCAGGCATATTATGAGAGCCACTGGTACAGCAGAGACGGTGGGCGTGGGGAAGTCGGAGCTGAGCCTTGAGTCCCACATCCCTAAAATGGGGCCATGACATCTATTTGACAGGGCTATTGTGAAGACTACACGGTATAAATGATACCTCCACCAACACGTGGAAAGCATCCGGATTGATGTGAGGACCGCCCCCCCTTTGCCCCGCCACCGTCTCAACAGGTGGCCCAGCAGAGTAATGTGGCTGCTGACTGACATTAGGGCAGAGGCAGGCCTGCCTTTAGAGGGCTCTATCTGGCTCCCTGCAGCCTTAGGGGGAGCCCACACTGCCCAGGTCCTAGACTGCACTGCAGACATCCAGCCCCCCAACAGCCGGAGCCTGTGTGGGCTCCTACCCATACCTTCCCCCAGTATGTCCAACCCTAGGCCCAAACAGTGGCCATTTGTGGGGAGAAGGTGGACAGAGACTGACACATGTGCAGGAGAGAACCAGAGGTGGGCTCCCCGAAGGTATGAGAGGAGGCAAGCCTGCCTAGAGGCCTTCCTTCACAAGTGGGGTTCCCTATGCTAAGGAGTCCACAGGGCAAGGGGACGTCTGACGCCAGGTGCCCACCTGTTCTGTTCCCCTTGCACCTTAGAACTGGGGTTCCACGCTCTGCTCCGTGTAACTTGAGGATCATGCAAACCCTTTCAGGGCCCAGGATGCGAGAGCTGAGAAGAAGTGTGGAGAAATATAGCAGCAGACCTCAAACACGGCGGGGCCGGTTTATGTGTGGCATCAGCAGTGTCCATTTTCAGGAAAGACACTTCCACTAAAAACGCACACAGAAGACAGGTTCCACTGCACTGGGAGGACAAGAGCCCACGAACTGGTGCCAACCTGATAGGTGGGGTGGCCTCGGAGCAGAGTGGGGGCCAGAGATACGGACCCACCAAGAGATGCGGACAGTCTCACGCCTTCTTTTCTCTCTGCACAGCTGCCCCAGACCGCACGCACTTACCTAGGAAGCGGGGACGCAAGATGGCGCGTGGAGGCCATGGTATGGAACAGAAGTGCTGGAGAGGCCAGGCTAGTGGGAGCCAGAAAGGGTGACTTCCGACTGGCCAGAGTGCCTCAACAGCTTGGCAAGGAAGAGCAGGTCACAGCACCAGACTGGGCGGGGGGTGCGGCCGGAAGTGGGGGGAGAGCGGCCAGGGCAGGGAGGCCCCTGTCACTGGGGGCGCGGGCGTGCAGCAGAAGGCAGGGCCAGCTCTTGGCTGCGGCGCCTGGACCATCCATCCCTGGCTTCTGAGAATTATGAAAGGCTATTTATTTCCAGCATTTGGGGATGTGAGCCTTTCTCCCCAAGGAAGGGCTTCAGACCATTTGGTTTTACTTTCTTTGTTGTCCATCCAAAGAAAAGAAAATTCAAAACCCCAGCTACTACATTAACAAGAGGAGAGCGAGGGAACGGGTCCCTGGGCCCCCACAACTGAGGGAAGAGGCTGAGCTCCCGCCCACACAGCCGCCGGACGGATCTTGGACCGTGGCCTCATCCCGTCCCCACCAGCGACACACTGGCCTGCGGCGTCCCTCCCACAGCACACAGCGCCCAGCCGCAAGCTGCGATCCCCAGAGAACCCCAAACGCCGAGTCTTAAGACAGGCCCTGTATTTAGTGAAGCTATTTGTTTAGTTTGAAGGGTGAAGGGGGGACAGAAAGAGACTAAGATATATGTAAGATACAAAAATAGAGATATTCTGCTTCTCAGACCAGAATGCGAATCTGCTTTGAAGCCAATATGCACAGTATTGACTATTCCTCAAAAAAAAAAAAAAAATACAAATTAGTTACTATCCCCCAAGAAATCTCAGGAAGCTGCAATGGCCCACATGAGAGAAGGCAGCTATGCAGGTTCCGGGGGTTCAAGCCATGTGGCCCAGGAATTGGAAGGTTTTCATTTGTTACCGTGACAATGAGAGGATGAGGATGGTGGCAGCGAAAAGGGCGGCATCTCGGCTCTGCCCCCCACTGTGGCCCTCAATGAGTCGCTTCTTCTCCGAGGTTCCAGAGGTACAATCCTGTGAAGTACTGTCTTGAGGCAGTTTGCACTCCAGCTATCTGTCCGAGGAGGATTACAATCACATTCAAATCGGTGTGATGTAACGGGTTACTTTTCCAGAGGAAACTAACACTCCTGCGTGGAAGTTTCAATACAGACAATGAGTGACTCACTATGAACACTGCGAACAGGGGACCATAATCCTACTGCAAATGTAAAAACAAGTATTTGGTAATGGCAAAAAGTAATTTTTCACTAAAAATCCCACTACGTTTCCCTGGCTTGGGTTTCTCAAAATAAGTAAGAAGAAATGTAACGTGTATGTCAGTACACCGCCCGGAAGGCCGAGGTACAAGCAGTAGTAACAGTTCTTTCAACACAAAGAGCTTTCACAGCTGCCGGCACGTTTGCACACACCACTGTCTGTGAACAGTCCCTGCTTTCAGACTTAGAATTTCCCAAGGCAACTGAGACTTTTCAGAAACTGAACCGGGGGAATCAAAGCCCCTTCAGGACGGGGAACCAACACTTGGAGCCCAGCGCCTGCCACCTACAAATGCTCCAGAAACGTAGGCCGGCTGGAACCGTCCTCATCTGCGCTCGTGTACCCTGAACAACAGCCACGGGCGCTGTCAGGGAGAGATTTCCTTCAGCAGGTGAACAGTCACAGCCTGCAGAAAGTGGCAGGTTGTTAGGAGCGCGGAGGAGCCCCAGGCAGAGAGCTCAGAGTAAAACCAGCAGGGTGTGCTGGCCGGAGGGGCTGGCTCAGGTGGAGAGAGAGCAATGGACGGACAGGACGAGCGGCTCAGAGGGATTCAGGGTGTGTTTCATTCACTCCGTCAGTGGTTTTTGAAAACGCAATTCCTCTGTGTACAATGGATTTGAAAGGTATCTTACTAGATCACAAAGTGTTCAAATATGTAACGCCACATCTTATACAATGAATCAATGAAACCAATGAAGCTGCTTTTTCATTCATCTGAAATTGGCAGCTTAGATACCACCGGCCTGTACTTGCACTTCTGTGCTTAGTTACACAAGACGGAGAAAACTCTAATTTGCACATATACATAGAAACAGATGGTCACAGACACACTTTTCCAAGGCAGCCCAAGATACTCTTTATTAAAGCTAATTCCGAAGCTTCGAAATAGAAATTTGTTTCCACTCCCTCCCACTAACACCGTCTGATATCTTCGTGCAGTCCTCCTCCAATGTCAGACAACAGGCACCTGAAGCTCAGTTACTGTGAAGGCCGTGTACGAGATCGTGGCACAATGCATTAAACAAGGGTTTCTTTTTGTACAACTCACTGCTGCCTTGCCTGACATTTAACTGAAGGCGGTACACACACACTCACAAACACGCACACACCTTTTAATATCTAGGTGCCCACACAGACGGGCTAATTTGTTTCTATCTTGGTCACCTCAGAGCCATGCTTAGCACGCAGTTGGCACTCCATAAATCATCATTAAATGAATTAATTGTGCTGCCAGGACAACTTGCTTTTCAGAACAGACTGGCTCTTCTCCTGCCCCTCTGTGGCTGTCTGAACGAACCTGCACACGTGTCACTGATCGAAAAGCTGCAGCCTGCAGTGGCCATTCCATGACGTCAGGTTCCTACACAAGTTCCTTCACCCAACGGGGCACTGGAAACAGCCCAACTGCAGGGCCGCATCGCTGGAGCAGCTCGAGCTTACACGCAGCCTCCTCAACACCCAACGTACCACCAACACACACACAGACAAATACTCCCACCCGCCACTGTCCATGCTTATCAAGAACTCAAAATGTTTCAGGACATCACTCACTGCTGGGAGATGCAAACAGCAGAGTGTAAATCTTGGCTTTTGAAAACTTTAAAAAAGTTGTCGGAAATATTAAAAATAAAACCAGTATAGCGATTATGCAGAAACCCTGAAGGACCTCTGGGGAGCCCAAGGGTCCCCGTGTCACTTCTGCCCCAATCTCCTTCATGATGGTGGGCAAGTCCCTTCACCCCTGGAAACCAGGAGGGGTGAACTCGGTAACCTCTAAGGGTACCGCCCGTAGCTAGGAACACACAAACCAGGATGCCGCTGCTTCCAGCTCCAGCGTCTCCATCTAATAAGCCGTTCAACAATACAGAGGCGGCGTGAGGCCGTCTCTTTCAAACTCTACAGGAGCATTTTTTTTTTAAAGTGAATTGAAGGCTATGGGTTCTTTAAATTCTTTCTGTAAGAATGATTTGTCCCAGCTCCCCAGGAATGTCTGCAGTATTACTCCGCAGAGTAGTGTATCCTTCAGAATCTTGTTTCAGAAGATTTTACTAACTGTTCCTTTTCTCTTGAGCAGCCCCTTCTAGTGAGAGCCATTCAAAATTCATCAGACTCTCTACTCTCGTGATGCATTTCACGATATAAAAAGCTATTTACATGGTATAAGTACAGACATATAGAACAAAGAGGTTACACAGTGGCCAGTAAGGACATGAAAGATGCCGCACATGACTAGTTACCAGGGAAACGTACACTAGAACCACAGTGGCATTCTACTACATACCCACTATAACGGCTGCAATGGCTGAGGACATCCAGCGTTGAGGGTGTGAAGGAACTGCGGCTCTCACACATTGCCAGTGGGAACAGAAAAAGGGGCAACCACTTTAGAAAACAGTACGGCGGTATCTTATCACGTTACACGTACCCTTGGCAAAGAACCCAGAAACCCCACTCCTACGTACTTACCAAGACAAAAGTAAAACCTACGTCTACACAAAGACTTACATTCAGATGTCCAGAGAGGCTTTAATTCACAACAGGCCAAAACTGGAATTGAACCCAAACGCCCATTGATAGGTGAACTGAAAAACAAATTGTGGCATATCCACCCCATACAGGAAAAAAAGGAGTGATCTAAGGCTGTGGGCAGCCACAGGTGGCTGGATCCCAACGGCTCTCCACTAAGTGAAAAGCAGCCAGGAGCAAAAGGACACGCGCCATATGGTCCCACCCAGGTGGCATTCTAACAAAGGCAAAACTATAGTGACAGAGGACAGATATGTGGCTGCCAGGGGCCGGGGAAACTCGAGGGAAATGTCTGAGGTGATGGGACTCCTATATTATGATTGTAGGGGTGGTTACGTGACTGATATATTTGACAAAACTCACTGAATTGCATGCTTAAAACTGGGGAATTTTACTACTATATGCAGATTATACCTAAATTAAGCTGATTTTAAAAACTAAAAACAATAACAAAAAAACATTTCTTTCTTAACTTGCCACCCCATTTATTTCTTTCATATGGCTGTTCTCTTTCTCTAAATAACTTGAAAAGTTTCAAGCCTCTAGCTATCTAGCCTCTAGGTTCCCTCGTGATCATTCCTTGTTTTTTCAGGACACTATTAAACACCGCGGTTTTCCCCAGGATACAGCCACGCACAGGATCCTTTTCAGGGTTGCAGTGAGCTAGTAAACGTCAAGACCATTGGTTCAGGACTGTGACACCACTGTCTGCACGTATTCCTAAACTCTTCAAGTACCTTCCAAAGACCTTCAAAATCACTTTCTCCAGACTCACTGGTTCTTCAATTAAACTCCATCGTAGTTCTGACATCACAGCCTCGGCCATCTGTCTGCCCTACCCGTCCCCACCGCCCGCTCTCGACAGCACCTGTCAGCATCTGTGCATGGGTGGTAACGGCCGTCTCGACACTCTCTCTCTCTCCTTCTAGCACTTTCCAGAGGGAACAGGTTCTGCACGCTGTCACCCTAGTATCTACCAGTCGGTACGCCCTGAGGAGCCCGTTGGGCTCGCTACAAAAACCTGATGAAAGAAACTCTACAGACTTACACATGATAATTTTTGGGGGAAAAAAAAGTTAATTAAAGGACAAAAGAGGGATGCTGGCACACACTTCCTGTTCCTGAAGTCACCTCGGGCCCGTCCCTGGTCCTGTTTAATCATATATGACCTTCCTTCCGGCCAGTTCCCTCGCCGGACGGGCAGCTGTTAATACCTTTCAGCTACATCAGTCCCGCAGTATTCTCTTTTCCACACTAACTTCCTCCAAGCTCTCTGTTCTCCATCGCAAAACTGAAGGTCCTTAGGAAAGCTGTCTCAGCAAGGTTAGTTTTCCCCCCTGTTCCCTTCACCTCCTGCCAAGGGTCACTGAGTCCTAGGAAAACCCAGGTGAGGTAATGCAAAAACGCGCATGCCCTCTGGTCACTAAACACACGAATCCCCTCAATGGACACTGGGAGTCAGCGGCCAGGCTTCGAGCTTCCCAATTGCTCCTGTGCGCCCAAAGCCATGCAGCAAGCCCTCAGCCCAGCTTTCAGCACCCTCTGGGGGACAGCCCCAGAGACCGCTCCGTGCAGAGCGCTGTGCCAAATGGAGCGTCGGCGGGCAGGTGGACATCTAGTCCCCATCCTCACCGCCAGCCTTGTTCTCAGGAGCTCCGTTCCTTTCTCTATAAATAAGAGACCTGGTGAAAAACCACAGGGCCACCTCCACTCACACAACACAACTCCTTAAAGCTCGCCACAACCTGACCTCCTTCCTCCTTCAGTCTCTGTCCTCACGACCCCTGTATCACCCTCCAACTCCATTCCCATCAGGCCTCATTCCCTGAGGGAACTCAGTGCCTCAGTTCAGGCTGCTCCTCCGAGGGCCATCTCTGCCCGTTTCCGCGGCTTCTCCAACCAACACCCTGGAAGCCTTCGGATCCAGCCGAATGCCATCTCCTCCCTGTCACCTCCCCCGCCCTGGTGCTGATGCTCCCCACAGCTCTGATCCCAGCTCTTAAGAGAGCCTACCGTCCCTTCCCCCCACCCCCCGCCCGGCCCGTCTTGTTTTTTAGGTCAGTGTTGAAAACTGTCTTCGCCACTCTTGAGGGGAAGGCATCTGTCTTCGCACTCTCTGAACCCCAACAATGCTGGGCTCAGTGCTTTGCTGCAGATGGTGCATTAGGGTTGCATTTAATTTAATCTCTAGGACCCCTTTCACCTCCAGCCGTTAGGGTTGATCCTCTGAGCCCCATGAACAGGAAGCGACACCGCCGCCCTCCCCCCACCCGGCTCTGACCCACAGACAGTTCCTAGGTGCCACAGCCCACCCCCTGGCCCTCTCCTGGGTGCTTACTGCGTCTGACCGTGTCCGATGGCCGTCTGTGGACTCGGCTGACATGAAAGACCATGGCACTTTGTTCTCCTGGGGCCAGTCCATGTGTCCTGCATCTCCCTGTCCCCCCTGTGGAATGGGGCAACACTTCACGCATTCCAAGGTTTGTTACGTGATTAAGGAACCCGGGCCATCGCAGCACAGCGCCCTGGGTCTGACATCCAAGTCAGGCATGGTGCCTGGGGTGCTACGAGGATTCTGGGGGTTCTAGAAACAACAGAGCAATGATCCCGCTTTACTTTTCTTGTTCCTTCCCTGTGCCCAGTGGAAAGTCAGTCTGTGGTCAAATACCATTCGCTGAATTATTAGTAATAATTACCACGTGTTAGCATACCTTACAGATTACAGAATTCTATTCAACAAACGTTAAACACCGCTTTGTCTCAGGCAGCATGTTAACCACTGCAAGACATTGGGTGGGCTTTCTGCCTCACGGAGATCCCGGGCATTATTTTAGCTTCCTAACAATCCTCCGAGGCAGTTAGGGCAAGTATTATTTTCCACATTTTCCAGACGGTGAAACTGACGCTCAATAGATTAAGTCAATTTTCCAAATCAGAAACTAGCACAGATGGGAAGAAAGTGAACCGGCTTTGACCCCGACTCCCGCCCTCCTTCCCCGACAGCACGCAGCCTCTGATGGGTGGGAGATGGCAGCTCAACAGCCCAGCACTCTTTTCACAGATCCTGAGCACAACCAGCCCCAGACCAGAATTTGGAAACTTGGCAGTCTGTTTTCAGGGCTACCCCGCTCTGACCGGGCCCCTCTGGCGTCCCCTGCAGCGCCCCGCAAGGACAGCCTGCCCTTCTCTGGAGGCGGCAACTCTGCCAACGTGGGAACGCTGCAGGGAAGCCTGAGTGTGAGGACGCAGCCTGTGCCACAGGTCCCAGCTCTTGTGCAGGTCGCAGGCTCACCGCCCTCGGCGCCAGCGTCACACAGCATCCACTTCCTGTCGTCCACACCATTTGTGCTGCTTCATCTGCTAAGGCCCAATACGCATGGGTCTATGTGACGAGTCTACCTGTCGTTTCCCTCCCAGGTATTATTATCCATATGAATTCAGCAAGGTGCTTCCTACAGGACGATCCTGGAGGCTCCTCGGGGTGTGTCTGTGGCAGACGCAGCCTTATGAGGTCCCCTCAAGTCACTCCCCATCTGAGTACAAGGCAAGTCTAAATGTGTGGTTCAAGTTCATAAGGATGAAACCCCTCAGACACCGCAATCATCCCAAAAATGAAAATTACAATATGAGGAAAGCTCTGCCATGCCCTCTGGAGACATGAGGGCAGACGGGGAGGTTAAGGGGCAGGATTAAGCCACAGTCACTCTGCATTTAAGGTCCTTTCAGGGTAGAAATTTTGAGACCAAAGCCTCACAGCAGAACAACAGGCGCTAAACCCCATCAGCTGTTAAACAGGGAAGAGCCCTGGACTGGGCAGAGCCCCGAGGGCCAGCCTGGCTCTACCACTAACTGGCTGTGTGGCCTTGGCCAAGTGACAAGCTCTCGGCCCCTCCCTGGGCCCCTGCCAGGCCATCTCAGAGGGCCCGGTTTGCCCACAGGAAGCTAAAATGAAGTCTCTTAGGCTGAAAATTTTAGGAATCTAAGATTCTATGCACATGGGACGGGGGATTACAGAGGTCAACGGACAGCATTTCTTTTTTTAAAAAATTTTATTGGAATTGGGGTTGGGGAATCAGGGAAGAGGAACAGACAGGTTGCTGTCCCTTTGTTCTTCAGTCTAGTGGTGGAGGACGTCACTTCACTGGCCCATGTTGGTATTGTGATCACTGTGCTCTTTCAGGGTGAGGCAGTCACTCGCAGGCCATTGGACAGCCGCTCAAGGCGGCTCACGGCAGCCCCCACGGGCTGCTGGCCGCTCACGGTAGCTCACGGCTGCCCACTGCAGCCCACGCCATCGCCAGCAACTCATGGCAGCCCAGCTCCAGGTCGAGCTGTTGTTCACCATCTTAGCTATAGAGGGCGCAGTGTCACTAGTCCTCATGTGGGATCCGAACCGGGGCCCTGCTGCTCAGAGTTCACGCTCCCAAGCCAGCTCTTAACCAACAAGCCACTCGGCAGGCCCAGGACAGCATTTCTTAACACAGACTTTGTCCTCTGGATTGGGGGACAGGGAGAATTCTTGGTCACGAAGAACACAAGGGCCAGCCTCCCTTACCGCCAACACTGAGCTCACTGCAGAGATGACAATGGCAGCAGTGACCACTGATAAGAACGTGGCAAGAATCACACCCTGGACTGTGTGACCACAAAGCCCACGGTCTTTCCTCCAAATTCTAACATTTCCCTCATACTTGAAAAATAACAAGTTCCACATAACTTATCTTTGGGGCAGGGGAGGGAGGAAGGGAGATGACACCAAATTATAAGGGTTTTTAAAAAAAATCTTGGTTGTAAATCTCTAAAAACAAATTCTTGTTTTCCTGTTTTCTTAAATAGAGAGTGCTGAGTGTGATTCCACCTGAACACTCAGCATTATTGGGAGCACCACAGGCTGCCTCACTTTGACACTAGACGGACAGCATGGGACGCAGGCCCGCTGGCCACCACCTGAGACGCCGCTCTGCTGGGCTCTTCTTCTCTCCACTGTCAGCAGCTCGTCCTTCCAGTCACCACCACTTCACCTCCCGTCTGTCCTGGACTCTAGGGCAGCTGAGCTGAGGCGTTTCTGTTGACTTCCGGTTCCTGGATATGGTCCAGATGGCAGAAGTTGCTAAAAATCTGACCTCTAGATAAGTGGTGCATAATTGTGCCTAAGTGCCAGGGGACACATCATAAAGAGGTTATCAGAGTGTGTGTGTGGAGGGGTGTGGGGAACGGGGCCAAAGAGTGACAGCTTCCTGGATTGGCAGAAGTTAGCACCAGATTTTAAACCTAAGAGACGTGAAGTGTGGAGGAAGGAGAGGCTATGTAATGATAGGAAGTGTTAGCTTATGCAAAATATAATAGTAACAGCTCCCATTTAACAGCTCCCTGTTTATAACTAAACAGCTACTCTGTGCCTGGCATTGGCCTATGTGCTCTCTGAACACGATTTCATTTCATTAACGACTTAGTGTCATTCCTCCCAAATTTCAGAATGAGGAAGTTGAGGACCTGACTGAGCTCTGAAGACCAAAGACATGAGCTAATAAGCAGCACCAGTGGGATTCGAACCCTGGAACACAAATTCCAATGCTCATCCAAGTTCCTTCACTGTGTATCACGCTGCCTTAAAACCCCTTTTAGAGAAGCAGCCAGCAAACCCACAGAAACCCTTGAATCAGAAAGCTCAACTACAGACAGAAAGAAGCACCATGAAGCTAATATCCAGAGAGGCAGGCAAACTGCTGACCTGGTCGCTCGGTGCAGATGGGGCCTGTGGACCATCGGAGACGCCCCAGGCCCTGGGGATCTGGGCCCGTTCCAGGATGGCGCCTCCTGGCAAAGGGCGAGTCAGTCTCTTTAACTGAGGAGCAGAGAGTTCATCCTGGTTAAGATTCCCAGCTGCTGCCTCCTGAGTCCCAGATCCAGGCAGTTTGTGCCATCAAAATTCAGGAACAGACAAACTGCCATCAGGCAGAAGATCCTTCTCCTCAGTTGAAAATCTTACTGGATGAGTTCTGCACACACTGCACGCTGGCTGGCCTGGAAGCCACTAACCTCCCAGGGGCGAGCCTTGCCCTGCCCAGGGGCCATTAGGCTAAATGATGTGGACGTGCAGGCAAGGACAGAGAGCTAGCATTAAGGGCAGAAAAGCAAGAGCGGCGTGTTGTGCTGAAGATTACTAAACTGAAGACATGTTAAAGGATTTTAAATTCTGGATCCAGGATAAAACCTTATGTACAGCTGAAGGATTAAAAACCCCACACAGTTCACCTGCTCGGCAGTAGATGAGTCATTGAGAAGTTACAAGCAAGTCAAAAGTTGGTCACGTCCACCTGTTCTAAGGCCAGAGTGTGTGGGTTTGAAGAGACTTTACAGAGAATCCAATTCAACTTTTTACTCACAAATGTAAGGAGTTGCCCAAAGTCAAACAATTTATCAGGGGCAGGCCCAATGCCCCACATCAGGTCTTCTGATGCCCAGTGCAGAGTTCCTGCCTCACCCCAGGGCACGCCACCCACTCTGTACACCAGTTTTTAAAGCGTTGATTGTTCTATAATCAAAGATGGGCAGGGCTCACCTTTCTTGCATCTGGGCCCCAACAAACACAGCAACACAATATTTACTGAAACCAGTCATGTCCCAGGTACTGTTCTGGCCACCAAGGAATTGGTGACAAACAAAACAGTCATGGGGTGTGGAGCATCACTCCAGTGGAGAGTCAGGCAGGCAAGGAGCTGATACCTGCATGGCGTATAACGGCAAACAGGGACGACTGCTAGACAGAAAAGGCAGCAGGGTTATGTCAGCTCCATGAGGCAGGGTTTCTGTATCCTCATTTCGCTGCTGTTGCCACCAACACCCAGTAGGTGTTCAATGCATTTTTTTTTGACCGAAGGAACACACAGAAAATGCAGAGTGGAGCTATGTTAGACAGGGAAGTCAGGAGGAACATGAGGTGATATTTGAGCAATGTGTACAAAAACGACGTAGACACCACTGTACGTTATAAACGGTAACTATCATCACTTCGAGAAGTGACCAAAGATAGATGCATGACTAATCTTTCAGGGCTTCTTACAGAAGGTGCCACACCCACACCTAGCACAGCGAATGGCGGAGGAGCCCTGCAGGCTGGCTCCCCACCCCCACCCTCCGCGTCTCCAGAGCTCCCAACAGGAAGTTCCAGCTTCCACGCCACAGTCAGCCACAGTCATCAAAGCATCTAAATAAACGTCCACCTCAACAGATGGTGCCTGTCTTGCTCAGACCAGAAGCTCTCCCAGGGGAGTGTCCCAGCTCTTCTGTATTCAAAATCGAGCACAGTTCCTGGAATCTCTATTAATAACAATGATAGTGTTATTACCACCTGTAACGGAACTCCTACAGTGTGCCTGCTGCACACTGTAGGAGGCACTGAACATGGGTTATTGCATTTGACCCTCCCCGCCCCTTCAGAATGGGGGACAGGCCAACCTGCCCCAGGCCACACTGCTAGGCAGAAGTAAGAGCTCACATCCAAACCCTGGCTCATGCTTTCACCTTCTACATCACAGTAAGCCGTCATTTAACGCTGGCTAAACGCACATGAACTCAAGCACCATCCTGTCACCATGTAATAAAGCAAGCAGTTTATTGCTGCACAATGGCTAAATACCCAAGCCTATGCCATTCTTTTCATGGTGCCTTACAAAGTGCCTACTCAAACTATTTTTCCTTCATGTCACACACATTCCAATTATATGGTAAATAAATACACATTAAATCCATCCCCTATAAATGCTGATGGGTGCCTGGTCAAGCGTGCGGGGCACTCTCCACAGTGTCCGCTTGAGCCCCAGTTACTGAGTCTGTCCTCTAACCAAGCCAACAGCAGAGCCACTGAGGCAGGAGAGCCTCCGCCTGGTGCCCTGTCTTAACTATGTCACGTACTCCGAGCTAGGAGCTGGAAGTGTGTTCCCATAAAAGGTCTCTGTTTGCGGGCATCACAGAACCCCAGAACTCTATTCAAGGACTGTACAGGCCCTCTCTGCCTATGTAGAGTCATGCTCCCTTGATATTCCCACATCAAGCATTTTAATTTAACTTAATCTGGCTTTTAATGGCTTCTTAAGGTACTCTACATTTGAAGACCTGAATAGATTCAAATTCTTTTAATGACTTGATGTAGAAGAAATTTTCCCACTAATTCCCTAAAGGAAACTTCTTCATAAAAACTAACACACATGCATGACTTCCCATTTTGGGAACAAAATTTGCTGGCTATTTTTAGCATACTATTTCCTAATTACTTGTATCTGTCCTTGACAACTAGACTGTGAGGCCTGGAAGGTTTGTTATTTACAGAATTCTCAGCACCTAGCATAGTATACAATCAAACTGCTTGATGAGTAAGTGAGCTAGTGAATAAATGAATGAATACACACCAGAGTGACCTAGTTATGCACTCACTCTGCCTCAAATTAAGTCTAGGCAAAAACAAATCGAGCTTCAGCTTCTCTAAGTAAAAACCTCATTCTCCAACCTCTACCTCCCTGAAAAATACAGTGTTATCTTTGATTTTCCACCCAACTAGACCTTGAAAGTATTTTAATTAAATTAATCTGCATAATACACAATAAGCAGATGCTTTTAAACAAACTATGACTTTAATAGTTCCTCCTCTGATTTAGTCACATTTTCCATCCGAGTTCCTATACCAATCATGATGACAACCTATGAACAAAAATGTGCATTATAGGGGGCCGGCCGAGTGGCACATTGGTTAAGCGCTGGTTTTGGGATGCCAGCGGCCCCGGTTCGGATCCCACATGAGGGCCAGTGACACTGCCCTCTACAGCTAACAACAGCTCCACCTGGAGCTGGACTGGGCGAGCCCCGGTGATGGTGTGGGCTGCAGCCCCTGCTGCAATGGGCTGCCATAGGCTACAGTGAGTGGCCCGCAGCCAGCGTGAGCGGCCCGCAGCCAGCGTGAGCGGCTGGCAGCCAAGCGTGAGCTGCCAGTAGCCGCGGTGAGCGACATCCAGAGGCCAGCGACGGATCTGCCTCATCCGGGAAGAGCGCAA
Source organism: Aselliscus stoliczkanus (assembly GCA_033961575.1). NCBI lineage: Eukaryota > Metazoa > Chordata > Mammalia > Chiroptera > Hipposideridae > Aselliscus > Aselliscus stoliczkanus. Next base: position 33,244,830 of record CM066730.1, on the reverse strand, counting down.
TGACGATACCAACAGTGAAGCAACATCCTCCGCAACTAAACTGAAGAACAAAAAGACAGCAGCTTGTCTGTTCCCCTTCCCCGATTCCCCAACGCTGTTCCCCTCCACCAATTCCCCAATAAAATCTTAAAAAAAAAAAAAAATGTGCATTATAAAATTTTTTTTCAAGGCTTGCTAAGGCAAAACATTCCTGTTTATAGAAACTGAAGTACAAGGTTTTGTTAATCCAAATGACTTCTCCTCATTAATACCTAAAGCCATCATTCAGGGCAGACCAAAAGCAAGCAAGCACACGAGGTAGCTTGTGCAACCTTTTTAAATTAACACTAGTTTTTTACATTATTGGCCTCAGTTATATCCGTGCAGGACCTGCTCAGCGAGGCCTCCCATGTAACGGTCTGAACATACGTATCAGTCTCACCTAACAGTCATCACACCATCAAATGCTGTTTCCCAAAGTCGTGCTGCTCCCGAGAGCAATTTTTAATTCATAAAGGAGGGAGAAAAAGAGAGAAGCTGGAGCAGAAAAGGAAACAAGCAAGTGATGCGTGCGATCCGCTGTGATTCTCTCCCTGGTCTTTATTACGAGGAGCAGACCTTTGGATCGCCTCCTGCTAACAGTGATCTAGCCACCAGCTATTGTCCCCAATGGCTTCAGAAAGACGGCTTGGAGGACAGAAGCCACACGCTGGGCTGGTCCAGGCCAGGCTGAAGGCACTTCAAGCGCCCAGCACCACCAGGCCGGCCACGGCCGCTCCTCCCGCGCTGAGACTAGTCACGGTTCAGTGTCCAATTTCCCGAGGGCGGGCCCTCCCAGAAGGAAAGGCCGGTAGAAGCAGATCACCAGAGGCTGCTGTAAAACCTTAGTGCACTGACTCAGCAAACCTTTTCCCAGCACAACCAATGTGCTGGCACTGGGCGAAGTGCCAGGAGAGCAACTGACAATCTCAGCGAGAAACCGAAGCTGCGCTTTGCCTAGTCCAGGCCACAGGAGATTCTGTCTGTACACCGCCGAAGCGTACTCCCCGAGACCACGTCCAAACAGAACGCCAATCTCTGCAATCTGGCCAAAAAAAAAAATACTGGGGTGTCGGGAAAGTCATGACGTATTTTTTCTGTTTTTCGTTGCAACAATGCGTCATGACTTTTCTGACGACCCAACAGTTTCATTCCATCACAAGGCCCCACTTCCAAGACAAACAGCACATACACACTGAACACATGTGAAATATGCCCAGTACCTTCATATCCTTTTTTTGCATGAGGAAACAAGGGCTAAAAATGGTTAACCAACTTGCCCAGAAATACAGGACCACCAAATAGTGACATCAGGCTTGAAATTCATATATGTCTGTCCAATAACAAAGTTCTTAGTCTGTCTAATACGTTCCCCTAAACATTTAAGTTATTAGGACCCTAATACATGCAACCAGGAACTCTCTGCCTGCCAGATTCTTAGTCCTCTTTTTTGCCTCTTGAATTCATCCTTTGAGGCCCAGATCAAAATGTCACTCCTTCTCTTCTCCGCCCTTCACTGGATTTGGCCTCGTGTCTGTCTAGCATAAAGTAGGTGCTCAGTAAACGCTGGCTGCATTGAAAATACACAGGTCCACAACAGAAAAATTATAGTCCTTTTTTTTTTTTTTTGCAGAGGCATGAGCATTTCCTTAAATCAATTTCATTTTCATGTATGTATGTATGTACATACTCAACTCCAACTATGTATGAGGAATTCATAATCATGGCTTAGCACACACAGTGGCAACAGGACAATGGCTTACCAGGAAAGCTTTCACTGAAAACTATTAGGCAAATAAAGAATTGATGTTTTACATGCAGCACAGTTCAACCAAAATTCTGCAATATCGTTGCTTAATATCGATAAAATACCTTCCCAGACATGTGCTGAATTAAGAAAGAAGGCTGCTGTTCTAATAGGTAAATATATGAGCTAATAATATGTAGTCTGGGGTATATTTCTGTACTTGCCCTGATATTCAGAGAGGTCTGTGAAAATCTTGTCTACACTGGTCTAGTACATTGTCTAGTTTTCTCCTGACTTAATTCCTTCCCAGAAAGCAACCCAAAGTAGTAACACGGGGAAAAGACCTCAACACGGAAACAGAATACCTGGACTCAAATCCAGCCCTGCTTCTCATCTGCCACGTGGCCATGGGAACATCACTTAAACTTCTCTATCAGCGCCTTCTATAAAAACGAGGATGCTGCCTGTTTAAGCTTTGGTACCAGTTAGATGGGTTGGAAGGGTTGGAATATAAATGGTACTCAGTCAATGGCAGGTGACATGGAATTTTCTTCTTACCTTCCAAGAAGCAGGACCTCAATGCCCTCATTTATATAATGAAGGAAATGTACCAACATCTTTGGGTTATGAGAATTAAGAGGTCGTGTTAGTCTAGTGTCTGGCATACAATGAAGGCCACAGAAAGGTTGGCTGTTATTCTCTCCCACACAGGGTCATGGCTTCACTCTCCCCAAAACACAACGAAATAGTAAAAAGACTAACAGAGTTATACTGAGACAGATCAGACCCCACAGGAGTGACAATTTATGTAGAGTAATTGCTGTCAACAAGTCTGAATGTACTACATAATTAGGAAGTGCAAAACAAGTAATCCTAAAATCCCAGTACGATGACCCCAAATCTGTGCTTCCCTACACTATGGCGTCCATACCAAAGCGTAGTCACAGCATTCAAAACATAATTAATTCACCGCATTCACAAGCTAAAAAAGGAAAACCATGTGGTCATTTCAATTGACGTAGAAAATCACCTGACAAAATTAAACATCCATTCATGACGGAAACTCTCAGCACACTAGAAATAGAAGAGTATCTGATAAACAGTTTATACAAAACCCCACACCTAATTCACACTTAACAGTGAAGGACTAAATGCTGTCCTCTTGAAGATCAGGAACTAGGCAAGGCTGTCCACTTCCCCACGGCTACTGAGTGGCGTACTGGATGGCGGAGAGAGTAAGTAAAGCAAGAACAGTAAACGAAAGGCAAACAGATTAGAAAGAAGGAGGTAAGGCTTGTCATTCATAGATGACATGGTCACCTATGCAGAAAACGCGAAGGAATCCACAAAAAAGCTATTATCACCACGAGTAAGTTGCTTTAAAGCAACAGGGGACTTTTTGGGGTGAGGAAAATGGTTCATAGCATGATTATGGCGGTGATTACATGACTGTACACTTGTCACAGTTCATTGATTTGTACTCCCGAAATCGGCAAACTCCGCTGTATGTAAACGACGCCCGGGTGCAGCTGGCCAGAACAGGCAGCGCGGTTCACAGGCCCGGTCCTGCGGAACCCCTCCCCACGGACACAGCACTCTGACCCACCTCAAGCGCTGTGAGGGAGGAGCAGGGAGCATCGCTGGCTTGTGAAGCAGAAAAGGCCCTGGAGAAAGATGTCTTCAGTAACCCAGGGACGAACACAGCTTTCACACAAGGTCAGATAAAGTGACCAGGACTCCGCAGTCTGGAAAGAGAGCTTTATGAAGCGAATATGGCTGCCACCCAACAGAGCTGTGCACACAGAACACGTTGACAAAAACCTGGGATGTGAGGGCGCAGGGGGTCGGATTTCAAGGGGATCCCCTGTCTAGCCAATAAAGAAACTGAGGCTCCAGAAAGAGGAAGTGACTTGCCCAAAAGAAAACGGAAGTTTCTACCAAAGGCCCCAAGGAGGTGAGTTTTTAAAAACAGTACAAATACAAAGCAGCAACATGTCCTTTGAATTTGTAGTTTACGTGCACAATTCATCAACTAACCCGTGGGAAAGATCATTAAGCAGACCCGCCAGGTAGCAGGTTCTAGTGAGTGCTGGAACCTGGATTCGAAGCCAGCGGTCGGAGCCCAGAGCCGGGGCTCCCAGCCAGCACACGGAAGTACCTCCCAACTGTGGAGGACGGAAACTCCACAGGAAGCACACACGAGACAAGTGAGCTCCACGCCTGCCCACAGAACTGCGTCCACGGAGCCACAAGGGAGACACAGGCTGCTGCTCACCTTTACCTCCTTCACTCTCCCGCTCACTTGTATGTTGGAATAAGTGTAAGACTGCTTTCAGACACTACCTGGATGAGAAGAGACCCGACAGTCTACCGGGCTTTCTCGAGACCACCTCTCCCAGAACCAAAGGCAGGGTACTGAGCACCTGCTGGTCCCCATCCTCGCTGGCAGCTCAGAAGCCCGGCCTTCCAATCGGACGGTAGGCAGAGCAAGCAGATGTCTCCTAAATTCCAGCAAGGAAGCGCCATCGTCCTGATCTCTCCAAAGATACCGAGTGTGTTCTTATCTAAAATTGGCAATGAAACTGAGAAAGGTCTCAATCCAGCCTCAAGACTTGAGGCATTATTAAAATGCCTCCATTTTCACTTTTGAAAAAAGCAAAAATCAGAGAACAACATTAACCATCAGAGTAGGCCCAAAATAGAGATTTTCCCCTTTCTTTTTTTGAGCTTCCATCCACTCGAGCAGAGACTTGAGTGGTTTCCTGGGTTCCCAGCCAGTCCTCAGCCCCCACAGCCACGAGGTCCCTGAACAGGCCCCCCGCCTGTTTCTCCAAGCTGCTCCTCCGCCCCCCCCAAGCTCGGACCTCATCCTGCTGCACCTTTGCCCTGGTCTGCCTGCTCCCCGCCTCGCAGGGCTCTTTCTGACTCACATCTTGCCCTGTCCCTGCCCTGTTCTCTCAAAAGCTTCCCCACAAACAAGATCAAGTCTAAGCTGTCCAGCTTAAGGCAGAACTTTAATTAAGAAACAAACTAGAAATCAACACACCCTCAGAAGAAAATAAGCACCTTTTATCTTTCATAGGAAAGGAGAAAAGGAAAGAAAATCAAAAGAAAAAAGAATTTTAACTGTGCTAGAAATAAATTATAGCTCCAAATTCTAAAGGCACGGCATTTAAGAAAAAGTAAAAGGCATCATCATGTGTGTGACACAACACACCACACACACACACACACACACACACACACACACACACACACACAATAATGGGGTAATAAGAAGTTGCTTTTTTTTTTTAATTTTAATTCCATCAATCTTTACATTTCCCTTTAACTCACCAACGGAAAGTCTTCCTATTTTTACAGATAATGAATTAAGGTTTTTTTAATACAGATAAATATAAAAGTAAATTAAATTCACATTCTCTATGTTTGTACTAAGACAGTTTTAATTGTATTAATATTCATTTCAGAAAAGTAAGGCATCAAAATCTACCCCAGACGGGAGGTCAACTTGGCAGTCTGCACAGCACGAGGTTAAAGGGCAGACAAATGGCGCAGGCGGCGGTGAGAAGATGCGGGAGCCTGGGGCCATCGGCCTTTTAATGCAGCTCTCTGGAGACCTCGCTGACAACCTATCTGAGCGCCCTGAAATCACGCTCTTTATTTCACGGCACCTCGTTAAGCTTCAGCTCATGAAAACTTCGGAATCATCTTCTCCCTGTCTAACTTTAAAGGAAACCCAAGCCCACCAAGACCCTGCCCCCTTTCACCATGGAACCAGGGCCCAAGAGCGGCTAGGGCTCAGGGGACCGCCCCCTCCGTCCCCCAGGACTCGCCCTACTTGACACCCTTGCAGCCCAGGGTTCTCAGGCAGCACTGGTGACATGGGGGCCATCCTGTGAGCTGCAGGGTGGTTAGCGGCATCCCTGGCCTCCACCCACTGGATGCCAGTGACGCCCCTTCCCCTGCTTGTGACGCTCAAACTCGTCTCTGGACCTTGCCAAAAGTCTCCTAGGAGGCAAAACTGCCCACGTTGAGCAGCTCTGTTCTAGGCCCATCTGACTGCCCTCACCAGTCAAGGAAGGGCATCCCTGGCCTCATGCTCTGAAAAAGTTCTCTGGGTACCACCACCGTGGCCACCCTCAGGGTTCCAGTCTCTGATGAAACAGCCTGACTGGCTTTTCAATGTTTCTGTCACTCTGCGCCCCCACCGCCCCCGGGCCCAACCCCACACCACAGCACCTACATGGGGCCTCACCTTGCCACCCTCTCCTCAGCCCAGGTTCCCCTCCCATTTTTCTGTTACTTCACTCCCTGCTGTGGCCTTCCCAACCGAAAGGCCTCAGCTATACAAAACAGAGATCCTGCTAATGAGTTACAACATCCGGCCTGTTAGAATGAGCAAGACCTCCGATGGACACTGACAGCATCAGGCCGGGGCAAAGCTGACCGTCCAGAGGAAAAGGGCCAACGGTCCACACCATGTGCGCTCGCTCCCAGGGGCTCTGCGAGCAGCTCTGCAGGGCGCTGGGCTGGTACCCCAGCGCGCCAGCCACTCGGGTACGTATGAGGACAGGCCATCTGTTTGGCTCCAAAGCTCGTCTAACTTGGTCAGGTTCAAAACTCCAGGCCGCACCTCTGATTTGATGAATTCCATCATTAGTCGCTGCAGTTACACACAGCTCCCCACTACAATACAAGAGGGAAAATTCCAGTGGGCACACATCGGGTCAAGGCAGTGAAACATGGCACCTGGGAGGCAGGTGGGGGTGTGAGTGCACCTGGGGGCAGAGGGAGCCCAGCCCCCTGCAGCCTGCAGCACTCAGCATCAGAAGGAAGTACACTTCACGCCATTCTCAGGGCCCTCCCTCAACACTTCCCCAAACAGGATGTGTCCAATCAGTGAGTCATGAAAAACAGGGTATTTCTAGAAGTCCACTGGAAGGAAGGTGTGGGAGACATTTTCTAAACAGAGAAAACAAAAAGACAATATGCAAAGCTAATAACGCATTCGCAAGGCAGGAAGTTGGCTCCAGCTGGGCCTCTGTGACCTGGCCCCAGAGAGGCTGACCAGCTTGTCATGTCATTCCTGCCCCTGCTCGAGTCTGGGGTCCACCCCACGGACCCTGGACCACATCCATCTTCCTGCCTCTCGTCCCCGCCCCCCCCCTTAACCTGGCCAAACCCGGGGCTCCTAACCGATCAGAGCCCCAGCTCTGCATGCTGCCCACTTCATAGGCGATGAGTCACACTGTCCTCTCTTCCCCTCCGCAGGAAGCAGCCTCTGCAAGGACACTTAGCACACGTCACCCTGCACTGTGCACAATCTGTCTGCCATCTTATCTCCCTCCGCCGGCTGCCCTGAGCATCCCCTCATCACAGGCTCTAGACTAGGTCTACATAGGTTTTCTCACTTAATTCTCAGGCAATCCTGTACGTAGGCCATGTTCTCAGGGCTCCCATTTTATGGATTTAAGAAGCTCAAGCTCAGAAAGCTGAGAGGCAGCACAGAAAGTGTCATGAGGAAAAGCATGGACTCAAGAGTCAGAGGCTGGCATTGAAAATCTGGCTTTACTACCAGCTGTGTGATCCTGGGAAAGGTACTTAATCTGTGCCCCAGCTCCTCTATAAATGGGAATGACAACAGCACCTACCCGCAGGGTTATCACAGGATTAGGTACGTTCAGCTTTGGCTAAGTACTCAGTGACTGGCACACAGTACGCGATCGCCGATAAGTGCTTGTTAAACAAATAGAAGTATGACAAGTGAGCCCCTTTGCCCATGGCCACGTAGTGGTCGCTGGTGTTTGGGTCCAGGACCAGCTGTTTTCAGGGGCGCTAATCACTGCACGGCCAAGGGACAACATACCTCCTCACGCAGACAGTCCACGTCTCATCCTCTCTGCATTTCCAAAGGCACATGGGGCCTAGGCTACCACACAAATTTTAGAAACATTACTAAAAGAGTGAAATCTAAAGAATTTATCAACACCTGTTTCTGAAAAGAGATTATAAACACTAAAGAACTACCAGGGCCAACGAAAGAAAAAAGTACAAAAAGCATAAAAGCCTCTCATCAAGGTAACCCTATAATCTGGATACCCATCCTGAGTATGTTTCTTTTGGAGGCTTTAACTAGTAAATAAATTCCCACAGGACAATAGACGAACCGGAAAGCAGGGTGAAAGGGCGGGTGGTAACCATGGCTCCTCCATTCCTTTACTATCTGACGGACTCTTCAAAGCCCCAGCATAACAGCCTTCATTATAATCGTGCAGGGACCTGATGGCTATCACCACAGCAGCCCTGGGGGGCTGGCCTCCCAGCCCTCCTGGACAGTAATTAGATGACTCCATTTCAAAGCCTGCTCTCTCAAAGTCTCTGTTGGAAAGTACTTTGGTCCCACTGAGTAAGAGAAATAAGGAGCACAGATTGGGAGTTCCATGCCTAATGAGCAGGGACTGGAAACACACAGGTAACCCTCGGAGCCCTGCTGGAGATGGACATGACCAAGGCTGCAGCCAGGCAGGCGGCCCCTGGCTCCCTAACAGTGTGCTTCCTAAGGGACCGAGCCACTCAAAGGTCTTCCTACCTTTTTAAGGATCTCCACTCACAAATTAAACTTTTCAAGCACTGCCCTCTAAGAATCAAGTCTTTTTGGGCCGGCTGTGCATGTATTGTGTGTCAGGTGCAATTCTGGGAGTTGGGGATGCATCACTACGGAAAAGAGGCAAAAATCCCGCTCCCTGTGAAGCTTACGACCCAGTGTGGGGATGGGGAGATAGAAAACAAAACCACAATAAGTCAGTTCTGTCCTAGGTTAGGAGGTGATGTGTGCTGTGGGGAAAAGAGAGGGTCAGGGGCCTGGTGGCCGGGAGCTGGTTTACCTGGTGGTCAGTGCAGGCCTCTTGAGAAGGTAAGGAGAGAGCGTGCAGATTACCTGGGAGGAGAGAAGATGCCTGTGGGCAGAAGGCACGGTCAGGCCAAGGCCCTGAGGCAGAAGGCCTGATGCTCCTGGGTGCAGCCAGGAGGCAGTGTGGCCTGAGCACAGCAGAGCTGGGAACTTAGGTCACAGAAGACAACGCCGGGCCTCTCCTCAAAGGGCTTTCTTTCCCTCCAGGAAAACTGAGGGTGATGTTGACAGATCAGCAACATCGACTCGTTCCACGAATGCAATGCAGGACCTCAAACAAGTCAGCGAGTCTCTAGAAGGTCACCTCTGACAAACAGCCAGGTAACTGGTGACAGTCCACGTGCTGATGGCTAGCCCTGAGGGAGGTGCCTGTGGAGCTCCAACAAGCCAGGAAGGGGTTCCAACACAGCCTCAGGGCGGGGTGCTCCAGCTGAACCTTCCAGGAGAGGCAGGGACAAGGTGAAGAGGAAGTGACTCTCCCTTTAGACAAAGAGGGATGACACCCATGAAAGGACAGTGACGTGCTGAGTGTGGCCAGGGGGGAGCATGGGAGATGGGCTGAGAGGCAGGAAGCGGGCTCACGCAGGGTTTTGTGGGTCTGGTCACTAGCCAGAAGATAAGGGGAGCCACCACTGGGTTTTAGGACAGTCACCCTGACGGCAGCAGGAACACAGGCTGTTGGGTAATTCAGCTGATAAATGACAGGGGTAGGAACTGCAGCTGTACGAATGGAGAGGAGTCAGAGCAAGAGGGATTATTAGAGGATAACCAGCCAGAGGCAAGCCGTGTTGATTCACAGAGGCCGCTTCCCAAAGGGAGCCGTGGGTCTGGCAGGGGGGCTGCTTAGACAGGGCTGGGTGCAGCCTCCTCGACTCTCACCTGCAGCAGGAAAGGGCAAGGCCGCTGGAAAGCAGGCTAAAGCCAGCCCCTGCCCTGGCCCCAGTGGTGGCAAGTGAGATGTGAAAATGGGGAAAGTCAGCAAAGAAACACACAGCACGAGTCAGGAGAACCAGCGCGGGGATTCAGAAAGCAGACACCGGGATCCCCAAGGGCCATGCAGACAGCAGGCCTGTTTCAGGGGCATCGATGAGCCAGGCTGCGGGCCTCGGCAGGAGGCGGCAAGAGGCGGGCAGGAGTGGGCTGGGCCCAGGTGCCTCGGATACAAGCCAGGCAGGTGCCCTGGTGTCTGAACGGAGGACTAGGCAGGGCCTGGGCCTCCCAGAAGGAGGCTGCTTTGTAACACAAATACAATCACTTACCAGCATTCGCTAAGCAGGCCAGTTTCTTGACTAAAGCCCAAGTGTGTAAACAGCCCAGCCTATGTCCACACCAGATGCCCATTAAAACTGGGGCTCAAAATTAGACATGACTTCATGTAAGTCCAGAGCACGCCCCCTGGACCAAGGTCAGAAGCTCAGTTAAGGAGAGGAAGGCGGACAGCTGGAAAACCGAGTTGGGGTCAAGGGGAGACTGTCACCTGCTCCCTGGAGGTGACCAGTCCTGGCTAGAGGGATTCTAGAAACTCCAGCAGACCCGAAGGCTTGCCCACCAAGCCTGCTGGCACGAAGAGGAAGTTCTCCTGCCCATGCAGATACAAGCGGAAAAAGGAAGGAAGTGGTGCAGGGAGAGTGACCAGCACATAACCACAGACCAGCCCGAGTCTGTGCGCTGAACTCCCCTCTGGGAATGGGCAGGTCTTCGCGCTTCAGAAGGCAAGAAGCCGTCCTCTCCCCTACCACGAGCGACAAGCCAAGGGCCTCCCTCCCGCACCACAACCCCAGGCCCCACAAAACCCCGGGCCCAGCGCTTCCAGCCCAGACGACCAGGCCCCTTGCCGGGCCTCTGCTGCTGTCAGAGAGTGCTGCAGCCTTCACCGCAAAACCCTGACCGATCCTGTCTGATCTGGCAGGAAGGGGTCGGAGTGATTAGGAAACGCAGGCATGTCCTGAGGACCTCCCCTGCCTCCCCACACCTGCCCTGGCACCCAGCCAAGACGGCAAACAGGACGGCTCTCTAGGAGGCAGCTCAGAAGACGTGGGGGCCTCAGGCAGCATCTCGGGTCTCCGCAGAGGCCGCGCCCCACCCCTCTGCCCAGGGAAAGCACCCTGCAATCTGGATGAGGACCGCCCTGTGGGGAGTGAGCCACGGCGCGGGCGCGGGTTCTCGTGCTGGTTCCAGAGACCTCACAGGCCCTGCCCTCAGCCCGCGGTTACCTAAGACTTCTGCAGTGGCGCGCTTATCCACTTCATTCTCTACCAGACCTTGGGCAAGCAAGCCTGTTCTCTCCCACAGGACGTTATGAGTGCCTTGGCGTTGCCATAGCAACTGCCTCTGTACCTTACCAAATTTATCAATCCATACTGTAATTGTCTGTTTACGCATCTGTTTACACTGCGAAACTGTGAATTCATAGAAGCCCAGGGCTCTAGTCACATCCATAAACACCGCAGTGCCTGGACGAGGAGGCAGACCTCCGATGAGTGACGCGGAACAAACCAACCCAGCAACCCTCCTGCTGAAATCAGCCGTTCTCCAGCAGTGCCTTCCTTTCCTCAGGAAAGCCTAGGCCCCTCCTCACTCCACACACTGGTTTCTATGCCAGCCGCACTGACAGCGCATCACCACCCCACCCCAATTCAGAGGTTAGCAGTGGCACAGCCCTCCAGGGCCCTGCGCTGTCTTAGCTTTCTCCAACACCCCATCTCTCCCCACCCAGCCAAGGCTCAGGCGCTCTATCCCAGTCCTAGAATGCCTCTCTCAGCTCCTGCCCTCATTCATTCATTCGTCACTTACTCTGCGTGCCGGGCCTTGTGCCAGCTACCTACACCTGCTAGCACTTCCCGGTCCAACAAGGGTTCAGGCTCACAGGAACCAGGTTCCACCCTCCTCTCCAGATGTGAGCTGGGCCTTTCCCACCAGGCTAGCGGCACACCCAGGAGGACAGTCACATCTCCTACCTCCTTTGCAGCTGCCCCGTGTCCCGCTCTGCGAGGGCTGCACACACAGACTCCTCTGTGCAGGGCCAAGGGAGTTCAGAGGGTGAAGACATCAGAGGTGGGACGTAGGCTCACCCCTGCAGTGGCCAGAACAGGTGCTAAGCACAGCATGAAGGCACCCTGAGGCTGAGTGGGGGTCCCTCCAGCACATGCCGCCTCCCCCCAAAAGTCAACTTTACTGATGGCACCCTTCCATCTTTGAAACTGCCTGGACACTTTGTCTTTGTCCCTGAATCTGAGATGTGATGGCCCAGGGGGAAGAGAGACACAGAATTTTGAAAAGGCAGAGGTAGCTTTCCTACCAGAGCACTTCCTTCCTTGTGCCCCAAATCGTACTTAAACTCCTGTCTTCTCCGCCGGGCCATCTCACTATTTTGACAGTCCACTTGCCCTTTGCCCTCTGTCAAGGCACCCCTACAGGAGAAAGGCGAGGCCTTGGGCAGGGAGCTGGGCCACGCCCACTGCAGATGACAGCCAATCTTCCACGTCTGCTGCTGGAGCCACTAGGCCTTTGGAGCTGCTGGAAATGTCACCGAAACTCAGCAGGCAACAGGACTCTCGACACACTTCACCACTGTGACAATAAAATTAAAATTCCAGTTACACACCACCATGCAGGAAGAGTGTCTGTCGTTCTTACTGTCTTTGTCAACTGCGCAGCATAAATTTACATGTATTAGGTGTCATGGAAATAATTTGCATTTGGGCATGCCAGCTCACATACCAGCTGTGTTGGCCCGAGAAATTCTGCATTCGAATGGCACCACCATTTTTTCACCTGTCCAGGTGACAGCCGGAAGGAAAGGGACCTTCCCTCTTCAATCACAGATGAGCTGTGCTCAGGAGGGAGGGCGCCATTTACTCTGCCCAGCACAACAAAAATCCATCAGCAGCCCCCACATGGGCTCAGTTCTCCTGCAGCCACCTAATCGCCCTTCCACGAAGAAATCTAAAATCAAATATCAAAACCTGGCAGCCAAAAGGAATGAGAAAACTGTAAAAGTGGGGGGTATAGTGACAGAGTCAAGGCCTGAGGACCACCTAGCTACCATCTAAAACCCCTTTCTCGTCTCAAGATTAACCAGGTGCATGGGCAGGAGGCAAACAAAGAAAAATTCAACGTCACTGGAATGCTCATGATGACACCATAGAAACATATTTTTAACACTGAAGGAAGATATAATTCTCTCAAAAGGGTATTTCATTCCAATGATAAATAATTCAAGGTTGCCTATGTCTCCAAGGTGATATGGCCACAGAGCACGTCCCATCACAGACGTGACATGAGATACACCTTCCACTGACATTCAGGAGCTCTTGAAACCTGGTATTTTCAGATTCCCTGCACTGCATTTAAATTATCATCACACCTGCATTCATAACGTCATCTGGACTTTCCTCTCCAGTCTCGCTGCTATTATCTGGTTATTATGAATAAACAGTACCTTTTCCCAGAACAGTTAATACCACTAATATTAATAGTAACGCGTACTATTAATGCTCTTCTGACGTAATGTGCAAATATTTCTAAATTATCTGTCCTCTCCAGTCATTTCTAGACACTAACACGAGACAGCACATGTACCACACTCTAAATCTCTTTTAAAATGAAGACATGGCACAGAGAAGTCATAAGGCGCACTGTGACTTATGACACATGGACTTGGCAGCACCACGCCCACACGGCTTGTGAACTCATTATCATGATTACTGAGCAGCTCCCAGACACTTGGACGGCCGAGAAACTGAAAGTTCATTCACTGCCAAGAGCTGTAAGATCCTGGTTCAAGTCTCAGGGCGACCACCAAATACCAGATCTTGGGAAGCCATTAAGTCTCCGGGAGGCCGTTTCCTCAGCTACAGACTTGCACGAGACATGTCCCGCCCAAACGGCGTTATGAAAGTAGTCAAGTATAAATAAAGATGAGTTTATTATTTAAGAAAAAAAAAAAAAAAAAGCTCCTGCTCTCAGGTGTCGGCAGTTTGGCTTCGGGAAGTAAGAACACAAACACAGGCAGCAGGTCTGCAGTGGGAATGGTGCACTTGCTCCGAGGAGACTCATCCTTGAAGGGCGTGTGGGGAGGGCCTTGGTGTGGGCACGGCAGGACCCAGGGAGCACAGCACCGCAGCGAGTGTGTTTCTTCATGATGAGGGGCTGAAGGCTGCAGCAAAAATCCCAGGCCTGTCCCAGTGCGGGAAGGATGGACGGACCAATGCATGGACAGATGAATCGATCCATCGACGGACTGATTGAAAATCAATGGTCGACGGACTGATTGAAAATCAATGGACAGGCGGATTCAAAAGAGATGAACAAAGTGAGTCAGAGACTAATAGTCCTAAGAATACAGAGACGAAAGTGCTTCTGGTGGACTGGGTACGTTGGGGAAGGTTTTACAGAAGAGACTGACATGACTAATATATTTTTCGATGAAGAAATTATTATTAACTGGAATGCTTTACAGAGCAGAGAGTTCGATCATTCTTAAAAAATGATTTTCCTGTTTCACTAATCATTTCAAAGGCTGACATGACAACCCTGACTTTGCAAGTCAAACACACTTATTTCTAAACATACTGCAAGCCTTCTGAAGGGGAAAGTATAAAATCACATCATTAAAAAGATTCCTTGGACCTTGACACTCAACATTTTCTGAGAATCATGGGCTGGGTACTACGTTCGCTCTGAGGATTCAAGGAGAAGTAACACTTCACCCTTTGCCCATGCACGCCCACAGTCTGGGACGGGGGTCCAACACAGAAACCACTGCAAATGAGGAAATTTGGATTGCGAAGCTTCCTCACCCCAAAAAGGAAGTGGCAGAATACTTTGAGGCCAGACAGGAAACCACACGGCTAATCCCCTCTCTCCTCACACCCCTTGACAGCGGGCTAAGGACCAAGGCCTGCCCTCGTAAGTCTGCGTTCCCCATAGGCAGATTTATTCCGCTGTGGCCCAAACCCCATCCTGAAAGGCACCTGAGCCAACACTACAGGAAGGTGCTGTTTGTTCCACATAAATTCATTTTCTCAGCAAACTAAAGTTCCTCAAATTACAAAGGAAAACCCAAACACTATTTTCACGAAACTCCGCGCTGTGGATGACACGCACCCCTGCCCACCACACAGAGGGCACTGATTTCTGAGTCCTCGTAAGGACTCACCTACAGATCACGGAGCAGCCTCCGCAGGACACGCACCCCTGCCCACCACACAGAGGGCACTGATTTCTGAGTCCTCGTAAGGACTCACCTATAGATCACGGGGCAGCCTCCGCAGGACACGCACCCCCGCCCACCACACAGAGGGCACTGATTTCTGAGTCCTCGTAAGGACTCACCTACAGATCACGGGGCAGCCTCTGCAGGACACGCACCCCTGCCCACCACACAGAGGGCACTGATTTCTGAGTCCTCGTAAGGACTCACCTACAGATCACGGAGCAGCCCCTGCAGGACACGCACCCCTGCCCACCACACAGAGGGCACTGATTTCTGAGTCCTCGTAAGGACTCACCTATAGATCACGGAGCAGCCCCTGCAGGACACGCACCCCTGCCCACCACACAGAGGGCACTGATTTCTGAGTCCTCGTAAGGACTCACCTACAGATCACGGGGCAGCCTCTGCAGGACACGCACCCCTGCCCACCACACAGAGGGCACTGATTTCTGAGTCCTCGTAAGGACTCACCTACAGATCACGGAGCAGCCCCTGCAGGACACGCACCCCTGCCCACCACACAGAGGGCACTGATTTCTGAGTCCTCGTAAGGACTCACCTATAGATCACGGAGCAGCCCCTGCAGGACACGCACCCCTGCCCACCACACAGAGGGCACTGATTTCTGAGTCCTCGTAAGGACTAACCTATAGATCACGGGGCAGCCTCCGCAGGACACGCACCCCTGCCCACCACACAGAGGGCACTGATTTCTGAGTCCTCGTAAGGACTCACCTACAGATCACGGAGCAGCCTCCGCAGGACACGCACCCCTGCCCACCACACAGAGGGCACTGATTTCTGAGTCCTCGTAAGGACTCACCTACAGATCACGGGGCAGCCTCCGCAGGACACGCACCCCTGCCCACCACACAGAGGGCACTGATTTCTGAGTCCTCGTAAGGACTCACCTACAGATCACGGAGCAGCCTCCGCAGGACACGCACCCCTGCCCACCACACAGAGGGCACTGATTTCTGAGTCCTCGTAAGGACTCACCTACAGATCACGGAGCAGCCTCCGCAGGACACGCACCCCTGCCCACCACACAGAGGGCACTGATTTCTGAGTCCTCGTAAGGACTCACCTACAGATCACGGAGCAGCCTCCGCAGGACACGCACCCCTGCCCACCACACAGAGGGCACTGATTTCTGAGTCCTCGTAAGGACTCACCTACAGATCACGGAGCAGCCTCTGCAGGACACGCACCCCTGCCCACCACACAGAGGGCACTGATTTCTGAGTCCTCGTAAGGACTAACCTACAGATCACGGGGCAGCCTCTGCAGGACACGCACCCCTGCCCACCACACAGAGGGCACTGATTTCTGAGTCCTCGTAAGGACTAACCTACAGATCACGGAGCAGCCTCCGCAGGACACGCACCCCTGCCCACCACACAGAGGGCACTGATTTCTGAGTCCTCGTAAGGACTAACCTATAGATCACGGAGCAGCCCCTGCAGGACACGCACCCCTGCCCACCACACAGAGGGCACTGATTTCTGAGTCCTCGTAAGGACTCACCTACAGATCACGGGGCAGCCTCCGCAGGACACGCACCCCTGCCCACCACACAGAGGGCACTGATTTCTGAGTCCTCGTAAGGACTCACCTACAGATCACGGGGCAGCCTCCGCAGGACACGCACCCCTGCCCACCACACAGAGGGCACTGATTTCTGAGTCCTCGTAAGGACTCACCTACAGATCACGGGGCAGCCTCCGCAGGACACGCACCCCTGCCCACCACACAGAGGGCACTGATTTCTGAGTCCTCGTAAGGACTAACCTACAGATCAAGGAGCAGCCCCTGCAGGCTCAGCACTGGCCCCACGCGAGCCTCAGGGGATCCTGGAGTCTAATTTTCTCTTCCCTCCTTCACTGGCCTCAGCTGCTCAGCTCTGGGTCTCCTGCTATTTCTACTGTATGATCGTTTCTGGGACCCTAAGGAAGACACAACCCTACAGAGAAACAAAACGGGCTTAATAGGAGCTACTCACTTCCTCCACGAGGGTCTTTGTGTTTATTTCCAGGCTCTAACTCGGGCCTTACGGTCACCAGCTTTAATTATTCAACTTAATACCTCAGGTTCCTTTGGAAAAACAATAACGAATTTTTGAAACACTCATGTGCTGACTCTATTACTCCCTAATTCGACCCCAAATTTACCAAAGTGTCAGAACCCTAACGCAGCTCCTGGTGCACTGGAGGTTCAGAAAAAGTCCCAGCATGAGAGCCATCCATCAGGCCTGCTGGCTTCATGTGGACACGTGAAGGAGGCCCAGAGGTTCATAAATTAAACGAGCAAATAAAACAGGGGCCCTGAGAGAGTTCGTATTAGCTACGACTAAAGCCATTCTGTCATAAGATCGATCAAAACTCCTTTACTTTGCCCCTACCATAAAAAAAACAACAGTGCACTTCAAAAATGAAGCTCCTTCTAACACTGCTACAGAAGATAATAAATCATTTTTAAAAGACAGACAATAAACCTAGTCCTGGAAAACTGAGGGGGGCAGTGTGGTAGGAAAGGAGGCCCAAGTTAAACATCATCGCCAAAGCCGCAGCTCCGAGGGCGACCTGAGAGAGGCAGGAAGGCAGGCCTCGCCTGAAATCCCAAATTCCAGCCTCCCATCTCCCAGTCCCCTCTGGCTGGAATGTCGTCTTTTAAACGGAAAACACAGGGCCCCAGGTCTGGAAATATATCCAATGAATGAAGATAAGAGAAGGCAGGGAAGGGGAGGCCGGGCGGAGTGAGGATGTTAAGCTCTGAGCACCGCCCAGGTTGCAGCACAGGCGATTCATTCCCAAGGAAAAGACAGAAACAGCGTGGAGGAGGGAGGGAAAGGAAGGTGGGGGAAGGCGAAGGGCCATCCTGCCTGCTTTGGGGTTCCACGGAGCACTCTCCGTGCTGGCGGACCAACCCAGCAGCACCTCCTCCCAATCAAAGCCTGCGGCCTGGCCGGCCACCACCTCAGCAAGCCAAAGGACAGGCTCTGACAGCCCAACAGCTTATGGAGCCAACCCACCTCCTTCCTATTTGCCGAACAAGAAAAACCAACGAGAATTTACAAGGTGAGAAGAAAGCCAGGAACCTCAATAATGCCCTTTTGTCAAGAAGTGAGGGGTCTTGGGGATGAGCAAGTCCAGCTGATGCGAATGGTAAGCGGCAGCCAGGACTCCACGCTAAGCAGCAGGGCCAGCAGGCTGGCTGGGCGCGGCAGAGGCCTGGCCCCTGACCTGTGCCCCCCTCCCAGGCGCCACCAAAGCCCTGGCCGAGGGACGCCAATGTCTGAAGTCCTTTACTCGTGCAAGGGACATTTCCACTAACTTACCTCACAACTGAAGACCAAGCAGGCGGAGGAGCTTCCAATTTTTCTCGGTATATTCAGAGCCCAAAACAAATAAAAGGAATTTCGGCTGTACATACAGCTTTTTTAATACTGAAGGCTGTTATTCAATAAAGTTATTGAGCCCTAGTCCGTGCAACCCACTGGGCATTTAACTGACCCAGTAAGTAAGCAATAAAAAGGAATACAGCTGGCCCTTGAACAAGACGGGAAGGTTAGGGGAACCAACCCCCATGCAGTCGGAAATCCAAGTATAACGCGAGTTGAGCCCCTCCATCCACAGACTCCTAACCACAGATGGAAAACACTGTTTTTCAATCTGCAGTTGGCTGAATCCCAACCAACCGATGTAAAACCCGGGAATACAGAGGGTCAACAATATATTTTTTGGGAAAAAACCCACATACAAGTGGACCCACACAGTTCAAACCCATGTTGTCGAGGGTCAACTGCAAAAGGCACTCAGATTGTTACAGAAGAAATAAAGCTATCACTATTTGCAGATGACATGATTTTGTATATAGGAAAACCTAAGGAACACACATGCACATACGCATGCATACACGCACACCCTACTAAAGCTAATAAACAAGCTGAAAAGATTTGCAATATACAAAATGAATTGTATCTATACAGTAGCAATAAATAATCCAGAAATGAAACTAAGAAAACGAATTCCATTTACAATAGCATCAAAAATAATAAAGTACTTAGGAACAAATTTAACAAAAGAAGCCTAAGACTTATACATTGAAAACTACAAAACACCATTAAAAGAGATTAAAGGCTTAAATGAAAACATACTCCAAGTTCACAGATTGGAAGATGTCAAGATGGCTAGACTCCCTAAGGTAATCTACATGTTCAAATGCAATCCTCATTAAAATCCCAACTGACTTTTGTGCAAAAATTGACAAGTTGATCCTAAACTTCATATAATGTAAGGAACCCTGAAGAGCAAAACAATCTCGGAAAAGAAGAACAAAGTTGGAGGACTCACACTTCCTTTGAAAATTAGCATATACCTACAGTAATCAAGGCTGTGTGACACCAGCATAAGGACAGGTGTAAAGAGCAATGGGATAGAACTGAGAATCCAGAAATAAACCCATATATCAAAGATTAACTGGTTTTTGAAAAGGGTGCCAAGACAATTCAATAGGGAAAGAGCAGTCTTTTCAACAAGCGGTGGTGGGACAACTGGATATTCACATGCCAAAGAATGAAGGTGGAGGGCCGGCCAAGTGGAGCATTGGTTAAGAGCTGGCTTGGGATGCCAGCAGCCCTGGTTCGGATCCCACATATGAGGGCCAGTGACACTGCCCTCTACAGCTAACAACAGCTCCACCTGGAGCTGGGCTGTGTGAGCCCTGGCGATGGTGTAGGCTTCAGCCCCTGCTGCAGTGGGCTGCCATAGGCTACAGTGAGCGGCCAGCAGCCAGCGTGAGCGGCTGGCAGCCAGTATCAGCTGCCAACAGCCGCAGTGAGCAACCATCCAGAGGCCGGCGACCCATCTGCCTCATCCGGGAAGAGCGCAATGACGATACCAACATGTAGGCCAGTGAAGCAACGTCCTCCGCAACTAGACTGAAGAACAAGACAGCAACTTGTCTGTTCCCCTTCCCCGATTCCCCAACGCTGTTCCCCTTCCCCAATTCCCCAATAAAATCTTTTAAAAAAAAAGAATGAAGGTGGATCCCTACCTCATGTCATATACAAAAATTAACTCAAACTTTAAAATGGGCAAAGTATTTGCATAGGTATTTCCCCAAAGATACACATGAAGCCATCTATGCTCATTAGTCATCCATCAGGGAAACCCAAATCAAGCCCATGAGATAACAGGCCACACCCACTAGGATGGCCACATTCAGAAAGACAGGCAATAACGTGCAGACACTGGAACTCCATACGCTGCTACTGAGAATGTAAAGTGGTTCAGCCTCTTTGGACAATAAACACAGTTGCCATATGGCCCAGCAATTTCACTCCTAGGTATATTCTCAAGCGAAGTGAAAACATATGTCCATCTGAGAACCTGTATAAGAATTTTCACAGCAGCATTATTTATAATAGCAAAAAAGTGGAAACCCAAATGTCCATCAACTGATGAATGGATAAACCAAACGTGGTCTATCCGTGCTGTGGAATATTATTACTCAGACAGCAAAAGGAGTGAAGTATAGATTCATACTACAACTTGGAGGAACCTTGAAACGCCTGGCTAAGTGAATAAGCCAGGCACACAAGGCCACACATTGCATGATTCCATTACATGAAATGTCCAGAATGAGCAAATCTTTAGAGACAGAATGTAGGTTAGTGGCTGCCAGGGGCTGGGGACAACGAGGTGGGGCTGCTCATGGGTATGGGGTTTCTTTGGGGGCAATAAAAATGTTCTGGAACTGGATACTGATGATGGCCGAACGATTTTGTGAATATACTAAAATAATCACTGAATTAGACACTATTTATGGTATGCGAAATATATCTCAATTTTTTTAAAAAGGAACAACAAAAATAAGTGCCTTGGGAAGCCACAAAAAGGTTTTTTGTTTTGTTTTGTTTTTTAAATCAACTTGCAGATAAAAACCAGAACCTACATTTTCTTTTTAGGACCCAAACTAGCCATTCCTTGCTCATTTTTATTCAGACCCTTTACAAACCCAATATATGTGATACAAAGAATCACGGGATTTTCAAGTTGGGGAGGGTGGTCTGAGATCAACTAGTCCAAATTCCTCATTTTAGAGACCACACAGGGTGGTGACTTGCTCAGGGTCACACAGCAAGGTGGAGGCCAAATTAGAACTAGAATCAGCTCTTCCAAATCCTGAGCAAGTGATCTTTCCACTCCACCAGAGACACACAACCAAATCCACAGGGCAAATGTGAAGTCACAGCTTCATAACAGAGAGCACATCCCCCAATGCTGAGAATACTGGCTCCCCGCAAACCTCAAGGAAAAGCTATCAGAACCTTGATATAAGAAAATCTGTGTCTACTTAAGAGTTCAACAGTCCAAAGATTTAATGACCTGTGATCATCAACTCAACCTGCTTTTCACCAGAGAAGCAAAGTGCAACAAAGATAGAATCGAGACCAAGGTATACAGCAAGGACTGCAGAAGCTGATTCGAGCGGAAATGGGTGGCAAACTGCACAGCCCCATTTACCCCAAACAAACTGGCAACGTACCCAGTGAAGCTCCTGCTCAGGGCCAACCACCATATCGAATCCAGTGATGCTTTGGGGCTGGGAATCTGCAAAGGGGGAATGGAAGAGGTATAAAGTTTATGTTCACCTCTAACCTCTTCAAAAGCATGAACAGAAGTAGCCCAGAGGGGAGAGGAGGTGGTCAGAAAATTAAAAAGTGGCAAGAGGCAGGTGAACTGTTAGACAGCTGCAGACACAGAATGTTAGGAGCTGGAAAGACCCTGCAGTGCACCTCATCCAACCCTCCATTTGACAAACGAGGCCACTGAGGCTGGACCAGTGAAATCACCGGCTAGGCCCAAGGGCTGGTTAGTGCCAAGGTCAGGGCTACCAAGGAACCAGCACAGCGCCAGGCCTTCACCCTTCCTCTCAGAATCTCCCCAAGGTCCCCTAACTGCCGACCGGGTGCTGACTTCCGGGCAGAGTCGCCGTGGTTCACCCTTCAGTGGTCACTTCTTCAAACACAGACTCGCTGACGCAGGGGGGCGACTGTATGCACCTCAACGTCACCTACCTGGCCTGGAGGCCTTTCCACGCAGCTGGGACGGCATCCTCAGGCCTTCAGCTCTGAGAGGCCAGCTCTGTCCTTGTAACTTACTGCAAGGCAGTTAAGGCCACTTAATAAACACGTCTGCTACTAGGTGCCTCCCCAGAGGTTAGTGTCTGATGGCTCAGTTTAGGTGACTACACAGTATCAGCAAGTAGCCTGTGGATGGTCACCAGCCATTAACCTGCACTAAAGAGGCCCCCCGGAACCCCTAAAGAGGAATCTTCACAGGCAATAGCGATCCCAGCAGGCGAAGGCCAGGTAGAGTGCCAGCAGGAGTAGACCCCCTAAGGACACAACATTAATCTCAGAGGCTTGGATTCCAGGTTCTACCAACTGCCAGCTGTGGGACAGGGACGTGCAGCCATGACTTGTCTGAGCCTTGGTTTCTTCAACTACAAAATAGAGACAACAACCGGACCTACCTCATAGGATTGTTGAGAGGATTCAATGATCGGTTTAAAACAGCACAGTTCTAAACACAAAAATAAGGCTCAAAGAAATGTCAGCCATTGTCATTAATGTTAAGAAAAAAGAAAACTGTAATAAGAATGTGACTATTTCTGGAAGTGAGGCCCTAAAATCCTAATCACCTGGCTTGAATCCTAAAAGACGAGGAAATTCATCAACAGAGGGAACTCTCTTCATCGGCCACCTGACTTATTGACAGCATCTGTGTATAAAATCACACTGACAAAGCCATCTTCAGCCCTGAGTGGGAAGATGACATCATTCATAATCCCGTTAGTAGGGCAGGCCTCCTGCCAGGGTGTAGCGATGCCCAGGGCCACTGGCGCTGCAGGCCGGGCATGTCAGCTGGCAGAGAAGACAGTGACAAGGAACCATTTCTGCAGCAAGCCCAGAGGAGCCAGAGAGGAAACAGCAGCAGCAAGGATTTTCCAGAAGCATCCACTAGAGAAATGTAATAGGTGCGACTTACTAAAACTCACAGCAGAGCAGGCAGGCTGGTGTCAGAGGTTCTGGCCAGGCTCTGCAGATGCAGGCGGCTGCAAAAAGAACAGCGCTCGGGTCAAAACGCTTCAGTTTGATTCCTGCCTCCACCGCTTCCTAGCTCTGTGACCTTGGTAAGGTGACTTAGTTCCGCCGGACCTACCTTACAGGGTTTTTGTTAATAATGAAACAGGTTAAGAGTTACTGTATATAAAGAACCCAGAGCATGCCTGGCACACAGTCAACACCCTATAAACGCTAGAAAGAAAAGAGGAAAACACCAGAAGTGACTGACAATGACACTTGCACCATGCCTGGATGTCCCAGACAACACGCAACAGCAGCATCATTTCAAACAGGCAACCTCCCCAAAGGAACGCGGACTGTCAGGTCTCCCTCAAAACTCTGGGCAGAGGGCACCTGGAAACTGACGATTGCTTCACAATCAAGCTCACCCTACAGAGTAAGGACAGCGTATGGCACACAAGAACAACAAAGGTACAAAGTAGGAGAACTGGCCTGGAGACAGCCTGGCCCAGGGTCCGAGCCACATGACCCGCAGATGCAGCTCACCGCTTTGCTGGAGGCCAAGGCGTGGAGAAGTACACGCAAACCTGTGAGTCCCTATGAGAAACTAACTGCCAAGCACTGAGCCTGAAAAAACGCAGGCTGCACTAGGGCTGTCAGAGCACCACCGGCAGCTTCCCTCAGCACCCCCATTTCTTCAAACACCTTTGCTATTTGGTAATTTTAACATTGGCTTAAGCTTCTCAGCTAGACTCTACAACCACTTCATGACAATGACAGTATAGTAATGATGAAGTCTGTTTAAACAACATTGTTACAGAGTCAATCATGTACTCCAAAAAACAATTAACTGAAAGAATCACACCATCAAGCCTGGAATTCTGAGTCTAAATTCAGGGCCATAAACTTGGATGGGAACAAAGAATCACACCTAGACCTCATTAGACCGGAACTGAAATTTAACATTGTCTTCAATTATGAATGGAAGCAATACACCATGGCAGTAGTAGCAGCACCAAGACTCGGATAAAAAGTATATTCTTGTAACTTTAGAGCTGTTAGAAATAGCTCACAATATTGCTCCCATTCTCAGTACTTCAAGGTTATTAGGCACGCTACCAAATCTTAAAATGCAATGCTATAGCAAAGAGGCATATATCAGTATGACAGACTTTTCAGATATTTTGCTAAACTGTATTTCAATATATTTGGTTCCCTTTGAAATCCTATGTATTTTATTTGATGCATTAAAATATCTTCTGAAAAGAGGTCCAGCACCTTCTCCAGAGCTTGAGGGGTCCATGGCAAAAAGAAAGAAAGAAAGAAAGAAAGAAAGAAAGAAAGAAAGAAAGAAAGAAAGAAAGAAAGAAAGAAAGAAAGAAAGAGGCAGGGGCTAAATTACAATTGCACACAGAAGACAAGAATATAAGTGCTTTGTCGGGAAGGAGCTGGTGACCCTGTCACTTTTCCATCCCTGGCACCTGGCAGTAACCACATATTGGTAGGTGCCCAATATAGATTTATAAATCAATCAACTCAGCACAACCAAATACAAACACAAATCCAGCCCAAGCAGGCCAGCAGCTCTGGGTGATGGTCCATTTATTCCACATGGTTCATAGGATAAAGCCATCATGGTCCTCAAGTCCCTGGAAGGGCCCCTGCAATCCGCTTGAAGGCCATATGACACGGAGAAGGGTTAGCAATAGAAGCAGGTTCCCACTGCGGGACCACATGAGGATTTATCACCTCTTTTTAGTAGGGGAAGAGGAGTGTTTGGGAGCTGAATCAGGGGCAGTGTCCCAGGCAGCTGACACAGCCAAGGAGGTGTCACCTGCCATCATCTGCCTAAAAACAGCAGAGGAGAGACGCAAACGCACCCCCTCTGGTCCCGTCTACACTGCCATGCTTCACTCTCTCCCTGGTCCACATCTGCCATAACACAAAACATTCAGGGTTGGTCCCGACACAAGTTCTGTGCGGAGCTGGGTGACGCCGCGCACAGCTGGCCTCGACACTGACATTAAGTAGCTTCGCCATGGGGACACCAGGAGGTGCCTTCTTCAGGAGGCTGAGTGAACTGGGCGTGGCTGTTGCCCGGGCTGGGCAGGAGCTCTGCTGTCACCTCACCCCAGCACACACAGCAGTCTAGGCAGGATGGGTCTCAACCAGCCTCTCACCCGCACTGCTATCACCTAGTCCACACCCCTCCTTCCCGGAGGACTGCAGGAGAGCCCCAGCCCCCAACCCATCTCCCTCACTTCCCTCGGGCCCTCCCCATCTATTCTCCCTGGAACAACCACTGCAAAATTTCCAAGCAGAGCACGTTATTCTCCACTCAAAGCCTCCAAAAGCTTCTCACGAGAAAAGGCAATGCCCGCCCGGGACGACACGGCCTTGTGTGGTGGGACTGTCCCTCATCCTCCTCTCCCTCCGCACGGCTCTCCCTGAACACTGGCGGCCTTCTGTTCCTGAGAGCTCCAGCCGGCTCGCGTCTCAGGGCCTTTCCACACGCCGTTCGTGGATCCCAGCTCTTCCCTGGCCGGCTTCCTCACTCCATTCCCGGCTCTGCTCTCATGGGGGCGGTCTCCTCAGAGAGGCCTTTCCTGATTGTCAAAGTCACTTTCTATTCCCATACTCTGCGTAACTCATCTTCAAAGCACTTATTACCTGACACTGCATTACAGCCGTTTACTGCAGTGACTGACAGCTCCATCCGGGGAGAGGCTTTAAAAAGCCAGTGCTCCAGCCCACCTAAACCGATTCAGTCGGAATATGAGGGAGGGGACCAAGCATCTCTAGTCTACAAAAGGCACCCAGGTGCTTCCAATGCGCAGCCAGGGTTCATAGTGAGAAGAGGCTTCTCACGCCTTCCATGTGCACATAATGACCCGAGGCTGTTATTGAACTGCAGGTCTAAGGTGGCGTCTGAGTTGCTGCCTTTCTAACAAGTTCCCAGGTCGGCTGACCCTTCGTTGAGTCCCAAGGGTCTAAAACAGCACTGGCCAACAGACCTTTGCGCAGTGATGAAAATGTTCCAGATCTACACTGGCCAATACACAGGTGGCTGCCGGTCACTTGAAACTCGCACCGTTGAGAAACTGAATTTTTTATCTTAGCTGCCACACTGAACAGTGCGGGTCTAGAATTCATATGGCTCCATGAAGAAAGTCACCAGTGCCTAGAAATGTGGAGGTAAGAGAAGGATCAAGGAATAGTCCAGCCCTCTGTGGAGAAGGCGGCGGTGAAAATCCCGGTAGAGGCCTAGGTGACCACCCCCTCAGGAGTGGATCAATGTTTACCCAAGGCGGGAGGCAGGCCTGGAAGACCATATCAAGCCCCCTGAGACTACGGCAGGTGCTAACTGCTTGACCTCACAACCCAGTCGCACACCATCACAGAGGGCCGCCTGGCCGCAGCCCCAGGCACCGTGACCACTCCCATCCCCGGCCATCCAGGACTCCGGACAATCGTCTGTTTATAGGGTGTCCGTCTCTCCCACTAAGCGGTGACTCTTTCAAAGAGAAAACTCATTCCTCTTGGTATTCTAGTCCCATCACCAAGCACACAGCAGGACTCAATAAATACTGAATGAATGACAGGGCCTGGAACCCACCAGGACTCACATTAGTATTGTTACTGTTAATCTCAAGAAAGAGAGAAACTGAATTTTGGAGGAAGGGAGAGTAACGTAAGAGAAGATCGGTTCTTCCTTGAATGACTCAAAAATTCCCAAACACATAAATCCAGATTTCAGAACTCGGCATCATAAGGTGGCCTTGTTCGACCACAGAACCTCAGAAGCATAAGCAAGACGGTGATGTCCTTCTGACAGCAGATTCGGCATCTGTTGGTGTGGAATTGGGAAGAGCTGTTCTTCAAACAAGCCACAAAGGATGAAGATTCAGAATCCCATTCCTGCCTAAAAAGCCGGCAGGCCGGTTCCCACTGTAACTGCTGGCAGGGGCTTCGGGCCCCAGGACAGCCAATCCCCTGGGGGTCTGCGCAGCCCAGATGCACTCTACCCCTGCAGTTACCCTGTGTTTGCGACAGCACTGAGATTTAACCAAGAACAGAGTAGAGAATTATGCCCCGGAAGGAAGATGATTAAATTTTAATACTTACCAGTCAACATCAAATTTATTTTTAAAACTACATCTCTAACAAGGCCAAATAAGCAAGACAGAATGGATGGTGCTCTGAAAGAGGGTTTAACTTTACACACAAATACTCTAAGTATGTATATTCATTGTTTCCCTATTTTGTGACTATTTCACAGTAAAAACTCAAATACTCTGAGACAGAAATAACCCCTACAAAAAAGAAGGGTGGGAGGCTCACTTTTCCAATTTATACCACTATTTATTTTTTCTGTTATTTCCAAAATACAGGAGCACTCAAAAGCACAGCACCAAACTTCACTAAAATTGTGCAAAATAAGTATTTTACCCAGAGAGAAGGACCAAGTGAAAATTTTAAAACACAGCTCTATGCCGACTTATTGCCAGGACAACGAACTGGTTAAAAAACAAGCTCGGGTTAATAGATACAGAGTAGTTTTTATTTACTTACTCATCTAACCATTCATTTCCCCTACTCTTCCTACCTCTTCCTGCAAATCCTATTTTGGGGCCCAATGCCCTCATCAGGTTCTGAGGATTAATTATAATTTGTTACGCAGTTTCATTTATTAAACCAGTTGTGTGTGAGGTATTATGCTGTGTATTTAGCTCATTAAACCCTCACCACACCCTCTGAGATAGATAGGCATTCTTTTTTTTTTTTTGAGGGCAGTGTCACTGGCCCTCATACGTGGGATCCGAACCGGGGTCCCTGGCGTCCCAAGCCAGGGCTTAACCACTGCTCCACTCAGCCCGCCCTAGATAAGCATTCTTATCCAGACTTCAAAGCTGAAGAAAATGTTGGGTATCACACCGGAGTTCACACACCTGGCAAGTGGCAGAGTCTGACACAAGAGTAATTTTAGAGAATTCAGCATTATTAATAGAAACAGAAAGCAGTATCCGTTTCTGAAAACAGCATGGAGCCAAGTTCAAATTCCAGCTCTTCCACTTACCAGTTCTATAACCTTAAGCAAATTAACCTCTCTAAGCCTCAATTTCCTCATGTATAAAGCAGGAATGAGGAATAAACACAACAGATATGAAATTCATAGTGTAGGACAGGGACCTAAAGCTACTAATCGTCCAGCTACAGGTGTGCATATCAAAGAAAGTCTTTCAGTTGTAAGACAATTTTTAGCAGACAACCTATATTGCAAACAGTGGATTCACAAAGGTTAATCTTTTTAAATCATTCTATGACTCATTTGTTTAAACACAGGACCAAGGGCTTGCAAATTTTAAATTTTATTTCTAAGCAAGTTTATGTCACAATACCCACTCTCAAGCCTCTTTCCAGTATGAAAACTAGAATCTTATTTAAACCAAAAGATGTGGGCATCACTTAAGTTAACAAAACCATAAAAGGAACAAAGTTTTTATAATGGGAATGAACATTAAACTCCCTGGAAAAGATTTAAAGAAATCCATAGTGATTTCTCTCAGAAAGCAAACTTTCAAATTTAGTTCTCATAAACCCAAACTCATATATACCAACACCCTAGCATGTAAACTGGACAGGATTCAAGTGAGATAGACCTGAAATGATTTCAATTTTTTCATATTTGACACGGTCACCAATTCATGCGGCAACGTGGAACAAGCTTGCAGTTTCATAAAATGACCAAATCCAGTCTCTTTAATCTGCTCAGTAATTGAGCTCTAGGGTAATCTCCTGCACAGCATACAAAAAAAGCTTTGGAATTATACACTGGAAACTAAAATTAATCAGAGAAAGGGTATGCCAATTTTAATAGCAATTCCTATTTGCCTAGCTTTCCAACATCTGCCAGTGTTAATATTTAACTATAAACTACAGTAGGGAAAAGAAACAGAACCTTAAATATAATCAAGCTTTTTCTTTTACGGCACCACGTACCAATCGTCCTTCCCTTCAGAAACATTCAGCTACGTTTTTGGTTGCGATAATTCCATGAGCATTAGTAATGGTGTATTTTCAAAACATCATGAAAATGTGTCCCCTGCCCAGCACTTCCGAAAAAGCTTCTCCCAGGCCCTCTCCATCTGCCTCATTTGAAGGCGTAATTTTTAAGCTCCGCCACTGATACAAAAAGAATTAAGGGAGGCGGGATCCCCTAAGTCACTACCGAAGGTTTGCACCAGCTCTGCCCGGCTAAGGAAAGGGGGTGGGGGTGGGGGTGGGGAGGCCATGCCCCGCCCCCTCCACTTAAAACGTGCAGAATGCTGAATCTGTTCCTTTGGGTTTCCACTATTACTGAGTGTTTATGTCTACAAAGAAAAAATAATTTCCATTCAGAGAAACATTCTGGGTTTCCTCCCCCAGCAATTCCTAACAGCAGACGCTTTGTTCCAGCGGCCAAACCAAACGAACGGCCCTGCTCCCTCGCAGGCGCTCCGGTGACCTCCCGCCCCTCGCCGGAGCGCCCACGGCACCCGCGCTTAAGGCCCCCGTGCCCCGGCCAGGACACGGAACCATCCGTGCAACGCGGGCGCCCGTCTGGCTTGCACACCGGCTCCCGGGAGGCGCCACGCCGCCCTGGACGGGGTGCGCGGCGGGCGCCCGTCTGACGGGGAGGGACCGGGGCGGCGGGGTCCCGCCCGCAGCGGCCTCCCCGCAGGTTGCGCACGGCTTCCCGTGGGCGCGCGGAGGCTCCGCACCCGGGGCCGCGTCGGGCCTTGCCAGGCGCAGGTGGGGCGCGGGGGGCCGCGCACGCCGCCGGCTCAGGTGCGCGCCTTCCCGGGCAGCCGGGGCCCCGGAGGGAGACAGGCCCGCGGCCGCCCTCCGCGGAACAAAGGGCTGCGGGCGGGGAAAGTTTTCCCGGGACGCGGGCGCGGCGCGGCGGGCGGGCGGGCGCGGGGCTCCCCTCCCCCTCCCTCCCCTCCCCCGCCCCCGGCGCCCCCCGCACCTCCTCGATGGCCGCCACCGTGTTCCGGCACTGCGCCGTGCGCGTGGTGAAGCTCGAGGCCGTGGGCGCCTTGTAGTCCTCATGGGTCTCGGCCACGAACTCCGACACGGAGATCTGGTCCGGCATCGCCGCGGGGGAGCCCACGCTCCGCGCCGCGCGGGCCCTGGGCGGCCGCGCCGATGGGCCGCCTCCCGCGCCCGCAGCCCGCCCGGCGCGTGGACAAAGGGAGGCGCCGCCGCAGGAGCCGCCGCAGGGGCCGCCGCCGGGCGCGGGGCGCTGGCCGCGGGGCCGGGCGGCAGGAGCGAGGGCGGCGCGCGCAGCCCCGCGCAGCTCGGGCCCGTCCGCCCGCCCGCCCGCCGCGCCGAGCGCTCCGCTGCCGCCTGGCCGCCCGATCGAGCCGCAGGCGTCCGCGCAGAGCAGGCGGGAACTGCCCGCCACCCAGCCGCGGGCCCCGACCGACTCCGGCGGAGAGGGGCGGGGCCGGGGGCGGGGCCCGGCCGGGGGCGGCGGCCGGGGGCGGGGCCGAGGCCGGGCAGCCAATCCGCGCGCTCGCCGCCGCCGCCGCCGCCGCGGGCCAGCTGAGCCAGCAGGAAGGAAGGCGGCGCGCACCGGGCCGCTCGCCCCTCGCCGCGCGCGGCATTGTCTCGGGGTTCGGGCCCCGGGCCGCGCGCCGCAGTTGGAGGGCGCGCCCCGCGGAGCAGGCCGGGCGGCTCCGACCCTCGCCCCGGCCCAGCCGCAGCCCACCTCCTGGTCGTGGGGCGCCCCCTACGCCGCGCGGCCGGCCCGGCCACAGGGAGCGCGGGAGGAGCGCCCCCTGCCGGGCGGCGCGCTCCTCCCTGGACGGGCCCTTCGCGAGGCCGATGCCTCCCGCGCCCCGCCGGGCCGCGCCCGTCCGCCCGTTCGGGCTTCGGTGGCAAAAGCAAGAAATGACCGTGTAGTGAGGGTGTCTCTGCTCCGCCTGCGTCTGCGTGGCCACCTGGCCTCACGGCCTTAGCGACACAGGTAAACCAATGGGCATGGGCTTCTTACTGAAGACCATTGGCCCACAGTCAGTGGCCCGGCCCAAGGGGGATTCAAACCCCTGTCCCTCCGACTCGGACAGTCGGTGCGTTTCAAGGTGCTTACAGCCCCCCCAGCAAATGTCCCAGGCGTGGCTCCAAAGGTTATGCACGTATGCATGATTCTCGATTAGTTGGAAATAAGTGTCAGGGTGCTAGGCCAGGACCCACCACGGAAGACAACAGCCTTTCTGCCGGGCAAGGAGGGAGTGTGTGCGAACAAGGGAAATGAGCGTTTTCATACGGTTTCAGAGAACGTGCAACAAAGGCGGATAAATCTCATATATATCTGATCCAGTAAAGACTTTGAATCAGTACAGATTTTCATGTAACAGCTCTTAAGGAAACTCTCATAGTTATTTTTTTTTAATCCAGAAGTTCTGAAGACACTAGTCAAATGAAATCACACCCAATAACTCTACACCAGGCATGTGGCATGGTTTCTGTAGCTGCCAGCAATAAAACCAAGAGGAACTTTACAAAAACCTTTTGTGCATCTGAAAAGGAGGAAGTGTGAGAGACATTGGAAATTCAATACGTCAGGCGAAGCCAGCTCCTGAGGCTGCAGGACAGTGGACCAGTCAAACAATCTTTTTTTTAAACTCCTATGTAAGAATTTTCTATATGAGGTGGCAGCTTGGGTCAGACATTATGTATGGCCTTTGGTATTTTAGTAGCATTGCATATGAAATTTAGCTTTCTGAAATAGCTAGCTGTATTACTGGATAGCTTTTATTACTACACTGCCAATAAGTTAAAATTTTAAAAACTGGCATTTTTGCTTCTATCGTCCCTGTTTTTTCACCCTTTTGGTGTCTTTGGAGGTTTTCTCTACTTCCTACAATTCAAGTCGTGTACATAGTATTTATATTAAACACATCCTTTCCTACACCAGGCAGATTCTAGTCTGTCCTAGTTTTCCAGCGACAGTTTTTTTGTTTTTGTTCAAGACATTGAAGAATATCCTGGATAACTTTTCAAGTCTCAATTTTTAGAGCACTTGTATCTATCAAGCTATGAGAATTTAATAAGAGAAAGTAGTGTTTTCCTTGGCATCTACTACAGCATTAAGCAGACTGATCAAGACTTAACCTTGATGTTCCTCTTGGGTTCTCTTTTTACATATAACTTTTGTTCTTATTTCTTGTAGCTTAATATAACTGTTCAGGTACAGGAATCTTTAGTAGCCAGAAAAATAAAATTGCAAAGCTGCATGGCATTTTACAAGTGGATGAGAAGCTGGTGGAAAGGAAGTCATTATTACCAAGCCCAACAGTGGTGCAGAGGACATCTGTGATAGAACCCTAAAGCAATGTATTCCTCCAGCCGGCCCTGAAAATCTCTTGCCCGGTTCCAAAGCCGAGAATTAAAGCAAGATCAGAGCAAAACATAGTCAGCGTGTCTGAACTTAATATAACAAGAGTGAGTAGTTTCCAAGAAACAATAATAAAATTAAAGTTGAATGTGGATCAAGAAAACATTATACACACACACACTGTTTTTAATGCATGAAGAGAAGAAAAGGCTGATAACGCCATTATAGACCTATACTCCCTTACCCAGAACTTTACAAGCTAAATAGTCCTGATAGTCTAGTTTCAAAATTAACTCTTTTAGTGGTAAAATTGACCTAAAATGAACTGACATGAGGGTATTTATAGTCTTGTTTATCCGACTTAATATGATATTTATGTTTTGCTACAAAATATAAATGTGCTTGATTATGGGACATTTCCCCAGACTACTGGGGGCGACCCAGATTATCTAGTGTTTGTGCTGTATTACCTATTTAAAAATCTGAAAAACTCTGAATTCCACACATATCTGGCCCCAATGGTTCCAGATAAGAGGTTGTAGACTTGTATTATTACATTTAAAAAAAATGAAACTTGGTGTTGCAGACTTGTTATTTTCAGGGAAGAGGAAAAAAACTCTTCTTAAAAATGAAATTTTCAGCAGCCCACTGAAATTGGCCAAGGGCCCATTTTCCAAAGGAATTTTCTGCCTCTAGTAGTTCTCAAGAACCTGAGATTTTTCACTCTCAGATCAAAGTGTTCTTAATTCTGAAATTTGCTTAAGGGTTGGCTGGTTTAACACAAGACTTATCCAGTTCACTTGCTGTTAATTTGTAAATGATTAGTCTTAGAATGGACAGGCCTGTGCCTTAAAAGAACTATATGGTAAACAGTGTAATGAAATAGAAAAAAAAACCAGCAACAAACAACCCTAGCGATGTGATCATGTAAGCATAACCAGAATTTTTTTCCCCAAAGCTTCACAATACTTTCCCGAAAACAGTGTTGCTGAAGGAACCCATTTATCCCCAAAGTGAGAGAAGTTTGAATTTATTTACCACGGTGATTTTACCTTGGCACTTTAGGGGGGAAGAAATTAGGGTGCAGAAACTATTGTACAAATGAAAACTTAGGTTTTATATCAGCTTTGGTTATCTGTGACTTTGAATGAATAAATTAGCCTCTCCAGATTCAACTCGTTTGTAAAAATGAAAGAAACTGCACTAGCTACTTTTGAAGACTCCTTCCTGCGCTGGCATCCCATGAGTCCATGATCCATGTGTTACTTTAGTTTGGGCACAAGAGGGACATTTCCACAAGGGCCATATTACTATTGAGAATCCAATCATGAAAATGACAATGTTTTAGGTGATACTTAAAGCGAGTTTTTGAGAATGCTTAACATTTTGTTAAGCTGACAGATTTAGATGACAAACTTATTTATAGCTAACTCCACAATAAGATACTTGAGGTCTGTTCACTTTTTCAAAAGCAGTTTTTATAAGGAGACTCTCAGTTCCAGAAAAGTGAGGTATAATCTGTACTATGCTGGAGCCAGCTTAAGCTAATTCCCAAAAAATGGCTGTTAGACTTTTCAGGAATTTTGCAAACTGTCTATTGCATCCGTATGGTAGACATGCTACTATAATGATGGGTTGCTGCACATGTCTTCCCAACTCGAAGTTCTGGTGGCTTCAGGTTGTCTGTGATGGGAGTATTTACACCAGGAAAATTGGCAAATGCTAAAAATCAAAGCTTTATTTATTGTTCATTGTCTAAACTTGATAAAGTGATAGAGAAAATGTTCATAATTCAGGTTAGACTAAGTGTGTTATGCCTTTCCATTATGAATAGTAAAAATGGTGTCATATTTTTTCAATATTTGCAAACTGTCATATGATTCAGCAAAGAGGTTGCTCATGTCATTGGCAGATAAGTGAAGTTACAGCATGCATCTTCACGAATTCACTTTTGTCTTACTCCTTAACATAGACAAAACATCAACCAACATGAACAACTGCTTTCTTGAATTGGTTAATAATGAAACATATTTATTCACAGTCTTATTTTGTCAAATCATGGTTGAATTGCAAACACCAATTGGCTATGAATTCAAGAGTTTAGCAAAAATCAGTGAAAGGATCCTATGAAACTCAATTAGCTGTATGGAATTTCAAAAAAGAACATTGTATAATTTGTTATTCTTTATAAGTGGGATGCTATACAGCCTTTGTAGAATTAAATTAAAATAAACGTATGTATGTATGTTATGTATACACATATTTTTTCAGAGAACAGGTAGTGAAACATTTACCAGCTCACTATTGAGTATAATTGTATCCTCCCTGCCAAGAGACCTTCCCACTCAGTCATGCTTATGGGATAAAAGTCCATATAGAACTAAACCTCGATATATTGGACTACACATGCAAAGGCAACTTGTGTTAATAGAGTAATTAAGAAAATGCTGTTTGTTCTTCTCAAGTACTTCGGGACAGCACAAAAAGTGCCAACAGAGCGTGTGGTCTGTTCAAATGAAAAAGCAAAAAAAAAAAGTTTCAGTAGCATTCTGTATGTAAATAGATTTTTGCCAAAGCTTCTGAAGAGTGCTTGCAATAATTTACTTTCTGGGGTCAAGCACTGTCTTCCTCCTGGATTTAGACCCATTCTTAGGTTTTGTGGGAGCCCTCTTAGGTGGCACAGCACCTCACTTGGGCCACATCTGAATAGTTACCCCACGCTAAAGAACTGCAGTGGTTCGCAATTGGCCTCAGGATAAAGTTTAAACTCAGTCACAATCTCTCCCAGGCTTTTTCCCAATTTCTTCAACTGTCACCTTCTCCCAGCCTCATTTTGACCCAGGGTCAGCAAACTATGGCCCAGGGGTCAAAGGTGACCTGATTTTGTACTAAGAATGGTTTGGGTATTTTTTTTTTTAATGGTTGAAAATAAATCAAAAGAAGACTATTTCGTGACACTTGAAAGTGATACGAAATTCAAATTCGAGTGTCCGTCAAGTTTTATTGGCTCCCAGCCACACCCATTTGTTCATTTATATAGTATTTATTACCCGTGGTGGCGGAGTTGAACAGTTGTGACAGACGTGGCCCACATACCTCACATGTCTAAGTATTATCTGGCCCCTGGCAGAATTGTCGACTCCATTCTAACCACACGAAACTTCTCATTTTCCCCGGCTCACAGAGCCCTTTTGTCCTGAGTGAGCTGAATGCCGTTCTGTGCCTCGCTCTCCGTGTCTAAGAGGAGAGATCCTAACAGCACCCAAGGCCATTCACAGGCGGCCCCACAGCCCCAGCCTCATCCACGGCCACTCACCACCACGCAACTCTTGCATCGACACTTAGGCCCTAGGAACTCGCATATGCATGGCATTCATTGAGTATTTCCTCTCCTCCACACCCCCAGCCTGGAGAGCTTTTCCTCTTGTCCATCTGACAAGCTCCGGTCACCTTTCAGGATCAAACCCAAATCTCCTCTCCATAAGGTCTCTAGGAGGTGCTCAGCAGAATCAAACGTCTCCCCGTCTCTGCTTCCAGTCTGCCTTAGACATCTCTGCAGAGCTTTTGTTAGGAAGGGGTGAGTGGCCATCTCTACATTTCAGTGCCATTAGAAGGGCTCACCTCCGCTTCCTGCTTCTGTGCTCGGTACCTCTCCCTCTATGCCCATCGGCGTGTGAAGCAACTGTGCTAGCCAAGTAATGAGTCAGACAAGATGGGAGCACTCATTTCATTGAACTGATAAGCCTCACCCTCACTCTGGAAATAAAATGCTTCGGCTCTCCCCAAGCACAGGCTGCTTCTAGCACAGGAATGTTCACACTGTCTCATGACTGGAGCATGTTTCCTCTTCTCACTGCCAACACCTAACTAGGCTCTGGGAGGTGAGGGGACATGTTTTATTTATCTTTGACCTCTAGCTCCAAAACAGGGCAGGCACACAGTAGGTGCTCAATAACTATCAATAGCATTAAGTCACATGGAGGTAGGTGTTTCTCTTTCACCATACAAAATGAGAGCAGACATATCAATTCAATACAAGGACAATCCATAGGTTTGAGAGATGTGAGGGTACAGTGGGTTTTTCCCACAATGGGGTCTTCTCTGTTGCTCAAGTATTCTGGTAAAGATGTGTTTGTAGAGGGAAGTCAAGCTTTGTGTGGGGAAGGGGGGCATCGACCTGACCCCTTGAAAGGCTGAAACGTGCAACCTTCCTCCCTCGATATAGGAAGGCTTAGGCACTGCTGGTTTGCATCATGGTGGTGTGACATGACCACATGTAAGCTAAGGAGATCCTGTGCCCTCAACACCTTCTACTCAAAGTGTGGTCCCGGGACCAGCAGTATTGACGTCACCTGGGAGCCTGGCAGAGTGCAGAATCCCAGGCCTACTGAGTCAGAGTTGGTACTTTAACAAGACCTCCAGGTCATTTTGTGCACTTCATCATTGGAGAAGCTGTTTGCTAGTGTACGTAAAAGACACACAACAAACAGGGACTTGGCTTGCCCATCCTGGCAGAAGCCCAATATTCCAAATTATGGAAAGTATACTGTATTAATGGGACTTGATAAAATCTGAGGGATTATGAGATTTATAAAGGTTTCTTTCAGCTCAGAAGTGCCATGCTATAATGCATTCCATCTTGTAGCTGCCACACTACATTGCTCAGTAATTCAAATACTATTTACTAACTACTACATGCCAAGCGCTGTCCCCCAAACTACAATAGGTTATTTTTGGAAAAGTGATTACAGAGTGGCAAGTGTAGAGGCCAAACAAGTGGATAAAACAGTAATTATCAGTAGATAAATTGGATTTCATCAAAATTAAAAACTTCTGGGCCGGCTGAGTGGCTCAGTTGGTTAAGAGCTCGCTCAAGAGTGCGAGCTGATAACAACAGCTCCACCTGGAGCTGGGCTGTGCAAGCCCCGGTGATGGTGTGGGCTGCAACCCCTGCTGCAGTGGGCTGCCATAGGCTACAGTGAGTGGCCCGCAGCCAGCGTTGAGCGGCTGACAGCCAGCGTGAGCTGCCAATAGCCGCGGTGAGCGACATCCAGAGGCCAGCGACGGATCTGCCTCATCCGGGAAGAGCGCAATGACTATACCAACAGTGAAGCAACATCCTCCGCAACTAGACTGAAGAACAAAAGGACAGCAACTTGTCTGTTCCCCTTTCCCGATTCCCCAACGCTGTTCCCCTCCGCCAATCCCCCAATAAAAAATCTTTAAAAAAAAAAAAAAAAAAAAAAGAGTGCGAGCTGAGCTCTGAGCAATGGTGGTTCGATGCCAGCCCGAGCTGAGTTGCTGTTGAGCTGCCAACAGGTGGCAGGATGGCTCAGCTAAAAAAATAAAAAAAATAAATAATAAATAAATCCACAAAATTAAAAACTTCTGCGCTTCAAAAGATACATCAAGAAAGTGAAGAAAACCTACAGATTGTGGAAAAATATTTGCAAACTAAATGTCTGATAAGGGACTTATATCTAGAATATATTTAAAAAAAACTCTTGGGCCGGCTGAGTGGTGCAGTGGTTATGCTCTGGTTTGGGAAGCCAGCGGCCCCGGTTCAGGTCCCAGATATGAGGGCCAGTGACACTGCCTTCTTAAAAAAAAAAAAAAAAAATGAATTCTTACAACTGAATAATGAAAAAATGGGCAAAGGATCTGAATAGACATTTCTCCGAAGAAGACATACAAATAGTAAAAAAGCACATGAAAAAATGGTCGGCATCATTAGTCATAGGGGAAACGCAAATCAAAACCACAGAGTGATACCACTTGACACCAGGATGGCTGTAATAAGCGAGACAGATAATAAGTGTCTGCACAGTATGAAGAAACTGGAATCTTCCTACACTGCTGGTGGGAATGTGAAATGGCGTACCCACTTAAGAAAACAGTTGGGCAAGTCCTCAAAAGTTTAAACATAGAGTTACCATATGACCCAGCAATTTCCACTCCTAGTATATATTCACAAGACAAATGAAAGCACATGCTCACACAAAAGCTTATTCACAAATGTTCAGGGCAGCATTATTTGTCACAGCCAAAAAGCAGAAACAACCCAAATGTCCAACAACTGATGAATGAATAACAAAACACATTTGTAAATTCATACAATGTGTATTAGTGTGCTAGGGCTGCTGTAACGAAGAGCCACAAACTGGTCAGCTTAAACAGAAATGTATTGTCTCACAATTCTGGAGACTGGAAGTCCAAGGTCAAGGTGTCCACAGGGTTGGTTCCTTCTGAGGGATGTGAGGTAGAACCTGCCTCATGCACCTCTCCCGGCTGCTGGTGGAGAGCTGGCTAGCTCTGGTGGTCCTTGGCTCGTAGAAGCATCACACTCATCTCTCTCTCTCATGTCCCCATGGTGTTCATCCTGTGTGCATGTCCCTGAGTCCAAATCTCCCCGTTTTTGTAAGGACATTGGTCATACTGGAGTAGGAACCCACCTACCCCCATGTGACTTCACCTTAACTAATTATGTCTGCAATGGTCCTATTTCAAAATAAAGTTGCATTCTGAGGCATTAGGATTTCAACATATGAATTTTTAGGGGACACAATTCAATCCATGAGACAACAGATTATTTCTCAGCCATAAAAAGGAATGAAGTACTGGGTAGCCAGTTAACTCAGTTAGTTAGAGGGCAGTGCTGATAACACCAAGTTTGCTGGTTTGATCCCCATGTGGGCCGCGGAGCTGTGCCCTCCGCACACTATTAGATTGAAACAACTACTTGACTTGGAGCTGATGGGTCCTGGAAAAACACACTGTCCCCCAATAAAATTTCAAAAATAAAATGAAGTACTGACACAGGCTACAACATTGGTGAGCCTTGAAAATGTTGTGCTAAGTGAAAGAAGCCAGAAACAAAAGATCACATGTGTAGGATTCCATTTATATGAAATATCCAGAACATGCAAATCTATAAAGACAGAATGTAAATGACTGGATGCTTAGGGCTGGGGAGGGGATGCAGGAGAGGGCGGTGATAACTAAAGGGTATGGGGGCTTCTTTTTGGGGTGAAAATGTTCTAAAATTGACTGTGGTGATGGTTGTATAACTGAATATGCTATAAAACCATTGAATTGTATACTTACAATGGTTGAATTATTTAGTATGTAAATTATTAAATGGTAGAATTATATGTATGTGAATTATATCTCAATAAAGCTGTCACCAAAACAAAGCACAAATTAGTGTTGTAATTCGAGATATATATATCTTCTAGGGTTTGGAGTCCAAACTTCAGATACTGGCTCTGCAACCTTCTGTTTCCTTGAACGAGTTGCCCTTGGAGCCTTAGTTTCTCCATCAGAAAGATGGGGAAGCGGGGAGGGAGGTGCAACCACCTATCTGGCAAGGCCATTACAAGAATTAGAAATTACCTAGGTAAAAATACCAGGCAAGTAGCAG
The DNA here is from genome assembly GCA_033961575.1 of Aselliscus stoliczkanus. Classification (NCBI taxonomy): domain Eukaryota; kingdom Metazoa; phylum Chordata; class Mammalia; order Chiroptera; family Hipposideridae; genus Aselliscus; species Aselliscus stoliczkanus. The sequence goes on along the minus strand of CM066730.1, from coordinate 33,205,041 downwards.
TTGCTCAATAAAGGCTATTATTAGTCACCCTGCCCTTGAAAACAGAGTGTATTTCTATCACAAATCAACCTCTCTTTGTGTGATTTATTTTTTTTAAGGGTCAAGTAAGGCCTTTTTAATGCCACTCAGAAAGCAAACTCCCCAAATGGAGCTAAAACTTAGAAGAAAAACATATTCCCTCCTATTATTCATGCCACAGGAGCACTCAATTCTGTGCTGCTTTTCTGCCTCTGACATTTCTTCCCTGACTCTTGTTTTTAATTCCCTGAGCTGATAATTGAAGCTGTCAGGGAAGGCTCATGCAGTGGGTATTTCTTGACGAATTCCAGCTGGGACTAAAGAGCATGTCGTTGAGTTGGAGAAAGAGAGATGGCCCCTCAGGAAGGAGCTCAGGCTCATGGCAGTGGGGGATTTGAGTGTCTGGGCTGTTTGGTTATTAAATCTGTGTCCAGGAGGGGTGTGCAGCTCATCCATTTGAAGAGGTGGGCCTGAGTCAGTGTGCGTCTCAAGAGTGGCATGAATACAGAAAGACACCTTGAGAATAAGCTGCTGAAATAAAGTGTGGGTAGACAGCAAGTCCTGCCACCAATCTAAGCATTTCCTGATGTGTTAAAAAAAATTAGAATCAAATATTGATGGGCTGGCCGGGTGGCGTGGTGGTTAGGTGCTGGCTTGGGAAGCCAGCAACTCCGGTTCGGGTCCCACATGTGAGGGCCAGTGACACTGCCCTCAAAAAACAAACAAACAAAAAAAACAACAACAATAAAAGTCATCTATCATCTTTTAAAAAAAAAAAAAGAATCAGGGCCGGCTGAGTGGTGCGGTGGTTAAGCGCTGGCTTGGGAAACCAGCCGCCCCGGTTCGGGTCCCACATGTGAGGGACAGTGACACTGCCCTCAAAAAAAAAAAAAAAAAGGGTGAAAAAAAAAAGAATCAAATATTGCCCTGGGCGTGAGTTGGACATCTCCATCACAATGCAGGAAGCCCTGAGGTCCAATAATATAAACGGGTGCAACTGGAAGCTATTCACAGTATTCACGGATGATGAACCGTGTGCCAGGCCCTGTGTTGAACTCTGGGAATATGGAATGAAGGCAAAATGGTGTCTGCAGAGGCACCAGGTTGCATGCACAGAAACCAACCAATGCCCCTCAGCAACAGAACAGGAGCTCAAGGTCACAGAGAAACATGCCCCGAGCCACATGGGGGTCCCCATGCGACTTGGTGCCATAGTGGGCTGAGTATCAAGGGCCGATCAAGCCTCCCCACAAATTCCATTTTCTCCTAAGTCTCTGGGTGGCCTAATGTATTTCATCCTGTCACTAAGCCTTGAACAGCTCCTGTCCAAGCACTCCTAAGGTTATGACTCATAATTCAAGCAGCCTTATTTAGAATATCTTGCTTGGGGTTGATCTTTTCATGAACTTCAAGAATAGTTGGCAACCTCACCACCACCAAAACCACCACCATCTTTCACCCTTGTTCTTCCTTTCCCAGGAACATTCCTTCCTGCTGTCCTCATGCCCAGCATGGGCCTCTCCAATCACCCAGTCCCTGCGGTCACCCAGGCCAGCATGGTCTCCTGTCCATGTGGTCACTGCTTACCTGTTGGGGTGTGGTGGGAATGACCACCGGCTGGCCTGCCCATCCCCTCTGCCAGTTCCCCGTGGCTTGAAAGCAGGGACTCTTGAAAATCCAAACTCTGAAGGCTCTATTGTAGACCCAATGAATCAGTCTTCAGGGGAAGGGCCTGGAAATCTGAATTTTTTTTTTTAAAGATTTTATTGGGGAATTGGGGGGAGAGAACAGCATTGGGGAATTGGGGAAGGGGAACAGACAGGTTGCTGTCCTTTTGTTCTTCAGTCTAGTTGTGGAGGACGTTGCTTCTCTGGCCCATGTTGGTATTATCATTGCGCTCTTTCCAGGTAAGGCAGTCGTTCGCCAGCCATTGGATGGCTGCTCACGGCAGCTCATGGCAGCTCATGAAAGCTCACGCCCACTGCTGACCAGCCCCACTGCAGCCTATGCCTTTGCCAGTGACTCGCGGCAGCCCAGCTCCAGGTCGAGCTGTTGTTCACTCTCTTAGCTGTAGAGGGTGTAGTGTTACTGGCCCTCATGTGGGATCCGAACCGGGGCCCTGCTTGCTCAGAGCTGGCGTCCCAAGCCAACTCCTCACCAAATCACCACTCGGCTGGCCCGAAATCTGGATTTTTAATATATGCTCCTGGAGGTTTTCGGTGAAGCAAACTTAGGGAGCTTTATCTATATCATTTTAGAAAAGACACTTAAAAGCAAGACTTTTGGATTTCTTTACAAGTGTGTGCATGTATCAGGGCAAATCCTAGAAGTTAGTGTGTTTATAAGTGAACAAGTCCCTTCCATAGAGCGTTACCTCTTTGAGGCCTCTGGGGAACCACTTACACAATTATGATTTTAGAGCAAAAATGTTCCCAAGGGATCTGAAAGTGCCTAATACTCATTCTGAAAGTGCTCATTCAATAGCCACCCAGGGGCTGGTTGGTTTGCCTGTAGGATTTGGAGCTGTGGATATTTCTTGCCTCTGGAAGCAGAAGTAATAACCCTTAGTCACATAAGAGACCTAGTCATGGCTTTAAACAGAGACTTCATTTTCTCAGTTCTGTGGAATTCCCAGTGTTTGCGAGGCCATATCTGTGACTCTTTGGAAAGGGTTTGTGAGTTGTTTTCTAAGATCTTTTAACTTGTCTGGGGAGCAGCGTTTAGTGAACTGTTTAGGGCAGCCCCGAGGTCAGGCATCAGATGACTGATGGAAAACCACCCCTGGATTTACAGTCAGGCACTTTTCTTTCAAGGGTTTCTTTTTCTGTTGTTGTTTTTAAGCCGGGTCCACACCCTGTTTACATTTGCTCCAGGGTCCCCTTCCTTCATCTCCTGGACTTTCCCACTCTGTTTGAGGTTCTCGGCCAAAGCTGAGCTCACTTGCAGACTCTGCATTGCATTTTGGTGCGTCCCACTTACAGATGCCAAGAAATGAGCTATGTCATTTGCTCAGGCCCTCTTCAAATTTTCCATAAGGCTCTGAGCATAACAACTCTGGGCCTGGACTCCCAGCCTCCACCAGGATCCTGTCTTAAACCTACACTGGGCAGTGACCAGAATGTGCCAAGAAGTCTGGGCCAGATCTGTGGGAATGGCACACTGGGTACACTGGGTCAGCCAGAATCATTCTGGAGACAGGACACAGCAGAGGAATGACCAAGGGATTTGACGGGAGGAAAGCCAGCTGGTCAATGGCTCCTTTGTGCCCGCTCAATAATATGACACAGCAGTTCAGCCTGGAGCTGTTAGAAGCAGAGTATATCTCACAGACCTGGGACCGATCGAAAGGTGCTGATGCTATAGCAGGATAGGATTGCCTCACTTGAGTTGAGTGGGGTCTCAGAGCCCCCCTGACTTGCAAGCTGAACAAGTGATTCTCACACTTGAGTCTAAGAGTCTCTCAACTGAGCAAAAGACAGGTATTCTAGCTTCCTTGCTCAGAAAGTCCCCCCAGAAGAAATAGAGAGATGGTTTGCTTTGATTGAGGCCCCAGTGAAAGATCCAAAAGTAAAGAGATAATTCACTCCATGGTTCTGTTTATCTGATTTCTCTTCTTCCTCATCTAGTTGTCCAGACAGAAACTGTGGCACCATCCATATGCTTCTCCTTCCCCATCCCACAAATCCAGTCTGTCACCCATAGTGGTCCCCTATCCTCAATTCCCACCTCATCCCTCATTGACTCAGACCCTCATCCCTTTCGTGCATGGAGAACGTGGCTTCATAACAAGTCCTCCCATCTCCATCCCAGATGACTCTCCAGTCCATGCTGTCTAGATGGGTGCCAGTATTGTCTTTCCAAAAGTGATCCTTTAAAAATGCCAGTCCAGTTATGGCACTTGCTTAAAAATATTTCAATGACTCCCCATAGACTGTGAATAAAATGCAAATTCCTTAGTGTGCTATATCAGGCCCTTCACAGCCTAGACTGTCTAACTGTTGAGCCTAATTTCTCATCAATCCTCACATACATCCAGAGATACAATCACACTGAACCCATTCCTTCATTTGTTCATTCATTCATTCAGAGTTCCTGTTACATTTCAGATCCTGTACTAGGTTCTAAGAATTCTAGTGGTGAGCAAGATATCCATAGTCCCTGATTCCCTAGAGCTGGCAATCAAAGGCAGAGGACCGCTTCAAACAAGATACAATCAAGTCCAATGGTGTTGTGCTAGAGCACATGCAGGGGCCGTCACCTAGCGTAGGATTCAGGGAGGGCCTGCCATCCAAAGGAATCAGTGCACAATGGTGAATAGAGTTGAAGTTGATAGTAAGAGATGATATGTGCAAAGATTCAAAGGTGAGAGAGCTTAGTGTTTTCAAGTAACTGAAGGACAGTGTGGTGTGTGAGTGCTGAGAGAGAAAGCTGGAAAGGCAAATAGGAGGCTGGTCATGGAAGAGCTTAGAAGATTCCACGTTATAGGCTTTGTGATGTTATCCAGGGGTAATGGACAGCCACTGAACCACTTTCAGCAGATTTGCATTTTTGAAAGATCTCTCTGGCTACAGTTTGGGGAATGGGTCAAACAACTGATAGCTTCTCAAATTGCTATGCATTTCAGCACGGCTGTGTCTCAACACAAACCTTTCCATCCAGCTCTTATGTACTTAGCCAGCTCCTTCCATCTTTCAAAACTAATCTCAAAATCCTTAAAGTCCAAAGATCCCTACTCCTCTCTGCCTGGGGAGAGTTGGGCACATCTCCACTTTTGCTTCCTCAGCGTATTGGTCATCGTTCAATTAGAGTATTTTCCCCACTATATGTCAGTCCCCATGACAGGCTGTGAGTTTATAAAAGCAATCCAGTCTGTGTTCCACTCAGCTTAAACCCCTATAGCCTAGCCTTGGTAGCTGCTTTAAAAACATGTTCTTTGAGTGGATGACTTTACACCAGCACAAAAGAGCACAGAAAAGTTGAGGTTCCAGACCTCGGTGATGCCTTCCACATGATGCCTTTCTCTCTCCACTGGAGCCTCACAAGGATTTACCAGTCCCAGACTGTTTTTTTTCTTTCACATACTGTACACACATTTCAGCAAATTGGCTCCTGGAGGAAAGGGGAACACTACGGTACCCTTCCAATCTTCAGTGATGGTGGAAACCCTTGACTTTGTGCCTACTTTGGCGCAAAGGCCTGGTCAGGAAGTCTCCACTTAGAGTTGGCTTCTAGGACCGGCCGAGTGGCACGGTGGTTAAGCGCTGGCCTGGGAAGCCAGCGGCCCCGGTTTGGTCCCACATATGAGGGCCAGTGACACTGCTCTCAAAAAAAAAAAAAAAAATTAGAGTTGGCTTCACCGAAGGGGCACAGAGCAGGCTGTGCCATGCCTAACTTGGGGCTCCCTTCCTGTCCATCATCATCAAGCTGCACACTTACTAGGCTGTGATGGGGAGGGGCAGATGGCAATAGTGTTCCTTTTCCAAACTCACAAATGGCTCTGTGTGGGTTTGATAAACGAGGAGTGTGTCTTTAGTGAAGATGCTTGAAGCTTGGTTTGGTTGATTATGTGTTTATTATTTGTCAGTAGCTTCTCGCAGTTTTTAGTTAGGGTTAATTGATGTAAGGAAGCATAGGTTGGCTCTGTTGGAAAAGGTCTTAATGTTAGCCAGGCAGAGGTGTTTGATTGGCACCGTTTGCCCCATGATGGGATCTTGCAAGCAGTAACTGTCTTTGCTGAGGTTACATAAAACCTCACTGATGAAAACTGAGACTCATGTGTTCATTCGATCCTTTATTCATTCACTTGGTAGATTTATGGAGCATCTTTTTATTTTTTTATTTTTATTTTTAAAATTTTTTTAGCTGAGCCATCCTGCCACCTGTTGGCAGCTCAGCGGCAGCTTAGCTCAGGCTGGGCATCGAACTGCTGTTGCTCAGAGCTCAGCTCGCACTCTTGAGTGAGCTCTTAACCAACTGAGCCACTCGGCCGGCCCAATGGAGCATCTTTTTGACCCAGCAATTTGCCGTTTACACGTGTTACATCCTTAGAAACAGGTATTGTCATTTCCATTGCACAGCGTGGGAATAAATAGAAAAAGGTAAGTCCTGTGCCCAGAGCTGCACGTTTAGGCTACAATGGAGCTGGGATTCCAGCTGGGGCTCTCTCCCTCCAGGGACTTCATCTCTTCCAGGGGAGACAAAACATACAGAGAAATACCCATGATCTGCAATAGAACACGACAAGCAACCCCTAAAGGGGCATCCACAATGTTTCTGAGAGGTGAGTGGTGGGAGAGACCATTTCTGACTGCCAAGCTATGAGATGGCTTCCTAGAGGAGGTGGCATTGGCCCTGGACTTGGTAAGATTTGAATATGCATAAAGGGGGTGAGAGGTTCTCTCTCCATCATCCTTCGATGGCAGTTTTTTTGTTTCGTTTTTTTTTGAGGGCAGTGTCACTGGCCTTCATATGTGGGACCCGAACCGGGGCCGCTGGCTTCCCAAGCCAGCGCTTAACCACAGCGCCACTCGGCCGGCCCATTCGATGGCAGTTCTGAAAGCTGTGCTGGGAGCTTTAAGTCTTAGACAGATGCAAGCACAAGGAGGTGGTAAAAATGAAGGGAAGAGCAACCAAGATTGAGTTGTGTAAGGATCTCTTGGCACAGACCCATGAGGAAGCATGTAAAAAGTCATGGTCCCCACCCCCGCTGTGGCCAGCAATTTAAGAGGCAAGTGGCTACACATGACACAAGTATACACAAGGTAGGAGGATCAAATTAGCAAAGCAAAGTCCAGGAGCCAAAGTGATGTTTGATTTTATCTTCATAGGCAATAAAACGTAAAGCATTCCTTGGCATTAGTCAGAGAGGCAGACTGCTGACTTTCCATAGGTCTTTGGCATTTTATAGTATGTCAGTTATCCTAGCAGTTCTTGCAACAGAGACTCCATACCTTGTGCTGGGGCGGGGTGCATGTGCGAAGTGAACTGTGAGCATTAGAGCTTGTGACACAGCACTTGGCCTTCAAGTTCTTCTGCCTCTTCTAAGATACATTCAGTTGAAGAGCTTGTCTGGTATATATTCCAGGGCTCTCCCGGGTGTCCTTGGGTATCTGGTTTATATGAAACCAATTACAGTAACGTTTGTAAAGTGGAGGCGATATTGTTGCAAGCGCTGCTTCAGTGTCCCATGCATTTATGTCTATGGGCTTCGTGCTCTGCAATCCAAATCTATTATGCTTTCAAAAGTGCTTCTCACATGGGATCACTTGAAGTTTCATTTCATAGACATCTATTGAATCAGGTTTATCATGTAAATTAAATTATCAAACAGAGCGTAAATAACCTCTTACAATTGATAGTTCTTATAAAAAATAATAACCTCACACTCATTAAAATGCTGGATGAGTGTTCTTTTATATTTAGTGATTCGACAATCTGTCAGGTAGGATTTTTGTCCCTGTGTTACAGATGAAGAAATGGACTCAGTGAAGTAAAGTAGTTTCCAATGTCCCCCAACTAGTGAGGGGCCGTGGCTGGGACTTCGAGCTTGGGCTTGCTGGGCTCCCACGCCCATGCTCTCCCACTGTGCCTGGGTCTTTCCTAAACAATCTTCCCCAAGTCTGACACCAGTGGTTCTGTGCAGCACTTCCACCCAGACAATAAGGCAGGGGCACCAGTGCTAAGGTAATTGTCTCTTTAAGTCTCTAGAATTACGTGGCGTGCCATGAAAATTAAACCAACTCAAAATCACACCTTTCCTGTCACAAAAGGAAAAAAACCCACAAAACCTCATGAATCAGAAAGGGCAGCAGCCGGCTGCCTTCTGTTTATGCACAGAAGGAGCATGCCCGAATATGTGCAGGGGACAAAGCCTCAAGGAAGGAGGCACTTGTGAGTCTTCCTCACCAGCTTACCCACCATGCACCCCTGCCAGGAAGACCCCTGCCAGGGATGGGGACCCGGCCACCGGAGCTCGCACTGCTCTCAGAGAAGACGCCGGGCGAGTGGGAAGCACTCTGCAGCCCAGCCCTTCTCCTGGCCTCACACATTTCTAGTCACAGGATGTTGAGGAAAGAATATCTTTGTGGAAGATTAAAGGCCAGTCAAGTGGAGTCTGAATATCAAATGGCTGCTTTAGCGAATGGATGCAAAGGTGCATGATCTACAATGTGCCTGGCAGGCCAGGAGCTGTTCCCGTCCCTAGATGTCACATCTGTCTTGAGATGCTAGACAGAGAAGGGGTGAGCACAGAAACACTCTTAGCTGGTGTCAGGGACAGATATGTGGCCCTTTTCTGCTTCCCCCTGCTGTGTAAAACTTCTGGGTTTTAATTGTTCTGTCCTGAGCTCAGATTCCAAGTCACAAACTTGAGAAAATAGCCTGGTCCGGGGCACAGAGGCGGCTTTGTGAGCTTGTAGCAGAGCCATGTGGGGCCCATGTGACCTTGAGAAGCTGCATTCCAGGAGGGCAGGCTGGTCTGGGGCGGGCCCCTGCTGTGGGACGGGCTGGCCCGGGAGGCAGCAGCAGAGCCTGGCAAGGTCTTTGCCAAGGACCCGCTAACAGGTTCCATCTATCATCTAGGGAAGCCATTTCTGGGGCTAGATAATTGACTTGTGTTTGTGGTGACACATGAAGTTTGGAACTGCCTGAGTCCATGCCTGTCTCTTTCATTAGTGACAGGCTCTGCCTTGGGAGGGCAGTTCAAGCTTTCGTCCCAGTGCGGGGGTCAAACGGAGACCTGAAGTCATTGTTTCCGTCATTTAGGCCCCTATTGTCTTTGTCTTTGTGGTTTTCCAGGGAATAGCTGATGATCTCAAGGTTCTAATCCAAAGAGTTAATAATTACTTACATTCATACAGAGTTTTTAAGTGCTCCTTAGTTTATGAGTTTTTATAATGACACTAATAATCAACCTGTGTAGGGCATGTGACAGGAACATTATTTCATTTGACCGCCCTGAGTGATAGGCAGAGGAAGGAGGCTGCCTTTTTTTTTTTTGGGGGGGGGGGCAGTGTCACTGGCCCTCATATGTGGGACCCGAACCGGGGCCGCTGGCTTCCCAAGCCAGCGCTTAACCACCATTCCAGGGCCTTGGAGGCTGCTCTTACACCCTCTGAAATTCGGAAAGGTTAAGTGACACGCTCAGTGTCACAGGGCAAAGAAAGAGCAGGGCTGGGACTCAAGTCCAGGACTTCTGCTTTGGAAGTGTTGTCCCATTCACTGCCACCGCTAAGCCAACAACTTGAGAACACACAGTGGCCTTTCTCATTGCTCTTTGAACAAATGTTCAAACTCTACACATCTAAGCCTGAATTCACATCTTCCTCCTGCCCCCTCAAACCGATGTCTCCTCCCGATGCCCAACTGTACGACTGCACACGGCATCACCATCCGGTTGTCCTCACGCTGCCTTCTGCTTCTCCTATCTCTGCCCCCACGGCCAGTCAATCAGCTGGTCGTCAACTTCCTTCCTGGTCAGTTGGTACCAGGGCTGCCTCTGCTTTCCTGTCCCCTCCCCACTGCTCTAAGTGGGGTCCTCTCCCCTCATGGCAGGGCACTCACTGCTGCCTGAATGGCGTTCCAGCCTCAGTCCCGTCCATCCAGAATACCTGCACACTGTACAAACCAATATAAGACCTTCCAACAGCGCCCTTTTGCCACTTGGGTGAACTCAATGTCTTATATCAACAAGAACTTACCACAGTGTTTTATATTAATACATAAGAGGAACCAAACCTAATTTACTGAGTGAGACCAACAGGGAATTCCCCAGGGCGAGAACCATGCTGTGTGTTTACCAGGGGACACCCTGAGGGGTGTGTGGTATCCCTCAGATGTCTCTCAAGTGATGGGTAAATGAGAGGAGACAGCTTGTTTACTCACAGATTTCAAAGGCTCCCCTCTCCCTATCAAATCCATGTGGAAACTGCTTGGTCTGGTGTTCACTATACTTTATAAAATATTTCTGTGTTAATCAGGGCTCTTTATAATTTGAGAGATTAAAAATTCAATTCTAATTTTTGTAAGCATAAATGGGGAATTTATTGACTTCCGTAACCAGAAAGTCTAAATAACAAGTAAGCATAAAAAGGGAATTTATTGACTTCCGTAACCAGAAAGTCTAAATAACAAGTAAGCATAAAAAGGGAATTTATTGACTTCCGTAACCAGAAAGTCTAAATAACAAGAAGTGGGAAATTAAGACAGTGGCTTCACAGTGGGCTGTCACATCTCAGGGTGCCTGACGCAAGATCTGGGAGGTGAAGAAGCAGAGATGTTGGGTAGGGGTGGGGGTACCTCCCGGGTACTTGAAGCAAACCCTGGAGTCTGGGTTTTCATGCAATTCTGGGCCGTTTGTCTGAACAGGGCAGGTCTATCTAAAGCACCTTCAATGGGTCTACCTCTGGTGGGCGTTAAGGATAAAGGCTGGGATACTTCAATATGGGAGTGTGGTGGGGGTAGAGGAAAGCGGGACAATATCACACAGCAGATAGAATTGGACAGGGGAGGGGCATGGGGGCGGGGGCGGGCTTCTACCCCCCATTCCCCCCTCCCAAGTGAAAATGATTTCCTTCCTGGCGAGAAGAACCTCTGTGCGGCCCTGGATAACTGACACACGCACAGGCCTTCACCACAGGGCTGCTTCCTGTGTCACCGCTATGATGGCGGAGCTGGTTCCCTTTAGCAACAACCCGGGATTCCCCCAAGTTGAACAGAGCAGAGAAGTGATCCGGGGTTGATGCAAGCCAGCCATGCGTCCTTGGAAATGTGTGTGTCCCCTGGACCCAAAGCGAGGTCCTGTGGCTACAAAGCCACGGCAGTGTAAGCACCGCAAGACTGATGTTGACTGTAAATTCTCCAGGGGTTTCCTTCTGGTCTGAAGGGGCACTGCAGCTCAGTGGTGGGTTCCGGTTGGTTAGTTGTTCAGTGTGTGTGTGTTGGGGCACTGCCAGTGTCAATCCAGACCATGTCACAATACATTTCTATGTCCTAAAGGACCACGGGACCTGCGCTTACATTTTCCTGCTACTCCATCCAACACCACAGAGCAGGAAGGGCTTCCAGAAGCCTGGGAAAGTGGGGGATATGCTGTGCTCCCCTCAATGCAGGCCCGGCTTATGTTAAATGAGGGTGCCCTCACCGTTAATCCTCTCACGGTAGGAGCTGCTCTTAACTCCTATTGCAGAGCAGGACACCTTGGCTTAGAGCACACAGCGACTTGTAAAGGGGAGAGCCCGATTTTCACCCAGCTTTCCTGGCTTCACGGAAGTGCTCTTTGCACCACACAGAGCCCAGACTCTGCAGACAGATGGCAGGGTTTGTGCCCCAGCTGTGCCGCTTACTAGCTGTGTGACCTTGGGCAAGTGGCTCCCTCTCTCTGTGCCTCTGTTCTTCATCAGGAATGCTATGAGAATTAAAGGACTTACGGCACGTTGACTATGTTTAGAGGCTGCTGAAAATGATTTGCACCCAGAAAAACAACATTCTAGAACAACAGGAAGCCTCACAGGCCTGGGTAAGCTGGCCTTCCCTTTCCCGCCTTGGTCAGTACGTCCCTCACCTCTGGGCCAGGCCCAGGACAAGGCCCTCACGGGAAAGGTCAGCCTGAGAGCTTCAGCGGGTTTGCCCTTATTGGCTTAAATTAGATGGTCTGACGGCCGTTTGGAAAAAAATGCACTGCATTCTTTATGTATTTTCCTCATCAAAACACGTCCGTTTGGTTCTCTTTTAAAGGGCATTCATGAGTCATGTGGCAGGAACAAAGAAGCTTCAGTCCGAAATCTCCATGGGGGAAACAGTTTCAGTAGTGTAGGCTCACATGGTTTTTCTGAGATCTCAAAACATGCCTTGGAGGTGCCCTGAAGCACCTGATAGCAGCTTTTCTCTCTTGAAACCTGGATTCCAAATGTAAACGCTATTTGTCTGAACGTGTCAGGATCATTTGCATGCAGGTGTAGATACCACTATGACAGAGGGTGCTGCGAGCAGCTTCAAGTCACTTTCCCTGGTTCTGTCTGGGAGCCCAGTGTGGGTTCCCAGATTGACTCATTGCAGGGTTTCATAAAGAGCTCAAAAGTCAGGCCAGCACTGTATCTCCCTTTAGGGGCAACTCTCCAACTTAGTCCCCAAGTCATCAAGGGGAGGCAAAGTCACCTAAGGAGGAGGACAAGAGTGAGGAGTGAAGTCCTGCATGTCCCCGAGCCCAAGACACACACATCACATGCCTGGGACCTTCACAGCACGGCGCCCCAGCCCAACCTGTCTGAGAGCAGATGCCCCCTTCTCAGCTCCCTGCACACCTATGCCCACCTGTCCACACCCAGGCACACATCAGGCGGCAGAGCTTGGCGGTTTTTGATTCAGGCATATGCCGTTCCTTCTCAAGTGACACACGGCAAGTTACTTAGCTTCTCTGTGCCTCAGTTCCGTCAGCAGTTTTTACAGGGGGTAATAAATAATAATCCCACCTCGTGAGAGTTGTGAGAATTAAATGATGTCATGCATGTAAAGCGCTAGCCCAGTGTCTGAAACATGGTAAGTGCTCAGCACTTGTCCCCTGTTGTCATTCAATCAGTCAAGCCCCCATATCTTTTCCGGGTTATTACACTAGCCATCTAAAAGATCTCCTTGGGCCGGCCGAGTGGCGCATTGGTTAAGCGCTGGTTTTGGGATGCCAGCGGCCCCGGTTCGGATCCCACATGAGGGCCAGTGACACTGCCCTCTACAGCTAACAACAGCTCCACCTGGAGCTGGGCTGTGCGAGCCCCGGTGATGGTGTAGGCTGCAGGCCCTGCTGCAGTGGGCTGCCATAGGCTACAGTGAGTGGCCGGCAGCCAGTGTGAGCGGCTGGCAGCCAAGCGTGAGCTGCCAATAACCGCGGTGAGCGACATCCAGAGGCCAGTGACCGATCTGCCTCATCTGGGAAGAGCGCAATGACTATACCAACAGTGAAGCAACATCCTCCGTAACTAAACCGAAGAACAAAAAGACAGCAACTTGTCTGTTCCCCTTCCCCGATTCCCCAATGCTGTTCCCCTCCGCCAATTCCCCAATAAAATCTTTAAAAAATAAATAAATAAATAAAAGATCTCCTTGCTCCCATGCTTAACCTATTTCAATCCACGCTCAACTTGATTATAGGAGACCCCAAAATTCATTTATGAGTCTCTTAATCTACTTGAAACTCTGCAGTGGTTTCCCATTGCTTCAGGATACACATATAAGCTTCTATGCATGGTTTACAATTTCTTTGGTGATCTGTTCATTCGTTCATTCATTCATTCACTCATTCACCACATATATACTGGAAGCCAGTATGTTCCCGGCTCTGTGCTAGCCACAGGTAGTAGAATGGTGAACAAATAGTCCAATTTCTGCCTTCATGGAGCAGGGAAGACAGATCGGAAGACTTCTGAGTTGAAACCAAAAGGATGATAGAAGTTAATCGGGAGAGGGGAAGAGGGTTTGGCCAGGAGTACTGCAGGCAGCAGTCACCTCAAAGGCCGTGACAGGAGCACCATGCCTTCCAGGCCCTTCCTGAGAACATCCTGCAGGCCTGGAGATCCCCACCTCTCCTTCTCTCACCCTCCCTCTCCTGCTCCATACCCGTCCATGTTTCAAGGTGGCATTCTCACAACCCATTCCTATGCAGGAGCTGAGGGCTCTGCTCTCTGCTTAGATCCCCGTTTTCTTCACCGCCATCTCCTCCTGGCTGACCTCTTCATGTCTCTCCAGTCTCAGCCCTTATCGCCTCCTCTGATGGCCCCCTGGCACCCTCGTCCCTTCACCCAGACGGTGGGAGTTGTCCTTTGGTGCTCCCCGCTTGGGCTCACCTCTATCTGATTGCTTCCTGCTCTGTATTTTCACTGTCCTCTTCCCTGTCTCCCCATGCTGTAGGTCCCTGACAGCAGGCACTGCCTCACTGGATGGCACCAGCACAGCCCATCGGGAGGCTTATTCTGTGCTCAGTGAGCATTAAGGAATGGATGGCCTGGGAGCACCATGCCTCCTTGATGTGAGTCTTCCAAAAACACTCTCCAAGGGCCACTGAGTTCAGCCTTGGACGCAGCGTCTTTGACTTCTCTTAATCTCTCTGGAGCCCACTTGGAAGAGTGACTTGTTGGGTTTGGTGTTAGGGTTGGCCAGCGTTGATAAAATATTTAACAACTGGTGAGGCACAGGCACTGATCTGAGCAGCTAGCAAGACCATGGCTGGTAAAGGGGCTGCTTGCAATGAGGAATGATGCCATGGCCCCAGCGGAGGCTGCCTATGATTGGTTGTTTTTAAAAGAGCATGTACCTTAAATATGGCATTTTCTGTATTGTTCCACGTACTCTGTTACCTTTGGCGGCCAGCAGTTACAGGACGAAGCACTGCGAATCCTGTAGCATTGACCAGATACTGAATCAACTCTGCAGGCGGAACCTTCTCACTTTCCTTCAGAAAGCAGAAATACGTGCAGTGAAGAGAGCTGATGCTTTAGAGCCAGAAAAATGGGCATTGAAACCCCTGCCCCACCACTATCTATGTGATTTGGGGCAAATTAATTAAGACTCTTGATCCTCAGTTCCTTTTGTGTTAAATGGAGGTAATAAATTATATCTAATTTAGACATGTAGGGCTCTCATCAGATATAGCTACTCGAAATATGGGTGAATAAATTGACATTTTAAGTTAAAAGAAGATGTTTGAGGACTGGCCGAGTGGCGCATTCGTTAAGAGCTGGTTTTGGGATGCCAGCAGCCCCACTTCAGATCCCACATAAGAGGGCCAGTGACACTGCCCTCGACAGCTAACAACAGCTCCACCTGGAGCTGGGCTGCGCGAGCCCCGGTGACAGTGTGGGCTGCAGCCCCTGCTGCAGTGGGCTGCCATAGGCTACAGTGAGTGGCCGGCAGCCAGCGTGAGCTGTCAATAGCCGCTGTGAGCGACCATCCAGAGGCCGGCGACCGATCTGCCTCATCCGGGAAGAGCGCAATGATGATACCAACATGGGCCAGTGAAGCAACATCCTCCGCAACTAGACTGAAGAACAAGAAGACAGCAACTTGTCTGTTCCCCTTCCCCGATTCCCCAACGCTGCTCCCCTCCCCCAATTCCCCAATAAAAATCTTAAAAAAAAAAAAGATGTTTGAGAATAGGTAAAACATTTTGTATAACTCTACTTTCCCTCACCCTTCTGGTGGGCTGACCAACCCCTGATCCTGATCCCATCATAAATGCATGAGAGGACTTATGTATACAGAGGGTTCTACCATAAAGGACTCCCTTTAACATTTTTTGTAGGGCAAATATGCTGCTTTTGTTTCTCTATGAATATCTTATTCTTTCGATTTTGAAGAACAGTTTCACTAGATACTAAATTTTAGGTTAACGTTTTTCTTTTAGCAACCTAAACATGTCATCCCACTGTTTTCTGGCTTGTATGATTTCTAATGGGAAATCAGTTATTAATCTTACTGAGAATCACTTGTACGTAATAAATCATTTCTTTCTTGCTACTTTCAAGATTCTCTCTTGTCTTTAGACAAGTTGATTGTCTATCAAAAAATATATACATACACATTTTAAGAAAGGAAAAAACTGTATTAAAATTGTAATATTCAATATATATCGATAAAAAATGATTACAAGTCATGTGTATACATTTATTTGGCACCCCTCAGTATACCTCATAATCCTCACCACAAGCTGAGATTAGTTGAACTGCATTGGACCAAAAAACTTAAAATAAGATGAGTTTAACAAAAACGGTTTATTTTGTTTTCACAGACAGGAAGTCTAGAGGTAAGCAACTCTCTGCTGTCCTCAAGGAGCTTTGCCCCCATTTTTTGCGCTTTTTGCTTCCTCCATTTGTGTCTTCCATTCTCAAGGTCTCCTCTTCGGTCCAAGACGGCTGCTCCAGCTCCAGTTATCACATCCTTATTTCAACCAAGAGGAAGTAGGGAGTAGGGAAGGTCATTCCTGTATCTTTGTAAGGCTGGTAACTGCAGTCTTTTCTTTCTGGTGGCAATATCTCCAGCTAAACTTAGGGGTTCTATTAATAAGGAGAAAGGCAAAAATGGATATTAGGGTAGATAATTAGCAGTTTTCCACATATTTTCATCCCTATTTTACAGTGTGGAAACTGAAGCTCAGGGAGCACAGATCACGTGACTACAAATGGCAGAGCTGAGATTCACACAGATCAGCTGAACTGCTGGTGGTGAGTGTATGCTAAGGCACTGTTCAGAGTCACATGTCTCTTAGGAATGTCTGTATGTTTAAGACTCTGAAGTCTGCCCACTTCAGAACTCATGTAAGAGCTCTGAGATGACTCTCAGCCCTGTTTGTCCGTGGCAGGTTTTTCATTGGTTTCCGTTTTTGAAAAATAGTCCTAGCAGCTTTGGTCATTACTGTGACATGGTTCTCCAGAGCAGTTTCTTGTTATAGGAAAATAGAATTATCAGAGGAAAGAATCTTGAAGATGAGTGAGAATGTTATCAGTAAATAGATTGCCCTGTGGGGTCTAAGTTAGTGGTTCCCCACTGGGGTTGATTTGGCAATGTCTGGGATCGCTCAGGGATCACTGTTCTTCATGCTGGACATGCCATGTCTCGAGTGTCATTCTTTTATTATCCTGTCTTGTTTTGAAGTTGTTTCTGGTGGGAGAGGAAATCGGATTCCATCTTGATTGGGAGCGGCAGTCTCCACACATATTGTTTAGCTTCTGCAGGTGGGGAGAAAGTTAAGAAGAAAGAATAAGGAGGGAATGAAGACGGAAGGACTCCAGAAGGAAGAAGAGAGGCTGTGACTCGGTGCCACGAAAGCCCTGGGCAAGCTCTTCTTGAAATTTTCAATGAAGTCTGCTGGATCTAGAAATGACTGTGTGAATGAGGGCTCTATGTCACTAAAAAATGAGGGTGAATCTTACTTCTGGATCAAGAAAGCAGAATCCTAGGAGCAAAGGAGGCCATAAGCCCCTCTGCACCTCCACCAGCTAGGGACCAGTTCCATCTGGACCTCAAGAGGCTCCGGCAGCCCAGCTGCTGAGTGTTGGTGGTTGATTACTCTCAGCTGAACCCTTTGGCTATCTTCCTCAAAGAAAACCTTCTCTCCCAAGGATACACTCTCCCCGGGGACAGCTGACACCTAGTGATTGGTTAATGAAGGCATTATACACTCTTCATCCCCTCTTCTCAATGCCAGACAACTCTGAAAGGTCATCGCACTTTTAGGGCCCCCTGGGGGGAGGGGTCACAGGATTGGCCGGTGTCTTTGTTGGGACTCCATCCTACGTCATGGCTGATCTCTTCCCTCTGCCCACTCCTGCTTCCTTTACTCCCTCAGGAGTTGTCCATCCTCAGTGTATTGTCCAGGAAACCTGCTCTGTGAGCATCTCTGTATGCAGCTAGACATAGTTTTTGTCTTTAGTCCGTATTCCTCTTAGAAGAAGAAAATAAAATCTTGCCAGTTCAAATACAAAAAAATCCTCAGTAAGATTAGTAGCTGACTATTCATTAGAAAACTATGAAGGCCAGAAGGCAGAGACATGACATATTTAAAGTGCTGAAAAGAATTCCAGGCTTTCTTGTAGAAGCCTCTGGAAAACAGGACACTTACTTCTAATGAACATGGAACCATGAAATAATCAGTGATAGATTTGTGTTTGTGGTGACCAAAGGAAGACTCCTGCATGTTTGTAGTTTCAAAGGAAATGTAGAGAAGGCCAATTTTAGGCCATATTCAGGTATGCACAATGTATCTTTCTCTAGTTTGCCAGAGCTAGACTGAGTTGCTATCTTTAGTCCCTATTCCTCTTAGTAGCAGAAAATAAAATCTTACCAGCTCGAAAGTCTTTGTTGACTCATTGCAAAATCGCACAATTTATGTTTCTCTGCTCTCCACTTGCTTTCTGGAAAACAGCTAAGCTCCCTGGGGCACTTTCTAGCATTAGGCAGAGGGTAGGCATGAGGGAAACTTGGCTTTGTACAAGACACATTGCTCCCTTGAATTGAATCTGGATTTAAGTAATAAGGAAGAATGTTATTGAGTTGGCCTTTCTTGATCCCTGTCACAAGATATTAAAAGAGAAGACAGTGGTCAACTATAGCCCAGGAGGAGGGAAGGACTCGACACTCAGGACTTGACGAACTTCTCAGCAGGTGCCAGTGTGGCCTGGCGACCACTTTACTGGGCTGAGTATATGGGAGAAGCTCCTGGGTTTTCACGAGCCCCTGATTTCCATCTGCCACTCTGCCTGCCGAGTTATTTCTATTTTGCCATTCTTGCCCCATATCTGATCCATTGTGTTTAGAACTCCATATATGCCCACTCTTTATAACAACAGGGCATTTTATAACTGGAGGCAATCTGAATGAAATTGTTTTATTTTTAATTTGCAGCATCTGATTTGTTGATTTTAAAATGAGCTACAAAAGGAGCGTGATATAATGAAGTCAAAGTTAGCTCTTCTCCCTAGCCCTTTAAATAGATTTATTGCCATGGACATGACAGAAACCCAGTGACACGGAGACTGAGACAGCACTGATTTCTCTTTCCGAGAAGTGGCTGGAGCCAAGCCTCCTGGGAAATTGATCACATGCAATTTTAAACTAATTGATGAATTGCTGTTGAAAGCTCATTCATTAAAACACACTGTTAGCACTGATGGAGTCATAAAATTGCAAACGTCCCAGCAGAGAGGGATGGAGCTGCTGTTCCTGGAGGCAGCTGGCTCTCAATGCCTGCAGAACCCGCTCCATGGCTTTCCTGAAGGCTGCTTACCGGAAAGAGGGCAAAAAAGTCCTTGGTCTGATTCCCAGGATCACTTAGATAAGAGGCTCCAACACCTCTGAGGTTCCTCTTCTACAAGCGGACATGATGGTTCCACCTTCCAGAATTCAATTGTGGGAACCATATGAACGTTGCTACCAAGCAGAGTAGAGAGGGGGTTCATTGGAGGTCTGCGTTAGTCATTGCATCTCGGGGCTTGAGTGGAAAGGGCACAGCTGGGGTCAGGCCACCTGTGAGAGGTCATCCATACCAACTGTCACTAACAGGCCCTCCTCTTGTCAAGGAGAAGCCCACTTCATGCTGACTTGTTTGGGGTTCAGATCTGGTGGGGACAGAGACACCTCCACACCCTAGAGCCTTCCTCCAGGGCTCACACAGTGCCTGACACCTGGTCACTGCCTCTGATTGCCAACGCTTCAGTAGTGGATGAACTACCCCTCAAGGTAGCCATTTATAGTAGGATTTTCTCTCATGATTTGGGACAAACAGAAGGAACAATCAGTTCTGAATATCATACCCTCAAACCTGCTGTGAAGTGTATTTTATCTCTGTAGTTTGCCCCTTCTTGGTTTCTACATTTTTTCCCAGACAGCATTGGGGCAGAGGTGGTCCACTGTGAGCTGCTGACTTTTCTTTCTTCTCCAGGTCCTCCAGCAGCCCTCCTCTCAGCCCAAGGACCTGAAGGGACACGCTTCTCAAAGCTGAGTGACAAGTCAAAAGAGGTTCAACCAGAGGGGGAGGGACCTGGAGATTGGAACTCTAGATGGGAGGGGAGAGCAGGGCGATAGCGGGCAGGCTAGGACTGAACTCTGCCAGTGGCGCTCCTCTGGGCTGAAAGCTGTGAAAGGAAGCCTCCTGATTCAAAACAGTGGAGGAAACAAAGTCAAGAGGTGCTTGCTGGGAGGTCACAGAAGAGTAACCGAACAGGAAGGTGGAGCCAAGAACAGGAGGGCCAGGATGGAAGAGCAGAAAAGGGATAGGAACACAGCAGCGGTCCCGTGTCACCACCCGAGGCCCGTGTCTCTACTGTGCAGCGGTACCGGCTCCCCAGCATGGATGTGGGCGAAGAGAGGTAGGGCAGGCCAGCATATGCAAAGAGGCAGAGGTAAGAATGAGGGGCAAAGGAAGTCTTGAAAATCTACAGCCATGATAGAAAAGTGGGCAAAGGATATGGATGGGCAGTTTATAGAAGAGGATTGCTCCCAAATCCAACAAGAATATAGTGAGATGACCAAATTCATTAGGGATCACATTAAAACCATGAGACAGCACTGGAAAAGCATCAGATTGAAAAGACATAGAAATCGGGCCGGCCGAGTGGCGCATTAGTTAAGAGCTGGTTTCGGGATGCCAGCGGCCCCGGTTCGGATCCCACATATGAGGGCCAGTGACACTGCCCTCTACAGCTAACAACAGCTCCACCTGGAGCTGGGCTGTGCGAGCGATGAAGTAGGATGCAGCCCCTGCTGCAATGGGCTGCCATAGGCCACAGTGAGTGGCCGGCAGCCAGCGTGAGCTGCCAGTAGCCACGGTGAACGACCATTCAAAGGCCGGTGACCGATCTGCCTCACCCGGGAAGAGCACAGTGACGATACCAACATGGGCCAGTGAAGCAACGTCTTCCACTACTAGGCTGAAGAACAAGAAGACAGCAACTTGTCTGTTCCCCTTC
This sequence comes from Aselliscus stoliczkanus, assembly GCA_033961575.1. Classification (NCBI taxonomy): domain Eukaryota; kingdom Metazoa; phylum Chordata; class Mammalia; order Chiroptera; family Hipposideridae; genus Aselliscus; species Aselliscus stoliczkanus. Next base: position 33,184,576 of record CM066730.1, on the reverse strand, counting down.
CCCGATTCCCCAACGCTGTTCCCCTCCCCCAATTCCCCAATAAAAATCTTAAAAAAAAAAGACAAAGTCCTCACAATAGCTTATAGTGTTCTATACCCTTTGTTTTTTTTTTTAAAAAAAAAAAAGAAAGAAAAGACATAGAAATCTATATACAGCCAAGTGTTAGTGAGGATGAGGACCCCTTGACCTTTTGGTCAGAATGCGACCGTCTTTCAGGAGTACAGCTGTCGGATCAAGTACATTTTTATTCCATGACCTACTTGTTTTGCTCCTGGGAATTGATCTTGAAGAAATTGTTACCTAGACCCATAAAGGGTAGATACCAAGGTGTTTTCTGCAGCTTTACTTGTGCTGGGGCAATCTGAAAGAAACAGGGAGAATGGATACATAATATGGCTTTTATCTATGCCACAGAGAACTAGGTAGCAATCAGATTAGATGAGGAGTACATAGGGCAAAGAAAATGGTAGGAAACTTAATGTAATATGACTGTTTATAGCCATTAAAACACACACCCAAGGCAGCAAGATATATTTTGCTAGACACATACAAACAAAAACTACATATTACACATATTAAAACGATTGCCTTTGGGGAGAAGGGAAGTGAGAATGTCTACAGAAATGAAAGAATAAATACATAACTAAAAAGAAGCATCTGGCAAGTGACAATGATGATGTTAAAGGATATGATTAACTCAATCTCTTGTATGTGAAGTGTTAAGAAACAATTTAAAAGCCTGGTGTGCTTGGAGGACCACTGGTGGCATGAAAGACATGGGTGATGATCTAAAGAACATCAGTATCTCAGGTAGTTGAATGATGTGATCAGATGACTCTGCTACAGAGATGGGGAGGAGGGACTGAAAGGGGTAGATCAGCTGGTGTACCTTTGCCATCATCTAAGCCCAGGGGTTGACAAACCTTCTCTGTAAAGGGCCGAGGAGTAACTATTTGGTCCACAGGTTGTGCTTTGCAGGTTTAGGTGCAGATATAGTGATCTGGGTCAGGTCAGTGACAACTGGAAAAGGAGAGATGTGTCCAGATGTGAACATTGTTGAGGGGATAGAATTAACCAGACCTGGGAGATGGGGGGATCCCAGGTTTGACGGAACCTGATGGTTGGTGGACAGGAAATCCAGGAGGAGTGGGTTTTGAGGGCAAGAGTCGATTTCTAGACTTGTGGAGCATGAATATTTGTGTGGCATCAAAGAAGATATCAAGCGATGGGCCTCAGCCATCTGGCCGTGGAGTCCGGCAGAAAGGTGGGGCTGCAAATCCAGACCAGGAAGAGGAGGGGACACTGCAGGTTGTCTCCTCTGTTCATTGTCGGTGTCCCCCACCCTAACACAGGGGTGTATGAGAGCAGGACAGACTGCTCCACTGCCAGCGCTAGGCTGGGCCCTGGTTGGTAAGCCTTTGAGCAGGTCCCATTCCCCAAGCCATGGTCATTGATTTGGGATTAGCTGTACAACCCAAGAGGTCCAATCCAGGTGAATCTCAGGCCTCTTGCTTGAAATCCTAGACCCAAAGGTTTTTTTTCCTTCCTTTCTCTGATTAGAGCTGTCTGTGGATGTGAAGCCTGAAATTACCATCTTGTTACCATCTTGGTACCAGCTCACATATGAAGACAAGCCATGAAAGAAGGTAGGGTTCAGGGAGCCCTAGAGAATAGAGCCGGAGCCCCTAGGTGAAGCAGATCTGGAGTCCAGCCTGGCGCTGGCCATGAGGCAACGTTTCCTGTTCAAGCTGGTTTGAGTGGTCATTACACATACGTGGGGGGCACGGTGACAGTGTGGGTGGGAATAAAGATTGCCAGACTTTCCAGAAATGACCATAACAACTGCTTGTGTTACTATCAAAACATTTATATTGTGCTCACTATGTGCTCAGCATTTTACAAAGATGAACTGAATTCATAGTTGTTCTGTAAGTGCTATAATTACATCCATTTTATGGATGAGAAAACCGAGGCACACAAGGCTATATCTCCTGCCCAAGGTCACACAGATAGTGGCAAAACCAGGATTCACATCTAGGCAGCTTGGAGCACACGCCCAAAGCTAAGACATTTCTTCTGCTCCATCCATGTGGCTCTCCTCACGGTCTCACTCAAAATCTCATGGGTAGGTATGGATAGACTCCCTTTATCCAGGAAGCAATGGAGGCTTGGAGTGGTTAAACGACTTGTCAGAGGCCACATGGTACAGCTGGGAGTCAACCTGTCTGTTTGCAAGTCCAAACATTTAAGTCACATCATCTGACCTCTGAAAAACTAGGGATAAAAAAATTCCCAGATTGCAGAAATCACAGCCAAGTTGGGAAGAACTATTGCTGGGAACAGGCAGTCAACGGAGGGGGCAGAGACGTTGAAGCGAAACCTGAGGGCTGGGGGTGTTCCAGGCCCAGCCCAGTCCACCATGGATGGAACATGCACCTTGCATTCTGTGAATCAAAGGTTGTCTTCTTTGACAATGGTGTCAGGGGCCCCATTTTACAGTAGCAAACTCAGAGCGATGAGGTAACTTGTTCAGCGCCTCACATCCAGCAGACATGGGAGCCAGGAAGCTGACACAGATGACATTTAGGTACTTTCTGAAGCTCCATCTGGTTCTAGAAACCAGAGGTTCAGGTTTTCCCACTTGATTTGAACAATTAGACCGTCTCTACCACAGCTTGTCTGTCAGTCTGAAGTCAAATGTCTCGACTCTCGCTACCCTTGTGTCTGCTCTTTGCTCCTGAAGCCTTATTGATATAAAGCTTCAGTGAAAGAAGTGGATTTTACTTCAGCTACTGTCACAGAAAATCAGAGCTTGGCAGTAGGAAAAGTATATTTTGTTTAGGTTTTTTGTTTGTTTGTTTTTTTGAGGGCAGTGTCACTGGCCCTCATATGTGGGACCGAACCAGGGCTGCTGGCTTCCCAAGCCAGTGCTTAACCACTGCACCACTCAGCCGGCCCAAGGAAAAGTATATTTTAATCAGGAACTATTACAGCAGGGGAAAAGAAACCTCCGGGTAGAACTGGGCTCAATTCCGAAAGCAACATGGACAAGTGGGCATTTACAGCAAGGAGCAGGGTAGGGGTCAGTGGATGGAAAATTGCCAAGAGGAAACAACAGGGGTGGGGCGGGGTGGGGGGAGGCTGGTTAAACTGCCCAGGTCGGATTCTTGCTGGAGGCAGGTAGGAAGCAGACGTCACCTGACAGGTGGTGGGGAATGAGGAATTTGGTCAGATATCACCAGGGTAATCAGAAGGTGAGGTTTTTTTTTTCTAAACTGACTTAGGATTCTTGCTACAACTGGGCAATGCAGGTCTGACAAGGACAGACACCAAGGTCAAGACCCAGAGGCTTAGAGGAGCCTGACTAGAGGCAGGTCAAGGAGAGAGTCTGTTATTATCTAAATGAATTCTTTGTCTAGCATATAACCAGACTGTAAAGCACCTACCTGACTGGGTATGTGCTGTACCTAGAGGCTAAATGATGGATGGCTTTGTGTTAAAAAAGCTTGTTAAGACTGCAGTCTGGGGAGCAACTATACACCAACAAATTAGACAATCCGGAAGAAATGGATAATTTTCCAGAAGCATACAATCTTCCAAGGCTGACTCAATAAGAAACAGAAAATCTGAATAAACTGATTACTACCAAAGAAATTGAGTCAGTAATCAACAAGCCCCCAACAAACAAAAGCCCTGGACCAGATGGCTTCACAGGTGAATTTGACCAAACATTCAAAAAAGAATTATAGCATATTCTCCTCAAACTATTCCAAAAAATCCAGAAGGAGGGGAGGCTCCTAAACTCTTTGTATGAGGCCACTATCACCCTGATTTCAAAACCAGACAAAAACATTATAAAAAAAGAAAACTATAGGCTGATATCCCTAATGAACATTGATGCAAAAATCCTCAACAAAATATTAGCAAGCTGAATTCAGCAATACATTAAAAAGATCATACATCACGATCAAGTGGGACTCAATCCTTGTATGCAAGGTTGGTTTGGTATCCACAAATCAATTAAAGTGATACACCACATTAACAAAATGAAAAATAAAAATCATATAATCATGTTAATAGATGTAGATAAAGCATTTGACAAAATCCAGCAGTGATTTATGACAAAAACTCTTAACAAAGTGGGAATAGTGGGATCATAATCTCAATATAATGAAGGCCATATATGATAAACCCACAACTAATATACTCAATGGGGAAAAACTAAAACCATTCCCCTTAAGATCAGGAACAAGACAAGTTTGCCCACTTTCACTACTTTTATTCAACATAGCTCTGCGAGTTCTAGCCACAGCAATCAGACAAAAAAAAAAAAAAAAAAAAAAAAAGAAGAAATAAAAGGCATCCAAATTGGAAAGGAGGAGCTAAATTGTCATTGTATGCAGATGACATGATGCTATATGTACAGAACCCCAAAGACTCCACCAAAAAAAATGTTTAGAACTGATAAATGATTTTAGTAAAATAGCAGGATACAAAATTAATATTCAGAAATCAGTGGCATTTATGTACACTAATAGCAAACTATCAGAAGGAGAAATTAAAAAAATAATCCCATTTACAATTGCTTCAAAAACAATAAAATACTGAGGAATAAGTTTAACCAAGGAAGTAAAAGACCTGTACTTGGAAAATTATAAGATACTGAAGAGAGAAATTAAAGAAAATACAAATAAATGGAAACACATAACATGCTCATGGACAGGAAGACTATAATTAAAATGCCCATACTAAGGCAATATATAGATTCATGCAAGTCCTATCAAATTACCAATGACATTTTTCACAGAACTAGAACATATAATCCTAAAATTTATATGGAATCATAAAAGACCCCGAATAGTCATGGCAATCTTGAGAAATACAAACAAAGTGGGAGGTATCATGCTACCCGACATCAAATCATACTACAAGGCCATAGTAATCAAAACAGCATCATACTGGCATAAAAACAGGCACATGGATCAGTGGAACAGAACAGAGAGCCCAGAAATAAATCCATACATATATGGTCATTTAATCTATGACAATGGAAGCAAGAACTTACAGTAGGGTAAAGACAGTCTATTCAATAAATGGTGCTGGGGAAACTGGACTGACACATGACAAGAAATGAAGCTGGACCACCTCCTTACACATATATAAGAATAATTCAAAATGGATTAAAGACTTAAATGTAAGATCAGAAACCATAAAACTCCTAGGAGAAAATACAGGAAGTAAATTTGCAGACATTACCCTTAGTAGTATTTTCACTGATATATCCCCTCGGGCAAGGGAAGCAAAAGAAAAAATAAACATATGGGATTACACCAAGTTAAAAAGTTTTTTCACAGCAAAGGAAACCATCAATAAAACCAAAAGGCGGGCCGGCCGAGTGGCGCAGTGGTTAAGCCCTGGCTTGGGAAGCCAGTGGCCTCAGTTCGGGTCCCACATATGAGGGCCAGTGACACTGCCCTCAAAAAAAATAAAATAAAATAAAGTAAAATAAAACCAAAAGGCATCCCGCTGAATGGAAGATGTTTGCCAGTGATACACCTGACAAGGGGTTAATATCCAAAATTTACAAAAAAACTCATACAACTCAACACCAAAAAACCAAAAAACCCAATTAAAAAATGGGCAGAGAACATGAAGAAATATTTCTCTAAAGAAGATATACAGATGGGCAACAGACATATAAAAAAATGCTCAACGTCACTAATCATTAGAGAAATGCAAATAAAACCCACAATGAGATACTACCTCACCCTGGTCAGAATGGCTATCATCAATAAACCCATAAACAACAAGTGCTGGTGAGGATGAGGGGAAAAGGGAACCCTGGTGCACTGTTGGTGGGACTGCAGTTTGGTGCAGCCATTATGGAAATCAGTATGGAAGTATCTCAAAAAACTGAAAATGGAACTACCTTATGATCCAGCAATTCCACTCTTGGGTATCTACCCAGAGAAATCTAAAACACTAATTTGAAAAAATATATGCATCCCTAATAGCCAAGACACGGAAACAAATGAAATGCCCATCGGTAGACGACTGGATAAAGAAACTGTGGTACATTTACACAATGGAATATTACTCGGCCACAAAGAAGAATGAAATCTTACCATTTGCAATGACGTGGATGGACCTAGAGAATATTATGCTAAGTGAAATAAGTCAGGTGGAGAAAGACAAATACCATATGATCTCACTTATATGTGGAATCTAAAGAACAGAATAAATGAGCAAACTAAACAGAAATAGACTGAGAGATATAGGGAAAAAACTGATGGTTGCTAGATGGGAGGGAGTTGGGATGGGGGACAAGGTAAAGGGATTAGAAAGTACAAATTAGTAGCCACAGTATTGCCACAGGGATATGAAAGGTAGTTTGGGGAATATAATCAGTAATGTTGTAAAGATTTTGTAGGGTGTTGGATGGGCCCTTGTCTTATTAGGGAGACCACTGCCACAAGGCCAGACTCGAGGTCTCATTCACTCCAGCACAGCACCTACGGTGCAGGGGACACTCGTGTGCAGCTCAGTTGTTCGTGGTTAAACGCTACACTTTTCACACCTTTTTTTCCCAACACGAGAGCACTGCCAGGCTGAGTCCCCGCAGAGCTTAGCAAGTCAACTCCTGCCCAAGTAGGGAGGATATTTTTTAATCCAAGGAGGACGGTGGTACCTTAATATCAATTTCATGCTCTATATATTTTTATTCTGCCATCTGCACATTAATTCTTTCATCCATGAACTCTGAATTTTGCTGATTCTGATGATCACAACCTCAGATTCACACCCAGCGGAAACACCCCAATGGCTCCTTCGTAGGCAGACACGGTGCCTGAATGGCGCAGCAGTGCCACCTGCTGATGGATATGAGTTCTGCACCCTGAGCAAGGCTAATATGTTCCTTAAGAAGCAACATGCTTCTTTCCTCCATTGCACACGGTTTACCCAGCCTCAGACGCTTCTAGCTTCGCCTCTCACCCGGCCCAGAGAGAGGCTGGTGTGGTGGGAAAAGGTGTGGTCCAAGGAGATAGGGACCAACGGTTATGGATCCCTACCGTTTGTGAATCAGGAACAACGCTGGCTGAGGAGGGCCACAGATGAATGGGACATGGTCCCTGACTCCCAGTAGGAGGAGGCAGAGCCAAGCCAAGAATGACAAGAACTGGAGACACCTGGGGTTTGAGCTTTGGCTCTTCCCCTTGTCAGCTGTGGGACCTGGAGCACGCTACTTCAGCTGCTTGAAGCTCAGCGTTATCATATGCAAACAGGAAAACGGGCTATTAGTCCCTGGCATGGTTGTTTTTAAAAAGACATAGTTTATGTGAAATACAAAGCACACAATAGAGATGCAGTAAGAGGAAGCTAAGTATATTTATTAATGTAATAACCACAGGTCAGACAAAGAAGGGGTACTGGGAAGTGGGGGTCAGGAAAGGCTTCACAAAGGAGACATTTCAGCTGAGTTTGGAAGGATAAGTAGGAATTTCCCAATCAGATAGAGGGGAAGGGCATTCTGGATCGGTGAGCTGTGTGTACAAAAGGCATAATTGGAAGAGGTACTATGGAGATTTGGGAAACTGTAGATAGTTTGGTCTGGCCTAAGCAAGAGGTAGGAGAGATGAAACAGGTAGAGTTGAAACTGGACAGGTGAGCTCAGTCAGATCCCTAGGAGTGGGCTGTGGGAATCTGTATGATCAAAAGATTCCCAGGGGATTCTGAGGCAGCCTGCTGAAGGCCCAACATCTGGAAACTATCACTGTACCAAGCATTCTGTATAATTCTCTCTAATCCACACCACAAGCAGGCCAGGTAGACATGGATGTCCTTATTTTACACAGGGCTTGTGACTCCCGGCTGCCTGGCTGGGAAGAGGTGGGAAGAATGCCAGGCTAGACTTACCTGCAGGGTGATGCAGGCTGTGTTCAGACAGACGGGGGCTCATCTTCTGGGAGAGAAGTGGGCTTACCTGGGAGCATCCCGAAGGCAGAACCAGAGCACTGTGAGAAAGAGGTGCCGGCTTGCGGTGAAGAAGGCCTGTAAGAGTCAGAGCTGGCTTTGACAGGAATCCATACATCCTCTAGTTCCCCGTGTCCTCTCCTCCCTACACTCAGTCCCTTCTCTGAACTTAATTTGCATATAAGGAGGTGGGACTCTGGCCCGCCAGCACAGCCCGAGGGAAAGAGGAGTCTGACGGGAACACAGGGGGATGGACACTCTGAAGGAAGCCCTCAGGATCCCCGGCTTCTCAGATGACCCTAGAAGCCCATTTGCAACTCTAAAGACCAACTCACAAGGCCTGGAACCCTCCAGAGGTCAGTGAGCCCAGGTGGGGATGGTTGAACCCAAGAGGAATAGGAAATCTGAGTGACCCTGGGAGGGGTGGGAGAGTCTACCCCGAGAAGGCATAACCAGAGCTGCCCGGCACTGCAGCACATTTCTGGGGCTTGAGGGAGAGGCCCCTGCCTCACACTCAGCCCTATGCCCGACCCGGGGGAGGTGGAGGGTTTCTCATGAAGGGGCGAGTCCTGGTGGGGCGGTAATGGGGTGGGGGGGTTCCAGGGGTCTCAGCAAAGGGCTGCTCGGGTTCAGGGGCATGAGCTGGCCCCTGGAGACCCCGGAATGGAAGAGAATTTTAGAAGAATCAATCCAAGGAACCAGACCCTTAAATGTGGAAAATGTTTCCCAAGGTGGCTGACTGAAGTAGGTGGGCCAATCATGGCGCGCAAAGCTGGAGGAGCCAAAGCACCAATTCCCACCTGCGGTCATTCAGAGAGCTCGGCACCTCGCCAGCCACAGGTTCCCATCAAGTCCAGCTCTGATTGTCACCAAGTCCTTCCGCATCTCAAGCCAGGACCTCTTTCTCACAGTGCTCTCGTTCTGCCTTCGGGATGGTCCCAGGTAAGCCCACTCCTCTCCCAGAAGATGAGCCCCCATCTGTCTGAACACAGCCTGCATCACCCTGCAGGTGAGTCAGAATTGGCCATGATGGGGGTGGGGGCTTCCAAACAGAGAGAGGGAGGCCTGCTGCAGTCCCTGGCCTGCCTGGGGAGGTTCTGGACACAGGGCAGACTGAGATTGGGAACCCCTTAGGAAGGCTGGTCACTCCACAGCACTCTGTGACCAAAGGGCCTGGTACTGGGGGCCCAGGCCCAGGCCGAGAGCAGCCGGAGAGCTCAGGGTGGCTCAGACCATTGGTCTTGAACTAGGGGGAACCACTCCAGGCTGCTTGGGCCACCTTTTCTCAACAGTGACATTCTGTGGCAGTGGCCACAGCAATAGGTCCTCGAATGACATCCAAGAAAGCATCCATTGGGATTGGGGGGGGCGGTGTCTTGGTGTTATTTGTGAAGGAGAACCCTGAGATATCTTTGAGAGAGATGAGCTAATCTGAAAAGCAAGAGGAACACGGCCACATTTTATACCCCAGGCAGGTGAAGTTGGGATCTGGTTAAAAATGTTGTCCTGCCTTTCTCGGCCAGAGCAGGCTTTGCTTCCTGGGTTCCTGCATGGTCTGTGCACGTGCGTGTTGTGGGCAGGTATAAGCTATAAAGTGTTAACGTCCACTGGCCCAGGTGGGTGTTAAATGCTCAGGTCTCTAAAGCATACTCTGTAGGAGCAGGCTTGCTCCCCAAAGGCTGTGGGGCAGTGGGGGGTCTGTCTGTTGACTGATTGGCCCCACATAGCCTTTATTGCACTGGAGCACAATGGCCGTGGAGGAGCTTATTTCAGACTGGCTTTCTCTAGGCTGCTCTTGTCAGGGATGGAGGAGCTATTGGGCAAAGGTGAACAGCTGGCACATCTATTAAATGTTAACATGACTGTGTCGTGGGCGCTGCTACTTTCTTGTTTGGATGGAGGCCCAGGCCATACCCAGCCAGAGCACCAGTTTATGGCCTGAGGGTGTGGGGGAGTTTGCATATTTTAATAATGTAAGCGGATGACTATCTCCACAAAATCCATGTCAAACTCCTGAAATATCTTGCAAGCTGCTTGATCCTTCTTTATGGGGCTTCTGACCGTGAGGGAAACGAAATGCAGAAATCCTGCTAAAAAGAATTTCATGTTGTGGCTGTGCTAGAACATTCCACAACTTTGTTGGGTGCAACTTTTAAAGATGCAGGACTCGTCCTTTCTGGTGGAGGCTTGTCCGAATTTCTGGTGGGAGAAGAAACAGGTGTCAGAACGGGAGGTGAGCTCACCTGAGGCAGGTGGCTTTTCAAATCTTTTGGGTGTCCTGCACCTTTGCTTTTGTAGGGGGCCGGGCACTGCAGCCCTGGCCCCTGGGCACACGGCCTGTGCTGACATCCTGGTGTTTCCCCCAGTGCTTGGTGACGCGGACGCCCTCCTTCCAGCCAGGCTTCTGTGTCTTTGGGCGAGTTGTCAATTTCCCTGAACCTCGTTTTTCCATCTCTGTCAAATGGGGATTATGATGGCTGCCCTTTGTTCCCGTGAGACTGAAGGCATATTTAAGACTGCTATTGATAAACAGAAATTGCAGAGCATGTTGTTTCAGATGACTGGGGTCTAGAAATCTCCCTGAATGAAGGAACAACAGAAAGAACTGGATTTGATTTGCGTGAGGGGTTTTATTTCTGGGGACGAGTTGGGGCTGTGATAAGGTTAGCATTAGAAAAATGTAGAGATGGAAGGGACCCCAGAGTCCATCCAATTCAACACCCATATTATGTTTCAGTATGACCTTATTTCCAAATAACAGTACAATCTGGGGTACGGGGTTTAGGATGTCAGCATACGTTTTTAGGGGGCACAATTCGAGCATTAACAGAGGAAATATGACCCGATGAAGTCTCACAGCTTATCCATTGATTAATATACTTCTGTCTGCGCTGGATGCCTAATTCATACCAAACTATCTTTCTGATTCTTAACAATCTGGTAGTCTCTGGTTTGTCTGCAATTCCTATGTACCAGCTATTCAGAAAAAATGAGACTTGCTTGCTGGGTGAAAAGAAAGATTAGCTGGTTGCCGATGCAATGTCTTGTGTTCTGCAAGACAGCCAGTCTAGCTACAGGCCCGACAAGCTGGGGAGAAAACAGACTCAGAAGACAAATGGAGCTCTGACACCCCTGCCAAGGAGCACTCCAGCTTCGAGTAGCTATTTCCCCTTCTCAGTGCCCGGGGGCAGGGTGGGGAGGTGTTGTTAATGGAGCTGTGTGTCACTATGATGAACCCTGGCAAGGGAATCGAGGCTTCTCATGCAAAGGAGCTGCAGTGTCAGCCAAGAGATCGCACATCTGCAAAGTCGGGAGTGCGGAGGGATGCCGGGTCAGCTGGTCCCCGAGAAAAATTTCCACAGGGCAGGCGGCTGGATGGTGGGGTCAGGCAAGCTCTTAGCCTAGCAGGAGAGCTTCCTTCTTGTTGGCGCTGGAGAGGGGAGCTGCTCAGAGATGTGTCTGCTCTATCTGGGTATTTATTTCTGTGACAGGAACAAGGGGCAGGGCTGGCTTCAGGGGCTGTGATCTATGCTGGGTCACCGGGACCTGTGCTTAGAAGAACCCTGAGCATGGTTTACTCTCTGCTGTTGCCATCTTGAAATTCATAATGATTTTGAAACAAGGGGTCCTGTATTTTCATGTTGCACTGGTCCCTGCAACATGAACTGAGTGTCTTCAGTGCTTGGTCATTTGTGAGGCAAGCGGGTGCCACTGAGAGTCCTGAACCCACACTTTGGTATCGTAAAGAAAGAACCCAGAGCTAGCAGAAAAAAGCATGAAGCTGGCGTTCAGGCCCTGTTAGGCGTTAGTTTCACCATTGCTAGCACCTATCATAGCCATGAGACCTTGGGCGAGTCAGAGAGCCTCTTTGGCCTCAATTTCTTCATCTGTAAAGTGGACATGCAAATAACAGCGCTGCCTGTTCCCCAGAATTGCTATGAGTTCCTTGAGAGTAGGGGCTTTTGTACCTTGTGTTGAACCCAGCCCAGCATCTTGCATTCAGTACAGATTCAGTGCACAGTTGATTTAAAAACATGAAGTGACGCAGGGAATGGTCTTAAGCAAGGCGGCACGCGTGATGGATTGGCGTGACGTGTGCAAGTCTGCCAGCTGGACTCTGCTGCTCTGAGTTTCAAACAGGAGGAAGAGAGACCTGCTCACTTTGGGGGTGAGCCCTGGAAAATCTCCCCTGTGAAGGCTTGGAACGTGGAAGCGAATGTCTTAGAAGAGTTCATGATGCTTTCCTGCAGTCAGCCAAGTTTGACTATCCAGGTCTTCTCTTTGGATGGCACAATAATTATTATTGTCACAGCCACAGTTTTGGATACACACTACTTGCATGGAGTTAATTTAATTTGTACTACAGCTCTACTCCTTCTCTCTCCATTTAGCAGACCGGGCTTTGACTTCAGGGAACTGCCCGCTTCATGACTGGAAGGGACAGAGTTAGCCTGGTGCTGAGGTCTCTCTGGTACCCCTCTTGGGTCTTGTCATCTGTGATGGATTTCATTCCGCGCTGCCATATCAATGTGTTCCCTGACCTTGGTCACTCTGCAAAATGGTCTAAAGATAGCCAGTTTCATGTGTGTTAGCTTCCCATGTTTCTCGAGGCTTCTTAAAGTGAACTGTGCTGGAGAGACTACAGGTAGCTATGCAGTCTCTTAGAAGTCTAGGAAATATTTATCATTTGTTTGTTAACTTGGATAACAGCTTTATTGTGGTATAATTCACATACTATCCAATCAACTCATTTAAAGTGTACAATTCAATGACTTCTACTATATTCAAATAATATAATAATTCATCATCACAGTTAAGCTTACGTTTTCATCACTCCGAAAAGAAACCCCGCACCCTTTTGCAGAAACACACCATTCCCTTCAGTAGGCAACCACTCATCTACTGATCGTCTCTATAGAGTTGCATATTCTGGCCATTTCATATGAATAGAATCCTATAACACGTGGCCTTGTGTCTGGCTTCTTTCATGGAACATAATGTTTTCAGGGTTCGTTCATGTTGAAGCATGTGTCTGTACTTCCTTCCTTTTTAAGGCCGAGTGATATACTGCATGGACGGATCACATTTTGTTTACTCGTCATCCGCTGATGGGTCGTTTCCACTTTTTGGCTATTATGGATAATATGGTCCAAATATTCATGTGTAGGTTTTTGTGTGGACATTTGTCTTTCTTTATCCTTTATGTTTATGTGATTTTTTTCTGAGAGCCAAATATGGTCTCTGAAGGCCCTTATGGAGGACACTGAGTAAGCTATAAGTCTGCTTGGGGCCTGGTTTCTAGTCTGTAAAACAAATTTGGGAAGTGTGGCATAGTGTGTGCATGTGTGTGTGTGTGTGCGTACACACGTTGCATGTATCTTTCTGTGTGTCAGGCTGGAGAGAGGGTGGGAGGGTGCTAATCAAGAAACAGGTTTGGAGGCGAGCTGGCAAGGCGAAACAGAACGACAGATTGTTGACCTCTTTCTCTCTCCTTTTCCCAGCCCCTCTTCACTGAGCTGGTGAAAGGTACAGGAGAGAAGAGTTGAAGGCAACTTGAGGTCAGGAGTCAGATTGGCACAGTTTACCTTGGAAAGTGAAAATGGAATCATGCCATGAGTGAGCCAACTGGCAGGGATGGCCCTTTTTATTGCCCCTAAAGCACTGTTCCAACAGGATCCTGGAATGGTCCCTGAGCGTCTATCAGACACCTGGCCCAGAGAGCCGAGAAGATACCTTTCTATGTTTCACGGCCCACTGTTTTGTTTCAGGGTCACCGTTGTCTCTGGCTCCTCTAGGAATAATCCTAATTCAGCCCAAATTGTTTAGATTGTTCAAACCCAGATTGGCAGAGTGGAAAGAGGATAAGCTGTGAATTGAACGGACTTGGTTTAAACCCTGGATCAGTCACTTATCAGGGGCACGGCCTTTGGCAGGCCATGCACCCTCTCCGAGCCTCAGTCTATTTTTCTGTAGATAAGGATGGTAATTCTTACTTTGTAGGATTGTTCAGAGCATCAGATGATAAATAAATATGACTGGAGTTGACAGTCAATAAATGGTAACTGTTTACGGCCGAGCAATGCTGAGTGATCTATTCAAAACACACCTGATAACTAGGTCCGTCTCACCTGGCCTGTGGGGAGGAGGCAGAGAAGGAAAAAGTGGAATCTGCTTTTACACAGGAGGCATCTCTCCCACAAACGATCCTTCTACCACCGCTCCATAAACTCATGGATCTTCAAGGGACTCTGAATTGTACCTTGATGAATTTTAGTAAGTTTTATTGCATGTCTGAGCCACATTCTATTATGATACAAATATTTTCCCATCTAACCAGCACATATGGTCCGTTTCCCAGGCCTGCCTCTCTGATGGGTGTAGCAGACGAAGGAAAGTATTTGAAAGGTGTAGAAGACATAGATACTCTTCACAAATAGATCAGAGACTGGGGGAGGAGAGGGGGGAGCTGGCTTAAGGGACCCCAGGTTTTAGTTCCAGTGTTGCTGCTGTCATGTCAGTGTGTGAGCTTGGGAAAGTCATTGAAACTTTGATTCGTGGATTCCTTTCATGAGAGGGCTGAATCAAGTGTTTTTTAAAGACCTTTTGCCAGTCCTGATGCTCTAGAAGAATGTTTGGTGATAATCTTGGGCAATTCATCCTCCCTGTGTATGAACACATCTGTCCTCATTTCTTAGCGGGTGGGGACACACAGCCTGGGAAGTGGGACAAGTTGTGTAGGCTGACCTTCCTGGTTTCAGGTTTTAATCACTACACATCTGTGTTTTCCTCACACGGATGGCTTTCGGTCAGAACCAGAAAGGTGAGGTGTGTTACATCTGGACCTGGGCTGAGGGTGGGGCAGAGTACAAATGGCCTTATCACTTCATTTGCTTTCAATTTTTCTTGCAGAAATTTTAAACACACACGAGGTAGAGAAAACAGTATAATAAGTATCTATGTACTCACCACCCAACTTCTATAGTTATTAACAGTTTTCCATCTTGTCTAATCTATCCTCCTTCCCCAACACACTTTATTTTAAAAGGCAAATCTCAGACTTCTTCTTAGTTCACCTGTAAGTAATTCAGGATGCATTTCTTACTGACATATATACCTGGACATTACATAACTCTAATGCCATTATCACACCTAACAATTTTAATATCTACCGCCCAGTCCATATTCAAACTTCATACATGTTAAAAACTGTCCAAATTGTGAAAGATAGGTTGGCCTATTCAGGTATGTATGTATGTATGTATGTATGTATTCATTCATTCATTCATTCATTCATTCATTCAGCTGACACCATGAAACCTTAAATCTGGCCAGATCTCAATGGACCTCGTTGTTTCACAGAGAAGACACAGAAATTCACAAGTGTGACATGTGGGCTAAGTGCACAGTAGAGTTTGGTACAGGGCGTGACTGTGTCACAAAGGGCACAATCAGTGCTGAAGGAGGGTGGGAGGGTCATGGCTGAATTTTGAAGGATGAACAGGCTGCTGGCAGAAGGGCGATGGAGCAGGAAAGAGAAGGCGTGGGCAGCGTGCCAGCTCATAGTAAGCACCAGGAGATATCTCTTCCACTAATATGGTGTTCTTCTGGGGTGTAAGCAAAACAGACAAAATCCCTAAAGTGGCAGAGGAGCTTATGCTAGTTGTGGGGAACTGATGGTAACATGACAAATAAATGTCTATAATACGTTAAAAATAAAGGGCTACAGGACCGGCCGAGTGGCGCAGTGGTTGGGCGCTGGCTTGGGAAGCCAGCGACCCCGGTTCGGGTCCCACGTATGAGGGCCAGTGACACTGCCCTCAAAAAAAAAAAATAAATAAATAAGGGCTACAGAAAGGAAAAACAGAACAAAACAGGTAAGGGGGATTAAGTTGGGGCGGGGTGCCATTTAAAGTAGGGTGGCTCTTAGGGCAGGGATAGGGGGAGTGTCCAGACACTCCCCACTCCCTTTTGTCTTCCTTTGCAGTCAGATCAAGGCAATCCAATTGCATTCCGGCTAACAGAAGGCAGCTGGAAGAGAGAGATGCCGCTTCCGGGCCTGATCGGGCCTGATCGTAACCCCGAGTGACGGTCAGTGTCCTGCTCCCTCCTTCCACCATGACCCTGGAGGTCACACACGAGACGAGGTAGCAGAGGCCAGGTCCCTGAGTCTTCAGTTTGGAGCTGTGCTTGACCTAAACCGGAAGCTGACGCTCCCACGGGAGTTGTGTCTAGCCCCCTAAGCACCCACCTGCTCTCTGATCCTCTCGGCCCCTCCTCTTCCCCTGTGTATCTTCTCCCCCGGGACAGCAGCTGCCCAGGGTAATGAGGGCAGGCTGAGGAAAGGTGGGCTGCAGACTCGTACCTGTGCCAGCTCCTAGGTGCCAAGCAGAGCACCCCGGACATCCCCTTGTCCTCTGAACCTGGTCTTGGCACTTCACAACTCTGATTAATAAGATTGGCTCCCAGGAGGTCATACTGAGCCCAAGTTCTCCTGGAGGACACAAAAGTAAATCCAAGGCACTGCCAATGTTATTGATAAACTGTGGGATTAAAACAGGAAAAAAATCAATTAATTAAAATTCACCCTTTGTCCAGACTGTAAGCATTCTGCTTCTTCATAACCTAGAACAAACAGGTGATTAATTCTTCTGTTATAAAATGGAAGATTTGCCATTTTTACTATAATAAAATGTTCTCATTTGAAAATAGGATCGAATCAAAATCGAATGCTTTTATTCTCCTAAAAAGATTGATTCAAAATAGTCTAAAAGATAAAGCCTAAAAGAATGCTGCTTATTCTCTTTAAAAAAACTGTCTATTACTTGTATCACACTGGTCAAGTTACTCTAGTAATCTTAATGTCTGTTTCCACATTCGTAAAATGAGAAAAAGGAATGCTTTGCTCATGGGGCCGTTTTAAAGATAAACGTGCCAATGTTTTAGAGATGACATGTGCCAAGTGCCGAATACAGAAAAATCAACTCAGTTCATATCATTTAAGTGTCTTCCAAAAATTTCACTAACGAATCTGGATAATGTCCTCTTCACACCTCTATTACAATACCATCCTCACTGCTTTGTTACCATCTATTTACGAATCCACGTCCCCTTCACAAGACTGAGAGCTATGGGGCTGGCACTCAGCCATTTCCATTGGTGATTCCCCAGGCCTGGTGCAGGGAAATGCTGAACATATTTGCTGAAAACGAATGAGTACCCATGGACAGTTCGCCAGGGAGAATGCGTTCATTTGCAACTACTAGTTTTGCTTTCTAGTTTTTTGCATGTAGAGTTCAGGTGTGGAAATAGTACATTTGACCGATAATTGTCATTTTGTTAATTGATTATGTTTCAGATAAATGTGCCATCATGTATTTTGCCGTTCCCCCACTAATGGGCATTTGTGGTATTCCTTGTTTTTCACTATTGTATATAGCTAGTTGTAAAATGAACTTTTTCTTTTTTTCACATATTCTCCGCTCCCCCCCACCCCACTTTACAATTATTTCTTTGGGATATATTACCCAGAGTAGAATTACTGGGTCAAAATATGTACATGTGCCCGGACTATTCCATCAATAGATCAATATAATATTTTCAGGGTCACCATGTAGGATAAATTCAGGATTTTGCAAATGTCCTACAGACATTTATTTTTGTCCTAATATTTTATTATGAAAAATTTCAAACATGAATAAAGGTTGGAATAATTTTACAGTGAACACTCACCACCTAAATTCTACCCTTAATATTTCACTATATTTCCTTTATCACATATCTACCCATCCAACCATCCAATAATTCATCTTGCTTTTTACGTATTTCAAAGTAAATTGCAGACACACGTACCCATCCTTTCAAATACTTCAGCACACCCATCACTGTTTGTTTATAGTTTTCAATATGTGTTTACAGTTTACCCTTTGGAGGTAAATTTTACTTACAATAAACTGCACGAATCTTAAGCACACCTCTTTTGAGTTTTGATAAACACACATGAAAGCCCATACCATGACATGGAACATTCCTATCACTCCAGAAAATTCCCTCATGCCCCTTCATAGTCAATCTCTGACCCCCATTCTCCAAAAGCCATCACTATTTTGATTTTTTTCTCCTATAGATTAGTTTTTTCTAGAGTTGCAGGATTTCATGTAAATGAAATCGTACAGTATGAAATCTGTTCGGTTAGGCATCTTTCCCTCAGCTTGATGATTCTGTGATTTGCCCACGTTATTGCATCTCCATGAATCATTCTTTTTAGTGCTGAGTATTCCATTGCCTGAATATATGACGGTTTGTTTATCCACTGATGGACACCTGGGCTCTTTCCAGGACATGGAATTTATGGATAAAGATGCTATGCATATTCTTGTTCAAGCCTTTGTGTGAATTTTGATATCATTTTGCTACTTCAATAGATGAGCCATGTTACCTTGAATTGTCTTAATTTCCATATCTTTAATTGCCAGTAATGCTGTGCATTTTTACCCTCTGATGATGATAATATAATAATAACAATAATCCTTCTTGAATGCTCACTATAGTGACAAGCCCTCTAATTTATTCTCATAAGACCTACAAAGTAGGTATAATTATATCCATTTCACTTGGGAAGGGACAGACTCAAGCTCATTAAGCGACTTGGATATGTGGACTCTGACCCATCACTGCCCTGAGTTCTCTCCAGGCCACACTGTGGTTCCCTGGGCTATGACAGTGGCTTCTGAGTAGCCATCTGAACACATCTTTGCTCACTTCTTGGAGGGGCATTTAGACCTGTAAATCATGTGGTCCTGCCAATTTAAATAATTTTGTTAATAGCTCTTGGCAGTTGTATCGGTGACATATTTTCCCCATTCTCTTGTTTGCCTTTTAGTATATATTTGTAGAATTTTGTTGTATATTTATTTATTCAGACACATCTATCTAATCTGATGAAAGAGTCGGTTTTTCAAGAGCCAGAAATTTATCTTTGCTTCACCACTAGTTCTATTTTTTTCTTTTGAAATGCTTTTTGTGTTTTGCTTTCTGACATATTGACATGTATTGCCATGTGTGATGTGAACTATGGAACCACATAAGCATGAACAATGCCTGCTCAACAAGTAAATCCAAAATGGAAATTCTACTTTCGTTCAGTACATGGGAAAAAGAAGCCAAAATAATTAAAACCTGTTTCCTAAAATTGTGTGGGAGAGTTAGTCGCTGAACTTGGCATTCATTCCACTGTTCTCCTTTGAAGAAAGGAAGTGCTTTGCACACCACACGCCACTTAGAATGAAAGCTCATCAAGAGAATTATAGAGCATGGGTTTGATGTATGCATCATTCCTCCACCTTCTTTACTTCTCTCCTGCTTCCTTTGAAGTTCAAAGTTTAGCAATTTCCAAAGTCAACTAACAAGAAACAAAAAACCTCAGAGCTGGGAGGGGCCTCCAAGGTCCTTCATTTTTCTATCCAGCAATACTGACTGAACTGGGTCTTATGATGGGGACCCATATAGAAAGATGAATAAAAGCTAGCCTTTGGCTGAATCTAGTTAGGGAAACAGACACCTGCAAAGCAAATATAATATGATATAATATGAAAAGGATGGTGCTGGAGAGCCATCCAGGGATTAGGGCTGAGGACCCACCTCACCTGGCTAGCCAGGCCAAGTGCCCTGGAGGATGTGGGCTCGAACCAAGGTCTAGAGGATGAATAGCAGTTGTGTAGGCTGTGAGGGACAAGGAAGCGTAGGGAAGCATCTCAGCGGTGGGGCACAGCCCAGGACTGGCAAGAGATGCATGTATGGGATGGAGTGGGCAGTTATCCTGAGCGGCTCTGCTCTGGAGGAAGGCAGGGCAGGAAGAAGGGAGCAGGGAGCGAATGGGAAGACTATGGGACCTCTACGTCTTGTGCAGAAACTAGACCTATCTCCTAGAGGGGACTGGGGCCAAAGCCTGGGCTGTAGGAACAACCCTCGGGTATTGAGAAGAAGGAGATAAAGAGGCCACCTCAGTAAAATAGCTAGAGATCCTATGGCCCAAATTAGGGTGATGGTAGGAATGGAGACAAGAAATATTTAGGAAGTAAAATCATCGGGACTTGGTGACTGATTCATAGTGGGAAGAGGGAGAGGGGAGGCAGAAATCAAGAGTGAACCCCAGATTGGATGGGATGATGGTGGTGTCCATTGAGTGAAGAAATAGAAGAGAAAACACAGGTTTTCAGGGAAGATGATGAATTCCTTTTTTTTTTTTTTTTTGAGGGCAGTGTCACTGGCCCTCATATGTGGGACCCGAACCGGGGCCGCTGGTGTCCCAAGCCAGCACTTAACCACCGCGCCACTCGGCTGGCCCAGATGAATTCCTTTTCTGACACGTGAGCTTAGCATGATTGCAGGTCATCCAGGTGGTGATGACTGACAGAAAGTTGGACATTAGAAGGAGCATCGCACCTGTAGACACAGATCTGAGGGTCATCAGTGAATATTTGGTGCTTGAATCTACCAGTGAAATTATCTAAGGAGACTGAGTAGAGGGGAAGAGGAGTGGGCCAAAGACAGACCCTTCAACATTTAGGGGCAAATGAAAGAAGGGGTCCATGAAGAAACAGTCCAAGAAGTAAGAGGGAGTCTAAGAGAGACCATAGAAACCAGTGGGGGTAGTAAGTTTCAAGGAGGAGAGAGTTAAAGAGAGTGCACAATAGAGACTGCTGGAAAGATGAGGACCAAAGAAAATGCCTTACTATTATTGGATCTTTGGAAAAGTCATGACTCATGTTTGCGACAGATGGCACTAGTTCATTTTTGGAAGTACCAGAGTCATTTGCCTCTATGTTATTGCTGTGTCATTTGACAGCTGATAGTTCTAGCTTCATTCTTAAAAAAAACTGAGCAATTTGGTTGGGTTTTGGAGAGTTTACAAGTTGAAGGTGGAAGACAAAACTGCATTTTTTACTCTTTTATTTCCATAAAGGGAAGAACTCGCGTCAAGCTTGTGAAAAGTTGTGTAAAGTTTATAGTGACAATGCTCTACAAGAACATTAGTGCCAACAATGGTTCATGAAATTCCGTGCTGGTGATTTTGATCTCAAGGACTCTCCTTGGTCAGGGAGGCCCACCGAGGTTGACGATGACAAAATAAGGGCATTGATGGAGTCAAACCCACATTACACGACATGAGAGATTGCAGAAACATTGAACATCCATCATTCAAGCATTCACGACCACCTGAAGAACCTGGGATATGTAAGCAAGCTCGGTATTTGGGTTTCACATGAACTCAAAGAAGTTCATTTGATGGCGCATATAAACATCTGCAATATGTTCATTAAACGTGAGGAAAACGATCCTTTTTTTTTTTTTGAGGGCAGTGTCACTGGCCCTCATATGTGGGACCTGAACCGGGGCTGCTGGCTTCCCAAGCCAGCGCTTAACCACTGCGCCACTTGGCAGGCCCGAAAACGATCCTTTTTTGAAGCGACTGATAACTAGCGATGAGAAGTGGACTGTTTACAACAATGTGGTGCACAGTCTTGGTCCCGACATGATGATTCGCCTCAAACAACATCGAAAGCAGGTATTTATCAGAGGAAGGTTATGCTTTCAGTGTGGTGGGATTTTAAAGGTGTCGTGTTTTTCGAGCTCCTACCAAGAAACCAAACAATCATTTCAAATGTGTACTGTCAGCAATTGGACAGTTTGAACGAATTCACCATCCAGAAACTTCCAGAGCTTGTTAATTGTAAAGGAGTTGTGTTCCATCGTGACAACACA
Source organism: Aselliscus stoliczkanus (assembly GCA_033961575.1). Classification (NCBI taxonomy): domain Eukaryota; kingdom Metazoa; phylum Chordata; class Mammalia; order Chiroptera; family Hipposideridae; genus Aselliscus; species Aselliscus stoliczkanus. The sequence continues at coordinate 33,162,844 of CM066730.1, read as the reverse complement.
AGACCACACGCAAGTTTGGTCACCCATCAAAGATTATTGGAGCTTGGATGGGATGTGTTGCCACACCCACCATACTCGCCTTACCTTGTGCTGTCAGACTTCCACTTGTTTCGCTCTCTTCAAAACTCCTTGCATGGTGTAACGTTCAATTCAGATGAGGCTGTAAATCAGCACCTTGTTCAGTTTTTCGCAAATAAAGACAGGTCCTTCTATGAACGAGGAATTATGAAGCTCACTGAAAGATAGCAAAAGGTTATTGAACAAAACAGGCAGTATATCATTGATCTTTGTTCTTTATATAAATAAATGACCTTTGAAAAACATAGACAAAATGTGTCATGACTTTTCCGACGACCCAATATTTTGGCAGTTAAAGGGACCCTGGAGAAGAACTTAGAACTGTTTCTGGGAGCTGGGGGCGGGCAGGCGGGTGGAGTAGAATTCAGAATGCAGGTAGGTGAATAATGAAAACCAAAGTGGAGACAGTGAATGGAGGCTTTTCTTTTAAGAAGCTGGAATGAAAAGGGAAGGAGAGATTGGATGATAACTATGGAGGGTCACGGGAAGTTCCTTTCTCAGGTTGGTCAAGACCTGAGTATGTGTAAAGGCTGAGTGGTGGGAAGGAGTCCATGGCGAGAGAGTGAAGATACAGGGTTGAAGATGGAGGGAAAGGCTGCTGGATCAAGGCCCTGGAGAGGGTGTGGCCAAGGGCAGGTCTGAGGGCTTGCCCTGGAGCTGAGCAGGGATGCCACCCTGATGACCGTGTAGGGAGGAGGTGAGGCTGGGTGGGATGTTTCCGAGGTTTGCAGAGGTGGGAGGGGTGTGGAGCTCCTGGGTTCTCGCAGGCTCTGAGGCAGAGTAGTCTGAGGGAGGGAGCTCAGGCTGCAGAGCCTGCCGGAGACCTGGAGGCCTGGAGGTTAGGGGCGGGGCCCTCATGGGAGTTAACGCTCAGACCTCAGGGCAGGGCGCAGGGCGAGTGTGGCCTGAGCTAGAAGAGCAGAGTGGGTCTTTGAGGTCATCAGAGTGGGGACCAGGAGGACAAGGACTCTGATAGAACAAAGCCCCGCGAAGGTCAATCCAAGGCCCCACCTTCTTCATCCCGAGCCATTGTTCTAGAACCTGGGTGGGGTCTGAGAGCTGATAGGATCTCAGCCCCAGGAGGTATGCCATTTCAGAGGTACCAATTAGAGAACGGACAGATTGCTGCAACTGGAGGCACATCCTCTTCTTCATACTGCATGGCAACTGCTGGACCATAGCCACCAGCCTCTCCTGCGCAGGCCCAGCCTTTGACAAAGCTGTTGGACGCTCTGATTCGGGAAGGCTAGGGCAAGGTCTTGGAGCTCTGGGCGTGGCTCTAGCCATTCCCAGCTCCTACCCCTGACCTGCCGACCTGAGGGACCAGAGAAAGCATGGAGACCCCTGCCATTCAGAGCAGTCAGTCCTAGGTCGCCCTCTGCATCCCCAGTACCCACCAGACTCATTCCCTTTGTTCATGCCATTACCCTTGCTTAAATTCTTTACCACTGAAAAAAAGATTCTAATGGGCCTCAGGCACACAAAATTGGCTAAGTCATAATCCTTGGCTCATGGTATATTTTTATTGTTGGTCCATGCTTGGCTCTGCCTCCCTCCCTGCCTGCCTACCTGCCTATCTACCTATCTGTTATGTATCACATTTTAAAGTAATAATAATAATAAAAAACCTGTGCAACCACCGTCCAACCTGAAACCTAAGGCCTTCACAATGGCTTATGGTCAGCTCTGTGAGGAACCCCGTCACATCCCCCGTCCTTCCCTTCTCCAAAGTAACCCGACATCTGGAATCCTGTGTGCATTTTCTTAGTTTCCTTTTTATATAATCTCACATTATCTACCTGTAATTCTCTCTTTATGTATTCTGAAAATGTACCTAGTACATTTTAAGTGTTTTACCTTCTTTAAGAGGGTGTCATGCTGTATGTAATCTTTTAGGACTTATTGTTCTTGCTGACTATTAAGCTGATAAGCATCATCCATTTTGTGTCACTAGCTCATTTATTTTGACTGCTGGGTGATACTCCATGGTGTGAGTATGTGTCAGTCTGTTTATCCAGTCTTCTGTTGACGAACTTTTGAACATCCTGCTATGTGCATTTTTGCATATGCATAAAAGTTTTTCTTGAGAATATGTCTGGAAGTGGAATTTCTGTGTCACAGACTATGTGAGCGTCCCTCTGGGGGCTGTTCAACTGTTTTCCAAAGTGGTTGAATAATTTAGACTCCCACCAATAGGTAAAGAGAATCTACAGTCCCTATCTTCTCCAGCACTTGGCAGTGTCAGATTTCTTAATTTGTGCCACCTGAATAGGAGGGTATTAGTCACGGTTCGCCAAAGAAACAGAACCAACAGATGGACAGACAGATATTGATATGTATAAGAAGACATTTATTATGGGAATTGGCGCACATGATCATGGAGGCTTAGGAGTCATGCCACCTGCCATCTGTAAGCTGCAGAACCAGGAAAAGCAGTGTTGTTATTCAGTTCAAGTTCAAAGGTCTGAGAACCTGGGCCTTACGGTGGTGTGAGTCCTGGTCTGAGACTCAAAGCCCAGGAGCCCCCATGTCCCAGGGAGGGAGAGGATGGATGTCCCAGCTCAAGCAAAGTGCATGAATTCACCCCTCCTCCTCCTCCTCGGTCCATTTGGGCCCTACATGGAATGGATGATGCCCGCCCACACTGGTGAGGATGAGGGTCTTTACTCAGTCTACCAATTCAAATGCTAATCTTTTCCAGAAACACCCTCACGGACACACCCAGAAATCATGTTTTACCAGCCATCCGAGCATCCCTTAGCCCAGTCAAGTTGACGCATAAAACTAACCATCACAGCGGGTAAAATGGCACCTCACCGTGTCCTATTCCATTTCTTGTTCGTCTGCCTTTCTAGGCCTGGTTCATAAATGATGTCTCCCTGGAAGCCGTCCACGTAGGTCCGGATTGCTCTTCAGGCTGACACTTGACTCTAGTGGCTTCTGCCATCTTCCCACTAGGTTCTTGACTCCTTGACATCAGGGGACATGCATGTCTCTGCTAACCACCATCAGGTATGAGCAGAAGGCATTGTACACAGTACATCCTCCAGTTAATTGCTGCTGTTTGAATAAAACACAATTCTTGTTTATGCAGGTTGAGGAAGTCAGATGCCATTTCTGAGGGAGGTGGCAGAGTCTTGGAGGGACAGGGAATAATAGGAAGGCAGCTGGCAGCTCCTGATGGCAGGTTGCAGTTGGCTGGGTGAGAGCTAATTAGCCCCTCCCTGAGGGCCTTGCAGGAGCACTGTTTTCTCCCAGCAGGCTAGGGGCCAGGCCTCTGGGGGCTGAGCCAAGTCTCGAGACAGGAACTGATGTTTGGCCTGGAGACACAGACTTGGCCTTCTGTCTGGAGGGGCTCAAGTCAACAGCTCATTATTAGGCCTGCTCTGGTCATGTCTTCTTAGGAGGCAGCAAGGAACCTAAGCTACAGCTCTTGCCCCTAGAAGTCTTCAGCTATGGGGTGGGGGGAGCTTCCGGTTTGTTCCAGGCACAATTACAGGCATATGGCTGGTACCACCCACGTGCCAGGCCAGACAGGCTGGGCTGAGGTGGAATGCAGGGTGAAGGGGCCTCCAGCTTAGTAAAGCTTGCCTTCTGGGGGCTTTGTCTTTCAGCAGAAAGATGGTGGCTTGAAATAAACGTGGACTTGGCCTGGAGGCCAGAAGCCGTCTGTAGTTAACCAGAGGGCATTCCTTCAAGTGCCTCTGGTGCTTCTGGGGGTCAGGAAGAGGCTTCCCTGTGGCCCTGGGACCCAAGCTGGGGGCAGGGAGAGGATGTTGTTCTCGGTTTTATTCTTCTCAATCCACAGGCTTTCGTCATGTCATTAACTGGGGTCCTGTGCTGGCCTTTGTTTTTCCTGCCTCCCCTCCACAACCCAGGGATGAGTGGGTAAGAACCCAGTAACTATTGTTCCAGGATTCTGTTACTCATATAAACAGGGGTCCCTTTCATTTTCTGTGGCTTTATCATTTTCAAAATATATTCCTGTCCATTATCCCATTTGATCTTCCCAATGTTTTTTCATCACAAGTTTCTTAGGGGTCCCTAGTTTGTGCCATTTCTGTTTGAGGTGACCTCTGTTCCCTCTGATGGATTCTGCTCCATGGGGCCCTGCTCCTATCATGAACGCTGCATCGCAAAGTATTCAAACTGTTACCGGGGGCACAAAAGTCCCCATTTCGTGGACCTCAAGCAGAGTTCTTTTCCCACTTGGTGTCATGAAACCAATCACGAGACTGAAGGCATTGTTATTATTATTATTTTTTAAAGATTCTATTGGGGAATTGGGGGAGGGGAATAGCATTGGGAAATCGGGGAAGGGGAACAGACAAGTTGCTGTCCTTTTGTTCTTCAGTCTAGTTGCGGAGGACGTTGCTTCACTGGCCCATGTTGGTATCATCATTGCGTTCTTCCCAGATGAGGCAGATGGGTTGCTGGCCTCTGGACAGCCGCTCACTGCGGCAATTGGCAGCTCCTGCTGGCTGCTGGCCACTCACTGTAGCCTATGGCAGCCCACTGCAGCAGGGGCTGCAGCCTACACTGTCACCGGGGCTCGCAGCCCAGCTCCAGGTGGAGGTGTTGTTAGCTGTAGAGGGCAGTGTCACTGGCTCTCATATGTGGGATCCAAACTGGGGCCGCTGGTGTCCCAAAACTAGCTCTTAACCAATGCGCCACTCGGTCGGCCCTGAAGGCATTATTAACAGCACAAGCTTTTATTCAATGGCCAGAGAATGGAGAAGCGGGGTACAGCTCCCAGATCAACCTCTCATCCCTTAGTGGTCCAGAGGTGGCCTAAATAGGATAGTAAAAATAAAGGGAGGTTTAGGTAAATAGGTAGGAGAAATATTCCAAGGAAATTTCCAAGGAAAGGGGCTGCAGCTCCCCCCTATCTCCCTGTCAGGATTTCACCCTCTTTTTTTCCTTTATGGTCTCTTCCAGCTGTTGTGGTGATTGTCAACTGTCATGGCACTGTTAGGTGTGTTATTTAGCGTGGAGAATATAGTCTGATGAGCTTTAAAATCTTTTGGAGGTCATTTAGACAGCCATCTTGGTTTCAACTGGTTTCAGCTGTTTTTGACAAGTTCTTAACTGCTGACCACAGGGCTTCCCTGAGACACCTAGAGTAGGGCAGGGGTTCAGCCAGGCCCCTTAGACCTTCAGGGAGGCCCTGCAGGCCTGTCGTGGCTAACAAAGCCACTTTCCTGTGGCGGGAGGGAAGCGGTGTCCCAACTCCAAGTTACCAGGCCCACGAGGGTTACCAGTTCCACAGTGTCCTCTACTCAGCTCTGTCTATTCTACGCTCTCCTTATATTGTCCCATTCATTGAACAGACATTTCTGAGCAACTATGGCATGCCAGATGCTGTGTGAGAAGCACTGAGAATACAGAAACAATGTATGGTCATTCCCTGAGCCTGCCCACAAACACTGGAGGTGACACCCATCAAGCCACTGTGTAGATGCTATGAAGGGTCTGAGTTAAATTGCATAAATAAAGAGCAAAACCCCTGCTCTTTGGAGAAAGCTGGAACTAGCTCTGCTGCTGACCGGTAGTGTGACATGGGCGGGATCCTAACCTCCTCAGTCTCCACATCCTTATCTGTAAAGAATGACACGAGAGCCACCATTTATCACATGTCTGCTGTGTGCCTGCCAGGTGCGCCACAGTCATGACCACCCCGAATTCTCCCAGCACAGTCTGAGGCCACCTTTATCACTTCCTTTTAACAGACGAGGAAACAGAAGTTCTGACCCTCAAGTGGCTTGCCTAGTCACACAGCCGATGGCAGGATAGGGACTCAAATCCACTGACGTTTGGCTTCTAAACTCGTTTTTTTCCATTCCCTAATGCTGTCTCGTAGGACTCTTGTGAGGATTAAGTGAGATTTTTAATGCAAACTGCCCGGAACAGAGCCTGGGTCCCAGCAGATTCCGGACAAGAAACCTTAGCTCCTGTGGCTGCATTACCCGCCATCTTCTCTCCTCTCATATCTCATCTACTATTATACATCATCTTCCCACATTCCCCCCTTGCAATAACTAATGCATGTGCCAGCATGTTTATGGAAAAGAGCTTACATCTCTAAGGACCCAATCGTGTTTGCTAAGCAGGCTCCCAGATGCGAGGCTGCTGGTTCTTTCTGCCAAACGAAGGGGAGGAGATTATCCAGGAAATTCTGACAAAGAAAGCAATTACTGTGGTCCTGAAGCATGTGGGCTACTTGTGCCCAAACTGGGCCTTTGTGCTTCCATTACCTGCGTGCTGTGTCTGTGTAGACCCAGACACTTTCCGGTATTTTTCATATTGGTGCTTTAGCCAAGTGGGCGTCCCTCCGTCTTCACATCTTTAGGCAACAGGAGAGCAGGTGCCAAGGCTGAGCTGGGCTGGCATCTGGTACCTCCACGGAGCTCTGGGGAGCCGGGAAAGAACTGGAACCCCTCCTCACCCCAGAACTTTAGTAGCCATGCTTCTCTTTCCTCTCCTGGGGTCTGTCTCTCCACTGTGGTCCCCTGGCTCTTCTGTTCTGCCCACCCCAGGTGGGCCTAGGGAGCTTGCAACTAATCCTCACTGGGAATTAACCAGCCAGACTAGGGTTTTAGCAATAATAATGCTTCTTAGTTTTCTGCAACGCTTGACTTTCACATCCATTATCTCTCCTGATCCTCAAAGCAACAAAGCAACCCTGTGAGGCAGGCATTAGTGGTGCCATTTTCGATGGAAAAAAATATGAGAAAGGAAGAGAGTGGGTTCACCCCAGGTCACCAAGCTAGAAAGAGCAGAGCCAGCATCACACCAAGAGAGGGCCCCCAGAACCAGGTGTTCTCACTCCTGGGCGTGTCCTCTTTCCATGACAACACCCTGCACTCTTAGGAAAAACATCCAAGGCCTAAAGGAGCGGATGTTTAATGGAGGAGTTTCCAGCCCCTGTGAGAAGTAATGGGGAGCTGTGTTTGACTGAGGGAGGTTGTCAAGTTATCCCCAAAGGCAGCTGCCTCCTCATGGGGTGGGAGGAAGCAGGGGTAGGGTTTCAGGTCTAGCTAGTGGCACCGTCGCCCCACACGAGATACCATCTCCCTGCAGAGGTTTGCAATCTGGGCAGTAAACACAGATCCAGGTAAATAGCCACCGCAGCCGGAGGCTCAATGGTGACGGCTGACGGCCACCCCAGCAGAGCAGGTCTCTTGTGTGCCACCTTCCAGGATAGAGATGCTGTGTTGGGAAAGGAGTGACAGCTGACACACCGGATAATTAGATCTGGCCGAGTACTTTTGGCAAGGATTGAAAACATCTCTGCAAACACTGATTATTTCTCCCCACTCTGTGAAGAGAGAGAGGGACTATTTCCCAAAAGCATTACTGAAGGCTCTGGCGAACAGGCCCTGGCTTCACTCTGAGTCACTGCTGAGAGGGCCTGATTACCACGTCTTTGCTTGGCACCCATCTGGCTGCTACCCTGGTCTGAGTCTCAGTACTCAGGAGGGAATCTGAGTCTAACCCAGCTCACCTCTTTTTAAAGAGCCACTGGTGACAAACGTGGAGGGTTGAGCTGCTTCTCCCCTTACTCCTTTTCTTTCTTTTTTTCTGCAGCCATTGGTGGAGAATTTAGTCATCCTCTGGGTAGGAAACCTGGGTAGGAAACTTCAGGGTGAGGGGTTGGTGAGGACACAGACTCGCAGGTAGCTCTGTGGTTTCACTTCTAAATACATTTCTCGTGGTCATTTTTGTACCTCTAAGACGATGACTTTGTGTGCCAGGGCCCTCGGCTCAGTCTACTCCAACGCTGAAAACACTGGAATTACAACAAAGTGCTTTGTAAACCCTAAAATGTCACAAGGGTCTCAATTTCTAATACCCCTTTCTTGCATATTGGCAGAATTGCTTCTCAGTTCTTTGGGCTGCTGCATATCCACAGGATTGCATGATGCTTTAAACATGATTGCATAAAACAGTCAAGTGGAAGAAAGAAGAAAAAAATGAAATTATGTTGCTAAAATGAAAATATTTTAGAAAATTACTCTCTGTGTAGTGCTAAATCACTAGCTGCCCAGGAAGTTCTTGTGACATTTACGTATTTAGGCTTTAGTGACTGGTCAAGGTGCATTCATTTAACGGGTTTTTTTGAGTGCTCCCGAAGGCCCATCGGCCTTGCTGTCCTGGCCTTTTAGGGACTAGAGGATCAGGGTCTCCCAAGAGGTCAGAGTGGCCATGGGGACCGACCGTCCAGCTCTGTGTCTTGTCAACAAGGCTTCACTTCCCTTCCCTTATTTTCTAAATTAGTTGATTTGCCTGCAATGATTTCTTCCATCTCATTCCAGTGAGTTTAGATTTGCCAAAATCTGTCTCAGCTTCTAATCCTTCTAACATCAAGATGATTTTCAACAATAAGTTGAGGAATTCTCTCAGATTCCAGTTTCTTAGAGAAAAAGAAGCCCAAACCAGACAGTTCCTAAAACCTCACCCCAGACGCCCTTAGTCCTCACAGGGCCTGCTGGGTGACCCTCTTTCCTTTCAAACACACACCCAGGTGTGCTGCACACATGGAGCCACGTGCCCTCAGCTTGGCTCAGGCCCTGAGCCCCTCCTGATACCCACATAAACGCAGGTCCCCGCATTCCACCTGACGTGCTCTGACCTGTCCCACAGGGCAGTTCCCCAGCCCCATGCTGAGCACCGTGCTGGCTTTGGCCTTCAGACCTTTTAGGTCACAGTCCGGCTCCGTCTGGCCCAAGGCCACGCGAGGCGAGTGTGCCGCTCAGCAGAGCAGCTCCCTCGGGCCACGTGTGGTCCGCGTCTCCCTGCCTGGCAGGTGGCACCAGAAGGAGTGCTCTCAAGCCTGCCCGGTTTCCTCACAGCTGTCTGTTTAACTCTGGCCTCCTTCTCGAGGGTGATGTCACTCTCCTCCATGGGCGTTCATCCCTGGTCGGCTCTGCCTGGGAAAGGGAGCCCTGGTTTCCACCAGTAATCACCGAATTCTCATCTATTTCCAATTAGCCACGTCTGGTGTTCTTTGAAGAGTCCCGCAATGGGCGTTGTCTCAGAGGGGATTTCCGACCCAGTCAGCGTGTCTTTCTGTAGCGTTAAGGACCCAGGGAACTATCAGTGTCTGTGTTTTTACAGCCTCCTTTCGACAACACTAGCGTTCAGCAATCATTTACTGACTCTCTGCATCACGTACAGGGTGAGGTATTTTGCCTCATTTAATTTTTTTCACATTTTATTTATTATTTATTTAGAATAATTTTTAAATTAGTTTCAGGTGTACAAAACAATGTAATAGGTAGACATTTACACCCCTCAGAAAGTGGAACACGCCCCCCCCAAGTCTACTGCCCCTCTGACGTCATACATACTCGTAGCTGTTACAATACAATTGACTACATTCCCTGTGGCAGATGGGTACTGGACTTATCGGGGGCATCATTTGAGTTTTACAAAGTTTTACAATTACCCTTCTGAGGGAGATTCTGTTTTATCTTCACCTTATATATGGGGAAATTGAGGCCTAAGGAGGTTTGGTAAATTGCCCAGAATGACATGGCTTCTATCGAGAAAGGCCAGGTCTGGCCCCGGGCATTCAGCTGGCCATGCCCTCCCTGCTCCTGGCCACTGTCTTCTATGGCATCACTTCTACCACTCACTTCCTGGGAGAGAGTTTTCCAGACCCTGTCCTCATGGCATACTCTACGGGGCCATTCTCCTGGGTCTTTAACCTTCACCCTTAGGAAAAACTAAAGGAGAGTAAAAAGAGGGAACCCTGTCCTTGGGAATGTGAGGAGGCTCTAGACAAGGGGAAGGGGCTTGGGAACCCTTCAGATTCTTCCATTTCAGTGACTATCTTGTCTACTGTCTGTTCTGGGGGCCTGGTAACAATTACACTCCCTGGACACAGACATGTAGGGCTGTGAACCTGGTTCCTGTCTCATCTCTGACACCTACCAGCGATGGGGCATTAGAAAGTCATTTCTCTACTCTGGGCCTCAGTTTTCTCATCTATAAAGTGGGCATGATAATTTGTATGTGTATAAAATGGGTCTTTGTAAGAGCAAATGAGATGAATAGTGTGAAAGCACTTGGTAAACGATAACATACTGAATAAATGTAATGAGGATGATTCTTGTTATCAGGTGACTAATCTGGAGTATAATATTTCAAAATATCACCTTATGGATCCCCCCTCTGCTGGGTTAGAGAGAGAATCAAGTCAAGTATGGTGCTTAGATGGACAGGTGTCAGAGACAAGAGGCTGAGTGACCCGTTCCCCGGGCTGTGACCTCAGGTTGGCATTGAAATCCCAAGTAAGCATGTGAATTCCCAAACCCTGGAGTAATGGCTTCTAGGAGAAGAAATGGCATGTTGTGTCCAGGTAGACAGGACTTTTGTCCACCTCCCAGAGTTTTCTGTCCCAGGCACTTGTCAGGAGCTGCTCAAAGCACCCGTGAGTCCTCAAGTAACATTGGGAGGACTTGAGAAGTGACAAGCCAGAAGCGGGCCTGTGGACAAATTGTATGGCCACTTGCCCAAGGGTCAGATGAGACCGTTTCAGCTGATACTTTTACAAGGTGCATCTCCTTTACAATGTGTGAGATGTCCGCATGAGGAGATGACACTGAAGTCGAGATGTTCCAGTTCCCGAAGCCTCAGCAATATGGAATTCCCACCACCATCACTCCACCCCTGGAATTTTCCGGGAGCCTCAAGAAAAGAGGGTAGGGGAACTCAATATGATTGAGCTCAGTTGTTACTACCCCAGAAAAGGGAGGGCTGGTGATAGAGGAAAATAAAGTTATGTTTTTGGCGCATTTGCATTTGGTTTCTGAGAGTCGTACCATTTCACCAGATGTTCTTAGCTGTAGTTTCAAATCAGGTGATATGCAGAGGGTATCTTTGTAAAGTCCCCAAAGTGCTCTCACAGCTTAGTTCATTTAAACTGCTACATGAAGGGTTTTCAGCATTAAGAAAGAGGTGTTTCCATTAAGTATGCTAAGTGTCTTGGTAATGACATTATTTATGTATTTTTTTGTAATACTTGCTGAAGCCTAACCTCATGGTTTTATAACCTACGGCAGTGGGGACTGGGATACTGTGTATTCTCTCTCATCTCTCCATAATGAGTGGAGGCATCTGGGAACTTGGTTTCCTTTTCAGAAACACCCTTTCTTTTCCCATCCCAAATCTCTCCCAGGAATTCTCTCTGACGTGTTTTCTGGTGGAGGTCTGATGACAAAAGGTGCCTGCTGGCTGCCCACCACAATGCCTGGGAAGCCAGCATGTGGTTTTGCTGACGCTGATATCAGGGGCCATGTGGCAGGACAATAGTGTGGGAGTAGCCGGAGCCCTGCATCAGCCTTTAGTGACTCCTGCAAAGATGGAAAACAAACATAAATAAGGAGCCAAATAGTTTAACAGCCTTAGTCACACACACAAAATTAACTAACACCAAACTATACAAGCCAAACTCTAAGGTCAAGAGTGCGACTTGCTGTTTGAAGAAGCAGCAAGTGTAATCGTCTTGAGTCCTGCCGATCATGGGCTGTGTGACCACAGGCAAGTCACCCACCTCCTCTGTGTCTCAATGTCTTCTTTACAAAGGACACAGATAACATGTACCTCATAGTGTTAGGATAAAGCTGAAATGAGGAAGGCGCTTGTGTCTAGAACTAAGGAAGGGTATAATATGGGTGTCAAGAGCTAGATCAGGTTTGTTTTCTGTGATTGTAGGGCTCAAATGTTAAACCTGGTTAGGGGTGTGTGTGTGTTAACCTTTTAGCAATCTCTCTAGAAAAATATATTTTGGGAGGTAGCCATTTCCATTTGCACTAGAAATTCTGGCCTTCTTAAACTATTTCATTTATAGAGAAAAGTGCATCTTGGTGACGAACATCTTCAGCCCTCTGGCTTTTTCTCATTCATTCATTCCACACATATTTGCTGACTGGCCTGGGGCCACTGAGCCTCCTTCAGAAGATGGTCCCTGCCTCAGACTCTGAAACTCACTCAGCTCCAAGCAAGAGATGCCTAAGGAGGCCCAGACTGCTCAAACCCTTCCAGGAGGCCCAGAGAAGGTGTGGCTGGTGCTCTGGTCCAGAAGGCCAGCGCTGCCCAGAGCAGTTACCAGGTGACTAAAGATGAACTCTGACCTTGAATAGCATGCAGGTGCAAAATGGGGAAGTCAGGGCCAGTTTTAGAGTCCTCGGGTTGCACTTGGGGCCAGAGATCAGAGGCAAAACCAAAGGTTCTAAAGCTGGGCATGGCAGGAAAGGGGTGTGACCATGCTGGTAGAGTCCCATGACTTTGGTCCCTTGTCAACCTCTAGCCCCCACTCCCATGGTGGATCCTCCTGTCACCTTGGCACCCTCCTTCTCCAGGTACTGGCTTCTGAAGTTCCTGTTGCTTCCCCCAAAGGACTGCATGCCCTGCCTCTCAGCTCCCTGTCTCTGAGCTTTTCCTGACCTTGGTCTGCACCCCCGGGACCCTGTCTGCTGCCATCTGCCCCATCCCTGTTTATGCAAATTACGAGGCTCTCGGTCTTGTCTTGGCTAATAAGCCTGTGTCCTGCCTCTCGTGGCAGATTTTTCAGCTTCAGAGCCCCCTGAAACCATCTCGAGGTCTGTTCTCCGCATGGCTGATTTTTAGCAGCTGGCTCAAGGATGTCTGTTGAATGAATGAATGAATCATAGTGAATAAGTGAATGTATACACACCATTTCATTCCAAAAAGTCATTTTAGGCTTGATTCCTGAACAATCTCTGAAGGGTTGGAATCCCTTTTAAAGGTGAGAGAAGAGAGGCCCCGAGAGTGTTAATGAGTCCACTGGCCTGAGGCCACACGGCAAGGCTGGGCAGAGCTGGCCGGAACCCAGGTCCTGGCACTGGTCATTCTAACTCCCATTCAAAAGTCTAGGGGGCGGACACAGACAGACAGACAGACACACGGACACACACACCCCCCTCCCAATAACGGGGAGGGGATAGAAAAGGCCGGAGTGCAGGACAATGTACTAGAAATAGTCACAGTCATGACACTTCCTTTCAAGACCCCTCACCAGCCCTGGGGGGGGGGGGGAACGCCTGCGGAGCAGAAAGCACTGAGCCTGACATTCCTGACATTTCAGTGTCTACTAACCATGGTGACCGCAGTCCTGGAACAGTCTCTGGGGCGGCCGGTGGCTAAAGTCTTGTGGCAGGATGTGCCTGAGGGCTGGACGGGTCCCTGTAGCTCCCAGATCTTCTCTGGGGCTTCTGGGCCCCTAGGACCCCAGGGTTCCCCACTCAAGGGAACCTTTTCTCTCCTGCTCACAGGGCACACCCTGACCCCCAAATGGCCATTTCCGTGTCTGTGTCTCAAACAGCTGCATAGGCAGAATTTCTAAAGGGCTCCTTCTTTTTTGGGGTAATGGAGAAGTAGATGTGTCTCAGGTCATTGTTGCTGTCGCCCCTGCCTGTCACCCCTGGCATTTAGACCCCGCTGGGCCTCCATGGCCACCGCCTACCTCCACCCCAACATGCTCCTCAGGTCTCTGGGTCTTGAGGCTTCAGGGCCTGCTCTAGCCCCTCCGGTTTGGTGTCTTCCCTCTGGCTTCCCAATCTTCAGATGCCCACCCCGACAACCCCTCGGGTTCTGCCCATCCCCTCCTGCCTTGACATGAAGAACCCCCATCCAGAGAGGAGGGCTCATCCTCCGTGAGGCAGCGAGGAGGTCCCTCCGTGTGCCTGTCCTTGCTGTTTGCCCATTCTGGCACTTTCTATGCAGGCCGGTGCCACCTCAGCACGGCTGGCCCTCCTGGGACTGAGTCACACAGCACGGCTGGCCCTCCTGGGACTGACTTTGCCAGCCTCTAGCTTCAGCTGAGGGGCCTGTGGTGTTACATGGCGCCTGGGAAAGCATCTGATAGCACTCCTTGTTGACTGAGCAGAAACTGTGAGAAGCCAGCTGCCCTGAGAGTGGGCTTGGCAGTCCTGCTGGGAACGCCACCTCCTCTGAGGCGTCAGGGTCCTGCGAGGGCTGGTCCCCTGTGGGGCAGGCCAGTGAGCAGAACTCGGTGTGACAGTTAGCCCGGAGACCGTCAAGGGCTGGGTGCTTTTTTGCCACTAGAGAAACCTCTCCCTCTCACTGGACCCCAGTTTATTCGTCTGTGTTGGGAGCTGATGGACTGTGCACCTCTCAGGTCCCTTTTTGCTTTTAATACGATTTAGGTTGTCCCTATAACTCCAGGTTCCCAGGAAGTCTGCGGAGCAGCTACGTGCCTGGCCCACTGGCCCAGCTCTCTGCACTCCCCTGCTTCCCGTGCCCTTGCCTCACCCCAGAGCCCCCCAGCTGACTCTCTGGGCTTCTGACAGTGGGACTGAGCTGCCTCATCTGTAGTTATCAGGCACAGTCATTTGCACCCAAAGAGTGGGCATCACTTAACCCAAAGGGTGAGCCACTGGTAGGCTGTGTGCGGCCCCTGCAGAGAAGGAGTGGGGCTTGCTGAACGCTTCAGCACCTTCCACACTGGCCTACTTACAGGGGAAGTCCGAGCCCAGGGACTTCTCCACAGGGTGGGGGCAGCAGAGGGCCATTGCATTTCCCAGGCTGCCTTGCAGGGTGAGGTTTTGGAGACTGTGTTTGTTATTTCACTTCCTGGCCTTCCTGCCAAGCACCCTCCAGTCTTTGGAGCAGCTAGGCAGGTTCAGCTAAGGATTCTGACCACTGCTGCTTTTGTCCCCAGAATATTAAGTAGGCTTGGGCAGCCACCGTCAGCACTCCCTGTTCCCCCAGCTGCCACCCCTGCCGGGGGTGGGGTGTGTGGAGGCTGGGTACATCGCTTCCTCTTTAACCCAAAACATTTTAGGGTAGCATTAGGGCCACATGAGTGGATTCGGGTGGTGTCCACTTGCATGGTTTTAGCCTGAAGAGCTCAAAATGGCATGAATGACAAGAATAACGTAACAGAAGTATTCATTGGAGGGCAATGGGCAGTCACACTTACGTGCCCATGTATCTCCTGTAAGGGATGCTCCCTCTGAGAATGTCATACCTCAGAGCCCATTATCACTGTGAGCAATGCCATTCAAACCGTTTTGCTTGAGTTTCTTTAAGTTCAGAGAAGAACGAATGTTTGTTCCAGAACAGTGTCCCAGTTCCCAAAGTGATCACATTTCTATGAAGTTTCCTATCTTTGCTTTAGAATGTATGCAAAGTCAACCTGATAAAGGGCACTTATACAAAAACCTACAGCTCACATCACACTTTAGGGTAAAAGACTCAGTGCTTCTCCCCTAAGATCAGGAGAGATATCTGCAGTCACCACCTTTATTTGGTATTATACTGGAGCTTCTAGTTAGAGCAGTAAGGCCCAGGTAAGAAATAAATGGTGTACAGATTGGAAAAGAAGAAACAAAACTGTTCCTATTGGCAGATGACAAGACTGTAGAAATTCCCAAGGAATCCAACAAAAAGTTACTAGAATAAGTGAGTTTTTCAAATTCACAGGATACAAGACCAATATGCCCAAACCAACCAATCATATTTCTATTATTTTAGTAATGAGCAATTTGGAATTGAAAAAAAAATACCATTTAAAATAACACCCCAAAAGATTTAAGGTACAAATCTAACAAAATATATGCAGGATCTGTATTCTGAAAATGATGTGCATGTGGGACCTGCTAAGGGTATTTGAGCTGAGATTATATGTAGTTGTGGTTGTTGAAGTGTGTTTGGAGATTTGCAGTCACATTTACAGTCATATTTGTGTATATTTAAGATAGTTCTACCTGTTTTAGTATAAAAATGACTTCCCGGAGTAACCTTTCTATCCATCTACATGGCATTGCGACCCAAAGGTCTGGGACCCAGATGGCTGTGTGAAAAGAACACGTCCCGTGCCTGGCACTGGTAGGGTGCACATAGCCAGAGCAGAAATGAGGTTTGAAATCCACAGAGCCAGAAGCTCATCTTTGGAACAGTTTTCCAGTCACCACTCTTACATTCACAGCAGAGAATTTGTTTTAATTGATGCTGACTCTAAGCAAACGTTCGCTCATCTTATTAAAGGAACATACTTACTCATGCAGCATATTCAATTACAAATACATCAAGATCTTTTTTTTCTTTTTGAAGAGTTTATCAGAATTCCTGTGAGGACATTTGGCTTTGAAGTCATATGTTTTTATGTATTATAATGATCAGGAATAAGAAACAACACTTTAAAACTTTTTAATTAACCATGTTAGAGGAAAGGTTAAATTATCTTTCTATTTTCTCTGCAGAAAATATTATAAAATTATTGTAATATGGAAAAGCAGCCCCCAAAAGTAGGAAATATGTTATAGAAGTGTGTTAGGCAGTCAAGTAAAAATATTACTTTTTTTTTTCTGGGTTTGGTGATGTTTGTGACATGGGTCGGCTTTTTAAAATTTGAAATTGTTGGGGCCGGCCGAGTGGCGCATTGGTTAAGCGCTGGTTTTGGGATGCCAGCGGCCCCGGTTCGGATCCCACATGAGGGCCAGTGACACTGCCCTCTACAGCTAACAACAGCTCCACCTGGAGCTGGGCTGTGAGAGCCCCGGTGATGGTGTGGGCTGCAGCCCCTGCTGCAGTGGGCTGCCATAGGCTGCAGTGAGTGGCCCACAGCCAGCGTGAGCGGCTGGCAGCCAGCGTGAGCTGCCAATAGCCGCAATGAGCGACATCCAGAGGCCAGCGACTGATCTGCCTCATCCGGGAAGAGCAATGACGATACCAACCGTGAAGCAATATCCTCAGCAACTAAAAACTGAAGAACAAGAAGACGGCAACTTGTCTGTTCCCCTTCCCCGATTCCCCAATGCTGTTCCCCTCCACCAATTCCCCAATAAAATCTTTAAAAAAAAAAAAAAAAAATTTGAAATTGTTGTGATTTCTTTTATTTTTTAATATATTTACATGTTATTCCAAAGTATATATTTATAATGTTTTATTATTTTTCTTAATAAGGGCATCAAAAATTGTATAAGTTTTAGGCCCCCACAAAACCTAGATATATGCCTAACCAACAAGCTAAAAGAGTATGGAAAATGGAATAATAAATATTTAATTAATACAAAAAAAGGCAAGAAAGGAGAAAGGGAATATAAAAGATTTGAGACAAATAGAAAGCAAACAGTGAGACTGTAAATGAAAATTCAAACACAACAATTACATTAAATATAAATGAACTATATACAACTACAATTTAAAAATTTATCAAGTATATTTTAAATAACCCAACTATATGCTGCTTACAGGAGATAAATTTAAATATTAGGCTACTGAAGTTAAAAAGTAAGCTTGGAAAAAATTAATTCCATGGAAACAAAACAAAAATAAAACTGAAGAAAGCTAATTGAGCTATACTAATATCAGACAAACAGACTGAAAAAAATAAGAAAACATTGAGGGCAGCTTTATTCTAATAACTTTGAAAGTTTCAATGAAATTGAACACAATAACACAATGGTGAGATTTGTTTATCTTCTGATATCCAAGTTTGATTTAGTTCTGATTTTTTTTTTTACCCTCAACATAATGAATGAAATGTGTAAGTAAGTCATGTTATTATTGTTAGCTCTTCCTTATGAGAAGTACATTTACTCCCTTAGAATAAAAATCCCAAGGACTTAAATTACATAATGCAGTGGCTACAGTTTCATAATCGTTACCCACGAGATCTTGTGCTGGTCAGGAGGAAGAAAAGAATATAGTCATAGCATGGTCAGCAAATTTCAGTGTATTTTGTCTTGGCCGCTGCCATCTTTACTCTGCATTTTCTTCTAGAAAAATCTTGTGTTCTCTGTAAATTTCCACCACCACTTGGGCATTGATGGCTCACATCACTCTTTCTCCATACTCAGGCTTCATGTCACATGGCCAAATTTTTGCTGGACATCTCTGCTAGAAAACCCACGGACGCCTTCAACTTTATTCCCATGACACTGACCCATCTAGATCTCAAATTTGATCTTTTTCTGTGTTCACCACGTCCCTTGGTAACTACCACTATCCACCTACACCTTCAACTCCACTTTCTAGTGTCACCTCCCTCTGTGACACATCATCTATCTCCTTTTCTCCAGCTCACTTTTGAATTCTATTCGATACATATGTTAGGGTATCCTGCCGTAATTCTCAGCAAGGTAAACCTTGTGTTTTTCTCAGGGGATGGGGAGAAGGAGGTAAAGCCCCAGCAACATTCTCTCAGCAATTCAGTGACATAGGTGTTCCATCCACCGTCAGTGCTTCTCAAACCCTCAGGGATCCATCAGATCATTGATTAACGATGTAATCATCATTACACAGACAACTCTGTCTCAGGGCACAAGTCTTTAAAGGACTGGCTATTTCATCTTCAGTCTTTTTTATGCCCTAGTTAATAATGACTGAATTCTCTGGGACATTTATATAACATTCCTAGCCTCTTGGGGCACACACCCTCCCAAGACGGCCATTTATGCTGTTAATGTCCCACGCTTTACAGATGCATCTGCAATGTTGGGGCCTTCACCGTCTACCTGGCAGGCAGGCAGTCAGTTGATGCGGGGTCCAGGGAAAGGATTAGATTATGAATTTCTCTCAGGGTTTTGGAGGCTCCATGCACAGGAACACTGCTCCACGGCATCGTTTTCCGAAATCTGCTAGAAATGAATTGGATGCTGTTTTTATGGGTCAAGATAACTGGAGTCACAGTGCCAATAGCACAAGTCCCATACAACACAGGTTGAAAGGAGTAATTTCTAAGTCCTCTTTTCCCCCCCCAATAAAATATAGGCCTTTCAATGCTATAAGGACAATTTTATTCAATGCACAGGAAATTGCATTGGCCTCAGGCCCAACACTATCTGTGGAACAACTTATCCATGATGATTTTTAACATGTCAAAGTGGAAAATTGGACTCACAACCTTTGGAAAGTCTTCAAGCAGAGATAACTTTTGAAAGAAGTGCTGGTATGAGGTAATCCTATTATGACATTAAATTTCAGACCCTTCCAGCTGTCTCCTGAACCTGCTGGTCACATGAGCCAGCTTATTCTGTGACTTTCATTTTATGGCGGCATCAAAGCGAATAGAGTCTTGGCCGGTGGAGTCGCTGGCTCGTGCTCATTCAGTATTTGCCTCTCTGAAAGGAAAGGAGTGTAAAGGTCCATTCCTTGTGTGTTTGTCCTAACCTTGGGGCTCTGGTGGGCTACCTGGGGGATGTCATTTACAGCACTGTGGCCCAAGAGGACTAGAATGAGGGGACTGCCCTGCGAGGCTCCCTGAACTCAGATCTGACACCTTGAAAGAGTCAAGTCTTTTCCTAACTGTGATCTAAGCCTCACTACACGGTTGTCACAAAGGGGCGGTAACTTGGTGGATGGAAAGATACATAGTTAGAGGACGTTATGAGATTAATTTCATAGCGAAGGATCAAAAATTGTATGGAGATTGTGATGGAAGGCAGAAGACCACACAGTCATAAATGCGGGTTCCCAGAACCCTGAGAGCCTACCAGCCAAGAGCATCACCGCCTGCCATGAGGACCCCACCGGGGAGGAATAGCTGCCTTCCCTGCTCTCCCGGGGAGGGTGTGGTATAATTCCTGTGCCCTGCACCACTGCACCTGACTTTGGAGCCTGTCAACATGCCTGCGTCTACCTCTTCACCATGTGCAAGCAATCTGTACAACTGCCCCCAACTCTCCTGAAACCCACAAAATGTTTCCTATGATTCTGGATTAAGCAGAGGGCAATTCCCTAGTGATCATACTGCTAAACAGACCAAGAGTCAGGACTGCCTCAGGCCCATTCCCACACTCTGGTGACAATGATTTCCCTACAAAACCCCTTTGGGGCGGCCGAACAACTGAGCAACCGTAGCCTCAGATCATTCTGAACTGGGGGCCAGGGGCCGGAATGGCTTTGCCTTGTCCCTTCAACCTGTAGACAGGAGGCTTTAACATTTGAGCCTCTCATTTCTGTCCTCAAAAAGACACCCTCCCACCGCCTTTCCTTGAGAAGCCAGCTGCTCAGCCTCCTGGGGTAACAGCCCAGGACAAGGAGAGCCATCAAGATGACAGACCGCTGCAGCGTCTGTGCATGCCAACCAGGAGATAAATCCGAGTACGGAGATGATGCCCACAGGTATCAAGTTCTTAGGCAGAGGAGATATTACTGCATCATCTTTCTGTCTTCTGCTGCCATCATCAAACTCAGGCAGGTCCCAGGCAGCTAGGGTTGTTCTGAGAAACGACTGATCTAGAAATGGGAATTTCATTTATGGAGGAAGGAAGATCCCGTTACCACCCTCAAAGCATGGGGTACAATGATTGGCCCAGTGTGGTCATGTGTCCACCCACTGTGATAGGGGTGGGGTTTGTTACCACAAGAAGGGGAGAGAGGTGTTCTAGGCAGAGAACAGCCACCAGGATGGATGAGAAGCAAAACCAGCTTTTCCTGCATGCAAATAAGGCAGGTTACAGAAAATGGTATTACAGTGATATATATTTGATATGATGCACATAAATGACACATACGATAAAATAACTAGAAACTTTTCAGTGCAAACATTGAAATATATAACTTTTTTTCTAATTCCTCTTCATCAACTTCACATTTTTATAATCAGCTCATTCAAATCATGAGTGAAATCAGATGCACCCTAGTCAGGGGTTTTAGATTTTGGTCCCTGCTTTCTAAGGCTGTAAGCAAGCACGTGTGCCCATTGAGGGTACCAGACGAAGGTAAAGAAACCTCTGAAAGCCTGCAGTGCTGCATAATGCCTGTTTCATTTTTTGGCTTTGCCACTAATTAGCTGTGTGACCTTTTGCAAATTATCTCTGGGCCTTAGTTTCCTCATCTATAAAGTGAGGAGGTTGGAATAGATCAGCGGTGCAATCCTGGTTGGACACTCAAGTCACCTAGGGAGATTTTTAGTACAATGTGTTTTCTTTTTTTTTTTAAGATTTTATTGGGGAATTGGGGGAAGGGAACAGACAAGTTGCTGTCCTTTTGTTCTTCAGTCTAGTTGGACGTTGCTTCACTGGCCCATGTTGGTATCATCATTGCGCTCTTCCCGGATGAGGCAGATTGGTCGCCGGCCTCTGGATGGTCGCTCACCGCGGCTATTGGCAGCTCACGCTGGCTGCCAGCCACTCATGCTGGCTGCCGGCCACTCACTGTAGCCTATGGCAGCCCACTGCAGCAGGGGCTGCAGCCTACACCGTCGCCGGGGCTCGCAGCCTAGCTCCAGGTGGAGCTGTTGTTAGCTGTAGAGGGCAGTGTCACTGGCCCGCATATGTGGGATCCGAACCAGGGCCGCTGGCATCCCAAGCCAGCTCTTAACCAATGTGCCACTTGGTCAGCCCACAACGTGTTTTCTTTTAAAAATCTCAGAGCACTAGTCCCCCTCTCCCTCCATCCACTGAGTCAGAATCTCAGCGGGTGGGACCCTGACCCTATAGGCTTCCAGTTAATCCAGTTCGGATGGGGAATCACTGAACCGGAAGGTTCTTAATGTTCATTCCACTTTTACCATTTCATTTTCTTACAGTTTTAGCTTTAGTCCTAGGCATATGTATAAATACAAAGGAACTGTTTCTATAACCCCATCGCATTCCGATCAGGTTTTAAATCTATGTTGCTTCCTGAAAAACAGTGACTTTGTGGGGGAAAACACAGTACCACTGATTTTGCCATATTTTTTTGTGAACACAGCATTCTTTCTTCACACACATCCATGTTCCAGTGAAACTGGATGCTGTCACCTTACATAGAAATGTCCTGCAGCTGCTGTGAATAAAATGAGGTGACAGACAGAAAAAGCAGCAGATGTGGTAACACTCTGGATTGAAATAGTCTTTGGGCTCCTCTTCGCCACAGCCGGCCCTGGGGCTCCCCTGTCGCATCACTCCTCTGCATCTTAGGAAATGGCCTGAATTTTGGAGCAGGGACAAGGGCCAGGCACTGTCACGCCCAGGACTGGGGTCAGAACGTCGGATGGGCCTCTGCCCTCACTGACTTCGGGCTTGTTTTCTTATTTTCACAGTAGATTGTGTTGGTCGTTAGACAGAAACCAACACCGTTGAAACCCTATCATTGGATTCCCATCTGTTTTGCCCTCTTGGAAAATGAGACTCTCTTGAAATTATAGACTGAGAAAATAATTGAAGATTGAATGATGAAGATTTTATGGCAGCTTCTTGTTAGGATTATCACAGCTGGATCTGGTGACAACTGAACTTGAAACAGCTTCCTCTGAGCCCTCTTTTTGATGAGGCCTGGGTCCTTAGGCCTTGCCTTCAGTCTGTCTAGCCCAATTTTGGCAAGAATCCTGCTAAGTAATTTTAGCAAGAATCCTCCGACCCTTGATATGTGATCACCCCTGATATCTCATTAAATTTCTCACCCCCCTCTTAGTATCTGATCTCACCGGCCTGCCTTCAGCAAGAATCCTGTTAGGTCACTTTAGCAAGAATCCCCCTACACCTGATGTTTTGCATCCTGGGACCCCTTCTTTCTGCATCTTGACTGTAATAATACTTGTCCTGACTGTATTCGGAGATGAGTTGATATCTCTCCCTTTTAATCGAGTTGACCCCCACTGGAACTGTCTGGAATAAATCCTGCCTTACTGTTTTTAACAAGTGTCAGGATCATTTTTCTTTAACACTGGAAAGTGACAGCAAAGTACTGTCTAAACAAGATGTGTGGAATATTAGCCCCTCAGGATGTTTATAAATGTTGTCGGTTTGGAAAAAAATGTCCTGGGCTCCCATAAACTTAGGAAATGCTTGGTGAAACCCACAGCTTTCCTTCCATTCCTGTAAGACTGTTTGTAGATCCTTGAATGTGCTAATGGGCCTTAGGTCTTTCCAGAAGTGGGAGACAGAATACAGAGTTTCCCAAATTTCTTTGACCTCTTTTTGTGGGGTTCCTGTTATCTCGAAGTCTCCCCACCCCGTTGCACCAAGTACACTTTGCAAAAACTGGAATCGAGGTACTCAGCTGGGAGTTTCTAACAAGTTAATCAGCCATGGACTCAGCAGCGAGAGCTGACAGATGTTCTAGGCCAGGGGTTGGCAAACTGGCTCGCCAGCCACATGTGGCTCTTCGGGAACGTACATGTGGCTCTGAAGGAAAATTGAAAATGAAAATACAACTATCATGGTTTCATTTATAAAAATGTTGAAGGATATTATTCACATAATGGTGATTTCATTTGTTTTATGGCTCTCGAATAATGTTATAAATTGTTGTGGGGGACAGGACTGGCTCTTCCATCTCAGAAGTTTGCTGACCCCTGGGCTAGTTAAACCCTTTCAGGATATCAGGATCCATGGTCGAGGGCAGTTTATACGACAGGCACCACACCAGGTAGATACTGAAGGCCTGGTCTGGAATTAAAATTCAGAAGCCCAGACTTGCAGTCCCTATTCCTTAAGCTAAATATTACTGTCAATTACCCTGTAATTGTAAGTCAGCAAATATTTATGAACCTCCTGCTACAATATCAGCATTATGCTCAAAAATCTTGTTGTAGAGTGGCTTAAACAACAGCAATATATTGTCTGACAGTTCCGGAGTCTGGAAGTCCAAGGTCAAGGTGTCATCAGGGTTGGTTCCTTCTGAGGCCACTTCCTTGGCTTGCGGATTTCCATCTTCTCCTTGTGTCTTCACAAGGTCTTCCCTCTGTGTGTTTACGGGTCCTAATCCTTTCTTTTTATAAAGACATCAGCCATATTGGATTAGGGTGCACCCTGAGCACTTCATTTAACTTGCCTCTCATTAAAGGCCCTATATACAAGAAGGTCACTTATGAGGTACTGGGTGTTAGGACTTAAACGTGGATTTTAGGAGGACATAATTCAGTTCATAATACATGTGTAGCTCAGAGATTTATCTATAATTTAATGCAGGATGGAGATCTATTGATATTTGTCCTACAATTTGTTTTCATTGCTGTAGACCCATCTGGAAGAAATTAAATTATTTCTCCCATCCTCTGGAAGCCCGAGCGCTCCTTTCCCTCAGAGGAAGAGCCACTTGTTTGTTTGTTTTTGGTGTTTGAAGGGTTAGAAAATTCCAGGCCTGAGTAGGATACCCTGGAGACCATTCATCCCATACTTTTGTATTTGGAAGGTCTATGCACTAATGGGACCAGCTGTATTGTCATAGAAATAGGACTCAGAGTTTGGGGATATTAAGAATGGAGTGGTCTGTGCAAGTGAAGTGGAATTCTTTGAGATGGGGGAGAGCAGGGAAGAGGCAGACATACGTTAAAGGGGCACTTGGGTGGGGACAGTTGCACAGATGCCTGGAAGAACTGAACACTCAGAGCTGTGACTGTGCAGGTCTGATGTTGAGATTGATATTAGATCTCGAAAACCTCAGTGTGGTTGAGATGGCTAGATGTACCCCAGCACCCATCCTTTCTTTCTCCTATTTAGGGATGGAACCTCTAAGAGTATCAGCAGCACACGTAACCACACAAATAGGCACTACAACTCCAAGCCTGCTTGTAGTGAGGTATGAACAAGAGTGATCTTAACACTTCTGACTCATCCCCTTGGAGACAAAACAGTGTGACCCGGGAATTCTCTTTCCTCGTTCCTGTGGATCAGACCATGGACATGGATGGAGATGAGTCACCTTCAACCATGCCATGAGGACAGCACTCTGGGAGGAGGCACAGACAGCAGAAGAATGGAACCCAGATTGCTCAATGACCCCACAGCACAGAGAGCCACTTCACTAATCCTGGACTGCTCACCTCTGGACTGTTACTTGAAAAAGAAACTTTTAACTTTTTAAAGCCACCATATTCAGAGCCTTTTTGTTACAGCAGCTTAGCTTATATTCGTACTTTATCTAGCAAGTGAGAGCTGGAGTCAAACGTTATGTCACAGAGAAACTCAAGTCAATTTTATATGCTGATAAGGCATACTGAAAGTACTTCTTCTTTAAGGAAATTGGTTATAATTGATTTTATTTTCTACCTATAAGAACCTTTAAGTAGGTTATATTTTGATGAGGGATGGGACTTGCTTTTGGACTAGAATATGACAATCTT
Source organism: Aselliscus stoliczkanus (assembly GCA_033961575.1). Lineage (NCBI taxonomy): Eukaryota > Metazoa > Chordata > Mammalia > Chiroptera > Hipposideridae > Aselliscus > Aselliscus stoliczkanus. The sequence goes on along the minus strand of CM066730.1, from coordinate 33,137,724 downwards.
TTTGACAGAAGGAGGAGAACATTGTATACTGATATAAAGAAACATATTTTTTAAAAGAAAAATTTAATACTTTATAGAAGATTTGAAAATTAAAAGGTGATGTAAAAGAAAAGGAAAATCAACTCAGAAGAACCTGCTGTCGGTATTTTGTGTTATGTTCTTCCATGCTTTATCCCACACATACATAGAATTTTGTTTTGGAAATTGGGACTGTTTGTATATGCGGAATCATATCCTACCTTCCCACTAGTAACATCATAGCATGAGTGTACAGTATTCCAAGCTCATTAGAAATTCTTGAAAAACAGAATTTTTCACAGCTGCATGGTATTTCATTGTGTGGCTGGTCTGTATTTTATAAGATCCTTGCCCTTTCATGCAACCCGTAGGTTCCTTCCCCCTGTCTTTGCTATTCTACATTGTGGTGACAGCCTACAGTGGCCAGGGGTCACGTTTCAGCTGTGGGACATCTTTGAACACCATCCCTATGTATAGATAACTTGCTGATTTCCCACTTTTCAAGCCTTGCCTTGGTAAGGCAGAACCAGAAGATTTTCATTCATAGACGTCTTTGGGCACAGATTCAGATACCCCTGGTGACACTTAGCCTCGGAGGGGGGCCGTACTCTGAGGCTGCTGTGTACAGGGGTATGGATTATCTGGCAAGGGTGCTGGGGCAGCATATGGAGTTCAAAGCTGTGGTCGGGGAGTGCCTGTGTACAAGCCTCATCCTGAGCAGCGGTGGCTATCAAGTTTCACTGGAGGGACTTCGGTGGCACCAGTGGATGTTGTGAGTCACAGGACCCAGAGTGTAGTGCTCCCAAAGATAGGTTCTCTGAGCTTTCTGTTGTCCTGTCATAGAATCATATTTGGCTTAAGCAGCCAGCATGAATGCCGCTGGAGAAGGTCTGGAGCAAAAGTGACCCCCATCCACTGCTGCTGCAAATGCAAAATGGTTTAGCCACTTTGGGAGACAGTTTGGCAGTTTCTTACAAAGCTAAATATAGCCTTACCTTAGAATCCAGCAATTGCACTCTTAAGTATTTCCTCAGCTGACTTAAAAACTTATGTCCACACAAAAACGTGCACAGCAATGTTCAGAGCAGATTTATTCAAAACTGGAGGCTTCCCTACGGCAGTGCATCCAGGCACTGGGATATTAGCTGGTGACAGACAGCAGTGAGGCTGAGGCATGGAGGAGTCTTAAAGGCATGCTGCAAAGTGAAAGAAGCCAGTCCGAAAAGGCGACATACAATATGATTTCATTTATGTTATGTTCTGGAAAAGGCAAAACTGTAGAGAAGATAAACAGAGATCAGTGGTTGCCAGAAACAGAGAAGAGACAAATCTCGTGTGCAGAAGATTTCCAGTAAGTTTATGTAGAGATTCTGCCCTTGAGGAGGTGGAGCCTAACCCCCAACTCCTTAGTGTGGGGCACACAGGTGACTTCCTTCCAAAGAGGGCAGAATGGGTGGGGTGAGGGGAAGAGTAACTTTACAGTGGAGAAACCTGACAAACACAGCTCAGCCAAGGTCAACATCAACCACGATAAGTCACGTTTATAATAAGTACCCTTTATATGATATGATGAAAGTGGCACTTTACTTTTATTGTCTTCTTCCCAAAAACTTAAAACCCCAGTCTAATCATGAGTTTCACACATCAGACAGTCCCCACTTGATCCCTGATCACTACTGCTTAAAATTGTCCAGGTCATCAGATACAAGGAAAGTCTGAGAAACTTTCATAGCAAAATAATCTAAGGAGACATGACAACATAATGTAATGGGGTATCCTGGAACAGAAACAGGGACATCAGCTAAGAAAACAGCAATACAATATAGACTTTACTCAATAATAATATATCACTATGGATTCATTAGTTAGAACACATGAATATTACAAAAGCACAATGTTAAAAAATAAGAGAAACTAGGTGTGGGGTATGTGGGAGCTCTGTACTATTTGTGCAATTTTTCTGTAAATATAAAACTCTTCTAAAATAAGTTGGTTAAGAAACAAAAACAAAACTTGTATGTTGCTGGTACTCACCCCATAAAGGATTGCAGTTGCTAGTGTTTAATTTATAGTTAGATTACTGTTTTTAGGATTTAGTGCTCATTTAGGTGATAACTATAATTGCCTTGCAAGCTAGGGCAAACCTTGCAATAATTAAAATTCTAGGGGGTGGGAAAACTAAATTTGAATTCCAACTCCTACTCACAAACATTAGAGATTCACATTCCCGAGCCTGTGTTTAAGGCTTGATGCCTTCATTTTCTTTCATATTAAGTAAAACTATACAAGTGGGAGAAATGGGTTGTGATTGAACAGGCAGCACTTTTCCTTTCTTAATCATAACATAATGATACATCATACAATCAATGCATCTTAGATCCAATTAAATAAAATATTACCTTTTAAAATTGTTTAATAACTGGTAGGGGGAAAAGGTTTCTAATCTAAATTTGCAATTTGGAGGGGTTAGTATTTTTAATTTGCACCCTTTTAAAAAATATATTAGGGGGCCGGCCGAGTGGCGCGGTGGTTAAGTGCTGGCTTGGGAAGCCAGCGGCCCCGGTTCGGATCCCACATATAAGGGCCAGTGACACTGCCCTCAAAAAAAAATAAAATATATATATATATATATAAATATATATATATATATATATTTATATATATAATATATATATATATATATATATATTAGGAACATTAATTCTTTGTCCCTCATTTGTAACAAATATTTCCCCCAATTTCTTTACCCTTCAATTTTGGTTATGATTTGTTTTTTTCTACAGAGAACTTTTTGTTCCAGAGTACCTTTGTTACTAGTACCTTACCTAGGGCTCCTTGCTAAGCAGGCCTTTGTGGTGGTGGGGGTGGGAGGCGGGGCGGGGGTGGGCGGGGGTGGGGGTGGATTTGTGTTAAGTGGCATAGTGAGTAGAGATAGGGAGGGACAGTGGACTAAGAAGGAGGGAAAACCAGTCCAGGAGGCGTTGTTGCATTGGCTATGCAAGCACGAATACCCAGTGGAAAAGGGCGAGAGATTTCTCTCCTCTCCCTTTTCTGAGCATGTTCCTTAGAAATCGTGTGCTTTCTCATTCATGTCTTTAAAAGATATCCCTTTGAAGAATAGATAAGGCTTTTTTTTTTTTTAACTGTATGACCTTGGACTGTCTTTCTTAAGAACCCAGGAGCCATGCCATCTTTTTAAAAGGCAAACATTGAGAGCCATGTTTTTGAATTACAAGTATCAGAAGAGATAGTTCCCCTACATCCCAATTCTGTGGGAGGGTAGGAGCCTAACTTTGGTGGGCGCCTGGCTCCAATTTGCAAAACTATCTGCTATCATAAAGATAGAAGTTTCTTTTTCCACTGGATACGGCCAATAAGCTAACTCACATGGTCACCCCAATTGCCAGGTGACGTTGGACGAACTAGGTGTGACGAATGGTACTTACTGTCAAGTCATCGCACTTGAGGGTGAGTGGTTTGCCTGAGAACATGGCGAGGACGGGCTGTATCAGCCTGGCCGTATCAGCCTGGCCGTGTAGGGGCTGAGAAGCCATTCTGTCTTTGCAGTCTCTCAGCAGGTTGCCTGTAAGTGCATCACATTCTGGTTTAACACTTATTCATTAACAAAAGTGCTTTCTTTCTCTACTGCCTCTGTGGAAAGGATTTTTGGGTTGGGAGAAGATTTTGTTGCTAATTGTATTTTCCCAATGGTGACCACTGGAGGCAACCAATCCCATGGACTCATGGCATGTGGGGATCACGGGAGCCTGGAGGAAACACATCTCAGGAAAGGGAGGAGCCTGTATTCACTGGTACCCACACGCCACTGGGGTGTTAGGCCCCCACACCTGGGGATGCGCATACCTGAGTGCAGCCTCCCAGTTCTTCCCCACCAGGAAGTGCTGGGCTGGAAGAGAGGTGAGATGTGTGGGCCTCAGGCAAGGGCTGCCTGGTCGCACCTGTGTGAGGCTGGCCTGAACTGGAGAGCTGGTCAGGTCATACGGCGAAGGCGGGAGTGAGGTGACTTACAGGGGAGCAACAGCACTGGTACAGGCAGGCTTTTCTGTTTGTTTGTTTTTAAAATAGTAAAACTCTTAGAGTATGTTTTGCCTTAATCCTAAAATGCCATAATCTAGCAACTGGTCTTTCCTTAGTTGCTAATGCTGCCTCTCAGCTATTTGCTTAGAAATAACACCCATATGGTGATGGGGCAGCAATAAATAGAAAGTCATACACTGTGGTGTTGCATAGGAGTTGAGTGATCTATGCAGCGTGGAGAACAGAATCTCAGCCCTGGGGCACCCCAAGAACCGTGCAGTCCTGGCATTCATCCGAAATGTGGATCTTTCCAACATCCCGTCTCTCTCTCTCTCTCTCTTAAACATCCTATCTCTTTTATCACCCACTCTTTGCTTCTAGATTTCTTTGTGGCAAAGAATTCCAAATGATGGTAATAATTATTGTCCCCATCTAATGTTGTTAATGTTGTAATACTCTGTTTTAAAGTCTTTTTCTAATCTCACTAGAAGATTGAGCAAGTGCAATAGTTAGGATATGTTCCCAAGTTAAAGGTTAAATGAGACAAAATGCATTTACAATCAAATTAGTGCTGTGCTGTCTTGATAAGGACACCAGATATGTCTTGTTTAAGTAGGCCTAATTATTAATAGAGGAAAATCATGGTCAGCCATAGTATAACATCATGAGATAGAGGCGTTATATAAATGTACTTCCTTAACTAGAATACGTAAAAGAACATTTGCCAGGAAGACAAAAGTAACATCACACCAAGCTAAACACATCAAAGAAAATCTCAATGAAAATATTCAAAACAATGAAAATTAACCCTGACAACACACCCACAGTTGCAAAAGTAGCAGAATTGTTTAAAGGAGACTCAAATGAACTGAAACCAACTACTTTTATAAATGAGGAAAGAAAGACTGTTAAAAAGGAATGCTGGGTACCTCAGCGAGACTGAGCTGCACTGCAAATGTCCTCAGAGAAGCTGAGACATCAGTGGGAATTGACACAGGGGGGCTGACGGGATGCCAGCAAAGAAAACCCCAATTACAGCCCAATTATATGAACCGATGATAAGGGTGCCAGTAAAATGAACCACCCCAGATAACTGAATAAGATCCCAGCTAGCAATAATATTGGTAGCAATGAAATCGGATGTTGCAATTAAGAAAAATTTTAAAGATGTTCTTGAGATGAAAGACTGTTTATGGACACTGAGGAGTGTCTTTGTAAAAGGGACAGAGGAAAGCAGGGCCATTGTTCCAAGAGGGTGGAGGGCCAGATTGAGACACTGATTTTGTACCTTTCAGAATTGTGTCAGCTAATTTCCTGTGTCTAAAGCTAGCGCCCTGATTGGAAACCAGTGGGCATCCTGGCAGATGAGCGGGAGCTATCTGTGTGAATGTGGTGAAGTATGGAGGGAGCGCTGACCCCCTGAAACCCTCCAAACTTCATTCTAGTTGGAGTTGGGATGCAGCAAGAGGCTCTATCTACAAAGGTAAAATCCTAAGCTAGCATAACCTGCTAGTCCCCATCTGTGTCCTCAGGCCGGTACTGTTAAGAGAAATGGAGTGCTGCTAACCCATCCCAGGAAGAGAAGCCATGAAAACATGTATCACGCTGTCGCTGCTGTTTCTGAGAAGCCTAATAACCATCACAACAACCTCCATAAACAACACTTGCTCAACGCTTTGTATTCACCATGCCTAAGTGTTTTATATGCTTGGTCCCAAATGATGTTCAGTGAGCACTCTTATTATTACCGTTTATGGCTGTGGAAAAGGTTCAGAGAGTGAACACTTGTGCAAGAGCATAGAATTACGAAGAGGCAAGGTGCCCAAGCTGGTCGATCTGACTTCTGATCGTCACCATCGTGCTGCACAGCCCACTCAGCCTTGCGGTGTGGAGAATCTGAGATGAGGGAGATTAAATCACTGACGTTGCTCATAGCAAAGTCTCTCCCAGATGAAATGGACAGATACCCCACTATGGTTCTCCAGTGCACTTCAAAACAAAAGCAAAAACAGTCCAATCCTGGGGATAAGAGGGCCATTACCCATCAGCCTCTCTTAACAGAGAATCTCAGCCTCTTTAGCCATTTAGACTTAGCTACTAAGAATAGGACAATAAGTGGAAGAGTTCTGCTAGGGATACGGTTCACACACACACACACACACACACACACACACACACACACACACACACGAACACGCTCACTCACACTTGCCCAGCCAAAGGGTAGTTCTTTACTGGATAATGCTCCTCTCTGGTACTTAAACAAACCAGAAAAAGTAAATCTTCCCAGTGGCCAAATCCCAATCATGAAATCCATTGCACTGCCAGGAAAAAGAAACTCAACAAACTGATGCCTAGGGGATTTCTGACCCAAATCAAGGGCCTATTTAGAGTATGGCCCAAGATCCTTCCTCCATTGCCACTGCACTCTTTTCTAGTTAGGGGTATTTATTGTGTTATCCTGTTTTTATTCTATTGTGGGTCCCAAGAAAAGTAAAAAATTGTACATACTCTATTTTCAAAACATAATATATGCAATTTTAAGATGCTGAAGTTCATCTAGCTTGATGGATCTTAACCACAAATAATAATTCATCAAAATATACATCTGTTATTACCCAGTATATTAGTTGGCTAGGGCTTCCATAACAAAGTATAATGCCACAGACTGGGTGGCTTAAACAACAGATCTATTTTCTCACAGTTCTGGAGGCTAGAAATTCAAGATTGATGTGTTGGCAGGATTGGTTTCTTCTGAGGCCTCTTTTCTTGGTTTGTAGATGGTAGTCTTCTCTCTGTGTCTTCACTTGGTCATCCCTCTGTTATGTCTGTGTCCCAGTTTTCTCTTCTTAAAAAGATATCAGTCATATTGGATGAGGGTCCACCCTAATGACCTCTTTAAACTAATCATCTCTTTAAAGGCCTTATCTCAAAGTAGAGTCACATTCTGGTTCTGGGACTTAAGACTTCAACATATAAATTCTGGAGGGACACACTTTGGCCCATAGCACAAATATTTATACAATAGCATTAATCAACTTTTAAAAGTGGAGCTATATACATTTTTATGAACAATTTCCCAGATTCCCCCTCCCGCCAGCTTCTGTTAATTTCTGAAAGACATTTTAAAACGTTATCATTTCAACAGAAGGCAGGTTAAAAAAAAAAACAAATGAAGCAAGGAAACATGACAAATGGAAACCCAGACCTCTGAGGAGAGAGCGCTGCTCAGCTGGTGTTGGAGTCTGTGAGGTTAGCATTGGGGGTGAGGGGAGGCAATAGAGCTGGTTCCTTAAGAGTTGGGAAAATTGCAAACTGTATTTAGATACTTCAGGAAGGAACTGCTGCTGCCAGGGTGAGGAAGTGTTGTGAGGTGACAGTCACAGGAGCAGCAAGCAGACAGGAAGTCACATACAGTAGATACAAGTCACACAGGAAGCAGACAGGAAGTCACACACAGTGGACAGAAGTCACACAGGAAGCAGCTAGGAAGAAACAAATCCCTTCTTCCCTTCCAGCCTTGCAGACTCCCCCTTTTGCCCCTATTGACAGAGCCAAATACGGAGCCACTGGCAAAGGGAAAATGTAGTTTGCAGCGTCTCAGCTCTAGCATCACAAAGTGGAGTATAACACGATGACTTTCGAGCTAATAGACGATAACTCAATAACTGGCACCAAATCTCTTCAGTCTGTTCTCCTAGCACTCGGAAATAAAGTATTATCCAGCCCCACTGGGTTTTCTCATGGCAAAGAAAAACTCACAGGGGAAGTTACTAAGAAGAACTTACACCTGAAAATAACAGTCATAGCAAAATCCCTCACGTATGGACTTTTCTTGCTCGTCCTTTATAATCTCCACTTTGCTGTTCTTCTACACATACAAAGTCAATGTGAAGTTCGAGAAAAGCCTTGTAATACTATTAAAACTCGTTAACTCCCTCTGAACTCCCAAGTATGTAGGGGTTATGTCAACATGACAGGATGCGATAGGGATATTAAATGACAAGTGAGCTAACTAAAGTCAGTACATGGACATATTCATATAAAATAAAAAATGAAAGAAGAACACAACGTATTAGGGTTACCTTATTTATAACAATGTAAAGTTTTTAATTGTACATGAAAGGATTCAAAATAAAATGGGAATAATATAATAATATTGAAATAATGGTAACTGCAATTTAATTTTACAGTAAGTTTTTCTTCCTGTAAACTTGCACACATTAGTAACTTTTTTAAAAGGAAAAAAAGGATATGAGAAAATTTACTTGTTCACATTTCCCAGACTGCTTTCCTCTCTGATCTCAATGTTCCTTTTAATTTGTTTTTTATCTTCTTTGAACAAATAAAGTAATGGTGGTTTTGTCTGACCTATACTCACGGCTTTTTAAACAATTTGTGCTTTCACAGCTGCTTATTCTAATATTAACAGGCTGAGTGGAGTTTGCCCTCTGAATTCTCAAAATAAGACTGAGATGTACAATTAAGGAAAATGCATTATAGAAATTATGGCCATCCATCATAGAGTGAATTGCTCTTTCCCGTTTTTTACAAGAAATAACATTGCCTGACTTTGTCGTGCTCTGTGCAGAATGAGACACGAGGAAAATCTTTTGTGTGTCTCATGACAGTACAAAGTGGAGGAGGAAAGAAAAAAAGCTCCTCCTCTGAAAATGTTTTCTTTTGATAGGAAACACAGTCCCCAATTGCAGAGGGGTGAGAGAAAACAGCTATGAAGGTCCTATTTTTCTCTCTGCCATCAGTATGCCTTTGAGGCATCAGTATGCCAATGAGGAATGGAACAAAAGATTATTGAATAATAATAATAATAATATTGAATATTGAATGAGAATGACCTCAATTTATCCTTTATTGAACTCAGAAACATCTAATAGATGCCCTTACAACCATCCTCTTTTTATCCTCATCTTATCTATTGTTTTTCTCTTTTCCCACCCCATCCTAAAGGAATATTATTCTAAAATTTCAATTTAGTACAACTACATATAAGGTAATTACCACATGCAAGATAGCCCACATTCTCTAAAAGATTCCTTTTTTTTAAAACTAGCTTGAGTGTATTATGTTATTTGCAGCCAAAGTAGTCCTAAATAATACACATGCTTATTTCTTATAAAACAAAGTCCAAACTCCTAAGAATTGCATTCCAAGCTCTATGTGATATAATCTTCTCTTACTTTTTCAATCTTATTTCTTATTGTTTCATAATTAACATTTTTTTCTCCAACCAGCCTGGCATATTCTGGATTCTTAAACACGCCCTGTTCATTCCCTATCACACCTCTGCCTAATTAAATATCATCTTTACTTCACTTTCTCTCTTTAAATCCCAGCCATCTTTCAAAGCCCACTTTAAAGTTCCTTTTTACAATGGAGACAACCTTTCTTTTGATGATCTCTGACACTTGCATTTTTGCAGTTTACTTGGCATCTGTCATATACTCTCCTATATCATCATCACTGTTTTGTATGTATATGATAAAACCGTAAGATCCTTGGGGTCAGGAACCACATCTTTTGCTTGTTTGTGTTATGAAGGAGAAAGAGAAGAAAACATTTTCTGATCCATTACTGCTGCTGGGCCACACTAAAACTCACACCCAAATTGACAATTACTCCTTTGCCCAAGGAAATGAAATATAACCCTTCCATTCATTCACTGAACTGTGTTTGTCAAGCACATTCTATGAGTTGTGTATTGGTGGTGAGATAGGCAGCAGGATCCTGGCTCTGTAGACTTTACAGCTGGCCTTCGTCACACAAACGGGTCACAGGGAGCTAAACCCAGTGTCCAGATCAGATGGAACACGGACTGTCATGGCAGAGAAGAGCATGAGGGTCTGAGCGATCAGAGGGAGAGAACATTCTGGAGTCAAAGGCCGTCAGCTGTAGGCCTTTTGTGGAACCGGCAAGACTCTGCGCATGTTGGGGCTTTAGAGCACAGGTTGGGATAGACACATAGCATTGCTCACCAGAATTTAAATTCACCTGAGGAGTAGACACAAGACCCAGACTGAAGGAGATAAGGACATGGCCTAGATTTGTGGCAAGTGGAATGTTAATCAGTCCCCTGAATTGAATTACACTTTTTTCTGGGGGCTCCGGGAGTCAAGGAGGCAATCTCTGACAACATGTTACCATGTAGGAGGGCATTTGGACAGGAGGGGCATTTGGACAGAGGAAGTTATAAAGGGCAGTGTCACATGAAATGCAGGATGACTTCAGTCTAAATACCAGTTCTGTCATTTATTCACTGTAAAATTCTGTAAACAACTCCACAGAGTGTCATTTCCTTCATCCACAAAATGGGAATCTTACTTTATAAATTTTCATAAAAAACACATGTGGTATATTATAGATCCTCAAAAATGTTTCTAAAATGTTCATTTTAGAGATGTCTCTTGGGTGTGTAGGAGTTCAGAACGAGTCACCCTAAGATGTGCCTCAGTGATGTGTGGATTGTTTTGAGCTAAAGGCAACCAAGACCCTGTGGGCTCGAGAGAAACTTCTGCCCCCACTTAACTATCTAGAAGACTTTGAATTAGGGGCCTTGCCCATAATAAAGATGATCAGAAGTAACTTTTTGACCCATCTATATGGCAGGGCAAATTAATAATTATCGAACATCTGTTCTTCTTATCATCCTGCCCTTTCTCCCCTCTGAACCCCTAAAGTGCCTTACCTCACCCTTAGCTCAATGTCATAATACCTCATTTTCCCTTTCTGTCTTGGAACCTCTCATTATGGGGGGGCCTCTGACTTTCTCTTGTATGTGGGATTCTCATATGTAGGTATGTAATTAAATTTGGTTATTTTCTCTTGTTAATCTGTCTCATGTAGATTCAATTATTAGACCAGCTGAAGGGTAAAGGTTCTTCCTTCCCCACAGATGTCTAACTTACCTTCTGTTAAGCAAATAATTTCTTTTCTAGTAATAAAGATATGAAAGCAATAACTTATTGCAAAGAGGATATTGTATATGTTAGTTCACATGAAGCTTATGTGTTCAAACTTAGCAGAAAGAATGAAAACACATCTCAGCATCTAACAAAATATCAGAATTTAGGAGGAGATGGGATGGGGAAAATTGCTAGCAAATATATTTTAAATTACAGAAGCCCAAAGGCCTTATGGATTTGTCTAAACTTTATTCTGTAAATTGAGTGTGTATTTCAGACATACTGATACTCTATGCCATCAGAGGGATGCATAGTCCTTATGACATATGATTATGTACCTGGAATGTGGCATTGTCCTTCTCAGTGACATTGAACTCCAAGGGTATCCTGTGTATATTCCACCCTCTTGTGTTAATTATTGTGATGAATTCTTTTGCTCTGACAGGTAATATTCCTTTAATTTTTATTCCAACAGAATACATCAAATTACCTATTAAGAACAAGGAACATTTGTAAACAGAACTTAATATTTGGTTTTTGATATTCAGTTACATACTTACAATACCATCTCCATAAGCAACCTCTAAATACAAATGCCACTTTAAATCCAGGTATATAATAATGCAGCATGAAAAGCAATAAAAAAAGAAGGAAGGTGATTTCAAAATGAGGAAACAACAATGACAGTTCAGCAAAAATAAGAATCCAATTTGCTAAAAGCCAGCTAGTCATCTTGATTATTTATCGATAGAATTTTCATTTGTTATGGTTCTGTAAGAGTTCTTTTCCTTATTGCTGGTGGTATTTGTTCCAGAACTTCTAAAACTGATAATCCATTGGCTGAAAGACTGACAGCATAAGATCTTTATTCAACAGACTCCATGAACCTGCATGTGATCTCAAGTAATTGCAAAGAAATTGTACTCTAAAGCAAGAAGCAGGCATACGCGCATGGATCAAGGCTCTTCAGAGAGAGACAGAGACTTGTACATCCCTTTTGTTTTTAAGTACATTTTTTTTGATATACTTAAAACCAAAAACAAATAAGTAATAATAAAAAGCATTCTCGAGACAGGGTTATAAAAAATGTGATATAGTTTTAATGTTTACATTTAACCATTGAAGTGGCATGATGGAAACCTTTTCATCCTGTCAGTGTGTCTCTGGAGCTATTTATAGAACCTATTCAAAGATAACACGGAACGGCTGAATCTGAGGTCTGCTAAATAGGCCCTCATGTGCATAAGTAATACAAGAGATCGGCCCTGGTCCTAGAGGCCACTTCTGGAAGAAAGATACACAAGGTTTCTGCTGACTGGAGTGGTTTGAGTGGACATTTATGTGGGCCAAGATAAATGGAGAGATAAGAGGAATATCTGGTTAATGCAGGTAACATCTTCCCCTAACTCTGCTTTTAAAGGCAAAGCAAGAGACTTGAGCCTGAATTAGGGGAGATGGATGTGGAAAGAGGACAAGTGAACACCTGCCCGTGCAAACAGCTGTCTTCCTGGTCACATCACGTGCCCCGCCCCCCAACTTTTGTCCAGCTGTTATTGCCATGGGAGCTCTAAAGCCACATGTGTCCTCCCCGCAGATCAGGCCCCCCACTCACCTGTCTCTTCCCCATAGAGCTCAGGACCCCAGACACCATGTCACCCTGAAGCTGGAGCCACCCCAGGGTCTCTGCCAGGCCCAGGCAGGAATTCATAGGGCCTGGTGGGGGGAGGGGCAGCTCTGGCTGGGTTTGAGTCCTGTCTCTAGCGCATATGGCCATACTTATGGAATATCTGAATTTCAGTTTCCTAATCTGCTATTTTAAAGAATCGTTTAAAATATTCTGTTTTAATCTTTGATATGATAAATATTGACAGCTCGAACACACATAAAACAAATTTGGGTCCTAAATAAACTTCGAGAGTGGAAAGGGGTCCTGAGGCGAAAATGTTTGAGAACTGCTGTCTTAGAGTAATTCTGGAATACACACACAAAGAGAACAGTTCAAAAACATTCACCATGAGGGCCCGCTGAGTGGCACTGTGGTTAAGCGCTGGCTTGGGAAGCCAGCGGCCCCGGTTCGGGTCCCACATGTGAGGGCCAGTGTCACTGCCCTCAAAAACAAAACAAACAAAAAAAGTTCACTGTGAAATTGTTGGTAATGGTGAAAATGTGGGTACAACCTCAGTGTCCAACAAAAAGCACAGACTAACATGTCGCTGTATGTTCACACAATGGAATTTTATACATCAACTGGGATAAATCTCAGAAACAATGTTGGTGAACAAAGCAAGTCACAGAATGTTGCATGGAATATGACACAATTTCTTTAACTTTAAAAAGTTGCAAAACAATATTATCTACAATAGATAAAAACACACCTGGGAATGATGGATTCCAGCTTCCAAATGGAGGGTTTCAACTCTATTTTATGTTTTTTTTTTTTTATTAAAGATGTATCTGAGGTAAATATGAGAAATGATTAAGATTTTTGTGAGGTACAAAGGTAAAGGTTATATTATTACTATTCTTTTCTTTGCATTTGCAATTCCAGAAAGGGAGGGAAGGATAAAATAAAGGTCATCCAGATAATTACAGGAGAAAAGATAAATTATCTGGACTGATGATCAAACATCCCTCAGAATGGGAAGCAAGGTCTCGATATTATAAAAACATACCTTGGAAGATATTTTAGAGTCTTTGAGAGGTCACGGGGAAAGGCGGTTGAGGTCACTGGGAGGAAGTCAGAAAGAAATGGATATTTATTGTATGGTTCTTACATGGTTGACACTATCTCATACAATATCTTATGTAACCCTCAAGACAACCTAGGAAGCTATGTAACACGAAGATTTGGTATAGTAATACATTACCTCAAATTTACAGATGAGTAAGTCAGAGCTCAGAGAGGTTGCCCAGGGTGAGTTTATGGAGGAATCAGACTGAGCCTGCGTCTTCTTGACTCAAACAAGCGAGGTTTGCTCTGTCCAGTCCGGTGTGCACTTGCTTTGCAGGTGGCACTGGAGGGGATAGCATTTCTCTTTAATAACACTTTGTATTTACAGTAACTAATTGAGGGGTTCAAAGAATTCTAGAGCCATCAGAAAATAATTCTCATAAACGATTCTCATGTTATTCTCTGCAACGTCTAAAATTTAATTCCGTTTTTCTTTTGCAGAACAGAATAATCACATTGGTCACTTCTGCCTTTGGGGGGAATCTTGTTTAGTTTTTCATTTCAAATCATGACTCATTTCATTTTGAACCAATGAATGAATGAAAAGAATATTTGTTGAGCACTTTCTGTCTGCTGTGCTAGATGCTTTCTTACACATTACCTCAGCCAGTCGTCATATCAATTGTGTGAGGTTTTATCATCTAAATTTTACAGGTGAAGGGACTAAGGCTCAGAAATCAGTCATTTACACAAAGTGACACAACAAAGGGTACATGGTGCTATTTCCAACCCAGGTCTGTCTGGCTTTCTCATATCATGATTTTGAACAATAATTTACTAACCATTCTAAAGATAAGAACTTCAGTTAATGGAAAGGAAATACCTTAAAATTCTTAGAGGCTGCAAAGATCTCCTTTGTGGGAAGAAATCAAGCGAGAATGATGCTGCCCTGTTGCTCATCAAACTTTCAGGACGCTCTTCGCACGCTGCCCAAATAGTTAAGCAGTAGTTGAATTATTAATATTGTTATTTGTGCAATGTCAGTAATTTTGAGCACAATTTCTAAATTTTACTTTTATCAAAGCAGTACAAGAAAATAGTTTAAAAATTTCCCTAAGAGTCTTAGAAGTCTCCTAATTAAAGAGAATAATCCCTTGTCTACCTTCCCTCCATAGCCAGCCTCCCAGAAACAATTCCTGCATTCTTTCAGCTGTTTTTTTTAAATATACGTCTATATTTTAAAATAATTTGCAAATTAATGATCTTTTGACCCATAAATCTTAGACATAATATATTGATGCCCAGTAGATAAGGGTTTTAGCTCCATTATCTTCCCTCCGTTCATTTCCTTAGTAGAGTGTTTGGTATAACAGCTCTATGGAGATTTAATTCACATCCTTTCCGAAGTGTACAATTCAGTGGTTTTGGGGATATTTAGAATTGTACCACCATCATTCTATCTAGTTTTAGAACATTTGTATCACCTCACAAAGTTTGTACCTATTGGCCATCACTCCCCATTCTTCCCTCCACTCAAACCTAGACAAACACCAATCTACCTTCTGTCTCCATGGGTTTGCCTATTCTGGACATTTCATGTGAGTGGCATCAGACAGTGTGTAGCCTTTTGCATCTGGCTTCTTTCATTTATCATAGTGTTTTCAAGATTTATCCATATTATAGCATGTCAGTGCTTCATTCTTTCCCATGATGGAATAACATTCCATTGGGTGGATCATACACACCACATGTTATTTATCCATCATCAGCTGATAGCTACTTGAGTTGTTTCCACTTTTTGATGATTATGAATAATTATGAACATTCAAGTACAAGTTTTTGTGTGAACGTATGCTTTTTAATACAATTGGGTACACACGAGTACCTAGGAGTAGAATTCTGTAACATAGTCTAACTCTATGTTTAACTTTTTGAGGAATTGCCAAACTGTCCACAGAGGCTGGACCATTTTACATCCCCACCAGCAATTTATGAAGTTCCCAATCTCACCACATCCTTGCCAATACTTTTCTGTCTTTTTTTATTTTAGAAATCATAGTGGGTGTGAAGTGGTATCTCATTGTGATTTTGATTTGCATTTCCCTAATGACTAATGATGCAGAGCATCTTTTCATGTGCTTTTTGGCCAATTGTATATTTTCTTTGGAGAAATGTCTGTTCAAATCCTTTGCCTATTTTTTAAATTGAGTTACTTGTCCTTTTATTATTATGAGTTGTAAGAGTTCTTTTTATATTCTGGATACAGGTTTCTCATCAGATATATTATTATTTGCAAATATTTTCCCCCATTCTGTGAACTTTTTACTTTCTTGATAGTGTCCTTTGAAGCACAAAAGTTTTCAATTTTAATGTAGTTCAGTTTATCTAGTTTTTCTTTTGTTGCTTGTATTTTTAGTGTCATATCTAGCAAACCATTGCCTCATCCAAGACTACAAAGATTTACTCTTATGTTTTCTTGTAAGAGGTTTATAGTATTAACCCTTATATTTAGGTCTATGAGCCATTTTGACTTAATTTTTTGTATATAATGTGAGGTGGGGTCCAGCATCATTCTTTTGCATATGCATAGTCAATTGTCTCAGCACTGTTTGTTGAAAATCTCATAGAGTTTTTACAAGTTTTGGTTATGTCACTATTTAGCATTTACCTTATTATGTAGACATAAACCTATTCTCTGCTGAGCCAAAAGATAGACTGATGTTTTTTCCTTTCTTGGAAAATCTGCTTTCCCAAGAGTTAGCAGTAGACTCATTTTTATTGTTCCTGTTTCTTTCATTTCTTTGAACCCATGGCCACATCTTTCCATACCTCCAACAGCCAAGTGTCCACAAGGCCAACCCTACCCACCAGCCTATCAATTCCTCTTTTTTCGGGAACATCCCTTTGTGGTGTCTGCTCTTCTGCACCCATCTACACTTCTTGCTCCCTAAAAACATTCCTGCCCAAACCGCCACAGCACTTAGTGTCCTTATATATGTAACCTCCTCATTGCAGTGTTTCTTGGAGATGCTGATTGAGCCCTTAGTCCTTGAGCTCCTGTCTGGGTTGGCTTGGGCTTCCCTCCTCTGAGTCCTGAGAATCACCACAACCTCTTTCTCCTGTTTGTGCGCCCATGTCTCCGCTACTTTAATTCATTCTCCCATTTTGGTGGAATATAGACGCCAATACGTTCCTGAGAAAATGCTTTGGGAATAAATAACTTTTTAGTGATTAAAATGTCTTTACCTCTACCCTCCTATAAATAGTTTGGCTGGGATTAGAGTCCAAGTTTATGAGTGATTTCACTCAGCAGTTTTCACTGCATTCCTCCGCTGTCTTCTGGTGTTCAGTGTTGCTGTTGAGAAGTCGATGCCATTCTGCTGTGGCGTCTGAGTCCCTAGCATCTGCCCTGTTCTGTCTCTCGGGAAGCTTTTATGGTCTGTTATATATTTGATGCTCTGAACGCATATAATGTGTCCCGTTCTGGCCTTCTTATCATGCATTGTGCTGGCTACTGGAGTCGTTTCAGTCTGGCATCTTGTGCTTTGGTTTGAGGAAATTTCCTTATATTGCTTCTCTGATAATTCCTTCCTCACTCTTTGCTCTGGACAGTTCCTATTATTCAGATATTGGACATCCTGAATGATCTTTTAAATTTTTACCCATCTCTCTTCTTTTCCATCTCTACCTCTTTATTTTACTTTAGAGAGATTTCTTCAACTTTATCTTTCAATCCTTCTATTAACTTTGAAATTGTTTTTGCCTATCTATTTTTAATATCCAAAAGATGATGTCTTTCTTGTTCTCTGATGATACCTTTAAAAATAAATAAATAAATTTCTGTTCTTGTTTTGTGGACACAATATCTTTTCTCAGGATACTTACATTAATTCATATTAACATTGAGTCATTTCCTCTGAATTCTTTTCTTTTTCTTCTCTTGTGTGTTGAAAACTTTCCTCAAATGCTCAGATCCTTAAATCTCATATTTAAGAGTGGGACACAAAAAAGCTGATTGGAAGGTATGTGTGTGAGTGTGGTATGTGAGTGTGAGGTGTGTGTGTATCTGTGTGAGTGTGGTGTGTGTGTGAGTGTGGTGTGTGTGTGGGAGTGTGGGGTGTGCATGTGTATCTGTGTGAGTGAGTGTGGGGTGTGCATGTGTATCTGTGTGAGTGAGTGTGGGGTGTGTGTGTGAGTGGTCTGTGTTTGTGTGTGTGGTGTGTGCTGGGCTGGGATAGGACTGAAATAGAAGTTGTGGACTGTTTGGGCTTCACAACAGAGTGATCAGGTGGCAAGCCAATATTTTGGGGGAGAGAGTGGGTTTCGGTTTGGGGTTTCAGAAGACTCCTGACTTTATCGAACATGGAATTTGTGTTTCTAATTTTTTCCCCTTGTTTTGGTTTTGGGTAATTTTCAGGAGGAGGTGGTGGGAACATCCTTCAGTCCTCATAAAACAGGAAGTCCCTTGTTGAATGTTTTTCTAGTGTTTCCCAAAGTAAGTAGGCTGGTGAAAGAGAAGGGAGGCCCCGTGGAGGACAGTGTACAAAAAGCTGTGAATTGTTTTGGTGTTCAGGGCTGTATTATGGTAAGCGACCATCACACAACCAGTATAATGAGTACATACAGGATTTCATTCTCCTGGGAGAACTATCTAGTACATTTCACAAATCTTTCTTGAATCAGAAATTGCTCTTTATTGCAGGTGAAAAATACTGCTGGATTCTCAGTTATCTTGGAAAGATTTCCGTATTGTAGCAAAAAGACATATCTTTCTAGGTTTTTCCCAATTCAAACAAACTCCTAAAACCTGATGACACCTGAAACATAGAGTGAAGGAGTTCTTGGAAAGTTAAAGGTAATGTATAGTGACAGAAAAACCTCAAAAGCTAGAGCACAAAATGACTATCCCGAGTAATCAATAAAACTTGGCAAACAAGCAAACTGGCAAAGAGAAAGAGGCCATGTAATTGAACAAAGAGCATTTAGATGAATAAATTTGTTTTATTCCATTCTGGCACGCAGAATCAATACAAAGGCCAGCTTTCGGTACAAGTTTTAAAATAATGTTGGCTGGCATAATAATTTTCCTCAAGGTATTCTGAGATGTAGCACAGCATGTCTCCAAATATCATCAATTTAAAACTATGGATTCAATGTGTTCAATTGTTCATTTAAACTATTGGTGAGCCCTGTAGGTTCATTTCACATCTCTGTCTGCGCGTGTCATTGAGACACCCTCATGCACCTAGTAAAGCTGGGGTTCCCTTGCCTACTTACAGAGACTTAGTACCAACTAAGAAATGTTTCAGAGTCACATGAGTAATTGTGACTTTTGCAGCTTTGTCCCAAACCACCAGAGCAGACCCATGCTACCTTTTCTAAGTTATTTACAGCGTCTCTAGAGATTTTATGTTCTTTGTGGGAGAGGGTCCAAAGGTAATATTACACTTGAAAAACAAAGTTACATAGTTGAAAAACCAAGTTTTATATAGGAAGGCCATTAAACTAAGCCAGGAAATAAGTACCTTACACATTACACATTACACAGCCAGGGATCTCTGATGCTGAGATATCCTAGGCAGAGGCCACACAATTTGGATCTGGAAGCAGATTAGAATTACTTTCATAATATAGCTGGCCCAGGGGAAACGGTGTCTCCAAAAAGCATGGAATCAAAAAAAAAAAGATGGTTTATTCAACTGTTTCAATTGTACCCTTAAGACTATATTAGGTGCCCTGGGATGATGTTTTTCTTTCCAATGTCTTTCTGTATTTCCACATATTCTGTAATATCCATGTATTTCTTTAATAGTTGCATCAAGATTGATGAATACTGCTTTGAAATTTTTACAATCCAAGAGCTATAAATGAATGTATGGAAATTTACAGTGGTAGGTATTTCTGATACACTCACAGATGGTAAAAACAAATCATTTCATCTAGTTAAATAAGAGCAAAAAGTTCTTCTGACATTTAACTTGGACCATTCTTCCGTCAGTTGTTTGATGATCCCCTAAAGACAATATCAGAAGGTGTACCTTTCCATACTCACTGGACGGTGCACTGAAATTCTGCCCCACCCTCATGAAGACAGAATGTTTCCCTTTTCACCACAACCTTTCATTCCTATTGCGGTCAGATTCTGAACGGTATCTTGGAATTCCCCTCAGTTCTTCTCTTGGTGCAGCTCCAGATTGGCAGAAAGACTTCGCTTGCTAACTGCCAAGTAATTACTTCATCACAAGGCTGAAGAGAGAAAGAATCCTTATTACCTCTCCTTGTGGGACTGCACCTTCCCAAAAGATTCAAACTCATTACACAAAGGAAGGAAAAAGCCACAGATGCACAGGATCTGAACTTGGCAGGAGCACGAACATGTTGGAGACATTAGATGTCCCAGTTGCATTGCCTAGCAAAATGAGATTAACAAATTTGGAGTGACTTTCATGTTTTTCTTATCTGTAAACCGTGTTCTGCGTGCAGGGTTAATGAAGGTGAGGGGTGTCCTATGTTGGAGTGGGAAGACGATCTTGTAAAATACTTAAGCCTTGGACCAGCTCTGCTCCCGACTGTGTACATTACCTTGGTTAAGTCCCTAAATGAGAGTTCTGTGCCTGGGTTTTCTTTAACGTGAGTTCATCAAAGCCTGCTGCTCTAATGCCTCTTTTTAGATATCGTGAGAAATGAGCACTGGGTTAGGGGGTAGGCACAGGCTCTGCCCCATCTTCGTCACTTACTGTGTGTGGCAAGGTGTCTGAACTTCTTTGAACTTCAGTTGTCTCATCTGTAAGATGGGGATACCCATCCCTGGCTACTAGTAAGCTTCCTAGTCATGAGACAGTATGTGGAAAACTATTCCACACATTATAAAATGTTATCAACATGTAAGATGTTAGTAGTACACATAATGGCTGTGAAGGGATTTTTAATTGGATAAAAATGTTGTACAAATATCATTATGGTGTCCTTTGCTACTTATGTCATCAAAACTTGGGATTCCTGAGAGCTTTTCAGACCCTTCCATTTGTTCCACTAAAGAATGAAATGCTGTGAAAAGTGTCCTCCTGGGGGACGCTGCTTTCCTCATTAGGGTGTGCCATGTGTCATGGTGGAAAAAGCACCTGATAGGACCAGACCTCAAGTGGCACTGAGGTGGGTGGCTAACTACGGCTGTGACTCAGGAAGTTCCTGAGCCGTGACTTCTTTGTCTCTGACGTGACGGGTTGAACTAGACAACCTCTAAATTCCCACCTGGTTATAAAATTCTCTCATTTTATGTTTGTTTAAAATACCAATTGCCTTTGGTTCACTGGAGTGATTCAGAGTCTCTGGGTCACATATTGCATGAGGGGCTGTGAGTGCATTTGCACAGGAAGCCCTGAGCTCCATAAGTGCAGGATTAGGGAGAGGGATTTGTGTTTTACTGCCCGAGTTGACCTTGCACAGCCGGGTGCCCAGCAAGTAGGATATTCAACAACCACGGAGCCATCATGAAATGAATAAACACCCGTGGTCGTGCCTGCAGGCCTAGCAGGACTGCTTTGTTGCCATGGTGCTCCTGGGACAGTTAAAGCATAAACCTACAGCAGGAGACCCGACTCTATTGCTTCCATGTTACCTCGTGCCTTAGAGGGGAGTCCTAAGCCTGACATGCCCAGGGAATCAATCAATACACCCCGCGTTCCTGAAAATTAGATTCTGAAACTGTTCATAAACCAAAGCCATTCAACATGAAAAAACACAGGCTTTTGAAATCAGATGGACATTGTTTTGAATCCCAGATTGAGTTCACTCACAGGAGATGTTAAGTAAGTTGGGCTTTCTGAGCCTTAGTTTCTTCATCTCTAAAATGGGATAATAGCTAATTTGCAGACTTATTGTACACAAAATATATTAAAATACTGGGCCCATATGACTTCATAAATGGCCATTGTTATTCATTGATGAAAACATATTTCTAAAATTTTGTGGTTAACTGCACTATTTAGATAAGGATGAGTCAGAAGAGTTTCAGAATGAAAACAAGGCACTTTATGAAAAAGTCATTCTCAGTTTTACAGGTTTAAAATGTAAACTGTGAGAGCCTTTATAGAACTCATTACCTGTTGCTTGGACTTTATTATTCCTTATTATATCATATGTTAAAAGGATAAAGAGATTTTTCTGTTTTACACCATGGGGCAGGAAAATACTGTCTTCTATCCTTCAAGGTTCTTTGTCGCCATTCTTCAGAAACTCAGAGCTGGTTCTGTGCTTATTTGCAGTAGATTTTCTCAGCCCAAGATTTCTATTATAATTTTTTCCTAATCTTCCTTCACTTAATACAGTACCTCGCCATTTTATTTTTGTTGTTACATTAATGATTTTATTACAGTCATTTTTATTGTACTTTGCATCAAATTCATTTTGGAAGCGGTGACAAAGATTCTCTCCGTGACCAAACTCTATAGGGCCCCAATTTTTCAGCGTCTGTGTTTGTCCCCATGTTATCCATTCTTAGCAAGCATCCTGCTGGGTCAGTTTCGCCAGAGTCCCTCCTTAGCCCTGATGTTTCCTTTTAGTTCTTTTCCATCCATTGACCCCCACTCTGCTCCTTCGCTCTCACGGAGCTGTGTTCAGAACTGAGCCCCGTTGTATACTGAGGTCTCTTTTCCTGTCGTGAAGTCCTGAAGAAAATTTGTTGTCATTGCTATAACTCCTGTGCAACTCTAGTTTTTCTTTAACAGAGGACAGAATGTAAGAATAAATTCCGACGTACAAATCTGTTTTCCTTCCTTTGTTCCTGAAAAAAAATCGGATACCTTCTTTTTTTCTTGTTTTAAAGATTTTGTTGGGGAATTGGGGGAGGGGAACAGCTAAGTTGCTGTCCTTCAATCTTAGCTGTGGAGGGTGCAGCTGGCTCAGCTCCAAGTCCAATTGCCATCCAGCTGCTGATGGGCAGCTTGCAGCCGCTCAGCTCAAGGTTCCATGTTCAATCTTAGTTGCGAATTGGTGTAGCCCACCATCCCATGTGGGAGTCGAACTGGCTGGCAGCTCAGCGGCAGTTCATCTCGGGCGCAGCTCACTGGCCCATGTGGGAATCGAATGACCCTGTTGCTCAGAGCTTGTGCTCTTTACCAACTGAGCCACTTGGCCGGCCCCTCAGATTCCTTCTTAGTTATTATTCTGCAACTTTGGGTTTAATACCAAGAGTCCAGTCAGTACTTAAGACCCAGTCCTCAAACTTTCTCTTCCGAGGTGCCCCTGCAGGCAGCTGGCAGGCCTCTCCCACAGGGCCATGTTACTTGAGTTTTAAGTCACCACTGGGACAAAGCATCATTCCATCATGACATCCCATTTTAGGAAATAGCACTGGACTCAATCACCCACTTTTCAAGGCCTTTTCCTTCTTTTGTATTTCTCTACAGTATCAGTTAAAATCCTTTTCACATAAAAAAAAAAAAAAGAAAAAAAGCCTTCATCAAGCGTGGTTCTTCTAAACTTCAGAAGAAAAACTTCCATGTTGGCTGAAGGCTAGATTGAGCTGAAGAAAATTTTCAGCCTCATGCTGCTTTACTTTTTGTCATGTATGTTAAGTCTAAATATTTGAAAAGAATAACTTACACATTAAGCCATAAAGCTTTCTCCAAAACATGTTTCAGTCCAAGGCCGCTCACAAATGAACCCAGATTTCTCCCCTCAGCCTCACCCCTCTACTTGAACATTTTTCTCATCCTGCTTCTGATGATCAGAATTAAACATGAAATATAATCTGCCCTCGAGATTATAGAAAGATAGAAAGTTCTCAACGAAAGTGTTTTAAAATCCGGATCTTTTTAGGAGTCTAGATTTACAAAATGGAGCAAAGGGTGATGTTGCTGGCACTGACAGGGATGCTTTTCTCTGACACTGAAGGACATGCTAGATCATAAAGGTTGGGTAGAATGCTCATTTGATTTGATGCAGACAAATCTTAGGGGACGTATTTAGATGGGTATTTTTGTGCTCAGTTTTTAAAGCCAGGCATACCTTAGACAGGAGAAATCGGGATGCCTATCCTAGGGCTCTCTCCACACTTGTTTCTTTGAACTGAAAGCTATGCGTTATATTTTCTCTTGTCGATATACATATTAAATTACTGATTTGAAGGTACTGTTAATTTTCTGGTATATATTGTAAGTATGTTTATATGGCAAATCACATGCATGTAAGGTAAATAAAATGTATATTTATTTTTCAAGACCTATAGGACCTGTAGCAATAGTCTTTGAAGAAAAGTAACTGCCACTTGTGACAAGCTCAGACATCTACAGATGGTAATAATACTGAAGTTATTGTCATGCAAAAGTCAGAATTAGTTGATAGATTTCTCCCTGAACATGTACACTCAAGGCTGTTTTCCTTTAAAATCTCTAACACACTTAATTGACTTAATTGTCAAATAGCATTAAAACAAACCCCATAAAGCTTGATTAACTGGTAGAGTTGTTTTTAGCCCCCTGCCTACAGAGTAGTAATACTGGTTTTACTACTCGGAACTTGTGGGGCCCTGACTGCTGGCCTCAGCAGCTGGAGCACCGAAATTTTATTCATGGGTCAACAGGAACGACACAAATTTTCACTCCAGGTTTCTTACGCTTGAAGCTATTTAGACAGGGAAGTGGGTGGGACCTGTATATACACACAGGCAAAGGCCAAATGTTGATTCTGGAGCCAGTATCATTCCTGTGACAATCTGGGGAAGTGGTAACCACAAATTTCAGAGGTAGAAAATAATCATCTATAATAGAAATTCCCCCATTTTCCAGCTGAGGAAAATGAGACCCAAGAGTGACTTTATCGGAGGCTAGTCACCTTGTTAAAACCATTAATTCAATGGCTGTTGGGGGAGCATTGTAAAGGAAGGGTCAGAGAGTTCGGATACCTTGACCAGATAATCACATGACCAGATGATCACCTGTGCAATATCACCCCAATCCAATCATGAGGGAAGTATCAGAGAAGCACAAAACGAGAAACATTATGTTAAACAAAGAAAAGTTAATGGAGCTGGAACTACAGTCTTCAAAAGTGTCAATGTCATGAAAAACACAAAAAGCCTGTGAAAATGTTCCAGATTGAAAGAGGTTAAAGAGACCTGATAACTCAGTGTAATATCTGACGCTGGACTGGATCTGTGGTGGCAAAAAATGCCATAAGATTGAAAATTGCTATCAGATCAATTAACAAAACTGAAATGTGGATTGTAGATTGGTAGATTAAATAAATGCATTATAGATCAATATAACATGTCATTGATTACTGTATTGTGGTTAAAAGGAAATCCCTAATCTTAAAAAATACGTGCTGAAGTATTTAGGAGTAATGGGCTCTTCATGTATGCAACTTAAATGAAAAAAAAAAAAAGTGTGTCAAATCAATGAATGAGTGACTAAAGACAAGAAAGAAGTAAATAGAGAGTGCATATGATAAAGCAAATGGGGTAAAATGTTAACAATAGGTGAGTCAGAACCTGAATGAAGGGTATACTAACATTCCTTGCACTATTTTTATATTTGTAATTATTTTAAGGCAAAATTATTTCCAGATAAAAACTTAAGAAAAAATTCTATTGTGAGATACAGTCCATGAAATTATTTCTCAGGACTCAAATCTAAATTATCTCTCTTCTCCGGCCGGCCGAGAGGCGCGGTGGTTAAGCGCTAGCTTGGGAATCCAGCGGCCCCGGTTTGGTCCCACATATGAGGGACACTGCCCTCAAAAGTAAGTAAATAAATAAATAAATAAATAAATAAATAAATAAATAAATAAATAATCTCCCTTTTCTGAACACCTATAACTGATTTTTTTTTTAAATTTTAAATTATCACAGAGTCTATTTCAGGTTTTTTAGGGGTGTGAAAGGCTGTATCTCAACTTCTCCTTGCATGTTTTGTCATCAGTATGCCCTTTGTCACTCTCTCACGCCCTGGAAGGATGTTGGCACAGAGTAGGCAGTCTGCATAGTCTGGAAAGAACTCTGGGCATGAAGATTGGGCTTGAAGTCTGCGCTTTGGCACTCAATCCTCTGTGGACTTGGGCAAATTCATCTACATCTCTGTGCCTCAGTTTTTCCATTTGTTAAATTGGATGGCTATAGGTGGCTTTTCCTTTTCTAACACCAGTGGTTAAATATTTGGTTAGGTTGAAACAATTTTATATTCTTGAAGTAACATATAAAAAATTAGGGATTAGAATATGAGTTTCTATATATATTTAAAAAAAAATGCTTGATAGCATATCAGGCCTCAGCTATTAAAAATAATTGAACCATTTTGAGAGTCCAAAAAAAAAAATCTTAGAATAGACATTTGGAGAAAATTTGTTGATTCGTGCATAGATCCCTGTATGTTTTGCATTTTGGTGACGTTTTTTCTCTGCCATGAACACCATGATAATAATTATCGGCTGAGGCACTGAGAAAGCTGATCCCTTTGGCCCCTCACTCTTGAGTTGTCTTTTTTAGCAGTTAAGTTGGTTTTATATCAATCTATCCACATTTTCCCCAGCTTCCCTGTGTTAATGAAACACACGTCAAGAGATTTTGGTTGAGGTGATAAGCCTGCCTGAGATCCTCGGCAGCTGGATGTTCATTTAATAATTCTCTATTTCTTACCTTGTTATCAATCCTAATGATTTTGAGCAAAAGCCCGTAGAGTTTCAGTCTTCTTTCTCCCTCCCTCTTAGGGCCAAAAATTGCTCAGTTTTCAGATCAAAGCTATAGAAAGTCTCATTCAAATACACATTTTGTTACTGAAAGAGTAAAATAATGGACATAAAAGGAGTCCCTCTATTTTATTGATAGAAATAAGTTCTCCCTTTTAATTTGAGCTTTGCCTATGTCGCATTTTTCTAAATCTACCATCATATTGGAATTTTAAAAGGTGTTAGCTATTTTTGAAAATTTTGATCCGCTGATGTAGTAATAAAATATACTTTGTTTTATTTATATCTAAAAGCAAAATTTCAGCTAATAAAAAGTTATGTTTAACTGAGCACTATACTTTCCAATTGTCAAAGCACCTATCAGGTGTATGAGAATGCAATGAAAAGTGGTGTGTGCACTGAGGTTAGACATTTAGTAAAGGAGGTTTGCAGTTCATAGAAACACTGTTAGATGTGTCTATTATCTCATCAGTAAACACAAATATTTTATGAATAAATGAATAAGTGAACAATAACTAATACTTAAGGAAATATTAAGTTCATGCACTTCATATGAATTTTTAGTATTCTCAAAAAAACCCATTGAGCTGCTCCATAAGTGAGTTAGCTTCATCTTGATTTTGTCACCTGTGGAAATTTTAAAAACAAAACGAGTTCAGTATTACTGACTATATACCCTATGCTGTACATGACATCCCTATGACTTATTTGTTTTATACCTGGAAATTAGGACCTCTTTAATTAAACTAATTCTTTTTTTTTTTTTTTTTTTTTTTTAAAGATTTTATTGGGGAATTGGCGGAGGGAAACAGCGTTGGGGAATCGGGGAAGGGGAACAGACAAGTTGCTGTCTTTTTGCTCTTCAGTTTTTAGTTGCGGAGGATGTTGCTTCACTGTTGGTATCGTCATTGCGCTCTTCCCGGATGAGGCAGATCGGTCGCTGGCCTCTGGATGTCGCTCACCGCGGCTATTGGCAGCTCACGCTTGGCTGCCAGCCGCTCACGCTGGCTGCGGGCCACTCACTGTAGCCCATGGCAGCCCACTGCAGCAGGGGCTCGCACAGCCCAGCTCCAGGTGGAGCTGTTGTTAGCTGTAGAGGGCAGTGTCACTGGCCCTCATGTGGGATCCGAACCGGGGCCGCTGGCATCCCAAAACCAGCGCTTAACCAATGCGCCACTCGGCCGGCCCTAAACTAATTCTTAACCAGTGTACAAATATTAACTTGTTTGCAAACTTCTGGTGGGTGAACTCATATTCTTTGATACGGTGTTACGTCTTATGAGATATCAAGTAGGCTGATTTAATGGGCATTTAATTCAATTAGAACATGGTTCAAATTAATATTTTAATATGTGTAGATTTTATTCTTAGTGATATTTATTTGTTGTACTTTATTACTCACGCTATCTTACTATAAGTTTTGTCAGGCTCTCGTAAGAATAATGAAATCCATGATTTCATCAAAACCTGCTCAGCAGGCTGTAAGAATTAAGTTTATCTTTTACTTTGGAAACATCTATCAGTTAGCATCAGTGAAGACTATTATGAGTCTAGTACTGAAACTGTAAAAATCAGAAACGTACAATAGATCTCATGTTTCTGAATATTCTCACTTATAATTCGTAAGTAGTTGATTTGGTGATTGTGTAAAGGGTGAAACAGAGCTAGTTGATGGTCACTTTGTCTTTGCAGGTACATTTCGATGTATTCTGAGTGCTTGTTTTCTTTTGTTGTCTGTACAAATTCCCCTTCTGATAACATGACATTTTTAAATGTGTGAAACACATTTCATTGTTATCTTATTTTGTTACTTTTATTCATTACAAAAATTCTAAATGAGGGAAATGTATATAATTTTGTGAATGATTTAGTGAAAAATATTTGAAGGAAGAAAAAAATCAGTAAACCAGGAGAAGGGTGGGAGATAAAGTTGAGAAAGTCTTATAGGAGAAAAGACAAAGAGCTGGAAAACAGAGAGTAAATTAAAATAGAAGATCAAGCCAGGAAGTCCAATGTCTTACAAATAAGAATTCCATAAAGAAGGAACAGAGATAATGAAGGTGAGAAAATTATCAAAGAAACAAGGAAATTTCGTTGATTTGAAGGTTATGTGTTTCTAGAATTGAAAGAGCCCATAAAATACCCAGCACCATTAATAGAAAAGAATCACTACAAGACAGCAGTAAAATTTCAGAATGGCAATGATAACAAGAATCTAAAAAGTTTCCAGAGAAGTAAGAAAAAAAAAAATAGGTCACATACAGGACTCAGGAATTAAAGTGGCATTTCTTAACAGCATCATTGGAACTTATAAGAAAATGGAGCAATGCCTTCAAAATTCTATGTGCAAAAGGGTTTCAATCTAAAATTTTAGGGGCCAGCTGAGTGGCGCGGTGGTTAAGCACTGGCTTGGGAAGCCAGCGGCCCCGGTTTGGGTCCCACATATGAGGACCAGTGACACTGCCCTCAAAAAAAAAAAAAAAATCTGCAACTTAAACAAATCAAAAACAAAAAATGTATTGATTGCGCAGGTCGAGTGGCACGTTGGTTAAGAGCCGGCTAGGGACGCCAGCTATGAGCAGCTGGGCCCCTGTTTGGATCCCACATATGAGGGCCAGTGACACTGCCCTCAAAAAATTAAAATAAAATAAAATTATAGATCCAGCTTTGGCTGATGTTACAGATTGGTGCACTCAACACCCACACCCTTTGCCCCTTTCTGACAGCCTACCTCTGCTTTAAACAGTAGAAAGCAAAAACCATATTTCCCAGGCTCCCTTGCAGCTCCGTTACTAAGGTCCCATCAAGCAACCTCACCCAGGAGGGACTTGGAAGGTGGAGATGTGTGAAGTGGCAGCTACACAAGGGTATCAGAAACTCTGGGACATCCGTGGCAAAGTTTGTACTACCTTCGTGTTTCTCAGCCTTCTTTCTTTTTATTGTTGCTCCCCTGAGGAGCCTTTTTGGCATTTTTTTCCCCTCCAATTACCCTCTCCATGGAATGTTAATCCCGCAGATATATTGTATATCTGTTTATGTATTATATAGGTGTTTCCTATTTTAGAAGAGTAAGGTTTTATGGGTTCCCCATCCCCCCAAACAATGTTTGTCCTTTTGGGGAAATATTGCCCACACTAAGAATGAATGTGCTATCTGGTCCCTAGACTCATAACTCCCACATAGCAGGTGGCACTGACGATGGGGTTACCATTAGAACAGCCCAGTGGTGTGGCTGAGTGTAGGTCCTGACTGTGTAACATCCAGGTGTCCCAATCCAGGGAAGAAGTGAAAGGAACCTTTCCATAACACCAAAGGAAAATTCTAAGCTAAAGCCTTGCTTTAGAGTTTACAGAGAAGCCAATCTAGAATGGAACAGAAGAATGTAGGGTGCCAGGACACCTAGAAAAACATAGAACTGATAGATTACCCCCTGCATACGACCATGTTATTTAGAGTATTAGGGTAGTGTGGTAGGGTTTAGAGATGAATTAGTAATGTTACTTAGAGAACTGAATAAGGAAAAAGAAAAGGCAAATGTTAACTGCAAAATAAAATACAAAGTAGTGGACTAATGGAAACATAATTATAGTATACTATGTGACTCATTTTTGAATAATATTTATAAAGTCATAATAATGGAAACCCTGAATGATATAATTATATTGGGAGGATAGGGTGGAATGGAGGATGGGAAAAGAGCTGTATTCTCATAATAAAGTGTTCAATACATAATGTTTAAAATGAAAAAGTCTTGAAATAGCAATGTAAACTTTTTTTTTTTAAATGTGGATGTCAATACCAATAGAGACAGTTATGAGAGTTGAAAATGTTGATTATGGGAAGCAAAAATCAGGGGTGGGCAGAGAGGTAGGACAGAAAACTTTTCTTTTTTGTTAAAGTCTGTGCTTTTGATTTTTAAAAACTTGTACCTGTATTACTTTATGAAAAATAAAAATAAAATGAAATTCAAAAAAATAAAAGCAAGAGAAAAAAATGCCTGCATTGTTCTAGGGCCTCTTAATTGTATCTTTGTTTGTTTTTTAATCATTTGTTTCCCTTGATGATCTCGTTAATATTTGGCTCTAATTACTTTCTTCTTCATAGAAGACCTCAGATATACCATTGCCGGGCAAAGACTTTAGATACGATATTGTTTATAGGTCTTGATCTAGATGGATTTCTTTTTTTTTGTTTGTTTGTTTTTTTGAGTGTAGTGTTACTGGCCCTCACATGTGGGACCCGAACCGGGGCTGCTGGCTTCCCAAGCCAGCGCTTAACCACTGAGCCACTCAGCTGGCCCTAGATGGATTTCTTAAATTAAACACTGTGGTAAGTGAATTTTCTTTGTTTCCCAAATTTTCTTCCAAGTCCACATGTTTTATCACTTGAATGGTGTGCTGGCCAATGTTGGATCTCAAAGTCGGCAGATTTCTGATACCTGTAAGAAACCATGGTTATCAGAAATACAGAGGAGTATTAATATCATTATCTTTATTACACATATATAGCCAACAAGAATTTACTTTGAGCATTTAATCTTGATTTCATTTAAATAACAAAATAGGCCTAGTGATATTGGTTGTCATAATTGTTAGTACTAGTGGATTTAATTAATATTTTGACATAGGAAAAGAGTTATGGCTTTATTATTTATAAATTGGAAAAACACTTTATAAAACCTAGCTAAATTACCTATGTTGGTATAAAACTCATAATTATTTCTATATTTGTTTAATTAAAACAAAATTCTTAACAAAATAAGAGACTACAACAATGGCTACTGAACTTCATGTGTACTTAAGAATTACCCACCGACACTGGTAAAATGTAGATCCCAGAAATAATAATTCTCTCTCCTTCTCCATCTCCTTCTCTTCTTTCTCCTCCTCTCCCTTTATGTTCTTAAAATTCTGACTGTGTGTTTGGTATTGTCCAGGAAGCCGGATTTTAAACAAGTGTCCTGTGGAATCCACTGAGACACACTTGACTTGTTGGGTTATATCAGACATACTTGACTTCATTTTATTTTTCTTTTAATTTATTAGTGACACCCAAGCAGCTCCAAGGGAAACAATTTTAAGTGCTCTCTCAGATAAGTATCTAGGGATGAGTAGATGGATATATTTTACACATAGAGGAAACAGAGCAGCTTTATACAATAAGTTCAAGTTCCTGGCTCCTGTCCTAGAAT
The DNA here is from genome assembly GCA_033961575.1 of Aselliscus stoliczkanus. Taxonomy (NCBI): domain Eukaryota; kingdom Metazoa; phylum Chordata; class Mammalia; order Chiroptera; family Hipposideridae; genus Aselliscus; species Aselliscus stoliczkanus. Next base: position 33,106,202 of record CM066730.1, on the reverse strand, counting down.
AACGTAAGATCATTTCATTGGTTACCAGTTGGATGCCAACCAAAAAAAGATAAATATTTGTGGATTTCGAGATGGTATTTAAAGAAGTACTATACAGAAGAATGAGTCTAATGGGATCTGGAATTTTCAAAAGCATCCATCAGAGTAACAACTTTTAAATGTGCCACAAAGTAATACTCCAAATTATAAATTATACATTCATTTGCTTAGTTCTTACAGGTGAAATCCGTATATAAATTACTGTTTGTCTTTTTTCACCCTTTCTCTACTGTGTAGGTTGTACAGGCTCAGAATAGATAATGACAGTTAAAAACAATTTAATTTACCACAGTATGTTCCAGCACTTACGAAGATGAAAAAGCTCGAAACTAAGGGCCGGCCGAATGTCTCAGTTGGTTAAGAGCTTGCTCAAGAGTGCGAGCTGAGCTCTGAGCAACAGCGGTTCGAGGCCAGCCTGAGCTGAGTTGCTGTTGAGCTGCCAACAGGTGGCAGGATGGCTCAGCTTAAAAAAAAAAAAAAAGTTCGAAACTTGTTGCCATCTTATCCATTTCTGTGAATATAAAGCTCTGGCAATGATTTCTGGTGAGATAGGCTGGACTGTAATAAATCATTTAACGTTCTATTTATACTTCAACTCTTAACCCTTGGTGTTTTCTTTCTCTCTCTCAATTAGGAGGGAAAAGCTGACTAAACCATCCTTTTGTCATTAGTCTACACTTCTGTATGGTCCCTATGGGAAATGTGGGGTCATATACTGTGAGACCTGTCACTCCTATAATAACAGTGGTAGGGATGATGATGACGATGGCTAGTATTTACTGAGAACTTACAATGTGATAAACATTAAGAATTTTATGTCATTAAGTTATTTGAATGGCACAAATGATTATTATTCCCATTTTATAGATGAGAAGGTTGAGGCACAAAAGGTTAAATAACATCAAATAAGCAATAAGTACCTTCAGACTCAGCCAGTCTGGCTCCAGTGCCCAACTTCTTTTTTTTTTTTGTAAAGATTTTACTGGGGAACCGGAGGAGGGGAACAGCATTGGGGAACCGGGGAAAGGGAACATACAAGTTGCTGTTCTTTTGTTCTTCAGTCTAGTTGTGGAGGATGTTGCTTCACTGCCCCATGTTGGTATCATCATTGCGCTCTTCTCGGGGGGAGGCAGATGGGTCGCTGACCTTTGGGTGGCTGCTGACAGCGGCTCTTGGCAGCTCACACTGGCTGCCAGCCACTCACTGTAGCCCATGACAGCCCACTGCAGCAGGGGCTGCAGCCTACACCGTCTCTGGCGACTCACAGCAGCCCAGCTCCAGGTGGAGCCATCGTTCACCATCTTAGCTGTAGAGGGCAGTGTCACTGGCCCTCCTATGTGGGATCCGAACTGGGGCCGCTGGTGTCCCAAGCCAGCTCTTAACCACCGTACCACTCGGCTGGCCCAAGTGCCCAACTTCTTTACCTGGTACTTTCTATGATTGTAACCTCCCAATGCCTCAACAAAGTTAGGGGTGATATTTCCAATGAAGAATCTAACAAAGGGGCTTCCACTGTGGTTATTTCCACCCAGTGTACATCCTCATTTTGGAAGTGGCAACCCATTATTTATAAACCTGATAATACAGTTGGTTTAAGCTATCTTGGGAACATTTGGTATCATTATAGATTTTTAATTTTAATGTGTTGTGATTTTAATAAGAATTGTCTTGTGCTATACAGTATTTTAAGCCTAGATCAGAATTTACAAAAACCCAAATAAGAGAGAATAACTATCTGCTTTCAAATGGAAAATAATTAAAAGATAATTTGATGAAATCGAAACCAAGCCATTATCTGATCATGAGAACATTCCTTAGCAGGTGCCTCATGTTTAACCAGAAGAGTCACCTGTCCAGGAGAGCAAGTCCTTTGGCTAGGGAACTGGGTTAGATGTGGTAACCACAGCCTTTACAGCTAAGATACAAGTGATTTGCATTCCTAACTCTGTGCTGCTTAGAGCTCTAGCATCTGTATTGAAATCTGTGGAGGAAAACCCAGCATCTGAAAAAGGACAGTAATGAAGGAAGGCTTTAAGGAGAAAGTACCTACTACAAAAGCATGTTTTTTGACACATGTACCCATGCAGAGGGAAATTTGTTCAAAGTGATAGACTTTTGGGGGGCTACACAGACCTCTTTGGTGGGCTGCAGAGCTGGCAACAAAGAGGGGAGTGTAATTCCTCCTGAAGTTGCCAGACTAGACTATTTAGAAGAGCAGTGACATGTCAACATATTTAAGGAAGGGAGCTCTTCTTATAATTATAGATAAACAGAAATAACCCGAAATTCAGGCAGAACTGAGAAAACGAAGCCTTCTTAGTCAGTGCGGTACCTGAAGTTGATGCACCAAGTCCCACTAGGGATGATGGCGAGTATGGTGGAACCTGGGTGGGTATGGTGACTTACATTTAAGATGTGTCATAATTTGAACACAACTGCCATTATGCAAACGTGTGGAAGCATGGGAGTTTGTACTTTGTTTTTCTATACCTGGGGATCAGAGAGTTTCAGATGGCATCCTTACAATAAATAAGCACCAAGTGGGGTGGGGAGGAGGCGTTTTTTTAACTGAGACTTGACTCATTCTTTTAAAGGTGAAAAAGCCACATAAATCTGTGAGGAAAATGAAAACTTTTCCCAAAAGGCACAGAAATAACACAGCATTCATCACAGGTCACTGAGAATAACAGACATTTTCAAGAATATACGTTGATTAGAGGTGTGATACATTAGCGGTAGCTCTGAGACCAGTGGTACCACTGGAAATCAGTGCAATTCTCAAATTGGTAAGGAGTAATCCGTGTTGTTTGCATCTCTTAGTCAAATAAAACTACCCTGGATATAGGCTCAGGAAGACAAAAAAAAGTTTTAGAAATTCTTAGGAATCATATAACTTTAGAGGAAGAAGGGACTATTAAAATTCTTTCATTTTTTTAATCTTCCGATGTATAGACAACTAAGCTGAATGTAAGCGATCTGTGTGTTGTTACATGGGCCACACCGTGGTTGTGGTGGAGCAAAGCCCAATTTCCACGCAGGTCTCCTACTTCTGCTGTGTCCTGTGCTTGTTACCTCTAGTTTGGTCTACTTTGTGAAGTCTTATTGGATCACGTCAGGTCTTAAAGGGTGACTTTCTGAATTTCATTTTTTGGTCTCAGGTTAGGGTCAGTTTGTAAGTGCTTCAAGATGGCAGCCCGTTAATTGGGGCTTTTATTATGTGTATGGCCCAATGCCCTTCATGATCAAAGTTTTTCCAAGATACGAGAGCATAGAATAGGCAAAATAATTACCTGAGAACTCCAATTTCGTGACACATACCATTTTTATGAAACAAAAGCAGCTTGGCAGATTATTCATTTCTTCCAAGTGGTTTATTCAAAGTTAAAAATAAGTTGGGAAGGAGAATTTTCATTTTAGCAACCTTTAATCGCCACAGTCATTTTAGGAAGGGCGAGCCATTGAGGAGCACGGGAACATGGTAGACAGTCAATTTATTATATGTGGACTCTGCTCAGTGCTCTTACAATTTGGTGTAACTTGTTAAAATATGGTTGCTATATGGAAATCCCTTCCCTACTAGTTATTATTTTGAATACAAGTATTACTAATGTCTTTTAGAATAATTGCTCCTATTATTAATTTCACACTTATAATCACAACATTCCTGTGAAGTAAGATGAACAGTTATCATTATCCATATTTAACAATGAGAAACTTAAGGCACAGAAAAGTTAAGCAGATTTTTCAAGTTCACAGCTATTTGGTGGAATAGTCAGAATTCAGTTCTTTAGACTTCCAGTGAAATTTCTTTCTCCTGGACAAGTTCTTTTGATTTTTAACATTTAAAAAAGTACTTTTCTTTTAAAAAAATTTATTTCCCAATTACAGTTGACATACAATATCGGTTTCAGGTGTGTAAAACAGTGATTAGACATTTACATACCTTATGTAGTGATCACCTGATAGGTACGTTTCTTTTTTTCTTTTTTTTATTATTAGTTTCAGGTGTACAAAACAATGCAATGGTGATAGGTATGTTTCTTAATAATATTTCACTCTTTTGTGTATATAACTGTTTCTTCTTTCAATGATAAATATTGTCTACCTTTTATAGAACCCCACACAGTCCCCTAGACATAGCAAATAATAAATATTTGTTTTTAGGAATTAAGGATGTGAAAATCACTTGTATAGGAAGGATATTATCTGAGATAAGACAGTGAGACACTATATATAATTAGTTCAATTTCTCCATCACATTTTAAGAGCTTCTGGTCTAACTAGCAGATACTGGTCAGAAGGCCGACAGCAAATATATGCTCTCATCACAGAGTTAGTAGGTTAAAATATGGGACTCAGTTTCTTCATTAAAAACAGAGATGTAGTATTTTTAATATGAAAAATAGTTTCCATTTTCAGAATGGCATTATATTTCTTGAATGGTAATTAATATATTTTAAGTCTTACTATGCACAAAGCACAGTTCTGAGGTATTCCTATTGGTAAGATTTATAATTTTTTTTTTAAAAGATTTTATTGGGGAATTGGGGGAGGGGAACAGACAAGTTGCTGTCCTTTTGTTCTTCAGTCTAGTTGTGGAGGACGTTGCTTCACTGGCCCATGTTAGTATTATCATTGCGCTCTTCCCGGGTGAGGAAGATTGGTCGCCTGCCTCTGGACAGCCGCTCATGGCGGCTCACAGCAGCTCAAGCCGGCTGCCAGCCACTCTCGCTGGCTGCCTGCTACTCACTGTAGCCTATGGCAGCCCACTGCAGCAGGGCCTACAGCCCACCATCACCGGCCATCTTAGCTATAGAGGCAACCAGGTGGAGCTATTGTTCACCATCTTAGCTGTAGAGGGCAGTGTCACTGGCCCTCATATGTGGGATCTGAACCGGGGCCCCCCTGCTCAGAGCTGGCATCCCAAGCCAGCTCCTAACCAACGTGCCACTCAGTAGGCCCAAGATTTATAATTTATGAATTATAATTAATGAAATATAATTTATGCTGTTACTATGCTCATTTTCATATATGAGGAAACTGAGGCTTAGAAAGGTGAAGTAACTTGCCCAAGATCTTGCAGCTAACAAAAGGCAGAGACAGCTGAAAATCTACCACTGTCTGCTCCAAAATCTAAGCTATTTTTAATACTACACTATATTTTACCTATAGCTTTGTGGTTGTGACACAGCTAAATTTTCCCGTTGGTTAAAATCCTGCCCATTATATTACAGGTATTAATTTCTTTTCTTTTCTTTTTTTTTTTTTTTTAAAGATTTTATGGGGGAATTGGGGGAGGGGAACAGCGTTGGGGAATCGGGGAAGGGGAACAGACAAGTTGCTGTCTTTTTGTTCTTCAGTCTAGTTGTGGAGGACGTTGCTTCACTGGCCCATGTTGGTATCGTCATTGCTCTCTTCCCGGATGAGGCAGATCAGTCGCCGGCCTCTGGATGGTCGCTCACCGTGGCTATTGGCAGCTCACGCTGGCTGCCGGCCACTCACTGTAGACTATGGCAGCCCACTGCAGCAGGGGCTCCAGTCTACACCATCACCGGGGCTCGTACAGCACAGCTCCAGGTGGAGCTGTTGTTAGCTGTAGAGGGGTGTCACTGGCCCTTATATGTAGGATCTGAACCGGGGCCACTGGCATCCCAAACCAGCTCTTAACCAATGAGCCACTCGGCCGGCCCAATATTAATTTCATATAGTTGTCCCAAACAGAGAACTATGTTCTGTCATGTCTTACTAAAAAAAGTTCACTCTAAGGAAACTCCATTTATAGATACTATTTGTTCAAGATCTGAGATTGTATCTTTATGCTACTTACTTTAGATTATAATATGTTCCTAACACCCACCTTTTAAGTTTTTAAATGGTATTCCAAATTTTCCTTCAGTTTGTATGCTCAGCCACTTGTATACTTTCTCTCCACTTCCCCAAGATGGAAAAAAAAAAGACATCATTTTCTAAGATTATATTAATAGAGAGGTCCAGATTATTGGGACAGTATGCTTCCATTTGTAGCCCATTGAACAGGTTTGCTCTCTATCAACCATAACTCCCCTTGGAACACTACCCCAGGGAGAAGAAAGGCCCTGGCTTGTCTATTCTTCCTTCTATCCTTTATCCAGTGAGGGATGACAATCTACCAGACTAAGATTATGTTAGCTAAATAATCAAAGAAAGCTAGGCAGGGAGGGATTGAACTGATAAATTCAACTGGCTTCTTTTCAGAGAGACCACTGAGCTCCAGAGGCACCAGTCATGGAAGCTCAAGTATTCATACCTGTACTCTCTTCATCCAAGACTACACAGTAGTAATTGAGTAGACTGGATACCTGGTAGCTGATGAGAATTTCTGGACAGGGTTTCAGTGTGAGGAAGAAGAGGGCCTAGTATCTAAGAGTTAAACTGAAGGTAGAGTACTTGGACAGCAATCTTTTCTCTGCTATTTTCATAAGCTGTGCACTCTTGGGCAAGTTACTTAACTTCTCTGTGACTCAAATTCTCTGATAGATTGAAAGTGGTCATATATCTATCTTGCACAGCTGTTGTGATTCCGTGCTAATATACCTGTAAAGCCTTTAAAGCAGCATTTAAAGCATTAACCATTAGCTATTTCTACCAAAAATTTCAGACCGTTACATCCTTGAATTTTGAGTTCTGATCGTCTCCTCCAGCATTCCTCCTATTACGAAGTCTTCTAAACAAAAGTGGACACTTGCATTTTTAAGGAACCCAAATGGTTTACTTTGATTACATTTGGGCAAGTAGATTAGGTACACACAGAACACACAAGCCACCGACGTGGACTGAAGGCATGTGGAAACAGCCCACAGTGGAGGGGCCTGGGCATGAAGGCGATTCTGGGATGCATAGAAAGAAACATTGTTCTTTTCTGAAAAAAGAGCTTAACACCCTGCAGGTACAGGTGAGAATGCCTTGGGGCTGGTGAAACCCCATCAGAGCCCTGGAAGGCCCAGACAGGCTTGAGGGTGACTGCAATTTCACAGCAATCCTTGAGACAAAAGAACTTCTTATGGAGGCTCCTGTTTTGGTTTGTGGTCCTCCTCGCAGCCCTAGGCTCTGTCGCCAACTTCGCCGAGCGCCGGCTACACGGCGCGCCTTTGTCTGGAGGCCACCCCGTTCCCCTTTGTTGTCCACCGTCCCTCCTAGAGAGAGGTGAGCTGGCCGCTGACCTTCGGGGAAGAAGGATAAGGAGGTGCCATCGGGGAGACCCCCACGCCCCCAGCAGGGAACAGCACCCGCACGTCCCCCTCGTGTGCCAGCCCGGCCACCCCACTCCCCTTCGGCCCCGACCTGGCACGGGGGCGGGGCGTGGCGCGGCCGTCACCCTCTGATTGGCTGCGGCTGTCGGGGCGCCGCGCCGCGATTGGGCCGCGGGGCTGTCTGGCGCGAGGGCGCGGGAGGTGGGGAGGGGGCGGCTGGAAGCTGCTGGAAGTCCAGGGGAGGGGCGGGCGCGCAAAGGGGCCGGGGCGCGGCGCGCGGGCGCGGGCGCGCGCTGGCAGGCGGGGGCGCGGGCGGCGGGGGCGCGGGCCCGGGGGGCGGGGCCAGCCGCCGCCGCCCCGCCCCCGCCCCGCCCCGCCCCGCGCCGCCCCGCCCGCGGGCGGCCAGGGGGCGGGCGCGCCGGCTGCATCCCCATCCTCGGCGTCGCCCGGCGCAGCCAGCGGGCGAGAGGCGCGGGCGGCGGGAGCGCGGCGGGCGGAGCGCCAGGCCGGCCATGGCCCCCAGCAGCACCACGGGCTCCACCCTGCTGCAGCCCCTCAGCAACGCCGTGCAGCTGCCCATCGACCAGGTACCGCGGCGCCCTGCGCGCATCGCGCCCCATCCGCCCGCCGGGGACCCGGGCCGCCCACCCCGCCCCCACCTCGCCCGGGGGGCTCCGGGGGGCACCGGCGCGCGCGCCCGCCCGCCCGGCCCTGCCCGCCGCCAGCCCCGCAGCCCCGGACGCGGGGCGGCCCGGAGCCCCCAGGCCGGCGCGGGCGGGCGGGTGCGGGCGGCGGGGAGCCCCGATGTGCGCGCCCCGCACCCGGCGCCCGACGGCGGGAGGCACGCGCCCGGGTGGAGGGGCGGCCCAGGGCTCAGCGACCTGCGCCTTGGGGCAGTTTGGGGGCAAGTGCGGCTCACGGAAGAGCCAGGCAGCCGTTTGCTGGGAGGCAGAGGTGATGAAGGAAAGTCAAAGCGAGCGAATAACCCGAGGGTTTCTAGCTGAGCAGGTCGCAGCCTTGGGGCTGGAGGCCACCCGGGTCCTGCCCTCGCGCCCCTCTGTCACCGAACCGCGGAGGGTGGCATTCAAATAAGGCCAGCTGCGTTAGTGTGAAAGGCCCAGGGATGATTGTGAACTAAGCGATATTGGGATGTGGAAAGCAGCTCCATGATCACTCAGAAAAGAAAGTTTGGAAGTGTTTTGTCAGTGTGATGTTTAGGGGAAGTTGTGGATGGGGCTAAGTCCAATAATTGCTCTAGCTCCTAGCTAAGTCCATTAGCTGAAAATTTTCAAGTTCTTTCAAGTGTCTTCGATATGGAAGCGTTTGCACTTCACAAGGACCCTGGTCGACTGTCCTCTTGAATGTGTAGCGGTCATTGATGTCTTCAGGGATTTCACGTAGAATACAGGATTCCTCTGGGTCCAGACTGCGTTTCATAGCAGCGAGGTGGGAACAACTCCTCTGCCTACTATTATGACACTAACTGCTTTGTGCTCTGCCGTTTATGTGCTCTATTGAGTATGTCCAATGAGTGTAAAAAACTCTACCTTTTGTTCAAACCTGAATTCCTTCCTTATATGTCAGTCATAACTTTTTGGTTCGTAGTAAAATACCTCTTCCCCACAACAGTTATAATGTGTATCATGCTAACAGATTAAAAGGCCAGTAGTGAAATTAATCGTGCACTCTAAGAAAAGTAGTCGACTCTGCTTATTAATACACTGATCAGAACTTAGGGTTTTCCTGGGGAGGAATCTCGCTTTTCTGAACTGAAGTGCAGTGTATGCCCTTTTGGTGTATTATGCATTACACCCCTGACTTAAGTGGGTTGCCACCAGAGTATCAGCAAAATGCAGGGTAGGTATCTTTAAAAATTTCTTTGCTGATGAAGAGCAAGGTTTATTTTAGGGAGACAGGTATATTCACATTCTCCCTCCTTCATTCCCTCCTTTCCTCCCCCCCTCCTTCTGAATCTCTCCCGACCATGATGAAATATTTTCTTTACTGGGCTAAAACCTTTCAATTTATATAAAACTTATCTTTAGAAGTGATTTAATATTAGTGAACTCATTTAAACATCTCAGTAATCCAGAGCAAGCTCTTCTCAGGCCTGAAACAAGCAGGGGAATCCAGGAAACACAGCAGGACTTACAATTTGACTTTACTTCTTTATTATTTACGGACTTGATTTGGCACGTTGGACAGTCTTCAAATTGTAGAGCTATGTGTATGGTATTTTGAGTTGTTTTCTTGTCTCCAAACAGGTCTTAAGAATATTGTATTACTCTCAACAAAAGCTTTAACCTTTTACATAGTGATAATAAATTGATTCTTTGAAGCACTGAAGAGTTGACTTTTGTTGATAAAGTTTGTGGAATAACTAAAAACTCTTATTGTTAAATGGGATGAATAGTCATTTAGCCATTATTTTAAAATTGAGCAAAATAGAAAATAATTTTTGTAACATTTAAATAATTGAGTCCAAGTTGAGAGAAAGCTTAAGAATTGGTTGTAATCAAATAGTGTGATTCAACAGGAAAAAGACAAATCGGGAAATGCAAAGTGTGAAAATATAACTTGTTAGTATGTTAATTGGGTATGTACTAATTAACAGTGTTTTGAAGATTTAGGAAATTATAAAAGTAGTTGTTTAGTGTCAGAGAAAGAGAGGAACCATAGGACCAGAAAAATAGTTTAATGTTTTTACTAGGGTGTAGAATTTCTCAAATGATAGAAATTGTTAGTATGTATAGAATAAGGTAAGGTGGGAAAGAAAGGAGGAAATAAATATTTTGCAATAAGACTAGGCAAGGAAAAGGAGCAAAAGATGTTGCCTTAGACTCCTGGGTTTTTAACCTTCCTTGAGAATTTCAGAGTGACCTTGAGGTCACCATAGTATTTGTTCAGTAGGCCTTGAATTTAAATAAAAATATAAAATCTAGTATCGAGTGAGTTCAGTGATGCTTTAAGGTAGGAGAGATCTGGCATCTGTTATGTTTCCCATTTCTAGGCCTTGCACTCTAGGTGACTTTCTAGGGTAGTTGTCATTAAAGGGATATATGGAAGGTGGGTTTTGAGGAATTATTGAGCTAAGGGAAAGCTATGCCAACAATAAGGGCCAAATGTGCTATGGAGAAGACATCAGATGCCATTGAGCGTAATTGTGTGCTTTTTATGAGTTGCTGATGTGAATTTTCAAAAGACCCCAAAGTGAGCTTGGGAAGCCAGAAGCCCCGGTTCGGGTCCCACATATGAGGGCCAGTGACATTGCCCTCAAAAAAAAAAAAAAAAAAAAAAAAAGACCCCAAAGTGAGAAGTACCAAACAGAAAGAATCACTACACGTCCCAGATCAATCTAGTTTTTAGTTTTTTTTTAACCTCAACGTATCATTTGTTCTGTTGCATTTGATTTACCTAAGTCTCTGAGTTACCAGGCTGAGGTTGCTCCCCAGCCCTCTTCATTCTCTCTCTCCCTTCCTCCCTCTCTTCCCTTTTACTTTATTATTATTTTTTTTTGGAGTGGGGAGTGGTGGGGGAAAGACGTGATTTATTCTTCTCCTGTTGCTAAGCTAGCAATGCAGATACTCCAGGTGAGGACCATGTACGAGATACCAGCTTTTCCTCATTCAGCAAAATGGCATTGAAGCATCCACCACCTGGCAGCCAAGTGTGCACGGGGGTGGCCTTTTTTATTTTTAATTGAGGTATAATTGACAATATAGCGTTATATTAGTTTCAGGTGTACAACATAATAACTCTTTATTTGTATATATTGTAACATGATTACCATAATAAGTCTAGTTAACATTCATTAACAGCCCTAAAGAAACATACTTTCCTTTTCAACCATTTTGTTACCTTATTTCCCATGATGCTGTAATTACTGTGAAACTAGAGTAAATATCCCTAGTGATGTGATATCCAGGATGACACATTTGGCAGATGGCCATTCAGGGATGAGACTGTCTTCATTGAACAGTCCTATTTTGGGAGGTCATTGATTTACAGATGTCATAGTGAACTTTTTGGGGAGGAGAGGGCCAAGAAGGAGACTCATATTCCAAGAGGTTTGGAGAAGGGAGAGGAAGATGGGAGAGGGAAGGAGGACGACCTATTCTGTGTTATTAATCCTACAAAGTCAGTAATAATTATAATGGGTAACACCTTACATTTTACAGATTTCCTTCACTTGCATTATAGTATTTAATTGAATCCTCACACCTGATGAAGTCAGATAAAATTCAAGGCCTTAAGTATTTGGTTTCAGGAAAAAAAAAAAAATATATATATATATATATTTATCTGACCTTGAGTAAAAGGTTAATTTTAATTTATAATCTTAACATGTAACAAATAATTTTGGTAGATCACTGTTTTAAATGTTTTAGACCTGCGTTGCCAATATATTTTTGAAGGAGAGGGTGGCAAGAAACAACTTCCCAAACACTGAAGTGCTGGTTGTAATGGTCAGGATAAGGAGAATCATATGTGTCTGTAAGAGAGAAAGAAGATCTTTTTGATCAGTTTGTTGATTGACCTTTTCTGTATATTCTCCCTCCCCCCTCCCTCCCTCCCTGCCCTGCCGTTTGAGGAGTATGTAGACAGGCAATGAAATGAAGTAATATATTAGGGAAAAGAGTAGCTGAAAACTTTAACCTCTTTAATCCCCCCAATTCTATACTATGATGAACCCCATTTTATAGATGCAGAAATAAGTGAAGTTCTCAGTATTGAGCCTTTTTAGAAGGTGAATGGCAACCAAATAAGCCACTCAAGGATTAACTTGATTTTAAAATTGCCATTTGAATGCTCTAGGTTTGGGACATAAATATTTAACTCATTTGTCTCTTCTGTCTACTTTTGCATCCGTCTTCATCACAGAACCCTGAAATACTGAGGCAATCTGTTGTGGAAGATTCCTGTTAATAAGGAAGGCATATGAGCCTGGAAATCTTGAAATCTGTGTTTTAGGCCCTGTCAGTTAACTAATTTTAGATGTGCCACTTTACATAAGTGAGTTTTCTCCTGTGTAAAATGTGTGTTGTGCTTAGTTTTAAAATTTCATGATTCTTTGTTTCATTAACTGAAGAAAGTGCGATCTTTTTGGACTAAGGTGGAGAGAATATAAATGAAAACTTAGGAGAGGAAAATGGACTAATAAATTTTGAAGAAGTTTTCAACAGTAAGCGTTGAAACTGCCTCCCTTTAACCGGAAGCAGCTAAGCAAAATACCACATTCCTTGAAAATGGCAACTAATGTTGGTTTCCCCATACAATATTACGTTTCCTTTATCAGTAGGAAGTCGTTGTGTGGGGGTGTCCTGGAAACACCAGGCTTGGGTTTGGAACCAGACTTTGCCAGCCTTGTTTGTGCCCTTTGGCAAATGATTGCGTTTTTCTTTAAGCCCCAGTTTCTTCATCTGTACAATAAAGATAATAAGCAGCAGCCGCCTGTAGATTATTGTGAAGATTAAAACCTATAATCTATGTAAAGTGCCTTGGCTCCTAGTATGTGTTTGATACATAGTTCTTTCCTCTTTACAAATTATGAAACACTTGGCATTTGTTTTATATTTTTCTTTTGGGAAGTTAACATCTGTTCATATGTATTCCATTTTTTAATTTTTAGGGCTTCCTTTTTAGGAAGAGAGCTATGAGGCTCAGGTTTGGTCATATGCCCACACAGTGATTAAACAGGATTAAAACCCAGTTTTGAATTTGGAGTCAAAAGTGGTTTTTCTGCTTCCTTACTGCTTCAAGAGTTCTTTGTCCCCTTGCTTTAAAAATGCTTCCTATGTTATTACTGCCTCAATAGGTACAAATAACCCTGGTCTCTGTTTATTGTGATCCATCAGGGCTGACTTTCCAGGGAAAAAAATCAAAACAAGTCACACACAACTTCTGCCTGCAGTCTGTTTAACAGGTGGGATTCTACAGTGAGAGAACTTGGCAAGGTTTCTTTAAAATAAAACAAGCCATAAACACGACCCTCAGAAGAGTGATCGTTTGATGATTTTATGAATGACCAGAGTGAATGAAGCCTCCAGTCATGCTTTAGTAAATTTGCAGGGTGTGGAAAAGGGGTGTGTGTGTGGGGGGGTAGCTCGTGTGAAAAGACAGACTCAGGATTTGGGAGATCTGCACAGGCGTGAGCGGTGTGCTCTTCCTGCTTTGTTTATCAGAGTCCCAGCCATTCTTCCAAGCCTGCACCCAGTGCACCTTGCATATGGATCGTTTCCCAAATGCCATCTAATATGACTGCTTTCTAAGTTGAACAACAGAAACATTTTGGATTTGTCATTTGTATTCTGCTTAATGTTATGTATCAGACAGGGTTCTGACAGGAGACAGATTGAACGAGGTAACCAAGGAGACTTTTAAGAACCATTTAGTACCGAGATATGGGCAGGTTAGGGAAATCAGCAAGGAACAGTACAGCCTCAGTGCCAGCTGCTCTAGGCCTGGAGGGATGGGGGGCAGGAAGGACAGAGCCCCAAGGGGGGCAGAATCCCAAGGGGGAGCTGTAGGAGCTGCCTGCCAGGGGGCTGTGTCCTCCAGCGAGGGACCAGCCAGGTAGACTGGAGGAAAGGGCATGAGGGGAGATGACTCCCATCGTCCGTCTCCTGCTTGCAGCTCTTTCAGAGGGCAAGTCGGCGCTCTGAGGGCACAGTGTAAAGTGGAGAGTGCATCTGGAGGGTGAATACCACCCAGAACATTGTGATCACTAATATGTAATTTACAGCATTGCTCATTTCTCTACCTGATGAATAAAAACAAAAAAATCTTTTGTCAGGCCCTTTTGTGCACTTCCTCATTCTATCTCTCTTCCCAGTCATACATTTTGAAAGAATAGTTGATTCTTGCTTTTTCTATTTTCCTAATTCCGATTCACTTTTAGAACCATTGTAACCAGGCTTTTGCCTGTCACACTAACAGCAGAATCCAAGGACAAACTTTGAGAAATGCGATGCTAATCAGTTACTTCCTCCCAGCTTCCATGCTGCAATGCTTTTTAAAGGGTGGCTCTGAGACCACTTGTATCAGAAATCACTTGAGGTGATAGTTAAAAATATGTATTCTCAGTCCACCCAGACTGGGGTGAAGGCCAGGAACCTGCACTGCTGACCAGACCATTCTCATCCCCCACTCCCCACCACCATCAGAGGTAGAAGCTACCTGGCCAATTTTTTAAGACTCTCCATATTAAAAGGTTATAAAAATGTGCTGTATTTTCTAAATGTGTACATTTAAGCAATTAACATGACCTCAAAATATAATGCAGTGTAACTGTGCTATTAACAACATAATCACAAGATTTGGGAAACATCAAACTCATAGTGCACTCTAGGTGGTATGGCCCTGAAATGGGACACGTTTTTAGTGCAGTGATGTACACGTGTCACTCCAATCCTGTCATTGTATCTCTAGTGACTGTATGTACAATATTACCTCAAAGTCTAAATTTGGGGTCCTTCCTGAAGGGGAGGCCTGCCCTGCGCCTGATTCTACCTACTGCTTGCTTACCTTTGAGCACGCTGGCCTACAGGAGAGGCTTAGAGCCTCCAAAGGATGGCTGCCAGCCCTTTTGTGTTATTCCGACCCCTCTCATGCACTCGCTGTCTCCTGACAGCAGTGAAGTGCCCAGAGCCATGCCACACATACAGAAGGGCACAGCGGGAATTGAAATCTGGGTCTGCTGCTGCTGGAAGTGCCTGCTTGCTCAGCGACTTAAAGTCCCTCAGTCCACGTCATATCTTTTTTTTTTTTTAAAAAGATTTTATTGGGGAATTGGGGGAGAGGAACAGTGTTGAGGAATCAGGGAAGGGGAACAGACAAGTTGCTGTCCTTTCGTTCTTCAGTCTAGTTGTGAAGGACGTTGCTTCACTGGCCCATGTTGGTATCGTCATTGCACTATTCCCGGGTGAGGCAGATCGGTCGCCGGCCTCTGGATGGTCGCTCACAGCGGCTATTGGCAGCTCACGCTGGCTGCCGGCCGCTCACTGTAGCCTATGGCAGCCCACTGCAGCAGGGGCTGCAGCCTACACCGTCACCGGGGCTCGCACAGCCCAGCTCCAGGTGGAGCTGTTGTTCACCATCTTAGCTGTAGAGGGCAGTGTCACTGGCCCTCATATGTGGGATCCGAACCGGGGCTGCTGGCATCCCCAAACCAGCTCTTAACCAGTATGCCACTCGGCCGGCCCCCACTGTCCTATCTTTTAACTCCATGCCTTTGATTATGCTGTTTCCTCTGCCTGAAACCCTGCACCCCACCCTTTTTTTTTTTTTTTGGCCCAGCAAACCCGTATTTTTCAGTGTTCAGTTAAAGTCTGTCCATCCTTGATAAAGCTTTTGAAGGCCTGCCCCACCCTTCCCAGTCATTGACTGTCCGCTTTAGAGCCTCCGTTGTGTGTATAAGATGTGCATGTACTCTTACCTAGGCTCTCGCTTCTACCTCAGGCTGTGGGCGTCCCAGCTGCAGCCCCTTCCAGGGCTGCCCGTTAGAGCCCTGCGGTACTTCTGTGATGAACTGGCACTGGAGAGGCCGCACTGAGAAGAGACCGGTGGTCCTGCCCGACCTCTGCCCTGAGCTCCAGACTCTGCCAGCCCCACCGTATCTGCAAAACCAAAGCCCAGCATCACCCAGATCTAGCTTTCTTAGGAAAGAGCTAATGCGTACATTTGGGGGGGTCTTTGCCTGTCCACTGGCTACTTGGCAAACGTGAGTGTCCTTCCAACCCTAGGAGGTGACGGTGGGAGAAGCCCCTTTGGTTTCCTTCCGATTTGGCTGCCTGGTGATTGGGCCCCGCCCCTCCCACATTCCCCTGCCCTGGGAGCCTGCAGCTCCTAAGTTTTGGCTTCCTTAACAGGTCTCCCGCCAAGTCATGGGCTCCTTTAAGAGCAGGGGCCTCTTTTTATGTTTGTATCCCTCATGCTCGGGACCATCTTTGGCATAGTGTGGACTGAGCGGGGCTAGTGTGACACGGAGCACAGACTGCCCAGAATTCTGGTGGCTGCTTCCTGGCGGTGCGGTCTTAGCATTGACCGACCTTTTGTAAGCTTCAGCTTTCCTGGTCTGTGCAATGGGGCGCTGGTGGGCATTGGGAGATCGGGAGGTACAGGCAAAGCACAGGGAAAGCTCGGTTCCCCTGGCTGATGCTGACGACTCAGGTGCTTCTCCAGGGCTTGTGGAGGACACAGTTTTGTGCGGGACTTAAGCCCGTCCTTCAAGTTCTTCCGTCCATTAGCACAGTTGCAGTGAACCATCCTGCGAGTATTTGTGTACGCCAGACCCTGCGCCAGATATGCGGGTACAAAGAAGAAAGCGGCTGCAGTTGAACGCGTTGCGTTTCAAACTTCTTCAGAACAATTGAGGAGCTGGCCAGGTGGCCAGAGAGTGACACGCGGGCGCTCCTGAGTGGGTGGGGGGGCGCATTTGTGCTCAGGGGTGTTTCTCCTGGGAACACTTGACTTTTCCACTATCTTTCACTGGTGCTCACACCCCGTGGGCCAGAAGGCAGTGACCTTTCCCTGGATGAGGCACTTCCTTGTCCCTGCAGCTCCGCTAGCTGAGCTCCCCAGATCGGGCTCAGGCCACTCTGCTCCTCGGTCTCCTCCCGCTGTGCCTCTGCCTTCAGTCAGGGTCCTGTGTGTGAGGCTGACCAAAGGGCAGCACAGCAGGTCTCCCTTAGTTAGAAGGAAGCCGCCTACACCTTTCTTCAAAAGGTTACTTAAAAGGAGACACGCAAAGCATTGGTGATTTGGGGAGAAATGTGACTGATTATTCAAAAGGAAATGAAGATAACTATGAGAGGGGCCAGTATCTCAGCTAGATGATTACAGTGTCGGGTAATAAGGGGTGATGGGAAGGAGAAGTTTTATCAATACATATCAAGAGATTCAGAAAAAGGTAGGTTTCAGCCCGCAGAACTGACTTTATCCAAAAAGGACAAAGGGCTGCCATGTCCTCCCCTCTCGGGGAGGCCCTCCAAACGGGCTTCTTTGGGACGTGCCCCAGTTCCCCAAGCAGCCAGTCCAGCAGCATGTGCCACCAGCCGACCCTCTGTGGGCCACCAGTGCCTTACAGAGTGAGGAAGCCAGGGACCCCCTGTCCCCAGCAGCCGTCCAGACAGACCTCACTTCCATCAAGTCCCAGGCCTCTGGCCCGCTTGCCTTGCTCCTGTCTAAGCATTGAACAGAAATGTAAAACACTTTGTGTTTTAAGTCATAATCCTGTAGAAACTTTTCTAGTTTTTAGAGGTTTTCTGTGCCAAACTAGGTATTTGTGGAAGGGCAGAGTTATACATTATATATAATTTTAGATAGATTTAAGGTACTCAGTTACTTGCATATTAAAGTAAAATAGCTCTTTGCTTATACAAACAAAAAGGATGAATCCTTTCACTTTCTTTTTGAAAATAAGTTATGTTGAACTACAACAGGTGAAAGATATTCAAGCAACACTTACCTTGTTAAAACGGAATGGAGAGAGGCCCTGCCTTTTGCAAAACCACTAGTTTTAAAACCGCTCACCTCCTGGATGCTCAATAAATAACGATTGAATTGAACGCATCTAATTTAACACTATTAAATTCCAAAGGTAAAGGTAAAGACCAGCCATAAAGTTCTAGAAGTCCGTCGTATGGAGGGAGAATGACCTGAGACCAGCATTACGTTTGATGAGTAAACCCTCCGAGTTTAGTTCATTGTCAGGTGTTTAGCTGACCAGGTTATGGGTGAGGCAAAGTAGTTAATGCCAACATAGGTTCCCAATTCAAACGTCTGGAGGGCACCAGGCGAGGGACATAAATGGGTGTAAATGCAGATGCAGCCGTTTGCTGAGGGGCAGCATGGTCATTTGGAAAGCCCATGCCCAGTTGAAAGGAAAGCCACCACTCACTTTTGTCAGAGTCACAAAGCTGATTTTCCAAGGGAAGCTGGAATTCTGTTTTTTTTGTGTGTGTGTGTGAAAATAGGATTTTTGAAGTGTTGGCTACCAGTTTTCTTTTCTTGAGCCCAAACAACATATTGAGTCCAGGTGTAGCTTGTTGGCATCTGAACGTAGGTAGCAGTTTCTGTTACAGGTGGTGGAGGTCAGTCCAGCCTGAAGTGTGTATGCTATCCTGCCCTGAGGCACCAGAGGAACACTGGCAGACCAGAGCACAGCCATCGCGGGGCAATGAGGACGACAAAGGCTCGCAAACCGTGTCATACAGTAGCTGAGGATGTAATTCCTGCCCTTCCTCAGCTTAGTCATTTCATCCTTAAATTGGCCAACGGAAGTTTGAATTTTATCTGACAAGTTCTCGTCATTCAGACCCGGTCACATCTTGGAATAATCTTGAAAGTTAATACCCCATGAAAGTGGGAAGGTTGGAATTTCACACTACTATCCTTTTTTTTATTTTTCCAGGTTCAGCATTACAAATATTAATCGGTCTCAGTTGTCAAGGCTATTTTATGAAGTGTGACATTAACAAATAATAAGTCTAGCTAGTAGGGGATAAGGTAATACCGGGAAAGGTCTTGATTGCCTTATAAGCCCCTTTCAACTTTTCAGTTCTTGTAGAGTGTATATTGAATTTTGGCCAGAATACTTCATCTTGTGATAACTGCTCAGGCAGTTATGTTTAATCTACAGTAGAGTGTATGTTTAATCTACAGGGTAGTTCACTATGAGTGTTACGTTAGCGTGCCTTTTCTAATACTGGGACTGGCACAGCTGTTCATGTTAGCTATATACCAAAAATAGAAGTGACAAAGATTTTTGGTGTGTGAGTAGAGCCCAGAAGATGAAAGTAAGGGCAGGGTGGAGGTACCCTCAGCTGGCACTTCGTATCTTTGGTGCTAGTTAAGGCTAAGGAGCGCTGACTCTAAGATTCTAATCCGGCTATAATCGTGGCCCCTGGATGTGTCCTGTAGTATGAGACTAGTTATGTCTTCTCCTTCTGTTCTTGGAAAATATTTTTAAAGCCACATAATAAAGGAAAATCTTGGTAAATCTGTCGTCACCACATGGAGCTTCAGACTTCCAGGAGCTTTGAGAGGAAATTCTGGCAAACTAATCAAAATCGAATAGTAGAGTTTTGGATATTGTCGATCTGTGTACTTGTTAGAAGCTTTGATATGGATTGGAAGGATTCATTCTAAAGAGTTGGATTTCTTATTTAAGGTATAAGAAATATAAATTAATGGAGAGATACGCTGTTCCAAGAAGGTTTTGGGCATAGGCTCAAGTTTTACCACATAGGACTATAAAGTAATTTATAAAATCACTTTGCTAGGAATATGATATTTGAAAGGAAACACTTGTAGATTAAAAAAAAATATCCTGCTTGGACTATTAAAGATAAAAGGATGTTGGGACCACTTTATCAAAGAATAAGTAGATTGGAAAAATGCCAGAAGGCTGCTCTTGAATGGTTTTTCTTTCTGGGTTGATTTTTCTCGAAAGCAGGGACCTTTGGAGAATAATGAAGATATTAAACTACTGTTTTTGTCCCTAACTCCAGATTTGGTAAATGTATGATGTCAAATGAAGGAGAAAGACAGTGGAGGTCAGGTGCTCTGGCTGGGTTGGTGACATGAATTAGAAGTAGGTTGGCACGCCCAAGGAAGGCCACATGTGTGTTACTGTAGGTTCTGTGATCAAAGTCAAGACCCCTCTCAGACACTGGGAACCACGTAGCCTAGGGAGTGGTGCTATGCAAAACCAACCTTTGACAGTTGGCATCATTCTGAGAATTGCAGAATTGGAAAGTTTTAGTCTATAGAGAATTGGTACTTTTGGAACATTTTTAAGCAGAAAAAAATGATGTGTTACTGGTGTCACTTTAGATGTTGGTAGTAGAGGTAGAAGGGGCTAAGTAGAGACCAGTGTCTCGAGCACGTGGTAGGGGCCAGGGAGAGAGGCAAAGCCGAGTAAGAGCTGCTTCTGGCTGTAGAGACCAGTGTCTGGAGCACGTGGTAGGGGCCAGGGAGAGATGCAAAGCCGAGTGAGAGCTGCTTCTGGCTGTAGAGACCAGTGTCTGGAGCACGTGGTAGGGGCCAGGGAGGGATGCAAAGCCGAGTAAGAGCTGCTTCTGGCTCAGGGGCTTCCAGTCCAGTGGGGAAGAGAAAGACTGACACGTCCTGACCACGTGTAAGTGAATGGCAGAAGAGACAGGTGTTGGAGTTAGCTTGGATGAGGCTGCTGCGACAGTCCCAACAATGTCACTGACTTACATATAACAGAAGTTTATTTTTCTCGTGTGACGGTTTTGATGTAAATAGCCCAGAGTGCTGCATAGTTCTCCACCGGTCATACAAAGACCCGCGTTCCTTCCAGTACACTGTTCTGCCAGCAGGAGTGTAGGGCGGGGCCTTCCCATCAGCCTGGTTGGGGCTGGTTTGCTTCGGGCAGTGGTCCTTAAGCTGGAGGCTGTATGAGAATGCCCTGTGGCATTTGTTAAAACCCAGCTCGCTGGCCCTGTGAACAGTTTTCTGATCCGGTAGGTCTGGGTGGGGGCCAGATAATTTGTAGGGGTAATGTTACTGCCGCTGGTCTGGTGGCCGTACTTTTCATCTTTAGAGAACGTGGAGACTTCTAGTCATCCAGCAGACAGGGAGGGAAAGGACCCATGTGGTCACAGTTGTTGGCCAGAAGTGGCACATACATATCTCTTCGACTCACATTCCTTTTGTCCTTTTGCTGGAGCTTTGTCACATGGCTTCCAGTCACAGCAAGGAGGTGGGCGGAGGTGGCTAGTGAATGTCTGCTATCTTCGGCTGCGCCCAGCTCCAGTTCTGTTACGGTGGGGGAATGGGCAGGCTCCACCGTAGTCTGGAATCATCAATGGAAAAGCAGCTGCAACTTGGGGTTGGATGGGTCAGGGCAACATAGCATTTGAGCCAAATCTCGAAGGAAGGATAGATTCTCCTGGTGACTCAGAGCAAAAGTGCAACTTCTAGTTGAGGAAACAGTGTTTGCAAAGGAAGACAGGGGTAGGCTCACTCCTTCAGTAAATATTGACTGCTGGCAGGCTTTGTGCGAGGCCTGTGTGGCCAAGATTAGAGAGCAGGTGGGCAGGGTCCGATGATGTAGCTGATGAAAAAGCAGATGTGTTTCATACATGAAGATTGTAGTGGTTAAGATCATGGGTTCAGGATTTGGCTTAGGTTCAAGCTGTGGTTCCACCACTTAGCATCACTTGTAAGCTGTGAGTCACTTGAGCCTGGCCTTACCTGTATCATGGAGCCCGATGCATATAGTATGCATTCTATAAATGCTAAGGTCGTTGTCATCGCATGCTTGATGCAAGCTGTTCTTGTGAAATAAAATTTCTGGGAAACCTGGTGGATGGTCACGTGGCTTCTACTTGAACACTTCTGTGACGGAAAGCTTGCTCCTCTCTTAGGATAGCCAGTTCCATTTCTAGATAGTTGTGGTTGTTAGAGTTTGTCACCTTGGAGCCCACAAACTTTCTGGAATAATCCCGAAGTGGTCTGCATAAGCTCACTTCTCCATGGCCACCTCTTAGCTCACGTTCCATTTTTCGCCTAATTCAGTAAATTAGGCATTGATACCCCTAAATTTTCTAATATGGAATCCATGGGCTCGTGCATGAATGTTTCAGCTCTTCTGGTATGGAGAGCCCCACACCTGAAGTTCAGTGTCTTGTCACCTGGGTCTTGTCCTCTTCCAAGTATTGCAGTATTGAGCGTACTTGGTGGAAGATGTATTGCTTTTTGTCTCTATAATTTACACATATGTATTAAAAATAAAAAAAGTGCTGATTTAGTGATATGTACGTTCTCATAAATAATACAGTTCAGACAATGATAGAAACCACTAGGTGTGCCCCAAATACCGTTTCTTTAGACTCAGTGGACTCTATGTACTCAGCTGGCTGATGGGGGTGTGTGCACTGTAAAAAAAAACCCAGCCCAACTGAGGAACATGGATGGAATGCTGGAAATGTATTATCTAAGATTGTCTTTAAATACGGTACATCAAATCACATTTTTGGTCAAATGTCTAATGGCTCGGTGTTTAAATTAACGTTGAGTTAAAGCTGCGTATTATCCAGGCAAGTCTCAAAATTTTGTCTTCAGCTCCTGAAAATGATTGACAATGTCCTCTAATCGTTCTGCAAACCTTTGTGTCCCTTCATCGGTTCAAAACAGTAGAAATTCTCTTAAGACATTCTTAAAGACTGTTCAGGTTTAATGAGTGAGAACACAACATGTTTTGGATACCCGAGTTGTCTTTAATACTTCCCTTTCTGCTTCATATTTCTTATATATTTTTATTACATATGTGTGATTCATTATGGATATTATTGTGTCTGAGTTTAATGGTTTTTTTCCTTGTGAAATTGAGAAAGCAGAGCTAATTATGCTGCTTTTAGGTCATTTGCACAAGATGTATAGGATTCCCAAGTAGAGCTTTTTCATTAAAAAGGGTAATTTTTATGGCTTAAATGGAACTAAATGATTAAAAATTGAATACAGTTCTTATAGATTATTTTGTTTTATGTTAGCACACCAAACAATTTTACAAGTAATAGAATTATAAAATAGTCTAATCTCTTTTTGACTTTAAAAAAAATGTATAAACATTTGGCTCCAAGCGCATCATGTTCTTCCTAAAGTTGTCATATAAATGAAACCTTTCTCAATACTCATATTAGCTCATCTGTTTTCCTATTTATGGTTTACATACTCATGAGTTTAATGTCATTTTACTCTTGCAATAACAAACATGTACTTATATTTTTACTGATAAAAATATATTGGGTTGTTGGAAAAGTCATGACGTATTTTTCTGTGTTTTTCGTTGCAAAAATATGTCATGACTTTTCCGACAACCCAATATATCAGATAAGGTGATTTCACTCCAACTTAAATGTAGAATCTATGTATATTTGAAAGGTAATATTCATAAATGAAAAATAAACACAAATGACAAGCATTGTTTTTATTGGTGTTATTTTGCTGATCAGAGATCACAATAAATTAGGCTATTTCAAGTAATCATTGATCTCCACAAATTCAAGGATGCTAGAAATGACCAGGAAATAGGCATTAGGCTTTTTGGCTTTTACAAAACAAAGCACAGTAGTGGATTTGTACTGAACAACAGGGTGAATGAAACCAAACTTCAGTTCATCTGCGACTTGAAAAGTGGGTGAAATCAGGTATTTCACAATTTTTTTGCTTTTAGGGAGCTGATTCTTCTTTGGTAACATACAAGTATGTTTGACATTTGTGCATTTCTGATTTCGTTTGTACTTTCACTAATGTATTATGTGTCCTAATTGGGAGCTGAGTTTAGTTTGTTTATTCTCTGATTTAAAAAGTAACATATATTCATCGTATATAGTTTATAAAATACAAAAAGTATAAAGATGAAAATTTTAAAATCACCCATTACCCTTCAACCCAGAGACAACTTTTGGTAACTTTGTGTGTTTAAACAAAATTGGGCTCATACCGAATATAAAATTTTTATAACCTTTTGTTTTTACTTAACATTTTGAGAGTCATTTCCAATTCTATTAAACTGCTTTTAAAAACCTATATAATGGTCCATCATTTGGGTGTATCATTGTTTAATTATTCCTTGGTTGTGTATAATTTTTTTCTGTCATGATTTCATAATAAATTTCCTCTTATGTACATTTGGTGCATATACCTGTTTATTTCCTTAGGAAAAGAAGTTTCTTGAGTCTGGAACAATATGCAGAATCACTGGATTTTGAACAACTATTAGAGCTTTTCCTTTCACTTAAATCATTGCAGTTGTTTATTTTCTCCTCTAGTATTTGTAATTATCCTTTCACTTCTTCTATTTCTCCATACTTACACCCTTTAGACGGTACGTTACCTTGTTTTGTTCTTTGCTACCTGAATGTTTATGCACAGGGAGGTTACCAGTACTCCCCAGCTTGGGGGAGTGGCAGCTCACATCCTCCAGTGCGTGTGCTGCCCCCACTCCCGGTGCCTTTACCATCTGGCTGGAAGGATTGGGAATGTGCCTTCTCAGGTGGCAGGTGGCCTCCTGTACCCCTTCTGCCTGGTGTGGCCCAGGGAGGGGGCCTTCTGCACACTGGTTTTGTAAGTGTTGCCTTACTAGGTGGTTTCTTCCACTAGACCAAGCTCTTAGATACAGGAACTAGATTTTCTTCATCTCTCTCATGGCTGGTGCCCACCCCTGCAGGCCTTTGTCCAATGTTTGCGTTGCATACAAGTTTATGGTGATAATATTTCTAAATTTTAAAAAAATGATACTAAATTTATTTTAAGCCTCCAGACCATTTGGAAGTCTACCAGCAGGTTTTTGTTTGTTTGTTTGTTTGTTTTTTTAAACAAATGAGTTACTTAAAAGCACTTCTAGAATTTTACTGTTAAGCTTAACCTATTCCTGTATTTGCTTACAGGTTCTCATTCCAGTTTGTTTAGTGTTGAGAGATGCAGACTTAACATGAGAAGGGATCACACCGCTTGTGGGCAGGATGACACTGTAAGGGATGCCAGAGGCTGCCTGTCTGCCACTGGCACACTCCTGTGGTGCGTCTGTCTGCCTTACGTGCAAAGGTCACCATACACCACTTCTAATGAGGTGTCTTGGTTCATTGAGCAGACACTTTAGTTTGTCCTTTATCCTTCTTTTCGCAAGCCCTACTTCATATTTCTGAGAATAAGAAGGAAAACTTCACTCTTCCTTGATTACTGTAGGTGAAGAAGAAACAAAAACCTGCCATGTTGCTTTAGGAAATATATTGTAAAGAAAGTGAAGATAGACATTTAGTGCAAGTTATTTGCCATATTCTGGCTCAGTGCCCTCTGGGGAACCCTCTTCTCACCTAAATAGAGTTCCTGGTGACGTCATGATGGCCCTGCCAACCCTCTAACCTCACTTCCTACAACTTTTTCTCTTTGCTTTCATCTACACTAGCCTTCTCAGAGTTCCTCGACTATTTTAGGCATGTTTCCACCTCAAGGACTTTGCACTTGACATTCCTGCTCCCTGGATGTCTGTGTGGCTCACTCCCTCACTTGATATAGCTTTGTGCTCAAGGCCTTTTAAAGGGGGCCTTCTCTGATCTGCCAGTCCCAAACTGGAACCTCTTGTCATTGTGCTCTTTTTGTCTGTCCTAGTTTTAAAAATGTTGAGCTTACATTATGTTATATATTTGACATGATATACTCATGTTTGTTGTCTGTTTCTCTCACTAAAATGCAATCTCCATGAGAGCAAGGACTCTTTTTTTTTTTTTTTTTTCACTGACATGTCTCATTCCTGGAACAGCGCCTGGCATATAGCAGGCACGCAATAAATATTTGTTTATTGTATTAATGAGTTGTGAACCTGATGATGTGTATTTTTTAGGGTTTATTTCTTAAAGCAGCAAATGATAGAACAAATGACCTAGTTTAGTATTAACTTCTATTTCCTTTTTGGAATTTCAACTTAAGATTCATGTAATATCAGTTTGAGAACTTATTTTTCTCTTGTTGGGAGGCAGTGGTTTCAAATGGTGATAGTGCTGCTTTTTTAGGTAGGAAACCTAGAGCTAGTCACTTGATCTCTTTAATAAGCTGCGGAAGCCTCAGTTCCCTCATATGTGAACTAGAGATAGTAGTGATGTTGGAGTTTTAATTTAGGGTTCTAGTACAGAGGGTGCCAAAAAAATGTATACACATTTTAAGAATGGAAAACTGTATTAAAAGTGTAATACTCAGTCATCTTATGACTACAAGTCACGTTTGACTTCTGCAATTACAAGATGTGCCAAAGTGGTTCCCATCAGCCTCCAGGCACTTCTGATTATGGCGCACATTGTTTGGTAGACTTCTGTAGTGTGTGCACTATTCCAACCCCACAGCAGACGCAGCAGGACTTGTTGCTGTGCGAGGCCTCCAGAATCTTCCCTGTGTCTCAAACTTGCCACGAATGCATGTGATTGTTAGGCGTGTTGGAGGGTCCATTGCACACTCACACCTCCATTGTCATTGTGCTTCCACAACGCTCTCAAATTTCAAATACCACTTCACAATGGTCTTGCGCTCCCCGAATGACAGCCGTGTGTCCGCCATTTTCTTTGTCCTGCCTGTCACATGGTGACGCTAGTATTCATTTGATGAATGCCATCTTTTGAGTGAACGTCATACTACACTTTGCTACCGTAATTCAATTCAACTTCCAAAAGTAATACTTAGATAACATCTTTTTTTTTTTTAAAGATTTTATTGGGGAATTGGGGAAGGGGAACAGACAAGTTGCTGTCCTTTTGTTCTTCAGTCTAGTTGCGGAGGATGTTGCTTCACTGGCCCATGTTGGTATCGTCATTGTGCTCTTCCCGGATGAGGCAGATCAATTGCCGGCCTCTGGATGGCCGCTCATCGTGGCTATTGGCAGCTCACGCTGGCTGCCGGCCAGTCACTGTAGCCTATGGCAGCCCACTGCAGCAGGGGCTGCAGCCTACACCGTCACCAGGGCTCGCAGCCCAGCTCCAGGTGGAGCTGTTGTTAACTGTAGAGGGCAGTGTCACTGGCCCTCATATGTGGGATCTGAACCGGGGCCGCTGGCGTCCCAGACCAGCTCTTAACCAGTGCGCCACTCGGCCGGCCCGATAACATCTCTTAAAATGTGTATACAGTTTTTTGGCACCCCAGTACTTAATGGCCTTCTCTTGTCAGATTTAGACCTGGCTGAGAGAGAGATACAAGAGTCAGATTGGCACGGATCGCGTTGTCAGCATTACTGATAGGAGCTGGATGGGGGTATGTGCCTTAGACGAGCTGCCACCGGGAGCTCCTAAGCACTTTACCCTGAGTTAATTTAACTCACTCAATGCAGGCAGAGCTGGGTGCCTGCAGGTTTCCCCAGAAGGAGCACAGCCTCTCCAGCAACTTGCTCCTTAGTGGAGCAGGCGGCAGGCTGGCAGGTCTCAGGGACGCCCAGAAGGTTCCATGAAATTGCCCCTCCTCTGCTGGGGAGGAGGGGGAGTAGGGGAGCCTTACACTGGAAGAAACATGAGGCCCAGGAGGGTACCCCTAACAAATAGGACCCTTTGTGTTATAAGGTATTTTCTCTGGGAAGACTTGGAACATGGTAAGTGCTCAATAACTATTAACCATTATTACAGTAATAACAGCTGTGTATATCATTACTTATAGCAGTTATTATACAGAACTAGAATAGCTGTTTTCTCCCCCTGCTTACAAGTCTAGATTGTAAGCTCTTGGGAGAGTAATTCTTCATTATCTCTTGATTCTCCAATGCTAAACTAGCTAGTGTTGGCTTATAGCAGTCATTGAATAGATATTTGAGAAGAATGTCATAGTAGAAAGAAAGTGGTTTTCAGAGTAGAAAAAAGGAATTTGCTTTAAATTTTCTTTTAGGTCAAGGAGGAGGTATGAAAAAGTAAACACCAAGAAAGGAAAAAATATATATATTTAATGTTTTTCTGCTTCATCAGGGAAGCTAAACAAAATAACACATGCCCTGAATATTTCATTTTATATAGGCTTTACTGCATTTCTTTTCTCCTCATTAATAAGTCGTGGTAAAGAAGTTACGCTCCTGCAGAGTGCTAGATAATGTACAAATGTTAATATTAGGATGTATTTTCTTATTAAAAAGTAAAGACAAAGCAGGATAAATTAGCATTGAAAAATATAGTAAAGTCTTTTTTGGATATATTTCAATAATATAAAAAATAAGTGGATATTTTATCTATATATATTCATAAGTATCTATATATATTCATAAAATTTAAGAGTACAGTGTCAGCCAGGGCAGGTCATTAGCTATTTCCTGCTGGGGCGGCCTCTGTTAGGCACCCCTGCATCTGAGCTCCATGTCATCCTCAGCATTGCTTTAGTTTTTGTTTTCGTTCTGGAACTCCTACTTGTTAAATATTAACATGTTGGGCGAATTCTGTCTCTGTATTCTCTCTTGCTACTCATACGTTTTGGAGACGTCCCTCAGCTTTATATCCAAGCTATGGTTGATTTCATTTTCCAAAAATGGTCACAGCAGTATTTCCAGTACATGTCACTCCCTATCAAGGATGGAATTTATTTCCTTCTTCTAGAACCTGGACAGATTTCTGACTGCTCCCACGAACAGAATATAGAGGAAGTGATGCTATGTGACTTCTGGGGTTAGATCATTAAAAGGCTGCAACTTTCACTGGTGTATGTGGCCCTGTTTCTGTCTCTCTC
Source organism: Aselliscus stoliczkanus (assembly GCA_033961575.1). NCBI lineage: Eukaryota > Metazoa > Chordata > Mammalia > Chiroptera > Hipposideridae > Aselliscus > Aselliscus stoliczkanus. The sequence continues at coordinate 33,077,724 of CM066730.1, read as the reverse complement.
AGACTGCTTGTTCTTGGAACTCAGTGTCAATCTAAAAAATAAAATAGCCAGTTATTTTACCAGCAAAAATGAGTTTATTTGGGAATAGCAGATGAATGGCAATGCAGGACATGCAAACTGTGGTGAACCATAGGCAAGTCTGGAAAACAAAGGAAAGGAGCGTTGTTTTATAGAGAAAAAAAGACGAAGTTGGGAGCAAAACTCCGTTGGAGGAGATTGAGAGTTCAGGGTGGCGGTGGATTCTTATTGGCCGAATGTGTTGGTTTCTCATTGGCTGGGCTGTTGCTGAGCAAGGAGAAAATCTTCCGTCCTCCTGCTGGGACAGTAAAGTAAGCTGCTTCCTGCTCATATTTGTAAAATCAGCTGCATCTCGTGGTATACGCATGACAATTCCTTCTGCAGGGCTTTCATCTCCACTTTACATGAAGTTTTCCTTTATTCATTTTCATACGAGCCACTGTGTTGTGAAGAAGCCCAGGGCACATGGAGAGGCCACGTGTAGACTTAGATCCCAGCCAAGGTCTCAGATGGCAGCCACCATCAACTGTCTGACATGTGACTGAGTGAGCCTTTCGATAATTTCAGTCCCTGGCTAATGCCAAGCAGAGCAGGGATGAGTTCTCCCTGTCCAACTGTGATCAAATTACAGATTCAAGAGCAAGAGAAATGTTGTTTTCAGCCACCAAGTTCAAGTGTAATTTGTACATCATCAAATTACTCATTTTGGCAATCATATGTGTTTAAAAACGTTTGTTGAAGTATCATTTTCATACAGTGAAATGCAGAGACCTGAAGTGTACAGTTTGATTAGTTTTGACAAATGCACCCCACATCCTGTATAACCAACCTCAGGAAGAAGGTGAACTTAGAGCAGAGTGCTAGGTGATGAGCTGAACGAGATGGACATGAATTTGGTTATAATCTAAATAGAATAGGAAACTATTGGATTTTTAAAAAATAAACCTTTTATTTCAGAACAGTTTTACAATTACAGAGAGTTATGAATATAATACAGAAAGTTTCCGTATAACCCACATCCACTTTTTCCTGTCCACGAACATTGTTAATGTTAGTATGGTTGTTTTTTTATCACAGCGAACCAATATTGATGCATTGTTATTAACTAAACTCCGTACTTCACTCATATTTCCTAGTTTTTAAATACTTAAGGTCTGTATTAGTTAGCTTGGGCTGCTATAACAAAATACCACAGACTGAGTGGCTTAACCAACAGACATTTCTCTCTCTCATTTCTGGAGGCTGAAGTCTGAGATTGCGGGCCAGAATGGCTGCATTCTGGCGAGGCCTCTCTCCCTGGCTTGTAGATGGCTGTCTTTTTGCTGTGTGTTCATACGGCCTTTCCTTGTGCGTGTGTGTGTATGTGTGTGTATAGAGAAGGAGCGGGGGAGAGCCTGCTCAGGTGTCATTTTTTTTTTTTTTTTGAGGGCAGTGTCACTGGCCCTCACATGTGGGACCCGAACCGGGGCCGCTGGCTTCCCAAGCCAGCGCTTAACCACTGCACCACTCGGCCAGCCTGACATGATTTGTTTTTTTGTTTATTTTTAGGTATCTCTTTTTATAAGGGCTGTAATCCCTCCTGAGGGCCCCACCTTCATGACCTTGTCTAACCCTAGTCACCTCCCAAGGCTCCATCTCCAATTTCTTTCACATTGTGGGTTAGGGCTAAAGTGTATACATATGTGTGGAAACAAATATTCAGTCCCTAACCAGGCCCTTTTTGTGATCCAGAATCCTATGCAGAATATGCCCACATTACATTGAGCTGTCAGGTCTCCTTGGGTTCCTCTAGACTGTGACAGTTTCTCAGACTGTCCTCATTTTTGATACCTGGCAGCTTTGAGGTGGATGGGCCAGGGATTTTGTAAATTCCCCTCCAGTGGGATTTGTCTCATGGTTTTCTCTTGATTAGTCTGGGCGTGTAGGTTTTGGAAGGAAGACCAAAGAGGTACTGTGTCATTTTCATCACATCATATCGAGGGTGCTTACTTTCCACCTGACTTACACTTGTCTGAGGCAGTGTTTGTCAGAGTTCTCCACTGAACCTCTCTTTTTTATTCCCTCTCCCACCTCTTACTCTTTGGAAGAAGTCAGTGAGCAGCCACACTTGGGGGACAGCCATCAGATGTGCTGAGCAGAGGAATTAGCTAATCTGATTTACTTAATTTTTTTAAAAATTTTTATTGGGGAACAGCGTATTTTTCCAGGACCTATCAGCTCCAAGTCAGGTAATTGTTTCAATCTAGTTGTAGAGGGTGCAACTCAGTGGCCCATGTGGGGATTGAACCGGCAACCTTGGTGTTATGAGCCTGCGCTCTAGCCAACTGAGCTAACTGGACGCCTCTCTGGTTTACTTTTTAAGAGGTCTTGTTAGTGTGTGCAGGGCGAGAGTGGAAGCGGGCACAGCGGAGTGTGGGTGCGCAGGGCCTCACTTGGGGTGGATTGAAGGCGGAGCTGACGGACTTACCGATGGAATGAATGTAGATCTGCGAGAGAAGAATAAGGGATGATGCCTGCCCCTAGGTTTCGGCCTACGCAGCTGGGCAAATGATGTGGGAATTGGAAGAGACGTGGCTTTGGAGCGTGGGAAGGGATGGCTCTGAGAGCTTTCCCTTTGGCTGTGTTCAGTTTGAGCTGCCGGTCAGACTTTGAAGTAAAAATGTTGAGTAGACCATTGACTGTGTGAGTCCAGAGTTCAGGGTGCAGGGCAGGGCTTGGGACTTAATTAAAGAATTCCATTGTGCTTTCAGACCAAGAATTGGGTTTGGTAGACTAAAGAGCCTGTGGTAATTTGATGAGGATGATGAGAAAAATTAAAATCAAACAAGTAAGTCCTTTCTGAGCGCATTGTGAATAAAAAGAAGAAACCATAGGTGATCTTTTGGTCGCCGTCACTGGCTCTGTGTCTGACTTTGGGTCCCAGTTAATACAGCCAGTTGAGCAGTGGAGAAAATTCAGAATCTGATTTGGTATCCTAGAGCTATCGGGGAAAGAAGTTGGACAGTTTAGTGCTGCTCCCCCAGGAGCTGTGTGCATATATTGGGGTTTCAGAGGCAGTGGGTGTGCCAGTGCATTGTCTTTTATCTTTCTTAGAGTGAAGCCGTCGGGTGGGGAGTCCTGAACAAGCTGCATTGTGATGTAGCTGCTGGCTTTTGTCTTCTTCCAGCAGGACACCGGCCTCCTGCCCGCCCTCCTCTCGCCCCTCTGTGACCAGTGTGGGTGACTTTCCTGTCTTGATCCCTCTCCCTGTGATGATGAAGCTAGGAAAGCTGAAGGATTTGTATTGTTCGGTGCTGTAACTGGGGTTTTCAAAGATACTTGGCCATTATACATAACATTACGTAACATTTGACCAATCCTATAATGGCTTAAAGTTTAAGTTGCTGTATAGAGGTTGGTCCATTACTATTTAGAAAAGAGAGTAAGTTAAGACGAATATTGGGGGAATTTATGGTTCTTTCCCTTCCTGACCCCAAAGTTCTTTACTTACTGTTAGAGCCAGTTGGATCAGTATATCCCCCCTTTTCTGGGAAGTTGATTTTAAAAATCAGATTTGCAGAAGATCATATACAACCACCGTGTGCTGTAAAGCATGATGAAACCCACAATTTCAGGACACCCTTGTAGGCTTCCTGGGTGCCCCTCTTAGAGCTCCTCCAAGAGAGAAGTGACTTCTGGAATTGGGGGTTTATCATTTCCTTGCCTTTCTTCATAGTGTTAACCACAAATATATGTACCTTTAAATAACTTTGTGTTTTGTTCTGCTCAGTTTTTTGAGTTTTGACTTTTATGTAAATGATTCATTCTCTATGGTTTCTTCAGGGTCTTGTTTTTTGTTTGTTTGTTTTTTTGTTTTTTGAGGGCGGTGTCACTGGCCATCATATGTGGGACTCAAACCGGGGCCACTGGCTTCCCAAGCCAGCGCGTAACCACCGTGCCACTTGGCTGGCCGGGAGGTCTTGTTTTTTAAATCGCTAATATGTTTGCAAGATATACTGATATTGATAGTTGTGGCTGCAATACTTTCATTTTCACTCTTTTCTGGGAGTATGCTATAACTTATTTGTGTTTTCCTGTCCATTTTGACAGTTTCCAGTTTGTTTTTTTTTTTACTGACTGTATCAACAACGCTGCAATGAGCATTCTTGTTCCTGTCCTTGTTACATATGCACGAGTTTTTCTGAGGTTTATCTACCTACGGGAGGAATTAATGCTTCTAGGGAATGTATCTTTACCTTTACTAAATAATGCCAAACTGTTCTCCAGACTGACTGTGCCAATATACACTTCTATCAACAGTGTATTAAATTCTCTCGTTCCACATCCTCACCAGCACCCCCTGTTATCGGGTCGGTACATTTTGGCCAGTCTTTGGAGTATAAAAAGATATTTTCTGATTTAAATTTTCATATTTCCTGTACACAGTGAGGTTATTGTTTTCATATAGTTCCTGGCCGTTTGTATTTCCTCTTCTGTGAAAATGCTTCTTCTTGTCTTTTGCCTATTTTTAAAATTGGGCAGTTTATCTTTTTCTCATTGATTTTTAGAGGTTCTCTCTATGTTTTGGATTTGAATTCTGTATCCATTGTATGTGTTGTAAAATATCTTCTCCCAGTGCATAGCTTGATTGTCCATTGTCTTTATGGCATCTTTTGATGAAGAAGTGCTTGATTATTTATTAATTTTCTAAAATAATTGAAATTTTAAAAAATTGTGATAGCATATAATAGAAAATTCACCATCTTAACCATTTTCAGCTGTATGGTTCAATAGCGTTACATATATTCACATTGCTGTGCGTTAGATCTCCAGAATTTTTTCACCGTATGAAATGGGAACCATATGCCCATTGAACAACAACTCAATATGCCCTCTTCCCCCAGCCCCTGGAAACCTATTACATTTTCTGTTTCTATGAGCTTGACTATTCTAGATGTCTCATCTAAGTAGAGCTCCCCGAGGGGCTCTGAACCTGCCCCACTGGGTCCAGCTGGCCAGACTGTGTCCGGGAAAGGATCAGAACTGTGAATACTATATGCTTGCTGTTCTTTGTAAATTTCATAATCCACAAATGTAGATGGAGGTTATTCTTATTTTCATGTCAAGACGTGTGGCATAAAGAGGTTACAGAGGCCTGAGGCTCCGTGGTCAGGGCCAGGGCAAGGATTTGCGGTAGGTGGTGGCGAGCACCGTCGGGTCCACAGCTCCTGGCCCGTGTCATGTGAAGGGTGACATGCATAGGAGACGCAGCCCCATTTCTGCACACTGTGCTATGTGTAGTTCCCAGCAAACCTGTTTCACCTCTACAGCTTTTTCTTAGAAATGGGAGTGCAAGAGCAATGTTTGGGGATAAGCTTTATTAAAGTAGATCGTTCACCAACTTGACTACTTTAACTTTCATTAGCAATAAATAACTTCTGACACACCTCAAAACTGAGTTACTTTTCTATGATTCATAATGGTTGCCTTTGCCTACTTAATTATGGGGACGTTCGCCTCCGCGTTGGTATAAATATTTGATGATCTGGGATGTGCAGGTGGCCTTCCAGCTGTGACTTCATCCCCAGCCCAGAGCGGAAACGGCTTAGGAGCTTTGGAGGTGGGGTCAGCATTTCACAACTACATGATGTCTTGCTCCTCCGCCCACCCTACGGATGCACAGACGTGAGAGGGTCTACACCGCGTACCACTGGATAGTTTGGAAGTCAAACACTTGTTGCAATTTATATCAAAGAATTACTTTTCAGCTCATGCTTAATATGAAAATAGCATCAAGCAATAGAAAGAAGAGATTACACAGAAATTTGGAATAATATGGTGATCTATCTGAAAAATAAAACAAAATGTGAGCTTGCAGGTATTTAACAACACACATTTTGTTAAGAGTTGGTCACATTCCAGGAGTAGGTGCCGAGGGATATAGTAAACAAAATAGACAAAAATCCCTGTTCTCCTGAAATGTACATTCTTGTGTTTATTGTTATGATTTTACTGTAGGGTAATTTACAGTGTGCAGCATCAAGAGGCATATCAGTCATTTGCAATTTTTGGTGGTAGCAGTGCCCGAAGTCTTTAAAAGTTCTAAGAGAAAACATGAGAAATGACTTACATTGGCTCATTCGGATACTGTATTCTTGGAGTGCTCAATGGCTTGTATGCCAAAGACAAAGTATCTCAGATCCCAAGATAATCATTAAAAATTAATACTTTTTATATTGGTATGATCTTTATTGAAAAGTGTCCTGTTTTTGGTGGGAAGCAGTATAATTTCTAAATCAAATCAACATATTTGTAAGGTGATATTGTATTGAACTGAAATCTGATGAGAACAATGAGTTTTTTGCATAATGTAAAGTCTTGTGAAATTAATAGGACAGTTGAAATTGACATCATTTTTAAGGGAGCGTTCTTTTTGCCAAGGTGGCACCTAGGCCCTTGGATATCTATGTTCTCAAGTTAAATTAGGAAAGGATCACTGTACGTACTTACTTGGGCTGATACTTCTGATATTTATAGCAGAAATGAATGAATGAATGAAATTAAATTTGATTAGCAAATTTAGTACATAAACAGATTTATAAGATTATTTTAGTTAATGATAAATATTGTCAAGTCACTAAAATGAGATATGATAAAAAATGATTGGGGATGCTACTTTAGCTTATAAGGTCTGTGAAGCTTTTGAAGATGTGATGTTTGAGTTGTGAATGGTGAGGTATCTGCGTTTTATGCATTCCGGGTATGGAGATGAGGGGGCTTTGGCCTTGAGGTGGACATGAGTGTGAGGTGTTGGAGAAGATCAGAATGGTTGAAAGGTCAGTGAGACAAGTGCTGGTAGATGAGGCTGAAGTGGGGTCTGGTTCTTTGAGGGCATAGTAAGAAGTTAAGATTTTATTTTAATTGTGATGCATAGTCTACTAGCATATTTTAAGGCCGGGCATAGATGTGGTCACATGACTGCCTGCAGTGTGGAGTCTGACGTGTGGAGGTAAGAGAGGAAACGGGGGGTTCTTGTAGGCAAGAAGTGATGGCAGCAGTGGAGATGGACAGTAGGGCATGCATGGCAGGTAGAATTTGGAGACAGAACTATTGGGTTGTCTGGAAAGTCATGATGCATTTTTGCAATGAAAAATATAGAAAAAATACGTCATGACTTTTCCGACAACCCGATACAGGGGCTTAGGAATGGATTCAATGTGGAAGGAAAGAAACATGAGTAGTGGTTGAAGATGGATTGCTTGGTTTTGGTTTGAGCAACTGAATTTATGATTGTGCATTTATTAAGATGGGGAAATTGGGGAAGAAGTTGGTGGGGAAGGGGATCAAAAGTACCCTCTGGACCACAATAAGTTTCAGATACTTATGAGACATTCAGGTGAGGGGTGTGAGTGGCAGTTGAATGAGTGAGTCTGAAGCTCAGAGGAGAGGTGAAGACTAAAATTACAAAATGAGGTGTCAGCCAGGTAGAGATGAACTCCCCGAGAGAGGATGGGATCTTAGTTTACTTCTTTAAACTGAGGAAATTGGACTGGACGGTCTGTGTTTACTGAGTCACAGAGACTCTGTGAGAAACTTGAAGTGATGGAAATTTTCACTGAAATGCAAATGCTTCTAGCTTTTTAAACCTTGAAAGTGATGAATGGGGTGGGGGGAAATGCAGACATTTAAATGTTCCACATCTGTATTCATTTCAAAATTGCTTGTCAGTTGTTTGTCCACAAAGCATGATATATGACCGAAATGAAACATCCTTCCAAAAGTAAAGGTGTCTCAATCAATTGTAAGGTTTTTGGTTAAACCCAAACGATGGTCAATAGGAATTTATTTTTACTTAAAAATTTTAAACAGCTCTATTGAAGTATAATCGACACACAGGAAAGTGTACATATTTAAAAATGGGATGTTTTGACATGGGTATCCATTCATAAAACTATCACTGAAGTAAAGATAATGCACATAACCATCACCCCAGCATTCCGTGCTCTTTACCAGTACCTTCCTCTTGCCTCCTCTAGCCCTCCACCTCCAGGTAACCCCCGATCTGCTTTTGTCATTATAGGTTAGCTTGCATTTTCTAGAAATTTATATGCATAGAATTGTACAGGAGGTACTCTTCTTTTTTATAAATTCAATGTAACTATTTTGAGATTCATCTATGTTGCATGTTACCATAGTTCATTCCTTTTTATTGCTAAGTAATGCCCTATTGTACGGACACCCTAGGATTTGTTTATCCAGTCATTGTGAATTTAGACCCTTTTTACTTTTTCCTTCAGCAAGTCTTCTGGTTTGCTGATGTTATTTGTAACCACCCAAGAGACAAACATTGAGGTATACACACATACGCACACGCTCACACACACACACATGTGTGCACACACTCGAGTTCCACACCCTTTTCATAAAAGGGGCTGTAGTTCCTTGTTCTTATATTTATCCGCCATCCTGGTCAGGGATGAGCGCCTTGTTAGTCATTTGTCAGTAAGTTTGACAAGTGTTGGGACAGGAAGCAGTTTGACCATTTGTGCCTGTGCTCTGTCTGTATGGTGTATTGATTTATTTATCTGGATGAAATGTAGTTCAATAGATTGCCTTTACTTGGGCTTCACAATTTAGCAGTTGTGGATGCAATTAATCTAGCACCTTCTAATTCCACAGGTAAATAGATTCCTCCTTGGTTCATAGGAATTTTTACATAGATGGTTAAGACCAAAATGCAATGAGATAAGCTCTCATTAACCTGGCAGGTAGAAGATAAACTACTTTTAATCTCTGTGGGTCTTGATTAAATCACTGCTTCCTGATTCTGTTTTCGGTGCTTTTAGAAGCGCTTACTGCTCTTTGGTGTCTGTGATGACCTGAGAATACACTTCAGGGTGTCCGTTAGTAAATCCTGGGAGTTGGGCTGTCCTGGACGACACTGAATGATGCATGGAGTGGGAGGTTATGGGATGCCAGGGCTGGCACCTTGCGGTTCTCTGTGCCATGGCCTGGGAAGGAAGAGGAGTGAATGTTATATCTAAGGCACAGGCCTGTCCCGGTCACGCAGGGCTCTTTGCTGGTGACACCCAGTGGGTTTCATTTATGTGGAATTAGGACAGGCAGTTGCCATATCATTCAGGAGGCAGGAGATAGTCCCGAAAGACATGCCACGGTGTAATACATGTCCTCTTGGGAATACCTGCGGCAGGGTAGCCTGGTAACTGGTTGTCCTCCAGGGTAGAGGATGGGCTTAAAAGGGAGAGGTTTTTCATTGTATACACCTTCCTTCTTATTTTGTATGAATGCGCACTTATTATCTACCCCCAAATACTTACATTTTAAAAAAGTGATATAGATTTTTGGTTTGAATTCATTTCTACTATTTATGGGGAGGCCGAAGTCCTTCAACTGAAGGAGTTTGGTTTTGCTTTCTCAGTGTTGGTACCGACAGTCGTGGGGTTTCATTTACTTTGTGCTTGAAAGAGTTGTTTTTCTGTGCCAATGGGCTAATCATGTCTGAAAATGCTTATAGCCTTTAAGACCTGGCTGCCATTGCATGAAATTTCGTGGGATGAAACTAGCAATATAGATTCGGTGGAGCGAGATGGGATAACTATGGTCTTAAATCTCAGTGCTCAATTTTTGGTTTGGAAGTTGAAAAACAAGCATGTATCACTTTTCAGAATGTATATATTTCGGGGCAGATGATGGAAAATGCCTGCCCTTTACCCAGCGCATGATGGATAGCCATACATTGTAGCTGTGTTAGTTCTTTCTTGCTGTCTCTTCCTCTCCAGTATTCATTTGTCTCCCCAACTCCACCCCATCAGTGAGAGAATGACTAACATGTGATTTCAGATTGGGAATGTTTTATCTTTAAGACTTTTTAGAACAGTTATTTGAACACCTGGGTGTGTATGTATTCTCGATTTTTGTTTTGTTTTTGTAAATTAACAGATAATCTGGACTTCTGCATCTGGGTTTCCTACAGATTTTCTTTCTTTCTTTTTTTAAAGGTTTTTATTTAAAATATAGCAACATACAATATTATATTAGTTTCAGGTATACAGCATAGTTGTTCAACATTTGTATACAAAGAAGTGATCACCATAAGAAGTCCAGCAACCATCGGATACCATACCACGCCATACAATATTATTGACTATATTCCCTATGCTGTACATTACATCCCTATGACTTGCTTTATACCTGGAAATTTGAACCTCTTATTCACATTCCCCTTTGGCCCCCTTCAGATTGTTTTCTTTTTTCTTTTTTTTTGAGGGCGGTGTCACTGGCCCTCACATGTGGGACCCTAACCGGGGCCACTGGCTTCCCAAGCCAGCGCTTAACCACCGCGCCACTCGGCCGGCCCTCAGATTGTTTTCTTGATAATTGAACTGTAGCTACTCTCACTAAGATCACCAGTAAAGTTGCAATTGCCAAATAGGGGCCTTGTTTGGGGTCAGGCCCTGTGACATCTGACAGTAACCATGGCCCCTGGAGCCTCCCCTCACCCTTCCCGCTGGCCTTCTTGTTCTGCTTGCTGCTGTTACGTGGTCCCAGATGTGACCATTGCAGGTTCTCTTGTCTTTCTGTGACTCTCCTTCCGCTGTGTCTGTGACTCCCAGATTCTCATGTGTCCTGCTGGCTCCAGACCTGTCTTCTCGCCGTCTTCCAGTGCCCCACTTTGTCCCCTGGAACTCTCACGCTGCGCTTTCCTGGGGGACAGCCCTGTCTCCCACCGTCGCCTGCTCTTCCCCTGGCTTCCTGTCCTGATTCCTGGCGTCATCCATTAGCTACTTGTTGTCCTCTCATCCCCTCGCCTAGTGACCAGTTCCGCAGTCCTGTGGCAGGAGTATTCTTTGAGTCAGCTTTCCTCTCTGTCCTCCCTGCAACTCCAGGCCCTCGTTTCTCAAGGAGACTCCAACAGCAGCTTCCTAGCCTGTAACCTCACATCACTTCCTTATTTTGAAAATCTCGAGTGGGTTTTCATCACTTCGGAACTCACTCTAAGTTCCTCAGTGTGGCGGTCCAAGCCCCGCGCTCTCCGGACCCACCCCCATCCTGACTTCCTCTCCCACCGTTCCCCGCCTGCACTGTGCTCGTTGGCACTTTCATGGTCTCCTGCTTCCTAAACATCATTTTTTTCTTTCTGCTTAAAAGGCCCTTTCTCATGTTTTCCACCACAGTGGTTCTCACACTTTGAGGATTATAGGAACCTGGGTGTGTTTTTAAAAAGGGGCTTTGGAGCCTACCCCCCAAAGTTTTGATTCAGTGTCTTGAAGTGAGGCACGATCTCATTTTTTTAACCTGTGAGATGATAATGTTGAAATGGATGTTTACAAAGATGTGAGAGTCTATATGTCAGTGGTCCTTGAATAATTCTACAATTACCACGTTTTATTTTATATTAGATAAATATGAAGAGAGACAGAGTGAGAGACACTGACTCCTCAGATGGTTGTGGAGATCAGCTATGATTGGAAACTATTATGTCACCTGCTTTGCGACATTCACCCCTTCATGCTTCTTCCTTTGTGGTATTCTTAAAGCACTTTCTATATAACCCATCAAGAGACACATTAGTACCTCGTGTACATGTTTGCTTTTCTCATTAGACTCTCAACTTAGCCAGGCTGACACTTGGACCTAGGAATTTTTCGATTTCTCTTGCTTCACCCACAAGATGCCATATAAATTTTTGTTGCATTAAGAGATATTTGAAACTTCCTTAATTGTAGGAAGCTTTGTAGATGTGAGTAGTTATTAATATCAAGAATAGTCACCTTTCAGATGGACTTACTTTTTGCTTAATTCAAAAAATTCTGTTAGAACCCTAGAGGGTGGAGAAAGTGCTTCGAACTTGTTGGAAAGGCATTGTGCTTGTGCTGCGTCCCCAGGAACATGGTCTCTTAGACAATGTACAGCAATGTTCACTCTTTTTCTCCATGTGATACAAGAAAACACACACAGCTCTGTCTTTAGGCAGAGATGTCTCTGTGGATCGTGGCAGCACCTGCATATGGTGTGATTCGTTCATAATTGAGGGGCCAGAAACAGGGACTTTTTTTGTTGTTATGTGTTTTCTGCAAGTTCCTAATGTCAAATGGATTTTTTTTTCATTTGTTTGTAGATTTTTAAGACATATTTTCCATAACATTTTATGAGAATACTTTATACGAGAGAAATGGAGATCTTGCTCGAGGCCTTAAATATCGTAAGAGTCTTATTTGTAGCCTTTTATTTCATCATTTTTCTAGGAAAATGCGGAGGGCGATGTGGTTCCAAGCGACTTGTGAGGAATATAAAATTGACATTGGTGGACTTGGGAGTAGACGCTTTCCCTTGTGGCTTTCTGAAGGCCCCTTTCTGTCATCATTCACCTGTTATCCTCCCGAGCCAGCCTGTGAGGTCCCCCCAGAGCCGAGACATGGGATTCCCAGATTCGCAATTGGTGGTTTTAGCCCAGCAGTATCCCCTGACTCCACCGCCCGGGATGGAACTCCAAATGGGAGACGATGCGTTCCGCCAGTCCCCCCAGGGACCTTCACCAGCTCTTGACCCCAGGGATCTCTGGGGAAACTTGGAGCTCTCCTTTTTGACCGGTTACAGGATAGCCTAAATCACTACCAAGTTTCTGTTTCCCTCAAACCCAGGGTACCCACCTGTGTTTTCCATTTCTGTGTCTGACCCCTGTGTCTTCCAGGTGCCCCTCCAGGCCTTTTCACCACGCTGGGGGCCACCTGTCATTGCCAAGTGTAGTACAGACAGCGTGTGCCTGCCTATCACTTTGAACTTGAGACTGTCATGCCTGGGAAGGCCCCCGATTTTTGTTTTGTTTCTTTTGTGTATTAGAAGATCTTAATTTTATATAGTGTTTTTGTCCTGAGAATGTAAATCTGACATCAAATGAAAAATTCAAGTCTGTGTTGCTAATGTGCAATTTTAATTTTTCTTTGCAGGTCAACTTTGTAGTGTGCCAACTCTTTGCCTTGCTAGCAGCCATTTGGTTTCGAACTTATCTACATTCAAGCAAAACTAGCTCTTTTATAAGACATGTCGTTGCTACCCTGTTGGGCCTTTATCTTGCACTTTTTTGCTTTGGATGGTAAGTATTTTGATTCTATTTAAATGAAGACTTTGGACATCTCTGTGAATTGAGTGTGTAGAAAGATACATTTTGTAGGGTTTTGTTCTTATAAAGTTTTACAGTTTTTATTTTTAATAGAAAAAATAAAGAATGGAGAATGAGCTCTGTCTCTTGAGTTTGAGCTCAGAGGGCAATTTACTATGTATAATGTATGAAAAAGGACAGAGGAAGAATAAAGACACTTTGTTCTGTCATGAGTACTTCTTTTCACCTATTTTGCAAATACTTTATGCCAAGACAAATAAGCTATTTTTAAAAAGACAGACGATTTAAAATAGCTTCTTTCTGTGCAAGTGGCTTTTAAGAGTCTGGTAAAGCCCATTGATAGAACTGTTACCATTTCTTAAGATTCTACCCTTAGGAAAAAGAGTTGTTGTTTTTGTTTTTGTTTTTTTGTTTTTTTTTTTTTTTGGTGGGAAGAATTATCTGTGATGAAAAGCTTGTATTTATGACCCTTCATATGCTCTGTATGTTTCCTCCCACTAATGCCTTCTTTTTTTTTTTAATTTAAAGATTTTATTGGGGAAGGGGAATAGCCAAGTTGTTGTCCTTCAAGCTTAGTTGTGGTGGAGGGCACAGCTAGCTCAGCTCCCAAGTCCAGTTAACATCCGGTTGCCTGGTGGCAGCTCGCAGCCACTCAACTCAAGGTGCCGTGTTCAATCTTAGTTGAGGGGACATAGCCCACCACTCCATGCGGGAGCCGAACCAGCAACCTTGTTGTTAGGAGCGCGTGCTCTCACCAAATGAGCCATCCTGCCACCTGTTGGTAGCTCAGCGGTAGCTCAACTAATGCCCTTCTTAATTGTCCGGGCTACCCTCTGGGTTTAAATTCAGAAGCGCCACCTTCCTGTTTGTGACAGGTGACTGTGGTTGTGTGACAGAAGCAATTGGAAGAGCACACTGCCTTGGCGAAGCAGCAGACTCAGTGGAGGGGCTTCTTTGTGGTTTCTTCTGAGCTTTCCTTCTTAAGCGAGAGCATATGCTGCCTGCCCATGTGCTGCACAGTTTACACATTTAGGTTTGCTGTTTCTGCAGACACCTGTTTGAGATGCAAGTGCCCTGAGGGGATGAAATGTACCCACTTGCCTGTGACCGAGAAGTTTCTGTGGTGGGGACTTGGGTGATGCCTATGTTTGTTCTAGGATGTTGTTTCTGATTCTTGTGATGGTCAGAATATACTTAATTTCTTAATCTATCTTTTTTGCCTCTGGCAAGTACAAATGTTTCCTAGAAACACATGAAAAATCAATCAGAGGTAATTGATTCCGTCTCTCCTATATTGCCCTGTGCCTAGTCCTGGGATAGGTACTGCCAGTGGTAGGTCTGACATTTCCATGTGGTCTCTGAAGGAAGATCGAAGTATGGTCTGTTATGCCTGCTTGATAGCATTCAATTTATGCCATCAAAGTTTTCTTAGGTTTCTCAGGTGATACTATTTAAACTTCCTGTAAATCATGCCATGGGAGTAGTGTGTGTGTGTGTGTGTGTGTGTGTGTGTGTGTGTGTGTGTGTTTAAACTTTTTATTACGGAGCTTTTCAAATGCAGAGAATAATATAACGGATACTCATATACCCATTTCCCAGCTTCAACAGTTATAGTATTCCCACCATTCTTATTTTATCCTTTCTCCAACTTATTTTTCTGGAGTATTCTGATGCACATCCAGTGTACACACTTTTACTCATAAATACTTCAGAATTCAGTGTGTTTCTGGATAGCATATTTTAAGGAGGAGCTGGGGAAGGCTTGTCGTTGAGGGACACCCTTCACGTATGGTCTTGTAAACAGTGGAAGGTTGGAATGTAGGTAGTACCTCGACTGCTGTGTGATGCGGAGCCCAAGGTGAGCGTGTGTCTCCGCCTTCAGGGGCTTTACCGAGGAAGCGTTTTCTTGCTGCGAAACCTTCTCAGTATCACGAGGAAACGGACCTCAGTTTCAAGTAGCCCTAAGTCTTTCAAATTACATGTGATAACCAGTATTTTGTTTTAAAAAATAGAGTTCTCTGTTTGTTTTTTTCTTGAAGGTGAAACTTTTTTTATATTACTTTCTTTGGAAAGAGACATTGGTTATGCCTCTGTCCTGGGTGTAAGATGACTTTGCTATTGGAATGACCCGGGAAATAGAGTGCCCTTTTGATTCTCATTTTATTTAGCACTTCTCTTAATTAAGGCTCAAAGATGATCGTATCTTCTATTGATCTTGACATCTATTGGTCTCGACAACTTCCCTTTTCAAAGACATATGTTAGGGCTCCTTAAATATAATTGATTATTTTACTGACTTATATTTGGCCTCATTTTTAAACTATTACCGGCAAGTTTCTTTTAACAGAGAATTCACTTACACTTTAAATTATTTAACTCTCTGAGATGTGATAACAGTGCAGGGTAACAGCATGGAGCTTAGACTCGGAAATCAGACAGGCCCGATTCCACTATGGGTGCCTTGGCCTGGTGGCCGTAAAGTGGAACCGGTGGTTACTGTGAGAACTAGAAGATGTAATACTACAGAAAGGAGCTTACTTAGTGCAATAGCAGCTCATTGTGAGCACAGGTTAGTCGTGGTTAAGACCATGATTATCACCCTTCGTCATTACCGCCATTCAGTTGGTGGTCCAGATCGGAAATGTTTATGTTTACCCAACATCTTTTCTTATGTTTATCACACAGTATATATAAGTAGTCTATTTATTTGTGTGTCTTTCTAGACTGGAAGCTCTCTGAGGACAGAGGCCGTGTGTGTCCCGTCGACTCTTTATTCTAAGCGTCCACTGTGGTGCCTTTTTATTGTAGAAAGTAGACATTCAGTAAAGATCAGTTGAACAGTTAGAGGTGTTTCTCAACCTTTTTTAAAACATGTGCTCTTTTCTTTACTAAAAATAAATTTTATACTTGCCTTTAGTGTGATTTGAAGTTCAAAATAAGTAAAACATGATATCTAAAAACAAACTAAAGTTTTGGGATACAGGACTGTTTTGTTTTCAAAGTTCTTAGGCACCTGGAAAGATTGTGATACGCAGTTCATGGGTTCCACTCCACCTCACCCTTTGAAGAGTCAGCCAATGGATAAATTACCAAGAAAGAAACAACTTTAGTTTTAATGTCAGGGTGCTAAGTACATATATGACCTTTAGTTTCCTCAACTCTAAAATGACGAGGGTTGGATTATAATAGACTTTTAAGAAACTGTCCATCTTGAATTTTTACTTTACTAATAATACTTAGTAGTTGAGTGCTCACAGTGTGCCAGATAAACCAGGCAACACTTCATGTATTGTCTCTCAGTCCTGAAAAATATTAAGTGGCTGCTATGGATTTATTATGCTTGTTTTACTAACGAGCGCAAGAAGAATAGCTGCATGTGGGAAATTATGAAGAAAGTAACCACTGCCAGAAAGGAGTAGAAAAGCAGGTTGACACTTGTCTTGGAAGTCAGTGAAAGAGAGATTAAGGCAGACCCATTCTGTGTGGATAAATATCACAGTAACAAAAGCTTGGACAACAGGAGGCTGGCACCCCGAAAGATGCCATCTGAACCATGATGCCAGGTCAACGTGCACCTTAAGGTGATGTGAGAACCGTGTCGCTGTTTGAGGAATGCAGCTCTTAGCTCCGACAGTTGTCATATATTCCTCCTGTTCCAAGGAAATGTAATACTTAGAAAAGGAAAAATATTCCCCCAGGAGTGCTCAACAAAAAATTTTGTTTTGTTTTGTTTAAGACAAGTGTCTTCAATGAGTTCTACTCACAATCAGTAAAGCCCTGACAAGCATCTTGCAGCCCTCTTCAGCATTTTCACGTTAAGTCTGTTAGTGAATTGTTACTGCTGGTAATACTGAGCAGGTGGATAATTAATTTTAAAAGTATGTGTTTTATAAAAAAGTAAACAATGAAATAACAAAAAAAAAGTATGTTTTAATCATGTTTTTATTTAGCTTCCTTCTGTTTCAGCTCATACTAACAGATGTGTTTCTGTTTCCTCATGGCCCTCTGGTTATAGTAGCACTCTGGTCCAATTGTGTGTGTGGGGGGTAGGGGAGTAAGCAAAGGGAGAGACAAACAAATAGGCTGACCCACAGACATACTTTGTGTAATGGGTAAAATAAGTTTCTTCCATGGACCTCCCTTGGAACCTGCTCCTTATTTATAACATTTCTATGGAAAAATTTGTTCAAAAATTTAGGTAACTTTTTCAGAATGATTAGGTTAAAAAGTAATTTTAATCATAGGTTAAGATCCTTATTAATACTCTAAAATTGTGTACAATGATTTGAAATTTTTTTCATAAATTATTTATGCTATCAAAAGGGAAAGAAATATGCATAAACCAGGGCGGATCTGGGTTGATTTGAAAACCAGGGCTCCTAATCATGTTTTGCCTGAATGTTGTGAAATGAATGGATAAATCAGCGCTCTCATTTAATGGTGGATTTCTATAGTAGAACATTATTAGAAAGTGCTGCCACCTCAGCTAGAGTGTTCCGTGGATAGAGTACTGCCAATTAAGTTGACTAGATTTGTATAAGGAAGTTTATTTGACTGGAGACATCATGTTTTCTGAATAGATTTGGGTGTTGGTGCGTTTTAGTGAATTCTAATATTTATTATTTCTCTTGTCAGACAGAGTACAAAGGTGATATTGGAGTAGTTCAGGGAAACAAGTAACTGCTGTTGTGTCAGGACTGTTCTGAAATCTAGATTATTATGCTCTTCATCACTGTGCCTTGAGCTATGAAAAAGGCTGTCATCCTGGAGCCACATAACCCCACGGTCTGCGTGTAGCTAGGAGACGTGGAATGCGAGGGCATTGACTGAGCTTCATGGGGTTTGGTTTTATTTTTTTCCAGCTCTTCTGGGGCTTGCAATATAGGTCTCCCTCTCCAGGGTGTTCATGGGATTTTAGGCTTTGGAGATTTGAGACCTTATTTTTGTTATCTGGAAATGTTCTATGGGACAAACATTTTTAGCCTGAATTGTTTTAAGTTGATGCTTGTGAATGGGTACCCCCTTCTAACAATGCTCTCACTTTTTTATAGGTATGCCTTACATTTCCTTGTACAAAGTGGAATTTCCTACTGTATCATGATCATAATAGGGGTGGAGAACACACACAAGTAAGTGTCCGTTTTGTTCACATATAAATATGTATTTCCGCATAATAGAATTGGGTCAAAATAGAATTTTATTACATTACAAATTATTCTAAATTGTGATAGTCTTTTCAACACCTGTCATAAATACAAAAATAAAATCATTAGTGGGCATCACTCTTCTATTTACTTAAAGCAAGATTTCTTAGTCTCGGCACTGTTGACCTGTTAGGTGGATAATTCGTTGATGTGGTGGGGGGACGTCCTGGGCACTGTAGGATTCGTGGCAGCTCCCTTGGCCTCTGATTTGTGGGGTACTATGTTTGCAATTAGAGATGGCTTAGGGGGCACAGGTTTGGCTGCTGTAGGAGATAGGAGATGGTGCCAGGTGCCATGTAAGTTCTCTTCCGATGGGCGCTCCTCACAAGCCCCTGTTGGAACTGCTGGAGCCCGAGTGAGATACTGCAGAGTGACTTTCCCTGCCTTAAATCCATAAAGGGCCCTCAGTAAAATTTGGAAGTTTTGGGGCCGGCCGAGTGGCGCGGTGGTTAAGTGCTGGCTTGGGAAGCCAGCGGCCCCAGTTTAGGTCCCACATACGAGGACCAGTGACACTGCCCTCAAAAAAAACCAAAAAAACATTTTGGAAGTTTTTCAGTTTCAGTATTGACTTTCTCCCTTTCTGGTCTCTTTTGTGCCTTAGTTCATCCATTCTTTCTCTTTGGATACCCAATACCTTATTATTATTTTTATTGTTTGTTTGTTTGTGGATTTATGTATTTTGTCTCTCACCAAAACGCCTGGCAGGGGAGAGGGAGCTGATCGTGTGCCAAGCTGAGCTCCGAGAGCTTTCCGCGGGAGCCACGCGGCCGCAGCCTCACTTTATAGGCCAGCGAGTGGGAGCCCTGAATTATTATATAACCATTTGAGGTCATGTAGCTTGAAAATGGTGAATTTGAACCCACGCCTGCTCCACTCTGTTATTCTTCTATAACAAGCTGTTTTCATTAGACTGAAATTCTTCACACTCTCTGTCACAAGCAATTTTGTTGTCTTTATCTCTGTGAAATGGGAATTTTTGTTAAAGGAATTACGACAGTCAGCAGCTGGAAAGGAGTGTTTCCTGAGAGGTGGGGTGAGGCAGCACAGGTGAGCTTCCTTCTCTTGGTGTTGGCCTCACGCTGTGTTTTAGAACTGTCTCCAGAGTTTTGTGTGTGTGTGTGTGTGTGTGTGTGTGTGTGTGTGTGTGTGTGTGTAAAATGGTGGTGATTTATCTTCCCTACCTTAGCCCACCTTGAAAGCAGCGGCCCCCCACTTTCCTGGGACCTGTGCAGTGTGGAGGAGGAGACCGTCTGGGCGGGGCGCTCTCTCTGTAGCTGCAGCCGAAGGCCTGAAGTTTGCCCCAGCCTCCGTCTCCCTGTCCTGGGAACCCTCCCTTCCCAGCCATCTGTCTCACAAGACATCTTTCCCTGGGCTTCCTGACAGTCCTCTCACTGTCCGGTCCCAGGCAGGGAGCAGCCGGCTCCCTCAGGGACCACATGCTGGGGAGCGCGGGCCCGCAGAAGGTGTGGGTGGGAGGGGCCAGGAGTCTGTGTCCAGATGGGAAGGCGCTGACCTGCCTGGTGACATGGGGCGTGAATGTGATCCGAGGAACATGGGGCGTGAATGTGATCCGAGGATTTGACTGGCGGAAGAGACAGTGTGGAAGGACTTTCCTGGCAGGACAGACAGCTCAGGCAGAGGCATTTAGGCTGAAAGAGCATGGGGGGATGCACCAGAAGCGTAACACAGGCCTGAGTGTAGGCTGTGATTGGACGTGGGGGCGGGGGGCACCCCCTCAGGGACACTTTGCGAGGCCTTCCATCTCCTCTGGCTGGAGTGCATTATTCGTGTAACAGCTCCATGTTCTGTCAGGTGAGAAACAAATTAGCCAGATGTGATCCGTGGACGGAGGGATGTAGGTAGGGCTAAATTCGTACTTTTCTAATCTAGTATTTCTCTAGCCTATGCTATTTACAAACAGACACCCATGTGCTTCACTTGTTGAAAAATATATGAGAACAATCCTGCTGCGTGCCACACCTGGCAGCATTCAGATAAATCTGCAGTAGTGGGTACAGTCTCCTGCGTGGAGTTCCCTCGCACAACGTTTAGCTGAGTGACCGCAGTCCAAAAGCACATATCGCTATTTGAAATTGCCTTGTGTGCTTCTTGGCCTGTCTCTGCCTCTAGAATCTAAGTGGCATTGGCACTGGGACCCCGTCTGTCTTGTATACTCACCTGTCTGTCCCAGGGGCCTAGCACAGTGCCTGGCATGCGGCAGCTTCTCAGTAAATATTTGGTGAGGAGTGAGTTTAGGATACAGCCTGGTTTTCACCCCAGCCAGCCCTTTGACTCATTCTGTGTCCTTCTTCCGCAGGCTTTGTCCACTCCGCCCTCGGTCTGGAGAAGTCCCCTTCCTTTCCCCCACCCCTTCCCCACTGACCTTTCAGATTTCCTTTAACATTATATGTCTAGATGCCTCAATACAGGACACATTATTTGTTACCCACTCTCATGGAATTGCATTCCTTTCCTTCTGAGAATTTATCTCAATTTTTAATTATAAGTACATTAAGGAGTTTGAGAAATGTGTTTTGCCTTTGTAGACTGCAAGTTCTGTGGCAGCCGTCATGCCGTGCCTGGTTTTGTTTTCTGAATGTAGTGCAGAACCTAGGAGGTTGTATGTTCTCAGTAAGACTCTATTGAATGAATGAATGAATGATAATGTGACTTCTGCATGACAGCAAGCCCTTTCCAAGGAAGTAGCCTCCTAGACCCCTTGCTTTCAGGCCACTGCTGGTTTCTTCCTTTAGGACCCCTGGGCTCCATGGCAGGGCTGCCCCATAGGAGTTTTGAGAATGGTTGCTGTGGCAGCCCCCATCTCCTGCTCCACCCGGAGCAGAGTCCCAGCCGTGGGCATCAGCTGCCTTCACTTTCATCTCTGTTTCCGGGGAGAGTATGATGGGGTGTGGGAGAGGAACAGAAGGAATGGGAATGGGGGGATAGGTGAAGTGAGGGAGCTTCTCCCATTAGGTTCTAGAAGGGAAGAGGTAGAAGTGTGTTTCAGACATACCCCCTGGAGTTTGGAGGGCACTGGCCCTGGAGAAGGTAGCACAGGGTGCTTGGGGTCTGGGTTCTGATGTACTCAGTATGCCTGTGTGGACCGGTGTGGGAACCTCAGCACCCTTCATGTTAGTGTTTTAGCTTTTCTGTGGGAAACCTTGTTCTGAGTTCCAAAAAGTCTCAGACTTCTGGGACACAGAACAAGGAAACTCCATTATTTAAATATACACAGCAGCAATGTGGGATGGTTAAAATGGGAAGGGTGGAAAACTTGTTCATCTTGAGCAGTTAAGCTGAAGGATTTTCTTTACGACTTGTCGGGTAATTTCCAACAAAACAACTGACCTAAAGGAAAAAATGCATATAAAATTGTGTCTACGGAATGGGCTGCGAAGCTGTGTATGGGATTATATTGTAAGAGCTGTAGGAAAGTGGTTTTAAATATCCCGTCACATGGCTCTCAGTGACCCTCTAATTTGAGCAGACATTTCTTGTATGCCACGGTGTTTCCAGAAACTGAAAGATAACGGACACGTGGTCTTCACCCTCTGAAATGCACTGTGTCACTTGGGGACATTAAGATTGTCAGTCATGCATGCAACAGATATTTGTTATGCTGATGCTGGGATCCAGCGATGGATAAAAAGACACGCTGTCTCCACAAGACGCTGCCTTCCCATCAGCCTGCCAATCACACCGTGATTACAGTTGTGCTCAAGGCTGAAGAAGCAGAAAGAAGGGAGAGACACGCTCGGAAGCAGTAAAACCCAGACTGTTTGTATCAGTCATTTCCTATAAGTTCAGTTGAATAAAACATTTGGAAACAGAGTACAGATATTTGGGTTCAGTAGAATTATACTAACGTCTATTTTTAAATGTTGGGAAATATTAAAAAACTATTTTCCTCAGACTACTCTTTTAATGATGATAAATTCAAGCAGATGATAAACTAGGACGTGAGGAAAGATAGAACTCAGGCTCTGATTTCCATGGGTGGTCTTAGCGATGAATTGGATGAGCGCTGGTTTGGAGTCAGCTATGTATGGGTTTGAATTCAGGCTCTGCCAAGTTTTCCTTAGCTTTGGACTTGGCCACGTGCCTTTCCCATTCTGGGTCTAAATTAAATTCAACTGGTGACTCAGCTGAGGAGCATGTGCCTACCTGCGTCCTCCTGTGGGCAGCCGGGTGTTTTGTCTGCATTAAGAGTTCGGCTACTAGGAAGCGGTGCTCAAATTCTGGGTGAAATGCTTTCAGAGGTCGCTCTTAGTGACACAGAGTTTCGCTGGGTTTATTTCTCCTCATGATGTCATGTCAGAGCCTGTGAGAATGCATGGTGTGGTTCTCACCACTGTGCATGGGAATTGATTTTTTTTCTTCTCTCCAGGATAGGAGCGCCTTGGCAGGGATGTCTTACTCATTTTTTAATCCCACTGTTGAGCAAATAGATGATAGAAGCTCAGTCAGCGAGGCTATCCATTCTGTTCTGTTCTATTGAGTAGTTGTGGGCTCTTGCTTTCGAGTCTTTTTTTTTTAAATTATTTGATTCCAGTTTGGTTAGGTATTTTCAAACAGATTGCATGGGCCTTGAATGGCGTGGGTGCTGGGTTGACTTGCAGTCCTGTTCGTATTTCCTGCTTCCTTCCCTACGTAAGCTTGTTGCCCTTCAGCTCACTGTAGAGCCAGGGTCGGGGATGTGAGGGGAGGACGAGCCAGTTTAAGGTGATGTGGCATTTATTTCAACCCTCCATGGCTCTGCAGAGCAGATAGCACAGGGTCCCTGTTCACCTGTTACCCTGCCAACACCCTACAGTATGGATTTCTAGATAAAAATGTCATCAGGAGCTGCCTGAGCTCTAGGAAGGGATGATGATCTTGGAAATGCTGTGTGGCAAGCAGAAGAAGCCTCAGAGTCACTCGAAAATGTGTCCTAGTCAAGTTAATTAGCAGTGGTTAGTGGCTGAGCGGAACTTGGTGAGGAAAATACCATCTTCACTGAGGACAGTCCTATGACCCCATGAGTGGGAGTCACATGTGGCAGGAAGGAAGCCCAACTCTTGGACATTTTCTTTTATGCTCTCTGCGGGCCCTCGTTGAAAGCCTTGCAGCGGAATAAAAGTATTGTCGGGCTACAAGTCAAATTTCACTTGGAAAACCATGGGTACTTCTGAAATGGATTCCGAAGTTCATCCTGTGCTCATGGTAGGGAGTGTTTGAGTCGTCGCTGTACCAGGCATTGCGCACTCATTGTTACTAATCCCAGCACAGCCTTTGCAGGGGCGTGGCAGCCCTGTTTCCAGAGAAACAGGTGGGTGAGTGAGTTGTAGATTTGAGATCGGAATTGGGTGTGTCTGGTTGCACCCAGGGTCCATGCCCTTTACCTCTGCCCTGTGCTACTTCTAGGCGTTAAGAAGTATGGTTATGACAATGTGTCATTTAAAAAGAAATGCTCTCAATTGATTGAGGAGAGGTCATGAGAACCAGCAGGGTCCCCAACAAAAGCAGGGGTTTGTGTGTATGTTTGTTACTCTTCCTTTGAGCAAAGATGCAGAGATCTTCACCCTAAAGGATGCACTGGCCTTTTCGTATATTATGCTTAGGATGTAAGGGTTTTAAACATTCTCAGTTCCCACAGGAAGGAACACCTGTTACTTGGTGACAGGCAGTAGGATGTCCAGGTCCTGTTGGCCCTCTGAAAAACCGATAGGACAGCATCCTTCCATAAAATCCTGCACTCAGGAAAGGGCGTGCTTCAGGTCCTTGTATGCTGTTAAGTCAATATAGTCTCTCTGTTAGAGGTATTTGAATTCTAACTTTTTATTTCCAGTTGTAAGCTGGATCTCTGTTAAGGAGGTTTCAGTCACCCTTGAGGAAGTATCGGAGCTTTTTCCCCTTGGATTAGGGTTTTTATACGATGTGTGTGTGGGGGGGATTACATTAATGTAGGGTGCTAAAAAGACTAACACCCCGGGCCCTTGGTAAATACAGGCGTTACGCTGGGTGTTGCTGTTATTATATATTTGAACATGTCAGGGTAAAAAGAAATTTGCACAGATTACTCATGTCACAGGGCGCTCCCAGCCAGATCTAAAATGTCACATTGATAACTAGTGCTCCAAATTAATCAGCTAAAAAGCAAAAGAGAGTTTTGAAGGCTATTCAGTTAGATGATTGATGTATTTCTCTTGTTTGGAAAATAGCAATTTATATGTTATTTAAAAATAACCAGGGCCGGCCGAGTGGCGTGGTGGTTAAACGCTGGCTTCGGAAGCCAGCGGCCCCTGTTCGGTCCCACATGAGGGCCAGTGACACTGCCCTCAAAAAAAATAAAAAATAGCCAGATCATTGTAATTTTTTTTTCTCTTTCCTTCTGTTAAATTAACTTGAAAATTTTAATCAGATCATCATAATTATTAAAATCAGAACAGTTCTCATTGACCAAGTACAAGGACCCATCTTCCAGTCTTGAGTACATCTAGAAGGTAATCTCATTTTTACAAAATCCTAATCCTTGCCAGAACGTTGAAAGAAAGATTAAGAACCCACATGACCATCTGTTAGAATGAGGAACAAAACCTTCTGTTATCTGTGGTAACACACGCCATTTACATAAAATATGTGGTGCCTGGTGAAGCTTGCCTGACTGGACTTTTTTTTTAAATTTTAGGTAAGAAAAGAGGAAATTGTTTTGGAGAATTAGGGTTTGCTAAATGACGAATCTACCTGTGGTATACTATTGCAGTAAATCTATGGACAAGGTTTGTCCTCACTGTGTTAGAAACAGTGTGATTTCATAGTCTCTGGGCTTTCACTTTGGAATTTGAATGGCGATGGGGGTGACTTCCAGGTGCCAGTCACTTTGTGGAGCGCTTTTTACAAACATCCCATTTAACTGTCCCAACAATCCTGTGTAGGATGTGTTGTCATCGGCTGAATAGACCAGGAAACTGAGGTTCCAAAAGGTGAAGTCACTTGAATGAGGTCACAGAGCCTGTGACTGTCAGCCATGACAGTGAAATTCATTTAGGTTGTTAGATTGCTTAATTACCTAGACACTCTCAAAGGGCTTTTTTTTTAAAAGTTGGAGAAACAAAAAGAGATTTTCACTGTTTAGCAGATAGCATAAGCATCCTAGTTTATTTTTTGAAAGAATAACAGGCACCCTTGAGACATTGCATTCTGATTGGCTTTTTCTTTGTCTTCATTAGAATACAGTGTTTAAAAAAATGTTAACCTTTAAATAAGTATCTGAAAAATAAAAATTTTAATCTCTAAAATCTCTCCCTTAAAAAAAATTGTTCAGACTTTCGTAAGTACTATGCTTGAAGTTGATCTTTATCACAATACATAATAAATATAGACTTTGATATACTATTTTAATGCCAATTTACTAAAATTAGAATTGAAAAAAAATTTTTTTTTTTTTTTGAGGGCAGTGTCACTGGCCCTCATATATGGGACCCGAACCAGGGCCGCTGGCTTCCCAAGCCAGCACTTAATCACTGCGCCACTCGGCCGGCCCTTGAAAATATTTTTAGGTAAATTAAATTGTGTAGGAAAAAATACTGACCTCCTACTTGTTACTAGCTTATTAAACAGTCCAAATTTAGAGCGGTTATGGAAAGACAGGCGAAGGGTAACAGAAGAAATGTCTGATGACCTGCCAGGCATTTTGGTGACAGGATATGACAGGAGCAAGTGCACCTGGGCATCTCTTCTCACGGTGCAAACCGAGCTCTTGCTTAAACTTAATGAAGCCCAGGAAAGAGGCAGGATTGCTAGTCTTTCCCTGGCTTAGACTTTAACCTTGGGCTGTTACAGGGTATGCACCTTAGCACGACTTGTCTTGGGAAGAAGGGAATACAGAGTGTCAGGATGGGCTGGGTACTGTTTGCCTTTTATATTTTGAAAAATTTTATGTAGAACTCCTGTGTTGTCGGAACATCATTTCCTCTGAAAGCCTGAGTGAGTAGAGAACCGTTATGTAGACTAGTATGCAAAGCTTTTCTTAGGCACAAGAACTTTAAACATGTTTCAAGAACAGACTAAAAAAGAATTGAAAACAAAATACAACAAGAGAGAATGATAAAAGTTAAGAAAGGAGTAAGGTGAACTCCCAAAGGGACAATAGACAACGTTAATTATTAGTAAATGACTGTTACTAGCTACATTATCCTTAATAGCTAATATTAATTAAACACAGATTCTGGTTCAGATACACAGTAAACATGGACGTGCCTTCCCATTGATCCTTAACAGCTGCCCTGTGCTGTAATCCTGTTGTCTCAGCTTTACAGTTGAGAAAATGGGACTCAGAAAGCCAGAGACCTTCCCCAAGTTTACACAACCGGTCCTCAGCTCAGACTTTAAACCATGTGAGTTCAGAGCGAAAGCCCCATGGGCCCAGCCACTCCACTCAGCCCTCCCCAACCTCACCAGTCTGTGAATTTGCCATGGGAAATGTTCTTTGTCCCACCCATTTATTTGGGGGCTGTTTTCCTTTGTTGTTAATTGCTGTGTATGCAAATAATATAAATTAATCTTAGTTTGAACACTGAATTGGGAAGCTAAGTGTCATACTTCTAATTCTTGGGTTAGTTTCTTGATTTATCTGGGTTTCATTTGATGCCTCCTCTTATATCTAAGAGCCGTATGTAAATCAGTGATTTGAACCATTTTTCCTACCCCCCAATACACCTAACAGACCCTACTTCTATTATAATAGTATTTTTCTATAGCAATAATCATCACCTCTTTGGAGTAAACGATTATATCAAAACTTGGGGGAATGGGATCATGATTCTGATATATTGTACCCCTCTTCGCCCACCACACAAACAAAAACAAAAAAGGTGCCAACCGATTTTGATATCCGATTTCATTTTTGTGTCTGCTGACATGTCAGGTGGAAGTTCTCCTGCCTCCCCAGGATTTTTTTTCCTGTCTTGGAGCTTACCTGGCTGCCCTGTTCTTTGCCCCATGGCTGTCATTCACCATTCTCTAGATCGGTAGTTTGCAAGGTTTGGTTCAGAGTCCCCTGTGGTCCCTGAGATCCTTCTAGGAGGTGGTAAGGTCAAAACTATTTTCATAATAACACTTAGACACGATCGCCTTTTTCACTTTCATTCTCTCACAGGTGTTCAGTGGGTTCAAGAGGCTGTGTGGTGTGTGATATTGCAGTAGAAACATCCAAGAACTCTGCTATCTTCTGTTAAGTCAGATGTTCAAGAAGTTTGCAAAAGTGTAAAACCAATGCCACCCTACTCACTAATTTTTGTTTTGTTTTGGAAAATATACTTATTTTTCATAAAAGTATTGTTTGTGTTGGCATGTTTCTTATTGCTCTTCTTGAACTAACAAATATTTTTTAAATTCTCAGTTTTATTCTAATATGGTAAAAATCAATGGCTGTTATTTATGTGGGTTATGCTTCTTTGGTTTCCTCAATTTTTAAGAGAGTAAACGATCCTAAGACCAAAAAATTTGAGAACAGCTGCTCTAGAATTCTTTCCTGCCTCTTGTAGCAGCTTTGTGGACCACCCACCCAGGTTCTGCCATCAAAGTCATCTGAGCTCCCCCGCTTCCGTGCCTTTGTGTCTATGCCCTCACTGTCCACTTGTCCGGTGCCACTCTGCTTCTGAAATCTGTAGCTGCGGGAGTTCAGCTGAGACCACAGCCTTCTATATTGAGCTTTCTTACTTCCTTGCTTCCACTGGATCCATCCGAGATTGGCCATCTGCCTGGTGGTGCAGTGGAATGACGGAAGAGCTGAGAGCCTGGAAACAGTGCTAGAGATGATGCTGTTTCCGCCTCCGCCTTCCCCGGTTCTGCTGGTTAACGTCTTCCTGACCTTGTGTTTCTGCTGCCCATGGTCTCTGCCTTTCTTAGCAGCACTCTCAACAGCCTTTCCTTGCCATTCCATCCGCACCAGGCAAAGGTCCAATCTTGGATGGACACAGATCTCTATTGTTCTTGGGCAGCTAAGTGTTTGAGAGACACCCACATGATGGGCGTTACTACAGATTCAAGATTTCTTACTTAACTCTTCAATTCTCTTGAACATAATTTTAATTGACATTTTCCAGTTATTTTTCCTGTTCTTTTCAAAGGTTAGTCTGAATCTTAGCCACTTTAAATCCATTCACTTTATCTCTACCATTCTTGAGAGATAAGGATTTAGAGTAAGGCCTTAGAAGTGACAGAAAGGAAGAATAGGAGGAGGGAACGGACGTCTGGACGGAGATGTAAGTTGACGCCTGCAGGTGTTCCCTGCCGGAGCGAGAAGGTTGCTGCCCCTCGTGTCCTGTTTATTGTCACACCCGCCCATGTGTCTAAAACCGAGTGTGTCTTGGGACTCAGATCTCTTCCCTGCTTACGCTCTCTTCTGCCATTGTTCTCCATTCGAGCAGCCAAGCCAGGTATTGGAATAAATCTCACTTCTTCCTTCTTCTCACCTCCACATCTAGCCATCGCCGAGAACTCTCTGTGCTTCAGTTTCCTCCTGGGCTGCTTTGGGGGTCAGTCATTTGTATGACATTGAAAGCAGCGCCTGCCATGCGCTAAGCTCTCGTCAGCTGTCCTTCTCTCCATCTTGGTCCATCAGTACAGTCTGCACGCCAGCCCTGCTCTGTCAGTTCATGGTCTCGTCTCTGGACTGTCACGTCCATCTGCCAGCCGGTTGCCCTGTCCTCGGGTCTGTCCCGTGCCCAGGCCATGGCCCCCTTCCGCTTCAGACTGCGTGGGCTCCCTGTGTGGGCAGCTCTGTGCCTTTGACCTGCCTTCCTTTCGGCTCTCAGGTACTGCACTTGCTTCTCAGCCGAGGCGGTCCCAGCCATGAGAGCCACCTGGAGTGCCGCGTACGCACCCTGCCGTTCACGCTGAGCTCCTTCGCATGTGCAGGGAGCCCCCCCCCCCAGCCTGACTCCCTGCTGATCCTCCAGAGCCCTGTTTATATGTGACCTCAGGCTGAAGCCCATTCCCCTTGTCCCCTTCTTCATACAGTGAGTCACCTTCACCTTGTACAACTTCTGTCCCTTTCGTATTACACTGTGCTCCACAAATTGGTTCGTGGGCACATTTAAATCCTGATTCTGGAGCCATGCTGCCTTTTCCTCTTGTTCACCTGCTCAGTGGTTTTGTCACACAGTCCGAGTGATCACCCTCTCTGTCCTCAGTTTACTCATTTGACAATTAGGAGTGATTATAATACCTGCCTCATAGAATTGTAATGAAAATAAATGAGATAATAAACTGTATTTCATTAATCATAAGATACTATCGATTGTAAGATGTGCTGTTGTTTTATGTATAATACTAAAAAGGGTTACATGCCATCAGTTGTGGGAGGACTCTTGATTTCAAACATGTTAAAGTATGACAATAGGTGAGTGTTAGACTGGGTGAGATCAGTGGTCAGAGCCCCTGGGCTGGAGCTGGCGGAGTGCCATGCGTGTGTTGGCCTGTCCGCTGTGCCCCCACAACTGGACTTGGAACCTGAGAGGTCAGGGGGCTGAGCCTCTTTCAGTTTTGTGTCCTCAGAACCGCACCAGACCCATTAAGTGCTTAGAATGTGTGTTTGAACGCAGCTGCATGGACGCTGCCCACGAGCTGATCGTGTTCTCACGCCTGCACCCAAGGGTGCTGACTGAAGAGCGAACCTCTTCTTCCAGGGCCCTATTTCTGAGAGGCCCTGATGGCTCAGCTTTGCTCAGCCATGGGGGCGTCTTCCTCCTCACCCCACTTCTTGGATCTTTTGTATTTAAGCCAAAGTATGGACTGTGGAAAACTATGATTCACGTAGTCTTTCTTGCTGCCCTTGCTTTTAAGACCTTTACCGAATTAAATGAATCCCTTTTTGTCTTTTTCTACTTTCCACCTAAGTATTTTTTTACCCTGAAGTATGGTAGAAGAAACATGAGTGACCTTTGTGCAGGTGGGGAGGACTCCTTAATAAAATGCAGCCCCTGAAGAATGGAGAGTGACTGGTTTCTAGTCTCCTGGTTGGTGGTGGCCCAAGATCTTTGAATTGGGGAATGGCAGGGGTGATTTGAAGTTTTTTCCAAATATTTTTCCTCAGAGTCCTGGTTTTAGCAACTAGAACAAGCTGAAATCTAGTTGCTTATTATTATTTTTGTGTGTGTGGATAATTGTGTGTCCCAATTGCCCAAGATTCTGTCACCTCATTGACAGATACAGTTTTTGATGTTATTAAAAGTTTTAAATTTTTGTTTCTGTGTATTTATTGACTTACTAGGAAAGGCTGACTTGGGGACTATTAGATGGTATTCTGAGCTAGATCCACAGGTCTTAAATCTTGATGGAAACTATAAAAGTCTATTTTGAAAGATAAAATAATCTTTCTTAATGTCAACAGCCCAAACCCAACTTTATATGTTTATATTTGAATCAACTTTGGAAATTTTCTTTGTAAAGAACAATTAAGTGACTTCATTATACTACTGAGCCAGGCGTGGGAGCAAAAGTCGGATTTTGTATTAAAAAAAAGGCTAAACAATAGCTGGCTGGTTGGGTTCATTTGTATAACCTGTAACCAAAGTGAAAGCAGGAAAGAATCGAGTGACTTCATGTATCAATGTCACTATTTGTGTCTGGCCCAGTGAATACAGCTAAGCTCCTTTCCCTTTAGTCATGAACAAAGCTTTGTAAAAGAACAAACAAAATCCCTCACGACTCTTATTATAACTCATTGAGGTCTCTGTTCCAGCTGAGAGAACACCTGCTCTGAAAAGTGCCACCGATAACCCAGCGAGCCCTGACTTCCCAGGAATAGCAGGATTTTATTGAGGGACATAAGACTACCTGTAAGTCTCCAGGAAGGAACTACGAGTGTGTAGTGGTCACCAGACAGCAGAGTCTGGTGTCTCCGTATTCAGGGAGAGGCCTAAAGTGGGGACACTGGAGAGTTGGTTATGTCACCCTACAGAGGACAGTGGTGTTCCAAAGTGACTGGAAACAAAAGAGGGACCTCTGAGTCTTGTATGAAGACAGCATGGCTATCTTTTGCTGGTAAAGAAGGTGGCTTTTTAAAAAGTATTTTTCAATTCTTCTATCAGCAAATATAGAGCTGGTTGGACAAAACTCAGTTCCCTCTCCCTAGTGAGGTCTGGCAATCTCTTCTTGCCACCAAGACTTCACTAGGTACGGAGACGTTTCTGATTTGCTGGACCTATGTTGGAACTTTAATTTACCTGCCACAAAAGTAATGTTTCCATGCTAGCCTACAAAAAGCCATTTCAATCAATGGAACTTCTAGCTGTTAAGGAGTGAAGAGGTGGACAAATTTTCTCCCCCCTCCCAAAACAGCTATAAAACTGGATGAACTTGTCAAAGCTATTTTAGGGCACTGGAAATAGACCAAAAGCAAAACAACAACTTGAGAATCATTTATTCATAAGAAGCTGCTGACCCTTGAATAAGAACAGTGGGAATTGGTTGTACCCTTGCCTGGAGTTACCTGCATTCCTCATTCCTTGGCAAAGTAATTCTCCTAGTGCAGGGCTGGCCATGGAAAGTGCTTTGATACCAGAAGCGATTGACTTGATTTGGAGTGGAAGGCAGAAAACCTATGCAGTGGCTGACAGAGAGTGCCTCCAGCTCTTCTGTCGTGATGATGTGGGCCATGCATTGAACAGAAAGACCCTGGAAATGAGAGAGCCACGAAGGGACTTGAGGAGATCTCTGCACAACCCTATGGAGGCCATATCCATGCACAGCGGAGGTCAGGAGGGGCCGGGTAAAAGCTGGGGTGGACCTGAAAACTGCTGGGTGGGTAAGTGATCTCTCCCACCCCCACGGAGATACATCTTCAGAGGGCAGAAGCGTTACTGGTTGAAGGTGTTTGAGCACAACTCTGACTAATCATTGGCTGACCACTGACATATGCAGATACAGGGTGACCCCTAGAGCATTTTTTGTGGAGAAACAGGGAAAAAAAGCAGTCAATTGAATTTGTCTTTAAATGGACTGATGTTGGATTTACTGAAGGCTTCAAAGCAGCTATTATAAATACGTTCAAAGAATTAAAAGATATGAGAAAAATGATTCGACAAATAGGGACTATCAATAAAGAAATAGAAACTATGAAAAAGAACCAAATCAAAGTCCTAGAGTTGATTCAGTAAATAACTAAAATGAAAAATTTACTACATATGCTACATAATAGTTTGTGATGGCCAATAAGTAAGCTTAAAGATGGATCAGTAGATATCAGCCAGTCTGTAGAACAGATGTAAAAAATATTGAAAAAAACAAAAACAAACAGCCTTGGAGACCTGTGGGGCAACATGAAGCATACCAATATACGAGTAATGAGAGTTACAAAAGGAGAGTAGAGAAAGGGACAGAAAAAGCATTTGAAGAAATAATGACCAACACTATCCCATATTTAATGAAAAATATTGATCTACAGATCCAAGAAGCACAACAAGCCCCAAGTAAGATAAACAAGCAGATCTTCGCTAAGACACATTATACTGTTGAAGGACAAAGACGATGAGAACAGCTTGAAAGTCGCAAGAGAAAACCAACTCATTACATACAGAGGGACAATGCAATTCTTACCAGAAGCAATGGAGGCCAAAAGGAAGAGTGGAATGATATATTTTAAATGCTGAAAGAAAAAAAAAATTCACTCACAAGTCCTATACCTAGCAAAATTATCCTTCAAACATAAAAGTCAAATAAAGATATTCCCAGCTAAACAAAGACCTGCCTTACAAGAAATCCTAAAGGAATTCCTTCAGGTTGAAAGGTAGTGTGTAACAGTTGGTAACTGGAATCCACAGGAAGAAATGAAGAGCTCTGGAAATAGTAAATATGGGGGTAAATATAAAAGAGGGGATATAGAGAAATTCTCTTCTCTTAATTTCTTTTTTGAAAAGATTTTATTGGGGAATTGGGGGAGGGAAACAGTGTTGGGGAACCGGGAAAGGAAACAGACAAGTTGCTGTCCTTTTGTTTTTCAGTCTAGTTCTGGAGGACATTGCTTCACTGGCCAATGTTGGTATCATAATTGCGCTCTTCTCGGGTGAGGCAGATTGGTCACCGGCCTCTAGACAGCCACTCACAGTGGCTTTTGGCAGCTCACACTGGGTGCCAGCCACTCACGCTGGCTGCCGGCCACTCACTATAGCCTACGGCAGCCCACTGCAGCAGGGGCTGCAGCTATGTCATCCCCAGGGACTCACAGCAGCCCAGCTCCAGGTGGAGCTGTTGTTCAACATTTTAGCTGTAGAGGGCAGTGTCACTGGCTCTCATATGTGGGATCCAAACTGGGGCCGCTGGTGTCCCAAGCCAGCTCTTAACCAACGCGCCACCCGGCTGGCCCTCTTTTCTTAATTTCTTTAAAGGACATAGGGCCGTATAAAGCAATAATTGTAACACTGTACTATTAAGATTATAACATGTATAGATATCATACATGATAATAACATAAAGGGTAAGGGAGAAGATGGAGCTGTATAGCAAACTTGCTATATTTTTTCAGATTAAGTCAGTATTAGTCTGAAATAGATTGTCACAAGGTAAGGTGCAAAAACAATTTCAAAAACAAGCATCAAAAAGAATGAAATACTTAGGAATAAATTTAATAAAAGAACTGCAAGTGTACTTGAAAGCTATAAAACATCCCTGAGAAAAATTAAAGATTAAATGGAGAGGTATTTCCTATTCATGGTTTGGAATAGTTTATGTTGTTATGATGGCAGTTCTCCCCAAATAGATCTACAGATTCAATGCAATTCCTAACAAAAATTCCAGCAGGCTTTTTAAAAAATAGAAGTTGACAAGCTGAGCATACAAATTATATAAAAATACAGAGGACCTTGAATAACCGAAGCAATTTTGAAAAACAGCAAAGTTGGATTTATACTATTCAGTTTCAAAACATACTTCAGTGGTACAGTAATAAAGATGTTGTGGTAATAGGGTAAGGATAGACATATAAATCATTGAAATTGAGAGTCCAGAAATAAACCCTTATATAGTAATACCTTGGTTTGCGAGCATAATTCGTTCCGGAAAAACTCATATTGCAAGACATCGTTCGTTTACCAAGTTAAAATGTATTAGAAATGTTTGCTTATCTTGAGGAACACTCACAAACCACATTACTCCCAATCTAAGGTTTTACTCTATTTATGTTCACTCAATTTTTAACAAAAGTGTCAAGGCCATTTAGTTGGGAATGTACAATCTTTTCAATAGATGGTGCTAAGGACAATTGTCAAGCTGGGAATATGTCAAGAAAGGAACCTAGACCCTTATCTCACACCATACATAAAAATTAACGTGTATCATAGACCTAAATGTAACAGCTAAAACTATAAAACTTTAGAATAAAATGTAGGAAAAACTGTTTATGACTTTGGGTTAGGCAAAGACTTCTTCACTTTGACACCCCAAGAATGGTCCATTTAAAAAAAATTGATTAAGAATGAAAAACTTTTGCTCTTCAAAAAGAGCAAAGAAGGAATGAAAATGAATTTAAGAAAATGAAGAGACAAGCTAATGGGAGAAAACACTTGCAAAACATATATCTGACACAGGACTTGTATTCAGAATATATAAAAAAATTTCGTACAATTCAAGAAGACAAAATACCCAATATAAAAATGGAGAGGGGGCTACACTCAATAAGTACTCATTAAGTATCCAAGTACCTACCTCATCTGTTCTGGGTGTTGGGGAATAGCAGTGGAAAAGACTCATAAGTGCCTGCCTTCCTGGAGTTAATGTTCAAATGGGGGGAGGCAGACAATAGGCAGGGAAACAAATATCTAAGTGAAGTGATTTCAGAGTGTGACATGAATGAAGTAACATTGGGTATGTTTCAGGTGAGTTGAGAACTAAATGGTGCAGCTGAGCCAGGTATTCCCGGAACCCAAGGGAGAGCAGTTAAGGCAGATGGAGGATCCTGGGCCCAGTACTTAGGAGCTGGGTGTTTGGTGGATTCAGAGACCAGAAAGAGGCCCAGTCTTGCCAGTGCCTCGTAATCAAGGTCACCAGGTGTGTAAGACGTCAAAGAAGGCTGGGCCAGGTTGTAGTTTAAAGTGCAGTGGGAATACACCAGGGAAGTTGAGGCAGGGGGGCATATTTTGTTAAAATATTATTCTGACTGCTCTGTGTAGGTAGGGTTGTCAGAGGGTGAGCTTCGTAGCAGGCACACCAGTAAGAGAATATCGGGAAATCAGACAAGAGGTGTTGGTAGCTTAAGCTAGGAGCATGGCAGTGGAGACAGAGAGGTGGACAGTTACAGGGTACACTTTAGAGGTGGAACGAGTAGAATTGCAATGAAGGTTGGTGGTGGGGCATGAAGAAAAGGGAGGAGTCAACTTTTTCTGGTTGCGAGCAGATGGGTGGATTGTGTTATGTATGAGATGGGGAAGGCTGGGGGTGAAACAACTTCAAGAGTGCCTCTTGGCCAAGCTAAGTTTGGTTTTATTAGATACTCATATGCAATGTCAGCTTGGCAGTCAAACACATCTGGTGGTCAGTGTGAAGGTTTTCAAGTTGTGTCCCACACAATGAAATTATCTAGGAAAATATGAAAATAAAAAAGAGAAGGCGACTGAGGCGTAGTTTAAGTGTCTTGTCTGAAGTCACACAAGTAGTAAGAGATTGAGCCAGGGTTCCAACCTGTGGCAGTCTTTGCTTCAGAGTCAACTGTATTATCTTGAGATGCCCTAATTTAAAAGCTTGACTTCTTTCTATAGGCTGTATGTTATGAAGTTTTTAAAAACTTTTCCTTGGAAATTCTTAGCACTTTCTTTTCCATCCTCTACCTTAGCTAAGAGCTTCCTCCCTCGTGCTCTTCTGACTTCCAGACTTTCTTCCTGGCAATCCATCATCCATAGGGACTAGTCTTTATTAATCTCCTAAAAACTGTTTCATCATATTCCTCCTTTGCTGAAAACCTTTGAGTGCCTACAGGGGAATAGCCAAAATTCTCACTGAAGAAGTTCATGACCCTTCAGAATACTTTGAACCCTATTTTACCAACTAAGCTTGATTCCTATTGTTTTTCCTGGGTTTTGTAACTAGGAGTCGTGCTGGCCACAGCATCGTATGTAGACTGATGGTTCTAGGCACTCACCTTGTCTGGGAAGCACCATCTTCTCCCTGTTGCTGTGTGTTTGGAGCCTCTCTTTGGAGCCATCGTACTCGTGTGGCCTGTCGTGAGCTTTTCCCACGACCTCTGTTGGGTCACATATCCGTCTTCTCCCCACCATTCACTCTCTCACGCCTCCCACAACAGAACTTCTCAGAGTGTCTTCTGTTTGTCAATTTATAACCACATTATTAGAATGAAATTCTGAGAATTATCAAAAAGATTTTAGAAGCCTGATGTTTTAATAATGGATTTAAGAATAAGTTTTGAGACTTCCAGTTAATTGTAGCTGATTAAACACACACATTTATCTGTACTCTTTTCTGAAACTCCACTTAAATGGGAGTAAAATGTCACAGAGGGAGAAACTCAAAGATGGACGTCTGGAGCTGTCAGAAGAGAGCTGGGCTTGACATGCTTGTGGAGGGCGGTGCTGTTGAGAATCTAGCCCGTCTGTCGCCTGTCCTGCCGAGTCCAGGCGTAAATCTGAGAACTAGCCTGATGGCCTGTGGAGAGCAGGGAACCCGAGTGGGGAGTGTGGACTGCAGACGGCTCCATCGTATGAGCCATGTAGTACCTTTTGACTTGGAAACCCTGCCTGTATGACTTGCATAAAAATGAGTGAAAGAAGAGATGGGCTCACCTTGGGATGTTGATTTTAGAATAACAGCATGCCTTCTTAGGGCTCTTTCAGATCTGAACACACGAAACATAATTCTTCAGGTTGCCTTTCCCATAATCACTTATTGAAAATGGACAAACTTGATTAATTACCCACTTTTTAATCAGAAACATGAATAATTTTTTAAGCAGTCATTTTTCCAGGTCTCTGCTGATTTGATCAGACTTAAGCTCCTGGTTTGGAATAAGCCAGAAGTGCAACATTCGGTTTGTTCCTTTCATTTCATTCCCTCATAGCTCACCAAATTCTTATTATGCCTGGTATTTTAAAAATTGTGTTTGTATTCACATAACTGTTGTATTTTTAGTGAAAAAAAATTTTACGTATGCACATATTTAGCAATTTAGCAAATTGTTTCTTTAGTTAATACTGTGTGTTGTATAGTTCAGTTCTTCCTGGTACTTGTTATCAGTCTATAAGATCCTGTAAATTATTTACTGAGTCCTTTCAAGCTATATTACCCATTAGTGCCATCTTTGGAGTTCAGTCTAATGTCCTTTCCCTCCCCCGCAACCACCACCAGTATTTAATTTTTAATTCTTGGCTCATATTTATTGCTATTTAACTAGATAAAAAAATGAAAGGCTAGCTAGATTGGGTGAGTCATAGTTCTGATTATTTAATTTGAAATGGTATATTCTAGAAATGGAAATTGTAGATAGAAATTTCAGCGTAGATTTTAAGAGGAATGGGCTTGAGCTGTAGGGTTAGAGATGTTCGTTTAAACTGAGGGGCGTCTGTCTTCAAAATTGCACAAGAACCTGCAATATGCAGGGTCATGTGCCAAGAGGTACAGGCAAGGCTTGGAGATATCAATTTAAATAAAACTTGACCCTGGACTTAAGGCTTTTGTGACCTGCTAGCAGTTTTAACCTGAGCTGCTTATCTGTGTATCAGTTTCCCTGTTTCCACTTATCACTGCCAAGGAGATGGAGAGAACCAAGTAGACACAGGATGTTTAGCAAGAAACAGTTATACAAGAAAGTGAAATGGAGCCCTATTTCAGCAAATTAATTAGTACAAAAATAGCACCATGACCGGGGCCGGCCGAGTGGCGCATTGGTTAAGAGCTGGTTTTGGAGGGCTGGCTGAGTGGTGCGGTGGTTAAGCACTGGCTTGGGAAGCCAGCGGCCCTGGTTTGGGTCCCACATATGAGGGCCAGTGACACTGCCCTCTACAGCTAACAACAGCTCCACCTGGAGCTGGGCTGTGCGAGCCCCGGCAATGGTGTAGGCTTCAGCCCCTGCTGCAGTGGGCTGCCATAGGCTACAGTGAGCGGCCAGCAGCCAGCATGAGCTGCCAATAGCCACGGTGAGTGACCATCCAGAGGCCGGCGACCGATCTGCCTCACCCGGAAAGAGCGCAGTGACGATACCAACATGGGCCAGTGAAGCAACGTCCTCCGCAACTAGACTGAAGAATGAAAGGACAGCAACTTGTCTGTTCCCCTTCCCTGATTCCCCAACGCTGTTCCTCTCCCCCAATTCCCCAATAAAATCTTTAAAAAAAAAAAAAAAAAGTCATGACCGACTTGAGAAAACATTGATGGTAACTAACTTATCTTTCCCCCATTTGTTGGAATTCAGGTGATCTACCTGTGTACACATGTGACGGGTGCTTCGAATGTTCCCACGCTTGTCTAAGCTCCAGTAATGTTCTAATTTCATCATTCTTTAATAATTCTTTAGTACTTGGTTGTAATCAAAATAAAAGTCTGTAAATGTGTGTCATTCATCCAAACCAAAGAAAGAAATTAGTCTTTAAAAAATTAGATCCTGGGGCAATACCAGTTCTTGAAGAAACTTTGATTTTGTTCTAGGAGTGGTGGGTGGCTATTGGGAAGTCTTGAGACTGCAGCCTCCTGGTAACAAACTAGGATGGGAAGCTAGTCAGGATGCTGTTACAGCGGTCCAGGCCTTGACCTGGCCCCAGAGGCAATTACTCAACCCAGGGTATATTTTAAAGATAAATTTGGATATGAATGTGATCATACGAGGTGTGACAATTAAGTTCGCGAACTTATTGCACTGATGTTGTTAACCTTTTTTTTAATATCAGAGGGATTATTCATTATGAATTTGTACCAACTGGACAAGCCGTTCACCAAGTTTACTATTTGGAAATGCTGAAAAGGCTGCGTGAAAAAGTTAATCGACCTGAGCTTTTCGCCAACAATTCATGGCTCTTGCATCACGACAATGCACCAGCTCCCATGGCACTGTCTGTGAGGGAGTTTTTAGCCAGTAAACAAATAACTGTATTGGGATACCCTCCCTACTCACCTGATCTGGCCCCCAATGACTTCTTTCTTTACCCGAAGATAAAAGAAATATTGCAAGGAAGACATTTTGATGACATTCAGAACATTAAGGTAATACAATGACAGCTCTGATGGCCATTCCAGAAAGAGTTCCAAAATTGCTTTGAAGGGTGGACTAGGCGCTGGCATCGGTGCATAGCGTCCCAAGGGGAGTACTTCGAAGGTGACCGTAGTGATATTCTCAGTGAGGTATGTAGCACTTTCTCTAGGATGAGTTCGGAAACTTAATTGTCCAACCTCGTATATGATGTGAGATATGAAGGTAGACTTGAAGATTTGGGATATGGGATGTGAGTCATAAAGGTACATCAAAAATGACTGTTTTGGGGGGCAAAGCAATTGGGTGAGAGATGGTGCCATTTACCACGATAGAGAAGACTCAGGTAAGGGTCATTTTGGTGAGATCAGGATTTCTATTTTCAACATGTTGAGTTTGAGATGCTCATTAGGCAACCAAGTGGAGATGTTTAGTAGCTATTGTAGTTGGTTGTTTGAACTTGGAGATTAGGATACATGTCTAGGCTAGAGATTTAGAATCTGGGAGCTGTCAGTATACAGTAGGAATTTAAAATCAGGGGAGAGGGTGAGGTCCTCTTGGAAATAAGTATAAATGGAGACGAAAACAGAACCCTGGGGCCCCAGGATGAGGACTCTGCAAAGGAGATTGTATAGAATTTCTTTGTTTCCAAATAATTTTTAAATCAACTTTAGGTATCATTTACCTAAAACAAAATAGAATTACCAGTTCAGTGAGTTTGGACAAATGTATAGACCTGTGTAACCCAAATCAAGATACAGGAAATTTTACTCATCCCCAAAAGTTCCTTTATTACCTTTTGTAATCAGTACAACCCTGTCCCCTGCAATGAGTGATCTGCTGTCTGTCACCGTAGATTAGTTTTACCTGTTGTAGAATTTCGTGTAAATGGAACAGAGCAGTATGTAACCTTTTGTGTCTGGCTTTTTAAAACTCAACTTTACATTTTTTTAAAATTCATCCTTGTCATTGTGTTTATCAATAGTCCACATTGCCAAGTAGCCTTTCATTGTATGAATATATGCAATTTATGTGTCTTTCACCTGTGTATTAATAGACATTTGGATTGTTTCAAAATTTGGGCTATTATGAATAAAATGTCTAAAACAGTCTTGTAGAAGTCTTTTATGGATAGATGTCTTCATTTTTCTTGTGTAACAAGAGAGGAATTGCTGGGGCATAGGGTAAAGTGGTGTTTAATCACATAAGACAGTGCCATGCTTTTCTGACGTGGTTGCCCGATTTCACACGCACACTGGTGACGTATGAGAGAACCAGTTGCTTTACGCCCCACCAACACTTGCTTTACCAGTCTTCTCATGTCAGTCGTTCTGATGGGTACATGGTGGCATCTCACTCTGATTTTAATTTAGATTCCTCATGATTAATGATGTCAAGCATCTTTTTCTTGTGCTTTTTCACCAATTGTATATCTTCTTTGGGGACGGGTCTGTTCAAATCTTCTGCCTTGAATTTTATTATTTTACAATTTGTTCTTTCTGTAGTCTGGATATAAGTCCTTTGTCAGATATATGAATTATGTGTATTTTCTCCCAATCTATGATTTGTCTTTGCATTTTCTTAATGGTGAGTTTTAAAGAACAGAGCTTTAAAATTTTTATGAAGTCAATTTATTAATTTTTTTAAAATTTTATAGTTTAGAAGTATTTGTGTCCTTTCTAAGAAATCTTTGTCTGCCCTAAGATTATGAACATTTCCTTTTGAAAGTTTTATAGTTTTAGTTTTTATGCTTAGGTCAATGATCTGTTCTGAGTTAATTTTTGTGTATGTTATGAGATAAGGGTTGAAATGAATTTTTTTCTATATGCATATCCATTAGTGCCAGCACTAATTATTGCAAAAACCTTCTTTTCCATATTGAATTGCATTTGACCATGTATGTGTGGCATTATTTCTAGACTCTTTATTCATTTATCTATGTGTCAATTTTGCACAAGTCTTGCACATCTGAATACGAACTTTGTTTTCTCCTTATTTTGCCTTTTCTCTCAATACTTTCCAAGACTGTATGCTTATGTAATTTTTGTTTTATAGTGTTCCACGTGTTTTTAAACTTGTTTCAAAAATTATATAGAAATGCAGAGGCTACAGATTAGCCAACAGTGCATGAAAGAGAAGATCAGAGTTTGAGATTTCAAGACAAAGTATGAGTACCTGATCTCAAGACTAAGTATAAGCAAACTTTTTCCATAAAAGGACAGATAGTAAATATTTTAGACTTTGATGGTCATACAGTTGCTGTTGCAACTATGTGGCCCTCCTATTATAAGGCAAAAGAAACCACAGACAATATGTAAACAAATGCACATCGGTGTGGTCACATAAAACTTTATTTACAAGACAGACAGTGGGCAAGATGTGTCCTACAGGCTTTAGTGTGATGATCCTTGGTTTAAACAATCAAGACGGTTTATAGTGTTTGCTGATTTACATGGTATGGCCACTTCCACTGGTAGATGTAAAGCTCCTAACTGAAGTCCCTGAACGTGGAGTTGGGAAGCAGTGCTCCGTAGCTGACCATCATGTAGTCATCCCATCATGCAGACTCAGTCCGTGTAAATCACCTCAAAAGCATAGGAAACAGCAAAAGATAGGAAGTACAGTAATTGGAAAGGGAGGGGTTTTGACTATTCAATCCCTTTGTGTGTAAGATCATTTAATTTTATGTTTATATGTAACAACTAGCTGAATTTCTTTAACAACCAGCTTACAAAAATTCTTGAAAAATTAACAGCTTTCAAGAGCTGCTATGAACCAGATCTAGAACATGCCTGCAAGTGGCTACCGTGTTAGACAACACAGATCTAGAGCTTTCCCAGGGACCTCAGCAGACTTGTGCAGGCCACCCATAGGCAAGCCCTGTGTCTCGTGCCACCTCTAACTACGAGAGAGGCTGGAAACTGAATATGAGCCTTTTGGCCTCTGTAAAAAGGAAAGCAAGGGAGAATGGAGATGGACATGTGATTGAGTGAGTCAGCCTGGGGTGTCTACTACAGTTTTGTTCTAGAACTTTTTCCATGATATATCTATCTATGTTTATATACACAAACTATGTATATAGGTCTGTATAGGTTTTTTTATATCTAAAAAGGGATTACATTTTAAGTATACTATTCTTTTTTTTTTCCTAATTAACACAGACTTTCATTGTGTGTATATATAGATGTCTCTTTATTCACTGTTTTTGAATTCTATTTATAGCGTGACTTTCTATTTATTATTTTCATTTATTGTAACTAATATCATATTGGAGACATTTGGTAGTTGGTTTTCCATTAAATATAATGCTTTAGTGACTATCTTTGTATGTATCTGTGTGTGTGTGTGTGTGTGTGTGTGTGTGTGTGTGTGTGTTATTTTTTTAGGTTAGGCTTCTGAAAGTGAAATTAGCAATTCAGAGTATGTGTAAATCCTGATGTATACTGCAAAATCACCCCAAAAATGTTGTTTAAAATTTCATCCCCACCAACTGTTTAATAAGAGTGTCTGTTTTCCCTCCCCCAACTGGGTATTATCTACTTTTAAACTTTTGCCAATTATGTCGGACAAATATTATTATTCTGATATGCATTTCTGGATTAGTATTATTTTTCCTGATGATTTCTTGAGTGTCATTTATTTTTTATAAATGAACTGGCTGTTATAATTTTTTTATTTTATAATTTGCTCATTCATATCCTCATTCATTTTTCACTTGAATTCTTAATCCTTTTCTTGTTGGTTTATGGAATTTCTTTGTTTATTAGGAATATTAACCTACTATATATGTAGTGAATAATTTGTTACTTAATTTAATTTTCTGTCATATAGAAATGTCCAGTGTTTATGTAATAAATATTTGTGAGACTTTATCTTCATGGCATTATAATGTTTGTTACGTATGAAGGTTTCCCCATTCCAGGATTTGAGGATATTCTTTTGTACTTATTCTAGTGCTTTTTATTGTCTTGTTTTTTTACAGTTAGAGTTTTTCATAATCTGACTGGA
This sequence comes from Aselliscus stoliczkanus, assembly GCA_033961575.1. NCBI lineage: Eukaryota > Metazoa > Chordata > Mammalia > Chiroptera > Hipposideridae > Aselliscus > Aselliscus stoliczkanus. The sequence continues at coordinate 33,034,208 of CM066730.1, read as the reverse complement.
TTTTTGTACTTGGGTGTATAGTTTGAATGGGAAACTATTTTTATTTCTGAAAGGAGAGCTAACTTTTAACCTCACTTACCTCATTCATCCTTCTCCCATTAATTTTATATGACAACTTTATAACAAATCAAAATTTCAGTTGTACAGTGAGTCTTTTTGAACTTTCTTCTCTGTTTGGTTAATCTTTTGATCTGTTTCTGAAACAATACTACATTATAAATCACTGTGACATATTCTTTTATCTGCTAGGATAGGGCAAGTCCGCTTTATCCGTTTATTTAGTTTTCCAGGAGACCTTGAATATCAGCTAGCCTGGCTCCACTTAAGTGTTGTTAGGATTTTGATTGGGATTATGATGTTAAATTTAGAGATTAATCTGAGGAGACTGGGTGTTGATGTTATATGAATTTTAAAAAAGAAGTCTTTATAAAAGTAAGTTAAAACATACTAACACATACATTCCTTTTTTTCCACTTTAAAAGCTTTCATATGCTTTCCTCCATGAATTATTAGTGTTTTAAGGCCAACAAAGTTCTGCATGTTTTGATAGTTTTTTTAAACATTAAGGAAGCGTCTTTTTCACTTAGTTTACTAAGAATTTTATTTATTATGTGGAAACATTATTGACTTTTATTAAAGGCCTTTTTATGTATCTATTATGACTCTTTGTTCTTTTGACTCATCACTATGATATATATTACGAGTCTTCCTATATTGAATCATACTTGGGCTTTTATCAGATGAGCCCTACTTGACCAAAGTCAAGTATTTTAAATTCCTATTCGTTTTAGTGTGCTTAACTTTTATTAAGGAGCTATTTCAATTGTCTATTGCAGCATGACACACCACCCCAGACTTAATGGCTTCACAACAATTTATTATTTTTCATGGTTTCATGAGTTGACTACACTCAGCTGGACAGTTTTTGTGTAGGTTCCGATGTGGTTACTATGAAGTATTGGCTGGATCTGCGAACATTTGAAAATGTGACTGCTTGACATCAGGATGGTTTCCTGATACAGCTGGCAGTTGATGTTGGCTGTTGGCTGGGGGACCAGCTGGGATTGTTGACTGGAACACTTACATGTCACCTCTCCGTATGGGCTTGGGCTGCTCACACATGATGGGAGAGTGTACTAAGGACAAGCGGTCCAAGAAAGCCGGGAGGAAGCTGCAACGGCTTCTCAGGACCTCGCCTCAAAGTCTCAGGAAGTCACTTCCATTGTGTCCCACCGGTAAACCAGGTTATGGAGGCCAGCCCACATTCCAGGGGAGAACTGCATCCCAATTGTTGATGTACAGAGCTGCGACAGGGAGAGGGTGTTCTGGGGACAGTCTTTGGAGAGAGTCCATTCTTACAAACATGTCTAGCAGAGAGTTTAAGAGGCAAACCCTTCAAATTCTTAGAAACTTTTATTTTAAATCTGAGAGGTTCTATAAAGGTGTGCCCTTAAATCTTCCTGAAGTGTCATCAAAGAGTTCCTTTGACTTCATATTTTTCTTTAAAATAAATTTTATTGGGGAAGAGCCATGGCATTGGTTACACATTGCTTTTATGCTTCAGTGGCATAGTTGACTCTTTTAAGGAGGGCGCAGCTCACAGTGGCCCATGTGGGGATCCAACTGGCAACCGTGGTGTTATCAGCACCATGCTCTAACCAACTGAGCTAATCTGTCACCTGACTTCATCTTTGATTAAGAATATTTTGCTGATATCCTGAGCCCTTTCTATTTTTTCTAAATTCCATTCAAAACCTGAACCTTTTCTTTTAGGTGCAGTTTCTATTTTCCATGTTAGGACAAGCAACAGTGTTCCCCAGTTTCTGCCAGTATATGACATGGGTTGCCTTTTCTCCAGCCTCCAATTCAGTTCCTCACTGCCCTCCCAGTCTTCACTGACAATCTCCTGAAGACCTTTCCTGCGTCCACCTGCTACCCTGCCCTCAAACCAGTGCTGTGCTGTAGGGTTTTGTTTTGATAGCGCCTTATTTTCACTTCCAATTTCTGTTCTGATTATGTCAATATATGAAAACGTAGTGGCCTAAAGTAAATTGGTATATTATTTTGCTTATGATTTTGTGGGCCAGGAATTCAGGGAAAGGTTCAACTGGATAGATATTTCTTTTTCACATGACAACAGTCTCTTCCCATCAGTATCTTGTGACGTGGCACTGCTTGGCTCCTGTCTCTCTCACAGTCCCTTCTTCCTTCTTTGTCTCATCGTCCAGGGCCTGGACATTTGGTGGTCTCAGGAGACTCACACTTCTTTCCTGACAACCAACTTCCAAAAGACAGGAAGTAGAAGCTGGCCGGCAGGAAGTAGAAACTGCCTAGAACGAGCAGAGTATACTTCTGCCATAATTTACTGGTCAGTGCAGTTAGAGGGCCAACCCAGATTCAAAGTGGGTAGAGAAATAGACTCTCCTCTTGATGGGGGAGCAGCAGGTCAGGCTGTAGAAGGGCATATGAACTGGGAGATGTCGTTGCAGCCATCTTTGGAAAATACAATCTGCCACGTGATTTTTGGAAATTATTTTAAGTTTGATTTGTCAACATTGTGTGTGAGTATGCTAATGTGCGATTTTATCAGCTATAGCTATCAGGAATATATTAACTTCGTAAAATATTTCAATTACAAAGCTTTCCTTCATTTTTCTTTGTCAGGATTAATTCAAGTAGATTAGAATCACATATTTGTCTGAAGTTGGAAAGAACTCTTTCATAAAACCACCTGAATTACCTATATAAGGAAGTTTAAAATTTTAACTTAGTCAAATATATATATTTTTCCTATCAATTTCTTTAATATATATATATATATATATATATATATATATATGTTTAGAATGTCTTTCCCCATTTTGAGAACATTTGAATATTCACAGTTTCTGTATGTTTTGGTTTTATATATATAATTCTTTAATTGATCTGGAATTTTATAGATGAAAATATAGCACCCTTTCCCCCACCCAGATTGTTAACTAGGTAGGTGATCATCCATTCCCATTCATTTTGTGCAATGATGTATGTTCTAGAATCTGTATCTGGGCTTTTGTTCTTTTCTATTGATATGTAAATTCTTTTTTCCATACTGTGTTTTTAATTATTGTAACTCTCCCTAGCATTTTAAGATTGTGAAAATCATTAAATGTTCATACCTATAAAATGTGAGCAAATGTCACCTGACTGACGCTAAGGATGTATGCTTATAGACTATTGAGGACAAGTTTTAAAAAATCTAAGAATTTGTTTAATTTATATTTTAGTCAAATATTTTTGTGCTAAATTTTGTTTTCTAGAAAGAAGGAGGAATAAATAGAACAAATACAATACTCACAGTTTTCTTTTTGTGAACATGATTTTCTGATACAGTACTTGCTGTGTGGAGGTCTTGTAGAAGGAAAAAATGAATGAAGGCAGAAATCGAACGCATTTACCATTGAAGATGGTACAAAATTCAAGTAAAATGAGGCCAAAACTAGTAGAGTTTTTCTAATTTATTGAAGAAAGCTATTTTTGGAGTAGATCTAGAATATTTAATTTTCAAACCATATCAAATAGTTAATAAATTACTTTAAAATGTATTCTTTAACAAAATGAGTCTTTTATTTTTACTAATCTAGCTTATTTTTGTTTTCCAGATATTGTTTTGTGTTTGCTTTGGGATACCTCATAGTGTGCCAAATTACTAGAGTCTATATCTTTGATTATGGACAATATTCTGCTGATTTTTCAGGGTAAGATAAAAACTTTGATTTAGAAGCCTGTTTTTTTCATTCTAATATGTTGGTTAAAGTACAAACTGTAGTTCCATTTAGTAGTTCAAATGAAAAGCTATTACTAAACATTTTAGTTGAAAATTCCTTTATGATTTTAGAATTTTTCTTCTTGTAAAGTGGTCTTTTATAGTGTTATATAAGTCACAAAAATAACCTACCCTTTTCAATTGACTTGAAAATTTTCTAACTACTATATAGCAATTAAATTTTTTATATGGCATCTGATATTGAAAGCATTTTTTGATTCCGATAGAAATTTCTGCAATTGTTTGTAACTCTCAGCCCCCCTTGAGCCTGCATTCTTGTTACCCAATTCTTTCTGTCTTTGTTCTCCTGAGTCCCATTTTTACATTCACTCAATGACTTCTATATAAGATCTGATTGACCGTTCTTGCTTTTTGCACCCCGTGGGACTTTCTTTGGACCACACGTCATCGGCCTCACTTTATCAGTCTGAATTTCCTACAGAAGATACTTGAGCCTGTATTTTTACTTCTATGCATTTTACTTTCATGGAATGTTCTGCATTCTTATATCTAGTATTCGACTGAGTAGTGGAAATACTCTGCTTTTGTTTCTTCAAAGGGGATTTAGTCTCTCTGTGATATGCTTTGCCTGTAACAAAACTGATTGAATGTCTGTGATGAGACAAATTTAGTCCAGGTCCTTAAGAACTGACTTGTTCACCATCTTTATAAAGGGACATCTGCTAACACCTTTGTACTAGGTGGGGACATTGAAGATGAATTTCTATATTCTTTATGTCAAGCCTGACAGCTTTCTCTATTTGAACCAGACATGGCAGGCCTGCTTTTAAGGCAGTCCTGAGTCATCTGGACAGGATAGATAATGACCAGTAAATCCAATTTAAGGATAACTAAAGTGGGAAAAATAAAACAAAACAAATCATGGCATCTATGAAAAAAAAAATTGTTCAACAATAGAAATTGACCCCAAGGTATATGAGCTTCGAAAAAAATCGCTGCTTTGGGACAAGAGAGTTTTAGAAGATGAAATTTCTTTTTCTCCATAATGAGATTTAAATGGATTTTACTTTTATTAAACAGATTTTAAAAATGGAGATTGCACTCAAAAGAACAAACAAAACCAAGCCCAAACAAAACTGAATAAATACACTTTAAAAACTAGATAGACAAATTGGTAATACTTTGAATAGAACTGCGAAATATTCTTGGAACTCAGGAAAAGAGAATAAATAGATGCCGGCCATCTAACTTGTAAATAATAGGTATTGTTGAAGAAAGTGAACTAATGAGCAGAATCAATAAGTATATTGGGCCACTGTGAAAATCTTAGGGAATTTGACCAAGTAACCCAGATCACGTGTTGTCATCATAGTATAATGAAAGTAGGAACTAGTTGTGTATGTTTGAAAGAATCACAATCATTTAGGAAATTCAGTTGTCCTGAGAACAGCGACTGTACCAGTCTTGTTCATACGGTACTCTTCGTGCTTAGCACAGAGTGGCATCACATAGATACTTACTGAGTCAGTGCCACCACCTCAGTAAAGAAGAAAGTAGAAAATGCAGCAAGATAAATGGGGGAAAATAAACACAGTATAGTAAAACCCGAGCAATGTGAACAGGGTTGCACTGTCAAAGGGATAAGTTCATAGCTATGAATACTTGCATTCTAATAAATGAGAACTAAATTGAGCATTTGGTATAAAATAGAGACAAAAGGGATACTCTTGACTAATTCAGCCTATGCATGTCGATTTCGGAGATGTTAACATTAACAGCTCATGTTTACAATACTGTGAGATCATGAATGTTCCGGCCGACTTTTGGCGTCCTAGGATGGACCGACGGCAGACAAACACCAGAGATGCTGAACCGATGAGAGGCCGGCCGCCAATCTTGCCTCAGCCACATTTGTTCTATATTTCTCTAGTTTATATATTTGGGATTCCACATTATATTTCATTAAAAATACTGTGCTGCTTATATCTATAAATCACCAGATTGAAAACGAACATTAAAATAGCTGAATTGAAATTTTTAATAACCATGGGTGCGAGGACAAATTTGGGTGACACAGGTTTGCTGGACCCTTGGCTTCTCCTTCCCTTGGACCTTAGTCATTACCTTTCTTATGCCCCTTATCTGCTATGCCCAACTCTGGTTGCTGTCTAGCTAGGGACAAGCTAGCTACTATTAAAACCACAGCAGGGTGTCAAGGTCTTTACATAATTAAAATGGATTTCTCACACACATTCCAGGGCACTGAGAAGGGAGCCGGTGTTGCCCACAATCCCTTAGGGAACCAGGCTCCTTCTTTCCTGGGGCTCCCCCTCCTTCGGGGTCTCTGGAACCCTATTGATGGGGGCATGTTGGGGAGTCAGTGAGAGCAGGCAGGGCATGCCCCTCCCTACTTCTGCTCATATTCCATTGGAAAGACCATTGGCGTGACCCCACAAATTAGAGTATTGTTTACAGTAAGAGCAAAATGCATGTTCAAACAAACAGCTTTAATGACATGGCTTAAATTATTAAGTATGTGGGGGAAAAAAACAACATAGCATTTTAAAGATGGACAACCGGATATATTGTAGAACTCCACATGTTTCATGTGTAATTTTCATCCATTTGAAGAAAACATTTGGCCGTAATCAGTGAAGTGGTCAAGGTTAGACAGGGACGAATTAGCTGAAGGAGGCCATCCTGGCAGAGCTATGCTGAAGGACCCTCTTTTTTAATGGGCACAGGAGAGAAGAGAAGCCACCTAGATGCAGGCCGTCCCATTAATTAAGTATTTAGGCATTTAGGAGCTACGTGTGTGTTATAGCACATGAGCAGCAAAGATCCTAATTAGGGTAACATAATAGCTATCCAGAATGTTGGCTTCTGATCAAGTCACCCATCCTTGGTGCTAAGCTGTCCTGCTGCCCAGAAGCTGAAGTTCAGGGAGTGGAGGCAGGTCCTCACTGCGGGGCCACCTGGGAGCTCTTTTGTTCGGGGCATGGAAGACCCCGTGTGTGTGTGTGTGTGTGTGTGTGTGTGTGTGTGTGTGTGTATTTAGGTTCAAGATACATGTAAAATGTTGATTAGCTAAAGGGGACTCGCCTCTTAATAGAAGTTTATGTTTTCTAAAAAGGTTGAAAAGCTTCTGAGATTGGTAGCTTTTAGAAAGTAGATACAGGAGAAGTATAAAACAGTGAAACATCTTTCCTTTATGTCATTAATAATCAGTTAGAAAATATAAAAAAAAGGATCCTAGTTTCAAAATCAATAAAAACCATGAAATATCTAGGAATGCATGTGAAAAGAATTGTATAGGACCTCTGTGTAGAAAACTATGAAACTTGGCCGTAGGATATAAAAGAAGACTAACTGGAGAAACTTCTTGTTTACTCAGCTAGTAAAATTCAATATGGTAAAGATGGTGACTTCCTGTCAAGTTAATCTGTAGATGTATTGCAGTTTAAGTTGGGGTTTGAGGAAAGTCAGGAAAGTGCTTGAGCATAGCAAATTCAGTGTAAAAACATATATACAGTGTTTGTAAAGCAGCAGTCGTTTATATATGATAGGAATGGCACAGGAATAGACAAATCAAGGGAGCTGGGGTAAAGAAACAGACCCGTGCATCTGAGGAGTAAATGGACAGAATAGAAGTGGTGGGATTATTGATTAGTAGGGAAAGCCCCTCTCTATTTTCCAGCAAAAGGTATTGAAACAGAAAAAGGCGAATTCTTGCCTCCTATGTAGGTAGGTGACTTGTAGATGGAAGTAAGAACAGATTTTTTAGCCTGAAGGGAATGAATTCTGATTGGATCATGTTGATTTTTGTGATGCCAACAGGATAGTTTAACGCATCCACCAAAATAGGTATGTGTGGCAATAGTTTTCTATTCAAATTGGGAATATACTAAAGCTAAGCAGACCGTATCAGACTCTCAGTTAATGTTTTATTCCTCATTACTTTTGTGTGTTCATTCAGCTAAGATACCCCAGGCATATGCTGTGCCTTAGCTCAGGGCCACGTGTTTTGGGAGGTGACAGTCCTGGCAGGCATAAGAGGGGACAGGCCATTTGCTCTGAAAGCTACAGGTGTGGTTGTCACGCTCACTCCTTTTCGAAAGCCTTGTTGAGCCGAGTCTGAGTGTAGACATCTCGGTGCCCTATGACGCACGGTGCCCTGTGACGCACGGTGCCCTGTGACGCAAGCCCTGCCAGCTCCTCCTCTCCCACTCTGCCCAGTGACTGCGTGGTAAGTAGGGTTGATGTAAATTATTCAGCCGCCAAACCCTGGTGTTCCGTTTATCCTGTTTCATGTGTGGGAGTCCCCTAGCACTTTGCCCTACATTTGGTTAGAGGAAACATTCTGTGTAGCCGCTACCAGCAGAGTTCAGGTAAATGGGCATGGCTCTATTCATGGTTTGTTTGGCCTGTTATCTGCCCCCTCCCCCAACCTGAGCCCTTTCTCCTGATTTGTGTCCATTCACAAAGAGGTGTGTTAGAATGATTTTATCAGATGTCTGCAATCGTCCCTTAAGACACTAAAAGGCTGATGACCGTGCCTTCACAGCCCTTCAGAGAGCACGCCCTGCTGCCCCTCCCAGCCTCTGTGCCCTGACTGTTTATCTCCTATTTTAGAGAGAAAGCTTCTTCAGACAGTACTTTACAATGTACCCCTTCAGTTCCTTATGCTGTGTAGCAATTCCCGTATTTATTAAATGAAGATTTTATTAAACATCTACTGTGCCTCAGATACTGCTCAGTTATCTGTCATATTGCTTTTAGTTAATCCACACAGGGGCATTGTCATTCCATTTTATAGATCATAATCGTTGGAGGGGGTTAAGTGGGTTCCCAGTTTTCCACAGTGTGTAAGTAGTGGGGTCAGGATTTCAGTTGAGTTTTTTGACTCATGTGTCCAGCTGCCGTTTCACCACACCTCCACCCACTTGTCTAACCCTCTGTCGGGAGCAACTGACCTCACAGATTCATTGCACACAAAGATGCCGCTATGAAATATGTCTTTACTATACTACGTCACAAACATGACTGGCGATAGGTGACGGTAGAGGGGTAAGATACGGAAGCGATGAGTCACGATGCTTAAGTTAACTGTTAGATATTTGAAACTGTGTGTGCAATGAATGTGTGAGATCGTTGTGCCTGAGGGAGGGCTAATAGGCATCTCGCCCTAAACATGCCCGAAACTGGGTTCCTGCCTGAAACTGGGTTCCCCGTTCCTCTTGCATTCCTTCTTAGTCAGCTCTGGTCAAAAACCTTGGTGCCATCAGATTGCAAACCCTGCATTTAATCCATTATTAAATCCTCATCCAGTCCCGTTGGTTTTACCTTCAGAAGGTAGCTAGACTGCACTCCAGACCTGCAGAGCCACTCTCTCCATCCCCTCCTGCCTGCTTACCTCCAGCTCCTGGAACCCCACAGGCTTTTCAACCCAGAGCCATTTATATGTGCCTTTAAAACCAAGTCACTTCTCCGCCTAAAAACCTCAAGTGTCTTCACTGCACCCTCCACAGGCCCATCCGAGCTGACCTCCTGCTACCTGTCCTCACCTTCTGTTTCTATCCTTCTAGCTCACCTGCCCCGTTAGCAGGCTTCCAACGCGCCAGTCGCACTTCTGCCTGAGGGCTGTTGAACACTTTTCTCCCTTCCTGAAACACTCTTACCCCGACCTCCACGTGGCTGTCTCCCTGACTTCAGTTCTCTGTGTACATGGCACCTTGTGGGTGCGGCCAGTTCTCACCCACATCCTGGCACTTTCCCCCGTTGGCCTTGCTTCCTTCTGCTCAACACCGAGTAGCATCTGGCATACGATACACTTATGTGTTAATTCGTTTAGTATCTATCTTTCCCCAGTACAGTGTAAATTCTGTGACAGTGAGAATTCCGTCTTGTTCAGGGCTGTATCTCTGGCCCCCGGTGCACTGTAGGTGTGCGTCAAATCCCATTTTCTGAATGAGAAGTAAAGTGAGTGAGTGAATGGGTGGCTCAGAAGCAACGGCCTTTTCTCTTATCTCTCACTGCAGACTCATTGGGCGTTAGGAACGTGGGGTTGGTTTGGTTTCGGTGGACTTTGTTGTTTGTGGAGGAAAGAGTACAGATATACTTAGAAATGACTGGGTGTGGACGATCAAGAGTTTGCCCCCGTTGTCACGTAACTTGGACCCTGGTGGCAAACTGACCTCTTACTTAGTAGGTGCTTGTAGTTACTTTAGAGCAGGAATATACAGATATCATTAGAGTCGAGCAGTGAGATAATGGAACAATGAAGAAGGTGGCTTTTTCCCCCCATTCATCCCCTAATAATATTTAACTACAGTTAAGTTTTACTGTGTGATAGAGCTAAATACTATTATTCTCATTCTTTGTAGAAAAAAAGAAGGCATGTAAATTTTTTTTTAACTTTTACACCTTATTTTTTAAAAATTTCGGGAACTCTAGAGTGCCTTAGTGTTTTACATCAGATGGGTATTTTTTATATTACCTGAAACCATGTCATGAGTTAAAGTATTAATTTTGAACAGTGAGACCCGTATTTTCCCACATTCCTAGCAGAGTGGCAGTGGGAGGAAACATCTAAGTCTAGTGACGCCGGCATGGAACAGGCGTGGTGGCCCCACCAAGGCCCTGACCCCCGCACGGGGAGGCTCTAGCCGCCTGCCGCCCCCTCGCCATCTCCGCCCGCACCCTGCACAGATGGGAGGGTCTTTGGGATTCACAGCAAGTTGTCCCAGACTTTCTAGGACCCGGAAGTGATTAGCTATTGGCGGCTCCACTAGATACAAAGTCAACAGGTAGTTAAAATGTCAGTTCAGGTATAAGAGAGATAATTGTGTGAGTCACTCTGATTGTCACCGAAACAGGTATTTATGAACCCACTGCGATTAACCTCTTGGGAAGGGTGGGTCATTTTCACCTAGAAGGGTTTTCTCCACACAGGAGTCTGCTCTTTCAGGTTGAGGTTTGTCCCAACTTCCCAGCTCTGCCCTGCCTCCTTCTCGTTCCCAGAGTGGTCGCGTCCTTCACATGCACAGAAGTCCCACGGGGGCCCGGAGCGCTAGTGGGCGCTGTGGGGACGTGCCCTCAAATCGCACACACCGTGTTTTGGGAATGGCTCATACACATATCTAACAGTTTAGTGTGTCACTAAGTTGATAAAATACATGTAACAATTTTATCAGTTGTTTATATTATGTTTTAAGGTGATGTGGGAATTAGAATTTAGAACTGAAGGGTATGAATTTTATAATTCATTGGTGAACTAAATTATGAAGAGAATTAAGACAGGCTGAGAAAATGATTCTTTTCCCCCAGGGAAATGGAAACTTAGGTTTTTATAATCCTCAAAAGCATGTAAAATACCTAGCGAAGGTAAAACTGGCAGCTGGGTGTTCAGAGCAGCGGGGGGCTGTGTATGGGGAGGAAGGTTCCAGAGGAGTTATTTCCTGGGAGTGAGTGGTGTGGATGTAAGGACTGATGTGGAAGTCCAAGAGGAATCTTCTCCCTTCCGTACTTTGAGTTTCAGAGCAAGCGTCACCTGACAGTTTTTATGAGATCTCACCTTCTAGTTGAGGACAATGAGCTGTAAGGTCTCAAGGGCCCTGGTCTACACCTCTTAATTGCTACCGGTAGGAACATTTACAACCAATCCTTGTTGGCATTACTGGCCTTGCGAGAAATCATCTTCTCTCTTGACGTGTTTCAAGGATTAGCAGACATTTTGATCTTGTCCAAAAATATCCACGAGGCATTTGGTCCACAAAAAAGGTCCTTGATATTTAGTCCTGTCAAAAACATCTGCACTAAGAAAACACCCCTGAGTTCAGATAGCTGATAAGGCTTATTTCTACTTTTGGTTGACATGATTAACCTATAAAACATACCATAATGTTTTAGTGGTCAATAATGATGGTGTGGTTTTATTGCCAATACTAGCCCTCCTTGCCTCTGCAGCCTAACTGCTCTTGGTAGATGGGGTTAGGTGGATGGGGTCAGCATGGACCAGATGTCTCCATGGATGTTTTGGACAGAACCAAATATCAAGTACCAAATTTCAACTACCTTTTGGCATGAACCAAATCTCTCTGTGGACATTTTGGACAGGATCAGATGTCCTGGAAGGGTTTAAAGATGCTGGTGTTTTGCCAAAGGTGGCCGTGGCCACCGACCAGTCTTGTGCTGTGGGGCAGCAAGCAAAGCGCAGCGAGCAGAGTGCAGGTCGGACTAGAATAGACATGGAGGGCCCGGCCGAGTGGTGCGGTGATTAAGCCCTGGCTTGGGAAGCCAGCGGACCCGGTTTGGGTCCCACATATGAGGGTCAGTGACACTGCCCGCAAAAAAAAAGAATAGATATGGAGCCTGAGCCTCCCCTCACCTCCCTGCTGGCGTCTGTCCCTTGGCTGTGCAGTGGGCCTGACTGTACACTCCAGGCAGAGAGCTCCCATCCTACCTGCAAATGAAACACCATTTCCTGGTAATTCCAAAAATATAAATAAATAACTTACGGTTAGCTGGTGTTTAATACCAATGTCGGTAAGCAAATGTAATAGTGAAAGGATAAAAATGTATCCTGGCGGTTTTCTTATGTAGGCTTATTTATTTTTCCAAGTTATCTATTCAATTAGAGATTATAAAATATGGAAAAGATATTGCCATTTTCTTACTGGGAACATGATTTTGAAGTCCTCTTTTCTTTGAAGGGTGCCTTGGTTTGTCTGCTGTAGGTGGCTGTCTCTAGGCCGTCTTCGCTAGGCATTCACCCCTGGATGCCTGGCTCTAGAATAGGGGGATGAACATTGTCCTTTTCCTTTGTCCCCCGTTTCACCCCTTCTGTTTTGTTCCCCATTTCTCACCCGAACTCCTTTAATATTCTACCCATTCCCCTTGTCCCAGGCCACTTACTTTCCATATTTAAGTTCAGCCCTGAGGTAGAAAAGGCAGCATGGGATGTTGGAGAGGTGCTGAGATGGAACAGGGAGCCTGGTCAGGTCTCAGGCCCATGTTGCCCTCTCTCCCCGGCCTCCTGGCCTCGTGCGTGTACCACTGCTCACGTGCGGCTGCTTTTCAAGGATGAGCGTTTCCACTTTGCTTTGTAAAGCAAGGCCCAGACTCTAACTCCCCTGTACCTTCTCCAAACACAGCCATCCCTCGGAGGTTTTTTTATGTTAAAAAATGTCAAGATTTTGTAGTTATATAAGCAGAATAGACTCTTTTTCATACATCACAAGTATTATTTTAAATATACTCTTTTAAAATATTTGTTTTTTATTTTGTCACAGCCCAATGATGATAATTACCCAGAAGATTACTAGTTTGGCTTATGAAATTCACGATGGTAAGAATTTAGAAATTAATTTGTCATCACTGAAAGAAATCCTATTCAGATAATCTTCTGTCTGAGATAGTATCATAACTTTCTGCTTTTTTTTTTTTCTCTCAACTTTCTGCTTTTTATGAGAGGAAGGTAAAGGATGGATGTAAGACAGGGAAAATAAATATTTAACTCTGCTTAGGGCTATTAAAGCGTGTTTTTCTTAAGTGTTTTATCTGAATTTTACATTCAATAGTGACAAAAACAAAGTAAAATGGTGTAAGTCAGTTGTATGGCTCCCATTAGCGACAATTTAGAATACACATTTGGTCTAAGTCAACTTTTATTAATTTCTGCTTCATCTCTGTTACATTTTTATTAAAATTTGAATGTTTTTTCCTTTGCCCTCAGTCCCTTACACACACACACACATTTTTAGTATAAGTATTTGTATATCTTTTATTTATAAATATTCATATTTTATATCTTCAGCGAATGGATACCTTGCAATAGGAAATGCCAAGAGTCAGGACTTTGAGTTAGACTCTAGTTTCTTCTAAGACTGAAGGGGCATCCTTCTTAGAGCAGCCATTTGCAGTAGCCTAGGGAGCTCCTTAGGTGGGGTTTTTTAGCCCCCCGTGTATGTCACCCATCCTGTGCTCTCTGCTAGGGAAGACCTACAGATATTTTTTAAGTGTCTTGTTTGCTTCTTAATTTAGTCCACCTTTGGACTTTAAATTGGGTTTAGGATCTGGAAAGTTGATTCATAATCATAATAATATCCTCCCATTTGGGGCTTAAAGGTAAATGAATCAAGATGGTAGACGAGTCCAGTTCTCACTTATTAGAGTCATGAAGGAGGGAGGAAGTCATGCCTTCTACAGTGCTGCTGGCAATCGTTTAAATCATCCAATAATATAAAACATTTAATGCCCCTTTTTACAAAGTCATAGTATTTACTATTAAATATGCTAGCTTTAGGGAATTTTTAAACAAAATAATAATTGCCTCTTGAGAAGAGCGAAATTAGTTCCCTGATGTGTGTTATTCATCTTATACAGACCTAGGCATGTTGGATTACCTGATGGTTATCTTATACAGATGTAGGCATGTTCAATTATGTGATAGTCCTTTGAGGTGCTTGAGCTTGTGTTGTAATGAGAAAGAAACGAACCAATTATACCAACCATTATACCAAAATGGGGATTATAGCATGAATTTCAAATGAGAAAAGTGATAAAAGTGTGAATGGGGGAAAAACCCACCATTCTTTTCTTTGGAGAAATCATTATTGATAAGAGTACTTATTTTTATTTCTCAGGGATGTTTCGAAAGGATGAAGAACTGACTCCATCCCAGAGAGATTTAGCTGTAAGGTACGTACCTTTGAGTTGTATCCTGCCACAGTCCCTGCGGTCTGCCTGGGACACACATCACTCGTGGCCAGGCCAACTTGTCCTTCTAGAGATACTTGCTTCATGAAAGCCGAACCTTCCCTCTGCACACCTCCCTGACACCAAATCTGGCTAGGCTAGGCATCCCTTCTAAAACTCCCACAGCACGTTGGCTAATCATCGTACAGTATGCACCTTCTGTGTACCAGGAGGCTGTCTGCTAAGTTTTCTGTCCCTCCTATGAAGCTTTGAGTTCCCTGATGACAGGATGATCATATCGCCTTCATGTCTGCCATGTAGTAATTAAGGGTAATAATCGCAGCTACCATTTATAGACTAATAATTGATGTCAGGTAATGGGCTAAGCTCGTAATATGTTAACATAGTACATAGATGTCATGTTTTCAAATAACAAAGAACTAGTAAGATACTCTCATTCTTATTTGAGGAGTTCATTCTGGGGTAGGCTTCTTTTTCATTTGTGATACTCTGTTGACTAATCTAAGGAATAGCTTACTGTCTTGGCAGGATCTATCTTAATTTAATTAAAGACCAAATACACGTTTTACTTAAAAAACTTTTTATGAAGCATCTTGTTTCCTGAAAATCTAGAACCAGTTAATTCATGGCTGCTGGAGGAATGAGATTAAGTTTGTGATAGTAGACAGACCGTACCCTGAGTGTTCACCTTGGATCCCAGGTAGCATGTCTTGAGGATCTTCTTATATTTTCCCCATCTTTAAAATTATTCTATTTTGATATTCTCTATAGTCAGTCATTACATGCCAAAAAATATACACTTGAATATACCCAGTTGATGAGAGGTTCATTTGATCTGGGTTCTGTAGTCTTCATGAGGCCTGGGTCCATTCCAGGGACCACTCACCATCAGTGGAGACTCAGCTCCCATTTTCCCTTGGCCTCTCACATACCAGCGGGCAGACCCTGGACCTGCTTAAATCCGCTCTCTGCCTGCCTGGACAGGGTCAGGAAGCAGAGTGGAAAAACTCCAGTCTTGCTGATTGGACTCATTTTGAATTTGTTACCCCAAGCTAAGAACAATGGCCTTCGTACCACCAGCAATTCTACTGCGTTTCCTTCGTCCACTCATTTCCCGCTTTCTTAGAAGATGCTACTCTCCTTTCTTCTCAAACTTCCAGCACTTCTTCCTTCATGCTCACCTAGGATGGTAGCAAAGTTTACTTTTTGGAGAAAATAAAGCCAACTCTACTTCATTCTGAAAAATCAAATCGACCAAAGGGCCTGTGTTTGGGACCAAACACTGTTCTCTTTCCAGTACCGAGTGTTGTGTCCATAATCCACCCTGAGGCCAACTTTCCACTGAGTCCACTTGCTCCTTTTCTACTCAAGGCTTTGCTTCTCCAATCGTCCCATCTCGTGCATCATCACTCATCAGTTTCTGCCTCTCCTTTGTTTTTTTTGTTTTTTTTGAGGGCAGTGTCACTGGCCTTCATATGTGGGATCTGAACCAGGGCCGCTGGCTTCCCAAGGCAGCTCTTAACCACCGCGGCCGCGGCCCATCTTCCTCTCTTTTGGATCACTCCCACCAACTTAAAGGAAAAACTCCTTCTTTCCCTCACATTCCCTTCCAGCTACTTCCCCGGGACCCTGTGCTCCCTCAGAACAAGACTCCTTGGAAGATTTGTCTGTTCTTACTGCCTCCCCTTCATGTCCCGTTCTCTCCTCAACCCGCTGCAGTCACGTTTTTATCCCCATGACTGGTCTGATAGCATCCATTCAAGGTTGCCCTTACTCGTGGCAAATTTAATATTCAGCCTCAGTTTACGTGTTGCCCACCCTCAGCAGCACTTGACCCAGTTGACCAATTGAAGCACCTTGACCTGCCCTCCAGGACACATTCTTTGCTCCTCCACCTGCCTCACCGGCTGTCTCTCTCCATTGTCTTTGCTGACTCCTCCTTTGCCTTACCACTAAATATCCGTGTGCCCCATGGCGCAGCCTTCGACCTGTGCTGCTTCTCCAGGCGACCACGTGCAGCCCATTGGCTGTCTGCATATTTGAAGGCTCCTAGCTTTATACTCCCACGCCACCCTCTTCTGAGCTACAGCCTCATGTAACCAACTGCCATTTCAGTGTCACACACGGAGAGTGAATAGGCGTCTCCAGCAGAGCACATTGAAAATGGAACTCCTGATTTCTGTCTCCCACCCCCGTCTGCTCTTCCACTGCTATTACCTACTTAGTTACCAGTGATACCATTTGCCACTCTTGACTTAAGGCACACACTTAGGCAAACTCCCCTTTGCTTACCGCAAATCCTTTTCACCAGCAAGTCAGCTCTTCTTGTGAAACCTGTCTCCAGTCTGACCTTGACATGTGACCATCTCTCAGCATTCCCGCTGAGACACACCCCCACCCGCCACAGCCCCACCTCGTTTTTTGTGTGGTCTACAGTAATAGCTTCCGAACTGCTACATTTTCCCTCCTGCCCTCCTGTCTGCTTTCCACCCAGTAGCTAGAGTCCTTTTAATGTGTATTGGATTATATTATTCCCTTCCCCTGATGAAAACCCTCCAGTGGCTCCTTTGAGAATTGAGAATCATTAACGAACTTCTGATCCCTGCATATAAGGCCCGGCAAGAGCCGGTGGCTCGCATTCTCTCTCCCTCGGTCCACCTGTAACCACGCAGACCTCTCCATCTGCGCCACCTCTCCCATCCCTGCGATTACACTCTAGTGCTTGGCCTGCTTTCTGTATTACTGTCTGATGTTATATATTTATTTATTTGGATTGTCCCTCTCCCTACCCAAGGACACAACTCTGTCTTGTTATCATTTTATCCCCACCACCTAGATGGCAGGTCACCTAGATTGTACTCCCAGGAGATGTGTGACAATGTCTGGAGACATTTTTGTTTGTCACAAATGCAGAGGAGTGGTACTGCTGACATCTAATGGGTAGAGGCCAAGGATGCTTCATAACATCCTATGTGCCCAGGACAGTCCCACACCACAAAGAATTATTGTCAAAACATGTCAGTGATGCTGAGATTGAGAAGCTCTGACCCAGCACAATGCACAGTTGATGCCAAATAAATATTTGTGGGTCGAAAGAACGAATTTTCATTTTATGTCATAAATGAAGCATTATAATGATGCTTGGCTCTCATTTTAATGAGATGTTATCTACTGTAGTCCCTCAAATGACATCACTTAAATAGACAGCTGAACCAGAAATTACTTCAGCAAATTTCCCAGTTCAGAACTATGTCCTGTCTTTGCAAATTGTGGTACATAGTTTGCTTGGTCAGATTCGGCTGTGCGCACAGATGCTGGCATTGTTTATGGTCCTGAGATAACTGGTATGGAAAATGGAGCTCTGTTGTTGGTGCACAGGAAGGTCCTTTGTGACTGATTGCAGGGCCCTTCCCCGTGTTTGAGGTGGTGAGAAAGTGTTCTGTTTCCGCGTTAAATGGGAAGCACTCCAGGGCAAATATGTCTGAAGCATTTTGCCTCATCAACTTTGAGTCCTCAAGAGAACATATTTACAGTTTAAAACACTTTTAAATGTAGAAAAATAATCCTGGAAACATCTAAAAGGAGTTCTAAGTAATGACCTAGCTAGCGTCAGAGGGATAGGAAGCATGGTTTTCTTTCTGATTGTTTTTTATAAAAATACATCGGTGAGGGTTCTCTCCACTCTCTCGGCCACACCGACTGTGCTTTCCCAGCAGACTTCTCATGTTAGAGAGGGATTGAAGCACATGCGAGAAGCCGTCTTATTGTTCCCAGGCGTAGTTCTTTTATTTATGATAGTATGTTGTGGTCAGTGGACTTCAGACTTGATCATTGGAGCTGGTTTTAAAAAATAAATAAAAATATACACTCCTAATTCACTTATATGATAACACGTATAGTCTGGTGAGCCTCTTATGTTACTAATTTTTTTTACCTGGTTACCTGCACCGAGAACTAGAACGCTTGGTAAACTTTAGGTACCATGTGCCATTTGGACTGACCTCAAAGCAATTTAATTAAACGTGTTGAGAGACATCCTTGATTCTTGTCCCTCTCATGCCCACATCCAATCCGTTAGCAAACTCCGTGACTGTACTGCCAGGATTGTACTGATGCTTCCTCCCGCACTGCCCAAGTCACTGTCACCTCCTGGCTGGAGCTCCCAGTGGCCTCCTGACTGGTCTTCCTCCTTTCACCCTTTCCCTGTCCCCACACATAGGGGCTAGAGGGATTGGTTTGAAACATAGGTATTTAAAAACCCTACTGTACTTTCTCATCGCATCCAGAATAAAATCCAAAGTTCCAACCACGACTTGTAAGCCGGGCCCTGTGCGATCTCACCTGGGCTCCCTCTGACTTCCCTCCTGCCTCTTTGCCCTGGTTCAGTTGACCGCAGCCACACCGACCTCCTGCTGCCCATGCCCCCCACCTCAGAGATTTTGCACTGATTGTTCCCTTGGCTTGGAATCCTTTTCCTGGATATTCACACGACGCCCTTACCCACTTCTTTCTGGCCTCTGCTCGGTGTCTCCTTCTCAGGGAGGCCTTCTCCAGCTTATTAATACAATAAAATACCCGCGCGCCCCCCTCCCCTTGTGTGCTTAGCAGCTCTGAAAACATTTTATATGTTTTTTATTACCTGTTTTATGCAACTGTTATATAAATTCTGGGAATGCAGAATTTTTCTGTTTTGTTTACTGCAGTATCTCTAGACTGGGGTGCATTTGAGCACACAGTTGGCCACACAGAGATTTATTAAATGAACTAGTGATTGGGCCGGCTGAGTGGCGCATTGGTTAAGAGCTGGCTTGGGACGCCAGCGGCCCCGGTTCGGATCCCACATGTGAGGGCCAGTGACACTGCCCTCTACAGCTAACAACAACTCCACCTGGAGCTGGGCTGCGAGCCCCAGCGACGGTGTAGGCTGCAGCCCCTGCTGCAGTGGGCTGCCATAGGCCACAGTGAGTGGCCGGCAGCCAGCGTGAGTGGCCGGCAGCCAGCGTGAGCCGCTGGTAGCTGCGATGAGCAAACCGTCCAGAGGCCGGCGACCGATCTGCCTCATCTGGGAAGAGTGCGATGACGATACCAACAGGGGCCAGTGAAGCAATGTCCTCCGCAACTAGACAGAAGAACAAAAGGACAGCAACTTGTCTGTTCCCCTTCCCTGATTCCCCAACACTGTTCCTCTTCCCCCAATTCCCCAGTAAAATCTTAAAAAAAAAAAAAAATGAACGAATGATTGACTAGGAAAAGACGATTACTTATGCCATGTCTTGCCCACCTTGAGTTTGTTTCCTCATGAGGAATAAGCAGAATCCTTTTGTAGGTGCTTGTAAAGACCTGTATAGAAACTCTGTCCTCCCAAAATACTGTCAAGCATTACTACATCCTGGCATTTTATTTATTTTTTTTTTGAGGGCAGTGTCACTGGCCCTCATATGTGGGACCGAACCGGGGCCGCTGGCGTCCCAGGCCAGCGCTTAACCACCGCGCCACTCAGCCGGCCCTCATCCTGGCATTTTAAAATTCTTGTCATATGGATGCAAATGGAAATTAAAGCTCGTTTTATTTGGAAATAGTAAGAGCAGGGAGGTTATTCGTATGAAATTCCTTGAAAGCTTATGTTATTATGTTATTACAGCTCCTGAGTTGCTGTCTTTTATTTGCAGGCGTATGCCGAGCCTACTGGAGTATTTAAGCTACAACTGTAACTTCATGGGTATCCTGGCAGGCCCACTCTGCTCTTACAAGGACTATATTACTTTCATTGAAGGCAGATCCTACCAGGTGACACAATCAGGCGCAAGTGGCAGAGAAGAACTACACTGTGAAAGAGCAGAGCCATCTCCAAATGTAAGCTCGTGAGTTTAGCCGGAGGCTTTTTTTTTTTTTAAGCATGTATTGATTCGTCTTGTTTATTTAACGATACTAACATTTTGCAGTTTTGAATGAACCCACCTATTTCTTTAACAATACTTTTCAAGAGAAATGACTCTTCACCCAATGCGTAGTCGTGGTACTTAGTGCAAGTACAATCATGAAAGAACAAAAATAAGGTTACCTAAGAAACTGTGCTGAGTTCCCTCGTGAGAATACTGCTTTAGAGTGACGGAGCTAACCTAACCTTCCAGGCTTTTTCCTTTACCTAGACCTCATTATGCTCCAGCCAGTTCAAGGTGTTCTCTTTTCCTCTTCTGCTTCCCTTGCCCTCTTCCTGATCATTGCCCGTGGAAATCTTACTCCTCCTTAAAGGCCTACTTCAAATATCACCGTTTCTATAAAGCCTTTTCCGATTTCAGCAGTGCGGCAGCTAGTGGTAGCCAAGCACTCCATTCACACTTCCTATATGCCAGGCACTGTCGGAAACGCCTCACACGGTCACTCCTTCAGCCCTCACACCAATCTTACAAGGTTGGTGCGGTTATTCTCAGCATTAAACAGATGAGGAAACTGAGACTGAGAGCCTAAGTAATTGGCCAAGATCCTGCGCTGACAGTAGGAGAACTGGGATTCAAACCCGTGGCTCCACACCCGGCACAGTCTTCGCTTCCTTTGAGCTGCTGGGTGACGCGGAACTGCAGAGGCGCTGCTTTATCAAGAAAGGCTGTGGGGCTTTGTGTGGGCCAAGTGTCTGTTGCATTCCATCTGCTAGAATCTAAAAGTCTCACGAGAAAAAGGCCATCAAAAAGCACAAGACAATAGAAGGCGGGCTTGTGTGTTTTTTCTGCATGTGGGGCTTAAAGCAAATTATTGTGTTACTGTAAAACAGAGTGAATGGAGAAGTGGGCACCCACTTGCGAAAGCTCTTGGATCATCCCTTTCCTGCCTTGTGGCTTTGTGTTTTAGACCAAAAAGGTGCTTTTGTCTTCATACTTTCTATTATACTGGCTAAGTGTTGATTGAAAAATTCCGTGTCAAACTGAGTTGAATTTCTGACTTCACATTGGGTGTAGTCAGATCTCTTCCATTCACTATTTTGTGTCTCTAGGCTGGTCACCGTTTAGAGGTCCCATTACTGTAAGAGAAAGTAAAGATAATTCTAGATAGGAATGTGGATCAAGTTTCTGAAGTCTTGTCTTATACTTTTCAGATCGCAGTTATTCAGAAACTCTTAGTCTGTGGACTTTCCTTATTCTTTCACTTGACCATCTGTAACACGTTACCTGTGGAATATAACATCGATGAGCATTTCCAAGCTACAGCTTCGTGGCCGACAAAGGTTATCTATCTCTATGTCTCTCTTTTGGCTGCCAGACCCAAATACTATTTTGCATGGACGTTAGGTAAGTAACGTGTGAACAGACGTTTCTGTTAATGCATCGAAGTGTATCTTCCCCTATACACAGTCATGAGGGTGCCCTCTGGAGGCTGTACAGTTAAAGACCAATTAGAAAAACTAAGGTCATTTACGTAGAAGAAACAGACCTTATATTACAGCTCATATCCAAAACAGGAGGATATATCCTAAAAACGGGATCAAACCCATTTTATTAAATATTAAAATGAGAATAAATCTGCTTTTACTATTTAACAATAAAAGATTATAGTGTATAATAACACAAACCTTAGAGGAGGAAGAACATGGTAGATTGTTACATAGGTTCCTTATACTTTGTTTGTTTGTTTGTTTACTACAGCTGATGCTATTAATAATGCTGCAGGCTTTGGTTTCAGAGGATATGATAGAAATGGAGAAGCTCGTTGGGACTTAATTTCCAATTTGAGAATTCAGCAAATAGAGGTTAGTACATGATTAACGAGTTAGTTACCATATGATACTTGAAGTTCTGTAATTTGCTTTCAGAGGCTATGATGTGATGTCCCAGAGTGGAATTGAAGGGCTTTGTATAACAAGGCTCATTCTTTCCTTCAACCAGTATTTACTGGTTGTTAACCATGTGCCTAGGCACGTGATTCAGGGAATGAGGTGGTACGACCCGGACCCTCCCAGAGTTTTAATCTCATGGGGGTTCCAGGGTTACAGAAGCGTAGCTAATGATCAGAGAAGTATAGGGTGCGTGTGTGTTATTATAAGACAGGCATGCGCCTTAGAGGAGGAAAGGGTCCTGAAGGAAATAATGGGGTCCTGAAGCTGAGTCCTGGTTGGTAGATAGGCGGCAGCCAGACACGCCAAGTAAAGGGGAGCAGCCTGAGGGAGTGTGGCTCACAGTGTAGGAAGTAGTGACAGATAAGGCTGGAGAAGAGGCCAGGCCAAGCACAGTCCGAGAAGCTGTATTACGAGTTTTAAGCTCTCCAATAAGAGGGTTGAGGATGGATTATATGCCAAGTGCACTGTGTGAACCTGTTGAACAGACAACTAGAAAAATATGTTTTTAAACACTCAGGAATATTTGAATACAAAATGGGTATTAGAGGATGTTAAGAAATTGTTAATTTTGTTGGATCTGATCATGTTTTTTTAAAAGTCCATATTTTTTGGACATAAATTCTGGATTATTTACAGGCGAAATAAGATGCCTGGTGTTAGCTTTGAAATACTCTTAATGTCAGCAAAAAAAATGGAGAAAGGGAGGGGAAAATTGATAATTATGGAAATTGGATATGAGTATATGGCGGTTCCTAACTTGTTATTCCTTATTGCTACCCCACAGAGCCTTTTGAGACATTTTTTTCCTAATCACTCCCCATGAAATTTTAATATCAGAGATATACTATCCCTTTATGTACTATATGTGTATATGTGCTTTATATGTAAAAAGAGTAAGACTCTTTGCTTCCTAAGAACCAGTTTTTAATCCTTGTGGGGTGATATCACCCCTGTCTAAAATGTGTAGTACAAGAAACAGTAAAGAAAAAAGAAAGGAGCTATTTTTTCTGAAGGAGGAGGTGGTCATCAGTGTGAAATGCCACCAAGATGTCCAGTAAGATAGGGACCCACGAATGCCATTAGCTTTAACAACATGGGAGTTCATTGATGATTTTGGTAACAGTGTCAGCGGAGGGACAGGCATAAAAGCGAGATTGTACAACTCTTAGACGGAGGGTAGAGATGAGGCAGCAGCTGAGGGGAACAGGTGATGGAAGGAAGGATTTTGTTTTGTTTAAGTTTTTTTTTTTTTTTAAGATTTTATTGGGGAGTTGGGGGAGAGGGAACAGCGCTGAGGAGTTGGGGAAGGGGAACAGACAAGTTGCTGCCCCCCTGTTCTTCAGTCTAGTCGCGGAGGACACTGCCCCACTAGCCCATGTTGGTATTGTCATTCTGTTCTTCCCAGACGAGGCAGATCAGCCACCGGCCTCTGGATGGTCGCTCACCGCAGCCATCGGCAGCCCACGCTGGCTGCTGGCCGCCCACGCCGGCCGCCAGCCACTCACTGTAGCCTATGGCAGCCCACTGCAGCAGGGGCTGCAGCCCACACCATCACCGGGCTCACAGCCCAGCTCCAGGTGGAGCCGCTGCCAGCTGTAGAGGGCAGTGTCACTGGCCCTCACATGCAGGACCCGAACCGGGGCCGCTGGCATCCCAAAACCAGCCCTCAACCAATGCGCCACTCGGCCTGCCCTTAAGTTTGTTTTAAAATGGAGAGATTGAAATGTGTTGACTGATTAGGAGAGTATTTGAAGAGAGAGAGTGTGAAAATAGAGTAGTGGGAGAGAGAGACTTATCCGTAGATGAGGTCCCTAAGAAGATGGAGCAAGGGGATATGATGCAGAGGACAGGTGGACAGACTGACCTTGAGGAGGAGTGGCCAGTGCTTCTATTATAAAGGTAGGAAAGGAGGAAAGTGTGGGTGCGACTGAGTTTGTAGTTTTGATGGTTAGAATTTGGAATCCGATGGTTTATATCATACCTATAAAGTAGCAGGCAGAGTTACTTGTTGTGAGGGAGGGAGGAAGTGATAGGACCAGAGGTGGGAACTTTGGAAGGATTGGGTTGGACCTTACAAAATTGCTGACATTTACCTGGTTTTGACCTACCAAAAAAAAGAGAATTTGAAAGGGTTCAATCCAGTAGCCCTTTTCAAGAGGAGGATGAACTGTCTAAGGACACAAGGATTGCTTGGTAGGTTGAGGGCCCTGTTGAAATTGAGGACCATGACTTGATGACAGACGTCTAGAATGTTGTGTGACATTCAGCATTCAGATGTTATGAGTAGGAAAAACGCGCAGTATGGTTGATCTGGGGTTAGGATTTTGGTAGGTAGGGAAGTTAAAAGGAAAAAAGAAAAGGCATCAAGGATTTTGATGGGAATAGTAAATAATGGACCACAAAATCCCAAATGGTGAGAAGTAAGTGAAGACCCAAGGAGACAATAGTGACATAGAGAAGTGGAGGCTGGGAGACACAGGTTCCCTCTGAGATCAAAGGATAGCATTAGTCAGAGAAACTTAAGCGAGGAGGCTGGAAAGGTGAGGAGATGGTGTGCAGGCCTGCTCCGGCGGGCTGAGACTCCGAGTAGCCCGGAAGGGGTAACCGGAAGGGGTGACCAAAGAGGCCTGGAGGGGAGGGAACTGAGAGACTGGGCTTGAGGGGACCTCCAGGCCTCCGTGAGCGTCATTTGCATACCCTGTGAGGAATTTCTTGAGGATAATTCCATGACAGTCCCTGTAAATGTTAACACACAGGAGAAAATGGTGATAATCCATACACCTCATAAATGTTCCCTACAATAAATAAACTTTTTATGTAGCATGTTGTTACTGCAATAGAAAAGTGATATTAAGGGACAGAATCACTACACTGCTGTCACTGTCAAGTTAATTTCTTTTTAGCATAATAAAAACGTTATTACTTACATTTGAAGCTTCATTATTTTGTTATTATTTTGTTCGCCAAAGGAAAAAGTTCCTTTGTTTTTCAGATGTCAACAAGTTTCAAGATGTTTCTTGATAATTGGAATATTCAGACAGCTCTTTGGCTCAAAAGGTAGGTTCCTTCACAAACAATCTTCAGCTGTGCTTTGGTATCTAATACTTGAGGTCGAGCTTCACTGAGTTTAGATTCTTGATTAAATTAACACTGTGTTGAGTGACACTGAGACCTTGGTGTTCACCGGGAAACACTGTTAACATCCTCCCAAGCAAGGTCATGAATGTTGCTGTCGCTGACCTCTCAGCCTGCCTGTGAAGGCCTTCACCAAGGTCAGATCTCCAGTGATCTCCCACTCTCGTTCATTGGAGATTTGGTTAAACATAAAAAGTCACTACACAACCATTATGCACAGGCCCTAGATTTTCCAGAACCATTGCAGCTTCAAAATATTTGAGATCTTTATATGTTAGGCACAGAATACAAAGATGAATAAGACAGAAAGAACCAGTCTCTGCAGTCAGAGTCACTGTCTTGTTCCAAACGCAGCAGTGCCATCTACACGCGCTGTTCCCTGCAGTGGGTGACTGAGGGAGCGAGAGAACGGGACAGAGGGGCCTGCGCTGAGATTTATTATAAGTGGGAATGTGTCAAATGGAGCCGGGGAGGGAAGGGCAGCCCAGGGAGAGGCACGTGACAAAAGATGGAGTTAGGAAATTGCACAGAAACAAACTCCCAGTGTTTCTGTCTCACTGTCCCCAACGCAACACGAAGCCCCGTGTTGAATTCAGTTCATAAATTGCCTGTGATGGTGGGGCCCTGAGCACCCTCCCATGTAAAGCCACCTCCTTTTGTCATGTCCTTTACCTTTACTTATGACAAATTGAGTGTCTTGATCCCTTGCAAGATCCAAAATGTGTTATCATTTGATGTTGCTTTGCTGTCTTCCCAATGGCTGCAGATTTTCTGAGCTAATCTGTTCTGTTATTTTGTTGTTGTTGAGTTTTAAATTTGATACCTTAAGAAAATCTTATTTTCATCTGAGTTTTGTAGCCTGTAAAAAGAAAACTTTAGACTAAGCATAGCGTACTTGTAGAGGATTACGGTTGTTAGATCAGTTGAAAGCTCTTAATGTTTTAAAGAAAAAAGTAAAATAATGTAAAATAAAAATAACTTTACTATTAATTAAAGTTTGGTGTTTTTTTGTAAATAGTATAGACTCCCACACACTAGAAATGATTGTTTTACCTATTACATATACCAATAAGAAGGTGAAATTTAAATTTATTTTCCTAAATTTGACTCTTAATAGCTATAACATCTGTGAGGACACAGATTAAGTAATTACCTAAGATAAGTTGTGGTTATTTTCCTGTCCCCCTAAGTCCTGTCAGGTACAGAATGACCACTGTGGGCTTTATAAAGCCTCATCACTCATTCCTCATGGCTCCGTGTTTTCCATGGTTCCCAGGGTGTGTTATGAACGAGCTTCCTTGAGCCCAACCATCCAGACGTTCATTCTGTCTGCCATATGGCATGGGGTCTACCCAGGATATTATCTGACATTTCTAACAGGAGTGGTGATGACGTTAGCAGCTCGAGCTGTAAGTATCAAGAATTTCATGTCATACTTCAATGGCAGCCTCCTTGGAAGGCTGTAGAAGGCGGAGGGAACCGTTTCCAAAGCAGGTCCTGGTCAGCACCCCACTGTGGCTGGAGGCGAGGCGTGTGCGCCCCGGGCTGCCATGGGTCCCACACTTGGTTCATCTGAGGAGACCTGGCACACAGGTGACTCCCACACAGTGCTCACTGTCATTACAGAATTGTCTGAAGGGAGCTGGAAACTGAGTGCAGGGTTACCAGATGGGGAGGTTTGTTTTAGAAATTGTTCTGAAAGCTGTAACCTTTGAGTCTCCTTTTAGATGAAGACTGGGATATGGATGGGCCTCGAGCAGGTGGATGGGCCATTCCCAGTGGCAGATTCCTCATTGGAAGCAGGGCACAGTTCTTTGGAGTATGTGCCTGGTTGCAAACTAGAGTAATATTTTGGGAAACAATTGAGAAATTAGCTTGGTAACGTGGGTGGGCAAAGAAGAAAAATTTAGTGTTAAATCCTTGAAAGTCAATGAGAGGAAGAAACATTACAAAAACAGTGTTTGAACAAGCTTATTCTGTCACTTACAGGGAAGATGGCTTCATGGAACAGACTAGTAGATAGTTACTGTGTACCATTGTAAGGTGCCTTGAGGGCATCTGAGGGAAATAGCAGGAACTAAGTAAGAGCTATTCCTTCTGGTAGTTTGTAGTCTATTTAGGGGCTGTGTGTGTGTGTGTGTGTACACCACAAGGCCTATGTGATAGATGCCATGGGTTTTGTATCGATAGATAGTAAGTATGATAGGTGTTTAGAGGGGAAAGAAGCCCTTTTTGGTTAGGTTTACTAGAGGTGACCTCATTGGAAAGCGTGGTTGGCTTGGGACTTCAAAAGATGCAAGTTATTTCACTTGTGAGTGAAGTATAATGGGAGGAGACAATGACATTCTTGGCGTGCAAATGACAGCAAAACTAGTTTTGAAGGTGTATGGCGTATTTGGAAATGACAGGTCAATGTGATTGAAGCAGGAATTTCATGAACATGTATGCATATATGGGGGATAAGTCTGGAAAGGCAAAGGGCGGGGTTGGGGGAGCAGCGCAAATAGAGGAGAAGGTGAACCCCACACTGGGGAGGAGCCTAGTCCTTATTCTGTCTGCATATTGGGGAGCCAGGGAAGGCTCGTCATCATGGGGATGGAATGCTGAAAGCCATGCCTCAGGAAAACTGACTTGCCATCGGTTGACAGAGGGAAGAGGGTGGGTAGCAGCTGCGGTAGGCAGCTAGGCAAAAAGTGGCAGGTGCCAGGGTTCCGTCCTGGCCGCTAAGAATGATGGTCTCAGAATGGAGGTGCCATTAACCATCCACCAGATCATCTCTGAAAACCTCAGGTGGCATCCTCATAACAGGACCACATTTCACCCACAAACATATTGGACAAAAAGTTACACATTTCAAAACTGAAATGTTCTAGAAGTTTCAAAATTGTTAAAATAGTAATTATTAGGAAAAAAAACCCTTGTTTTGAGAACCTTTTCACAGCTTCCATGAATGAACAAATAATGTGCACAGTTGTTATTTATTTTTAGTAAGTGCTGTTTGACCTATGCTCAGTGTATGATATCTATTTGTCTTTCACAAATGCAGAGGTTAAAGAGGCAGAAGGATGCCTCATTCCATACTCGCACTGTGAACATAATCACCGCTATGAAAAAATGGAAAACTGATTGAACTTTATATACTGTAGTTTTACCAGATATGCTTTAAGGAGTTCTAGACAGTGTTATTTTGAACTTTTTTGGGGACTTTTAATTTTAATACAACTGCAAATCTACAGAAAAGTTACAAAGCACTTCTCTGCGCCCTGTACCCAGACTCATACATTTGGCCCATGGGCATCCCCACCCTCTCTGCATCGCCTTTATATAGATGTGTAAGGGTCTTTTGAACTAGCTTTCCCAGTAATGGTACAGCCATTATAGACTCCCACCAACAATGGGTGAGTTTCAGTTACTCTGGTCAGTGTCGTTTTATAAGCAATGCTAAAGATGAAGCAGATATTTTTGTTTCTTTATTTCAGGTAAGAAATAACATCAGACATTATTTCACTGAACCTCCCCAGCTTAAATTATTGTACGATGTTATCACATGGATAGCAACCCAGATAACGATAAGCTACACAGTTGTGCCATTTGTACTTCTTTCTATAAAACCATCATTGATGTTTTATAGGTAAGTGTTACTCTTAAAAAGAGGAGTAGCTTGGGCCGGCCGAGTGGCGCAGTGGTTGAGTGCTGGCTTGGGAAGCCAGGGGCCCCTGTTCGGGTCCCACATGTGAGGGCCAGTGACACTGCCCTCAAAAAAACAAAGAGGAGTAGCTGCACTTTGAAGGGCAAGTTCCGTGCTGTTAGGTGCGATGAAAAGAGTCCCATCGCCTCATTTCCTGCAGCGAGATGTATTATAGTTACTTCATCTCAAACCAACCATTTTCAGGTTTCTTTACAGAGTGATTGCACCACTCAGCCCTCAGAGGATAGTCGGAGTAAGAGAAATATCAGCTGGGTAACCAGTGCCTCCAATCTCTCAAAGGTTTAACTAGAAAGTGTAGCCGCGGCCTCCCCTGCTGTTTACCGTCCCTAATTAAGTTACAAATATCTAACGAAGTGAGTAACAGATAAGCAACTTTGCTTTTCTTTACAAAGAATTATTCATTCTTTTAATTTCTTTAATCAAAAGAACATAAATTATATTTCATTCACTTGTCTTTGTTTCACTCTGTCTTTTGTGTTTTATTGGTACTTTGTCATCTCTGTATCACAGAAATCATTGTCTTGAATTCTGTATTTTATTTGTCTAACTCCTTCCTGCATATTAGATAGTGATACCTTTGAGATCAAAAACTTTATTCTTTCATACATTCTTCATCACCCTAGCATTTAGAATGGTAGCACAGAGTACGTGGTCAAAATTGTTGATTTGAATAGGACTATAATCATACAGGAAGACATTAAGTAACTCCAGCTAAAATTTCATTTTAACACAACTATTACATTTTTTTTTTGTAATTAATTTTTTTTTTTTTTTTTTTTTAGCTGAGCCCTCCTGCTACCTGTTGGCAGCTTAGCAGCAGCTCAGCTCGGGCTGGGTATCGAACTGCTGTTGCTCAGAGCTCAGCTCGCACTCTTGAGCGAGCTGTTAACTAACTGAGCCACTCAACTGGCCCTGGTGACGTATTTTTTAATGTGATTGAGCTGTTGGTTGGATTTTCACCTAGGTTTTTCTGTTCCCAATCCCTTGCACTCACAGCGGTAGAAGCAGTTGAGGTCATGTTTGGTTTATATTTAATTTGGGGAATGATATTTCTAATAATATTTTTAATAATGTGACATTCCTTTATGTCATGACAGTAACCATCAAGAGGCAATATTGCTTATCTGTTACTCACTTCATTAGCATATTTGTTAATTAGGGACAGTAAATATTGGGTTGTTGGAAAAGTCATGATGCATTTTTGCAACAAAAAACAGAAAAAATACGTCATGACTTTTCCGACAACCCAATAACAGGGGAGACCAGAGTAGTAGTTTCTACTATGTCTGCATTCTCTTGTTTGCTCAATATTTGATTCTGTGGATTTGAGAGTGTACTTTCAGATGGCTGCAGCTACTAAGTACCTTTTTGTTTTTGTTCTATTTAGCCATGGCCTTGTGACCCTTAAACGGAATGTAATGAGATATCTAGTCTCATGCTTATAATCGGCCTGGGTTTATACAGAGCTTTATAAATACCCACTGACATACACTGTCGAGTTTCATCTCAAGGTCGGGGAGGGGGTGGGAGGAGGGATAAAAGAATAATGTAGTGAATAACCACGTCCTAAGGGGGACATATCGTTTTGACAAGTGTGTAGTTCCTATGGATTGTTAATTACCAAAACTTACTAAACGTTTTCCTTTTTCTTTTAGCTCCTGGTATTACTGCCTTCACATTGTTGGTATCTTAGTATTATTGTTGTTACCAGTGAAAAAAGCTCAAAGAGAAAAGAATACACAGGAAAATGTCCAGCTTTCACGATCCAAAAAGTTTGACGAAGAAGAAAACTCTCTGGGACAGAATAGTTTTTCCACAACAAACAATGTTTGCAGTAAGAATCCAGAAGTAGCCTCTAGACATTCATCACTAAAGCAATGATGGGAAAACGCTCCATGACTATTTTTTGTATGTTAACAGAATCCAATCTTAGCACCTTTTCAAGGGATTTGGGTTTGTTTGAAAAAGAGATGAAATGAGGGGAAAACCAGACAGTTATTGATAGGGAATTTGCTGTGTACCGATTGGAAATGAGGTGAAATACCCCTTCCCATGCCATGTCCCTGTGGGCCACGCCTTATATACAATATTTCCATTATTTCAATGGCACTCAGGACCTCAGCATATGTCCATAGGGTTATAGGTGTGCCGTGTTGCTGAATGTACATTGTGAATCCCAAGGCACTGAAGAAGCGGAAAAACAATTGTGTCAATCTGGACGATTGAGACAAATTTAACTTTTTCCAAATGACTGTCTTGCCTTAAGCTCTCTATTCCCTAAAATATTGTTACTAAATGGTATTTTCAAGTGTAATATCGTGAGAACACTATTTCAGTATTTGATGTTGTGTGCTGTAAAGGAATTCTGGAGGCATTTGAACCAGGATAGTTAAGAATGTGGATACTTTAGAAATAAACATCTCAGTATTTGAAGGGTTTTCTTAAAGGATCTCAAATGACTACAGTACGTAGTGAAACTAAGCAGGTTCCCAAATTATAGGTAGCTGCTCCTCCTGGAGAGTTTAATTACCTGTGTCTGTCAGAGGCCTGTCAAGGAAGAATTCCTTCAACATAATTAAAGGTTGGCAATGCGATATTTTAAGCCTATTTTCTTCAAGGAGAGAGAGAGAGACGATGATGAAGCAAAGAGGGAAGGACGGTGCGAAGGGAGAGAGTGTGATGTAGCTGGAGGAGACCCAGTGGCCGCTGTAACGGCAGCCGTGCTTCTCCCGCTTATTTAGCTGAGATTTTTGTGATTATGTAAGACATAAAAGTTTGATAACTTTTTGATGCTTTGGACTCTGAAATTTATGAAGCCTAAGTTATATAGAATTATAAGAAGATTATGAAAATAATACCGAAAGTGGAATCACTGAGTAAGGCTACTCTCTGGCTAATTACTTTCTCATCCTTGACAGTTTAATTCACATTTAGGAAAGTTTTAGGGAAAGGAAAACTTAGAGTCATTGGGTCTGAACCACATTTTTAAAGAATAATATCAATTAGTTTCCAAACCCGTAACTTCTCACATTCAAATTTTGCTCTTGTTCTGTAGGTAGAAAAATGTCCTTTTATCTCACGGGCCATTTTCGCCTATTGGAACCTCGCCTTGAATTCCTCCGAGGTGTCTCCTTTAATCCCACAGTCTTGATGCTGCAGTAGCTGAAAGAGAAGCATGGGCTGTGATGCCGGCCTGGTGTCAGGGCTTCGGCCAGGGATCCTAGCCGAGAGAGAAGGGTGGGTAGGGCCTTCGGACTACACCTTTATTTGACCAATCTTTTGTGGAATTTATTTTCTTTTTGCCTTAAATTATTTAATGAAATGCAAGTTGTCTATGGTAAGTCTCTTTATTTTTGTCATTAATAAATTTGCAAATGAATTTAACAGAACAACTATGTGGCTTAAGCGATGTAGTATTTCATTTAAAAAAGAAAGGAAAAACAAATGTACTTGGAACTTTTGAGGTCTTAATTAGCAAAAATGTCAATGTATTGTTTTGTTTTGTTTTTTCAAGAGGGCAGTGTCACTGGCTCTCACATGTGGGATCCGAACCCTGGCTGCTGGCGTCCCAAGCCAGCTCTTAACCACCGCGCCACTCAGCTGGCCCATCAATGTATTGTTTTAGAACTTTAGATATATCCGAGTATTTGTTTATATGAAATGTTTTTATGTTTCTAAAGGTAAATATTTTCCACCTGATGAGGTTAGCCATGCCCTGTTACCTCCTGGAAAAGAATAGATAGCTGAATAAATTTTCTCTTTCCCCCTCATGTGTTGAAATTAAGCTAGCTGTGTAATGTGAGAGGATAGAAAAGAATAATCATGGAAAGTATCTGCCTCCCCAAAATCTCTCCTCAGTTTAATTGAATCTGATCACTATTAAGAAAAAGTAAATAAATTTAGAGTTTAAAAGACAAGTCTAGGCATGTCATAAGTGAAAACGAGAAAGCTGATGAAAACATTTTTTTGTTCAGGCTATTTAGCCACTTATAATAATCACCATTTATTTCTATTACCTGACTCTATTTTATTTCGGCAAATGTAAAATCACTCTTCTCTCTTGCTCAGTGAGTATAACCATAGGGCTACCATGGAGAAAGCAAGACACTGATGAATTTTCCAATTACTTTGAAGATAAATAGACTGATTTTCATCCCACAGACCAATTAGTTTCTTGTTTTGTTTTGTTTTTGTATGAAATGATTTTAGGATAGCTTTTCTCTAATTTTGGATAAATTGTAATCACAAGTATGCAATCTAGAAGACAAACTAAAGAAATAATTCTAATTCTTGACTTTTCTCCACAAGAAGAAACTTTTTGTGCTCTGTGAAATGAATATATCCACTTAGAGTGTTGTAAGCATTAATACTTTACTTCCACTTATAGGAGAAGAACTGAAAACTGGTGTATCTCCTGCTGTTAAGTATGAAGCAATTCAGTATAATATGTGCTGCTGCTTTTCTCATCACTGAATAGGATTCAGTGCACATTTACATTATTTCTCCACTCTTCAGTTGTCATGAGACCACTCCAGAGATGATCAATCAATATCATATTTATACTTTTGGCTAATTTTTATACTACTCAGGGAAAAAAAAATGAACAAAAATAATTATTCTTCCCTCAATTTCATTTTCTTGAAACAGTAGCAGTTAATTTGATGTACTTAGTTGTCACCATTTTACAAGTGGCTTATTCTCGGTTTTTAAAATAAGCATTTTTTATTGGAACTCTGGGTAATTGGGGAAATTTATTTAGCTTCTAAAATGTCCCACATAATAGAGACGGTTACTTTGGCTTCAAAAGTGCGCAGCTACCACTTATGCTGCTACCATACTTTTGGTTAAAAAGTATTTTTGTTATTGATCTCTGCTATGTATGACATTCCCATACAAGGTTCCCACAGATACCAGTCTTGAGAAAAATTTGCAATAAGAAGAATGATTCTAAAAAGTGAAGGTAACTCACACTGAAGCACTAATAATGTTGGGAGAAGACTTGGGCTTCATCTCGCTCAGTCGCTAATGACCCTGTGACTTGGACAAGGCACCTGTGTTCTAGACCACAGTTACTGAATAAGCCCAAAGGGTCAGTTCTAAAAGTTTGAGACCAGTTGTGTTTGTAAGGAATGCAAGATCTGTAAGAGTCACAAACAGGACAAGTTCACAATCAGAATTATTGTCATGGTCATTTACTTTTATCACTTGCGCTCAAAGTCCTGACTTTTCAAAAGGTTTTTCATGGCAACAGAAGAAAACCTTTCAATCCATGGCAGCATACTGTTTTTACTGAATATAGCCCATAAAATGAGGTTTTCATAATGAAATAGCCTCCATTGAAGAAAACAGATTTTCCTTTAGCTTTCTCTGCCTTTTTTTTTTTTTTTTTTGGTTTCTGTTTGTGCTGTAGAATTGAAGGAGATAGATGCTAAAAAATATTTTATACAAATTACCAACTTTACTGGACAGGGTTTACCACCATATAACTTCTCAAATATAATTTTATTCAAAGCTATTTAAAGCATATTTAATTTAGTTACATCTTACTTTAAACTACAGAAAAATTACCTAAAATTTTTGCCATTAAACTAATTACAAAATTTATACTTTTATTCGAGGACTAGAATATACTTAAGACAAAAACCTTTCCTATGTATAATTCATACCCTATAAATTTTCATTTGTATACTCATGAACAACTCTGGACATTTATACTTTTTTGTTTCCTTATAAACTGTTCAAAATTATTAGTTAATTGGTTTTAAGAGTTCTACATTATAACTGAAAGAAAAGATTACTTGAAAGAATAATTGTTTCAAAATGGTGCCCATGATTGATTGCTGTGTCAGCAAAGGATTTGTCCAGAGTTTTACATATAAACCAGTATTTTGTGGAGTTTCATTCAGCCACTGATAGTCCATCCTGGCTGAAGCTGAATCCATCAGATGTAATGTAGGTGCAGAATTCTCAACAACACTGTGAAATGTAACCTTAACTGCCCTCCGGTACCATAAAACCATGACACTGGACCCAGCTACTGAGTAGCTAGTAGTTGGTACACTGAGCTTAAATGCTGAGGGTTCTGCTTTCTAGCCTTTCCTTGTAAAAGGGGGTTTGAGTCCGTGCAGAGTCCTAATGCTGAAGGAAAAGATTTGCATATAAAGGAAGAAATTCCACTCTCAAATTTGGATTTGGAAGATCATAATGGAGGGGTGCTCCCCAGTGGTTTCTGCAGCATCACACAGTCAAAGCTGTTTGTCGTAAAACTCGCATTGCAGAAGAAAGTTTTAAATGCAATTTCCATGTTGGTATTTGTAGAGATGCTCTTCTCATCACTGACGAAGCTGCACTTTGAAGCTCTTGTAGAGAGGATGCAGCCAATTCCATTTGGAGGGGTGGGCTGCTTGTTCTGTTTTTATATGTTTGAAAATAGTATTTATTTTAATAGGTTTTTAACATGATGCAAGCCCCAGTAAAGAACTGACAAGCTCTATAGGTCATTCATTGGGAAGACTTTCTAAAAAGGAGCCTAAAGACACATTTTTATGCTAATTTGTCTTGCCTTGAAAACTGATTGTAACTGTCTTTTAGTACACCTTTTCTAAAGCAAGCAAACAAACCCCAAGACTGTGTTCTATAAACAGTAGTATCAAGATCCATACAGAACCACTGTCTGAAGCTTACTCAGTGATTCATAGCCATGTCCCCAGGTCATGTTTTATCACGTTTTGCTACTCTGAAAAGAAATGGAAACATAATGAAAAACCAAAAGTTACAGAGCGACAGTAGTAGAATGACTAGCATTTTCCTAATAACGTGTTGGAAATGGGAAAAGCGACTGGCTGCCTTGTACTGGCATCATGCACGTCTGTGCCCAGTCTCTCTTTTGGGGTAACATCTTTGAGAAACTGGTGTATTGATATTCCTTTTTGTCAGGGAAAAGAGTTTGACGGACTTTTGAAATATGCCCCTTCCCCAATTTTAAATATTTTTGGTATGTGAATTTGTCAGCGAAGTACATTTGCTCCTGACTTTGTCACATGGAGAAAGGAGTCAAACATCCAACACAAACGTGCTCTGAACCAGTCTTTTCCATCTTCTGTCACCTGCACGCGACCACCTCTCCGAACCAGAAGGGGCACCATACAAGGCAGTAGGGACGAAAGTAAAATAATTCCGGTGAAACCAGAGCAACCCTCTCCACACAGAGTGAAAGTGTGTGATCTGACTCCTGGCTTCCTTTAAAAGCTGTATCTTGATGTCCGCCTGAGAGTAGTTGAACACGGTTACCAAACGTGATGAGGGTCCCAGCGCCAGAACCTGTATTTACAGGACTCTCTCGCCTTCCCTGGGTGAGAATAGAATGTGGTGTTCTGTGCTTTTTGTTTTTATTATTCCAAAATATTTTTTTAAAGAAGTGTTATTTTTCAATAGATCCATATGTCCGTTCCTGCTGTATGCTAAATTAAAACTACCACTGTGTCAGTTTCACTGTGATGTGATAATTTCATAACCACTCATTTCTTGTCTGTCCTCAGAGCTGCTGCATTGGTGGCTTATTGCTGGGTTTTAAAGATATTTTTAACTTACGTATGAATGTTTTTTTCTAATTTGTGTGTCTTTAAAACTGATTAAACAGTAGTTTAAAATCATGGGTGTGTGTTTGCTAATTTCAGAGTCTTTAAATTCCATCTGTAGAACTGAATACCAGGCCTTTCATGAGAAATAATGGTCTTTTATTGAAGGATTCCTCGATATGAGGATAATATTCTAAGGAGTCATTGACTTTTTAACTGCTTAAAAATTGTTTAAAAGAAACTATCATCACATTATAAACACTTTGGAAGACAATTAAAACAACCTTAAATTAGTATCTAGTATTCTATATTCTCTCTTAAAAATGTGAAGGACGGACTTTCCTCAATTAAAGAGAAAGCGCCGGCTTTCCCCGTCCTGTGGTGGGCGGGCCCTTTCACTGCCTCATGTCTGTATCCGGCTTTTGCTTTTGAGAAGAAAGCACGGGGATCCCCACTCAGTTCCTGTACCATGATTATAAACTCTGGGGTATGCTTCCAGGCACTTCTAGATGCTGTCGTGAACAACTGGGGGGAAGACATTAACTTATCTCGATGCTAGGCTCAAAACACACCTGGAAGTCCAGCCTTGGTGCACGCTGCCTGGAAAGGCTTAGGCTGTGATGGCAGATGTAAATGACCCGTTTGTAGATTCGGGCTGTGCCGAAATTGGGCCATGGGCGAGGGCAGCGCAGACGCAGCTCCCAGAGCTGCCTGGCAGCGCAGTCCTCAGCATGTTTGTCCTGACAAGCATGACAGCCAAGGTTAACCTGATTTGCTTCGCAGTAACTCCCATTTTATATAGATGGATATCATAATGTATTGTTTTTGTTTTTCTTTCAGTGATTCATTCCACAGTCATTTAATGAGCTCTTACCTGTGTGCTGAGAAACTGAAGAGTAAATTACTGCCCTTGCTTTCAAGGAGTTAATAAATGATTACCATATAATACAGTACATGCTTTATTCGAGGCAGGCAACAAAGGACCTTTGGAATGAGGAGGGTGTGGGGATCTTGGCAAGAGTTGGATGGTTGCACAGAGGAGGAGTTGGCACTTGGGTTTGTGAGGAAGTGTTTTACTGGGCTGAGAGACAGAGGGGAGTTAGAGGAAGAAAGAAAAGCGTATGTCAAGGGTTTTATAGTGTAACACAAATAGAATAAAAGTAACAGGAGCTAATGCAAGTTTAGATCTATGTACCAACCATCTAACAATAACTTACCTTTCCCCAACCTGAAAAGAAAGGATAAGAGGGAAAAATTGGGTTTAACCAATTTTTTAAAAATCAGACAAATGTTTCAAGCATATAGATCAGTACAGAACATATAAGAGAGGCGCGCACCCACCTCTCAGAGTGAACAGATGTTTTTGCTTTGCCACACGCAGTTCAAAGCTTGCTTTTTATGAAAGGAACATTGCACATAAGGCCAGCCTGTCTGCCCCAGCTTTTCCCTTTCCCCCACCTCCTCGGGTGTAATAACTCAACCTGAGCCTCTTTTGGTAAACTTTTCATTTGGTTCGGTCTATCTTTTTTGTAAGCTTGGATTTGTGATTTAAAAAATAATTTTGTGTTCTATTTCTTATAGCTTTCCTAGGTGTTTGAAGTAAGATGGGTTGTGCTGGCTCAACCTGCTTGTTGGTGGAGCCAGGTGTCAGGTAAGATTTTTTTTTTTTTTTTTTGAGGGCAGTGTCACTGGCCCTCATATGTGGGACCCGAACCGGGGCTGCTGGCTTCCCAAGCCAGCGCTTAACCACCGCGCCACTCGGCCGGCCCTCAGTTCAAATTTTTAATGTCATAAAAATACTGCATTTCTCTTTACTGGTAGAATCTTTTCTATTTTCTTATGCTTTGTTTTGTGTCTGAGTCTTCTTTTTTGTTTCAAGCAATACCAAAGAGCATGTCGGGATCAGCCAGCAGGACAGACTGGATGAACTGTGGCCAGTAGGGGGAGGCCATTTGCTGGTGCCATCCCTTTTTGCAGGGTGAACAGGTTGTCCAATCTTAAGAAAAAATAAATAAATATCCAAGATCTGAACTTCGATGCCATCTGTTTATGCCATCACTGGGAAGGAAGGAAGGAAGGAAGGCAGCTATTCAGCACCTGGAGATGCAGGGCTCGGGAGAAGATGAGCCCTCCCACTGGCCAAGGGGGGGCCACTAGGCCCTCAGAAAGTTGAGCTCCTGTTTGTCACGCCACACTTTGAATGTATTACATTAAAATGCTGGGCCGGCCAAATGGCTCAGTTGGTTAAGAGTTCGCTCAAGAGTGCGAGCTGAGCTCTGAGCAACGGCGGTTCGATGCCAGCCCGAGCTGAGTTGCCGTTGAGCTGCCAACAGGTTGCAGGATGGCTCAGCTTAAAAAAAAAAAAAAAAAAAAATGCTATATACACATTGCCTTGTGATCCAGACTCCCATCTCTTCCCCCTCCCCCAAAAGACTAAGTAACAAGTAATGAAAACTGACCCTACAATCAACCCTCAGCTTTTACAGTAAAGCTTCTTAAAAGAGTAGTCAACCCAGTGTCTCTGCCTCCTTACTCGTCCCCAATTCTACTGAACCACTTTTGCAAGGGTCACCTTGGACCTCTGTTGCTGAATGGTTAGTGTTCCATTTTTGTGTCACATGATTTCTGCAGCATTTGTCTGTGTGGACAAACGTTTTCTTCTTGAGATGCTTTCCTTGGCTTCTGTAAAACTGTCCTTTCCTGCTTCTCCTGCCGCTTCCTTTATACTGATGCACTGTATATTTTCCTGAATGTAATTTTCTTTCAGGGACACAGGCCATAAGCAGTTAATTAAACCATTAACTTTCGTCAAGAAACAACCGAGAAGTAGACGATGGGATGATTCAAGATGCATCCAATATAAGGAAGCAGCCCAGGTGACTAGCTTCTGACTTTGAATCACCGCTCAGGGAGAGACTGACTTTGAAGAGCTAAGGAACTTGACACCAATAATCACACGCTCCTGACACTTGATTCCATTAGGAATTGGGGCCTATGATCCGCCTTGTCAGCAGGTCTTTTTAGTATAGGAAGGTGGTGCCCTTCAGGGGAGATTCATGTAAATGGCTCAGCAATCCAGATTTCATGCTGCCCCAGTGAGTGCATGGAAGTTTCTTTGATGTCTGGAGTCAGAGCATTTCAATATATTTATGCTGGCCAAATCGCCTCTATCTTCATCAGCACTGGAAATGGAGACCATGCCGCTCAGTACAGCCCATCTTCCACCCCCTCCCAAGTCCCCAAACCGTGCCACTGCTCTGGGAATTCACAACACCTTTTTGGGAAAATACCCTCTTACTTCCTCAGTGTCTTCCCTTCACCTTCTCTCATGACAACCTGCGTCTGTCCTGGGGACAGACGTTCCCTTGCAGGCCTCTTAAGTGGTAGCTGCTTTCCCTCTGTCATCACTGGGCCTGGAGGTGAGGTAGGTGCCCCCTTTCCGTCTCATTGTCACATGCAGACAATTGTTTCAGCTGCTTTCCCAAAATACCAGGGTTTAAAAGCTCATGCCATCCCTCCTTGCTGCTGCCATCTCCAGACTTCCCTGCGTCACTCCCTCCTAGAAAATATCAGCACCTGGTTATCCTTACGCCTTCCAACACCTAATCCTTGATTATTTCAATTCAACTCCCACCTAGAAGCACGTGCCAGCACTGGCCTCCTAGCTCCCTGACGTACTGTCCTCCCATGGTCTTGAACCTCATTCTACTCGGTCCACCTGAGTAGCTGTGCTTTAGGCCTTGTTCTCACCAGCGGTCTCCATTTTTTTTTTTTTTTTGAAGATTTTATTGGGGAATTGGGGGAGGGGAACAGACAAGTTGCTGTCTTTTTGTTCTTCAGTCTAGTTGCGGAGGATGTTGCTTCACTGGCCCATGTTGGTATCGTCATTGCGCTCTTCCCGGATGAGGCAGATCGGTCGCCGGCCTCTGGATGGTCGCTCACTGCGGCTATTGCCAGCTCACGCTGGCTGTCGGCCACTCACTGTAGCCTATGGCAGCCCACTACAGCAGGGACTGTAGCCTACACCGTCGCCGGGGCTCGCAGCCCAGCTCCAGGTGGAGCTGTTGATAGCTTTGGAGGGCAGTGTCACTGGCCCTCACATGTGGGATCCGAACCGGGGCCGCTAGCATCCCAAAACCAGCTCTTAACCAACGCGCCACTCGGCCGGCCCAGTGGTCTCCATTTTGAGCACTCCACTCGCAACACCTCCAGCTTCCCACCTCCCTCCCTCCAGTCTACAGGCTCCATGAAGTCTGCATCACTGCATTTGCATTCAGTGGTCTTAGCTCATGCCCTTGCTTCACCCTTGCTCTGCTGCTGGGTGCTCTGGGATGGGCACAGTTGTATTGCTGGAGGGCTCTGTCCTCCAAGCACGGGGATGCTGATGAGTCCTGTGTTGTGTGATCCAGCAAAAAAAGAACAGTGAAGTGTGGTGCATTGGTGATTGTAGGTGCTGAATCATTGAAAAAATAGACTTGTGTATATAAAGTAAACGTTTTATTTTAGGTAGTTTTAGATTTACAGAAAATGCGAGGAAGACAGTACAGAGTCCCCCCCACACCCCACACAATGTTTTCCCAACTGGTAACCTCGTAGGATCTTATGGTACGTTTGTCACAGCTAATAAACCAATACTGACACATTATAACTAAAGTCCCCACTTCATTCCCATTTCCTTAGCCTTGGTTTTCTTCCTAATGCCGTTTTCGGTCCCAGGATTCCTTGCAGGATACTTTATGTTCAGTGGTGTCTCCTTAGCCTCTTCTTGGCTGTGACAGTTTCTCAGACTTGTCCTGCTTTTGATGACCTCACAGCTTTGAGGAGCACTGGTCAGGGATCGTATGGAATGTCTCCCCACGGATTGGCCTGGTGGTGTTCTCTTCAATGCATTTTGATAGGGGAGAACGTCCCTTCTGACTAGGAGCGGACCTTCCCATTTTACATGAGTAATGATGGAAGAACATTTCATAGACTTGCTTCTGGCTCCGTCCGGTACAGTCCTGGTTTGTCTTTCTCATTTCGCAGATGCTTCCAACACTGGGCATCCCAGGGCACTTGTTTCCAAATACACCCAGAACCTGATTTGCTTTCCATTTCTGTTCCTATTACCCCAGTCCAAGCCACCCTTCCTCCAAATGTAATTAATCTCTTCGCCTTCTACTTATATTATTACAAAAGTCTCCGACTTCCGCCCTTGTTACCCTGACAGTCCATTTTTCAAAGCAGGCAGAGTGAGTTTTTAAAAACAGGTCAGTCATGTCCCTTCTCTGTGAAAACCCTTGCGTAGCCCCCTGTGTCCGTTGTGGCCAGGAAGGCCTGCTGACCTGACCTCACTGGTCCCCCCTCTTTTTTTTGGCCCTGGCTGCTCCAGACATCCTGACCTCCTTGCTGTTCTTTGAATGGGCCAAGCTCATCCCCATGACTGGGATTTTGTACCTACTGTCCCATCTGCTTGAACCTTTCCTCTAACGCATGGCCTCTTCCCTGCCCTCCTCTAGGCTTTGCTCCTGGGCTCCTTAACCTTCTTACTCCAGGTTCTGTTTCTCCATAGCACTCAGGACTACCTGTAGACTGTTTATTGCTTGTCAGTTGTTGTCTCTCTCCCCCACTGAAATATAAACTCCATGCGGGGAGATGGGAGGGATCTATTCCCATGGCCATGTCCCCAGTGCCTAGAAGAGTGCTGAGCACACAGTAAGCACTCAATAAATATTTGTGGAATGAGTGGCTCATTCCCTCATTCCAGAGGAACTTGGCACACAACAGGGGCTCATTAATTAGAATATGTAAAATGAATGAATGAAGGCTGATCCCACAATTGGAAACCTCTACAGACACTCCTGGTATGTTTCTAAATAGATAC
Source organism: Aselliscus stoliczkanus (assembly GCA_033961575.1). Lineage (NCBI taxonomy): Eukaryota > Metazoa > Chordata > Mammalia > Chiroptera > Hipposideridae > Aselliscus > Aselliscus stoliczkanus. Next base: position 32,991,614 of record CM066730.1, on the reverse strand, counting down.
CCTATAGCTTTCCTGTTGTGTCATTGGAATTAACTCCTAGTTGTTTGCAAAAGGTGAATAAATTCACAGACTCAGCTTGAAATGAGAGCAAGGAAGTTTATTCAAGAAGAAAGATGCCGATATAGAAGTTGCTGGGACAGACAACTGCCCCTAACTTTAGGTTAGCATTTTCTTATATAGGAAAGGGTGGGTAAATTTCCTTACAGCAGGAGATGTAACGCATAGACTAAGGTCATTTGATTGACATATGTTGGTTATATAACTAGTTTCTTTCTGCTCATGCTCTTACCTAGAATGCATGCAGAAAAACCCACCGGGTTCTGACTCATCCACCGAAGTAAGGAAAAGTAACAAATTCTTACTTCAGACTAATAGTGATAAGGCTCCAGATGTTGAGATCCTGACCTGATGTCAGACAGAAAAATTCGAGAACCATATGATTTCACTGATATGTGGGATATAAAACTGAAAGCAATGAAGGAGCAAGACAAACAAACGAAAACTCATAGACATAGACAATAATTTAGTGGTTACAGTGGTTAGCAAAGGGTAAACGAGGAGGGCGGTGGTAGATGAGGGTAAAAAATAAAATATATGGTGATAGAAGGAGAACTGACTCTGGGTGGTGAGCACACAATGTGATACACAGATGATGTATTACAGAATTGTACACCTGTAACTTTACTAACCATTGTCACCCCAATAAACTTAAAAATAATAATAATAATAAAAAAAAGAAAAACCCACCGGGGGTGGGGGTGGGGCCAAACCTTTAATATTCATCCATTCTAATTGCATTCTAATTAGGCTAGAGTTCAACTGACAGATTTTGGCAGTTTGGAATGTGTGAAGAACCAGTTAATACCAGTTGGATCTTATCGCCTCTTTTTATGAGGGTCTAGACATTTTAGATTTATTTCTAGGGGATAAGCCTGGGTGGCCCCTGGAGAGGGTGCAGGCCTGGGCAGCCCCCTTCAAGTTTACTTTCATGAATCCTTGTCTGCCTCCTCATCTCCCATTACATTCCTGTGAGCAGTCTGCTAAGAGGTCTCCAGAAGACTTTGTGTGCTGAGTTTACCAAAAGCTTTACACTGGCTGCACCTTGCTTCAGGCTTAGTTTTCAGATATCTTGATATACTGGTATTGGACTAGTATTATCTGCTTTTCTATTACCCCCCCCCCCATACTCTGGTTGTACAACTGTATTAGTCACTTTTGGACTATACATCATTCACATTCCTGCTGAAGTAAAACGCTTCTGCCTGCTGGAAGTTCTGGCCAAGCTGAAAGGAGGAACCAGCTCAAATCTGATCTTGACCAGAAAGAAGTCTTCCCAGCTTCCTCCACATGGAATTCATCTCTTCCTCTTCAAAGTATGTATCAGAAGAGCCAGAGCAAAGCACAGAGAGAGAGAGAAAAAGGAAACACAGAGATGAGAGTAAGAGATACAGAGGATGTGGTTAAAAGATCTAGCATATGAGTGAGCAGAGTCTCAGAGGGGAGATGAGAGACTGTCAGAGAAATCTTGATTTTGATGAAAGGCATCAATTACTATGAACTCTAAGAAGGATTAACGGTGGAAATTCAAAAGGCCAAGAAGGATTATCTTGCAGAACTTATTCTAGAAAATATTACAACCAACTATAAAGCAATGGTAATTTAAAATATTATATTGGTTCAAGGATATACAAATGCATAAATATATCAAGTTGAAGTCAATTTAATTCCAGAAAGAACCACTCTGTAGGCAATTTGAAAGTAGAGGAGAAAAGGTTTAATATTTCATAAGAAATAAATGGAAAAGAGCTGTCTTTAGGTTAAACGTTGGTTTTAGAGAAAAATAGAGGGAAAATTATAGAGATAAAATGGAATCACTAATAATAAAATTAGTTGAATCTAATGCTATGTTAAATGCTGTGCTAACCTAAATTTTTAAAGTATCTTTAGCGAACAAAAACTGCTTAATTAAAATATGATGAAATGAAACTAAATTTCATAATTAAGATACAAGACAGGTGAAATTTCAAAACATACCACTAGCAGACCCGAATGATATAGTTTTCATGGCACAATAAAAGTAAACATTAATTCACAGTCTCATAGAATTGAAGGGGTTAAAAAAATCAACAGTGGACCTAATGCAAGATTAACTATCTCTTCTGTTCTAGCCCTTGTTTTCTTTTATGGTAATCTGTGCTGATAAGTGAATTTTGGCTTCAGCGGCTACTAGGCACTGAAAGTGCCCATTTAGCTAGAGCAAGATGCCCGGAAATGGGAAAAGTTCCAAAATTTCAAGAAGGGGAAGAAAGAACTGAACATCTTACTAACTTAATGTTGCCCTAAAAATACTTTTAATGTAAAACTCTGAGTGAAGGCAGTTGGATGTCAATCTTTTTTTTTTTTTAATTTTTAAAAAAAAATTGTATTAAATGTATTGGGGTGACATTGGTTAGTAAAATTATATAGGTTTCAAGTGTACTTTTTTTTTTAAAGATTTTATTGGGGAATTGGGGGAGGGGAACAGCGTTGGGGAATCGGGGAAGGGGAACAGACAAGTTGCTGTCCTTTTTGTTCTTCAGTCTAGTTGTGGAGGACGTTGCTTCACTGGCCCATGTTGGCATCATCATTGTGCTCTTCCCAGATGAGGCAGATCGGTCGCTGGCCTCTGGATGGTCACTCACCGTGGCTATTGGCAGCTCACACCGGCTGCCAGCCGCTCACGCTGGCTGCCGGCCACTCACTGTAGCCTATGGCAGCCCACTGCAGCAGGGGCTGCAGCCTACACCGTCGCCGGGGCTCACAGCCCAGCTCCAGGTGGAGCTGTTGTTAGCTGTAGAGGGCAGTGTCACTGGCCCTCATATGTGGGATCCGAACCGGGGCGGCTGGCATCCCAAAACCAGCTCTTAACCAACGCGCCACTTGGCCGGCCCCAAGTGTACATTTTTATAGTACATTCTCTGTATATTGCATTGTGTGTCTTGAGTAGTATTTCCTGACCATTCGCGTTCCCTTCCCTTAGTCACATCATTGGCTTGATGCCCACTTACCCCCTTCTTTCCCTCAGGACATTGCTCAAGTCCCACCAACCCCCAGAGATAGCTTGCCCTTCTGAGCTGTCATGTCCTTGGGTCTTAGTCTGCTATCTTGAGCTGATAAAATTTTTTGTTAGTATATTACCCATCCCCCTAATTAGGTTGCGCTCTTGTGAAGAGAGGCTCCAAATCTTCCGCCTCTCTTAGTAAGAATTTGATGGTTGGAAAACCTTTGGAGAGTCTAACACAGCCGTGGTAAGGCAGTAGGTTGGCAACATGCAAATGTGTCTGTCTTACTGGCAACCTTGGTGGACTTAACACTGAGCTTGCAGTCAACTAAAACCTGAAGTCCTTTTCATATGAACTGGTATCAGTTATAACTCTTTATCTTTCCTTCAACTCTCTCTCTCTCTTTCTCTCACCCCCACTCCCCAACTCGAACACAGGGTTTTACACTCGGCCCTCTCTTATGGCCTCTCGTATCTGTTCTTAACTCTGTCCTGTTATGTATTCCTTTTCCTTCTGGCGCCATTCCAAAGATGAGGAAACGTTCCTTTACATGTTTTTTTATTTTTTATTTTGTTTTGTTTTTTATGTGGAAGGAACAAACTGAATACACAGGTCAGGGAGGAGACTGGCAAAGATATCATGAGAAGTGATAGAGACAGCCATGATCAATTAAGGCAAAAAAAATGACATATCAGGAGCATCCCTGTAACCCCTCCTCTTTTCAGTAGTGGATGTTTAAAAAAAGGACTCTAATCAATAAAGTTTTTGTTTCAAGTCTCTGTTTAAGGAGTCAGGGGGCTCCGAGTGGTGAGATTAGGACTGCTCTCTCTTCTTCAAATGTTTCTGTGTTCTCTAAGCACTTTATAATGCACACCTTCTATAATCAGAGAAAAACGATTTGTAAAGCAAGATAGTGTGTAAAACCTCTTAAGATTTCTAAGGGAAATTTTATACACAATGAGACTGAAATCATGTAAAAAGATCGGAGCGCTGAAATCACCACCCCAGTATGCTGATACTGCTGGGCAAGATGAAAGGGTGATTAAAATTACAGTTTTGATGGGGAGAATGGGGAGGAATGGGGAGATAACTCATATTTTCCCTTCGACCTCATACCATGTGACAAGTAGAAAAAACAGATTCTTGAAGTGATTTCAGTGATTCCGCTGAGATAAGAAACTTTAGGACGTGTTTGCCAGAAAGATTTAGGCAAGCTGCACAAACCACAAAAAGACCAGTGATAGTGGAGGGGGCAATGTATTTGAGACAAAACGGAGGAGAAAGCATTTCAGTTGTATTTTACAATATTATCTCATTACAAGATAGGAGCCTGAGAGTCCATAAGTATGAAAGGAATAAACAGCATTTGGCATGAGTTAGAAACTATTATCAAAATAGATATAACTTATGGAATGTAACCATTAGGTTAACAGAGGACAATGGGACACAGTGAGATTATAAAGCAACTTTGTTTTTTGTCAGGACTGCTTTCGCAAGTGCTATTTCTTGCTTCCCAGCCCTGGGTGAGATTTTGAGTAGGTCTCATAATTTTCATAATGTTTCCTCATTACTCTTAGCTCACAAAATATTGCCTTGTCACTGTTGGTCTAAAAAAATGTCATTTAATTAAATGCCTGGCCTGGAATAATATAAAACCCCTACACTTGAGGGTTCTTCCTTCCCTCGTTCAGACCTGTGATGAAAGTGGGGAGCCCTACTTGACGAACCTATTCTCCCCTTGAGTGCACTTAGTCCCACCCTGCCAGCCTTGGAATCTGACCCTCCTCTCATTCTCCATTAAAATTGTAGGCTAAAGTAAAGCCTGTTCTAGTAGCTTCTTTCCAAGCTGTTATCTGGACTGCTTTAAAAATATTCCCCGAAGAACAACTTGTACACTGATTATCATCAGAGATTTTTCTTTGTGGGAGAAGAGGCAGGGAGGAAGTTCAGGTGACATGGGCAATTGTTTTTTCCGTGTCTGGGATTAATGTCCCATTCCTGGACTTTGCAAGGCTCTTGACTGAGAACTCCCGACTGCAGTGCGGAGGTGCTTGGGAACAGCCCTTCCGGATCCCCCACCTTCCCTTCTGACTGTTGTGTTCCATTTTCCCCCAAGCCAGGAGTCTGGTCCTGCTGGTTCACTGGCCGTTGGTATGGCTCACAGGTGGTGGGCAGAGCTCTCAGCTGGGCATGAGGCTGGTCCGGCCTGAAGCCAGCCTCCTGGACTTGTATGGAGGCGTGCTTTCACTCAGCAGGCAATGCTGCTGGAATTACAGAAATTATAGGGTGAAGGATGGGGGGTAAGGTGTGTGTGTGTGGGGGTGAGGCAGGTTGGAAAGGGGGATTATCACCGAGCCACCGCTTCTCAAAATGGTGTTCCATAGGGGAAGACAGGATTCAAAAACCTGTCTCCCTGAGCCATCATTGCACTAACCACACACTGCAGTGAGATCTTTCAGAGCCTTCTGACCCAGGCTCTGATATGTCCACAGACTCATCAAGAGAACCTATCAAATGTCCTGCTGACTATGCAGATACAATTGCCCGCTTATCCACAGGAGACACAATCCAAGACCCCCACTGGATGCCTGAAACTGTGGGTGGTACTGAATCCTATATACACTGTTTTTTCCTATATGTACATACCTATGATATCATTTAATTTATAAATTAGGCATAGTAAGAGATTAATAACAATAACTAATAATAAAACAATTGGAACAATATATTGTAATAAAAGTTATGATTGTAGGGCCATTATTAAGTAAAATCAGGGTGACGTGAAGCACTCAAGCACTGCTGTAACTCCACGGTTGACCTGATAACATAGATGGCCACTAAGTCACTAAGGAGTGGGGTGTGTGTATATGTGTCTGCAGTGTGGGTCTGGGGAACAAAGGGATGACTGATGGCCCAGGTAGGACGGAGTGAGACAGCGTGAAATTTCATCATGCTACTCAGAATGGTGCACAATTTCAAATTTTTGTATTGTTTGTTTTTGGAATTTTCCATTTAATAGTGTTGGACCAAGGTTGACCATGGGTAACTGAAACCCTGAAAAGCGAAACTGTGGATAAGGGGGGACTACTGTGATTTTTTCATGTTTAGAGCACAGGTCCCCATCCAGGGACTACAGATCCCTGTGAAACCACAAATTCCAATTTCCTTTTCGCTCTTAGAATCAGGGGTTATTAAAAGCCCCCCTGCTATCCTGTGTCGATCCTCAAACATTCTTTGACATTAATAAGGGATAGTCATATTTCAAATAACTGATTTGGACATAATGGGACCACAACGCAAGTCTGAGAATGGTGTTTCATTGGAATCAGCCAGGGAGATTTTAAAAAATCCCCAACAAGTGTCAAGTCTTGATTTTTACAAAGATCCACAGAGGATTCTGATGTGCCAAGGTTGGGACCCATTGAAAAGCATCTCTCAGTGGATCAACCTGGCAACTCATGGAAAAAGTCAACAAAGAGTATGGATCCATCACATGTTGCTGTGACACACATGTGACAATGACAAAGTACCCCAAAGCATATGACAGAGTCGTACATGGTGTGGCTTCTTCCTTAAAGGCTTGCCAAGGCCAGACACTGTTCCAAATAGGGTGAGGGGAGTTGGTGTGGAATAAGGATGGAGTGAACCTCATAGTGGGGGAAAGATAAGTAAACAGGTTAAATATGTTTTAATACATACTTTTGAGTACCTACTGTCCTAGACACTGGGGTAAAAGGTGAACACAGAAGGTGGAATGACAAGTCTGCTTGAGGTCATCCAGAAAGTTACATAAAAGAGGGGACCGCTTAAGTTGTATCTTAAAAAAAAACCCAAAACAAATAGAATTCACCTGTGGAATAAGCTGGACAAGAGGCAGCAAAGAATGTCCAGGAGGGGGAACAACACTTTGGAAAAGAACTGAGAGGAGAAAGAGCATGGCCCAATGTTCCAGAAATTGTAAATATGGCCCGCCTGGGGGTGGGGCAGTGAGGGGGACCAGCCTCCGCAGCCCAGGGTTTCCCTCAGGTGGAGACGGTGTCAGCAGGGGAAGAAAATAAAGAAGGGAGACAGTGGAGACACCCGGGGAGTTTCAGAGAAGAAGTGTCACACTTTATTGCCAGACCATGTTCTTTTTATAGGGATTTTTGACCATTATCTCAATCACATGAGTTTGGTGGTTTCTATTACCCAGGATTTACTCAGTCTTTACTTCCCTGTAATTGTTCTCTCCAGGGTACACTGGCCTATTCTATGTTAAGGATTTACCTATCTGTACATATTGCCTAAAGAGTGGTTACCATGACTACCTAGCCATTATCCCAAATTCCAGCAGCTAGACTCACAGGGCATATACTAAAAAGGCTAGGAGTGGCTGTGTTTAGGGAAAAGCATATAAAATCTATTCCTATGTAAATACAATACTTAGTAGCTAAAGGGAGTCTTAAACATCTTTTGTCCTACGGAGGGCTACATATTTACAATAGAGGGTAGCATCTGTTTCTCAGTCAAAGCTTCAGTATCTGTTGCTACAACAATGCACTAGGCAAAGAATTCAAACAAGTTGTTAGTTAACATACCCTATGGTCAGTAAATTGCCTCTTACCGGAACTCTCATGGCCTGAAGACACTTAATCTTCAAGGAGACTATTCACAGCAGGGCCCTTAGGCAAGTGCATCAGCTTCTCACAGGTAGGCTTTTTGGCCTATGTGCTGTGCCTCAGTTTCCAAGGGGCTTGAGTCCCCAATATCTCAGTTCAGGGGTCCCCTCAGGCTGTAGCCTGTTTTAGGGAGTTTCCTTTTCTTTAGGAAATCTTGCCCCGTTGTTGGCTTACACAGCCAGCTATCATCAGGGTACCCCAGGAACTTGTCACAAATGCAGTGAGTGTATTGTCTCCTATAGGAGGAAAGGCACACGGGTTCATAGAGACAGGAGATATTACATGACCAACCCTAAGGCAGCACCCCAGACATCCAGTGCTGAGCAGGGCAATGTGACCTTGTCAGATGTCGGATCCCGGCAGGGCAGGATACCGGATGAGTAGTGGACTGAGCAGTGATGAGAAGTCTGGCAGGGGCCAGCTCCAGAAGACACTGGCCTGTTAAGTACTATTAGGGAAACTGTTCTGTGGAAATGGAAAGCTCCTGGGGATTTTAACCACACATGTGACATGATCGCCAATCTCTGGGGTAGTGATTAGTGGGGAGAAGTTGGGGGCTGCTGGAGTAGTCCTGGTGGGACCTTCTGAAGCCTGTGACCAGGTCAGGGCTGGCGGGAGTGGCTCCGGTCATGCGGTGGGCAGACTGGAGGACCTTGGGGAGGGAGGAGGAGGAGCTGTCTGGCTTCCCACGTCCAGCCTCCTCCAGCCTCTGGTGCCTGGGGGCCGGAGCCAGGTCCGTGACAGGCGCAAAACCAGAGCCGCATCGCATTAGGTAGGGGAGGGAGATGGGCCCAGCTCTGGAAACAACCAATTTCAGAGAGGTGGAGTCAGAGGAGCAGCCAGAGAAGCGGGAGGAAAGCTGGGAGAATTTGAGTTACTGGAGTCAAGGGAGGGCTGTGGATGGAAAGCTGTCAGCGGCATGTGGCCACGGGGGGGGGGTGTGTGTCTGCAGAGACCGGTGTGCGGCAGGTGGGGGGTCAGGGGGCAGCCGGGGGGCAGCAGGGCCTCCTGACCAGGAGGTGAGGTCCCAGCGGTGTTCAGGGAGGGCCGAGACCTCGCTCCCGGGTTCCCGAGGAAGGCACTGGAACAGACCGTCATCTGCAATGTCGTTTTTAATGTCTTCGGAAGTTACAATAGTGGTTAGTTCTCTGCACTAGCACTCATTATAATGGTGAGCAGGGGTTATACAGGAACCGTAGGAAGAAGGGTGACACTGACAACGAGGAAGACATTGCCTAGGGCGCTCGTCAAGGATATATCCATTCAGGGGCCGGAGGGCGGGGGCGGTGGGCGGCGGGGCGGGCGGCTCCCACCCCCAGCCCGCCAGCCCGCCCCCCCAGCCCCCGCCGCGCCCCTCCCTCCAGCTCGCCGCGCCCCCCCCCCGCCCGCCCCCCCCCGCCACCCCGCCGCGCCCCCACTCCACCCCCCGCCGCCCCCCACCACCCCCCGCCGCGCCCCCCCGCCAGCCCGCGCCCCCCTCCAGCCCCCGCCGCCCCCTCCAGCCCCCGCCGCGCCCCCTCCAGCCCGCGCCCCCTCCAGCCCGCCGCGCCCGCCCTCCAGCCCCCGCCGCGCCCCCCGCCAGCCCGCGCCCCCCGCCCGCCCGCCGCGCCCCCTCCAGCCCCGCCGCGGCCCCACTCCAGCCCCGCCGCGCCCCCCCTCCAACCCCCGCCGCGCCCCCCCTCCAACCCCCGCCGCGCGCCCCCCTCCAGCCCGCCGCGCCCCCCCTCCAGCCTCGCCTCCTGCGTCCGGCCCCGCCCCCGGGGGCGTGGCCACCTGTCGCCAGCCGCCGCGGCCACGTGACCTGTCAGTTCGGCGAGACGGAGGAAGATGGCCGCCGGGCGTGCGGAGGGCGCAGCGCCGAGAGCCGCCGCCGCTGCGTTTCCCGTCTCCTAAGGGCGCCTGCGGCCACGCGGCCCCTCCCGGCGGCGCTGGGCCCGGGCCGGCTGGCGAGGCGGTCAGTGCGGGGCCGCGGGGGGCGGGGGCCGTGAGTCCCGAGGCCGAGGCGCCCGGCGGGGGCGGGGCGGCCGCTGTTTCCGTCGGTGGCGCGGCCCCAGCGGCGGGGACGCGCCGGGCCCGGGGCGCCTTTGTCCCTGAGCCGCCGGCCCTGAGCCGCGGGGACGGCGCCCGGGAGGCGGGGGGCGCGGCGTCGGGCCGCTCCCCGGAGGCCGCTGGGCCGGGGCGCAGGCCCGGGAGGAGGGGCGGTTCCTCGTTGACGCGCTCGCTGCCCGCGGCTCCGGCCCGTTCGCTGGTCCCGACCCGGCTGGCCGCCCGCGCTGGGAAACCGCGGAGGGGCCCGGCGCCGCGCCCTTTGTTCCCGGCCGCACGGGCGCGGCCGCCGCCCTCAGCGCCCTCTGGGGTGCGGGTGCCCCGGCAGCGTGACCGCGAGGGGCGCTTTCCCACTGGGGGAGGGTTTCCCACCGCGGCCCGCCGCCCAGCAGGACTGGGGCAGGGGGTCACCACACCCACGCACGGGGAAGCCCGCACTCCCCTCCGTGTGGTCAGGCCGCACCCGTGCTTGCGTATAGCCATCCCTGGCCTGCGCGGTTCATCTCTAGCCCGGCACAGGGCTCCTTTTAGTCTGCGTTCAGAATCTCTCCTCCGGAGACTTCGGTCGGTCGGCAGGGCTCTCCTGCGGGGGAGTTTGTGTTGTTCACGTTTACACATCACCGTCTTGCTCCGTCCTGGCCCCTGCCCCGTGGGCTGTCAGTTTCGGTGCTTCCCCGGCTGCTATCCAGGGCCCTGATTCTTTGTGCTTTCCTGGCTTGGGCCACATACACGGCGGGGAGATTAATGTTTCTGGGGTCTGTGTGCCTTCCCCCGCTTGCTGCTTTTGCTCAGGAACTGTCAGTTTCTCAGCTTTATCGCGCCCATATTATTAGTCAGGGCCGTTTAGAAGGCGAGGCACAGACTTACTCTTCTACAGGAAAAAGGAGGTTTATAGGACTGAGTGAGAGTCAGCAGGCAGTCAGGACCCAAGGCAGCCCACCCTCTGCAGCTCTCAGGGGCCACGTTTATTTTCTCGCCTGTGAAGAGCCTTTTTCTCCGTTCCTATCTGTGCGGTTCTCTCTCTGCTGACGGGCTGTCTCAAAACTCATTTTGCACATGGCCCATGTTGACTGGGTCTCTGGTTTCTAAGTTCTAGAGAGAGGACACTGATGGGCCCAGCTTACCTTTAGAGCAGTCACATGTCACAGATGAACTGCCCATCCCTGCTTATGGCTGGTGGTGGACAGCCTGGCTGCTGAGGGTAGCAGGAGCCGGGGGCAGGCAAAGTCCTACAGAAGAGGACAGTCCTAAGGATTGCCTACACAGTTACTCAATTTGACAGTTATCTGTGACGTGTCTCCTTTTTCTAGATCAGTAAGAGGTTCTGGGGTTATAAGAAGGAAGGGGACACAGCCCTTATCTTTGAAGAGGTTACAGATCTAACCACCCTCATTTTCCAGTCTTAGCCCTCACTTTTTCCTTAAATATCCCATCCATGTTACTCATTGTTTCCTGGGCAGACACTACGTAGTCACTCAGTCAGCACTCTTGGTTTTCAAGCTGTTTCTTTTGCCTGTTGCGTCCTTCGTTCATTTCCCACCTGTTGGACCCGTTCTTCAAGGGTCAAAACAAAATGGTCCCCCAGCGGGAGTAGTAACGTCTCTCTTTAAACTCTCATAGCGCTTTGGGCTTCTCTAGCGCTAGTCCACCTTGAATTACAGATTGGATTTATCTGGTTGCTATATCATTTGCTTTTTGTATTATGTTAGACAAGTTACTTTGGTATGAAACCTGTTTCTCATGTGTAAAGTGAGAAACAATGTTTACCTAACAAGATTACTGGAAAATCAAGTAAGATCATAGATAAAAAAGCATCTCATAAACTGTAAAGTGATATGTAAATGTTGTTTTTGTGATGAAGAGAAAGCAGGAAGAAGAGAGGAGACCCTACGCTGGTCTGGGGAGGCAGGGTGGCCATTGACACCTCACTGGGAAATTGGCATTTACATTGAAACCTGAAGGCTGTCTAGGGTTTGGTTGGGCAAAAGTGTGTGGGGGTTGGGAGGATGTTGCAGGGGTGGGGTGGGGAGGTGGGGGCAGGGGTAAGATCCTGGTGCTTGTGAAGGTGAAGGGGAGAATGACTTGACGTTGACAGAAAATTTCTGGGAATGACAAGAGAGGAGGATGGGATGTGAGGCTGAGGGTACTTACTTGTTTTAAGATAGGTGAGAATAGAACCTGTGTAAAGGGTTTATTTAAGAGGGAACGCAGGGCTAATCAAAAGTGAAGCCACTGCCGGAAGAATGGGGAGACTGGCCTTTGAGGGACACAGTCGGATTTACTGGGCATGCTCTGAGGTCAGACGCTTGATGTATCTTGTCAGAAGCCTGGCTGATGGGAGTCATTTTGCAGCTATCAGCTGTGGCAGACACTTTTCTCCCGTTAAATTAATAAACGTGACACGACTTGATCAAATTCAGTTCAGTAAACATTTATCAGTTCTTTAGCACGCACAAGAAACTCGTAGGTGCTTCTGAATTTGTGACGGTACCAACTTGTGGCGGTCCGCTATTCAGAAACGTAACAATGAAGGGAAGCATGGATGAATGCAGTTTATCAGAGCTCCAGGTGGATAACATTGAACATCAGCAAAGCCTGCTGCAGTATTTCCCCTCTAAACACAAAGCAGAGAATCCTCTTGTGCCCGACCCCCAGGCCCAACTAACAATTATCCATATTTTGCCAATTTTATTTCAACCGTTGCCCTCTTTTCCCAGTCACCCCCTGTGTCTTCCAGTACTTTAATGGGACCTCCGTAGCGCAGGAATAATGTCTTCTTCAGCTTGTCAGTGATAACCAATAGCAGAGTGCTTTGCAGATTATAGACTGCCAACAAACATGTGTTAGACAGAACTGGTATTGAATTATAGCTGTGTAGGATTGTATGCATTTTCTCAGAATTATATGACAAAAACAGAGTACCTTTCTCTAACAGTTTAATGTAAAGGACACTTTTTGGGCAGCTTAAGTCAAAACAACTTCAATTTATAAGATTTTTTTTTACTATTTTATTAAAATTTTCTGCTTAATCTTAGTCTTAAGAAATTGAAGTCTAAAATCTTAATTTTAGCCACTGTCTGTAAGAGTGGTAACTATTTTATGTTTTATATATCCAAAGGTGATTATATATAAAATCCACATAACAGATTAGGGGGGAGAGGTAATAAGATTTTTCAATTTTTATTTTCTTTAATAGTTGAGGTCAATACCTATAGTTACTTTTTTTTTCTTTTACTGTGCTCATTCCAGTCTTGTTTGGGATTGTGGTGAGGAAAAATATTTGATCCCAATAAGGTCTTGTCAGACATTTTGTGTGTGTTTTAAATTTTTATTTTAAAGTAATTGCAAACTTATAGAAGATTTGTAAGAATGGTACAAAGATCTCTCTTTTACCCCTTACCCAGATTTATCAAATGTAAAATTAAAATTAGGTTGCACATAGCATATGAGTATGTAATTCCAGTTAATTCCATAACCATTTATTGATGATCTGCCAAGCCCTTACTTAATTTTTGAGGGATGAATAAGATGTTTTCATAAAGTGATAAAATCCTGTTTACAAGGATTTCACAGTAAATTAATAATTAAGACACATTATTGTAATCCAAATACTGGAAGTGTCCTTTTAGTATAGGTGTACTGGGGGAAACTTGTCCAGGGCAGGGCACCAGAAAATTGAGCAGGAGAAAGGAGGAGGGCCCAGAGGAGGTGACCCTGCGATGGATTTGAAGGAATGTTTTGGTTTGTTAGAAAGTGAAAGCCGGCTTTCCAGGTTGCTGGATCAGTATAGGCTTGCTCGCTCTTTCTTAGATGTTGGGTATCTGCTGTGTGCTGGTTAGACACTGGTTTAAGTGCTGGAGACTCAACAGTGAACAGAGATCATCTCCGCTCTCACTGAGCTATGTTTTTGAGTTGGAGTGGAGAATGAAGAGGCAGACAAGGAGAAACCAACCAACCAGCCAACCAACCAACCAAGCAACCAGCGGTGTTTTAGGAACTGTATATTGGGTCAGTGTTGCTAGAGACTTACATGAAGAGGAGAAGAGGAGGCTGGAGTTAGGCCACGGGAGAGGCCACACTCAGGAACTTACTGTGTCACATCTGGAGGATACAGACAATAGTCACATTGGGCAGCGCGGTCACTCTCGTGGCTTTGGGGTAGTAGCCAATGGGAACCAAGTTATAGAGTGCATTTACTAACCATTTGGCCCTTGGTGAAAGCATTTTGAATGTACTCCCTGCCACCCCCCAAATGTTGTTAGCCTACTAAATTTGTTTGCAAGTTGTAAAAATGAGCTTACTGCATTGCAACGTAAGATTTTTTTTTCTAGCCTTGCTATTGGCTATATCTGCCATTCCTAAAAACAACGTCAAGACTTAACTTTCTTGTTAGTTGTGCAGAAGACGAATAAGCTTATATTCCCACCAGACATTAAATGCTGTAGACAGTAGATTCAAATGATGGCCATTCATTCCAGAAATACAGTGTCTTCTGTGGGCCAGGAACTGCGCTAGGAGTTATGTCTTTGGTTATGAAACAAAAGACAATAATCCTTTCCCTTATACTGTTTTAATCACTTTGCCTGTAACCATGTAGTTATTTAAAGATGGTGAAACTTGGTGAGGTCAAGAAAGTAGCCCAGGGCGATGAAATAGTAAGTGGTAAAGTCAGCAGTCAGACCCAGGCCTTCTGGCTCTAGGGTCCGTCCTTTTTACCACTACACTGGGAAGAAGGCCTTTAAGAAGAGATGACACTAAACCTGAAGGCGGGACAGTGTTTCTGTTTCTGTCTGTGTTCAGGTATGATTTCCAAGTGGTCTTGTGTCTGTCTTGACATCATGGACAGTGACCTTCCATGAGATTGTGTTCTGTGGGATGGTTTATGTCCAAAAGAGAACACCAAGATCTGGCTGTCATGCCGGGCCCATCCCCCACCATCAGGGCCGGCTTTGCCCTTTTCAGCCTCCATTCTGTAGCTATCGAGCTACATGCAAGGTGTGCCCTGCCTCAGGAACTTGTCGTTGAGGGGAGATGTGGACAGGAGTAGGATGGAAAGTTGAGAGTGGTATGAGCAGTGTGCATTGAGATGTGTGCACAGGGTCCCAGAGCAGGGCCACTGTCAGTGCAGGCTTCCAGGCCCCCATGCTGGGGGAAGGCTCTCTAAGCTGACGGGCAGTGAGTGCAAAGGCCTGGGAAGAAGACTGCGCGGGGCAGCCAAGGAGCTGCGAGTACAATGGATAGTTTGGCTGGAGCCGGCCGTGTGGGTGTGAGTGGAGAGGTGGGTTTGGGTAGAGGGTGGGAGCGCTGGGACCGCGGAGGGGAGGAACGGACGAGGCTGGCCGCGTAAGGTGGGTCTGCACGCCCTCACCATCCTGGGCCAGGGCTGAGCTCCTGGGTCCTCACTCTCTACACGGGGCAAAGCTTTTCATGGGACTTTCGGAAGTGAACCTTTCCAATGGCTGTAAGAGGCTTAAGGGTTTCAGTGCCTTGAATAACTTGTGAGTAATAAAGCCGTCGTCTTCTGTTCTCCCAGCATGAATTTTTGGGAAACTAACAGAAGGATTTTAAAAGATGTGTATTTTTAATTATTTTTGCTTCAGTGTGGCACCTGGACTGGATGGGGGAGAGACAAGAGGAAAGAAACATAAGTTGGGAGACTCCTGTTGATCCAGGTGAGAGATGGTGCAGGAGACATTTTTAGGACAGGTGCCTGGACCATAGCAGGTTCCTCTTTTCTGGAAACGGTGCCAATACTATATGACCTTGTAATGCCCTCTCAATCCTCTGACTAACTAGAGTTGGTTCCTGCTTGGCACCTGATACAATCTGGGCCGTCAGAGCCCTTCTCTGGGACTTGGATTTGGGAACAGTGAACAGCCTGCTTTCTCTAATTTTAGAAACTGTTTGATTTGGGGCTAGTTGTTGACAGCCATATTCCCATTTGTGTAGAAGTTAGTCTATGAAAGTAGATTAAACCAATAGAGAAGGAGAATTCTGGCATTTGAGGTCCCAGTGACTCTACCTTTCCCATATAGTGCTTATGGCAAATAAACCAGTATCCTTAAAATAAACTTTCTGTTTGCTTAAAGTACTTTAAGTTTGACTCTTGCACTGTTATGCGTTTTAATTGTAGTTTAAGTGTAGATGGCGAAGGCCCAAAACCAAGGTACTGAGGTAGGCTTGGACAATCTCAGACATGAGGAGGTAAACTGGACAGAAAATGGTAACTGTTGTACTCTGGAGAGAGAAGTAGGTGCTTTGGTGGAGTGGATCTGAGAGTGTTCAAAATGTGTTCAAAAGACAGCCGTGTGGAGCCACATGGCAGGTGGGGCAACTTGAGTGCTTCAGCTTAGCTGGGGTCCACATAGCTGGACCAGTTTAAAAAAAAAAAAAAAGAGCAGGTCGAGCCAGACCCTGGATGCCCTCCTGACTCTGTGTTAGCCTTGATCCTATAAGAAGGGGACGCAGGGCCAGCTGAGTGGCTCAGTTGCTTAAGAGCTCGCTTAAGAGTGTGAGCTCTGAGCATCAGGGTCGCCAGTTCGATTTCCAGACCGAGCTGAGCTGCCGCTGAGCTGCCAACAGGTGGCAGGATGGCTCAGCTTTAAAAAAAAAAAAAAAAGGTGGACATAAATGAAGGTGTTATGTTGGTGATGACGTTAATACAAGGCTCATACTGGTTTCCAATGATAAAAGTATACATTCCAGAAAAGTAGGAAGTGAAGGTTCCAAAGAAAATAAAAATTATATTAATGCCATTTTAGTATTTAAAAATGTGTATATTTTAAATAGTCGAGATGCTGTATATATAATTTTTTTTTTAGTTAATTTTTTTCTCCAAGTTAATGTATCACAAGCATTTTTCTGTTAGTACATATTTTAGAAACATTTTGATGACTATATTATTCCACTGTGAGACTGTATCATAATTTATGTAATTCCCCCATCGCTAAGTTTTTTGTTCTTGTGAACAAAATTATGTTATATTTAAAATCTTTGTCCATGTTTCTTGTGGTTTTTAGAATTGATTCCTAGAATGAAGATATTGGATCAAATACTATAACTTTTTTTGAGGAGTTTTAAAAAGTAAGGTATTACTAAGTATAATTTACATACAATATAATTCACCCTTTTTAGTGTTCAGTTTTGAATTTTGAGAAAGGCATATAATTTTGTGTAACTACCACCACCACAATCAGGATATACAACAGTCCATGAATTCCCCTGATTGTCTTATACCCATTGTAGTCCCCATTCCTTCACCTTAAACCCTGACAGCCTCTGCTCTGTTTTCTGTCTGTACAGTTTTTCTTTTCTAGAATGTCATTTAAATGGAATCATATGGTGAAATAGTTTCTGTCGCCTGGCCCCCAAAGATGGACTTCCATCCCACATGCAAACCACATTTACCCCGTCACAAGGCCTCCCAAAGTCTCAACACATTCCAACATCAACTGAGAGTCCAAAATCTCATTTGAATCTTGTCAGCTCGGAAGTCCTAATACTTATCATCGAAATCAGGTGTGAGTGAGGCGGTTGGCATAGTCCATCCTATAGGAATAGGCATAGTTCCTATTCATCTGCGAACCTATGAAACCCAAGAAAAAAGTTACGTACCATAAGATGCAATGAGAGGCAGGCATGGGATGTCAGGTGCAGACATTCTGTACAGGAGAGGGGAGTGGAAGGAAAAAAGGAGTCTCCAGTGCCAAGCAATTTTATTAACAGAGCAAAAGTTTTTAATCTTGGTGAACTCTGATTTATCATTTTTGTTTTTTAAAGGACCATGCTTTTAGTTTTATATCAAAGAAATCTTTGCTTAATCCAAATTGGTCTGTTTTCTTCTAAAAGTTTTGTGCTTTTTGATATTACATTTAGGTGAATTTTGTGTTAGTGAATATACTTGATGCAAGGCATGAGTTGACGTTTGTTTGTTTATTTATTTGTATTTGGATGTTCAGTTGAATAAAACAAAGCTCCTGCTCTTTCGGAACTTGGCATTCTAGCTGTGGTAGATGGACAGTCAAGACACAATATGTGGTATTGCTGATGGTGGTAAGTGCCCTGGAGAAGACAGCAGGGCAGGGGTTGGGAGTGCGGGGTGGCTGGGCAGTGTGTGTGAGGTGGTTACCATTTGACATGACATGGTCAGGTTAGACTTTCCTAATGAAGCGACGGGGAAGTGGGGGGCGGCCTATGCACATCTGGGCCAGTGGGACCCAGTGCTGGGCGCGTGGCTGCAGGGGAGTGTGGGGGGTGTAACTCCCCGTCACTTAGACCGAGGTTGAACATTGGATTGTACCTTGCGTGCTTTGAGAAGCCATCGGAAGGCTTTGAGCAAGCAGGGCTGCCACCTGACGCAACCCTGGTCACCCTTGGTTCCTCCGTCTGCGGCTGCGCAGCAGCATGGGAGCTTGTGAAAGATGGACTCCGGGGCGGCACCCACAGCCGCTGTCAGGATCTCTGAGAGCAGGGCCCAGCGTCTGTGTTTTACAAGGTCCCCAAGAGGGTTCGGATGTCACAGTTTAAGAAGCTCTGGTCCACCTTGGGTTTTCAGACGGTCCGTGGCTCCCTGTGGTGGAGGGGCTGTGGGGCAGGCGAAATGGCCGTAGGGAGAGCAGTTGGGGTCTGGGTGAGACAGGGTGGTGATGGCCGATGGCCGCAGTGAGTAGTAATCAGATGTGAAGTGTGTTTTATAGGTAGAATCCAAAGGATTTGCTAAGAGAGAGTGCAAAGTGTAAGAGGACGAAGTAGGTCATAGATGAGGACGAGGTAATTCCGAGGTTGGGCCTTGGAAGGCTGGAGCGCAGCTGCCATTCCCTGAGGTGGAGAAGGCAGCAGTGGGAGCATAGCGGCGGAGCAGTGGAGCGCTTTCTTTTCTGTGGGGTTAAGATGAGATGAGGGTGCGTCTTGGAAAGGGTGCTGGGCATTTTGACAGCTGAGCTGGGACTCGGTTTTCACGCTGCCAGTGGAGGCGTATTTGTACAAGTTAAGGTTAGTTTTTTTGTTCTGTTTTTCAATCACAAATTATATATATTTAATCTGCTTTCAACAGATATTGGAATAAAGATAACTACGGTGTTCAGTGAAAATGTCGGTTCTGATATCACAGAGTGTAATAAATTATGTAGAAGAAGAAAACATTCCTGCTCTGAAAGCTCTTCTTGAAAAATGCAAAGATGTAGATGAGAGAAATGAGGTAAGACCAAGTTTCTAAAACAAAATTGCTTTCACAAATCCTTGTTGACCACTTACTATGTAGAAGGCACTGTGTTACATAAGGATAATGGTGAGCAAGTAAGAAATACGCAGCTCTCACCCTCGGTACTATTGTTATAAGAAATGACCATTTCTTATAGTTAAAAGTACTTTAAAGTCCATATTTTTGGAATACATTTGAACTTATGTAAATTATTGCATATTGAATTTAGGTTTATGATTGACTTTTTTTGCAGATGGAATAATCAATATTCAGGAAGTTCGATTACTAAAATCGAAAGTGTTTCTAGGAAGCATTAGACAACTTCTAGACCCAATTTTCCTTTAAATGGATTAACCAGACAAAATCAGGACTTTTTGAAATATTTTCTGTAGTGAAACACCAATTCTCTTTCTGAGTTGTTTGTTCATTCCACACACCTTGGGATTTTAAAGACTCTACATTTTAAGAGGCATTTGAAAGGTCATGTGTGCTTTTTAATAAGACAAGGAGGTATATATTTACTGTTTTCATTAACTTATGTTAGATATTTCTACTCAATAATATGAGTACATAAAATGTTGCTCCTATTTCATCATGAACAACCAAGCTGCAACATTTTATGGACTAACAGATTTTTTTGTATGAATATTTTAATGGCAAAATATGTATTTGTTTTATAAAACTTAAGAAAAATAATTTTGTTTCTTGAAACTGTATTTTCAATGTAATTGAAAGTGTAATTTTTTTGCCAGTGGATAAGATGAATGAGAAATGATTTTAGTTTTATACATATACAGAGGGTGCCAAAAAAATTGTATACACATTTGAAGCAAGGAAAAAAGTGTATTAAAATTGTAATACTTAATATATACTGATAACAAAAGATGAATACAAGTCATGTGTATACATTTTTTTCGCACTTCTAGTATATGTATGTGTGTGAACTTTTTTCCCTTTAGTCCTGATAATACATCTTATATGTATTATTAAACCACATTCTATATCACATTCTAACTGTATTGTTAGAGAATTTAGTTACCATCGATATTCTAAGATTTTTATATATAGTGTGGTAATTACTTTCCAGAGCCTAGTTTCATTCATATTTACTTATTTTGAATGGAATTACAATGACAAAAACAGATTACTAATACTGTGGTCAAAACAAAAGTTTCATTTTTCTCTTTGACTTTTACATTATTAATAAGCTGAAAACGTTTCTAAATTAAAGAAATACTGGAAATGTTGCCTCACATCCTGTCATGACAGTGTAAGCGTGGTATATTTAGCTGGTATTTCAGTTAAAGGACAGCATCTTGACAAGTTCTCGGTGTCTTTTACATTCTCTAGTGTGGCCAGACTCCACTGATGATAGCTGCTGAACAGGGCAACCTGGAAATAGTGAAAGAATTAATTAAGAATGGAGCTAATTGCAACCTGGAAGATCTGGTATTATTGAAATAATTTACTCATTTGTCTTCTTTTTCTTTTCCTTAACTTGGCTGTGTCTTTGTTTTTAAGAAGTTTTTTGAAAATAATAGGTTACACACCATACTTTCAGTTACGTGACAGCTTTGCCCAATGATATGAATATGTTCAGTCAAGTGTTTTCAAAGGGAAATAGGAGAGAAATTTTTACTTTGAATGAAAGTTCTCCGCAGTTCATGTTTTTTATATGCAGATGGCGCTGGCTGGAGAGGAACATATTATAAAATTAAATGTCTGCCTAGAAAATACCCACGTATGAGTCATATTGCTAAGTAACTCCCCATAATGGTATCTTGTTATTATAAATGTCGCTACATGTGATGAGAGCCAGAGAGATGTGGTCCCTTCCGACGATGTCACTTCTGAGGGATACATCACTGTTCCGACGGGCTTGCATTTCCTCTTACTGTCTGTTTCCCAGGAATTGTTTTTCAGGGTCACACAGCTACATCTGGTTTTTTTAATTGATGAGTTTAAATTGATGATTTTAATTGAATGATCATTTGAGTTACATTGCACTCATGAATAAAAGCTAGTATAGAATCTTGTAGCCTTTATTTAAAAAATAAAGGAGAATAATTCTTTATCTTGCACTTTCTAAACTCATCATATGTGATTGCTTTAGTTTGATAGCCTATGAATGAAATGTGCTCTTAAATCTGATTCCAGGCTTTAATTTCAATTTATAGTAATTGCTAGCCACAAGAACAAGCTGTTGTAAAACCATTTCTGCCCCATTGTAGCAACACAAGTAGACAGTAAGTTCTCTTACCGGTGCTTATGCTTCTCTGTTAGGATAGTTTAGAGTGGGTGAGACCATGTCAGTTTGGTATGATCATTTGGTATGTCCGTTCAAATTCATTTTTCCTCATTTTGAAACGTTATTTTGCTGTTGAAATGGTAACATTTGTGTCTGTGTTCAAGGATAACTGGACAGCACTTATATCGGCGTCCAAGGAGGGGCACGTGCTGGTGGTGGAAGAGCTGCTGAGGAGTGGGGCTGACCTGGAGCACCGCGACATGGTAGGACAGCCCGTGTGCCGCATCCTCAGTCAGCTGGGAGCTTCAGAGCAGCAGTGGGGACGCGGGGGCGCGTGTGCTTGCATGTGTGAGGGGGGTCTTCCAATGATGTGTTTAGGATATGGGGCTGGGTGTTGTAATGACCCTCAAGAATGTTTTAAAACCCAGGTGATATACTATCATATACCTCTTTTAGAATATTGTTAGTCATCATTTTCAGTTTATTTTAGAGTTCAAAATTCTGAAATATTTTTAAAAGCAACTGATTACCCTTTAATATGTCAGTGTTTTAGAACTTAGGAGAGAATTGTTTTTTGTTTTGAAGAAAGACATAGTATAGTTTTAAAAATATTTGAGTTGTTTAAAGTCATAATTTTCAGATAATATTTATAAATTTATTTAAAAATGTAATCTTGGGGCCGACCAAATGGCTCAGTTAATAGCGTGCTCAAGAATGCGAGCTGAGCTCTGAGCAACAGCAGTTCGATGCCCGGCCTGAGCTGAGCTGCCTTGAACTGCCAACAGGTGGCAGGATGACTCAGCTTAAAACAAACCAACAAACAGACAACTGTAATCGTGTTCAGATATGCTATCTTCACATGTTATAAGTTTAGAAAGATATGATTCTTAATGATCTTAGCTCTTATTTGATCTTGACACCTGCTTAAAGAATAAAGGTGAAGAAAGGGATCATTTCTGGCAAAATGTTCAGTCTTTTCAACAATTAATTTTAATAGTGAAAAAAGGAAGGAATTAATCTGCCTTGTCTCATAAAATGTGTATTACTTTGTTGGTGATGCTTTATGAAGTATAGGTGGCCTACATTTTTAAGAAATAGCAGCATTCCACCATATTGTACAGTGTTCTAGAACAATCCTGTGTGCTAGGGGTCAATTTTGTTCTCAATGTTTATAGCTCAAGAAACTGAGACTAAAGTGCTCTTTGCCCAAAGTCACTCCGCTGATAAGAATCAGGCTGAGTTTTGAACCGAGGCCTGCCTTACTCAAAGGCTTTCTTCTCTATCATTCTTCCACATAGATTAGCAAGGGAGTTAGGAAGTATAAAGTGTACATTCTGAATGTGTAAAAACTTGGGAAGATTTGTAAAAAAGGATTTCTTCAACTTTTTTCATCCTCCATATTGCTCATTTCCCCAGAGTAATTATCACAACACCTTTGAACATTTAAAGAGTTTTTGTATTTGGCTTTAAAGTACCAAAAATTGGGAAAACTGTGGACTGTGTCTCCCTTAGTAGTTCGTATTGAAGGGCCCTAACCTCACAGCCACTGAGCTTCGAGGGAAGAAGGCATGGTCCCTAGGATTTGTGTAAGGAGAGGAGAATGACGACAGGGCGTCATCCGGGATTCAGAAATAATTCCAGGATATAATGTCAGAAAGCCGAGTGAGGACTCTTGCTTGAGAAGATAGGTACTGCTCTTGCTGTAGGCAGTCAGTTCCAGTCTTCTCATTTTGCAAATTTGAACATAGTTTCCTCAAGATAAAATTTTTATCTGATAGATTCTTGCATAGGGTGACAAAGCAAGGGCGTGATATTAAAACAATTTTGGGCGGGCAATTTACAAATTAAAATATTGTGTATGTAAGACCTGACTAAATGCCGAGCTTTGTAATTTGACCAAAATAAGTTATGTCAGCCTTTCTGTGTCTTTCACGACCTTGATATTTTTGAAGACTACTCATCTGGAGTTTTTAGACTGCCTCTGAGTGTGGGTTTGTCTGATGATGTTTCTCATGCTCAGGTTGAGACTGTGCTTTCCTGGGAGGGATACCACAGCGGGATGGGCTCCTTGTCAGGGCCCGTGATGTCAGGCTGTGTCATTGGTGATGCTAGCCTTGATCTCTTGGTTACGGCAGCGTCTGCCCGATTTCCCCAATGTCAGAGTGCTAGTTTTCCCTTTGCAATTACTAAAGATTGGGGGGAAGATACTTTGATACTCTACAGAATATCCTGTTATTGATTGAACTTGCACTCATTTGTTTTAGCATCCACCAGGGTATCTTATGTGTAGCAGTTACTACTGGGGTGTTTTAGGGGTGATTTTTCTGTTTCCCTCATTCCCTCTGCATTTATTAATTAGAATTCTTCTGTAAGGAAGAGTTCTCTCTGTCTCATATATAAATATATAGGGATGCATGAATATTTATTTTATTCTTTGGCTTGTAATTCAGGCCTGTTTCTATTTTGTTGCTCACGTTGTCCCAGTTTAGGCCATAGGACGCTTCTGTGCCCTTGTAAGATGTCCTATCCTTTTTCTTTTTCTTTCTTTTTTTTTTTTTTTAAAGCACGTCCTCACTTTCTGGCCCACAAGGTGCCTCAGGCTCAGGTTTATCTTGTATTTCCCCTGGCTTATTTTCCTGATGATCAGTCCCGGCATCAGTTTTCCCAGGAACCCTGGTCCTTTTATTGGAAAGTTGTATGTAGGAATTAACATCTGGGTGTTAGGTGTGCTTATTACTCCTGACGTGTCATGGGTTCTAGTCCTTCTCAATGGGTAGGTGAGGAAATACATGTCCACATACTAACTCTTACAGACAAATACATTTGTTTCTGTATCTCTCTGTTTGTATATATTTATATTTTAAAAAGAGACCAGATTGATACCATCAGCTCAATCCATTATAGCCTTCTCCCTTTCACTCTTCTCTGATGATGAGAAACCTGGCTCTCATAATCCACACAATGTATTTTCTTACTTGTTCGGCTCTGGTATACAACTAAAGTAGTTCCAGATTTCTAATCCAGACCCTGAGAGAAACCGATTTACCTTCTAAGTACAGTGTTTGTGTACAGTTCTTGTTTTTAGCATTACAATATTCAGTCAAAATATTGTTTTCCAAAGTTACCTAGGATCAGCTTCTAAGGAACTATGTGATTCATTTGTAATGTAGTTAGATTCTGTCCCAGTCTGTATTCTGTCTTTCCATGTTCTGGTTGACTTTTAAAAAAAATTTACACACAGTGAAATTCACTCTTCGTGGTATACAGTTCTTGGGCTTTGACAAGTGTATAATGTCACGCACCTGCCACCACAGTCTATACAGAACAGCTCTGTAACTTCAGCTGTACCCCACACTGCTCTTTATAATCAACCCTTCCGCCAACTCCCCTGCCCCTGGCCACCACTGATCTTTTTCCCCTTTCTACAGCTTTGGCTTTTTCAGATTAGGCATGTATGTTTTTAACTTCTTTTTTAGTGATGATGAAACAGAATCAGAAGGATTAAGTGATTTATATCAAAAGCAAATGTGGATTGGTCCAAAAACTGATGTTAAGAAAACAAAGCATTTGTTTCTTAGTATAATTTGCTTATGTTGGTCTCTTTTATTGAATTGCATTATAGCTAGAGAAAATTACTGGAAAAAAAATTTGCTTCTATAGCTTAGAAAGTAGAAAGTTATCATGCTGTTAATTCATACTAGATGGTTTTTCTCACACCTGGAAATCATGATCTGCAGATCATTGTCTTAACATTCTCTCTTTAGCAAGAGGCACTGTGTGATCTGGAATTTATAGGGCATGCCTAAATGCAGGACTTGAATTGGATTGCTGGAACCCCATTCTGGAAGGAGCCTAGATTCATACGAGGTGCAGACTATCTCGGGACATAAAAAGTTTTCTGAAGAAAAAATTTTAAACAGCCAAAGTAGATGTCAGAAAGAGTCTGACATGAATGTTCCCTATTTCAGTTTTCATGATATAATACAAAGTTTGGAGTAGTCATTTCAGTCACTTAAGAGATTGGCTTATTTCAGGTGCTACTGTATATTTCTCTGGGGTGCTTGGGAAGTTAAAACTACATGGTAGTGCCTTCATAAAACAATGAATATTATAAATAGTATTCACAGAAAGAACTTCAGTAATGGCATTTTTGTGCCTGGAGACAATCCAAAATTTTATGTCACCCCCCTCGCTTTTTCTAGGGAGGATGGACAGCTCTCATGTGGGCATGTTATAAAGGCCATACCGAAGTGGTTGAGTTGCTTCTTTCTCATGGTGCCAATCCAAGTGTCACTGGTCTGGTAAGTGTTAACAAAAAATTCATCTGGAATGTAAGTGGTAAGGTCTCACAGGGGTACGGCAGGCTGATTAGACTTCAGAGTGGACAGAATGACCTACATCTTAGAGCTAAGAATGAAGTCTGTGATTTCAAAACACAATCAGAATTGTTTTCTCAAGCTAAGTTTATTTCTCAGTTTTTGTCAACAAAAAGGCAACGCCTAGAGCTTAAATGTTGTTTATAACCATATAACATTTCAAAAGGAGATTTTGAAATCCTTAAGTCATGTTGCCTGTTTTTTGCGGGTGTGCATTCTGAATTTAAATTTTTTTTTTTTTTAGTGAAAAGAGACATTTACCAAATATTCCTTTGTCTGTGCATTCTTCTAGATGGTAATATATGCATGGCTTTTTTTACTTGAGGCTTGATCTCAGACTGCAGATTAAGATACTGTTTTATTGATGGGGGAACCCTTTGATAATATATATGCATACCCTTTAGATATCTTACAATTTTATTTGTCAATTATACCTCAGTGAAGCTGAAAAAAAGAAACTTTTGTTTAAGTAATGGAAGGATTATATAAGGCAAGTTTCACATTCCTGTATGTCTTGCCTGTTGGCTAGATAAACAGGTTAAATGTGTTGAATCTGTAAAAATAAATGTGTTCATAATATATATTTATTTAAGGTTGAGTGCATCTTAGTTGCCAGTTGTGATTATGAGTTTTATGTGTGTTTTTTAAGTGGAGAATGGTCTGTTACTTGATTTTTAGAATATTACTTTGTATTACTCTGTTTGTTAATTACTTTTCTTAGCAAATGTATGCTGTAAATATCCACCTAAAAGATTTTCTCCCCCTCCCCTCTGAATTCCTCCCTTCCTATCTCCCTTCCTTCCTCTCCCTCCTGTCTGCCTGCCTACTTGCCTGCTCATCTCCCAGCAGTACAGTGTTTACCCCATCATCTGGGCAGCAGGGAGAGGCCATGCAGACATAGTGCATCTTTTACTGCAGAACGGTGCTAAGGTCAACTGCTCTGATAAGGTAGGTCAGCAGATTTCTTCAGGTCCACTCAGTGTGTCTCAGTTACAAGTGTTTTCATACGATTTCATGAGGATGCTCAGATGTCTCTTCTATTTATGTACATTCATGTGTTTTATATAGATATACATCTCATAGTTGGGTCCCTTATATGTATAATGTACTAAGTGTTGTTCCATTGTTTTTATATCACATTCATCATTCTCAGGAAAATAGACAGGGATGATTCCTTGTTCTCATTATTTGAATTTTTCTGTTGTTAGCTCTTCTTTCTACCTTCACTCCTGTCTGATTTTTGTATGTTGTTGCCAGAATGACCTTTCTAAAATTCAAGCTTAGTTATGTCTCTCATGCTGAAAATTCTAAAGACATCAGTCTCCGGCATGATGTGTGACGGACGATAGGCCTGCCTCCCTTTTTGCCCCTGCTCCGGCGATCTATATTCCCAAACTACCTTGCATACAGTATCTTAAGAGGACAGTTTGTTGGAAAAGTTTCTTAGAATAGGGGAGACCTAGACCAGTTTGTGGAAGGGAAAATAAAGAAAAAAAGACCAGTGATGTGGGAGATCATTGGGTAAGATTCTAGGTGAAACAAGGAAGGAGGGTCCAGAGTACACGTAAAGGGATTAGACGGTTAGGGATAGAGGCCAGGGTTGGACAAAATTAGGGCAGAGAGAGAGATTGAGATGGTTCTGAATGCTCACTACAGGGGTGTTTTTGTCAGATGTCAAGGCGAGGAAGATCTTGCCAGATGTCACGAGTCCTTTGTAATGATGAAAGGGAGATTATCTGCTGAATGGGGTCTGGGGGTAGCCTGCTAATGTGAAGGGGAGGGGGGTAAAGTAGAATTTATAGCATATGATCTTGTATAGTCCAGTTCTATAGGAAGGATAAAGGTGAAATGCAATAGGTGTTCAAAGGATGAGCATTCAATTATATGACCAGTGCCTATGTGTGTTATCCAAGATTTTTTACTTGTAGCGTTAGGGACGGTATTTCAGCCAGAGAAAATGTTATCCACAAAGGAAGAGGCTAGAAAAGAATTTAATTCTGGGAGAACATAGCTGTAAGAATATAGAAGTTGGGAAGGTCCTTCATTACCCCCTATTTGGCCTCTCAGCCTGCTGCGTGGCCGCGGCCTTGACAGCTGCCTCCCTCCCACTCCCATGTGCCTCCTCTTTGTTAGGTTCCTGCTCCCATGCACTCTGTTGGCAGTATTGTGATTCTGGCCATAATGAGGTCCTGTCCATCAAAGAAGAGCATCAGGGCTACAACTTTTAGCCGTGGGGTTACTGGGATGTTTGGTGGAATTAATGGAGTGGTGCTGCCCCGTAGAGTGACCACCAGCCACGTGTGACTCTTTAGACTTAAAGAAAATAAAATAAAAAATTCAATTTCCTGGTCACACTTGCCACATTTCAAGTGCTCAATAGCCATAGGTGACTAGTGGCTGCTCTATTGGCTAGTGCAGAATTACAGAGCATTTACCGACACAGAAAGTTCTGTGGACAGGGCTGTTATGGAAAGTAGGTGTTCATTAAACATTACCTTCAACCTGCAGTCTCCCATGTAGTTCAAGGTGGGTATTCACATGGCTCTTGATTGCCAGACTCCCCTAACATAAAACCTGACTTTTATGCATGATGCATAGTCTCTGAATCTACTTTTTCATGTTTTGAATCATGTTCCAGAAAAAGGTGCTTTTGAGTGGTTTCTAGGCTGCATTTTTGTTTGGTCAAGCCTAGACCTGATTTGGGGCAGTGGTGAAGAGCAGACTGAAGCCAGGCTTGTTGGGTTCATGGGTCTTGCTCCAGCTCTTTTTTTAGTTATTAAATTTTTTTTTTTTTTCGTTTAAAAACACTAGTTTCAAGTGTACAAAGCAGTGTGCTAGTTATACTTTTTACCCCTCACAAAGTGACAACCCCCCTCCCCCAATCCACCGCCCCACTCCCCCCATATCACACGTATCTAGTACAATTCCATTGACTCTTACCCCACACTGTACTCCACATCCCGTGACTATATATGTGTGTGTATATATGTTAAATTATAGTTGACATACAATATTATTCAACGTCAGCTTCAGGTGTGCAGTGCAGTGGTCAGGCCCCTACACCGTCCATGAAGTGGCCTCCCTGACAAGATGTGTGACTCCAGCGCTTAGTAGTTCTGTGACTTTGAGCCTGTAACTAACGTCCCAGGGCCTCATTTGCGTATCTATGAAAATGTGAGATTGCGAATTGTACTTTCTTGTGATACGGATTACATGAGTTTGCATGTAAAGTAGTTAAAAACTGTGGTACTTGGTTGTTACTATTTTGCCTATCGTCAGACTGTTGAAACTTTATATTTCACAAGTTATGGAAAGCAATGAAAGCTTATTGAAAATTAGAGAGCATATGGAAAAATTCACTCGCTAATTATAAAAGTTTGAGTTTGTTGAAAAACATTTCATGCAGAGTGGTTAATCATCTATTCAGGAGAAATGAAATGGGGAAAATGTGATTTCTCTATGATTAAAATTTTGATTGGTGTAAGCACTAATCTAAGAATACTCCAAGAATGATTTATCAAAATTCATGTTGAGAGCTTGTTTCTTTGAGTACATCTTTGGCAGTTTTA
Organism: Aselliscus stoliczkanus; assembly: GCA_033961575.1. Lineage (NCBI taxonomy): Eukaryota > Metazoa > Chordata > Mammalia > Chiroptera > Hipposideridae > Aselliscus > Aselliscus stoliczkanus. Next base: position 32,962,477 of record CM066730.1, on the reverse strand, counting down.
AATGCATTGTTTGTTTTATAGTATGGAACCACCCCTTTGGTTTGGGCTGCTCGAAAGGGTCACCTGGAATGCGTAAAACATTTACTGGCCACGGGAGCTGATGTTGATCAAGAAGGAGCTGTAAGTAGTTTTTCTGTTTTAACCGCTGATTACAGAGATGTGTTTTCAGTTTTAAGAGAGAGGGTATTTTTTTCTTAGTATATGCCTAGAGACGTGTCCCTGCAGTTCTTAAATGATACTTAGAAAAACAAACATTTTCTTTCTGTTACCCTGGGAACTATATTATAGATACTGTGTACTATGCCATTTTGCTTTTAAGGCACTTGATTGCTAGTGCACATAAATTTTGGGAGGCTATAACTGTGAAGACTGTTGTTCAGTAATCTTAGTGTAAATCAAAATACTCTTAACTAGTCTGAAATACAATTAATTATGGAAAAAAGTTTTGCTCTATTAAAATTCCTTTTATTTAAAATTTTAAATAATACTGTAATTTTTTTGGATATTTTTAGCTGTGACTTGTTTTCCTTCATCAATAGAAAAATTAAAAAAATATCAGAAATCAGTGGTCACAACCTAGAAGTCTTAAAAATTGGTTCACTACCTCCTACCAGCTAGCAGTTATTAATTCCATATTGAGCACCTGCTGTGTACCAAGCCCTGTGACAAAGGTGCTGAGGATACTGGAGAAGCCCAACAGATTGCTTTTCCCTTGAGATGATAGAATATGGTTAAAAGAAATGAGATTTATGCATAAAAAACAGTTGATATAGGCTATTTATATAATTAAGTGTTAGGTGAGATGGCTCATAAAGGATTCTGAGAAGAGATCCTACCAAACCTCTGGCTGCAGTGTAACAGAGTGAACTCTAAACCATACTTGACTTATTAGCACGATATCAGCCAGTTCCTCTTATTTTGGCAGAAGCTACTAATTGCTGACCTTCAAGGAGTATATAATATTTTAGTGCTGTGTGGAGACAGCGTGATTCTTAGACAGCCGTGGAAGATGTGCCTTTCACTTTCTTCCTTTCTGGACAATTTATCAAGTAGATGAGTGTCTTATCTGTATAATCATTGACTGCTAAAGAATTTGAAAGGCTGTGTTATTTTAATATGTGAGAGAATTATGGCTTAGTTTGGGGCCTTATCTAATAACCGAAATATTTCTGTAAGTATATTGTATGACATCTCAAAATAGACCAAAATATCAAGAAACAATTTTAATACTTCTTTTTGATAGTGAGTCAAATTCTCCTATTAGGTGATTTATTGTTATAAATTAGTGTGCAGTTTCTAAAGAACCACTAAGAATAAGAGTTTTTGAAAATGTGGTTTCTAGATCACTGAAAGGCAGAAGGATATGTTTATTATACTTCTACTGAAATATGCTATAGCTATTAATTCATTGTTTTACTTCAGTTTTTTTTAACCATAGATTTTATTATAAATAATTATTTGAAGTCTGAAAGACCTTACTTTAGATTCTTTAATTTAGAATGTGTTTAATTTTGAATCATTCTGGCTTTATACTTCATTACGTTTGTGAAAGAGTTTGTTTATTGCAAATGAGTCCAATTTCAGATTATCATTTAACGAATTGAATGTCGTAACAGTCCTGTTGACCCAAGAGAATTAATGTATCTTCAAAAATAGAAAATATGCCTTATGGCCATTTTTGGTATGTTTCTGGGTATTTATATTGGCATTTTATATCAGAAGTAACTATTAATAATACCACCTTTTAAAAAACATCAGTTTTATGATCATGGCATAAATCATGTGTTCTCTAGCATGGACTAACTTCTCGGGCTTGTTTCTGTGTTTTAGAATTCAATGACTGCACTTATTGTGGCAGTCAAAGGAGGATACACACAGTCAGTAAAAGAAATCCTGAAGAGGAATCCAAACGTGAATTTAACAGATAAGGATGGAAATACAGCTTTGATGATTGCATCGAAGGAGGGCCATACTGAGATTGTGCAGGATCTCCTCGATGCTGGAACTTATGTGAACATACCTGATAGGGTAGGCCACCTGCTTGTCTTCTGGTGGTGACGCTCATGGAAGATTAACTTAACTTCTCACCACTTTCAGGATTCTTCTTGCATGACATATATTTGTTTTTAGATAACTTTTGTTTCTACCTTTGGAACTAGTAAGTTAATGTCATTTTTGTCAAATGATATTGGTATTGAAACTGTCTCATGTACAATTAATCTGTAACTGTGCGGATGTCTACCCCTGTAGGTATTGTTCATCAGGTCCCAGCCTTACTCTTAGAATTTTCACAGGTGTATCTCCTGCTCGCACGTCTTCTCAGAAGTCTGCACTTGTATAGCCAACTCTGTTTGAATTCTCTGCTTGAATGGACTTTTTAACTTATGGCCAAACACATGTCATGCTCTTTTCATTCCAAACCTGCTTTTCCCTCTGTCTTCCCCATCTCAGTAAATGCGCCACCACCCACCCTGCTGTTAAAGTCCCATCGGCGGATTAGCTTTGATTTCTCCTCCTGCCACTTCTTCTCCAGCAGGTTCCACGGGCTCTGTCCCCAGAACATGCCCATCACCTGTCCTTTCCTCAGCGTTTCCAGCCCAAGCTGCCATCTCCCGTTGTCACAACATTAGCATCTTCACTGGCTTCTCTTGTTGGCTCTTATCTATTCTTCACACTGTTCTCAGGAAATCTCACGTGTGCTCCTTTGTTTAAAATCATCCAAGTCTTCCTCTTGCACATGGAAAGTTACTTCTTTAGTTTGTAAACTGCATGGAATTGTCCTTATCCACCTCTGTCCTCATTTTGTGCCACTCTCACTCCTGCTTCAACAGGGCGCGGCCATATTAACGGACCTTGTTACTGCTTTGGAGCGTCTGCGTCAGCTGTGCTTTGTCCTTCGTGGTCAGCGTGTGGCCGGCTCCGTGTCATTCTGATTCCACTGCAGCATTGCCTCCTCAGAAAGTTCTTCTCCAACTACCCAACCCAGAGTAGCCACCCAGTCACTTTCTATCACATCACTGCATTTTAGTTTATTTGCCTGGCATTTGTCGGACTTTTTGTGTTTATCGTATGGTATCTGTTTGTCTCCTCTAGACTGTCGATTCTCCCAGAGGTGGGACCTTTTCTGTCTTGTTTCCCAGTGCCTAGAATAGTGCATGGCTAATAGTAAGCAATGAAATATTTATAACTGTTTATTAATTTACTAGCCTGGACCCATCCATATTAATGCTAACATTCTCAATTAAAATTTATCTGCCTTGGGTTATTTCTGCTTCCAATTTAGTAGTTACAGTATCATACCACGGTACTCAACTTAGTAATCCTCAAGGACCTGCATCTTGCTTCATCGCCCATGTGGGCCTGCTCAGGGTGGCGATGAGCACAGCTCATGGACTCACCCAACTCAAATGCCTACAACTGATTTGTAATTTAGCAGCTAAAAAAAATTATGCCCATTGCTAAAATAGCCATTTGAACCACTGGGAAAGTATAATAAATAATGATTGTTGCTTGATGACTGTAACTTCAAGGCCAAGAGATGTCCTTATGAAGAATGAACTTTATCTAAGCCTTGTTCTGGGGAATGAGTCAGTCTTGTGCACTGTTGACTTGTAATGCCAAATTGACTAGAATATGGATGCTAGTCCGAGACCAATCTTCTCCCTTAATTTAAATGTGGTTACAGAGCCTCCGATGGCTCCAGCTTTACAGCTCCCTTTTCTAGAACCCATGGCATTTGTCATATAGCATTATTCCGAGAGATCTGTATTATTTAATTTCCAAGTGTTCATCTGGTTTGTTGAGAACCATGGCATCATTTTATTTAAATTATACTTGTAATGGAATGTTATTGTCAAAGAGAATGTTTTATTATTCTGGGTCTTTTTAAACCTTTGTCCTCGAATTCCAGAGTCCTCATTTCATGATATAAAGTTTTCTGTCTGTCTGAGGGTTATTGATATCAGGTATTAATATTAACTAACATTTTTGTCTGATTTAGAGATAGTTTCTTTCAAGAAATTTTCAGGAAAAGAAATCTATTATATTAATAACATGATTAACCTTAACTTTAAAACGGTGTTTATTTGTTCTCACCATCAACTCACCGTGTTTCTTTATCTTTTTAGAGTGGGGATACTGTGTTGATTGGTGCTGTCAGAGGTGGTCACGTGGAAATTGTCCGAGCACTTCTCCAAAAATATGCTGATATAGACATTAGAGGACAGGTAGGTGTGATGACGGTGCTGCTGGTAGCTTTCAGTGTATGATGGGCTGCACATGCTGACTTGTTACAATGTTATTCTTCCAACTTTTCTATGGAGACAAACTTGTAAACCCTCATGTATTTAATGGATGCCTATATTATTAAGTTTCACTGCCATTATTATGGGATTTCTGTATTAATGTCAAGTTAGATTTAAATAGAAATAAACTAAAATGAAGCATGCATTTTTCAAATGCAGCTGTGTTACTAATGTATAAACATAGTCAATCCTGAAATAAGTGGTTTATGATACTGATACCATTGGTGACACTTTGAGTGTGTGCAATTTATTTATTTTCTTTACTACTTTCCCTCTGTTTTGTCTTCTTCATCCATATGTTGTTCTTCCATTCCTGTTGTTTCATCTTTCTTCTCCCTTTTCCCTGCTCTGCGTTTCCTTAGGCCTCTGGGTAGTGTAGTGCCTGTGGACTTGGCTTAAGGCAGTCACAGCTCAAAGGTTATTAATTTTAGGTAAAAGCTTCCCTAACTTGTTTATTAATCCAGTGTTTCAAGAGCTTTAGATTTAAAAAATCAGTACTTAATAGACTATTTTGTTCTTTGGAAGTGTATATTTCTGCTCAGTTTTTCCTTGTATTTAGCTTGTATCTAAATCCATTTTTGAATCAAACTTGTAAATATTAAATTACATCGGATACTATGAGGACTTAACACTATGAGGACCCGTCTTAAGAAAGAGTTACTTTAGTTAGGACAGCTTTAGTTTGTTTTGTTTATGTTCATTTTCATTTTTTACATAAACAGAAAAAGTGATTCCACTGTTGGTATATGATTGGTTGCCTAGGGAAAGATGCAAATGTCAAGAGTCTTGAGGTGGGAAAGACAGCTAAGGAAGACTTTGGGGAGAAGGTAGGATTTGAACTGTCTGAAAGCCGGGCTGGATTCAGCTAGGCAGAGAAAAGGAAGGCTGGGTGTTTCAGGCAAGGATAGTGGAATAATAGGTTGAGAAAATTCAGGAAAATGGGCAAGTGAAAGACTGTCCTGCTTAGCTTGTGAATAAACCAGGCTGGCAGTGGGCTGGTGTGCAGGGTGGCATGGGGGATAGAGTTGGAGATAGACAGGGAGGTTAGCCAGAGAGGTGTGAGTGCTAAGCTGGGGAAGTTGGGAAGCTAGTGTACATTTTTGGGAAGGGGAGCTCCACTGGGGAAATTTTGGTATAAGAAAGGTAATGTGGCAGCAGGCGAGAGTCATTCACTCCCTTTTGGGTTACAATCATATTTTTATTAAAAGACAGTTCCTGGCTCACTTACTTAGACTTTTACCTAACTCCTCCTTGCCTGTCAACCCTATTTCCTTGCTTAGTCAGTTTATTTTGTCCTCTAGCTCTGCTTTCAAGGGCTATGTGGATCTACTTTTGGTATTTGAACTAGATAGGATTTTAAAGGATCTGATCAAGATTGCTATACTGGTGCGGGGTGGGTAGAGGTTCGGAAAACTAAAAGTGATAAAAACAATTCACTTTAAGTTTGCGTAGTACATTCTCATGCATGATCTTTTGAAAACATTGGGCAGATGAAAAGTCGAGGGTCAGAATATTTCTGTGACTGTCCAAGGCTACAGAGCTCAGGGATTGGCGACTTCTAACCCGATAGCCCTGAAGTCTGATCTCGTTACAAAAGCACACCTTACCCCTATCGACTATGTGAAGTTGCTGCTTTCCAAGTCAAGTAATATTAAGTGTTCCTAGGAGTCTTTCACAGAGAATTGCTCAGAAGTAAATCCAAGATGAATAGGATTAATATTATTTCCCACGTTGCTGCTTGTTGGTAGGATCTACTGATGCTTTCTGGCGGAAATGTTAATAACGATGTTTAATATTTACGAGTAGCGGTTGTAACATTGTATCTTATCTGAAGTGATTGTTGAGTTTTCTTTTTTATTATATAGGACAATAAAACTGCTTTGTATTGGGCTGTTGAGAAAGGAAATGCAACAATGGTGAGAGATATCTTACAGTGCAATCCTGACACTGAGATATGCACCAAGGTACAAGTGACATTTCTGTTCCTTTAGCCATACCGAGTGCTGAATATTAATTAGTATTGCTTCTTTTTAAATCATCTTTGATATTAGCATTATACTGATTTTACTGGTAATATTCTCTGTTAACTTGAGGAGTAACTTTATATCCTTTCAGGAGTTGTGTTCACAGCAAATACAGTGTGTAATTTATTGCTGTAGTTCAATAAGTTCAGAAAATACAGTATCAGCTATTCATAAACTGTGGACAGATCATTTCCCCAGAATTCTCTGATGCCCCCGGTTTTGGAACACAACACATTTCCTTTCCAAAGATTGTTGTGAGTGGTTATTGGTTCCCCAAACCAGCCACTGTTTTCCATTTTACTCAAATCATGTGAAAATATAAAACTATATGAGATTTTAGTGATTGTATTTGGCCTTATGTATAATAGTTTCCATGGGGGAGATACATTTGGAATTTCAGATTGAAATGGAATTCTTTTTTTTTTTTGAAGGCAGTGTCACTGGCCCTCATATGTGGGATCTGAACCCGGGCCACTGGCATCCCAAGCCAGCGCTTAACCACTGCGCCACTCAGCCGGCCCTGGAATTCTTTTATTTTATTTTTTTATTTTTTTGAGGGCAGTGTCACTGGCCCTCATATGTGGGACCTGAATCGGGGTCACTGGCTTCCAAAGCCAGCGCTTAACCACTGCGCTACTCGGCCATGGCCCTGGAATTCTTAATGAATAAAGCAAACATATGGAATCACCCATAGGACAATCCTACTCCATCTGCCGGAGGTCGGGGCAAGTGTCTTTCTTTCCATGCCATGGTCGCAGCTGCAGTGCCACAAGGCACACAGCTGCCTGGGATGCCGTCTGGTTTGCAGGTGGTTCCTCTTTTGCACGTGGATCATGTGTCAGCCACCAGGTGGCTTCGACCAGGTTTCTGTCTTTCCTAATTCAGTGCTGAACTGTGATCTCTTCTCAGTTCCCTTAATCTGATTTTGAAAGCAATCATGAACCCTTTTGAAGTTTTCCAAAGGCACACTGCTTGTATGAAACTGTTTTCCCTGTTACACACAAGTCCTTCGGGGCACAGAGAACTGAAGTGATGCAAAAAAACTAGACACGGGCCTGCGTGGACACTGAGTGGCTGGGCTGTGGTCGGTTGGAGGGGAAGTGGGGAGGATGGGAAGTGCTGGAGGTGCTGGCCCGATGTCACTGGTGGCACTGGGGCATGGCGGCAGCAGTGGGGGCAGAAGGGGCTGATGAGGGAGCTGGCCACATCCAATACTTGGCTGAGTGATATAAAATGATTTTGATACGAATGATTGGTTGCGAAAGGAAAAGCACTTTTCCTGTTGGTTTTTATAACTGTGTTTTCTTGGGAACATTTTAAATGTAGATTGGTACCAGAATCAGAAAGTTGAATTTTTACATGTGTGTTTATGTGATTTTAACATTTGGGAGTAAAGCTGTTAACCTGGCAAGCTTTCTTGTCTGTGCCCCCAGGACGGTGAGACGCCATTGATTAAGGCCACCAAGATGAGAAATATTGAAGTGGTGGAGCTGCTGCTGGACAAGGGAGCCAAAGTATCTGCTGTGGATAAGGTACAGGGGCACCTGGAGGCTGCTGGGGGCCTGACCTCCATGGCTGCTGGACGTCAGAGGGGTCTGATTTTATTTTGGGGATCGAGAGATTACTTGCTGTAGGATATTGTTGCTGTGGCCTCTTCTTGGCGCTTCCAATAGCGTGCAGATGAGTGGGCGGGCTTGTGTGCTATAAAGAAGCTGCTTCAGGTTGCCCTTCTGTTGCTCCTGCCAGCTCTGGGAGTCGCTGTGGACCACCCTCCAGGGGGGACGTCATTGGGTAGCGCTTGCTGCAGATAAACGGGGGAAAGACGCCGGACGGGCTGGAGAAGATAGACCCTCAGAGCAGATGGCTTCATGCTGAGCCACGTGTCCGCGCCGGTCTCCTCACTGTGCCCGAGGGCACATCAGTGCGGAGGGCGGGGCTTTCTGACAAGGGCGGGGGACGCTGGGAAATAGAATACAGACTGGTTGAGGAAGGTGGTTGCATCCTTGGACAGTAAGTATTTGGATGATGGATGTTAATAACTTGTGATGGAAGTGGAGCCACAAGGAGGAAGCCTGTTGCTTCTCCTCTTGCAGTGAGTTGAGGGGAGGGGGAAGAATGACCGTTATTCTCAGGGCTGTGGGAGAGGTCATTCCTGAGAAAAGCTGGGTAAGGAACTAGAGAAAGAAATTTCAAGGAAGACAGAGATAAAAAATTCATGTTATTTAGGTACTCTATGAAAAGTTAAGATTTTCTATTATTTTAGAGAACATGAACATTGTTGTTACTCTGTATATACTGTATGTAAAAATGTGGACGTTCACGTTTCCTGCCACTGTTTTACAGAAAGGAGACACTCCTTTGCATATTGCTATTCGTGGGAGGAGTCGGAAACTGGCAGAACTTCTTTTAAGAAATCCCAAAGATGGAAGGTTACTTTATAGGCCCAACAAAGCAGGCGAGACTCCCTACAACATTGACTGTAGCCATCAGAAAAGTATTCTAACTCAGATATTTGGAGCCAGTAAGTATTGGGTTTCGTTCCTGACTGAACTTTTTAAAAATGAATGTTCTATGAATTGTAAGAGACCAACAGCAGTTTTGCATTCATCACTGAACTGGAGATTATAAAAGTGGAGAAGATTATGATTTTACTGTGGAAAAATCCTCCTCCCTGTCTAAAGCCCCTTTGCGTTGTATTGTAGCTTTCTACAAGAACATACGGTGTCATCAGTCAGCCCTTACAACCTCTAAAAACGCAGCCTACTTGTCTAAGACTCTTTCCCGCGTGATTCTCCAAGGTGTTCTTGGCGCTTTTCGTCAGAGCCTGCTCTGGTTTCCGAGTGTGGCTCCACCGCCTACAGTTCCCTCCCTTTGCTGTGTCCTGCCCACTGCGGGTCGGGCCTGCTCCATTTCCACGCAGGGCCTTGCCTTCTTAAAACCATCTCTCTCCAAGGCTCCTGTAGCTGTCTCCTCCATGACATTTTAACTGATCTACCAACCAAATATAAGTTTCGCCTCATTTGAATACTTAGGCACTGGTGTTTATATTTCTATTTTTAATATTTATTATGTATAGCTTTTTATTCTGTTTTTTTTAGAATTTTCATCCTTCTTTCTTTTAGAATTTTCTGTCTTCAAGATTCCAGGTTCTTCAGGGCAGGGACTGCCTCTTCTTATCTTTCTATCCTCTATAACATCTATAAAGCCTTCAGTATTGTGCTAAAATCCTTTTTCATTGAGAAGAATGCACATGAGAATGTAATCTTTCATATGTGGTCTTTTGAAATATGTAGTAATTTTCTCTGGAATTATAAAAAGAGATATGTTACCAACATATCTGACAAAGAAACCAACAAGATAGAATCCTGCCACCTTCCACTTTAGCTTCTTACTTACATCTTATTTATAAATATGATTCTGTTGTATTATGAGTTCTTGCATTTAAAAATATTTTTTCTAATTATAATAATGCACTCATTAAATTTCAAGAATGAAGCCATGAATATAGTAGAAAGTGCAATTTCCCCATTGTCCTCTATCTCCTAATCCATAATTGTTTGAATGACTGTCCAGAATTTTCTTTGCATTGCTAAAATTGTTTTATACCACGTCTATAGCTTTAAAAAAATTGGGTCATACCATATTATAAAAGCTTTTATATCATATTAAATGAACTATATCATATTTTAATTGTTTCATAATCTTTCATCCTAGGTTCTAATAGTACATTTAGTTCTCTATTAATGAATATTTGGCTCGTTTTGCTGTTAAAAGCTAGTGCTTCAGTGAACATCCTTGTACATATATCCATTAACTCTTATTTTTAGGATTATTTTCTTGGAGTAAACTCCCAGGACTAAAATTTGGCAAGTCAGTGGATGTTCACAGTTTTGATAGACTTTCCAGAATGATTGTTAACAATTTCTCCTTCTGCCTGGGGCCACTTGGGAAGTATAGTTGTCTACCGCCTTGCCGACACTGGGTGTTTCCAGCTCCTTCATCTTTGCTAATCAGATCAATCAGAAAAAAGATCCCTTTTCATTTGCATTGTAAATTTATCAGTGAGACTGAGACCTTTTCATAATGTGCATAGGCTATTTGTATTTTTGCCGTTTTTTCTCTTTGTATGCTTTGCCAGCTTTTTTCCTGAGTTTTTAGTATTTTTTAAAAATTGATTTTCAGTGTCTTTGTATGTCCTGACTGTTGGTCCGGATCCGGCCTATATGTCGCATCCCTCTCCCCAGCTTAGTCATTGTTTACGGTGATCAGGGGTTTATACCCCATCCAGCAGTTACACATTTTTGTAGTTCGTCAGTCTTTCCTTGAAGTTCTGTCTGTATTGTATTGAGAAAAAAAGCCCTTTTCCACACAGAGATTTAAAATTTTTTTTCTCCTATATTTTCTCCTAATATTTTATGGTTTTACTTTTTACATTTAATATTTTTGTTGTTTCAGAAAGTTAATTTTTTGTTAGGGTATAAGATGTATAGTGCTTTAATTTTTATTTTTTGAAAAATGGATGTCCAACTTCTTAACACTACTTACTAATTCATCCTTTCCCCACTGATTTGAAATGCCACTTATGTCAATATCCTGTGTAAGTTCTATGATCTAATCGAGCTTTATAGTATATTTTGATTTTTCTCCAAAGATAACCACTCTTCGGTAGTCTTTAAAATTTTTCTTATCTATTCTTACGTGTTCTTTCTTCCCAGTTTTTCAAAATATTCTTACAGATTTTGATTGGAATTGCTTTAAAGGATAGAGTCATTTGGGGAGAATGGCTACCTTTAAGTCATTCAGCCTTTCTGCCTGGAACCATAGAATGTCTTTTTCCTGATTATCTACGATATTCTTCAGTAACATTTTGTAGCTTTCAGTATATAGGTATTACACCTACTAAATTTATTCCTGTGGGCCAGTTGGTGTATTAATCATATTGCATTGATTCTAAAATGTACCTTTGTCCCCATTTTAAAAATCTCTGAAATTGGAATGTGTCTTATGATTGAAGGCTAAGAAAGCATTGTGTCATAATTGAGCAGCATTTTTTCTTTCTTAGTTGAACACAATGATGTATTTTACAGTCAGTGAGATATGTTAAGTTCTATGAAATATGGCACCAATTTAAGAATCTCTGAACCTAGTTTTACACAGGTCTAATCAATAAGTTTTTTTCTCTAATTAAATAAACAATAAATGAGAATTGAGGTTCTTTTCTAATAGCAATGTCTCTTTTTAATGTAAGGAAATGGTGTGTTCATAATTACAGGACACTTGTCCCCTACCGAAACGGATGGCGATATGCTGGGCTATGACTTGTACAGCAGCGCCCTGGCAGACATTCTCAGCGAGCCCACCATGCAGCCCCCCATCTGTGTGGGGCTCTACGCGCAGTGGGGGAGTGGGAAATCCTTCCTGCTCAAGAAGCTGGAAGGTAAGGGGCAGCTTTATACGAGAAGGTTTCGTCTGGTATGGGTTTTTCTGTTGAAGTAAAGAGAAAAGAGTTTTAGGTATGGGTATGTGTGTTATAGGTTACTGAACTGGAAGTGTGAAGGTTTCACTCCGCTCTGGTTGTCCCTCCACACAACCAAGCCATTTGAGTCCTGTCTCTAAAACAAAGACGGGTTGTGTTGTATACAGAGAGTGCCAAGAAAATGCACACACTTTTTAAGAAAGGAAAAACTATTGAAATTGTAATGCTCCATATATACCAATAACAAAAGATGAATGCAAGTCACGTTTGACTTCTGCAATTACAAGAGGTGCTCAGAGTGGTGACCATCAGTGTCCAGACACTTCTGATTATGGTGAGCTACTGCTTGAGCAACGCTGACCAAACTGTCCACTTATATACATTTTTTTGGCACCCCGGGTATAACACACCTAACCCCCTTGGTAGCAGAGTTTCTGCATGTGCCGTTTATAATCATCATGCCTAGGACCTTCACAAACCTGTTGCTTTGCATGGCCACCTGCCAGCACCCTGTCCTGCATACTCCGGGCTCTTGCAAGAACAGACTGGACACTCTTCCTGAGCTGCTTCCTGAACTAGGAGCTTGCCAGCCAGCTCTCCCCTCGCCCACCCTACACCCACACCTTTGGCTTGGCAAAATCCTACTCATTCTTCAAAGACAGGTTTCAGTATTGCCTGTAAAATTTTACCACGTTTTGTAGAATGACTTGTTTAGGGCCCATTTGGGCTCAACACACACCTTTAAGAGCAGCGATTCTCAAACGTGATTAGAAGGAGAAGGAGTGACATGTAGTGAAGACACATAGCAAAGTAACAGTTTTCGGTTTTATATATGGAAACAATACCTTGTTGCTTGTGTAATACAAACCACAGAAAATATCAACACAATCTCAACAGGTTGGGCTGTCTGCGAAAGGCATTTGTGCGTCTTCATGGGAAGCGGGAGAGTGGGTAAGACGGGCGATGTGCCCCCAGGGAATGGCATCTTTAGGTTCATCAAAAAAGAGCATTGGTTACACTGGCCAGGTGGCAACATTTTATCCAGGGGCTTTAGTAAGTGCCTAATAAATATTTATATTGAAAATGTGAAAACTTCAAATTGATTAGGAGTCGTGCTTCTTAAACCAGGTAGGAATAATGCCTTCTCACGGATTACCCTTTCAGATGAAATGAAGACCTTTGCAGGACAGCAGACTGAACCTCCTTTTCAGTTCTCGTGGCTCCTCGTCTTTCTGACGCTGCTGCTTTGTGGAGGCCTTGGGCTGCTATTGGCCTTCACGGTCGATCCAAACCTCGGGGTCGCCGTGTCCCTGAGCTTCTTGGCCCTCTTATACATATTTTTTAGTAAGTCTTGCTGTTTTATCTTTTTCTAAAATGTAGACAATGTCAAGACTCATTGTTTTACTTAAAAGATTATGTATCTCTTAAAACCTGTGATTTTCATAATTAGGTTAGGAAGTTGATCTTTTGGCTGTTGTATGAGTTGGCTTAGAGGAGTAGCTTTAAAAACGGATGTTCTGCCTATTAATATTGACATGGACTCTAATTTATTATACTTACCCTTTTATATGTTAATGATTTATATTGAAACCTTTTTTGAAAATAAGTCTTTAGCCATCACTTGGCATGCTCTTGAGCATTTTGATCATGATTGTAATTTTTATTTTATCTAAAAGCAAAATAAGCTAATAACGTATAACCCCTGTTCTTGGGGTGTCTTCAGGTGTAAGAAAGGAAATAGATTTACTATTAGAAGAACTGGTAACTTCAACAGTTGCAAATAGTGATAAAGCCAGTCATTTACGTTGGAATCTGAACTAAGTGATATGTTTCTGTATAAGGCATTATCATTATCTTTCTGATTGTGTTTCTTATGTCATATTTTGATCTGCTTACATTCCGTTTTTCATATACCTTCTGATGTTAGGGCAGGTTAATTAATTGAGGAATTCTTTGAGAACCAGCTAGAAAATAGTGTGGGGCTGCAAAAAGTTACAGAAATCTACCTGTCATTTCTTGATATTTGACTGTTTGGGGAAAGGCTGCTGGGCTAATGATTGTTTTGGATAATTTTTTTAAAATGTACATTTCAGTTGTCATTTATTTTGGTGGACGGAGGGAAGGAGAGAGTTGGAATTGGGCCTGGGTCCTCAGTACTCGATTGGCAAGGCATATTGGGTATTTGGAACTTCTCCTCAAACTGATGTTTGTGAATCCACCGGAATTGCCAGAGCAAACCACCAAAGCTTTGCCTGTGAGGTGAGTTGTGCCTTTGACAGAAATAACTTGCAATAAGATGAAGCAAAATAAAGTTTATAATGCATCATTTCTCAATGTGCATTTCAAAAAACATGGGTCCATTGACCTATAATTTAATGTGAGAAACAAAACAAGCAAACATGCCCTGGCCAAATACGTTGGGAAACATTCATATTATATCTTCCTCTTGTGCATTAAAGGGCCAGACACGTTTCCAGATAGAAATCTGTTTAACTTTGGTTTACCAGATTTGTTTGAGCATGAGTGCATTTCCCTCCTCGCCCCTCATGACACCTGCTGTCATCCTTGGGACGCACTTTGAAAAGAGTGCTGGATCTAGGATGGGGTCCTGACACTTCCCCACGATAGCTCGTAACCTTAGCAACACAGCTCGAGCTCCGAGCCGCTCCTCCCTCATCTGTGGGAATGTATTATACCCGCCTGTCCAAAATTACTGTTAGAGCAAATAGGAAATGGAGGAGAAGACAGTTCAGAAAGATGAAAAAAAAAATGTATGCCAAGGAGAAAAGGAAAGGTTCAGGGCTGCAGAGGAAAGTAAAATGCGAAAAAACAAAAAAAGGGTTAGAGAACTGAAAACAAAAGGAATTCAATAGAAATAAGCAAAATAATGAAATATTATAAGATAAAATGTGTAATGCAAGGTGAAAGTAAATAGGCTGAACCAGATAAAACATCACAACTATAATATATAAAAAATGAAGATAAACGCTTACAAGTAATGGATAAGTATTAAGAAAAGAATTTAAAAATGTAAAATTACAATGAAAAAGTTAAAAAGAAAACATGCAGAGTAGAATAAAATAATTGGGGAAAATATTTTTACGGAAAATAAAAACATTGTAAATGAATGAGATGGTTTTTTTAAAAAAAATTAGAACATAAATCAGATGGAGAAAGACAAATACCATATATCTCACTTAGTGGAATCTAAAGAACAGAATAAATGAGCAAACAAAACAGAAATAGACTCAGATAAAGAGAAAAAACTGATGGTTGCTAGATGGGAGGGGCTGGGGATGGGGGAGAAGGGAGAAGGTAAAGTGATTAGAAAGCACAAATTAGTAGCCACAGTATTGCCACGAGGATATGAAAGAGAGTTTGGGGAATAGATTCAGTAATGTTGTAAAGATTTTGTAGGGTGTCAGATGGGCCCTTGTCCACTTCATGGACTGTGTAGATGCCTGACCTGCTGTGCTGTGCACCTGAAGCTGAAGCTGAATAATATTGAATATCAGCTATACTTTTTATATATATGTGTGTGTGTGTGTGTGTGTGTGTGTGTGTATACACACACACATAGATATACACAATATATATAGTCGTATACACATATATACACATATAGTGTATACACAATATATATGTATAGTTATCACAGGATGTGGAGTACAGCTTAGGAAATAGAGTCAATGGAACTGTAACAGTTACATATGATGTCAGAGGGGTGGTAAGTTGGGGGAGGGGGATTATCACTTTGTGAGATGTATAAATGTCTAACTATTACATTGTTTTGTACACCTGAAACTAAGAATAATAATTTTAAAAAGCTATAAAAAAAAAGTTAGAACAATTAAAATAGCCTAAATCAAGACCACATAAGAGTACAGTGTGATCCCAGATTGTATTGGGTTGTCAGATAAGTCATGACGCATTTTTGCAACGAAAAACAGAAAAAGTACATCATGACTTTTATGACAACCCAGTAGTATTTCGAAAGCCATGTTTTTCTACTGGATTAAGATGAGAGTTTATTTAGGAATGGAAGGGGAGAAAGGAGCTAATGAGGAAATAATATCGATTCAGAGATTCAAAATACAATTAATTGAGGTATTTCAAAGAATACTGTGAAGAGAATATTTTACAACTTATTTCTAAACCCCTAGTGGATGTTTAAGCTCTGTGTAAGACATTATAAAACTTGAGTTTTTAAATGGCATTAAATTTTTACTGACTATGATATTTTTTCAAGGACCTAATCTTTTCAGTTGGTATTATACTTAGAAAACTTTCCTAAAGTGCAGCTTTTGGGTTGCATCCTGATGTGGGGTGTCACCTTTTAATCGCTGTATCATGAGATCTGTTGAAATGTCTGATTCCTTGTCTAAACTCTGTCATAACTTTGTCCCCTGCTGCCTTTAGTCAGAATTATTTCATGTACTCCTGCGTTTAACTTTTGCTATTGTAAGATGTTAGAAGTGGAAGATACCTACATAATTCCAAATTCTTTTCCCTACTTAGAATTTTAAAAACAATATTTTCAAAGAGACATAAAAAAAATATAGAGTAAATGACACAGATGACGAATGTTGAAACAGTTTCCTTAGAGACGAGTAATGTTTTATTTCCCCTCCCCCAAGGTTCTTGTTTACAGATTACAATCGGCTGTCCAGTGTAGGTGGAGAAACATCAATGGCGGAAATGATAGCAACCCTGTCAGATGCTTGTGAGAGAGAATTTGGCTTTTTGGCAACCAGACTTTTTCGAGTATTCAAGACTGAAGATACACAGGGTAGGGCTTCCTTCTGCTTCTTTGTGTGTGTAGGGTTCAGGGTTGGATGAAAGCATGAATTAAATATCAGATTTGTCATATGCTGTCACTGTACTTGTTAGGATTTTCTAGATCCTTGATATGTAAATAATTGTTAAAACCATTTGCTGTATTTATAGGTAAAAAGAAATGGAAAAAAACGTGCTGTCTCCCATCTTTTGTCATCTTCCTGTTTATCTTTGGCTGCATTCTTGCTGGAATTACTCTTCTGGCGATCTTCCGAGTTGACCCAAAACATCTGACCATCAATGCTATCCTCATCTCAATTGCGTCTATCGTGGGGTTGGCCTTCGTGCTGAACTGTCGTACCTGGTGGCAGGTGCTGGACTCTCTCTTGAATTCTCAAAGAAAACGCCTCCATAGTGCTGCCTCCAAGTTGCACAAATTGAAAAGCGAAGGATTCATGAAAGTAAGCTCTCACTGGTTATCAGAAAAGTGTAATTGATGACTGTGGTCACTTCAGTGGTAAGGCGTGTACTCACTACATGTCAGCGTTGCATTGTTTTTTAGTTTCAGTCCAGATTTTTTTCTGTGCAAATGTGTATTTGAAGTGGAAAAAGTTACAGTGATACCTTTTTTTATAAAATAGACTTTTATAAGCTGCTTGAAGGAGTTAGCAGATTGATTAGTCCACAGGTGGGAATGCCTGTCTAATAATGAAGCTTCCTCTAGAGCCTGGTAGAGTGAGGGAACTGAACCACCAAAATATGAAATCGGATCGTGCTTTTAGAACCAGAAGGGACTGTGTATAGTATTGGCGTACAAAGCCTTTGATCAAGGTCAAGTCCCATCAGGGGGCCAGCCGTAGTGTGGTGTTTGGCTCCTTTCGATTTGCACTTAAATCCTAGTCTTTTGACAGTCAGAGCATGTGATCTGGGCCAGTAAGTCAACCAACCCAGTTAAATAATTAGGAAGAAATGGATGTGCCACTGTCACCTCATTATGAGGGTGAAAAGCTCCAGTTTCTGGGAAGTCACCTGGTAAATTGCAAAGCACTTGCTACAGTTTTAAGTGGCACCTTAACTGGCAGTGAGGACTCGGGCTTCTTTTCTTCCTGGTAGATGACTTTCCGGCAGCTTTTTCCGAAACGTGCTGAAGCTCCTCCTGGTGTCAGTGCTCTGTCCTTTGTTTCCCGCAGGTTCTGAAGTGTGAAGTGGAATTGATGGCTAAGATGGCGAAGACCATCGACAGCTTCACTCAGAACCAGACGAGGCTAGTGGTGATCACGGATGGGCTGGACGCCTGTGAGCAGGACCGAGTGCTGCACATGCTGGACACTGTATGTCCTGGGGCTGGACGCTGTCGTCTGGGTGGCGCTCAGAGGAAGGGCTGCATGAGCACATCGTGTGGCCTTGGGGTTCCTGAAAACAGTAGTTGTTTCATGCAGACACAAGAGTAAATGCTGCATCGCAAACAGACTTAAACTTGAGCTTCGCGGCAGTGTGTGGAGAAAAGAAAAAATTAGTAGCTCTAAAGACCAGCGCGTAGCATGACTCCAGCTTTTCTCTGCAGATAGTTCTGGTCAGAATCAGAGATGAAGTAGGGAGCCCCCAGAATTTGTGGGGTTTTCTGTTCAAGGGGGGCACGCCGTGGCTCTGTGAGGCGTGTTGTAAGCAACGGCGTACCTGGTCCGGGGCCGCTGTGCCCAGTAACTCGTGTATGCGCATGCCTGTTTCACACGTATACGGACCTTACCTCTTATGTCGACCATGAAGTGTCTCTAAATAGGGCAGGATAATCACTGTCGGGCGGTGAAAAATCAGAGTGAGATTTTAGTAAAATTGGTTTAATATCGAATTATATTTTGATGAAAATAGTTTTTTAAAAATATAGTCACCAAAGGATAACACAGATTTTGAAGAGACTTTTTGTTACATTGGATAATTTAAAATTGGTATTATAAATGCACACTTCTTCCCCTGCAGGTCCGAGTTTTGTTTTCAAAAGGCCCATTCATTGCCATTTTTGCGAGTGACCCCCACATTATCATAAAGGCCATCAACCAGAACCTCAATAGCGTGCTCCGCGACTCCAACATCAATGGCCACGACTACATGCGCAACATAGTCCATCTGCCCGTTTTCCTTAACAGCCGTGGACTGAGTAATGCAAGGAAATTCCTTGTAACTTCCACAACAAATGGGGATATTACGTGCTCGGACGCTACAGGTAAGGATCAGGTTCTTCAGGTGCTTGGGGTTGAAGTGGTTTTCTAGTTTTTGTCTGGTGACTCACCACCATTTACCTTGAAAAATATTGTTGGTAGTTCACGTGCATTTAAATCTGTACAATCGAGTTTCTCTTGATGCATCTTTAAGGGATGCAGGAAGATGCTGACAGAAGAGTTTCTCAAAACAGCCTCGGAGAGATGACAAAGCTCGGTAGCAAGACAGCCCTCAACAGACGGGTGAGATGCCATTTGTTTTGAGTCACATGTTAGTATTGGTATTATTCAAATAACACTAAGGTGAGGGCCTTTAAGAAATCTTTTGTAAATGTTGGACTAAGCTCATTAAATAAATTTGACCTCTGAATTTCCTGCCGCTTCAGTGGTTTTTCAGGGAATGTCTGAAGCTGCAGCCCTAATGTAAACTGTCTCGGAGTCCCCTCCGGCCTGTTCTCAGCCCAAGCCCCGCCCCAGACCGACTGCTCCAGACTCTCTGAGAGGGAGGTTGTCAAGCTCCCCAGTGATGTCGCCCAGCACTGAGAAGTGCTGTGTCCATCCCAGGCCAGGCGGTACTCATTCCAGACGCCCGTGGCACCGTAGCTGTAAAGGGGAAAGAGGCTGGTAGTGTGAGGACAGCTGCGTGCTTTGTCTTCCCGTTAGCCTCCTCCTAATGTTTGTGAGGTGTGACTCTTTTCTTCTGTACCCACACATTGATTTGGGGCCCCTCCCAGCCACCTTGGCATTCTCCTGGGACACTCTAGTTGTCCCTGTCCCACCCCATTCCTAGAACAGGGAGTATTACAAGTCAGGAAGACGTCCGCTTGCCAGTAAGTTGTGGCGATTGTGCCACTTAAGGATGGCAGGGTTTGGCTAGCATTGGCACTATTTTTTTCCTGCAGTTTGTTACCATTAAATTTGGACATTTACATTTAGAAAATGTTTCTTCACTAACATTTTAACATTCTGATTTTAAGCCTTTCCCCTATACGAGTGTGGATGCAAAATTAATGACACGAATGACAATCGGTAGCACTGAGTTAGGAGGAGGGTGTGATTTACTGTTTTGAATTTGTCTCCCGAGAGCTGGACTCTTGGTCTCCCTGTGGCTGTAGTCACCATTCCCTGTGTCCAGGGCCTTTGATTAGGACGCACTTTTGTATGCCTGTCCCTCCTGCCATTCGGTGGGTCCCCTATCGCGCCCTGACCAATGGAGTGCCTCTCATGCAGTTATTTAGTTAATTTAGTGCATTTGGTGCAGATGTGAGGATAGAGCCTCTGTGCCTTTTAGGGAGTTGTCACACATTCAAAAATAACCTAGAAACCAAAATGCTAAATTTTTAAAACTAGACAAGGAGTTATTACTTTATTATTTTAGGGTTCATATAAATACTTGAGTTCCTATAAAAATTCTCTTTGTATAATTCTGCTTGCTTATAATCTTCAATGCATTGAGCTTTCTCTCTGTCCAACTATGAATTGAAATCCATCTGAAGCTAAACCATAGCATTTGATGCAGTTGCTGCTGACTCCTTGATAACTCCCTCAGGGAACACTGCCACCGCTTTTTATTATATGATCTTTCTCCTTGACCAAAATGTTAGATTTGTTGCAGTCGTAAGAGAGCCTGAAGTTCTCAGACTTGGAGTTTGGGTTTGTTCTCATGGGGGACACACCTTTTCAGGACACTTACCGGAGAAGGCAGATGCAGCGGACCATCACCCGGCAGATGTCCTTTGACCTGACCAAACTGCTGGTGACGGAGGACTGGTTCAGTGACATAAGTCCTCAGACCATGAGAAGATTACTCAACATTGTTTCTGTGACAGGTGACTTCTGCTTCTCTCTCTCTATGGTAGACACTAAGCTTTAACATTAGCAAGCAATTCAGTTTCAGAAACCAAGGGATGCACTGGTTTACACTGCAGAATACCAGATTTATTTGCATTACATGTATCTAATTAAACCAAGATTAGGTTGTGCACTGTTATTTCTTCTTATGATTTTTTAAAAAAATCCTTTGATTTCCTCTTAGGTTTAATTGGATTGAAGTTTAGAACCTGTCACTGACCTGTGTGACCTGTGTCACAGCACTGACTCGGTGCTGATAGTGTAGTCTGCATGTATAAGCCGATGTGCTGGGGGGTGAGGCTCTGAGAGGACGGACAAGAATTGGGTGGGAGGATTATGTACATCCGTTAGTAGTAGGGAAAGGGGGATTTCATATTTGAACCAAAACAAATAGATCTTAATCTAGATATAAGCTAAATTGATAATGGTCAAGTAAAACTGACAGTGTTTAAAATGAAAAAGCAACAATATCAGCAGTTCAGAATCCCAGCAAAATCAAGGGAAAAAAACCGGTGAAACAGTGAAACAAGTCTCAGTTTTAAAAGTTCGTGGATTGCAGCTGTCCACATGTAAGCATACCCAGTGTCAGAACGCTGAAGCAGGGTCCTTGGAAACAGGATTTGAAAAACACGTACACAGATTTTATAAACACACTATAACTCACCTGGTAGGTTACTTATGTGGGTTGCCCTTAGTATCTAAAAATGAAAATGGGTGGGATTGCACATTCAATAAAACAGAAACAGACCTGCACATTTGGACATGTTTAGGTCCGTCAGCAGGCTCGTGGGCGGTCCTTGGGAGGGTGGGGCCCACCAGGGGTGCCCTGAGGTTCTGTGTGATTGTGGGCGGTGCCCAGACCGACACACGGTTCTGAAAGATGTTTGCCTGCATGTATGTGGTCAAAGCAGTGGACTGCACCAGTGGCAATCATACAAAAATTTAGAATTAAACAGAATTGGGTTTAAGCTCTAGCAGCTTTCCAGTATAGCTCTTTGGATTAGAGAAGCCATATAAAGAAATACAGGTTTGAATTTGTTGTGTAAATTAAATGGCAAGTTTTACAGTGAAATTATTTGTGAATATACTAAATGTTTTGCTTGACATAACATTGCACATCTATTGATTTAAATTGTTTTTGAATTCCTTAAAGGGCGATTACTGAGAGCCAATCAGATTAGTTTCAACTGGGACAGGCTTGCCAGCTGGATCAACCTGACCGAGCAATGGCCATACCGAACTTCGTGGCTCATCTTGTATTTGGAAGAGACTGAAGGCGTTCCAGATCAGATGACATTAAAAGCCATCTATGAAAGGTACTTTGTCTGATCTCTTTATGTTTCACTTCATCTTAGATTGAGTTGACTTTTTAGAAAAGAGTTCATGCATATAAAGGAAAATGAATACAAAATAATATGTACTATTAATATGTACACTTCTGGATTCAACTGATCGTTCTCATTAATTCCATTATAATTTTAGAGTTTATTAGCACAACTATATATCTCATAAAATTTACAGCTTTATTTGGATATATTCTTCCCTTTTCAGTGTAATCTATGTGATAAAATGTTTAGTAGTCTATTGGCTGTATGTATTTATAGGTATGACATGCAATGCTTAACACATTATTATTTGTTTCCATTTTGTCTTTTATTCTAAGTGTCTTCATAGAATCTTAAGGAGGTTATATTTTCTAAATCATTAGTGCAGGTATTTTTCCAGCTTTATATCTGCAGGGTTTGGGGACTGAATGCTGGCTGGAAAACATTCTTTTTTTAAAAAAAGATTTTATTGGGGACTTGGGGAAGGGAACAGTGTTGGGGAGTTTGGGAAGGGAACATTGTGTTTTTCCAGGACCCATCAGCTCCAAGTCAAGTTCTTGTCCTTCAATCTTAGTTGTGGAGAGCGCAGCTCAGCTCCAAGTCCAGTCGCCACTTTCAATCTAGTTGCGGGGCGGGGCGGGGGGGGCACAGCCCACCATCCCATGTGGGGGGTCTAACCAGCAACCTTGTTGTTAGGAGCACGTGCTCTCACCAGCTGAGCCATCCTACTGCAGTTCAACTGAGGCGCAGCTCACTGGCCCATATGGGACTCGAACCGGTGATCGTGTTGCTCAGAGCTCACACTCTGACCAACTACGTTACCTGACCAGCCCTGGAAAACATTTTTTGCATTAAACAATAAAGGAATTTATTATTCTTTTCAGTCAATCATTTGAAATACTTTTAAAATTTCTACTTCTGATAAAGGAATTGATTACATTTTTTTCTTGAAAGACATGCAGCGAAGGCTCAGTGAAATGCCAAGTATGTAAAGTTGTAAGTTACCAATTTATTGCCAAATTCAGAAATAAAATTGCAGTCCATTTTGTTTACCAGAACAATACCTTCAAAGTTGTCAATTGCTACTCTAAATAAACTCTCTTAGAAAAAATACAATACAAGGGAACTGTACACACAATTTTATAAAACTCTGTAAAATTGAAACTATTTTGAACATGTAAATGAAATATTAAATTTAACAAAGCATTTAGTGTATGGCTCATATATTAAAAAAGATTCAAATAATTTTTCTTAGAGTGTAGTCAGCATGTGATTTTCCTTATTTTCCAGTCCCCATTTTTCATGTATATATTTTATTTAATATTTTCTAGGTAAATAACGAGTTTTAGAAGTATACAGGATGGTTGTAGTATTAGTCTACAGATTTGCGCTCTTCTCAATTTTGCTGTTGAATTTATGCTCAGTTGGATCAGTTGTTTTAAACTGCGTGTGCTGTATGTATCAAGTAGGTGTTCCAGCAGGTGGCAGTGATCCGTCAGTGCCAGAGGTCTAGGGAAGGGCGCTGAATTGCGTCTGTTCTTTTTTTTTTTTTTTTTTTTTGAGGGCAGTGTCACTGGCCCTCATACGTGGGACCTGAACCGGGGCCATCGGTTTCCGAAGCCAGTGCCCAACCTCCGCGCCACTCGGCTGGCCCGCGTCTGTTCTTTAATATTTTAGGAATTATCTTATTATGAAATACATGATTGGTTATTCCCTTGATTGTGTAGTCAAATATTATTTTATGAATAAATGTTTGCATCATAACACTGGTACTGTGTAATTATGCATGTTTGCTAGATGAGCACAGTTGTTACGAAGCGGTTAAAATCTAACTTTTTATAAGTTTTAACTTGTTCATAATAATTCATACCAATACAATAGGACTTGTTTTTCACATGGTATTTTTACATAAAGCCCTAATGAGCATGGACAGGTAGTCCTCTGACACCTCATTTTATCCCTGAGAAATGGTTGTTATTTCTGTGTAAATACAAATATGTTAGAGGAAAGGATAAGCCTTCATTTAGGAATTACGAATTGGATTCTTAGAGCTTATTTTGCCTGAGTTGGTATTGTTCTTAGAGTATTATATTTGGTTTCAAAAAAGGTGAAAACGTGGGAGCAGGGAAGCTGGCTGTGTCACCGGGTCCTTGTCTGAGGAGGAGACGCTGCTTAGCATTAGTGTTTTCTCCTTTTGGCTTAAGTGTCCCCGTCCTCCTTCCTCAAGGCCACTCTGCTGGACCTCTCAGGCTCCTCAGGAACATCTGTGAAGCTCAGAGGGTGGTTAGAAGGGTCCATGTTATTAACGAGGGGACTGTGACTCCGAAAATTTAAGTAACTTGCCAAAGGCTCCGAGTTCTTACGGAGCAGAGCTCTTTCAATCTGGCTGTCTCAGGCTCCATGAACTACTTGGGTGCCTGTCACTTTTCTGAATAAAAACAGCTAACCTATTAAGCAGCCATTGCTGTAGTATATTATTTTTCTACAATTTTTTGACTTCATAAAAACAAGTTTCCCTATTGAAACTATTAATATTATCACCTTTTTCAGTTTTTCTTCCTTTTTCTTATCTATCTATCTATCTATCTATCTATCTATCTATCTATCATCTATCTATCATCTATCTTATAACAGAGTAAATAGTCCATGTCAGCCTTTGTTTTGGAATAAAATAGGACTCTGCTTTCCTTTAAATAGAACGCTTAGAAGTATACTGTGTCTCAGGATTCCAGAAATGTTGATCAGTTGTCACATTTCAAGGACTGTGTGCTTGGAGTCCGAGGCACTGGGCCCCCTGCACGGTCTGTGAAGAGGGCGGGCAGTGGTGAAAGAGAGTCTGTGCCCTCAGGATATAAGCAGGCGAGATGGGAAAAGAGAAGTTTCTAAAGTCTTCTAAAAAATTTGTATTTCAGTACAATCCAACATAGATTTATTACATATCTACCATTTGGGGCACCTGCTGCTAGATGCTAGGGATATAATGATGAGCAAGTACGTGTGTTCACTTTTTGATCCGACAATCCCACGGCAGAAATTTCCTCGAACAGTGCTTGCACAGATTATTTATCGTGGCCTTATCTGTAGCAGCATAACTTATGTGCATATTTATAGGAACATTGGTTGAATAAAATGTGGCACATTTACCATAATAAAATATTTTGTAACTGTAGAAAAGAATGAGGAAAAACTCCATAATTTGATATGGAGGAATTTCCAGGATATATTATTAAGTGAAAAATGCCAAGTGCAAAGAGTATATATAACATGCTACTGTTTGTGTAAGAAAAAAGGCCGAATAAGAACATCATATATAAATATCTAGGTATATATTCTATTTCTGTAAAAATGTAAGATGAATCCACAGGACGGTAAACCAGAAACTAGTGAAAATGTTTACCTGTAGAGGATGCATAGATGAGGAATGAGGTGTACGTTTTTATGTAGTTTGGTTTTCAAATCATATTCAAAAAATAAAGCCAGAAAGGATGGAAAAAAATAAACTGTAATATTTACTATCAACAAAAATTATCCTAAGTATATATGAAATTGATAACATACCCAGATAGAGAAAATAATTAATTCAAGCACCTTGCAACTCAATATTCTGACTTTTATTTTTAGTAGAATATATTCTGAGGACAAAATTAAATGCAAAGAAATCTTGAACTTAGTAGGTTCGTTCTTGGTAATAGTATTGTTATTATACTTCTGAAATCCTTTTGAGTGTATCATAGGGTAGAGTAAATGAATAAATATTAATAGATATTTTGGGGAACCTGTATTTTCTACCCAGTGGATCCATACCAGTATATCTCCAACTAGGGAGATATAAATATTAAATGAAAGAAATTAAAGAGCACTATAGAATTAGATTGGGTTTGGAGGTATTAAAGATTAACTCATAGTTAGTTTTTAATGCGATTTCTCTTCGCTTTGTCCACTGAAAGGGCCTAGAAGCGGAAATAGCCCAAACTTGTGAGCACACCTGGAGCGTAGATCTTGGTTTCTGTGAGCCGGGAATTCTTGGAGAAATAGCTAATTCCAGGACGAAGGTGGGGAAGGCTCAAGATGAGCCTGTATAAGCTGTGCCAGAAAGTAAGGAAGAAAGGCTTCAAATACAGTGGGGTCTGGACAGAGGGCACAGGACCTCGCTGGAAGGGG
Source organism: Aselliscus stoliczkanus (assembly GCA_033961575.1). Classification (NCBI taxonomy): domain Eukaryota; kingdom Metazoa; phylum Chordata; class Mammalia; order Chiroptera; family Hipposideridae; genus Aselliscus; species Aselliscus stoliczkanus. The sequence continues at coordinate 32,936,344 of CM066730.1, read as the reverse complement.
CACCTTGGGAACCTTTCACCTTGGGGTCCATTTGAGCATCACAAAGAGAACTGATAGTAATGCACTGTAACATTGAGAACCAAATCCAAGTGTCCATAGTGATACTTAAAAGAGAGGAAAAAAAGGAATGGTTTGTGTTTAAATCAGAGGAGAATGCCAGCTAATAACTGTGGAAGGAATGAGTGACATAGAAAGCCCCCACGATGATAATGGATTTAAGTGGACCGTCGGTGGTTTTGAAATCCATTCGGTGGACAGGATGCTCACATTGTCTCAAAAAAAATCACTTCTCAGGTTATAATTGCAAAGAGGAAAGGCCCTTACAGTGGAGAGAGCTGGCTGGCACCCCCACATTTTCAATCAACCGGTCAAGCCTGACGTCATTCGTGGGATGCATGGCATCATGCGCCTCTAGATAAAATGCAGCAGAAGGTATTGCATTACCTGTGTGGTAGTGTTGCCAGAAATGTTTTACTATGATTCCAACGTGAGCAGACAGCCAGGTGACTCCAGCGTGGGGAACATTCTACAAGACAGTGGCTTGGATTCCAGACTGGCCACTGGGGGAAACTAATGCAACGTATGAATTGTGACTGGAATCTGTATCAGAAGAAAAGTAGAGCACTGGAGGAGATTTTAGGGATATTTGGGGAATTTGAATTTTTAAATTAGTGTTTATTTCCTTAGGTGTGGTAGTGGTGTTTTAGGGAGATTCATGCTGAAGTATTTAGGTATGAAATATACCTTTAGATGGTTTGGCAAAACAAAAGTGTTTTATATATGTGTGTGTAGATATTTATGTATGTTTATATATCATATGTGTGTGTACAGTGGTCCCCCTTTATCCATGGGGGACACATTCCAAAACCCCCAGTGGATGCCTGAAACCACAGATAGTACTGAACCCTATACATATATACTGTGTTTCCTCCTATACATACATACCTCTGATAAAGTTTAGAAATTAGCACAGTAAGAGATTAACAACCATAACTAATAAACAATAATTTTAACAATATGCTGTAACAAAAGTTATTTACTGTGATCATGTGAGACAAATGCCTCATTAAGTTGAGAATTTTCACCTTTTCGCTTTAAAGCTTTTCTTTGGCATATCCGAGTTGCCAGCATCACTATTCTTGTGCTTTGGGGCTGTTAAGTAAAATAAGGATTACTTGAATACTAGCCTTTCGATATCATGACTGTTGCTCTAATAACTGAGATGGCTACTAAGTGACTAACCAGTGGGTATCACAATGCAGGGTGGAGACACGGGACAAAAGGATGATTCACATCCTAGGCAGGATGGAGGGCGACAGAGGGAGATTTCATCTCACTTCTCAGAACATTGCGTAATTTAAAAATTATGATTTATCTGTGAAATTTTCTATTTAATACTTTTAGACCATGGTTGACTGTGGGCAACTGAAATGAAACCACAGAAAGCAAAACCACAGATAGAGGGGGACGTGCATGCGTGTGTGGTGTGTGTGTGTGCGTGCGTGAGTGGTGTGTGTGTGTGCGCGTGCGTGTGTGTGGTGTGTGCGCGTGCGCGTTCGTGGTGTGTGTTGTTTGTGTGCATGGTGTGTGTGTGCGCAGGTGTGTGCGTGTGTGCATGTGGAGGAAGAGGGCAATAGCAGGCCTATTAAGATGTATGTTAACAATTTGTGAATCTAGGTGAGGTGTATTTGGGTGTTTGTTGTCCTGTTCTTTCAACTTTTCTATGAGTTAACGTTTTTAAAGAAATTTTAAAGAAGAGATACAAATAACTAAAATATAGGATGATAAATGCTGTGACTTGAGCTAATAAAATAGTGGAGGGGTACAAATATGAAGCTCTGATTAAAAATTTTTCCTCCTCCCATTCCTTTGTTCTACACAGTGATTGTTCAATAAATATGTGTTGTTTAGTTAACATTTATACTTAAGGACATAGTTTAAATGAATCTAAGAGCTGTACTCCTTAGTGCACTCATATGATTTCGGTAACCTTTACATACGTGCCATATGTAATTGAAAATTATTGTATGTGTATACATAGTTCCGTTGAAAGCTTAAAAAAAAATCAAACCACTGTTTTGTTTCATGGTGGCCGTATGAATCACAAACCACTACTGATCGATCGATTGATCGATTGGTTGATCCTAATGTCAGAATCAACCAGTATCTTCAAAACGTAGGGAGCAAGTAGATGCAGAAGGTATAGTGCTCATTGATGCTGTCAGAACTGATATCTACACATGTTAAGAAGTCAAGTTAGCACTTCAGCTTCTGTAAGAAGCAAGATGGACAGTCCATCAGTGAGGTCAAGTATGAGTAAAATATGCAGCTCTTGGGTTAGTGAGTAATTTAGGTGAAATCATATAATTTTTAAAAAATTCGCAGTGTCTAATTTCTTTGCAGAAAATTTATTCCTATGTGGTGGTAAATTTTATAGAAAATGTGGGGGATTGTTTGCATGAAACTGAGTTTTAACTTATTGGACAGTACGTGAAATTAAAAAGTAATAGTTTTGGAGTTGTCTGTGTAATTGTTTGCTGGGATAGTGGCAAGAAGACAAAAGATACAAAAAAGGATGAGAAGGAATTTGATTTCATTTTAGAAATTTTCACTTGGATATAACATGTTTTCCTGAAATCTTGCCTCTTCTTAAAGAAGTCAAGATGAGTAGGTATTAGACACCTAATGGTGTCCCTTGATTTTTGTTTATCTGTTCTATTTCATATTCTCCACTTCATGTGTATTTAGTGTGAGTTTTTACTGTGTTTCCGCTTATGTGGGTGTGCTTTATACTTTTATGTGTTGCAGGAGTTGGCCAAGGAGGTGGGATGTACATGGATTGGGCGGTTTATGGGGGGAACAAATATAAAAAGCATTTTATGCCCTTGAGGAGCATACATATTTTTTCCTGAACTGTTAGAGAGTGAATTACATACAACATATCTTTTGTCCTTAAATACTTGAGTGTCGAGGAGTTATATTCTGACTGAAGGTAAAGCATATACATTTGGAACCCCTGGGGGAAAGTAAAAATGTGGTGGTTCAAATAGTTAACCAATTAATAAGTTTTATCATTATTAGGCTAACACATTGCTTTCTGGGTGGTAGGAAACTTTTCAGGCTAAAACCACTGTTCTTTGCTGATAGAAAATGCTTGACCTCTTAAAACTTCATCCTAATTTCCAGCTTCAAGTTATATGACTTCGTAATGTTCAAGGATATTTTCAAAAATTTACATTTTTAGTTAATTAAAATATATCTTAAGGACAAAAGCAAATATATCACCTGTAGTTTAAAGATAATGGTACTTTTTTCACCCTGTTTATGAAAGAGAACATTTGTCTAAGAAATGTTTTTGAGGGGGGATTTTCATCATGCAATTAAAATAGCTTAAAGACAATTGTTGTAGAAGGAATATTTTGTTCAAGTAAATACAGAGCATGATAATATATATTGGAGGTATAATGAGATGATAAGACTTTGTTTTGACATTAAATTGATCCATTCTTTTAGACTTTAGCGCTTGGTGGGCTGCCATCTATGAATGGGTTGGATTCAGGGTGATTTTGATAATGCTTTTTTTTTTAAAGAAATAAGTATGTCGTATGCCTACAAATACTTATGCAGGTAGTCTAAGGAAGAGAAAAAGACAATGTAGTAAGAATCTTTGAGAATTCGTTAAGAATTTGACTTAAAATAATTAAATTTAAGATGATTTGAATGAAAAACTATGGGAAGACAATCAGATCAACGTATTGAAAAATCACATATTGGAATATGTTAGAATAATTTTGATGACTGTTTCTCCCCAACTGTAGTTGAGTTCTTTGATGCTATTGCTTGTCATTTGAATAATAAAACATTTTATTTACAGCAGACAAAAAGCTGCAGTATATAATTGATACTCATTTATTTTATTAAAGAAATCTGATTTGGTAAAAACAATCAGAAAATAGTATTTTTATCGCTAGTTGTAAAATTTTCTTAATCCATAAAAAGCCTCATTTATTTTTATAGCAATTTGATGACACATCTGCCTGCTTTATTCAGCTGAAAAAGAAAATGTTGGTTCTTGGTGTTTGGTAAAATTGCTTTGTTAAATTATTTTCTAAATTGTTCAACTTTTAACAAATGACACTTGATACTAACACTGGAAAGCAATTTCAGCTAATTAAGTAGATCCCTCCATAAACCACTGGAACATTAAGATGACATACTGTTCATTCAAGATTATTTTAATTGGTACAATTATTGTAATTTTCTTGCAATTATGTGTTGAGCTGAAAGCTTTTGTCTAGATCATTTGAGGGTTTTTTTGTGTTAACATACGTTTAGTAAGAAGAAAGGGAGTCAAAAGCTAGATAAAAATTTCTGTCTACTTTTGATTATAGTGTTTTAGACAGCCATTGAAATATTTTAATATAAAACTTTATTTCTTGTATTTTTAATAAGCATTTTAAGTAATGATAGAGGTTTTAAAAAGATCAATTTAAATAGTTTTCATGAAGATAATTTAAAAAATTTTTTTGTTTTGACACTGCTCAAGAAGTCTTTTACTCGGGAGATATGGTCCGAATAGTTTTGTGATAAGGATAATGCCATACTCTGTTTTGGTAGTCTGTTTTGATTTTTTAAAACAATCAAATGAGTTTTGAGAGAGCCTCAGCACAGCAGCCATTTTTCATTTCATTGAAATAGATATCTGCAGAATAGACATTGTAGCTATCTAATTTGTAACATTTATATTAAATTCAGTATCTTTAAATTATTAAATAGTGGTATTTCTGGACTTAAGACATTTTCATAGTAAAACATCATGTCTTATGATATTTCTTCCTGATATTTAGCCAAAGTTTTTATAAGCGAAATTTGATACTTCTGGTTATCTTATGCCTGTCTTAGCTCTAAGCACCTTTTTCTTTCCTTCGTGTTCTGGTTCCGGGCTAGTGTTAGTTGCTCCCCAGACCCCTTCATGTGGCCCAGATCATGCATGGGTTTGTTTCTTTGCATGTGGACTTAAATTATGAATTTGAAGACCATGAAAAATTGGACACTAGTTAAATTTGCGAATAGGTTGTCTCATCTTCTTTGTAGTACAAAATATATCCTTTGTACTGATAATTTTTCTCTTAATTTAAAAGTTTTGAGATACTATAAATATTTATTCCAAACACTGTTTCAGCGGTTTTATATATACAGTAATACTTTGGTTTGCGAGCATGATTTGTTCTGGAAACAAACTACTCGTATTGCAAGACATCGCTCGTTTACCAAGTTAAAATGTATTAGAGATGTTTGCTTGTCTTGCGGAGCCCTCGCAAAGCAAGTTACTCGCAATCCAAGGTTTTATTGTATATAGTTTAGAATCCCAATGCAGTTCTGTCTTCTTGATGTGCCGTGACTTCTTTAGGTGTTCGTGTTGTCATCATTCAGCACTTATTAAATTACTCTCATGTATAATTATTAAAACACACATGCCCTTAATGTATATTTAATGTAAACGCTTTTTTCAGGGGTTCAATGTTTTATCAGTATCTTTATGTTTTTAAAAAGATGGACTGATCTAATTCTTTGCAAAATCATAAGCTAATTCTCCATACAGGAGAGGAAACTAAGCAGGTTTGTGTTGAAAAAAGAAAATACCTAAAATAGAAATCACATTTTAACTGGATAGAAATAAATAGCATTTGTATATTTGCCAGGTTTAATGTGAAGATTGAGCCTTCAAACCATGAATAAAAATGCCTGTAATCAGATGTAATGTGGACAGTTAAACATGCATTTCTGGTTGTTCATTGTTGATTCTTATTCATTGTCTTTGTGGAAATTAATTGGAAGATTCAGGTTCCTAAAGATAAATAAGGTGAAGGGCAGAATTTTTTAGTTTATTTTGATTTAACTACAAATCATGTCTAGTTTTGGTTTGGGGAGGAGCAAATGAAACCTGTTAAACTAGACATGTTTCATTGGTTTTTGAAATTACTTGTTTATATACCTTGCTGCTACTTTGTTTTATTGTTGCTACCAGACTTGTAGGAACACCCAAAGCTGTGAAAGAAATTACAGCTTAGAATTCACTCAGTTTTTTCAGAAAATAGTTATTGAGCACATGTTAAGGACCAGGCACCGTCTTAGGAGCTTGGATATATCCATGAGCAAAACAGACAGAGATCCCTACTCCTAAGAGCTTATTCCAGCAAGGAGTGATGGGCAATAATATCTGTCATCCGTAACTATACAGTATGTGAAAAGGTGACAAGTGCTATGGAAAAAATAAGAGCAGGACAGTTAGCGGGAGGAAGATTCCAGACTCCGCACTCCGTGAGGCCCAGGACAGTTTTCCAGGAGAAATGTTGAGGAAAGTCTTGGAGGGGGCATGAGAGATCGCCAAGCAGACATCTGGGAAAAGCATTCCTAGGCGGAGAGAGGCTTTTGGACAAATGTCCTAAGGCTAGAGAGTGCCTGGAATGTTCGAGGAATAGCAACAACAAGGGATCTGGTGTGGCTAGAGGGGATTGAGTGAGGGGCATGGGGTAGGAGATGAGGTCAGAGAGGGTACGGGCAGCATTTGGAGGGTCCTTGTAAGGACTTGGGCTTTTACCATGAGTAAGATGGAGAGCCATTGCAGGGTCTTGGAAAGCTTGCATCTATATCTTTATGCTCTGAGATTCCAGTCTTTTGGTCGTATTAGTGTAATAACTTAGCCTGAGTTAGCATATTTTGAGAATCTCTTACAGGGAAGGGGATAGGAATGAATGCGGGGGAGAGGGGCATTCAGTTAAGTGACAAGTTGTGCAGAAAGTAGGTGGTGATCCCACAGTGGAGATAACATGAATAGATGGAGAATGGCACACAGTGGCACTCCATGAATACAAGAACACTAAGAAATGAATGTCATATATGGTCTTGTGGCAATGTACTGAAAGAAAACTTGTATTCTAAACATCAAGAATTTATGACTGGTTTCCCTATGTTTCTTCTTTTGTAATCGTTTCTTGTTTCTTGAGATCACTTTGTTCATTTTCTAATAAAATGGTGCATTTATAAGCTACTTTTTGGATCATTTTTCAAATTGCTGTCTTTTTCTTGGACTAGCCAACTGCATGGCCTGTTCCCCCCAACCCCCATAGTTCACTCCCTGGCTGGGAGTGAATGAAAGGTGGTTCCCATAGCTTGTGGAGAGCAATGGATGAGTTGCTTGTAGAGTAATACTGAATAAGATGAAAATGATGGCCATTGCATATCAAATTGGGCTCTAAGGATAAAGAGAGATAATTGGTTAAAATTTTGTATCCAGGAATTAGGTGTATCTGGAGTTCCAATTGTAGCATCGTTCCAGCCCCTTCTCATGTTTTCTCCCTTGATTTTCACCTTTCCACCTGCATTTGTCTCTAGCCCATCCCCCCTTCTCCCACCTCATTCATCTGGTCTCATCTTAAATGCCACTGTCTCAGGAAGCCTTTTGTAACCAGGCATACCCAATCCCCCAAGATTTTATTATTGTGTGCATTATATACTGGTATGCTCCTTCATAGCACTCCCCGTAGTTACCCTTTTATAAATATTTGCATTGCTATTTCTTTAATATTTGTTTCCTGAACTAGACTGTTAACTTCATGGACTATATAACTTCCTTAAACCTTGCTGAATTTCTTACTTCTAGACATGATTGGCATCGAGTAGTCAGTAGTGGGTATTTCTGAAAATAAAGAAATATGATGATGACATTTAGTTTGAAAGAAGCATGGATTGGGGGAAGCAGTAAATGAGAAGCGACATTTGACCCTGAAAAGACTGCTGTCCCTACGGGTCCTTGTTCTTTGGTTATAAATGTGGGTAAAATGTTTCCCTGGTTATACCAGCAGATCCGAGGGTCAGGCATATAGAAAGTTCTCAGTACACAAACATTGAATGGAGAGTAAGTGCTTCAGCTAATACCTAATAGTTTCTCCCTTTTGTCAGGTGGTACTAAATTCAATGTTTTCATAAGCATTCCCCTCTAACTTTCAGTTCAGCAACATTTTTCAGGTTTCTTACATATATCATCCTTTTATAATCGCCATTGTTGGAGCAGCTTCATATCGGCAGGTCCCTCCCCCCTCTTACAGGTTGTTATCAGTATTATTTAAAAGGGCTGGGCCGGCCAAGTGGTGCAGTGGTTAAGCACTGGCTTGGGACGCTAGTGGCCCCGGTTCGGGTCCCACATATGAGGGCCAGTGACACTGCCCTCAAAAAAATAAATAAAAATGAAAGGGCTGTGTGACTTAGCTGAACGCCATTTTTGTTACGTTACACATTTTGATTGGGTTCATTAATAAATACATATAGAGTTTATTATGTGCTGAGCACATGTAATAAAAGTAGTAGCTAATATAACTTGAGCTCTCAGTACATGCCACCACTGGATTAAGCCCTCTACCTAGACTATTTCGTAACTGGGAGGCAGAGGGCAGGAGGTGACTAAGATCACGCAGGTGCAACTGTTGGATCTTCCCTAGGCCTATTTCTGGAAGCCAGGAGGCGGTCTGTAACTACACAAGCTAGGCAGTAAGTCTGAGATCTTAGAAATACAGAACCAAACTAATTTTCTTTTTATTTCCAGAAATAGTTCATTCATTTCCAAAATTTATCTTTTCTATTAAGAAAATGCAAACCTCTTACCAACTTATATAAAACCCCCCAAATAAATGCTTTATTCAGTTGTGATTGTGTCTAGTAACTGCACTAGGTTTTGTATGGAAAGCTTAAAAAAATCAGTTGTGATATTTAGCATTTAAGCAGCTGGTGCCTCTGTTTAAGCCTTTATTCCATTTTTATGTGCCCTAAGTGGCTGTAATTTTTTTTCTAGGCAGCTTTTCAATAGCTTTTCTTTTGCTTTTAATAGGAAAAAATTGATTATAAAAATATATTCTCATTTAAACTTATGATGCCATTTTTAGTATTTTATGCTAATGTAGAACAAAGAAGAAATTTTAAATGTTCCAAAGTTGTGTGTTTCTAACTTAAACATGAAAAACACAAGTATATTAACTCAGGCCATTTGAAAACAGAAATAGTAAGGTCAGTTTCTCTAATATATTTTAATATATAAAAGAATCGTAGGGCCGGCCGAGTGGCGCGGTGGTTAAGCGCTGGCTTGGGAAGCCAGCGGCCCCGGTTCGGTCTCATATATAAGGGCCAGTGACACTGCCCTCAAAAAAACAAAACAACAAAACAACAACAACAACAACAAAAGAATCGTTACCTATGCAGCTTTACTTTATTTTATAATACTGTAATAGTATTATGCATGTTTACATTTAAAAAAATAATCTGATTATTGAAGGATTCAAATTTACCAAAATATTTAATATTCCATCTTTAGAGATCAGGTAAAGATTGATTTTTGTGTGTGTGAACTTATTTTTTTAACAGAGACTTGTGATTTCAGAATTTCAAATGAAAATTTTTTAGATTCTTCAAAATATGAGAAAAAACAAAAGTAAGGTACAGCAAAACCGGTAGCCCGTCCAAACGCGCTGCTGAGTGCAGCCGCACTCCAGGTGCCTCTGTTTGCAATAGCCAGGAAGTCCACGAGAGGGCAGGATTTCACTGGGAACACTAGTTCGGGCAGCCAAGAAATAGAGCCAGTGTTGGGCTTTCCCCTTTCACAGCAGAAAAACAAGCAAAAACACTGCGTTTAATGAATATTTTGAACTCTGAAGTTCAGTTTTCACTTCTGTTTTTTTAAATGCCTTTACAGGACATTTGTAAAAACTGAGAATCATGATCATAGTAAATGAATGGTTATCTGGTCATGTGGCATAGTTTTGTTAAGTGTAATAGTATTCTTTTCTCCTAAAATTCTTCTAAATTAATTATTGGGAAAAGGGTGAATATGAAAAAAATAAGTTTTTTCTGGTGATCTTACAAATTTATATTTATATTTGAAAATACAAAATGCTTAACAGTGTCGAACTTGGGTCCTGTACTTACTACACAGTAAATCTTTGAGGAACTTGTGTAATAAAGGCTTTGCCCTGATCTAGACATAGTCACGGACAGCCTCTCAGTTCTCAGTCTCTGCCCTCCTTATTCAGGGTCTTCTGGCAAAACATTTCCTTCCAATATATAATTAATGTAAAATGTTTAACGATTTCTTTTTTTTTTTTTTAATTGAGTAATTGGGGGAGGGAACAGCGTTGGGGAATCGGGGAAGTTGCCGTCTTTTTGTTCTTCAGTCTAGTTGCGGAGGACCTTGCTTCACTTGTGCTCTTCCCGGGTGAGGCAGATCGGTCGCCGGCCTCTGGATGGTCGCTCACCGCAGCTGTTGGAAGCTCACTGTGGCTTTTGGCCACTCCCGCTGGCTGCCGGCCACTCACTGTAGCCTGTGGCAGCCCACTGCAGCAGGGGCTGCAGCCTACACCGTCACCGGGGCTCGCACAGCCCAGCTCCAGGTGGAGCTGTTGTTAGCTGTAGAGGGCAGTGTCACTGGCCCTCATCTGTGGGATCCGAACCGGGGCCGCTGGTGTCCCAAACCAGCTCTTAACCAATGCGCCACTCGGCCGGCCCTAAAACGTTTAACGATTTCTTAAAGGCTGCAATAACATGAACATCTCATCACTCGGTAGCACCTCTCAATGTCTTTAGTGTTCCTCAAACAGCGATGGAAATTAGATCTCATTTACTTTCACTGGAATATTTTTAAATATGTCACTGTATCAACTCTTGCTATAATACAATGGGCTTTACCTTTTTCATGATAGGTACTGTTTCACATTGAGTCAGTTGTGAGTTATCTTGCCTCTCTTAACCTCTTTACCAAAGTCTTCTCTATTACCATAGCTTAAAATTCTTGTTTTGTCATCAGAATTGCTATTATCTGAACACTGAATAGTAGGAACTGGGGAGGCGGCATACTTAGTGCACTGTTGTTCAGGCTTTTTCCCCCTACTGGAAACCTCTTTGCAAATTATATCTTATGCAGAATCCCAATAAATGAAGCAGGAGGCGAGAAATTAATTGGTCAAACTATAGCATTGCCTAATAAATTCAGTTAGTGAGAAAAATGAGCCATTCTGAAGAAAATTGAAATGGAAGTGTGTGGATGATTTGCAGTCCTGCATTGGTTTAATCATCTATTTGTTTCTCTGCTTAGTTTTGGTAATATAATAGCAAGAAAATTTTAAATTCTCTGTAGATGCAGATGTTCCCAGTTTTTAAACTTGCTTTGTAATGGCAGGATATTTTCAATTAATCCAATACAGAAACTTGAAAGATGAATTGGGAATTTTGCTTTGTAGGTGAATCACCAATATAAAATCTCACAGTTGCCCCCATGTCTTATAATCAATTGAAGTGCTGGGTGCTACTTCTTGACTAGGCCCAGTCACCTGGGTCACTAATTAATGCTGCGATTTTCTGACTTGTATTACTCTCTCTGCTCAGGCAAGTAGGGTGGCGTGCTGTATTTGCATGCATACTTTTGTGAACAGAAAAGAGTTGGTTTGGATTAAAAGAAATACAATGAAAGCATTTAAATGTGCACATGAAAATGGAGGAGAAAACTATTTCAAAGGCTGCCAAAAACTGATACAGAAAAACCAGGAGGACCTGGTCACATGGACGTAAATGTTGGTCTTCTTCAATGTCTTAAACTTTAGTATGTAACAGCATTCGATGTTATTATATTCTTAAGTAGTTAAAAGCATGTAGGGCCGGCTGAGTGGCGCGCTGGTTAAGAACTGTCTTGGGATCCCGGCTCTGAGCAGCAGGGCGCTGGTTTGGATCCCACATGAGGGCCATTGACACTGCCCTCTACAGCTAGGATAGTGAACAACAGCTCCACCTGGAGCTGGACTGCTGTGATTCCCCGGGACGGCATAGCTGCAGCCCCTGCTGCAGTGGGCTGCCACAGGCTACAGGGAGTGGCCAGCAGCCAGTGTGAGCGGCCGGCAGCTGGTGTGAGCTGTCAAGAGCCGCCGTGAGCGGCCGTCCAGAGGCCGTTGACCGATCTGCCTTACCTGGGAAGAGCACAATGACGATACCAACATGGGCCAGTGAAGCAACGTCCTTCGCAATTAGACTGAAGAACAAAAGGACAGCAACTTGTCTGTTCCCCTTCCCCGGTTCCCCAGCCCTGTTACCCTCCCCCAGTACCCCAATAAAATCTTAAAAAAAAAAAAAAAGCATGTAAATAATTAATCGAAGAATTTGGAACCATGTCTGTGGCACCCAGTTTGAAACAGTACAGTGAGCAGGGTTCAGGCTTCTGAATCAGGCAGACTCACAGTCCAGCCCTGCCACTTCCATCTGGGGGAATGTTGGACCAGTTGCTTAACCTCTCTAAGCCTCAGTTTCCTCATTTTAAAAACATAATATTTTATGGAATGTTGGCGATAGAAATTAGATAAACTAGGTAAAACACCTGGCTCAGAATGCAGGCAGCAGGTATTAAATAATATTAGAATAAACATTAATACAGTGATATTTGAACAAATATTAGTTTATTTCCCTGTGATTTATTTATAATGTTTAATATGTATTTTCCTAGTAGGCTTTATTTAAGAAAAAGGACACTGACTCAACATTTTACACGATACACGTGAATGAAGGCTGTGCCTGTCAGTATTGCAGTGGAGCTAAGCAGACACCTCTCTGAGCTTTCGTGTTTTACCTTGCGATTGCTGATCCTTTCTCATCCCTGTAGTTACCAAAATTGCACTTCAACCCAAATGAAGTTCTGCTCTAGGTGTCTCATGTTCCCACCAGCCACCCAGGGAGCTTGGCATGGAGGGCCACCTGTGCTTTGTTCATTGCCTCGCGTGGGAGGGCACCTCCCACTTGGCAGGGTGGGGAGCGTCTCCAGGGCCCGAGGGAGGGCCTCAGAGATGTGCTGCGGCCCCTGTGAAATCGGGAACACGGAGTCTAGTCCCAGAGTCACACACCGTTAACAAGTGACCTGGCCTTTAAATATATTTTGTTATTCCCTTGAACAAATCAATCTCATTGCTTTTAATTTTAATCGTCATACATTACAGCCTTATTCTGTTACCTGAGATCACCAAGTCTGGGTTTAAGGAGAGTCTATGTAGTAAATATTCTGTACTTTCATTTCAGAATACAGCCCAGTTGTATTTCAAGCAGGCATTCTGTTCCTAGAGATCACTGCCTTTGTCAAAACTAAATTTAATGGAAAGCATTTCACATGTAAATATGTAGTAAATTTATGTAACAGCTTCAACAGGAGACTTTTCCCTTCAGACTTTGCTTATACGAAGTTTCCTTGTCATTTGAATCACTGGTGAATTGAATCTAAGCCTCATTTCTTTTTGAGTGTGAATGCTTTTGTGTCAAAGTAATTCAGTGCTCTTTCTAACTTTTATAAAGAAGCAGATTTTTATGGTCACAAAATTTTCCTCTTATTATCTCTTGTCCTAGTTTGTTTTTAAATTTCTGACCAGATTTGTTATTCATGCTCAAAATCAAAAGCGAGAATAGCTGAACACATATGCCAGCAGCACTGACTTGTAACTCAGAAATGGGAACCTAACTTGGAAAGGGGGAGCTGTGTCACGTGAGGTGCTAGGCGCAGTGGCATCTGCCACCAAGGCACCTTTGTGCTGCCCAGGTGAACCCTGGCGGAAGCCCAGCTGCACACATACAAATTCTGTGTCTGATGACCATCTGCTGAGTTTGCATATTGATCCTCTTTTTAATCCGTTAAATTACATGTCTACACGTTTCCTCTATTAGTTTAAAAAAGTAATCTTAGGAGTTAATGTTTTGGCCATTTAGATCATCTTGGAGATAACTTTTTAAAAATATACAGTAAGCTCTTACTAAATAAAAGAATAACATTGTCGGGCCGGCCAAGTGGCGCGGTGGTTAAGCGCTGGCTTGTGAAGCCAGCGGCCCCGGTTTGGGTCCCACATATGAGGGCCAGTGACACTGCCCTCAAAAAAAGAAAAAAACTTTTAGGGGCCGGCTGAGTGGCGCGTTGGTGGGGAGCTGGCTTGGGACGCCAGTGGCCCCGGTTCGGATCCCACATGTGAGGGCTGGTGACACTGCCCTCAAAAAAAAAAGAATAACATTGTTTAGCTCTGCCAGTGGTTTCTGTGGCAACATGTAGACAAATACTTCTGTGGTTTGCCTTATTTAACCCTAATTAGACCACCTTTAATAGGTAAGTCAAACACATTAAGTACTTGAAATCAGAAACAAAGAAACAAACCTGAAGGTTTGGCACGATGATTCATTCACTGCGTGCAAGTGCTTTGTGTCGTTTCTGAACAGGATGCTGGTAAAATGCAGCCTCACTCCTGCAGACTTTGAAAAGCCAGGAGAACGCTGATACCGCACACACCACACCATTGCCTTGTTCCCTCTTCTGACAGTGAATGCTTTGCTCCATTGAGTGTTGTTCTGCACTCAGCAGCCTTCTGCGTGGGGACAGTTCTAGCTTTTATAACTTTATTACTTTTGTTGCTTTAGAAAGCGTCTATCTTTCTGACCCTCTAGGCAATGTTCTTTCCAATATAATATGAAAGGTGACTCATGGAATCATTATCAAGGTACTTTTATAAGACTCTTAGGAGTGATTAAAACTAATGGGATGCAACAAAGGCAGTGCTTTATAGCTGTAAATACGTTAAAGAAGAAGAAATGTCTTACTAGCATAACTTCACAGCTTGAGGAACTAGAAAAAGAGCAGCATATTTTAAAAATGTCAAAGTTAGCAGAAGGAAGGAAATAATAAAGATTAGAACGGAGATAAATACAATACGGAATATAATAACAGAGCTGCCCTCCGTCTCACTCAGGCGCAGTCTCCATTGATTTTCACAGCCAGAAGTTATGGGGCTTCTCTCCCCGGGACTGGAACCCTGGGCTGGGGACCCTGGTGTGGAGTTGGGACCCCTTGCTTCTCCGGGGAGGCCGTACACAGCCAAGATATCCCTTTTGAATTTTAACCGCAACAGGCTCCACAGAGCGCATAGCATTTTACTCCAGAGACGATTGCTCAGCCAGTCTCAGAAAGGTCTTCAACTACAGAACTGAAGAATGGGTCAAAGAACCCCAAAAGCCTAATGAGTCAGAAAAAGCAATCTGGAGGACATTCGGAAGGAGTTGACACATGATGGCACCCAACAAATGGCCCCACATGTCTGGCGCTACATTTCAGTGGATTTCTGGATACCTGGAATAGAGGTCACAAACTGGCAACTTACAGGTTTCAGGAGACCCACAGGAAGAAGGCAGCACGTGTGCCATGTGAGCAAGCAACACCATCCTGCCCTAAGGAGAAATGGACGAGAGAGCTGAGGGTTCAGAGCCAAGGGAGCAGGAGACCCAGAGGGCACAACATGCAATTGTACCAGTAAAGTCCAAAGTACAACATCACTACGCTCTCCTCAAACTGGAGGGTGCAAAACAAGAGCTCCCAACACGTCTTTCTGAAGCAAGACGTTGATTGACACGTTTGGAGCACCAAGTGCTTCAGTAAGACCCTTCCCCTTCCCACAGAGCAGGGGAGAAAAGAAGGGCCCCAGGAAAGCCAGTCCCATCTCTGAAGTTTCACTCAGCGGAGGCCAAGTGAACCTGCAGTGAGGGGGACGTCTCCTGTGGTCCCCCAGGGGCTCCAGGCCATCCTTCAAGCTCACCAGGGATTTTGGGTAGGATGCTTCTGACGGCCACGGCGATGCCAGGTACCCTGGATGTGAGTCCCGTGCAGAGAACACATGGCACTTGGCACACCTCCATCATCCGCTGAACCAAGTCCTCTCGCCCACAGTTCCTCACGCACACTGTGCACTTGCACTGCTGCCACTTGCAGTTTGCGTCCAGCCTGTGGCCGATGTCCCCCTCCACGTGGTCAGGCTCCATAGACCTCAGCTTTGTCCAGTTCATTTAAAATGCAGGGAGCCCAGCTTGACCGCCCCTGCCTGGCATCCGAAACCTAAGGGGCTTTACCTTGTTGCACCTGCAGTGCCCCTCCTTGGGCGGCGACAGCAGAGCCTTCTTAAAAAGTTCAAGCATCTCCTAGCCACCCCCCGGCAGCCCTGGTTGGTGGAGGGACAGTTTCCAGGGTGACACGGGAGCTCTTGGCTAAGGATGGTGGCGCTCGAGTCCAGGCTGTGCTGAGGAGTTGTGGTCGTGGGTTCTGGGCTGGCCTCGGGAATGATGATGCTGAAGTGTGAGTTGATCTTAAGAGTGGTGACCCTGTAGGCCTGCCTGGGCTCGGGAATGTCGGGCCTGTTCACTGGCCTGGGCTCGGGAATGTCGGGCCTGTCCACTGGCCTGGGCTCGGGAATGTCGGGCCTGTCCACTGGCCTGGGCTCGGGAATGTCGGGCCTGTCCACTGGTGTGGGCTCGGGAATGTCGGGCCTGTCCACTGGTCTGGGCTCGGGAATGTCGGGCCTGTCCACTGGTCTGGGCTCGGGAATGTCGGGCCTGTCCACTGGTCTGGGCTCGGGAATGTCGGGCCTGTCCACTGGTCTGGGCTCGGGAATGTCGGGCCTGTCCACTGGCCTGGGCTCGGGAATGTCGGGTCTGTTCACTGGCCTGGGCTCGGGAATCTCGGGCCTGTTCACTGGCCTGGGCTCGGGAATCTCGGTCCTGTTCACTGGTCTGGGCTCAGGAATCTCGGTCCTGTTCACTGGTCTGGGCTCGGGAGAGGCGGTCCTGGAGTCCTGTCTGGACTCAGGAGTGACTGTTGTGGATTCTGGTCTGGTCTCAGGGGTGGCCATCCTGGAGCCCGGGCTGGGCCCGGGAGCGGCGGGCCTGGGGCCTGGGATGGGTGGTGGCGTGGTGGTCCTGGCCTCTGCGGCTGGGGAGGGACTACGGCCCTGGAGCCCCTGTGGACGGAAGGGCTCTACCTAGTGATGGAGTCCAGTTTTTTTGCTTTTAGTATGCAGTAAGTGGCCATGACAAAATTGTTGGTTTTGTTTGTCAGTGTGTCCTTGATGTCTTGCCACTGGAAGCCCAGACGCAGCATCTCCCTGGTAACCCAGGGGTCTGTCACACCCCTGGGGGGCTCAGTGTACGGCTTCAGCTCCTTCTTGGAGCCCTTGTTGAGCCAAGGATCTGGCATTATGTCTTCCAGGCTTTGTCTGTCCTCGGGGTTGAGGGTTATTAGTTTTTTTAATAGGGATTTCACTCCCGAGGACAGATACGCCGGCACGAGGTACACCCCTCCGAGCACCCTGTGCTTCAGCTCCTCCAGGCTGGCCCCTCGGAAAGGGAGGGTGTTCGTCAGCGTCCTGTACAGCAGCGGCCCCAGCCCCATGTGTCCAGGGCGGGGCCGTTGTAGATCTGGCCCTGGAAGAGTTCTGGGGGTGCTAACACGGGGCTGCCACAGTACGTGCTGAGTCCAGGCTCTGTGAATGATACCCCGAGTCCAAAGTCAGTGAGTTTGATGCTCATGCGACTGTCCAGCGGCACGTTCTGTGGCTTTGGGTGCCTGTGGGCGATGCCCTTGGTGTGGCAGTAGTGGACTGCTGAGACGAGCTGCCGGAAGAGCCTGCGGGCCATGGCCTCCGGCGTGCGGCCCTGGGCGCACAGAGAGTGCAGCAAATTCCCTTTAGGCGCGAGCTCCATGACCAGGAAGAGGGATTTAGGATTGCTGATAACGTGGTAGAGTTGGATGGTGCTGGGGCGGTGCAAGTCTTCCCTGCAGCGGAGTTCACGCTTGATATTCCTGTGCACTTTGAGGTAGTCGGATTCATCAATAATTTTAATGTCCACCTCTGACCCTGTTAAGAGATGGCGGCCCAGTACCACTTGGGTGAAGGCGCCTTTGCTGATGGTTTGCAGGAGCTCGTAATAGGACTCCTGGGAGTCCCGGTCAGCAGGGATGTCATCAAAGACATGCTCCATGATGACCTGACTGCATCACTGACAGTGCTAACGGTGCTCACCAACTGTGCCAATGAACAGTAGGTATGCGAATGAAAACTAACTAAAAAATGTAAAGAAAAAAAATGAGAAAAAATAATAAAAACATGAGAAATACATTGAGAAAATTAAAATAAAAGAATGTGGGAAAAAGAACAAAAGAGAAATGGGAAAAGAGAGCAAAGAAAAATAAGAAAAAGAAACATAATAAAAAGGAAAAAAATGAGACAAAAAAAACAAGAGTGAAGGGAAAAAAAAGGATGGGGGCAGGAAGAAAACAAGCTAACTGGTCCAAGTCCAACAGGACACCACAAATCAGCTTCCTGGGCTATTAACAGACTAAAAGCTCAGCCCAGCCAGGGCTGTATATAGCAGTTGGTAATTACATCACACTGGTGCTTTATGAGCTCACAGCCAGAAACTGACCAACCATGGCTAAGGACAAACTACAGTGGTTTTCTCAGTTTTTGGTTTCAAGACCCCATTACTCTGAAAAAAAAGGGGGGACCCCAAAAAGCTTTTTGTTTATGTGGGATATTAAAGATTAATATTTACTTTATTAGAATTTAAAGCCTGTAGGATGCTTCACAAACCCTACCCCCCAAAAAAAAAAAAAACAAAACAAACGTGTATTATAGCAGAATGTTTTTCCAGGGGTGGATAGTGTTGTATTTTGTAAAGGCCCTAAGATATGTTTTCACTCCTTCAGCCAAGAAATGGTCCCGCCCTTTGAGAAGCACTGTTTGGGTATATAATAAACTAAATTTTACATAAAATGTTCATTTAAAAGGTATCTACAAGGAAGTGTTTTTTGTTTTTGTTTAAGATTTTATTGTGGAATTGGGGGAGGGGAACAGACAAGTTGCTGTCCTTTTGTTCTTCAGTCTAGTTGTGGAGGACGCCACTTCACTGGCCCATGTTGGTATTATGATCATTGCGTTCTTCCCGCCTGAGGCAGTCAGTTTCCGGCCATTGGACGGCCACTCACAGCAGCTCTTGCCGGCAGCTGGCCGCTCACACTGGCTGCCAGCCACTCACGGTAGCTCACAACAGCCCCCTGCAGCCCCACTGCAGCCTACGCTGTCGTTGGTGACTCACGGCAGCCCAGCTCCAGGTGGAGCTGTTGTTCACCATCTTAGCTGTAGAGGGCGCAGCATCACTGGCCCTCATGTGGGATCTGAACCGGGGCCCTGCTTTTCAGAGCTGGCATCCCAAGCCAACTCTTAACTAACTGAGCCACTCGTCCGGCCCCAAGCAAGTGTTCTTTACAACCACGTTGTGCTTATTGGTATCATAGGTTAGCTGAGTAATTCCCTCAGAAAATACTTTCAGGTGTGTATTCATTTTGGATGCCTTAAGTTTTCTTTTTTTAAACAAATGGAAACTTGTTAAAAGTAAATTTGCTTACAAAAGTGGCTACTTCACATGCATAAAATTGGCTGGGCTCAGGGGACTCAGATTGAAATAATATTAAGGACACAAAGTCTGAATTTTCACCATTGATTCAATTCAGCTAATTGCACAATTTCAGTTTCACAACTTTCAGAAATATGTTGCCTGTTTTTCTCTAATTAGTAAATTACCATATGTCAATGTTCGATACATTGTTTAGAACAGATTTCTTTGTCAACTTTTGTATCAGTTTAAAATAATCTACTTCAAATCATGGGAATATCGTGACTATTTCCTGAGTATATTGGATCTGATCTCAGTTTTCTTGAAAAGATGCTTTTTTCTTTCAGCCCTGCCTGATCCACTGTACTGAAGGGCCAGACATAGTTGAAACGTTTTAAAACTAAACCATTAAGCCCTTCAGACTATACCTCCCATCTTTCTCCATCAGCAGCATACAAATGGAATGAAAGAAACATCTTGAAATTATTATAATTCAGTGCTTTTGGATAACTTATTTGTGCCATATTTATTTCAAGTGTGTTTTTGTTCTTAAAATTCATTCATCCAATTTTGTGTTCCTCCCCCGCTCCCAGATGCCGTTATCTTTCTACTAGTGAACTCTCATGCACCTCTTCCTTTGGTCTTTGATCTGCTGTGAGCCTTTCGGCATTCTTCCCCGTGGTGTGTTGGTTCCTACAGAATGCCCCTCCCTGTCTCCCCACACCCCCGGGACTCACGGGGACACGCATTGGAAGGTCTGCCGTGTGCGCAACGGGGCCCTTTATTGATGAAAGATGGAGCAGGGGCTCACAACCTTTCTACTGGTCTTTGCTATTTAACAACTCTTGGTTTTATTCTGATTTTATATATATATATATATATATATATATATATATATATATATATATATATATATAAACAATAGTATGAATCAATGAAACCAAAAGTTGTTTCTTTGCAAAGATTAACAAAATGGACAAAACTTGCACTAGACTGATGGAAAAGAAAGGGAAAAAATAGAGAAGATCACAAATAACTAAAATCAGGAAGTGTGGACATTACCACTAATCTTACAGAAATAAAAAGGATTACAAGAGAACACTCAGTGAATGCAGAAAAGTCATTTGACAAAATACGACACCCACTCATGATTAAAACAATCAGAAAATGAGGACTAAAAGGGAACTTTACTCTTGATAAAGGGTATTAATGAAAAACCCATAACTGACACTATTCTCAGTGGTGAAAGACTACAAGTTTCCCCCCTAAAGACAGGAACAAGACAAGGATGCCTTGTTGAAATGGACGTGAGGCCTTTGGGAGGTAAGTAGGTTTAAATGAGGTCATGAGGGTAGAGTCCTCAAGATGGGCTTAGTGTCCTAAGAAAGACCAGAGAGCTAGCTGCAACCCTCATCAGAATTGAATTGTACTGGCACCCTGAGCTTGGACTTCCAGACTCCAAGAACTGTGAAAAATAAATGTTGATTCTGTTATAGCAGCCTGAGTTGACTTTAGACACCCATTTTCTACTGCTTTTCAGTATTATACTGGAAGTTCTAGCCAGCACAATTAGACAAACAGAAATAAAAGGATCCAAATTGGAAAGGACAAAATAAAACTATTTCTAATAGCAAGTGACATGATCCTGTATATAGAAAATCCCAAAGAATCCACAAGAAAAAATTGAATCAACAAGATTAAATACATATACATTGCAAACTACAAAAATTGCTAAATTAAAGAAGCTCTGAATAAATGGAAAGATATCCTGTGTTCATGGATAGGAGGGCTAAATATTAAGATGTCAGTATTACCCAAAGTTATCAATAGATTCAGTGCACTCCCTATCAAAATCCCAGTAGCCTTTTTTTGTTTTGCAGAAACAGAAGCCTGATCCTCAAATTCATATAATTGCAAGGGACCCCCAAATAGCCAAAACAATATCAAAAAAGAAGAAGAAAGTTGGAGGACTCACACTTGTACATTTCAGAACTCACTATAAAGCAACAGTAATCAAAACAGTGTGGTATTGGCATCAGGATATAAACCAAGGGGATAGCATTGAGAGTCCCAAATAAACCCATCCGTCTATGGCCAACTGAGCATTGGACAAGGGAGCCAAGTCCATTCAATGGGGGAAAGAATAGTCTCTTCAACAACTAGCGCTGCGACAACTTGATATCTACTACATGCGAAAGAATGAGGTTGGACCCCTGTTCCACATCAAGTACAAAAATTAACTCAAAATGGATCGTCCTACTCTTTCCCAAGCACCAAGTTCTCCTCAATATCAGGAAAGATAATTAAAGTGAAAATTATTTTAAAAGACTTGAGTTCTTTGGGGACAATACATTGTCTTGCGTAGCTTACTTACAAATATTTATTAAGTGACAGTGATAAGACAGTATTTTAGAGTAGGTGCTGGAGATACAATGGTGAACAAAACCAAACTTCTCACTGCTTTAATGGAATTTACAGGTTAGGGTGGAGGGTAGACATTAATAAAATAATTCCACTAATGGATATAACATCCCAGTTGTGATATACGAGTATGGTTTGCCAGAAAATGTGCTAGGAGAGCTGGTAATGGAGGAGTACCACCTGGGTTCAGGGAGGACCTTCCCGAAGCGGGGGATGGAGCTGAGCTCCGAAGGAGGAGCAGGCAGAACTGGGTTAAGTCCAAAGGGGAGAGCACTGGCCGGCTCCCGCCTGGGCGTGTGGCTGTGGGGGGCACTGGCCGGCTCCCGCCTGGGCGTGTGGCTGTGGGGGGCACTGGCCGGCTCCCGCCTGGGCGTGTGGCTGTGGGGGGCACTGGCCGGCTCCCGCCTGGGCGTGTGGCTGTGGGGGGCACTGGCCGGCTCCCGCCTGGGCGTGTGGCTGTGTTGCCACAGATAGCAGTGGGCTTAGAAGTGGATGTGGTTTTATCTTTTGTTTCTTACCCTTTGGCAGCAATGCTGAGTAGGTCTTTTCTGTGTGTTCCATCCCTCTCCCAGAATCTCACAAGTGCTCTGTGCATAGAGTATTTAACCAATGGACATGCACTGAGAGAAAGTATTTGAGAGTCTACTAGAAGTTAAATTTGTTTAAAGGTACTAAAATTCTGAGGCAGTTCAAAGAATTTTCCCAGTTTAAAATTTTAAAGAAAATTTATCTTAATTTTTACTGTCTTATGATTAAATAATGACACTATTAGGCAGCTATTTTTAAATAAAGTATGATAAATAATGCCTTCTCTGTAAATTATGCTCTTAGAACCTGTTTATGTTTTGATTTAAAGTAGAATTTTTTCCCATGTAATTTATAACCTCATTTTCAATGGCAGTAATATGAATGGCTTGTGTAATTTCTGCCAAGGAATTAATATGGACTTTCTATAAACCACTGTCATTTATAGTCAAAATGCTTTTAACTTACACTGATCTTGGCATTCACAAGTACTGCTAGATGGTAGCACAGAAAGGAATTGCATTTGAACTTACTAGGAGCTCATTAATGCCTGAGGTTTTATAATACTTTCTGTGCACCATTTAACTGCTGGGAACTTGAATTCACATGATACATATTACTAGAAATTTAAATGCACTCTTAGTTGAAAAGTGAAGTTACATAAATTCTTTAAATACTAACCTTTGGAAAAATATCTGGAAAAAAAAATAAAGGCACATATGATTTTGGTGGCCCACTGCCAGAAATGATCATTTACGTAAGTATCTGTCTTTCAGTAGAGTAGTTGAATGTGCTGAGCTCAAAAGGTTAGAATAGAGACTTCAGTCTGGAACCTAGCAGTCAGCTGTTGGCTTGGGAACAGCCATATTGTTTATCATATTGAGAACACTGTTCACATTCAAGCTTAAATAGAGCTGGCGTTAAAATTCAGCTAATTTGTTTCTTGAGACTTGTCAGCTGTGTGTTTTTATCTAAATCTTGTGAGCTTCTCTTCTGAGGATTTTATGTGAAGCTCCTGAAATAGATGAACTAACTACCTTGTTAACTGGTTAAACTTTGATGTTTTGGCCACTTCAGTGATTCTATGCAACCATTCTCCCAAGTTTTCCATTTCATTTTATTTATTTATTTATTTAATTTTTATTTTTTTTTTTTTAAGATTTTATTGGGGAATTGGGGGAGGGGAACAGACAAGTTGCTGTCCTTTTGTTCTTTAGTCTAGTTGTGGAGGACGTTGCTTCACTGGCCCATGTTGGTATTATCATTGTGCTCTTCCTTGGTGAGGCAGATCGGTCTCCGGCCTCTGGACGGCCGCTCACAGCGGCTCTTGACAGCTCACACCAGCTGCCGGCCGCTCACACTGGCTGCTGGCCACTCCCTGTAGCCTGTGGCAGCCCACTGCAGCAGGGGCTGCAGCTATGCCGTCCCGGGAATTCACAGCAGCCCAGCTCCAGGTAGAGCTGTTGTTCACCATCTTGGCTGTAGAGCGCAGTGTCACTGGCCCTCCTATGTGGGATCTGAACCGGGGATGCTGGCGTCCCAAGCCAGCTTTTAACCAACGCTCCACTCGGCCGGCCCTTCCATTTTATTTTAAATACATTTAATAATCAGTTTGAGTGCCATTTTAACTTATCAAGAAGTAATCCATTTCAGAGGGCTTTTCTAGTTCATGTATGTGTGCCTGAGTTCCTAAAAGGGACTTACTGAAATTCATTAAGACTTAAATTACTATCCTTACTTTCTCACCAGCACCCTAGTCTTTTTTGGTTGGTTAACTTTGTTCTCTGGATTTTCCCTTAGATGGCTTTTAATGGTCTTAGCAGTAAAGTGCTAGTCCCAAAGAAATAATATAACTGGAACTAATATTAGAGTAAGAGCCTATTTCACTTTTGGAAGGGCTTGAAAAATCTTACTGCTCCTTTGACACTGTGGTCTATAAAATCTAACAGTTGATATTCTTGACTAATTAATTGGGAATTGAGGGTCTTGAAGATATTTCCAAATGTAC
Source organism: Aselliscus stoliczkanus (assembly GCA_033961575.1). Lineage (NCBI taxonomy): Eukaryota > Metazoa > Chordata > Mammalia > Chiroptera > Hipposideridae > Aselliscus > Aselliscus stoliczkanus. The sequence continues at coordinate 32,912,121 of CM066730.1, read as the reverse complement.
AGTGATTTTTAAACAGCTTTATGAGGTATAATCAGCATACAATAAACTGTCACATTTAAATTGTACAATTCCAAAAGTTTTGATACTCACATATGTATTTACCCACAAAATCATCACCACCATCAGGAGAGTGGACACATCTGTTGTTTCCAAAAGTTTCCTCCTGTGTCTTTGGAATGCCCCCCTGATCTACTTCCTGTCCCCATAGATTGCTTTACATTTTCTGGTTCTGTGTAAATGAAAATATGCAACTGTGCAGTCTTGATTGGCTGTATTTGTTCATGCAACATAATTTATTATGAGATCGCCCATGTTGATCCTTGTGGAAGTTCACTCCTGCGTGTTGCTAAGTGGTATTCCGTTACATGGATGAGCCACACGAACCACAAGTTAGTCATCTCTTCATATGTTAGTGGACATTTGGGGATTTCCATTGTTTTCATCTGTCTCCTTGTCTTTTTAGCTATTTTTTTTTTTTTTTTTTTTTTTAGCTGAGCCATCCTGCCACCTTTTGGCAGCTCAGCTGGGACCGAAAATCGAACTGGTGATCCTGTTGCTCAGAGCTTGCACACTTGAGCAAACTCTTAACCAACTGAGCCACTTGGCCGGCCTTTTTGAGCTCTTTTTCTTATTTTCTATCCCTTTATTTCTCTGCAATGCATTTTCACAGATTGCCTCAGACTGGTACATTGCCTGGCATGTGGAATGCTGAACCATATGGAATTGTCAATAATTGACCATTTTGACCTATAAAAATGACAGTTTTATATAGTTCGACAAAAAAGAGTTTACTAAGTATTTTTTAATGAATATTACTTGTTTTTACATTTAAGACCTCTTCCTGATACAAAATTATTTGCATATATAAACTCAACTATGTAAAAAAACTCTGCATAATAATAAAAAAATGCTAAGTGACGCACTGTATTGTAGCTATTATGTTCGGTTGGTAAAATTATGTTTTTCCCTCTCTATTTTTCTGTATTTCTCTGCCTTATAAATAAGCATATATTACTTTTACAGGAGAAAATAAATGCTTTTATTTATAAAAAAGGAAAACCCTGTGCTAATCTTTGTCTAGTTTTGGTAATTTATTTAAAGATTATTCTTTATTTCTTCTTTTCTTTGCAAAGGCAAGGCCCATGGTATTCTACAGTAAACATGATTTTAGAGCCAGTCAGATTTCTCTTTCCAAGCCTTGCGATTTTAGGCAGGCAGTTGATGTCTGAGACCCACTCTCCTCATGTGTAAAACGACAGTGCATTTCATTTTCTCTGAGACGTAGTCATTAACACATGCAATACTGGTATATGTGTTACTTTTTTTTTTTTTTTTGAGGCCAATGTCACTGGCCCTCATATGTGGAACCGAACCGGGGCTGCTGGCTTCCCAAGCCAGCGCTTAACCACCGCGCCACTCAGCCTGCCCCTATGTGTTACCTTTTCCCTCTGTTTTTCTAGCCCAAGTCCTGCCTGTGGTTAAAGGCAACATAATTCTGACCTTACTTGTTACCTAGTAATTTTGTAACTATGCCACTTGCTTTGTTTTTTTTCTTTTTAAAAAAAATTTGTTTAATGAGAGCAATATGTAATGTGTTATTTACTTTTATAAATAAATTTTAATTTACATATAGAATTTGTAATAATGACATTAATGACCTTTTCTAATAATGACATTAATGACCTTTTCATTTGTTTCTTTGAAGAATATCAAAGAATATCCCAACAACTAAAGATGTTGAACCACTGCTTGAAATAGATGGAGATATAAGAAATTTTGAAGTCTTTTTGTCTTCAAGGACCCCAGTTCTTGTGGCTCGAGATGTGAAAACCTTCTTGCCATGCACTGTAAACCTCGACCCCAAACTACGGGAAATTATTGCAGGTGGGTATTAGTAGTAAGTTTAATTTTTCTTCTCTAAAGTCCTCAAAAATTTCCCTGTTTCTAACTTAGCTATATAAGTTTCCCCTGGTCCATGGAAAACCAAGAAACACTGAAACAAGCACTACACAGGAGAACTAACGGTTAGGAGTCTTGACATCCTTTTGGGAGTGTTAAGAAAATGTTATTGTTAAACTCACTTTATTGTTTCCTAACCCACACACTTGAATCCTTATTTTGGAATTAGATTCCTTTTGACATATAGTCACCACTTTAAGATGTCAGTCCATTGTGATTTTTCTGTCACCAATCTTCTGCTCTTAATAGGGATCTTTATCCAGAGAGATAAACTCTTTATATTCCTTTTTAAATTTTAACTTAAATTTGTGGACTAGAACTTGAAGATAGAGACATGCAGTATGGGAAATAATGTAAGTAGTGCTTGAGGTGCCTCCACCTACTTATATGCACACGCACCATGTGCACACACTACAGACACGTACACACACGTACACCCCACACACACACACCTTTTACTGGAACACACTGTCTTGGGTGTGATTCCGGCACTGCTGAGCCACCCTGAGTTTCCAGGAACTGCGGAGAGTGCCTTGGATGACCCTCCGTTCTTGTAGATCCCTGTTAACAGGCTGTTGTCATTGTTCAGAGGCGGATCAGTTATGTCGTTTGCCAGCCACAGCCTTAGCTGACATTATACTTATTAGCGCTAGGTAAGTGTGAGTCATTAATAGTTGGTAACACTTTATGAATCAAGAATTGCTAGAATATACCAACAAATAACTTAAAAAGTCAGAGAAAAATGTATGTTTCTGGTAACTGAAGAGAAGAATCCAGATGGTGACTTTCCAATTGGGGAAAGAAGCTTCTATACCAAGTGTGAGCTGGCGGGAGCCCTGTCTGCCGCTTTAAGTCAGTTGGACCCCTGGGCAAGAGGGACAAAATCATGTTTCTCTCTAGTAACCAGAGGAAGAAGTGGTAACTGGGCTAATTACTAACGTCCTATTTTCTTGTGCCTTCTGGGGGATCATTTAATTTTTCAGATGTTCGTGCTGCAAGAGAACAGATCAATATCGGGGGTCTTGCGTACCCCCCACTCCCTTTACATGAAGCCCCTCCTCGACCACCATCAGCTTACAGCCAGCCTCCGTCTGTCTGTTCTTCTTCCACTTCCTTCAATGGGCCGTTCGGAGGTGGGGTTGTGTCACCACAGCCTCACAGCAGCTATTACAGTGGTATGACGGGACCCCAGCATCCATTCTATAACAGGGTAAGGAAATACGAGGACACTGCTTCAGGGAAGCATCCGAGGGTTCTGCTTATGGATTCTGTTACTGTTTTCAAACTGTTCTTCAGCTTTAAAATAGGAAAAACGTTAAGTTTGAATTTAATACATGATTTTTTTTAAATCAAAAGTTTGAATTTTAATAGGTTCTAGATATCAGTTGAGATGGACTATTAGCTATGCTTTTTGCTTTATTTATTATCTCGATGAGAAAGTGAACGCCACAGGGTTAGCAGTGACTATCCTATGATTCAGAGGAATTTGTTGATAAACAAGTGTTCCATTTGTTATACCTTGTATAGTAATTTATATTGGCATTTAAAGCAATGATAAATTTAAATTTCTACAGTACTTCAGTAAACCTATATTTGATTAATACGTGTTATAGCTTTTAAATGTGAGATAATGAGGGAAAATACTGCTTGTAGGACTCAGATGTTATTGCCAGATAATAGCATTATACTATATCCCATTTCTAGAGTTTTATTTCAGGTTACCTTCAGTTGTGTATAATCATTTACCAAGTATAAATATGATAATTTTCTATTTGGAAAGGTAAAAGCACAATTAATTATCAGTGCTGTTAAGACCCTATCAAGTTTAGCAGGCCCAAGCTGTCCGCACCGTAATGATTAACACTAATAGTTCCTATGGGACAGTGGAGCATGAGCATTAGTATTATATTTCCTGGAACTAACTCGAAGATCCAGTGCAATGCCTTAATTTTGTTGTTTCCCTCTTTATTCTAATTCAAGAAAAGATAGGGGCTGGTATTCATAGAAGCCAAGTGCATGCCTAAATACATTTCATATGAGCTAGGAGGAAAGAGCTTAGAATAAATATGGTAAAGAAGGAATTCCAGAATTTAAATTAAATCTTCAATTTTTGAAAGATGTTGGCTGTATAAGTCATTAGCTACACCATTCATAGAGTTCCTATGAATATTATTCCATTCTTTTACTCAGATAAGGAGAAAATTGCATTTTATAATGTCTCCCATCCTTGGAAACTTTGTGTGGTAGGCAGTGTGAAATGCAAAGTTTTTATTTTCTGATCTTTAAATCTGCTGTAATGTAATTTACTTAAAGTGGCTCAATTGATCATTACATGACAGTTCAGCTTTTGAGACCAAGAAGTTTTTTTCTTTAAAAAAATATTTTTAACTCTCATACCATCTAGGCTGAGACCTTGTTTGTGTTCATTAATTTTGCATAAATAACAATCATGTGATGCTTTAATAACATTTTATTATTTTAGAAATATTTAAAATTCTGTCATGTTTTTAGGTCTAGTTTTTGTTTTTGTTTTTCCTCTAGTTATTTGAGATTTTTAGTCTGGAAATTAAAAGCGGAATAATTTTCTTAAAATAGCAGGTGTGACAAAGGCAGGGGAAGATGTTTTTTCAGTGTAATGAAGCTTGGGGAAATTTTAATTGTTGTGTTTAGCCCGTCTAATCTGATAGCTCCTGTTAATATGAAGCTTGTTACAAATAAATGCTATATAGTTATAAATATTATCTTAACAATGGATTTCCCATTAAAAAATATGCTTGCTTATTTAGAATTAGAAGATAGAGTAAACTCTAGGCCAGGGGTCGGCAAACTGCAACTCACGAGCCACTTGCGGCTCTTTGGGTGCGTACATGTGGCTCTGAAGGAAAATGGAAAATGAAAATAAAACGATCATAGTTTCATTTATAAAATTTTTAAAGGATATTATTCACATAATGGTGATTTCATTTGTTTGATGGCTCTCGAATAATTTTTATATTGTTGTGAGGGACAGGATTGGCTCTTCCGTCTCAAAAGTTTGCCGACCCCTGCTCTAGGGTATAGGATCCAAGGTAAATTGTAGGAACTGAGAGTGACAGATATTCCTGGAATTTATGCTAGGGTGTTCTCGTAAAATCGAGACTTTTTTTGGTCTTTCTTAAGGCTAATCTTCTTTTGTAAAGAATAATATTCTATTACGATTCCGTCCTGCCTTTTTTTAAAAAAGAGCTTTTGAGTTAATATTTCTAAGTGACGTAGAACCTGACACATGGTAGGTAATAGGCCGTAAAGCTGGTAAATGTCAAGAGAAACTCTTGTGGCAAATTGTAAAGTATGAAATTTAGTTGCTTTAAAAAAAGCTTTTAGTACATCAAAAATCTAACAATTTAAATAACACGTCTTAAATTCGAGTTTGATATCTTATAGAATATGAGTGAGGCTTTTTTCCTTTGGTTTTGTCACTTGCATTAAAAGTTTGGAGTTATATTTTATTGGTTAGTTTCATTTGATAAATCTCATTACACTTTGATTTCTGTGATTGTTTATCCCCTTCTTTTGTTACGTGTTTTTTCCATAGCCATTCTTTGCCCCATACCTTTACACGCCACGGTATTACCCTGGCGGTTCCCAACATCTCATCTCACGTCCATCAGTAAAATCGAATTTGCCCAGAGAGCAGAGCAATGGCCTAGTAAGTATAAAAAAGGGTAACTAAAGTATTAATCTAATAAGGAACGCAGAGAGCATCAGAAGTTTGATTATTTCCTTTCTGTAGCGAAAGTGCAACTTACTTTATAAATAGTTTTAAGAAATAAGCTATTACTAACAAAATGTATTTTGTTTTCGTTTCTCATAAATATCTACGCAGGGAAATGAGTAGCAGCCTCAGTGGATGAATGTTGAGTTGTTGACAACCAGTGTTTCTGGGCCATAATGTAGGGTTGGTTTTAAAACTATACCTTTACATCTGCTAATTTTAATATCTTTGTAAAGGATATACATATATGGTACTTTTATGTATATGTTAGTTCTGTTGGATAAAAATTAGATGACATATTGAAAGAACATTTTAATCTAATAGCAGAAATTAAACAGGATAAGGAAATTATCTGAATGTACTATTGAATCTAATTCCAAAACAAAATGCACCTGTGCCTAACAGGTGTTCCTGATGATAAACTTTGTTTAATAATTAAAACAAGATTCCCTGTTAATATGTTTTTATAAAGTAGGAGGCAAATGTTGTAGGACTTAAACTGCTATTTATATTTATACTTTATATTTTAAAATGTTGTCACTGAAGGAAGAGTCTGATCACCTCCTGGTTTCAGTGTTTTCTGTTATTATTTTAACATCATGTTCATTTGTCATCCTAGTCCAGCTCACCCCCGCCTTTCACCCACACTCTTGTTTTGTGTTGGTAGGAGGTTATCAAGGAGGACGCCGCTGAGGGGCTTGCTTCACCCACAGACTCTTCGAGGGTAATGGAGTAGTCTTGTGGTGTGGAGTTGAGGCGTCTTGTCGCTTCCGCGGCAGTAACGACTGTCTTAATTCATTGTGATGGCCGCAGTTCACTAACTGCATCTGTGGTGTGATGGGCAGCTAGCGTAGAGTACTGAATACTAATATTATAGATCAGGGAGTAATTAAAGAGCTAATGTTTACCCTTTATTTCCTCCTGCTTTTCTCCTTTTTCAATAATGGGATGGGGTTTTTTGATTGCCCAGTAAGGAAGGGGTGTTTTCAGCAGCCATCAGGAGCATTCGATTGGTGGTATTTATTCCATAGTGTTGAGGTCTGTTTTCACATTTGCCCATTTTTTTTAAGCCTGCAGCTTGGTACGCTACATGTAGAATATTTTGAAAATACCCCAAATCACCCATGAGGCTACAAAAAGACATTATGAGCTAGGTGGCACAGACCAGAAACAGATCTCTAGTGACTCATTCCTAATCTAGGCTTTCATGGTTTTTGAATTGTTCGTGTAAGCACAGTACTGCTTTTCTTTATCTGTATATTGATTAAAATAAAATTTCCTGATAAACACAGGGCTAGTTCAGTATATAAAGGGAATTATTCAAACCCCCCTCCTCCCACACACACACCTTAAGGTGGGTTTCTTTAAACAAACAAACATGTAGGAAATCACTGTATATTTTTTATTGGAGACTTTGTACTTAATAAGAAATACATTCAATGTGATAAGCCTTAAAATCCTCATGTACTCGATCACTATGGAATTTAAGAACCCATTTGTATTTTAACTTCTATTGATATATTTATAAAATGTTACGTCCATATAAACACGATCAATTTCATCTAAAGCTATGTGGAACCGTGGCTCAGCAGTTGAAATGAATGTGATGAAATATTGCATTCTGAGTTTATCCATGGTTTAATGTAAAACATGCATTTGGATAGGCAGTAGTCTTTTAACTCTCATTTTGAGTTCATGTTAGGAAGCAAAAAAACGAGAACCATTTTGGTGTTTTCATTGAGGGGCTGATGATTCTTTTTTTATTTGAGGGCAGTGTCACTGGCTCTCATATGTGGGACCGAACCGGGGCCGCTGGCTTCCCAAGCCAGCGCTTAACCACAGCGCCGCTCAGCCGGCCCAACTTCTGATGATTCTTTTTAAATCATTAACATTTTAGCTGAATCGTTTGAGTGACTTCAGTTATCCACGAATGATAGACACAATAAACCAGAATAACTCTATTTGGGTGTTGGAGGAATCTTTAATCCATGGATCACTGCCACTATATGCAAGAATAACTTAGTTTGGTCAGGGAGCCCTTAATACATAGATTCCTGCATACAATGCAAATCTCTGAGCTAAAATTCCTCAGCAAACTTTTGATGAAAATCAGATACTGTGAAGAATTTGGTGGCCTAGTGACACAGGCATGCTGAAATTGTAGCTATTCCCATGCTTAAGAATGTGAACACACACTTATAATTAAAAGATGTCTGTAGTTTCTTTCAGGGACCAGTAAAAGGAGTATTAGGCAAATTTTGAAATGAGTTTTTGGGCAAGGGGAAATAATGCAATTCTTGAGGTGTGTTTAGAAGCCCAATAACAAAGAGTAAAGATGATCTAAATACATTAGTGCCTTTGTTTAGTAAAATAACATACTGTTTGCTGTTCCTTTAATATTAAAAGATAGTTTTGTAATCTGTTTTGTGAATAATAGATGCTTACTGAGCTTTCTTTGCTTTTAAGAAATTAACAATGACAATAGCATGTGAAGTTTGTTTTGTAGAACACTAGTAAAAGTAGACACTTAGTTCAAAGCGAAATTAAAAGCAGTGGTGATATGGAGAAGTATCTGTAGATGGGAACATTGTTTGGGATCTTTTTAGCTGACCAAGCATAGACATAGTTAACATAAAAATTATTTAGCCCCTCATGCCCCCTATGGCTTTCTGGTCCTGTGGTTGAAAACTCTTTCTGGGAGAGCAGGACTGCAGACTGAGTCCATCTCTGCTCATGCAACTGCCCCTTATATGGAAGACCTGATAACAGGAGCTACACAACATTTTTGGACAAGTCATCCTTATAGACTCAGAAAAATGAGTTTAAAAAATCAAACAGACCATAAAGAGTTAACCAGTTAATGTCTTTTCAATAAGGGTGGTCTCATCTTTTTTTTTTTTTTTGAAAAAATTTTGTGTTTTTGTAAAACAAAAGCCTCTATGTTAGCTTTTTGCCTATAACTTTATAATAGAGAAAATGTATGTCAAGTCTTGTAAAACTGGGGATACATTAACATTGGACCCAACATATGCTCTCCAGAATAATAGAGCTACAAAGCACCAGTGTTTTTCAAACTTTTAAAGTAGTGAAGCTTCTTTTAGAAATAAAATCTCCATCAGAGCTCCAGTTTATAAAACCAGTAAAAAAGAACTGTGGCCCCCACCTTGGACTTGGCTTCCCTCTCGAGGGTCATCAGAGAACCCTCGTACCCACAGTCAAGTCCAGCTCCACGGCACAGATGAGTATTGGAGGCTCCGTCTGTGAGACGTACCTGAGTTGTGCAGGAGGGGAGTGCCCCGTGTGGACCTGTCAGCACTCACCATGACGTAGTCATGTATTGGGTCTTTCAGGTTACACAGACCCTGTGATTAGCTCTTCGCCTTGGACAAGTCACTTAACCTCTCTGATACTCAGCTATCTTACTGGGAAAGCAAACCTACCTCAGCGGTCTCATATAAGGATGACTCAGCCTGAGTGTACTTTAAGTACAGTAATACCTTGATTTACGAGCATAATTCGTTCTGGAAACAAACTACTCATATTGCAAGACATCACTCGTTTGCCAAGTTAAAATGTATTATTAGAAATGTTTGCTCATCTTGCGGAACACTTGCAAACTGAGTTACTCGCAATCCAAGGTTTTACTGTATTTAATAACTATTAGTAGTAATAGTACCCCAAAGGCTAAATTCCATGGAGCTTTAAAGATGCAGAAACTACAACTATTTCATGTTAAAAAATCCTTGTCTCAGTACAAATACATGAATCAGTTTAGATTAACTAGATCTTTTATCTGTTGGTGCTTGTCAGGCCAAAAGGTGTCAGTCGATTTGTTTTCTGAGAATTTGAAAGAATCCTTGGTTATTTGAATGCTCCACAAGCTTTAACATTTTGAAAGCTTTCCAAGGGAATTTTCCTTGGTGCTTTCTTGCAGTCCGGTTCCGACTGGGAAGTAGTGGCATTCAGACAGGCCTATGGCCATGACCCGAAGGACCCGTATGGCGGAGCCTGTCTCCAACCAAGGCTCCTCAGTGGCATTTTGCTTCCATTTTTCAGAGAGCTGCTGCTATGAGTATCGTAGTCTGTTTTTACCTAAGGGTGCTGCCTGTTTCACTGAAAAGCACTTTCTCCAGAGAAGGGATGGTAGAGCATTTCTTGATCCTTCCTGGAATTCCTTAGCATCGAGTACTACAGATCCTGGATGATCCTTGACTGGCTCAACACATTTCCCCAGCATCTGCCAGGCACTGTTCTAGTGGGATGTGGCCATGAACAGCGATGATGAAAATTCTGCCCTCATTGAGCTTTATGGATTTGAAGGCTGTCACGGAGCAGTTATCGGTTGCACTAAGTCGTTCTTTCTGGGCCTTTTCTGCCACGGGTTTGACTTGATACCTTTAGATAGCTTTAGTTAGATTACTTTTATACCTCATTGAAAGGCATGTGAATAATTAATTAGCACAAAGGATCATTGTAAAGAGCTTTAGAATCGCAAAGGCAGTGTTAAATGCTATCCTGATTCCTAGGGTGCTGGCACTTTTGCTTTTAGAGATTGATGAAAACTATTGAATAAGGTATTAAAAATGAAGATCTTGGTTTTCATTAAACTGGATCCAATCAGTGGAATGACCAGATAAAAAGTAAAAAAAGATGGGCTCAACTGTAGATAATTTTTATTTCCACCACTTAGAACTTGATAATCTGTTTCCAAATAAATATATGTTCAAATCAAGCTCTCTCTCATTGTTGAGGAGCAGACTTGGACGAGAAAGTTAAAGACGCGGTGGGTAGGGCGTGGGCGGGGTCAGTGTGTTCAGAGTGCAGCTCAGGGCGCACCTCCCTGTCACTCTCAGCGACTTCTCAGGGGCTCCGTCACAGAAGTCTGTTTTTATTATTCTGTTTCAATTTGGAAAGAATTAGCTTATGTTTTCTTTAATAATATAGTGAAAAATTGCATTCACTTCTGGCTGGAAAGTCCTTGTGTCAGACTTGAACTTGAAGAAAACTTTTTTCCTGAATAGTTAATAAGCCACACGAAATTGACTGAGATACCTGCAAAGAAGCACCATATTGTAGTAATGATAGTATTGAAATCCTAGAGTACAGTTAAAAGTTAAAAAACAAAATCTATTCACTGCAGTCATTTAGTACTTGTGGTTTTTAAAACTTTGCCCTGAACACATGGTGTTAAGCCTCATCTGTGAACTTTGACCTAATTATTATTTCTCATGTAGATTGAAGAGTTAAGTTACATTTTCCAAGTAGGTTAACAATAGCTTTCTTTTGTGTTTTGGGTCTCTAGTAGTGTAATTTCATTAGCACTCTTTTTTTTTTTTAAATCTTTTTTTCAAGTCTCCACAGATGTACATAGTAGCTTCCTAAAAAGTCTCCTTATAATAAGGTTGATACTTAATCTAGAAAACAAGTTTCCCATGAAGTTCTCCAGATAATGAATATGTAAAAAGAAAAACATCTGACGTTATGCGCAAAGCCCTGCCCTTTCTCGCAGTAAAGCAGTGTTGGAAATTAACCTTGAATCAGCATTGTCAGTTGTCTCTAGATTATTTTAACTATTTTAGGAATGTTTACCATCTACCCAGTAGACACAGAAAAATAATTAATGGCAGTGTGTCTGCTTTGAAAGAGAGTTTTTAAAAATCTACATCAGCAGAATAGTTACGTTAATTGTAGTATGCAGATGTTTCATCATTACATTATGTGATTTCCTGAGCTGTGAGGCTCTTAAAGCCTTTCTTTGGAAACGGTAGTCTTTAGCGCGTATAGCATGTGCCTCATGCCCAAGAAACAAAACACAAAGTTGAAAAGTATGTTTCTGAACGTTAACGGTAGTGTAGCTAGAGTATTTCATTTTATGAAGTGATCATGTGATTCCAGATATTTAGATCTTATTATGAAATTGGTCTTCAATAAATAGTTGCAATTTTTAAATTAGAATATTGAACAATTTTAAACTTGTATGTAGTAGGATTATTGACTTTTCATAACAAAATTGATTTACCGCGTTTTCTTGATGAATGTATGGCCAATGATTTATTCTCTTAATAGAATATAAATTTTGAGAGTACTGTCTTAAAATTACCAAGCACATGTTAATGAAATTAAACTACGCTGTGTGTGTGTGTGTGTGTGTGTGTGTGTGTGTGTGTGTGAGAGAGAGAGTGAGAGAGACTGTGCCTTGCTTTGTGTTGCTGTAGAGGTAGTTGGTTTAAAGTTATGGGAAAATGAAAGGAATGACAAAAGTGCTGCCTATGTTTATGTATATATGTATTTGATGTTTTACTTGAACTCGTGTCCTTCATTCTGTTTTATTCCTTCCTTAAAGCCGTGTGACTCTGGGTTTAACAAACAGAGACAGGTACAGAAACTTTCAGTGAAATCTTACTTTTCTTATTAGATCATTAGAAGCAATCACTGGCAACTTCATGCTGGGCTGTTTATAAATCTGTGCTCATTTCCATGCCTTGGGTTTGTTATAATATAATAGCTGCTTTCAGCCTTTGCATGGCACTAATTTCTGGCTAATCAGTTCTAAGCTTATTTAATGAATTTACCAAAGATGATAGATAATGTTTCAGCTTGTAGTTTTAATCCACTTAAACAGTATAAAATCATACAGTTGCATCAAGGTAATTTCAGTCTGTTTTGTTAGCTTTACTTTTGCCTGGAGAAATGTTGATTTGTGTGCATTTTGAAATTTATATTTAACCATTTTAACAAACTAACATCTTCTGCATTCAGTTCTCTGCTAGAAAATTTTTTTTTTTAATAAATTGTGATGTATACTGAAATGATCTGTTCTTGACTTATAACAGGTAAATTTCAAGTGAGAATGCATGATAAACTTTAGAGTATTACCATTCTGTGTATGTCAAAGTAATATAATTAGTTTTCTATTAAGAATTTACCTATTGAATTATTGCATATGCTTTTTCCTTGTAACTTTTGTACTCTTTTTCCTTTTATGAGATTTCCATACAAAAATCATTATTTTGGTTACTAAGATTCATTTGGCTTAAAAATAATTTTATTTATTTATTTATTTATTTTTAATTAGTTTCAGGTGTACAACACAGTGCAATAGTTATACTTTTTATCCCTCAAAGTGACAACCCCCCTCAAAAATTATTATATACGAGTATTTTAGAAAAGACCTGGCAGGTAATTACCATTTCTCTTTTATTCAGAGAAGTATATTGTAACATTTTATTTATTGATAATTTACCCTTTATCTTGATCAAGCCCAACTTATACGAATAATCGAGTCAGACTATAGCTTTGAAGTAATTACAGGGATTTTATGTCCGTGTGTGTCTATCTTTTTTATGAAGCTTCTAAAGTCATTCAGAGATAATACATAATTCCCAATGAGGGAGAAAATACATTTTAAAATAATTGATAAAATGTAAAAGTTTTTAAGGGATTATGAAAGTAAAATTATGTGGACTTTTTGTTTTAAAGGAAAAGTCCCTATTGCTGAATTCCCAGTTTCTGTGAAAATAAGACACTAACATTTACATCCCTCCACCCATCCCCCACCCCCACCCCGCCTGCCCCAGGCTGACTGAGTGAATCTGTTCTATGTCTGATGTACTTGGACTTCTTAGAACAATCAGAAGTGGAGTTCTTTTTTTTATTTTAAAAAACCCAACTTATACTTTAAAATAATTCTAGATTTAAAGAAAAGGCACAAAAGTAGTATTCGCTTAATGTTAACATCTTTCCTACCTGTAGTATATGTTTCAAGAGCGGAAATTAAAATTGGTACAGTGCTGTAACTAAACTGCAGACATGAATTTTGCTAGCTTTTCAATGAATGTCATTTTTTCTGGTCCAGGAGCCGATCCAGTTGTATTTTGTTTTTTCCCTTAGAATTCTCGAATCTGTTACAGTTCCTCAGTCTCTCCCTGTCTTCCCTGACCTTAATCAGCACTTTTAAAGAATCCTGGTCGGGGAGTTTGGAGACAGTCCTCAACATGGGCGTAGTCGTGTTTCCTCATGCCTAGAAGGAGGTTGTGCGTTTTGGGCGAGAGACCCACAGGAGCGATGCCCTTGCTCCCTTCTCAGTGCCTCCTGGGAGGGTCTGTGCTGGTCCCCAGTCTGACCCGCGGGAGGGCTGACCTGGACCACTTGTTAAGGTGGCGTCGGCCAGGTTTCAGCACTTGTCAAGCTGTCAAGGTTTATTTTTCCCATTGTAATGAATAACTTCCTTGGGGACATGCTTTGAAACTCTGCAAATACCCTGTTTCTACTTATATTTTTGCCCATTAATTTTAGCATCCACTGCACTTTGTGTACAGCCACTTTTATTGTGGTGTTTTCCTGATGCTAATTTTCTGTTTCCCCTTTCTGCATTTATTAATTGGAGTTCTATAAGGAAAAGCTGTCTCTTCTTCATTTACGTACTCAATTATTTATAGCAGTATGGACTCATGGATATTTATGTTGTTCTATGAGTTATAATCCAGTACAATCATTATTGACTTTGGTGGTTAAACTGTTCACTTGTGATTTTTGAACCAAGAAAATGTAAATAAGCATGAATGTATCTAGAGAGAAGAGACAGGTTGAGGAATAAAAATGTTTGCAAGTCAGTATTAAAGAACTTTTGAAAGATAAATAAATATTCAGCAGTAAAAAAGAATGAAGCAGTGATGATATACATGCTATAACATGAAAAACCGTGAAAACACTACACTAAGTAAAAGAAGCTAGTTACAGAGGGTCCCACATTGTGTGGTTCCCTTTATATGAAATGTCCAGAATAGGCAAATACGTAGAAACAGAAAGTAGACCAGTGGTTGCCAGGGGCTGGGAGTGGGGTTGGAGGAGACGGAGAATGACTGCTAAGGAGACAGAGGTTTCTTTTTAGAGATATGAAAATGTCCTCAAATTGATTATAGTGATGGTTTCACAACTGTGTAAATATATTAAAAACCATTGAATTGTATACTTTAAATGGGAGAATTGTATGGGATGCAATTATAAAGCTGTTTAAAAAGAAAGAAAAGATAAAACAACTATGGCTATTAAAAATTCCTAGAATGAGGTAATACCCACATCATGGCAGAGTGAGAAGACCTCTTTGTATTTCCCCTAAAGTTACAGCAAATCAAACAACTATAATCCAACAAAGGATCCTCTGCTCAACATACAAACACTTCTGAGAAATCCGAGCCATCAGTCCCTCTGAAGGTGGGCATGTGAGAGCAAGTGGGAGGAGGGTAGAGACTGTGGCTGCAGATGCAGTCTGGCATCCAGGGCATCTGCTGCAGCCGCCGCTGGCATGGAGCCAGGCTGCAGCCGTCATGAAGGGGCGGGGGTGGGGGGCAGCAACAACATTCCTGCCTGAGTAGCCAGCTCCCATTGCGGCTAACCCCCGTGACAGGAGCAGAGACACGGACCAGCAGTGTGGCAACTGCGGACTAGCGACAACCATTACCAGCAAGGAAGCAAAGCCCAAACTCACAGACCTGCCTCCTCTCACCCACCTGACCATCTGTCATGGTAGAATCCAGTGGAGGCAAAGAAGCATCCGACACACCTCGATAACACAATGTGGCTGGCAGCTACTCGTTACAAGGAGGCAGTGCCAGGAAGTCACAGGCCTGGAGCCCCACTGCCTGTCACATCCCAGTGTGGGGGTCATGCCCTGACCCCATCACCTTGAGGGATATGAGCTCTTTCGCAGCCTAGACAGCACCACGCCACCAAGATCCCAGATCCCAGGTGTGCCTATGGTGCAGGGAAGTGAAAACAAAAACTTGGACGATGGCACCATCTACTGGAAAGCAAAGTAAGACTTCTACTTATGAACCCGCCAAATTGTTAAAAGCAAAACCCAACAAAGCAAAATTCACTACCTGAAATGTGCAGTCAGAGAAGCAGTGCAATTACCAAGAATGACTAAGATAACATGATAGCTCAGGAAGAAAATGAAGTCTCCAGAACCAAACTCAAAGACATGGAAGACTGATTTAAATGACAGAGAATTCAAGACTGTGGTTGTGAAAAGCTCAATGAGATACAAAAAACTCAGAAAGGCAGTCCAATGAGCTCAGGAATGAAAGCTCAATGAACAAAAGGAGTACTTTACCAAAAATATTATAACCATAAAAAATAGCCAAAGAAATTCTGGAGCTGAAGAACTCAATTAATGAGATGAATAATACATTAGAGGGTATGGGAAATAGAGCAGACCGGAGATAATTAGTGAGCTCGAAGATAGAAATCCAGAAGTGATTGACGTGGAAGAAGAGTGAGAGCTAAGAATTTAGAAAATGGACAAACTCTACAAGAGCTCTCTAACTCCATTAGAAAGAGCAGCATAAGGATACTGGGTATACCAGAGGAGCAGAGAGGGAGGAGGGAACAGAGCCTATTCAAAGAGATCATTGAGAACTTCCCAAATATATAGAAAGAGCTGGACCCTTGAATTCAAGTAGCTGACAGAACACTTAATTATCTGAACATGAGAACACCTTCTCCAAGAAACATTGTAGTAAAACTATCAAAAGTTATCGACAGAGAAAGAATTCTAAATGCAGCCAGGGAATAAAAGACTGTAACCTACAAAGGAAACCCCATTAAATTACCATCAGATTTTTCAACAGAAACCTTACAAGGCAGGAGAGAGTGGAATGAAATACTCAAAATATTGAAAGAGAAACTGCAAGCCAAGAATAATATATTAAAAGGATCATACATCACAATCAAGTGGGGTTCATTCTAGGGATGTAAGGATGGCTCGCGTATGCAAATCAATCAATGTGATACACCACATTAATAAAATAAAAGGTAAAAATTATATGATCATATCAATAGATGCAGACCAGCATTTGACAAGATACAACATCTGTTTATGATTGAACTACTCAAAATGGGTATAGAAGTACCTAAACATAATAAAGGCCATATATGACAAACTCTCAGCTAATATCATACTCGATGGTGAAAAACTGAATGCTGTTCTTCTAAGACAGGAACAAGGCAAGGATGCCCACTTTCACCATTGTTATTCAGCACAATACTGGAAGTTCTAGCCAGAACAATCAGGTAAGAAAAAGAAATAAAATGCATCCGAATTGGGAATGAAGAAGTAAGACTCTTACTATTTGCAGATGATTCTATGTGTAGAAAACCCTAAAGACTCTGCCAAAATCTGTTAGAAACAATAAACAAATACAGTAAAGTTGCAGGATACAAAATCAATATGTAAAAATCCGTTGTATTTCTATATACTAACAATAAAATATCAGAGAGAAATGAAGAAACAATCCCATTTAGAATTGCAGCAAAAAGGATACTGAGGAGTAAATCTAAAGGAAGTGAAGGATCTGCACACTGACTACCAGACATTGTTGAAAGAAACTGAAGCAGACACAAAGAAAGATCGATCTTGTGTTCATGGATTGAAAGAATTAACATTGTTAATGTGGCCATATTACCTAAAGCAATGTACAGATTTAATGCAATGCCCATCAAAACCCCATTGGTATTTTTCACAGAAATAGAACAAAAAACCCTCAAACTTGTATGGAACCACAAAAGACCCTGAATAACTAAAGAAATCCTAAGAAAAAAGACACCTTGACTTCAAACTACACTACAAAGCTACAATAATTAAAACAGTATGACACTGGCAGAAAAACAGACACACAGACAAATGGAACAGAATTAAGAGTCCAGCAATAAACCCACACATGCATTTTTTGATAAAGAAGCCAGAAACATAATAATGAAGAAAGGAAAGTCTCTTCAATAAATGTTGGAAAACTGGAAAGCCACATGCAAAAAAATGAAACCTGACTGCTATCTGACACCATACACAAAAATTAAAGACCTAAACATAAGACCTGAAACAAAATACATAGAAGAAAATATAGGTGCTAAACTTATAGACCTTCGTCTCAGAGGGGTTTTTGGTTACTTCTCAAAGGCAAGGGAAGTAAAAGATAAAATAAATGAATGGGAGTACCTCAAACTACAAAGCTTCTGCACAGCAAAGACATCAACAAAACAAAAAAAAGGCAACCAAACAAATGGGAGAAAATTTTTGCAAATGATATCTCTGATAAGAGGCTAATATCCAAAATATATAAAGAATTCATACAACTCAACTGCAACAAAAACAGTCCGATTAAAAATTAGCAGAGGACCTGAATAGATACTTTTCCAAGGAAGACATACAGATGGCCAACAGACATATGCAAAGATGTTCAACATCACTAATTGTAAGGGAAATGCAAATCAAAACCACAATGAGATAACCACTCACACACCTTAGAATGATTGTTATCAATAAGACAAGAAATAACAGCTGTTGAAGAGGATGTGAAGAAAAGGGAACCTTCATAGACTGCTGGTGGACTGTAAATTGGTGCAGCCACTATAGAAAACAAGTGAGGGTTCCTCAAGAAATTAAGAACCCAGCAATCCCTCTTCTGGGTATCTACTGAAATTTTTGAAAACACTTATTTGTAAAGATATACATGTACTATATTCATTGCAGCATTATTTACAATAGCCAAGACATGGAGACAGCCTAAGTGTCCTTCAATGGGTGAATGGATAAAGAAATGGTACATATATACTTGTACAATGGACTACTACTCAGCCATAAAAAATGAAATATTGGCATTTGTGATAACATAGATGGATCTTGAGAGTATTAGGCTAAGTGAAATAAGTCAGAAGGGAAAGCACTGGAACTGCATGACTTCACTCTGTGTTGTAGTTATAGTTTCTATCAACTCTTCAAAAAATAGAGCAAGAAAATAGGAAGTTGTAAGACCCAATATGTTAGGGTTCTGCTCCAAATATGCTACCAACTAGCTATTTAGTCTGCAACCTTGAGATCAAAACTGAACCCCTCAAGACCCCATCTGTAATTGAGGAGATTCTTATGTAATTGACCACAGGCAGATACTTCGTTATGTCACCACATTTCAGAAAATGACTTTCTTCTTAGTAAACCCTAGAATTATTTATTATTTTGACGTTTCTTTTAAATGAGACCAAATTATAATGGGTTGTGTCTACTTATTTATGTATTAAGACCAATCCTGTTTTATATTTATGTGATTATTGCATGAATTCTTAAGGGGAAATTGAGGTCCCGCAAGATCTGAAAACTTCAGCTGTCAGAGACGTTCCATTCTGCAGAAACATGTAAATGTTTCTTACTTTAAAGCCAGTTAGACACTTTTAAAACGATCTCATAGATTTACCTTTTGTATTTTTACATGTAGGCATCAATAACGTCCCCCCTTCGCTCCTGTTAAAAACCCCCATCCTTCTGTTTTTAGGGCCGGAGTGCTGCTTGCTTGCAGTTAGACTGTAAACATTTAAGAGTCACCCTACACTTGGTTCATGGAATGTTCTGTGTTAGAAATGTGGTTTTGGTCAGGTTATCTGCTATCAAAGAAACTGCTCTGTCCGGCATAGCCTGGAGATAAAGCTGTTCCCTAACGACGTTGCCCATACGACACACATCTGGTGTTTTTTAGTTTGAAACTTGATTGTGAATCAGGGTACTTCATAGTGTAACTTTATGCATGTCTTTGTCACGTGACTGCTTAAAGCTAACATTACATGCAATTCATACCTGTCTTTTCCCATAACTTTTCTAGGGATCAGGCCCCGCCACAGGAACAATATCACTAAATTCAATGAATGTGGACTCGGTGTGTGAGAAGCTGAAACAGATAGAAGGGCTGGAGCCGAGTATGCTGCCTCAGTACTGTGCGACCGTCAGAAAGGTGACGTGTGCGCTGCCTGCAGACGCAGCGCAGCCGCGGGGGACGGGCAAGGCTCAGCCAACGCTGCGTACTTGGTTTCTCAGCGCACGTTCTCTGGAAACGGGGAAGCTCTCCATGGAAACATTTTCTATCTTGTTTCCTAAAGTGCCCTATGACTCTTAGGTTGCAAGTACAGAAAAGAAAATAAAGTAGCTCTGTGACAATGTTATTTTTTAAATGACCTAATAAAAGTAAGACATGCCTTGAGGAATACGAAGCACTATGGGATTTCACATTTAGATAAACAAGAACTCTCGTTTCTAACATGCAACATAGAACAGCTGAAGGCCTTTTATGCTACATTTTCTTTAATTGTAAATATTTATTTGTGATGTAATTATTATCCAAGTAAACCACACTTGCTTCACTTTCCCCAAATTCTCACTTTGGTGTCTTATAGGACTTATGATCATGTCCCATTTGATGAAACCTCACGGGTTTGAGTTTGCAAGGCTAACGCATTTGAAGAAGTTATTTCTTCCTAGGTCTTATTCTTGTGATTCTAGTAGCTACCGCGAAGTTGGACAGTGATATCTGGGTTTTTGAGGAAGCTTCCCATAATAAGGCTGAGTCCCAGTTACACTGGATATTTCCACTAAGTGACGCTTTTTCTGTTGGAGCAATGTCATGAGGTAGAACGTTAATCACAAGGCTCTAATGTTTGCATACTTTAAAGAATGGCATCTAAAACATTTTTTAAAAGAATTATGAGCACATACAGATACAGTTTTACTAATCTCACCCTCCGTTGAATCAGAAAGGTTGCAGATACTGTCCGTTTCCTTACAGAGCTGGTTCGTGCTGATCCCTGTTTGCAGAAGCCTCGAGCAGCGCCTTTCTGAGGTGCACACCTGCCTGCCTCAGGCAGCGTCTTAGTGTCAGGACAGTGCGGGCTCCAGCATGTCCCCTGGTGACATGGGCAGCACCAGGACAGAGGGCTACTCCCCACTGCGCCCCTTCCTCCCAGGCCTGGGCTCCTTGAGGCCCTGTGTAGCCGCTTTCCTGAAACGCCGCGCACACACGTGCCTGCATTCCTGCAGCAGGACCTCCGTCAGGGGCCCACTCTGGGCACACTCTTCTGCCGGGTGAGCTGGCAGACTGAATGTTCTATCAGTTTTAAACGCAGGTATTCCATAATTTTACCACAGTTAATAAAGTCAGGTTTTGTACTGCATAAAATCAATAAGCTATCTATTATTGATAAGGAAAACTTCATCATTTCTTATTTGGGGGACATTAGAAGTACAGAGACCTAATAGGGATACAGTCATTTTTGGTGAATTTAATAGACTGGAAAATTAGTAGGTGGACATTCTTTCTGGCTGACGTTATCCATTACACTGCTAAGCAAGTTTGCTGATATCATTTAGAACTCCGTCAGAGACCGACACAATGACAGACGTCTCTGTCACCTCCCAACAGCTTGCATTCTTGTTCACATTGTACAAGATTAGTGGAGAAAAACCAACAGTTGTGTTACTACTCATGGCAGGGTAGGTAGTTCTGGAAACAGTCGGGAGGGTTAGTCTTGCGCCCCTGAAGAGTGTTTTGTTTTTTTTTTACTTGACTGCTTAAGACACTTGGGGAATGTGAAGTGGCTTAAATTGCTCAAATGCAGCATGTTCATTATATTGCTAAGTGGGATAACCTTTTTAGGTCAATACTGTCTAAGCTCTAACGACTTTCTCAATACTACAGTTATAAAAGTACTTTTTAATCACTAGGGATTCAGAATACGTCATGTTTCTTCTGTCTTTCTGTTGATTCAGGCAAACATAAATGGCCGTGTGTTAGCTCAATGTAACATCGATGAGCTGAAGAAAGAGATGAATATGAACTTCGGAGACTGGCATCTTTTTAGAAGCACAGTAAGATATTTTATATTGACCTAATTATTTACAACATGCTATAAAAACGTGCTAGTAAGCAGTGGTCCAAACTGATATTTTTCTATAGTAAAGAGAAAGTAAAAACTGCGTTTCATGCTTCTGCACAAGCCTTGTGTATTCTGTTAAAAAGACTATACAGAGTGGCACTTGGCAACCTTTGTCTGTGGGCATTTCACTTGGAAATTTGAGAAAGAGGCCAACGCCCACTCTTCCTGCTTTCATTGGCAAAGACTCTGTCCTTGGCCTGCCTCGGTCAGGCTCCCCTACGCCTCTAGGCCTTGGCCTTGGTGTCTGTCCTTGTCAGGCCCATGCTGTCCAGTTTTTGCAGGAATCCTGTGAAGTCAGTTTATAAAGAGCCCCCGCTCCATGTCTGACCTCCCTCTGTATCTGATCAAATTCCCTCCCCCTCCACCCCGCCAGGTGATAGCTGATGGCCTGGCCTGCCTTCAGTAAGAATCCCGCCCCATAGGCTCAGCCAGGATCCTCCCTGCCTGATGTTTCCCCTTAAGAATCGTCCCTCCACTGAGCCCCATGCCCTTCCTGTAAGTGCCCACTTGTCCTTGTCGCTTTGGGAATTGGGCCCCGCTCTCCCCGGAGTTCTCATCCCCTACTGCAGCAGTCCCCGAGTGAGATCTGCGTGTCCTGCTTCACCTGCTGCCCACTGCTGGCTTTCTTTCACACCCTCCAGCTGCATTTTGTGTTCTTCTCAAATTAAATTTGAAACTCAAGTAATAACAATAACATCATGGTCAAATTACAGTATAATATACATATGATGATCATTGCCATTCTTTTAGTATTCGTTAAAATGAAAGATAAGCAAATATGGTATAAATTCATTAGAAATTCACTTACTGGAAGTGTGTTTTCTCATTTCAAATATAATAACTTTATAATGTTTTTTCTTTAAAATAATTTCTAAAGCTTCTAAAATGGGACTTGTCATTGTGGGTATCAATGCTGTTTTTTCCTCTCTGAAGGTACTAGAAATGAGAAACGCAGAAAACCAGGTGGTCCCTGAAGACCCACGTGCACTCAGCGAAAACAGCAGTGTTCCCGGCCCTCTGTGTGGACCTGCTCCTCGATCTTCACACAACGAACTGCCTCACACCGAGCTCTCCAGTCAGGCTCCCTACACGCTCAACTTCAGCTTTGAAGAGCTGAATGCGCTCGGCCTAGATGAAGGCGCCCCACGTCACAGTAACCTGAGTTGGCAGGTATTCATTAAATGTCATTTTTCATACTACTGACGAGCAGCAGCAATATTTAATTCACCGAAATTCTGTTGGTGCATTGATCTCATTCACACACTGCTCAGTGAGTGAGTGCCTAGGCGAGCAAGACGCAGCGCTCCCTGTTCTCAAGGAGCTGTGTCCTTCTGGAGAGGCAGTCGGTAAAATAAGGACCAACTGAGATGACTTCAGAGGTTGATAAGAACTGTGAAAACTATGAAATATGGTGTGGCGTGGAGAGTAATGGGAACTGGGCTATTTCAGTTCAGATGGTTAGCGAAGTTCACACTCCACTTGCCATTTTCCTGTTCAATTCATTAATCAGTGGCTAGCATACATCTTTCTCAGAAAACTTGCCACATATTATCCCTTTGAGCACCATAATTTGGTTTTTCATTTTTTAATTTTTTTTATTTATTTTTTTTATTTGAATTTTTTTTTTTTTTCGAGGGCAGTGTCACTGGCCCTCATATGTGCCAAACCGGGGCCGCTGGCTTCCTAAGCCAGCGCTTAACCACCGCGCCACTCAGCCGGCCCATAATTTGGTTTTTCAGTACGTAGATGCTGTTTGTGGATATTTTGTTTTCTTTTGATGACCTGATGTTAGATATGGGTGAGTTTCCTTTGGGTGTTCTTCAAAGAGGGTGAACAGGAGAGGATTGGGAAGAAAAACAAAAATGAGAGACACATGAGAAGGAGTAAGGGGAGAAGAAGAAGAAGAAAAATAAACTAAGATAAAAATAGAAAAGGGTAAAGAAAAAGAGAAGATGAGGGAGGCAAAAAGTAAGGAGCTACAAAGAAGCTCTGATAAAAGGGAGCAATATTTAGGAAAAACAGTACTTAGTAGGTCTGCCATTTTTAAGGGTGTTTCGTTTAGTTTGGCAGTAAAAAATATTTTTTTCATTGTTACTAACTTTTTCTATATACTATCTACCTTATTTAAGTTGGAAAACCATTTAATTATTGGTTATTGACTAAGAGAAAATAATTCCCATATTTTGCAATGTGACAAGACCACACTTGGCCATTTTGTCTCCATGTTTGAACCGCAGTATTTCCTTTCCTTCCTCTGTTTAACATTTCTTAAGAAATCCTCATCCTCTGCTTTTCCACACTTGGTGTTTCCTGCCATGACCTGGAAACTCACAGCCTGCCCATTAATGCAGCGGTTCTCAAACTTCTTTTCTTAAAAGAAAATCTCAGGATCCTTTACACTCAAAAATTATTGACAACCCCAAAGGGCTTTTCTTCATGTAAGTTTTATATGTCAGTATTTACTGTACTAGAAATAAAAACTGAGAAACTTAAAGAACATTTATTTATTTAAAAATAAACAAATTATATGTTAACATTTTTATGAAAAATGACAGTATTGCCCAAAACAAAACAAAATTTAGCGGAACTGACATTGTTTTGCAAATCTCTTTAATGGCTGACTTGCTAGGCGACAACTGGATTTCCATGTCTGCTTCTGCATTAAAGCTGTGAGGTTGTGCGTGGTGGAGCCCCTGGGACCCTCCCTACGTGAGCGTGAGAGTGGAAAGGCAAATGAGTCTTCGTGTTCTATGGGAATAGTCCAGATGTCAGGGATGCCCCCAAAGGTGCCCGCACTGCGTTTGCGGCAGAGGCGGTGCTGCTGGCAGCTTGGCTCTGACCCAGGGGGCCACCTGGGCTGGACCATTTTCTCCTGTGGAGGGAGGACTTGGCCTCATTTCTGTCTCTCTTTCAGCCTTTGCTCTTGTCCCTCCGCTTCCTTGATTCTTTTTCTACAATTTCCCTTCTCTTTTCATTAATCTGTACTTTCTACTCATTTGTTAGCTTTTTGGGGATCTAAAGCAATTCTAATCCTAAAACTTCACATTGGAAATCAATCTTTTGAAAATATTTCATCTGTTCATTTGAATCCTGTATTTATCTTTTCTATTAAACTCTAATTCCTTTTACTTCTTTTTTTGAAATTTTTAGTACATTTTCTTACTCTGAATTGAAATCTGACAGAAACTTCATGTCTTACAAGTTGAAAAAGATTCTCTTGAACATACATTGAAGACATTAGTATTTTATTTTTGAGATATATGTTTTTGTTTTTTTTATGTTCTGCACATTTTTTTATTTGAATCCGACAATGCTGAACAGTTCTAATGAATTTCATATTACTAGCAACAATGACATTGAATTCAATATAATTTTTAAAAAAAATAGACTACAAGTTTCCCCATTCACATTACTGGAATAATTTAAAGATATGATTAGAAAAGCCTTTTTATCTTTTTTTTCTTTTTTTTTTTCCTTTTCTTTTCTTTTTAATTAGTTTCAGGTGTACAGAGATATATGTTAACTATAATCTTTTTTTCTAAGGAATTTTTACATTGTATTGATAAAGGTGACTTTTGCCCTAAAATTAAATGTTTGAAGTTATAAAAACAAGTGCTAAGATTATTTGTTAATATAATCTTTAATTATACTTTTAATAGTAAACTAATTTTATTAAAATGTATAAGGCTTTCAGATAAGAGTAAAATGATCTGTAAGTTCACAGCTTTTATTAAACTGTTATGTAGAATTCTTTTAAAAGAATTTGGTATGTTGAGTACTTTAAAAATTCTTAGTGTACATACAGAGCATGCCATAAAAATGTATACACGTTTTAAGAAAGAAAAACTTGTACAATTAAAATTGTAATACTCATATATACTGATAATAAAAGATGAATACAAGTCATGTTTGACTTCTGCAATTACAAGAGGTGCTCAAAGTGGTTGCCATCAGTGTCCAGACACTTCTGAGTATGGCAAACTACTGCTTGAGCAACATTGACCAAAGTGTCCATTTGTATACATTTTTTTGGCACCCCCGTATGTATTTCCTAAGCTGATGCTTATTATGTATGCCTTTTTTTTTTTTTTGCTTATTTTAATTCTTAATTTTTTTTCCTGTCTTTACAGTCACAAACTCGCAGAACCCCAAGTCTTTCCAGTCTCAATTCCCAGGATTCCAGTATTGAAATTTCAAAGCTTACTGATAAGGTGCAGGCTGAGTATAGAGATGCCTATAGAGAATATATTGCTCAGATGTCACAGTTAGAAGGGGGTACAGGCTCTGCAACAATAAGTGGCCGATCTTCTCCACACAGCACATATTATATGGGCCAGAGTTCATCAGGGGGCTCCATTCATTCTAATCTAGAAGCAGAAAAAGGGAAGGATAGTGAACCAAAGCAAGACGATGGAAGGAAGTCATTTTTAATGAAGAGGGCAGATGTTATCGATTACTCCTCCTCAGGGGTTTCCACTAACGATGCCTCCCCGCTGGACCCTATCACTGAGGAAGATGAAAAGTCTGATCAGTCAGGCAGTAAGCTCCTCCCAGGCAAGAAATCCTCGGAAAGGTCAAGCCTCTTCCAGACAGACTTGAAGCTGAAGGGGGGCGGACTGCGCTATCAAAAACTTCCAAGCGATGAAGATGAGTCTGGGACGGAAGAATCAGATAATACTCCGCTGCTCAAAGATGACAAAGACAGAAAGGCTGAAGGGAAGGCAGAGAGGGCGTCCAAGTCCCCGGAGCACAGTGCCGAGCCAATCAGAGCCTTGATTAAAGCAAAGGAGTACTTATCAGACGCCCTCCTGGACAAAAAGGACTCCTCCGATTCAGGAGTGAGATCCAATGAAAGCTCGCCCAACCACTCTCTTCACAACGAAGGTGCTGACGACTCCCAGCTTGAAAAAGCAAATCTCATTGAGCTCGAAGATGACAGCCACAGTGGAAAACGGGGAATGCCACATAGCTTGAGCGGCCTGCAAGATCCAATTATAGCTCGGATGTCCATTTGTTCAGAAGACAAGAAAAGCCCTTCTGAATGCAGCCTGATAGCCAGCAGCCCTGAAGAGAACTGGCCAGCGTGCCAGAAAGCCTACAATCTGAACCGGACACCCAGCACTGCAACACTGAACAACAACAGTGCCCCGGCTAATAGAGCCAGCCAGGACTTTGATGAGGCGGAGGGGATTAGGGAGACGTCCCACGTCATTCTGAGGCCTGCTTCCAGCTCCAACTCAACCGCTGTTCAAAATGAAAACCTAAAAGGCATGACCCATAAGCGAAGCCAGCGCTCAAGTTACACCAGGCTCTCAAAGGATTCTGCAGAGCTCCACGCAGCCGCCTCTTCTGACAGTACAGGCTTTGGAGAAGAAAGAGAAAGCATTCTTTAAGAAAAACACACAAAAGTAGAATAGTATCATTCATTGTGCCCTATGACAAAATTGACCTGAGTTTTGTGCTGAATCCATCCATGCACGTCACCTTTGCATTTCATTCACAAATAAATAATGGATGAGAAGGCCTTTGGGAAAAGAGACACTATCCAACAGCGGAGAGAGTATTAGAAAGGGTGGTTCATCAGGCAGCTTCCACTGTCTTTGTGATTAGAACCTTTAATTAGAATAACTTCTTGTTATCCCTTTCGTTGGCACATAACCCCATAAAAATTTTTGAGACGAGATCTGAGTATAAAGATGGGTCAGAAATATTTTATTAAATATAAGGCACTTAATTTGTCAAAGAAAAGAAAAAATTCAAGACCCCTTTTGTGGAACATCTGTCATCAAATATCTGAGGGAAGACATGGTTTTAGAGGAACCAGCAGCAAATTTTGTTCTTAAGAGGTAAAAGATAAGAATTGACAGGTTATGGAGTAGCCCAGAGACTAAGGTAAACTGAGAACCAGTGTTCTACATATAATAGACAATTTCTTATCGAAGGATTTTACATTTTTAAGTAGAAAATATATGATAAAGAGGGCTTTGAAGCTGGTAAGAAAGTGAGTCAACAGTGCCCAAAGTGTCACCTCAGTAACTGGGCCATTCTGAGCTAGGAGAGTGGCCCCCCGGAGGGGACCGTGACCTCTTGTGACCTGGACGCCCTTCTCTCCAAATCCCACCCTGAGCCGGCTTCAAGCACCATCAGCCTACTTGGGAACCCACACTGGCCTACTCTAACTTTTAAATTGTGTGCCCAACTTGTCTTAGCCTAGCAGTGAGGGGAAAAAACAAGAATTTTTTTTCTGGAGAATCAAGGAAAACATGGGTAATAATAGGCACTAATAAATATTTGTGGAATGAGGGAATGAGGAAATTCCATCAGAAAGTCAGTTTGGCAATTGACAAATTACAAGGAAATTTAATTAGGTAAAACTAAATCAGTGCCTCTCAGGGTAGAGTTTATCTACTTCATTTATTCCTAAGTCAGCATGTTAATTCCGGGGGAGGATCATAAGAAAGGGAATACTTTAAAAATAAACGTTTAAAAAATATGTAACAAAGCAAGGGTAAAAAGAAGATAAAGCTGGTGTGACTTTCCATTTATTGTTAGCAGAGTTAAAAGAATGATCACATTTAAGTGTTCTGTGGATTAGAAATGTACCCTGTCATCATGTGTTGAAATTTTTTGCAGTTTTAACATAGTGTATTTATGTAGAATTCTGGCAGTATATCGTCAATCGCAGATAAGATTGTAGATGGTGAGACTGTAGGTGTGTAATTACCTAAATTTAGTGTTACATCTGAGATGTTTTTCACTGAATGGGTTTTTATTAATATGTTGAATAAAATATTTACTTGACTAGTCATTGCACTAAATAGTTGCTCTTTTGGGTTTGTTACCTTGATGTTTGAGTGTAATCTAACATTTTCATGAAGTGTTTATTTTGCATGACGTTAACAAATGTTTTAGCCAACTAAAAAAAGCAGGATGTTATTAACATTATATATTGAAATGTTAACTTTTGTATTTATAGTGTTTATTCGTTTGCAATGTGTATAACTGGTAACTATTTCAGAGGCAATTATTTTGTGCCTTTTCAGGTGAGTAGATGCAGCTTAATATCACTGTAGTATATTTATACCGCTTGTGAAGTTATTACTAGAATATTAAGTGTACAAGTAGATTTAGAAAAAAAATAAAAAATCTGCATGCTATTCTGACTCTGAATTTTTATTTATTACAGTGATAATGATTCACATTTTGATTACAAGTAAAAAAGTAATTGGCGTGTTTGTTTTTTTCTTATGTCCAAAGTTTGCTAAAGATGCTCAGGTTCACGTGGCAGTCATGCGTGGGCACTGGTGTCCTGGGCCGCACCCGCCAGTCACTGACACAGCTCGGCCCTCAGGTTCCAGGGCCTGAGGGGGGCTTTAGGGAGGCCTGAGCGCCCAGCAGCGCCACGCCGTGCTGAGCACACATTTCCGTAGCAATGAGAAGTGGGCTGGCCAGGTCCTGGGAGGATGTCAGTCATATGACATGGAAAAGTGTGCTTTTTCATACTGTTACAGAAACTGACAAAAGCAGATGGGTTATTGAGTCACAGTGCCATCCGTGTGTGTGTGTGTGTGTCTGTTTGTAATACGTAGCTCAGTGTGGTTCTCACATATGCAAAACTCCGCTTTAAGCTGTGTGAAAAATCAGCGTTCTAACCTTGTTTGTCCTTTAAATTGGACATCATGTAGAGTTTTACCATATTTTATAAACCATTTTACCTTTAAGTACAGGTAGTTCTGTTCAGGTAGCATAATATTAGCCAGATCCATTCCCCTTGGCTGTGGGGAGTACCTTTCTGCAGGGGAAACTAGAAATGGAAGGAACCCTTGATATTTCAACTGGTCCGGCTCTCCTAGTGCTGAGTGTTTGAGGATCAGCACTCACATTCTGGGAAAGTCGAGCATTCCAAACTAAACTCACATTTTCATTGTTGACAGCAAAATTTGATTTTGTGTCATATTTTACTTAACGTGACTTTTATATAGCAGAATAATTTTAATTGCCTGGCCAAATAATTCTAGAAACTTCTTTGCCAAAACTCATCTTAAATTGAGAACTCTCTCGATCACTTGCATGTTACAGTGCTACAGTAAAAGATATTTGTAATCATCTTTTTTCTCACCAATACTAATAATTAGAAAACAGTTTTGAATGAAATGAAATCATTCTTCTGGCTAAACCACTAAATTTAAACAGCTTTAAGACTGCATAATTTTTGGTAATACCAGGAATTCTCATCCTATTTAGAAGTATCCCCCAGTTTAAAAATCCTTAATTCCTGGTAAACGAGTAAATCAATGTAATGACCAGGAAAAGAGGCCACTAGAGGGCACTGTTCCCCTTTACTTTATGGATAAATGACATTGAAGGAATAAGCAGGTAACAGGGAAAGTGGAATAAAAAATGGCTTTGCAAACTCCTGAGAGTGAATGTCCAGCCCCGTGGTTCCCCCACGTGCTTTTCTGGTCTTGTGCTGACAGTTGGCAAAGGGAAGGAGCAGGCGGGGAGACTCTTTGCTTGAGGCAGGGGTGAGGGGGGGCTCTCCAAAAGGATTGCATTTTTCATTTCCAGGATGTGGTGCCCCCACCCTTCCCTACCTCGGAACTTGAAGCATAGATCATAATTATGCCAATTTACATGTAACAGCCCACACTAGATGGTCTTTTAACGCTTGTCACTTCAGAAAGGTTGAGAATCCTTGGTTGAGACTGATTCACTAGAATTTAAAATGTTATATAATTGTAAACCCTTTCGTGCCTAGGAAGAACATGTTGCCCTTGAAATAGACAGACCTTCAGAGGGCCCAGTGTAAACCAGGTATGTAAAGGAGTTTCCACATTCAAGTCGTTTTAAGACCGCTGTTGAAAACAGTTCTCACCAATTAAAGAATTCATATTCTCACTGCTTTAAGAAATAGAGTTCAGTAAGAAACACTTCAATGCTTGCTAGAATCCCACCATATCACCTCTATGGCCAAAGTTTTTTAAGTAAAATTACTAGTAAAGCCCAGCCTTGGATAATTCACGTCTGCTGCGCCCTGGGCTGTGTGGCGGGTGAGAGGTCTTGTAACAAGGGCTTCTTGGCACTGGGCACACAAAACTTCCTAATGGGCCCTGCGCGGTGGCTGTGATGAGCTCTACCTTGAATTCCCAGTTACAGTGATGCATTACAAAAATAAAGAATTGATAAGAATAAAAGGGTCAGTCAAGAAGGAAGAGCAATTATTTCCAGACTAGTAGTAGAATGACTCTTCAAAAGTCAATAAAAATGTCAGTGATTTGACCTAGCTTGTAAAGACCAACCAAAATTGACAAAACCATGAATTACATATTGTAAAATAAAGGCAGTGTGATTGTTTTAAAGCTCACAAAATATTCTGAACCTGCCCGTACAGTATAATTAGCAGTTACTTGTTTATAAATGCTATGCTTAAGTCCCTCATTTTCTAAGTTTATGCTTTTTGTAATGTTATTTACATAGGTGCCATGTAATAGGAGCCCTTTCTTAGTTTTTCCAGGATTTAACAAAACATGAAATCATATATCAAACTGGTTTATTAGAACTTGAATAAGTGAGATTTTACTTTTAAACAGAATATATAATAGAACTCCATGCTCCATGTTACTGAAATTAAGAAGCTGTTTGAAATAACTAATATCATCTTGATTACTCACTACTGCTTTCTAATTTTAATGTATATTTGATACTTATTTACCTCGTTTTCTTTCAAGGCAACGAGGGCTCTAGATCTTAATACTCTGCCCATAGACCACCCCTCCTGACAACTCGGTTCCTTTCTCGGATTGGCTTCCTCACCAAACACTGGGGAAGAAGACACTGCCTACCATTCAGCACCCTGGTGGAGAGGAGAGAGGGGCTCGCCTCTGCCTGTTTCCTTTCTTCTCAGTAGTTGTTAAATCTCAATTCTTTTTTATGAAGTGTTCCTTTTATGGAATTTTAGGTAAAAGCCCAAATGTAGAGCAAAACGCATGTAAATAAACTCAAATAACCTGAGATTTCTTATAGCATCTTCTTGGTCAAATGTTTAATAAAAAGATTGTTATTTTCAAAATTATCTTAGTTCCTGACACTTGCACTTTTTAAGCTGTGTTTCTGCATATTGACTGCATATTGTTATATTTAATGCAAATTAAAACGCTAATTTTATTTGTAAAGAAATTATTTTCTTTTTGAGTTCTCTTTTTCTTTATCTTTTACCAGAGTTCTTTTTACTCTTTCTGTGCCTTAAGGTTTTTTTTTTTTTTTTTTTTTTTGGTTTACATTGTCATGCTTTCATCCTATTTTTACCATAAAACATTCCTTAGAGCAGTAAAATGGGAAAACCTTGGATTTCAGATAGTGGACATTCGGTCAATATTAAGTGAGTGAACACAGTCTACCTAAACTTGGAGAGCCTGCCCACAAATCCTACACTGTGTCTTAAAAATACTGAATTTAAATGCCGTAACCCTGTGTGTTCTCTCTCCTGACAGACTCCACCCTCCTCTCTGTCTTTATACCCACCTTGTGACCTGTCTGGCCGCTGCTAGCTTTTCTGTTTGTGATCCTTTACGACATAACACTGTGCTTCGTTAAAACTCTCCCAGGAGGATATCCATAGTCCATCTAGATAAGCGCTGTCATTTTAAAGTGCTATATGTTTTACATGGGTATATTTTAAAATCCGTGTGTGTGTGTGTGTGTGTGTGTGTGTGTGTGTGTGTGTGTGTGTGTTTAAAGATTTTATTGGGGAATTGGCGGAGGGGAACAGCGTTGGGGAATCGGGGAAGGGGAACAGACAAGTTGCTGTCTTTTTGTTCTTCAGTTTAGTTGCGGAGGATGTTGCTTCACTGTTGGTATCGTCATTGCGCTCTTCCCGGATGAGGCAGATCGGTCGCTGGCCTCTGGATGTCGCTCACAGCGGCTATTGGAAGCTCACGCTTGGCTGCCAGCCGCTCACGCTGGCTGCGGGCCACTCACTGTAGCCTATGGCAGCCCACACCGTCACCGGGGCTCGCACAGCCCAGCTCCAGGTGGAGCTGTTGTTAGCTGTAGAGGGCAGTGTCACTGGCCCTCATATGTGGGATCCGAACCGGGGCCGCTGGCATCCCCAAACCAGCTCTTAACCAATGCGCCACTCGGCCGGCCCTGTGTGGTTTTTTTTTAAGTCTTTTGTTTACCTTTGTGGAGATGCCCACCTTATATTTGTAGAATTGTAGAATCAAATTAGAATAGTTCAACTCTACATTTTACTTTAGGATATTGAAAATATTTTCGGGTATAACTTAGTCTGTTTTCTCTGAGCCCAAATCGGGATACATCATTATAAAGAGTATATTTAATACCTGGACCATTTCAGAAAATCTGATATGTGGGTTGACCCTATCTGTGGTTCAGTTTTCCAAACGTTCTTTTGGTAGGATTAGCTATTATTTTCATTGACCTGAAGTTTTTCTTGTCCCTGTAACAGTCCAGTGTTCCCTAAGTTGGCAGAAAGGCTCGGGGACCCAGCCTCTGCATCTTGTGGCTTCACCAGGCTCCAAAGCTTCAGGGCCTTCTGCCCCGTCTTCTGCATTCCGTGGGTACCTAGGGGAAGAGAGAGGATGCAGGGCCACCCACGGGAAGCTGGCATTGCCCAGGCCTGGCAGTAGCACGCACCCACTCCCACTGGCCTTCCTAAGTCACGTGGTCGTGCTGAGCTGCAAGGAAGGCTGGGAAAATAAGTGAACTGTATGCCCAGAGGAAGAGCGCAGAGGAGTCTTTCCCGCTCCATGCTTGACGTGGATTGTCCACGGAGGATTAAACATTGTGACTCACCTTGTTTTCAACTTCAACGGCAGCTAGCTCTTTTTGTTGACATGTCTTTTAAATTGTACTTTGTACGCAGCTTCCTTTTTGGTAAGGAAGTCTATTAAAATCATAACAGCTAAGCTACAAGAAGGATTTTAGGGGAAGGTAGTTTTCAATTAGCCAGTTCTTCCCATACGTGTGAGAAACTACGCCGATCTCCAGGGCCGGGCAGGTTGCGAGGAGAATCAGCAAGGGGCAGAGAAAACCGTTCGACGGCTCCCTTAGAATCCCCTTTTATCCAGGTACTTCAGACCATCCAGAATTGGCCTGAGTTTTAAGATTTGATTATAAGTATTTATGATACAGCCTTCCTGGTGCTGTCACTTTACACTGTCTTCCTCCTAGGGCAGTGGCAGCCGCCACGTGGGGATGCTTCTAACCTCCAGCTGGCTGAGGTGGCAGGACATGGCCCCGGGAGGCCCCGGCCTGGTGCGGGGTTGGTGGTTACCGAGCAGCCCAACCTCTGTTAGTGCCCACTCCTGTCTGGGAAAGCGAACTCCCACCCTTGGAAGTCAGTGGGAAAAGGAGACTAGTCTACATTTTGTTTTTCAACGAACTCTTCTGCGATCTAACTCACGACCACTTTCCGGCTTCTTCCTATCCGTATTTCATCAATTCAAAGGTGCACATATTTTCACATTTTGACTCTTTTGAAAAGTCTTACAATCAATAGCATCAATGGCAGCATTTTCCCCTTGATGTTTCCTAGAGTAGCAGCACATCCTGCCGTTGATGGAGTCTTGCTTGGGTTGATGGAACACGGTAATTTCTGGCACGGTCATGTTGAGCTGTCTCTTTAACTATAGTAATGGGCTAGTGATGGTTTCTATCCCACTGACCCGCCAAATTCCACCTTTCATGTTGAATATTTGTTTTACCAGTTATTCCTCATCCTGTGCTCATTTTGGATATTGAAAATATTGTTACACATTTATTATAACAAAAATAGCTTACATTTAATTTATATAACACATAGTATGTGCCTGACAATGTGCTAAGACTCCTACAAGTATTAACTCACTTAATCTTAACAACAACTGAAGTAATCCCTATTATCCTTAATTTACAAGTGAGAAACAGAGACAGAGAGTTTAAGTGACTTCCCAAGGTCACACAGCTGGTAATTGGCACAGCCAGAAGTCAAGTGCAGGCAGCATGGCTCTGGAAAGCCAACTCTTCACATTACATTTATCTATTGTTTTTTACTGAGTTAAGGATGAGTCAATTCTTACATTTTTCCATGATACATTTTAACTTTAACATTATGTTCTGTATCATCATCATTGACTACTTGTTTTAAAATAGGGTTGGGGTCCTTGAAAGGGCTATCTGTTTAAGAAAAGTACAAGTCTTTTAAAAAATCTGTAGCCATGTGAGTTATATTTATAGGGGAGAAAACTTTTTTTAAAAAAACATCAAACATTGTTGTTTCTACTAATTATTTTGGAACAGTATTTGGTTAAAAAATCCACTGACTTTCTTTGACGCCCTTTGTCCATTATTCACCGCTGAGACCACGGCGTTGAAGTTTGTGTGTGTTGTTGAGCGCCTTCGTTCATCGGCAGCCCTGTTGTTATGTGGCTGCCATACACTTGCCCCACTGTACATATGTCAGGATCGTCAGTACTCTGTCAGAGGATAAACCTAAATACCACAATATGTGTTTTTCTTTATATTCTCTTACTGAACAGTACAGTTGCTTAATACATGTTGAAAGGTAAGTAACATGTCTATTTAAAAAATTATTATTGCAACAGTTTTCCTTTTGTTTTTTTTTAAGAAATGATTCTGGTTGCTGTCTCCTAAGGACAGAAGAAAAGAAAATAGTGACCACTGCTCACTAATGGCAAAAAGCAATAGACACAATAATAGTGGTCGGGGGACAATTTAGTTTTATAAAATTATCTGCCTAATAATGTGAGTGCTTACTTGAGCCAGACACGGTTGTAAGCACTTCACATGGATTAGCTCATTAAATCCTGACAAGCCTATCAAGTGAATACTGTTATTATGCCTAGCTTACAGCTGAGGAGACTGAATGCAGAACGTTATAACTTTTACATAATAAAAAAATAAAAATGCATTAGATTTTTATATCATCCCTAAAACATTGGCATTATTATTATTCTCTTTATTTTTGAGAAAACTGAATATTCGGGAGTTTGACGTGCTGCACCCCTTGCAATCCCCCCCCCCCCCCCCCCAAGATCACCCAGCAAGTAAACAGAACAAAAACACAGGCTGGCTGACTGCAAACCTGGTGATTTCCCACCGTGCCCCACGCTGCCTGCTTCCAGCTCCCAGTGCCCATCGCTCCGTCCTGCGGGCTCTGTGCTGCGCCTGTCTCCGTGTCCCGCTGTGGCAGAGAACGGCGGTGGGGTCTGCAGTGAGCATGCCCGAGTCTCCATCCTCAGCTGGATGGCTCCCAGGCCCCCGTGGACGCTCGTCCTCTCCCTGTGTCCCCTTCCCCTGAGCCGCTGCCCCCTCAGGCTGGGCAGGAGAGGGGCCCACACCGCAGGCCTTCCTGGACCTTTCAGTCCTTGCCTGTGTCAGGATGAGCCCATGGTCTGCCCACACCGGCCTCACGGACGGGGCCCAACCGAGCTCAGGTCCAACCCCGAAGCCAACAAGGCCCGCCCGGCGGTGCCTTTCTGCCTCTCCAGAGGTGTCTGTGGACTCAGCCTGCAAACGTTCAGGCGATATGGAATGGAAGGGACCACGAAGCCCGCTGCGGGCCATTCAGGTTAGCCCCTATGTTTACAGATCATAATTTATAAAGCGGTTGTTTTATTACAAATATGTTTGTGCTGCATAGAATGGTTTGCTGTCACCCCACTTTAAGCTTCATTTTATCTTTGTCTGAGTCAGCTTAGGCTGCTGTAATAAAGTATCATGGCCTGAGTGGCTTATAAATGACAGAAATTTATGTCACAGAGTTCTGGAGGCCGGAGTCCAAGATCACATGCAATAGGACAAAAGCAGAACCTAAAACAGAACCCCTGACCAACTCTGCCTGTGGGTTTCCTCCTTGTCATTGCTGCCATAATTGTCTCCATTACCCAGGCTCAGAAATTGAGTTCTCTCTGCTTCCTCTCCTTCCATTCCTTCAACCCATCAGTCACCGAGCTCTTAGCTCTTCCCTGTAGTGTCTCTCCCTTTAGGGTCCCTCCACCTGGACTCTAGGCGCCGCCATCCTCTGCCTCCCACTTCTTCCTGTCTTCATTCCAAATGTTGATGGAGCCTCCAAAACACAGAGTTCATCACTTCCTGCTCAGTGGCGGGGATGACTCTCCCATCACTCAAAGTATCCAACTCTAGTGACCTTGCATGGGCATTCCAGGCCCTTCAAAATATGGTCCCAGTTTACCCCTGTGCAAATCAATTTCTAGCTAAAATTGTCCCCTTACCTAGCTTTTCCTGACTATTACAAAGATCAGGAAACTGAATACTTGGCAGGTCCTTATTTTGGTGAGTTTGTCCTCTCTTTCACATGCCGAAATGCTGTTGTTTCTTGGCACAACATGTTCTATTGAAGTGCAGTTGCCAGGGGTATCCCTTAAAGCTTAGAAACTTATCCCAACCCGAGGCAGTGCCCATTTGTGCCTTTGCGCTTGCAGCTGCTGCCATATGCAAGGCTGGCCAAGGGGGGGAACTTGAACTTCGCGTGTGGCAAGTTAACAGAACCTGATACTAAATGAGCTGCAGTGAGCTGAAAAATAATTGAATCTCAAAAATTTTAGATAAAGTTAATGAGTGATCAGTGCTTGGGCGTGTTATTGTATAACTTATGGAATCAGTAATCCTGAGCTTAGTGACACGTAGACCTTAGGTTTCCAAAGTGACCTTCAAAGATTCAAGTCTAACACCCTTAATTTGTAAATTTTTTTAAAAAGAGGATTTTCCAGCATGTTGCAACTTGTTTTAACTTGTAGCAGCATTGATCTCAACTTTGTCCAAATTAATCTTGTTGTAGCAGCTTTAAGAAATAGAAGAATGTGTTATTATGCATCAGCTTAAATGGAACTAAGCATTATTTGGGGCAAAACATTAGTATCACAGGTTATGTGAGGCCAAGTTTTCATGTAAAATGTAAATACAGTAAAAGGGATTTGATTGGAATGAAATGAAATCAAAACTGAGAGTGTAGCCCTGGAAATTATACAAGGTATAGAAGATAATCAATGACCAGCCCAGTAAACAGCCAATCACTTCCATGACCATGAAAAAGTTAAGAGCTGCAATTCTAGCCAAGTGACGGAGCGGGAGGAGAGTTCCCTTTTGGGAATGAGCCTCGTGTTCTGAAGGATAACTCGGACACGAGGTAAGACTTTTAAAAACCCATACCATGACTTTGAGTGACAAGTGGAGAAAGCAAAGGCTTAGCCTTTGTTCTGGTCTTTCCAAGGAGACTGGACAAAAATTGGATTTGAAGAAAATAGTAACTGGTGATAAAAGGGTGGAGTTTTCTCTGTGACCAGAAGCAAAGTGTCCAAGTTTGCACTGGAAAATTAAAATATTCCCGAGATGCCCAAAAGCACATGTGTCAAAATCACAAAGAGCGCATTGCTTTGCTCCTCTGCCTTCTGTGGGATCATCCAAACCAGCGCCACGGCGGACGCTGCCCCGCGTGGGGCGCCCGAGCTGCTGGCCTCCCCACGTCTGGGGCCCAGGCGCGGGCGGCTTCCTGAGGAACAGCCTCTGGCCTGTTCCAGGCTCGTCCCCTCGTTCAG
This sequence comes from Aselliscus stoliczkanus, assembly GCA_033961575.1. Lineage (NCBI taxonomy): Eukaryota > Metazoa > Chordata > Mammalia > Chiroptera > Hipposideridae > Aselliscus > Aselliscus stoliczkanus. The sequence continues at coordinate 32,874,078 of CM066730.1, read as the reverse complement.
CCCTTCCCTTGGGGTGATCTGGGAGAGGCTGGTCATGTTAGCAGGTGACACACAGAAGTGCGGATCTGGGGTCCCGTGAGCTCAACAAATCCGGTCAGATGGGTTTCTTCGTTACATGATTTGTTAGAACTCTCGGTGTATAATTTGAAACTCCAAGAAGACCAAGCGCGTCATCTCTTCCAAATGCATACCCGCCCGGCAGCCTTTCCCTCCGAGCAAGCCTTCCGCACACCGTTCTCTCGCGGCCCTTCCTTCAAGCGACTTACGGAAATGTCCATAAAGCAACCCCCCGCGGAGCATATGAAAACAGCGGCGAAGCTACTGGCTTACATGATTTCCACGAGGAGAGCCCCCCAGGCTTGTCTTCAGAGCGTGCGCCTACGCGCTTGCAGTTCCTGTTACCTAGTTACCCCACCACCAGGTAAGGTGACCACATGTCGGTTCCTCTCCATCCTGACACTCCAGCCTGCAAAGACAAAGGGCACAGGAAAGGAGGCGGCAGCAGGCAGGGGGCTCAGCAACCTGGCGACCTAGAAAGCAGAGGGCGGTGAGGCCCGTGGCTTAGCTGAAGCCCAAGCTGTGCCTTGTGTGCTTGTCAAGGGGCCCCGACAGAGCGTTGGTGTGCAGGGAGGGCGCCCCTGGAGGCAGCCGAGAAGGGGGCTGAAAAGGGGAGCAGGGCAAGTCTTCATGTGGCCCCCTACAGCGCCCTCCTCCTCCCCCAAGGCAGGTGACAGCCCTTCCCCTTGTCCCTCTAATCTCTTGCTGCCCCCACTGCAAGGAGGAAAGAAGACATTTATTCTTTGGAGAAATGGGTCTAGAGGGGCTACCAACTTGGCAGCACGGGCCAGAAGGCGAGGCGCAGATTCTGGAATTCTGCAAGACTGAGCAACTGGGAGGCCTGTCCTCTCTCCCTGTGCTCAGGAAGCCGGGGTTCCATCCCTCAGGCACAAGACTGGAGGGGTCTATTCTAGAAAAGCCCAGGAGTCCCAGAAATGAGACCTGACCCTTGAACTCGGGGGTTCTTCCCAGGCCTGAGTGAGCCGACCAGCCGACAAGCTCCACCTCATGAACACAAAGCTTCCAATCCGCTCTGTTTTTGCTGCATGCTTAAATACAGGCAAATGTCCCAGGCCACCAGACACTTTAGGAGACTTCCAATATAAAACAGAATGGCCCAAACAGCTAAACAAAAGGCAAACAGGAAAAAAATAATTTGAAGGAAACAGACAACGCAAGGAACAGAAGAAAGCTTTTAGAAAAAATCTCCAATTAATATTTTCAGAGCGCTAAGAGAAGATGATGCATCCAAAAATACTGTCTCTGAAAAGGAACAATCAGAAAAAAACAAGGGTTTTGGGAAATCAAAGAAATGATGGGCAAAATTAAAAATTTGATTTAAAAGCATAAAGGATAAAGTTCAGAAAATCTCACAGAATGTGGAATAATATCTCACACACCCAAATAGGAGAGGAAATTTTTTTAAGTTATGCAGTCAGTCAAAGAGATCTAACATCCAACAAACTGTGGTTCCAGAAACAGTAAACAGAGAGGAGGATTTACCAGAACAATAGAAGAAAAAGCACCAAAAAGGAAGGCTATGCGTCTGCAGATGGAAAGGGGAAATGTGCCTCAGGAAAGGGGTAACTTGGCTCACAATGGGATGTTCTGGGTGTAGACATATTGCAGAGAAGGGCAGCAGGACTGATGACAATTGTGCTCCTCGGTATTTACCCAAAGGAGCTGAAAACTTACGTCCACACAAAACCCTGCACACGGGTGTTTATAGCAGCTGTATTCATAATCGGCAGGACTGGGAAGCCACCAACATGCCCCCCGGTAGGTGATGGATGAATAATCTGTGGTCCATCCAGACAACGGAAGAGTATTCAGTGCTAGAAAGAAATGAGCTCTAAAGCCATGAAAAGACATGGAGGAAGCTTAAATCCATATTATTAAGTGCAGGAAGCCAGTCTGAAAAGGCTACATGTTGTATGATTCCAACTCTACGACCTTCTGGAAAAGGTAAAACTATGCAGACTAAAAAGATCAGTGGTTGCGCGGTGAATAGGTGGAGCACAGCGGATTTTAGGGCAGTGAGAATACCCTGTAGGATGCTATAAGGTGGATCCATGTCCTTACACACTTGTCCAAACCCAAAGAATGTCCACCACCGAGAGGGAGCCCTCGGTAAACACGAGTTTGGTGCTGATGTGTCCATGGAGGTGCCTCGTCTGTCCCAGTGGACACTCGGTGGGGATCTTGGTAAAGGCAGAGGCTGTGCGTGTGGGGGGCTCGGATACATGGTAGACACCCCACGCTCAATTTCGCTGTGAACCTAACACTGCTGTATAGGATAGTCTGTAGAACAAAAGACTGACAAGGAACAGGTTAAAAAAGAGTGAGTCTGATTGCCTGACGGAGTTGACAATGTGAACACTTTACCAGCTAGTTTTCATGGACACAGTATGCATAATTAATACACTGTATTTGTATGGCTTCAATGTATTAACAAAATATTTTCAAAGCACGTAAGATAAAAGCATTCTATCAAAATCATTATCTTGGCAAATGCTTACTGGGTATGTCCTTTTTTCCCCCTTTCAATTCTTTCTAAGTCTAAGCAGTTAACTGGATACTTCTAAGTGAAAGAATAAAAGATAAAATTAATAGTTATTTGATAAATCTTGGGAAAGACTTTTTAGTATAATTTCCAGAATGACTAGGGAGAGGTTCAGGCCAAGTGATTTCCAATTTTTTGCTACTAATAAAATAGAACTAGATGTAATCAAGTTGTTATGGGATAGAATACTAAAAATAAAGTTTGATAAGGAATCACCGTGCATTGTCTAGCGTATCATTTGGAAGAAGTTGAAGAAAAAAATCAGTGACATTGCTCTATCAAAACTGCTTCCAGTTCCATCTACTTATTTATGTAAATGCAGTTTTGTGGCACTTAAATATATATAAATAAAAACCCAGGGATTGAAATTCATGCTGAATTCTGTCTCATTCTATACAAAAGTTATTCATCCATGGATACTTAAAATAATTGAAAACGGTCTTACCCATCTCAGTAAGGGACTTATTTCCTATAAAATATTATCTAAATGTTTAAGTGGTGAAGAATGATTTGTGATAACTGGGAACAAAAACATGTATAATTTATATATATGCATAGCTGTTTTTGCAGAAAGATAGAGTGATAAATAAATGATTTTCAAACACATGTTACATTAAAATTCTTTGGGGGAAGTGCACTAGAAGCACTAGTTCAGGGAGAAAAAGAAACACAGTAAAAGTTTTCCCTCCTAAAGAAGAAATGGGTCTTGTGTTTTAAATAAGGGTGATCATGGCTCTCAGGGTGTGCTGATGTGCCAGCGGATGGCCTGAAGAAAACAATGTTAACAATTTTGGATGAACATTTATTTTGCAGCCATTTCAGGTTGCAACAAAAATTTAGATGGCAACTTAAAAACCGGTGAGAAAATACATGGTTTCTCAAAACGTTTTAAGGAGATAACAAACAAATGTTTGAAGATTATAATTCTTAAACTGTGTGATGCCTTACCTTTTCAGACCATGTTCAGATTATCAATTGGTATAAGAATCACCCCAAACCAAATGGCATAAAACTACAAGGATATATTGTATTCTATAGATACATTTTTAATAAATCTTTTTCTTACAGTTCTGGGGTTGATGGGGCTCCACCAGGTGTTCCTGCTTGCACTTGTGGTCAGATGGTGCTGGGGCTGGAGGCATCTGAAATTTCCTCACTCACGTGTCTGGTGGGATGGCGGTTGCTGGTGGCAATCTCTGCCCATGGTCTGTCTGCAGCCTGGGTTTCCTCACAAAATGGGAGCTCCATACCAGGCGTGAGCGTCCCGACACTGAGAGAGACCCAGGCAGAAGTGCTAGTGCCTTTTATGGCTCAGTCTTGGAATTCACAGAGCATCTCTTCTGTTGCACGGACAAAGTCCAGCCCAGGTTCAAGGCAGGAGACAGACTCCACCTCTTGTCATAAGGTTCCAGAAGAGCATGTGGGACCAGAAATATTTTTTTTTCAGCCATTTTTGGAAAATATCAACTGCCACAGATCAGTGCAGGGATAAGGAAGACAAGAAACAATTTGCTATGATTCCAGCATGGCAGAAAATGGGTGGGAAAACAGCTGTGCTACATGCTAGATGCATCCCAATCTGATGTTAGAGAACTGTTTCCCTCCCAGGGCTGGAGAATTTAGATACCTGGTGGGGCTAATGGGACCTCTGTCTCTCTGCTTCTGGCGAGGCCGAGAGCTGGCTAGTATAGTGCAGGCCCACACCGCCCAGGCGTGGCAACCCCCAGGGTGAAACCTTTGAAACCTTCAGAAGCCCTGCGTTCCACACAGCTCCTGTGAGGTTAGTGAGGCAAGCGTAGTGGTTGAAAATATTTGAAATCAAGTAGGTATTTTCCCTCAATATTGAAGCCTTCAGTATACTTCTGGTATGTAATCACCTCCATTTTTTGCCCCCATATGATTTTCAGTTATTTGGAAAATGTCATCTAAAATTTTATACCCTTACTCTAGTGAAAAAGATGTAAAAAATAGAAATGGATCTCTTTTCAGACACTGTCACCATCTTTCTTGCATATGGCCTCCAGTACAAGTTCTTTTTTTTTTTTTTTAATTCTATTTCACTGACGATCTGGCTATGGAATCTCACAAATTTGGGCTCTTGCCTATAACTAAGAATATAAAGGCCTTACCCAGAAAATGTTGAAATGTATAAAAATCTCCAATATATACTATTTTCAGATTGCATATCAACATAAGATTTGGGATTCAAGTCCCTCATCTTAATCTATCTAGATGGTAACTACACAAAAGCTACCACCTTCCTATATATAAATGTGTGGAAATGGCCCAAGGGCCACTTTCAACATTTCCAGAATTTGGTCCTTTTATCTGTTCAACCAGTCACTTGGACTTGAAGGGTGTCACTTTCGATTATGAGATTGAAGAAGGCTATCAATTGTTTTTAATAAGTTTCCAATACATAATTAAAATATTTTCCCCTAGACAAGCTGCATACATATTATAGCTGGGTTGGGTGGTGGGGATCATGGCAGGAAGAACTGAATTTTATCCTTGGTTATTATGCCTTGGCATTACATTTTTTATTAGAATAATTATTTCAAGTCCAAAAACATTTACTAGTATGGTTCTATCTATCTATCTATCTATCTATCTATCTATCTATCTATCTATCTATCTATCTTCTATCTAATCTTTTAGGTATGCTAAAATTATCCCTGGCATTGTAGAAGTGGAAATATTATTTACCTCAATTCAAGGTTCTGCTTATAGCCACATACTAAATCAGCTGGGAGCAGTAATATTCAGGAAAAAGTAAAATGATCTAATGAGTTCTGATGTTCTATGATATGTGGTTACTTAATATGCTATTTTTTTCTTGGGTTAAAAAAAACAAGTTAATTGTGGTCTAGTTAATAAGTTTGAAATACATTGGCTATAACTAAAAAATACACATATAAACCATTGACATCTAGACATCTCAGCAGCTGGAGGAAATGCCAGCATAATTCCTAAATTGAGAGTTTTAGTGACAAAGCAAGATATGCCTGGAGAAGTTACACAGCCAAAATTATCCCTGCCATTTCCACCAAATGTTTTCAAAAAGCTTCTAAAATGGTGCCTGCAGTAGGAAGTTAGCCATTTTCTACTGGAAGGGCCGCTGGATTAGAGCCCCTGCTCAGAGTGTGGGGTCTCTTCTCATTTGCACCAGCAGTGAAGGAACCCGGACACCAGAGCCCTCATCCCACCCGCCCCACAACCCAAGCTCTTAATAAAAAGTCCTTGTGTAGCCACTCTCTAAGATGGGCCTGGTGATCCCCGCCTCCTGGCATTCACACCCCACACCCTTGTAGCCCCCTTCCCTTGTACCAGGACTGGTCTTTATGATGGATGGTGATGATATGTCACTTCTGAGATTAGGTTATAAAATACTGTAGCTTTTGTCTTCGGCATTATCTCTCTTCCTCCCTCTGGGGGAAGCCAGCTGCCATGTTGTGATAACCCCCTGGAGAGGCCCATGTGTCCAGGAGCTTAGGAGCTTTGGACAAATCTGGGGAGGAACAGGCCAGCCAGCACCCACTCCACGGGGCTTGAAGGCAGGTTCTCCAGTGGAGACGACTCTTGAGGAGAGAGACCCTGAGCCTGACCCATTCAACCAAGCCACTCCTGATTCCTGACCCTCAGAAACGGAGCAAGGTCCCAAATGTTTGTTGTCTTAATCCACTTAGTTTTGGGGAACTTAGTTATGCGGCAATGTAGAACTAATACATAATTAAAATTCTCTTTAAATCCAAGACTTGGCGAGGCTTTGCAGTTTCTCCTCTGAGCAGTATGGGTTTTACGTCATACAGGAGAGGCTGCGGCGACGACGGCCCCTAGTGTACAGGTCAGGGGACAGGCAGGAATCTTCACAGGGAGCTTAGAATTGTGAACTAGGTACAAAGTGTTTACAATGGTTCTCATAAGTCATTGTCAGGTACAAGGCCAAGGCCTGGCAAGCTGGGCCAAAAAACTCTTTCCTAGTCAGGACATTTTAAAATTGGATTGACTCAACCAGTTTGGATTAAATTTAAATTTGAGATTTCTTGCTCCTTAAGTACGTTAGGGGATTAAAATTTCAGTTGACATTTTTTTTTGACATCCAATATTATTTTAATTTCAGGTGTACAGTACATGGTTAGACATTTATATAATTTAAGAAGTGATCCCCCTGACTAGTCTAATACTCATCTGGCACTATACATAGTTATTACCATATTATTGACTATAATCCTTTACTCTACATCCCCAAGACTACTGTGTAACAACCAATTTGTATTTCTTAATCCCGTCCCCTTTTTCACCCTGCCCTGCAACCCTCTCCCATCTGGCATCCTTCAAAATGTTCTCTGTATCTATGAGTCTGTTCCTGTTTTGTTTGTTTGTTCATTTTGTGTTTTAGATTTCACATATAAGCAAAATCACATTGCATCTGTCTTTCTCTGTCTGACACTCCACTCAGCACCACACCCACGTCACCACAGATGGCAGGAACCCACTCCCTTCCCTGGCTGAGCAATATTCCATTGTATATATGCACCGCCTCCTCTTTATCCATTCATCCACTCAGGGACGCCCAGGCTGCCTCCACCCCTTGGCCATTGTAAACAATGCTGCAATGAACATACGGATGCACAGGTTCCCTCGAAGGAGCGTTTTGGGTTTCTTCAGATAAATACCCAGAAGTGGAATGACTGAGTCCTTCTTGTCTCTTGTTATAGCCTTTATTTTAAAGTCTATTTTGTCTGATATAAGTATTGCTACATCAGCTTTTTTTTTGTTTTTTTCATTTCCATTTTCATGAAATATCTTTTTCTATCCCTTTACTTTCTGTCTATGTGTGTCTTTCAATCTGAAGTGAGACTCTTACAGGCAGCATAAGGGTTTTGTTTTCTTATCTATTCAGGCCTTCTATATTTTTTGATTGGAGCATTTAATCCATTTACATTGAAAGTAATTGTTGATAGATATGTAGTTATTGCCATTATATTATTCATTTTTTTTATTTTTTATTTTTCCATCCTAAAGAAGTCCCTCTAAGATTCCTTGTAATACTAGTTTGTTGGTGATGAACTCCTTTAACTTTTTCTTGTCTGGGAAGATCTTTATCTGTCCTTCGATTCTAAATGATAGCCTTGCTGAGTAGAGTAATCTTAGTTGTAGGTCCTAGCTTTTCATCACTTTGAATATTTCCTGCCACTCCCTTCAGGCCTGTAAAGTTTCTGTTGAGAAACCAGCTGAGAATCTTATGGGAGCTCCCGTAGAAGTTACTAGTTGCTTTTCTTTTGCTGCTTTTAGGGTTCTCTCTTTGTCTTTAAACTTTGCCATTTTAATTATAATGTGTCTTGGTGTGGGCCTCTTTGGGTTCATCTTGTTTGTGATTCTCTGTGCTTCCTGGACTTGTATGTCTATTTCCTTTGCCAGATTAGAAAATTTTCAGTCATTATTTCTTCAAATAGGTTTTCAATCTCTTGCTTTTTTCTCCTTCTGGTACCCCTATAATGCAAGTGTTGGTATGCTTGGTGTTGTCCCAGAGGCCCCTTAAACTCTTCTCATTTTTTTGGATTCTCTTTTCTTTTTGCTGTTCCACGTGGGTGTTTTCTGCTACCTTATCTTCCAAGTTGCTCATTAGATCCTCTGCTTCATCTAGATGGCTGGTGATCCCTTCTAGAGCATTCTTCATTTCAGTTATTGTATTCTTCATTTCTGACTTTTTAAAAAAATATATTCTATGTCCATTTTTTGTGCTTGTTATCTCTTCATTGAAGTTCTCACTAAGTTCCTTGAGCATCCTTATAATCAGTGTTTTGAACTCTGTCTCTGGTAGGTTGCTTGCCTTCATTTTCTTCAGTTCTTTTTCTGGAGTTTTCTCTTGTTCTTTCATTTGGGACATGTTTCTTTATTTCCTCGTTTTAGCTGCCTCTCTGTGTTTGTTTCTACGTGTTAGATAGAGCTGCTGTGTCTCCAGGTCTCAGTCAAGTGGTAGGTAGCAGGTGCTCTGTGGGGCCCTGGCAGTCTCCCTGGTCACCTGCTCCAGGCACTTTAGGAGTGTCCCTTGTGTGCATTTTGTGTCCCTTCCTGTTATAGTTGAGCCTTGATTGCTATTGGCATGTCAGTGGGTAGGATTGCGTTTAGGCTACTGACTGTGGGTTTTGGCCATGTCCACAGCTTATGGGCTGCTGTGTGGGAGGCTTACCCCACCGAGTAGGATTTATCCTAGTGGGCTCTCGTGCCTATTGAGATGGCCCTTTGTGTGTGCCACTTGTGGGGCTAATTGGGCTGTGCTCTGCTGTGGTCTGAACCCAGTCTCCAAGTATGTTGGTTCTGGGGCCTCTTGGGAGGGACTGTGGTCATCCAGTGCCTGGGACCAGCTGGGAACTACCTGGTAGGAGCTACAAAATGATCTGCGGTTGTTCACTGTGTGTGCTAAAGTTGAAGGCATGTAGGGTCACCAGGTTAATGTAGATTCTGTTTTGGTGCCAGTGCTGATCCTGGAGCGACTCAGCAAAAGTCTCAGAGTATAAGGCGTGATCAAACAATATGGTGAATGGTGAATGCTTAAATATAAAATAAAATTATTATAGTAAAAGACACATTGCCACTAATCCCCCTCAAAACACTCCCCCTCGCTTCCAACAGACTTATCCCATCTTTCTTGCCACTTTCTGAAGCAGGCCTGGAAGTCCTCTTTCCTGAGTGTCTTTAGTTACACTGTCATGACTGCCTTGATGTCCTGAATCGATTAAAAACATTTACCTTTCATGGTCATTTTGATTTTGGGGAATAACCAGAAGTCACATGGTACCAGATCCGGTGAATAAGGTGGATGGGACCCATTGTTTTTATTTGACAGAAATTGCCATACCAGAAGCGAAGTGTGACATGGAGCCTTTCTGTTGTGATCAAAACGTAAGGAGAATGCAGCTGCCGAGTGCCATCCAACGGAAAGGCAGGGATCTTCAAAACGGGAAGCAGCACATGGAACCTTAGTAACAGTGTGTGACAAGTTTCAAGTTGTCAGGTGCAGTCAGTCAGGGGTGAGCTATGATTGAGAGAAATTGTGTTTTAAAGTGTGCCATAAATCATGAACAATGCATTAAAATGAAATGGGCAAACGATTTCATCCTGTATCATGACAATGCTCCATGTACCCCGAGGCCAGTTGCCACCTGCTTAGGCCCAGACTCCAATGATTTTCCACGAAAGAGTGCAATGCAGGTGGGGCTGGCTGCTCACAAGAAAGTGCTTCTGGGCTGAGTGGCGTGTTGGTTAAGCAGCAGGGGCCTGGTTCGGATCCCACATGAAGGCCAGTGACACTGCGCCCTCTACAGCTAAGATGGTGAACAACAGCTCTACTTGGAGCTGGGCTGCTGTGAGTCGCCAGCATAGGCTGCAGCCCTTGCTCACTGGGCTGCCATATAACTACAGTGAGTGGCCGGCAGGCAGCGTGAGCAGCCAGTAGCCGCGGTGAGCGACCATCCAGAGGCCGGCGACCGATCTGCCTCATCCGGGAAGAGCGCAACGACGATACCAACATGGGCCAGTGAAGCAACATCCTCCGCAACTAGACTGAAGAACAAAAAGACAGCGACTTGTCTGTTCCCTTCCCCCAATTCCCCAATAAAATCTTAAAAAAAAAAAAAGAAAAGAAAAGAAAAGAAAGCGTTGTGGGAGTTGGGTGGGGCGGGGTCCCAGTGGAGCACACCAGGCCAATCAGGTTCAGATTTGGCCACATGGGGCGGGCTCAACACAGGAGAGATGGGGCCTGCCTGCCGGCTGCACAGGAGGAGGACTTCCACACAGGGGAAATGGTGACAGTCCTTCAGCTCTCACCACAAAGGCACACACCTCTGTCTGCCCCCTGTGTGCCTCAACGCCCCCGAGTCACCGCCCCTGCGCTGGAGCCCAAGGTGAGTGCCTGAGAGCGAGTGCACCTGTGCGCCGGCCCTTTAAGAGGACACCTGGGTTTCCCGCAGCATTCGTCCCACCCAGAGGTTCAGAATCCCCACTGGTTTTCACAGCCAGATGTTGTGGGGAGTCCTCTTCCCAGCATCAATACTCCAGGCTGGGGAACCCGGTGTGGCCCTGGGGTCCCTTGCTTCTCAGGGCGGTGCGGTGGAGAGTGTCCCTGGCTGAGATATCCCTCCTGATTCTCAGCTGCCACACGCAGGTGTGGGCCCATTTTGCGTCTCTACCTGTCCTGCAAGTCCCGACATGTCTTCTTCTTTACATTTTTAGTTATAGGACTTCTGTTCAGCCGGACTTCGGGTGGTTCTCCAGGTTGACTGTTCTATAATTTAGTTGTAATTTTAATGTGTTCACGGAAGGAAGTGGGCACAGTGTTTACTTGGCCACCTTGGATCTCTCCTCAGTTGACTTTTTTTATGAGTATTTTTCCCCTTGGTAGGCTTTGGTGAAATCTGGTAAAATTAGAACAGTAAAAATGGCCTTTCCTGTTTCCTTGCTTGCAATGCTTCTGTAGGACTTTTTTTTTTTTTTGAGACATTAGAAGTTTGAAGGAATGTGTGAGTTTTTAAATCTTTCTCCCAGACTGATGAAACTTATTTAGAAGACTTTGTTTGTAAAATAGAATTTACAGCATTGTCTCTAGGTAGAAAATTATTTAAAACTAAGACCATATTCTCAAAGGATGACATAGTCATATGTGTGGAAACACATGCTGTTTTCTTCTGCTTCTGACAGTGGGGAGAAGAGGACAGGACAGGAGGACATTTCTAGGTCTCGCAGAGGTTTTCTTTGCTGGTAAGTGGTGAGACACATAGTAGGTGTCCTTGCACACCCAGAGCAGTATGTGTTCTCAGTGGGTGCAAAGGCCACTGAGCTGGGCAAGGAAGTTCAGTTGCTCTATAGGTCAAGGCAAATCTCAAGGGGGACAGGGAGACCAAGCAACGTGGCAGGAGGCTAGAGCCTTTGGGGGAAACCCTTGAGGAAAGTCCATACGCCAGAATAGACCCAGCACTGTGTTTTTCTGACTTCCTTATTGTGCACATTTCCACATACAGTGCACGGCCATGTGCCTGTCACTCGGCTGTAACACTAGCAGCATTTTGCTGTGTCTGTGTCATCTGTCCTTATTCTCCCTGTTCCTTTTTCTGGGGTGTTTTAAAGCAGACACCAGACATCACATCACTTCACCTGTAAATACTTCCGTGTGCATCTTAAAAAGCAGGATCACTTTCTTCTATAACATAATACCAATGTCACATCTAACAAAACTAATCCTTTAATTTCCTCCGATGCCCAATCCTCATTCAGATTTCTCCAACAGTTTAAAACAGTTGTTTTAGAGTTTAGACATCCAAGCCAGGCCCGTTCGTTGTATTTGGCCGTTCTATTGAGGTCTCTTTAAGCTGCCCTGCTCAGGGCAGCTCCTCCCCACCCTCGCCGCCCTGCGCTCCTTTCGTGCCATTCATCTGTGAACAAATCTAGGTTGGTTTCCTGCGAGATCCCATGTGGTATAATTTCACATTCTCTATTCTGTTTCCCATAGACAAGACGTCAGATAGAAAAGCGTTATGTTATTTCAAATTGAATTATTTTAAAAATTGTTCTCCTAAAACCGCTTTCCGAGTGATGCCGCGTGCGTCTGACTGTAACACCCCAGGAGGCATCTAATGGTCAGTTGTCTGGTATATAGTGACTGACCTATAGGTTCAAGTAACCACTTTCTTATAAGCAGCCTGATCATTTCCTTATGAAATTCCCCATCAACCTTTCACCTACCGGTTTTGCTAAAACATTGATGACTGTTGCCTGAATCAGTAACTACCTTAGTTATCACATTGCAGTTATTACATTTGTTATTACATTTATTGTTACATTAGGAACTGCAAAGTTGTGGTTTTCTAATTTTGTCTTCTGTTATGGTTATCTGAAATATAACTCACACTGGAAAGACAGGATTCCTAATTGCTATCTTATTTCCCATTAATTATCCATTTTTAGAATGAGTTAGTACCCTAGAAACTAAATATTTTTATTTTTATTTGTCTCCCTCTTAATTTTATTTTTACTTCCTGTCCTAGACTGGAAATCAGCCATTTCTCTAGGGAACCCTTGTTACTTAGTGGTTAATGGTACTAGCGAATACAGACGGTATAGGGGTGCTTCTTACTGCCACATTGTCACTTCTAGGCATTTTTAGTGGAAAGGTAGAAAAATATTTTTTTAAAGAGGAAAAATGAATTTAAATTGGCATTTTCATTTCAAATATGAGTCCTGGGCTTTTACTTCTTTAACTTTGTACTTGTATCTCATTTCTTTTACACTGAAAATCTTGGTTCCTAATAACATTCATAGAATTACTTTTTTGCTCATCTTACAATGTACATTTAATAGTTTAAAAATAACAACATCAATATTGATATTGACAATATGACAACTAAATGAAGTTTATGATTTGTTGGCAGTTTTTCTCTATCCTTAGAACCTAACTACCTGGAATGGACAGTGACACTACTGTGTTCTAAAGTCAGTTGAAGTCATTTTTTTCTCTGTGTGGATATGTCACCAACTTGTGATACACTGAGATCAATTTGTTTCCATTATTTTAAAAAAAATTATACATTGCTTTTTTTTTACTTAAAAAACAAACAAGCCACTTACATATTCCAAAGTCAAATCTACATAAGAAGGTGCATTTAGAAACATCACCCTGTCCTCTCCCTCCCCAAACAATAACCATTTTAATTGATCTTGGGTTTGTGCTCCCATTTGATTTCTTGGCAAATGTAAACAAATATGAATGTGTACATGTACATTACACTTTCCTTCTGACACGGAAGCTATCGTGCTGCATATGTATTATGCTCTTTCATAGACAGTATATCTTGGAAATCCCACATCACAGTATAAAGCTTTTCCTCTTTACAATATGTCATCATGGAAGTACCGTAGATTTTCCAACCAGTCCCTCGCTGACGGATATTTCTGTTGTTTCCAATCATTTGCTAGCAAAAATATTGCCAAATCTGTTAAGTTGGAGCACATATTATTTCATATTTTTGCAAGTGTAACTTTGGGATAGATTCCTAGGAGTGGACAGCTGGGTGAAAGAGTAAATGCATATATAAGTTTGATAGATATTGTCCAATTCCTCTGTATAGGGTTTGTGCCATTTGGTCATCAACAATACACAAGATTGTTTTCCCCAGTCTTGTCAACAGAGTATACTGTCACTTTTGGACGTTTCTCCATGTGCTAGGTGATAGCTGGTATCTCATGTAATTTCCATTTGTACTTACGTTATTATAAATGAAACTGACCATATTTTTGTATGTTTAAAGACCATTCTATCTGTTACTTTACCTGTGAACTCTTTGTCGTGTGTTGTTAGACTTTTTCTTCTCAATTCTTAGGACCTATAGATGTGTGGCATGTTAGCTTGACCAAAGGCTTGTCTAATGTTCAAGTTCAAGTTGCTTGCTTACTGTGAGGCACTCCCCTCCATGGCCACAACCGCCAGTGAAGTCTGCCTTATGTGCTGTACTTTCTTGTTCTATCCTTTGTGTCTCCTACCTTTATTTCATATTTGTTATATCTGTATCTCTCTGTGCTTTATTCTGGGCTTTTCTGAGCAGATCCATCAGCCTGTTCATTAATTTTTTTTATGGTGGTAAAATACACATTACATAAAATTTATCCTCTTAACCATTTTTAAGTATAAAGTTTAGTGCTATTAAATACATTTACCTTGTTGTACAACCATCTCCAGAACTGTTTTCATCTTGCAAATCGGAAACTTTATACCCATTAATCAATAACTTCCTTCTCCCCTCCCCCAGCCCCTGACAACCACCCTTCTACTTTTCAGTCTCTATGATCTGACTAATCTAAGTATTTGCTGCATATAAGTGGAATCCTATATATTTGTCTTTCTGTGACTGACTTATTTCACTTAGCATAATGTCCTCAGTATTCACCCATATGATAGCATATGTCAGAATTTCCTTCCTTAAGTCTGAAAAATATTCCAGTGTATGTGTGTGTACACACCACATTTTGCTTATTCATTCATCTGTCAATAGACACTTGGGTTGCTTCCATGTTTAGCTATTATTAATAATGCTGCTATGCACATGGGTATACAAATTATCTCTTTGAGACCCTGCTTTAATTGGGTATGTATCCAGAAGTGGAATCGCTGGAACATAGGGTAATTCTATTTTATAATTTTCTGAGGAGCTGCCATACTGTTCTTCACAGTGGCAGTATCATTTTACATTCTCACTACAGTGTACAAGAATTCCAATTTCTCCACATCCTCCCCAACACTTGTTATTTTCTTTGATTTGCATTTTCCTGTGATTAGTGATGTTGATCATCTTTTCAAGTTTTGTTGCCCACTCAGTTATCTTCTTTGGAAAAATGTCTATTCAAGCCCTTTTCCTATTTTTAAATTGGATTGTTTCTTTTGTTGTTGAGTTTTAGAAGTCCTCTGTATATTCTGGATATTATTAATCCCTTATGAGATATATGGTTTGCAAATATTTTCTCCCCTTCATTGGTTGCCTTTTTCACTCTGTTCATAGTGTCCTTTTATGCACAAAGTTTTAATTTTTCATGAAGTCCAACTTGTCTATTTTTATTTTTGTTGCCTGTATATTTGGTGTGATATCTAGGAAATCATTTCCAAATCCCATGTCATGAAGCTATGTCATATGTTTTCTTCTGAGAGTATCATAGTTTTAGCTCTTACATTTAGGTCTTTGATGCATTTTGAGTTAATTTTCGTGTATGGTGTTAGGTAAGGGTCCAACTTCATTCTTTCGCATGTGAATATCCAGTTTTCCCAGCACCATTTATTGAAAAGACTGGCCTTTCTCTACTGAATGGTCTTGGCATCCTTGTCGGAAATCATTTGACCACATATGTGAGTTTATCTTTGGGTTCTCCAGTCTATTCCATTGGTCAATATGTCTGTCCTTATGCCAGTAAGTTTTAAAATCAGGAAGTGTAAGTTCTCCAAGTTTGTTCTTTTTTAAGATTGTTTTAGCTATTTGGGGTCCCTTAAGATTTCATGTAAATTTTAGGATGGATTTTTCTGTTTCTGAAAAAAAAAAAAATCATTGAGATTTTGACAGGGATTGCCTTGAATCTATAGATTGCTTTGGGTGGTATTGACATTTTAACAATACTAAATTTTCCAATTCATGAGCATGGTATGTCTTTCCATTTATGTATGTCTTCTTTAATTTCTTGAAGCAATGTTTTTTAGTTTTCATTATATAAATTTTTCACCTCCTTGTTAAGTTCATTCCTAAGTATTGTTTTTGATGCTATTGTAAATGGAATCATTTCTTTCTTTCTTTCTTTCTTTCTTTCTTTCTTTCTTTCTTTCTTTCTTTCTTTCTTTCTTTCTAAGATTTTATTGGGGAATTGGGGGAAGGGAACAGTGTTGGGGAGCTGGGGAAGGGCAACAGCCAAGTTGTTGTCCTTCAATCTTAGTTGTAGAGGGCGCAGCTAGCTCAACTCCAAGTCCAATTACCATTCGGCCACCTGGAGGCAGCTCAGGGCAGCTCAGCTCAAGGTGCCCGTGTTCAGTCTTAGCTGCAGGTGGGCATAGCCCACATCCCATGTGAGAGTGGAACCTGCAACCTTGTGGTTAGGAGCACGTGCTCTCACCAGCTGAGCCATCCTGCCACCTGTTGGCAGCTCAGCGGCAGCTCAGCTCGGTCAGAGCTCACTGGCCCATGTGGGAATCAAACCAGTGACCCTGTTGCTCAGAACTCCTGCTCTTAACCAACTGAGCCACTCAGCCGGCCCTGGAATTTTTTCTTAATTTTCTTTTCAGATCGTTCATTGTTAGTGTATAAAAATGCTCCAGTTGGCCGGCCAAGTGGCTCAGTTGGTTAAGAGCTCGCTCAAGAGTATTGAGCTCTGAGCAACAGCAGTTCGATGCCCAGCCCGAGCTGAGCTGCCAACAGGTGGCAGGATGGCTCAGCTAAAAAAAAAGCTCCAAGCTCCAGTAGTTTTTAATCTGGGTTTTAACCTTTTTATTGAGTTTTCAATTTCAATAACTATATCTGGTGATTTTCTTGTGTTTTCAATTAGTTCTTTGATTTATTTAATCATTTTAGTCATGATTACTTTATAGCTTTTGTAGTTCTTTGGTTGATAATCTTTCTCTTCATTGTCTCTACTGATACTTTCTCTTATGGCAAATTGTTTCTCAGTGGTTTAAAAAAGTTTTTAAGTTTTAAACTTACTTTAAGCAGTCCATCAAATATGGAATTTTATGTGGTCTATGTTAAGGTTTCTCTCTCCAGAGAAGTTTTGCATTTGTTGTTGCCAAATACCTTATGAGTACCACCAGCCAGGAACCCGTTTTTATGTTAATTTGTCAGCACTGGAATTTCTCAGACTAACTGGGCAGTATATACTGGGGGTGCCAAAAAAATATATACACATTACTTGTATTCATCTTTTGTTATCAGTATATACTGAGTATTACAATTTTAATAGTTGTTTCCTTTCTTAAAATGTATATACCTTTTTTTTTTTGGCACCCTTGGTATTTGGGCCTCCATTCCCTTTGAAGGCAGATCTATGGATATGCATTTTCAAGGGAGACATTTCTTTCCCATCCTGAGCTCAGGCCAACAGACAGGCGTCCTCTTTATGATCTGCCCGGGCTCGTGAGTAATGTTTCTTTAGTCTGAGACTGCAGGCTTTCAAGGGCTCTGTTTGGTGTTCTCAGGCCCTACTCCTGCTTCACATGGCTGCAAAACCTTGTGTCCAGGTCCTGTTGGGCCAATGCCCTCTAACTTGCTGAGATTGGCAGCCTCAGCCAGGACCGTCGCAGGATGTGTACACTCTCATCACATCCTCTCCACTGTCCTCTGCAGAGCTCCCTGACATTCTTGCCATCTCAGGTTGGGACTCCTCAGAGCCTCACAAGTTCTATATCTTTGCGCTCTATTTGGGAAGTCTTTCTCCACGGACTTAGTCTGTCCACTGACTGCTGTGTGCCGTTGGTCATTCACGTCACATCTCTGAGTATGGTTTCAGTAGTATGGGGCGTCTACATGTCTGCCTCCCGCTGAGGACCTAACCATGGTATTGAGAACTAAAATGGAATGTACACTGACCTGCACATGTATTGTTTGAGGTTAGTGTGACCTTGATTCCAAAACCAGATAAGGAGGGCACAAGAAGTGAAACCACAGCTCCATTTCATTCTCAAAAATTCAAAGTAAAATACTGGCTAACAGCCTCCAACAGTGGATATAAAGAGTATTAACACATAATGTTCAAGGAGGCTTTATTGCAGAAATGGAAGGCCACTGCACATCAGAAAAGTCAGTGGAAAACACTGGAGAAAATATCACTAAATACAGTAAAAATATTTTACCAAATTCACCCTCAAATTAGGATTTTAAATTCTCAATGAAACCCCAAAGCCCTAGCAATTGAAAGGTTCTTCCTAAAATTGATAAAGACTATATTTTCCAACAAAATCCTAGACCTAAGTCATGTATAATGGAGAAATTTTGGCCTATTTTCCATTAAGATCTGGAATAAGACAAGGATACCCACTCTCAAACCCTATTCCTTTACCGTAACATTGGTTAACATTTTTTTAAGCGTGTGGGGATGGGGGTGGGGGTGGATTCAACAACAAAAAAACTTGAGGAATGAGAAGGGAAAAAACCTTCTGGCTTTTCTTCGCTTCACAATTCATTTTCCTCCACAGTCCGATTACCGGCTGTGTGAGCACGGAGATCATGCCCGATACATCCACCAAACCCAACGCGGCCCGCGCTGGAGCTGGCGGCAGGCACTAGTTTGCCGAAGGGGCCTCTCCGGCAGGGAGCGGGGACTCACGTCCCGCACCTGCGGCGCCGCGGGCTGTGGTGCCTGCGCGCTCCCTCCCCGCGGCGGCCCGCAGGGGGCGCCCGGCCTCCACTGCTGCGGGGCCCGGCAGCGGCGCGTCCCCTGCGGGAGGCCGCTGCCCCTGGGCGCCGCTCCTCTGCGGCCCCGGCCCCCAGGGCCCCCATCGGCGCCCACCGAGCGCGGGCCGCCAGGCGGGGGGCGCCCGGGGCCGGGGCGGCGCGGGGCCCACGGTCCTGGGGTCCGGCCCTCGCCTTCCCGGGGCGCCAGCGCGGGCAGGTGCCGGGCGGCTGTGTCGGGAGTGGCCGGCCCGGCTGCGCACCCACGGCCCTGGGTCCTGCCTCCGTTCCAAGCGGGGGCTCCCCTGCGGGTGCGGCCGGGAGCAGGGCCCCCGGGGACGGCCGCAGCGGGGCTCTGCGGGGAGCCCGAGGCCACCTCCCCGCGCCTCCCCGAGCGCGCCGCCGAGGCATCCTGAGTCAGGGCCGGAAGCGCCGCCGCCACCCGGGCAGACCTGGTGGCGCCACCCAGACACCTGCTTGGCTGGGTCTGCGAGAGTGGCTCCAGGTGAGACACCCATTCCACCGACCTGTCTACCCGCTGCTCCCCCAGTGCCCATCCCCCTCTGACCGGCCCTCCAGAACCTCCCACCCTCACCCACCCAGGGAAGTGTCTCCCAAGTTGAGAAATATCCGTACGCATCTGACTTTTAAAGGCAGTATATTAAGTACATTTTAGAGCAGGGTCCAAAATGTTGCCACGTGAAGGCTGCTGTGGAAATAGTACGCTGGTATTTCTCTGGGACTGGAAAGGCCTTCTCCCTCCCCCCCCTTTGCCTTCCCGGGGCAGTCCAGGAGCTCAGTCAGGGGTGAAGGGCGATGTAACAGCCACCTGTGCTGCAAAGTGGGCCAGGCCCAAGCCCTGTCTGCGGCAGAGCAGCTACAGGTGGAGGACGCACAGTGGAGAGGCTAAGAGCTCAGGGCCCTGTCACAGCTTCGTTCCCACAGGCACACAGTGACACCGAGAAGCCTTTTCGCCTTTCGTGTACCATGTTCTGAATTCTGTGGAGCTTCCCCTTCAGATTAACAAGCGGTTTCATTTAGTCCAGAAGCATCTTAACACTTTGTAAGCGGGCATTTGAGCTAGATGACGAGTTTACTCGTTTCCCGCAAAAAATGTGTTAAACACCTAGTCAGACAGGTAGTTCTTCCAGACTCTACATTTATTTTCAGTGAGCTAACTCCTGGGTCACTGCCACAGCAACTCCTTGATTGAAAACTGAGCCACAAAGAACTACTTTTTTCCCTGATGGACTGAGAGAAACTCGCGTTTATAACCTTCCCAGCCCTGACCACACACATCTCTGCACACAGCTCCAAGGCTTAGTGAGAGGGTAGTGGAAGGGATCAAGGAGGGATTAAATAAAGTGGAGAAACAGAGAGGAAGAGAAAGCAAGAGAGAGATCTGAAAAATCATTCAGAATTCAGATATTGACTCCAGACATGTTTTATTATAATCTTATAACAGTCTACATAAATTTAAACTTGTATTGATTTGGGTTCAGTTATAACATAGCATAATAAAAATCAAAGCACTGGTCCTCTGAAATAAAGCAGGCAATCACCATTCAATAAACACACTTGATTTATTTTGTATAAAAGGGTTAAGTTTACAACTAAACTTTTATAAAAAGTTTAGCATGAATAAGTACATCATTACACTTTGTATGCAGAAATATACATCTCTGCCACTATACAAGAAAACTCTAATTAAAGAGTTCACAAGGTTTCACTCAATATATATATATATATATATTTATATATAAATATATACACAGCATTCAGTAGGCTTGCGTCAAAAAGGTAATTTCTGACCAAAAGACTTCATTTAAGTAACTGAATACTGGATCCTTCTGGTATTCACGCTCCACCTTTGAAAGAAGGCAAAGTCTGCTTAAATTGGGCAATTCCTTGTGATTTTAACGTTTTCGCTCCCCATGGTGGGAATAGTATATAAAGAAACCTTCCAACTGCAGAAAGGGCACTAAAAGTCTTTTTCATAAATAACTAATATCAGTCCAGGTTGCACACCCTGGGGACGATGATGTGATCCTTCTTACTTTTGCTTCCATTTTTTAAAAAGGTCCATTCAACTTGTTGTCCTTGTGAAATGGTTGAAAAATAAGTTCCTGTGGATTTGTTGTTTGTTGTGCAAAGAAAAAAAAAGTCACGAACACCTGCAAAAGATTGCAAGAGAAAGGCAAGTTTAGGAGAAGGCAAGCTAAGGGCAGAGGCGGGCAGACTGGCGCCCAGGAGGAAGCCACAGTTTGAACATTTAACCAAACACTCAAAGATTGGGCAAACCCTGGCGTCCAGATGCAACACACGCAGTCGGTCTGGACAGCACAAATTAAACATTAAAATAGCAGAGACTCAAGGGGAAAACTTCCCAGCAATCTCCTATTTGGATCTCCAACGGCAGTGCTCACAGGCGCCAGCCTGCTTCTTGTAACAATTATTTGATTGAAAACAGCCCTTGAGTTTTAACAGATAGGGAAGCTGGAATCCCACATCACAGGGGCTGAGGCACAGGGTAGCAATGCAAGCCTCGCCGGATCCCAGAGGGCTCCAGTTTTGGGAAGGAGGATCCCTGTGGAATTTGTGGCGATAAGATTAATTACACGGAGGTTAGTACCTCATAGCACCAGAGCAAAGGCAGAGAAGCCAGGGCATTACATTCAAGACAGAAGCCGATTCGCTTTCCTCCGCCACCTTCCTAAGTTACTGGCATTTTTTTTTTTTTTTTAAGAAACTGGTCTGTGATCTTGAGTAACCAGAGCTAGAAGCCCCTCCATGGCTAGTACATATGGACAACGTACTTACTCCGTGTAATACATCGAAGTACACATTTATTTACTAAACTCCTAAATTTTACACACACTCCAAGGGGCAGTTGAACCAAAGGGAGCCACAAGCAAACACTCACCATTTATTCAGCCACAGAGCGCTTTGCTGTCATTCGACATTAACTCAGAAGGGAATTCAGAAGCCTGGGAGAAAGGCGATAAAAGGCACGACGTTAGACAACCTAATGCAACCTCATGGAGAAAGCAAGCGCCCCTCTAAGTCCACGATCAGCAAGTTGCATTAATCGCGTTTACGCTACGAGCCAGATCAAAGATGCCTATATGAGCATGCCAAAACTTATCAGCAATTTCACGCACCGCTCCGTGTGCAGCCGGTTTTCAGAGCTAAAGCGAAGGGGCCTATGTGCACGTGCCCGGCCTCACCTGCAGGGACAGGATGCTGATGTCCGTGTTCAGCGTGGTCAGCGGCGTCCGGGACGCCTGGCCCTGCCCGGGCCGCGGGTGGTGCAGGCTGACGATGGCGGGGTGCGCGTCCAGGGCGAGCTGCAGGTCCAGGATGTAGTCGATGACGTGCTGCAGGATTTCCATCTTGCTCACCTTCTTGTTCTGCGGGATGCTGGGCACCAGCTCCTTGAGCTTGGAGTAGCAGTCGTTCATGTTGTACAGCAGGCTCATCGGGTCGTCCACCGGGGTCTTGCTCCGCGAGATGCCCAGGCTGTGCTCCGAGAGGCTGCTTTTCCTCACGGACCGCACTGGGCTGAAGGCTTTCATGCTGACCGCCGGGAAGGAGAGCGCGGGAGGGAGCGGGCTGCCCTGGACTTCAGGCCGCCGCCGCCGCCTGCAGACCTTCCAGCGCTCGGCACCAGGTCCGGCTCAGAATGAAGCGGGGAGCGCGGCGGGGCGGCCTTTATACGCTCTCGCCGGGGCCACCCCGTCAGGATTCCCTGCATCCCCATTGGTGGAGACGGAGCGTCCATCAGGCCGGGCCGGCGTCTCTATTGGCGGGGCCTGGCGCGGGGCGAGCTTTCGGTCCTTCCGCGTTCACAGCCAATCCCCGCGGAGTGGGCGGGGCGGGCGCGAGCCCAGCTGGGGTGGTAAATAGAGTACAGTAAGCGCGGGGCGAGAGAGAGGGAGGGGGGAGGCGGGAAGGAGGATGGATGCAGCGGGAGAGGGCAGGAGAGGAGGCGAGCGGGGTCGGGGGAGGGGGGAGGAGGTGGGGCCCCGGGCGTCTAAAAGTGCATCTTAATTCTAATTCCTAGGACCTTCATCCTAGGAGGTGCCCGACTCTTCGGAGCTTTTCAGCAGCCCCAAAATCACAGCGACCCGGACAAGTTCTGCACAGGGGAGACAACACCACAGTTCACTGCGACCCAGGGAATGTCATCAAGATAGAAAGCATTTCTGCAGAAAGTGAAAAACGCAAATAAGTTTGCCATTGACAAGTGATGTTTGTAGAGTGAGTGCGGTTTCTTAAGGAAAGGCTATGTGAAAAAGAGAAAAGCTACACCCACGCGCGCATGCAACGACAGGTTTAGTGTGGGATCGTGCAACCCGGAGCAACGCGGGAGGCTTATTGTGCACTCGGTAAGATGAGTGCATACTTATTGGAAACTGCTGATCGCCAAGGAGCTCTGAGAGGCAGGACGCTTTTGGGGGTCCTTTTCTAGAACCGGGCAGATAGATCCTACTAATCGGAAGTCATTAGGAGAATTTGCATATTGAGACTGTATTTACATACACTGCCCTTGAGGCTGGGGTCTGTGCTCTGCAGGGTGGGAGGCAAAGTAACGTGATTAATTATGCACAAGTCGTGATTTTGTGTATCGCGTTCCAGCACCTATAGTATTTTTAAAGCTCTGTGACAGGTACATAGTCCTAGCCATTGACCAACATCTTTACAATATTAAAAAAAAAAAAATTCTGTCGTGTATGAGCGTGGAATCTTTTCAGCGCTAGTGCTGGATGCAGCCTCAGGTTTTGTTTGTTCCTTTTTAAAAAAAATGTAAATCTTTGAGAGCTCATTCCTGCAGTATAAATTTTTTAAAAAGCTTGCAGCTATTTACTCAAGTATCTTTCAGTTAATTCACACATAATTTCAGCTTAACTGAAGATCACAGTAAATTAGTTGTCTCTTATGAAAAATCATACTTCTCTACAATGCAAAACTGGAAAATCCAAAACAACATAATATTTCTAAGTATTGTGTATATTTTTTTTGTCTCAGTTTCCATCTCCTTTGCATGGAAGAAAGAGGAAGAGGGCAGAACTGGAGAACAAGCAATGCTTAATAATGGGGAAACAGTATTTTTTCCTTCAATTAATGATTAATTCCTCAGCTGGTGGCCCAGCCATGTGCCTGCTCCTGGGCTTCTCTTTAGGGAGGCAGAGTTGGTGGTGCTGAGTGGATGTCACCTTCAGAAAGCCCAGCCCCTTCATTTTGGAGGATGGAGGGGATGGCTTCCGGATGAGCAGAGAAGCCTGCTGAGGGCCTGGCCCTGCAAATGCAGCCTGTATCTCTCTTCATGACAGTGTTCGATTAGCAACCTCTCCTCTGATACCAAGTCTGGAAATGATTTAATACCCGAGTCCCCCCCAGTTCGAGCCTTTTGATGTACTTTGTGTGCATGTGTTTCTGTCACATACATGCCACAGTGGAACAGATTTTGTTTTGACACTATTTTGGTTCATGATGTTATACTTCGACTATTTTACAATAATAGCCAATGTAAACAAACATCTTTGGGATTCTCAAATTATTACTTGTGATTCTTGGACATTGCAGTTCTGAGATACTGACGCATTCCTAGCTTTTTCCAAGGACACCGTATGTTAACATCCCCGCCAGCCTCATCATCCATCCCAACAGCCAGGCCCCTGGCTGGTTGGTAATGAGTGTTGTGCAGTATGACTTTACACACTTGTGAAGTTGATTAAGGCAGTGCCTTCTCCCATGATCATTTTTGTACCCTGATGTAGTAAGATTGCTAAATATGGTGAAACTTTTCTGGTGTTTCTTTCTTTAGCTGCCATGTCAGAGTCCAGTCAGCCTGATTGTGTTGAATTCGACTCGATTGGCACGGTACCCAGGTCTGCATTCATTTAAAGATCATTGTCAGGGGATTATGAGGCTGTATAAGTTAATGATTTTAAAAAGGCTTGAGTTTAGGGGCCGGCCGAGTGGCGCGGTGGTTAAGCGCTGGCCTGGGAAGCCAGCGGCCCCGGTTCAGTCCCACATATGAGGGCCAGTGACACTGCTCTCAAAAAAAAAAAATAATAATAATAATAATAAAAAGGCTTGAGTTTAATAGTATGTGTCAGCAAACCCAACACAGAATTACCTTTCAAGTTACGTTTTCGTGGGGAAAATGGTGTTGGGGCACTTTCGGGGTGGGATACAAGGCAGTGAAAGACCTGTCCATTGGTGTCTCTGTGGGTTTGCATGTGAGGCCTCTAAAGTTCAAATGGTCCCAGCTGCAGAAAGGGCTCTGGATTTGCAAGATCCGTGGGTGGTGGGAAGGTGTGAAGGGCTTCCTGTGTGCGTGGGGGGGGGGGGCGGGCGGGTGGAGATGTGCTCCCCACATTTAAAGGAACACAGCGCCCTGGAAGTTCCCCTAAGCGGATTCCAGGGCTCGCCGGGCCGGTGGCTCCCTCCGCCTGCAGCCCCTCGCCGCAGTGGGTCCCGCGCGTGACGCGGCGGGGGCAGGGCGCCTCCAGGTCCTCCGTGCACATCTGGAGCAACTGGGGGCGCCCGCCTTCCCCCCCGCCCCCCGGTTTTGTTCTCACAGCTGTGTCCATTCCGCCCGTGACCCCCCGAGCGATCCCTGACAGGTGATGAATGGGCGGCGGCGGCGGCGGCGCACGGGCCAGGCCGCGGCGGCGCTGCAGTCGGGGCCCGGGAGCAGACTCGCTGGCGCCAGGCGCGTGACGCCGCCCATTCACGCCGCCCGGCCGCCTTGTCCTCGCGGCGCCGCTCAGGCGGCTGCCATGGCAACGGCGCCGTCACTCAGCGCGCGCCCCCAGCTGATCAATGCCGGCGAGGCCCGGCGGTCCCGGCGCGCCCTGGCCCGGCCCGCGCGCACCTGCAGCCGCTGCGCGTCTTAAGTTTCGGGCGATCGGGGGGAAGCAAGGAGGACTGGGAAGAAAAGGAACGGAAGGGGGGGCGGGGGAAGAAGGAAAGCTGGGGGAGGGAGAAGAAAGCAAGCCTGCTTTTGCCCAAGGAAGCGTCATGTGGCTTCGGGGTTGCCAAAGCAAAAGGGGTTGCTTTATTTTATTTGTTTTTTGCAACCGAGGCACTCAGGGCGGATGGGCAGAAAGTGACTGTCGCAGAGGATGGCGACATGTGGGCACGATGGTGTTGCCGGAGCCCTAAAAATATTGGGAGGGGCACCCACCCCCACGGTGCCCTGCCTTCCTCCTCGGACCCTGGGGGGCTGCGCCACAGGACACCGCCTTTTCCAGCAGAGCCCGACCCCGTCCCGGGGGCGGCGGCACCCCGAGCCCCTGCGCCCCCGTCGCCACTGCAAAGCGCACAGGCGGCGCGGCCCGCCCCGGGGCTGCGCCTGCCACGGGGAACACCAGGAGGCCAGCGACTTCCAGGGCGGCCTGCGCGCCCGGCCGCCGCCTCCTGCCGGCTTCCTCTCCAGGGAGAGCGCAGTGCGAGAGCCGGAGGCCAGCGTTCCCGGGCCGTGGATGACTCCCGGACCCCGCCAGGGGCTCCTCTTGGCAGCAGTGATCGGTCCTCTGTTCTGCAGAGCAGGTCCTGAGCGTGGACGTCCTCCGTGGGCCCTAACACAGGGTGGGGGTGGGGTGCGGTGCCTGTTCCCAATCCTGTTATCTAGTTCAGCAGAGTTTGTTGTGGTTTTCGAGGAAACAGCATCTGGATTACATGAGGAGTCAAGTTTTTGCTTTCCTTGTTTATTTAATACCTTGGCAAGAGGGAGCCCTTCCCCTGAAACCAGATAACCGAATTTGGGCTTAAAACAGCCTTCGATGAGGGGCTAGGAGAAGGGAGGAGAAGAAGCAAAGCCGCAAAAAGCAAACAAGGGGATGTTTATTTTTCTCCCTTTGGGTATTTTGGAAGACCTGCCTAACCCCCGCACTTCTTGTCGCGCACAGTTAATACATGGCATTAGGAACAAAGCGCCTCCGCCGGCGCAGTGGCCTAGCGGCCGGGACGCCCGGTTCCTTCGAGGATTCGCGTTGTCCCGCTGGCCAGAACCTCCAGCACCCGGCAGAAACTGGTGTCGAATCCAACTGCTTTCAGCGGTCTGAGCTCCTCGTGGGGAGATCACCTTTCAGCTCTGTGCGTTCAAAGAAAGCAAAGTTTAGGAAGCTGGGCGGAGGGGCCACCGAGTGAACACAGCACGGCAAATATTTAGTTACAAACGCTGTGAAGTGCCCCCGTTCGTGGCCACGTTTGGCTTTCACAAAGGATTTTCTTGTGACTTTCGTTCCGGTCACCAAATTAAAAAAGAAAATTAACTTGAGCGAGAGATAAGGTCTTGGAAAACAATCCCGGGCCGCCTGCGGGGCGCGGGGCCGGCGTCGCCGAGTCTGTGCCTCCCCAGCGCGCGGCGCGGGGTCCAGGCGCCGGGTCGCGGGGCCCAGGCCGCCGGGCTGCCTGCGGCCAGTGTGGAGGCACGGCCGCCCTCTGCAGCCAGCGACGAGGGCGGGCTGCTCGGAAACCAAGCTGCCTCTTACTATTATAACGCAGCACCAAGAGCAAAATCCGAGTCCCGGCTAACAAGAAACACATTGTGTGCTCCTTCCACCCCTTTTTTGGCCGAAGCCACATTTGTGCGCTGGCCGCGACGCGTCCGCCAACTCCGTGACTTCAGTGGGGAGGAACCCGCCCGCCCCGCACCACGTGCGCACGGGGCCCGGCCACCCCACCGCGCCCCGCAGCCCTGCCCAGCGCGGGGTCAGGGGCCCCGGCGGGGGCGGCGCGCTCGGGGAACACGCGACCGGAGCCCGCGGCGCTGCCCTTTGTCGACCCTGTGGGCCTGTGCTGCCCATCGCTCAGGGCACTGGTGGCATCCAGGTGGCGCCAGTGCTGGTAACTGATCACTTGTCTTCACAGGTTGGTTGGTGAAGAGAACTTTTGTTTTTAAAATAGTTTGACACCGTTCCCCCACCCCATTTTTGAGACTTTCACTCTCATATTTTGCTCCCCCGCGACCCATGGCTATTCACAGACCTCCTCCTTCCTAGTTAGAGGGAAATTCTAGAGGGCTCTGCAAACTCCCAGCCACATGCCTGTCAAATGTCTTTGCTACCCTGTCTGTGGGGAGGGGACAAGACCTAGGGCTGCATTCTCAGGGAGGTGGGCTCAGGGACCTCATGGGGACCTGTAGGGGCTTCTGGAGGAGCACACCCCCCCCACACCGTCCCCCCACCCCCACCCCCTGTCAGCTCTGTGGAGGTGCTGCTGACCTTCTGAAGCCAGGGGCCTTCTCTGTTTCAGTGCTGGGGCTGCCCCACACGGGATCCCAGAGGTAAGGCTGTGTGAATTAAGTCATACGTTTTATTTTAACCATGTCTGCTTTTCCCAGCCTGAAGAACACAGAGACATTCCATCTCAAAGAGAGAAGGGCGACAATGTGGCCCTCTTTTAGGGGAGGTTAAACATTTACGTTGGGGAAAAATAACTAACCATTGGCAAGCCTGCTCACGGCTCACCTATTTTGCTCTTCACTTTGACCCTGCGAGTTAGGAAAGGCAGATGCTGACCGTATCTTACTGAGGAAGAAACTGAGGCACAGATGATGGATAGATCCCTCTGTGCCTACACTGCCTAGGACAACAGCCTGTGATGATGCAGAGGTGTGTGACCTTCACCCCAGGTGGGGTATTGATTGCTTTTTTTATTTTGGAATTTGTTCCAGTCCTGCAGGCTGGAGAGCCCAGAGCCAGGAATTTGTAAAACGTTTTGTTCTCACCCTCCTCAAAAGGTCACATGGAGTGATTGAGCTTGACTCTTTATTAACAAAAGGTCAACTGGGATCTGAGGCCTTCTCAAACCTTTCCATATGCAAGAATCACCGTTCCACACTTGGAGTCCTGGGGCCCATCTCTATGAATTCTGTCTGATGCAGGAAACAGCCTTTTGAACAAGCCTCCTGCCAAGATGCTGATGTAGGTGGCTCGGGGCCCACACTTCTAGAGGCTTCAGGTGCATAACTGGCCTCTCTTCAATCCACCCTGAAGTTGGTGGGGTCACCTCAAGGTGAGGATGAGCCATCTTGGACACCTTGAAGACATTTATTTTTAGAAACCTCACGAGGATAAGGAAAGTTTATTATATTTACCTCCCTTTTCCTCTTCCTTCCTTCCTTCCTGCTGTTCCAGTGCTCTTTCTTTGATCATTTCCTTTCTGTTTCAAGAGCATCCTTTAGACATTCTTTTAAGGTAGGTCTGCTGGTGACAAGGTCTCTCAGTATTCCTGCATCTGAGAAAGTCTTGTTTTCCCTTTGATTCCTGAAGGATATTTTTGCTGGATCTAGAATTCTGGGTTGGCAGTTCTTTTCCTTCAGAATTTGACGTGCTGTGTTTTTTCCTCTGGCTAAAATGGCTTCTGATGAGAAATGTGTTATCATTCAAATTGCTTTTTCCTCTATAGATAAGGGGCTGCTCTCTTTCTCTACCTTGTGTGTCCTCAGTTTTCAGAAATTTGCCGAGCATTTGAAATCTTGCTCCCTGGCATATGTCCTCAGTTTGGTTCAAATAAACTCATAAAAATTAAAACAAAACAAGCAAACTCCTAAAAATACAACACAAAACAAAACAAACGAATTTGCCCATGATGTATCATGGCATGGATTTCTTCGTGTTTTTCCAGTTTGGAGTTCTCTCAGCTTCTTGACTCTGTAGGTTTAACTCTTGCCAAATGTGGAGAATTTTCAACCATTCTTTCTTTTTTTTTTTTTTTCTCCTTCCAGGACGCTCATGGCAAAGAATGTTAGATCTCTTGTTATAGTCCCACAAGCTATACCCACTATTTCTATTTTTTAAGTTTACTTTCTCTCTGTTGTTCAGATTGGGTAGTTTCTATTGTCCTATCTTCAGGTTCACTGATTCTTTCCTTTGTTCTTGCCCTTTTGATTTTGAGCCCACCCAATGAGTTTTTTGTGTGTTGGCTATTGTATTTTTCAGTTCTAAAGTCTCCATTTGGTTCTTCTTTGTATTTTTTCTTCTTTGCTGAGATTTTCTTTTGTTGTTTGAGTATGTTAATAATTGCTCATTGGAAAACTTTTTTGATAGCTTCTATAAAATCCTTATCACTTAATTTCAGCTTCATGTCAAGTCAGTGTTGGCAACTGTCGCTAGTCTTTTGTTACTCAAATTGAGCTTTTCCTGGTTGTTGGTATGACATGACAAGTGATTTTTGATTGAAACCTGGACATTTTGGGTGTTAGGTTATGTGACTCTGGACCTTATTGAAATCTTCTATCAGAGCAGGCCTTAGCTGATACCACCCTGGCTGAGATGGGGAGAGGTGCCTTCTTACTGCTCCCTATGTGACCTCCACAGATACTCTGTAGGTGGAGGCCTCTTACCTCTGGAAGATGGTGAGGGTCCCAGAGTCTCACTTAGGCTTCTCTGAGACCACCCAGTAGGGAAGGGGGGCAGTGCCTGGTTACCTCTGGGTGAAGGTGGAAGTCCAGGCTCCCATGTGGTCTCTACTGATACTGTTGAAGGGCTCATGGATGGCGAGCATGGCTGAATGCCTCTGCTCCCCACTCTACCTTCTCTGAGACCATCCTATTGCAGAGGCAGGCAGAGACAGGGTCGCCTTATGACGCCAGCGTGAGGGTGGCACTGTGGGGCTCTCCACTCTGCCTTTGCTGATGGGGGTGGAGTTAGGGCCACCGTATTCTCTGTGGTGCTTAGAGTAGAATGGTCATTGTCTCCAGTTACCTGTCTTGCCAGGCTGCCTCTTTCCTGGTCCTTGGTCTGTGTCCATTGGTATTTCTGGGGACGTGCTTCTCCAGCACCTGGTCCAGGATGTATGAAGCACAAAGAACACCCGGAGACAGTGTCACCATGGTGTTCCTCCGGCCCCATAGTCACTAGCCTGTTGCCTCTTCTCTCTACCTTCTATAGTCTCCTGATGCCTGTTTTATAACTAATGTTCAGAGTTTTCCACTCTGCTTAGCAGGAAGGAATAGGGAGAAGTATACCTACATCTTGTCTAGAGCTGGAGGTCATGGATTTTAAAAAGTATTATTTAACTGTTGTCTTAGCAGGCCCAACCTGGCCCTGACAGCAGTCCTCACCTTTGGCTGGAAGGGTTGGTTAGAATTTTTCAGACCAGTCCTGATTCATCCCACTAGCAGTTTTGGGGTCCTTTTTGCTAGGGGAGCTAGAGAAATCCCTCATATTTCTGTAGCATGGGTCCTACCTGTGCTGTTGCTGCCAGGGCCATGGGCAAGCCACCTGTGTAGTGGCACAGAGGGAGGGCGCCATATCACGGGGAGGGGGCACTGGAGTCTTTGTCTTCCCTGAGGACCCTTGAATTATGCAAAAAGCAGAGCAGCTTGGGGTTAGAAAGGGAGATGTAAACATGTGGTATTTGGGTATCTTCCCAGGGAGGAACTGTCATTTAGGAGCACATATATGCCATTGGCATATATGGCATATTATGCATTCATGTAATTATCCCTGAATGAAAGCAAGAGGAAACATGTAGGGAGCTGTTTTCATAGTACTTTTATTAATGTTTACATGAGTTAATGAACACACAAACAGATCTGATGAAAACATGTCAGTAGTAAAACTGCAAAGTTGGTTTTAAAGAGGGAAGGCACTTGGGCCGGCCAAGTGGCGCAGTTGGTGAAGCGCTGGCTTGGGAAGCCAGCCGCCCTGGTTCGGTCCCACATACGAGGGCCAGTGACACTGCCCTCAAAAAAAAATAAATAAATAAAATAAAAAATAATTAAAGACGGAAGGCACTGGCTTGTGAGTAATCAGGTCTTACCTCAGCTGGGAAAGAAGACAGGTTTTCTAAGCTTTGAAACTGCAGCCAGTGTGAATGGCGGCACAGATGAAATAGAATTCAAAGGCAGGCATCTATCCATCCATCCATCCATCCACCCATTCATCCATTCATCCATCTGTCTGTCCATCCGTCCATCCATCCGTCCATCCATCCATCCATCCATCCATCCATCCACCCACCCACCCACCATTCATCCATTCATCATCCATCTGTCTGTCCATCGATCCATCCATCCACCCACCCATCCACCCATCCATTCATCCATTCATCATCCATCACCCATCCATCCATCCACCCACCCACCCACCCATCCATTCATCCATTCATCATCCATCCATCCACCCACCCATCCACTCATCCATTCATCATCCATCCATCCATCCATCCATCCATCCATCCATCCATCCATCCATCCAGTGTTTACTGAACACCTACTATGCCCCAAGCACTCTTCTAGGAACTTAGGAATTATCAGTGAACAAAACTGACAAAAATCTCTGCCCACCAGGATGCTACATTTAGTGAGGTGAGACAAAGAAACAAAATTAGTGAGTAAACCACATAGATTATTAGACGATGATGAAGGCTACGGCAGTAAATCCAGGGCGGGGAATGAGCAGAGTGGGGAGCAAGGATGAAGTGACAGTTTTGAATAGGGTGGTCTTGGTAAGCTGCTTTGAGAAGTGACATCAGAGCAGAGACTTGAAGAAAGGGAGTCTCCCTGCTCTCACCGCTTGGAAGGCAACGACGGTAAAGGATGATTGGGTCAGGCACACGCTAGGCCTGCACGAGACTGTGTGCCCAATCCTGATCACAATCCAGGGAAGCAACCACAGCTTTAGGGGTTCCATTTCAGGGGGAGTATGAAGCTGACCCTCAGAGAAGTTAAGAAACAAGTCAGAGATCACAGAGCCGCCAAGTATCAGGATCAGGGAGCAAAGCTTCTTTCAGTCAAGAGTGGGGACAGTAGTGAGGACAGTTATTCTCAAAGGGAGCAGAGGAGCCAAAGCCGCTAGGCAACATTTCCATGTCTCCTCAGGAACTGACGGCCATCTAGGCAGCGATGGGACTTTGCTATTGTGTTCCTGAAAGCACTGCCAGGGAAAACATGGCTAGAATGATCTGGAAGCTTCTGAAAAAAGTGGATTTGTAGACTCTGACCCTTCCTTATCTAATAAGAATCCGGGGCTAGGGTGAGGAATAGGGCCAAGGACTTCAAATATTTTCACAAGGTTCTTGGTCAGTCTTGGGATCGTGCTTTAAGAAACACACCCCAGGGCTGGTGGAGTGGTGCATTGGTTAAGCGCTGGTTTTGGGATGCCAGCGGCCCGGTTCGGATCCCACATATGAGGGCCAGTGACACTGCCCTCTACAGCTAAGATGGTGAACAACAGCTCCACCTGGAGCTGGGCTGCTGTGAGTCCCCGGGACAGCATAGCTGCAGCCCCTGCTGCAGTGGGCTGCCATGGTCTACAGTGAGTGGTCGGCAGCCAGTGGGAGCGGCTGGCAGCTGGCGTGAGCTGCCAATAGCTGCGGTGAGCGACCATCCAGAGGCCAGCGACTGATCTGCCTCATCCGGGAAGAGCGCAATGATGATACCAACATGGTCCAGTGAAGCAACATCCTCCGCAACTAGACTGAAGAACAAAAGGACAGCAACTTGTCTGTTCCCCTTCCCCGATTCCCCAACGCTGTTCCCTTCTCCCAATCCCCCAATAAAATCTTAAAAAAAAAAAAAGAAACACTCCCCAGACCCCCAGTTTCTTAGCAGAGGTGGAAATGTGACTACAGAAGCTGCATTTTAGGTAAGATCCTCCAGATGATTCTTACGTCTATGTGATGATTAGAAGTGGCCATTTCGTGATGTAATGGAGGTTCTGACTTTTGGGGACACTGAAGGAATGACAGGAATGAAATACTCAAGCTGTACCCATGTTCCATTTAAAAACATAGTAATTTACAATAAAAATAAATGAGTTTGTTCACTTTTGACTGTAAAGCATACAATTGAGAGGTCAAGGACACATTTTTAAAAAACCTAATGTAAGCGCTCATTGTGTTTTGATGGTGATAAAGTTCTGCATTTTGTTTTTATTTAATACTCGCGTTCATTATTCTGACTGCAACTCAGCTGCTCTTCTCTGTAGGAAAACTTCTAGTAAATACAGTATTAACATGACTTTGCTGTTTTGTAAGAGCTGTGGTGGTTCAGTGATCTATGAAATCTTGGCCTACCTCCTCCAGCTCAGCTGTCCACCCCCATCCCTCTGAGGGGCTGGCCATGGCCCCGTGCTGCCCCAGCTGATTTTAATGACCACCCCCTTCCACCCCAGGATTTCTCTGGGTGACTGATTCAACATGAATTGGCAACATGATTTTTAGGGGAGCCGGGATATTTTGCCACACAACCAACATATGGTAAACATTCACACTGTTTAGCAAGATCATTGTAAATTCAACACACCAGGAAAAAATAAAAATCAAGGCCCAGATTTTCTCACAGCCAAACTGGAGAGATCAGCTCAAGGATGCTGAAAACACGTTGAAAAAGCCATTTTCTCCCTAGGGCCCCAGTGGGGAGTTGTCGGTCAGGTGGTCCCAGAGAGGGAAGAAGGTGTAACTCGGGGTTCTATAGAGAGGGGCTGATGGGGATGTCTCCTCAGCTAAAAAATAAAACAGCCAGCCAAGAGGAAACAGCTCAAATGGTTGGATGTAATTGCCACTAAGCCTATATCTGCTTTATTTACTTGGGTGAAAGGTTCAGTTTATTCCAAATTTTTAAGCATACTGAACCTTTAGCTTTCCTTTTTCTTTTTAAGTGGCATGAAAGCAATGGCGATTTAAAAAGGACATTGCAGCTGACGCTTGGCAACCTCTGAGTGGGACTGTAACTCTCTAAGTCCTGTCGGGAGCTCACTGCTTCCTGGCTTCCAGGGTCATTATGTTTAGCCTTCGGGTAAAGGACAGCCTCTTTGAAGCAGTGGCTTGGGCTGGCCTCTGAGCTGGGATGGTTTCTCAGTATTTGGTGCTCACGTGACAAAGAACTTACACGGGGTTCCTAGCCTGTTAGAATTTGGTGTTTTCTGCAGCTGAAGTATTAATAGCTTGTTGTGTTTTAGAAAAATTTCGCTCTTTAGGTCATAAAGTGGAGCTTGAAGACAGGAAGAGGTTTTTTGTTTGTTTTAATGTCTTGCCTCTGTGCTGAAGCTTGAAGGGTCTGGGAGAAAGGGCTGAAACAGGTTTGCAAGTGGAGAGGTTTTTTGGGGTGTCCGCCGTGTCCTGAGGGAGTGGTTCTGAAGGTCCTGTCTCAGGCTGAGGGTTTATCCCGAGGCTGATGGGTAAGGTAGCTTTTACGAATTCATTCTGTCTTCTGCCAACCTGCTTTGGTTATCTGTATATCGCCTAATACCCTCAGAGAGTTCTCATACAACAAGCTCCCGGGAGAGGGCCTCAACATCCTTTGCACCCCGTACCCCACTACGTACAATAGTGCCTGGCACAGAGCACGTGCAGAAAGATGCTCTTGAAAAGTTGGCTGTAGTGAAAAATCCTCTACATCAAAGTCTGTTCACTGATTCTCATTTTAAAATCAGAGATCAGTGTCTCCAGTTCCCCCCCAAATCAGCAGGAATGGGGTGATGAGATGGTCTGTTGTTGTGGGTTAGAAAATGTTTGACGGAGCAAGGAATCTCACGTAGAAGGAAGTTGAAGACTATGGCGCCAAGACGGAAGTACAAGGCATCCACAGCCTAAGCACAGACTTGTATAACCATTTACGAACGGATTTTGACCGTCAGGGACTGCTACCAAATGTTATTTGATCCGGCAGGAATCAAGAGAAAACCAGTCACTGATTGCTTTTTTTAAAAGTGTGATTCTCACGTGGGCTGAGTTTCACCTTGTTGTTTAATTTTTAACTGACAGTACCTCCTTTGAGTTTGCTTCTTTGGTTTTTGCCCAGTTCTTGGGCAAAGGGGAAATTTGCTCTCGCCAAAGCACATAGCAGGCTGAGAAACGAAAAACTGGGTGGGGTCCAGTCTCTGTTTGCCTCCAGGGAACTCATGAGCAAGGCCACGTTGGGGAATAAACACACGCTGGGCACATGCACCATGCTCCCCCTCCCCCACAGACACAAGATGATCAATAGAAGACACATAACCTGTTCACAGACACCCTTGACATCACAAGACACAAAAAGACCTGGACGCATATGCCTCTTTCCTGGAATGAAGACTGATGTCAAGTTTTGATTGGCTTAATTGACACGAATCTTCTGCCTGCAGAACACTCCACCTTGGGCTGCAGAGAGCTGGAGTGCAGATACCAGGTTGCTGGCCACATGGTGTGGGGAGACACACACGGCCACTTTGGACTTGGGGTGCCCAAAAAGCAGGGAGAGAAAAACAGGCACGTCAGCTAGTATCTTGCTGCTTTCATCAACTGACTATAAGCCTGAAGGATGCAGAGCTGAGCTTGCCATCATGCTCTTGACCTACGCCTTTCCCAAGGCCAGGCCGGGGAGGCGGTGCCTAGCGAATAGTCAGCTGACCCCCCCCCCCCGCCCCCCTTGCTGGATATCTCCTGCTGCATTGCCTGGAGGCGCAACACTCTCCCAGAAATCTCCTTTGTTTGGAATCTTATCTCTGCTCTTTCCAAAGGGAGAGGGAAACCTCATTTCCTTTTTCATTAGTTTCAGTGTCAGTCCTTTAAAAGCTTTTTCCCAGGGAGCACTTCTCCAGTGCCCTGAAATTGCTGAGGTATCGCCTAATGAAACTCAACATTTTTCAGAGCTAGTCCACGACTGATCAGGAAGTTGGGAGCTTGTTCCAGGAGGGATGTGCCACTGAAATTTGCGCTAAACTGCAAACCTTCCTGTTTAGCGGCTCCTTTCCCCAAACAACTCTGCGGGCTGTTCCACTGGGTCTGTCTGCAGTCAGGGCCCAGGGAGCTCCTGCCTCGCCTTCTCAGTGCTGTGAACGTCCCTCCCCTCTCACTGAGTTCATGACCCTTTTGAAGAAAGATTAAGGAATGGAGGTTATTTAGTTGGGGGAAAGGTCAGGAGTGATTGAGGAATGTCTTCAAGTGCTTCTCAAGGATTGTGAAAGGTCAGCTTGCTCGCTCATCTCTTCTGTACAAAACCACCCGACTTCCATCCGAAGAAAGACGTGTGGTGGGCTGTAGTGCATCATGAGACATTTTGGCCCACGTCACTGTTCCCACTGGACTGAAAGGAAACAAACTAGGTCACAAAGCCAGGAGGCTAAGCTGAACCGTGACCAGGAAACTCAGACCCGAGCCTCCTTCCTGAAGGGGCCGCATAAGACATTATCTGGAGAGAAGATTGAGCAGTCTGCTTTCCGAACAAGCTGGTGAGATTGTCCATGTTCTGGGGTGGACAGAAAAAGCCTAAATCTGATGCCACACACATTCGACCCTCCACTCTGCTTTTGGTTGAAGGCAGGGCGATTGAAAGCTGTGGCTGAGAGGACGCAGTTGGACAAATAGTAATTCTTGTGATAATCAGAGCCTCCGAGCCCAGGGGTGCAGACGGCTGAGTTAAGTCATTGTCACATATCTTAAAGAGACTCACAGTAAACTAACATCTGTGTGCCCACTGTGGGGTAGATGTAGTCATTCATTCATTCACTCAGCCAACTCGAGCATCAGTGCTGTGGCCATTACTAGAATAGGAGCATAGGAAGTAAGATGAAAGATACAAATTTGTAGGTGAGGCAGATGGACAAATGTGTACGCTGTAATGCAGTAGGGTAAATTCTAGGGGAGAGGCAAGGTTGGGCTGCTGGGAAGCCCAGAGCAGAGGTCTCACCCAGCCCGGGGAGCGTGGGGCATGGGAGATAGGACTTCCTGGGAGATGGGCCTTACAAGATGGTAGGTGGGGATTCTAGTACTAATGATGGTGATGGATAACAGGCACTAATAATCCTCATGCCAGGGCTGCTGTCATGCCTTCGATGCTTACTTACCACCTTA
This sequence comes from Aselliscus stoliczkanus, assembly GCA_033961575.1. Taxonomy (NCBI): domain Eukaryota; kingdom Metazoa; phylum Chordata; class Mammalia; order Chiroptera; family Hipposideridae; genus Aselliscus; species Aselliscus stoliczkanus. Next base: position 32,836,758 of record CM066730.1, on the reverse strand, counting down.
CACGCTCCTTCCCCCAGGGATGGCTACTACTGACTTCCCTTCGGAAGTATAAGGGTGGGGTAGGAATTCAAGCAGAGAGAAGGGGGAGCGACCGCCAGTGGGGGGAATGGAAGAGCCCCCCACGTGAAGGGGGGACCTCAGGCCAGGCCACATCCTGGAGGCGTCGGGAGTGTGGAGCTTACCCTGGGGGCAGTGGTTCTGCTTGCAGGTAAACACCTGATGTAGGTTGTCAGTGGTGATTTGGAAGCAGGTGGGTAACAAGGTAAGAGTCAGTCTTCAGGGAGACCCCTGGAGCCTGTGTGGAGGGTGCCCTGGTGAGAGCGGCAGAGGAGAAACTGGTCAGGGAAAGAAGGTGGCAGTGAGCGAGAGAGAGGGTGCGTCACGGCCCTCCATCAGCTGCAGCCCTTGTTCCAATGAGGACACTGAGGCTCAGAGTGGACCTCAGAAATCCAGCGGGTATGTGGTACAATTCCAGTGCAACTTTCTTAACTCCCAAGTGAGCAGGCTTTCCACCACGCCATAGAAACCCAGTGTGGCCTTTTGATCTCCCGGCTCTGTGATTTTTGTCTAAATCTTTCCATTGAGCCCCGCAGGCTACAACTGAGTCTCTTTCAAGGTCACAGAAAAGAGAAACCCTTTCCTCTGAGCTTGTCCCTTTATGTTCCGCTTCAGTAGGCATTTGTGGGCTGAATGGAGAGCCTAGGCTCCTGGCTCACATGGGTTAACTGGTGGTTCTGGAAGCAAATCAGCTCATGTGACCAGCCACAGTGGCCACTGCTGGTAACTAGCAGATAGGAGGTCCCGCTCCTTGCTGGGGGCAGGTCTGGGGGGGAAGTACAGTACCCTACAATCCCAGTTCTCCTCTGTGTCGTATGGTCAGGCCTACGGGACTAAATTGATTCACTTTTACTGAAATACACATTTTAAATATTTAGTTGCTTATGATAACTTTTGTTTAAAATGAGCTGAAATCGGACCCTACTAGAGAAATTTGAAATCTTCCTTAAACTCTGAAAAGAAGTTCACTTCATGGCTAGAATCCAAGAGTAAGAAACTCCATCTGAAAATGATAATTACCTTGAAAAGTTAAGAAGGAGTCGGTAATGATAGATGAGAAGGATCTGGGCCATGCCTTGTAACAAGTGCGCGTTGGGTGGATATAAAGGCGGCCTGAGGGCACAGGAGGAAGCCTGTCCTGACAGCTGAAAGGGCTCCATGCAAAGAGCAGGGCTCTGGACGCAGGCTCAGTGACTGCCCTGCCCAGTGGCTGCTTATCCTGTGTCTGCCTGTGCCTTTAGGGAAAGTGCTGGGTGCCAACAAAGCTGGAGTTGTCTCCTCCCTTTTCCTTTGAAACCTACAACCTAAGTAATTGCCAGACCCCCCCATCCCACCCACCCTATAAACCTTCTTTTGATAAGCGTGGGATTTTTCAGGCCAGCATTGCACAGCTTCTGCAGAAGTCCAACCCTCTTCATAATTGCAACTTCCTGCCCAGCTCGGTAGCTTCCGGCAGGATGCACACACATCCGCAGGGTCCCGAGCCAGCTTGCAGCCTTTGGCGCGTGCATCTGACTTGTTCCTTGGGTAGCAGAGGAAAAGGGTGTTGAACGGCGTTCAGTGCGAAGGAAAGCCTCCAGCTCCTGAACTGAAGTGTTCCGTTGAAAATGTTTTGATTTTCCAAAAGGTAGAGGAAACGTGTACACGGTTTGTTGAAGACCAAGACAGAAATGAATGAGCTTTGGGTTCTAACTATTTTCATGTGTCTTCTTCTTTCTCTCATTTTCCCCAGAAATAAAGGGACTTATTGGTAAAAACAAGTGCACAAATACCCATAGCAGCAAACCCATAGAAGTTGCACTTCCACAGTGATGGTGAGCCAGAAACAAAAGGCTAAATCAGTGTTACTGAGCCTGTCTTTATACAAAAGTTCGGTATTTCGTTCTTTTTTTTAAAATTTTTGCATTAATTTTGATTTATTAAATATTGTGTTAAAATATTTTAATCATGTGAATTCTTTGACATCCCCTTTAATTTTTACTCAAGGCCTCTCAAATCCTCACTATAGCCTTAGCCCTTGGGCTGACCCACTGTACCATTAGCTATCAGTGTCACCTTAGCACTGATTCATTGATGGAGGTAAAGAAATAGGCTGATTCAGGCCTCCCCTGGCCTCTCTGCCTGACCCCCCTTCTCCGTTCTTTACTGCACAAAACTCTCATCCTTCAAGAGTCCGCTCAGGTATGCTGTCATGATTTAGCCTATTTTGTCCCTGCCGCCGTTGGAGAACCCTGCTCTCCCCATGCCACCCCAGCTCCTGTGCTCTAGCCCCACCTTCCTGATGTACATTTTCTCCATGCCTGTGTCTGTTTTTCCTCCCAAATGGGGAGCTCTTCAAGGCCGGGCACCATGCTTTATTTATTTATGTCTTGCATGCTTTTCTTAGTATGTGGGCACCCACTGAGTGACGAAAATGGAATTATTGGGTGCTAAGACGGTTTTTCCGAGTATTAATAAACTGTGAGTTTGCAAATAAAGTGGCCAAGTGTGCGTCCCTTGCTCGGTTCCCGTGACTATGGGACCCTTCCACTGGGCTGGCCCTGTGATTGGCAGTCTCTGGCTGGCGGCTTGTGGGGTGGACCCGGGTGGGGAAAGGTGGTTACACCTGGTAGTGCAAGAATTTGGAAACTTCTGGGTGGAGGAAGGGGTAGAGAAGGTATTTGAAAGGGCACCCACCACGTGGAGCTCAGTCAAGAAATACTTGCTGACCAGCTAGAGGTTTGATTGACTAAGAGATAAGTGAGTTGTGCTGTCAAACCACTGGTATAAAGGACTGGGGGGAGAGGGCCGTCAGGAAAAGCTGAGGAGCCTGTAGTAAGGTGGCGGGAGTTAGAAGGAGGCATTTTGGGGCCCTGTGTGCCGCAGATGGGAGAAGATATTGACAGAAAGCAGAAAAGTGTCAAGTATGTGACATTTTCCCCAAAAGTAGATGTGTGGATTGATCTGTACATATATTTTCTCTTTAAACTCAGGTCAAAGAAATGAGGAAGTTAAATGTTGTGGAAAGGCTCTTGGTAACTCCAGCCAAAATAACTTGATAATATTTTTAGTTTTACTGCTCTGGGATATTTAAGGAAGATAAATAGGTTTTGTAATGAGACTACAGTACACAAACTGTTTGGCTGTGAAAAGCTGGACTTCTGGAAAAGCAGTGAGCAATGATTTAGGAAGGCCGTAAAAAGGGGAAAGCAAAAAAACAAAAACAAAAACAGCAGTAAATTAGAATCCAATGGGCTGGCCGAGTGGCGTGGTGGTTAAGCGCTGGCTTGGGAGGCCAGCAGCCCCGGTTCGGGTCCCACATGTGAGGGCCAGTGACACTGCCCTCAAAAAAAAAAAAAAAAAAATAGAATCCAAGAAATGAGCCAGGCCTGAATCGAGATGGTTTAATTATCAGGACTGTACAACAGAGTACGCCGATGTGATGGCCCCAACAAAACAACCACCGTTTCACTGGGCATGATTCTGTGGGTCTGGAGGTGGGGACAAGCCCCCCGGGCTGGAGACCCCAGGTGTTGGTCCTGGCTGCTGGCTGAGGCGCTCGGCGCTCCTCCCTGTGGCCTCTCTCAGTGGGCCCCTCATCATCTGTCATCTTCCGTGAGTGTCTTCATGGGCTGTTCACAGCGCAATGCACCCCTGTCCTCCTGGGGGACCAGCAAGGTACTTCTGCTCGTGAAAGTGGGTGTGTGATGGGTGAGGCATCTGCAGATGCAGAAACACAGCGGTGGGGTTCCTGAGGGACCGACTGTGAAGGAAGGAACAGGACCTGGGTGCTGCTCCCCGGAGAAGCGGCGGTGGCGCTGGGGGCCCCTGCTTCAAAGGCTGCGAGGTGATGTGCTCGCCTGGGACAGCAGCCCGGGGAGCCAGGCTGTGGAGTTCTGGGCCTGCCTTAGGTTTGGAAATGGCAGGGAATCCTGTGCAGTGTTGTTTCTGAGGCTCCCGCTAGGCAGGGCTGAGGCAGGTAGGCTGTGGGGGTTACAGGGGGTGGGGGAGGTGGGCCCCTGGGATGATGGAAGGCAGGGCTGCCTGGGGGTTAAGGGTTCTAGCCCAAGGGAGTCATGAGTTGGGAGAAACACAGCGCTGCTCGTGACCTCAGAGGCCGTGGCCTGCCTGGCGGGGCCTGTGCGGCGTGGCTGCCTTATACCAGTCTCGTCTGGTGGACTCAGGGCTGCGGTGGAGCCTGGTGAGAAGACAGCTTTCGGCTCCCACCCCCGGCTGCCTGCGGAGGCCTGTGGCAGGTGCTAGAGGCACAACTCCCACAAACACGCTGAGGTTTAGACTCTGTGTGGGTGGCCCCCCGAAGCCTATGCTTGCCGGGGTAACACGCTGAGGCGGCGGCTCGGCCCCCGACCTCCTGACCGCAGAGCTGTGCCCAGAAGGCCTCTCTACATACCTGTGACTAGCACTGGAAACTTCGGAAGGCTTGCTTGCCTGAGGGCGGCTATGGTGTGAGAACGCAAGTCTCACTCAGGGAGCACACCTGGGGAGAGAGGCTGTTGGGAACATGAAGGAATGAAGGTATTGTCCGAGATCCACAGCTCCCTGTATCTTGGGAGGACCATCCCCTCCTGCCCTGGCTGCCTGGGCGCTCCCACCGCGAGGAGAAAGGGAACCACGATGATGGGGGCACAGGGCGGAAGGGGGCAGGCCCACTGCTACTGTGTTTCTTCAAAAATAAGACCTAGCGGAGAAGAAGCCGGAACATGATTCCTCCAGGATATGGAGGGCATGCACCCCTCCCATGAGGGTTTTATGACCTGTTTCAGGGAGAAGGTGCCTTTTCCACAAACTCCTTCAGCGTAAAATATTCAGTATGCCAAGGTGCCATATTCTGGCACCTAAAATCATGCGAGGGCTTATTTTCCAGCCAGGTCTTATTTTCGGGGAAACAGGGTGTACTCCTGTGGCCAGGGCGAGGGGGCAGCAGGGTGGAAGGTCTTCCCTTCTTCCCACCTCTGGGCCCATCTGGCAGCTATAGGGCTGTGCGAGTGGCCTATGGACACCGCAGCCCTCCATCCCAGGGAAGAGGCCTGCTCAAGCCTGGAATTGGGGACCATGCCCGTTGGACAGGGATTTCTGGAGTCCCAGGTCCCCAGGGCATGTGTCCCCCATGGGCAGATTCCTTGGGCCCTATGGACCCTCTATGGGTTTAGCGGTGGTGCTGTAATGAGTGGCTTAAACAACAGGACTGTGTCATCGCACAGTCCGGAGGCCAGAGGCGTGGGCAGGGCCGTGAGGGGAGCTGCAGTCCAGCCTCTCCCCTTGGCTGACAGGACCACTCGTGTTCACCTGGCCTTCTGTGTGCGTGCCTGTGTCCAAACTTCCCCTTTTTACGAGGACACCAGTCCTATTGGATTAGGGCCCACTCTAATGACCTCACTTCAACTCGATTCCCTCTGTAAAGACCCTGCGCCCAAAGAAGGTCCCAGTCTGAGTCCCTGGAGCCTTAGGACTCCAACCAACATAAGAAAGTTGGGGGCAACAATTTGACCCAGAACAGACGAGCAGCCCTGTGGGGCTGTGCCAGGGAACCTCAGGGTCTAGGGCAGGGTCAGGATTCCAAGGACCGTGGAGATGACCTCAGAGGGGTTGCGGGTCCTGCTGAGGAAGGGCTGTGGGACAGTGGGACATCTCTGCAAAGCCACTCAGCGTGGGAGACACAGCCCCTCAGGTCTTAGCTTCAGCACCCTGGTTCTCAGCCCAGCCTGCACCCCACACCAGTGACTGGAAACCCTGAGGGGACCCCGTCAGCATCAACGTGTAGGGGAGTCTGCAGGGTGCTGCTCTGGGAGCCTGGCTGGGCTGCTGGGTGGGGGCTGATTGAGGGGTTCAGGGAACCCACTTAGGAGGCTGCAGCCGTTTTCCAGGTGGGCTATGTGGAGGGTCTGAGCCCAGGTTGTGACTGGGGGGGGGGGCGAGATCCATTTAGGAGACATTTCTGAGGTACTGGCCCGTGGGTCTCACCCCCATGTTCTGGGCGGAGTCCCCAGAGACGTGACCTAATCACCAAAGGCCTCCGTGTCCTGCACCTTGGTCCCCTGAGCCTGCAACCGGGAGGTCAGCAGGCGGACAGCTGCTCTTTCAAGGATGACTGAAGGAGAAACCTCTGCCGGGGATTCATTTCCAGGTCCAGAACAGTTCAGTCTTGACCCCAAAGCTTCTGAAAGGTGTGGGAAGAGAGAATGGGGCACTCGCAGAAGGCTGGGGTCACGCTAGCCTTTCTGTTGCTCCACAAAGGACATGGTTCCCGGGTGCCCATGCGTCCTGGCTGCTGCCAGAAACCCACCTCCCACCCAGTGAAGAACATTTCATCCAAACCACCGTTTGTATGTGGACACACACGGGAAACAGGATGAAGGGAGCCTCAGGGCTCACGCCCCGAATGGGGCCTCGGCGGTGCCCTGGGAATGCTCAGTGAGGGCGGGGCCTTCCCACCCCTCCTGCCTCCTCCCCAGCAAGGCCCACAACTGTTAGCAATGAATGGGACATTTATTCTTCTTGGCTGTGTGCAGAGTCAGGTGAGGTTATTGCAAATAGAATATAGAAATATTCATTTTTCCTTCCAAAAAGGGCTCTTAAACGTCAAATCAAATTAAATGAAATCATTGTATCAGGCAGAACACATATAAGTTGCAGATGGTGCTGTCCTACAAATTCCCCCACCTCCCGCCTCCCCTTAGATCTGATTGACCTGGGCCGGTTTAAACAAAGTTCAAATACACTTATTAGTTGAGCAAATGTCATTTGTTAGAGTTTGAGCAAAAGTCATAAGCTAACTTCTGCCCCCGCCCCAACTTTTTTGCCTGGCTTCCCTGGCTGGACTAATTATAAGGCTCTCTGACATCAAGTTCACCTGACATAGTTTAACCCTGCCGTCCGTCTTTAACACCTGAACATGGTCAATCAGAAATGGCTGGTATGCAGCATCCAGGCCTCGGCATCTGGGGGGAAGTCTGGGTGCAGCCCCAAGGCTGTGGGAAGCAGCAGGCGGTGGGAAGCCAGAGTGCCCGCCCTGCTGTGAGGTGAGCCGCGTGCCCGGGAGGCATGGCTGCATGATAAACGTGCCCAGCTCCTAAAGGCAGGAGCCCTGGCCCAGATGTTGTCATGTGATGAGATACTGTTCAGGCCTCAAAGGGGCGAAAAGGGTGGATTTGTCAGACAGGGGCATACCTAGGGCGGTCCTTTCACAACGGACTTCATTACCATGTCAATTCTGGGGGGAGGCCCTGATTTAGCACAGCAGTTGGCTGAATGCATATGGAGCGGATGGGCCCTGAATGAATAGTGAAAGGAAAACCGGCTGGAATCTGCCTCCAGCTTTGTGTCGGGCTGACCAGCGGCAGGGACCCCAACACTTGCAGCACAGATGGTAGGAGGGGGCGGCGGTCTGAAGGCTGCTCCTCCTGGTTTCCTTTACGTCCTCCTATCACTGGTGGGCTCTCCCTCCGTATCTCTGTACCTATTTTAGTGGTCCCCCCGAATTTTCTTCCATTTCCTCACTCCACGAAGGCAAACTTAGCTTTGGGGTAATTAGAAATGAAATAGCATACGCAGCCATAAACATGTACAATTTCCTCCCCCACACTAACAGTGTAAGATCCTCAGTTGGTGTGAGGTTTAGAAGTCATCGAAAATGGAATTAAGAAATCGTGAAAAAGACAATTAAACGTTGGCACGCCATGTTGCTTCTGGGTTCGGCCGTGTGAAGGAGACTGGTGGAGTCTTGTGTCCAGACGGGAGCGTGTCCGCGTCCAAAAGGCAGGAGCTGTAAATCAAAGGAGTCTGGCATTATCTCGTTTCCTTTCTGGCTTTAAAAGTTAGAACAGATGTCACAGGAGAGGACAAAATGGATTTCATCCACCAAGAGGGGCTTTCTTGCCCTCCGTAATAGGAAGTGCCTTGAAATGCTAATGTACACAGTTTGTGTTGCCGGGTTTGCATAGAGATGGTGGGAAACAACTCTGATCCCAACAAAACCTTTTGTTATTAATCAAGAAAATCTGGTCTTCTGAAGCAGCAAAGAGCTGGAAATTAGCGAGGCCACTGGCAGGGAGACCAGGGAGCAGCAACGCCGGCAGCACTGGGGGCTTTCCACGTGCCCCCCGACCTTCTCCGCTCCACCTGAGCCTCTACGTTTGGGGGTGTGTGCAATTTCTCTTGTATCTTGTACTTTATAAAGTCGTGTGTTTTCTTTTTTAGCAATTTCAAGAAGTGGGCTGGTAGCACACCCATTAAAAGCGTGCTAATGAAGTGTGCTAAGAAAAGAAAGCTAAGCACCACAAAATCAAAGGGAAGCATTTTGCTTGGCTAATGGGCTCGATTATGAGAATTTTACAGGCCCTTTTATAAACTTGAATTTTATTTTGCGCTGGGGAACGAGAAATTTCTGTTTGGTTTTAAACACACATGATCACACCACCAACTAGTCCTAATTTAAAGCTGTGAGAGCACAGGGAGATTTGATGTCTGAAAGGAAGGGATAGAAGCAGCCCCACCGCTGGTAGTTAATAAGCACAGCCCTTAAGCCTGTGATTCTAGGGAAGCAGGAGGAAGTGAGGGCCCTCCTGATCTAGCTTCCTTTCCCGCCAGGCTCTGTGCTCTCATAGTCTGACATCTACTTAGAGTGTCTGCCGTGGTTCCCTTTGGGATCAGGTGTGCTCACCTTGCCTTGACTAGAGCCGAGACTCCCTTGTCGTAGGGCCCCCCCCCTCTGCCTTGTCGGTCCTCTAGCATCATCCCTGGCCTCTCTACCCAGTAGATGCCAAGAGCAGTCTGCTCCCTTTGGGACCACCCAAAACATGTCCAGACAGGACTGAAATAGCCCTGGTTGGGAAGCACAGAACTAGATACATCACTTGCCTTAGGGTGATGGAAACCACACGTGAAAAGTGCTACCTGCCCAGTGCCCGGCCTGCTGTGGTCACAGAGCCAAGGCAGGCACAGATGCTGCTGAGATGAGCTCAGTAACGGTTGGACACAGCAGACAGGCGCATGCTGTCAGTCTCTTCCCCCATGACACCAATGGCTTTGCCTTTTCCCTTGTTTTCCAGCCAGTCGACTGGAGGATGGAAAACTGGAGAAGGAAGCAAGAAACCTGAATAATCCACAGCCTGGAGACACAGCTCAGCACTGGATGATGAAACCATACGCCTTATTCTGAGGTTTGTAGGTGCTTCTCCCCCTCGGCGGATTGTGTGTGGTACAGAAATGTGGCTGCCATTGGGTGCTTGGTTTAATCTCTGGTAAGATTTTTAAGTGAGGCCTCGCTACTCTTTAAATGATGCTCCATTATCCTTATAGGGACATCTTGCTTTGGGGAACAATGAGTTATTGAAATGTGGCCTGTATGTTGGATGATAAGCACTCACATATGAAATATGTCTTGAGCACACACATTGTATACACATTTCAACTAAAAGCTAACTTCGAGAAAATCTGCTGTAAAGAGTGTAACTGTATCACAGACGACTGCATCATCTCCATCCTGGAGTTGCTTAAAATATGGCCAGTGTGGCCTTGAGAAAACTCCAGAGTTCCACTGGCCTCCTGCAGGTAGCGTACAAGTGTTGTGATCTCTTTACAAAGTTTATTCACTTTGATGAGAGCTCGATGAGAGATCTGCGATAATATACTAAGCGGGGAATTCAAGTGCATTCAGATAGTGCCAATCTGTGTTGTACCACAGAGGTCTTAACTGTTCCAATGACATTGATTCTCCAGGAGCCCATGTCACAGGTGGGCCACAGGGAGCTGTGCGTCCCTGGCTGCAGATGAAGGCTCTGTGACCTGGAGAGGGGGGTTCCCAGCACAAGGGAGGTCCCAGCTTCACCAGCACACGGATGAAGAAGGCTGCTCTGATTTTGCCTCATCTGCTGAGGGAGCTCTGGCCTCCTTGACATTAAGAGTCATCAGGGGAAGCGAGGTGAGCTTTCAGGATGAGTGGGGTGGGTAAAGAAAGATGCTAACATCAGGGACCGCCGAGGAGAGAGGACTGTGGGCAACTGGCTTCCAAGTAACATTTTTTAACCTGACCCCGTGTTTGCGTCACGCCTCATGCTGCTGCCTGCAAGTCTGCCAGGCAGATATTCATGCCGGCTCACAACTTTTCTTTTGAAACTGCATGCGTCAGCAGAGGAGATCTTATGAGCTAGTCTGCAGGCCCAATGCCTTCATGTGATAGGGGAGAAAATGTGTGCAGAGGTGCAGCTGTGTGTCGTACAACTGGCTGTGGCCGGGCCAGGCGAGGGCTCAGCCAGGGCCCTGGGCCTGGGCACAGGGAGCAGAGGTCAGCATGGAGGGAGAGTGGATGGAAAGACGGAAGGGTGGGCAGGCCTGTCTGACCCCGTCCCCTGAGGATAGGTTGCTGTGTTCAGGTGGGAGTTCAGGATCCCCAGAGGGGCAGGGGGCACTGCCCCATGCTAACCTTATCTGGAGGGGAGGGGGGACTCCCAATGTGACTCCCCTTTCCCCTGGAACTGGCCCCATTCCGGGGCTCCACACATACATGGTCATCAATAGTGTGAGAAGCCGGAACCCCAGGACGAAATCAAATTTGTGGGCAAGGCGGAACCCATGGGACAGCTCAAATGTTGCTTCCGAGGGACAAAAGCAGTTTGCATTTGCGTCACTGAATTTCCCAACAAGTTTTTGGAACATGGCTTACAGGTGGGTTGGGGCCAGGGGGGAAACAGCAAGGCCCCTCACGCTGCCTGGTTGGGGCTCAGCGCACAGGCAGTGCATTCCTCCCCGCCTGCCTCCCTCTGGTCCCCAAAGTGCTAAAAACGGGTCCTGCTCAAAAGCAACTTAGTTTACTCTCAGGTGTTAAAAAAAGAGCTGTGGGTGTTTGGAAAGCAGCAGACTATCCTCCTAGCCTGAGATTTCACCTCATAAGGGGGTGAATAAGAACCAGAAAAAAGACTCCATTATAAACACCTTAAAAATAGACGAATGACAAAGGAAATGCTGACCGGACTCCCAGGCTGTGGCGGGGGAGGGGAGGGTTTTGTGTGGAGTTCAAAGCCCTGAGTGAAAGCTAATGAGGACCATTGTATTTGGGCAAAAGACAGTGCTGAGTGCTTATCAGAAAGGAGGTAAGATTACCGGCTTCTGGTTTCTGGAGATTTTTAAAAGGCAGCCTTTGGAGCCTCTTGAGGATGAAGAGGTGTGCTTTTCCTGGGGATGTTTTTCTAGGGGCCCCATTCTGGGGATGGCTCCAGGGACCACAGCGAAGGTGCTCACAGAGGCAGAGCCGGGAAGGGACGGCCTGGGGCAGATTTATCCCTGCCATGGATCGCTTGAGTCCCGGAAAGTCAGTGTTACTGAGGGACTCTCATGCTTTGGGGGCGTGGGGATGGGCTTTGGGCAAGCGAAACCGGGGGTGAAGCCAAGAGCTGAGTGGCAATGCCTTTTCTGATGGGTCTGGAGGCTTCATCCGGCTAGTCCTGTGATCCTAGATTTGGGAACTCTGAACTGAACTTTCGCTGCCGGAATTTAATGCTGAGGGTGCAGCAGCAGACAACCAGTTTCCAGAACCTGCCCGGGCTTGGAAATGTCCACTAATTACTGCCAGGGATCCAGGCCGCCAGGGACCCCTCCCCACTGAGGGAGCGCTCAGGTGTCCTCAGGGGACTCCTGGGTCACAGCCTACTTGCTGAGGAGGACTCCGAGCGGGCAGAACGCCTTGCGACTCGGAGCAGGAATGTTGCCGTTCCCGGTTCTCGGATCAAGGTGCAGGTTAAGCTGCCTCCCTCCCCGGAGGACTGGGCTTATCCTGTGTGTTCCTGTCAGGCACCACTCTCAGAAAACCTTCCTCTGCAGCTGTCCTGGAGTGGCTCCGAGGAGGAGATCACTTTCCATTTTGTCCTTTCAATTCCCATCTGTAGAACGGGAAAGAATGTCCAAACTCCATCACCAACACACCAGCACTGACCCAGCCCTGCCCACGGCGGGGGGGACCCGCATGACTGTTAGAGTGCCCTGGGAACAAGCATGATAAATTATAACACGGGTGATGCTGAGTGAATGTTAATGAAAGAAACCTGGAGGCTGAGCATGCAGCCGCGTTTCTGGGAAAAGGCGTCTAGGACTAATCCCCATTGGCCAGCTGAGATGCTGTCTCCTCTTTCTTCCCAGCGTGTCACTGGTGTTGATTCTTCTAAGAGTCTCCAGTTTCCTACAGTGGCAACAGCAGCCACAGGAGCTGACCGTGCAGGCACCAGAGATGGAGGAGACGTTTTAGGAATGCGAGGGAGGAAAATGCAATGAGAGGTTTGAACAGCGTTGCCTTTTTCATGCTTTACAAAACAGTCTGGGCAGAGGAGCCCTGGGGGCAGGTGGACAGTTTGAGCCAACTTTGGGGCACAGAGAGACCCTGGAGGTTGAGGGGGAGACTGTGGAGGGCACAGTGCGTGTGGAAGGCAGGGGACAGTCCTGATTCCTGAACACAGAATTCTCTACCACGCAGGAGTTTTCAAAAGCTCAGAGCATCCCTCACATTTTCAGAACAAAATCAGTTTTAATTTACATGAGTTAGAAGTATTTTTGCCGTCAGGGCCCTGACTAGAAATCCTAGGAGTCTGCTGAGCTCCTGAAAGTGGGGGCCTGGCTGGGACAGCTCTCAACACCCTCAGAGATGAGATGGGGTAAGGTCTGGGAGGGGAGGGGCCCGGGGGGAAATACTCCCTCTGTTTACCTGGATGTCAGCTCCATGCACCCTCAGGGCCTTCTGGGTAACCCATCCTCCAGGAGCAGCCTCTCGGTGCAGGGGGCTTTGTGGGGCCTCAGTGGTCTCTGACCACACGCACCACACGGCCTCTTGTTGAATTTAGCAAGGCCTCCAAGTACCCAGGAGCCCAGGAGCCCTCTGGCCTTGCCGGCTGGGTTCATGTCAGAGTCTGCTGTGCCCTGGGAGTCGGGTCTGCACGATGACTCTAGCAGCTCACAGGCCCTGAGCACCCGGGGGCTCCTGCTTCACGTGCATGTTCTGTTCCATCCTCACGAGGCGGGGCTAGCGCTTCCTAGGTGAGAAACGGAGGCTCCGCTTGCTGGGAGGACTTGCCCATGGTTGTGCAGCGGGTCAGTAGGAAGCCGGGCCAGACAGGCAGACCCCGACCTAAGCTCTCAGGGAACCCCCTTTGCCGCCCTGGGCTGTCTGCAAGGGCCGGGTGCTTACAGGGAATGCTGGGCTCCATCTCAACTCATGGTTCTTAACTGCTCTGCTTGGGAACAGTTAATGTTCCAAGAGCACTGTTATTTATTATAACGTGGCAACATTTGCCAGGGGGTCCTTTATTTAAAAAAATAGATGAGCACAGATTGTTGCTCTCAGTCTGGTGTGTTTTCAGGAGAGAGAGAAAGAGGGAGGGAGAAGAGGCACCGGTGGGCTGGAAGTTACTCCTGCAAGCATGTCGTGTGGGTCTTGACAGACAAATCTGTGCCAGGAAGTGGCTGGGCTGCACCTGCTTTATTTCATCACCTCTTTACAACCTCCTGGGTGGGGTGGGCGCCGTTATCTCCAAGATAAGAAAACCTAGGCCCCAGTGGATATGGGGCTAGTGTTGCGGATAGAATTGTGCACTCCACAACGATATGTTCAATTCCTAACCCCCGGTACCTGCGAACGAGACTGTAGCTGGACATGGGGTTTGTGCAGATGTAATCCAGTTAAGATGAGGTCGTATGGGGGCGGCAGGTTAGCTCGGGTGGTTACAGTGCAGTGCTCATAACACCAAGGTTGCCTGTTTCATCCCCACATGGGCCTCAGAGTTGCGTCCTCCACAATCAGATTGAAACAACTACTTGACTTGGAGTTGATGGGTACTCGAAAACACACCATTCCCCAATAAAAAATTAAAAAAAAAAAAAAAGAAAAAGAAAAGGATGAGGTCGTATGGGTGGGCCTAATCCAATGACTGGTGTCCTTATAAGAAGATGGAATGCTGGGCACATATACAGAGAAGTCACAGGGAGGACACCATGTGACGAGGGAAGCAGAGATTGGAGTGATGCATCTACATGCTAAGGAACGCCAAGGATTGCCAGCAGCTACAGAAGCCAACAAACACCAAGGACGCATCTTGTCCTAGAGTCTTCAGAGGGAGTCTGGCCCTGCCAACACATTGGTTTTGGACTTCTAGCCTCTAGGACTGTGAGAGAATGAATTTCTGTTGTTTCAAGCCCCCCTGTGTGTAGTCCTGTGTCATGGCGGCCACAGGAAGTGAATACAGCAAGCACTGACCTTGCTTCTACTGCGCATTTGAACAATTCTGTATTGGGGTGTGTGGGGGATGCTGCCTGCTTCCCGCTCTTAGGCCAGTTTAATCTCTAACACTAGAAAAGCAGATGAAGGATGAGACTAAGACGATCTGGAGGGAAACAGGAGGCGGATCTTGCTGAGGTGGAGATAAGAGGGCTGATATTGCTGACCAAGGACAGGCGGCAAGGGAAGGGAGGGGCCTGGGGTTGACGGACACGTGGGAGGGAGCCGGAGGCCGGAGCCCAGTATCGCGAGGCCTGGGAAACCAGAGGGACTGGAAATCGGTGTCACACATATGGGGAGCTTTGGAAGTATAAGAGCAGACAGAAGGGTAACAGTGTGAGGAGAATGTTTCAAATATTTGTGCTTCATCCAGGGATCGATGATGGTGAAGGAAATGGCCTTCCTCGGCACACCAGCGGCGTTCCCAGAAAAAGGAAAACAATGTCCTGGAGACCCAGGGGTTCTCAAGAGCGAAGGAGAGAGCGGGGAGGAAAGTCCTGTGTCCACGGCCTGGCTGTGACTGGCGGCTGTGGTCCAGGGGAGAGGTAGGGTGCCTGAGCAGAACGAGCTCATGTGTGACAGAAGTCAGGATGCAGAAAGGAGGACCAGCCCGAAGGGGGCCCAGGGAAGTTAAGCTGGCGCAGGAATTGTTGACATATAAAGCATACATGATTCTTGATGACAAATAACCCTGAAAAGACATCAAATATCGTGTCGTGAGTGACTCAGGACCCAAGTATGCTGGTCCCCTTGTAATGTGGGCGGCCAAGTTATGCTGAACGAGATGAAGGGCTTAGTATCTCATGAATGCGCGGGGGAGGCTGACTGCATGGAGAAGGATTTAATCATTAAACCGTTTGCACCACTACAATGGGCCCGGCTGGCCAGGGTCCTGGGGCTGACCCCATTCCTCACCCGTCTTGTCGGTATGTGGCCACATGGGAAGACCACAGGAAGCTTGGACCGCAAGGCCTGAACAACAAGACATTTTAGTTTTAGAAACTGCCAGGACAGGAAATTAGTGAGGCTGATTAGGAAAATCAATTTGGCTTGACTTAAATTCAGTAGGAGGGGGAGAAAGGTGAGGGAGAGGGAGCTGGCATTTGGCGAGGGCTGTGGGGGTGTCCTGGATTCCTCTGTGAGGTGGGGGTTATTAGCCTCCCTTTTCCAGTGGGGAAACTGAGGCTCAGACAGTGTACGTAGAAGGCTCTGAAGCTGGAAAGGGTGACTGGCCAGGAATAAGGGTACAGGCTTGTAGGCTCTCACCTCCCCCCCCAGCCCGAGCCCCCACAGTTGCACTGCCTCCTGAAGCTGGGAGGAGGCAGCTCACAGGCCACGGCAGGAAATGGGGGTCCCAGATCCCACCTGGCTCTCTCCCCCCTAGGTGGTCATGACAGAAGAAGCAGGAACTGGGGTGCTGGCCCCACACCATTGTTACCTGTCCAGGGACCCTGGCCAGCCTGTGGCTCCTGTAAAGGGGTTGACAGCACTTTCTCTTGCAGATGGGGTAGACCAGATGACCATTTAGGATGACAACTCATGAGTTCTGGGGATTTGAAGGGATAAAGACTGTCTTTGTGTTCACATGAGCTGGGCTCTGGGACAGGAACTCACTCCCCTAGGGCAGGACCCTGGGTATCTGTGTCCCGAGCACCCTGCAAACTCCTTTGCTTTCCATTGTGGGCACCATGCTCCAGCCTCGTTCCTTCCCCGCGTGTCTTACACAGGGCACAGCTGTGGCCCAGGCCTCTGCCTTCCCCGCTGGGCAGCTCTGCCCCGGTCACCCCGTCTCCAGGGCCTGCTGCACCATCAATCTGACAAGGTGCCTGTGTCTTGGAGAGCCTGCTGTGCTCTCCGGGGCTTGGCACTTCACACTGCGAGTCTCGTCCCTGCTTCAGGGCCCCTCATTGGGGTCCCCAGGGTGTCCTTACTGCCTGAGGGCTGCCAGGCCCCTCTTCCTTCTGGGGGCCGTGGCCACTCCCCACACTCAGCCTTTTCAGCGATTTCCCTTCCATGACTTACAGAGCAGCAGAAAGGCCACCCCCTGGGTGAAATTCCCTGCAGAAGACGGCGTCCCGTCTTCCTGTCTGCTCAACACGGGACCCCCAGGCCCCGGGAAGTTCCTGCCCTAGCCCCAGGAGCATTGGGGGTGCTCAGTGGTGGCTGCTCACTGATGACAAAGATGACACGTGGCCGAGGCCCCTGAGGCCGTCTGGCTCCTCCCTGGAGATGTAGGTGTCTCCTTCGTCACAGAGTGTCCCTGGGGAAGCTTCTTCCTCTGATTATAGTTGGCAGAAAAATGCCCCAACCCCCCAAGATATCCCCTTAAGTCCCAGAACCTGGGACTGTGGAGCTTTAAATGGCAGAGATTTTGCAAACAGGATTAAATTAAGGATATCAAAATGAGGAGATTATGCTGGATTATCCAAAGGGCCCAGTAACCGTGGGGCCCTTAAGTGTGGAAGAGCAGGGTCCCAGTGACAAGATGTGAGAAACACTCAGCTGGCTATTGCTGGCTTTGAAGGGGGCAGGGGCCACCAGCAAGGGACGTGGGTGGCCTCTAGAAGCTGGAAAAGATGAGGGAACAGGCTGTCCCTTAGCAGCTCCAGAAAGAGTCAGCCCTGCCAATCCCGTGATTTTAGCCCAGGGAGATGCTGTTCGGACTTCCGGCGTCCGGAGCTGTGAGAGGAACCCGTACTGTATAAGCCACCAAGTTTATGGTCACTTGTTAAAGCAGCAATAGAAAACAAATACACTGGGTGACATCTTTTCTTGTGACAGGTCTCAGGGAAGAGCTCTGTGTGCACATGTCCAGGGCGGAAGCTGAGCCCCAGGGAGCGAGGAGCCTGCGCGCCAGCAGGTCGGGGGGCCCCCTCTTGCCTGTGCAGCAGTGTGGCAATGCCGCCTCAGGCCACACCAGAGAGATAAGCTTCCTCACACCTCTCCTTCTAGTTAACCTGTAACCTCCGACGTGGAACACTTCCTCACAGGCTCTGGGGAGCGGACGCAGCAGGTGGCTGTGCTCTGGGCTCTGGGAGCTGGCGTTCAGCTGCCCACATGGGCCTGCAGCCCCTGGGGGGGAGATGGGGGAGCATAGGGGCTGGAGGAGGCTCTGTGCCTGTCCCAAGACCTGTCACTTTAGCCAGGGACCGGCATGTGCAGAGAGGGTCCCCAAACAGGGCCGTGCTGGGGATGTGGTGACAGGACAGTGAGAGGGGCCTGTGGGCAGAGAGTGCTGGGGCTGGCAAGAGCTCCCAGGGAGGGGGAGGGGATGGGCAGGAGCCACCCGTGGCCTGAGGGAAGGGCCCCCTGGGGAGACGGCGGGAGCTCAGCAGACAACCCACTGTGGTGTGACCCAGACTCCTGGTTCTCTCTTTATCTGGGCTACTCAGGGAGTCTCCCAGCCCGTAGTAGGTGGGACATGGGCCAGCATGGCCAGCAGGCTGTGGGCAGCAGGCTGTGGGCAGCGCTGCTGTGTGTCGTCCAGTCTCTTCTCAATGTCTCCCTAGACCTGAAGCTACATGTTCGAGGCCGGGTCCCAGGACGTGGAGCCTCTGTGGGCCCAGCTCCCTCAGCCCCACAGACCCATGGTGGGATCAGGGAGTGGGAGATTCCGGATTAACTTCTAACCCCCGGCACATCAGCCTATCTGGGAGGATTAACCGGGTTTAGAAAGAGCCCCCTGCTCTGAGAAGGGTGTGTTGGGAAAGATGAGTACGAGTTAATATTTATGGGAGGCAGGGAAGGCCAGGAGAAGGAAACAGTCTCAGGGTGTTGGCGGGGACCTGCAGGAGGGTAATGAGGTGGTGCAGTGGCCATGGCAGGGCAAAGTCCGCCCGTGAGAAAACCTTTAACTGCCCCCCAAAGGATCCCAGTTTAGAAACTCCTCCTAAGGCTTCGCTCCAGCCCTGCCAGTGTTTTCAGAGTTTTCTTGGGGACCATATTCTGCACTCTTTACAGCAGGCCCCAGAGCACCGGAAGGCTCTAGAACAACGAATGAGTCATCTTGGATGGAGGTGATCCTATTTAGGCACAGCTGGAATAGGAACTTTTAAAAGTAAATGTTTTTGGAAAAGAAACCTTTGGGGTTTTTTAGCTGAGGAATCAGTGAAACCCACTGCTATCTGCCCTGAGAAGGGCGCGTCTGCACTTACCCTGTTACTCTCTGAGCACCCAGCTTGCTCCCGGAATCCTTAGGGTGAGTCTGTCCCTCCTGCAAGATTATTAATGCCGAAGGGTAGTCCAGTGCCCTTTCAAATACATTTTAAATCAGAGTATGACATGCAGGCAGCAACACTTACTGATTCTGTGTGTTTTGCCTAGAGGACAATCATATCCACTGCCTTTGTATTCCCACAAAATGACCATGAAAGTAAAATAAACACAATCAGAATTTTATGGGAGGTGGTATTACTCTTTCCCATTACATTTTCAGTTAATTAGTTTGACTCGGTAATGACTTAGGGAGCACCACACGTTTTTGTTATAATCACAGTCATGGCTCGTGGAATGCTAACGGTGTTCAGAAACACACCACAATTCCTGAACTTCAGCCACTTAATCCTCCCCAACATTTTATGTGGTGGCTTCTATACTGACCTGGCCCAGTTCAGAGATGAGGAAACTGAGGCACAGAAGGGTCGGGTTGTTTGCCGAGAGTCACACGGAGAGCAGGTGGGCGGCAGGATGCAGTGCACCCCTAGGCTGTCCCAGGGCCGGCTTTCCTCTCTGCAGGGTGGCGGGGGGCAGTGCGGGCTCGCCGGCCAGGGCAGGCCCTCCTGTTAACAGTTAGCCAGTGGCTCCCGGCCCAGCCCTGGCTCTGACGCTGCCGGAAAGAACACGCAGTCTGACAGGTGCCCTGTCCCAGCACCCCCCAAGTTAAGCCCAGAGAGGGGGACTCAGGGGCATTGAGGTGACAGGCAGTCAGCGGGGAGGGAAGAAAGGGAAGGTTCAAGTTGACACATTTTTCGCTTTAAAATTCACCACACTGATGTGTCAAGTAGAAATTTGTAGCTTGCTGATTTCTGGATGTTCACACACCTAAAAGAATCCGGAGGTGACAGGCAACACTTCTTAACCTCTTAAGGCACACATCTATTAATTGGGCATGTCGTAAAGGCACAGAGGGTACTGCTGACATGGGGGAGGGAGGTGGGGGGCGCTGTGTTTATCTTGCTTTATTTAAGAAACACTTAGGGGATAATTTCTCCCAAATCAGATGAGAAGCATCAGCCACAGGTCTTCTAAAAGAAGGGTATGACCGTGGTACCCCCCATGTCAGCCCCCCCGGGAGATAACCGCTGCTTTGTGGAAGGTTAACTTATCTCGTCCGAGTGGCCTACTCAGTGACCCCAGGATGAAGGCCTGGCCGCCCACCTCAGTCTCCCTGGTTCCTTAAATGGCCTCTCTGAGGCCCATATGCCTGGATCGGTTTGGCTGCCTTCTGCTCCTTAAAACAAATGCTTTTGTAAGTACCAAGTGTTGGTTCACTCGTCCCAAGGGCTCCCATTGGAGAGATGACCGTCACCACCAGTGACATGGGACACTGTGCTGGGCTTCTGTGGCACAGGCCAGGTTCGGGGGGCTGCTCCTTGACAGAGCAGAAGCCTGTTGGCATAGAATGGTTGCCCCGATGAACCCCTGATGCCCTCTCCTCCGTGACACGTGGGGGCTGGCCAAGTGACTGTCTAGGGGGCTGTCCTCACTCAGACTTAGCCTTGTATTGACAAGACGGGTAGGTGGGAGGGGTCATGCGGAGGGGCCCCCATTTTACAGAAAAGAGCATCCAGATGGAAAGTCCTCCGACCCCCCATTTCCTCCCTGGAGTCCTCACTCTGAGCGTGCTGGCGGGTGGTCTTGGGGTGAGTTTGAGTCGATGGGAATGATCACAGATTCGGGTTCTGCTCTTGCCCACCCCCTCCCTAATGACCACAGCCCGTGTCCCAGGGACCCTGCCTGGGCCTGCTGGCTCCCTGGTCGCCCACCCTGCTGCTGGCAGTCTCTGGTGGCCCCACGTTCTGTGCGATGTGGGGGAGGGCGTGGGGTTGTGAGAAATTCAGCACGAGTGAATGAGAGCTTGGTGAGTTCATCGTCACAAAATGAAAACAGGGAACTGTGGGAAGTTTCAGTCCTTCCCTGGACACAGGATGTTATCGGCAAGGCGGGCTGCCGTGCTCCGAGGGCTGAGCAACTGCCCCGCGACACTGGGGCCTCGCGGGCTGCGTGACCTCAGCGTCCTCAGAGGAAGGTGTGTGTGTCTCCGTCCTACTCGCTGAGTAAAGCAGCCCATGGGGTCGAGGTTCCCCACATATCTCAGCACACCAGGACTATGAAGCCTGGCCCCACGCCAGCTGCGCCTCTGATTCTCGCCCTGTGGTTTCAGCCCAGCTTGGGCCTGTATCAGCATGTGACTGTGGGCACGTGTACAAACTTCTGAGTCTCAGCTCCCTCATCTGCGAGGGGGTACGGAGGTCCTCCCTTCCGAGGCCCTGGGGGAGGTGCTGGGCATCGGACACAGGGCCTAGTGTTTGTGGTGCTGAAACCGCGTCGCTTCCCCATCACTCTCCTGCTGTCTTTGAAAACTGTCCCGCTGCCCACCTTTCCCGCGTCTGTCCTTGTCCTGTCTTGGGTGGTTCTTCTGAGCTTGCACTCTGCAAGGTGCCCTCTGCTGCACCTTCCTGGCTCCCCCCTTGTCTGATGGGCCGCTCATTGGTCCTGGCCACTTGGACCCAGCAAGCCCAGGGGTGGGGGCTCGGGAGGCCAGGAGGAAGGCACAGCGGTCACGTCCCTGGGGACCCTCCTAGCCCAGACCCAGGTGTGCTTGGAGCAGACGGGCTCCTCAATCCGAGACGTTGCTTTAATGAACAGAATAAAAAAAGTGTTTTATGAGGCTATTCAGCTGTAGACAGCAGTTCCTCCAGCTCAGGGCCTGGGGGGGGGGGCCCAGGGAGCAGACATGGGCGCTGGGGGCTGGCTAGCCCATCCTGGAAAGACAGGTCCCGGACCAGCTGGGAAGGTGGGCACCGGCGCGTGCGTGTTAGGGGTGTGGTGTGAGGAGCAGGGCCCGCTGTCTCCACCCCTCCATCCTGGCCGAGCTGCCCCCTGTCCTGGCTTCCTTCTCACGGGGTGGCCCGGGTGCCAGGTCCCAGCGTCCGTGTGATGGGAGCCGTCTGTACGGTTATACCGTCTGGACTAGTCTCAGTTCCGTTCATGGAGGCGTTAATGGAGTGTGGACCACGTGAGTTTCCTGACCCTCAATGGAATTGCTACTTGCATCTCTTTCCGTGTGCGACGAAATATCTTTGCTGGACCATCACCCAGCTTGTGAGCTTCTAGGACAGGCCTGAGGTGACACCCTGTCTGACCACTTTCGAAGGAGCGGTGTTTAGGAAGGCGCTTACACTCCCCCTTTCGTAGCTGGGCTGGGAGGTCAAGGTGGCCGTGAGCGGGAGGAGACTCCACAGGCATCAAGGCCGGAGGGCCTGGGCCCCTGGCTGGCAGCGCCCTCGGGACAGCCCTGGGGCCCCGGGCTGGGGCCTGGGGTCAGCCCCCTGCTGGGCTCCGAGTGACCCAGGGGAGGGCTCCTCCTTTCGAGGCGCTGACCTGAAGCTCAGGGAGGGTCCCACCGAGTGCCGCTGCCCACCGTGGGGCCCAGCTCCCAGAGGCTCGGCGTCCTTCAGTCATGGAGACCCGTCCTCGACCCGGGACTCGGAACCCGGCTCTCAGCCTTGGGGACGGTTTTATGGGGCAGCTGCCATGGAGAAACGGGTCCTTTTTGTGTTTGCCCACTCCACCGGGGTCACGGCAAGCTTGACCTAGTTCAGATAACATTTTATCACACCACTCCCTACTCAGAAAAATCCCTGTAATTTAGAGAGTTCCTATTTATTTTTTGGTTTTATGGCTATTTGGTGAAATGGTATGACTATGGCCTGTGTGTTTAGCTGTGGAGTGAAATTATATATTGATCCGCCTCTCCCCACCTCTCTCTCACACACAATCTCTCTGTCTCTGTCTCTGTCTCTTTCTCTCTCCCTCTCCCCCCCCCCCGTCTCTCTCTATCTCCCACTCCCCCTCTCTCTGTCTCTTTCTCTCTCCCTCTCCCCCACCCCCGTCTCTCTCTATCTCCCACTCCCCCCTCTCTCTGTCTCTTTCTCTCTCCCTCTCCCCCACCCCCGTCTCTCTCTATCTCCCACTCCCCCCCTCTCTGTCTCTTTCTCTCTCCCTCTCCCCCACCCCTGTCTCTCTCTATCTCCCACTCCCCCCCTCTCTCTTTCTCTCTCCCTCTCCCCCCACCCCTGTCTCTCTCTTTCTCCCACTCCCCCCTCTCTCTCTTTCTCTCTCCCTCTCCCCCACCCCTGTCTCTCTCTATCTCCCACTCCCCCCTCTCTGTCTCTTTCTCTCTCCCTCTCCCCCACCCCTGTCTCTCTCTATCTCCCACTCCCCCTCTCTGCCTCTTTCTCTCTCCCTCTCCCCCCACCCCTGTGTCTCTCTTTCTCCCACTCCCCCTCTCACTGTCTCTTTCTCTCTCCCTCTCCCCCACCCCGTCTCTCTCTATCTCCCTCCCCCCTCTCTCTGTCTCTTTCTCTCTCCCTCTCCCCCACCCCCGTCTCTCTCTATCTCCCACTCCCCCCCTCTCTCTGTGTCTTTCTCTCTCCCTCTCCCCCACCCCCGGCTCTCTCTTTCTCCCACTCCCCCTCTCTCTGTCTCTTTCTCTCTCCCTCTCCCCCACCCCCGTCTCTCTCTATCTCCCACTCCCCCTCTCTGTCTCTTTCTCTCTCCCTCTCCCCCCACCCCCGTCTCTCTCTATCTCCCACACCCCCTCTCTCTGTCTCTTTCTCTCTCCCTCTCCCCCACCCCTGTCTCTCTCTATCTCCCACTCCCCCCTCTCTGTCTCTTTCTCTCTCCCTCTCCCCCACCCCTGTCTCTCTCTTTCTCCCACTCCCCCTCTCTCTGTCTCTTTCTCTCTCCCTCTCCCCCACCCCCGTCTCTCTCTATCTACCACTCCCCCCACTCGCTGTCTCTTTCTCTCTCCCTCTCCCCCCACCCCCTGTCTCTCTCTATCTCCCACTCCCCCCCTCTCTCTGTCTCTTTCTCTCTCCCTCTCCCCCACCCCCGTCTCTCTCTATCTTCCACTCCCCCCTCTCTCTGTCTCTTTCTCTCTCCCTCTCCCCCACCCCGTCTCTCTCTATCTCCCACTCCCCCTCTCTCTGTCTCTTTCTCTCTCCCTCGCCCCCACCCGTCTCTCTCTTTCTCCCACTCCCCCTCTCTCTGTCTCTCTCTTTCTCCCACTCCCCCCTCTCTCTGTCTATCTGATACCCCCCCCAGTCTCTGTGGCCCCCAGCCACCTCCTCAAGGCTGGGCCTGTAACTCAGCTCCCAGCTGTGTGCCACACGCTGAGAATCTCTGAGTTCTCCCTGCTCTTGGAGCCCTGGCCCTGCTGGGTGGTGTGTAAGGAGTGCTTTGTGGAGTCCAGGGGCACTTAGCTGGGGAAAAAGGGGTGGGCTGGGCTGGGGTGAGTGCTGGCACCCCAGCTGTGTTCCCCTTTTTCACTTCAAACAGACCAGCTTCACTTTTCTGTGTTGTCTACAGATGCTCTTCATTAATTTCCTTTTGGAGAAATAATTCTATTGCTCAAGCACATTCGAAAATGACTGACTCACCGCATGCAGCACTGAGACCCTTGGGGAATGTAGGGCAAAAGCATCTCCATCTCCACTGCCACTGATGTAGGGGGAATGAGTGAGGCCATTCTGGGTGCAAGTCTGGGACTGAGGGCTGGAAACTGAGTGGGGCTGTATTTGTGGATGGAGTGCTGGAAACAGTGCTTTGGGGGTGAAAGAACATTCCGCTTTAGAATACCTTTTGGGCAAGTATAGGACTCTTTTTTTCCCTAGAGCCAGCTCATCTGTGACCCACCCATCTGTCCTTCATCCATCTGATCACCAGTCTATCCACTCATCCATCTGCCGTCTAGTCATCAGTCAGGCAGCCCTCACTTTCTGGGGCCACCTCCAGCCCCACCCACTGTTCCTGGTGGCCATGAGTTGTGACTGGGGAGAGGTGGCAGTGTGTGGTTGGCTGCCTGAGCTGGTTAACCACATCATCTAAGGAGAGTTGGGTCCTAGACCTGGGCCCCTGCAGTAGGACTCCTCTGCTGGACCCCAGAGGCCAGATGAGACCACCCTGCAGGCTGGATGAGAAAGTCCATTCGGCAGGCTGATCAGGGTGTGAGCACAGGGCTGGAAATAGCAAAGATGGCAGGTCCTGGGGTGCAGTTTCTCTGAGGAGTCTTCCTGTATTAACGGAGTGCCCCTGCAGGAGCAGGTGATTCGGGGAAACCTGGGCAGGTGCGGGAGGCCGGGCCTCAGCCCCCAGAGCTGGCCAGGCTCGGGCCACCGGGGCCAAGGCCTGGCTTCTGGCCTGGTTGCCTGCAGGTGCCGCGGATCAGAACCAGGGCCAAGGGGTAGACCAGATGTCTGGACTGAGGAGGCATTTGCAGACATGCTGGGTTTCCTCTCGCTGCCAGTGGATGCAGGGCAGGTAAGGCAAGGGCACGGGCCTGCTGTACCTCTGACCTTGCATGACCTTGGGCAGACTGCAGTCTCCCTGGGCCTTGGTTTTCTTATCTGTGTAATGAGGCTGACGAGAAAAGCAATAAGACCCTCTAGAGACCGGGATTAAATTTAAGGCCTCGGGTTGATGACTGAGTGTTTATTTCACTCCTTATTAGCATAGGAGAAGAGGGAATGAGAAGTTAATATCGAGGCGTGCCTGAAATGTGAGCCTAAGAAGTGGGAATTTTATTACTCCTTTGGGATTTTACACGGGCGTCTTTTCCACAGAATTTAGGTTTGTAGGTTAATTATAAAAACGTTACCAGGAAAAAAAATACCCTCCTGATTTTTCATGTTTGATCGAGTGGCTGAGGCCCCTAGCCCATCCCCCTCCGGCCATTTGTCTGCACCTGCGTTATTTTTCGGCTCTTTGGCGTCAATAGCAGGCAGTGGGGAAGCGAAGGGATAAGGGACAGGCATTCAGCCTTCTTACGTGTTGGTAGCTCTGATGAAATCATCGGTTTCTTCACTTGTCTGTCTTTTCATTCATAAACAAACCATTAGAGGACAAATGAATAAATGTTGAGGTCAAAAAAGAGTGTGGAGAGACCATTTAATAATTTCATTTATCTCTGCTCTCTTGACCCTTGCCTGGTGTAATGAAAAATTATGAAAATTGAAAATAAGGCCTTTGTAAGATCCACGAGGGAAAATAAAATGAAAGAGAAAGCAAGTGGGTTGTGAGTTCATTTAGCGCAGCCGTGAAACTAAATTTGGAATTAACTCCGGTCTCAAGGAATCTGGGAAATTTGAATAGGGTCTCTGTTCTCTCTCATACAAAACGCACCACCAAGTCCCATGACAATGTGTAACACATCTCATGAAAGGAAGCATGGTTGAGAAAAAGGGATATTTCTATTCCTTTGGACTCTCTTTCACAGGCTGCTAGGACATCAAGGAGCCCCCCCTTTTTCCACATCCCGTGAGTGTTGATCCTCAACCATCTCCATACGCGCCCTCCCCCCCCACCCCCCGCCGCCTTTTTTTTCCTCTGTGAGAGAAGAGAGTTCTCTGGGAGCATCCGTGCTTCGGTGGAGTCTGTGGACACACAGTGGCATCTGCCCCTCATGGGTCACTTTCTTCCTCCCCTTCTGGTCCCAGAGGGTTTTGGAGCCGGGCAATTTCATCTTCTTGAAGTAACTTGCTCCGGAGCCTCCTGCGCTGTGGCGAGCTGGCCGGGCAGCCTTCTGGACGCCTGTGTGGACAGCCTTCTGGACGCCTGTGTGGACAGCCTTCTGGACGCCTGTGTGGACAGCCTTCTGGACGCCTGTGTGGACAGCCTTCTGGACGCCTGTGTGGACAGCCTTCTGGACGCCTGTGTGGACAGCCTTCTGGACGCCTGTGTGGACAGCCTTCTGGACGCCTGTGTGGACAGCCTTCTGGACGCCTGTGTGGACTGTCCTCCAGGCAACTCCGCCAGCCTGGGGATCCCTTTGTTCTCTGTCTTTTAAAAAATTCGCTTAATTGAAGCATAATATGCATAGAAAGAGCGCACAAAGCATAAGGACCTGTCCTGATGAATTGTTACAAAGTGCACGTGCAGTTGTCAAGGTAGAACTTTACGAGTATTCCAGAAGTGTCCCTCACCTGTCTCCCAGGTGAGACCAGTTAATCCTGCCTGTTCCCCCAAAGTAACCACCAACTTGACTCCTACTGATACAGACTAGTTTTGCTCTTCGTACCTTTATAAAAACGGAAGTATACTCTTTGAGAAGAACGTGTGTCCTACTGTTGTGGGACGGAGTAGCCCATCTACGCCCTTACTGACTTTCTGCCTGTGGTATCCATCAGTTACTGATACAGGGTGTGCGAGGCTCCAACTATAATAACAGTTGATGTGTTCAGCCCTTTTCACAGGTCTGTCAGCTTTTGCTTCCTGTATTTTGATGCTCTGTAACTCGGTACATTCATGATGGAAATGTTTATGTCTGCTTGGAGAATCAACCCCTTTATCATTGTGCAATGCCCCCTCTTTATCCCTGATAATCTTCCTTATTTTGAAGTAGGCTTTGTCTGAAGTTGATGTAGCCATTCCAGCTTGCTTTTGATTGGTGTTAGCATGGTTCGTCATTCTCCATCCTTTTACTCTTAACCCACCGAACTCTGTACAATTAAAGTGGGTTTCTTGTATTTGACATATAGTTGGGTCTTGCTTTTTTTTTTTTTCCTTTAATCCATTCTAGTAAATGCTGCCTTTTAATTGATGTATTTAGACCATTCCCATTTGAAGCGATTGTAGCGATAGCTGGATTAGTATCTATCCAACTATACACGTTGTATAATACCATGCGCCCCCAGCATTTCCCTGGCAGATGACCCAGGAAGGCTGGAGGGGAGGAGACGGGGAGGAATGCCTTCCACCTGCTGGGACAGGCCACCGAACCCTGAGCCCTCCACGCATGCAGCCGGGTAAGTCTGGTTGTTCTTGGGAGGACTGCCCTTAGATCTGGGACGTGAGCTTTGGAGAGTCCCCAGGGTCCTCTTCCAGTTGTGCCCCTTGCCAAGGGTCAAGGGGAGAGGCCACCCAGAGCTTAAACCTCATTCTTCCCTAGAACATACTTTAGGGGAAATGAGACCTCGGATTCCTTGTCCAAATGACCCAAACCCTGCTTTGGGAGCCCATGGGAGCCTCTTTCCAGGGCCCGTGCTCCCAGAGTGGGTGGTGCTGTCGGCGCGTGCTCACTCCGGCTGAGGGCGGCCAGAGGCAGGGCTCTGTGGGAGGGCAGGACAGTGGCGGGGCCCCTCAGGTAAGGAAGGCCCTGGGGCTGGGACAGAAAGGCAGGGCCAGTCACGAGGCTTCTTGTGAGACTGAACTAGAGCTCTGTTCTGGTGCAGAACTCAGACAAGCCTGAGGACACCAACTTGGAACCTGGCTGTTAGGGGTTGAATGATGTCTTCCAAAAAAAAAAAAAAATGATATGTCAGAGTCTAATTCCGGTATCTCAGAAGGTGACCTAATTAGGAAACATGGTTCTTGTAGGTGTCATTAGTTCAGGTGCGGTCATATTGGAGTCGGGCAAATCCCTAATCATTATAGCTGGGATCCTTCTAAGAAGAGGGCCGTGTAAGACAGAGACCCAGAGTGCCATGTGCAGACGGAGGCAGCGATGCGTCTGCAAGCCGAGGGACCCAAAGATGGCCGCTGTCACCGGCAGCCAGGAGAGAGGCACGGGGCAGTTTCTCCCTCCCAGTCCTCAGGAGGAAACAGCCCTGCTGACACCTAGATCTCAGACTCCCAGCTTCCAGAGCTGTGAGGGAACAGGGTTCTGTGGCTTTAAGCTGTCCTAGGAAGCTGGCACACCATCCTTTCACATCGCCAAGAAGGTACATTTGTCAAGGTAGGGGAGAGGTGGTATATTTTGAACCCTTTCAGCAAAGTTTACTATCTTGGGTTAGCCTTTTTTCAGACTTAGGGCACATGGCTCCTTGGGACTCCTGCTCGGGCCTTAGAGGCCTCAAGGGTGAGCTGGCTTCTTGCACCCCCAATTCTGGTCTAGGATTCAGTTTTATCCCCCTCAGTCAGGTATCACTCAGCCTGCACTTGCCAGCTTGCGGCGTTTTCTCTCTGTGCTCTCCCCACTGCTTTTGCCTTACTGGGTCTACGCCAGCACAGTCAAGGAGAACTTTCTGCCGTGATGAAAACGTTCTTTACCTGTGCTGTTCAGTATGACAGCCGCTAGCCATGTGTGGCTATTGAGAGCCTGAGATGCGGCTAGTACAAGGTAGACACTGAGTTTTAGAATTTATTTAATAAAAATGTGAATTTAGCACATGCAGCTGGTGGCTACTATAGTATATAGTGTAGCTCTATACTGTAAAACAAACCGAAGATTTTGTTTTCAAGGGATTTCTGGAAGTAATAAAAGTAAAGGAATGTGTTACACCTGTCATCTTTAACCTCATATCTCACCCCCTAAGTTTTATTTCAAATAGACCTTAGAACTAAACCATGAGTTAAAAACCAAAGACGTTCTGGCTTGGCGTCATAGATGAGTCCTGTTAAATGGTTCTGTGCGCAAGGAGGCGGCTTTGGTAGCCGTCCCTCCACTCACAGGTGAGGGCCATGGAGTGAGCTTGGGACCCCTGTCTCCCAGCCTGCCGGGGTTCAGCCTCCTGACCAGCCAGGCATGCTCAAAGCTCCCAGGCACCCCTTTGTGACCCCCACACTTCCAAGGCGGACTCCTAGGCCCTGCCGCCGCTCAGCTGCTGGCGAACAGATTGGGTTGGTAAAAATATGCGTGTGCGTTCTCACAGAACCTGCGAAAATCACACCTCCACTTTGATAAAAAGAAAAAAAACCCGTGCTGCTCCAATAATCACTTCCTAACTGGTGGGCTGCTAGGCCACGTGTCTGCCGAGTGTCTGGCGGAGGAGACGGCACACCTCCATCGCGCCTTGTACAACACCTTTCTCTAGCGGATCCGCGCTGAAATGGAAAGAAACCAAGCCACAGGATTTTGTTTCCAAACAATAATCGCCTTGCAAACTGTTCACGGGGATGGAGGAAGTGAGGACTTGAAAGACAGTCCTGTAGGTTCAAGATAGGGGTGTGCTCCGGGGAGCGAGGAGCCAATGGGGTTTTGAAGTTTAGAGGTTCAGTGTTGGGGTGTGGGGAGATGCTGGCACCTGGAGTGTAAACCAGACCTCAGCTGAACAAGGAAGGCTCCATCTGTGGAAAACGTGACTTATTTGGGGGTTTGATTGACTCCAGTCCCTTCTGGAAACTAGCATTCTAACTCTAGCCCCTTGTGTCTGAGCCCCAGCTCTCATCTCCCACCCTTTGTGATATTCTCTTGGGCTCGAATGATGAAAAGCCGTGTTCTGTCCCAACATTGCAACTGTGCAGTTGGCCTGCCTCCTACTCCACTGCTGGTCCTCAGGCCAGCTGTGTGTGTGTGGCTCAAGAATTCAACTCTCAGGTGACCATTGTCCCATGGAAGCTAATGCACATAACGGAAAAGTGACAGCCCTAGAAAGTGTTTTTCCTCTGCATGCTTTCCCAAAGTCAACCAGATCTATTCTAGAATGTTCCCCACAATGCTGTTTCTGGAATAAGTGTTTCTCAACAAGCGATTTGTGACCTTAATTTGATCTCAAATGTTACATGCCTTGGTTTTCTCACTTGGGACTCCAAAAGATCGTGTGAGAAGAAATCAAGTTAAGAGATGCAAAAACACTTTTCAAAAAGTTATCGATTTTTGTGCCATTTCAGTTTTACATTAAAAATTTTACTTGTCGTATAAACAGTTTTCAGTTCTCTATGTGCTGTCCTTAAGATAACAAGCCCGTTAGGCCCCCTTTTTAAAAAAAATTATTGTCATCCTTTGTGGCCTGAATTGACTGGTTATTTGGAAGATCTGGGAACTGAAGTTTATACCGCTTGGATTTTTCGTTATCCAACAGGAGACGCTATATAAAGGGGAGCTATGGACTGAAGGTTTGTGTCCCCCAGAATTTGTATGTTGACGTCTTAACCCGTGTGTGATGGTGCGGCCTTTGGGAAGTGATTAGATTGAGAAGGTGATGCCTTCATGAGTGGGATTAGTGCCCTTAAACAAAGAGACTCAAGAGAGATGACCTCTCTACCATGTGAGGACACAGCATCAGGCACCATCTGTGAACCAGGAAGAGAGCTCTCACAGGCCCAGCCATGCTGGTGACCTGAGCTCTTGTCCAGCCCTCAGAGCTGTGAGTGACTGTTGTGTGAGCCGCTGGTCTGTGGCGCTCTGTCTGTTACAGCCGTCCGGACGGCCCGAGACAGGATCACGGCCTACATGTGTCAATGCTGGGACTGCGGCCTTCACAAGTCAGGCCAACCTCATGAAATGTAAATACTTGCTATTCTTGGGGTCCTGCTCAAACACCTTCTGTTCCCGCAATCCTGGAAGGTGCCTGTGGAGACCCCAAGTCAGCTTTTGTTACTATATTAGACTCACGATGCGGCTGATCATCCAAGGAACAAAGCATACTCCATAAAGGAATATTTACCACTGTGGCAGCTGCAGCAGCAGCTAATTAAACCAAGAACGAGGCCCAGACGAGAGGAAGGAGAGACACCATTATTCCAGAACCTGGAAGTGACAATGGCAGGCAAATATTAGGCCTGGACCCCAAGGGCCGTGCCTTAAATGCTTCCTTCCTAATCTCTTCCAGCTAGAAGTAATTTCCATTCACAAGTTCCTCAGTGTGCTATCTGCCTCTCTCCTGGGGTCCTTATTGCTGTCTGCCTCCAGTGAGTTATTTCTGAAACCACCTTATCTCCTTCTAGACCACTGGACCTCAAGAGCTGGGTCTGCCATAAACACCTGTTATCTTCCTCGTGCCCAGCTGGCTGCCCCTCACGGGACTGTCATTGAGCCCAGTCCAGCCCCACGTGGTATCGGACGCCGCACCCTGGATTCCGGGGCTGAGAGGTCTCTGTGCGCCAGCAGGCTGGCGCCGGGGAGGGTGGGCAGTGTCCCCCAGGCGGCCGCCACCTTGGGAGCTCAGAGTCCCCGGGAGCAGTTGTCTCAGGCCCTGGTGGTTCCCTTTGCCGTCTCCCTCTATGCTGTACTCCTTTCCATCAAATCTCACCTCTCTGTTGTATCTTCTCTTACTTCCCATCCGCTGGTCAGTCTTCCGTCTGTCCCTGTTCAGTGCTCACCTGTCTGTCTGGACCCTGTGTCCCGCTCAGGCCGCCGCCCTCTCTGCGTGGTCAGGTTCTCCCGTGAGGTTTCAGCAGCCTGCTATTGGCCGGCTCCGTGCGTGCTTTCTGGTCTGCATCTGCGTGGCCCTGTCTGCAGCATCCGCTCCTGCTGATGACTTGTCGCAACGCCGCTGCTCCCCGGCACCAGCGTCAGACGCTTCTCGTTCTTCCGGCTCCTTCGCCAGCTCCGTTTCTCCTTCTTTCTCTTTGCCCTCTGCACTCATATCCCCCAGATGCTCTCTCCTTCTGCATGACTCCAGCTACCACTTGGAGCTGACCCCCCAAATCTATAGGTGCAGCTCTAGCCTTTGCCCTGACGTGATTTCACGCCACATTTCCAGTTGCCTGTTCATGGCCACGAGCAACACACACACACACACACACACGTCTAAGATCACAGTGAAGCCTCGACATCCAGTCTCTGCTGCCATAGTGAGTGGGCCGCCTTCGGGTTGCGCTGGTGGTCCTAGCCTCACCTCTCCCCGCGGCCCATCTGGTGACCAGGTGTGGTCAGGTGGGCTGTGCTGTCTAACAATATCCCTGGAAGCTCAGTGGCTTCACGTCAGAGACATTTGCTTCTTGCCCACAAAGCCTGATGTGGGGCGGGTGGGACTCCCAGCAGCTCACCCCAGGCAGCCACTCAGGGATTGTGTGTTGTTCCAGCTGTCGCTGTGCCACCTGGAGCCTGAGACGCCTGTGCTTGCGGCAGAAAGGGAGAGCAGACCAGGGGCCCTGAGAGAATCCCGGGTGGTTGACATCACCTCTGCCCCATCCCACTGAGCGGAACTCAGCCCTATGGCCCCTAAGTGAATGGCCCGGGGGCTGGGCGATGCAGTGTCCTGTGTGTTCAGGGAGAGGAAGGGACCGGGTGCCCACAGCACTGCCTCTGTTGTGGCCCCTCACGGCCATGGCCCCCGTCGGAGTCCTCCTCCTGTCCGACCTGGACTCACGGACAGTGCCTGGCGCGTCTGCCTGCTTGTAGCTCCTTTCCTTCTGAGCGGCTCCCCTCCCCGCAGTGGGAGCAGTCTTCTTGCACCACGGGCCACACCATATCCTGCTTCAGGGCTCTCAGAGGTGGAACTCCCGTGCCCTACGGATTCAGGCCATGCTCCACTTTAGGAGCAAGCAAAAGGCTGTTGTCGGCCCACCCTCTCGACCTCTCCATTCTCCTTCCCACCGCCCTCCCCAGCACAGCCTTCGCTCCAGCCACAAGGAACTCCTTGCAGTTCCCCAAATGGGATATTTTCGCAAACCTTCTAGCCTTGGCTGCAGGCGCCCTCTCTTCCAGGTCGGTCTCAATTCGCATGCCAGAATCAGCTTACAAGTCACCTTGGACGCCCTGTGTGCACAGTCCGCCACCGCTGAGACCCAGGCTGTCTCCGTGGGCTTCCGGGGCCCTCCTATGCCCTGAAACTTCCTTGTGGTTGCTTTTCAGAGAGTCCAGCCTCACTAGCGAGACTGAAGGTGGAAAGGGCTTCTGTGTGTCAGTCACTGTGGAGACAGTTTTATATGTTTTCACTCATTGGATTCTCACAGCCGCCCTGTGGGAGAGGTGTTACTGTGAATTTTATTTAAAAACATAACAGGGAAATGGAGGCACAGAGAGGTTAAGGAACGTGGCCAAGCTCACACAGCCAGCATGCTTTGGAGCAAGCTGGCTCTCAGTCCTAATGTGTGGCCACTGTGCTGTGTGGCTTCTGTCATCAACGCCTGGTGATGTGTCTTCGTCACATCTTTACCCACAGAATGCTGGGCACCAGTGTCTGTTGGATGCACAAGTGAGCGAGGTCCATTGTGAGGCTTTCCTCAACTCCCTTCTCTCCCTACATCCATCCATCTGTGTTCCCCTTAGAAATCTCCCTAATCTTTGCTTCTTGGTCCATTTCTGCAGCTTAAGAAGTGAGAAAATATATTCGTGGGACTCTTGCTGTGTACTCTGTTCAAACAAATGCACTTGACCTTCCCCATGAACGCAGCACTGCTCTCCTCAGACAGCCTGTCACTCCAGGGATGTCATCGCCCCCTGGGATCTCTTGGAGTTAGCTCACCGGTCACCCAGGAAAGCCATTGCCATGACTTTATATCACCATCTGCACAACTCAGACTCCCAGGGAGCCTCCCAAATTATCTTTAAAATTCAAAGCGCGTTGCCTAACATATCATCAATTTCAGTAAGTGCAAAAATGAGATATATTAAAATTTCTAATCCCTAAATGGCTGCCACATCGTGTGTGTGTGTGTGTGTGTGTGTGTGTGTGTGTGTGTGTGTGTGTGTAGGGACTGTAGGGGGGGAAGCAGAGAGGGCCCTGTGTAGCGTCCTAGGGCGCTGAATGGGGAATTTAACCAAGGCTCACAGAATGGGGAATTTAAACAGAGGTGGATTGTGTCATAGCTCTGGAAGCCGGGAGTCTGAGATGAAAGTGTCAGCAGGGCTGGTCCCTCCTGAGGCCTCTCTCCTTGGCTTGCAGGCGGCCACCTTCTCCCTGTGTCCTCACATGGTTGTCCCTCTATGTGTGTCTGTGTCCTGATCTCCTCTTCTTATGAGGATACAAGTCATACTGGAATAGGACCTGCCCTAATCATCTCATTTTACCTTCATTATCTTTTCAAGGTCCTTATTTCGAAATGCAGTCACATTTTGAAATACTGGGGGTTAAAAATTCAACCTATGCATTTTGGGGGACACAGTTCAGCCTATGACAGGCACCAACTGCAACAGCTGCCGCCCTCAGCTCTGCACACAGTGGGTCTGTGACCTTGGACGAGTCCTCTCCTTGCTGGTTTCAGTTTCCTTATCAGTGACATAGAGATCAGACTAGATCATCTGTGCCTTCAGAGCTTCAAAGCTCTGTGATAACCTATAAAGGCATCACAATAGGATGATATACTGCTTCTGTGACACAGGCCGTGCAGGGCTGTCCGCGTTCAAGGCCAGCAATCCCTCGTGTGGTCAGAGGTTTCTCAATATTTGACGACAAACTCTATTATCTCTTTCTGTTGGCAGGCTAAACACTTCTCCTGGGCCCTGAAAGTAAAGCAGCAGAGCCTCAGCTGGAAACACCCACAGGGAGGCACGGAGTAGGTCTTTTCCTGCCTGTGGAGTCCTGAGGTGGGGGCCCCTGATTGGGAGCTGAGGGAGGAAGGTGTCCGGTGCCTTCTGAGCGGAACTGGGGCCCTTTCTTTTCGGGCTCATTCTATGCCGATGCATTGTTCAAGATCAAAGTCAAAAACACAAGTAGGGGGCGCAGAGGCAGACCCGCTCAGCCACCGTGGGGCTCTGGCTAGCTGGGGGCCCGTCAGTGACTCTGTGGAGCCCTAGAATTGCGCCTGTCGGCAGTGACCCCAAAACAGGCCTGAAGCAGTGACTTCCAGCCTGTTCCTATTGCGCAGAAGCTTGCGATGTACCCGGCGCCTGTCCTGCCTCCCGGGGTAGGAGGATACTGCCAGGCTGCACACACCAGGCTGGCTTCCTGCAGCCGGGAGGGAGAGAGGAGGCCCGGGCACTGGAGCTCTCCTGGCCGGGGCAGCCCTCCTTCTCTCTCCAGTGGGTTGCTTCACCCTTCCCTTCCCTTTTTGAAGCTGGTCTGCAAACCCAACCAGTCGTTTCCTCCTCAGTGACATGGCAGCCCTGAGGCCCAGGAAGGGTGCGTGTACCCAGCCGGGTGCCCAACACATGTGCGAGCCTCTGCTGATTGGGGCGACACTGGGGGAACTTTCCAGTGGGAGTGCTGTTTGGCTCCGGGGAGCCTAGCATGGTCTTCAGCCCCGTAGAGGCCCCGAGCACGTCCTCTTCTTCACGGTGATGTGTGGACATGAAGGCTATGCTGGAGAAATGGAAGGTCACGTGAGCTGCTCGCCCAGGGGCCCAGAGGTTATAAGAGGCCGAGAATGTGCCTGGCTTGGGTCCCCTACTGCTGTCACAGGCAGAGGCCTCATGGGGAGGGTTCAGGAGGTGGCTCCGCCCAAATTTAGACGCAGCCCAGTCTTGTTAGGCTCCAGGACTATTAGCTCCTGCTAGGAGAAATGAATAAGAAATCTAAATGAAAAAGAGTGCTGCTTATAGGTTTTCAGGTGTTTTCTTCATTGAGGGTAATTGAGTCAGCTTCTGCCGTCTGCAGCTGGGCAGGAGGGGGAGAACCAGAGAGGGAGAAGGGCTGGTGCGGGGAGGAGAGGGAAGGGAGGGGGTGGGGAGGGAGAGGAGGAGGGTGGTGGGGGCAGCCCCAGGGCCCCGAGGGCTGGTCTCAGGGGGTGGGGCCTGTGCAGCAAACCCTGGCCCTGTTGCTTGCTAGTTGGTTATCTCATGCAGGCTGATCAAACTGCTTCAGCCTCAGTTTGTTTGTCTGGAAAATGGGGATAATAATGCAAACCTCACAGGGTTGTGGGGTTTTTGAGAGGCTGACACTCCATAGTGTATGTGAGAAAGAGGCTAGCGTAAAGTATTCATGTTACCTAAGCTTTGAGGGGGGCAGGCGGGGGGGGGGGGAGGCTCGGGAGGCCTGCGAGGATCAGGGGGCCAGGGAGGAGGAACTGGGGGCTTGTGCTCAATTCAGTGAGGCGCTGGCTCTGGCTTTCAGACCCTGCGGCCCCTCATTCCAGCAGACAGCACTGCTGCCTTCTCCGTGCCGGGCACCGTGCACCCACGAGCCAGCAACCTTGTCCCGGGCTGATGCAGCTTAACCCAATCCAGGGTATGGAGGGGCGGGCTCCCTGTCCCTGTCCATCTGTCCTGCTCTGCACTTAGGCAGCTCATCCCCCTCTTCCCGTGAGATTGCTCTGACCCTCTGTCTGACTCCAGCGCCCGAACCCAGTGCCTTGGCACCTGCTCGCCTTCCTACCATGTCCCAGGCCCCCAGTAGCTGTCCTCGGTCCCCACCTCCTCCTCTCACCCTGCCCTGCGCCCTGATGCCCCGCCTGTCACTGAGGGCCAGTCCAGCTGGCCCATCCGCCCTGGTCCCTGTGGGTCACCTCCACTGTCAACCAGTCTCACACCAGGACACCGGGCCAGTGTTATTCAAAGGTGCCTATTGAGGGATATGATTAATCTCCGTCAGTCACGATGCTGGCTTTAAGTTTCTCTTGAATAGGGCACCAGGAGTGGCAGAGCTTCTGTGCCAGTGTCCCCACGGCTCCTGGCGGCAGCTGCCACTCATGTACACCGAGCACTCAGAGTCACACAGCTAGTAATCGGAGAACTGGGACTGCAAGCTGAGTCCTCACTGCACCCCCAGCCCTCCCTAGGCCCCACCCCGGAGACAAGACCCTCAGCCACGAGGCGCCATCCTGTGACCGCACCCATATGAAGGGGGGCTTCTCCACAGTCCGCCGTGCCTCAGTTTCCCTCCAGGATCACAGGACGCCGCAGCTGAACCCGCGTGGAATGGATGGTTCTTGGCCGGCAGTCAGGCAAGTTTAAGAAAGATGACATTTTTTCTTTACAAGAAATAAAAGAAAAGGCTGTCTTGCTAAGTCAACAAAGCTGCTTGCATCGCTGTTCACTTGGCCAGGCAGCTCCTCATTGACTTGTAATGGGCTTGGGCTCTGCCAAACCCGTTTCCCACTGCAGTTAAGACGATTCATCATGTAAAGCGTTCAGCAGGACTGTGGCCTCGCGGACGGCAGGCAGGCCTGGGTGGGAGAGATGAGGACAGGCCAGCGTGTCCCGAGGTCCTGCAGAGGGTCCCCGGGCCGGGCTGTGGCTCCGCCAATGGACTCGCCCGCTGCTGTTCCTGACAGTGCGCTGCCTGACAGTGGTCGCCGGTGTCCTCCGTGAGGGACTGCTCTGCAAGATGCAACGGCTGGTCTAGCCCAGCAGTTCCCCCCTCAGGAAACATGTGGACCGACTGGTCAGGGAGTGGGTCCCAGCCTTGGTATCTGCAAGGAGAGGGAGGAAGCGTGGAGAGGGCATTTGCCACTTGCCTGTGTCACAGTCACCTACCCCCAGAACTTCTCTTTAGAAACAAAACAACCAAAACAAAAAAACCAAAACAACAACATAAAAGAGATTTTGCATTGAGCTTTGGGGGTACAGCTTAAGGCATTTCTCATCCCAGGGCTGGTGGGAAGTGTACTGGTATTGTTTGTGGGCAACAGAGAATTTATGTGTCTGTTCCCAAGTCACGCAGGCTTGGAGATGGGGACCTAGGGTAGAGTTGGGCATCTCTTAATTTTCTCCCCGGTGGCATCTGCTCTCGGTGTCGCTGCGCCAGTGGCCGAGACCTGGCCAACCTGCTCCTGTACTGAGGGACTTCATATGAACCAGTAGACTCAGTCTACCTGGGCCTCGGCGGGACATCGCAAGGCGCATTTCAGGCCAGCACGAGAATAAACCAATCAGAGCCGCCTTAGAGCTGGGGGAGCCACCTGTGGGGTGGGGAGCAGGGCTCCCTTTACACTGGGGTTGCTTTGGGGGTTCTGCAGGACCCTCCATCTCTGAGAGCTCCTGGCCCTCTGGCCTTCCCAGTCATCTCTGTGGTTAGGGGACTATAGCAGAGGTTTTACTCCTGAAGTCAGCTCTGGGTTAAAGCAAAGGAAAGGGTAAGTTAGGACCCAGCCCTTTAGAGAAAAGTACATCCCATTCACCTGGGAGGCCTGTTACCTTTGGTCTGAGACAGCTTTGCTACATTCTGCTGCGTTAAAAACGACTCCATCGAGTAAATCTGCAGATCTAATGGCTTTACTGAGATTCATGAATCGGGAAGCATCCGTGTAGCAAGTAGAGGGGCCCCGAAAAGCTGTACTATATGGAAGGTGTTTATGGGCAGAAACTGGGCTGGACAAGAAAGTTATTAGCTAAAGAGAAGAAAGGATTGCACGCAAGGTTGCCTCCCCTTAAGGGAAGGTGGGGGTCTTATCAGGCAGATTGCCTCCGCTAGCTTTGGGGGCTTGGGGAGAGGGAAGATGGAGAGGCCAACGTGACAGATTAGTTCATTGGTCCTGACCGATTAGGATTACGTTCCTGGAGAAGGCTGAAACTGCAATAGGTCAGGTTTTAAGTCTAGGTTCGGTGTCATGGGCTTCATTTAGCACAAGTGACCCCACTTTGGGCCTGTGGTTTTCTCTTTAACAGCTATCACCCAAACAGGGTGCTGGGCTGGGGGAGGCTTCGAGTGGAGGGTTTGGGCCCAGATTGAACCAAGAGCAGAGGCAGAGCTCCAGGGTGTCAGGAAGATGGTTGTCGATCTGGCCACAGCTCAGCTCAGCCTCCTGAGAAACGCTGTCCTGTACCTTTCCTTGGACAATAGGAAGTGATCTTTGGTTCAAAGCGGGAGACAGAGGACAGCGGATGGAAGAAGAACCCTGGCTGGGTCAAGAGCAGGACTTACAGGAGTTGTCGCTGCTCTACTTTGCTCCCAAGAATTACTCAAGTCAACAGTATAGCTTCAGAATAGAAAAATTCAAGTTTGCCAGTTCCTACCTGAGTGTATATCCATGTACCTGATTGGTTTATAGAGTATGTAACCCTGAAGTTTATAGATTTGATCACCATCTTCCTTAAGCCAATCTGATTTTATCCTCGAGGTCACCCACAGAGCTGACATCTCCATGTGAAATTGTGTTGTTAACTTGAGGAGAAAGCACCCTGCTTGTTGTCTGCTGAGGTCATCTGAATGTTTTTTCCTTGAGGCTGTCAGTGGGGAATTCACAAGGCGTAGGCTACAGAGCCCATGTATCTACTCTCTGGGCTTAAAATGACCTGTAAATAATGATTCATGACTTACTCTGAGGTCTACATGTTTTTTTTTTAACATAATTTTCTATTGAGATATAATTCACACACCATAAAGTCCACCCCTTTAAAGTGTACAATCCAGTGGTGTTTATACTCACAAAGCTGTGCAGCCATCATACTGCCTGATTCCAGACCATTTACAACACCCCCGAAGCAACCCCACACGTATTAGCAGGCTAAGGGGCGGTGGATGAACCCAGCGCATGAGGTTCTGGGGTCCCCTTCAGAGGAGGCGCCCTCGGCTCTGGGGCACGCAACTCTCAAGACCTTTGAAGAGAATGCCCTGCTGGCATGGGAGCTCTTGGTGGCCTGGAATGTTCTGTCAGTCATTTCCAACCGAGCTGGCCTTCGGAGGGTGTTTTCACCCTGTACCTCAGAAGTGGGAACCATGATCACCGTGGGACCCTTGCCCAAGTGAAGCAGGCTTGGCCAGGAGGGGGCCCAGGTTTGGGGGGTTTGGAGGAGAACTGAGGTGGGGGTGAAGGGAGAGTTCGCTCGAGGGGGAGCTTTGTGAGAAAGCGAGGGGCTTTGGGGCAAGTTTAGGACTAGCAAAGGACGGCCTTGCCTGTTGGTGAGGCAGCCTGAGAGAAAAACCAGCAGCAGCTTGGTCCCTGACGATCTTGCCTCATCTGGCTGTGGGGAGGGCCCAGTTCCAGGCCCCTGTTCAGAGGCATATGGGGAGGATGGTCCCGGCCCAGACTGTGAGTCTGAAACTTGGCTCAGATGGGATCCTGCAGAGGCCAGCTTCTCGCCTGGAAAACAGAAGCTAGACCTGCCCCTTTGATTGGTTCCCATGAGTGTGGCACCTGCCTGGGAGGCGGCAAGACTTGCGGGGGAGGTGCTTGGCCCCTCTCCTCTTTCTTATCCTGCCTTTGGGAACCTGTGTCTGTTTGAGTCTAGGCCCTTCCCGCTGCCCCAGTGGACTTGAACTTTGGCCCTTGTCATGTGGTCTGCCTGGGGGAGCACTTGTGACCCAGTTCTGGACTGTTTGAACCGAACCCTCCCCCAACCTACCCCAACCTCCGAGGAGGGGACAGGGAGTGTGGTCCTTGCTGGTTCTTCTTCCAGCGGGGAGACGAGCAGGTTGTGGTCCTGCAAACCAGCTCAGCTGTATATAGGCGACGCCTCCAGGATTCTCCTTACCCCCAGCAGTGGGAGCAGAGGCCAGAAGACTGAGGTGGGTGCCTGGGAAGGCTGCCAGGAAGAGGTGGACACAATATTCCGAGGAGGGTTGGGCTGCTCCTGGAGGTTACACCCTCCATATCTTAGAGATGGCACCGTGGTCCTGGCTTCCCCCCAAATTAGAGACCAGAGAGTCATTTTTGGGGCCTCTTCACTGACGCCCTGTCTTGGATCTCTCTGCTTGTGACACCTCTGCCCACCTGTCTCATTTCTACTCCCAACAGTTGGGTTCAGGCCTTCATCGCATACTGTACATCCATCGTAATTGTACATCCATCATAATTGTACATCCATTGTAATTGTACATCCATAGGATATTATACAGTCATTGTATAGTCATCATATATACACATCTGCATTGTAGTTTGTATGACGCATATGTGTCATACACAGTTTGTTCATCGTATGTTGACTCGTTTGCAACAGGACCCCTCAGTGGTCCCCTGAGCCAGGTCTTCCTGACCCCAGGGCAGTGCCCTGTGGTGGCCTGAGTGACTTTCCCCAGTGCAGCTTGTCCCAGTCCGCTGCCCTGGCTTCATGGATCAGGTGAAGCTCCCTGTCTGGCCCCCCGCCAGCCTCCTCGCCGGCCTGTGGCTCCTCCCAGGCGCCTCGAGTTCCTTGGCCATGGAGGGCTGCCTCACTCTCCAGGTTTTGCCAGTCCTGCTTTCTTTGCTGGGCTCAGCTGACAGCTACTTTTTGGACACAAGGACTAGCGATTACACAGCATGCGATGGGCCGCGGACGCCTTGCTGGACCCAAGCTGACCTAATCTTGACCACTGTCCGAGGGAGGCTTTGCTAGCTCCAGCGGCTGCCTGGTGAGCAGAGACTGAGGCTAAAAGCGGCTGGTTGACTGGACCAAGGCCACCCAGCTCAGGGCACTGGGCCTGGGCCTGACTCGGCTCTCCTGCCGCCCGAGCTAGGGTTTGGCCACATGCCAGATTTTTTCTGAGAAAAAGGAACGGTTCTGTGGTGCAGGGCAGCTGATTTACTGGTGGACACTTTGGAGCCCCTGCCTCTGTGGGATGAATGGGTTCCCACTTTCCTTGTGGCGTGTCGCTCACAGTTCTGACTCGGCCTGTGATGGAATTGCCTGTTCGGCATAGAAGTGGCTGGGAGCCCCGCAGCCGCTCCCCTCCACTCACCGCTTTTCTCTCTTGGAGGGGTCTGGGGGCTGAAGGAAGGGCTCCTCCTGAGGCCTGAGGGGCGAGACAGGCGAAGAACTGGCCGAGGGAGGAGACTCAAGGACCGGTCAGCCCTGGATGGGCCTCGTGGGGCTTTGGAAGTGGCGCAAGGAGCCAGGTTCCTGGACGGCAAGAGCCCAGGAGCAGGTGACGGGGGCTGCGTGCCGGCCTCAGGCTGGGCCGGGAGGAGCGAAAGTGGGTGTCCTGCGGTGTCCTCGCTGCCGAGCTGCCGTCCGCACCACAGCCCCGCGTCTGAGGGAGCTGCTCCCAGGTGCGCAGGGTGCCTGCAGGAGGCGAGACCCCGGCCCTCCAAACCTCGGACATTTTACTGCTGCTCCTTACGGTTTGCTGGAGAAAAGAAAACCCTGAAACAACGTTTTCCAGGGAAAGAAAAAAGAAATTTAACCTCTAGTTCCTGTGAATTGGCCTGGTGGCTGAATGACTTGTCTGAAGCATGGAATAAGGAGAGAAGGGACATAAGCAAGGGGGGAGTTCTGACGTGGACCAGTGGGTTTTTCTCAAATAGGCACCATGTTTACGAGCTTCGGTTTGTAGCTGAGTGGGAGGACTTACTGACACGTACCGTGTGGAGCGCAAAGTGCTGACCGTTGTGAGGGACCCTGGGGACCAATTTCTGGATCTGGTGGCACTGTTTCCTCCTTTGTGACAAGCAGGCACAGCAAGCATGCTCTCTCAGACCCTGGACGGACGCCCCGACCTCGGCCTGAACGCCTGAGGACAGCCGATGACTCCGTGACTCATGTCCTTTGTCCTTTCGGCTCATTTTCATGTTCTTACCCTCATGTCCTTCCAAGGAAAGCTCAGAAAGAGAACAAACTGCTTGTTCTTGACTCCATTTAACATATGTGTGTGTGTGTGTGTGTGTGTGTGTGTGTGTGTGTGTGTGAAAACTGAGTGTGCTTGTGGACAGAATAATTCATTTCAGGAGAAACAGTTTTTTATTAGGAAACGGGTTTTGAGGGAAATTTTAGTCTTGGATTCTTGTTTTAGCCTCATGTTGTTTTGTTTTCTTTTTCAATAAAATAACATTGTGAAAAATAAAAATTTATTTTTTATCTTGTATTCTTTCAAGGTTTTTCACCTGATGGAGAAACAGGTTTCATCGGGCAGAGCTGTGCAGAACGGAGGGAGCCTGCATTAGAGCTTGGACTAAACGATGTTTTCTGAAAGTTCATAAGGGGAGAAAGCTGATTTTGGGGGGTAGACCCATTTTTGGCTTGTCTGGACCCTTCGACTGTGGGCCACAGGCTTCCTTCAGAAGAGATCAGCCTTTAGCAGTGAGCAAAAATGGTTTCCAAGTCCCAGGTGACACTTCTGCGCTCTTGACAGCTGAGATATTCTCTTGTGAGGAAGATGAAGTTAATGGAAGCTTCCGGAACCTCTGCGGGGCTCTGCCCTGCTGCAGGGGAGGCAGCTCGCATAGCCTTTAGCTCCACTCGGCCACCAGACGTGTGCACTCAGAGCCCCAGGAAATGGAGACATCTCAGGGCTCCCCACAGACACGTTCTAACGATGGCGGGAACTTGCTCTTAAAATCCGATCTGCATCCTTATTTATTGAAAAGGAAGG
The DNA here is from genome assembly GCA_033961575.1 of Aselliscus stoliczkanus. Taxonomy (NCBI): domain Eukaryota; kingdom Metazoa; phylum Chordata; class Mammalia; order Chiroptera; family Hipposideridae; genus Aselliscus; species Aselliscus stoliczkanus. Next base: position 32,793,462 of record CM066730.1, on the reverse strand, counting down.
GAGAATTATTACTTCCTGTGAATACACAGCCATGGAAAATTCTGGCCAAATGTCCATGACCTGGGGCGTAACTTCACCTGGGTGGGGAGTGGGCAGGAAGGAGGAAAGGAGACAGAAATCACACAGGTCAGTCAACACTTGAGCCCCTTTTATCACACTGCACAGAACTCTCTCATTTTTATGGTCCCCCATAAATCAAAATTTTCCATGGACTATAACCAGTGTTCGAATTGCTCAGAGCGAACACATCTTTACTGAGGGATTGGTGCCTAGAGGGTGATATGGAGTGTGCATGGCACGTGCGAGTGTGTGTGTGTGTGCGCACACGTGCGAGTGTGTGTGTGTGTGCGCACACGTGCGAGTGTGTGTGTGGGGGACATAGCCTATGGCTTCCCCTTAGAAGGACTTTGAATCTATTCTTATTGTGAGGGCAATCACAGATGGCTCAAACAAGAGGGAAAGTTAACATATTGAGGTAATAAATAATGATTGTATTAGTTTGCTAGAACTGCCATCATAACAAAATACCAGGGCCGGGGGTGCTTAAACAAAAGAAATTCATTTCTCACAGGTCTGGAGGCTGGAAGTCCAAGATCAAGGTGTCGGTAGAGTTGGTTTCTCCTGAGGCCTCTCTCCTTGGCTTGTAGATGGCTGCCTTCTCTCTGTGTCCACACCTGGTCGTGTGTGTGCCTGTCCCAGGCTCCTCTTCATATAAGGACCCCGGTCATATTGGAGTAGGGCCACCCTAATGACCTCATTTGGCCTAAATTACCTCTTCAAAGGCTTCCCAAGTCCAGTCCCATTATGAGGAACTGGGAGTTAAGAAATCCACGTGAATCTGGGGGCGTGGGGTGGGGGGCAGGGCGCGTGGACACAGCGCTCGGCCATAGCGATGATGGTCAGCCTAGGCCGTAGAATCACAGATGTGAGCACGTGGCATGGCGCTGGCCTGGATTCGACGCTTGTTCCCACTGTCCCCCAGCCTGTGCCTCCACCACATGCTGGGATGAATTCTTGTCATGGGACCGGTCTGTGTGGCCCACAGCCCTGCAAGTTTTGGTATTTCTCTCCTCTGGTCTCCTGGATTTTGCATAGAGGTACTTTCCCCTACCTTTGGAGACACTCTCCTAGAATTAATGCCTTTGTCTCCTTCGGCAGAGGTGGATTTTGATGAGGCCTTTGCAGCCCTGTGCATATTTTTGACACCACCACAAAGTAAGAAGGGTCCCGATGGAGAACTCTCCCAGAAGGGAGGCGGTGTGGCGGCCACTCAGGTGTGTGGATGGAGGGAGGGGGGCGCTGTCACTCAGGATTTGGCCAAAAGCCCTCTTTTTGAGGCTTTGCTTCTGTTACATCCTGCTCCTTACACCCCTCACCCACTGACTCTTGGGATCTAGTGACGGACTTTTCTGTCTGTCTGTCTGCCTGCCTGCTAAGTGATTATCTGTCTGACCCAGGGCCTCCCCTTGCATTTTGGAAACCTGTGCATTGCAAAACCAACTCGGCTGAGCATGACAGCCCAGACTCGTGTGTGCTGTCTATCAGGCTGGAAGCCCCCTGGAGACACGAATGATTTAGGGTTCAGCTTGCTGCAAGGGATTCCTAGCATGTTGCTAGATGCATAGGAAGCTTTCTATATGTTTGTTGAATAAATGAATTTCCACATGGAATTTTGGAAGTGGAAGAAACCCAATGCTCCTTTCTCCTGACAAGAGCAGAAATCTCTACCCTGTCTCTGAATGCTCCCAGGGATGAGATGCTCACTCACCAAGTAGCAATTTCCCTGCTGGCAAATGGCACTTAAAACAATATTTTTTAATAGCAGCTGAATGCTGGCTCCTTTTCATGTTTATCCTGTGGTCTGAGTTCTGGGCCGGACCTTGGAGACCTCTCATCCAGGATTGTTCAGAAAGGACGAAAAACGTGCCTCCTGGGTGGGGGCAGGGGAGTCGGGGAGTCAAGGATCGTTGGAAAAAGCCAATGCCTTATTATATATTTTGAACTTGGGGAAATGAAGGGGAAAAACCCTATTAATTTAATGATGAAAACTATCAACAATAAAGGGATGAGAAACTACAAGAGTTAACGATAACGGTGAGGTAGTGGGTGAGGTGGTGACCACCAGGTGATCACAAGTCCTCTAAGTTTACCTGGCTATAGTGTTTCAAGTTTTGAACTAAGTGAATGTATCACCTATGTGTACGCAGTGTGAAAACTAAGTAAAATGCTAAAATGAGATGCAGGAAAACAAACCAAAAGGAGATGAAGTTTGCTCAGTTGGGATGAGAAGACACAGTGATTTTAAAGTCGCGTTATCCCATCCCCCACCAGGCTTCTTTTGCCAAAGGAGGGTATGTTTCTTCAAAGGTAGGACTCTTGGGCCCCCTCTGTTTCGAAGGAGGAAGTGGAAGCTCGGAGAGGAGTGTTATATCCAGTTGCCAAGCAAGTCACTTCAATGGCTCCTCCTTCCAGAAGCCCAGTTTGCAGACGAGTTTGGTAGAAACCACCTAGCCCGACCATTAAGTTGGGGGAATTTGTTGACCCCTCTCCCCGATTTGAATTCTTTCGAGTTATTACTGTGGAGCTGACATCGGGCATGGGTGACTGCTCCATATGATTGAGACAAGCATTTAAAAATTTCACTTATCTTTTCTGAGCCTTAGTCGTACTTTGGAAAATGAAAACCCAGTTACTTGGGTGATACACACAAAGAGGCCCAACTTCACTGATTCATAAATGTAAGTCAGATCGAGGCGCCATTTCCCCCTAATTATATCGGCGCAGATGGACATGTTTGGTCATCTGCAGTATTGCCTAAGGTGTGAAAAAATTGGATTCCCAAACACTGTTGGTGTAAGCTGGTCCAGGCTTTCCATTATTTGGTGGTAATTTTACATTACATATCAACACCATGAGTGCACATGTTTGGAGGCCTATGGTTCTAATTCTAGAAATGTCCCCTTCAGATATACTCTGGCAATGCAAGCGAAGATTTGCGGACAAGGTTGCTCATTTGCAGCAAGATGTGTGGTGGTAAACATGATACAGAAGTATAATGAAATATTATACTGCCATTGAAATGAATATGGTAAAGTTCATATGGAAAGCACGCCGAGATATGGTATTAAATTTAAACAGGGACAAAAACTTGTGATGATGATATACATCTATTCTCTGCAAAAGATACTTATATGTGTTTGTGCAGATGGAAATTTCTGGACAGATGTATAGGAAACTGTTACCTCTGGAGAGTGTGGGGGGCTGTCAAATGTGAGGGGAAACTGACCTGAGATTGTATAACCTTTTGCAGTGGTCAAATTTGTTCACTACTGACACGTGAGATTTTTGTCTTAAAAAGGCAGCCCCACCCTCCAACAAAAATCTAACCCCTCATAGGCTGCTGTGAAAATCAAATGAGATAACCTCAATTCAACTCAACTCAATTCAATTCGATTCAAAACATTTATTCAGCACCGATTATGTTCCAGCCACTGGCTAACGTATGTAAAAACTGCCTCACAAACTGTTAACCACCATGAAAACAGAGCAAATGATTTATTTTGGCTAGTATGGCTAATTAACCAAGTATAGATAAGAGCCAGCTTCCATTTATAGGGCAGAGCCCTTCAGAACATGAAGGTTCATTGCAAATGAGTAGCCATTGTTTTTTTTGGGTTTTTTGTACACCTGAAGCTAATTAAAAATAATTAAATAAATTATAAAAAATAGTCATTGTTATTTTATTAAGTGCTTGATTTTAACAATACAGAATCACAAATGCACCACCTTAAAACCTTACAACCTTAAAAAGCACACACATAACACCTCCCCCCAAATCCTTCCAGAAAACCAGAAAGGGGTGTGAAGATGTTTGAGGACCTGGGATCTGTCTGTTACCTATCAGAAGACCTGTGGTGAGAGAGACAGAGGCAGGGAGGGAGGGAGAGAGACGGAGAGGCCGAGAGGAGAACGCGATGGAGGCCATGTTAGAATAATAGCCCAGCACGCATCTTTTCTCTAGGGCGCCACTATGCCACTTTGATTCTTTGACTCATCCTTACTGTGACTTCTTGGTTTGCAGATGTTTAAAGATGTTGTAAATATCCGCGCATTCCATTGAACAATGTCTGCTCTGAGCACCCACCCTCTTCTGAGGCAGCCCTTGGGGTGACAAAGCCTTTGATTCTCTCTTTTGCTCTTTCTCTGCACTGCTGTCATTAGGAGTCTCTGAGTTAAGTTCACTATGGTCCCCCACTGGCCTGGCAGCTTTTTGTGGGCTTCTTCTGGGGGTGTAGGTTATAGGAAATGGGTCACAGCACATGTCACAGCATCTGTCCTATTGATCCCATGAGGCCCAGGCCGGTGCATATTTCAACACCCTCGCCCAGAGTGGCGTGAACAAATCCATCTGTGTGCCTTCTGTTCTGACCCTCCGATGACAATGACTATTCCTGGAAGGTGGAAAAGGATGTGGCTCCTTAGAGCCCAGAAGGCATCACACTGGCCCTAAGCATCAGACCGCTGTCCCTCCTCCACCCTGTCTTGCACGAGGCAGGCTGGTCCAGACACCCTGCGGCTTGGAAGAGCAAAGAGGGCTGTGCTGGGAGCTGCCGGAGGTGACTGAGCTCCCTCCCTGTCACCAGGCGGGGCTTGATGACCTTCGCAAGGAGACAAGCCCTGGAGCCACGTGGCCTGGGCTCGTCCCCAACTCCAGCTCTTAGCGCTGGTAAGACCCTGGGTGCTCCATGCAGCCTTTCTGTGCCTTAGTTTCCCATCTGTGGGGAGAACAAATGAGGTCGCCCAGTGGCTCAGAGCGGCACCCACTCCCACAACCATGAAGTGGTTGCTAGGTAACCAGAACCAGGGACCAGACTCTGGGAGAAAGGACCAAGATGGGGAACCCTGAGAATCTTTCTGCCTCTTCTAGAGTCCTGTTTGGGGCCGCAAGATGGTGCTGGCTGGACTGGTTTGGAAGCTTTGGACCTGGGGTTCTGTGTGACTCCAGGGGGCTCTGGGGAAGCTGGCAGACGGAGTGAGATGGGCTGCTCAGGGCAGGCTCAGGGCTGCAGGCCCCAAGGGAGGGGGCACGAGACACTGGCAGGGTGACCAGGCTTCAGAGGGCGCTCTGCCATTTACTAGCTTTCCGCCTCCTCTCTGTGCCCCAGTGTCTGTAAAATGGGGTGACTTTACACCAAGTTTTCTGAGGGGAGAGAGAGAGGGCATATGACATTCAGTGCAGTGTGCCGAACTGACATTTGTCATGGAGCTGTTGGTTACAGGGACAGAACGCAGAGAGAAGGGCAGGACTCCGGACTGAGGTCCTGCTTAGGGGGAGGGCCGGGGGCCGGGGGCTGCCCCTGGCCGTGTCTGCGCCTGCAGCGCCAGGCTCGGGGCCGGGCCCTGGCACGGCCCTGTGGTGCCGTACCGGGGGCTGTGCCTCTGAGCGCTGGCAGCTCTGGTGCCCTCTGGCGCTGTACTCTGGGGAGGAGGCTTTTGGAAGACCTTGAGGAGATCATGAGCGAGGGCGGAGGGGACAGATGACGGGGAGTAGGGTGCCTGTGCTATCGGGGTAGCCACGGCTACATCCGACCTGGCATCTTTCTACCATGCAGAGGTTTCAGGGCAAAGCGGGGTTCCCCAACCCCCCGCTGGGGGTGGGGAAGCAGAAGCTGGTCGCTGGCTCCGTCCCCTCCCCAGCTCACTCAGCACCGCTCTCCTTTGGGTCCTGGGCTCCCGGGTTCAGGCCAGAGGAGAGCCAGCAGCCTCAGAGGGTGGGGTGTGCCCAGGGCTGACCCCTTGTTCACACCTGGCCCGCGGTGGCCTGGTAGCTGGAGGGGCCTCTAACTCAAGTTTAGAATCGTGCTTTCCACACAGCACATCATATGCTCACAGTTTGCTCTCAAAGCTTATTTTTTCTCACTTTAAAGCAAATGTGAGTAGACTTGGCACTTTTTTTTAACCTTCCAAATTTGTCCTTGGGTTTAGTTGCACACCTATCCCAAATTTGGGGCGGGCTTGAGACTTGTAGGTGGGCTGCCTTGAGCTAGTCTGTGCCTTGTGTTGGTTTGAAATGAGCTGTTCTGGCCCATGAAAGGTGACGGGCCTTGGACCACCCTCGCTGTCCCCTTTGGGTCTGGCCCCTGGCTGAGCACCCCGCACCCTACTTCTTTTTGGAAGTGGCCGTGCTGTGCTCACCCCCCCAACCCCATCCCACTGTATTTCTCCAGCCCCTCTCCACCCGGAGTCTGTGCATATTGATTCCTATGCTTCTGAGCAGTTAAAGAATCAACCCGCCGCCCCTCGGGCTCTGTATCCACTGCTCTGTTTTCTGGCTCCGGGGCTCAGTCCTGCCTGCTGGACTCCTGGCACTGTGACCTCTGTGGCTTGTCCAGATCGATCCCGGCCTTGCCAGGGGTCAAATGTGGGTCCAGCGTTATGCAGGCAACGCTGAGCCAGACAGCCAGGTGGAGGACAGGCCCGCTCTCTGAGCCCTGCCGAACCTCCTGAGCTTCAGCCCCGTTCCTGGAGCCCAGCACTGCCTCCGGCTCTGCCAAGAAGGGGCGTAGCAGTGGGTGTCTCGGAGGAGAAGCTTCCAGAGGTGTCCAGTGTCAGCGGGATGCTGCTGTGGGATGCTGCCTCTCACTCAACAGCCAGGACTCGAATCTCGTATAGGCCTCTCTCTCCCGCATCTGAGCAGGAGGGCGTCTCGAACGTCGGGATCTCTAATTCTCACCCAGCAACGCCCGTGTGAGGTGACTTACAGCCAACTCAGAATCGGAAAGTTCAGGCATTTCTGAGTGGTTTGAATAATAATAATAATAATAATAATAATAATAATAATAATAAAAAGGGCCCCTAAAACAGGATGAAAAAGGCCCTGGAAAACCCAAACTTTCACAGATTCCCTAAACGGGGTGGTGCTGCTCTTTCCTCGGGAAAGTGACGGGGTTTCAAGCTTTTGTTACCGACGTGGAACCAAGGGCCCGTTTCAGGTGCTTTAGCCTGGTGGGCATGTGTGGCAATAGTGAGGGGGTCATTTTGGTCCCCAGTGGACCAGGGAAGTTGCAGCCTGTATAGTACAGAGCCAGTAGCCAAGAGAGGGGGAGAGGGGAATGTTTTATTTTCAGGAGTTGGCTCCTGAGATCAAGACAGTGGAGGCTGGCAAGTCCCACATCTGCAGGGAGGCTGGCAGGCTGGAGGCCCAGGAAGAATCAGTGTTTTAGTGCGAGTCTGAAAGCTGTCTGCGCTCAGAAGTCCCTCTCCTTCCGGGAAGCTCAGTCTTCTCTATCAAGGCCTTCAGCTGATTGGGTGAGGCCCACCCACAGCACGAGGGTCATCGGCTTTACTCCAAGTCGGCTGATTTGAAGGTTAATCCCGTGTAAAACACACTGTCATGGAATCCTCTACAATCATGTTTCACCAGGTATTTGGGTACCACGGCCTAGCCAGGTTGCCATCAGATGGCCTCCAAGGACAGTTGGACGCTCACGTGTCCACCTGCATAGTGTAGTCGCTGCTGCCCCCCGCCCCCCGCCGGCTTCCCCGCCTCTGTCAGCCACAGGTTTGCAGCCCTGGTGCCTGAGGCCTGCTGTTGGCTAGGCTCAATTAGGTGTCTTCCCACATGTCCTCCCCCTATGGTGACAAACACTGATGTCAGAACTGGGGTTTGAATCCTGGCTTTGCAGTTTCCATGCAAAAGTCACTTAATTTATTCTGATCGTCAATGTTCTTATCCATAATATAAGTAAAATGCTTCAGGACCTTGCAGGGGTCTCACAAAGATGAATGACATGATGGGTGAGGCATATTTCATACCCTGGATGGCACTGATTGCTTACTGCGTGCTGGACGCTCTGAACTCTCCAGGCACCAGAGACTCATTTAACCCCCTCCACAGCCCTGTCACCTAGGTAGGATCAGCTCCATTTATTTTTATTTTTTAAAATAATTTTATTGAGATATAATTCATATATCATACAATTCATCCATTGAAAGCACACCATTCATTGCTTCTTGGTATGTTATATTCACATTGTAAAATTGTGATAAAATGTCTGCAACAAAAATTTCCATTTTAACCATTGTAAGTGTACAATTCAGAGACACTAATTATTGGGTTGTCATAAGAGTCATGACGTATTTTTCTATATTTTTCGTTGCAAAAATGTATCATGACTTTTCCAACAACCCAATACATTTGCAATGTTGTGCAGCCATCACCACTATTTTCAAAATGTTTTCATTTCCTCCCCCACAACAGAAACTCTGTAACTGTTGAAAAATATTATCCCCAATTTGTAGATGGGACAACCAAGGCACAGAAAGGTGAGGAACGTTGTCCAAGGTTACACAACAAGCAGGTGGTGAGCCTGGGTTTGAACACAGATGATTTGGGTTCCGAGCTTGTGCTCCTGGCCTGGTGCTGACCCGGGCATCCCAGAGAGCCCGCCAGGTGCTGACGCTTTCCTCCAGCCCTTACAGCAAGTCGGCGAGAGCTGCGATTGGCCCATTTCACAGCAGAGGAAACCGAGGCTGCGGAAGCTGTTGATTCCCAGCCACAGTGAGGGGCAGAGCCAGAGTTTGAAGACGGGTCTCCCTGACCCAGGGGCTCCCACTCCTTGCACCTTGCTGCATGCCCTCTCACAGGACCAGCAGACATTAGGGCTTTCCGGGAGCCCCACCCTACCTGGCACGCCAGGTGCACAAAAGGTGAGCCAACTGCCCTTCAGGGTTGTAGGCAGGAAGGAAAGCCTGGCAGTTCTGAAGAGCACGGGGAGGGTCCTCAGATAGAGGCGAACTCGGCCAGGGCGGAGGAACCTTTATCCCCAAAGGCAGAACCCAGGGGGTTCGCAGGGTGTGAAAAGGTCCAAAATACTTCCTGAGGACCCCTGCCCTGCAGCCACAGGGAGCTGCCTGAAGCCGGATTAGGTATTTGCACAAATGACCCGGGTGAGGTGGGTGGTTAAAGGAGAGGAAGAGTATACCCCTGCTCAGGAATAAAGAAAGGCTTCCTCTGAAAAGGTCTTAATCAATAATATGGACTTAAATTTAAAAAGGTGATTTTGACAGGTATAGTTGATGTCCAGACGGAAGGGGAGGAAGGCGCAAGCCTGGCGCAGGATGGATGGGAGGAAAGCTGTTCAGGTTAGGAGGGGAAGGTAAGCCTGGATGTGGTGGGCGGGGCCTCCTGAACCCCGCCCCCCGGCACCCCGCAGGGCCTCAGCTCCCCCCCATCTCTGGAGGGGCCCACGAGTGCTGGGCCTAAGGGGAACCTGGCCCCGTGTGGGCACGGGAAGGAAAAACCCATTTTTCTGACTCATGGGAAAGCTGGTGCAGGTGGTCTTGGAACGTGTGTTCCTCTTTGCCGCCTCTGGCGTCTGGAAGGGGAATTCAGCGAAAAGGACTCCAGGCTGGAGTCCTGACCCCAACTTCCTCAATCCAGGCTGCAGAGAGGTGTCTGTGCAGCGCGGCCCCTGGTCCTGCGGGCGCCGGCCTCTTTCCCTTCCCTCCTCTGCACGCCCAGCCCACGGCCCTGCTCTGGCGTGAGGCCCCTTTGTGCCCACCCCGCTTGTGTGCCTGTCCGGACCTGGATTGGTGTCACCTGACATCACTAAGTCTGGGGAAACCAAATCTCTCGTCTGTCTCCGGGGTGACTCCTCTCATGGTGAGGGATTCAGTGCATGCTGTGGAATGCGTAGAGCAGTATGAGTACCGCCCACCCTGCTGCAGCCAGGCCTTGGGCAGAGCCCCCCATCCCTGGAATCGGTGATTGGGGTGGTGCCTCCTTCCTGCACCTCCTCAGTGTGCAAGCAGCTTCTTTGTCTTCTTTGACGTTCCTGGGAAATGGTCTCAATTTGCTGAAAGAAGGACCTGGTTCTCGGAACAGTCCCACTTCCCCTCGCAGGGACACCACTCGCTCAGGTCCCACACGAAGGCTGGCGCAGCTGTCCTCAGCACCGACCACCGCCTGGTGCTTGTTTAGTCCCAGCCAGGAAGGCACTGCCACCAGGAAGCCTGCTGAGCTCAGCCCCATGGGCAGCACTGCCTTCTAGCCATTCTTTGTGGACCTGCCTGCTCGCTCTTACCTGTGTCCCGAGCTCTCCTGACCCACAGAGTAGCCCCGAGAGAGGCCACTGAGGCTGCTGGCGGTGGCATCCTGAGGAACTCTGGGAGCTGGGCCTTAGGTAAGCTGAAAATGAGTTCCCTCTCTGCTCTGTCCCTGGCTGGGCTCCCTGCAGTTCCCCGGGGTCAACTCTGACTGCCAGCCTCCTGCCATTGTGCCCCTCTCCATGTGGCCTCTCTGGCCAAGCCCCGCTGAGCAGGGAAGGAGTTAGAGGTTAAGGGCAGGAGGAAGCTGACAGTAGGATCCCCCACGCCACCCTTGGTGCCTCTGGCTTTGGTGTTATCCATGCTTCTGTCAGGGTTTCTCATCCTAGAGGGTGATCTGATAAGGGGTCTCAGAGGACCTAGGATCGGAAGGTGTCTCGGGGGCACCCAAGTGCACATCACTTGAGCCCTTTGTGAAAACGCCACCTCCCCTTGGAGGGGTCCACAGAGGGGCAGGAGAGGTGCCGGGCCTTGGTTTCTGCATCCAGTGCTCTGACGTCGTCTGTTCACGTGGCCGCGTGGTCCTCATGGGCAGGGTCTGTGTTTTTGACTTTGTACCCTGCACCCAGCACTGTGCCACACCGACGGGATGCTCAGCAATGGGTGCCGCCCCCTCCTGCCGTCCGCCATCGCCATCCGTCTCACCAGCCTGGGCTCTGGCCGCTGACTGGGCTTCTGTGATTGTCTCCCTGCACCCTCCCTCTGCTTGAAGAGCCAATGAGTTCCCAGAGTCGCCCCTGTCCCCTCACCCCCACTCCCCACACCTGCGTCTCCTGGCTTTCAGATCATGATGGGCTGCCCAGCTCCTCGCGCATACAGAGAGGTACTGCCATTTCCAGAAAAATCCTTGGACCTGAAGGATCCGCCCCGTGGCCGTGGCCCCACCGCCCCGCTGGGAGCTTACTGTCACTGGAGCTGCCCTCACCCTTCTCTCCTCAGCGGCCCTCCTCTGCCTGCCACCTCAGTGCCCCCGGGGCAGCTTTGTTCCTCCTGCCTCAGCGGCTCTTCCCACCTCGGGCAGGATCAGCACATTCTCCTTTGCTTGTTGGGCCCCTTGCTCCCGGCCACGTGATCTGGAGACACCAGGGTCACAGCTCCCCGAATCTGTGTTCTGCTGCAGCCTGCAGCCCTCTCCTCAAACACACATCCTCAAGGCTTTTCTCCTTTGTCCCAGAGTTACCGAAAGGGCAGCATGGTGGCGGGAAGCTCTCCTGGGGGCCAGTGTGTGGTCACTGAAGGTTTCTCCAAATTTCCGAGAAATTTCAGGTTTTTGCATATCACAGAGCAAAATCAACCAAAATTGTTCCATGGTGTATACCACTAATTTAGTGTACTATTAGATTTCATCTTATGCAAAACGTTTGTCAGCGCCCCTCGGGGAAGGATGGACCACGCATTGGGTGCCCGCAATGAGGACTCATCATCACGTGCACTCCCCCTTCCCCTACCCTGGTTCCCTCAAGGCTGCGGCTCATTTAAAGTCACAACTACTTTAAAGTTTACTTTGTTGAGAAGCTGCAGTTTTGCCTTCCCAGCCTGGGGGATCAATTCGTGTTAAATAAGTGAAGTTTCTTGAATGCCTGCTCTGTGCCAGGCACCAGGCTAGGAGGGCTGTGGGGACATTACCCGTCCTCAGGGAACAGTGTGTCTGTTGAGTCGAATCCCAATTCTGCCGTTTAATCTGTGACCTCGGGTAGTGGTTTAAAATGTCTGAGCTTCACTGCATTTGTCTGTCAGATGAAGATGAGAGTTCCCACCTGGCTGAGTTTGCCTGGCACACAGTAGGTGCTCAGTGAGTAGCAGCTATTCTTACTGGTATTTCCCAGGCTGCAGGCTGTCCTCTTGCTTCTCCCACGCAGTTGCCTGGGAAGCTGCCCCACTGTTGACTCTTGAATCAGCTGGCGGCCCTGAGTGTCTGAGTCCCTTGGAAGCATCCTGGGGACTTGGCCAACGGGCTCCAAGGCCATGCCAGGCAGTGGCCGGGCACTGCTTGTCAGTGGGCCAGAGTCTGAGCTGTCGCCATGTCCTGTTGTCATTTCTGTTTCTCTGCATGCTTTGTAACTGGGCCACTCTTTCAGTCAGCGAGGGCAGTTCATGACCTTGAGAAACCTTAATCTAGAATCCTGCTCTTTTGAAGTCACCCACTTTCTTTCTGGGTCTAACGCGTCTGTGTTTTTCCTCTTGGGCAGGCCCTCGCTTCCACTTTGATGCCGCCTCTGTAGCAAGAGGGCTCAGAAGTACCCATTTGTCCTGCCCAGCAAGGTGGGGGGAATGTAATTGCTATCTTGAGTAATCATTTTCTGAAGGCTGGGAGCATAGCCTTTGATTAATATTTCATTTACAGCCAGGGTGGGTAATGTGAATAGGACCTAAAACTCTTGCTGCCCCCAAGCATGAGGAGATATGAAGCAGCGCGCTTGGAACCAGAGCACGCTATTCAGCTGTTTGCAATTATTCCTAAAATTAAAAACCTTTAACCCATTAACCCATAATAAAGTAGGGAGAGGCTTATAGAGACACAGCTCTTTATTGAGTGGGATAAAGGTGCAAATTCCAGGTGTAATCCATCAGGGGAGCCAAGTCACTTGCCCATGGAATGAATCTGGGGCCTGGGGGTCTGGGGTGGGGGCGGGCATTGACTCACTGATCAAAGCCAGACACCCAGGTCATGTCCGACAGGTGCTGTGCGGCCGGACTTCCACAGGTCACTGGGTTTAAGGACGCAATGGGAAGCGTCTTTGATGTTTCCTGAAGTGGGCGCCTGAGACGTTCAAAGTGCCTCTTGGGAGAGGGCCAAAGGCTGTTTCCCTGGGGAGCCGGGGAACCCTGAGGAACACAAGCTCTTGGGGCAGGAAAGAGGCAGGTGAGGCCTGGCAGGACAGGCTGGCAGGGAGGGTGGGAGGCGAGCAGGTCAAGGGCTTGGAGAACTGTAGCCACAGATCCTTTGACAACTGCCAGTGACTCTGGGCAGCTTCCCTCGCAGCTGTGGGGATTCCGCCAGGTTGGGAACCCAGGGCTGCCCCCCTCCCCCCCCGGGGGTGACTGAGGCCTTAAGAGACTCAGATCTATCTGCCCAGCTTCTCATAGTTATTTCACAGACATGAGCTCATCTGCCCGTTTAATAGCCCTCTGAGACTTGCGGGAATGTGGTGACATCAGCCACCACCCGCATTTGTTGAGCCCTTAGCTCATCAGCTTTATCTCATCGGATCTTCCCCAAAACCCAGGAGGAAGGAGACTTCCTTACAGAGGAGGAACCTGGGTCTTTGGCTAAAGTCATTGGTTCCCAAAGTCCCGCAGTGGTGGGTGAGATGGATTGATTTCAGAGGCCTGATTGGGGGCTGCTGACCGTGGGACCCTTGGAAGGCTGCGGGCTGGTCAGTGTTTGGTGATGAAGGGGACAGATGTGTGAAGCCCACTGCACTCTGGGGTCACTTGCTCGTCTAGACATCCCTCTGATTTTGAATTCACAGGAGTCCTGACTCCTAACCTAGGGCATATCAATGTGATGGGGCAGATCATTTCACTTTATAAACACCATGGGGATTATTTAAAGCATTTCTGCTCAAGCCTGGAGTTGCTGTGTTTCTGCATTCTTGGGCTTATGTGTTTTCCTGAAAACAACAACAACAACAAAACAAAACACAACACACAAAACTTAAAAAGCATTGGCCAGTGGTTTTTTTTAGCTGAGCCCTCCTGCCACCTGTTGGCAGCTTAGTGGCAGCTTAGCTCAGGCTGGGCATCGAACTGCTGTTGCTCAGAGCTCAGCTCGCACTCTTGAGTGAGCTCTTAACCAACTGAGCCACTCAGCCGGCCCAGCCAGTGGTTTTATTGCCACATATATATTTTTTTTATCACAAAGGGGCTTGTCCTAATTATTAATCATTTTGGGATTTCTAGACGCAGTCAAGCCGACTTGGCATTTGTGCCAAAAGTGAAGTATTGTCAGGAGCTCCTTCTCCCGAGAGAGGCTGCAGGGTGTGTCACCTGCCACCTGCCCTGCCACCTGGGGAGACCGGGCGGAGGGCCATGAGGGGGGCTGGAGAGCAGACAGGATTTGGGGAGCAGCCTGAGACTCAGGTTTTCTTTTTTCTCTGTACCTCGTGCCAGGAAGGAGGAGATAGGACAGAGTGCTGACGGCAGGCTCTGTGCGCCAGGCGCTCTCACTGTTGATCTCCTGTGACCTCACAGGGATCCCTGTCCCTCTCATATCATACACGAGGAAACTGACATCCTGAGAGACGAAATAACAACTGGGGCCCGTTCGTGCTTGCAGCTGGGATTCGAACCCGGTCCTCTCCTCCCCACCAGGGGGGAGCTGGCCTCGTAGAAGAGCCATGGCACCTGGGCCCGCCCTGGGCTCATCCTCCCACCTTCTGCCCTCGCTCTGGGTTTATGTGGCTCTGCTCCTACCAGACTGTACCCCATAATAAAACCACCTCTAAGGAGGCTTAAATAGTGACTGCATTTCATTTAGTTTTCCCTTTCCTCCTTCCTTTTTAAAAAGTTATAAAGTGATACTTGCTTACAAAAGTTGGCGTTTTCTTCCGGAACCCCATCCTTGGACGTGACCGCAGTCAATGACTTGATGTGTGGCTGTCTCAGACATTGTTTCTAGGCCAGTATGAACCTTCAAGGACGTGTGTAGATATCTACACACGCAGAACTTTTTCTTTACCCAAAACAAGCACCGATAATGAGATTTCTTCCAGCGATGTTTGTAAAAGCCAAAGGTTGGAAATACCATACATGAAATACCCTCAGTCGGGGTTCAGAGGGGGTACAGCTGTGTTATGTATAATATAGCTGAATTGTGATACAGCCGTTGTATAGAATGATTGTTTGGCTCTTAGAAGGGAACTGTCTCTGGGCAGTTGTCAGAGCTGTTTACAACATTCACTAAATAAAAACGTGAAGGACAAACTCTGCATCATGTGAACTCACTTTTTGTTTGTAGCAGCTTTGCAGGGACGCGCCTGCCGCTCGGGTCGCAGCCCAGGATTCCCCGGGCGGGTCTGACGGCAGCCTCGGCGGCTGGATGTCTCTGGCCCCAGCTGCCCGTGACATGGAGGTGCCTCCCAGAAGAGGTTGCTTGCTGACGCTCAGGGAAAGCAGAGGCAGAGCAGGGGCTGACGGGCACCAGGACTTGTGGTGATCCTGAACTTGAGCTAAAGACTTCCCAGAGAGGGCAGTGCCTCGGAATTGTTCAGATGATGGCACCAAATCACTGCATTTCGACACAGGCAGAAACCTAGGCCCAGACAGGGGACGTGACCAGTCAGGTCACACTGCAAAGTAAGGATGGGCCTGGGGTGTGGTCTCAGCAGGTTCCCCAGGGCTGCTCTGGGCTCTGTAGTCTGTGCCTGGTGGTGGGGGTGCACTGGGGGTACAGCTGGTCACTTCCGGCTTTCCTACTGCCTGTGTCTTCCTCAGGGTCATCTCCACTTTCCTCTTCCCCTCCCTGCTCCTTCTTTCTGTAGAATGTGGTCTAGATGTCCCCTTGTCAGAGTGGAAGAACTTGGAGCAACTTGTTGAAAACCCTGGTGAGGATCCTGGGGTGATGCCTTGTCCTTGGAACCCTGGTGTGATTGTGTGACAGCGTGTGTGTGCACGAGTGTGCATATGCAGAGTGTGCATATTTGTGCGTGCGTGTGTCAGAGGTGACAAACGGTGGCCCAGCCCCAGAAGTGTTTGACACGGGAGCAGGGCTGCCGTGTCCCCTTCCCGCTGGCCCCTGGCGGGAGTTGTGTCTCCCCCGCAGAGCCTGGGACTCCAGGTTCAGGGAGGCCGGCTCTCAGAAATAGTAAACCACTGTTTTCCTGCGGCTCTTTGCCCTTATTAATTCAGGTAGCAATTACCCATTCTGACTATTCGGTGACTAATTAGTCTTTGCTGTGCAGATGGCAGAATGAGGACTGCTTTGCTCTGACCTGATCCACTTTCTGTTTCCTGAGGAGGGGCAGGGGAGGTTGAAGGGAGGCGCGGAGAGCAAGAGGAACCTGCTGCACGCCCGCCATGCCCCGGAGCTGCCGGGGTCTCTGCTGCGAGTCTGCAGGATGATAAAAATAACCCACCCAACTTTGGTTTTGTTTTTGCTTTCGTGCGCCTGGCCCGTTTCCCGTGGGAGCAGCTCTCGGCAGTTTGCCTGATAATGTAGGTGGCGGTGTCACAGCAAAAGTTGGAGGCTGCGTGCCAAGTGGTGTCACCTCATCCAGGAGCTGTGTCCTCTGAATCCACAAGGTGACCAGGGCCCCTGACTGCAGGGACAGCATGCTCGGTGAGAGGACAGGCACAGGGTTGGCAGGGCCAGGGGGCCGCCGGCCACACATTCCAGGGGGACAGGCTGGAAGAGACAGCCAGGGGTCTCCCCTGCTCGGCTGTGAGTTGAATTGGAGATTTCCTCTTACCCACCGCGAAGCCCCTTAGTTAACATCTGCCCTTGATTTGCCTGTTTGCCCTTGACCTTTTTGTTATTGGGGAATAGCTGTTAATGCCACTGTCATCTGTCCATAGAGGCACCATCAGAGAGGGTTCTAGTAGACAGGAGGGTTCATCATTCAAGTCTGAGCAGCCTCTTGCAGTGGAACGCCCCACGGGCATGGACCTATTCTGGGTAAGTTTAAATAGATAAGTCAAACAGGTATTGCTGTACCTTTTCTTGGGGCTGCGGAGCAGTGGGGCTCAGACCAGGCAGGGACAGCTGGATGCTCACCTGGGCCCTGCAGCCCCACCGACCAGCGGTGGGGGTTTCTTCTGCCCCCAGCCCAGGCTTCCTGTCCAGGACCCGTTTTGCTGTGTGCCTCTGAAGGGCGCTTCCGCCCGCCTCTCTGTGAATGGAAGTGTCTGACCGGGTTGGAAGGCCCCCGCCACCTTCTCCCTGCAGCCGTGGTCTGGGCCTGGGCTTGGCTGTGGCTAGGCGGGCCGCCAGTACTTCCTTGTCATCTGCAGCCTCCCCGGGTGGGCGGGTGTCAGCGCTTACAGACAGGCGGGCGCCGCTGGCTGCATTTCCCCACCCGCAGCTGCAGTGGCCTCCCTGAGCTCCGCTAGGCCCTGACCACTCGGCACGTGCCCGTCTGACCCTTGGGCACAGCTGGGCCAGCCCTGCTGATGCCAGAATTTGGCTCTGGTCATTTGCACACAGTTGCACTGCTGCCCCACAACTTGGTGTAGTTCCAGGCCTGGGCCCCCATCTTCTGGTGTGTAGGGTTTCGTCAGAGCGCCCAGGCTGGTGCTCTGCCCCAGAGGGTGGCTGACGCCTGGCCACGTGTTGGGGCTCAGTTCTCTGAACCATGTATCTGTAGCTCCCGACCCTCAGGCTCGGGGAGAGGACAGGCGCCCGGGTTCCAGCCTGGCTCTGAGTGCTCGCTCTTCCAGCTCTGTGCGTCCCCGGGAGGAACATAGGCTGTTTGAGCCCCGCTTCCCACGTGGGTATGCTGCCCTCATATTTGGCCTCACAGGGAGCCAGATGCACAGCGTTCCCAGCAATGCAAATTGGGGGCGCAGGGGGCAGTTTGTGGGTGACCACCCTCGCATAGCTTGCAGCCTAGACAAGTGGCTTTGGGATCTCCCTTTAATTCCCCAAGACCCGTGGGGGACAGAGAATTGCTCCTTCCTCCCTGGAATGGAGACAGTGCTCCCCTAGCCCTGGGAACAGGATACACTTGGAGGGCCCTCCCAGGTGTTTTCCAGGTCCCTGAGGGACAGGACAGCTTTTCCAGGCTGGGACGTGAAGTAGCTTTGGGGCCTAGTCCGGCGTCCAGGCTTTGGGGCCTAGTCCGACGTCTGGGCTTTGGGGCGCAGTGCGGCGTCCGGGCTTTGGGGCCTAGTCCGGCGTCTGGGCTTTGGCCAGCGTCCGGGCTTTGGGGCCTAGTCCAGTGTCCGGGCTTTGGGGCCTAGTCTGGTGTCCGGGCTTTGGGGCGCAGTCCGGCGTCCGGGCTTTGGGGCGCAGTCCGGCATCTGGGCTCGCTTCCGCTGTGGCCTGGAGCTTCACATGGTCCCTTTAGCTGTCTCAGGAAATGCAAAACCACCAGGTGCAGGGTGGCGGTTAGAGTTCCCATTTACATCACCTGGGGCTTTCTGTCCAGCCACCCCTCCCCCACAGCCAGTACTTCAGTGTTCCCAGGCCACAGCCACAGGGGGGATGTGCCTCAGGGAAGTGGGCTGCTCCCCGCAGCTACAGGAGGACGCATCTTCCAGAAGACTTGGACACCAAAGGCAGAGCAATAGGATAGCTCCAGAGGCAGGGATCTTTGGTCCAAATGCCTGTCCTTATCTGGTGGCCTTGGGAAAGTCCTCTGAGCATGGGGACAGTAGTGCTTCCTTGGAGGCGGGGGTGAGGATGAAATAAACTAAGGCACATGCAGGGTTTGGGACAGTGACAGTATCTGCAGCGATGGTTCCCTGCTGGCCTCCTGGTTCTGGCTCTGTGGAGGGCTTGCAAGTCTCATCTCGCTTAAAAAGCACAGCAGCCTTACAAGGTTGAGAGCATGATCACCCCATTTTACCGATGGGGAAACTGAGGCACAGAGAAGCCAAGTAGCGTGTGCTTGCTCCCAGGAAGTTGGGCTCCGGGGCCTGTGCTGTCCCCATTCCTTGTTCTGCTCAGGACGTCACTGTGCATGCCAGGGCCCTACGCGCTCCTAGGCGGCTGGCACGACTGCACCAGGACCCCGCGCTCTGTTTAGGAGGGCCTGCGGGTAGACTGGCACCAGTAGGGTATGTGTTCAGAGCCGGACACAGCTGCTGTGCTCCTAACTCAAATGTTTACCACCAGAGATCTCGATTTGATTACTAGGAAGAGTAAGGCAGAGTGGCTACTGTTATTATGGGTGTTCTTAAGACTTTATCCTTTTAGGCCAGTTTTAGGTTCATAGCAAAACTGAGAGGAAGGCAGAGGTTTCCCACATAAGCCCTGTTCCCCACACATGCGTAACTTTCTGTACTCTCAGCATCCCCGCCAGAGTGGGACACACGTCACAGCTGATGAACCTACACTGACATCGTTATCACCCAAAGTCCCTAGTGTGCATTAGGGGTCATGCTTGGTGTACATTCTATGTTTGGATGAACGTAAAACGACATGTGTCCACCATGGCTTTCACTGCCCTAAAATTCCTCTTATCATCCCTTCCTCCCCGCAACCCCGGGCAACCGCTGGTCTTCCTTCTGTCTCCCTGGCTTCGCCTTCCCCAGAATCTCACGCAGCTGGAACCACGGTAGGCAGCCTTTTCAGACTGGCTGCTTTCACTTAGGAATGTGTACTGACGCTCCCTCCATGTCTTTTCATGGCTTGAGAGCTCATTTCTTTCTAGCACTGAATACTATTCCGTTGTCTGGATGGACCACAGATTATTTATCCATCACCTACCGGGGGGCATGTTGGTGGCTTCCCAGGCCTGCCGATTATGAATACAGCTGCTATAAACACCCGTGTGCGGGGTTTTGTGTGGATGTAAGTTTCCTCTGGGTAAATACCAGGGAGCGTGACGGCAGGATCCTAAGGTAAGATACGTCTGGTTTATTAAGAAGCCACCACGCTGTCTTCCCAAGTGGCTGCACCCCGTCTCATTCCCACCAGCGATGAAGGAAGAGCTCCTGCCGCCCTCACCAGTGTCTGGTGTGGTGCGTGGTCCGGGTTTGGCCATGCTGACAGGTGGGTGCTGAGTGGTGTCTCACTGTGGTTTTAATGGGTGTTCATTTTCATTTTCACCCTTACCCAGCTCCCCCAGCTCTGGGCCTGGTTTCGTGCTACATTTTGTTTATTCAACAAACCTTTCCAGAGGAACTTTTCCTTGTAAGTGAGGACTCAGCCCTCCTCGCTGTCTGTGAAGGGTGTGTTGCATGTGTGTGTGCATGTGTGTTGCGTGTGTGAGATGTAATTATAAAGATGTAGGCATGAAATGAGGACTGAGGAAGGGCTGGCAGAGGCCCTGGGAGAGGCTGTCCCAGGAGTCACTGGTGCTTACCTACCCACCTGGGCTCCAAGCGGCGACCGCTTCTGCTCGCTCTCTGCCCTGTCAAGTGCCTGAGCCAGGGTGGATGGACACTCAGGAAATGATTGTTGAGTGAATAAGAGGAAATCAAAGAAGGCTTCCTAGAAGAGGTGGCGTCTAAGCTGAGGCTGAAACTTAAGTTATGTTTGATCAGGGACAGAGGGAGGAGAATGACCGTGGCCAGGCTCAGGGACATGGAAACGGCTTCCAAACGGTAACCAAGTGAGAGGTCCAGTTGGGCTTGTTATGTCACAAGCTGTGTGTTTGGGGCAAGTGAGTTCCTGGAGGAACTCACTTATGTGAGTTTGTTTGTTCAATAAACATTTACTTGCTATGTTTGTTCAATAAACATTTACTTGCCATGTACCCTGTCTGAAGCTCAGTGAGGGCCACCATGAGGCTTTGGGAGGCGCTGGTGAGCTGGTGGGGGAGACCAACGGTCTGGCCCGCCATAGCATCCGGGGGTGTCAGGGAGGGGTGTGTGTGGGAGGAGGGTGTCAGGCATGGGTCAGAAAGGAGGGTACCAGCTGCGAGGGGGAATGGGTGTCAGGCAGAGCATGGAACCTGTGGGGGCTCGGACGTGGGGATGTGGGAGCCTTCCTGATGGGCGCCTTGGAGGGCCGAGGACACGCCGTGTGGAGGCTGGGCGCTTGTCCTTTACGGGGCAGCTGTGCTCATGCCGTACAGAGCTAGGCGTTACCTGGTAAAGGTGCAGATCCCATCCACCCAGGGGAGACTTTTCCTCAGTGGGGCCCAGGAATGTGCATTTTAGTTCTGTGCGCATGTTTTTGGCACCCCACAAAATTCTGTCGCTGCTGGTCCTTGGCATAGCAGAAACATTTCTCTTGGGGCTGGGAGCCACTGAAGCTGAAAACCCTTTAAAATCCCTGACATGGCTGCTTCTGCAGGAGCCGAGGAGCCTTCTGTCCAAATTACCAAATTCTCAGCTGGCCCAGCCAGGGATGTGCCCCACCGGGCACATGTGTAGGGATGTCATATTGGGGGTCTGAGTTCTCTCCTTAGTCAGGTGACAATCTGATACCTCCTTGTTCATCTCATCTCATCTTTCGTTTCATGTATTTCTTTGTCCCTGTTCAAAAAATAAAAATAAAAAGGATTTCAGATGGCTCATAAGGCTGTAAAAATATATGCATAAAACATCAATTAAAAGCAGGGTAAAAAAAGATAGAAAAAACAAAGGAGGGGACAAACCAGAGTGAAGAATAACGACGCGCAATCATCTTGGCCATCATTTCACTTAAACCTGTTCTCATTTCTTTCAGGGTTTACAGCCGCCCCGTGCGTGTGACGATCAGGCTCTGAGCCGCCAGTGCTCCCTCAGCTGCAAAAGCCTCGTGTCTCTAAGGAAAGCCAAAGGTACCAAATCCGCACTTGATTTGTTTAATGAAATGTGCTCCTTAGTAGGCGCGTGATGTCTGGCCAGCACTGTCTGGCGGGGAGAAAGTCTGGGTGCCCGGCCACATGGCTGAGCCCTGCTAGGACTTTCTGTGCGTGTGAATGTGGGGCCCAGCTGCTCCCTAAAAGCCAGCTCTGAAAGCACAGACGCTGGCTGCAGGGTCGGCACCTCTGTACCTGCCCCAAGGTGCCCAGTCCCTGGAGGTCCCCCAGGCCTCAGGACAGCTCTGAGGAGCCCGCCCCAGACCCGCAGGCCTTCTGGTGGCCCAAGGGGACCATAGATCCCATCATTTAGGGTGGCGGGTGGAAAGGGAAGCCGCCACCATTGCATTTGCTGTGTGGTCCTTTGTGGGGAGAGAAACCACGGGGCGAGACGCAGAAGCGTCTCACGTTGGTGGGTAGCTTCTGGGCTGTAGAACTGCCCCCCCCACACAACCTGCTTTTGTGTTCCTGGTGGAACAAATGAACCTATGAGTAAATAAGCCCCCCTCCCCTGGCTGAGCCCCTATTTCATGAAAGTAAAACAGACTGAACTAGAGCGACTACAGCTACAGAACCCGCCTCTCCCAGGAGGGCAGATCCACGGGGGCTTTTGCTTGCCAGGAATCAGGCTTGGAGGTCACTCCGAGGACATGTTTCTGAAATTTCTGGTCATTTAAGCCAATTTTTTTGGAATTGCGCAGTTGCTTCTGGTCTCCCGTGGGCTTCCTTTTCTCCACTGCTTGACTTTCCTCAGGAACAGTATTCAAAAGCACCTGCCTTTGTTTTGAGTGTGTGTGTGTGTGTGTGTTCGTGACTTTCTCTAAATAGTCATTATTAAGCAGAACCAAAGGGAAGTTTTCTGTGAGGATGCTGTTTGTAAACATTTGCTGCTTTAACCATCATTAATTGAGGTTGCACAGTGTTGTATTCTTAGCTCTTTGATGACTTCTTAAATGACTGGGTTGGTCTGAGGTGAGTCTCAGGTGACACTGGCCTTGTCCACGGGTGGCTTCTCTCCTGGGGACACTGTTATCAGCACCTTCTCTCCTCCCTGCCTCTCCTCTCTTCCAGTGTGGATTTTCAAGGCCCTTCCAGTTGCAGAGTCCTGGGGTGCCCTGGTGCTTGGTGGATGTGGGCGGGTGAGGTCCCTTGGTTGTCACTTGTGAGGCTTGGGACGTGAAGTGACTTGCCCAAGGCCCATGAGGTGTGCTCCATGCCACACTGCTGCCGACGTAGATGGAATGGCAAGATGGGGGACATTTTAGAGGGTTTGTAGGAGAGAGGACTACGCTTTATTCAGTATGACCTAAAATTCAAGGTGAAATTAGAGTCAGAGGTGGTCAAATATGGTTTCATATGGCCCGTTTTTCATTCAAGGGCACATATGCACAGGTTTACCTCATTTCATTGGGCTTCACAGATGTTGCATTGTTTTACAAATTGAAGGCAAGACCCTCCACCAGCAAAAAGATGATGGCTCGCTTTCTTGTGGTGCCCTGGAACCGAACCCACGGTACCTCTGAGGTCTGTCTGTACTGCCACTCAGAGCTTATATTAGTATTTTAGAAGGTATTGGTTGCCTTGTTCCGACTGAGACAGTTCTTCCACAGGGAGCTGCTCCACACTGGCTCTCAGAGGTGATCTGAGGACCCATCTGGGGGTGGGGGTGGGTATAACTAACTGTGGATCCAAGGCCGTGACTCAGGGTCTCTGAGGGTGGGCACTTGGCTGACGCACTGTTAATGGTATGCCTGCTGACTTCTATGCACTGTTTGATGGTATAACTCATATTCCCCTGGGGTCAGAGATGTCCTGGGACTTGCTAGTTCATCAGCCATGAGTATATTCAGCCCTTCTGTTCAAGCCTGTGTGCTATCCTGGGATAAGCAGTGTTTGTCGTCTGCTTATGATTAAGGAGGCTGGCAAATCTAAAACCTGCAGAGAGGGCTGGCAGGCTGGGGACCCAGGCAAGAGCAGATGCTGCAGTTTCAGTCAGAGGGCGTCTGCTGGGCAGGATTCCCTCTTGCTTGAGGGAGGTCAGTCTTTCTGCTATTCGGGACTTCAGCTGATTAGATGAGGCCCACCCATATGGAGGGCAGTCTGCTTTACTCAGCCTCCACCAATCTAAATGTTAATCTCACCCCCAAAACACCTCATGGGCGCATCCAGAATAATGTGTGACCAAATCTGGGCACGGTGGCCCAGCCAAGTTGACACATGAAAGTAATCATCACAACCCCTAAAATTCCATCTTTCAAATACTCAGAAGTTTCTTTGGTTCTTGAAGTCTGATGGAATATATGCAAGGTAGAGTTCTAGACCTCACGGGGTGACAGAAACGCATACAACGTCATAAGCAAACCTGAGTTCTTTCTATTAATTGATCAACTGGCGTGGAGTAGCCATTCTATGCCCATCTTAGACAAGTGCAAGGGTGACATAATTTTATAAACGTAGATCATATCTCAGAGTCTTCTTTGATGAAAGTGTTATTTAAAAGAACAGAACTCACCGTTCCTTTCCTCCTCCTGTCGTTTGTTCAGTCAGTATCTATTGGGCATCTAGCATATTCCAGGTGCCTGTCCGAGCACTGGGAATCAGGATGGAGAAGACATCCTGCTACCAAGAGTGGGCTCAGAGCCCGAGAGAGGCCCTGGGAGAAGCCAGCCTCCTGAAGGCAGAGCAAGGCTTCCTCCCCTTCTTGAAAGTTTCCTTAGCGACCCCAGCTCTTTAACACGCAGCCCGTACTGGTCCCGGGAGCATCGCCTTGTCTCCTTACCGGGCGTCTTTCCTTTTAAGCAGAGGGGCCTTGTTCCCTTTCCCGAAAGGTGGGACTGAGGACCAGGAGCCTCAGTGGGCAGCGGGCTGGAAATGCAGTCTCAGGCCTGCCCCCTCAGACCCCCACCCCCACCCCCCTCAGACCCCCCTCACCCCCACCCCCTCAGCGCCCGCCCCTCAGACCCCCCCACCCCCCACCCCCATCAGCGCCGCCCCCTCAGACCCCCTCACCCCCACCCCCATCAGCGCCCGCCCCCTCAGACCCCCCACCCCCCACCCCCATCAGCGCCCGCCCCTCAGCCCCCCCCCCCCCCCACCCCCCTCAGCGCCGCCCCCGCAGACCCCCTCACCCCCACCCCCATCAGCGCCTGCATGTTAACAAGACCCCCAGGTGGATCGTGTGCATGCCAGCCTCACATGCGCTTCCTCGGCCCTCATCTCAAACACACAGAAAAGCTCCACGCGAGGTCTGGGATTGATGGCCCAGCCGGTGGGCCACCCTGCCTGGGGAGATTTTCAATAAGTACAAGAGTTTGGGGTGTATTCCTAAGCTGAGTGGGGGGTGGGCCTGGGGGTCCTCTTCCTGGGCTCAGAGGGAGCGGCCTGGCCCCTGGCCTGGCATTGACAACCTCTGGGCAAATGTGTGTGGCCCGAGGGTCCCCAGGGGAGGAGAACTTCTGTTTCTGCGCCCCCACTGACCCCTGGAGGGGCCTCGGGCCAGGTTCCTCACTTCCCCGAGATAGTGGTCTCTGCTATAAAGTGGGGGTGATAAAAAATCCTTCTGGCTGAGTTGGGAAAACGCTCAGACCCACAGCGCATGGATGGTGGCGTGTGAGCCGTTCCGTCACGATGGCCGCAGACTGCAGTGGGGGGGGCCAGGGCTCCTGGGGCTGGCACTGGAGCCAGCCTGGCTCCTCATTGCTAAGTGGGGGTGACGCCCGCTGTTTAGGCTGTCCTGAGGATTAAGTGAGATTGTGCTTGCAAAGCACCAGCTATTATTTTTATAACAACTGGCTTGTGTAACTGCCCTGCGTGGAGAGCCAATGGGCTGTGGCTTCGGGGTAGCCCCATCCCTGACTCATCCAAGGACAGGTGGGGGCAGGTTGAGGAAGAGGTCACGTCTGGCGGTGGCAGTGCCTTCTAGATTGTTCACGGAAGCACCATTTACCCCAGGGTACTCAGGCCTCGATTCCTGAGAGAATCCATAAGAAGCACAGAAGTTAACATGACACGTTGCTAAGTAGATTTCGTTCGCAAGGTGTTCTCTCTTTCTGAGGAAATGGCAGGTGTGAGCACTGCTTTGGCAACGGGCCTTTTAAAAGCCCAAGCACAGGGTTTCAGATGGCATGCCTCCGTTTTGTGGTCATGGAAAGTAAGCAGCCCCGTCCCGGGAAATTTAAGCGAAGGGTCTTCTTCATTCCGGGTTCTGAATTCCAAAGCTGATTTTATTCTGTGCCTGGGGTGACTGGGCAAGATTCAGAAGGGCAGATTCTCAGCACGGGGTTGAATGGTCAAGGTCATTTCAAGAATCAAAAGAGATTTAAGAAAATAATTCCACAAGGAGCTCAGAGCATCGAAGAGTCGGGTGTTCGGGGCTCCTGGGCATGTTTCACGAGCTGGTGATTACCTTTGTAGCAAATGGCACTGCCATGTTGCTAGAGTAGGAGCAGCATCTGGGGCTGGCCATGGAGTTATTTCAACATAACAAGCCTTCGCTGAGTGCCTACTGTGTACACTGAGGGTCCTGGGTGAGGAGGGGGTGGAGGGTGGGACGACGGAGATGGTCAGGAATGCAAGGACCAAAATGGGGCGTGGGTGGGGGTCCAGGAGAGGCTGGAGAGAGTGCTCTGTCTATGGAGCCCCCCCATTTGCCTGAGAAAAACGCCTGCCACGACATCTGCTGCTGCCCCAAGGGACCACTGACGAGACCCGATGTGACGGACACAAGCCAAACAAACCCAGACGGTGATGGACACCGGCGCCTGAAAGGAGACGCGAAGGCGCCGTGGTCGGGGCTCTCCAGCCCCGTCGGGCCTGGCTCACGGTGCCCCGTCCTGAGCAGATGCCGTTCTCAACCTGGCATTTTCCGGGCTCTGGTCTTTGTGTTTCTACATCTCACCTCTTTTGAATGTGAGAAAAATGCCGCTGCACATGAGAATGGAAACAACCATGTAGTGGGAAATGTCCCTTATCTCTTGGCGCACCAGTGAATGGCGTCGCATGGCTGTCAGCAACAGCACGCTCCTGAATTCTGAAGACGGGGAACTTGGGCAGAAGGGGCACGGCGTGTCCGAGGCCTCCGCTGGGGAGACTTGGCGGGCTGGGGTGGGGTGCCCAGGGAGAGCTGGGGCCATCTGGGGGCTTCTTTACTGATGCGCTTGGGCCCCTGGGCCAGGCTGCCTGGAAAGTGGGGCTCAGCTGGGACCGGAGCACCTCAAGTGGCATCTGTGTGACTTGGGCTTCCTCACAGTGTGGTGGCAGCTCAGGGCCCCAAGAGCCGGTGTCACCGCAGAACAAGGAGGAAGCACATGGCCTCACTTTGGAAGTCACATGGTGTCTCTTCAATTAGTTGGGAGTCGTATGTCTACCCAGATGCAAAGAGAAGGGACAGAGACCCCATCTCTAAACGGAAGAAGGGTCAAAGGGTTTGTGGCCATGTTTTAAAAACTGCTTCGTAAAGGCCTCTTATAAATGGAATTCAGATGGCGTCCAGGGTCACTGCAAGTGAAGCTCACCAAGTTCCTCATGACGGAAACCTTAGGTGGGACAGAACGCAGGTAAGCGCATACCTGAGGAGCTTCATGGACTGAGAGCGAGCGGCCACTGGCCGCCCCCTGGCTGTGGAACCCCCTGTCTCATGCATAGTGTGTGTCTTGGCTCTGGGTGTTACTACCTGTTTTGCAGGTGCTTCCTGTGTGGCTGGCCTGGGCTGACTCCATGGCCCTCTGAGAGTCTAAAATTAAAACAGTCCGCAGCCCTCCACTCCCCATCGCTGCCTGTTCCCGTGACGCGTGTCTCTGTGCATGGTGCCTCCTGGGATAGGGCCGGCCCCTGCTGCTCAGTGGGTCTCCACCCGGGGGCAGAGTCCCTTACAAACCCTCCACGAGGAGGCTCTGGGGGACCGGGCCGGGCTGGCTGGTGTGCCCCACTTCTGCCATAGGGACCATGCCGATTATGGTGGGAGCTTTCACACAGCTTTCCTCCAAATGGGGTGTCATCCCTGCCCCACACTTAGGCTGCTCGATCGAAGCCTGTGGGTGCCAGTCAAGTCACCCCTTCTGTCACACGTGCCCACATCAGAAGGTGACGACTTGTGGGTCACCTGGGGGGCAGCTATAAGGAAGCAGGAGGTGCTGGGCTCCCCCTTCTACTCTCCCCCAACTTCCCCAGACTGAAGGGCACCCCCTCTCCCCAGATTTGTCACCGCTTACGGACAGGAGGAGAGAGCAGAAGAGGCTGCCTGCTTAACTTTTCCCAGATTCCTGGACAAGCCATCGTCCGAGCCAGGGGCCATGCACTGCCTGGGTGGGTGGGAGCGCCATCCTTTCACGGAGGCTTTTCCTCGCAGTGCAAGGCAGAGATGGGCGTGTTTGGAAATGGTGAGGCCCTGGTGATAGCCACTGCTTCTACTGAGAGCGTCCTTGTCAGGAGCTCGTTTCCACTAAGTAGGTGCTGTTATTATTGACGCATTTCACAGTTGAGGAAACTGAGGCACAGGGTAACTAGTTAACTTGCCCTACTCACATGGTTAGTAAGAGAGCCAGGATTCCAACTCGAGCAACCCAGCTCCAGTTGATGGCCTTACCCACCTTGCCATTTTGCCACGCCTCAAACAGAGAAACATGACGAGGATGAAAGTAGCATTATATACATTTTTTAGAAGGTCATGAAATGAAGAAGAATTAAGTGACCAAAATGGTTTCACTAATTTTCGATTCCATGAAAGATGGCCATATTTCTTCTAAAATCACAACTGATTCATTTGATTTATTGACAGAAATGTTTGTGAACATTGGGAAAGCTTTGTCTTTGCCTGAGTGGAATTGCACCTGAGGTATGAATTAAGCTCTGTTCACATGGCCAGACCCGCTGGTCATCAGCAAGGGTCTAGGTTTCTTTTCTAGGCTTTTCCATACAGCATGATGTTTGTGAAAGACAGCTGACTGACAACCTAGGAATTCAGATGGGGTGTTTGGCAGACATTTTCTTGCAAATAAACAAAGTGAGCCTGTTACTTCAAGAGAAATAACTGGTAGTATTTGTTGCCAATCATGAAATCGAAGATTTCAAGAGACAACTAGAATTTTAGGAAACTTGTATGAACTGTGGTGACCGTGATAGCTTCTTAATATTTCCTTTTCGGATGACATTAGTGGTCATATTAATGCTATGATTTCTGGATATAATATAATGAAATGTGCCAACAGATCACAGGTCTGCATGACTCAATGAATCAATATTTGCCCAATGACCAATGCATGATGTTGCCAATTTATGAACGAGTAGGAAAAAAGCCCCATCTATTCAAAGCACATGAGAGCAAGGGGATTTTAATGTAACAGTGTATAAAAAAATAATTGACATGGTTTCAGATTCTGCTTTGCCACTAACTTTGAAGAGACTACCGCTTGCTGATTTGGGTGTTGTGTCCAAGGAAAGCCACCATGATCTGACAAGCCTGTCACAAAGTTGTCCTCTCTTTTTTCCAACTGTGGATTTGTTTGAGGCTGAATATTTTTGCATACCTCAACTAAATCAATGAAATTCAGAAATGAAGTGAGCAGCCAGCTGTCTTTTATTAATCCAGACGTTCAGGAGCTTGGGTAAAGTACAAACGATTGCCGTCCTGCTCACCGTTATTTTTCTTTTGGAAAATATAGTTCTTTTTTTTCTCAAAATTTGTGTCAATATGTGATGAATCTACTGTTGTTATATTTGATCCAAATTGATAAATATTTAAAACTCCAAATACACGTGTGTTTCTTTACGTAGCTACACGTGCAGAAGATCCTTTCATTTCTAAGACTGTAAGCATCTTCACATACAACCCACGTGGACACCAGCTCTCTGGGACGCTCAATAATTTTTAAGAGTAGAAAGTGGTCTGAGATTAGGTGCTTTTCAGAAAAGCCAAGCTCAGTTTCAAACAGGTTAAGAGACTTCCTTCCCGGCCCCAGGTGTGTGGTAACTGTGCCAGGAGCAAGGGCAGGTCTCCACATGGCCTCCACCTGTCGGCTTTCCCCAGATCTAACTTCTGCCTTTTATGCAAATGGTCCAGACCCTGTCTGGTGTGGCTCTGAGAGCATGGGGCGTGTCTCCTCTTCGGCATGCTATTTAAAAGCAAAATGTAATGTGGGCACCAGTATTTATTTCTGAACAATGTGTGAAAAGGGAACAGCAGAATATCAAGTTCAAGAGTAAGTGCACAGTGTAATCTGGGTGTCATCTAACCTGGGGAACGGGAGGCACTGTTGCCAGGCAGACGTGGGGGCCACGCTGGCGTGACGCTCCTGACTTGCCCCACAGATCTGCTTCACGTCGGCCTCTGCCAGGTTTGCTACCTGGCTGTCTCACCCGGGAGTGTCTGCAGATGGGCCCAGACACATGTGCATCTTCAGTGGTCTCTGCAGCTCCTAGCAAAAGGCAATTTGCATTATTGATCTCTAGCAGCCCCCATGCTTTCTTCCGCCGTCAGGGTCATACTGAGTTTATGGTGTTATAGTGGAAATATCCCTCTTCGTTTCTGAGCACTGAAGAGCTAGACTGA
The DNA here is from genome assembly GCA_033961575.1 of Aselliscus stoliczkanus. Lineage (NCBI taxonomy): Eukaryota > Metazoa > Chordata > Mammalia > Chiroptera > Hipposideridae > Aselliscus > Aselliscus stoliczkanus. The sequence continues at coordinate 32,763,417 of CM066730.1, read as the reverse complement.
AGCATGTTGGGTGCATTTTTAAACGACGTCCTATCAAGGGGTAGTTCGCATTTTCCTCCTCCTTTCGGACAATATTTACCTCCATCTCAGCCCTGTTCTACATTCAGAGATGAGTTGGCCACAGCCCCGCCGTGAAAGTACTCAGAGTCCAGTTGGGACCAGGTGGGGAGCAGGACACGTGTGGGGTCAGGAGGAAGCCATCTCCTGGGCGTGGGGCTGCGTGGCAGCCGGTGGTCCGGTGAGGGGCCCTGGGAACTGTCGCGCAGGTGAGGCAGAAAGCTGAGTTCAGGGTGCCCAGGGCGGAGTGGCAGTGAAGGTGATGCAGGCAGGGTGTGGGTTTAGGGAGCTCAGACAGCTTTTCTGGAGTGGTTCGCTCATTCCCCGGAGCGTTTTTACTTACTGACTCTGTCGAGCACATGCTGCCTCCCGCCAAGTCCAGTCTCGGAGAGTTGGAGTAGTGTTGGAGAGATTCGCTGAGCAGGTGGGGCAGGAACCGGACCGTGAACGACCAGGATTTGGGTGAGGAGGGGCAGAGGAAGCGTGCGAGGATGAATGAAGTGAGCAGAGGCACAGAAGCGGAAGGCCAAGGCCTGTGGGTCAGACTGACTGGGGCGACGGGGGGTGTGGGGCGCAGGTTTGGGCTACAAGAAGGCCTCCAGTGCCAGGCTCAGCTTCGTGCTTTGCCCCGTAGCTGTGAGGAGCCATGGCTAGTCTTGGAGTGGCGGCCCGGCCTGTGTTCACTGGGGCTTTCGATAGGTGGCATGGATAACGATGTCTGGAAATGGTTGAAGGGGAAGCTTTAAGACTGGAACCACTAGGGTGTTTCTTCATTAAGGGCAATGGGGACAGAAAGGGAAAAGATGGAAAACGAGCACTGCAGAGGCGCGAGGGGCTGACTGAAGTCATATGGCGAGGGAGTGGGATGGGGGGACGGCGGTGCCAAGTTGTCAGCCTGACGCCAGTGAAATACAAATACACTTGTGTTTCTTTACATAAGCACATGTACAGATCATCTTTAAGAAGTGCTTGTCTTCTTTGGCACTTCGTTTCTCGGAAAAACATGGGGAAGAATTGTTTCAGGCTGGGAGTCGAGTCTTAGCTCACTTCGAGGCTAGGATTATTCCTTAAGAAAACACAGTTAGGATTCTCGGGGTGGGGAGTCAAACGAAAAGATGAGAAGCTTGTGCCTCACGTTTGTGGGCCCCTGCCTGCCCTGCCAGCTCCCAGTGGCCCCCGCTTCTGACGTCCATGGCCTTGTGCAACACGCTTCCCCGGGGCGTGGGCCGGACCTGGCAACTTCTTATGAATAGACGTCGGCAAAAGTCATGAGATGTCACTTCCGTGGTTGGGCTACAAAATGACCGTGACCTCTGTCTTGTCCCGTCTTTCTCACTCTTTGCTCAGTAGTTCGCTTGGAGGGAAGCTGGCTGCCATGTTGTGAGCAGTCCTGTAAGAGGCCCCAAGGCAAAGAATTATCTCCAGCCCACAGCCAGCGGTGACCTGAGGCCTGCCAGTAGCCCCGAGAGTCGGCTTGGAACCAAATCCTCGAGTCCTGAGAGGACCAGACTCTCACCTTGAGCAATGAGAAGCCAGGAGCTTAGAGGAACCACTAAGCCACTCCCAGATCCCTGACCTACGGGAAGTATGAGACAGTAAACATGTGTGAGGCTGCTAAATTTGGGGACACTTGTTACAGAGCCATAGATAGCTAATCCACCCAAAGCCTCTTGATGGTGTCTCAGAGGACTGTCCCCCAAGCCAGGTGGCATCACTGACGAACTGGACAACCTTATTTAATTCTATGTGACTCCGTGTGTGAAATGGAGTAAGAGTCACCGCTGTGTCTGAGGGCGAGTATGAGAAGTTCCTATAAGTTGATTAGAACAGCATGAGCACTTGGTCAGTATTAGCTGCCATTATTATTGTTATTTTTATTATTATTAATACTTTAAGGGCCGATCTGACTCCAACGCCTCCTATGATCTCTGCTGTGCTACCCTGACCCATGCTGACCTCTGCTTCTGGGAGTGTCGATGGCCTCTGGTCTGCCCTGCATATCCTCATTCTCCATCTGACCTGTTCTCCGATGGCCTCAATGTCTAAACTCCCCAGCTCTGAAGGGTCTCCAGGGGGGCTTGGCACAGTGCTTGGCACAGAATAAGGGGTTGGGATTCAATAGCGTGGGCAGGCGATGAGGGAAACAGGATCAGCTGTGAGCTCGTGGACGCCAGGGACATGCTGTGTGAGCAGGGCCTAGCACTGTCCCGGCTCAGAGCTGGTGCGAAACTGCCTCGGTGAACGGGTGGAGCGAGCGGATCCAAGTCACCGGGCAGGCCGTGCCTCTGCACAAGACAAACAAGGGGGACACGCAGGTCCACGCGCGGTGGGCGCGTGGGCAAAAAGCGGGCGTTTGTTTGGCAAGTGTTGTTGGATGAAGGGAACACGGAGCCCAGCATTCACTCTGGCTGATGGCGGGAAGGGTCACGGAATCTGGTGGGAATTTCGGTGATGGCGAAAGAGGCTGGGGGATGGGACGAGGTTCGAGTGGGAGCCTGAGCGCCGTGGCCTGAGGTTCCGGCTCATACTTTTGAACTTGCTTCTTCTGGGCAGCCAGCTCACCGGGCAGGCCTGAGTAGAGGGCTGGCTGTGGGGTGGGAGGAAAGCAGGGATGCGGACGAGCAGGGCTCCTCCCGGGCGCCTGGCTGAGGGAGCATCTGCCTCGTCACCTGTGCTCTGAGCGCACAGACAGTGAGGTGCCAGGGGCTCCGACTGAGCCCTGGGCCCGTACCACGGGGTGACCCATTCTCCAGGGTGCTGAGGCTCACCGCCTAGCCCACCACAGGCAAGACGGCTCCCTGGACCCCTGGCTGCCTGTTAGCGCCTGCCATGACCGGCAGGGGTGCCAGCTAGTCTCCACACGTGTTTTCTGAGCATCCGCCACGTTCTGGGCCTACTAGACATGGGGACAAGACAAACCAAATGGCATTCCTGTCCCTGGGGCTCTTACCATCTAGGGCAGGAGGCTGGGCTGTGTGCGTGTGGAAAGGGAGGAGGGCTGTTGATGCTGTCACATGGCTGGGGGTGTTGCGGGCATTCAGGAGGTGGGCAGGGCCTCCTGCGTTCTCAGATAATAGTCCAGGGTAGAGCGCTACAGTGCTCAAAATGTGGTCAACTCCATCAGCCTGGTGGGAGAGCTACATGTTAATTAACCACATGGATATGTTAATAACTAGAAACAGTGTTAACTGCTATGAAGAAAATGGTACGTGAAGCTCAGAGGAGCAGTCATACTTACCTGGTGGGGTGGGATGGGGGTGCAGGGAAGGAGGAAGGCTTCCCCAGGAAGCAGAGGTTGGGCTGAAATCAGAAGCATGAATGGGGCACTGGGTTAGCGGTGGGTGCAGGCCTGAGTGCAGGGGTGGGGGTGGCGAGGAGTGGAGTTAAGAGTCAAGGAGAGAGGGAGAGAGAGACTGGGAGAAATAGGCTGAGGCTAGGCATGCAGGCCCTAAGAAGTCATGTTGAATTCTGGTCTGTGTCTCAAGAGTTTCTTGCACGAGGGTGCCCTGACCACACCTGAGATTTGGAAGGTTATGGAGGACAGACTGAGGTAGGGGGTGGGGCGAGGAGCCGGTAGAGGTGGAGAAACCAGTTAGATGGCTACAGCCCTGCCTGGTCCCAGAGACAGTGCTTGCTTGTGCTGGGGGATGGGATGATGGCGACACAGTGGATGGATTTACCTGATGTCAGGAGGGAAATGGCGTGGGATAAATTAGGGACAGAGATGACCAGCTGACAGTGGCCATTCAGTAAGTTACAGATTCTGGAAGCAGAACAGGTCTGGGAGGGGAGCCATGAGCTCGCTTTTGGACAAATTGAACCCGAGGTGACTCTGAGACAGCCAAGGGCGTGGGTGGGAAAGATTTTTGGTGGTGCCGCTGTGGGGGGCAGAGGAAGTCTGAGTGGAGGTGGAATTTGGGGGCGATTGGTATAGATATAGATCATGGAGGCCACCGGAGTGGGGAAGCTGGCCTAGAGGGCATTTGATAAGAGGACAGATGGCCCCACCTGAGACTCGAGGTACCAGGTGAGGAGGGTGGCTCAGGCAAAGATGGGGGGAGGGGCAGCGGGGGACAGAAGTGTCCCAGAAGCCAAAGCTGAGTGGTCAGCAGGGCCTCGTGGTATGGAAAGCTGGGCATGAGGATGACTGAGAAATGTTTCTTGGATTCAGAAAATGAGGTCATTGGTGACGTTGGCAGGAGCTGATGTGGTGGCTGGTTGGGCACAGAAGCTGTGGCAGTGGGTGGACAAGTGGGAGGGAGGAGAGGAAACGGAGGCGGCCTGACAAAGCTTTGAAGAAGTATGTGAGGGGAAGAGAGAAAGCGGTAGCCGGAGTGGGGCCTGGGGTTGAGGGAAGGTGTGTATTTGTTTAATTTTGAGTGGGTGAGCTTCTAACAGGCTCCTTACAGAGGAGAGGGGCTAGGAGAATTAAAAAAGTAAGAGCCCATATACATAGAGATTTTCACAACAAAACAGTTACCAATATAACGAGGGTGGTATTATGACCACCCTCACTTCGTGTTTGAGGCTCAGAGTGGGTGTGTAACTTGCCCAAGGCCACACAGCTAGCAAACAGAGTAGAGATTTAACCAGACACAGCTAACCACAGAGTCTAACTGAAGAGTCCGGGTCATTGTCCTGTGTCTGTCCGTCCCCACCCCCACCAAGCGGCGAGTCTCTTTTTGGGGGGCTGGTCTGTTTATCTCCAGTGATGTGCTGGACGTGGGCACTCCTAGCAGGTGCTTATGTGGTCTCTCCCCAGCCCCACGTTCCGTGCTGACGCTGGCCGCAGTGGGAGTGTTTACACTGTGGAAATTGGCACAAATCGGAGCTATTGTTTAATTCCCTGCAGAGCCAGTTGTTAAAGGTGCCAGCACAGCACACAGCTCATCCCCAAAGGACACAAAGGTGCACTTGGCAGAGATCCTCCAGCCTGGACAAACCTGTCGTGGGCCAGCGACCCGAGGGTCTCCTGACTCCCTGCAGTGCCCCCACCTCGGTCCTGCAGTTGGGAGGTCTTCCACCTCTCAGAAGGCATCGTCTGGGCTGCACTTGCTGAGCTGTGGGGACCAGGAGGGAGTCAGGGGAGACTTTGGGGAGCTCTTGCTGCCCTGAGCTGCTGGCTTGAGCCTGGCTGCACCCTGTCACCGTTTTGGGAACCGCCAGGCACGGCCTGCGGTGTGCCTCTGCTGTCATCACTTGCCCTCCCAGCGTGCACAGCATCAGCCCAGGGGTGTAACTTTAGACCCAGACTTTCAGAGCTGTCACTTCTACTTGCCAAAATGTAGCGTGGTTTAAATAAGGACGCAAAGGGATTTTCGAAAAAGGGGACAAAAGACAAGGGCTCTCAGGCATCAGGGAGCAACCTGCTGAGCCGCGAACTCATGGCGCCTTTGCCAGCAGCTACCTGTGCAGGCCTCCTGGGGAGACCGTTTCCCACCCCACACAATGTTTTATGTCCACTCCATTCTATAGATCATGGAGCTGAGGCACAGGAAGAGGAAGAGACTGGCCCCAGGGCACACCAGCAGTGAGTGGCAGATCTGAGATTTACTCCGCAGCTCCCTTGGCCTTGCCCTTGTGTTCTGCCGTCACCTCCCCCGCCGTGTGTCTCTCAGGCTCCAGGTCCTCTCTGTAGCAGCGGGTCACACAGCGCAGGGCTGCCATGGGGCTCGAGTGGGTCCCACGATGTCACCTGCCTAACATGAGGCCAAGCACACAGTGGGTATCCCGGGCTTCCCTTTTCTGCCCTCCAGGCCTCGGCCCCATGGCCCAACCTGCAGCGCCCACCCCCACGTGATGCCCGGCTAGTACATTTCTCCATTCAGCTGATGGTGAGTGCTGTGCTATTTTAAGCCCACATGGAAGTATTTTTTTTTTTTTAATAAGGACCATCTGCTACCGGCCCCAGCCCAGATGATACAGTTAGAACCTACCCACAGCATCCTCTGCCGCCTTCAGACAGTTCCAGGAACAAGGGTGAGTCAGTCGCCCAGCTGAACTCCCCCTCTTGCTACCCCAAGAGATGGCCTCGGAGCCAGCAGCGGGACTGCTCACACCGTAGGCGCAGGTGCACTGAACTAGTTCCCATAGGCAGGAAGGGGCCACTCCACAGTGGCTCCGACGGCAGGGACAGCCAGAGGGCCCAGGCGGGCCCAAGCAGCCCTTCTCAGCTGAGCCTCTTGTCCCTTGGAGCCTATGACCCGGTTCATGAGTCAAGTGCAGATGCTGGAGCTTCCAACACAGCTTGTCACAAAGTGTCACTGAGAAGTGAGCGACTAGCAGGCCACCCTGCTTTGGCTGCCTCAGGAAGAACCCTGAGTCTGTTTTGGGGTGCAAAGAGGGGGTTCCCCTCTCACTGGGCTGCTTGGGCTGGCATCCACCCGGGGCCACGGGAGGATGTTACTAAACACTGACCACAGCGTGCATCTCTGGGCTTTGCCCCCCTCCCCTCTCCTCAGCACTCACGGCTCCCTGTGAACAGGATATTTAACTTGGGGTACCGCACAGAGACAGCAGCCAGACCTGGAATCTGGGCTCTGCCTCTATGAGCTCTGTGTCCATGGGCAAGGTATTTGTTGTACCCTGAGCCTCGGTTTGCTGATCTGTAAAATGGGGATACTCTTACATACCTCCTAGGATGTCTGTGAGCATTATAGGGGGAATGCATGGGAAGGATCTGGAACCACTGCCTGCCTGGCTATTATTTTCCCCACCATTGCAAACTTCAGAGGGCCTGCCCTTTCAATTGGCTGGAAAAGTTGCAAGAGGATTTTAAGATGTTGGGTCTGAAAAGCGGCTTCCTGCATCACTTTCTGAACGTGCCTTGCTGCCCCACCGCCTCCCTCACAAGTCAGCCATTTTTTTGCGGCCATTCTTTTGTGGCCATTTTTTTTGCTGTAGGGACCCTGGTTAAAAAAAAAAAAAAAATGCATGGTCCGGAGTTCACTTAATCCTGTCAGTATAGCACCAGCCTGCTGTCATTTCATCGCAGGCCACGTTATTGGAACCACTGCCTCCACGGATGATGGCGGTGGCTCCAGACCTCCCAGCCAGCGGTTTTCTTGGTGCGTCTCTCTCCTTTCTGGACACCTCTGTGCCTCCGGGGCTGTGGGCCTGTGCCAGGCTGCTGTGCTCCTCCTGACTTCATCGTGACCCACAGCTGTGTCCTGGAGCATTATCGCTGCGTGCACCCTTCAGAGGCCCCGGGAGTGGCCCATGAGCTGGGCCTGACAGCGCCACTTCCTGTCCCAGAGTGTATCAGCACTGCGCTCTGGGTCCTACAGTTTATCTGTGGTCAGTGTTCTCACCCATTTCCTGCCAGCTGCTACTGGTTTTTCAGTCAGCTCCGATAGCTACAGTGACTGGAAAAGGACGTGGGGCTGTGTGATTCCCCAGCCTGGCTGGCAGGGATGCTGACTCTCCCTACCCGCAGCACCTCCTGTGTCCCCCGGGCTTCCCCCCAGGCCCCTGAGTGAGACACAGAAAAGGCCCGTGTATTCATTGCGAACCGAAAGCTGAGTGTGTGTGTGTGCTCGCGTGTGTGATAGAAGGGAAATTTTTTGAATGCACCCAAGCCAAAATAAATGGTACCATGTTTTGAGAAGTCAGAGCACAACTCCAGGCTGAGCTTTGCTGCTCTCACGGGGATCCCTGGGTCTTCTTTGAGGTGTAACTGTGGTGAGCTTGCAGGGGCCCAGGTTAGGATAGTGTAGTCACATTTAAAATTTGATTTCCTGGCATTTCCAAAAGTGTAGAGGAAAAGCCCCATCTGCAGCAAATACTCCTTCAGCGAGCAAACTTAGCCTGGGAGCGTTCATTGATTTAGGCTGTAGACGTGAGTTTCGAAGGAGCCCCAAACGTTGGCAAGCTCGGAGTTAATTTAGGGTCTTTAATTGTCTAGTGTGTTGCTCCTCAATCACGGGTTCCAGTCTGGAGAGCAGGTGCCACTCGGAAGGTGAGGCCAGGACCAGTGGCAGAGGCCCCACCCCGGTCTGCTGAGCCTGAGCCTGTGGGTGGCTCAGAAGTCTGGGTTTTACCTGACTCTCCAGGTGGTTCTGTCCTGCCACCAAGCGTGAGAAGCACCGCCCTAAGCTTCCCTGGTAGAGTTTATTAGTTTTCTTGATAGACGTGGGTTGTGAATAAAAACGATACTCCAGTGAGGAACTAAATGATTCATTCCACACGTACTTACTGCCCTCCCGGTTGGGTACCAGGCTCTGTGCCTGATGCAGCAAGGGACCACCTAGCACCCAGGACCCAAGTCCCAGTCCTCAGGGGTCCCTGTGTGGAGGGAGCAGATAAAGGGAACAAGAAGGAGGCCGACTAATCCGACACAGACCTGGAGGCCTGGGACGGGCCTGGGGAGGGCCTGGGACGGGCTCCCTGGACTAGTGGATGAGGCCTGAGCTATTTCATCCTTGGTGGTAATTAGGTGAGGGGAAGGGAGACACTTGGGGGACTACTGTGTCTGTCTGTGTGTGTGTGTGGTGGGGGAGTGGGGTGCCGAGTAGGTTTGGGGTTCACCCTGGCTCTGACGTTGTGCAGCAGTAAGCTCAGACAAGTCCTTGCACTTCTCTCAGTCTCAGTTTTCTCATCTGTACAATGGGTTTAATTGTATTTCCTTTAGGATTGTATTGAGATTTACAGGGGGTAAATGCAATTGACCCTTAAACAAGAGGTTTGAACTGCAAAGGTCCATCTTTATGCCAATTTAAAAATATCCACATGTAAGTGGACCTGCGTAGTTCAAAGCCCCATTGTTCAAGGGTCAACGGTATGTTGATTCACGGTTGGGAGTCCATGGATGAGGGGGGCCGGCTGTACTTACACTGTGGGTGGAGGGGGGGGTCGGCGCTCTGAACCCCTGAGTTGTTCAAGGGTCAACTGTACATGCAAAGTGCTTAGCACAGCCCTTACTGAACTCAATAAAGATAATAACAATTATTGTGTCTAGAAGGCCATTGGGGAGCCATTGAGGGATGTTTAGCTGGTGAGTGACGTGAGCAGAATACTGTAATCTCTTCTTTCAGGCCAGTAGAGGCTCTTTGCTGAGCATGAGACACGCATACTATTAATATTTCAAGCTATCACCATGTTTAAAATGTGTGTGAGAAAACGTCGTAAACCCTAAGAAGCCCCCCCTCCCCCTGCCCCCCTTTCCTGCGTCATCACACTTCTGGGTCGTTTCAGCCGAATGCAGAATCCAACTACTTTCCACAGCAACATTCCTTTGGGTTGAGAACAAAATTGCAGAATAACTCTAGTTTTCCCTCTTGAAAGCCACAGGCCCAGAGTCCAGGAACGCCGTGGCTTTTGATGCCTGTGCCTTTCGGGGTGGCTGACCAACCCCTGCCCACGGAACCAGTTCTGGAAGTCCCCACCCGAGCGACCTGCTTTCCACACATGCTGACCAGAGCGGCCCCGGGAAACGACGCGGAGACAGCTGACCAGGATTTGTCCTTTCCAGACAGAAAGCCCGGGAGGGAGGACAGCAGCGGGCAGGTGAGCCCTCAGGAAGCGCCCCCAGCACCTGAAGGCAGCCTCAGCCCGCACATGGCTGGCTGCTGCCCCTTCCACATGCCTGTCCTCAGAGAGCTCGTTTCGTGGGACAGACGCCGTTCAACAAAGGACCAGGAAGGCGTGGACGAGGACAAGCTGGGCGAGGGCCCCCCGGGTCAGAGCCAGCAGTAGCCCCCTCAGGAATTTCCTTTCTGGCCTTGGGTTTTGCACAAATCCTTCTGCTCGCTTCGGAAGGAGGCGACAGCGTTTCAGGTGGGGCACCTGGAAGCACCCAGACGCCCACGTCTGGAGGCCACGCAGCAACCCAGGTGCATTCGCAGGAAAACGCGAGCAGCTGCCGCGCCCACATCAAAGGCGTGTGGTCCAGTGTGGGAGTCCAGCGCGAGCCAAGCGCCGGTCCTGGCGCAGGCACTGACTTACTGTGATACGGAGCCTCTCTCTATCTCGGTTTCCCCATCTCAAAAAAGGGGCAAGATCTGCCTTTTCTGGTTCCACAAAAACTCACAGGCAAACCACTTCACTGGCTAGGAACCTGCCTGCCTCCTGGGCCCTGGGACCGACAGCCTTCTAGTTTCCTCGCTGAGGTTTTCTGAGAATCCGCCTGACAAAGCCTCCCCTCTATTTCTTAGAGGAAGTGATCCCATCAGGAGAGCCCCTGGTTTCTAGTTAAAGTGTCGCGGTGGCTCTCAGCTCCAGCCTGGCCTCGGCCTGGCCTCCCCAGCGCTTGTCTCAACCCACAGGCAGACTGCTGCCCCCCTGGTTCAGTGCCCTGTGTGGAAACACACCCAGGGTGCCTTCCATCTCCTGCCCTCCCTCCCTGCGGACATGTCAGCAGCACACAGCAGCAAGTTCTCCTCAGGCTGGCCTCCTTTCAAGGTGTGGGGCTCTGCACACGCTGCTCCCCCACTGCACGCCCTTCCTCTGATCAGCTCGGCGAACTCCTCTGCATCCTTCAGAACCCAGCTCTGTGGTCACCCCTGCTGGGGGGCCTTCCTGGTCCCCTGTATCGCCTTGTCCTCAGGCTCAGCAGCAGGGGCATGAGGTGCCCTGAGGCCTCATCCCACTCTATGCCCTATTCATACCCCTCTCAGGGAAGCCTGGGCCAGGCCGACTGGAAGCAGGGAGGGCACCTGTCACAACACAGGTGACAGGTGGAAGGCGACGCCCATTCAGGTTTTAAGCAGATCAGAGCTGGGCGAGGATTACTGGGAAGGGTTCCAAACCAATTTGAATGCGGTTCCAGGGTCCCCTGGCTGTGTTTGACCACCGCCTGCTTGTGTAGCAGGAGTCAGGACTTGTTCTCCAGGCGGCTGGTGCTCCTGGAGGCCCCTCTCTGTCACTGAAGCACAAATCCGGGTGGGTGGTTGACCGCCCGGGCAGCAAGTTCAGGGAGGGGCCGGAAGGTGACCCGATGCCAAGGACCCTTCTTCCCCAGCTGAGCAGATGTCTTCAGGAGGGAGAGGTGGCCCTGAGAAAGGAGACGCAGACAGGGAGGGGGTGCTGGCAGCCCCAGGCTGACGCTTGTGACATTTAGACGGCTCCTTGAATCTGGTTTTTCCTGTTCCTGAAGTTGCGGCAGACTGACAGTTTCTCTGGGCTAGGTCAGTAGTGGCCGTGGGGACGTCCCCCAGGTGTGTGCACGCACACATGTGATGATAGCTCACTTTATAGAAACAGCAAACCCAGGATTTGCATGGGCACCACGTCCGCTGCTGCCTCGTTTCCCAGAAAGGAAGGTGCTGATAGCATGGGCGCTGGCTCCCATGAGGTTGGGGCCGGGCGGGGGGTGAGGCGGGTGGGCGTTGGTTTCTGGATCGGACCGTCCTTGGCCCATGGCAGGGTCTGTTGTCTCTACTAGAATGAGGCCCAAAGCACGTGCATGTCAGCCCGGAAGGAGCTGGATGTGGGAGTGGGCTCGGCTTGGAAAGTTCTGGACTGCTGCTTTGCCAGGGCTCCTAGTCTCGGTCTCTTGTGTCTTGAGCAATCAGCACTGAGGGATGACATGGGCCTGGAGAGCCAAGAAGGGTAACATGGGAGGGAAGGGGGTCACAGAGGGTGCGGAGGGGCGGGGACAGCCAGGGGGTCTGGTGGCCGGGAGGCTCCTGGGACCTCCGAGTGTGGAGCCTTGGATTCCAGAGAGTTTTTTATTTTTTTAAATTTTTTCTGAGGGCAGTGTCACTGGCCCTCATATGTGGGACGGAACCGGGGCCGCTGGCTTCCCAAGCCAGCGCTTAACCACCGCGCCACTCGGCCGGCCCGAATTCCAGAGTTTAAGGCACCGGAGGCAGCTATTCCCTTCACAGCCCGGGAGGCGGAGGGCTCAGGAGCTGAGCGACTGGCCCAGGGTACCATGGTTCCCAGCGGCTGGATGGCACCAGCCTCCCGGCTTGGTGACCTTCCATTTAGTAGCCTGAATTCCAGGGCTGGCACCTGAACGAGTGCTCACCTTCCTGGCCCCCTCACCCCGGGGTGGGGCACTCATGTTGGGGCATCTGGGCTGGAGGCCATACACACACGTGGGGCCCTCTGCTCAGGCCTCATGAAGGACACAGAGCCTGGCGTTTTTCGGGCTAATAGTCTGCCTCTCTGGGCTCGGCAGGACCGGTCTTGGAGCTGGGACTCTTTTGATGTGTGTCTGTCTCTATCTGCTGCTCTTATTTTGCTCAAAAGAGCCAACTAGGAGGCAGCTTTCCTTCACGGAGGAGAGGGATCTGGAGCAACTGGAGTGGGCCCCACGTCCTGGTCACTGGGCCCAGGCCTGGCCCTGGTGTGTCCTCCTGCAGCTCTTCACCCCAGAACTGAGGCCTCAGGTCTCCCCACAGGCCCTCCTTCCCTCCGGAGGTCCTTCTGACCCCTGAGTCCTGACCTCGGTGCCTCTGCTCCGGGGGCGGCTGAGCGCCCTGGGAGGGGAACCTGGGCAGAGCCGGGGCGGCCCGAGCAGCTCACGCTGCAGAAGTCTCTCTGTACTGATTTCCCCCTTAGCTCGTTCCACTTTTAAAAATAGCTAATGAGGAAATTAATTTTGTCACCCAGATGTATTCAGTAAAAGCATGTCAGGGAAAGACAATTAACCTCTGCACTGATAAATCCTTCTCCAATTAATGAAGTTAATATTTGTCAATGTTGAGACATTCATTTGCGGGGAGGGGCCGCAAAAGCAGAGCTCCCCCAGGCCCAGAAGGAGAGATGGAGAGATGGCAACTTGAGGGAGACAGAGGTTGGGGGTGGCGGTGGGGGGGGAGAGAGAGAAGGAGAAGAAGAAGGAATCGGAGAGAGAGACAAGGAGACAGGAAGGAATGCAGAGCAAGGCCGACAGAAGGAAAGAACGGGAGAGGGATGGGGGAGAGCAGTGCCTAGAGGAACATGGCTGGAGCATTTTCTGGGAATTTCAAGTTATTGCAGGCATTCACTTGCAGTAGGTTTTGGGGCAGCAGAGGACTGTGCAAACTAGAAACCAAAGCATGAAAAGAGCTGGGATGGTTTTTATTTTTTAAAATTTTATTGGGGAATTGGGGGAGGGGAACAGTGTTGGGGAACCGGGGAAGGGGAACAGACAAGTTGCTGTCTTCTTGTTCTTCAGTCTAGTTGCGGAGGACGTTGCTTCACTGGCCCATGTTGGTATCCTCATTGCGCTCTTCCCGGATGAGGCAGATCGGTCGCTGGCCTCTGGATGGTCGCTCACCGCGGCTATTGGCTGCTCCCCCTGGCTGCCAGCCACTCACTGTAGCCTATGGCAGCCCACTGCAGCAGGGGCTGCAGCCCAGCTCCAGGTGGAGCTGTTGTTACCTGTAGAGGGCAGTGTCACTGGCCCTCACATGTGGGATCCGAACCGGGGCCGCTGGCATCCCCAAACCAGCTCTTAACCAATGCGCCACTCGGCCTGCCTGAGCAGGGATATTTTTAAGCTGTGGAATGGTCAAGCCGTCTTTGATGGTCTTCTCTCTGTGTAAGGATTCTGGATTCTGTTTCTCAGCAGAGGCAGCCAGGGAGCCCCAGGCCCAGGAAGTAGCTTGTCAGTAGGAGGGCAGGTTGGCTGGCAGGGTGGTTACTGCCATTGTCTCGTTTCCCTGGGGAATCACAGAATCCTGGCTGGAGGGACCATCAGCTTTAACCTCCCACCCAGTGTGGACACCTCCTTTGTCTCCTCTCCTTTTACCTCCAGGAATCAGACAGGAGATGACAGCCCCTTAGAAGAGGCCAGTCTAGGGCCGGCCGAGTGGCGCCGTGGTTGGGAGCTGGCTTTGGGACGCCGGCGGCTCCGGTTCGGATCCCACATGCGAGGGCCAGTGACACTGCCCCACCCCCCAAAAAAACAACAACAAAAAACAAACAGAAGAAGCCAGTCTGCCTGAGTTGGATCTTTTCATCCAGGGGCCGAGGCTGGAGAGAAAGGGCAGGCAACCTTATTCAGGGAGAGAGACCGGTCAGTGGGTGTGGGTAGACTGGTTCCCATGTGAGCAGGGGTCAGCGTGAGAAGAATGGGCAGCACAGCCGGGACACTTGAGCTCCTGACCCTCTGCAGTTTTGGCCCCCTGCCTTGGGACTTCTGGCTTTGGAGATGTCAGGTAGAATGCATGGCTGAGGGGATGTGTGACCCCTCGGGGTTCAGGTACCTCTAAGACTTAGGTCTGGGCCGTGCTCCCCCTGGGCTGACAGTCAGGGGGCATTTGTGGAACCCAGATGTACTCTATTTTTTCCACAGGGCGAGACTTGGCTACCAGTTCCTAGTCAAAGATGTTGCTTTGCTCTTGTCTGCGAAAGGACCATTTCTTTATTAATTTCTCTCAACTGTGTGAAATGCAAACAGGACCCAAAGCAGTCATCATTCAGTTTCTGCTAAATTACCAGTTCTGGGGAACAGAGGTGAGGACTGGGATGAAGGATGGGGGCTTGCCTTGCTGTGTTGAGCAAGCCTTTCCATTGGGAGGCAAAGAAGAAATGGGAGTGACGCTTGGGGTGCACTCCTTTCCAGACAACCCAATGAGCAGCCAGTGGGAAGACCCCGAGAGTTAGCTGGAATCAGGCCTGGGAGCCATTTTTGAAAGCTGAGAAGGGCTGGCGGAGACATCGGGGAAAGAGCTAACGATGTGGAGACGGCTGCAGGGGAGAGGCAGAACCTCCACACGGAGAGGCCTGCTCTTTGTTTCTACGCCGGCCCAGCTGGTGTCATATACTCTGTGCGCACAGACAAGAGAGCATGATACGAGGTATCTAGAGCTGGATTTTCCGATGGCGGAGTCTCCCTAATCTAATCTTCCCAGGCAGAGTGACAAATTCGCAGATTGCAGGGACGTGATAGATGTCACTTATCTCGAGTTCAGTTAGGCCGTTGCTCTGCTCTGGGTGACATATCTCTCCCCTCCGCAAACCAGAAAATGGGGGATATTTGTGCCGATCTCTGCTCCCAAGTTGGGTGGACCAAAGCCCCCAAGTGCCTGTCCATACAGAGAGGATCTCAGAGGGAACTGCAGGGCTCAGGCCTGCTTGATGGTGTCATAACCCCCAGGACAGAGGACAGGAAACTTGTCAGGTCATGCCGAGGACCCCAGAATGGGTGGGGAGGGCAGTGGCCTGGGAGAGCAGTGGCCTGAATTCACATGGCCCTGGGGAATTGCAGAAGTGGTAAGCTCTAGAGCCGAGGTGAGTGGGGCCAAGGGCAGAGCAGGGCTGGGGCTCAGGGCGGAGGGCCAGCCTGGCCACTGCTGTGTCTGGGCCCGTTCCTCGTGTGCCCTGCCTGCGCCAGTGGAGCTGGGTTGTAGGTCACCTGATTGCGTGGCCCACAGGCAGCGAGCTGGTCGCCAGGCGAGCAGGGGCATGAGGGCACCGGCCGACTTCTCCACCGAGCTCTCTCTGGTCCCCACAGGCCACCCACCCCGAGACTGCTGTCCCAGAAATTAGTAAAATCTGAAAAGTTAGAAGCAGGAGGGAAGTTTGGGGGAAGATGAGACTGGGATGACTGTTACGTCCACAGGAACATGAGGGTTTGACAGCATGGGTGCCGAGTGGGTGGTCTGTCTCTTCTGCTTTGGACAGAACACAGGAAGCGGGCTCAGACTCCAGCTCCAAGGGCTGGGTGAGAGGGTTACAGGCAGGCGGGAGGGGTCTCCTGGGGGCTTAGCTCTGTGAACAGCTTCCCCGCAAAGGCTCCTTGTGCACAAGCTCTCAGAGATGGGCAGGTGCTGCCTTGTGGCCGAGATGCATCCTGCAAGATGGGTTTTGCGACATCTGGAGGGCGCCACCCGCAGGTTTGAATTCCAGCCCAGTGTCCAGGCCAGTTTACGCCTCAGGTTCCCTGCCTGTGTATTTACAACAATTCCTCCCTCTTGGGATTGCTCTGAGGCTCAGAGGGAATAACGTCTGTAAACCTGTGTTTTTAGTTCAGGAATAACACGGGCATGCTGCTGGCCCAGGCCCACGTGCGTACATAAGCGCACACTCTGGGTCCGGATGAACCCCTGTGTGTTTTGGGGAGTGACCTGCTCCTCCCCACACTCCCCCACTCCCCCGTGCACCCTTCTGAGGCGGAGCAGGGACCACCTGGCCTGAGTTAAGTTGCTGGAGTCCAGGGCACAAAGGAGGGCCTAGTGAGATGGCTCTCCCTTATCGTACCCCTGTCTCTCGTGCTTGCGAGGATGAATCAAATAGGATGAGAAAGGGAAGCAGCTGTGGGGTGCACGGGGTAAAGTGATCAGCAAGCAGCCTCTAGGGTCTGATGTCGCCTCCCTGAGAGTAGCTCACTCAGGGCCCACGCTTGCTGAGCAGTTAGGACTAGAAGTTTAGCGGGACCCCCAGGGAGAGAGGAGTATTCACCCCCTCAGTTCATCAGGTGCTGGGGCCCTGTCTGCAGGGCTCTGGGCTGGGCGCCTGTGGTTCCCAAGCCCCGGCTCCCAGCCCCTCTTTCTGGGCTGGCCGGGCCTGCAGCTGCTGCCCCCCGCCCCTGAAGGCCAGCCTTGGCTGCTGTGAGGGCTTCATTACCAGTGCTGCAGGGCAGAGGGTGGTGACAGAAGGGGAAAAAGTGGGGAAGTGGCAGGAGTTTAAGAAATCTCACAGGGCTCAGGCAGCTGGGGGCCTACTTCCTGATTCTCCCGCTGAGATGACTGAGGGCTCTTGGCCTCTGGCCCCCTCCACCCAGAGGGCCACGGAGTGCACGTTAAACTGACTCAGCTGCTTCTGCAGGGGTGACCATGGCCAGGGGTCAGTTGCATTTCCCAGCTGGTCTGGACTGGATGCCTCCTACTTGGGGCGATCAAGAGACAAGTGATGTGCCAAAGTTCACAGGGTCAGCATTGCGTTGGGCACCACGCAGAGGCCCTCCACAGCAGCCCGGCTGTGCGACCTTGTGTCCCAGACCTCTAGTGTCCTCGCCTGTAAAACAGGTGTCATCAGAGCTCCCGGCACTTGTGTCTGTCTGCTCAGGCTGCCATAACAAAATATCACAGACTGGGCGTCTTAAACAACAGAAATTTATTCTCTCACAGTCTGGAGGCTGGAAGTCCAAGATCAAGGTGTCGGCAGGGCTTGTCCCTGCTGGGGGCTGTGCGGGAAGATCTGTTTCAGGCCTCCCCCGCCCACCCACTTCCGGTGGTCACTCAGCACTGTGTGCTGGGTGCTGTGCCACGGGCTTTATACGTAATCACAGCAGCCCCTCAAGACCCTGGGCCTGCCTCCCTGTGTTGGCTGGTGGTGGCCCTTGTCCTGACTGGCCCCTGGGGACAAAGCTTGGTGCGGACTCAGCCTCTAGCATAGAGCCCTGGTGCTCCTATCTAGCTCTTGCGTCCCCTTCCCATCTGGACTCTGTCTCAGTGGCATCTCCAGCCTACCAATCAACTCATCCTCCCCCCATGCTGCAGTGAGGGTAGGCTTTTGGGCAGAGTTAGGGTCAGGGTGCTAGGGTAGGGTGTGGGGTGGGCTGATACAAATGTGAGGTGCAGACAGTCAAGTGAGGGAGCCCACAGGCTGCCAGAGTGCAGTTGGTCAGAGGGACCCTGCACCGCATGGCTGGTGTGGGGGTGGGGCTGGTGGGGAGGTGGGGGAGGGGAGGCCAGATCACTACGACCAATGGCCCCAGTGGGGCTCCACTGCAGGGGTTGTGTTTCGCACTGGCAGCCGTTTATGGAATCAGGACTGACGCAGACACTGTGGCTAGAAGGCCCTATGGTCCACCCAGATCTTCACCACGAGGGGCCCCATGCTCCACAGACTTGCCTCCATGAGTTGGACCTGTGATGCTTCACCTAGGGGGTATTTCTTGACTCATGTCTGCGTGTTGGGGAGTTCGTATCCCCACAGGGAATGTCACACTAAGACACGTGTTAGTGCAACAAAATGTAGCACAGGAACTGCGATGGATGCATAAATGCTTCTATAGGTGCCCCTCTCCATAGTGAATAGGCAAGTGTTTGTGAAACCTTAAAATGATCTCGTGAGAACAGAATCAGTCAGGAGGTTTGGGCTGGGGCCTGAGATTCCGCATTTCTAAGGAGCTTGTAAGAGCTCCCAGAGCTGACCCCAAACAGCTTTTGTGTATGTGGGTTACACCTATTGCTCTTTACTGCATTAGAAATTATAGCTGACAAATTTAAAAAATATTAATTTTTTAATGAATTTATTTAAAATAGTATTTTAAACACATTTATGAATTCATTAAGACACACTAACAAAGCCATTACGTATTACTTTATGTTATACTATATTTTTCCCGAAACGAAAAATAGCAGAAAGAACAGCATTAGTTTATATTTTTGCAAAGCTGTTTAATGCCTCACTTCATAGAAGATGCTGGATTCTCCTGTTTCTGCATTTAATCTGTAGCAATATATTGGACTAGTTGAAGTACGTGAAAAACATTCAGCCTCACACAGATATTCAGTTCGTATTTTAATGTCCTTTTCAGATGATTGTGGATCTTCTTGGTACTGCACTAAAATTCTACAAGTAAGGGCTTCTTAAAGTTAGTGGCACTGTGTGAACACTGTTACTTTGAAGTCTGTCAGTCTAGCTAATTCTGTGAGTGGATCGTTTACTCATACGTGATTTTTCATTGTCATTTGGAAAACCCTGACATAATGAGCTCTGCCCGTCCTCCAGATGTTGATACATTTCATTATACAACACTCAGAAACCACATTCATTAATTCACCACCGATCTCATCAGCAAAGTCTTGGAAAGCTCTCAGTCACTATGGATACAAGTTGTCCCAAATTCTAATTTTTGCCTGAAATCTCAGATATGATCCTTGACAATAAATGCTCTCAGTTTTTCCGGATCAAACAGGCTCATTTGTTCATTTTCAAGATGTCCGCCAAATCCCCAAGTTTGAAAGGCGGCAGTTTGTCAGTCGTAAAGTTCCAGGAATGTCTCATGAACGGAAGTGGTGAGTTCAGCTTGTAACTCAATCACACAAGCTCTTTTCCTCCAGACATGGTTCCCGCTCCGTGCCCAGCAGGGAGGGCTTGGCATGTCCTCCTCTTTGATCACACGAAATAGTAAGGCAATGTGTGACCCAGGGTAGAGATGCACTAATATTATATAACACTTTTCCCGGCTTCATCAAGGACATTCTTCAGGGGAACTGACACGTGTGGCCATGAAGAGTATAGAGACCACTGGTGTCCTTGGACGCCACTGCCTCGCTTGGGGTTCTAGGTGTCGATGATTTCACTCACCATTGCTTTGGGACTCTCTGTGCAAATGTCAACATCATGAAAAAAAGGCAAGTCCTGTACTGCCTTCGTAGAATGGTGAGAGTAGCTTTGATCTCAGGGATCTACCGGGGCTGTATGGACACATATCCAGGAGTCTGTGGACGTCCCCTGGGACTCTCTTCAAGTCCATTGTCAACCTCTTGCAGTGGGAACCCAGGAAACCGTTAGCCCCGTCTACTCAAGCGTGAGTCTCCCCACTTCTTCACCTGGAATTGAACACACAAGTCTGGAACGTAGAATCTTCGGAAGTATCATCACAGATGAGTTGCTACCGTGAGGTGAGGTAACAATAACCCAGGAGGCTGTTGTCAGGTGTGAAGCAGTGAAACCGTGGTCCACAGGCCCAAGAAGTCTGACTAACTGGGAGTGTCCAGGCCAGCCCAGAGCTCCGCGGGAGACATGAGGCACAGAGGTGAACTGTGACGCCTTCTTCCTGCTGAGTCTACAGGCGTGGCTGCCAGACGGGAATCGACTTGGACTTTTTTTTTCCCCTTTCTCTTATGAATTTAAAAAAGAGAACATGAAGGCCTAGCCCGCGTGCCTCTTGGAATCCGTGTCTCTGCGCCCAGCTGCTAAACTCATTGCTGTCTAAGTCATAATTAGCATCCGGAACGGACAGTGGACAGATGGCCAGCACGAGCGTGTGGCTGGTGGGGGGTTCCTCCTGCGAGACGCTTTCTGGGCTGAGGCAACTGTGCAGTGACTCAAGCAGCCATTCCACCAGGAGACGGCCTGAGGCCTTGGCCATATTCACCCTCTGCCTGGTTGCTAGGCTGTGGACTCCCTTGCCCTGTTCAGGGCTGAAGGGCTTAAATACACTTTCTGGTCTGTCTTCATCAAAACTAGAGTGCCCTTTTCTTAGCTACGGGGCCGATCCTCTCTCCTGGAGCTGCTGACGGCGAAAGGGAGGTCGGTTTGCCCTGGAGAAGGAGGGTCGGCCCAATGGAGACAGGAGGAGACATTAGGCCATCCCTCCCTGCCTTCCTCCTTCGTCTCGCCCATCATCCCTCTCTTCTTTCTCTTTCCCTCCCTTTCTCCTTTCTTTTCTGTTTCTGTTTGTCTGTCTGTGTCTTTTTAATTTCAGCCCATTCTTTGTCTTTCAGCCCCCTTCCCTCTCTCCCTCACATCCTGAGACCCTCTGCCTCTCTCAGTGTCTTCTGTGTTCCTGGCCCTCGCCTCACCTTCCCTCCTTCCCTCCACGCGGTCCTCAGCGGCGTCTGGGTGGGGCCCCTGTGGGTGTGCCGGGCGCTGCCCACCATAGGCAAGGGGACGCCTGTAACAGATCCCTCCTTCCCGAAAATGGAGGGCAGGAAGGAGCACTTTGGAGAAATCCTTTTCCATTTTCCGTTCAACCTGGCCTTTCTGAACGCTGAGGGACACTGCCTGGCAGACCTGCGCCGTCTGGCCTGTGTGCTTTGAGAGGTGCAAGAGGAGAAAATATCCCCTTTCCCTTTCATTTGTGAGAACTTAGATTTTTGTTCTTGGTGGTGAACAAATCAGTCTAAAAAATTATTATGCTTTTTGTTTCAGATGTGCTTGCCATGTAACTATTTTAATCTGATCAGAAGAATCATGACAATTTGTCTCAGTGGGGCTTTGCAGGATGACTTCCCGTCTGTCTCCCGGGGGTGGTGGGTGCGGGGACGCCCTGGGCTGCCTTTTGAACCTGTGCCTTCCCTCCCTCCCTCTGATTTTCTCTCCCTTTCCCACTTGCCCTGCTCCGACCTGTAAGGTAGCCCTGGCTTTGAGGGAAGGCAGCCAACATTCACCAGACTCTTTGCACAGGTCAGGCTCTGTGTCAGGGATGTTAGCCACATCTTTCCGTGGAGAGCTCATAACTCCCCAGCGACACAGGTCCGACTGCAGTGTTCCCCTTTTACAGATGAGCAAACTGAGCCTCGAGCGTATGGCAATTTGTTGCAGGTCGTGCAGTCAGTCAGGGCAGCGCTGGAGGACAGAGCAACTGGCAGCAAACGGAATGGCTAGAGGGGATGTGTCCCCTCCCAGATGTGTGCGTCGTGGGCGTACACATACCGGTGGTGCCCGAAACATGTCTACACATGACTTGTATTCATCTTTTGTTATTGGTAGATATTGAGTATTACAATTTTCACACAATTTTTTCCTTTCTTAAAGTGTGTGTACATTTTTTTGGCCCCCTCTGTATGTGTGTGCCTGTACACCTGGGTGTGAGTGTACATATGTGTGCACATGTGTGGGCTGGGCTGGTCAGGGCAGAAGCAGGTATTGGGAACCACATGTGGAGCCCTGGGGGCGACAGTGCTGAGGGGCCCGGCCACTGCCCTGCAGAGCACAGGGAGACATGGTGGCAGTTTTCAGTGGGAAAGTGCGTAGTTAGGGTGTGCTATGGAGAGCTCCTTCTGACAGCAGTTTGAGCATGGATTGGGGAGTAGCTGTGTGAGGGGTGGGCCGGAGGAAGGACCCCAGTTAGGAGGCCGCAGCAAAAAGCCAGGAGTATGCCGGGGATCGCTGCTGGTGGCAGACAGCATCGCCAGGACCAGGGAGCAGACGGATGTAGGCGCTGAGAGCAAGGAAGCGTCTGGCTGGCACTCAGGCATTTGGGTGGGAGGCTTGCGTGTGCATTGAGAACTTTCCCCTCAATGGAGGGCACAGCGTGTCAGAGGAGGAGGGGCGGGCTCAGGGGCAAAGGGGCTTTGAACCCACGTCTTCGAGGACCAAGGTCCCTAAATCTCTCCATTCTGTTCTCCTGAAGCTTAAGGGGTGAGAATGAGCACCCCGTCTTTGGAGGTATTCAAGCCTAGTCAGATGGCTTCTTCGTGGGGGGTGTTTAGAGGCTTCCTGTCCTGAGAGGGCAGGTAGAGAGTGTCTTAGTCAGCTCTGGCTTCCATAACACATTACTGAAACTGGGGGGCTTAAACAACAGAAATTCCCATAGTTCTGGAAGCTGGAAGTCGCAGATCAAGGTCAGGTTCAGGAGAGAGCTCTGGCTTCGTGTCTGATGAAGCCACGAAACCAGCCGGATTAGGGCCCTCACGATGGCCTCATTGCACCTGAATTGTCCCCTAAAAGCCCTGTCACCAGATGCAGTTATACCTGGTGGTGAGGGCTTCGGCATATGAATTGGGAGGGGGCACGCGAGCCCACTGCAGAGCATTGGCCTCCGCGAGCCCTTCCAGCTCACCCCAGTGTGGCTTTGCTCAGGGGATCCCTGAGGCTGGCTCCCAGGAAGGGGAAGGGCCCAGCAAGGGACAGCCTGGGCCGCCCTGGCCCTGATTCCCGGCTCTCAGAGCCCAGGATGTGCGCGGAGAATGGAAGACCCACCTGGGTATGGGCTGTCTCTGCCTGTGCCACTTGTCATGTAATCGTCCCTGGAAGTCACTTTGCAGCTGACAAGCTGTTTTTCAGCTCCTTGTCATCTTTGCTGATGCGTCTAATTAGTCCTGCCCTCCAGTTGACAAATACCAGCTTTCTGACTAAAAGATGGTTTGCCCCCAAGTGTTTCCCTCTGGCAAAGCTAAATATTAATTATCTCCCTTTATGGCCTAGTTATTCATGGGCGCCCGTGTCACCACATCGCAGAGTCAGAAGTCTGCGCTGGGAGATACGAAGCACTGGTAGACCATGGTGAGTTGTCCAACAACCCTGGCACATGTGGACAGGCTGCCGTTGCCTGGCGACCTCGGGGCTGTTTGTTACTGGGTGCACCTCTGAGCTGCGCCCGATGCAGGGGCTGCTGTCCCAGGTAGCATTTTGGGGTGGAAGGGAAGAGAAGCAGTTTGCCAGGAAGCTCAGGTGAGAGACTCTCCCTTAGCATCAGAGGTGGAGTAGTTCATACACCATTAACTGGCGAAGGTGCCTGTCCAGCTCAGGTTTGGACAGTTGGATAAATGTCCACAGGGAACCCAGGTAGCACGCTGGCACTGGAGATAGAGGCACGGGTAGGCAGGTATGGTCCGGTGTGAGCGCAGGTATAGGCTTAAAACTGGATACCTGGAGTTCATGTCAGAGTAGTGCTCCTGGCGAGTGTGTACTGTGTGTGAGGGAGTGAGGGTGCGCATTTCGCACATTGGTGTCAGCCCCTACCTGATAGAGAGTAAGAGGGATGCTGTCCTTTGATGAAAGAGCCATTTCTTTGTGCCACCCACCTCCTTGGTACACGGTGTTCACCAAACACCTGCTCATTGACTGGGACACGTGCCGGGCAGGCTGCTGCTTTTCCCCCACCTCTGCTGTGTTCTGTCCTTCCGAAAGGCCGCCGAGGTGGGGGGCGTGCGTGTGACGCCTGCAGCTTCCAATGTGGCGGGCGGAGAGAACATTTTAGCATTCTAATTATTTCCAAGTAACGGAGCAGGTCTGTAATTAGGATATGAGGTCATCTGATCCAAATGACATAAAATAATGTCTAATTAGGTGTCATCCCATCTTTGAGGGGCTCGTCATAGACCTTTGCATAGATTCAAATGGAAAACCTTAAGCTTCTCAGTGGTGAGCTCTTAAATTCCCAACTGGTGTTCTCTCTCCCACCCCCCATCTCTCTCCCACCTTCCCACTTGGCAAGTGACAAGGCAGACCAGCCGCTGGCCTCCGGTGTGTGCTCAGGCCTATGTCCTGGCCAGCCTGCCACACAGGGGTGGCCCCAGCCCGAGCCAGAGGGATGTGGAGGGAGGGCCGGCCTCGCCCCTTGCTCACGGAGACCCTCCTCTTCCCAGGAGTGAGTGTCATAGAGGATGGAGGGCCCACAGTAGGATTCAGGATACCTGGGCTTGACCCGGACGGCCTTCAAGAACCAGGCCCACCTGTGACTGCCCCTTGTCCCCCTGACCCTCAGTTTCGTCATCTGGAAATGGAGCTGGTCTGTGAGTGCAGGTCAAAGTGGAAGGCAGGAATAAAACAATGTTTTCTAAACATTTCTTATTCTTCAAGCTGGACGGAAGGGTTTTGCTGCTAAAACCAAATAGTAATGTCTCCCCCTGGTTTGTAGATACAGTGACATCAAAGACTACAGATGGCAAATGAACCCAAGGGGTCACTTGTCCTGGGTGCCCCAATGGCTCCATCTGAGCCCCGTCTTGTGTGCCTACAGTCAACCCAGCCCTTCTTAGGCTTCTCTGAGGATTTGGGGGTGAGAGCCCCCGGGCCCATCCTGCGTACCCCAGTCACCTCCAGCCAGGTCGCCACGCTGGCCCTCCCCACTAGTGGCCTCTGGCCAGCTGGTCACAGCGTCTGTTGACCCTGCTCTTTCAGTACTGCCCTCTTTACTAGTGACAGAGCCCTGCCTGTGTCCCCTAAGCTGCCATGTCCAACTGGCTTCCCCGAGGCTGGTGACAGGACAAGGGGAAAGGCCAGCTTTGCTTCCACTTGTGCCCCTGGTCCCTTGCTGGCTGTTTGGGCTCCTTGTGGCTTGTGTATCCAGGGCTGCTGTCTTTATTCCTCGCTCCTAACCCTGCCTTTGAGACTGGGGAACCTAACACCTCACTCTGAAGAATCTACATTTGGGGTATTCCACCGTTTAGGGTCTCCCCCCAACACTGGGGAAATCCTCACACCCCATCTGCGTGAAGCAGAAGCTGAGAGCAGGTCTCTCCAGAGGACAGGCTCTCTCAGAATGCAAAACCCGGTGCGCTTACCAAAAACAGGCCCACTGAGAACGCGAGTCACCCCCTTTGCGTTAGTTAGGTCTCCGTCCAGCGTAGAACGTTCTAAGCTCCTCTTCCATAAAGGTCTACATTGTGGCAAAATACACAGAACGTGAACTGACCATCTTAACCATATTGATGTGTGCAGTCCAGTGGTGTTGCGTTCTATAATTTTTCACACTTGGTTTCTGGTCCCCACCCGAGAGCACCACCGTCTTCTACGAGGGAGAACAGAGTAACGAGTGTTACTGCTCCCAGTGAGGTGTGTCTGCGCTCCCCCACAGAGCCCGGTGGCCCTGGTGTCGTCAGTCACCTCTGCACCCCTGGGGCCCTGTCTAGCTGAAGTTTTGAATTCCGCCCAGGTTTGATGTCTTCTACTTATTGGCTCTGTGACTTCAGCCCAGTGCCTTTGGCTTTCTAATCCATAACATTTAAATAGCGAGCCTTCTCCTGGGGAGAGAGACTGAGATCTGCCCAGCAGCGCCGCCCGACGGCCCCAGGAAAAGCACTTCTTGCTGTGGCTGCCCTCGGGTGGTCACGAGTGCTTCCTAGCCAACCAGGAAGTCTGGAACGGGCCGAATCCTGTTCGAGCAGGTTAAAAAAATGAAAGTCACCCCAGCAAGGGGAACTGGGGAAAAACGAGCCCTGTCTGAAGCCGACCACTGACCTCCGGCTTCGAGAGGCTGATATGGACTATCCCTTTCCCCTGGGCCTTTATTCACAGGAAAGTCCCTACAGGTGTGAGCTGAGGCTTACAAAGAAGGTGGGGAGATAGATAGCAGCCCTGGAAAAATAATTCCACCTATAAACACCTGTGTTAACAAGTACTGTATTTGTAGAGCTATTTTCTTTTTCAAACACTGTTTACACACATCTATTCTCTCACCTGCTCAGGTGTGTGTTGCATGGCGGCGGGGGCCAGCCTCCCCCTTGGAAATGCCTCCCCGCTGTGCCCCAGGCTTGGAGGCCGAGTCTTCCTGGGGCTGCTGCAGCCTCGGTGCTTCTGGGGCGACGGCCACCTGGAGCTCGGCCAAGTCCTGGTCTGAGGTCTCCGTGTGGCAGGAAGTGCGGACTTGGGGCCCCTGAGGGGACAGTGACCCCAGCTGAATGAAAGAGGACACCTGCTCTTCGCCTGGCTGGCCCAGGTCGCTTTGCATTTTCACACCCAGAGGAAATTTGAACCCTTAACCACCTGATTACAACAGCAGCCAGTTCAGGGCTCGGCAGGAGATGCCAAAGACCTGACAATGACACCTTCGGAGAGGTTGGGGGCTGGGGTGGGGCGGAGGGGCGGACAGTTCAATGAAGCTCTTTTTCATTCTACGAGAACTCTAGAACTTGTTCAGAATTCCACCTGCCTCATGGAAGCCTCCTGGATGAGCTCATGTCTTACTCTGCCGTGTGTCCCAGGCCCGGCTGCACCAGACACTCCCTGGACCCTTGGGAATGTCCGAAGTGCAGGCGCCAGCAGCTCGGACCCTGGCCCAGGTCTTGACCTTCACTTGACCTGAGGGGGCCCGGGCCCCACACATTTTCGTCTCCGAATCAGCCTACTGCATGCTGAGCTAGGGACCACCTCCCTGGTAGGACAGCCAGACAGCTCTGCCCCTGTGTTCCCTAGAACGCTCATATGCAGACTAGCTGTGCATTTATGGAAAGGCCATAAAGACGGCACAGAGAATCCCCGATCCCCTCTTGCTAACAGCTGGCAGGGCCACAGCGCTTTTGTCTCCAGGAGCCAGCATCCATCACTATTAACTCAACTCCACAGGTGACTAGGATTTCACTAGGTCTTCCAAGTCCTCTTTACATTTACTTTCACGCCTCAGGTGGTCTCCTCTGGTCTGTGACAGTTTCTTAGACTTTCCTTGTTTGGATGACCTTGATGGTTTTGAGGTCAGGTTTTGTCTGATGTCTTTCCTCATGGTTAGACTGGGGTGATAGGTTTTGGAAGGAAGACCACAGAGGTGAGGTGCCATCTCCATGACATCACATGAAGGGAATGCATTGTCCCATGATTTATCACTGTCGCCTCGATCACCTCTCTGAGGCAGGTGTCTATCAGGGTTCTCCACTGCGAAGTCACCTCCCACTTTCCATACTGTCCTCATCAGGCAAGTCACAGCAGAGCCCACACCCAAGGGGGCAGTATCTGTATAAATTATTTGGAATTCTTCTATTAGGGCTACCCGTCTCTCCTCCCTGTTGTTTACTTGTTCAATCTTTTATTTATATTGGTATCATCCATGTTTATTTTAAACTTAGGGTTATAACCAAATATTGTGTTCCTTATTTAGTTGCTCACACTCCTCCCGCATAGGCTCCTGGGGGCCACTTTGGGGGTGACTCCTGTGTCCCGTGGACATGGCCCATCCTTTGGGTTCCCAGGTACTTCTTTACTCAAGAAGGAAGAGCTGCTGGCTTCTGTTTTAGGTGCTTATTTGCATTTTCATTGTTTAATAATAACCATTCATTCCTTTTGTTTGCACTCTCTCTTCCTCTCTGACCCATGATCTTCACTCTTGTCCCAGGAGTGGTGTCACGTCATGACAGGGCAGAGGAAGGAGCAGGGATGGCCAGTTAGGTGGCCGAGCTTGTCCCTGACTTCTGCTCCTCGCCGGCTGTGTGACAGACCAAATTCCTTAACCTCGCTGTCCAGCCTCTGATCTGTGACCGAGAGACAGCACTGCACACCTCGAGGGGGCATTGTGAGTGGCAGAGGCCCATGGAGGCAGTGCCTGCCATAGGGGAGGTGCCCGTAGGAATAGCTTTGTCATTCCTGCGCCCGGCTCTGTCACCAGGTGACTGGGACACTTTTCTGTGTCTTTGGAACTTTGTTTCCTGATCTGTGAAATCCGGGAATGGACCACGTGATCCCAGAAGAACCCTTCCTGCGGTTCCACGCGCCCGATGGGGATGGGTGATTGGGGGAGGGGATGGGAGAGGGGCCAGCCGGCGTGGCGCCGGCAGCTCAGCAGCCTGGACTGTGCCCAGCCCAGCCTCATGGGCATCAGCTTCATAACTCTGCCAATCAGAGATGGTAGTTTTTTGCCCTAGAAGACAAAAGACAAAATTTTACACTGAAAATGTGACCTGCACATCTGGGCTGAGCCCTACTCCCCCCACCCACGTGTTTCAGCTCTTAGCATTGCCTGGCGGGCTGGGTGGGCACAGGCTAGAGATGATGGGCCAGCTCAAACTGATAGAATGTGAAATACCCTTGCTTTCCTGTGCACACAAATACTCACGCATGTGTCATAGGTTCTCAGGTATCCGGCCTTCCATCGCTGTGTCCCTCTCCACCCAGCAGTGGTGTCTGTTAGCTTCTCTCAACAAGCGGGATTGGGGTTGAGGTGTGAGGTTGGGTTCTGGTGTGAATTTCTGAGGTTCGTTACAGGTTCTGAAACCGGGGACCAGGGCCTGTAGGCGGGGTGTGGCCTCTCCCTGAGCTTCCTGTGGGAGCTGTGGCTCAGTCAGTCGATGTGGGCCAGTTCACCAGAGCAGGAAAGGGGCAGATGGGAGGGCGGCTCTGGAAACCGCTGCGGGGGAGGGCTGGGCCAGCAGACTCAGGTGGCCACAACTCCTCTGGTCTAGCACTGGGAGGGGGTGGACGCCGAGTGGACCGAAGAGAGGGCTTGCTTAGAGCAATGGGTTTCAGGCAGAGGAAAAAGGTGAAAGGCACTTACCCAAACTGAGTCCCAGTTAGTGGGAGCCCAGGGTTCAGGGCTAGGCAGGGGAGTGAGTGAAGGAAACGGGGAACTTAAGTGTGAGCCTAGGAGATGGTGGCTTCTCAGAATGTCGAGTCAAGGGAGGGAGTGGCAGCAAAGACAGAATTCAAGGGGATGTGTAGCCTCCCTTTGTACAAATTATTATTGTGCAAATTACTGTACAGATGAATTCCCACATGTGCATAAAGATGCATCCACCAAGGCGTCTGTGGAAGCATTTGTTTGTAATAGGCCCTGACATAGGTCTTGGTGATGATTCTTGGAACCTGACACGAGAGGCAAAAGCAGCCAAAGCAAAAATCAACAAGGGGGACGACATCGAACTAAAGAGCACATGCATAGCAAAGGAAGCCCTCAGCAAAATGAAAAGGCAGCCTGCTGGCTGGGAGAAAACAGTCGCAAATTGTGTGTCTGACAAGGAGCTAATATCCAAAGTATAGAAATAACTCATACAACTCAATAGCAAACAAAACAATCCAATTAAAAAAGGGCAAAAGATGCAAATAGACATTTCTCTAAAGAAGACATACAGATGGCCAACAGGTACATGAAAAGATGCTCAACATCCCTCATCATCAGGGAAATGCAAATCAAAACCACAACAAAATATTGCTTCACATCTGCTAGGACAGCTAGTATCAAAAAGACTAGAGATAACAAGTGTTGATGAGGGCGTGGAGGAAAAGGAACTCTCATACACTGCTGGTGGGAATGTAAATTGGTGCAGCCACTATGGAAAACAGTATGAGGTTCCTCAAAAATGCACACATAGGATCTTAGGATCCTGCAGTCCTACTTCCGGGTATTTTTCTGGAGAAATGAAAACACTGAATCCAAAAGATATCTGCACCCCCATGTTCACGGCTGCATTATTTGCAGTAGCCAAGACATGGAAACAACCTAAGTGTCCACCTACAGATGAATGGATAAAGAAGGTGAGATACATGTTTGTGGCAAATATCTAGCTTTCCAGCCCGTATAGCAAGAAAGAGAACCTGAAACAGCCATTAAGTAGCCGGCCAGTAGTGCTTGCCCGGTGCTGGTACAGGTCTGGTTGGGAGGGGTTCAGGGGGCTCTTGATCGTAATCTTTCTGGGGAATAGGACGTGGGATCTGAGAGTGAGGGGTAGCTTGCTTTTTCATTAAATATTCTTTCACGCCCTGACTTTTTTGTTGCCGTGTGTGTATGACTTTTTCAATTAAAAAAACATAATTAAAATAAAACAAAAACATAATGAAATGCAGGGGATGCGATATTGCAGACAGAGAAAGTCGATCCAGGAGGCAGAGCCCGGGGAGAGCCCTGAGGCTCCTGTGGGGGGGGGGCATGGTCACTTCTGGGGCCCCGGTGGCCGAGTCCAGGAGTGAGCATGAGGGCAGACCCTGCTGCCTGGGTCCTGGGAGGTGGAGGGTGGGGTGGGGCTCAGCCGGGTCACCCCCACTGTGGGGAGAGAAGGGAGGCAGAGGCAGGAGCTGCGACAGACAGGTCCTCCATCTTTGGAAATTTAGTTGGTGGGTGTTCATGGCTTCCTTGCTGCCTCATCTTCCAGAAGGCAGTGTTGAAACCAACTAAGGAAAACGCCACCTGTCCTGCTGTGGAGATTGACATGTGTTTCTGGGTCTGCCCACCAGCTGCCCCTGTGTTTTTGACAACACAGTGTGAAGCAGAGACGAGAAGATGATCTGAATCAGTCCTCGAATCAGGTGACTGGGGTGAAATTGGAAGACAACAAAGGAACATGTGATTTTGCTTTCCCCGAGAGTGATCTCACTTCTGGTGGGCGTTTGTGCCACTGCACATGTGGGCGGGTCCCAGAGAGGAGCAGACGTCAATCGCCCTGGTCAATGCCACCCGAGTTTTTCCCCCGCCCAGTGAGTGATCTGTGATGGCCCTGTTGGGGGACACGTCATGACTAGACTCAAGACAAGACATGCTCTGTGGACCAGTGAATGGAAAGCCCTGACCTTGCCCTGGTGTTAAAATTAAGCTGCAGGATTTTCCAGGAGAATGGTCCCCCACTCCCCATCTGTCTGTCTACTGGGGGTTCTTCCCCATCAGAGTCTAAGGTGGGATGGAGTTTCGTCGGAGCGCCTGAATTTGTTCTTAGTAGAGGATCAGTCTGTACCAGTGTGGGTTGCTTTGCTGGTGTGTGCGAGGAAGCCCAGCATTGTGAGAATCCTGGCGCTCAGGAATAGAAAAGCCAGGGCAGGGGCGCTCCAGGGCACCCGCGAGTGTATTGGGACTGATCGTGTAGCTCAGGAAGGATTTGATAGCGGCCCCTAGGTACTCAGGTAGCCAGTCCTTAAACACACAAAGAACACAGGTTGCCTAGACCTGAGAACCCAAGGACAGCTCCATGTCAGAGCTCATTGCAGGAAACACAAACCATTCTGGATATGTTAAGTAGAAAGGGTCTTTATACAGGGGATTTGGTCTTTACAAAATGGATGGAAGGGCTGACGAAGCAGGTTCTAGACTGGGCCACTGGCATGACTCCTAGAGGAATACAGAACTGGCCATGGGGAGAGCCTCCGAGGCACCCCTGAGCGGAGCTGGAAGCGAGACCCAGCCTCCGCTTCTACTGGAGAATGGCTGCCCGAAGCTGAGATCCAGGGGTTAGGAAGCCAGACCAAGACGCCCAGGAGCTGGGAGATGGGCCCTGGGATGTTGCTTTATCTCTGTGTACCGCTTTATCTCTGTGACCTCATTTGCAGCAGTCAAGCTCTGCAGGAAGAGGGTGTCCACGTCACTCCTGCCTTCTGAAGGGTGTCATTGGGTGCAAGAGCCCTAGCTGCCAAGGAGGCCTGGCAAATGCCTTCCAACTTCTACGTCAGGCGGAAGGAGAGGTCAGTGGGTCATTCCACAGAGTCCGGCTCATAGGGCAATGCCAGCAGGTGCTGGATGACTAATGTGGATTTGTGCAGTATTGATTCTTCAGGCAAATTCTGACTCGGGAGCGTGTTCTGCTTGGTGGGCAAGTTATGAAAAGCAACCATTTCTCCAAAATCCACATGCAGTACTAGGTGCTTCTGGGCTCAGCTCCACCATATCTTCATACGTGGCCTTGAACAAGCCTCAGTTGCCCTGGTTGTCAATTGAGGGTGTGGGACAAACTTGAAGATGGCCTCTGGCTTTGGGGCCATTTGTCACAGTATCATTTAGCTCCCACTTTGAGTCTTGAGCAGGGAATTCTTACAAACACTTCTGTGAACAGAAGCTCTTTGTTCTTCGGTTTTCCAGACTTCGAGTGCACTCCACTGAGTGCTCGTGAAGATCAAAGCGAATTAGGAGGAAGAAAGCTTGTGGAAAGCTTGGTAAAGCCCAAACAAAAGTGGGTTGTTGCCCAAGTGGCAATGTCTGATGTCGAATGCCAGGCTCCTGATTGCCAAGGCCCTGTCTATTTGCCCTTCCCGGCAGTAGCCTCCTCTTGCTGATGAGGAAACTATGCTGGGTCAGCTCTGTGACCTTAGAAATGATGCTTTCGGGACCACGTGACTGTGCTGGGAGGAGAACGTGTGTCCCAGGGCTTTGGTCCCATGACACCTGCACTCTACCAGCCTGTAGTAAAGGACATTGTCCCCTTGGAAGTCCACGAGTCCCCAGCTGGGCTCCTGGTATCAAAAGGATGAAGAAGGGAATGGAGCCTTCAGGATGGGGACCCACTCTGCCCGGCTGCCCGGGCTCCAGCGGTGAGCCCCTCCCTTCCCCAAGTGTTGAGTGCGCGTCGGGGAAGCGATGGTCACTCTTGGCTCTGGCGATATGGTGAGGACTGGCTCTAGCACACCACCGATTTAGGCTGGCCACCACTCTACCTACTGGTGAAATCCCCCTGTATTCATGATAGAAATGACAGCTTCCTCACGGAGCTGAGGCAAAAGCCTTGGGATAGGCAGTCACTAGTTGTGTGACCTTGAATAAGTCCTTGAGATCATTGGCCTGGATAGAAAGTCATTAGAGTGGTACCCTCAAACCATTCCTTTTAGAGAGCAGTGAATGCATGTGACTTCAGACCATCTCCCTCCTTGGGGTGATGTCACAGTCTCCACGGGGCAGGACCCCCTAACCCTGAGAGCCTGTGTGTCCCTTCACCCCCATGGTTGTGCGGCCCCCACTGTCTGGGGGAGACGCTGAGGAGGAGCAGAACCCAGGTGGGCATCAGTGCAACTGGACTTGACGTTCCAGACCTGCCATTTCCAAGCTCTGTGACATCGGGCTGGTGACTTGACCTCTCTGAGCCTTCGTTTCTTATCTGTAGTAATGAAATGAACTGTAGTTGTTGATATTGGTTGTAAGGAGAAAGGAGGCACAATTGTAACTACGAGATGAGATCATGGGAATGTACCAGACCCACGGCCCCTCAAAGCCTAGTGCCTGCCCAGAGCTATGTTATGTGGCTTATCTCATTTCATCCTCATAAAGCTGTATGAGGAAGCCCAGTTCTTAGTATACAGGTGACCAGACTGAGGCTGGAGGCCATGCCCCCTGCCTGAATGCCACTGATCCAGGCCACAGCGGGAGTGGGCGTCAGCGGGGCCCTGCTCTGGTCCTGAGGACGCTCGGCGCTCCCCTGTCGTGTCTTTCCCTTCTTTCTGCCATGTTAGAGGAACTTGGCCCGGAACCACCAGCCGCAGCCCTGAGTGGGCCCTTTCTTCCCTGAGGACACCTGGACGAAGGCTGGGGCACTCGAGGTGGCCAAGGGACAGCAGGTGCAGAGTGGTTCTGTTTGCTTCTTGGTTCTCAAGTGTTTCCCCTGATAATATTCATTGAAAGCAGCATGGCTGGACGTTCACTGTCCACCCTGAGTGCCGGAAGTGTCCTGGCTGGGGAGGGGAGGGGGGGCAGGCGGGGCCCAGCGCTGAGCGCGGCCTGAGCACGCTGTTCCTGAAGCCATTTAGAAAGTCCAGCTTTCCCCACCAGAGCTTCCTTTGGGCTGAGGAGTTCCTGCGACATTTGCAAAGTGAAGGCCGGGCCTCCTCCATGACGCAGGGGGCGAGATACCATCTGTACCCGAGTATATTTAGAAGGCAGGAAATGAGCCCTCTAGCCTGCCCTTGACTTACAGTGGGTGTCGCCTTGTGATGGCCCCCAGAGTTGACTGAGAGGCTGCAGGGTGGCATAGAGGAAATGGTTCTGGTCTTTAAGTCGAGGCATCGTTTTCTTCCCTTTTCTTCTCCCCCCCCCGCCCCCCCGCCGCCCCTTCTGTTTTTATGCTTGTAGCCTTTGCTGGGCTGTCCCAGAGTGATGTGGAGAAATGACATTTTGCTAGAAACTGAGTCACTTTGCTGGATTTTTCAGGCGTGTGCCTGATGAGCAAACCTGTTTCAAGACTGGGAAAACGTACAGGGCTGTTTTGAAGTGTTCTCAGCATCAGCTTTCCTAATTCCCAGAACAGACACCAGATGCTTTTCTGTTCTTGAGTGTAGATAACACTGAGCAGCTGCGTGACCTTTGGCAAGTTGGGCGTGCTGGGCATTCGTCAGCTCATCTGTAAAATGGGGCTGATACAACCTACCCCCCCGGGACAAAGGACCAAATGGCCCTGTGCCCCTCCCCTGCTGTGGGCAGTGCCCATGGGTATTCAGTGCGCTGAAGGTTCCTCTTGGTATTTTTATGATAAGACTGATTGTTCTAAAACCAGCACGGGGTCTGGATGCATTCACCCATGTGCTACACCCAGGTGTGTTTATCAATTTAACATCCACCCTTGGCCAGCTATTGGAGGAACCAATCTAAAACTTGTACGTATATTTAACTCGCCCGCCAGGGGGAAGCTTGGCAACTTCGCTCAGTAAGTAAACATGTGCCAAGCTTCTCTGTGCTGGCCCTGTGAGGGCAACTGCAGAGAGAGAGGCAACATGGCCCAGGCCGGAGGACTGCTGGGGTAGAAATGACCGCAGCCCAGTGAGGAGCATGGAGCAGGGGCAGGCGGCGCCTAACTCGGCTTGAGGGCTGTGCACGTGGCTCTGTGCAGATCCCATTAGCCAGCGTTGACAGCCGGAGGCTGTGCCGGGATGCAGTGGGATTAGAGACTAGGACAGGATGCTCTAGCTTTGCGCGGACTCCATCATTTAATCCCCACAGAGCCCTGTGTGGCTGTACTGTTATGACCTGCAGGTTACAAAGGGGGCTGACGCTTGCCCGAGGTTTCACAGCTGAGAGAGGACAGAGATGGGATTTGAACAGAGACCTCAGGGACAGGTCCCTTCGAGCGACCAAGGCCCACACCTGCGTGAATGCTTCCTGACTCTGACCCGACCTGCCACCCTGCAGAGATGTGATTTTGCTGCGGTCACTTAGCACTCCAAATTGGCTATAACAAGATAGACGCCCTGGAAGCAATTCCTTTGTGGGTGAGGGCTGCTGAGTGGGCAAGTGCATTGCCCTGCTTGCCAATAACATTTTCTCCTGAGTGGGGTTCTCCAGGGACCCCTGGAGAACAGAGCTGTCTTGCCTCCTTTGCCATCTGTCTCCAACATTTCTGAGTGGAGGGAGAGGCTGCAGGGCCTGCCGTTGTGTGCTTCTGATGTGGGGGCCCCAGAGCCCATGTGGTCTCCTGCACCCCGTGCAGTCATCAGCAGCTCAGGCTAAGGCCAGGAGACAGCAGGAGACAGCGTCAGCCTCCACGTGAAGGGTGGAGGGCTCCAAGGGTCAACACGATGTTCCCCTGGGCAGCAGGTGTGGAGACGGTGGGACACCTCGCCGTGGAGTGTTCGGTGTGCTTAGAGAAAATACTTTTTTAAAGAAGTTTAGCAGATTTATTGCTCCCCTGTGATATAACTCAAGGTGTCGCATTATATGAATAGATATCATGTGTGAAATATAATACACAATTAGCTCTATTATATATTATGTAATTGGTGTCTCGGTTAATTTCCAGCCCTACAGTTTTCTTGCAAAGGGGTCAGAGTTAAACTCAAACTAGTCCATGTAGCTACTGGTCAGCACTTCCAGTAAGTTCAGAGAGGGGCAAGGTGGACGCTGTTGCCGGAAGGAATTGCGGGCGAGCCTTGACATTGGGGAATTAGCGTTTGGACTGTCTGGGAATGACCTGGAAACTCAGAAGCCACAGTCTGAATGCAGCTGAAGCGTAGCATCTCAGGGGCGGGAGGCGGGTGTGCCGTAAGGAGGCCCCGCAGTGGTGACCTGCGCCTCTCAGTGAAGCTTGGTGCCTGATACGTGAAAGGCGGGGAATTATGTTTCATTGTTAAGGGAAAAAAAAATCCAGCCCAGAAAGCCACCTGCGAGGGAAATGATAAGAGATAGGAAGCAGTGGTGGTCTTAGCCAGGTAGGAGCTGTCCAGGTAGGAGCTGTCCCGCCCAGGTCACGGGGGGGCGGATTGTGGGCAACGGCAGGTGGGGGAACCTGGAAGCCCCGGGGCAGCTCCAGCAGGCTCGGAGGCCCGCGGACATGCCATCGCCCGGGGGCCCCGGGGGCTGGTGAGCGGCGCAGGCCTCTGGGCTCTGGCTGCTTCCATGCTCTGTGTTGGAGTGAGGGCCTGGGGGCGGTCTGAGACCCTGCGGCCCGCCGATGATGTTTCGCTGGTTGTCTGTCACCCAGCAGGGCACTCTGCGCGTGGTGGTGACTGAGGACGGGGCAGGGAAACGTGGAGAGAGCCCAGTGAAGTCTAATTCTGGCTGTGGGGCCTCCCACGCCATCTAGCCTCAGAGGGCTTCGATTCTCCCTTCTCCCAGTGGGGCGAATAATATTTAGTATTATTAGTGCAGCGAGAAGGTGTAAATGAATTGAGGCATTTACATTAAGTGCCAGCACAGTGCCTGGCACACTGAAGGCAGTTGCTACCCAGAAACTATTATTATTACTAAAGCCCAGAGGTCTGGGTAGCAGGTCTGCCTTCCTAGGAGAGCTGCCTTGGAGAGACCTTTTCAACCTACGGCACTGCGCTACGACAGACAACTAAATTCCTGTTTACATATAAACCTAAACCCTCTATTCTAACTGTACCACCACCTTAAACGACATAGATTTATGCCTTCAGATTTAGCCGTTCGTATATTTAAAAGCAGCACATGCTTCCAGCATGATTATGCTAATGTACTTAGGAGTTTAACTACCACACTGACTATACTAACCATCTATTTGAACTACATTGTGCAAATAAGATGTTATCTTAAATAAGCTCCTAATGTAACTCAGTAATCACTATAATGCTTTTTGGTGAAATTGTGGGGTTATTACTGAATTTAACCGCGACTCTCAAATGCGGAACCTTCGAGCAAAGGAGCAAACACCAGCAGTGCCCAGTTCTTGAATTCCTGACCCACAGGAGCTGGAGGTGGCTGTCCTTGCGGGCTGGGGAGGGGCCCGGTGACACCCACAGCAGGAGGTGAGCAGGTGAGAAGGATTGCACCTGCCAGAGGTAGAGTCCTCCTTATGGGAAGCCTCCTCAGCCAGAGGAGAAGGACCTGTAAGTGGTGCCCAGGGAGCACATTCCAGTGATAACAGAGCCGGGCCGGCTGGGCCTGACTCACCCACTGGAATGCAGACCCGAGGACCTCAGCCAGCTCCAGGCCTGTCCACAAGGCCGCCACCTGCGTGCCTCCTGACTCTCCCAGGAAAGGCTAGGAAGCGGCGTGGGAAGTGGGGGGCAGGGGGGTGGCTCCAGGCTGAAAGAAATGCTCGGATCTCAGTTTATCTTACATCTCATTAAAGAAACAGGAAGATAGAACACCTAGGTGAAAATGGAGGATTTGAAGATATAATCTCCCTCCCTCCCTCCCTCCCTCCCTCCCTCCCTCCCTCCCTCCCTCCCTCCCTCCCTCCTTCCTTCCGTCCTTCCTTCCTTCCTTCCTTTTCTACTTCCTTTCCTGCTGCCTGCCTCCCTCCCTCCCCCCCTCCCTTCCTTTTATTTTGATGGTTGGAAGCACATAAAATAAGGAAATGAGAGCCATGCTGGGAGAATGCTAGGAATTGAATGACAGGAACTTCAAGGAGAGCTTTGGAGGGATGAGGTGGCCAGGTCGCCTGCTGCATGTTTGCCATGGAAAGAGTCCTGGGTCTGGAATCAGCAGATAAGTAAAGGGCAGCTGATGCAGGTACGTAACCTGTGCTTGCCTGACAATGAAATGCGGTGACCTTCTCTCCCGGGGACACGTGTGGACCACCCATTAAATGATGGGCACCACAAAGAACTTTCTAAACTGCAAAGCACTTTGCACACTGAGGGTGATATTGAAATACATGCGGAAGCTAGAGTGGCCGAGGCCTTGTACATGGAGCCTGCTCGACGGGACACAAGAGGAAGCTAACAGATACAGAGGGGGCCAAAAAAAAACGTATATGCATTTTAAGCAAGCAAAAAACTGTATTAAAATTGTAATACTCAGTATATACTGATGACAGAAGATGAATATAAAGCATGTGTATACTCTTTTTTTGGCACCCCTGGTATATATGTATGTAAAATGCTGACACTGAGCAGACACTGGCAGAACCATGCAACAACATCACATAACGCTGATTAACATGAGGACTTGTCACAAACAATTGCACTTCATGCACAATTACATGGCGAGCTTCATCTGTCCTGTGGAGAAGCCAGTGTTGGAGCAGCTGTGGCACCTGCCCTTGCTCCCCCCAATTACTCAGGTAAGATGCAGAGGGGCTCAGGAGTCGGGGCCGTCTGGCCACACCGTCACATCTGCTCTCCCCCATGCTGCTGCCTTAGAGAGCAGCAAACGTGGGCCTGCTATTGTCTGATTTATGGGTGAGCAACGGGAAGTCTAGAGATGGCGTCTCCACATCAGGAACCGACACGGCACCAGGACCGGAAACCTCTGGGCTCTTCCTTCTCCTCCTGGGGTGCCTGCAGACTGCACACCCTAGTCCAGTCCGGGGTAACCTCTGCGTTGTACGGGCGAGGCTACTCTGGCTAGGGGAGCTGTGGGTGACTTGCGAGAGGCCAGAGCTGGTAGCTAAGTCTGCTCCACGAGCCTGTCCGTCCTCCAAGCCAGTACTCTTCCACAAAAAAGCAAGTGGGAACTTTAGTCTGGGTAGAAGGTGATTACAGGCTGCAGAGAGCTGACAGCATGATTTAAAGGATGCTGGGAGGGACGGAGGCTGCAGGCTCAGGGGACCAGCACGGGACCCTGGCCCCTTACCCCAGTTTGCTCCGAGATCTAGCAAAAGCCTTGGCTTTCTCACCTGTTAACTAACATTTAGATGATAGTATGATCTGAGTTGTGTCTCCCCAAATTCATATGTTGAAGTCCTAAACCCAGACCTCAAAATGTGACTATATTTGGAGATAGAGTTTTAAAAGAGGGGATTAAGGTAAAGTGAGGTCATATGGGTGAGCCCTAATCCAACCTGACTGGTGTCCTTATAAGAAGACATCAGGACCCAGACACACACAGAGGGGTCACCATGTGAGGACACAGTGATAAGATGGCTGTCTACACGCCGAGGAGAGAGGCCTCAGGGGAAACCCACCCTCATGACACCCTGATTTGGACTTCCAGCCTCCAGAACTGAGAGAAAATGAATTCCTGTTGCCTGAGCCCCCCAGCCTGTGGTGCTCTGTTGTGGCAGTCCTGACAAGCTAATACAGACGAGAGAATCCCCAAGTGTGGTTTCCTGTGGCTGCTTATCGTGGACTCTGGAACTTTCCATTGGGTTGTAGTTGGCTGGGAGTTGAGCCAATGAGATTGGGTCTTGAGAGCTTTCTGGAATCTGAGGCCTTGGAGTTGGTGTTTATTGGTTCAGGAGACGCTGTCTGTTGCCTATCTCTCACCACCAGGCTGTCCTCCCAGACGCCTCCCAGGTGAGGCAGGTGCTGGTGCTTCCTCTGCCCCAAACACTCCACATCCCTGGCAGATGTGGTCCAATGAGCAGTTAAATGTGACGGGAAGGAAAGCTCAGTGACTTATTAAGTGGTGTTGAAAGAGCAAAGAGAAAAATTGGGAATGGTCTCACCGTGGCCAGAGGCTCGCCAAACAGGAGTGGAATGAGGGGTTACTCCTGGCTTCCTGTCAGGGGGTGAGAAGGAATTCAGCTGCATCTTGTCCCGACCAACGTGCTTCTCAGGTGGGAATGGGCCAAGAGGTATGTGATTTGCCTAAGGCAGGGCTGAGCCCAGACCACACATCTCCTGAGCAGCACTGGTGGCTTTTCTCACAAAGTCACATTCATTTGGGGGACAGGAAAGGGGACAAAAAGGATTCTCTTCAGATTCAGAAGTGCCTCATGCAGAGAAAACAACACACTTAACCCCTGAAAGCCTCCCAATGAAATTGCTTGTTTGTTTAGGTTGATTCTCTGCTGTCTGGGGGAGTTACTTGAAACAGTTCAATGTTATCATCCGCCCATGGTGTGAGAGTGACTGGGAAGGTCAGAGAAAAGCTAAGGAGCTTCTCTCGGCTCCTGTGACAAGTCCCCTCATCACCCGTGTTGTTTATGTTTGACAGGAGCTGAGGCGCCAAGCACACAGGCCTTTCTCCAAGTGCTCAGGCGAGGGCCACAGGAGGGGAGCGGGACGTGCCCCGCTGCTTCCCATGGAAGGTGCTGGAAGGCTCTATGGCTGTTGAGCCCCTCCTAGACCAGGGCGCTTCAGCCTGGGTCTTTCTGATTAATGGGCTCCATGACATTTGTCCAATGGAAGCAAGAACACAGCAACCAGACCAGGGCAGCTGCTGAAGGTGACCTGGGCTCAACTAAGTTCAACAAACTGTTACCCTTGATAACTGGGAGCCTGCTGTGTGCATTTCATTTGTGGCATGCA
Source organism: Aselliscus stoliczkanus (assembly GCA_033961575.1). Lineage (NCBI taxonomy): Eukaryota > Metazoa > Chordata > Mammalia > Chiroptera > Hipposideridae > Aselliscus > Aselliscus stoliczkanus. The sequence goes on along the minus strand of CM066730.1, from coordinate 32,723,049 downwards.
CACCATGCTCATCCCATGGGAGAGAACAGTGAGGGCCAGAGGGGCGTGGGACCCACGTGTCCAGGGCCACCCACCTGGGGAACGGCATGACCTGGGGTTTGCTCTCAGACCTTCCCTATTGCCAAGCTGAGACTCACCCTTGAACCATGTTGCCCCCATTGGGGCCTTTACCGAACGCCTGTGACCTGGCAGGGATTGGTCCCCTATGAGACAGCCCTGGCCCCTGACTCGGGGAACTCACCACCGGGCACGAGGCGCCTCTCCCTCGTGGTTGTGGGACTCGGGGAAGCACAAGTTCTTTTAAACAAGAAAGTATGTGTCATTAAAGAAAGCAATACGGACGAATTTAAAAATACAAAAAGAGTGGCAAGAGAAGACAAAGAAGCTAGCTTTATTTTTAGAGTCAGAAGTTTGCTGCTGTTACTCTTTGGTGTTTGCTGTTTTGGTCTGTTTTTTTCCTACACGTTAATTTTCTTACCTGGTTGCAATGATCCCTGGATTGTGGGTTTCAGGAAACAGGGTCCACGTTTTTCTCATTTTCCATTTTATCTCCTGTACCTGTGCAGCACTCAGCAAGCAGCGGGTGCTCAATAAATGGTTTTAAATACATTTGTAAAACAATAATATATATCCAGTTTTGTGGCCTTCTGTTATTTAAAATTCTAATGTATTTTTCTCATCCTTTTCTAACTAGTATCTTTTAGAACCATAGATTAATGTACTTCACCATTTCCCTGATGTTGGACATTTAGGTGTTTTCCAGGTTTTTGGAATACAGTGTATTCTTAATAAATAACAAAGCAATGAACATCCTTGTACATAAAGCTTTCCCCTCCCATACTCTGGGGTATTTCATTTGGATGGATTCCCAGAAGGTACTTAACAGGTCAAAGTATATGAACATATTTATTTCAAAGCCAGATGGCTACAGACAATTTTTCAAAATGTGTGCCAGGGCGTACTCCCACAAGTGGGGCGTGTGGCTCGGGCAGACAGAGCGCGAGGTCTGCAGTCCAAGCCCCGGGCCTTGAGCTCTGACTCTGCCACCTCGTGCAGGTGACCTTGAGTAAGTTGTTTAACCTCCCTGGGCCTCGGTTTCCCCATTTGTAAAGTGGAGTCGGTGGTGACAGCTCATAGAATTGTGGTGAGAATGCAATGGGCAAGTTTGTAGAAGAGCCCCACAGCCTGTAGCACTCCGAAATGCGAGGCTCTCTGGTGGCAAAGGGACTTGCTGTCAGGCTGGCATCGAGCCTGCAGGGTTCTGGGACAGAGGGCGACAGCATTCCAAGGCTGAGGGAAACAGCACCCCAGGACTCACAACACAGCACCCTGGGGCTCAGGAAGTTAGTTCTGAGAATGCCGTGTTACTGTCCTCCTCCTCAGCCCAGCCGAAATCTGAGCTGCAACTTTTTTTTCCCCTTGGATTAATACCCTATATTAATACCCTATAGAGTGTGTGTGTGTGTGTGTGTGTGTGTGTGTAAAGGTTTTTATTGAAATATCGCTAACATACAATATTTATTAGTTTCAGATATATGCTGTAGTTATTCAATATTTATATATCTAAAGAAATGATCACTATAATAAGTCCATCAACCATCTGATGGACTGTCACAATATTATTGACTATCACAATATTATTGACTATATTATTGACTATATTCCCTATGCTGTACATTATTACATCAGGTGTGCAGCTCATGGTTAGACATTTATATAATTTAGGAAGTGATCCCCCTGACCAGTCTAGTACCCACCTGGCACTATACAGTTATTATCATATTATTGACTATATTACCTGTGCTTTGTTTTACATCCCCATGATTATTTTGTAACTACCAATTTGTGCTTCCTAATCCCTTCCCCTTTTTCTCCCACTGCCAACCCTCCCTCCTACCTGGCAGCCATCAGAATGTTCTCTGCATCTATGGATTTGTTTCTGTTTCATGTGTTTACTTTGTTCTTTAGATTCCACTTATAAGTGAAATCATATGGCATTTGTCTTTGCTGTCTGACTTACTACACTTAGCACTACTATCCTCTACATCTATCCTTCTTGTCACAGATGGCAAGATTTCATGCTTTCTAATGGCTGAGTAATATTCCATTGTATGTATGTACCACTTTATCCATTCATCCATTCAGGGACACCCAGGCTGCCTCCACATCTTGGCCATTGTAAACAATGCTGCAATGAACATATGGATGCACATGTCCCCTCGAAGTAGCATTTTGGGCTTGTTTGGATAAATACCCAGAAGTAGGATTACTGGGTCTTTCTTTGTCTCTTGTTAAATAAAGCCTTTGTTTTAAAGTCTAGTTTGTCTGATATAAGCATTGTTACCCCAGCTTTTTTTGTTTCTTTGTTTCCATTTTCACGAAATAATGTTTTCCATCCCTTTCTATCTTGGTGTGTCTTTTCATCTGAAGTGAATCTCTTGTAGGCAGCATATGTAGTTCTTTTGCCCTCACATGTGGGACTGAACTGGGGCCGCTGGCTTCCCAAGCCAGTGCTTAACCACCGCGCCACTCGGCCATGTAGGCAGCATATGTAAGGGTCTTGTTTTCTTATCCATTCAGCCCTCCTATGTCTCTTGATTGAAGCATCTAATCTGTTTACATTTCAAGTAATTGTTGATAGATATGTAGTTATGGCCATTTTATTCATATTTTTGATCGTTAAAAAATTTTGTTTTGTCTTAAAAAAGTCCCTCTAAGATTCCTTCTAATACTATAATGTTAGTTTGGTGGTGATGAACTCCTTTAGCTTTTTCTTGTTTGGGAAGCTCTTTATCTGTCCTTAGATTCTAAATGACAGCCTTGCTGATTGGCTGTGAGGACTGTGTGACCACAGTGGAGGAGCTGCGGCGCAGGGCGGACCCTACAGAGCAGGGTTCCGTTAGTGGGGCCTGGGGCCTGCCCGGTGTGCCCTTTGGGGGTGTCATCCCTGGAGGTGGCTGGGTGGAGCTCCAGCTCAGCTTGAAGCTGGCCACTGGGGGCCAGCCCCTGGGAGGGGACCCGCTGCAGGCCAAGTTCAGCTGCAGCCCTGCCCAGGGCCACTTGGCATGAGCCACAAAGCAATCCATAGATGGCTTCCACCTGTGCTGTGTTTGAAGGTACCTTGAGAGGTCAAGCCGTGAAGGAAGGCCAGCTGCTGGTAGTTCTGGGCTTAGGGCTGCTCAGCACCGGATACACCAAAGCCAGATGCTCCTTGTTTGGGTTTTGTGAACCTTTGAGAGACTTTGGGAAAGTGCAACATGAGCCAAAGCAGGCGGTTTGTACGAAAAAGCCACTGGAAGGAGTTTGGGTACGCCCCAAAGTTGGGTGGGGCGTGGTCTCAGAATCCCCTGGGCAGGGCTAACGAACAGCATTAGCAGGTGATGGAGACTCAGATATGGCAGCCGCCTGCTCCTGCATGCCGGGAAGGGGCAGGCCCAGCAAAAGCAGAGTGGCTTCCGCCAGCTCCTCGTTCCAGGAGAAAGCTGCCCCTCCATTCCTTGCTCTGAAGCCAAACAACTCAGTTCCTCCCCGTCCGTCCCTGGTGCCTTTAGAGCTGCTGCCCCGCACTGGCGCTCAGAGCGAGTCTGTCAGCTGGTAAGTCTGTGCGCAGGCCTTTTAGGAGGAATGCTGGGGGTGCAGCTGCTCTCTGTCTCATTCAGCCAAAATCTCTGCTGGTTTTCACAGCCAGAAGTTACGGGGACTTCTCTCCCCAGCACTGGAACCCTGGGCTGGGGAGCCTCGTGTGGCATGGGGACCAACACAGCTGATATGTCCTTTCTGATTTTTAATGGTCACGTGGGTGTGGGACCAGCTCTTTCTGCGTCTCTGCCCCTCCTATCAGCCTGGAGATGGCTTCTTCTCTATGTCCCTAGTTGTGGGGCTTCGGTGCAGCTAGACTTCAGGCGATGCTCAGTGATGGTTGTTTTGTAGATTAGTTGTAATTTTGACGTGGTTGTGAGAGCAGGGAAGCACAGCGTTGGCCTACTCCATCTTGGCTGGAAAATCTAATATGTTTGAGCTACAGCTTCTTTTACGTTTCAGTTCTAGTGAGCCAGCTTACAATTTGCTCACCCGGCCTGAATATACAGCTTCCCTATTCTGTTACTTGTTACCTCCAACGTGCCGTTTGCTAAAGGGTCACGTCAAGAAGTACTTGGACGTGAGCAGTGTAATTTCTTTTTCTGGTTAGATATATTAAGGTCAAAACTATGCTAACAAAGCTCTTCCCAGCTTGCAGAGGCAAAGGCAGGAACCCTTGAAACGTGTGCTAGGTGGAAATGCGTGGCCTCTGAGGAACGGGTTGTGGGGAGGAGTGAAGCCAGCGAGGGTCACCGGAAGGAAGGCCCCAGAAGACAAGGCGGGGGTGGGGCTCCAGGCATGGGTGCCACAGGGAAGCGAGATGCCGGCCGGTCCAGATGAGCCCCCCGGCGCCAAGCCGCCGAGGCCGGCCAGGAGAAACCGCTCCCAGAGAGGTCCCGGCACTGGGACCGTCCTGGAACCGTGCTGCGCTCTCCGTGACCAGGGAGAAGCCCTGTGGCAGCTCTCCCACCTCATCCGACTTGAGCACGGGGAACAGTGATTTCCCAAGGCAGTGCATGGCCTGCCCTGCGACTCCTGCATCGGGAAAAAGAACAAAGGGGCTGCCCGTTGGGGGTCTGTGTTGTTAAGTGTGTGGGGAATCAGTCAGCTTTTGCTTCCCCTGTAGTTTCGGTCCCACACTTGGCATTCTGTAAAGATGCTCAGGCACTGTCCACGGGTCACAGGAGAAGACTGTCGCTAAACACGATGTGTAGGTGCTTACCCCATGCCAGGTGCTCGCCAGTGATATTTACAAGGAAGAGAGTTAGGGACCATACGCGTCATTTTACAGGTGAGGATCCGCAGCTTAATGATAAGTGACACGGTATCATGGCTCCAGGAGCTTCTGCTTTGAGGAGCTGGGGTTGTGAGGCCCAGGTTTGGAAATCAGCCATCATTCATCAGAGTTGCTGTGGGTGACTACTTACTCAGCCTAGGCCACGTTCTGGAAACAGGGCTGGGTCCGAGGGGCAGGCTGGTGACTTTTAAATGTCTGAAGGAAGAACAAACTAAAAGAGGTTAAAATAGTCAGTGAAAGGTCATGGTGTAGAGCAGAGGTCAGAGGGGCTAAATATACCATGGGGAAATTTAGCACTATAAAAATGAGGGGCCTTATAATAATAAGATCGCTAATAAATGTGGAGTTAAAAAAAATGTGCTGTGTTTGGGCCAGCTGTAATTATTCTGACTGCACCCCGTATTGGTGTGAGGCTGGGGCTGCCTTAACCCCTCTGAACCTCCTCATGCTTATCTTTATGGAAACCGTAACCTAATGTAACATTCGCAAGGTTGTTAGTTGTATGGATTAGAAAGAAAACACACGGGAGGCACCTAGATTCACTGGCGTGCACTAAGAGCTCAGTAGATATTAGTATTTCCTCCCCAACAATGGGGGCTAAGAATCCATTGACCTGCCACCATCGGTGGGGAACATCACTGAAGAAATGTAAGGAAAAGCTAGACGAGCTTTTAATGGGATAAAACAGAACAAAGAGGTTGTGACATGAGGAACCCCAAATCTGCCGTTGCCCGGGGTCTGGTGGGGGGTCAGGCCTTTCAGAGGGAGCGAGAGGCTGCCAAACTGACAAGCAGCAGCCCTCTTGCCCACCTGCCTCCTGCCAGGTAAGGGGGTCCTCGGTGTGGGGGACCCAGCTCGAAATCCAGCCAAACTAAACAGAGGGTCGGTGGGCGCAGTGCTTGGAGCAGGACTGGTTCCCGTGGAGGTGTGTCCCTGGTCCGGGTCCAGGTCAGCGGAGGGGACAGGCATTGGGGAGCCCTGGCCCTGACTTTCCATCACAGCTGATACCAAAACATGAGGACCAGGTCCTGCCCCAAATGTCAACACCCCTCATTCTAGTTGGAGAGGAAGATCTGTTTACATGTGAAGGTCAAAAGCATAGGGGACGATTTATGATTGAGGGGCATCGAGTAAGCAGTCTGAATGGGTGGGACGGCCTTGTTTTAGAGTTGCTGGGAAATGGGTGTGCTCAGTGGCCTCGAGTCATTGCTGGGACCCGGACACCTGGACAGGTGGGGGAGAGCCCGCTGGCTTGAAAGAGCGTGTGTTTCAGGGGCTAGAGCAGCTCTCCGTGCTGCAGCGACGAGCGGGTTTGGGACGGCCAGGAGGGATTTCGGGTCGGTGCTGCGGGGCCTTGTCTGCCCGGCTCCTCTCCCCGGACAGTGGTCCCTCCACAGCCGGGCCGCTCTCTCTTCCTTCTCTGCCTTCGATGGTCTCTGGACTGGGAGGGACTCAGCACAGGTGTGGGCTTAGATTTTCCTGCAGGCTGGAGGAGCGATTCAAGTAGAGGGAGGAACTGGGTGGTGGGAAGGGCACTATGGCAGGCGGGGGTGGGGATGGGAGGATGGAAGGGTGCTGCAAAGACATGTTGCTTGGCAGTGAGGACCAGAAAGAATGGGAGACGAGGCTGACCGTTCAGGCTGGGGACACATCAGGAGCCCAGGTTGGCATGCTGGGCTGGTTGGGAAAGCCGAGGACTTTGCACTCACTGTCACTATTGGAAGGGATGATTCAATCCTCACGATAAGGGTTGTTTACTGAGCCCCCGGCACGCAGCAAGCACTGCGCTAGGGCTGCGCCCACATGGTCTGTTTTAAAGCCAGCTCTCGGGGATGCAGATCTGTCCTCTCCACCCCGAGGAAGCAGACACAAAACCATGACAAGGATCACTCAGGGCCAGCGGATCATCGAGGGGTTCTGGGACAGGATCTGAGCCACCCTCATGGCCCAGGGGGCCCTGGCTAATGCATGACAAAGCCTCCTCCTGGATGGCAGGTCCTGGGAGCAGCGTCCAGGTTGTGTGACAGCCACTCCCTCCGTGGCTCAGCATGCAGTCTCTCCCGCTAGTGGGGGAGCTCAGAGGCCATCAGCTAAAAGCTGGTCCCTGGGGTGGGGAGCACAGTCAGCCCTCTAGGCCCAGGAGGCGCCTTGCAAAGGGTGGGCACTGCATGCTGAGCAAGTGACCCCATGCGGAAACCGCCAGCCGCTCAGAGGACTCCCGGGGCTCTTACTTCTAGACTCAGTTTCGATGGGTCAGTCACCCCTCGGCCAGGTGCTGTTTTAGCCCAAGTTCCTAAGTAGTAAGTGCAGATGTTGGCAATGAGGGAAGGTCCCAGATTCTTCAGGCGCTCTTTGCCGCCCTCCTCACCCCATTCTAGAATGTTCTCCCTCCAGCTGCTTCCAGCTAAGGGAAGGAAAGTAGTCATGTCAGCACCTATAGACATCATTGTAGATCCCACACATTATGAAACAGTTACGGAGTGTCTGCTGCTTGACAAGCACCCTGGGGGAATGTTAACACTCTAGAGAGCCCACAGACGATTGAGAGAAGTAACATTATGTCTTACCCTGACATAAAGCAGAACGTGCGATAGTAGATCCCGTAAGGGGACCAAGGGTAACGGACATGGGGTTCCGTTTCTTTGGAGTTGAGGTTGTATGAGCAAACTCGAGAGGGCACTGAAATTGGATGCCAGGAACGGACAGGTTTGCAAAATGCCGTGAGAGTGGGGAAGGGCTTTCCGGGAGGAAGGAACAGCATAAGTGAGGTGCAGAGGTGGACTTGTGAGGGAGGGAGGTTGCTGCATGAGGACAGTGTCAGGAGGTGAACCCGGAGAGGCGCTGACTCATGGTGGGCCTGGGAGCCAGGCCAGCGGTGCGGACTTCGTTTTCTGAAAGGTTTGGGTGGCTGTCGTGGGTTGTACTGTCTCCCTCAAGGATATGTTGAAGTCCTGACCCCTAGTACCTCCGCATGTGACCAAATTTGGAAATAGGGCCTCTGTAGGTGTAGTTAGTTAAGACGAGGTCATACTGGAGGAGGTGGGCCCTGACCCGATATGCCTGGTACGCTTATGAGAAGAGAGGCACAGAGACATGAGGGGACAATGGCTTGGGATGACAGAGGCAGACACTCGAGTGCTGCAGCTTGGAGCCAAGGAGTGCCGGTGTCTTAGCTCGGCTGCTGTGACAAACTACCAGAACCTGTGTGGCTTCTCCACATAGAGACCGTTTCTCACAGTGCTGGGGCAGCAGGTCAGAGATCAGGGTACCAGCAGGGCCGGGTGCTGGTGAGGGCTCTGTCCTGGGCTGTGGACCGTCCCCTCCTGCGCCCGCTGAGTGCAGAGGGACGCACTGGCTCTCTTCCTGTTCTTCTGAGGGGGCTCCACCCTCATGACCCAACCATACCCCAAAGGCCCCCCTCCAGACATCACCACACCGGGGTTAGTGTTTCAACATATGATTTTGGGGGGACACAAACATTCAGTCCAGAGCATGACGGCTTGCTGGCAAACCGCCAGAAACTGGGAGGAAGCAAGCAGACGTCCCTCCTGCAGGTTTCAGAGGGACAGTGGGCCTGTGCCACTTTCATTTTGGACTTCCGGCCCTGGAACTATGCGAGAAAAAATGTGTTGGTTTAAGCCGCCCAGTTGGTAGCGCTTGGTGATGGCTGCCTGGGAAGTGGACAGAGTGGGGCATGTTGGTGTCGCCACAACCCCCTCTCCTGTCTGGCTGCCGTGCCCAGGGCCCTACGCCGTGGGTTTGGGTTTGGGTCCCATCTCAGCTCACTGCCCACCGCTGAGGTTGCAGAGGCTGCTGACTGTCCCCACTGGGCCCAGCTGGGTTACCCAATTCTGATAACGTGCTGGGTTGGGCTGTCCAAATCTTGAATATTTGGGTTGTTGTTTTCTGGAAAAGATACAGACTTTGGGAAGAAATACTATTACACAAGGAGATCTTTTAAGCACAGAGTGTTAAAATCCCTATGAAGGAGTAGGGGGATCCTCCCCAGAAGGGTCTGAGGCCAGAGAGGACGGGAAGCAGGGGGCAGGGCGACTCTGTCGGCTGCACTGGGCAGTCAAGGGGCAGCGGCGAAAGGTGCCACCGCCTGTCACCACTGATGGAGGAGACACCAAAGCAATGTGCTTTTGGCTTTATGTGCTTAAACTGAGATGTGTCGCTGTTTCTACACATATCAGACAAAACACAGAGCTGAGGGGCCAGTGTCAGAGGATCGCTGAAACTTGTTTGAATCTGGCTGGGCCAGCTTTCCATGAGGGAGTAGAGGGTGCATCTATGGAAAGAGAGCATTGAAATGGCTTTCCTGTCCTCACTGTGTCCTGCCCAACCCTTCTCCCTCCCAAGTTCCCTCCCAGCTCAGCCTGTTTGTTCAGAAAAGTGGAGGAAAAAGTCACCTTGGCTGGCTACTAATCGAAGGGCTGGCTGCCTGTGTCCTGCACACTGAGGATATTGTTTAAGATGGTGCCACCTCTGTAAAAATATTGGTTCTGTAGGGATGCCAAGATTTCTGAGTTAGCTGTCAACCAGAGCGCCCTGTGCAAACTCAATCTGCCTTCTGACAGGTTTAATCAGCATGCAGCCCTTCTTAGAGCGGCTGCACATGTCCACTGTTCCCTGCTGGCCAACGGCAGTCACTGGAGTAGGAGCCACGTGAAGCTGTTTTCTTGAGGCAGAATTGGGTAATTATAACATGGAAAAGGGCAGGAGAATTCTTTCTCGAACAGACTGGGAGAGACATCATCTCTGTTTGACACTCGTGTGTCTTAGGGAATATCATCAGTCAAAGATTCAAAGGAAAATTGTCCTACTCGCTGGCAGAAATCGTTGTTTGCACTTGAACCTTCCGTGTTTAGATACTGAGACTCTCATTAATGAAGTCAAGATTTCGAACCACAGGTATCTATTGGCTTGGAAAGGAAAACTTAGTGGTATTTCCCTTGATGTAATCACCTTGGAAAACGGAGTGTTGATATTCCAAAGCTTGAAGCAAACTCTGCAATCTGGTTTTGTTTTTGTTTTAAAAATAATTCTATACAGTTATGTACATCGACAGGTGAAATTTATCAAAGAATGTGGTTATTTTAGCCATTAATCCACTTGGGATTAGAAAAGATTATTTTGAAGTTCTCAAATAAGGAGCTCAACATTTATGTAAACATTAGATTAACATTTAAAAAAATTAAGTTGGGCCAGAAATTACCAATAAGTGTGCTGGGCCTTTGTAGTAATTGGTTTAATATGTACAGTATACAAATGACAATGATTTCGTAGACTTATCAGATAAATTTTTTCCTACCTCTCCTCACCCCACTAAGTTTCTTAGAACACGACTGCTTTGAATTATAGGTTTACAGTAGGGAGGAAATTAATAGAGAAATATGTAGTTTGGACAGTGGGCTGGGAAGTTAGCATCTGGGTCTATTGTTTCTTCTCTGCTCCTGACTTACTGTGTGACCTTGGCCCAGGCAAGAGCCTCTCTGGGCCTCAGCTTCCCGCTCTGTTCAAAAGGAATATGCTTGTCAGCTGCTGTATGGGGGGCGGGGAAGATGAGTGCGCCAGCACCTGGGAAGGAAAATGAGGAAAGGGCTCAGAGACGGCTGGATGGGAAGCAGCCAGGAGGAGGGCACAGCTCCTGGGACCTCTGCAGACCGCCCACCATGGGCCCTTCTCAGGACAGAGGATTATACTCCGCGATGCCAACCCGAGTCGGCCTGCCACTCAAAAATATTGAAAGAAAATATTAACCCAAGACAATGCAACTCAAGCCACGTGAAGGCCAACTAACCTGGAAAAAGAAAACATCACCACACTTTAAAAGGACAGCTCACGCGGCTTCCAGAATTGCTCATCATTTCCTGCTTGGTGGCAACAAGGCCGTGTATGAGAAATTAATGGTGGGGTGGCTTTGTAATCGAGGCGTCAGCCCCGCACACTGTCCCCGACGGCTGAGGCTCTTCACGGCTGATAAGCTGCTCGTTAGCGAAATGGAAACTAAATTTATCGCAGGCTTTTGTGGAGCCCATTTACATGTGGTACTGCTGGGGCTTGGAGCTAAAGGAAATGGGCTGGAAGCCGAACTTGGCTTTGTGGCTCGGTCTCCTCCGCTCAGCACCACCTGCCTCCAATCAAACTGTCCAATTACAGGAAACAATTGTTTTCTTGCTTTCTGGGAAGTGAAGAAATTCATCCAGTAAAGGACGGATTTCTAAATGTTTCTTCTTTCCCCCTTTACAAAGAAAAAAAAAAAAGAATAGAAAATAACAAATCTAAAACATCCACACTGTTTGGGGGGCGGGGGTGGGGACGAGAAAGCGTTACCCTAACACACTGCTATCAAAGTTCAAAAAAATCCGAGTATGTGGTCCATTCATTTCGGCATTATTGACCACAGACACCTGATCTGTAATTACCTCCTATAATAACGTTATTAGCTATTCAGAGGAAAGGTTCTCCCTTTTAAGATGTGAGGCAGTAATTAAAGGCTGTGGATTTTGCAGGTGAAATCTTGCAGAAAGTACGAGTTTGAAGTCAGAGAATGTAGTGATCCACCTCTGGTTAAACTTTCTTCTCAAAATAAAATCTCGTCTTTGATACAATGAAGTCGGTGGCAATGATACTCTTTATCCCTGAACCCCAAGTCTCATTTCTTTAAATTCAAATTTGACTTGCTAAAGCTTGTTTCTCTATAATGGTTAAAATAGCAGCAGAGAAGTGGAAAGCAAAATACACCACTGGCCACATGGAGATCTATTAGGGTGATAATTATAGTCCATACTTCTCTCTGGCAGGTAACATTTAATGGAACTAACAACCTTCACTTGACGTTTTTCTGTGTCATCTCTTAAGTTTTCCTTTTAAAAAAAATATAAACAGAACTGTTCAACATTTCACAAGTCAATAAAAATAACCTTGAGAAAACCTCGTATAGGCATCTTTTCATATCATGCCTCTAAGACATTTACATTTTGGAGGCCACATGATATAACACTGACGTTTCGCCTCATTCAGAACCCACTTAAGTCATTCCATGGGACGAATCCCATTCCATTGCATGAGCTCCCCATTGCGTGGGACTGAACGTAAGAATCACTGTCCACCTCCTCCAGGAAGCCTTCTGTGGTTAGATTGGCTAGAGGCCATCTCTTGCTTTCTGCCCCTGCGCCAGCCCTGGTTCGGCCTCTGTCCCAGGCAGTGGGTTTCCCTTCTGCCGTGTGGAGTATGAACTCATTGAGGACTGAGCTATTTTTCTTCCATCTGGTAAAACGGAATGAGTGGACGATTTTCCTCCTGTTTACCTGGGTGTTTCCTTTGAGCCCCCTTACAGGCCTGTCTCTTCTCCGTGTCCCCTAGACAGTGGTGGGGCGCTAGAGCTCCATCCTCAATACCTTTTCCTCTCATTCTACACATTCCCTGGGTGACCTCGTGTCTTCTCTCCTGACTTCGCCTATCCCCTGTGGCCCCCAAACGCAAAGACCTGTGCTCTCATCCTGACAGCACATGGAGGACATGGGGGGTGGCTCTGCAGTCAGATACCCTGGGGCCTCAGGGCCACTCACCCTCCCTGAGACTTGTTTTCTTACCGAATCTCAGGATTCGAGATGAATGCTTGAATCCTGAGAACCCCCTCCTCACTCTTTTAACCTCAGCTGGCCCAGGCATCTGCCTGCACGCCCTGCCTCCCCCATCAGGCCCTGCTGCCCCGGGGCTGAACACGAGCCTGCCCAGGGCAGGGGCTGAGCAGCGTAGCTGTTTCCCTGGTGTCCAGAAGGTGCTCAGGAAATCTGTGCTGCACGAATGGATCTGGGCTCAACAACAGATTCTGTGCTCGCTCCCCACTCTTTACCCACCAGAATAACTGTCGGATACTGAAAATCTACGGCCTCCTGGTGATCTGGTGACTCAGGGGATAATTGTGGGCACGGGGGCTTTCCAGCAACCTAGTTAGATGAAACCACACAGCAACCTTCCCACCCCACGGGTGACCTATTTCTCAATTCCTGTAGTCGCAGCATTCATGGCTGCAGCTCTGAGTAGGCCGGACTGTTGGGCTGTGGTGTTTGATGAGCAGAGGGGATTGAAATGTAGGTGATTGATTTGGACCTTGAGAGGCAATGGGATGTCAGCACGTTCTTTCCCACAGTGGGACCCGGTCTGTGTGTGACCGACCCCGTCTGGTCTCCCCGAGGGATGGGATTGGAGAGGCTCCTTGTCACACAGCGCCCGAGATTGATGATCTGGGCTCTGGGAGCCTTTCTGGGTGAGTTTTCCAATTAGAATAAAAAATCTCTAGCAATTTGTTTCTACTCCGATCTTCAGTTTGCTTTTTAGAGCTGAAGTCAAAATTGAACCCTGTGGGTCTTGCCTGATTGAGTTCATCTGTGAGGCCGCCAGGCTGGGTGCTGCAGCTCCTCCAGGCTGAGGGCTGCTGGGTAGCTTCCTTCCTCCCCACGCGCAGCAGGGCAGGGTCAGCAGGCAGAAACCAGCTGTGACTTTGGTGGCTTGTGTGTGTTCAGCCCCCTAAGCAGTAAAGAGAGGTAGAGAGGCTTAGCCTTGGCTGTTACTCATCTTCAAGTTTCTGCCTTTCCTGACAATTCCTGCCCTCCTGGAAGCACGTGGGCCCAGACGCCCCTCCTGTAACGTCTCTAGCCCCTGGATGCCCCCATTGGAAAATTCGCATCGGATGTGGCTTTCTGCTCATGCCCAGCTTCCCCCTGGCTTGGCAGCACCTGGAGGGCAGGAAGCATGGGGCTGACCGTTGCAACTCTGGGCACATTTGTAAGGAACGGAAGAGCCATGCAACGATGACCAGCCCTCTGCCCAGTGGACTATTAGACTCTTCTGAGGGGTTAAAAAAAAAAATAATGCAGAAACCTGGGCCAGTGGAATCAGGATGTCTGGGGGTCCAGGCCTGGGCATCAGCATATAAAAAGCCCCCCAGGTGGCTTTACTGTGCAGGGAGGGTGGGGGGCAGCTGGAAATGGCAGGATGAGGCTTTGGGGTCTGACCACCTGGGCCTGGGTCTGGCTTCCCTCTAGACTAACGGTGATTCCCTCACTTATAACGTGAGGCCTGTTACAGGAGGTTGCTGGGCTCTGGAGCTTGAGTACGAAGAGCCTAGGAGAGGATGTGTGCCCAGGAACTTTGAATCTCGTGGCTACAAATGCTTGGTGCCCACTGGCTTTGGCCTGCAGGATTTGAAGTTAGGCAAGGCAAGGCCTGCTTTGAGCAAGTTGCCAAATATTTGACTCTAGGCTGGCTACTTGACTTCTCTGAGTCTCAGTTGTCTCCTCTGTGAAATGGGTTTAATAATATCATCCACATCACAGAGGTGTAAGGATGAAAGGAGCTAAGACCTTCAAATAATAATATTTGATACTCAGTAACCATTTGTTATTATTATTATTATTATTATTATTATTATTAGTTTACTGGATATGCAGATGAAAAACAGGATGAATACTGGCTGATGTTTATAGAAAACAAACAATTAGATAATGACACATAAATTGTAGTTATTTGGACTTCTCTTTTAAGACACATCTCTTTAAGCCTTGAACTTTAAGGAAAAGCTGTATGCCTTGATTTCTGACCTTTATAGATCAAAATATTGATTAGACGTCTCTGTTATGTAATGCTAGACTTGTGAAAATTCCAATACGTTTCTGGAGTGGAAATACATTTTTGTGTGCTAATTTCTATTAACAAGGCAAACCGCTTTCTTAAATAAACAATTATATTTTTAGAGAAGTGTAAATTAAAGCACTGTTCTTCATTTTGCTCAACTTGTCCTCCCTCTGACTGTAATTTACCTTGACGAGCACACAGGCCTTGTAACTGCTAAATTGTGACGCTTTTAGCCAATCCTCAGTTGTAGGCATAAGTGACTATGATAGAAATGTCGTCTGGGACCGAGTCCCATGACCCAGGGGTCATAGCTTGCCCTCCGGTAGGGGAGCCCCTTGCAGCCCTCACCCCTCTTTCCCCACCATGGTTAGTGGAGCTAAGGGAGCCGTGATCCAAGGTCCAAATGTGGGCAGTTCAGCCTTCCCTATGAGGATGAACAGATAATGGAGTCCAGCCTTGAAAAACCAATGACATGCTGGAAAATTAAAGATACCCAACTTAGTTAACTTGGGTCCCAAGATCTGTCACCTGAGTGACAATATGAGGCTCCTCCCAGAGTGAGCCTAATTATTTCTGGCGTTCCCCTGGTGGGGTCACCAGTGTTTTCCCTCCAAGACTGCTCCCATGAGTGAATAGGAGAGTGTCATTGTTTGCCTAGAGAAGGTCACTGTCCACAGCAGGGTGCTACCTCCAGGGGCTCCCCAAATTCCCAACCCTGGGGGCCAGTGGGCGCCAGGTTTCCTGTAGAGATAGACGAATAGGTGGCCTCCTCATAGGGTCCCTCTGCTGCCTGGGGCCTCCCCACGAGTCCGATGAGCAGGCTCCCGTGCCCTTGGAGGCAGCCCCCTTGGGCGAGCTGGAGAAGGTACCTCTCTGCTGTCCTCCTTTCCCCGCCTGCACTGAACACCCCCTTGCTACGTACAGCTGCCTGACGTCCATGGCTGCACGTGGGCGGGGGAGCGGGAAGCAGGCTAGGAGCAAGCTTCGCCAGCTGAAAATTCCCTCTTACACATATAAAATCCAAACCCATCTCATTCAGCAGCCGGCAAAGATAGCATGACTTGGTAATGCCTTCCTAGAGAGCAATTTGGCAGCATGGATCAGGAGTCTTCAAAATGTTCACAGCCTTTTACTCAGCATTTTAACTCCCAGGAATTCATACTCAGGAACCATTCAGGTGTGTTCAGAAAGATCTGTCTTCCAGGGTTTTATTTTAAAGTTCATCTCACTAACGTGTGTGTAGAATTGGAAATTAACAATCTTAATGTCCAAAATGGAGGAATAACTAAATAGAGTCTGGTGTTTACATAGGTATATAAATATTTTATTTATTTATTTATTTTTAAACTTTTTTTTTTTTTTTGAGGGCAGTGTCACTGGCCCTCATATGTGGGACTCGAACCGGGGCCGCTGGCCTCCCAGGCCAGCGCTTAGCCACCGCGCCACTCGCTCGGCCCTATAGTAAATATTTTAAAGCCACTAACATCATGTTAAGAGTAGTTAATGATATAGAAAGATGTAATGTTAGGTTTAAACGATTGCATATAACACTGTAGGTATAATGTGAGCCCAATCATGTAAAAACATATATGTATGTATGTACATATATACTTGTATGCATAAATACACATGGCGTGTGTGTGTGTGTGTGTGTGTGTGTGTGTGTGTGTGTGAAAAAATTTGAAACACTGCACCAAGATATGGACAATGGCTATACTGGGCAGTGAGACAATTACAGATAGTTCTCTTTTTCTTTTTCACAGTAGTCTGTTTCGCCCTAGTTTCTATAATGAGCATGTAAGACCTGATATACTTTAAAAGGCTTCAAGCATCAGAAGGTGACAGAAGCTCTCTGAGGACGTGGGACGTTATTTCAGGTCCCCTTCGGGGGGACCGCCTAGCCCGGGCCCAGCACTCGTGCCCCTCCTCCATCTCTGATGCTGCCGACGTGGCCAAGGAGACAGAGAGGCAGAGATGGACTTGCGTGAGGTGGGGACAGTAGCAGATGAAAACATGGGCTCTGGATTCAGACACTTCTGAGCTGGCTTCCTAGCTCCACGACTTACACAAATGGACCTCGGGCAGGGCTCCCCCTCTGAGAGACCTGAGTTGCCTTGTCTGTAAAATGGAGACGACAGTGCAACCCCGGGGAATTGTAAGCGAGATGGCTGATGAGAAGAGCTTTAGTGTACCTAAGAACAGTGTTGTCTAACCTGCTGGACCCAGCCCAGGCGGGGTGTCGCTCTGTGCTGAGAAGGAAGAGGGGGCCATGGAAAGTGCGTGTAGCACCTCCACGTGGATACAGGTGTTGCTGTCCTCTCTTCACAGTGTGAGTGGAAGAGGGCTGCTGGTCAGCCCTGAGAAACCTCTGTGTCCACTCCTCTCCCAGCCACGTGGCTGGACCATGACCTCCCACGACTGGCATGTTTTGTTGAATGGAGAAGTCAATACACTGTTGCAAATACCACCTCACCCCCCTTACTGAGGGAATGATGCCCTTGAGAGGCGGCTAACATCATCGCCGTCACCATCATCACTGCCGCGTAAGGAACGGATGAGCCTGGCGTGGCTGATGCCTGCCCTTTACTGCTGGGTCCCTCTTCCTGGATGCTCAACGCTCAGAGCTGTCATTTGTGTGCCTGACCACACCCCTTTTTGGAAACCACTGCTGTGGCTGTTGGGTGAGCTGGTTGGAAGGGAGGGTGCAATGTGCACAGCTCTATTGCCAGCTTCTGAGGCCGTGACTGGGCCATTGCAGAACACTCACGCACTTGCACATGGGGGTGATGCCAGCAAGAATGACAGAGCACAGGGCCAAGTGCAAATTGTTTTAAAACACTCAAATGAGCTTGGTTCAGGTGATGCCAAGGAATTCTCCATTTCAGCAGAGAGTTATTTCGTGCACGTTTACTGCTCTCATCCAATAAAAATGCAACTGTTCATACAGTCATTAAGTTGTCGTTTTAGGAGATGTTGTCAAGGAGAGCAGGCCACAAATTTGACTTGATTTGCCAAACTGATTTTAGCTGCTTTTTTTTCAAAGCCACGTCGGACCTTCAGATCTGTGTGTTTTTGTTTTCTTTGTGAAGTCGTTACTCCGAATCTTTAGAATCAGGTTGATTAAGTGATACCTTAAGCCGTTCAGAGTGCTCTCAGGTATGTGATGTGATTCTTATTTCAAGGAGCTGTGTACTAGGAAAGACAGCATGACATAGGATGCTAATGGGAAAACATGTGGCATGGGCCATAGGTATCATCAGGGACCAGGAAACAGAGAGATGATGTCACTGACAATGTAATGCCCCCCCCCCCACCATCCAGGGCCAAATTCCCAGGGTGCAGGCTGTGCAGCTGCTCAGGGCCCGTGCTTGGCAGGGTCCCACGCTTGATTTGATGCTCTGCTGTCACTGCTTTGGAATTCTCAGTAATTGTGAGAATTACTGATGCTCTGTATTTTCATTTTGCACCTGAGAAGCTGTTCATTTTTGTTCTGGACACACAGCTAGATGCCATCTCTCCCCCTCCCCATGCAGTCAGGTATTGCCATGTGCCTGAGCCTAACCAAAGGAATGTGAGTGCCCTGGGCAGGCCTGGCTCTGAGAACCTCCATGCATAATCCTTTAAACACACACACACACACACACACACGCACACACACACACACTCATGCGCACGCATGCACACACACACACACACACAGACACATGTGCATGCACACACGTGCGTGCAAGCTTGGTTTAGGTGTTGCCAAAAAATTCCCGACCTCAACAAAGAGTTACTGGTGTACTTTTACTGCTGTTGTCCAATGGCAACACAGCTGTTTAGTGTGCTTCTGGGAGATGTTGTCAAGCAAAGCAGGCCAGGCTCACGCTCCTTGGCTAACGGGTGGCCCCCAGGGCGACACTGGAGCCTGTGCTGAAGATGGCGGAGCTGCTGTCAGTCTGGGTCTGTATCTCTGCACAACTTCATGGAGCAGGACGCCTTGCATCTGTCTCTTTGTCCCAGCCACTGGGAGCTGCCCTGGACACTCACAAAAATGAACGAGTCTCGTGTGAGGCTCCAGACACAGACCTGTGGTTTCTGCAGCCTTTTTCGGAGGAGGGATGGCTTTCTCAGGAGTCTCCCAGCCCAGAATGCAGTGTCATCTCTTCCGACAGCCTGTCAAGGGGAAGGGAATTGCCACGATCAGCTTGGACCAGAAGGACTTGCCCCTGAAGGCCAGGGAGGGGCTTGGCCACCCGAAGCTGACAAACAACTGGACTAGGGACAGTAGGGGAAAGAGGGGACTTGCCACCGGGTGGGCAGCGAAGGGCGTTTGCCACAGGGCAGGACAAGGAAGGTTGTGGGTTCCGCCCAGGTTTATTCAGATACAATTGGGGGTGCAGCACTGTGTAAGTTTAAGGTGTACAGTGTGATGATTTAACATACATATCTATTGCAAGATGATTGGCATAATGAGGTCAGTTAACACTCCCATCACCTCACATCATTATGACTTTTCTTTGTGTGTGTGGTTGAGACATTTAAGCTCTGCTGTCTTAGCAACTTCAAGTATATAATACATGATTTTCCCAATAACAAATATTTGGCTTGAAGCCCCTGAGGACAGAGAGTGACTGTACCTTTTATCTCTGTTGCAGCAACAAATGATCCTCTGTAAGTTCTTACACATCGGGGGATGAAAATTTATATATACACGTTGGTGAAGAGAAACCTTCACTGTAACTGTGAAGTTTGTGTGGAAATAAGACCACTCTGTGTCAATCTCCAACTGTAACTGCTAGTTTTCACTGCTGATTTTTCCACCTCAGATGGACACACAGACACGCGAAGGGGTAGACTACCCAGGGTTCCCTGGGAACTGTGACCGAAATACACCATTAGGAAAAGACAGGTGTAAGCAACGAGTGGGTTCCTCTGGAGGAGGCTAAGGTTTTAATAGACTACTGTCCCTTTTATCAGAAGGGAATGTCAGAGGCTTCAAGTGACAGCATATTTGCCCACCTGACTGCGGTGGTGGCACTAATAAAGGGTTTATATTTCCTCATAGAACAGTAAGGCTGGAGGCGAGTGGTTGCTGACACTTGTTCAGAGGCTCAGTGACATTAGCTCCAATCTTCTGCAAATTTCCTGGAGTTCCCCAACAGTTGCAATATGGCTGTGGTAGCCCCAGCTGTCATTTTTGAGGCAGGACAAAGGTGGCAGGGCAGGAAGACACCTTGTGAGCCCCGATCTGTCCCGTTTTACCAAGGAAACGACATTTCCCAGACTACAGGACAATTAGGAGTGAGATGTTTTTCACACCAAGTCTTTGAAACCTTTTTACGTGTGTACACTTTCCACATCTCAGTTCAGACTAGCCACGCTGCAGTCACCCGTAGCCACATTGGGTGGCTATTGGTCTGGGAGTTGCTAAGGGCTCATTGTCCCTCCGACGTGGGCAGTGGCTACCGCACTGGAGAGTGCAGTTCTAGCTGATAGAGCCATTCTGGTCATCTCATCACCCCTAGTGCCTGCCAACAGTGGTTCCTGCACAGATGTGGCCCCCTGGCATCAGAGGGGTCTTTCTCAAATGTGGGGACTTGGGAGGTAGACCAGAAAGCCCTGGAGCAGCGGGCTGTGCGGTCACACCCCCTGGGCACGACTTCATAAGCAGCGGACCCAGAGTGATCCTTCAGTCCTTCATATCTGTGTCCTTGTCACTAAGAGACAGCAATATCTGCCTTTCATGATGTGGAGAACACGTATACGTAATGTGGAGCGCTCGGCACATAGCGAGTGCTTAAGCGGCTGTGGTGGTGGTTGAGGTTTTCTTCTTTCCGTGTTATTGAGCTATAATGGGCATACAGCGCTGTGCAACTCTAAGGTGTGTATAGTTATTTCCAGCGAGACACTCTGGAGTCCCATGGAGAGCTTGGGTTTCAGTAGCAGCCGTGTGTCTGGGCCAGGGCTACGCCGGGCCCGATGTCTGCTGTGTCCCGGTCACAAGACCCTTTCCGTACGGGATCCTCTTGCTTTGTGAACTGTCCTAGGGAATGTCAAGGCCAGTCATGTGTTTCTCCTTTTGTCTATGGCTGGGAAAAGTCCCGTGCGCCCTGGAGGGCTTGGTAAGCCAGGAAAAGTACCAGAGGAGGTGGCCTGGCTCTGGGAGCTGCTAACTGCTCAGTGACCCTCCGTAGCCTGAGGGCTCAGCTTCCCACAGGAACTGGATGGCCGCCAGGCCCCTTCTGAGCAGAGACCTGGGTCTCTGTGGCCTGCCGTCCTCTGTGCCCGCTGGGCCACGCTCACACTCTGCAGCCCTCCGCTCCGCGCTCCTTTGGGTGCCTGCTGCCTTCTTTCCTCTAAACTGACTGTCTTCACACCATGGTGTTTGAAACTGTGGAAACCAAGTCTTTCATGACCATACCCAGTTTTGAAAATGAAAAACGGGCAAAACAAGCCCGATGCATAGTGACATTAAAAAAAAAAAAGCAAGGACTAGCTTTATTAAAAAGCTTCTTTGTGGTATCAGGCAGGAAGTGGAATGGCTTTAAATGGCAAACGTTTCTCAATCATTTAATGCACCAATAATTTTGGCATTCTTTCTCTTCTGTCCCCTTAAAGGAAAATACAGTGCCCAGGTATCACTCAGAGGAGAGATGGGGAAAGGACCGACTCAGTGTGTGTCACAGAGCCCCTTGGAAGGCTGCTCATCCCTTCCGGGGGGCTCTGCGGGGGGCTGGTGGTGGACGCGTGTGCAGAGGGAGGCGTGTCCTGTGAGGTCCAGCCCGGGCTAGCCAGTGGAATGCTTACTTTTCATCGATACCACCTGCCAGTTGGTTCTCTCATATTTGTCACTGTTGGAAACACCTTGAATGTCAGATTTTGGACTTTAGTTTGCAAGTCCATTTTCTGGGCATGGTGAAACCTCAATTTCCACATATAACATGAGCTTCTCTTGCCAAATGCCATTGCTCTTATTTCTAGTGTTAGTTAGGCTCTTTGCACAGACAAATAAAACCCCAGAGGAGCATGACTGGCTAAATCTTTTCTTGAAGAAAAAAATTGCACTTGCTTATTGAGTACCAGATGCATAGAAATGAAAGACAAAACCAGAAGATTGAGGCCACTGATACACTCTTGCTTAGTTGCACTTTTTAAGACTTATTTATAGATGTCAAACAGGATATGGCACATGGGAGGTGTTCAGTTAACACTCCTTAATCGATTAAAACACAGGCATATAATATATTTGAGAATCTTTAAGGAAATGGGTATACATTTTAAGATTGCAGTTGATTTTTATCAGTCACGAAAATGGTGGCAGATGAAATCCTGTTGATTCAGACCAAAAGCCTGGCGAATACAAACCAGCTCTCAAATGCCAGCCTTTTAGGATCTTTCCTAACGTTTCTCAGCTTGGTGTTTCCAGTCTTCTCATTGACCTTTGCACTGCTCTGCAGTGTCAGGTGGCAGGCACCCTAAAAAGGCACAAAGAAAGTAAGCGGTGGGCCTCAAGGTGTGGCCTTAACTCCCACTTCTAGACTTCCAATGTCATCCTCTCTTATCCCATCTCTGCCCTTCTCCATCCTGCAAAGACCCCCATCCTTGAATCCAGAGCAAAGGAGTTGGACCTCCTGTGACCAGTTCCTGCCTCTGGGATAGTGCTGGTCCCAGGCAAGGCAATCGCTTGCTTAGCGTCTGTCTTTCCTATGTGAGCTCCACAAGGGCACAGACCCAGACTTACTCATTTTCACATCCCAGTAACCCCCACTGTGGCTGGTGGCTAACAGTTTCACAAACGCTGGTTGAAGAGCAGACTTCTTCTTCGATGTTCGAAGTTACTGACGCAGGTTGTGTGTTGTTGGTGTTCTTTGCAGTATATTTCTAGTCTTGCTTCCTATAGTTCCCTTCTTAAGATGAATTATGAAGCCAGACTGCTCACCTTGCAAAAGGTTCATTCTGTTTCTAAAGCCATTTTGCAGGCTCTTTTGAGAGGCTTGAAATGTTACACCTCTGGGGAGAATCCTAGGTGAGGGGCTGGCAAATGTTGCTTGCTGCAAACCAAAAGAACTTGCCCTTGGAATTAAATGAAAAGGGCACTGTGTCCCTTCGCTTTTAACTTCAATTCCTGTCATTGTCATGTGTCTGGCAGGAAACTGCACAGGCTGGGAAAGCTTGGTCTCCCTCCCGCCCCCTCCCACACCCCGGAACGCTGCAGCCAGATACAGCCTGTGATTCCCCATCCCTATGGCTTTGTCCTGTTTAGATGTACTTGAAACAACCTTTTGAATACGGAAAGGGGCTTCAGCAAGTCCCAGTGGTTAGCAGGGGGCAGCCGTGAGCCTACGCTGCACAGACTTTAGGCAAGTTTTTTTTTCTTTTGTTTTTGAGGGCAGTCTCACTGGCCCTCACATGTGGGATCTGAACCGGGGCCGCTGGCATCCCAAGCCAGCACCTAACCACCGCGCCACTCGGCCGGCCCTAGGCAAGTATTTTTGAAGCCCTCACAACGAGTGGCTGCTTGCTCAGAGGGTGCTACTGTGTAACCCTGTAAACGATGGAGCCCAGTGGGACTTCTGTGGCTCCCCCAGAAAGGGCTCACAGGCTGGTGGTCTGGCTGAGGTTCTTCCTGGTTTCAATTCTTCTGACTACTCTAATGCTCACCAAACCTAGGGTTTTGTTTGATAAAGCGCAACGGTCAAAGGGAAGTATTTGTCATCTCAGCACCTGGTTTCAGGAACAAAGTCCTCACCTCGCAGCTGACTGAGCCATTTCAAAACAACCTTTGTTCAGGGATCTGAAGAGGGAGTAACTCAGCATCAGGACAGCCCTACCAGCTGGGAGGGGGAGGAGGGGCCCTGGGATCTCAGGTGAGTGAGCTGGGCTTTGGCAGTTGCCATGGAGACTATCGATCATTTGATGGAACTTGCTTGGAGGGCGTGAGGGTGGAAAAACCCGCCAGGAAATCATCTGCCTTTTAACAGTTGGTTGGTGCCTGACGCAGGTCAAGCCTTTGGTGGTGGTTATTTGGGGCACTTGATTCTAGAAATGGAGGGAAGTTAAGCACTGGAACATCCCTTAAGAAATGCACCTGACTCATGCACCAGGGGCCTCACGGTACTTTTGGGGCCCTCAGCTCTAACCCTAATTTTACGTGTGCATGTGTCGGGGCAGGTAGGGGTGCTCTGTGCTCCATTTGCCCTATCAGGCCCTTATCACTACTTGGTGGCTGTAGATTTGTCAGCTGCTGGTGGAATCCTATTCCTGGGGTTTCTGATGAGGAGCCTAGTAACAGAGCATTCCAGTTTGAGTGTCCAACAAAGTGATGCTAATGTCAGCTCTCCTGTACTGAGGTCCTACTATGCATCAAAGGCTTGACCACTTCATTCCATTAGTTCTTATGAAATCTTTGTAAGGTGGCTGTTGTTAGCCCTTTTTTACAGATGAGGAAATAAGAGTCCAAGCAAGGTAAAAAACCTCTTCAAGGCCACAGAGTTATTAACTGTTAGAGTAGGGACATCACACCAGCTGACAGTGACTGTCATGTGCTTCCATCGCAGTGCCCTTGTCCACGCCTCGTCTCAGCTCTCTCCAGCTCCCCGCAGTGTGATGCGCCCTCATGTTAAGAGCCAGCCATTGTCTCACCTGACAACACCTGGTGGGGTAAAGGTTCAGGATCTTAGGCGTCAGCCCCCTCGGGCTCTGACAAGGTCTAATCAGTTCACCTTGGAGTTTGGGGAGAATTCCTGGCTGAAGTATAGGGCTCTGACTTTGCAAAATGCCTTACAGGAGAGCCACCATGACAAGAACTGCGCTTTGGTGGTTTTTCTGGACACCCATCAGATGTGTAAGTCTAGAAACTCAGGCATCGCTTTTTGACTGGGTTTGAGAGCTCAGTGATGACTTGAGGTGAGTCAGCTGTCTGGGGAAGTAACCCAGACCATGGTAATGCTGCTGGTACCTAGTTAGAGGTTGGCTCCTTGACATGGCCTCTTCCCATGGGGAGGACTGGATTCCAGGGACAGATTGGAGCTACCTGGGGTCCAGACACCCCTTTCTCTGGCTACGTGTCTGCTTATGGCTCTTTCTAAGGCTTTTAGTCCAGTTGTGCCCATAAAGAAGGACTGTCTTATAAGAAGGAGAGAGGAAAAGCCGAGGCCTCCTGGTTCATCATCTCGTTACGATACCGGACAACAGCTGTGGCCTTAGAGTGCCTCTATAGCTACGAGTGACAAGATGGGAAGCGAGGGTGTGCCAGTGGTGGTGGCACCAGACAGACCGGCTCTACCTGGACTGTGAGGGGAAGTCCTTTATCTCCGAACTCACACTTCCCATCTGTAGAATAAGATAATAATTGCATGCTACAAGGATAAGGGACAATGTGGGTCTACACCTGCCGCCAGGTAGGGACTGCATGAGTGGCTGTTACTGTTCCTATCATGTAACAATCTCATTATGTAAACCTCAGTGTTGTAAGGCCATTCTAAGCTCAAAGGCGTTGGAGGGGCTCTACTCCGATGTTCCCTTCTTACCTACCTCAGCCAGAAAGGATCTGCCTTTGTCTCCCTCCTGTGGCTCTCGGCTGGTCTGGCCACAAAATCTATCTGATACCCTCCTTGTATCATATTTGAATCTAGAATGACTGTGTCTTCTCTGCCTGCTGGATTGAAGCGCATGGAGGGTAAGGGCTCAAGACCACAGGCTGAGTGAGGGAGCTGGAGTTTGGACACTAACGTGTATTGCTTATCCCAGGAAAATGGGGACCCTGGTGTTAGGCACTGGGTTCTGGGAACTCCCCTGAGGCGTTTTCTCTCGCTGTTGCTTAGAGACGGGAATTAGCACTGGGGAGTGGGACAGGCCTCCGTGTCTTCACAGCTTGCATGTTTTCTGGGGAACTTACCAGCTTGTCAGTTTCCCAATCGGGGTCGATGGCACGGTTTAGAAACATCCCCTAGAGATGTGGGTGTCACAGCTCCTGATATGGGGACAGCCGGGGAGGAAGTGCTCAGCGAGTGCTGGGCTAGCGGAAGTGGGAGCTGTTTCTAGCACAGAGGATGTGGCTCAAGGCAAGGTATGAGAAATGAAAGTCAAGGAGGAAGTAGGAGTGGGATCCGTAGGTGCCTCGTGGACAAGGAAGTGGCTTTGTTGGCAAAGATGGAAGGAGAAGACAGTATGGAGGCCACACGTTGGGGTGGGCGCACAAGGCTTTTCTGCTGTGATGACATCTGCGTGAGGGGCCGTGCCGGACCTGGAGAGCTGACACCGGGGAGGTGACACTGGGGCAGTGCAGAGTCTCGGTGGCGAGTGCACAGAAACCAGTCTTCAGGAGAAATTAACTTCTGATGGCAACAAACACTGAGTTCAAAGAGGCTTATTTGGCTGACTTGTGCTTGTGCCTCAGTCCTGAGATGCCCGGCCCGGCGGCATGCTGGCTGGCTGCCTGGGAGCAACTTTGGGCGGCAGCTCTGACTTTCCTTGACATTCAGGAGCGTGAAATCTACTATCCATGGCGTACCAACGGAGCATTGGGCTTCACAGATACGAAATAGTGTCATCCGCACCATGACACCCATTTTACAGAGAAGAGGCAACTGAGAGCCACAGTCCTGGGGCAGCTTGTCCCAAAGTAGACTTCAGCGGGCGAGTTGATTTCGACCAGGTCTCTCTGATGCCAGAATCAAGGTTTTCTACTTGTTCCCATTCCAATCTCGCTTGGAAATTTTTCCTCATGTGAACAAGAAGCATAACCGGAGGCCATTTCTTGGGTCAAGGGTCCTTTCGAAGACCTGACGAAAGCTGGTATATGAGAGTACGTGCACCCTGTAAATTTAGGGGAGGAGGGACCCCATGAAATGCATCTATAAGCCTCTTAATGCCCATGGACCCAGTTCAGGGTTCCTGAGGTAAGGACACAAGAAGCCAGAAGAAGTCAGAAAAGAAAAAAACCCCCATGAAAACAGATTTAAAAATTGAATTGTCAGTACCACCTACACATTCTGAATTTGCTGTCTTGAACACAATAAGCTTAAATAGACATGGTTCTATTCCCTTATGGGATAAATGTTTTTCCTGTTTTTAGTGTACGTGTGAAAATGAACAACTCTTTTGAACATTCTAAAGGCAAGTATTTTTTCCAACCATAAAAACCAAAACACAAACTAACTGAAAACAATATATTGGAAAGTTTAAAGGATAGTATCACTTCTTCTTCTTCTTCTTCTTCTTCTTTTTTTTTTTTTTAACTCAGGTATTTTATGCTCAGGGCAGTTATCCATTATTATAAGTGATGTAGGATGACTTCCATGATATATCCAGAATCACTTTGCAATATTGTTAAGATAATCTTACGAGGACTTTCATCACATTGGAAAATAGTTCTTTGTATGTGTTTTACTAAATTTATTGTTTATTTTCTACTACCTTTGAACAACACTTAAAAATGCACGTGCAGGGCCAGCTGAGTGGCGCGGTGGTTAAGCGCTGGCTTGGGAAGCAGCGGCCCCGGTTCGAGTCCCACATGTGAGGGCCAGTGACACTGCCCTCAAAAAAAAACCGCACATGCAGATAAAATCATGGGCTATCAGAGATGGAAGAGAGCTCAGAGATTATTCAGCTCAAACTTCTTACTTTGCACATGGGGATATCAAGGTGGAGAGAGGGTAAACGGACAGTTTCAGGCTACCTGCAGCTTTGGTGGCAGCGCTGGGACTCAAACCCTAGTGTCCTGATTTCTATCAAGGCTCATGTCATTGCAGCATGTCCCTCCCTCAGCCACTCAATACATATCTGTTAAATGTGTGGCCAGATGGAATTTTCTTCTGACCCCACTCCTTCCTTCCTTCTGCTCCACAGTCCTGGTGGTGGGGTGTGTGTGGGGGTGTCTTTGGTGACATGGGAGAAGGCACAGATGCTTTGCTAGCAAAGACCCCACTTATGATGAGGGCCATGGTCAAAGAAAGGTGACTAGTCCAGCATGTACAGGTAGGATCTACCTCTGTCTCTGGAGACAGGGCCGGAAACATTGGTTATCAGCACTCCAAGGACTGTGGGGGGCATCCTCGGGGCCCAGCGGTGTCCAGAGGCATGCAGGACGGGACGGGGGAGACCATGGAGCCAAAAGGAGAGGCCTATCTTGTGCTCCCTGAAGTGGAGCCTGTGTGGAGTAAAAGGCGACATGATGGGAAAAGGGAGGCCAGTGGGGCAGCGGGGTGGGGCGAGCTTAGCTGTCCGCGCATCTGAAGGGCCTGCAAGAGCGCACTGTGGACCAGGCGCTGTGGGAAGTCCCGCAGGAGTAGAAGTCAGGCTCTCCACTTTCAGGTTTCTAAACCTCAGAGGTTGATGTGGTTAGGAGCCAAATTTAGCCGCTTAACCTTCAGTGCTTTGTACTTTCAGACATTTCCCGCTTTCAATTGGATGCAAACCTGGCTTGAAATGCAGTTCAGGCACTCTCTGTTTGGGCCGGCTTGGATCAGCGAGCCCTTGAACTTCTTTGGGCCTCAGTTTCCTTGCGCGCCAGATGGAGCTTCTTCTTGTGCCCAAGAAATTGGAAATAACCCACTTTACGAGTTAAACTATAATTCAAATGAGAAGAGCCAAAGAACCTGGCTCTCGTATGCATTGACTACAGTCAGCTCACAGTAGGATCATGTCCAAGGTTGGGTGTGTTGGACACAGAGGACGGGACTCAGGGAGCAGGCACTGATGTCCGTCCCCTGCAGGGAGAGTACCCAGCCTAGGACCCATCCACCTCCAGTGCCCTGTCACAGAAACATGTGCCCCTCATAACAGGGCACATTCAAATCATGAGTAATTTACCCACTCTCCCTCTGAGGTCGCCGAGCAAACTTCTGATTATAATTTGGCTTCTGTGCAATTGGCCTGCATGGAGCAAATGTTTGGCCCCAGGAAGTAAGGGCTGGTTCCTTTGGTGGTTTGAACAATAAACCAATCCATTGGCACTCTGGTTTCTGTATTTTGGTTTCCTGTGGCTTGGTCAGCGTGAATCGGGGTGGTTCTCACCGCACAGCCTCTGGCCTGCAGGGCGGTGCCCTCCACTACCGGGACCGCTGGCTCTCCTCCAGCTGTGGCTCCGCCCCTTGGCCTGGGACCACACAGGAGGGCTCAGAGCCAGCTTTGATCCCCAGGGCTGGCTCCGGGCCTGCACTCAGCCTCCACGGATACACCCTACTGCAGGGTAGGTTAGGAGAAGGATCTGCCCCCACAACCTGAGCCGGAAGCCCTGCTGGCGCTCAGGAAAGCTAATAACATGACTTAATGCCTGGATGCATGTAGAAAGATAAGAGAGCACAAAGGTCTGTCATTTTAAGGCGGGGGAGGGGTTCTATTTGAAGTCAGTGGAAGGAGCATTAAGTAAGGGGGTTCGGGCTTCTAGGTTTGGCTCGCCCTCTGACTGGCTGCATGGTTGTGGGAGTGATAACAGGGTCCATGAAACAATGCAGTGAGCGTTGGCACCTTGGTGTCATGGGTGTTGCAGGATGTACAATCCTAGAAAGTTTTCAGTATGTACTTAATGTTAATTACTAAATTCAATGCAACTCACGAAACTTGAATAGAGAATCCTAAAGTTCACAGGCAAGAGTAAAGAACCAAAAATAGACGAGGCAATTTTAATGGAAAAGAATGTGATGTGGGACTTGCTCTCTAAATACCAAACTTATTAAAAAGCTGCTATAATTAAGTCAGAGCATTGAGGCCAGGCTAGAAAGTGGATCAATTGAAAAGACCAGAAAACCTAGAAATTGACCCATTTGGGAAGTTGCTTGAGGACAGAGGTAGAATTACAAATTAGTGGGGGATGTATGGGTTTGCCATCTGGGACATTGGGTCATCCATGTAGGGAAATAGTGAAATTAGATCCTTGCCCCACAACATACAAAGAGGTCAGTTCAGATAGATTAAAGACTTACAAGGGAAATGTGGAAATATAAGACACTATTTTCTAACATTGTGGTGGGAAATCATCTTAAACAAGGTGCAAGAAGCAAAAGCCATAAAAATATTCATAAATTTGATATTAATATTAAAATCCCAGTACAATAAAGATAAAGACAGCCAAGTGCTGGGGGAAAATATCTACAACAAATATAACCAATAAAAGACAAGTGTTAGGGACATAAAAATAGGAAAACAGTATGGCAGCTCCTCAGAAAATTAAACGCAGAATTCCTATATGACCCAGCAATTTCATTTCTGGATATATATCCAAAATAATTGAAGACAAGCACTCAAATTTGTATTTGTACACCAGATTTGTGTAGCCGCAAAATCTCCAACAGGTGGAAATAACCTAAGTGTGCCCCAATGGATGAATAGATAAAACGTGTTAAAAACATTATGCTAAGTGAAGTCAGCCAGTCACAAAAGGACAAATATTGTATAATTTAACTTATATGAGGTACTTAGGGTAGTCAAATTCACAGAAAGGAGAATGGTGGGTGCCCGGGGCTGGGGAGGGGGCATGAGGCAGTGTTTATGGGAGCAGAATTTCTGTTTGGGAAGATGGAAAAGTCTGAAGATGGATGGTAGCGATGGTTGGCACCACCATGTACTTAATGGCACTGAAATGTACACTTAAAAATGGCTAAAGTGGTGAATTTTATGTTATGTATATTTTACCACAATTTTAAAAAATGTAAAGCACTGATACATGTCACCACATGGGCAAATCTTGAAAATATGCAAAGTGAGAGAATTCGGTTCAAAAGACCATATATTGTATAATTCTATTTATATGAAATGTCCAGAGTAGGCTAATCTAGATGGACAGAAATAAGATCAGTGTTGCCTAGAGTTGAGGGAAATGAGAGGATTGGGGGGGGCGGTTATGGTTAAAGTATACAGAGATTTTTTTTGGGTGGGGGCTAATAAAAATTTTCTAGAATCTAGAACTTGATTCTAGAATTGATTGTAGAGATGGATGAACAACTCTGTGAATGTACTAAGAGCCACAGAATTGTACACTTTAAGAGTGAACTGTAGGTGGTGGATCGTGGGTTCCAGCGGAAGCCAGCATGGCGGCCGAGCGCAAGACAAAGTTGTCCAAGAACCTGCTGTGCATGAAGTTCGTGCAGAAGGGACTGGACTCGGAAACCAAGAAACAACTAGAAGAGGAAGAAAAGAAAATCATTAGTGAAGAGCACTGGTACTTGGATTTGCCGGAGCTTAAAGAGGAGAGTTTCATAATAGAAGAGCAGAGTTTCTTGTTATGTGAAGATCTTCTCTACGGAAGAATGTCATTCAGAGGATTTAATCCTGAGGTTGAGAAATTAATGCTTCAGGTGAATGCTAAGAACAAAGCAGAGGAAGTTGAAGATGAAACAGTGGAGCTTGACGTGTTGGATGAAGAAATGGCTAGAAGATATGAAACCTTGGTGGGGACAATTGGAAAAAAGTTTGCCAAAAAAAGAGACCGTGCCAATTACGAAGAAGATGAAAATGGAGACATAAAACCAATGAAAGCAATGAAGACATTCTTAAAGCCTCAAGATTAAAATGGATTCCATGAGATATGGCTCAGCAGTACCTTGTGAGAGTTATCGTATTTTGGAACTCATTCCCATGGTTTCTCTACAGTTATTAATATTTTAATGTTTATTTGTAATGTTTATTGTAAAGAAATATATAATTTTGGTAACATGCTGTTTTTGACACAGATGTGTGATAGATGTTATACATCCTTTGCTTAGTTGTGTTCAAGAGTGGACTTTTAGCCCTTCATCTTCAAATGCACGTAGGTACATAGTTTCTTCTGAAAGATTTTTTTCATCTCACATTTTTAAAAAGTATATCTCTCTGGTGACTGATCTTGAATTGACTCATAAATTCATACCAGTGTTTAAATTGTCCTTGTGTCCACATTTTACTTTGAATTATTAATCATATCAAACCAATTTATACATACACTTTGGAATCAAATGCTAGGAGAGAGTTTATTATATGTAAATTCTTCAAGAACAAACACCTCGCCAGCCTGAAGTATTTGCATGCCACCAAGTGATTGTCAGTTTGTGGAGTTACGTTTTGTTCTTTTTTTTTTTTTTATAAAGCCTTTAATTAATAAAATAAAATGAAAAAACGTTAAAAAAAAGAGTGAACTGTATTGTATGTGAGTTATATCTCAACAGAGTTGTTACCGAAAAAAACACAAAAAACCCAAATACATAAATAACTCTTTCGAAATAAAGAAGAGAGGCAAACAACAGAGAAAAATGGGCCAAGAATATGATTAGACAGTTGATAGAGCGGGGAAAAGACAGCAAATAAATAAGGACAAGTTCAACCCCAGGGAAACATAAGTCAAACAACAATGAGCTTCTGTCTCCCACTCATCAGATGGGCACAAGTTCAAGTCTTACAACACCCAACAGCGGGGAACATGCGAAGCAGCGAGAACCGTCACGCACCACGGCGTGGAAGTGCGAATGCGTCCAGTCTTGGGAGGACAATTCTGCAGCACCTGCAAATGTGGAGAGCAGCACACGTGGACTCAGCAATTCTACCTTCCAGGGACGAACCCTAGGGAATTTCTCACACCTGTGCCTGGGGAGTTATGTGCAAAAGACCCCATCAGTGCAGCATTGTTTATGAGAGCAAAAACTTGGAAACAGCCTAAATGTCTATCCCAGGCTGAGGGTGCAAACAAATTGTCATAGAGTCACACAGTAGTGGCCTGTACAGCAGTTAAAATGCACTGTATGTTCGTGGACTGCACGCACCTGGGGAGCCTTTCAAACAAAATAGTAAGTGAAGAAAGCTAGTTGTTGAAAAACAGGCACACACGTTTATATCATGTTTATACAGACCATATAATGGTCATATCATTTATAAAAAGGACTTCAACTATATTGTATTGTTTTAAAATATCTTTTTTCCTTCTAAAATGAGAGGTCTGACAGAAACATGTCAAAATGTTAAGAGTTATTAAATCTCAGAGGTATTTGGGGTTTGTTATTGGTATAATTTTCAATATGTTTGACATACTACATAATTCAAAAAAACATTTCAAAGACACACAAACTGCCGTATAAATTGAAGTACATTATTTTGGAAAGTCTATGCTTTCCCCTGTTGCATTCATGGTAACCCAAATAGGAAGTCTGCCTGCCACAGGGGAAGTCACCTGTACCATCAGTCAAACAGCAAACACTTGGTGAGCATCCCCAGTGGGGGCACTTGAGGACATGTCTTGGGTCCTGCTCAGCTTTCATCCTCATGCCTAGCATGGTACTTGGCATAAATGACTGCTAAGTGGGTGAACTGCCACCCCAAACCACTCAAATAGGAACTGTTGACTACAGCCTGCTGCATGGATGGGGTGGCGAGAAACGAAGCTGTCTTACAAACCTCGGTGGGCTCCACAAAGCTGTGTAAGACATTCTGCCTCTGCCCATTGTTTCTCATGGAAACCTACACGCCACAGGGCGCTTAGTGGGGTCACTTACTCATGGAAGACACTTCTTTTACTTCCAGTTTTCTAGATAAAAATTGCATATATTTAAGATGTATCACATGATTCGATACACATATGCATAGCGAAACGGCAGCTATGGTGAAGCTAACGTACCCTCCGCACAGTCATCATGTTTCTCTGTGATGAGAGCACCTGAAATCTAGTCTTTCAGCAAGTTTGCAGCCTCCAGTGCAGTATGACGACTGTAACGTGCGTGCCCTACATCCCACCCTCCGTGTTCACCCTCCATGGCTGTACCTCTCACCAACATTTCCCCATTTCCCCCACCTGCCGAGGGCCCCTGGTAGCCACTGTCCTCCTCTCTGTTTCTCTGTATTCAGTTGTTTTAGACTTCACATGTAAGTGACATTGTGCAGTTGTTTTCTTTCTTTCTGTGTTTGGCTTATTTCACTTAGCATCATGTCCTCCAGGTTTATCGATGTTATTGCAAATGGCAGGATCTTATTTTTTAAGACTGAATAATATTCCCATATATACTCCCATATAATTTCCGAGTCCATTCATTCTTGGGAGATACTTCTTAATCATGTGTGCAAACCACAACCTCTCTGAAATGTGACTATTGATCATTACAATGACGTAACTTTCATCGAAGTGCCATCTGAGCTTCTTGCCTGGAAATGAATAAAAACTTCGTTACATCCCTGCAAGTCTTTAAAGCAGGCAGGAGTGAGTGTCCCTGCTTGGATGAGCTGAGATGCTGGGCTTTCTTTGCAAGTGGCCAAAAGAAAGACTGACTGCTTCTATTTTGCTGGCGCGATTCTTTCCCTGCTGCGGGCCAGGGGGAGCTGACAGGTACAGAAATGAAACAGGAGAGTGTCTCGCAGGGAGAAGTATGTACGTGCTCGCGTGTACATCAGGGAAGAGACAGGAACAGTCCCTCCTCACCCCGAATTATTTGATTTTGCCCGCATCAGCAGAGCTAGATGCTGTCCACACCGCCAATGAGCCCGTGGCCGGCTCATTCTTGGTCCACCAGGATATACCAGGCGCGGCCTCACCTGAAGGGTGGGAGCTCTAGGAAAGCCTGCAGTGGCGTTAACGAAGCCTTCGCTCCCATGCTGCAGGAAGGGAGGAGTTTAAAATCATGATCTTAGCAGCTGAGCTGCAGGCAGAAGAGTTTCAAGGGCCGCCGGCTTCAGAAATGTCTTTGCTTGGCCTCCAAGTGATGTCTGAGACTAGGTGCCGTTCAGTGCGGACAATCTGAAAAGAGAGCCCAGCGAGTTCAGTGTGGAAGAGTGTGATAATGTTCTCCTAATATGGACTTGATGCAAGCATTTGCTTTCCCAGTCAGGGCTCGTGAAAGGCCTCCTGTGTATTTGCTGAGAAAGGACTGATGGCCGTGCAGGAGCTGGGTGATGGGGCCACATGGATGCAAGCGGGAGCTGGGTGATGGGGCCACATGGATGCAAGCGGGAGCTGGGTGATGGGGCCACATGGATGCAAGCGGGAGCTGGGTGATGGGGCCACACGGATGCAAGCGGGAGCTGGGTGATGGGGCCACACGGATGCAAGCGGAGGCTCTTTCTTTCCAGCTCACTGAAACTTGAGTCCTTTCTTCATAACGCCTGTCATGCTGAACAATGAGATTCGTTCTGAACTGAAATTAGAATGTCTAAGTATTAGAAAAATGACATTGCTGGGACAGTCTCCTCTTGTCGGGCTTTCGGAGCTGTCCTCAGTACCGAGAGAGCTTTGTCTCAGAATGTGCCCGGCCTTTCCCGGCCTTCCTTCTCAGCAGTGGAGTCAGTGATATATACTGCAGGATATAAGAGTTTAATTTAGTTTTTAATTTTAAAATACTTTGAGTAAAAAGTTTCTTTTATGTCAGTTGACCTCCCATTTAAAAACCACCCCATCTGTGAGAGAAATGATTTAGTAGGATTTTGGGTCTTGGTTACCCTGCTGGGAATTTTTCTCCCTGAATGTCGCAGGGCAGCTAGCTGTGACATGGTAGGCGGGGGCTGCCAGGACAAGGGGTGCCAGCCTGTGTCGGCTGGGGGTCCATTTACAGCAGGCCCGGTGCAGCCTCGCCGAGGCAGGCGGCAGCCTTCCCCCAGCTCTGGGGGCCTGGGCACATTTGCCTGGCTGCTTTCAATGGTGGAGTCCATGTTAAATCCACAGAGAAGTCATACGTGTGACCAGAATGAAAAATCGGGGTTATGAATGCAGGGCCATGTCGTTATTTCACTCTTTGACCTTAGCAGTTAACATTAATTTCTTTCCTAAGTAGGTGATTTGAATGCAGCTTATCAGAGGGTTTTTTTTTTTTTTTTTCCCCATCTCTGTGGGTCCTTTTACATGGCTATTTCTTTTCCTACGAAGTGCTTAAAGAGGCACGGCTTGGAGAAAACAGTCATGCCTCTGGGTTCTTCTTCAATCTTCAGAAGGGTGTCCCACAGCGCAGCCGGACTCGGGCAGACCCGAGACTCTACTCCCGGGAGGCCGAGCTGCTGTCTCCAGCCCTGACTTGGACCGGGGTGGTCTAGACTGTCCTCACTCCACGTCCACGCTGGTGGCCCAGCAGCCTGGGTGGCTTCTACTGCTCCCAGCTCTCAGACCCGGGGCTTCGGGGTGAGGGGAAGAGCTGCCCCACAGAGACGGCTGGGCCTGGGCCCTGTGCCTGGCTTCTGAGCTGCTCTCCGGGGCCAACCAGGCCTTCTCCTGGCCCTCTCCTGCAGTTTGGTTATTTCTCTGAACACTCTGGGGGTCTCTTCTTTCCTGAAACTCTGCCTGCTGTGGTTTCCAGGCTTCTCATTCTCTGACCTCTCCATGGTGGGTTCACTCCTTCAGCATTCCTCATTCTCCAGCCTGTGAAACACAGTGTCCTGTTCGCTGCCACCCTTAACCCACTTCTCTTTATGCTCCACACTTTCTCCCGTTGGATTCCATCCACAACGCCACGTTTCAGTTTTCCTTTCCATGTAGCAGGTCCGTCCCTCTCTCCTGACCCTCGGCCCCCAGCTCTAGTTTCCCCATGATTTTCCCATCAAGACGCCCTGTCGGCCCTGCAACTGAACCCCCTCCCATCCAACAGCCTGCATGTCATCAAATGCCGATCCCTGCCGGCTCCTTTTCCCTCTCTCTCACATCTCCCCCTTTCTTCCCCTTCCTCTGCTCGTTTACCTCACTAGCGCAGCCTTAGTCCTTTGCAAGGGGCCTCAAAGCTGGCTTCCCCATTTCCATCGCAGCCCTCTCCAATCTGTCCTGACTACTTTCATGGGGTTGTCCCCCCACTCCCCCTAAAGAGCCCCCCTCTCCCCTGCCTGGCTTCTGAACATATTGAGAACTAAGGCAGTGAGTAAAGCTGGAGGACATGGTTGGTGGGTGTGGGCTAAGTGGCTTTCTGGACTAACCTCAGTGTAGGATGATTAACAAGCCATCTAGTCCTTGCAACACTGGCCTGGGACAGGTGTACCCTGATGATGGAGTCAAACTCATGTCCTTCTCAAACCGAGAGGACAAAGAAGGACAGAGCAGAACCAAGCCTGTCCACTTATTCTTTCTAAACTACCAACCAGAGGGGCATGTCTATTCCCAGGTGGGCAGTAAGAGAGGCTACTAGAAGGAAGCAGAGAGAAGAGGGCTTCTCTCCCTTAGAACAGACTAAACTTATAAAGTACAAGTGTCAATCCTCTTGATCTCCTTCAAAGCACCTTCAAACGCTCTATTTTTGTCCCCCCAGTTTTATTCTGCAGAGAAAATAGTCTACCTAACCTTGTTTTGTCTAGATGACTCAGAGTTCAGTAAAGTTGTCTTTAGGTTTCCCTTTGTCTATGTTAAATTGGAGTCATTGAAAGTCTGCAAAGACTTGAGACAAGTTCACTGCTGTAGCCGTCACTTCAGGGGCCACAACCACAGCCCCAGCCCCCAGAGTGAGGACTCAGATCTCTGGACACTTTAGACATGTCACCTCATTTTTCTTAAGTGTCAGAAAACCTAACCCAAACTGACTTCAGCAAACAGGGAATTCCTGGGCCACATAATTCTCAGAACTAGCTCCTCGATCCAGACTCAAGGGGAAGCTATTGTGACCAGGATTCATTAGCCTGTGCTCATCAGAGCCAAAGGAAACGTGAACAGGAGTTCGCAGCAAAGAAAAGTAGAGATTTATTTAAGGAAATGGTGCCAAACCCGGAGACACAGGTGAGCTGGCACTCAAGGACCTGGTTCCTTGATTGCGTGTAGGTTACAAATTCTGTGGGGCAAAGTCACAGGACACTGTGGGTTAGGAGTTTGGAGTCGTGCTGGGAGCTGATTGGTCAGAGGTGAGGAGGGTAACCAATCATCTCTTCACACCTTGAGGACAGTTCTGAGGTCTATTCTGGAGTCCCTCTGTCCAGGTCTCCTGGGAAAGTAGCCAGGGGGTTGTTCCACCTTAGGGCTCAGGAGCTGGAACCTAACTTAGGTGAGACGTTATCTCTATCCTGCCAGAGGGCTCACCCTGCGACCACTAGTCACGTCTGGCTACTGTCTCCTGCTGTCTCGGGGGTGCTGGTTATGGGGGGAAAGGCTAGGTTTCTAAGGGGTATATAGAGAGAGGGATATGATTTCTAGAACTAGGATTTAAAATTAAATTTAATAAAAATCATAAGGACCCTCGGTTTCATTATGTCTTCATGGTTCTCCTTACTTGGTCCATGGTCCATTTTCAGGTCCCAAGTAGTCATAAGACAGCTCACACAGGTAACCACACAACACCCTCTATACAATGGTATACAGCAGTGACAATCCAATACCCTCCACGAGACGATTCACAGCAGTGACAACCTAACACCTATAGTGACAACCCCAACATCCTCTCTCCTCATCTTGAGAGAAAGAACAAGTTGACTTTCCCTAATGATAGATCCAACCCTGGCTTTGTCCAGTTGGCCCTGATTGGCCTGACCTCGGCCACGTGCCCATCCGTGGATGAGCTGCTATGTCCTGGGAGATGGAATGCACTGACTAGCTTAGCTCCCGTCCCCAACCGGGTGGTGGGAGATTTGCGAGGGACAGGTCGTTGCCCTAAGGCAAACTGAAGATCTTGTTCACCATATGAAGTGGATGCTCTGTAAGTGTGTGTGTGTGTGTGGGGGTGAGAGTGGGGGGACATCAGTAACCGTCACCCCGTAAGTAGGCTTCTCAAACCCTACTGTGCACGTGAATCATCAGGGACTCAGTTTCTCATTCAGAGGCCTTGGGTAGACCCCGAGTGTGTAATAGGCTCCCAGGAGATGCTCTGACCCAGACCACACAGTAGCAAAGCACTGAGGTGCCCAAGGCCATATAATGAGCAGGTGGATGACAGAGCCATGGCTTGAGTCCTGGTCTGACTGAGTCCACAATTTGGGGTCTTAAGCCTCTGCCATCCTCTCTGTTAACACTGCCCAATCACCCTGAGGAAAGTTTTTTTCCTCTGAGGCCCATCAGCATTTACTATTTCTTTCACAGTATTGTGTTCCATATTTTTTTCTAGCTGTTTAGGTAGGTGGTAAAATGCATTGCACATAACCATTGCTTACTTTTCTCCCCTTGAACGTCTTAACTAGACTCCTATGAGAAAGTATTGGGTTGTCAGAAAAGTCATGATGTATTTTATCTATGTTTTTCGCTGCAAAAATGTCATGACTTTTCTGACAACCCAATAGTACAGTTGGCCAGATGTGGTTTTAATGGGGTCAGGGTAGAATCCCTCCCCCAGCAATGACAGCAGATTCCTATCTGGTCACAAAGGGACTGTCATGGAGAATGACCATCCATGGAAGATCTAATGAACTACTCGTTGAGGACATTTGAGCCCCTCCTAGTGTTCAGTCTATACCTGCTCCTCTTGGGCAGGACCCCCCAAAAGAAAAGACATGAAGACATGTCCCCTCCCACTACAGTCCCGTAGGGAGACTAGAATAAACCACTTGAAGCCACAGAAGTAGACAAGACAGCCTCATAATTAAATGCTAACTTGAAGGACTGGAAGTGATGTTTGATTTAGGGGTGGAAGGGTTTCTAGCTGGAGTCATCTAGAAAGACTGTGGCAAAGGTGGAACCTGAATTACATTTTGAAAGACAAGATGGGCAGGGAAGGATTTGGAGCTGGACAAAGGGCACTTTAGGGAAACAAATCACTCAAAACACAGCCTTCTCAACGTCTGACACAGAGCATCTCTGTAGCGTTGTTTGTGTTGGGTACTCCATCATGGTGGCAGCCTCTAGTGCTGCCAAAAGTGACTTGATATTTATTCAGGCTTTAAAATAAATTGGCCTATTGCATCAGGTGTAAGGAATCTCATTTGGACAGTGGCTAGGTTGTAAGTGTCTAGTTCTTTTGCAAGTTTTTTTTTTATTTTTTTAAAAAATTCAACCGCTAATTCAATGAATCAAAATTAAATTGGAAACTGAAAATGAATTCCATCTTTTAATTCAATTAAAGTCTAAAAGTCTGGGAACCACTGTCCTCAGAACACAGGGAGAAAAAGAATGAGGCAGAGGGACAATTGGCAGTGGCTTTGTTTATTCTTTGATTTATTTGTTGATGCACTCAGGAAATATTGCTGGCCTGTAATTTTAATTTAATTTGAGGCACTGCAGACTTTTGAAGAGATTAGGGGGTAAAACAGTCCTGCTCTTTGGGGGTGACTCTGGGGCTGTGTGCTGGCTCAGAGGAAGCCCCTGCAGACTCACTTTTGTTAATCAGGACACTGGTTCTCAGAGGGTATGACCCCTGTGGGGTGAAGGGAGGGCTGCGGGGGAGGAGAATCAGGAACCAAAACAACCCATTAGCTCTTGGGGACATTCAAGTCGAAGCAGTGTTAGGGAGAAGACGCCCCGCTCTCCTTGCACTTGCCTGTCCAACCGGAAATGTTTACTGAAGCCTGGGTGTGAGCCAGACGGTGTGCTAGATGCGTCCTCGGTTACTGAAGAATGGCGCTTACTTCCCCAACATGAGCAGTGTTTGAAAGACCAAACGAAGTTATGAAGTGGTCAAAGTCGTTCTATTTCCTGCTCACCGTAGGGTGTCTGTAGTTGAGACGTATGCCTGGGTGCGTGAGCATGTGTGGACGGGAGTGGAAGGAAGCCCGCGTGATCATGGTGGGGAGACGTGACATTTCTACGGCGGGAGGGACCCGTGCAATTTCAAGAGCCATGTAGAAGTTTGGGGACCCAGTGGTTTCTGGAAACTCCATTTGCAGGGCTAATGCGGTTTATGCTGCTGGTCCAACTATTGCCCAATCCTTGTGAAATTCTTCCCGGTTGTGAGTGTGTTTGGCAGTCCTGGCTCAGGTAGTGAGGTAGATGGGGTTGGATGCCCACTTTTAATGCCTGGAGGCCTGCGTTGAAATCCTGATGTTATGTCAGGGTCAGAACTCCATTATGCCAACTTAGGGAAGCAGGTTTGGTCCCAGACTGGCGCTGGAGTAGGGGCTGACAGGCGTGCAGGGTGTGGGGCGTGGGCCATGCGCCGTGCTGCCCTCACTGGCTGGGCGTTTGTATGAACATGAGCACCTTAGATTCTTGTCCTTGCCCCACTCCATGGTGTCATCCTGTAATGGCGTGAGCAGGGTAACAGTCCTCAGCGTCAGTCTGAAATATGTTGCAAACCCAAAACTAACCTGTGAGACCAGTGGGGCAGGCAGGTGGATAAATGGCAGGTCAGCCTAAGGGTCACACAGTTCTCATGTCACATTTAAAATGCATTCATTCTCTCACTTGGCAGTTAGGATTTTCAAGTAATGTCCTAAACATCAATAAGTAAATAAATATTTAACCGTGGGGCTAGGGTCTGTGGGAGTTCAAAGAAATAATACAGAAATCAGGCAGAAAATGCAAAATATTTTCCTGTGGTGTTACCCAGCACTTAGTTTTTATGCTGATTATATAATTATCAGTCAATGGTCTGTAACACCTGGAAAACTGACTTTATTTTACTTGTTACGATGGAGGTGGGGTGAGGCTCATTCACGGGTCTTTTTAAGTGGAATTAAAACTGCTTGCTTATTTCAAGGAAGGTAACGAGAAAAACAACAACAACAACAAGAAAAGCGACCAGCAGAAAAAATGCTGGGGAATCCAATGAGATAAATATAGTACGGTGGGTGATAAGGGATAAATATTTCTAGCAAGTAAAGCCAGGATGATAAATAGCAGGTAGGCTGCACCTGTTTTCCTTATCTAACCTTGTGAGAATGCGATCAGATCACTGGCTTCCTGTTTCTCCACACCTCCAGCTGAGGACGGAGATGGTTCCTGTGGGAAGGTGCTGGTTGGGGTGGCTTCGCCCCTTCCACAGGCTCTGGCTGTTGCATTTTATTTCACAGTATGGTTTTACCTTCCAGGAGGAAGCAGGCGGAGGTTTGGCTTGGGGTGTGATTGCAGCTGTTTCCAGTTATTTATTCAATACACTTAAACACATCAACGAGACCCAACTAGTTTGTCAACAATCCTTTGTGAAAAGACTGTATTTCAGTCAAGTTTGGAAGGAAAGAAAGGCTTGGGAAGGCATGGCTGCTGCACAACCCACAGCCCTGCAAGGTGGGCTAAGCACGGCTTCTTCCCCAGGCCATCACTGCATGAATGCAGCCCCCAGCAGGGGGATAAGGCGGGGGGGCAGGCAAGAGCCCCACGAAGGGGCGAATGGTGTTTTCGAGAGAAGGGGGAGGGGTGTGTAATGAGAGCACTCAGCAGCCTTGCCGGTGCCGGTGCCGCAGTCACCTGGGG
This sequence comes from Aselliscus stoliczkanus, assembly GCA_033961575.1. NCBI lineage: Eukaryota > Metazoa > Chordata > Mammalia > Chiroptera > Hipposideridae > Aselliscus > Aselliscus stoliczkanus. The sequence continues at coordinate 32,681,362 of CM066730.1, read as the reverse complement.
CATGGGCGCAGCCACCCCCTGTGCCCCCTGCGTCCCCACCCCCAACTCGGACCGGAGCTGACTTCCAGATGGATGGGAGTGGGGGGAGTGCCCCCACCAGCCCAGCAGGTGACTCAGGTGCCCTGGGGCTAAGCATCCTGCTAGCCTGGAGCCCACCCACAGGGTCCAATGGGGCTGCGTTCTCCGAAACCTCGTGGGCTGTGAGGACTGAGTTCCCCTCCGGACCCCTGAGTTTGTGGTCGATGAGGCTGCAGCAGGGGTCTGGCCCAGTGACATGCTGCCCCCCAGGTGCCCCAGCCCCCTGGCCCAGGCACCACGGGCTGCCACTGGGGTGCCCTCTGTGTTAGTCCAGAGCCGTCTGATGAAGCCTGAAAAGCCTCCCCTGGGATGCCAGCTTTTAAGGATCCCCGTCGCCCCTGGCCCAAGCAGTGAACTTGCCCACTGCTTATCTCAAGCTGAGCGAGGAGAGAGCCGAGGTCGAGGTCGCAGCTGGGTTGGCAGTGCCCAGCACCCGAGTTGCTGGCTTTGGAAGCTCACATGGTCTCAAAGATCTGCTACTTTACCAACAAAAGCGGCTCTCTGTGCGGCCCCTCCTTTTGCCTTTGCTGAGTGAGGGTGCAGCTGAGTGGCGGTGGGGTCCGGGAGGTGACTGGGGGAGTGGTGAGGACACTGCGGGAAGGCGGGGAAGGTGAGCTGTGCTGCGACTCACCTGCCTGGGGGCCTGGGGCCGGCTTCGGGACGCAGGGCGGTGAGGTTCAGAGACCAGAGTGCTTTCATGTTCTTTCATGCCACATTTCCTAGCCAGAGACCTTTGAACCATATCCTTTTTGGCTGATGGTGTGTGGTGCTTTGGGAAGGCTTGGTTTTTGAGCCTCTTCCATTGCCTGGCGCTATGCCAAGGTGGAATGGATGGGTGGGTGGTGTTCTCGCGCTAACAGTGATGTAGTGACACGGGGAGGGGAGTCGCAGGCCTGGAGTGACCTTTGAGACGCCACGATCCCCTCCCTGTGCCATCGTACCAGTCAGGGAGAACCTGACCTAGTTTTAAAGAACTCGGGAAAAATACCCTACGTGTTCTCAGACAGGCACTGTGCTTTTGTTAGTCGCCTCTGACTTTTCGAAGTGAGCACATCTTTGTGAGTAAGCATCTCACCATTGCGGCCAACGCTGCGAGAACCTTCCACTAAGCTCTGTCACTTATGCCATTTTTAGTATCTGGGTCAAGATGGAAAAAAACTGTTTTTCTGTTAACAGGTTTTTTTACGAGCCATTGGTGAAGACATTCTTTTCGGTGCTCAATGACCATCTTAAGCTGGCGCTGGTGACTGGATCTCAGACAGTTCTCGTAGAGCTAGGATGTTCCCTGGTCTTGGATGGATGATGCCCAGGTCTGTCCTGGTACCGTCTTTGTGTGTTTCTAACCTGGAGGTGGCAGGGGCTGGGCCTTCTCCCCGCCTGGTGCCTTCCCCCCCGACCATGGTTTCACCAAGGAGGAGTTGGCCCAATGCTCCACTCCCTCTAGTGATGGCTTCCAGACTTGGAAAGTGGTGGAGGCGAGGCAAGAGACGCCATGCCCAGAACCCAGCTAGAGGCCCCTTTTTTCACATGCTTTGGCCTCATTGCAGATGCCCGGTGCTGACAGGATTCCCGGGCTCAGCAGGCTGCTTTCAGAGTAGCTCCTATAAGGCGGTACAGCGTCCTGGGGTCCTTCACCTGCAAATGGCCCTAAGAGATGGTGACCTCCTTGGTAAAGGGAGTGTCCTCCCATCATAGCTCCATGGCTGGGTACGACGAGGAGACAGGGTGTCTCCAGGGGTGCACCATGAAGCACCACATTGAATGGAAGAAAGATTGAAGGAGCAAGTCTTGATGACCGAGGTGACCTGTGGGGATGGTTGGGTGCTGCTGTCTTAGAAAGGGTTGTGGCTTTTGAGAGGTTGTTTCAGATTTCTTTAATGACTGGTCTGCTTCCCCAAATCCGTTCCTTTCCTTTAAAAGTCTTTTGTCTTCAGCTCAGCCTCCAGAGCTGCCCTATTCGGCTCCTGGAACCCAGGGGCTAGACAGTTGGAATCCAGGCCTTGGCAACTATGGGCTGTGTGACTTCAGTGTCTTTGTGCCTCAGGCTCCTCTTTTGTCAACTGGGGATAGTAATAATATTGATAGGGTTGTTGTGAGGATTGAAGGGGCTGATGGAAGTGGAGCACTTGGGATGGAGCCTGGTGGACTAAGTTTGGGCTCCTGGCTATTATTTGGAATAGCAAGGCTTGAGTAGAGAGTTCTGGAACAAACTGACTCTGAACAGTGGTACCATACCCTGTCTGCTCCGGCAAGGGCTTCACGGAAAGGGAGTCTATTCCAGGGAGTGTTGGTCTGGGCACAGTCAGCACTAGCTCCACGTTTATATAAAATGCAGTTTTAGGAGATTATTTATTTATTTTTTAGCTGAGCCCTCCTGCCACCTGTTGGCAGCTTAACAGCAGCTCAGCTCAGGCTGGGCATCAAACTGCTGTTGCTCAGAGCATAGCTCACACTCTTGAGCGAGCTCTTAACCCACTGAGCCACTCAGCCGGCCCTTAGGAGATTATTGTTCAACACACCAGTAGATCTTATGAACTGGAAGAAGGAGAAAGCATGGTGTTTGTGTCACAGTGTGATTGCTCAGTGCCGGTGTCTGAAATAGCACAGCTTGTCAAAGGGACATCTCTGGAACGCCCAGATGGAGCCCAGGGCTGGGCACAGCTTTGCCACATGGCTCTGACCAGGGTGAGAGTGGGCAGCAAGTCCGGCTGGGGCACAGCCAGCGGATGAGCCTGAGAGCCCTACTCTGCCACTCCTGTCCCCCCCGGAATGTCCCTCCTGGTTGGAAGCACTCTCGGGGGTAATTCCTGCTGCTGATGCACTCTGACGCTTTTCTCTCCTAGGATGCCCTTTCTGGCAATACTACTTAATGGAGAGCCCTAGGCAGTGGGCTTGGGAGCCTGTATTTGTAATACCTGGGTGAGCATCAGTGGAGTAGGTGCTGACTCAGGTAGGGCAATGGAACCCTCTGGTTTGTGCTACAGACATAACTCAGGGCGGTTGTGCTACCGGCTCAGCCCTCCTGACACACAGTGGTCTGAGCTGTTTTCCTAGAAATGGAACAGGCTTGTCCCGAGTCACTCGCACCCTTGCCAGATCCCTCGCGTTAGCAACCCTTCACCTTTCCAAGGTAATCTTACACATGCAGGCTTTACTCAGACACACCTTCCTCCGTGTGGCTTGTGCAGTGACCTCAATTGTGACCTGGTCTCTTCTCAAGGACACTACACCAGCCGGTGAACTCAGAAAGACGCCAGGTGGAAATGTCACCCTTAAAAAAAGCTATGAAGGATGGTATAGAAAAGTAGAAGTAGTGGCTGCTACCGATTGTGCAACAGCTGCACCCATGCACTCGCTGAGGGCTCATATCCCCTCTGCCATCTCTAGAAGCAGAGAGTGCTGCCTGCCCCATACAGATAAGGACAGTGAAGCTTTGAGAGGACGTGTTCAGCTTGTGGGGGACTTCAGAGCCAAAGGAAGTGCTGCTGACACCATTCGTTGCTTGTGTCCTGCCCCTGGGAGGGGCGATATAGCATGCGCTAATTCTCTGGTGTCTCCTGTTTGTCTCGATCGCCTCTTTGTAGCTGGCTTTTTGAACCTGACTGGGTTTGGGGGCGAGACTGTGGCAGTGGACGGGCAATGTGGTCCAAAAATGGACCAGGAGGACTCAAGCTCGGTCGGTACCTTGGTCCCTGTGAGGTAAAGCTGGGTTAGTCCTCTTTGCTGCCGGTTCATGCTCTTCCCCACTTTGGAGAGCCACGCGTGGCGTCACGGGAGGTGACACACAGCAGAAGGGAACTCAGGGTTTGGTTTTGAATTTCAAAAGGACCCGGGGCATGAACAGTATGCTGGGAAGAATTCTAGCTCAGAGTCAGTTTGGTTCCACGTTGTCCCGAGATTAAATAAAGGTCCCAGAGGCTGGTGAGGGGAGAAGAGGCCTAGAAGGTGCCCAGCGCCCTGTCGTCACCCACATGGGCCTCAGAGTTGTGAGTCCTCAGTTGGAGGGGCAAGTACAGGGTCCCTGCAGAAGTCCCAGGTATGTTGGAGGACTCTTGTCCTCCTGCAATTCCCTGGGTGGGGCCTGGAAAAACAGCCTTCCCCAGAGCCTCCCGGGCCTGAGGATATTCCCATAGGTGTTCAGGTGGACATCTCCTCCCAGGTCCCCCCTCGTGCCTACTGCCACCTGCTTGTAGAACACGCGACACAGAGCGTTGACTTTATGGCCTGAGAGGCTGGGGCCCAGTCTGTCTGAAGAGGGCCACAGTTGGGACAGGGGACGTAAAGGTCAATTGCATGAACTGACACCAGGAGACCAGATGGAAGGAGAACCTTTTTGTGGAGAGTGTATCTGCCGATGGATGGCAGGGACGCAGGCCAGACACATCTGTTCTCCCCCGCCCCCATCTTGGCCCTCGGCTCTCCAGGGCTTCGATGTGCTCCCGAAAGGGACTTAAATGCAGTCGTTGTAAAAAAAAATAATAATAAATAATAAATAAACTATGTTTCTTGTGCACTCAAATCTGTAGGCCCAGATTTGTAGCCACTGCCTGTTAACCAGAGGTGGCTTTGCTCTCATGGTGGCTTTGGCAATTAGTCCTTAATTGTGGTAAGGGTTTTAGGCAAATCTTAGTGACAATGCTGCAAGGTTATGGTGGGGGAGGGCAGGGTCTGGGGCTTTGGTTCTGACCTTGGGGCTTTGGTTCTGACCTTGACTTGTATTTAGAGCATGGCGTCAGCCATTGATTCACGATTCTGGACCTCAGTTTTTAAACATATAAATTAAGATTGGGTTACATTATCACTAATGTCCCTTAGAGTTCCAATTTTGTGAGATCCTAACATTAAAATCGGGCCCTAAATTATCTCTTCCCCTTACTTATATTGTCAACCAACTCACAACCTTTTCATTTGTACCCTATTTTGTACTTACATTTTATGCAACCCTGTAAGCAGTCACTTGAAGTTTGTGGACAAGGTGATTTGGTTCCATTCTCTCTTGTGTCTCATTTGTGGCATTTCTCCCAGGTGACTGCCTAGGCATTCTTGATATTTGCAATGGTCCTCACTTCTCCAGGATTTCTGTGCTTGGTCTTAAAATAGGCACCTGCTTTATCATGTGCTGACCTCCTGATGTGCAGAAATCCCCAATGTCAGTAGTGTTTAAAAAGGGAGCCCCAGAAGAGTGCCGTGTTCTTGACCCCAGTGACAGCCATTAAATGTGCAGCCTCTCTCGTGTGGATATCTGTCCTTGGATGTAGGTTTTGCATTTTCAAAAGAACAATGGACCCAGCAAGACCAAAATAAAGAGTCCTGGGTACATTTGTCATTCCCAAGACAAATAAGAATACCTAAATCAAAAGATGTATGAATTCTGATATTTAGTTATTCACGAATGTCCTCATTGTTGAATACATAGATTTATTTAGGTCTAATAGATGACTGAAGAAGGATGCAAACAGAACTAGCTACACCTGTAGGTATGGGCATCTGTCCATGCCTAGGAGCTACAGGTGATAATCAGTGGCTTAAGAGTTCAATGACACAAAGCTTGACTTCGCAGGAACAATAGTACTTTGCCCATGATTGTGACTGTCATCTACCTCACCCAAACTGCAGTGTTAGGTGCGCTCAACCTACCTCTCCTATAGCATTTCTCCCCCTTGCTGTGGTTTCTGCTAACTTGTCCACTTATCCCCAGGGGGTGAGCTCCTTTACGACAGGAATGTCATTCATCATTGCAATACCAGTGTCTAACAAAGGGACGAAGGGATGGAGGGTGGATGGGTGGATGGGTGATGTGATGCGTGAGGAGCAGAGATGGTGCATAAAAATATGAGCAAAAAAACAGCGACCATTACTTGACATAATGAATTACTATCACTCAATGAGCTGCTTGATCAGTTGGAAACAATCTATAGAGCGAAAAGCCCTGCTATTCCAGAACAGCCGACTTTGCACACAGTTGTAAAGAAGGTAAAGATGATCCATCTTGTCAACAATTCGCTTGCCCACGATGATGTAAGGCATATTGGTCCAATTACCAACCTGATCAATGACACGATTTAGGGAGTCAGGTTTGGTTTCTTAAAAATAGACGACCAATGATAAGAAGGATGTCTAATTTGAAACTCTGTGATGCTTGTTCCAAAATTCTTATAGCAGCAGTGCTCAAACTTGGTTATACATTAGAATCACCCAGGGAGGTTAAAAAAAAAAAATCTTGATTCTCAGGCTGCGCCCCAGACCTTGTCTCAGACTCCCTGGGTATGGGATCCGGGCATCAATAGCTTTGAAAGCTCCCCGGTTATTTCAAAGGGCACTATGCCCTCTTACCTGGACTGTCACACATTGGGGGACACTAGGCTATAAATTGCAAGAAGGAATCGGCCCAAATAGCAAGATGTTGGTCTGGAGCTTAAACACAGAATGCTTTGAAAACGTGTCTCCAATTAATAACAATTTAAAAACTCATGCACACTAAAAATAGAGTGTAAAAATGGTCTGTAAGTCAATGGTATTGTTTTGAATTCATTATTACTGAAAATCATTGTTTTCTACCAACTGAGTTGGCTCTCGCGCGCTAAACCGAGCTTTCTCCACGCTTGGAAAGGTGAAGATGTTTACAGCACGGGCTGGTGTGGGTACAGCACGGGCTAGGCGTGGGTACAGCACGGGCTAGGCGTGGGTACAGCACGGGCTGGCGTGGGTACAGCACGGGCTGGCGTGGGTACAGCACGGGCTAGGCGTGGGTACAGCACGGGCTGGCGTGGGTGCAGCACGGGCTAGGCGTGGGTACAGCACGGGCTGGCGTGGGTGCAGCACGGGCTAGGCGTGGGTGCAGCACGGGCTGGCGTGGGTACAGCACGGGCTAGGCGTGGGTACAGCACGGGCTGGCGTGGGTACAGCACGGGCTGGTGTGGGTACAGCACGGGCTAGCGTGGGTACAGCACGGGCTAGGCGTGGGTACAGCACGGGCTGGCGTGGGTACAGCACGGGCTGGCGTGGGTACAGCACGGGCTAGGCGTGGGTGCAGCACGGGCTGGCGTGGGTGTGTGTGGGACACGAGCCGGTTTCCTGGCTCAGCTGCCACTCACTTTGGAAGCCACCATCTGAAATGCCACAGGTGCGGCAGGCCAAGTCTTTTAATGCCACTTCCACCCCAGGGAATTAAATTCATTCCCAGAGAAAAGGGATCCATAAATCCTGGCCCTGCCTCCTAGACAGCAGTCTGATTTCACCCGGGTGATTAATTGCTCCTATCAAAACAGACATCAAGCCTCCCAGGGAAGTAATGGGCTCCAGCGGTTCGGAGTGAAGCATCTTAAATGCTTCTGGAAAACGGAACTGGTGGTGAAAAGCAAGTCTTGGGAATTCAGTGAGGGTGTTTTTTTGAACCTCTTTCAACCTCTGTTAAATTGCAAGAGGTACAAAAAAAAAAAGCAGATGAAAAGGATAATGTGATTAACTTTAAATGGAAAAAATCTATCATCGAAATGCCCCTGGGGGTACATTTGTTGGAGGGTGTGGGAGTGGGCTGGGGGTTGGGCTGGTGGCGGAGGCCTGCGGGGTTATCTCTTAGGGTCTCCCTGGCTGGATTCCTGGGTGGGGAGACCCGCTGTCAGCGAGCGCTGATTTACTGGGCTGCGAGGCACTCCTTGCCTGAGAACCCTTTCCTGTCCTACCCGCCCTCAAATTCTTATGTTACTGCAGGTAGAGTCAGACGGCCCCGGTGAAAATGCAACTGTTACCTGGATAGAAAAACCCATTACGCTGTTACCAGCTAGCAACGATTTATCTTAAATCATGTCCCCTCATCGCCAAATGGCCTCGTCAAGGGGCCTAGAGATAACGGAAGAATGGAACTTTGCTGCCTCGCTCCCTTCTTTTTCCAGTTTCTTACCACATCATCCTGCCTGGCCTAGGCCCTGTGGTCCTAAGACAGCAGCCTCTTCCCCAGCTCACAGCTGGTTCCGGGGACTGCGTCTCGGGCTGCCCGGGTACAGCAGGAAGAGCAGCTGCTCTTTTCAGGGCACGTTGAGTGGGCTCTGACTCCTACGGAGCGGAGAGCAGCCACTCGAGTGCACAGGTACCCCGTTCACATGTGCACTCACCTGCAAAGTGTTTACGGCTCCTACTATGCGCCTGGCACGAGGCCACGTATCTGGGGTTAGAGGAACAGAGACCAGGCCCGAGCTGTCCCTGAGTCCCAGCGGCACGGTGAGGGGACAGAGGACCCCGGATGCTGGGCTGGCTCTGTGTGCGGAGGCGGGTGCAGGCAGCCAGCTGTCACGAGGGGGCCTCGCTTTCTCCATCCATCCAGGGAGAAAGTTTCTTCCAGTCCTGGCGTTCTGGGAACTGGACTAATCTGAAACAGGAGTATGTTTTTTAAAATGATTTCTTTCGTCTCCTAATGACTAAAGTAAAACAGCTTCCTTGTGAAAGTTCACTGGTAACAGTTCGGGATAACCGCTGGTACCATCTGCTCTGATGCTTAGTTCTCGATTGTGCGTATCTTCCTTTAAGGAGGTCGGAACAGCCACGCTTATGCTTCCCCATTCATTCCCACAGGCCACAGGTACTTTTTCTTCCCATCAGCGTATCTTCCTCTTCAGCAGGATTTTCAGTGTTTACTGTAACTTCCAGCACCATTATTATTATTACTCTTAGTGCTAAGTAGCAGTAATCGAGTATTTACAGCCTGGCAGCCCTATGCTGAGGGTTTCTACATCCTGGGCCCTCTAATGCCCCAGCCAGCACAGGAGGTAGCTATTGCTGCTGCCATTTCACAGATGAGGAAGTTGAGGCCGACAGTGCTTACGCAATGTGCTGAAGTGGGCGTCCTCGCTGGGGAACCTAGATGTGCCTGGGTCACAGGACAGCCAATCACTGCCCATCTTTTCCATGTCTGAGCTCAAAGGTATGGGGCCCATCCCCTGTGGTCAGCCCTTTGGGTTGTTCCGTTTCCCATTGTTATAAGCAATACCCAGGTTAGATCCTTGCAGCCAAAACCCCGCATAGGATCCGTCTTATTTTCTTTAGATACGTCCTAGCTGTAGCATTGCAAAGTCAAAGGCCATGTTTTCTCTTGATGTGCTGCCAAATTGCTCCTCTCTCCACCACTAGACATGTCCCAGTTTGCACACCCTGCCAGTGGTACAAGAAGTCCTCACACCCGGCAATGAGCAGACAAAGGGAACCGAAGTGATGCTGAAGGAAAAATGGGAAGATCAGACACATCCAAGAGAGACAGGCTGCGGAGTGCGGACGGGGACGACTCAGCAAACCTCCGGGTCCCCTGGTTTACAGCAGATACAAGGACCTTACCTTATAGGTTATGCGTTCCATCCAGCTACATCATCTCAAGTCACTGGTAGTAAACAAAGGCTGACTCCTCATTTTCCCCAAGTTCAAAAAACACTCCGTGCCTTTCCCTGCTCTTGCCAAGCCTGATGCTCACGCCAGTTTCCCCGTGTAGAAATGTCAGACAAAATTCCAGTGCCACCAAATGAGACCTTTGTTCCTCTCCTGCCCATTATGACTCTAATAAACACATTATCAGCTCATGAAAATGATGGCGAACAGGTGACTGAAGGATTTGATAAGTCAGCAGCAAAGATTAACAGTTCTTTCCAGAGAAAGCAGTGAGAGGGTCCCCCACTTAAAACAATTGCGGCATGTGAATTTATAGCACTTAAATCATTATCGGCAATTAGTCCTCGTCAAAAAGGTTGCAGCTGCCTTCAATTACAGGTAAGATTTTTATAATTTGAACTTAGTGGTGCGTGTGATAAGTAGGACTTGGAGGGGCATCTGTAGGGAGGTGTACAATTTGAGAAAAACTTCAAGGCACTTCCAAATTCAAAAATTCATTATTTTCAGCAATGCTTGGTTATTCACATCTATTATAAAGCTTTTAGAAAAATTTCTATAGACCTCGTCCTTCAGTTTTCTTCCCTGACAGAAAAATTACTGATGATTAAAAAATTGCTTTTTAAATTCCAAAAGCAGTGTGTGCACATTATTTAAAAACATTCTGAGCAGCATAGAGGATACGAACTAAGAATAACTCCCTTTCGAGATATCCCCTGCCCTGTCCGCCTTCCCCAAAGATAGGTGCTTTCAACTTTTAATTTTTCTAGAAATCCCTACCATAACTTCACTATGAATTATTTTTGCCCCTATATCTTGATCAATCAACTTTGAACAGTAAGTATTAACTCTTAACTAGGAGAGATGGAATTTAGTGTCTTTACAAACTTTTCCATCTCTCTTTCACATGTTGACTCTTGCTGATTATGTATTTTTAAAGGTGTTTTTTTGTTGTTGTTTTGTGGCTTCAAACTTTAACTGGTATGCTTGTGCATTTCTTGATCCATCGACTTGAGACTTTCACCATTCTGATAGGTGTGGAGTGGTGGCCCGCTGTGGTTTTAATTGGCATCTCCCTGATGATGTAGGATGGAGAGCATCTCTCATGGGCTTATGTGTCATCTGTGTATCTTCTTTGGTGAGGTGTCTGTTCAGCAACTTGGCCTATCTTTTAAGTCAGTTTTCTATTTTCTTATTGTTGAGTTTTAAGTGTTCGTTGTATATTTTGGGTGACAGTGTTTTTCTCAGACGTGTCTTTGGAAAATCTTTTCTTCCAGCTTGTGGCTTGTCTTCTCATTCTGATGACAGTGTCTTTCACAGAGCAGAAGTTTTAAATTTTAATGAAGTCCAGCTGATTAAACAAAGAATTATTTCTTTCACAGATCGTGTTGTAGATCCAATGACTTGAGGTATTTTTTGTTGATTCTTCATTAAGAAGGGTGAGAAAATTAGCACCTTTATAATTCCTACCTGTCTCCCCTCTTAGTCCAGCAATATCATTTTATTTTTATATTGTCAGAATATTCTTATATTTATATGTTTCACTGTAACTATAATGAACTTGTCTGTGCTCCCAAGGAAATTCTTTAAAAACCAGCCTTTATATTATTTTGATTATTTAATATTCTTCATGGCAAGGTGAATTAAGGAAAAGTTATTTCTATGTTATTAAACTGGTGCTATTTGAAGGCTAATCTGCTAAGAGTTAAGAGTCAATGTATTTTTCTTTTCCTAAACTCCATCTCTGGCTCAGAATTAGGGCATGTGTAAAGTTGGTTCATGTTTAGCCATGCGTGTTTTGTACAGCTATCTTCCACTCCCTCCCATCCGCAGGTGTTTCTTGTTTCCTTTTTATTTTTTGTAACCATTGACTGAAGGGACATATGCATCCGTTGTGTCTTTTAGAACGTTCAGGTTCTTTATCACACAATATGAGTAATGGGATTTGTTTCTGTCTTGACCTTCTTCACAAGCCTCTACTTTCTCTTTTGGTTGGTCTCTTGCTTTCTAGACACACTGCGTAGCTGTCGGCCTCAAACGTCTTTCTATGGATCTCCTCCTTACTTCACTGTGAGTTATATTTTATAGCATCTTTTTTTTTTCTGAGTTCCTTTTTCATTTTGCCAGAGTGTAACCTCTCTTTGCCACAGTTTCTTCATTTGTACATTTAGGATAAAAATAATGTCATAGGGTTGATGTGAAGATTCAAAGGGTTAGTGCATGCAAAGGGCTGAGGAAAGTACCTTGCAATTATTTACTGCTCTGCCATTTTTCTCCCCCCAAGAAAGGAAAGTAACACTTTCGGAGTCCTACAACTCTTAGAATATCTTTATTTCTCATCACCTCACTTGGTTGATAATTTGGAATTGAATTTTAGTTTTAAAATAACTTTCCCTTAAAATCTTGAATGACTTGCTCTTTTTTTCAGCCAACGTTACTTTCTACTAATAAATCTGAGATTGATTTAGTTCTTGTCCCTTATAGGTAATCTCTTTTTTTCCCCTCAGAGCATGTAGGGTTCTTGTTTTATCTCTGGGGTCTGGAAGGTTAACAGAGAATAGTAGGTATTTCTTTATTCCCTTTCACTCATCCTGCTTGGCACTTGGTTTGCCCTTTCTGTTGGAAATATCAAATCTCTCTTTGCTGCTAAGAATATTCTATTTTATTTCTCTGTGTTCTCTCCGTTGTCTTTGGTCCCTGCTTCTTGGGGGCCCTCTTAGGATGCCATTAGAATTTTAAAAAAATTCTCTTCTGTTTTAATAATTATTTCTCTTTTCATCATGATCAACATTCATGTCTTTCTCTTTCATAGTTAATTTTAGTTTTTCTCTTCTCAAATACCTGGTTATTTTTGGTTGAATCTTCATGAATGAAGGACGGTGTTGGTGAGCAAAGGTAGCTGATGTGGTTTCCTTTGCAAATGTGTTGGTCTGTAAAGCAGAACCATCTTCCTCTTGACCCGGAAGGCTGCTTGCGGCCTCTGTGCGTGTGGGCAGTCCTGGCAACAGATGGCTTCCTCTGAGGTGCGAGAGCAGAGAGTACATTGGCTCAGCACCTTCCATGACTGGCACCCTCCCCACGCTCTCCCAGTTCCTCTGAGTAAAATAATACATTAAATGAAAGAAAGGCAATCATGTCGTTGTCTCATGGAGCCAACCTGTGTATTGACTGAACTTTACCTGCTTTCACTGTCGAGGTGACAAGGCAGCAAAGTGCATTACAAGGGACTGAACTGTAATAAAGGAAGAGAAGAAGGATCCGTAGGTCGGCATAAACATTTGCTGGTGAAGAACCCTCGCACCTCCCAGCCACGGCCCTCCATCTTTTGGCTGCCATTAAAGCTGACAGTGGGATGGACCTCAATGGTGCCCCTGCATTCGTTCCCAGGGGCGTCGCTTATTCAGGTGGGCTTAGCTGAGTTAATGTGATAGTTTCTTCCTACCTGGTCCCCACCTCTGGGCTCCCCTTACAGTGTTCTCATCTTCCTGTAATCTCTTCTGGTGTCAGCCAACACCTTTGTGCTGCTCAGTCTCCATTTCTAGCCCAGGTCTTTCTCTTAAGTTCCACCTCACAGGGGTCCCAGAGCTTCTCATGCTCATAATTCCAAAGCGGAGGTCAGCCTTTTTCCTGCTCTCTTCTTCCCAAGTTCCTATTTTGCTTTGCAGTTGTCCATCTCTCCAATGACCCAAGCCTGAAAGCAGGAGACATCACACACAGAGCCCGTTCTTTCGTCTCCTTTATCTCAGGTTTATATCACCCTGTCTTCTTAGCCAGTTTGGGCTGCTGTATCAAGTACCACAGACGGGGGATGGGTGGGCGGGGTACAACCACAGAGATTTGTTTCCCGCAGTCTTGGAGTCTGGAAGTTTAGATCAGCATGCCAGCGTGGTCAGGGGGAGGCCCTCTCCCTGGTGTGCAGACGGAGGCCTTCTTGCTGTGTCCTCACATGGCAGAGAGAGATTGAGATCATCTTTCTCGTGGCTCTTCTTATCAAGGCTTTAATGCCATCACGAGGGCTTCATCCTCATGACCCAATCACCCCTCAAAGGCCACACCTCCTAATACCATCACAGTCGGGGTTAGGCTTCAACACATAAATTTTGGGGGACACATTCAGTCGATAGCACTGTCTTGTATCTTTGGAGTGTCTGTCACATTTGTCCCCTCTTCCGTCTTCTCATGTCAGTTCCTTGGTTCAGGTATTCATCATCTTTGGTCTGCATGGCCTCTTAGTTGCTTTCTCTCTATGGATATGTATTTCTCTTAATACATTCTTCTTCTCTGCAGAGTGTCCTGGAGCTGACCTCGTGGCTGTCTGGCTCCAGGCCCTCGTGTAGGACCGTATGTATTTGTCCTCTCCTCTAAAAGTCCTGACCACCACCTCTCTCCTTCCCCAGTCTTTTATGCTCCAACATTAACAACACTGACATCTAATATTAAGCTCTGCATGGACAAGAACGTTTTTTCCTCCCGTTTTACTCACTGAGGTTCTCCAGGGCCCAGAACAGTGCCTGACAATAGTTTGGTGTTCAATAAGAGGGTGTAAACATACTCTATCCATTACCTTCCTTTTCTCCAGATCTTGTTCCAATCGTCTAATTGATTTGATGCATTTCTCCCCAGCCACCTGCTAGGTATCCTACTGCAAACTATGGTGGTTGTCCTTCCTGATGACAGTGGGAGAGGATGCACTTAGCTTGTCTGTGGCTGAGACCACAGCCCAAGGCTGCGTTAACCTGCTTTAGAAGGACCACTCCACCTTAGCTACAAACGGGGCCTCCTTGGTTGAGTTTGTCAATGTCCATGGCCATCCTGGACGAGTGTCAGGATTTTTCTAGGGACAAGATAGGTGAATGAAAGACAAGTATGTTGGGTTTACCCCATGCATCCTCTAGGTCTTGAATCTCTGGCATTTCCCCCATGGATGTGATTTTTTAAAATTTTTTTTATTTCCCATCTTGGGGTGTGTGTGTGTGTGTGTGTGCGCGCACGTGTGCGCGTGCGCGTGCGCGCATTTCAGAGGCCTCCACTTAATTTTCCCTACTGTGGTAACTCTTACCTCCTACCCTGAGAAATCCTTACTTTTCTGATAGCAGTGGTTTTTCCAATTTCCCAAGCACCTTTGAGCTGTACATTGCGGGGCTAGTGAAATGTCCATGATTGATTGGGTCTGTGGCCCCAGCAGAGCCACCCTGAGCCAGACCTTGGCAGGTTGTCCTTTATAACTGGGCTCACGTGCATCCACATTAACAAGGGTTCATCATGTCTCAGGTCTCCAGTTACCAGTGTCATCTCAGATCTTGTGCCCAACGGTCCTCAATGTGTCTGGGCGTTCCCCATCCTCTGGTGTGCGGTTAGCTGAGTACATGATGTGGTCTGCTTGGGGCAGAACTGGGGAGCTGTTCTCATAGACACTCGCTGTGATGGGGACCCACCTGTTCTTCAGGCAATGGGTTCCAGGCCTGAAGCTGGCTCAGATCTAGATAGCAGGTCCAGGGCTGAGATTTGGCTTTTCATTGGGGCAGTTTCCCTCAGCCTCTGATCGTCTTTCCTTAAAAAAAAAATGTTTTTGAGTGTCTAGACTGAGCACCACCCTTCGGGCTGCCTGTCCGCCCCCCCCAGGCATGCTGTGTCTATTACTCTCTGTGGCTCACCCCCCTGCTTGCCACTCCGGCCACGTTGCCCAAGTATAATTGTGGCCCCTCCCCTTGATTCTAGTTAAATGCCACTCTAGCTTCTATTATTTCAAGATTGATCAGCCCCGTTTCCTTTAGGGAACAGTTCTGTAGCAACAGGATGGCCACCTCTGAGCTCTTCAACAGTGTTGCTCTCAGCAAAGCATTCCTTGTCAATTGGACAAGTGGAGTGTTTCCTGGGCTCTCGATGACCGTGGTTGGTGGTTTTTCCAACCTTATGTGCTACGTCTGCTCTGGAATGCCTCCTTCCCTGAAGCTCTTCCTCTCTTACCCCGTTGCCTGGATGGCAGCCCTGGGTACCACTTAGTGTTTTCTCCAAGTTACTCCCAGCCATCCTAGCGGCATGATAGACCTGCCTGGGTCTTGCCCGAGTTTTACACTGTGTTACGGGAACGTAGGCCCACGGGGATGGATTCTTCTATTGCACACTTAGGCTCTGCCCGTCTTGATCGAGCCCCACATGTGTTCCTGGGTCCTGCCCGTGCCTCTTGGCAAGATCCTGCCCCTCCCTTCTTCCCACAGCAGGCCCAGCACCTCCCTGGCTGCGTACTGCTGTGACTTGAGCCTCACTATTGGCCTGTTGGTGGGAGGGGAGTCCCTGCTGCTTGGGGGCAGAGACCCTTGAAGCATTTTCAGCAAGGGGGGAGCGCTAGCCTTCAACTAGGTAGACGGGGTCACCTCTGCAGGCCCAGAGGGTCCTCAGGGTTCTTCTGTGCGCTGTGACCTAGACGTCCCCATTCCAAATTCAGGGTCCCCTCCTTCCAACCAGAGCTCTCCCCTGGCATGGCCGACTCGCCGGCTGAGAACTCCAGCCTCCCTGGAGCTCCGCTGCCCTTGTGATGACGTCCTGAACCTGGCCTTCAGCCTTCCCCGCCCTCTAACAGGACGAGACCACACGGCCAGAAGTGTCTGTTTTGTCCTTTGACGGTGACCTCAGCAGTGTGGGAATGACTTCCCAGAATGTGAGATTTCCAGGCTCCACTCTGATGGATTCTGTCTCTGATCCACTAGGGTCTCTTTACATGGGTTTTCTTGTTAATATAATGGATGGGATAATACCTTACATCCATCTAAGAAGCATTAATTGGATTTACAAAATGTATTGAAAATGCAAAACAGAAATGCACCAAAGGTGAACTTAGATTTGAACATTTTACTGTTTCAGCAATTTTTAGTGTGGTAGCCTGGTGAGGCATCATAAACATGAAATGTTACCAACTACATGTATTTCCTCATATTAAATAAAACTCAGACTTTAGACTTCCTTCACACGGGAAATCACATGGAAACATGCAGGCATGGTCGCTGCCTTTTTGTTGAATGCAAAAGCCAAAGTGAACAGCAGTTAATCTTTTGTTTACTTGAAACGTTTACATTCAAAATGTTTATTTAGTCTTCACATCCAAACTGTGCTCTTCTATGCAGTGTGGCGCTGTATTTCTGACTACTCGGCCTCACTGCAACTTTTGAATACTGCTGCTTTGCTCCTGCTTCCAAGAAGTACTCCTGGAAAGCAGCATTTCCAGTTTCATGGATTGAAGCTGCCGTCTTGTCGGGTGGTCTCCTTTTGTTCCCATGCTGTCTCCTCTGCGTTTGGATAACTGTTCTGGAGACAGAGTCCACTCAAAATTCCTACTGGCAAGAACCTGCTTTTTGCAACCAATTCTTTCAAGCCAGATAATATATTTTTTTAATAATAAAATTAATTTATAAAAAGCCTCCCCTGGGAGCAGCTGTCAGGCCACACAGCTTGGAATTACAAGGGACGATCTGAAGTGTTTGCTCTGCTTCACGTGTTTCCAGCTGATTGCCTTTTAGTGAGGTCGCTTTAATTAAGTTTGGTCATTCTAGGAAACTGACAGTCTTGCATCAGTGTTCTTGAAAACCCCTAGAAGGAAGGGGTGGTAGCGTCCTTGTCATGGAATTGTCAGGGTTTGGCACACACTCAGGGCTCTGTTGTGAACTGGAGAAACAACACAATGAAAGATTAAAAGAATGATATTAAATTCTTCAAATTGGAAGAATGACGCATAGTAGGAGTGCAATGAGTATTGTTTGCATTTACTCTACAGTCACAGCTGCTAACTGTGCTGAGGCAATTCTTTCCTCCTCCACACCTTCTGTTTGGTTAGAATTCCGTTCTTATTTGAATTCCCCTCCCTCCTTCCCTCTCCACTGGACTGGGGGAATGGGCCGAGACCCTGCCTTTCTAATGAGATCCCAGGTGATGCTGCGGGTTCATGGCCACCCTTCCAGACTCAGGGGTCTGGGGTATGGGCTGTGCCCTGAAGGACAGCCACTCTCTGCCTTAATGCTGACAGCAGCTGCTATGCATGGGCCACCACTGTTTACCAGTCACTAGTGTGTTTGCACACTATTCCTAATGTCACAGCTGCCTCATGAGGGAGGTGGTATGATCTGGGTATTACATGTGAAAAAACTGAGGTTCAGAGAAGAGAAGACTGGAGCCCGGGATCCCACAGAGACGCATTGGTGGTGCTGGCATTCAGATCAGACCAGAGAGGCGCCAAGTCTGTGGGCTTCCCCAGCGCCTCCAGGGGTCTCTGCTCCCGGATGCTGCGCACCTGCCACCCAAGGAGTCAGGGCATTCCAGCCACGGCTTTAAATGGAATAACTAGTTTAACAAGAATAAACAAAATAAAAGTCCAAGAGTGAAAACAAAGAGTAGTGCTTCGCTCACTCTATTCTTTTTGATTGCTAACTTACTCCAGCCTACTCTGCACCGGAATGCCCTGGTTATCCCCTCGGCATGGCTCTCAGGGGTCACTCCCCCCTGAGGCATCTGACCAATGGTCAAGGTCCTCTGTGGCCTGGCTCCACCCACCATGGAACCTTCCCCACGTTCATTCCCTCATTCCCTCACTCAGCAAACATTTACGGGCTTCTACTCTGAAGCAAGGACCTCTCCTCATGCTGGACCAGATTTGCTGAGGGACCAGCGATGTTTGGATGAGCAATAAAATCAAGGCCTACATAACTTAGAAATTATGACAACTTTCTTCTATGACAGGTAATAACCTTGTCATAACTTCTGCAAAATAACCAACTATATTGTTATACTTAAGATTTCCACAATGTTTGTGTTTTATTAACAATGAAATCTAAATGATTAACATATTAAATGAGATTATTTTCAAAGTATACAAATTTTGTATATATTTTTATTAAAGTATAAATTTAAAAAACTTATAATTCCAGATATTAAGGTTATTTTTCAAACATTTTCTGAGTTATTTTTCTTCCAAATTATTTAAAATGATCTATTTAAAAGAAAAGCATGGATTATAATTAATACATTTTGATGATTAACATCAAAATGATTTTAATATAGTGGAAATCTTTAATTAAAAAAAATCTTACTGTGGGGTTTTGAATAGAAAAACAGTCTGCACATTCTGGGGGTCAGAATTCTTTCGGTTGCCCATGTGAACACTTAGCATCATGTTTTATGGATATTATGTCCGTAGCTACCTATAGATGAATATAAAGTAATATGAATCCTTAGTCACCACGGACGGCTGACTGTGTGGCTGTGGAGCGGGGAACTGGAGCATGAGGAGAAGCAAGAAAAGGACAGTTGGCACCTGTAGGCATCTACTGTGGTCCTGCGCTCTGATGGGAAGGACGGGACGGGAACCTCAGTCTGTCATTTCTCTCCCTAATTGTTTCCACTGCCCTTCCCTTCCCCTCAAAGCAGCGTCAGTACCCAAGCCTCAGACCTCCATGGCCTTTGGGCGCAGCCACCTTTTATCTCAAGGAGGAGGCCAGAGGTGTGAGAAGCACCACCCTGGGGCGCGAATGGTGTTATGTGAGAACAAGTGTTTAAGGAAGAGCACTGACCTCCCGGTGCTGCTCTAACAAACTGCGCGTAGTGGGTGGCTTACCACGCAGAGGTAAGAGGACGTGTCCTTGAGCAGGTGGGAAGGTGCCCTAGAATTTCAGCACGAGGGCCTGCCCGACCCCTGGCCTCCATTCTGTGGATTGCAGCTCTCTACGTTCAGGCTGCACAGTTTCTTGCTCTAGGGCACTCTATGCCATCCACACGCATGAGTCACCAGTGACCTACTCTGCAAGAGTGACACAGTGCCCGGACAATTCCCTTCCCTTCCCCTAAAAGATGCCACAGGCCCTGACATCAGCGCGAATCAGCCAGTTCCTGTCAAATCCCTCCCTCGCGCCGGACACTGTGCGGGAGGGAGGTTCAGAGGTGGACCCGGCCCCCGCCGGCCAGAAGCTCGTGGTCTGGTCCGCTGTTTCTCAAACTCAAGAAACGGAGCGACTCCATTTAAGGAACAACAACAACAAAACTCAGTCACCTGGCGTTGTTTTAAACAAACCGTATTTGTATAAACACAACTAGGAGTTGGCATTTTTTTTTTTTTTTTGAGGGCAGTGTCACTGGCCCTCATATGTGGGACCCGAACCGGGGCCGCTGGCTTCCCAAGCCAGCGCTTAACCACCGCGCCACTCGGCCGGCCCCAGAGTCGGCATTTTTATGCTTGTAGCTCCTACACATCTCTAAAACAAAACAATTTTTCTAATTTGGTGTGAATGAAACTGAAATCCACTGAAGTTCAAGTCCGCGTGATGATGTTTTGCTGACGTGAATGGGTGGCCGGCCAGGCCCTGGTGAGCGTGGCCCTCGGCGGTCACTGGCCCGTCTCGGGTGACTCAGCTCTCCCACTGGAGTCCTGCACTCAAACTTCTGTGACATTTTCATTGACACAGTGCTCTGTGATGTCATTTGACCTTTCACTCAGCTCGACTTCATTATGTGTGTATCAATCGGCCTCTATTCTTTCCTCGTTTGCTGTACTCGGTACAGCAGAGCTAGGAGTGCTAATGCCACCATAAACACCCCTATGTCTATGGCGACACAGGCGCTGAGACGGGCCTGGTTCTTAGGAAATCATCAGGTGATGCAGAATAGGCAAAGTAACGTCTTCTTTTATGATGATGGCAATGAAAACAGAAAATTTTGACTTTCTCAAAGCAAAGCCACGACGGTTGAGGGTAGGTCCTGGGATGTGAGTCTGAGAACTACTCCCCTCGCTGGCTGACTGTAACTCACGGTTTCCAGGGCTTTTCCCATTTCAAACGCTCCGCTGACTGTCCTTTGCTCCGCCGGCCTCCTCAGGTCTTGGTGTGCAGGATATGGCCCCAGACCGAGTTCTGACCGCCCATCTGAAGCCACTGGTTTGTGCCTTTGCTCTCCCCCACATCCCCCCACCCCCTGTCCTGGGGTGCTGCACCTTTGTGGCTGTTGGAATGTTCTTACCCTTTGGGAGGCCAGCTCAGCTGTTGATTCTTGCAGGAAGCCCTCTCAGCTCTTGACTTGGTCTTTTCTGTCACAGAACTGACTAGGAATGGCCGCATGTGACCCCTCCCATGTGGGAACCGGTTGCTGCTGTTGTGTTCCTAGGCTGAGTTTCATAAAACTTTGTGGAACTGACGTGGTGAGGAAGAACATAGGTGTGTGTGAGGTTGTGAGTCGGTTTAACCGTATCCCGAGGTCAGCGGACCTGCAGTACAGCTGAGGACAGCCCTGGGACGTTCTCTGTACCCAGGGTGGCGCCTCCTGCCCAGTGTCCCCCACATTCCTCCCATCTCATTTCCTTCTTCCCCCTGAGGGATTAGTGGCGAATGAAAGGGGCAATAGGAGACCTGGAAGGGCTTTTCTTATTGGCAGCTTTTGTTTAAAATGCGTTGTACCACTGATATCCTGGGTGAACTCATTTACCACATCCTTTGAAGTAGGGAATCACACCCCAGGGCGCTTCTGAGCATCCCCCATTCCCGAGTGGTGCGATTAGATCTCACACTATTCGCAACCCTCCAGGCTTTCTGGTTTTTTTTTTTTTGAACTTGTATAAATAAATCAATAATTTTAGGCAATTGCTTTGATCATTAGTAGCTGCTGGTTTGCTGCGGAAAACCTTAGCTGCTCTCCAGGACAGCCCGCCCCCCCCACCCCCCCCACTCCGGCATGCGGTACAGCCCTTCCCTGGGAGGGTCACCTCATCCTCATGGTGTCCTGCTGTTTGAAGTCGGTCCTCAGGCACCCCTGTGAACACAGGGCACTCTGGGGGCTGCCCAGAATCCCACAGACTGACTTTCACCTGGACTGAGGCTGTGGTCCAGGCTGAGGCAACACAGGGCGGCTGTGATGCCTGGGATTGGAGACCCCTTCAAAGGGCTGCACAAGTGGAGTGGCCCCTGCTTTTCTGTTTCCTGAAACGACACACTGGTTTGGGGTCACTCGGCATCTGTATAAATTAGCATTTATATCATCTGAATGAGATGCTAATTGCTCTTGCAACCTTCTTAATGTCAATTAACCCAGTCCTGTTTGCGTTGCTGTGTATCTAGTGTAATATCTTCCAGCCTTTTGTTAGTGTCAATTAGGGGTGCGTCAGGTAATAAGTAACGTGTTTCATGTCTGCTCACAGCTACACACCTAGAGTCTTTTGGGGGGAACATGATGATTCCAACATTGTTAGTCATTTGAAAGTTGGTTTTCCCCCAAAGAGTGGGCCATTTGGAAGCGCCGCAGTGAAACCTGCCTGTAGCACCTGCATGGGTGGGGTCAGCCCACAGCGGGCTGTGACCTTGCTAAGGCCACCGGAGGGCCTGTGCCTCCCTCCCTCTCTTCCGCTCTCTATGTGAGTAAATGATGAGCAGCCTGATGAGTGGGGCCAAACTGGGGCCCCTGCGTACGCTTCGCAAAATGACCTCCCACATTCCCAACCAAGCAGCAAAAGCGAACAGAAGATCTATATAAAAGCCTATGAGTTTATATAAATCCCCACATTGCTCGATCAGTTTGCACACCGCTGTCAGTCCTCACAGATCTGTCCGGAGGGGCCGCAAAGGCCACTGTGGTGGTGGTGGGCGAGGTGGGTGGACGAGAACCAGTTTCAGAAACCACAGAATCATACAGCAAACAAATAGCCACCTGTTTCTATTCAACATTTTTGATATTTTGCTCATCATGAACTTTTGCAATCATTTTTATTTTTAAAAATATTGTATTAAAAGTCATTTGTCTTGATTCCTGAGTCTTGGGGCCCCTCCTTAAATGGTGTCTCACTTGCCTTACCCTAATCCTGGCTTTGTTGATTTTGTAGCAAGGATGCCCACCCTGGTTTAGACAGAGTATTGCCAGGGGAGTTTGGAAGATGCTGGATCTTCCCTGGACTTGTTAAACATTTGGGGAAAATCCCAACATCTTTGTTATCTTTGAAATTGAGGGGCGGGTCATTCAGCTGGGCAGCTGGTAACGGTTTTCAGAGAGGTAGCTATTTGAAATCTCTTAGGTATACGTGGGGTATTATATGTCCCACCTATGTATAAATGATAACAAGACATCTCCGGATAAACTGAGTCATCTGCACCTGTGCAATGGTGAAGATGGGCTTTGAGCTTGCTTCTTCCACATTTTAGCTGAGTGATCTTAGGTTAGTTTTTCAAGCTCCTCAAGTCTGTTTTCTTCCCTGTAAACGGAAAAAATGCCTAGTCACAGGGTTCTTATACGGATTAAACAAAGTGATCTGGGCAAAGAATCTGGCAGACAGTAGACTCGACAAATTTCAGAAAACTAGAAAATTCTAGTCTCCCTCTTCATCTCAAAATAGACCTGTGTTCACAGATCAGTGTTCAATTCAGTGCCCAGCAAACGGTCATTTGTTCTTTTTCTCATTCTGTCACCCCGTTGGTAGATTCTAGAATTGCTGAAGGTCGTGGTTTTCCTCAAGCCCCAAAGCCCCAGGTTCCCACACAGGCTATGGCGGGACCTCCAGCCCAGGCGAAGCTGCCAGTTATTCCTGGAAGGACCCGCAGCCCCTAACGTGACGGCACAGTCCTGCTTTTCTCCCGGTGGCACCGCCCTTTCCCTCCCTTCCTGCTGCAGCTCCTGGGGGGCCTTTGCATGCCCCGGAGCATCTTTCTGCCTTCCCCAAGGGCTCCGTGGGGCGTCCCCCTGCTGCAGGGGAATTGCTGCTTACTCTAAGACCCGATCCTGGGTTACAGGACTCCCTTGGGGCCCCCACCGCAGGCTGGTGGCCCCAACCCCATTCCCAGTCCCCACCTTCCAGCTGGGAGTGGCCATGGGGCACAGTGCTGGCCAGAGGGACAACCAGAAGCACAGCCTGCTCAGGGTTCCTGGAAGCCTCTGCCGCAGGGCTGACTTCCTCCTTCCTTCAGATGGAACAAGTGCAGATGTGAGAGGTGGGGCATTTCTCACCAACTGGAGCCCGCGAGGAAGAGGCCATGAGAGTCTCAGGATGGGGCCACTGAACCAGAAAATAAGTCCCTTATTTGTTTAAGCCAGTGTGGTTAGTTTTTCTGTCACTTTCAGCCCAAGTCTTCCTCTCTGGTACGCCACCAACTCCTATAATCCCCGGTGACCGAAGAACCTCTGGAGGGTAAATATGAGACAAGACCACTCTTTTGCTCGGGATGGTCATCCCCTGAGACTTGATGAAGCCAGGTCCTGGCCTTCTGTGACCTTCAGATGGGCCACCCTGCAGCCCCTTTGGTTTCTGATTTCCATGGAGCCTGCCCACCTTTCGGCCAGACCTGCCTGGCTCCGCGGGGCCTCCTGCCTGGGAGATGCAGCATGACACTCTGAGTTGGGAAAAGACAGGGTTCTTGCAGAGTAAATCCTGAGGAGGGAGACTGGAGGGCTTCTCCGAAGTCAGCGTGAAGTATAAAAATACGTTCTCATTGTAAGAAATTCTTAAAAACCTACCCATACCCATTTAAAGTGTGAATGAAGTGACATACAATAACCTTTCTAAAACGGGAGGGAAAGGGCATTGCAGAGACAGACAGAAGACACTGTGAGCTGTGACTCAACAAAGGTGCCTGCCAGGTGGATTACGTGTCAGAGTGAGGCGTGTCGTATATTTTCTACTTTTAACCTCTCCTAGGTTCTGTGATGAAGACGGACAGGCTGGGGTCCTCACTCTTGGATTCTATAGCACTGTCCACCCCTGGGTCCCTCTGGCCTCCTTTGTCCCTCCTTCCGGCTGGGTCCAGCCCATCACCAACTGTTGACGACTCACGTCAACAGCAGGTGAACACATATATAGCTAATGTATATTCAGTTTCCCAAAGATCTTATGAGTTTTTAACTCAAAGGCAGGAATAGAATTTTAGGTACCAGAATAGACTTGATCAGGCTGTGGGGTTGATGAGCATTGGCGAGTGGTGGGAGAATGACATTTTTTATCAGATGGTAAACGCATAACCCTCTCCCAAATCCTGGTTATATATAAGGGTGGCATATGTTTATCTAGAATAGTTCCTGATGAATCTGCTTTTTAAAAAGCTTTGGACAAAAACAGTCTTCTGTAGGTTGTGGCAACTGTGGGGAATGCTAATTTTATAATGAGACTTACACTGATTGACAGGCAGCCAAACAATAATGGGGTGCCTTCCAGAGCAGAGACAGCAGCGCCTACAGCTCAGGCACAAACAGCCATGGTGCCTTGACCTTCAGAGAGCTCCAAGGAAAAACCTTGCTGGTCTAGGAGAAGGGACAGGGAAAGAAGAAAAGCCCAATCTATGGAGTATCCAATTTCATCTTCAACCCTGGAGTTTGCTTGCTTTTCAGTAATTTGTTACTGAAACTCAACATCAAGATTCCAGTGACTGCATCATTGTAGGTGGGGCCTGTCCCTCTGCTCTCTCCAGGTGAATGAAGCCTGATGCTTTATCCATGGTGGCGTTAGGTGGAGTTTTGGGACTGGAATGAGACACAACCCTGGGGTCTCAGAGATGAGAAGCTCTTATGTCCCCTGCCCCTCCCTGGGCGGCGCTGGAGGGACTGGCCTTTGTTTGGGAAATTTTCTGCTGTCTGAGTTGTTCTGCCCCAAGTATACTTGAGAGAGAAAATGTTTAATTTCTGGGCCAGTCATTCGCCTCTGGGGCTGCCACCCCTAACTGACAATTATAGCAATGGAAGAGGGATGATTTGGGCACATTTCTAGGGGGTTTTCATAAATTGCTTTGGTTGGGAACCTTCATACACCATTCCAAGTGTGGTTTTCAATCAACTTGAGTTTTTTTTTTTTTTTAAAGATTTTATTGGGGAATTGGTGGAGGGGAACAGCGTTGGGGAATCAGGGAAGGGGAACAGACAAGTTGCCGTCTTCTTGTTTTCAGTTTTAGTTGCAGAGGATGTTGCTTCACTGTTGGTATCGTCATTGCGCTCTTCCCGGATGAGGCAGATCGGTCGCTGGCCTCTGGATGTCGCTCATCGCGGCTATTGGCAGCTCACGCTTGGCTGTCAGCCGCTCACGCTGGCTGCGGGCCACTCACTGTAGCCTATGGCAGCCCACTGCAGCAGGGGCTGCAGCCCACACCATCACAGGGGCTCGCACAGCCCAGCTCCAGGTGGAGCTGTTGTTAGCTGTAGAGGGCAGTGTCACTGGCCCTCATGTGGGATCCGAACCGGGGCCGCTGGCATCCCAAAACCAGCGCTTAACCAATGCGCCACTCGGCCGGCCCCCAACTTGAGTTTTTACATCATGTGCTTTTTTAAACAGGCCCCATCTGTAGAGTTTGTTTGCAAACTCTCACTGACACTCCCCTGCCCCGTGGCTGCCATCACAGCCCCAATGCTCCTGATTCATGTCACTGTCCTTGTCACATGGTGGACCCCTCCAAAAGACAGGACAGCTTTTTGCTGCCCACACCTCCTGCGGCACTTAGTACATAGACAACACTTGTGGGCATTTTGCCGAAAATGCCTTCACAGCTGAAGATCCCTTCAAAGTATGTATTTCATAGATGGTGAGAAGACAAGGCTTCACACAGTTGCCCAGCCATTTCAAACCAAGAAATTTACCTTGATTTCAACCACCTTTGTGTCCTACGACAAAATTTATTTTTGACCCGAAGAGTAGAGGTAACCACCATCTGCCTTCATGTTGCCCAAAGAAGTAGGTCACTAGTGTTCCCAGATCCGGTGTCCTCTGTGGGGGACACTGTGCATGCACAAAATCAGGTGCATCTGATTGCAATCCAATTGTGCATTTGGGCGGCCCCTCCCCTCTACGTGTGCGTGCACGCGTGTGTGTGTATGTGCACACGCCTGTGTGTATACTGACAACGTCTGTGCGTGTGACACTGCATCTGTGATCTGGCAGCTCTCTGCTGGGCTGGTCCCCAGGCCTGGGCTGCAGATGTTTTCGTAAGAAGTCGATTATGTACAGTGGTTATGTTAAAAAGAATTCCTGGAAGCCTGGTATGGAGAGAAAAAAGAAGCCTGTATTTTTACTTAGTGATGTCTTGTGGTAATTAAAATATTTTCTAAATGACAGAAAGTTGGGTTAGAGTGTGAATTTAACAACATTAAATCAATTAGCACCTAGTGACTCTCTTCTGTGGTGGGTGGAAAGATGAATTAGGAACAGTATCTGCTCCCAAGAAGCTGATAATCATGGGAAAAAAAAGCCCTAGAAAGATATAGATACAGAGAGATAGATGGATAAATAGAGAAGTAAAGTTCATTTATTGAGTGTTCATTGTATGCCGGGCTCTGAGGCTTTAATTACGTCATCACAGTGAACACACACACACACACAGACGCACACCCACCCTCGGCCCTCCGTGGTGTAGGTATTATTATTGGTGTTCATTTACGTGAGTGACTGAGGCATAGAAAGGTGACAACACTTGTCAAGACATACACAGCTGCTATAAGCAGGGAAGCCAGGGTTCAAAGCCAGACTGGTGGTTGTAGAGCCAGTGGCTGTCCCTTGTGCCACGCTGGCAGTGTGGTGCCTCACTTTCCGTTTAGCTGGCTCATCTCTGTTGTTTGTCCAGGATGTGGTTGACCAATTGGGTGAGGAAGGCACTGTGGAAGAGGTGGTGGGCATCGTCATGGAAATGTGGGGCCATTGCAGACTCTCTTTTTCTGGGGCGCGGAAGCTGACGTGCTGGGTGTCTTGCCTGGATAGGGCCCAGGGGGAGGGGAGAGCACAGATGGGCCACTTCTTCCTGGTGGCAGCACCTCACGGTGGCAGAGGCAGGGTCAGGCACACCTCCCGGAGCCCCCAATCCAGTCATGAAACATGAGCACACGCCGGCAGAGCGAGGGGTTTAGAGGACAGTTTTTGGAATCCAAGCTCCGCTTAGAATCACACTGAATCAGAACTTTGAAAGTTAAAACCTGGCCAAGGTTAACGAAAAGTTCAAACTCTGGACACACAATAGAACAACCACACAAAGTTATGAAAGGTGAAAGACTGATTCGTTTTAATTAAAAAAAGATTTTGGAGTCAGGATACAGTTCTTTGACAACAGATGTATCGGGAGGGTAACGATAGGAAAACCGGAGTCAGAGACGAAATCAGGTCCAGCTGACGGCTTGGTTCAGATAAGTGAAAACACCAAAAGATATCTGAAAAGAAGGCAGCTAGAAACCCTTTCCTTATGCAGTCCCTGATTGTTTGTGTTCATGGCTAAATGCTTCGAGCTGGATCTTGACGGGTCTTGACATAAGCCCACCTTGAGAGCATCAGCATTTTGTGGTGCTGCTGGGAGCTTGATGACCTTGGATTTCCTCTTTCCAGAAGATAAACCCATGGCTATGAACAGGAGCATCCCATAAGGAGCGTTGTTACCACAGAGGCGATTACAGATACCTGACGATGAAGTGGCAGTTGAAAGAGGCCAGCTGAGGATAGGGCACGGCCCTGTGTGATGTCAAGCTGCCTGAAAAACTGCAGATGTGGATCATGGGAACCGGAAGCTCACTTGTCCACTCAGAGGAGGGACTTTCCACTCAGGGGGAAAAACACCTTGGCCACTGCCTGGTAAAGCTGACATTAAAAATGATGTCTACTCTGCAAGGGCTGCCGACCCTGGTGCGCAAGGGCTGCTGGGTGAAAATGTGGCGACTCCGCTTTAGTGGGTCATTTCTGAAAGCCAGGAAGTTTCCACAAAGAGGTAGAACACAGGAAAAAATCATTCATTCATTCATTCATTCATTCTAGGAAGCACTATTGAGAGTTGAGTTTGTGTGGGATTACTGTCAAGATGCTGATGAGCCCCAGAAGCACAGGCTTGGTTCACGGTTAGTCATGGAGAAATGACTAGACACATGGTGACGTGCCCTGCAATGGCACAGGTGTGCACAGATGCAAGCACGCGGGAGACATGCTGACGCTGTGCTTAGGACCAGAGGGCCGGGGCCCGGGACGGGGACCGGATGGGGGGCATGTAGAATTGTTGTACTGAGTCTCGCAGGCCAACTCAGCGCGGCAGAGGGCTCACCCTGGAGGTCCGAAAGAGCTCCCTGCCTCAGGGATGTATTCTGCTCCACCTCTTGTCTTTCTGAGATTTTCAATTTTGCTTGGACTCAGTACCATAGAATTTGGGATCCAAGCATTGTAAGTTCTAGTCTTGCCTCCCCAATTAGATTCACATCTCCTGTAGGGCGCAGGGCATGGGCCTGGGCACAAAGAAAGTGCTCAGTGGAGGAACCATTGGAAGCCTGTGGGTGTTTACTTTCGAATATAAAAGCAGCTCCATCCTTACTGACTTCTTACTGGGGACCCACACTGAGTGCTGTAATATTTAGTGGTTTGTGTTTATAAGAATAAGATCCTTTTCATTTTCAGCAGTGAGTTGACATTCTGTTATAACCAGCCAGGGTTTTTTGAAAGAGTCACAGTAACACAACTAAGAAATGTTGCCTTTTAGGAGTCTTTAGGAAGCTGCGATGCTGAATATTTAACAATGACTTATTTCCTGTAACAATTATTTGTGAGTGAGGGTTTCGGGTGTGTTGAAACAATGTATTCTCTGATGAGTTTTGACACTTCCCCCCAAATACTGCTTATAAACTTAAATTGCTGTGTGGAAGGAGGAAAAAATGCTGGGGAAGGTTCAACTTCAGCCTAGGATGAATGATCTCAAATCAGCGCATTCGGAGTTGAAGAAATTTTACCTTAGTCCCGTGAATAGATTTTGTTCTGTCAAAATGTGAAACACAGTAGCTTGGGGAAGGGGAAGTAGTGGAGGTGACATTTGGGAGGACTCATAGGCTTTTGGGGACAGTCAGTGGAGAACAGAGTTCAGGGAAGCTCGCTTGCCTTTGTAAGGTCCACACGCAGAATGCATGTGTTAAAAATCCGTGCACCTGTGCAGCCGCGGAGCGCTCAGCTCCTGCCCTTAGCAGGGTGTCTCCGTCTAAGGAATAGCAGGGTCAGAGCCTTGTCTCCAGGGGTCCAGGGACTTGCTCAAGAGCCGTAGGTCAGCTGAGCCCAGCAGGGCGAACCGCCCCCCAGCGCTGTGAGCACCGTGCGGGCTGGGGAAGCGGGTACCCTGGAAGCAGGTAGTGGCCATGCTGCCGAGGAGGAAGCCGCGCGCCTTCCCCACCACGAGTATCTCCACAGTGTTTCCCCATTAACCCCAAGATGCTCTGGCAACAGGGGCATCATCACCAGGCCAGCGGACTAAGGTGGAGGTGCAAGGCGGTCGGAAGCCCCCTCCCTCCTTTAGCTCTGCATTTGAGGCTGGGTCGTGAGAACTCAGCTCTCTCTCTCTCTCTCTCTCTCTCTCTCTCTCTCTCTCTCTCTCTTTCTTTCTTTTCTTTCTTTTCTCTTTCTTATGAAGGATCCACGAGTAAAAAAAATCAGCCAGTGTCTATAAGAAACTGCTGGCAAGACAACCCTCTTTTTTCTATCACTGTCACCTTGACTTCAGCTCTTTTAGGGTGCTTTTATTTTGGGAGCCTGGGCTGGAAGAAAGCCCATCTCAGGTTACTTGTCCTTGAAGCAACAGGCAAAGGCTGTGCTGAGGAACCTGCGGGCTCTGAAGTTCAGAAGGAAGCTTTGAAGTTGCCAAGCGCACATGCTCCGTTTCTCACCTCCTTTGGAAAATCACCTGGTTGGAATGCATGTTATTTTTGTGAGGCAGATGCACCTGGACATGTGAGGCGAAGCTTCGCTTTTATGGGCTGATTACTGAAGGGCAGAAACGCTGGCATGGGCCAGACAACGGCCACATCCGCGTCATCGGGTCGCATCCACAACTGGCATGCACACCTCTTGCTAAACGTTTTCCTGTTTGTAGACACGTGCTGGGGCGTGCCCAGTTTCACAAGAGCGCAGGCCCACTTCTATTCTAGTCCTTCTCATATTTTACTGCCAGCTTTTGCTCATAAGCAATGCCTGTGTAATTTGGGTTGGAACTGTATCAGCGAAGATGCAAAGGACTGAGTCCAGAGAGAGCTTCTTTAAACAAAACGTGTGTTTTGGCCTCAATAATCTAGCTAGACTTTGTCCTCCTACCCTGAGGACTTGAGTCACAGAGCACGCCACTCAGGTGGGGTGGCCACGCTCCCTGGTTTGCCGAGGCAGTACTGGTTAGCACCCAGCTGGCGAGGTGCAGTCAGTAATAGCTTTTCTGTGCACTCTAAAAATGCCCTGGTTTGGGCAATATTTTACACGGGCACCTTATTTGGGGCACACCCTCTGGTGCTTCTCTAGCTCACAGATATTCTGAAAGTCTCTGAGGTTCCCCGAGTTTCCCTGTGTTTTCAAAGATGTATCTTCACAGCTGGTCCTGGGTAGGAAAACAATCCCATCTATTGTTTTTATGCCTGGTTCCTTTAGGCAAAAACCCCAAATGTCAAACTGTCCCTGACGCCTCTTGACCCGTTTTCAAACTGCGAAACTGCAGTGGGGACGTGTGCTTCCCCAATTTCTCATGCCCTCGAACGCCTGTACAATGGGGATGAAGATGAACACCCCTGGATGGCGGGGGTGTCCGGGCGGCCTGCCTCACCAGCGCTTCTATGGCGCTTTTTCCTCCGAGAGAAATGTTTGTGGCTGCCGTGTTAGAACAGGGCTTGTTCTCCTGTCCTGCTGGCCGCTGCAGTTTTATAATGTGATTTCTCCACATCCCGCGGGACGTTTCATCATCGCTCCTGCAATGCCCCAGGCACTTGTCTGTCTCTCTTTTCCCTGCGTGTTTTATTGCTCCATGTTTAATGAACTTTTCTTGGCTGTTTCAACTGTCAGCATTTAAAGTCCGCTGCTGAATGTTGGTTGGCTTTCTCTGCACGAAACTGGACCGATCAGTGGGGATTACAGTTTTTCATCACCTCGAAAATATGGGGGAAAGGCGGGCTTTCCAAGGCGCTGTCTGCGCAGCAGCCGGAGGAGAGCCTGGCAGGCAAAGGGCGGGAGGGATGCCGAGCCCTGTTCCAGACTGTGGCGTGTCCCGGAGGTCGGAAACGGAGCCTGGAGGCAAGGCCGATGCCCTGATTTCCCCTCGCTGCTGTTTGTAGGACACAGTCCGCTTTTGCTCCATTCCTTCGCGGGTAATAAATCATTAACGAATGTCCACTTTAGACCAGGCAGCCAATAGGCATTATTGCAGAGCCTTCTAGGTGAGTGTGGGTGATTCTGGACCTCACTCAGGGAAGTCTGACGTTAGTGGGACGATGGGCAATAAACTGGCTCTTAGGGGCTAGTCTCCCAAGGGAGAGATAGACCCAGGGTGTCATGACAGCACCAAGGGGGGACCCATCTCAGCCTAGGGAGGGCTAGGAACTGATGAGGGGGCCAGTGGGACCAGGATGAGTGCCGGCAAAAAGCCGCTCTTCTGGGATGACATGTCTCGGGAACCAGGGAGTTCAGGATGGCCAGGGGAAAGCTTCTTATGGGGAACTAATGGGAAATCGATTTCATTCATTCATGCATGCATTCCAGTTATTGATTGGGAGGCTCAGAGTGTGAAGCCCACATTTATGAAGGTGAGGATACACAGGCAGGAGAGCTCGTCGAGGGGCCTGTGTGCTGACAGGGAACATTATCTGGATTATTCGGGGAGCCGCAGGGAGCTTCGGGAGGGTTTACCCAGGACAGTGATATGATTAGACCTGTGTGATGGCTACTGTGTGGGGACATGTTAGAGGGGACCCAGCCTGGAGGCAGAGCAGGTGGACAGGTGAGAATGATAAGCGAATGGTAAGTGAGGTGGAAAGGAGTTTGTCTAGTCAAGAGCTTTTGAGTAAATCAGGTCTAGTTATTGGATGGAAAAGGAAGTGAGTCCAGGATGACCATCTGAATTCTCTTTTGGCAACTGCTGGGTGGTGATGTCATTTACCCAGATCAGGGAGGAAAGAAGAAAAGTTGAAGAAAAATGATAGATTCCATTTTAGATGGCGTCTGAAAAGTTTGAGGTGCCTGCTGGAATTGTGGGGTAATGGGATAATGTCCTCGAGGCTTGTGTATTCACGGTGGACCATTAGGAAAGAGAGACGAGCCACAGATACCGACTCGGGGGGTTATCAGGTTATAAATTATGATGAAGTCATGGGTGTGGATGAGGTCACAGTAATAAAATCATAACTAACACCTAAATTTACGAGCACTTACTCTGTGCTGAGTGTCCTCCGAAGCATGGACCCATTTCATCTTCAGTACAACCCCATGAAATATGGTTTTAATCACCCCCATTGCACAGAGGAAGTTTGAGGCAGAGAGCAGGTAAGTAGCTTGCCCAGGGTGGCATAGCACATTCAAAAAATGGTGAGCAGAGCTTGGAGTTTGGGGCATTTAGAGGAGAAGAGTAGGAGGGAAGCGGGGCCCACGGTGGCAGAGAGGTGCCCAGACGGAAGCTGGCGGGAGTTGTGTAAGCCAGTGGGGTGGGTCCGCCTCTCTCTTGCCTGGCACTCTCCCGGCTTTCCTGGTCTCATGCAGCCCCAGTCACTGCTCAGCGTTGGTGCCCTCTGTGGAGGGCAAGGAGGCCATGTCTTAAAATACGTCTTCTTTTAAGAGAACACAGGATGCGAGCTCAGGGGTGCGCTGTCCACAGGCCACGAGACTCCCGCCTTCAAATCTTCAGTAAATAAAGTGAGCTCTGTACCTGCCTGTTATCTTTTAAGGCTCATAAGAGTTCAGCCCAAACTCACCGCCCATCTTGGCAAGTTGAAACCACACTCGCCTTGGAGGGTCATTGCCAATGTCAACTTCTCCGGGAAGCCCTCCAGGTCTCGCAGTTAGACAGGCTGCCTCTCGCTGCTACATCCCGCTGGTGCTTGACACAAGCAAATAACTGATCACTGATTCTCTTCCACAGTCATTTGTGTTCCTGTCTTGAAGTCCTGCAGAGCAGAAACTATGCCTTATTTACTTGTGTGCCTTGCGGGGTTGAAGGTGCATAATAAATGATTGTATTAGTAGGTGCTCAATAAGTGGATTTGACTAAAAGGGGGGAAGGTCCTGGAAACTTATTTCCTCCTTTGTCCTTGCAGACTATGCTTCTGGCCTGTCTTTGTTTCCTGTCTCTATATTCCCAGGGGTCTTTCTTGCTTCGTGATCTGTGCCTTCACCAGCCAGAATTAATGGTGTTTCTGTGTGTCTGGGACGCTCTGCTCGACTCTAAGTCCTTGAGGGCTGGGTTCTTATTCTTCTCTAAGTTCCTAGTCCAAGACAGCAAGGTGGGGTACGTGCCAGTCCCCCTGAAAGCCCCTCTCCTCTGCACACCCCGTTCTCTCTGGGCCAATCAGCTGCACGCTTTCCACCCATCCTCATGGGGACAGGTGTCCCAGCCTTGCCCTCTGTGCTGCTCTTTGGTCTTCCCAGCCCCAGGCTCGCACGTGATGTTGTGGCGATATGGGTTTCAGCTTTCATCAAAGCTGAAAACTGCAGCTGGGACCTGAGCTGGCTGGTACATGAGTAGCTGACTGCAGCCAGAGTCTGCAGATATGTGGGGCCAGAGCTTTTGCACAGTCACGAGTCAGAGCCTTCTCAGCTATTCCTTAAAGCGCCACAGGCCATGGGGGAAAAAAACGAGTCCTTTGTCAACGTAGGATGCTATCCAGAGGGCTTTTGCAATCAAGGGGAGAGCAGTTGCATTTGTCGTTGTGGATATTTGCTGGGTCACTCCCACTCTTATGGAGGAGTGGAGGGTGAGGTGGGAGAGGGGAAAACGAAGAGTGGAGTGCATGCGTGTTTCTGTTTCTTACGTCAACATTACAAGCAAGCGCATTCGGGCAATGTTTTCAGTGGAAATACGTACTTCTACTGGACACGATGCAAGAATTTTTTGTTCATGGAATTTTCACTCAACAATAGGGGGAAAAAAATGTTTTCACACAGGCAGTTTTGGCTCCAAATATGGATTTGACAAGTGTTTCCCCAAACGCCACTGGGACTGAAGTATGCAGCTGCTATGGAAATTTCAGAGCTCATTGAAAGAACCCCAAATGCATTAAAAAAAAAATGACTAAATCACATACTTAAATCATGCCTTCTTTTGTTGCTAACAACAGTTGAGTATGACACTTAAGGAAGGCCTCAGAGACGGAAGGCCCTGAAACGTCCATGCAGCTGGTGGCCCTTTTGCACTTTCATTCAGCATCATGGTGAGATATGAGAGAGTAGTCTCTTTAGCTAGTTTCACATTCTCGTCATTGCAAGTTTCACTTTCTGGGCCCAAGACATTGATGTTTGGGTTTTCGGAGCAGAAGGGTGATCCTGAATATGAAACTCACGTATCTTTGTAACCTTTTCATTGAAGTCTCACCGCTCGTCTGTGTCTGCCTTCCATGTCAAAAGCCATCCAGTGCATCTTTCCATTTATCTAATGTGATGTCTGGTTGGTTTGATATAGTTTCGATTAAACACACCATTAAAATCAAAGAAAGGTGGTGTCTTTTACTACAAGTGACAGTGTTATCTGTCACTCAGCCCGGTGACGCCCATCACCACAGGGCTGCTTGCAATTGATTGGCTCACGGAAGGAAAGACTTATGTGACACCCTGCCTCTTATGATGATACTGGGGACTTCCACGGGGCTTGAAACTCTGCAAAAATGACTCAGCTCTCTTATGGTTGTATTCTTAAAGGTGCTTTTTCACTCGGGCTTGATATTGGTTTCTCTCTCTTAGTTCCTTCTACTTAATCTTATTATCTTCAAGATGTAAAGCTACCCTGCTTGATTTGAAGTTAATTTACATGCTGAGAATTTTTTTTTTTTTTTAAGGACTGTCTCTTATGATGCCATCCAGCATGGAAAGATCCTTCTTGACTTCTCACTCATGATTTTTTTTTATCTTTTCTTTTTTAGATTTTTTAAATTGGGGAATTGGGGGAGGGGAACCGCATTGGGGAACCAGGGAAGGGGAACAGACAAGTTGCTGTCCTTTTGTTCTTCAGTCTAGTTGCAGAGGACGTTGCTTCACTGGCCCATGTTGGTATTGTCATTGCGCTCTTCCCGGATGAGGCAGATCGGTCGCTGGCCACTGGACGGTCACTCACCGAGGCTCTTGGCAGCTCAGGCTGGCTGCCGGCCACTCACTGTAGCCTATGGCAGCCCACTGCAGCAGGGGCTGCAGCCTACACTGTTGCCGGGGCTCGCAGCCCAGCTCCAGGTGGAGCTGTTGTTAGCTGCAGAGGGCAGTGTCACTGGCCCTCATATGTAGGATCCAAACCAGGGCCACTGGCATCCCAAAGGCAGCTCTTAACCAACGCGCCGCTCGGCCGGCCATTATTTTTGTTTTAGCTGAGCCATCCTGCCACCTGTTGGCAGCTCAGTGGCAGCTCAGCTCAGGCCAGGAATTGAACTGGTGACTCTGTTGCTTAGAGCTTGCACTCTTGAGCTAGCTCTTAACCAACTCAGGCATTCAGCCGGCCCTTCTCTCTTGACTTCTTAGAATCCATTCTGAAATTCATTGGAAATTCAGTTTATACACATTTAAAAGCCCATATAAAAAACTCTGCAAATATTCCCATGACTGTATGGCTTATTGAAGGCATCCTTGTAAGGATCAAATGAGAGGTGTCCTTTGCTTTATAGTCTGTGTATGCACGCCCATTCCAGGCAGTTGCTAATAGGATGGAACGGTAGAGTCAGAATAACTTTTCATTATCAATTTCTCTTGATGTTTAGTGTTACACCTAGAATTTTGACTCAGTTTTACCTTTTGCCAATCCCCTGAATTGGCATCAGCACTGGGATCTTTATTTAACATAATACCGTAAATCAGGTTCTTTTATTAAATAAAGTAGGAGTGGGAAGTTATCTTTGGTTGAGAGGTAGCATTACGTGTAGCTCATTAAAAAAGTTCCTATCTTGATGCCTTGGAAATGCTCTCAGGGAATCGCTGGTTGTGGGGAAGAGTGGAGGTAGGGCGATGATTTTTCCTACTAACAGCAGCCTGCTAACAGTCATGGAAGGCGGTGGGGGTCAGAAGGAGTCTGAGAACATGAGGCACGTGAAGTGTGTGGCAGAGTGGTGGCGGCATGAGGCTGGCCAGAGGAGGTGCCTGCATATGTCCAGATGGCAGCCGGGAGCCCCTGGCCCGACTGGCCCTGTGTTCTGACGGGACAGAGACAGGGAGCTGGCTGGCATGTCAGGACCAGCAGGAGTGGGGAGCATGGGGCGTGCAGGGCCTGAGAGGGCTCAGGGTACCCAGAGACCCCCTTGACACAGTGGGCTGTGGGGTAGGGCTGTGGACGGCCAGCCTATGAGGCAGCTTCAGAAACTGGGGCCACTTATAACAAAGATGTTGGCTCTAACACAAGTTTAAAATAATCCACCCCTAATCATAGACAATATTTGGGGGAGCCCCAAGGGGAAAAGGCACTGACCCCTCTTTACTGCTTGGCCTGCTGATATTACTCATCACAGAGGGAAAAGAGGGGAAGGGGTGGGGATACTCCGAAAGGGAGATGGGAGCATGAGAGGAAATGATCAAACAGGCTCAGGCGGGAAGGACAGACATGGCTGCAGAGCAATGGGCAAGGGTGGGATGCGTCTTTATGGTTTCTCTGTGGGGGTTCGCCGTGAGGGAGGCTCTGCTTTACTTCTCCGGGGCCTGGTCTCAGACTTCCTGGCCGAGCTGTGATTTTCACGGAAGGAGAAGGCAGATGCACCGGCGGGTGCAGTAGCTGTCAGGACATCCTTCTACTTTCATGTTGTTTCATTGCAAAGAACAGCTCCTTTCTTTCTGAGCTGTTAGGGCTGGTTATATTCTCCCTTGAGTGCTCCCCACGATTTTCTGTCCCCCCTCGGTTCCCATCATTGGGCACGCCGGTGTTGGGGTTCAGGTGAGTAACTGAGTTTGGGCTCCTTTCCGAGTGACTGAGCCAGGGTTGGTCACGGTGGGAAGGGGAGGTGGGGCTGCACAGCAGACACCTGATGGTAAGTCAGCGGTCATTTTTCTCCTTCTGGTCCAAGTAGAGGAGGCCTGAGCCAAAGGGCAGAGCAGACTATATGTGGAAAGGGAGGCTGAGGTCAGGTGTCCAACCAGTAGACGTGGAGCGGAGACCCTGCAGGTGTGTCCCCGCCCACCAACCCCCCTCTGGGACTTTGGGAGATGCTGCTTCTCAAGGGACCTCCAGGCGACAGTGCCATTACCTCCAGGACAAGTGATGAGAGATCCGGGGATCTGCTAGGGTACAGGCTCTGGGTGAAACCATGACTTACACTTGCCAGTTGGCATGTGACCGGGACCTGGGTGGTAGGACAGGTGAGAGGAGATCTGCTTGACTGAATTTAAGTTTTCTCTAAATAGTGTCTGAAAAACACAGTGAAAGAGGCTTCTGAGAGTTATGGAGGAAGGAGAAGCTTGTGGTTAAAGTGAGTCTGCAGTCATGAAAGGGAGACCCGTTCGAGCACCGTGGTGCGGGGGGGGGGTCACCGCTCTCTTCCGCTGCAGCTTCAGGGGTGCCGCCCGGCCACCTGGAGCAACGGGCCGCGCCTGGCCAGGTCTGTGTCGGGCCTCTCGCTGAAGGCTCCGGTTTCGAGCCCTTTCTTGGCATAAATAAGCCCTCTGGGTGCTCAGGGCTCCTGGTTTCACTCCGCCTGCTTGCTCTGCACCCTCACTTCATTCAGGACCCCAGGAAACCACCACCCTGGCTTCCCTCAAGCTCCGTCTGCAATGGGGGAGGAGTGAGAGGCTCCCTGTTGGAGAATGATTTTCCCAAGACACAAAGGTGAAAAACCTATCGCGTGGTTTGTTCCTAAATCACTGGACTTGGAGCAAAAGGGCATTTGTGAACTAACCTGGAAAATGGGCCATGTCTTCTAAGGAGTTTTCCACGGGACATTACCGGCTAAAATGAAAAACATCGACTAATAAATGCACTTTTAGAACAGGGCCTTTTTTAACCACTTACATTTTTTAAATTAGTTTTGAACTGTAAAATAACACAGCTGTGTTACACCTGCCACCACCCAAAGACATCCAACTCTTCTACCTCTTAGCTGGGGTTTCCCCGTGCCTCAGTTTTCATTTTGGCAATCTTGGTGCAGATAGAATTTTGCATGTTGCTTTCTCCACCTAATTTTGGGTGCGAGGCCTGTTTGATGTTGCTGGGGAACCCCTGCAACCAGCACTGATGGTGAGTGAATAACATGGGCCTGAATGAAGAGGCCATGATCCACTCTGGTCAGTGGGACAGCGTCTGAGTGCGAGCTGGGCAGTGCCTCTTACTAGAAGATTCAGTCACAGCAAAATTCAAAGTTCTAAAACGGGAAAGGAAAATTAGATCTCAAGCCACAGGATGAGGAACACTGAAGGTGCTTCAGTGTGTCCTCATTAGCAATGCCAGCCATCTCCTGCTGGAAGGGCTGTGGTGGGCAGTGGGTGGGGCTGGCGGCTTGGGCTCAGGGCAGCTGTGCAGTACAGCTGGGGCCTGGGAGGCTGTGTCGGGGGGTTCCTTCTCGCCCTCCACCCCTTCACAGCAGATGTGAGCGCCTCATCCTCCCTCCCCCGCTTCCCATTGGAGCCTTCCACCTTCCAATGTACGTATGGGGGTCCAGGCTATATCACAGGAAGGTTTGTGGGGGCTGTGGCTTGTAGGGCAAAGCAGCCCCTGCCCCTCCCCCTTCCTCGCTGGCTCCCCTCCAGGAATTGGGGTGAAGCTTCATATGACATGTCTGCCTAGATCTTTTTTCTGACTGCCTAAGACATTGCATTATTTAGTAGCAGAAACTTGGCCTTATAAAAAAAAATCCTAATTTGGGTTTGCAATCTTGTATGAGGCTACACTCCCATGTGGTATCTGGGGGTGTCACGTCACTTGGGAGAGTCTTTGGTGATGAACCTGATTTTTGTGGGAAGATGAGCTGCTTCCTGATGTGTGAGGACTGGGTTCCGGTAGCTTCTGCCTCTTTACAACCTAGGAGGAGTGGACCCTGGCCTCTGTGATTCCAGTCCTGTGGTGTCATGAGCTCTGTCAAACCCCAAATCACATGGGATGGTTGGGGAACGCAGGGCAAGAGGGGCAAGACGAGCTCAGTTTAGGGAGGTGAGGGTTGAGCAAATTGTCAGCAGGACAGAGAGAGTTGGGGAGCTGACGGAAGGCGGCGGCTGGTGGACTGTGGTAGACTAGGAGTTGAGTTTTGAGTTATGTCATTAAATCCGGACCAAGGCCTCTGAGGCTGGCTTTATAATCCCTTCTGGTTGATGAAGAAAGGCATGGGGGAAGGTAAGCTTCCTTCCTGTGTCAGCAGGGAAGAGGAGAGAGGAAAAAGACCTGTGGGCATCGCCATGGCTGAGGGCTTAGTTGGCCTGTCTATTTTCAGAGCGCCTGCTAATCCCCATTCTGCAGAGCCTGAGGGTTTCATGCGAGTGGTGAGGCCAAGCCTGTCAGCCTCCCGTCTCCCGAAGTCGGGCATCTGGCTAGGCAGGGCGGCACACACAGCTGCTTTCTGCATTTTTTTCCAAAGCAATTAAACATGACCCAATTGTGGTCCCAGAAACAAATAATTTAAGGCCAATTCCCAATGGACAGGTAACGGAATTCATGGGTTATGCAAAAATCTACCTCACATTTATAAGTGTGGAACAAAAGGAGAAAATTCAGCTTAGAAAAGAACAGAGCCTCTTTGGCGTGCATTTTAAGACCTTGAGTGTGTATTGCAATGAACCTAAATTTAGAGATAGAAAATTAGAGCAAAGCTATGTATTTATTAACTCACCCCTTTGTATTGAACCGTTGTTGAAATTTGGGGTCTGTCTCCGGATAGTTGACACAAATTACATTGTCTAGTGAAATCATGAAATTGACATTTCCTGGAGCAACTTGCCTTTGATTAATTTTCCTACATGCTCCATTTTAAGAGCTGCATTTCCTTTGCATCCTTTTTTTTTTTTTCTGTTACTAAATACATATTTTCACGGTTTTACACTTTTCCTTTATGGAGACATTTTGATTTCCCTGTAATTCTGAATGTTTTCAGGTAGACCATAAGCACTGGCTGCCAATTACACTTTTATTAAGGAACCCTGTAAGGCTTATTTTCAAAGCGCTTCTTCTCATAAAACTGACACAACAAAATGGGCTTTGTGATAGCGGGCCGAGCCTAAACAGGGAGCTGCCTAGGCCGGAAGCTGAGGGGCTTCCTGCCTTCCAAACAAACGCTGAACGCTGTGAAAACACATGGATGTACAAACAGTCCTGCCGACTGGGGCGTGAGGAAGATCCCTCATAAATGGCACAGCCCCGAGAAGTGGTGACTTAACCCTTCGTGACAGGAAGAGGGTGAAAGTGGGTCTGTTTCTCCCTAGGTAGCCAATTCTGAAATTTTGAGAGCCGTAAAAGTATACCAAGTATCTGAAGAGGGCAAGTGGAGAGCATAAGTCATTCATTCACTCATTCATTCAGTGTCAACAATTCGCCTGATGGTTGCTTAGGTGACACTTAGATGAAACCACAGTGTGGATATTTATTCATCTCTAACTGCAATTCCGCTCCACAAAGAGGCCGCCGCCGGCAGAACGGCAGACTGTCGGGTCAGACATCAACTCACTGGCTTTGGCTGAGTTTTTCCACGTCCCGAAGGCCTCGGTTTCCCTACCCTCAAGTTGCTTATTGTCAATGGAGATACAGAGGCCAGCCAAACAATGACATCAAATATGTAAAGCTGCAATGAAGTGCTTAAAGCACTGCGTTAAACAAAAGAATTTTTAGAGGTGAATTTAGTAGGCTCATAATTCTTTTAACTTTTATGAACAACTGTAAGGGTTTGACATCTTTGGAATGGCTATAATGTCACAACTATAAGTCACAGGAGGGGAGAAATAATTGATTTAGTACCCGAATATCTTAGTTGCCACCAAGATGCAGTTATTGTGAGAAACTAAACTAAAAATGGATGGGCTGATTGTAAATGTTTGCTAATTCTTTAGGAAGCATGAAAGCAGACTGTTGATGTCCTACAGGAGAGAGAAGCCAGCCCTCCACAGGGAAGGCAAGATGCGCTCCTGGGGGCAACGTCTGCAAGCTGAATCCTGCACTGGGGGTCTTATGCTTTGCAGCAAACTTTTGTTAATATTTATGAAGAAGACTTGAATGCCCTTTGATATAAAAAGAAAAATCTAAATGAACATCACCAGCAGGATAGCACTGTATCTCCCCAAACATATAATCTCCTTTTTGGGGGTTGGCAAAGTTTGCAAAATAAATCTCATCTAGTCCCACACGCCGATTGCAGTATTTATCTTGGACACTGTGCTATTGAAATTCTTAACGCCTTAGAGCTGAGTTCAGCAAACAAATTTAACAACCCTAGTTAAAACCAAATAGTTTTTTAGAGATGCTGTAACATCTTTTTTAAGTTATAGCAGGAGAGATTTAGGGAAGTGGACAACAAAAGTTCTGTGGTTGCTCATGTGCAGTGTGTCTCTGCAGAGGTGAAGGCAGTGGTGCTGACCTGCGTGCATGCCTGCCCGGGAGTCTGGCCTCTTAGAATTCAGACTTCCTTTTGCTCAGTGCTCCTCTGGGTGGGATCAGAGGGTGGTTCAGAGTCTGCTGTCTTGTACAATTTTGCAGGGACATGTTTAATGGGCTTTTTTTTTTTTTACCCTAAATAAGCTACAACAACATACTATTCTCTGATAAGAAAAGATGACATAGTGCCATTTGCGACAACATGGATGGATCATGAGATTATAATGCTAAATGAAATAAGAGAAAAATTGAGAAGCATACGAGTTCACTGATATGTGGCAAAGGAACAAGACAAACAAATGAAGAAACAAAAACTCATAGACACAGACAAGAGTTTAGTGGTTACCAGAGGATAAGGGGGGAAGGGGGTGGTCGATGAGGGTAAATGGGGTCAAATGTTGGGTTGTTGGCAAAGTCATGACATATTTTTTCTATGTTTTTCGAAAATGCATCATGATTTTTCCGACAACCCAATATATGGCGATGGAAGGAAAACTGACTCTGGGTGGTGAACACACAATGTGATATATAGGTGATGCATTACAGAATTGTACACCTGAAACCTATGTTACTTTACTAACAATTGTCCCCTAATAAACTTTAATTTAAAAAAAATTGTCTTTGTAGGCTCTGATGGGACACTGTGAGAAAGGGCACACACTCTTTCAATATTCCAAGGGGATGAGATGGGTTTTTTTATTATTAAAATTTATTGAGGTGACAATGGTTAGTAAAGTTACATAGGTT
Source organism: Aselliscus stoliczkanus (assembly GCA_033961575.1). Classification (NCBI taxonomy): domain Eukaryota; kingdom Metazoa; phylum Chordata; class Mammalia; order Chiroptera; family Hipposideridae; genus Aselliscus; species Aselliscus stoliczkanus. The sequence continues at coordinate 32,638,745 of CM066730.1, read as the reverse complement.
TCAGGTGTACAATTCTGTAATCCATCATCTATTTATCACATTGTGTGTTCACCACCCAGAGTCAGGTCTCTTTCCATCACCATATATTTGATCCGCTTTACTCTCATCTACCACCCCCTCCCCCTTACCCTCTGAGAACCACTAAACTATTATCTGTGTCTATGAGTTTTTGTTTCTTTGTTTGTTTGTCTTGTTCCTTTGTTACTTTCAGTTTTACATCCCACATATCAGTGAAGTCATATGGTTCTCAACTTCTTCTGTCTGGGTTATTTCGCTTAGCATAATAATCTCAAGATCAAGATGGATGTTTTTTGCGTTTTTTTTTTTTTCCTGGAGAAGCCGTTCACATGGGAACAGGCGCTTTAGACTCTCTAGGTTGGGCAGCTCTCAAAATAAGGCTCCCGTGCCCTCAGGGGAGGAATCACAGGCTCTGCCTTTCTTTCTTCTTTAATTAGTTTAAAGGAGCTTGTCCCTTTTGTGTCACAAGGTGTACTCGAGCTCAGAGCTTAGAGTTTAATTTTGTGTTGATTCAGCCTCATTATGTTACAAGTGCTGAGCATTCTATATGGAAGTTGTAGAGAATCTGCCCTAGGATTATAATCCAGAACAGTACAGGAAATGTGAAAGGAAGGACGGAGGGGGAAGCAGGAAGAAGGCTTAGGTTTCACAAGCTGCCAGCTCTGTCCCACACTGGGCACAGCTCTCCACGCGTCCCTAGCGTGGCGCGCCTGAAGCTGTCCTCATTCTTAGGAGACTAGCAATCCCCACAGGGTCACCTGGACCAGGAATCTCCCGATGAGTGTACTGGTTGGGGTTCTCCAGAAAAACAGAACCAATAGGAGAATATAAATATATAAGAAGACGTTCATGATGAGGCTTTGGCTCATGCGATGATGGAGGCTGAGAAGTCCCAGGATGAGGAGCTGGAGACGCAGGGAAGCTGGCCATGGAACGCAGTCTCAGTCTGAAGGCCCAGGCAATGGGCACCCAGGGCAGGAGAAGATGATGTCCCAGCTCGGCAGTGAGGAGCAAGGGCTGAATTCTTCCTTCCTCTTCCTGTTTGCCCCACCCCGGCCCTTGGAGGATTGGATGGTGCCCCCCACACTGGGGAGACCAAACTACTTTACGGAGTCTACAGATCCAAATGCTGACCTCATGTGACAACACCCTCACCCACACACCCAGAAATCCTGTTTAGCCAAATGTCTGAGCAGCCCGCGAGCCAGTCAAACAAGTTGACGCATAAAATTAACCCTCAGAATGCGTCTTCTGGAAAAGCTGTTCTGATTCTAGGGATGCCATGGAAGAAAGGGCATTGTTGCTGAGCGGAGCCTTATGGGGCTTCAGACGTGAGAGCTCGTGGGACAGACGAGGAAACAGGACCAGATGTTTGACCCACGCAGGGGGCAGAGGGGCACCAGGACCTTGGTCTTTGGACCCTAAACAGTATACTCATCATAAGACCTTGGGTTGATCATTACCCCCACCCCCAAAAGACGACAGGCAAAACGGTGGAGGCGTTCAGGGAGCCGCTGGGGGTGCTTAGGCAGCCCAGGCCCAGGTGGGCTGGCCCACTCGAGTTGTGGCCCTATGGTTGGCACTCATCTGTGACTGAATTGTGAGGTGACGAGTTGTCTTCTTTGTGCCCCATTGAGCTGCCTACACTTTCTCTCCTTTTCCTGTCAGTCTTTGCCTGAGAGATATCAGCCATTCATGTCTTAGAAATTAGGTGTGTTACTGCTCCTAAGGACACTTGAACATGGCACCCTTTTTCTTATTTGACTGTGAAAACCTCCTGAGCCACATGAAAAGCCCGCAGGTGGGGTTTCCGTGTGTCAGGGACTCAGCAGAGTGAAGGTAAAGCGCAGACCTGACTGGAAAGCCCAGCAGGGCCCTTGGCAGCTCCGGGCCTCAGCTTCCTTGCTGCTTTCCACTTCCTCCTTCCCGCCTGCTGACCTCACAACTTCCCCCAAACCTAACGGACAAGGTAGAAACCACGGGGAAGCCTGCGGTGGGGGTGGGAGCCGCTGTGTTCCTGTTCTGAAAGATGGCTCCTCTGAGAGCTTCTGCTGATGACCCTGCTAATTGGATTCAGTCGCCTTTCAGAGAAGGGGCTCCCTGTGCCGCAGTCCGAGCAAGTCATCCAGGAACAAGGAAAACACCAGGCTGCTGCTGCCTGAGCTCAGCAGCCGGAGCAACACTCGGGAAGATGCTGGTAACATGGCTGAGTCCATTCATTTTCCAAAGAGGGCATTCACGCGGGGTCCACACGTTTGGAGGGGTTCACGCCTTTAAAGGGAAGGCTTCTTTGTTTGGCAAATGTGACTTTCTTGCAGAGAAACTTCCAGTTTGTTAGTTCCCTTCATTCTGGGGCTTTTTGGTATTGTCAAATAAATTTTAGAAAATCAACACATATTTATAGAGCATCAAATACAGGATAGGTGTCAGGGAGATTCAGAGGACGGTGTGACACAGTCCTGTCTCCAAGAGGCTTGTAATCTCGGAGGACGCACCAGCAAACTCCAGGAAATGTTTAAATAATCACTTTAATTTTCAGGTTATGAAATGCCCCATCTTAGGTTTGACTGCAGAGTCCAAGTTGAGTCAAAGCTGGTCCCTCCCCTCCTGGGGACCCGGTGGTTCCATCCCCTCCCAGGAGCAGCCCCTGTCACCCTCCCCTGCCCTCCTCCCCCCCGCTGCCCCCCAGTTTGCTATGCCCTGAGAGGGAGCTGAGGGTGTGAGTGAAGGCTGCAGACTTAAGAGCAGGGGTTGGTTTTTAAGGAGGAGTAGTGAGATTCGAAGTCATGTGTGACCTGGGCACTTGCCCTCCTGAAAGTCTTGGGGGGCACCTCCAGGTGAGCAGCCCAGGGTGAACCCCGCCCTGAAGGGCACTGCATAGAAAGGCTTTCTGGATGGTTTTGGCCAGATGTGACATTTTTTTCAAGTTGGAGGGCCCAGAGCGGTTTACCTTTTCTTGGCCCTTTGGGGCGGGACCAAGAGGCTGGTTTGAAGGAGCAGCTGCCACATTTCTGTTCAGCTGCCTCTTCCTATCCCCACCTGGACTTCCAGACCTCAGGGACATCATGGATGGCAAGGTGTCAGGGATCCCTGAGCACCCCAGCCTTGGACTCTATGAGGGGATGTTGTCCTACTGTTTGCAGGCCTTGAAGGGAAAACCAACCTGCTGCATTCTCTAGAAAGAAAAGCCAGCCATTCCCTAGTACTGCACTTCCAGAGATCAGGGGTGAGGCAGCCATGATGGTGTGTGCACGCTTCCGAGCATCAGGGGCCCCTAGAACCCTGTCGTCACCCCTGTGTGCAGACATCCCTGGGATGCCTGCTTCCCGAGCCAGCTGCACACTCTGCACGCCCCGCCCCTTTCCCTGCAACTCCCTGCTCACCTCCCCACACCTCACCCCCTCCTCATCTGTTAAACATCTCCATGCTCGTGGGTTGTCTCATGGACAAGAGGCCTGGCTCCAACGTTCACTTCCAGTACCCACTAGATGTGCGTCCCTGGGCTCCTTTGAACCCTTCAGCCTCAGTTTTCTCATCTGTAAAAGGGGAATGTTTTTGCAGGTGAGTAAGTGCCCGGGACTCAGTGAGTCACAGCAATGGCTCTTTGTTGGTTGTCCTGCCCGTGGACAGGCGGCTTTGGTCCTCTCCACCAGGGCGAGTCCAGCCCAGTGACTAAAACCGTGGTGCATCCCTGAGCCTTGTCCCATGCCCCAACCAGACTCACTTTTAGGTTCTACTTGGGCTTCAGGAGAGATCATTTTTAAAGATTGAATTAGAAAAAATAAGTGTTAAATACCATGTAAGGCTCCTCAGCTGCTTCACTAGTTCCTGCCCCTTGGAAGGAGTGGGGGGCAGGCGACGCTTTACGGGGCTGCCCTGTGGCGGCCGCCACTGCCCACCTCTCACAGAGCTGCTGGTCCTGGGTGGTTCTCCCACCGGAGTGCCAGTTACGCCGAGCAGAAGGAAGGAAGGAAGGAAGGAAGGAAGGAAGGAAGGAAGGAAGGAGGAAATACAGGAATGATACTGTGTTTGTGATCCTGACCCAAGACTTTTGAAGTGATGAATGTACCCAGCTGCCCTCTCCTGTTCCAGGAATGGGCTGAGACTCGCCTATTAGGCAATAATTCATTTCTTTTAGTTTTAAGAATCTTACAATGGACGGTGTCTCAGACGTATTGAAAAGAATAAATTTCATCACTTGTTCTAATGAATGTTGGGAGGAAGGCTTGGGAACTGGGCCCCGCGGCTGGACTTTGAGGGTGTAAAGGGCTCATGTTCCATATCCTCTGACGGCCCAGGTGCCCGTTACAGCCCTGCGACGAGCTCGCCTCGCTACCAGGCAAGGTGGGATGGCAGTGACTGAGCAGGAGGCATGCAGTTCACTTCTGTCTCCCATTCTTAGCCCCTTTTGCACTTTCCTCCTGTGTTTTCTCTTTCTGTTCTGCTCCTATTAGGATCTTCCTTTGCCAAGGGCTTCTATCTGCTGCTCCCTGTCATATCCATTTGGACAGATTTAGGACAGATCCAAATGCTGCAGATGGCCTGGTCCCCCTTTACTAGAGACAGAAGCCCAAGGAAGGTTTTAAACTAATGGCATGTGACTTGTTTCAGTTATGACAGTTATCCAACTTGGAGCTCTGCAGTCCTCTACAAGTTTAGCTCTTTCTGGTACGGAAGGAAACCTGAGAGGTTTGAGTGAGCTCCTTAGTTCCACCTAAGCTTTTTTATTGTCTGGAGATCAAGAAGCGCAGGCCGTCAGGAAAGCACATAAGGGAACAAAAGGGGTGCGCACCCCAGCCTGGACCCTGAGCCTGTATGAAACAGGTGGTGGCACGACTAAGGGTCTCTTGCTCTGAGCCCGTTGCATTCTGGGGACGTGTGTGCTTGCACTTCTCTGCTGACCTGTGTTTGCAGGCAATGCAGACCCTGGGCACCTCAGGTCCCTCACCGTAATTACCAAGTCTACAGGGAAGTGCCACCCAGATCCTGTGGAAGTAAAAACTGCGGAGACCCTGCTGTCATTTTGGGGCATCTGACTTGGGACTCCTCTCACCCATTTGAAGGGCTGTCTCCCACTGAACGTATTTGGACTTTTAGAACTCAAAAGCTTCTGTTTGTATGCAGGAGGTGTGCACTGGGAGGTCAGGACACCAGCTCCAGGCTCATTTAACGTTGCAAGCCTTCATGAAAGGTAAACGGCTTCCGATCTGGGCTCAGGGACCTGCTATAGATACGAATACCTCTCCCAGTGCTGTGTGGACCAGCAGGGGCCTGGCGAGGGCTACCCCGCATCTTCGCTGCTCTCCGAGGCATGGCAGCTGTGATCTTGGGCCCTCGCCTCCCTGACACACTTCTGCCTGGCTTCCCAGAGACTGCACACACCGGATGGAGGCAGGCAGCCCAGGAGATGACTGACGGGGGCATCTCTCACCGAAGTCCAGCAGGACATTCGTGGGAAACTTTTGTGGGTATCAACCAGCCTCCTCTACCAAATGCTCCCGGCACTTCGGACTATTTCAAAGGCCAGGCTTCCGCCTCCATCCACATCCCAGGTAAGAAATTTCAGGGAACGGTGCTTACAAGGAGGGGATATGTGGCTCAGCTGTACGTCCATAGCCAGCAAAGGACGTCCGAGCGAAGCCATACATTTTAATTCTGACATTCCTTCATTTAAAAATAAAAGCAAAACAGAACAGACCGCATGCTTATACCAACTGGGTCTCACGTCCCCAGGAGCGAGAGCACAGGAAGAGTGGGGGAGGGACGCCTGGGAGCCCATTAGGCTGCCTGGGAGGGGGAGGGGAGGTCAGCCCCAGCCATTTATAAAAGGTAAGTGCCGCTGCGCCTGGCGGGCGCTGAGCACCAGGCCGCAGGTGTGATTTATGAGGAAGAGACTGGCTATAAATCAAAGCCCTTTGTTTCAAGCAGTGCTTTCTGTGCAGCAAATCAATTTACATGCAGAGAGAATGAGGAACGAATCGCACCATATTGGAATTGGTGACTATCACAGAATCAGATTTCAAACTTGAGCGAAGTTCCTCCAACCTTTGACAAAGAGCCCTTGAGTGGCGTTCTCTGGGAGGGGGGCGGGGGGGGGTCAGAGTGTGAGTCTGCAGGGGGTGGGGGTGGGCGGTGGTTAGGACCCAGGGAGGATGGCTTGATGGGCCCCAGGGTGAGGCGTCAGAGCTGGGAATGGAAAAATTACCTGCGGCGGGCTCTCCCAGGATCTTTGTCAGTGAAAAATCTGAGGCTGTCATTGTCACCGCCTTCTTCGCCCCTTGCGGAATTCCTGCTCCTGTGCGAACATGACTCCAAGTGACGGAGGGAAAGACCAGACTCTAATGTGATCTTGTTCAGCCCGAGGTACTGGGGGTGAGTGAAGAGCCAGCCAGAAAGCCTGCCCAGGCCTCAGGGCTCCTGCAATGCCTTGTTCCACTTTGAATATTCAGTACTATTTGCTGTCTTAAGGGTCCTTAATGTTTTCCACACACACTGACCTCGTTGAATTTCAAGAGGTGAGGACCTTCCTGAGAGCAGGGCACAAACCTGGGGTCCTCTAGTGTTTCTCAGAGCGCCCAGCTCCTGGGATGGACTTGCTGGCTCGAATCAGGTATCTGTGGAGACAGGGAGAGCCACTGCCCAAAAGCCCAGAGCCCTGGGGTTACTCAGAGCCCTCATTTCAGCTATGACATTTAACCCTTTCCCCTCAAGCCTTTTATCATAAATACCACCAGAAAAAAAGGAGGGTTATGATATCATCTCTTTTTGCTTCTCCTGACTTTCCTGTTGGTTTTGAAATTATCAAGAGCACAGAAAAGTAGCCAAAAGATGACAGAAGGGAAGAAATGCAAAGGCCTCAGAGAGCCCCAAATAGGAGGATGAGCCTAGAATGGCTGAGTCAGACCAGCACCTTCTAAGCACTGGCCTATTTCTTGTGAAACTGGAGACTCCAGGTCCACAAATAACAGAGCTTCTTTTGGTTGGGTGATGGCTTTCCCAGTTGGGGCAAGCTCATTTTTACACATTTGCATATGATTTCATATGAGGGTTTCGGGTTGACTTAGCAGTTCATTCTTTCAAGGACAGAAGGGAATTCCTAATGGCTCATTGACAGTAAAGCTCGTGCCAGAGACCTTCCTGGGCATGTCTTTGGTGTAGAGTTAGGGATTTGGTCCAGGAGATTTTTACTCTTTCTTCTCTAAAAAAAAAAAATGTTTTTATTGAATACACATGTTCTGTTTCTAATTCAACTTTGGCGCATCGTGTGCATCTATCAGAAGGTGATGTGGGCTGAAGATGTCCTGCAGATGGTCAGTGTTTTCTAACCTGCTGGCAGGGAGACCCCGGGTGGACTTCTGACCTGTGAGTAGTCTCAGTGAGTGGAGTCCACCTAAGATCAAGACCGTGCTGGACAAATCCCCGTGGGGACTGAGGCTGAGCTGGGGAAGGGAAAGCCAGAAAGTTTCTGGGACTGCTCATTCCTTCCTTCATCAACCATTTCTGAGTGCATTGCACTTGGTGCTGAGAATATGGTGACTGAGGGCAATGCAGCCTGTGTCCTCAAGGAGCCTGGGGCCTCTCAGGGGAGAGGGGCTGTCGCCATAAGTGTGTCCAGGGCTATGGAAAGGATCCGCGGGAGTGCTGGGGGGGGGGGAGGGAGGAGGCATGTGGGGCAGGCACTTGACTGACTTTTGAATGATGTGTTTTCCAAGGGAAGAATTGGGGCAGAGTGTGTCAGCTATGCAGGTGGATACCAGGATTTGTAAAGAAAATGTTCGGGGAAGGTGCATTTTTCCAAAACACAAATGTGATACAAAATCAAACCCTCTTTACTCTTAAAACATTGATTATTGGCACAATAGAGGAGGCACCAGACTGTGAATCCCTCAAGACTGACCCCTGGTACCCTTTTCGGCATACTCAACAGTGGGCGCTGTCGCCTGGCCGGGATAGGGGCTCAGTTTGTGCTTGTGGAAGAATCAGTGAACATCCTAAGTTTTTATTTCTTTCATCTCCTTCTTTTAATGCTGAGCAAGTAGTGGTGGGAGAGGAAAATGTACCTGTGGCTTGTCATTTCATGGCTATCTTGGACGTAAGGATGAGATTTTAGTCTCTAAGAACAGTTCCTCTGCATAGTCTGATTTTTCTCTATACAAATCAGTATGATACTCCTAAGGTGACAAATGATTTAGCTAAGTGACCAGGTGCCTCACTGGCCCAAGGGGAAAAAGCAGTGGGTTTTATTTTTGAGAGTGAGAATTTTAAAATACGAGAAGTCCCTAAACTGTGGGTTCCCTTTGGCCAAACTCAGAAGCAGAGTTCAGGTTTCTGGTTTTCAGCCTGCTTACCTTCCCACACCCAGAAGCCACAAACAGGGAATCAGGACCGAAAGAGTAAGCCACACACACCCCCCTCACCCTGCCTCAGCAGGCCAGCTCAGGGGGCCCTCTGCTTTTCTAAAGAACTGAATCCGAAAAATCATCAGAGTGACACTTGCAGACCACTACTGTGGGCTAGCCGGTCTTTCGGTCTTTCGGGGTTCGGAGAAATAACTTGTCAAATCCTCACACAGGCTTAGCAGGAGGAGACTATGGTCTCCATTTTACAGGTGGGGACCTGAGGCACGAGGAGGGTCAGAATCTGATTAGGGTCCTGACAGCCTGGCTGGCAAGGTGACCGGCAGACTATCCACCCTTGTTAGGAGAAAGGCAAATACTGTAAAATGGATGAGATCGATGGTCAAGTGACGCAAATACATTTTATGGTTAAAAACAACATAAAAACATATGCCGTTATGGTGGTGTTTTTTGTTTCTTTAAAACACCTTTACATGTTGTTATAAGAGAATAACTAGGAGAACTGTTATTACTTTTTTTTTTTTTTAAGATTTTATTGGGAATTTGGGGGGAGAACAGCATTGGGAAATCGGGGAAGGGGAACAGACAAGTTGCTGTCCTTTTGTTCTTCAGTCTAGTTGTGGAGGACGTCACTTCACTGGCCCATGTTGGTGTTATCATTGTGCTCTTCCCGGGTGAGGCAGATCAGTCGTTGGCCACTGGATGGTTGCTCACAGCAGCTCACGGCAGCTCACACCAGCTGCCGGCCAGCCCCACTGCAGCCTAGGCCGTCGCCAGCGACTCACAGCAGCCCAGCTCCAGGTGGAGCTGTTGTTCACCCTCTTAGCTGTAGAGAGCAGCGTCACTGGCCCTCATATGTGGGATCCAAACTGGGTTCCTGCTGCTCAGAGCTGGCGTCCCAAGCCAACTCCTAACCAATGTGCCACTCAGCTGGCCCAAAATGGTTATTACTTGTTTTCAACAGATGCCAACATAGGAGTTTTGAGAACCAGAGTTTTTATGAGCATTTTAAGGTTCCAAGGATAAGAATCTTTAAACTCTAACCATGAAACAAAAAACACTGCCAATAAGCATATATTTCTTTCATATTGATTAAAATAGAATTTATTTATATCTTAGTTCTTACATGCATATGATTCAGCCTTCAAAACTACAAAGAGAATAAAGTGAAAAGTGAGCCCGACTTCCATTTCTGATTCTCTGTCACCAAATTTCCTTCTTCAGACACAATCAGAATGAGGTGTATTTTTACGTATCCTAGAGATAGTCTATGCATATATGAGCTTATGTGTCAACACAATTGATGTGGGGGGAAGAGGAGTAGGGCACAAATGATATATGAGTGTATAAACAGTGCATATATATAGTTCAGTGCTTTGGGGTTGCATGCTGGATTTCAATGTGAACTTGGTCCATAGAAGTATATTGAATCTCCTCAAGCTAGTCATGATTTTATAAAAACAATTGACTTCTCTATATAAAATTTACATTTTATTAAATTACCAAATTGTTTGTTTTAGTTTTTCAGTGATTCCTTTATATTTTCCAAGTTAGAGCTCATATAATCAAAATTCCTCTGTCTAATTTTTGTACCTCTGTATTTCTCTTACCATATTGGAGGGGCTAGTGTCTCCAACACAATGTCAATAGTTGTGACAATGGGCATTCTTACCTTTTATTTATTTATTTTTGATTTAATTTGACGCCACTAGTTTTTCTCCATTAAATGTAATGCTAACGTTTAGGTTGACACACACACAAACTAAATATACAGAAACATACTTGGTTGATGTTTTTTAATAGATGTTATGTCTTTGCATCACATTGAGAGATCATCTGCCTATATTCCTATATTTAAGAATATTTATTTAAAATGGGTATTAACTTATATAGAATGCTTCTTTACCATATACAGAGATGATCATTTTTTTTGGATATATTCATATCATGATTTATGTTAATACACCCAATAAAATTTAACTATTCTTACCTTTCCAGATTAATGTTACTTGGTTGTTGTATATTGTTCTTTTGATATTTTGTTAGGGATTTTTCACTGATGTGAGATTTTCCTTTCTCCTTTCTCTTCATTGGCATTGTTGTTAATCAGTGTTTTGCTAGCTTTGAAAAATTTTTAGCCTTCCTCATTTTTCCATGATCTAGAATAGTTTGAAAGAGCACTAGAATTATTGTTCTTAAAGGTTTGATAGATTTCTCTTGACAAATCATCTAAGCTCACTGCATTTTGTGTGCTTGGGGGCGGGGGGGGGGCGTTATTAGAACTTGAACAGTTTTCTCTATTTCCTGTAGAGTAATTGATCTACCTTGAAGTCCGATTTTTTTTTTTTTTTGAGGGCAGTGTCACTGGCCCTCATATGTGGGACCCAAACCGGTACCGCTGGCTTCCCAAGCCAGCGCTTAACCACCGCGCCACTTGGCCGGCGGTGAATTCTGATTTTTAATGTGAGTTTTGGTAATTTATGTTTTCCAGAAAATACCCTCTTCATCTCAGATTCTGAGTTAGAGCCACACAGAGTTCAGGAGGGTGGTCTCTTGATTTCTAAAATTTCTCCCCTTATTCCTTACAGTATTTATTTGTGCTTTCTTATTTAAGGTTAGGCTAATTAATAGCAGATTATTTACTGATTTATTTAAGCTCTTGGATTTGTCATTTTCCAATTTTCTAATTAATTTATTTCACATTTTATGCTTACTAATTCCGTCCTTCTGTTAATACTGGCTTTATTTTCTTATCCATTTTCTACCATCTTTCATTGGATGATCTATTCATGTATTTTTTTGTCTATCTATCTGTCTATCTATCATTTATCTATCTATCTGTAATTTAGCCACAAGGCTATGCATTTTTGTCTGAGCCCAGTTATACATGTAACCCGTAGGCTCTGCTATATATAACCTTTTAATTATTGCTTTTCTAGTTATAATGCAATTCCAGTTTTGATTTTTTCTTAACTATGAATTGAGAGTCTTTAAGTTTTCCAAGTGGTACAAATTTGTTTGCTTTTGTGTTTTAGTTTCATTTTTCATTTCTAGTTTATTCTTTGTGATCAGAGCATTATTTCTACTTTTGGGTTACCTGAGGTTTTCTTTGTGGCCTAATAGTTTGCATTTGTTTCCTTTATATTACTTTATAGAATATACTTACTCCTCTATTTCTTCAATATGTCTATTGATTGTCAATTTTTTCTGGGACATGCCTTTTGATTCTTCAGATTAAAACTTTTTACTTCTGGAAATTTTTCTTAATATATCTACTTAAATATATGTATTTAATCCCATTCCATCCTGGGGATACCAATTAGGACTATGTTGGATCTCTTGGTTTTCTTCCTTATCTTTCATTTTCTCCATAGCCCTTATCAGTTCTTTGCTTATTTTAATTTTATTTTGATGGTGTTTCTCAGTCTTTTGATTGCTATGTCTTTTGCTGTTTCCAGCAGTTTCTTTACTTCTCAGAGCTGCTGCCAATGTAGCCTCCATTTCTGTGATGGCTTCATTTTTCTCTTGCACATCTTTTCTGAGGCTCTAACAACTTGTTTAATCTCCTGCTGTTGGAAAAACCATAGATTCTCTGAGCTCCTATATCTGCTTGAGATTATATTTATCAAGGTGATTGCTTTTTAGTTCTTTTAAATACATGATGATATACTATAGATCACATTGTTAAGCTTCCTTTTAGTAATATTTTGCTGTTTCTTTTTTTTGTTGTTATTTGTTTTACTTGATCTTTACTTCATTTTCAGGCAGTATTGTTATTATTATTTCAGTAGATCTGGGTGCTTGCTCCTTTTTGGTCACCAGTTATATTTGAACAAGACAAATTCTTTCTTCTTCTTTTTTTTTTTTAAGACAAATTCTTTCTTGTTCAGCTAATCTCAAAGCAATGCAGAGGAGGGCAGGGCCACGGACGTGCAGCAGGAGTTCTTCAGAGATCACAGGGCATCGTGTTGAACTGCATTCTTTCCAGCTTTTAGTTCTAAAATCATCTGAAATGTGCAGTCACCTCTGCCTATAACACAGAGTTTCTCACTTGCTTCCTGCCTCACCGACAGATGGTTTCCTGCATGGATGGTAGGTCTGACTGGTTTCCCATCCACCCACCATCTCCTGCTTTCCTTTGTGCAAAACTCAGTTCACAGGGACTGCCCACTCTCACCTCTGCCTGCTGTCCCCAAGAGGGGAGGTTGGCTTACCCCTTAGGGTCTGCTACTTTCTTTGGGACCCTTTCCATCTCAGCCTTTTCTGCAGCCATGGAGTCTGCTCATCTGTCTGCCTGTCACTACATTTCACTTTCATTCCTTATATATTATGGTTTGAGTTTTGTCAGAACTTGCAAGTTGGTGTTGCAAGAGGGTTGAAAACGTCTTCTTTCCCCTCTGTATTAAAACTGGAGTCTCCATCATGTTTTAAAAATATTTGTATTTTAAATACAGACAGATTCAAATTTTGGAAAGTGTTTTGCATTGCAACATGTATAATATTTTAGTATTCTCTCTTGGTATGCATTTCTTCACAATTCAAGAATTTTTTTTAAACATATCATTTTACATGATTTATAAACTGAATTTAGATTATTAAACAAAGTGTTTCAATGTGAAAACATAATGGTGTGATTTGTGAATTCTTGTACTCAGGTAGTTATATTTTATATTCTAGAGTATAATTTTGGTAGATTTTACATAAAATTTTTCTTCAAAATCTTCAATTTCTAGGAAAATTGATGCCATATGCTAAAATCCTCAAAATGTTTGATGTTGTAAAACATATACACTCGTATGAAAAAAATTATAATTTCCATTTGCATGATTTAAATATTAAGGACCAGTCTCCTCTCTTTTTTGTACCATCACATGGTGATAAATATGTCATGTTCTTAATGACAACATTTTCAGAAATATTCTCTATTGACAGTTAATGAAGATGAAGTCTTTTAGTATATTGACAGAATTTTTACATCTATTATAAATTAAAAATGATGAGAAAGTACAACAGTTTAATATGACTACATAAACTATAGTGATCCATTAAGTAGAAACAGCATTTTTCAAAGGTTTTTATTAAAATACAGCTAACATACAATACTTTATTAGTTTCAGATGTACACAATAGTTAGCCAACATTTACATACCTAAAGAAGTGATCACCATGATAAGTCCAGCAGCCACCTGACACTGTACCACACTGTCACAAATTATTGACTATATTCCCCAGGCTGTACATTACATGCCCATGACTTATTTGTTTTATACCTGGGAATTTGGACCTCTTATTCACCTTCCCCCACCTTTAAAATTTTTCAATTATAGTTGACATTCAATATTATTTTATATTAGTTTCAGGTGTACAGCATAATAGTTAGACATTTATATAATTTAAGTACCCACCTACCACCATGCATAATTATTACCATATCATTGACTGTATTCCCTTTGCTTTACTTTATATCCCCATGACTACTTTGTAACAACCAATTAGTACTTCTTAATTTTCCCCCTTTTTTATCCGGTGCCAACCTCCCTCCCATCAGCAACCATCAAAATGCTCTCTGTATCTATGAGTTTGTTTCTGCTTTGCTTGTTTGTTAATTTTGTTCTTTATAGATTCCACATATAAGTGAAATCACATTGTATTTGTCTTTCTCTGTCTTACACCCCACTCAGCAAAACCGTCTCCAGGTCCATCCATGCCGTTGCATATGGCAAGAACCCATTCCTTTCCCTGGCTGAGCAATATTCCACTGTATATCTGTACCACCTCCTCTTAATCCATTCATCCATCAGTGGATACCCAGGCTGCCTCCACCTTTGGTCATTGTAAACAATGCTGCAATGAACATACGGATGCACAGGTTCCCTCGAAATAGTGTTTCAATTTCTTCAGATAAATACTCAGAAGAGGGATTATTGGGTCCTTCTTTGTCTCTTGCTATAACCTTTGTTTTAAAATCTATTTTGTCTGGTATAAGTTTTTTTTTTTTAAATTTCCATTTTCATGAAATATCTTTTTCCCATTCCTTTATTTTCAGTCTGTGTGTATCTTTTGAATCGAAGTGAGTCATTTATAGGCAGCATATGTAAGGATCTTGTTTTCTTATCCATTCAGCCACACTATCCTTTGATTGAAGCATTGAATCCATTTATATCAAAAGTGATTGTTAATAGATAAGTAGTTATTGCAGTTTTATTATTCATATTGTTGATCCTTTTTTTTTCTTTTTTTCTTAAAGAATTCCCTCTAAGATTCCTTGTAATACTGGTTTGGTGGTGATGAACTCCTTTAGCTTTTTCTTGTCTGGGAAGCTCTTTATTTGTCCTTCGATTCTGAATGATAACCTTCCTCAGTAGAGTAATCTTGGTTATAGGTCATAGCTTTTAATCACTTTGAATATTTCTTGCCAATCCCTTCTGGTCTGCAAAGTTTCTGTTGAGAAATCAGTTGACATTCTTATGGTAGGTAACTAACTGCTTTTCTCTTGCTGCTTTTAAGATTTTCTCTTTGTCTTTAACCTTTGGCATTTTAATTATGATGTGTCTTGGTGTGGGCCTCTTTGGGTTCATCTTGTTTGGGATTCTCTGCACTTCCTGGGCTTGTATGTGTATTTCCTTCACCAAGTTAGGGAAGTTTTCCATCATTATTTCTTCAAATAGGTTTTCAATTCCTTGTGCTCTCTCTTCTTTTGGTATCCCTGTAATGTGATATGCTTGATGCTATCCCAGAGGCCCCTTAAACTCTCCTCAATGTTTTGGATTCTTCTTTCTTTTTGCTATTTTGGTTGGGTGTTTTCTGCTGCCTTATCTTCTAAATAGCTGATTTAATCCTCTGCTTCATCTAATCTGTTCTTCATTTCGGCTATTGTATCCTTTATTTCTGACTGGTTCTTGTTCATGGTTTCAGTCTCCATTTTTATGTTTCCTATCTCTTTGTTGAAAGTCTCCCTAAGATCATTGAGTATCTTTATAATCAGTGTTTGGAACTCTGCATCTGGTTTATTGCTTGTATCCATTTTGTTTAGTTTTTTTTCTGGAGTTTTATTCTGTTCTTTCATTTGGGACATGTTTCTTTGTCTCCCCATTTTGGTTGCCTCCCTGTGTTTGTTTCTATGTGTTAGGTACGGTTTCTATGCTTCCTCATCTTAGTAGAGTGGCCTTATGTAGTAGGTGTCCTGTGGGACCTAGTGGTTCAGTCTCCCTGGTCACCAGAGATGGGTGCTTCAGGTGTGTCCCTTGTGTGGGTTGTCTGTGCCCTCCTGTTGTAGTTGAGCATTAGTTGCTGTTTGCATGTAAGTGGGAGGGATTGACCCTCTGGCTAATTGGTTGTGAGCACTGTGTGATCACAGTGAAACTGTGGTGCAGGGGCTGACCCTACAGACCAATGTTCACTTTAGTGGGGCTCTGGGGCCTGCCCAGCCTACCCTTTGTGGGTGTGTCATCCTTCAAAGTGGCTAGGTGATGCTCTGCCCCAGTCTGAACCTGGCCATTGGGCCTGCCAGCCCCGGGGCTTCCTGGGAGGGGATCTGCTGCAGGCTAAGTTCAGCCGGGGCCACCTGGCAGGAGCCACAAAACAATCTGTAGATGGCCACCAACCGAGCTGTGCTTAGAGGTGTCTTGAGAGGCCAGGCCACAAATCAAGGCCGGCTACCTCTGTGCCGGGCTTAGGGCTGCTCAGCCAGGGGCATGGGACATGCCAAAGCCAGATGCTGCTTGTTTGGGTTTTGTGAACCTTTGAGAGACTTTAGGAAAGTCTGCAGCATGAGCCAAGGCAGTAAGTTTGTATGAAAAAGCCACTAGAATTGGCTTGGGTGTGCCTGAAAGCTAGGTGGGGCGTGGTCTTAGGGAATTGGGGTGGAGAAGAAGAAAGGTGATAGCCAGTGTGATGGAGACTCAGGTATGATGTCTGCGTGTGTGCGTCTGCACGCAGGGAAGGGGCGGGCTCAATAAAGAAACAAAGACTTCCTCCAGCTCCTCCATCTGGGAGAAAGTTGCCCCGCCAGCATTCACCCTGAAGCTAGACAATTCAGTTCCTCCCTGTATGTCCTGGTGCCTTTTGAGCTGCTGCCCCAGTGCTGGAGCTCAGAGCGAGTGAGTCTGTCATCAGGTAAGTCCGTGCGTGGACCATTTAGGAGGAGCACCTGGGACTCCAGTCACCCTACGTCTCACTCAGCCACTATCTCTCCTGGTTTTCACAGGCAGAAGTTATGGGGACTTCTCTCCCCAGCACTGGAACCCTGGGCTGGGGAGACTCGTGTGGGGCTGGGACCCCTCATTCCTCCCTGGGGAAATTTCCGCAGCTGTGATATCCCTCCTGATATTTAATGGTCACGTGTGGGTGTGGGCCCAGCTGCCTCTCTGCCCCTCCTGTCAGTCTTGAGGTGGCTTCTTCTGTATGTTCGTAGTTGTACAGCTTCAATTCAGCTAGACTTCAGGCAGTCCTCGATAACGGTTGTTCTGTGCTTTAGTTATAATTGATGTGGTCTTGAGAGGGTCTTGAGCACAGTGTTTACCTAGTCTGCCATTTGACTGGAAATCAAAAAATTAGAAACAGCATTTGTAATATTTTCATGTGAATAGCGTCACAGGCAACATTGAATGGGTGGCCCTTTGTAAAGATCTTCCGGTTGAGTGCCTCATCCCATCTTCCACAGAGAAGTCAAGAAAACTTTCCTCAATGTCCTTTCATGCCTTGGTTCTTCCAGAGAGTGAAAGTTTGCTGAGTTTATCTAATGGCATATCTGATTTCTCTGCATCATATTTGATTTTGGTTTATTGCATTCATCTTGACTCTTGGATGAAAAACGATTCCTATAATTTGTTTACCTGAAGAACCTGGGTGAGGGCTTCAAGTAAGTGCAATCTCAACACACTGCTTCTCCTACAGTTGCACTTCTGCTCATTATGGCGGTGGGATTGGAATAGGCCTTCCGGAGGGCAGCAGGTGACTTCTAGTGTCTCTTGATTGAATTTCAGCAGCCAGACAGCATCCTGGATACTTTGCATTTAGCAGCAACATAATTACTAAATTTCCTTAGAAAAGGGGGGAAAAGGAGGGGGTTATGTTATTGACTTCACAATCCCTGGGGAGTTACTCCATGCTGAATTCTTTTAACACATTTTCTCCTTAAAAAAATAAATATTCATGTCTTATATTTCAAAACTGTAGTATAGCTATGAATGCAAACATTTGGAGATTCTCTGTTACCTCATGTTTAGTGAGTGTTTGTTAAATCATTAAAGGCATTCGTAGCTTCATTGTTTGACAATGATCGCGTCATTGTCAGAGAGCTGGGAGGGTAAAGTAATGTGCTTCCCGACGGGAGTTGCTTAGGGGAGAGTGTCTGCATAAAACGGGGGTGCTCAGCCTTGCCTCTTCCGTATAGGGCGACTCATATACTGACGGGACAGCCATGAGACTTCCAAATAACCCCCTTTCCATCTCAGTTTTCATACCCTCTGCATGGTACTCCCTGGGCCCCCTCTGTGGCACAGTCCTTGTGCCTCTTGTCCTCTTCCCTCCACTTCTGGCCCCTTTGGCACTTGGTCTTAACCCTGCGCCTTCCTACAGGACCTGTCCATCATGTACCCTGCGCCTTCCTACAGGACCTGTCCATCATGTACCCTGCGCCTTCCTACAGGACCTGTCCATCATGTACCCTGCGCCTTCCTACAGGACCTGTCCATCATGTACCCTGCGCCTTCCTACAGGACCTGTCCATCATGTGCTGACTGTCTCCTCCGCCCCCCGCCCCCGCCATGAGCCCATGATGTGGAGGCCAGAGCAGTGACACTGCCAGGGCATTGGGGGAGAAGTGGGGAGACCCTCCCTGCGTCTCCCTGCAGTAACTGCCCACTTCACCCTCTTGCACTCGGGCTCTGGGCTAGGCCAGGTGGGAAGCCCAGTAGAGATGGCTGGTCCTTCCTCCTGGGTAACTGGGGAGACTGGGCCCCTGCGGGCTCACAGAACATTTAATCCCAGCCAGAGTGCCCCTGGGCTGTCACTGTGGGGAGGCGTTTGGAGCACAGTGGCCTTGAGGACTCTTTCAAATCACAGTTTCGGCTACGGCTAGTCCACTTGAGTCAGTGACTGCATACACCTGGGTGTTTCCACAAGGAGCTTTTACAACAGGCAGATCTGCTGGGAGGCTCCCCGGGAGGAGTTTATGGCATAGAGAGAATCTGAACAGACTCCACGCTGCCGTCTCCCAGAGGACAGTCAGTGCTTGCAGACCACTGTCCCCCCAGAGGACAGTCTGTGACGCGCCTGCGGAGATCACTGTGTCTATAAGGCACATGCACTTAACCAATGCTTCCACCAGAGACATTTCATTCATTCATTAAATATTTTGGTGACACCAACTTCTCTGGAGTGTTGCTGTACCCTTGGCTTTTTTTGCGTTAGTCTCTGCTGGCTTACTTTTTAAGTAAGGGATGAAGGGATTTTTAAGTAGGGGACTCAAACTTTCTGCGGTGACTGGTGGCTGGGAAGGAAACACAGGTGAGGGGACAGGTGGCAAGGTCTCCAGCCTGCAGAGCAATGAGGGGGGACGAGGGAGGCCGCTGGGGGAAGGGACAGGGCGAGCATTCCTGGAAGGCTGGGGAGGGCCGCTTGGAGAGTCGCAGGAGGACTCGGGCTGGATTAGGGTTAACTGGAGAGGATTCATGGACTCAAACCCAAAGGCCCGAAGGATTAAGGTGGCTTCAGTTTGGGAGCTTAGCTGTGGGTGGGAGGAGGAAATCAGAACCCAAAGTGGGGACGCAGTTGTCTGGAGGGGCCGCAGGGCCGCCAGTGGCTTGGGTGACAGGCAGGGTGGGGAGTGGGGCTGGCAGAGGGGCCTTGGAAATGTCCACCCCCTTTAGATTGCTTCTGTGGAGACTGGACCGCCATCGGCGGCTCGGGAGTGGGCCGCGGCTGCAAGGTGGTTCTAGCTGTCAGGACGGGTCCTTTATAAAACTGTGCAATGGACTAAATTTTTCTTTGGGCAATTCCACTTTTCCCTGTGAACCCCAATAATCTGTCATGGTATCTGTCTTCCTCTGCTTGGGCTTCCATAACTAAATACCACAGACCAGGAGGCTGCTATTTTCTCACTGTTCCGGCTGGAAGCCCCAGCCCCAGATGTCAGTGGGGCTGGCTTTCTCGGAGGCCTCTCTCCTTGGCGTGCACGGGGCCAACCTCTTGTTGCTTCTTCACGTGGTTGTCCCTCTGTAAACACATGACCTCAGTGTCTCTCTCTCCTATGGTAAGGACACCAGTCGTGTTAAACTCAGGCCCCAGCCCAACAGCCTTATTTTAATTTTAATCACCTCTTTAAAGACTGTATCTCCACAGCCAGTTATGTTCTGAGGACCTAGGGGGCTGAGGACATCAACATATGAGCACAATTCAGGCTATAACAGTGGCTCACCCTCCTGCAACCCCAGGGGAGTATTCCATCTAGAAACTCGCATTTCATGCCTTGGTAAATCTTGTTATGCTAAATCCTGATAAGTGTTATCCAAAACGGTCATGCATAATTCCCCTTTGTAGGGTTTGGAAATAAAGGATGCATTTCTATTGATAAATAAGGGATGCACTAGCAGGCAGCACCATAGGAAACCGGGACTTATTTTCGATGGGCCAGAATGTCGCAGAGCCAGGGGTGTATCCAGGTTTTTTGGGGTCTAACGCTTAGATGGTTTTGGGGGGGCTATCTTTAAGAAAGAGACTATGGAATGATGAATATAAAATTAAACATGGAAGGTAAAACGTATTTAGAGTGGGGAAAATCAAACCAATTGTAAATCTAAAAGAACTGACAAATATCACAATGATGACGAAATCCAGAAACTAGCATCTCTTATTAGTTAACTGCCTGACGCACCTTTGCGATGCCTCATCCTCCTAGGTTTGGGGCTCTCTGTTCTTTGACTGCCTTTTCATACGACAGCCGTTTTGCAATTTCTTTTGCGTGAGCAGAAAGAGAACTAGTCTTTCCTCTGCGTGGTTAGTGGGCACTCGTTTTGGTTACTGGCAGTTGAGGGAAGCTCCTTTCAGCTGTTCAGGTCCCTGATGGATGCTGGCCCCTGGGGCTACCCCTGCAGAGCTCCTTGGCGGGGGCGACCTCGGACAGTAGTGGCCCTTGCACTTCTCCGGTCATGGGCCAGTGCATTCTTTATTACCGGAGCCACTGGTCCGGCTCAGCCGGGCCCCTACATCCCCCGGGTCCCCAAGTCCAAGCACGGTTGGTGGTGAGCGGGCCCTTAAGACTGGGCTGAGATAACCCCAGGTATGGAGCAGGCACAGCAGGACAGCTAGCGCCCTTCCGGTCCTTTCTCACAGTCAGGATGCAGAGCCTGCATGTGGAGTCATTGGTTCGGCCGCATGGCTGTGGCCTGTTACCTCTGCCTACTCCCATGACCATCATCAGGGCAGAGGGGAAGACCCCGTCCAGGGGGCTGGACTGCTGCATCCTCCCGTGTCCAGGAGAAGAACAGACCTTGCAAGGAGCCCTGGCGAGTGAGGGGCCCCGAATCATGAGCTGCATGAGTGGGTGGCATCTGCTTAGAAAGCCATCCTTCCCTGAAAGTGAAGGTGGATGGGGGCCGTCTTTCTTTCCTGAGCCTATAATATGGCAGCAGAGATGAGATGGGTAGCTGTGTGGCTGAGTCTCTGTCTCGTGGTAACTGTTCAATGACTGGCAGCTACTATGGTTATTAGTAAATTACCATCTGCTTTAATTATTCTCCTGTGAGTTTCATCTGAACTGGTCAGTTTCCCAGAGCCTGCGCGTGTTTGGGAGAGCTCCCAACGCTGAGGACCAACCCCAGCAGGATTTCAAGGGCCCAGTCGTTGGCACCGCTTTGCCAGAACGCCTCAAGCAGAGGTGTGGACGCTGCTTGGCGAATGGCCTGTGAGTCACCCTGCAGTGTCACCATCTGGGTTACTCCTCCCCTCAGGGAGCCTTTCCTGCGTGGGTTTTCCAGGGTAGGTCCCAGGGAGGGTACAGGAGGAAGTGCATGGGTTAGCGTCCCCTCAGGTCGGGAAGTCCTGTGGAGAGAACCCTCCAGTCCCCCAGTTCCCCCCGGTTCTGGAGGCTGATGCATTGGCTCCCGCTGGCCCGTGCTGGGTCACGCAGTGGCTGTGTCAGAGTGAGGGGTGCCCAGGCCGAGTGCCCTCTGCATCTGGGAGTCGAGGTTGCTGCTGGCACATCCAACCCTCACCATCTGGCCTGAGGGTGCTTGTGGGGACCCTTAAAAGTACAGCCGGGCCCTTCCTCAAAGTAGAAGCCATGGGTGTTAAGTAGGAAACATTGCAATACACATGATCAAACAATGTGTTATAACTATTTTATGAGGCTATTGCTGCTACTGCAGCGTTCTATATAAATAGTAAATTTGATCACAGTGTTTAGCAAGTGATCAGAAAGGGCGTCCTCATTGGATCAGCCTGCAGGCTCGCTTGGTGGGCAGGTGCTATTGTCTTATCACCATCAAGCACATTGACTAACATATACAGGTGTTCTATAAATATGCACTGAATAAATTTGCTATTTCAGGGGTGGACAGAGCATGTCAAGACTGATGGCTCTCACTTGGTTAACTGGGAGGCTGAGATTACAAACTTCTGGGGTCACGGGGCTGTGCTTCTTTTGAAAATCCAGTGCTGACATTTCCCCCAGCATTTGTAAGTTTTCAAATTAAAATGTGAAGGGAGCCATGAGTTTGTGACCTCTGGGAACAAGTTGCCAAGTCTACAAACGTTTGTCAAACCTTTTTATAATGTAACGCGAGTGCTTCCTTTTTCTGTGTTTTTAGACTTACTTTACATTGCAGCGTTTCCTTGGAGGCTGTGACAGATGGATTTCAATACGCGTTCCCTTACACAAACACAGCCTCACCTGTGCCCTCTAACACTGCGTGCAAGACTAGTGGCAGGTAGTTTCAGAGGGCAGAGCTGGTGTTTCCTCCCCGGGGCTCCCACAGCACCCCTCCGCCGTCCTGGCCTTTCTCACACCGAGGGGCAGGTATGTTTCCCTGTCCGTTCTCTTCTCCAACTACGTGCGAGCCCAGTCCTACCGATGCTCGTGTCTCCTGGACCCAGCACAGAGCGAGTGCTCAGGGAAATATGCGCCCACTGAATGAAAGAATAAGGTTATTTTGAGGAATACTGCCTCTCAAAGACAGGGGGATGGAGATGGGTTGTTTTGAAGAAAATTCCATTGAAAGAAGGCAGAATATCTTACCTTCTAGACAGTAAACGCAGAACATGGTATTTATTGAGCATTTATTACTTGGCACCCAGTCAGGTTCTGTGGGGGTCACGGACAAATATAAAATTAGACTCTTGTCTAGTGGAGGAGCTCAGGATATATTCAAGAACATTAGAAAAGCTACAAAGCAGGATGTTCTCCAACCCAGAAGTGTGATGCAGGTGGGTATCCACGCTTCAGGAGAGCTGGGCGTTCTGTGGGGGAGGGGGGCTGTGAACTGAGCTTCAAGGTGATTCATTAGTTAGGATTCTTCCATGAGCAATGACAGGAAACCTAATCAAAGCAGGCTTAAAATTGTTAAACAGATGGGGAAGGGCTTTATCGGCGGCTTAAGGAGAGCATCCCAGGAGATCTGGCCGGGGAAGCCAGGCTGGGCGCGTTTGCCCTCTGCAGCCTGGCTCTGCTCTCCTCTTGGGCTTCACGTCAGGCCATGACCTGGCTCACCTTTCAGGGGCCTGGCAGACCTGCTTTCCAGAAGGTTCCGCAAACATCCTGGCTTAGTTCCAGTTGCTCCGATAGTGCCTGTCCCTGCATTGAGGCCACGGGGATGCAAGGCCCTGTGTCTAAGCCTGGAACACATGCTCCCTCCTGCAGCTGGGGGTCAGTGATTCCACCTGTCCACCACGTGCATCTAGGGAATAATGAGTACGTGAATGAGTGAGTGAGTGAGCGAGTCGATGGGGGGATGGATTATGGATCTGGGGAAAGCCGAGAGCATAATACAGACAGAAATGTGCCCTTGGCTTCTGTGGTTGTGAAGTCCTCTCACGTGTAGTCCCAAGGGGAGGCCCAGTCACCAGCTTACAGGCGCACAGCCCCAGATGTCCCCAACACTGGGCAGGCTTATCGTCTGCCGGCGGGATACAGACCTGGCCAAGCGTGGGCCCAAGGCTGCCGGCCAGGAGGCACATTCATGTCCCTTACTGAACAGCTGCAGTGTCCCCTTAAGGCTCAAGCTACTGCACCTTACTCCCCCCGGATGCCTGAGGTTAAGAGTGGGGTCAGATACCCTGGAGGAGGCAAATGGGGATGTCGACAAGCAGGCTTGGTTTAAACCCTGCAGGTGAGACAAAGCCTGGGCAGTGTCCCTGGTTAGATGGTTTGGATGGGCTGCCCTCCACGCGTTAGAATCCCAGGCTCCGAGTCTATGGGACTTGGGTTTGGGAGGATGGCACAGTGGAGACATTAATAAATGTGTGACGCTTTGAATGGCTCTCGGATCCATCACTAACGATGCCCTCATCGCTGGTGTGCAGTAGGTCACCCTTAACACATGATCCTTCACAAACACCTGACCCTTACCACTAACATCTGACTCTTAGTCGGGGGGGGGGGGGCCTTCTGGGTCAGCCGTGCTCTGCAGGGGGCATGGCCCCGCCCTGTTCTGCGGACTGCTTCCAGGTAGCAGGGGTCCACCCGCTGGCGGGCAGCCTGGTCTCGGCTAGTGAACTTATCCCACTGCCCCTTTGTGGGGTGTTGATCACATAGACACCCTTTTCTCTCCATCTCCCACCTCCACTTGCCTTTCTCCTGAAAGGATTTTGAATGGAAATATGATGTTATATACACAAGTCAGCAGAGAGGCTGAATCACAGGCGAATGCCCTATACATCCTAGTGTCAGCGATGGCATCGAATAAGAAGTCCTTACAAGGTAGGAGGCTCCGATAATGATGTGTCCGCTTCTCAGATTTTTCTGACTTTATAGGTCGGCGTCCAAGTCAGTACCTGGCACGTGCCCTACGCCTGCTTTCCCCTCAGACTCCGTACAGATCACTCACCACCTTCAGGACCCCCGAATTGCCTCTTGCCTGGATTTCTCATCCAAGTCACCTAATTTGTTTCTCTGCCTTCAGCTCTGCTCCCCTCCCATTCATTTCCATGCTTGGGCCAGCGTGAGCCCACCGAAACCCCACCCGTCTAACACCTTCACGGCTCCTCCTTCCCTCACGGCCGGTGCGGCCCCCTCGACCTGGTCTGCCTCCCTCTGTAACCGTAGCTCTCCCCTGTTCCTCGGTACCAGATCCTCTGAGAGGGGGACCGGATTTCTTGAGGAGCATCACCAGGAAGACCCTGACTTTTAGATCTTCTGGGTTTCCTCCTCTGAACCTCCCAGGTTCAAGGCTGTCTGACGTCTGTGTTTCCCAGGTGGGCAGGAGAACTTTTGCTCCTCACCATCCACGTTTGGGCTGAGCCAGTGTCCACCAACTTTTCCCCATGAGCCATGGTGAGGCCAGGTGACTCTCTCTTCATCCTGATCCCATTAATCTACCCTCGGAGCGCTGCACTTGGCTCGTTCACAATTCATACCCTCAGTTTTATCTTATGGACTTACAGGGTAACACAGGTGGTACCAGGCAGAGCTGGGGCTCAATGTCCATGTCAGTGTCTGTTCAGGTCCAGCTTCCTGATCTGGTGCTTATCTTTCTTCTGCTTATCTCTGTGTCTTCCCTAAACATAAGCTGGGACCTTATTTGTTGCCACCTGAGTTATTGACCCCAATCTGGATGTTGGCAGTACAGGGCACAGACCTCTGTGCCAGGGAGCACACGGTGCCCTGGCTTCACAGAAACCCTTTCGTGCGCACTCACGGGGCTTGTTTTGCTGCCAGTTGAGCCTGAGATTTCACATAAGGAACTTGACTCCAGGACACCGCGGGCAGGAGTGGACTCGAGCTTGGAGGAGCTGGGTGTGCAGGACAGCTTCCTGGCCCATGTGAGCCTGTGCACGTCAGGAGAGCCTCTCTGTGTCCCAAAGCCTGCCCTCGGGCAGCGGTGAGCCAGGCCTAGGCCTGGTTGCACCCATGTGTAACTGCGCCTTTTGCTTAGTGTTCCTGTCTTGTGCACTGCGGGGTGACCTGTGCCGTGCGGTCCATAAAACTCCAAAGGCGTTAGCTTTTGTGTTAGTTCCCATTACTCTTAGTTAGCTTCTCGACATCTCAGGTCCCCATGCACCAAATGTCAACATGCTGCTTAACCCTCAGGGGGCTGTTGTTAGAGAAACACAGGGGTTGGGGGTGCCCTAGCCAGCCTCCAGCCTGGTGCACATGCCCCACCATTGCTGCTGGTTACATCCTGGCGCTCACTGTGTCTATCACTGCAGTCACATGTTAAGGGCAAAAAAGTGATGCCCAAGTGGCATTACAGGAGCGGGACAGTGTGTGTGTGTGTGTGTGTGTGTGTGTGTGTGTGTGTGTGCATGCGTGTGTGTGTTGTGCGTGTGTGTGCATGTGTGTGTGCATGCTAGTGCTCTATTGCAACAGATTTCCTCCTGTGTTTTGGAAAGTGTGATGGCAACTTGATTTCACAAGTCCGGTTGATAGACCCCATCACAGGTTGGTGACCACATCCTTGACAATTGGT
This sequence comes from Aselliscus stoliczkanus, assembly GCA_033961575.1. Taxonomy (NCBI): domain Eukaryota; kingdom Metazoa; phylum Chordata; class Mammalia; order Chiroptera; family Hipposideridae; genus Aselliscus; species Aselliscus stoliczkanus. Next base: position 32,612,746 of record CM066730.1, on the reverse strand, counting down.
GTTCCCCAGGGGTTAATGTTTGGTGCCAGCTTTACCATTAGAACTATAAATAGAATAATGATGATGCTAATGATGTTACACCATTCATCTGATGTATATGTATGTGTGAGAAGATACGGTACTTCTATGTAACTGACTCTGGGAGCTGATAGCTCCGTGGATCCTGTGAAATATTGTTTTCCTAATCAGCTGAGACAGGCCGGGGGCAGAAATGAACTTTGACAGAGGGCCTGCAGCGCACCAAGACCCGTGTTCGGTGCCGTGAATACACGGATTTCACTGACTCCTCACAGCCCTGGTCTGAAACATGCGTTACTATTATCTCCATTTCACGGGTGAAGAAACGGAGGTTAGGCAGGGCGGGAAGCGCCTGACTCCGCGTCACAGCTGTTCGTTGGTGCTTGAGCCGGAGTTGAACCCCAGGCCCTTCCCCTGCAGTGTGAATCAAGAGGGCCCCTTCCCTTCCGGCCAGGATCTCTGCTTTCTCACCCCACTTTCGCCTTCCTCCCGAGGGGAGTGGCCAGACTCCGCTGTAGTTTTTGCAAAGCAGTTCGGAGTTTTCACAAGAGAGAGTCCCAGGGAAAGATGGAGTCCTGTTTCCACAAACGCAGGGTCTCACTGCTTAAGCGATTTAGTAAAGGAACAGAAAGGTGTGAGTTAGTACAAAAACCAGAGGCAAGGCTCAGCAGAACGGCCGGATTCTCAGTTTGGGAATTGCTAAGAGATTTTCAAGAGATGTAGGGTTGTTTTTTTTTGGTCACTGTGACTATAGAAAAGAGGTGCAGGAGAAGGGAGGGAGGGAGCTACAGGGGACACTGAAGATTTCAGTCGCTCATCTCCCTGGGGCGACCTCTGAATGCAGGACCTTGGCCACCTCTCAGGCCACGCAGGGGACTGGAGGTGTCCGGGTGCAGCAGGAGAACCCCCAGCGGGCGTTGGGAGCCCCGGGCTCTCCTTGTGGTGAGCCCGGGCAGTTATTTCACTGTCGGGGCTTGTCTCCGCTGCCTTGTATACTGAGATTATGCTAATCGGGATTCTGTCAGTTGCACATGACAGAAACACCAGTCATGTGAGCTTAACCTTTTCTCTTACCGAGGCCTGAGGGAGAGCTTCCTTGTGGCTGTGAGAACCTCGGCAGTCAGCACCTGTAGGCACGCCTGGCCCAGGTTAGGCCTGAGAAAAGGGAACTGTTCTCCCTACGTATTCATACCTGACATTCCAGGGAGGGTTCTGGGTGGCCTCTCCTGGCTCTCAGCTGTACTCCTATGACAGTAGCCGAGGGGATGAGGTTCTCTAGCTGATTTTTTTTTTCAAGACTTTTATTGTGGAATTCGGGAAGGGGACCAGCCAAGTTGTTGTTCTTCAGTCTTCATTGTGGAGGTCGCCAGTCGCCATCTGGCTTCCCGTCGGCGGATCATGGCCTCTAAGCTCAAGGTGCTGCGTTCAATCTTAGTTGCGGGTGGGCATAGCCACCATCCCATGCAGGAGTAGAACCCAGCAGCCTTGTTGTTAAGAACCCACGCTCTATCCACTGAGCCATCTGGGCGGCAGCTCAGCTCAAGATGCTGAGTTCAGTCTTTAATTGTGGGTGGGCATAGCCCACCATCAAACAGGCAATCTTGTTACACCAGCTGAGCCATCCTGCCACCTGTTGGCAGCTCAGCCAGGGTGCAGCGTTCACTGGCCCATGTGGGAATCGAACTGGCGGCCCTGTTGCTCAGAGCACGCGCTCTAAGCCAGCTCTTAACCAACTGAGCCACTTGGCTAGCCCCTCCAGCTGATTTTTATCAGAAGAAAGTAGGGAGCAAGGACGCCTGGCAGACAATAGCCGTTGATGTCTGCCCAGGAGAAAGAATAACCACTGTGAGTTCCCCAACACGTGTGCTCATTGTATCAGTTAAATGTTCACTAATTTCCCCCAACAAAAACTTTCTCCTTCCTTGTTTTCTCCCCTCTTCAGTGTGAACAACATTGTTTTCAGGGTAGGAGGGAGTTTTATCTCCCTGTTCAGCACTTCTTTTGTTAAAGGCTTGTTTGGTCACAGACTGGTTTCCCTTCCATTCAGCGGGTACAGAGACCAGCCCCTAAATCACAGAGCGTCCCTGGTCAGGACAGGCTCCCAATGCGCACAGGAGACCCTCTCACTGTCACTGTTAAAACAGAGTGAATTTCACTCCTACCCCCACCTCCCACTTTGTTAAAACACACTTGGGAGAAAAGAGACCAACTACAAAACATTACATTTTCTTATATAACTCTGCTTTCAAAAGAAAAGGTACATACTTCCGGTTTTAAAATAGGTAAGTCCTGGGGATGGAATGGACAGCGTGGTGACTATATTTAGTAACACTGTATTGCATACTTGAAAGTTGCTAGGAGAGTGAATCTTAAAAGTTCTCAACACACACACACACACACACACACACACACACAGCAGATGAACCAATCAAAACAACAGCAACAAAAACTCAGCTGAGTTTAACAAAGATGAGACAGAAATTGAAATTACGGGAATAAATAAGAGAGAAAATGGGTGAGCCAGTGAAACCTGAGGGTGACAATAGTACCCGCGGTTTAAGTTCAGCTCACGTGCAGTCCGAGTTCTTGGTGCCCAGGACCCAGACAGAGGCATTCTGAGACTCCTGGGAACATACTGTGTTCTCAGGGGCAAGGAAGATTTCCCGCTTAAGGGGGTATTATTAGACCCACCTTTTCTAGCACTACATCCTGAAAGAGATTTCATGTCTGATGTCTATGTGAATCCCTACCAACAGCAAAGGGGCTGTTTCCCAGACTGTGCGTGGCAGGCCCTGCTGATGGGGACACGGGTGTATCTGCACACACCATGGTGGTGCCTGACATACATGATGCCTTAGCAGGAGTTTGTCTAATGAATGGACACAGTCTAAAGCCTCATGATCTTTAGAAAATAGAGTAAGAGGCACTGTTTGGGCAAATTTCAGGTGAACTACCATACGATCTGGATTAGGTACCATTTTTAATGCATATGGGATGAGACAGATAAAAAGTACCTGCCAGGTGAATCAAAAGCAGAAAGGTCCCAAAGAGTCAATATACTTCTTTATTTAAGCCACTCCTCTGCAGAGAGCTGAAACACTGGGTATGTCCAAAGACTCCACCAGAGTCGGTGGTATTTACTGAGTATCTACCACTGGCTGGTGCAATTCTGGGTGCTGGGGCCTCAGGAAAGACCAGAAGGCAAAACCCCCTATTTCTAATGGGGGAGACATGTGATCAAACAGATAAGTTCATCTCAGACAGTGACAAATAACCTGAAGAATCTGTCAGAAGGTCCTAACCTCCGGGAGCGACAGGACAGGATTGGAGGGGGCAGCTTGAGTGAGGGCCTGGACGGTTCCTGGTGGAGGTGGCTTTGGGGCTCAGATTTGACGGAGGAGGAAGAGGAGGCAGCATGTGAAGACAGCTGGAGTGTTCTCAGGAGGAGGAGGGACATGTGCAAATCCCGGGGTGTGACGAGGTTGGTCTGTGCGAGGGACAGAGGAAGGCCCATGTGGCCGGCAGCGGGAAGGTGAAACACAAAGGAAAATCGAATACACAGAAGAGCCCAGCTCGGCAGAGCCCCGTGGGCGCATCGATTTGGATTCATTCTGGACGTGTCAGGAAGTCACCGGGAGGTTTTACGCTGGGCAGAGATGAGCTCCTACACAAGCTTTACAAAGATATGCTGGGAGTTGGGTGGAGAACGGTCGGAGCGAGGTGAGAGAACGAGACCAGATGGAAGCCCTGCAGCCCCTCAGGCTAGTGGCGGTGACCCATGGCTGACATCTGATGGCTGTGAGGGCAGGGCAGTGGGGCTGTGCGGTGAGTGGTGGCTGGACGGCTCATCTGTTCTGGACCCTGCTCACAGGACCCCCTGCTCCTGAGTTTCTGCCTAAGCAGCTGGTTGATGGCGGGCTGTTTCCTGAGACAGAAAGTTCAAGGGGAGGAGCTGGTTTGGTGGTGCCGGCTGGGAGGGAAGGGGCCGGCAGGAGGGCTTTTCCAACCAGGCTGCATTGGAGATGCCTGCTGGGCGTCCAAGCTGGTTAAACGAATGAGAAGCCACATCACTGCAAGTGTATTTTTTCAAAGTTGTTGGGATACACTATATTCTACTTCCTTTAGGAAAGTCTTAATTTTATTTGACTTGTAGGCAATTAAATGCCATTTCACTCACCACTTCATTACCCTTCTCCGGTTTTTTTCATCCTTCTCTTTTTCGTGTTCCTTCCTGTTGATTTGGAGGAAGGACCAGAAAGCCTGCCCTCTTCCACCGCCCTCAGATATTTCCATAGAGCAAATGCTTGCAGTTCATTTATGCACTCACTCATCAGACGTCTCCCAACCCCCAGGCTCTGCACTAGGCTGACACGAGAAGCTGAATGAGGAAGGTACAGAGAAGGACAGAAGATACAAGTAGGAGAGAACGTGGACCGACGCAGAAGAGACAGTGCTGACAAGTGCGGCGACATGCAGTTGATAAACATAACGAGCGCAGGGAGTCGTGGGGGGTGGCTGTAGTGAGGCCGGAGGGCCCCACAGCGCAAGTGCCTTTGAGGTGCTGCTTGGAGAATGGGAAGCTCATGAGAGGGGAGCGTGGCACAGGCTGGAAGCGTGTACAGCAGTGGCTGTGGCTGTGCAGCTACGGAACCTGGACTTTGAGAGGCTGGAGTTGGTTCAAGTTTACAATAGCTGACTCCACAGTCACCCCATGTCCGGGGAGAATTCACACTGCTCTCCTGTGTTCCCGGTCAGGTTCCAGAACCATCTCCACGTGCAATCTCCCCCATCCCAGGGACGGGGGTGGGGTGCACAAGCCATTACTAACTCACCCTGGAACAGAGCTCGCTGTCCGGATTGCTGTCACGCGGGCCCTCGCTTCTGATTCTAGAAAAATAAAGCTTAAAAACTACCGTTGGTGGTAAGATTGCTCACTGCTTTCTGTGGCCAAAGAAGTGGAGCTTCCATCTGCCCACATTTCGAAATAAGCATTCCAGTTTTTTACATCTGGTCCGATCCCACCCCGATGGTGCTACACAGATGTGTGTATTAGCAGTATTTTGTGCCGGTGTCGTGGGCATGTGTGAGTGCTTGTGTGTGGATGAACTTGACTCCTCTGGCTGACCTTCTGAAAGAATTCTGAAAGAATTCACGTCAAAGTACAGATGAAATGCTCGTGAGGATGGTTCACGGGCAGAAAGAAGCACCGTTCCCGTGGTGAGGACACCCTTTGGCAGTGTAGACAGGGCGGGACGCTTCCCCACGTGCTTAAAAGCCAGACAGGGCACGGACCAAAACCTCTGCTGCTAACCTCGTATGAAGGGCACCTCGACACCAATATTTAGTGTTATTAAATGCAAGTGTTTATTAAAAACACGGGGCTTTATTTTAAAGGATTTCTGGGCTTCTTGTGCTTCGTTGATCCGTGTTGGCGGGCACAGCTTTACCTGTCAGAGCAAAGGTTAGATTGGGAACCTGGGGAGAAGGGTGCACCTACACGCTGCAGATGGCTCCATTTTATGAGAGATGAAACTCCATTTGGTGGAACTGATTAAATATAAAAACAGCACCATCTGCCATTTGTTCTAATAGAAAATGATTTGGGCAGATGCTGACATCCTTCGACATGATTGATTCAGCCCTGACAAGACAAGGCGCTTAGAGGGCTGCAGCTGCCCAGTGCTCAGGTGAGACTGGTTTCCAGACGCAGACGCCCGTGTCCACACTTGGGTTTGGACGAAGGGTGATCAGGCAGCACTTCAGTAACGAGCAGCAGGGAATCTCTAAGCACATGGGCTGCCTTCTTCCCGCCCCCCATGACTCCTGGCCCATATTTAATTGGAAGAACATTCTATACACACACTGCCTTCCACCCAGAGCCGTCCTGCCCTGGCCCTGCAACAACTGGAGGCGTCTCTTATTTTAGTTTTGAAAACTTGTACAAGCGCCCTGTACATACGTGATTTGCTGGGTAAAGAATTATTTTTTTCTACGTGGACTGTAGTGTTTTATTTAAAGATACATCGTTTACCAAGAAGCCATGGCACACGTTACAGACTGACTCAGAAACAGTTGTGTCTGTATCCCTTAAACATCCATGGCGACTGAGTGCCCGTCACAGAAGGGGTCATACCTTGTGTCTTCCTGTAGGAATAGTTGCCTAACAAGTTTTCAACAACCTAAATCCTTGTAGGAGGAAAATTTAGACATCAAGACATTTACGTGGTGCCGTGTTTATAAAATCCCCTTCTATTTATGGAGGGATTGTTAGACATAAAACGATTTTATTCTCTCTGCTAGGATAAAGCCCGGGGTGAAGCTAGGTGCCCCATCTTGCTCATCACACTCTGAAATATTTGAATTTTTTGGTGACCAGTTTAGCAAGGTGATTAAGATGATTTCTTGCTATTGTTTTCCATTAAATGGGGCGTACGGATGAGTGTCCAGTGTGTCTGTGATGCCGAGACCTCTGTGCACATCACCGTGTGTGTTTCTGGGGCGATGTTTCCATCTTGGTGCTCAGAGAAAACTCTGGTATTTTGAGTCAGGTGCTCTTCCACTAATTTCCTTTCTATTCCACACTCTCAGTTTCTTCCAACTCTTTCTCGTCTGGTAATCAAAGTAGGAGGGTTAGATATTTTCTATTTCTCTGCCAACATTTGAAGTGCTACTTGTAGTTAAGTGTTGCCAAAAGCTTCATCTTTCTGTCCACATTCTTAGCATCTCTTCTCTGCTTCCTTTCTTTTCTTCTACTCACATTTCAGTCTTTAAACCACTTTTCATATCCTGCCTACAGCTTATGTTTTCCCCCAATGTGTCCCTTGGTCTTCTCTACACTGTTTATCTTATTTCTCTCTTATTCCTCCAGATTTGGGGAATACGCCATCATACTTATCCCCACCCGCATCTGTAACCCACCCACACCCTTCCTCCCAAACTCCCTCTCTCTCTCCCCCGCTCTCTCCTTCTCTACCTGTCTAGAGGTGAAAACTGAAAGCACCAGGAAGAACAAGATACTATTATGGGTAGACTTGTAGCCATCCCCCCACCAATTCATAGGGTGAAGTCCTAACCCCCCAGTACCTCAGAATTTGACCAGTTTGGAGAGAGAATCTAGAAAGAGGTAATCAGGTGTTGAGCGCACCCTAGTCCAATCTGACTGGTGTCTTAGAAGAGGACAGCATTTGGACAGAGGCTCGCCTGCAGGGAAGATGGTGATGTGAGGACACGGGGGAAGATGGCCGCCGACAAGCCACAGGCGGAGGCTGGGGCAGACCCTCCCTCACCGCCTCCCAAGGGCCCCAGCCTGCGACTTCTGGCCTCCAGAACCGTGAGAGAATAAATTTCTCTTTCCGTAAGGCCCTCAGCCTGTGGTTCTTTGTTAGGGCAGCCCCCAGGAAATAAATACAAAGACCATCCCTGCCCTCAAGGGTCCTGCTGCAGGGGAGGGAAAGACGGCAGGAGACAGGGACAGGCTGTAGGGAAGCTGAGCAGAAGGTCAGGTGGAGTTTAGGGCGGGCGGCTGAAAGGGCCCTGAGGGCTTCCAGAGGAGGGTGTGAAGGTCCCAACGTAATGATGAGTCAGGAGTCTTCAGGGGGACGTTTACAGGGAAGTATTCTGGACAAAGGGGAAAACAGGTGGGTGTAGGGGAGCTGCGGTCAGGGTGCGTTTTGTCTGGTCACTTAGGTAGTGATGGCAGCCTGTTGGGCACCTTTTTCCTGCACCCTGTCCTTCATGACGTCACATACCCCCGCCTGCCCTCCCTCCTCCATCCTGAAGGACTCTCTGTTCAGTGAGCTGATGCACTTGTCTCTGGAACCTGAGCCGTGTTTCAGACCTTGGGTTTGAGGCATGAGGGCAGCGTGTGAGGCCGTCCCTTGCTGACCTAACCCAGCGGTTTAAAACGGCGCCATGTTGTCCTGTATCACAGCTCTCTCTGAGGCTGGCCTGAGGTCCTCCGGGCAGTTATCTCGTGGGATCTCACGTGCTTCTGGTCAGCAGGTGAGCAGAACTGGGGTTCATCTGGAAGTCCTACTGGGGGGGTCCCAGACGGCTTCCTCTCCTGCACACCCGGCACCGCCTCAGATGCTGGGGCTTTATCCCCGTGCCATGCGACCCCCCATGTGTGGGCTTGGGCGTCCGCACAGCATGGCGGTCCTGGAGTACTCAGGTGTCATGCATCGGGCCTGGCTTTTTCCAGAACAAGCCTTTCAAGAGACAGAGGCAGAAGCTGGCATGCCAGCCTCACCAGTCATGTAGCAACCCCTCTGTCATGTTTTGTTGGCTGCACCAGGCCAGCCAAGATGCGGGGCATGAATTGTGAGAGGTGTGGTTAACCGGGCAGCAGCTACCACAAGCATTTCCCAGGTAGTAATGTCAGGTTTGTGTTGAGATCCCCCTTCTTGTGGTTCGGGGACTCTGGGAGGTTGTTGTCAAGGGCCTGAACAAGCAACTGGCCCCACAAAATAGGTTTGTTGTTTTGCTGGAGAAAATTGGACTAAAAGAGTGTCAGGTTTAATAACTAAGGCCCCTTAGCGAGAGCCATGATGACGGCTTGCAGATATCACAGTCCAGAGCTCCACTGGGCAACGGAGCTGGGGCCAAAGTTTACAAGGAGCAGAGATCAGACGCACTGTTCTGGCTGGTTGGATAGTTACAAGGGGACTCGGGGGGACAAAGGGAGGCCTTTATAGAGCTCGTTAGCGTGACTGTCCTGCCTTTTCATCAGGGAGTACCCATGAGCCCCTGACACTGTGCCTGCAGTCCTGACGGTGGCGGGAGGTTCAAGGAAACCATCTCTGAGCTAAAGCAGCTGAGGTACAAGATAAGGTGAACAATTAAAGGGGCTGCTAATTCTTTCTCTGGGAAGTGTCTTTCAATCCTAGTGAAAAGGGTTAATTCTTCCGAGCAAGACACCTTGTTGGCTAAGTCCTTGCAGGAGACTTGCCCATCAGCAGACAATAGGCCTTACAGCCCCAGGCAGCAGCCAGCGGTGGTCTGACCCTCGTTCCTGGGGTGAGCCCCCAGGCGGGCAGCTCCCACTCCTAGGTTGGCATCTCCCTGTCCACGGACTAATCACTCTGCCCAACTGCGCCATTTTCTTGGTCACATTACTTTTCATTGTTTTCCCTGCGAGCGGATTTCTTCTGCCACGTGCTCATTTCACTCTAATTTGTGAGGCAGGGGCATGGTGCGTAGTAAGTGGCCACGTGCCGGATGCTTGGTGGAGCTGAGGGCCGCATGACCCGCCAAACGGTATCAAGGGGAGCATGTCATTGGCATGTCCTCATAACTTGAATCCCCCGTTCCTGACTAAAAATCATGCAGGCCCAGGTGTTTTTTTGTCCCTTTGATAGGATGGCCAGACTGATTGCTCCCCAAATTGCATCATGCTTGTGCATCTGTGGAGGCAAATATCACTGTGTGATGTGTTTTTAGATGCTCACTTTCCCTGAGTATGGAACTCCAGAGTTTGAAAACTGGCCAGTAAAAGCTGGAAGAAGGAGCATTAATTGTTAAATTCTCCGTAAGCAGGAGTGGGCATTTTTCAAACCAGGGATGTTGACAATTTGGTGGTAGCTCTCACCGGTGGGTCTTTCTGGGCACATCCAAGGCAAACTTGCTTTCAAATGTGCACCTTCCAATGAAAAGGCTGCCTGGTGGCACCCTACTTGGCGTTGCCGGTAAATGGAGAGGTAGGAGGGGAACGAGAATGACTACCTGCCTGTGATGCTGAGTCTCTACCTCAGAGCGGAAGGGGGCCCGTTTCAGTCTGGGAGAGATCTGTGACATCTTTCTTGCTGGGAAGCTGTTTGATACTTCTTTGTTCATAGTTTAGCCAATGGTCAATTAATCCTTTTCTCTGGGTGCCCTTCTGCGGGTTGGCCCTCCCAGAAGCACTCTGGGACTTTGGACACACAAGTTGGGTTTCTGTTGTTTGTAGTGTCGTCTCTGCCATCTGGAGAGGGGTTGGCACCAACTTAGTTATTCATTCAGCCCACGGCGGCTGACCCAAGGCTGTGAGTTCCAAACGGATTTGAGCAATTTAATATGACGAGGTGTTTTTTGATTGTTTTTTGTTTTTTAAAATAAATATGAACTGGGTTCTTTCATACCTGTGGCGTTTGGGTGGTTTGTCTGTGTGTCAAATGCCCTTCTCTCCCTTGTATACCTGAAAAACTACTGCTGAGAAAAACCCCACAGCTAGATTTAAGTCACCTTCCCTGTAGACGATATCTGTCTGTCTGTCTATCTATCTATCTATCTATCTATCTATCTATCTATCTATCTATCTATCATCTGTCTATCTGTCTATCTCCAGCTAGCATATAGAAATGATCAGTAGTGGCCGGTTTTTGTTTTTGAGGGCAGTGTCACTGGCCCTCATATGTGGGACCTGAACCGGGACCGCTGGCGTCCCAAGCCAGCGCTTCACTGCGCCACTCGGCCGGCCCAATAGTGGCCGTTTTTTAATGTTCTCCTTCTTACTTACCCTTTCATACCTCTGTGGGCCTCATTCACATCGTATCTCAATTCTTTTCACTTCCAAACTCTCCCCTGGCCTAGAAGCTCTCCTGATCTTTTGGATAATGTCTGTGGCCTTTCTTCTAGTTCTCTAGCCTCTTTCTGCACAAATATTCACCAGCAGAGCGTGGGGTATTTCAGGGGAAAATTAATTCATTTACCATTTCATAAAGATTTAATCTGACCTTGTTTTTGCCTCACGAACTATGTCAGTGGTATAAAGGTTGACAGATGTTTTTTGTTGATTGATGGTCCTGTTCCCCGGCGTGGCCTGCTATTTAGGAGGGCAGAAGCACTTTGAACTTCAAGACCTAGCTACACCGAGTCTGCCAAGCCTCCCTTGGTTGTTAAATAAGGCTTCCTTCAAATCAGACACAGCGGGAGCAGTTACACCATGGAAATTGGCAGGCACTGCAAATCAGGGCTTTTTGTTTTGTTTTTTAAGTGGAGAGCCATTGCGTCACTAATTTTAATAGCTAGTGTCTCTTATGTACAATTTAATCAACTAGCTGTTCATGAAACATTGGTGACCTGTAAGGCTGTGGTAAGTGCTCATTCAGAAAAGGAGTTTGGAACAATTATGGGGTCAACACAATTAAAGGTGGTTTTTTAACTCAGAGGACTTCTTATAGGATTTAACAATGGTAATGTGCATTATGAATGTTTGAGAGAGAGATGGAGATATTGAAGGAGGTATTTCCCTAATTATTTTACCAAAGAACCGTCCCCCTCCAAAATACCCACCTATTATGACGTCGCTGAGCCTAGAAGACCTGGTTTAGAATCTGTCCTTTGGAAGTGTCATGTTAGACTTACCTCAGTTATTTCTGTTCTTTAATCTGTGAAAGCTTCCTGTAGGTGCCACATGAACTGAAGGAGCTCCAACACTTCACGTTGCCTCCTTCTTCAGGCAGCCTACCTTCTATCCCATCTTTCCCAGCTCTTACGCAGGATCCCATTTGTCACAAAGACATTCTTGTCAGTAACACACAATCCTTGGCATTTGCTGAAATACTTTTTATGAAAGTCAAAACAAATTCGTTGTGTTTCTTTTCCTGTCCATTCTTCTCTAAAATCCCAAGCAGTTAGGGATTGCTGTAAGAAGAATACACCGCCCCCCCAAATCATTGTGCCTATGTGTTGAGTGACACACCCCTTGATTACAGGCTATGTGTACATGTGGTATGCCCAGCAGGTCTGATCTCAATACTATGCAGCTCCATGGCTTTTCATCTTATAACCGTGATTCCGTGCCTCTGTTTGCACAAGGCTGAGACTGTTAGTTCTGCTGAAATTTAAGCAAATAATGAGGATCATATCAATGTTTTTTGGAAAGCAATTTTTTTTCATATGTTATTAGATTTTTTTTCAGGGTGGACTGTCAATATGAACTGTGGGAAGCAAAAGCCATATTCAAAAGGAGTATTGACAAATCGCACCCAAAAAATTTTAATAGGGGACTAAGACTCAGAAGAGAATTATTAACCCTATGAATAAATAAACGTAAATTTTCTCAAGATGTTATTTACAGGGTTCCTGAGGTCTGTGCTTTGACAATTTCCAATCTGTCATACGGAGAATTCACTGAGGGGTTGGGGGCAAAAGTCACGAGTGGCCTGAGGCCCCTTATGGATGGTCCAAACGAGTGAAATTCCACGTGACAGACACCTGTGAGGTCTCAGAGCTGTTGACAGACTGGACTTGTCACATAAATACTCATGAGGGTGAGAGCTGCTACACGGAGTCCAGCTTGGTGATAGGCCTGATGATTTTAGTCTTAGGAGCTCAGGTTAACAAAATAACATACAAGGTATATTGACTGCAACACCATTTATAAATTCAAAAAAGTGAAAAAACTTCAATGTCTAGCAATGGGGGATTTGTAAAGCACCAATGCTAGATGTGTAAAATAAAGACTATATCAGTCACTGGAATAGATAAAATTGATCTATATTTATTGACATGGAAAAATATGCATAATATGTTGCTGACTAGAAAAAGCTGCTCATGAAAGCATTTTTTAATACTGCAAAAATTGGAGCTACAGTTTATATACATACATATGTAAACCCCCAAATATATGCATAAGAAAACTTCAGAAATTTGTATATCTGGCTGCTAAGGATGGATGTCTTTTAGGGAAAGAGAGGTGGGTTAACTTTCTTCTTTGAGTTTTCTGTTATCTGATTTTTTTTTGTGACTTTTTTTTAGCAACATGAGTTTGTTATTTGTTATGAAGGAAAGAGTAGCCCTAAAGCTGGTGGTTGTATCTGTCAGGCCTGGCGTATTTCCAAGGCCCTGAAATCCTCACCATGATCGGGAACCGCTTTTCCCTGCTGCTGGCCAGTGCTGGGTATGGCTGTCCCATGGCCGCCTGACTGTGGTCAGGGGGCCTGAGCTTCATGTTGTAGAGTCCCATGTTCCGGGCTCAGCCTCCAGGCACCTGCCCCATCACCTGGTGGAATTCTGCCTCTCTTCCTGAGCCAAATACTGGTCCTTGTTTTTTCCTGATTTCTGACCCTGAGTCCTTGTCTTGTAATCTCCAGCATCGTGGCTCTTTCAATGCCGTCTTGTCTTTGTCAGCCTCCTGGCATTGGCACATGGCCTCACCCCCAGATGCGGTTGCTGGGGTCCTACTACCTGTGGACAGGCTCTCTCCAGACTTCCCATCTCCGGGTCCGTTATCTCAACCCCCACCTACCATGTCGTGTGCCCAGGGTCTGTGCTGTGTCCGCAGCCTGGACTGCTTCTCAGGTCCTGCAGGTGTCCTGTGCCCTGATCACCACTGTGCCTGGCTGTGGTCTCTGTCCTGTTCAGGCCCACCCTATTCCGTCCAGTAATCTTGTCCATTCTCAGCTATGAATTTGGGGAGATTCTACCATGTTAGGCCCCACGACTTAGACACACCAGCTCAGATCTGATGCTAGATCTATAAATATGTAACTATTGATAAGTATAAATAAACTCACCGATTCAGGGGAATTCTGTAAGAACCAGTGATATGCCAGGCATAGGGAATCTTAGGTGAGAACCTCTGAAATAAGTGTTTGTGGACATGGGCCCTTTGAAGATTTGAGGGGGGCATTCATGTGCTGTCACTTTGGGGCACTCTGCAGCCTCCCCACTCTCCCACCATCTCCTTCCTCCCCATCGCCATGTGCCTGTGTCCTGATAGGGAAACAAGGAAGCTTTGCCAATGGACGTGGGAGTGAGGGTTTGTCTCTGCACAGGGTCCTCCTGGAGACTGTGTCCCAGCCCCATGCCAGACCGGGGTGACGCTGGGCAGGTGGAACTGTTATTCCACATGGAGGGTCACCCACTCTGCCCTTCTCGGGCCAGCCTCTCTCTTGGTACCAGCTGCAGTCCACGGGCTCGACCCTCTTCTGGTCTCTTCTCTCATCCTGTCTGCATCTCTGCCGCCTGCACTGGATTGGTCCTTCAGCCCCTATTTCCATTAATGATGATTTTTTGGGGGACACAATTCAACCCATAAACGTCCACCCTCTGGTCCCTGAAAATTCATGTACTTCTCACATGCAAAATACAGTCCTGGGCCGGCCGAGTGGCGCAGTGGTTAAGCGCTGGCCTTGGAAGCCAGCGGCCCCGGTTCGGTCCCACATATGAGGGCCAGTGACACTGCCCTCAAAAAAAAAAAAAAAAAATCCTACCCATTCTCTTGGCTCAGTCAATCACAGGGCCTTGGCTAACCATGAGGGGCTCTGAAAAGTGGCCTCCGTACCTGGGAGACAGGTGTTTTGAGATGGGTTCACAGTAAACAGAATATCTTTGTGTCATGCTCATTTCAGACTTCCAACTTGGGGTAGACCAATCAGGCTTGATAGAGGTGGGGGAGGCAGTAAAAAAAAAAATCACTATTTTTTAACATGCAAACAAGGCCCAGGGGGCTACAGTGGGAGGGTGAAGGCCATGTGGGGGAGGGGTGGGAGAGGAGCAGGTTGAGGCCCTTTTCAGGCACCCCGTTCTCCCGTTCTGTGACACTCATTTGTGTCTTGTCCAGCAGGTATTGATTTATTGATGGGTGACCTCCGAATCAATGTAGTTTTCAGGTAGGATATGTAATATGCACGGGGGATGCAGAACAGGTGGCAACAAGTAGCTCGAGCGGCCAAAACAGGCCTAGAAATCACCATTAATGGGTCCTCCTAACTGTCAGGGTCTTCACCTGCCTGGAATGTGACTGTAGGTAACAAAATTAGCGCGGAAAGCACATGGATTATGCTTTTGGAGGGCTGGGGAAACACTGCCTTCCTGCCTAGGGGACTCTGCGAGGGCATTTTCGTGTTTTCACTCTTCGCTGCAGTTCCCCCATCTTCCTGTGTCACTCTCTTCGTGTCACGCCAGGCCGGGCCGGGCCTCTAACTGTCGGAGGCAGCTGCCCGTTCCTTTGGCTTTCTCGAATCCCCTGATAAATAATATACAGTCTACAGCTGTGCAAGTGATGTTGCTTTTTCTAAACAACACCTCCGTGTTCATTTCCACGATTACAGGCTTAACCGCAAAAGGTAAATAATATACGATGGGACATGGTGTGAAGTAAAATTAGAGAAGTGGCAGTGGGAACAGGGAAGGCAGCGATCGCCTTGGAGTGACGACAGGAAGCTCTCCTCTGGTGTGTGCACTTCGCTTCAAGTCGTTTTTTTCTCTCTTCTCGCCTGTCCCCCTTCTAAAATGCATTTGGTACATCAACACTGTGTCTCCGGTGTCAAATAATTGATACAAACGCCTCTTCTCATTTACAGGCCATTTGCAAAAAAGGAAAATCATTTCTCCAATGAAAATTAGGCTTCCAACGTTTTGCCAGGGTATTAGCTATAGAAATGGTGCTATTAGAAAACATCCATTGTAAATCATACAAGTGCGACATTTACAGTTTACTTAAGTCATGCTTTACTCGCAAAGCAATTTCTGGCTCTTGCAAATGTGTCTTATTTGTTTTGTACCACCACGTACCTTGCCCTGGCGTTGCTTGGAGTTCCCTAAACAGGTCTTACAGTTCCATGCACACAGTGACAATGAACTGAGCGTGAGCCCTTGAGAGATTGGTGCTGCAAGTATCACGTCATTTGTCTCCTACTCATCAGCAGAAAAGTAAAGGTTCAGGACCCTCCGGTAGGCATTTGTAATAGGTGTTCAAGGAGACACTGCAAGCTTCCGTCTCTGTTCCTCCCACCCCGTCGACTATTTATTTACCGTGTCCTTTCCAGCCCCGTGCCTCAATTTCCTCATCTGCACCTGCGTCCTGCCATGGTGGGAAGGTTAAGTGAAATAACACAGGCAAAGCGTTTGACTGTGGCCAGCATGCGGTAAGCTCACAATTCTTGTGAGCCGTTATGATCGTTAGTACAATTCCGTGAGCAGGCTGGACTCACATGGGGTCCCACTCCACCAAGGTGAGTGTCAGCAGAATGACGGTTAGGTCAAGTGGGGCCTTTCAGACCCGCCTCTGCCTCCGGAGCTGTAGGGTGTGGTGCGGCGGAGCACGGGTGGCCAGCTGTGGGGTGACGGACACACTGGACATGCACGCTCTGTGAAGCCTGAAGGCCATAAAATTCACTTCCAGCAAAGGCCTCTCAGAGTTGTCGGGACAACCTGCATCAGATTCCGTCCAGCAATACATGGAGAGGTGGGATCCTGGCAGAAACTGGACATAGTGTGATCATTTTATAAGAAACCTCTCAAGTTTTGTGATTGCACCTATGTCAATCATTAATACACACTGTTAGCTCAGTGGTTCAGTGGTCACGGTGACGTATTTTGACAGCAATGTCTGTCACTTGTTCTGTGGCCTATGTTTACTGGGTTGACAGAGCTGACTGTTATGATCCCGTTTTTCTTGCAACTTCTTGTGCATCTTCCCACACTCGAGGGCCCTCCCAGTAAATGCGGCTTCAGGTGGTGAGGGGGCACCGTGACCCCAGCACGGCCCCGAAACTCACACCCACAGCTCCCTGCTGACCTGCGTTGTACCAGAACCAGCAGAGAGCAGGCGCGTGTTTGTCACTCACAGGCCCCTGGGAGGCTCCGTGCATGGGGTTTGTAAGGAGGCTTGGTTACAGGTGCAGTAAAGGTGAAACTAACAGGAAAACCCAAAGCCCAAGCTCACCCTACAAGAATGTGCAGCCTCCTTTCCCAAACCACAGTTTCACCAAGTTGTGAACACGTCCATCTTTGGGCACGTGTTAGTTTCATTTGTAGTAAGATGTTGCCTGGGGCCTTACTGGTGAAACCAGGAACCATGGGTGGAACACAAAATGTGTTAAGTGCTCCCATGGTCTAAAGAGAGTGCTAGAAACTGGGGTCAGACACCTCCACAGGCTGTACCAGCACCACCCACGCATGGCCCTGCCATGCTCATCCCCGGGCCGCATGAGAAGAGAGGCATGGAGGGCAGTCTGGACGGTGGTGGGGTCCTTCCCCGCCTCCGGTGGTGGTGTGTGGCATCTCATCATTGAAGCCAAGGGCAAATCCCCACGGGGGCCTTCAGAACAAGGAGCCTGGGCTGCTGTCAAAGTGGACTTTGGGGAGAGCTCAGCACGGGTTCTCAATCATTTGAGGATGTATTTGATCACAGGGACTGTTGCCTAGTTGGGATCCAGAAATTTCTGAAGGCAGGAGGCAAACTGGGACCTTAGGATCATGTGCCTGGAGAAAGATGGGGTAGCCCCCACCCATCCCAGCTTTCTACGGCCCTTACTGGGCATAGAAGAGAGAGGCGTCAGGACCCCGTGGCCATGTGAAGGGCCATGGACAGCACTGGAGGCACAGGGCCCCAGCACTAGTGGTTAGGGGTGCTGAGGGGCCATGGGAGGCCAGGTGGAGCTGATACCATCCTGAGAAAACCACACAAAGCAGCCACCGGTAGAGCACCCCGTTAGCAGAGGCTGCGGGTGGCAAACTGGTAACCTCGTCATCTGCTTCACTCTTCCGACCACTGTGCCCAGCCACACCGGCCCCTGCTGTCCTTTGCTCGGACAGCTCCTCGTCTGCACCCCTGCTGGCCCCCTGGCTTCATTCCAGCCCCTGCTGACATGTTGCTTCCTCAGAGACACCTTCCTGGGTCACTTTACCTAAGAAAGCACCCCTTGCCTTGTCTACATCACTGTCTGACATTATAGTCCACCTTCATCTGTTCCCTGGACCCCTCCCGACCCTGACACTGGGCATATGAGGCTCAGAGGGGAGGGGCTTTGCTCTGGTCACCAGGCTGTCTCCATGGCCTGTAGGAGGTGTAGCAGGTCGCAGGTACGCAGTGAACATCTCCCAGTTGAGAGAATGAGCTAGCGCACGGAGCCCTCCAGCATGGTCAGGCATTATTGTGCTGGGCAGCCCCCCACCCCGGCACCTGTGCTCCTTGTACCCCTCCAGAGCCTCGTCTGCCCTCCCCAGGCTTGACCTGTGCCTCAGGCTTAGTGTTCCGGGCGGGGTTTGACCAAGAGAGGCTCCTGCAGGGACCGTGGAGGGGAGAATCAGGGGTATTTATGCCTCCTCCCTCCTCCCTGCTGGACTGCTCATGTCAGTGGCCATGTCCCTCCCCTGAGGCCACAGTGCCAGCTGGGTGTGCCCTCTCTCATGGCTGGAGTTCCCTCCTTGTCCCCCTCCAGCCTAGGCGGTGGCTTCCTGTCACGGCTGGTTCCTGGTTTTGACTCACCTGTGGATTGCCTTACCCTGTCCACGGCTCTGAGAACGGTGTCTTCACTCGGCTCCTTGAATGCACATCTCTTTCCTGCCAGGACGTGGACTAAGCACAGGGCCCTCGCTACCCCGAAGCTGTCCCTGGGCTGGCAGCTTCGGCAGTTTCTGCAAGTTTGTTAGACATGCGGGACCTCTGGCTTCCCCTTTCCGGTGAAGGCAGAGCCCGTCCTTTCAGCAGATGTAGGAGATCAGCTCGCGGGACAGCGGGGCACGGACGCTGCCCCACCCCACACTCCACGGCATGTTCGTACACTAGCAAAGTGGGCTTCTCAGGTGTTGGCTGCACGCTTCGACTCTCCGCGTCCCATGGCAGAGAATGAGGGAAGTTCCTCGGTCCTGGAGTCCAGCTGCCTGGGTTCCCGCCTGGCCGCTCCCCATTCACATCTGTGGGACAGTTGCTAACCCTGTTTCCTCGTTTGTCAGTGGGGATGGTAATGGTGCTGCCTAACGGGACTGAGACGATTAAGGCACATGATGCATAAGAAGCGAGGGAATAAGCCAGGGAGGGAGCCAGTGTTCCTGGGGCCGGTGCCACCCGCAGCATCTGTCACTCAACGAGGCTAAGGAATGGCGGTGGTGGTGGCTGTGATGTCATTGGTGCCATTTTGGATGGGAGTGGAGGCAATAAGTAACTTTAGGTAATAGACAGACTGGGAAATCCATCTGAGCATTTCTAATCATAAATGCAAGACAACCACCTGAAATGCTAACCGCTGCAGCATTTTATTTACTCAGAGCTTTGCAAAACCCTTTCAAAGACATAATACAGGCACTTAAGAGGGGGAAGAAGCAAAGCCCTGAAAGGCCATTCTCGGCGATGCGAGGTCAGACGGAGAATTCCGGAATAACACTGGCTGCGAAGGCGCCCTGCTTCCGCGTGTAATTCTGCAGGCGCCCTTTGATTTCACAGCCATCGATCAATAATTCATTTGGCTTGTGACTGCTGATGACATGATTTAATATGTCCAGTGAAATTATGTTCCCATAGGAACACTCGTGCATACAAAGGGAAAAACT
Organism: Aselliscus stoliczkanus; assembly: GCA_033961575.1. Taxonomy (NCBI): domain Eukaryota; kingdom Metazoa; phylum Chordata; class Mammalia; order Chiroptera; family Hipposideridae; genus Aselliscus; species Aselliscus stoliczkanus. The sequence continues at coordinate 32,593,474 of CM066730.1, read as the reverse complement.
ACAATTACCATCGTGCTGGCCCCTAGTTGAAGCAAGCCTGCCTCCATGCCTAGGCCTGCTGTTTGAAGGAAAAAAGGGCAGTGGGATCAAATCAGTAGTGGACCTAAAGCCCAGAGTGCTGTCTCTGTGAGTCCCAGAGAGCTCTCCAGAGCCGAGATCGGAGCTGGAAAGGCCGTGCCAGCCCTCGGGGGCAATGCCAAGCGCACCTTCAGACGTCCTGAGAAACGTCTCCATCGCCTTCCCCCCAGCTGGGCGTCCGCCTGCTTCTCTGCCATCCGCTTCGGCCCTCTTGTTCAGTGCAGGTACGTCCGGTGGGCTGGCAGCAGCGGCACAGTGCGTTTGAGTGTACGTGACGGTGGGGGTGTTACCTGAAGCAGAAACATTACCAGGCTTAGTTTCCAACAGAAAAGGAAACCCGCGACCCAGGAAACTTGGTGAGACTGTCAGATCCTCAAAAGAGCCAGATGATCATAGCCTGTCTGTGTAAACTGTGATTAGACATTTTGGAGTCATGTCCGATGCGTTTGGCCTCCTGTTGGGATCTCCTCCTTTCCTTGTCTACTGCCACTGTCCTTGAGGGGACAGTAACCACAATGTAAGATAAGAGCTTGGAGCACTGGGCTTGGCACCAGACTGCTGGCGTTCAAATTATCACTCCATTCCTCACTGGCTGTGTGATCCCGGCAAGTTACTCAACCTCCAACCTCTCTGTGCCTCAGTTTTCATTTTCTATTAAGTGGGCTTAATAACATCATCTTAACCCTGTGGTTGTTGTGAGATTAAATGAGCTCTAATGCAATTGCATTCTTCATGCAGTGATTGATATACACTTAATGGTACAATAAAGGGGAATAATGTGTGTTAATCATTATTGTCATTATTATTACCAGTGGGGTCCTAATTGGCCACCTTACCTCTAGTCTTTCTATCCCAATCAACCACTTGTTACATGGTTGTCCAAGTAAAATTCTGGAAGACCTACTCTGATTGAAAAAACCTTAGTGGCTCTCCAATTTTTAGAAAATAAAGATCAGGAATTTTACAGTACACAAAACATCCATGGCCTGGCCCTGCTAATGTTTCCACCTCTCCCTCACTAGACTGGCCTATTCCTAGGTTCCTAAAAGCCTTGCCTTTGCTCACCTGCATCTCTTGGCTCATGGCCCCTTCCCCCATCTTCAGAGTGCATCGCCCCAAAGTCCCTTTTGTCATGTGAGGTAACATGCTCACAGGCTCTAGGGATTGGGACATGGACACTTTTGGGGAGCATTATTCAAACAACCGCAGGGTGCAAGGATGATGACAAGATGACCAGGAAAAAGACTGTTGAGCTGGTCCTAAGAGAGTTGTGATGGGGTGTATGGATGTGCATACTGTGTGTGGGGGCAGGATCCACAGGTGATGGCTACTGACAGGTCCTGGCAGATAATGAAGGGAGAGCACGAGAGGGACCCAGGTTTCTTGCTTGGATGTTTTGATGAAACAATGACCAGAATCATTCAAACAGTCTATTCAGTAACCAACGAGGAGTAAAAAGTCTAAAATTCTCAGTCATTTTTAAGGTTTATGACAAGGAAGGAACTCATAATTATAAATTGGTTATCACTGGATATCACATACTGATTTTGTCTGAATCATTAATTAGCAAATGAATGAACAGCTGCTGATATCTCATAAACAAGTTATTTATTCTAATTTATTGTTTTTTTTTTTTTTTAAAGTACCATGCAGTAAAAGGGAAGACCTATGGAAGTGAAGATTGAGAAATATTCCTTAGAATTATTTTTACTTTTCAGGGTATATTTTAAAAACAATATCAACTTCCTGATGGTGGTGATGATGATGATGGTGGTGGTGTGGTGGTGATAATGGTTATGAGGAGGATGATGGTGATGGTGGTGATGGTGGTGATAATGGTTATGAGGAGGATGATGGTGATGGCGGTGATGATGGTGATAATGGTTATGAGGAGGATGATGGTGATGGCGGTGATGGTGGTGATAATGGTTATGAGGAGGATGATGGTGATGGCGGTGATGATGGTGATAATGGTTATGAGGAGGATGATGGTGATGGCGGTGATGGTGGTGATAATGGTTATGAGGAGGATGATGGTGATGGCGGTGATGATGGTGATAATGGTTATGAGGAGGATGATGGTGATGGCGGTGATGGTGGTGATAATGGTTATGAGGAGGATGATGGTGATGGCGGTGATGATGGTGATAATGGTTATGAGGAGGATGATGGTGATGGAGGTGATGATGGTGATAATGGTTATGAGGAGGATGATGGTGACGGCGGTGATGATGGTGATAATGGTTATGAGGAGGATGATGGTGACGGCGGTGATGGTGGTGATAATGGTTACGAGGAGGATGATGGTGACGGCGGTGATGATGGTGATGATGATGATGAAGATGGTGATGATGGGCGCTAACACCCACTATGTGCCAGGCACTGTTCGAAGTGCTTGCCATGTACCCATATGTTTTATATATTCAGGTGGCGAGTGTGACATATTTGAATTAATAAATTAGTGAACAAAGGATGACTTGGTCCCTATCACCCTAAGCTCACCAATGGGGGCAGGGAGTGGATGAAGCAGAATGAAGAGAAGATGGGAGACAGGAAATAGAAACAGAAACAATAATGTGATACAGTCAGACAGAACCGTGGGTAGGCGTGTGGGCTCTGCAGCCAGACTGCGGGGTTTAAATGCAGGCTTTGTTACCTAAAACGATATTAACTCTCTGGCCCAGTGAGTGAACCTCTCTGTGCCTCAGTTGCCTCACCCATAAAGTGGGGGTGACAGGATAGGGTTGTTGTGCCCTTATACACACCTGAACAGTATCTGGAAAAAAAACAAAGAAACAAAAACAAAAAAAACCAAAAAAAAACAATATCAACTTTCACTCAATAAGTTAAAGCAAAGGTTGAGCTACAAGAAATTAAGCGCTTTAATTTAAAAATTGCTGTGGAATACATACTTGCCTATTTTCCAGTGTCACAAAGGTGTTTGAGAAGACATTACTCTTCAGTGAATCTGGGCCTTCGCGCCCTCTTTCATCCGCCCCCTTCTTTTTTTTCTGGTTCTGTTCTGGTTTTCTATTGTTGCAGAGTGAGCTATCCCACAACGCAGTGACAAAAGACAGTAACCATCTCATTAAGGGTGCGGGTTTCCGGCAGGGCTGGACTGACGGCTCTCGGCTTCCCTGGGTGTGGACTGGGATGGCTTGGTGGTGTTCACTGGGTGGCTGGGCTGGTGTAGACCACCCCAGACGGCTTTACTCACATCCTGGGAGCTTTGGCATCGTGGGCTGTGTGGTTGGGCTCAGGGGAACCCCATCCATGTCCTCCTGGGGTCTCTTCAGCAGGGTAGGTCAGATGTGTTACTAACTGAAAATAGTAAGGGGCATTTCTGTGCACAAAACTGCATTTCCACATGGCAGCTTTGGTTGTGACTGCAGAGCCCAGATAGGCTCCCTAGCTCCTGCCTTCATCCCCCAGAGCTTGGCATAGAGGGTCCCTGGGTGGGGACTCCGAGACAGACAGACTTATCTGGCGTCTAAACATGGCTCAGATTAGGTATTGTGAAAAATGCATTGTGAACAATAAAGATGAGTTTTAGGGCCTGTCACAACCAATAAATTCAGCTGGAAAGCCCTATGTGTAATAAAAATGTCACAGTTAAGAAATTAAATGATCTTGTCATTTGAAACAAGGATTAATCGAATTTTAAAACAGAATGAGCTAAAATGAAGCTTGGTGAGTCACAATGGCCTTTCACATTTGCAATATTCCTAAGCTAATTATTAATTAGCACACCAGAAATGATTTTAATGTAACATTATGGTACAGATTTAAACACCCAAATGGAAGATGCTTCTTATTAACGTTTCTCATCTTTTCTTAAAATTAAAATGCTAAACTAATTAAAACCAAAGGTACTTTAAAAACAGTTTGCTTCCAAGCAGATTTTTAATATATGTCAAGCCAAGTATGAGCCTAGAGCCACTTTCTGGGCGGTAGATTCGAAATCTATTAAAGATGGGATTCCTTATGGGCGTCCAAACAGTCTTTCCTTTATCTCCATGTAACCTGTATGACAAGACATTCATTTCAGGCAGAATTTGGCTTTAGGTTGCGTATTTCTTGAGATCATTCCTTAAAACTTTCTAAAAGGTAAATGACACTTTATCATCACTTTGCTTAAGATTTTCCCATGGTCTTCCATTGTCCCTTGTGTAAACTGCAATTTCCTTGCTATGACCTAGAAAGCCCTCCATATTCTGGCCTCTTCCTAGTTTTCTTGCCTCATCTCATTTTTGTCATTGTACCTCAGCCTTCTCTTACTTTTTTTTTGAACACACCAAACTTGTTCCTGCTCCCAGAATTTTTGTATTTTCAATTCCTTCTACACTGTTCTCAGCCCAGGTTGTCACATGGCCTCCTCCTTGTCACCATCCTGGCTCTAACAGTCCTTTCCAATGCCACTCTAGTGTAACCCGTCACCCGGTGTTATTCTCATTGGGGCACTTATCCCCTCTCTAAAGTATCTTAATGTTTGTCTTCTTGTTTATTATCTGTCCCCTTTCAACTGGGCCCGGTCCTTTCCTGCTCATTTGAACCTGAATCCCCAGTAGCCATAACAGAGCTCAGTCAATAGCTGTGGGAGGAACAAAGGCATTTGAACCACCCACAATTTACAACAAGAAATGACTACCCAACGGCTGGCTGGGAAAATCGCATTGGTTTTCAAAGAAGTGGCCCGATTGGCACTGTGAGACCTTGAAGAAATTTAGACAAAAGTGTGTGGGTAGGAAGTAGGAAACATGTATTAAATACACTTGGCTACTTTCTGAATCAAAGAGAAAGAAAAAAAGATGACATGGAAATGAAAAGGCTGATCACAGTGAGGGGCCTAAGTGATCCATGTTAGGAAATAGAAGTTGATGCTTTTTTCTTTTTTGTTTTTAATCTGAGTCTTCTCTCTCTTTTTATTGAAATTCAATTTATTTTCTTTCTAGGTTTGGACGTGTTCAAGAAATGCTTTATTTGGGAGTCCAAATTTTCCCTTTCTTCTTGTACCTCCAATTCATGTTGATTTACCTTAACTCACAATTGTGAATAAATGGCTTATTTGCAACATGACAAGATTGTTCTGTTTTTCCATTTCTTCCCTCTCTTCTTTGGTGTAAAAGTCACCCCAGGCTTCTCCATCACCGCCGCTGCTCCATCTCACTTTCTGCCCTGGCTGCGTCTGGGATCCAGGAATTGGTCTGACAGTGTGTTGATGGATCTTAGCGTCTGTGCAAACTTGCTGGCATCTGGAGGGACATTCTCAAAAACACTTCTCTTGGAAGTTTTGGGGAAATGATCTTTTTTTCTTCTTCTTCTTCCATATTTCTGATCGTGGGACTGCCTTTTTTCCTTCGCTATCTAAACTGCTCTTCCATCCATCTCCTGAAGTTGTGCATTTCTTGCTGGTTTATCAGGAAAGTCTAAACCAGCAAGCGGCAGTTGCAGTCATCATCGGCTTGGGAAAAATGGTCCTGGCCTATGGAAGGGCTGGCTTTATGTCACCTGTTAATAATAGGAGCGAATACAAATAAAATGGCTAAAGGACAAAGCTACTTTATCATGGCCCTTATTACCTTCTCATTGGTCTACAAGATTATTATAGTTTCAGTGTGGCTCTGATGTAAGTTAGAAAAAATAAAGTCAAGTGAAAGATAATCTATGTATCCATGTAAGCATATATTATGTATGTAATACATACACTGAAGAGGCAGGTCAGCAAACACGCACCAAGTGCCTCTGCGTCTCGGATGGGAAGGAATGAGTGAGCAGTAATCCCCGCCCCCGCCACGCCACGCCCCGCCCCCAGCCCCGCCCCCAGCCCCGCCCAGCCCGCCCCGCCCCCGCCCCCACTCCGATCCGGCTTGGGGGGGGCGCACATTTTTCAGGAAGTAGGCCTCCTGCTTCATTATGTTTCTGAAATTTTCAAACTATAGGTTCTGATTTCAACACATTGAGCAATCAACCACTCTGTGTTCACACTTTGTAAGCCTTTTCTCAAGAAGACAAACCACCGCTGCCAGTAGCTGATCAGAGCAGGACCTGGTGCATCTCTGCGTAACCCTGGATGAGCCGCAGTGAGGACAGGGGCTATTTCAGGACACGAATGTGACACGGAACAGCACGGATTTTGGGGACCACGAGTGACCGTGCTCAGCCCTCTCCCGCTCTGCTGGCTGGTTCACCGGCTTAAGTTAACCTTGCTGACGCATTCGCAGCCTCTGGAGCCCGGAGGCAGCACTCCTGGTGCCATGGGGGAAACTGCTCAAGTTCACATGGAAACGCCAGCACGATGCCACCCCTCTGCCCTGCGCAGCAACCCAAAGTGACTCCAGACACCTCCCTGGGAATGGCTTGCCCTCAGGTGTGCACCTGACCCTGTAACCTTCAGGGCCCGTGGCGGACCTGCTCCATGGAGCTCGTTCCCATCTTCCTCCTGCACCCCTTCCCCCTCCCCCCCATGCCCTTCTTTGGGAAGGTGGTCATTTCACCTCTCGGAAGCTCAGTTTAGCACTGAAGATTTTACTGTCAGTTCCTAGTGACTTAATGCCTACACAGCTTTAGTTTCTACTATGGTGAATATTGAAAACCCTCATAAACAAAAACCTTTGGAATTCCAATGTCTAAGGGGCAAAGAGGTCCTGAAGCCAAAACGTTGGGGACTGTCCATCTACTCGGTGGGGCTTCAGCTCAGTCGGATGTGTGGGGTAGGGATTCCTTCCTCTCGCTCGTTTATTGAGTCATTTAACCCAACAGGTTAAATGTACCTTGGGGACAGAGCAGCGGATAATCCCTTATTCCCACGGGCGGGAAGCCGATGGGGAGAGGACGGGGGCGCGGTGACCTGTGTGTGAGGACATCGAGGCTCATGTTGCCGGCTCCGCCCACTTTGCAGGATGGCCTCCAGCTCACAGAGTGCTGGCGCCTGCTCCGTCTTTCCGGAGAGCGTGTGTGGCCGTTGAGGTGGCGACACCAATGAGAGGAACTGCTGTTTCTGCTTTTCTGCTTGTGGGGCAGCCTGGTGTTCTGGGGCTCCTTGGTGGTGGCCCCAGGTTAGCAGCCCCTCACCCAGAATGCCTGAGTGTGTGCTGACCACTGACCACACTCCCAACAGATAACCGCCTCCCACCCCTCTGCCTGGGCCTGAAGTGTAGACAGAGCTCTGAACACACTTGGCTTCTGTGGTCTCAGGCTGGGGGCTGCTCCTCTCTACTCGCTTCTCTTTGAACCAAATGTTCCCGGGTGGGTCCTCAAAGCAATCTGCTTAGCGTGAGTTTTCCGCTCCTTGCACCTCTTGGGTTTCGAGAGGCCACAGAGGCCATCAGAACACTTCTTTTTTTAACCCTCGGCCTGTTTGCAGCCTCTTTCATTCTTCTGTTGAATGTGTGACCCAGTTTTCTTTGCTTTAAATCGGTAGCAAAGGGGAATCGGAACGAATAAGCATTTTCAATAATTTTGTGAAGAACTTCGGGACCGATGGAAACTTCCTGTGGGTTGTGCCCAAGGAAAACTCTGCCTTCTGTTAGTTAGCACCGAATTTCCCAAATCATTTCAAGGGCAAAGGTCCATGTGCTTATGTGGCAAGTGGCACCGTTTTCAGGGAGGAGTCTTACCTGATAACTACATTGTTATATTGTAGTAACACACACCTCCCTCCCTGTCTCAATGATAGTAATAATAACAAGTTGCAGTCTGTGCTTCTGAAACGTTTCGTTTCATTGTACTTTGGAACTAGCACTGAAAACATGGCAAACCATGAGCGCGTTGGCGTGCCAGCTTGGCCTAAAGCCCTTTACCCGATAGTAACACGTGAATCCCTTTGGTCCTGGTGCAGCCCTGTGAGGTACAGTGTATTCTCCCCTATTTTACAGATGTGAACACTGAGGCAGCCTTCAGGGTAGGAGGCAGGATCTAGCTTTTCTTTCTCATATCCCCAGTAGTAGAATGAAGAGGGTACTGCCACTGGGGAATCTAATGACAGTTGCAGTAAATGACTTTTGCTGTGTAAACCTGAGAGCCGTGACCTTGCAGTGGACTAGTTTGGGGGCGCACCGTGGAAGGCTCTGAAAGGGGTGCCCACACAACTGGGGCGTGTTTTCTGGTGAGATCCCTCCTTCTGCACAGATGTTCCTGCAGCCGGATGTGGAGCGTGTTGCAGCAGCTGTGCTCCTGATGTGTCTTTCATGGACTCCCCTGGTCCCAGGACACATGGGGGCCCACTCGTGTCCCAGCCAAGCGTCTCAGCTGTCTGGGCATTTATGACAACTGGGCTGCCACAACTGAGCCGGTTTTGCAGTGCCACCTGGAGTGCTGTGACATGTCCCTTCTCTCCCCTGTGTTTACTTCAGCACAGCAGGGGTCCTGGACAGGTTTCTAGAAGAACCTGAAGAAATTCAATAAAGATGCCCAGCTCTTCTATGGCCCTAAAAGGGAAGTGAGAGAGAGTGTTTGTTCCTCTCCTCACTTAGTCACCCCCACATGCACACACAGGAGGGCTTTGGATGACCTTTCATGTGCTTTATGTTTGAAGGGTAGAGATTTTTTTTCCAGGTCAATTTTAGCTTGGTCAAAGAGGTTTAAAAGTGTTGTTGGTTAGAAAGTACTGGCATTCCTGTGATCATCTTTTAATGCTGAAGGTTGTAATTTCACTAAATGATACACGTTTTGAAAAGACCACCATTTGGCAGCCTTGGATGCTTTCTTTGTTGTTCATTTCACCTGGCCTTTTCTCCTCTCTCGTGCAGGGTTTCTAAAGCTAGACAGGTCCGGAGGGTCCCCGGGCGCCTGACTTTGTGGGTGGCTGGCTGCTTTCGTGTTCCTGGAGAGAGAGAGTCCAAGCTCTCAGTGGCACCTCAAAAAGGCTGAAAGCTACTGCTATGGATCACCTGTCCAACAGCAAAGGGACTTACACAGCTGTGTAATGAAGACGTCCCTCGTTTTCTCTTATAGGAACTGACCAGTGAGGACTGACCATATTCTCCTATCCCCAATCCCAGTCTCCCTTCTGCCTTCCCTCCGCCTATTTCAAATGCATCATTTTCTCAGGGGGATGTTTTTCTGAAAATAGATGCCTGGACTGAACACTGGGTGAGGGAGGTATCGGGGAACAGGAAGCAGTGGAGAGCCCAATGGCTGAAGGTGGTGTCTTCCACGCCAGGGTCCCCTCCCCGGCTACCCGACGCTTGGCGGACTCGCTGTGGGGCTGGGAGAGAAGGCAGCAGCAGCCGGTTCACTTTTCATTCACTTGTTCATCAAAGGGGCATTTCCTGGGCACTGGCCACAGGCCCTGCGGACCAGGCACGCGAGATGCTGCAAAGGGGAGGTGCCCGCCAGTCCCTGCTGCCCCTCTCGAGGCCCTGGCGAAGATTCATCGGGTCCTCCCGGGGCCCTTCCAGCGCTCAGCTCCCTGCGGGGCTGAGAGTCAGATATGCCCTTCGAACATAAAGGGTCACCCAACGCTTTCTTCCGTGTGAAAAGTCACCCAAAGCTCTCTTGTGTGTGAAAGGTCATCCGAAGCTCTCCTGTGTGTGCATGTGGGGTGACTAAGTGAGGAGAGGAACAGCTCTCTCACTCACTTCCCTTTTAGGGTCACAGAAGAGCTGGGCGTCTTTGTTGAATTTCTTTGGGTTCTTCTAGAAACCTGCCTGGGACCCCTGCTGAAGTTGCGATAGAACACTACCCGCCATTCCAGTTCCTGCTGCTGCTCGGAGACCATCTAGATTCCCCTCCCATGGGATAAGGCCCCGGGGCCCAGAGAGGCAGGCTGGCTCAGCGCAAAGCCAGGCCAGGGCCCCGACAATGCCGTGTCCTTCCTGGTCCCAGGGTCAGTATTTTTCACCTAATCAGGTTGTTAGCCTTTCAGCAACAGGAAGCGGTCACACAGCAGAGCCTGTGACCCCAGCCCTGGTCTGGATGCTCTGAATAAATGGAACAGAAGCCGCTAGACTGGGGCATGCAGGTGGCCCGGTGAGCGACCCTGACAGGGAGCTTTGCTTGGCCCCAGCTTTCCCTGACGCCTGCCTTCTCTGATGGCCTCTCTGTGGTCAGCTGTGGTCAGTGGGAGGGCCTGTCTTAACACACCTGTGTTTCCGCCCAGCTGTTTGCTTCACAGCAAGGCTGCTGTTAGCCATGCCGAACACTTGCGCTCCACCCACCCACTCCCCAGTGCTGTGCTGTGTGGTTGGCTTTTACCATCAGGGTTGAACTGCTTTGTTTTATTTATTTTTATTTAAAAAGGGACACCAGAATTCTGGGAATAAGCCAGCCTGGCCCAGTATGGAGTGCAGAAATATCTCATCTCTCTTCTGTGCCCAGAATTATTTTTGTTTTCTGTGATACACAACCTAGCTACGGGTACAGCAAGGAAATCGGCTGATTTTCAGAACCAAAACTCCTTTCCTGTTTATCAGTGTTGAAAAAAAACCAATTCCACCATCGTCAATCAGGCTACCAGGTTATCTCTGCAGGTGGTGTGTGATTCATGTTCCCTTTGTCTGCTGTGCGTTCCTAATACTGTAGCAGACGAAGTAGCCGGTATATCTTCTAACCAAGATTAGCAAATTAATATTATTACTAGGACTGAGACAGATCCCTGACACATGGGAGACCTCGGGGCAGAAAGCACGAGGGCACTGGCATCAGCGCAGCTCAGTCACTTAGGAGGTAAGTGGCTGGGTGGGGGGCACCCTGCTGGCCTCTCTAAGCCTCATGGGACTTCCCTGCAAAGTGAACTGCAGCATGTTCTGTGATCCTATTGCAAGAATGATCAGTTACACAGGAGAGTTACATAGCTCTGCCTTTGAATTAGTTCGCTACTGGCCTAATAATGCTGGGTAACAAACAACTGTAAAATTTCAGTAGCTTGGAGCAAACATTTAGGTGTTGCAGACATGGGTCTGTGGGTTGGCTGAGGTTCTGCTGATCGTCTCACCTGGGTTGGGCATGGCTCCAGGCTCGGTCAGGCTCGGGTTTGCTCCATGGTTTTGTGCCAGGGCTCATGGGAAATGGGAAGGGGTTATCTGGGCCACGTTCTTCTCATGCAGGGTCCCAGGAGCACACAGTGACAAACCAGCCACACAAGCACATGTCAGACCTTTGTTCCCACCGTGCTTGTTCACATCCTATTGGCCAGAACAAACAGCTGGCCAATCCCATAATCAGTGGGGCACGAAAGTGCACTCTGTGGGCAAGGGGGAGGGGGTGCGACTGCTTGCTAAACATAATCCAATTTATTATCACTGCCGCTCGAAAGGCAAGGACTTTAATCAAACACATTCTCGAGGCCTCCCACAGTGGTGTGACTCTTCAGTTCTGGTCTAAAATATTTGAGGCAGCTTAGCCCCTCATCCGTGGAAACTGTCTAGTCACACCCTGATCAGAATGCAAGGCCAAGCCGGGACCGTTCTTTGAGCTGTAGAGTTAGCTGTTTGCTATTCACACATCCCTAATGATCTCAGAAAATATAATGTTTTCTAGCAGCTGTAAAGACAAGAGAGTCTAACATGATCAACTATACATAATCTCCATGAAATTACATTGAATAATGTAATGATGTGTTATGCTGCCATTAACACATTATGAATACCTAATTTGAAAGGTTAATGAAATTGACAAACATATGAGCACTATGGGTATCATCAATACCGCTAATGACAAATCTCCTGTTTTTATTTATGGGGTCCTCTGAAATAGGAAGACTCCACCACTATAAACACAATTTTCGTTATAAATTGAGAAGAGTCTGCACAACGCGTTTGGTTTTCATTTGGAGTGTAGGGTTAGAATGTGTTCTAGACTGTGAAGATCTATGTAGAAGTAATACTTCAGATGCTAAGATCATAATTATTTAAAATGGCTACTTTTTTTAGTTTTACTGAAAAGGGCTGAGCTTGATAAGAGTGACTATTTTTCGGTTGGACAGAGCGAGGGAAGTGTCAAGACCAGAGACAAGTGCTGGGGGGGAACATAATCCTCTGTAGCCAAGGGCATCCTGACAAAAGGACCTTCCTCTCTGGGCTAAAGAATATTCAGCTTTTCATCTGAAAACTGGGAAAAGTACGGAGACTATTTTCTTTCCCTGCAGATCTCTGGGCAAGCTTTTTGCTTAACTGACTGCTCGTAAAGCAGTTGAATCTATGTTAATCCACTGATGTGTGTCACTAAAACACAAACACCCAGAAAGGGCCCACTTTTATTTTCATGTCCAATATAATGGTCTTTAAAGAATGAATATCATCAATGTTAATGTTTTCATAGAAAGAAAAAATTTCAATGTATTTTGTTCTTCAGTGGCCAGGTTACCTCTACATGAATAATGCCAGAATTAGTACTAATACGAGTACCAATACCAATACCGGTAACCATACTAATACTAATAAATACTAATTCTAATAAATACTAATATTAACACATCAAGAGTAAAGACAATGGGGAGGCCTTTACATTATATAGAGCACCTTATATGCATTATTGGTTTGGCCCTTTTAGAAATCCTCTGAAATTATTGAGAAAGTATCATAATTCCCTTGTCAATGATGATGAGGTCTGGAGAGGTTAAGTGACTTGCCCAAAGTACAGACAGTCAAAAAATGGGAAGGCTGGACTTGCTGATTCTGTTTCGCCTCACGGCTTTGCCATCTCCAGGTTTCTGGCTTTCTGTAGCCATTGGTAGTTACATATCATTTTTGGTAAGAGTGATTTTTTTCCTGATTACCAACGTAACAAGCGATCATTGTAAAACATTTGAAATATAGAAGCGTATAGGGAAAAAATAAGAACCACCCTGCTTCCGGGCTCAGTCCACGGGGAAATCACACACACGAACTCCTCTTTCTGTGTAAGTGTATGTGAACGGACTCCCACTCCTTTGTCCTAGGTGCTGTCCGGTGGCCGGATGTGACACTGAGGACATGCTAAGGCGCTAGGCCATAAACCCCGATCCTCAGCTTCATAGAATCACGGACTCTGGAGGTGGAAGGGACAAGGTGGAGGAAGTGTCTTTGCAACATCCCAGGAAAATGGGCGCCCAGCTTCTGTTTGAGAGCCGCAGATGACGTGAGCTTACTGCCGAAGCGCCAGCCGTGCCCCTGGGTCTTCTCGGGCTGTTCTGAGGCTGCATTCCAGGTCGGGAGGGCTTCATGGAGGGTCCCGAAAGGGGGAGATTTCCTCCTCCTCCTCAGGCCCTCAAAGTCCACTTCACAGCCCACTGCCCTGTCATGTGGCCCCACCTGAGCCTCTGTCTCTTCATCTGTCAGGAGGTGATGCGAGCACTAGATGATTGGCTCCCTGGACAACACCTCAGCCGACGCCCAGCCTCAGCGCATCCTCAGTGAGTGCTAACTGTTGTTTGTTCTCATGATTAGTATTATGACAATGGCCGCTGTCACTGTCTGCCTTGGTGTGGATTGCGTTCACCAGACTGCTTGCCAGGGCCCGGATAGCTGCACACCTGCCCCCACTGCCCCGGCTCCTGTCCTGTCCTCCTTAGCGGAAGCCCGGAATCAGCCCCTTCCCAGCCCACCACCCACACCACACCCCCATTCCCTCCCTCTCTAGAACTCGGACTCACCTGCAGGAGTTCAGCTCCCCCCCACTTGCCGCAGTGTGGGAGCCTGATGACGGGGTGCCCGTCCAGCTCCCGCTCTGAGAACTCTGCACTTTGCGAATATTTACTTCCCGCTCTGAGCCTGGGTTTTTATTCTTAGATCAGGGATAACATTTCTTGAGAGGTTGTGAACATGAAATGGGACAAAATATTGAAATTCTGTGTTGGATAGCAGCTGTGCTAAGAATGTCAGCATCACCTCCTTCACACACATACCCCCACTTGGTCCTCAAGGTGGCCTGGGAGGCAGGGATCACGTTTTTGCTGAAAACACTGAGGTCTGGAGGAGAAGTGACAGGCTTGAGGCCAAGCCATTACTCAGCTCCTGAGTTCAAATTCGAACCTGGGACTTCAGACTGTAGATCCTATGTGTCATCCACTGTAAATTTGCAAAATATCATTGACTAGTCATCTCTCAAACATTCTTGAATTAAATCAAACAGAATACTATGATCTAAGTAAATCATTCATTTGCCTTTTATGTTGGGCTTTGATTGTGATACTCTCTGGAAAAATTAACAAAACTTTTATTATAAAGGGAGAAAGAATAGATGGGTAGAGAAATTGCTTTCTCGTAGCTGGGCACCAAAGGGGTTTCCTGGGCTGCTTTCCTTTTGGAAGGCTGGGAACTGAACGTAGCAACGTGGGCATTCAGAAGCCCCGCGCTGAAGCCGCCTCTTCTGACACAGTCACTAGGTTTCCCCGCACCGGGATCTGTGCAGGGGGGCAAGAACTATACATTCACGCCGAGAAAGTGCTCTACTCGGTACAGAAATTTTTGCAGCTCGGCGCATTAGCTGATGTAAGCCAGACAGCTACCCTGAGGGTGTGTGTGTGTGTGTGTGTGTGTGTGTGTGTGTGTGTGTGTGTCCCACCCTGGCTTACCTTTCACCCGTAGGGCTGTCTCTATCCCCAGGCTTGGTGTCACAACTCACTGGCTGCATCTGAAATCACATCAGGGGTGATTCTACCTCGAAGACTGAGGATCTGAGTTGAAAAGGAGCCAGCTCTCAGAGCGTCATTCCTGACAGATTTCTTAATTAATCTGCTCAGATTGTCAATAATGGAATTCACTGTTGATTTAGAAACTAGTTATATGAGGGCTGCTGGTGCCATTGTGGGAAAACATCTGAATAATTCAGCTAATAGATGGGAAACTCACCCAGATTGCTGGGGCACAGGGAGGGAACAGCTAATTTGAATGAGATGAGCTCAAGCCGGGTGACTCCAGCGAATTCCAGGGAGCGGGGAGAGGCTGTCATATAACTGGGGGCAGCAGCTGCCCGGTTTAATTATTGTCATTTTGGTGTTCGGAAAAAAGAACATGGGCCTCATACTCTCACAGGCAGAGGCCGTTATCATACACTTGAAAAATACTGTGGGATTTTCAGAGTAAAGTTGCAATCCAGTTGATGACTAACTCTGAACTACCCTCATATGTTAGTGGGTCTTATTTTGGCTGTATAATATTATTTATTACATGGCTCTGATTTGAAATATGTGAATTTAGTAATAAGTGTCATCAGAGGAATATAAAAATGACTTTTTTTTTCTGGAAGATTCATAGTTATGTTTCCTAGAATTAGATAAATGTCTCTAGATTATGGCGATCACCCTTTTTACACCAAAACTTGGGGCTGTGTTGGAAATGAAGTTTATAGATTGGTGGGTCTAATTATGTGAAGTCTTAACATAAACATAAAAACTCAATCACTTTTAGTTCTATACTTAACATTTCGTTTTTATTGAAAATAATAAAATTATATGGAGTTGAGCTGTTCTACTAAATTTTTTGCTGTGGCGGTTAGAGTTTTAACAACGCTTAAGTGCAGATGAGTTAGTGCTGCAATGTAGATGTTAGAATCATGGTGCTTTTGATGGAAAACTTTCATTTGGTTACATTTATCTGCAGTCTCACTTTCTTTCTGTCTCTCTCCCCCGCCACCCCTGCAGCATCCTCACGGGCATGAGAGTTCATGTACGTGCGCGTGCACGCACGCACGCACGCACACACACACACACACTTCACATATACACACCTCTAGACACACACACACCTGCACATACACACACCTTCACATATACACACCTCTAGACACACACACACCTGCACATACACACAGCTCTCTACACACACCCCTCTACATGCACACACCCCTGCACACACACACACACACACTGTCACTCTGCCACATCTCTTCCAAGGCCCTATCATGTGGCCCTTAAAAAGAGGGGAATACCACATAGTACCCAGTTCTGATGCTTTTATACTGACAAATGTTGCCAAGGGGAGGACAGTCATTCTGCCTGGGACCTACTGCCTTATATTTTAATAAAGTCAGGGCTGATTTTAAATTCTAAACTTCACTGGGAAACTTAGAGGACAGAATTGCCTTTTGGGGGGCATAGTGAACAGAACCTCAGCAAGTAATTCTTTTTTTTTTTTTTTTTTTTAAATTTTATTTTATTTTTAATTAGTTTCAGGTGTACAACACAGTGCAATAGTTATACATTTTACCCCTCAAAGTGACAACCCCCCCACCCCCAATAGTTTCAGGTGTACAACACAGTGCAATAGTTATACATTTTACCCCTCAAAGTGACAACCCCCCCACCCCCAATAGTTTCAGGTGTACAACACAGTGCAATAGTTATACATTTTACCCCTCAAAGTGACAAACCCCCCACCCCCAATACACCCCCCCACCCACCCCCATATCATATATATCTATTACTCTTCCTCTGACTCTCTTCCACAGTATAATCCACATCCCGTGACTATCTATATATATTCAATTACAGTAGGTATACCACCTCCACTTTAGTAATACAGTGCAGTGATCAAACCTCTACTCCATCCATGAAATGGTCTCCCTAACAAGACCTATGATCATCTGACATTCCACAGAATATTTACAACATTATTAATTATATTCCCCAAACTGTTTTTCCTATCCCAGTAGCAATATTGTAGTTGCCTATTTTTGCTGTCTAATCCCTTCCTCTTCTCCCTCATCCCCATTCCTCTCCCAATTAGCAACCCTGATTTTTCCTCTATATCTATGAGACTCAGCAAGTAATTCTAATTCTTCGTTTTCTTTATTTTGTTCCTTTTATTTTAAAAAATTTATTTTTCTGTTACTGTTGACATTCAGGATTATTTCATCTCAGTTTCAGGTGTACAGCAGATAATTCTTTAGTGAATCCTTTGTGATAAATCTTTTGTGAATCAGCAAGAATAATAAGAGTGGCTGTCTTTCAACAAACTGGGTTTCAGATGCGCATGCGTCACTGGCTGGATGGCAGCACGTGTGGAAAGACTGACATCAGGGTTAGGCTTGGCTGTTATCACCTGACACCTAAGCCACAGTGGGTCCAGCGAGATAAAGCCTGGCTCTCTGTCTTACTAAAGAGTTGTGGGGCAGGCAGCCGAGGGCTGGGCGGCCGCCCTCTGGTCACCAGGGCCCTAGGTTCTTCCTGTCTCACTGCCTCACCAGGCCAGTGCATCTCATCATTACCTCAAGGTCAAGCAAGACATTTGTGGGTGTTCGAGATATCACATCCATATTCAGAGAGCAGAAAAGAGGAAGAGGATAAGAGGCGTCACTCCCTCCCTTTCTGCTTTTACTAAGCAGCCCCCATGTCATGTGCATGTCTTACCCAGGGCTCAGCGAGCCACACCTCGCTGCAGAGAAGCTGGCGACTGTCCTCTTGTCAGCTGGGCACCAATAACATTGAAGTTCTCTTATGGGGAAGGAGAGGGCTGGGCATTGGATGAGAGCCTGAAGGCTATGTCTTAAGACCTAACTAGTTCCTGCAAATGTAGCTCTGATGGAAATGCGGACAAATGCTTCCCATTTTTACCGAGTGCCCGAGTATTCTGAATTGAGATCATTTGAAAAGGGTGTTGTTTAATGATGGCCTACAATGAGACGGCATTGATCATAGCTTTCTGTTACAGTCCCTGTGTGTCCTCCCAGCTCCAGTCAGGGAGACAGAGTGGCGATAAATGCTTTTGGTTGTGGGGAGATAGGGTGACAGGTCCATGCGTTTTCTAATGGCATTGGCTATTTGTAGACTGGTTTGCCTTGATTGAAAAAAGCAATTTGTTGTTATTTGCGTGTAACACTAGGATTCTCTGATCATATATTCCCTGGGAATCTAATTTGTAAATAATTACTTGACAGAACGGACCTGGCTGGAAAAGTCTGAGTGTGCAGAGGCAGAGCGAGGCCCCTGAGAGGAGAGCTTAGCTCACAGGCCAAGCGCCTGAATGGTCCAGTCGCAATTTTTCATCTCTCAGCAGTTGGCAGCTAATAAGATCCCCAGTTAAAAAAACAAGAAAACAAAACCCAACAATTCTCAGGCTCCAGACACAGTGGCCACACGTGGCCACACATTAGCAGTGATGCTCGGAGCAGCTGGCCCCTCAGAATGCTGATGGAGCGCTTTTTCCCCTTCACCTGTCCACACCGGAGAATGCAGGCCAGGATGGACAGGTGATTCTTCCTGTGTGAGGAGCAGGGGGAGGGTGTCTGTCTGTGGGGGGGTGCTAGGGGCTGAATGTTTGTGTCCCAACGCCCCCCACCCAAATTCATATGTTGAAGCTCTAACCCCATGTGACTGTACTTGGAGATGGAGCCTCCCAGTAATCAGGGTTAAATGAGGTCATAAGGGTGGGACCCTGATCCAGTAGGACTGTGGCCTTGTGAGAAGAGGAAGAGATACCAGAGGCCTGTGTGTGCGCATCTAGGAAAGGTCATGCGAGGTCACCGTCTCCGAGCCAGGAAGAATGTCCCGCTGGGAACCGGCCATGCCAGGCCATGTCTTGGACTTCCGGCCTCCAGACTTGTGCGAACCTAAGTGTCTGTTGTTTAAGTCAGCGCTTATGTGGGCTTTTGTTATCGCAGCACAATCAGACTAATACGAGGCAGTGGAGCAGAGGTGGGTGCCTCAGAAAGAATGCCAGGGCGAGACTCGGGCCGATGGCCCTCCCTGGAGTGTCCCTGCGGCCGCCACGTTAGTGTCCATCTAGCAGCGTGGCTCCTGTGCGCGCCTCTTCCCACACCCCGAGCCCTGGGCTCCGCGCCTGGTCAGCTCTCTGCAGTGCGGCCTGGCGTTTGCTTCCCTGGCTGATCTGGGTTATTCATTTCAGCAGAGTCACAAGCACCTTCTGAGCCCCAGCACTGGCCGGCGCGTACACCTGCAGCAGCAGAGAGCAGCCCAGGCCTCTGCTGACCAGTCAGAGGATGAAACAGGCCACAGGCCAGGAGTAGTTACCAGGAAGGTGGTACTCACTATAGGGCAGGTGGTGCATGTTAAGTTGTCTGGGGCTCACAGTAACCCACAAGGGACAGGCTGCTGACACCCTATTTCACAGGAAAGAAAGGCTCTGAAGGTGAAGGCCTCCTCCAAGGACCCACAGTTGGCAAGTGGCAGAGCCGGGAGTCTACACCAGGCCCCAAGCTCAACACTACTGTGAAACCAAGTTGTTAGAGCCCAGCTGAGCGGTGCTTCTCAGCCCAGGACCCCAAGGGGGCGAATTGGAGGGGCCCTGAACCACAGCTGTGGAGGTAAGTGAAGGGGGAACCGGTGGTGTGCTTGGGAGCTGACTGGTACACTTTCCGGAATTTTGGGAGCTGGTTACTAAACACAGCCATCATTAAAAATTAAATTCTAAAAACATACAATTAAATAAATAGCAGTCAAAACAAAGAGTATAAATACATTGGTCACTTCCGAATCATTTGACAAGTGTCTGTCCCTTACACCTGTGTGCTCCCAGCCCTGGCTTCAGTGATGTCACACTGGTCGCTTACAATTTCTTGTTGTTTAATGGAAGTGTTTATACCAAGGACCCTGGCAAACGTCACAAATCAAGCTTTTCTCTTTTCAGCACATTTCTAGTGATTGAGAACACAGGAAAAAAAAAAAAAAAAGAACTCAGAAGAACGCTATTCATCATCCCAGGCTTCGTGTGGGAGGCTCCTCCAGCCGCCCTGACCCTGCTTGGCACACCTTCCTCTCAGCATTAGTCTCTCTGAACTCTTACCTGGTCTGCCTTTCCTTTTGTTCTGCAAGCATCTCGGTTCTTTTGTGGGAGGGAGCTTAGCACAGAGCTGGGGCTCATTTTGCACTTGCGAAATGAATGAGCTCATGCAGGGGCGAGTAGGACCGGCTCCCCTCTCCTGTATTTGTCTCTGGGACTTTTGGGGCGAGCCCTCCCTCACTAATGGGCAGAGCACCCAGACAACGGTCACCCTGAACTTCTTTCGGCCTCAGAAGCAGCCCGATGGCCGAAGTGACATTTTTATATAAATGTGTGTACAGCTTGATGCTGAAATGTCTGAGCAAGTATTTGAAAAAGGCCACTTTTGAAAGAAACTACTTGATAGTCAGCTGAGCATGTACCCAGGGAGCAGGACACACACATCAAAGGCATCCTGAAGGACGATTTGAAAGGAGAGTCACCTCGGGGAGCTGGCGTTTGTAACTGATCTGAATCAAGGGCAACAGGGCACAAGGACATCGGATGCGTTTGAAGAAAACTGCATCCTGCTAGACTTGGAAAATAATTACACGAAGCCACCAAAGTGCCACTTCCTCTGCTCTCCCCACACCCTCCTCGCCAAGGAAGACTGTACATCAAAGAAGCCTCCAGCCCTGTGTCTGCCTTGCGTGCCTCCCCTGTTAGCCTTTGGAGGGCAAACACTCAGGATGTCCATCGGAGGGAGTTAGAGAGAGCCCCCGTTTTCCCCCCACTTAGCTGTGGGACCTCAATTCCACAGTGGCCCCCATATTGAGGCCTCACCCCCTGGCCTCATGCTGGTAATTTTTCCAAATTTCAAGAGTCAGGAAGCCTGTGCTCCTGGGTGAAACTCATTGTCTCCTGGGGACCCCGGCTAGTTGTTTCTGAGCCTCGCTTTGCCACGTGTAGAATGAGGCCGCGCGCGTGGTCAGCTTGTCCACCCCGGTCATATGTGAACTGGTTCCTCGTAGACTCCACAGAGCTGCTGTGCTTTGTCTCCTTGACGCCATTCCTGGCCTTCGTCCCCTCTGACTTCGCAGGACAAGCCTGAGGGCCCTGAGGCAGGACGGCCAGCCTGCGGGGCCGCGGAGAGCAGCCTTTTTAGGACAGAGGGTGATGTCACCTATGTCAGTGCTAGTTCTCCCTTAAAGCTTCTTCCTCTGGCTTTTGGGGTGACACCCGACCAGGGGAAGGGCAGAGCCCCTGAGTTTGACCACCTGACCCTCTGCCCTTCTTTCTGCCTTTCTTTCCTCTGTGAGCAGGCTTCACGTGGGTCCGGAAAGCAGGCCTGCAACCCCCGGAGTCCTGGTCCCAACACTGTCTGTGCTCAGAACGCAGCTCCTTTCACAAGTCCTTCCCCGTCCAGCGGCGCCACCGTCCGCCTCCTCTCCCGAAGGCCAAGTGCCCTTTAGTGCAGCTTTCACATGCGACCCCACAGAGAACAGCTTTCAGGGGGCTTTAAAATGCCGCTGGTCTCCCGAGCAGGTCTCAGGGTCCCTGCCAGTCGGGGGCCACTCAGCAGAATTGAAGCCCCCACTTCTTTATATCCCGTTGATTAAAAGAAAAGTCTGGGATGGGTCATCATAAGGAGAGAGCTTCTAATGCTGGGTTCTTGGTAATAACCTCACATCGAATCAGAAAGCCAAAAAGGAACTGGAATTCACATTCAGTTCAAACCTGATATTATAGGTGGGGAAACTGAGGTCAGGGGAAGTTCAAAGAAGTCCCTAAGTTAAAGCCATGAGCGAGTGGCAGAGCTAAACCAGGGCCTTGCTCCTCAACCCAGTGTTGTTACCACCACGTGGCATTCACTGGCTTCGGAGCCCTAACTTACAATTCAGTTGACCAAACAGCTGGGCTCCCTGATGTAACCCGCATTGTGCCAGGTGTCACAGGGCCACACCGATAGAGAGTGCAAAGCCTCGGTCCTCGACTATGTCACAGTCTAGTGGGGACGAAAGCTCTTGTATGTTAATCTCACGTTCATTGCCGAATGACATCACGCTCAATGGAGGGGAACGAGCAGCTACAAACTCCAAAGTTTCCTTTTGAAAAATAGCATTTGAACTGGGACAAACACACTCCACGGAGAGATGGCTGAAGAGGTGGCAGAGAGCTCCCTGATAAAGGCCGTCTCTGGAAATATAGTTGGAAGTAAATACTTCTTTTAACGTCACTATTTCAACTACACTTTTTTGACAGTTGTTCCTGCATTTTATTTCTAACTAAAAGAGAAGATTTGGGTTCCGTTTTCATCTTCTTTTCCGTTTTCCCGGGGTGGGCGGTGCTGTTTGAAGCTGTGATCATGCACAGACGTGCATGCAGTCACACATACACACATGCACGCACACATGCTTAAAGCTCTCCTCTCAGGAAGCAGCAGCAACGGTCAGCATGCAGGATTCTGCACCATAAGCTCTTCTGCAGCTCAGGACAAGTGCTGGCTTCCCCTGTGTGCCCCTGATGTGAGTCACGGAGCGCTCTGAGTCGCAGTTCATTCGTCCTATCTTCAGTAAAACGGGGTGAATCTAGGGTTAGCCAGCCATGCCGTGGCGTCTTGATGCCTCCAGTACGGGGCTGAGGAAGCCCGAGTGCCTGGCGCTGTCTTACAGGAATACGAAAATTTGATTTGGTCTGTAGCCAGCTTCCCTCCTGCTCTGGAAACAGGCGGCACATCTGGGGAAAACACTCAATCCATTACCTGCCGCCCTGGACATCTGTGCGATGCCCACCCTGTGAGAACCCGAGCCCCCACTTCCCGGTGGCTGCGCTACGGCGTGCACAGCTTAATCACAGCCATGGGTCTCGCTTTAATACCTTCCATCCTTTATTGTATTTGAGGCAGTAGACAGAATTAAGGCTCCATGTTTTAGAGCTCAGAATGAGATAGCTGGAGTTGTTTCTAAACTACAATGTCAGATTTCCTTTTGCTTTTGCTTCCGTCTCTTTTGCTTCTCCTTCAGAGAGATTGTCTGTAGAGATCTCTTCCCAGAGCTCAGAGTTTGAATCCACTCTCCTTGGCGGATGGCAGGGGTCATCTGAACCCCGCCCCACACACACACACACACTCTGTGCATAATCTGTATATGTTCGTGAGCCTTCGCGTGTATGTTCAGAGAGAAGGCCTGCGTTTTCATAAGATATTTATTGTGACCCATGGACCCACGGGGTTACCAACCTGTCGTAGAGAGCTTTCCCATGATTCAGAAACTAGAAAGGATCTGAGATGTCATTTAATAGAAACTCTCATTTCGCAGATGGGGCAACTGAGGCCCAAAGAGACATAACTATTTTTCCTAGGACAAGTTAACGAGATAGTGACAAAACATCATGGGAATCCAGGAGCAGAAATTTTATTTTCTTTCAGCCTGTATCTCTAAGGACCTTCCATAGTTCCTGGAGACATGGTAATCTCTGCTCATGGGGAGTTAGGACATTAGCTGTATTTTGAATGGATCATGTTCCCTCAGTTGCCTTTTTTGGTAATTTTTTTTTTTTTCTGGCAGCTGGATGATATCCCATCCCACAGGCCTGTCTGGAAAGTCCTGTTCACACTGTTAACCCGCCCCCTGCCCCCATGGGATCCCCAGAGCTGTCCTTTTGGCCACTAGGAGATGTCACCTCTTGGACAGTCTCCACTGTGTGTGTGTGTGTGTGTGTGTGTGTGTGTGTGTGTGTGTGTGTGTGTATCTGTGTGTGTGTGCACGCACACACGTGAGCATGTGTGCCCCCTTGCACGCACATGTGTGAGAGTCTAACCGCTAATGCAGTTGCAAAGCAAAGAGCCAATGCCCATAATAGGGAATCAAGAGAGAAAAAGTTTCAAGTTTCACTTTTGTTTAGCACTCAGCTTCCTAGAGGTTTTTAAAGAAGGTGTCTGTTTAGGGAACGTCTCCTTAAGCCTGGATGGGCGCCCTTACCAACAACAGTGCCAGCTCACCCTGCTTCCTGTTGTGAGATGGAAGCCTGGTGAAATTCACATACACTGGAGATTCACTGATCGGCTACTCCCAGCAGGGGCCCCAAGGGTGGCTTCCACACGGGGAGGACGCGATGAGGCGGTTCAGAGGGCTGGCTGGGTCTCAGGAGGCACCAAGCACACACATGGCCATCTTGGCTCCATCAGGGTGATAGGAGAGCACAGACTCCAGGCTGTCAAATGGGAAGATAGTTCAGAGGATGCAGAGCATGAAACTTGGATTTTAACTGCCAGGTAGACTAAGACCCCCCTGAGAGGTGACTGGCTTGGTGGCCCATCCATGATGAAAGCCCCCAGCCCAGATCTTGACCTTGTATAGTATTGTTCAGTGACCTTGGGCTGTGTTAGGTGAAAACTCTGCAGAACTGACACAATGACTAAAGCGAAGGGCAGCACAGAGGGCGACACGCTAAGTGCTTCATGAGAATTCTGTTTTAAGTTTCACATTATTATTAGGAAGGTAGTGTCGTCATTGTCCCTTTACAGGTGAGAAAACTGAGGTTCTGGGAGGATAAGAAGCTTGCCCACCTGACATAATTAGCGAGTGGCCCAGCTGGCTGGAACTCCCAATCGACAGCTTATAAAGAAACATGAGTCAGGCTATACTAAGCCTGGATCCCTGGGGTCTGAGGCCCCAGGAAGATGGGGCCACCCCAGGCAGCATGGGGTTTGATTTAGAGGTTCTTTGTTTCCCATCTACCACCTCCCTTTCTGGCATCCCCTTTAGCAGGGCGGGAAGCCCTGGGACCAGAGGCTTTTTATAGCAACCTACAAATTGCTTCCTAGCGTTCCGACCCTTATTCCTTACAATAATTTGCATTTTACTTCCGATAAAATAATAGTTTGGGGTCCTTTTTCTTCCTTTTTTGGATTCAGTCACTGGATTTGGATTTTTGTGCCAAGGTCACTGACTCCTCACCTACTCACACCCGTCCTTTCCTCCAGGGCACCAACATTTACTGGGCACCGTCTCTTCCGAGGCACCTGGCCGGGCTCAGGGCTCAGCACAGGTAAAGGTTTCTTTCCTTTGTTCAGCTGTGCACAATACAAATGAAACTGTGACAAATCTCGTGGTTATACTCAGTTACCTAAATGTTTGTGGGTAGTTCCTTGTATGGGGCCGCGGGTGCAAGTGCCTGACTGACTCATGTGCCTCCCCCGGTTTGGGGCATGCGGGCTCCTCTCTGGGAAGAATCGAGTGTGGTTTGGCAGGAAGGGGAGAATTCTTCAGGAAGGCGTGTGTCTCGTGCGCCGGGCCCTGAGGAGGCAGAGGTACGCTCGATGCAGCCCTGACCTGGCGGTAGCCCCGTCACTCACCTGTGCCTTGCATCTGTTAGATTCCTGACTAATGGGTGGAAGGGACCAAACACTGGGAGGAACAGAAACCAGAGACCGAGGCTAGCAGGACCCTCCCTGTTAACCTCAGCGCTGTGAGGGTGTCTTCTGGGTTTCCTGTGACTTGCCCTAAGGAGCAGGGTTTGAACCGGTTTCTCGAAGGGTCGGGCGCAGCGGCCCTTTGGGTGGGTTTGACCTGTGTTGGCTCAGTGGGGAGTGTGTCCAGTGTTGGGGCTGTCCTGAGAGCCAGCCCGCTACACGGGAAGGCCAGGGCCACCTCGTGGACCTCGCCCTGCTCTGGGGCAGAGGCGGGTGGGAGGTGCCCAGCCTTGCTAGAACTCCAGAATGCATCTCATCATGTGGGCTTTGTCATCAGGGTTGGGGGAGGCGTCACCATTCTTGCCCCTCACCCTGGCCTTGGGGACCTTTGGTATGGCACACAAGTCTCAAGGCTGCTGTGGGGAAGCCTCACCTCTGAGCTCAGGGCCCTGCTGGTCAGGAGGCGGGACAGGTGACTTCAGCCCAATGTGACGGCTATCTACGGTATTTTGATTTTTTTCCCCTTGATGCACAATCAAAATGCTAGCAAAAGTCAGTGAATGATAGAGAATGTGACCTTTTATTTCACATAAAATGACATACTTAAACACTGGGGGGAAAAAGAAAGAAAATATAATAAAAAGAAGAGCTATCTCTTTGATTAACAGCCAGTGTTCTTTGGAAGGATCCCAGAACATGAAAACAATTCGATAATTGCTGTTACTCTGTAATAGTAGATGGTATGTCAGCACTCTTTACACATAGTGAATTTTAGTTCTTGTAACAAACTCATGAGTTTGGCATTCCTAACCCTTTCACCAATGGGGAAACTAACTTATAAGGACTTTAAGCCAAAGGTCCCCAACCAGAAATCAGGGAGACCAGGACTGGACCACAGGTGGTGTTCTAGTTGGCGTGTGACGGGACCTCAGGCCCCCGGCTGTGTGATGGGTCCTTGCACGGTGAGTGGGTGTTACAACGACCTTTATGTGGGTGGCTGCTGAGCATTCGCTCTGCAACTTACACAGGCTGCTCGTTTGACCTGCACGAGAACCCCGGGAGACCCCGTAGCTGGTACTGTCATGATCCTGCTTTGCGGACAAGGACCAGAGCCTCACAGGGTGGCGTGAAGCTGGTGGGTCTCCAGACAAATCCTTCCCCGTCAAAGCCAGGGTTCTGCTTCCCTGGAGGCTCCCTCCGGGCTCCTAGGTTCCTGCTGGCTTGCTGCACTGAGCACATTTGGCTGTGTTTTCATCTTCACTTTTATCCACTTTTAAGCATCTTCCTTACAGCAGGTTTACCAGATTTGTCCTTTTTTTGTTTTAGAAAATAGGATGGCCTCTTCAGATCTTTGCCTCCAATACATTGGGCTGCATGAGAGCCGGACATCTTCCTGGAATGTGTTTGGAAAGGGCCAGGGGCTTTGGGAATATGTGGGGATCCTCTTTGCTCATCTTGGGCCCCACCCCTTCAGCACAGAACCCTGTAAGTGACCAGAAGGAACAGGAATGACCTGCTCGATGGCTTCGTGTATTTAGCCAACACTTGTTCGTGCTACCGTGTGAGGCACTGAGGGTCATGGGTTGTGTATGACAAGTACAGTCCTTGAGACATTTCGGAGTGCTGGGAGAGAGAGTGGTGCAAAAGGATGAGCCACATCTTCAGTGTGACGCGAAGGGAGTGGGCGGTTCGTAACAGACAGTGGAGTTGGTGTGCTGGGATGATATTTTGAAATGTCTATTGAGGTTTCCTCTTTCACCCGGGATTTCTTTGTTCCCTTTGCTATTCCTCCCATTCAAACAGTCCCTTTCTCTGTTCCTTGTCTTACAGAAGGGTGAGCCTAGATAGACGAGAACAAGAGGCATTTCCGTGGTGACGTGCGTTCCTCTGAATCCCAGGCCCGCAGAGATGGCCCACGCCTCACCCATGTAGAAGACCATTAACTCGGCTTTTGTGAAGACCCTACAGGGGCCTCAAATATGGCAGGTATCTTACAAGACAATGCTCACTCTCTCAGGATATAGCCCCATCTCCCTCCCTGGCCACTGGATGAATGACAAGTGCCAAATCTCAGCACAGCCCGACCAAGGCTGAGCTGGGCTGGCAAGACAAGGCGGTGAATGGCGACTAGGCGGTAGGATCTAGTTAAGTCACCCAGAAGGGCCCAGGAGAACATGCCCGTGATCTGCTTAGAGTGAAGACTGTGGAGTTGAACATGGGAGAGCTTAGTGATAAGGGCCCGCTCTCCCCTGGTTGGGATTCCTGGAGACAATGGTAGCATTCTGCTAGGGTGCTTGAAAGCCTGGAGGAAGCAAGGAGCCACTCAGGCAGATGGTGGAGGAAGGGGCCAGATGGCTAGAGAGAACATAGGTTCCCTAGGTGGCCTGGAAGACTTCCCATTTATGAAGGAACACACTGGTGAGAGTGGCCCCAGCATCACAGAGAGGCCGGGGATGGCTGTGTCCTGAAGGTCAGAGCTGAGGGCAGGCCATGAAATCCCAGAACTTGTTCTTGGGAGCAGTGGGATAATAGGGCCTTGAGATGACAGATCCAGGTGGCGTTCTCACCATCAGAACCAAGGCAGAGGCAATGTGATGGTGACAGTCAAGATCAGGGGAGCACCCCAGGGCAGCCTGTCCTGCATAGAGCTGTGGAGAAGATCAAAAGGCACATTGCTCCCAGAAGTAAGGTGGGCTGCAAGCCAACGAGGGTGATGCTTAATTTACACAATTAAAGGAAATCCAGTACAGACAGTCAGGAGTGTGAGCAAACAACCCCAAGGAATGGGCAGGATCTCTTCCCTAATTCTCAGACCCTGACCCCACGGACCAAAGGAGAGGCAGAGCTCCTCCCAGGAAGGGCCCTACAACATCATCATCATCAGTGGGATCAGCATTATGTCCCACCTTTCTCCAAGGCCATTTGTTCAGTCAGAGGAATACCTAAGCTTTTCAAGGATGATTAAACTGACATTGAGACTTGGGGACCCAAAGTGACACAGGGCCCCTCTGTTGGGGAGGAAACAAAGGAATTGGGTGATGAAAGGAACCCTGGCTGAGGTCCAGCCCACAGTCCCAGGACCCACTGCACGTCCTTTCCCTGGCCCTCACGTACAACCCGGAACAGATGCGCTCGGTCTTGGGCGGAACCTGCCCGCTGCTCCCTTTGCCAAGGACAAAAAGTACAGTGGGAACCGCTCCACTGGGTGGGAAGTCATAAACACTGTCACATACCATGTTGGCGGCAGGAGCGCAAAGATGATTGCCATCCTCAGAGACAGGGAGCGTGGGGCTGTGGTCCTTCTTATGCCCATTCGATCTAGCTGTCTGGCCCCCACACAAGCCAGCGGAACCACCCAGAGACCTTCCCCAGGGTGAACCCAGCAGTAGCTCCCCGGGCAGCTGCTCTGCCGGGCGTGGTGCTTTTTACTAGAGAAAGTGAGCAGCCTCTGGCCCGTGGACAGAAGCCATCCGTTTGGACAATGTGCTCTTCTCCATCCCTGAGTAAAGGAGGGCTTCTGTTCAACAAAGACATGTAATTTTGCTCCTGCTGAATGCCCCATCTGCCAGCAACTCTGAGCCCAGGGGCAGTCTCTCAGGGACACCCAGTAGCCACCTGGAAGAAGGCTGACTGCATGCACCTTTCCTGCCGTGGATGGGATGGAGGGGAGTCTTGGCTGGGATGGTAGTTCGCACAGGTATGCCTTTCCTGCCTGCAGTGCCTGAGTGAGCGCTACCATGCACCGACAGAGGACTGCACCTGACATCACTCCAGGTCGGGGCCCCCGCTTTATGACAATCGGGGTGCAGCGGCAGGCACGTGACCACGGGGCCCACTGTTTCCATCGCGTAGGACACCACCCAGAAGCTGCCAGCCTGACAGAGCAGTGGACGAAGCCTCTTCTACATTTATCAGAGGTCCCGGATTAGAGAGACTGCCCTAGGAGAGTGGGATGTTGTCTTCCAGACACAGAGCACACGCCATGTTGATGATGTGGGGTCCCCAGCAGGGAGGATACCTGGGTCTGGGGATCAAAGGACGACGGTAATAGGAGTGGCCTCAGTGTTACTCCCAGGACTCTGCCCTCCTAGGTTCTGTGGCTTCCGGAGGGAGAAGGCCTCCACCAGGGGACACAGTAAAACACCCATTGAACTGTAGTTTTTACCTGTCACCTGGTCACTTAGAGTTTCTGATGACAATCGACCAACAGGCAAGAAAAGGAGTTGCAATCGGGCAGGCATACGTGACCCTAACCCGGGAGACTAGGGCTGTAGATGCGCAGCGAGGGACGGAAGATGTGTTCGCTGCCCGGGGAAGTGCTGAGGTTTCCTCCTATGCTCAGCTTTAACTGCAGATGGAGCCGCAGGCTGAGAAGGGAGTGATGACCCCCCAGAGATGATGTCTGGGTCACCCCCGCCCCAGGCAAACTGCCTAGACCAGCAGCTGTGCAAGTTGAGGGGGAGGGCAAGCTTCAGATGGAGGGATGGAGCTGAAGGTTCCCGTGGTGGCAGGGCCAGGGCCACAGGACTGATGTGACATGAATGTAGTCTTGAGATCAACTGCAGTGCTGCGGACTGTCACTTACGGTCTTCTATGACCTTCTCTTGTAAGTTTCCCAGGTAACTTGTCCAGCCAAATCCTGGAGGAGCCATTCCCTGATGAGGCTCCCTCATGGGAAGGAGCACGTGACTCGAAGAAAGTGTGGGCTGCAGTGGGCATCGCGGAGCTCTACCTATGTCTCTCTCCAGGGCAACACGTCCCCGACTCCTCTGCCTCACTGGGGCGGCCCTCAGCCAAAGGGAACTGCCTCACTCAGGGTGCCCCCACCTCCCAGAGCATGGCCCACTCTGATGGGGGCACACCCGAGGGGCCGTCTCCAGCTCCAGAGCTCTGGTGGGAGCTGGGGCCTCAGGTGCAGCCGCGTTGAGAGTTATCTTCTTCCTCCCTTCCTTAAAGAGTCCCGTCTTCCCTCTTCTTCCTGAGGTTTTGCATCTCAGGGAACACAAGCTGGCTTTTGAGTTCCAAAAGTTTTTAGGATATGAAAAGGTGTCATGGAATGCATAAGGTTTGGGGGAAAAAAATTCATGACTAAGAGTAACAATAGCTCCTCCCCCAAACAAAACAAAAGATAAAATGAGGGGAAGAAAGCTCTTCAGTGAATTTTCTTTTCTTTTTTCTTTTTATCAATTTCAGGTGACATTCATTATTATTTTATATTAGTTTCAGGTATACAGCATAGTGGTTAGACATTTATATAATTTAAGAAGTGATTCCTCTGACTAGTCTAGTACCTACCTGACACTATACATAGTTATTATCATATTATTGACTATATTCCCTGTGCTTATTTTACATCCCCATGACTATTCTGTAACTACCAATGTGTACTTCTTAATCCCTTTCTCTTTGTCATCCACATCCCCAACTCCCCTCCCTTTTGGCAACCATCAGAATGTTCTCTGTACCTATGAATTTGTTTCTGTTTTGTTCATTTGTTCCTTAGATTCCACATATAAATGAAATTACATTGCACCTGTCTTTCTCTGTCTGATACTCTACTCAGTACAACACCCTCCAGGTCCATCCATGCCACCAGAGATGGCAAGAGCCTATTCCCTTCCCTGGCTGAGCAATATTCCACTGTATATATGTACCACCTCTTTTTTATCCATCCACAGACACCCAGGCTGCCTCCACACCTTGGCCACTGTAAACAATGCTGCAATGAACATATGGAGGCACATGTCCCCTCAAAGTAGCATTTTGGGTTTCTTCGGATAAATACCCAGAAGTGGGGTTACTGGGTCCTTTGTCTCTTGTTATAGCCTTTGTTTTAAAGTCTATTTTGTCTGGTATAAGTTTTTTTTTTTTATTTCCATTTTCAAGAAATATCTTTTTCCCATTCCTTTACTTTCAGTCTGTGTGTATCTTTTGATCTGAAGTGAGCCTCTTGTAGGCAGCATATGTAAGGGTTTTGTTTTCTTATCCATTCAACCCTACTATGTCTTTTGATTGGAGCGTTTAATCCATTTACATTGAAAGTAATTGTTGATAGATATATAGTTATTTCTATTTTTTTATTCATAATTTTGGTCATTTTTTTTTTCCATCTTAAAGTCCCTCTAACATTCCTATAATATTGGTTTGGTGGTGATGAACTATTTTAGCTTTTTCTCATCTGAGAAGCTCTTTAGCTGTCCTTTGTTTTTAGGGAAGCTTTTTTTGTTGTTGTTTTGTTTTGTGTTTGAGGGCAATGTCACTGGCCCTCATATGTGGGACCTGACCCGGGGCTGCTTGCTTCCCAAGCCAGCGCTTAACCACCGCGCCACTCGGCGGGTCCTTGTCCTTTGTTTTTAAATGATAGTTTTGCTGGGTAGAATAAGCTTGGTTGTAGGTTCTTTAATCACTTTAAATATTTGCTGCTAATCCCTTTTGTCCTGCAAAGTTTCTGTTGAGAAATCAGCTGACAGTCTAATGGGAGCTCCCTTATAAGTTACTAGTTGTCTTTCCCTTGCTGCTTTTAGGATTCTCTTTGTCTTTAACCTTTGACAGTCTAATTATAATCTATCTTGGTGTGGGCCTGTTTAGGTTCATCTTATGTGGGAATCTCTGCACATCCCAGGCTTGTATGTCTGTTTCCTTCACCAGATTAGGAAAGTTTTCCATCATTATTTCTTCAAGTAAATTCTTAATCCCTTGCTTTCTCTCTTCTCCTTATACCTCTGTGATGCGCTGTTGTTATGCTGATGTTGTCTCAGAGGTCTCTTAAACTATCCTCATTTTTTTGGATTCGTTTTCTCTTTTTGCTGTTCTGATTGGGTGTTTTCTGCTACCTTATCTTCCAAATTGCTGATTAGATCCTCTGCTTCCTCTAGTCTGCTGGTGATTCCTTCTAGTGCATTCTTCATTTCAGTTATTGTATTCCGCACTTCTGACTGGTTCTTCTTTATGGGTTCTACGTCACTTTTTATGCTTGCTATCTCTTTGTTGAAGTTCTCACTAAGTTCCTTGAGCTTCTTATAACCATCATTTTGAACTCGGTCTCTGGTAGGTTGCTTGCCTCCATTTCGTTTAGTTCTTTTTCTGGATTTTTCTCCTGTTCCTTCACTCTGGATGTGTTTCTTTGTTTCCTCATTCTGGCTGCCTCTCTGTGTTGGTTTCTATGTATTAGGTAGATCTTCTATGTCTCCCAGTCTTGCTGGGTGGCCTTATGTAGTAGGTGCCCTGTGAGGCACGGGTACAGGCTCCCTGGTCACCTGCTCTGGATGTCCAGGAGTGTTCCTTGTGTAGGTTGTTGAACCTTGATTGCTGTTGGCATGTCAGCTGGTGGGTTGACTATCAGGCTGACTGGCTGTGAGGTTTTGGCCACATCCACAGCATATGGGCGGCTGTGAGGGGGTCTTACCCTACAGGGTGGGATTCGCTCCAGTGGGCCCTGGTGTCTGTTAAGACTGCCCTTTGGGCGTGCTGCTTGTGGGCTACTTTGGCAGTGTTCTGATGTGGTCTCCATGTATGTTGGTTCTGATGCCTCTTGGGAGGGGCTCCAGTGCAGGCCCAGGTCACCCATTGCCTATGACGGGCTGAGGACCACCTGGTAGGAGCCACAAGGCTGGTCACTGCCAGTGCTAAACCTGGACATGCATGGGAGAGGCCACACTGCAAACTGAGGATGGCTGTCACCAGTACCGAGCCTGGAGTAGCTGTGCAAACAGCCCAGACACTCTGAGGCCTGCTGCCACCTGCCAGATCCTATAAGGTTCAACCACTGATAAAGCCTTGTGCAGAACTCAAATTGGGTGAGGCAGGGTCTCAGGGAGTCACTAGAGTGGGAAGAGTGGTGGTCACCAGGTTAATGTACATCCTGGTTTGAAGCCAGTGCTGAGCCTGGAGCAACTCAGCAAAAAGTCACCTCCTGTCTGGAGCCCAATGACCCCAGTAGTTTTTCAAGAAAGTCTGCAATGTGGGTGGGACTGGCTGCTCACAAAGTGCCTCTGGCATTGGGGGAGTTGGGTGGAGCAAATTTCCAGGGAGTCAGCAAGGCAGAGCCACTGAGCTCACCAGACCAATCAGATTCAGATTTGGTCTTTGGGGGCGGACTCAACACATTAAAGATGGTGCCCACCTGCCGGTTGCCCAGGAGGAGGCTCCTTACAGGGAAATGCTGACTGTCCTCCAGCCATTGCCTTCGAGCCACACACCCCAGTCTGCCCCCCGTATGTCTCCAAGGCCCTCTGAGTCACCGCCCCTGCACTGGAGCCCAAGGTGAGTGCCTGCAAGCGAGTGAGTCTGTGTGCTGGCCTTTTAAGAGGACGTCTGGGTTTCCCCCAGTCTCTGTCCCACCTGGACGGTTGGAATCCCCTCTGTTTTTCACAGCCAGATGCTGTGGGGGCTCCTCTACCTGGCACCAGTACTCTGGGCTGGGGAGGCTGGTATCAGGCTGGGGCCCTCCCTTCTCCCTTCTCAACCTCCATGGCTGAGCTATCCCTCCTGATTCTCAGCCACCACACACAAGTGTGGACTCTTTTCCATCTCTGCCCCTCCTACCAGTCTCAACGTGGCTTCTCCTTTATATCCTTAGTTATAAAACTTGTTCAGCTGGACTTCAGATGGTTCTCCAAGTTGATTTTTCTATAATTTAGTTGTAATTTTAATGTGTTCATGGAAGGACGCAGGAACAGTGTTTATCTGCTCTGCCATCTTGGATCTTTCTCCAGTAAATTTTCTTTTATTGTTATGTTATAATCCTCTTTTTCCCTATTGTTGTTTTTGCTTTAAAATATACTTTTTTTCCTGATATTAATTTAGTGACTCTGCTTTTATTGGTAGCATCTGCCTGGAAAGTCCAAAAACCTTTAAGCCATGGATTTTGTCTTAGTTAATGTCAATTTGGGTTAATTTGGGTATAAAGCTTATTTTTCATTGCAAATTTTCAAAGGTGTCCCTTACTGCCAGCCCAGTCTTCTTGGCACCAAGTGGTCCTCTGTGGGCGTGAATGTGGGATGTGTCTGGAGTCCTCTGGGTCCCAGCTCTATGGAAAGAGGGCCCCTTGCCTGACTCTCCACTTTTCAATGAGACCTGGGCTTCTTTTTTTCAAATGCCACAAAAATGGGAGTTCACCAGAGTTGCTCTCAAGGCAAGAATAATTTCATTACTGCTCTTATGTGTCTTGTTTTCATCTTTCACTTAGATTTTGGCCTGATAATTCCTTATTATGTCATAAAGGTGGTTTTAAGAATCAAAAGGATATATCTATAATTTTTAGCAGGGTTCAGTATTTAGTGTGAACATTTGCTTGCCACATTACTGGAAGAAAAACCCCTAGAAGTAATTTTTTAAAGAAAGAAATTGTTAACAATGGTGATATCTCAAGATCCACACACTCTGCATGTGCAGAGAACTTGTTTAATTTCATGGTGAAATTGGCAGTATGGACTATAAGATTCTGAAGTCCATCGTGTTCATTATAATTCAAAGAGGGAGAGAAGGAGGGAGGGAGGGAGGGAGAGAGAGAGAGAGAGAGAGAGGGAGAGAGAGAGAGAGAGACTGATTGATTCAATATTGGATGAATGCATGTTACCAATTTCAACAATTGATTTTCATTATACAGTTGAGACAATAAAATTGAAAATAAATTAAAGCCACTTAAACAACTGTTTTCTGGAACAAATATATAAGATTTGGATATTTACAATGCTAAATCAGATTAAGTTGCTGAGCACTTATTTCTAATCTGCCATCAATGATGCAAAGCTCTCAGGAGTATGTTATCAGGTTTTTGTAGTGTGTTTTGATGAAATATAAAAAGTATAAACAAACTAATCACATTTTCATGGCATGGAATAGTTCATTAAAATGGGGAGACAGTGAAAACAACCTTCTCTTCTAGAAACTTATGGTTAGCAATGTAAAGCTATGAATTGTGTCATAGTTCAACATTTAAAGTAAATAAAATCTCCAAAGGTGAAGCAATGACGAAATATTTTGTATAACTGATGATAAAGCTTCATATTGATTTTTTTTTTAAATTGTTAAACTGAAAATTCATTTTCCGTGTTTCAACGTTATCTGCAAAGAAACTCGAGTTTGTTGTGCCAGTTAATTCTTTGGGACTGTTGTTTCTGCTGTCCAAATTCTAGAAACAGGCTTTGCCTTTAGGATTCTTTTCTCTTTCACTTACAGACAAAGCCCTTTGAGACTCACTCTCAAGCGTGAAGTGCCACCCTCACCTTGGACATGGTTAATAGGAGGAACCGGAAGCAGCTTCGCAGGCGACACCAAGGCAACAGATAGGTCCCCGCCACCCACATTCCCGCCGCCTCTCTGCAACTCTCCCTCGGCTGTGGAATCTCTACTCCTGAGAAGGCGGGGACTGTGCCCCATGATTTCATTCATTTTGCAAAAAAGGGACCTGAGATGAAATCCCGGTCAGACCACACTTGATCTCCTGGTTGGATTCAGATCCTTTGAATGGAGATGGTCAGCTCCTGGGCTCTGGCACGAATTTCTCCTTTTTCCCTCCTTCTTTTCTCCTTCTAAAGGGCATTTGACGGGGGAACCCGGCAGCATTCATTCCACCTTTGAGCTGCCTTCCTCTGGGACTCCACCCCTCGCCGGGCTGCACCCTATCATTCTGACAATGTCTGACTCTGACCTGGCCGTTGGGATTCTTATAAAAGAGCTCAATTGTATTAATTCCCATATTCTGGTTTTGTCTGTTCTAAGGGAAAAAATATGAAAAGAAACTCACTTTCCAGTGGAAAGCCATGTTGAGGCACAGAGTCCGGAACCATCTGAGCAGGCGGCATCTGCATCGCTGTTCAGGTGCCGGGGCCAGGCTTCGTTCCACCCCATCCCTTTGCGTCTTACTTCCCATTGACTGGAATAATATTCCCCGAAGCCTGCTGTGATGGAGGGTCACCCAGGACCTGATGAATGCCTGCTGCCTGTGTGCCTTTTCCTGATTGTTTTTATTATGATTAATGCCATTACAGTATTAATGTGTTTTAATGGGGACATTTGTCTTCTTGCTGTTTGTGTATGTCACGCATCTGAGGAGGAAAAGCACGGGAACACAGGGCGTGTCTTTACAAGTGTGTTTGCAGGCAAACCAAACAATGCGTTTCTTCTCAGATGCCTCCTGCTTTGCTTTCTGATTTGGGGTCCAGGACCTCCAGGATAAAAATTGGGTGCCTTCTTTCTGTAAAAGGATACTAATGTGACTCCTTCATGGGCTGGTTTTATTGGTACAAAAGGCAACTCCTGGGCTGGGCTGTATTGACTCATTAGTCATTAAGGAATTTGCTGCTTGTCACTAAAGAATAATGCAATACAGATTTAATTAAAGCGAAAGCTTAAAGTTGATGTTAATTTAATGGTACAGTCAACATTTAATTATCCTTGATGCTGAAAGAGGGGATGGTGTGAATAAACAAAATGAATGAGTGGCCTAGAATACATCATATTCCACTTTCCCTCCCAAGTTCATCAGGGGGCTGCTCTCGTTTTCGCTACAAGGGGCCAATGCTGAAACCGTCATGAAAGCCGATTTGGGGGACAGCGGGGCCCTGGCATCAGGAAGAAAGGGCATGGCCTGCCGAGCGTGTGTGTGGCACTTGACCTTCTGAAGCTTTTGAAATATCACACGTACCCGTGAGGATGGTATAGCTGACCACAGTTACTGATGAGAAAACAGACTCAGAATGGAAAGCCTTGTCCAGGTCATTTACTAGAAATGAATAGAGTGAGTGGTTCTGTGCTTCTCAGTCCAACCCACGTGTGGAACAAAAGGGGGAAAAAAAAAATCTTTAAAAGTGAACTGCAGTGTGTTCTACCTGTAAGAAAACAGTGCAACTTCCCTTCTTGACGATATGCCATTTTCTTTTTAAGCAAAATTCTTGCTTGAGATGACAGCATGGTTTAGGAGAAAATAGTAAAACAGAGATAACAGCACATTCTTTTGCACAAAAAATGGATAATTGATGGTGGGGGTAGGGCGGAGAGGCCAGTGTAAATGAGGAGCCGTGTTTTATTACAGAATATGGGCAGAGCTTCTGAGAGCCAGGGTGTCTAAAAAGTCAGCATTTCGAAGTCAGAGTTGCTGGTGGTGAAGTTACGTGATGTCACAACATCGCCTGTACTCCAAGTCTTTGGCAGAGTGTGCCCGCCGGACATGCATACCTGGTATTAGGGGTTTGTCTCAAGGCGGAGGAGAGAACCCTCGGGGAGTCCCCTTGAGGCAAGGGGTGGGCCGGAGCTGGTCAGGGTTCTCCAGGGAAACAGGACCGAGAGGAGACAGATGTAAATACGGAGGTTAGTTATGAGGAGTTGGCGTCTGTGTTTGTGGAGGTTGAGAAGTCCCACTATGTGCTATCTACAGCCTGGAGGCCCAGGGAAGCTGGGAGTGTGGGTCAGCCGAGTCCAAAAGCCTGAGAAGCAGGGGAGCTGATGGTGGAAACTCCAGGCCAAGGGCTGGAGAAGATGCGATGAGAGGCCTTGGCTCCAGCAGTGAGGCAGGAACAACGGGGAAAGTCCTTCTTCCTCTGCCTTTGTCCCCTTCTGGGCATTGGACTGGAGGACGCCCCCACACACTGGGAAGGCCAGTCGGCTTTGCTGAGTCCCCTGATTCAAACGCCGATCTCATCTGGAAGCACTCTTATTGGCACACACACGAACTGAAGTTTAAGCTGGGCGCCCGTGGCCAGGCGAGTTGACACATAAACAAACCATCGCAAGCTGCCCGTGGGAATGTAGGCCCCTGGAGATGGGAAGGCTCCTTAGAGAGGCCCGGCTGCTGCCTGGACATGGAAGAGCGGGGTCAAAGTCACTTCACGGGAGTCCTCCAGGGCAGGATGAAGTCAGCAGGCGCGCAGGGTACCTATTACAGGCTGAAAAAAGAACTGGCTCCCAGCTCGTTCTCAGCTTCCTTTTAGCCAGCAGATTTAGAGATAGGTCCACGTCACTGCAATGCCTCCGAGAACCTTGCTTCCCCACGTGTAGTGTAGGGCCTGGGCTGGCGCAGGACACCCGTGGGCGCTTCTCAGATATGCGGACCATGGAACACGAATCTTCATGTAACAAATCCCCACAAAGTTCCCATATAATTCACCTGCCATGAGAGTCTGACGGGGTCTGTCCCAGAACACGCCAGAGCTGGGCGCAATGAGCAGAGACGTGAGGAGAAGCATGGGCTGAGGGTCAAGGTGGGGGAGTGAGCTGGGATTTTAAAACACTCCCAGTATCACATCACCTACAGTAATGAGGCACTCAGAATTGAGGGCAGAACACGAGCCCCCCTAGTCTAAGTGTAGAGTTGCGGGCTGCTGTGGGGAGAGGGGCAGCATGGCCCTCCTTCCCAGGTCCTGGCCCCTGACTCCAGCTGATGCCCCCAGCCTGGTCTAGTCCATCTGGACCCCATCGCTCCCCACATTCCTCTCTGGAGGCCCAAAGCTGCAGGGGAAATATTTGTTCTTTCTTCCCTCTTGTCTGCACCCTTACATTCAAAGTGTGTTTGCGTGGTCACATTGATTGCTCAGCTCACAGGTTGCCGTGAGGAAAATCAAGGAGGAATGAGCATTCCCTGGCGATGCAGGAGCCTCTGATGTGGGAGGCGTGGCGTTGCCTCAGGACCCACCTGACCTGTGCCCACTGGGGAGGGGGCGTGTTTCCATCACATCAGGTAGAGAGACCACTGCGGGCATGGGGCAAGGTTGTGTGTGTGTGTGTGTGTGTGTGTGTGTGTGTTGTGTCGTTTCCCACGCAGCTACATGATAAGAGGCAGTTGTGGCACCTGCTCAGCTCATAGCTCCTTAGTTTGGGGACGCCTCATGGTGCCCTGGGGCTATGTCTGTCCTGGGTGACCCTCTTATTCTGACCAAGGGTGATTCATCCTGTCCTTATCTGGGGCGATCAGACTCCCCTCCTGGGGAGATGAACCTCGGAACAAGGAGCCCCTGTGGGGTGTTGCAGCCAAGGCTCAGTGACCACGCTGCGTGACTTCCGTCTGTGCATCCAGGGGGCAGGGTTATAGTTGAGAAAATAACAGCGACTCTCCGTGTCCTTCAGCCAGACTGGGCCTCTGGGCTGCCCACATGTGACCTACTTATGGGGTGTTTACGACATTATGGGATGCCACTGTGCCAGAGCCCAGGTATCTCAGGCCTGTGTGCTTTGGAACTTACTGTATGGCGAAGAAGATGGATGTTAATGAAATAACCACGGAAATGAATGTAAAATGATAGCTGTGATAAGTGGTGTGAAAGGTATAACGGGAAGCGAGCCTGGTGGGGGGGATGGAAGGCTCCCTGGGGGAGGGATGAGGCGGGTGGTGCAGGTGGGGAGGCCGTCCCGGGCAGGGCCACGGCACGTGCTGTGTGTCAGAGGGAAGCACGGCCGTGTTGTGGGAGCTGCGGGCCAGCACGGCTGACTCCCAGACAGGAAGGGAAGCCGGCGAGAGGGCAGTGGGATGGGAGCGGCAGGCAGGGACCGTGGAAGGACTTTTTTTTTTCTGCCATAAGAGCAATGAGAAGCCATCGGAGTAATTTGAGCAGAAGATGGTGGCTAGTGGTGACTGGCCGGATTTGTCCCAGAGCTAGGGAGGATTAGGAAGAAAGAAGTAACTAAATAGATAGGGTGGTCTTTGCAACTTGGAGGAAAAGATTCACATAGAATCCAAATAACAAACCTGTTAAAGATCGAGGCCAAACTGTGTGGTAACTAAAATGATTGCTCAGCCGGGCGTTTACTGCTGTGAACACAATGTAGACAGAGCCAGAGAGATACAATGCTTCACGTTGCTCTTACAGGCTCCGAAAAGGCACGTGAAGGGTTTTCAGTAAGAGAGAGAGTTTTCTGTGATTGCCAAATCACACCTCTGTGGGATGCGTTATTCTTTCTCAGGTAAAATGGGAGGAAATTGCCTTTGGCAAGCCGTCTGCAGCTCCCTTTCTCTGAGCCTACGTCAAGGCTTGATCATCTTTTCAGGATGCTTATTTATGGCTTCATGACCCATCCCGCTATGCCCTGAGCTCTGGTACTGCCTTTCCTGTATCTCTGGCTGTCACCTGAATTTGTTGATTTCATTAGGAGATAAGAGCAACAAGGTGGCTTATAATATTTAGGAGAAATGTAAAACCATTAGCAGGTCGTTGCTGCAGTCAGAACATGCCCTGTAAGCTTCTTAGGAAACCAGTGGCAGCTGACGGATACAGGAATTAACCTGCCTGGGAGTGTGCGTGCAAACATGTGTGTGCGTGCGTGGGCCTGTGTGTGTGTGTGTGTGTGTGTGTGTGTACATGTGCACAGGCCACACACCGGGTCTGCCGTCAAGAACCTGTATATGATAAGCTCTGACACTGAAGTGATGGATACATGGGTTGTTGACAAGAACAATTCCTTTTTCTTTCCTTTTTCTTTCTTCCTATGTCTGAGGTTTCAGTTTGAATGTCTGTTGGAGCTGAGGGCTGCATTTCGGTGGGCAGGGGAGGAGGCCCTCTGAGCTTGGCATCTGCTAAGCAGCTGGGGTCAGCGGGTGTGATGGGAGTGACCATCAGCTGCTCCTGAGTGGCCTGCCTGGTGGCCAGCAGGCAGCACAGTGTGCTGTGACGTGGCCTGGGAGAGGCAGCCTCTGATGCTGTCCCCCAAACGTGGAAGCAGCAACCAGAGGGTCAGTCTTTTCCTGACTTTTCCTCATGGGACAAGGGGGGAAGGGCTGGCCGATGGGTATACGGGGAAGGTCACCGTCAAGTCTTGAGACGATCCTTTAAATAAAATGGAAGAGCTTCTCTAATGTGCAGGGCTACTGGTGCTGGGGGAGGTTGGCAAGCAGGAAGAGAATTTACTTACATCTCCATCGTTCTTGTTTATTCTGCTAAGTGTTGGCAGTGTGACAAGTTGCAGATGTTTCAGATGGATGTTTCCAAGCTCATGAGGTGGAGGGACTTTGAGTAACTGTTTGATGCGAATGCTTGGAGCAGAGGAAGGTGGGATGCTGTTGTGTTTCTGAGGATGGACAAGAAGAACTAGGCTCCGAGGACAGCAAGCGAAGATGGACGGTGGATGAGGGGACGCCTGTCATGGGCAGCTTGGGCTGCTGTAGCAAAATACCATAGACTGAGTGGCTCGAACAGCACTTACCTCTCACAGCTCTAGAAGCTCAAGACCGAGGCGTTGGCAGATTTGGTGTCTGGTGGGAGCCCACTTCCTGTCAATGGAGGCTCTCTCCTTGCTGTGTTCCCACCTGGCAGAAGAGGCGAGGGAGCTTTCTGGGGTCTCCTTTAGAAGGACGCTAATTCTATTCTTGAGGGCTCATGACCTAATCACCTCCTAATACCATCACCTTGAGGGTTAAGCTTCAGCATCAACTTTTGGGGGGACGCAGCTGGTAGCACATACATGGAATCCTGGCTGGGGCTCCCTGGCCAGGCACCCCCTCCTTGTGTGAGGGGACGGTCATCCCCACATTGGCAGTGGCTGGACCAGGTCGCCAAGTCACTTTGCAGGTGACTTTCCAAGGCACACTGTGGCAGAGAGCCAAGGGCCTCCGGGTTGGGAGCAGCAGTGGCCGGTGCCCTCTCAGCTGCAGCAGCTCAGAGCTGTGGCTCCAGGCAGGCCATTTCATGTGCTTGCCTCCTAGTTTTCTCAATTGTAAAATGAGTTTATATTAACTCTACAGACCACTTTCGGCTTTCAGCTGCTGATTCTGTAGCGCGCCCTTGGGTTCCCTTTGTCTTCATCTCCATGTAGCTTTGGTTCTAAAAGATCCAGGCCCCATGACCCCCTCCTGTGTTCAGAGAAGACAATCAGAAAGCTGACTCCGCACCTCCGTGTGCTCTGAGCCTTTTGCACAGAAAGAAAGGAATGCTGGATAGTATTTTTTTTCTCTCTCCTTCTTCTTCTTTAACAGATATTTTTAGCTTTTCTAAGAGCTTCTCGTTCTGAGCCTTAAAAAGAAATAAGAACCTCTTCCAAAAATGCAAATGCTCTGGTAAAAAGCAAGAGGGCTGTTTTCATCTCCCTGAACAATTGTCTTCTCTTCCAGCGATGTTCCAGGGGCGAAGCGGGGAAGGCTGGGTGTGAAGAGAGGGAGTGCGGGGGATGTTGTGACAACCACTGTGAATCTGTGGCCACCGGGGGCTTCCCTGGGGCCGCTCGCAGGATGTGTGCTTTGGGCTGACTTGCCTCGATCAGGCGTTTGTTCAAATGGCTGCTGGGCTCTCCTGGGCTGGATTGTGGGTTGCTCCGCGTGTTTGGAGTGTTGGGTCCTGATTGGGTCCAGGGATGAGGTGGGAGGTCCTTCTCCCCAGCGGCGCCCAGCCTCGGGCAGGCTCTGGAAGCCAGTGGACTGTTGGTGGTGCTCAGAGACAGGCAGAGGCAATTTGCCCCAAGGGACCCCTGAAAGTGAGAGCAAAGTGGACTCCAGCAGGCTTAGTATATGGCCCCAGCTTTCCTCATTCGAAGGCTGCCTTGTTCCGCCAGCTCCCGGAGGCCTCTTGTCCCAGTGCTGTCACTTCCTCCAGGGTCACTTTAGAACCTAGTTCACACCCCTTGAGAAAGGAACAGTGAGTGTGTCTGTCTGCTCCCCAGGAGGAGGTCAGAAGAGGGGACAAAGAGCCTAACGCAGTGGTCGCCGTGCCAAGCACCTGGCACATTTGTTACTTCACTTTTTACGTCCAATTTGCATTTGTGACTCCTGAGCTCATAGTCAGCGTTCACTGTCTGTTC
This sequence comes from Aselliscus stoliczkanus, assembly GCA_033961575.1. Taxonomy (NCBI): domain Eukaryota; kingdom Metazoa; phylum Chordata; class Mammalia; order Chiroptera; family Hipposideridae; genus Aselliscus; species Aselliscus stoliczkanus. Next base: position 32,550,691 of record CM066730.1, on the reverse strand, counting down.
ACGATCCAACACTTTTCATCCGTGTCTTTCAGAGCAAATTCAAAGTTTGCTTCTGTTCTGAAATAATGATTTGGCCCAAAGTCTTGTTGAGAAACAACACAATTTTGTTTCATTTGTGTCAAATTTGTGGAACGTTCGTGCCTGTAGCCTCTTCAAGGGGACATTTAATATACTCTGGCTTTGCAGAAAGTGATTATATTGATATAATGATCTGGAAATAAAAGATGGCACCCTCCACCCCTTACACACTCAGTCACACTTCCAGGGGTGTTAGTGATAGGCCTAGAAACCGTTTGAAGGGGGACCAGGCCACATGGCCACTTTCTAGAGCACCGCTCCCGTAAGCACGGCTCTGCTCACCTGTAATGGAACCGCAGGCCCTGGGAGGTCCGCGTCCACAGAATCATGGGTCAGTCAGGAAAAGCACATGAGGATGTACTCCTTCTGTTAGTTTCTTAGAGAGACCAGAGCCCCACTATTTACAACGGAGGAAACTTATGGCTCTAGAGGGAGTGTCATGACTCAGACATTTGTCTTATCTTGGCTTCTTGGTGGCCGAGTCCAGAGCTTTTATTTCCTCCCTCTGCCCTCTGCTCTGCCTACCATCAGCCCCCACCCTGCTGCCAACTTGGAGAAACGGTGTTTCATTGATCCTCCAAGCATTCCTGTGCTGTGTGGAAAGGCTGTAAGTAAATAGAGATAAACCCGGTCATATCAAATATGAGTGGAGACAACTCTCCCTCGGTAATTTGGAGGCATCACAGAGAAAGATGCTGCCATCATATTGGGTGACACGTACATCTTTTGTTTCTGTCATCATTAAATTGAGTAACTCTAAGGGGAAAGAAGTGATGAGAAGGAGCACACCCACATCCAAATGGGGGCTGCCTTTTTCATTAAAGTAGCCTGCCATAATACCTCCCAGTGGGATTCAGAATATGAACACTGGCCAGCCGGAAAGAGGTGGAATGAGAATAACCAATAGAACTAGAGATTCTAAAGTGCACATCGGACATTTGTGGAGCAGTCCCTGTGGACCCGACAGTCTTACACGCGTCACCTCACTTAATCCTCACAGACCTGAGGACCGAGATGCCCTCACCCCCATCTTACAGGCACGGAAACGGGCTCAGAAGGTCGAGTAACGCGCTCAGGGTTAGGACATCAGAGTCAGACTCGGGCTTTGAATCTAGTTCCGTCTGACACCCACGTCTGAGGGTCTTCCACTCCTGAAGAGAAATGCTTTAGTAACTCCCTGGCCCCTCACCTTGATCAGTTATGTTAACCTTAGCTTAGCACAGGGCAGAGCACTTTGGGGTTCCATGAAGCAGAAAACACTGTCTGTGGCCTCAAGAAACACAGTTGTGACCTAGTAGTGGAAGTGGGCTAGATCTAAATGACACACTGAGTGACAGTTAATCCACATCATCATTAATACTAAACTTTGAGTCCTGCCCAGCAGGTTCTTGGTGGCTTCAAGTGCCGAGGAAACGCTGGGCCAGGGGATTTGACCCCTGCTTGTTGGCGTAATTAGGGCCGGGATCTTGACAGGTTGGAGGTAGGGAGTGATCCTTCTAGATGGGCAGTAAGACCAGCCCGAAGAAAGGAAGGGATGGCCAAATATAGGACTTTATTCAATAAAAGGCCCCCAGCTGGTTCAACGTCTACTAGATGCTAGTTGTTTGGAAGGTAGATAAATAGAAATGGCAAAATCTGATTTTTCAAACATAGTACAGTATGTGTCTTCCGTGCTGGGCTCCTTACCTTTGGGTGAGAAAAGGTGACCCTTGTGCTGGAGATAGTCCTTGTCCTCCTTTGTTCATAGAAAGACACTCAGGGATTGTAAACTATAAAAGTAAACTACTGCTGTGATTATGAACTAGTGATCTGCTGACTACCATTGTTACAGCATCATCACTATCATTTAACAGTGGTTAAAGCCACATTACAAGCCCACTGGGATTGTATTTGCCCCATGAGAAACTTAGGGGAATCAGATATTTCATTTACCTCGCTTATCAAAGGATTATGATTAACTAGATTTTTATCATTTTTAACAGTTGCACAGTTTTTTCATCAAGCATTTCTATTAGGAAATTATTTTTGAACAAATGATCCTATATACGTATAATAGTTTATTTATGAACTATATGCTATACCATTATGCTAATACAGAGGGTGCCAAAAAATTGTATACACATATACACATTTTAAGAAAGGAAAACTGTATTAAAATTGTAATACTCAATATATACCAATAGCAAAAGATGAATACAAGTCACATTTGACTTCTGCAATTACAAGAGGTGCTCCAGATACTTCTGATTACGGTGAACTACTGTCTGAGCAACACTGAACAAAGTGTCCACTTGTATACATTTTTTTGGCACCCCTGATACATAATGTTTTTAAACCATATGCCAAAATAGAAGTGTTAAACTAACGACATGCATAGATGTCCTAGAAGTTTCTTCCAGAACCTCAGTGACTGTCCATATGCATCTTTGGAGAACATCAGTCTAACCTGAGATCCTAGGAGAATAACTTCCAAAATGGCCAGCCTGGTGTGTTGGTGTCTCAGGGCTGCCGTAGCAAAGTGCACAGACTTAGCAGAATAGGTTGTCTCAGTTTGGAGGCTGCAAGTCCACGATCAAGGCGTCAGCTGGGTTGGCTCCCTCTGAGGGAGACTCTGTCCCTGGTCTCGCCAGCTCCTGGTGGTTCCCTAACAGTCTTTGGAGTTCCTTGGCTGTTGAAGCATCACCCATTTGGGGCTTCATCTTCACAGGGCGTTCTCTGTGTCTTTTCACATCACCCTTCCTTTGTATATCTCTGTCTCTGTCCAGATATCCCCTCTTTATGACCCTTTTACACGGTCACGCTGGGTTAGGGTCCACCCTAGTCATCTCATTGTCACTTGGGGGCCTCTGGAAAGAGCCTGTTCCAAACACGTCTGCATTCTGTGGTGGGGGAAGTCAGACCTCCTGTGTTTCTTTCTCTGGGGGACACCATTCAACCTGTCATGCCTGGTACACCTATACTTTGTTTTAAGCAGTTAGCTGTGTCTAACAAAGTTGTATTTCTAAAAAGGTTAGTAGAGGCCCTATTTATAAACTGGTCTCTGTGATGTCCCTCCAATTTTTTTCCAGGCAGAATTAGTCAGTTCTTTCTCTACTCATCTATAGAAAGTTTCTTTAAGCTTTCTTGAGCTCTTATTTATTTTATCTTGTATAATGGTTGCCATGGCGGAGTCTCACAAAATTGTAAGCTTATTGGGGGTGAAACGTTTTCACTGACATTTTTGTCTATTTCCTCTCATAACAACTTCCTACCCTTCTACCTCTAGTCTCAAACATCTTTTAAAAAAAATCTTATACTCGTACCTGGTGGATGATCAATAAATACACCTGAACTAAATTGATCTTTTGGTGAAGTGTGGAATCTTTGCATAAAGTTAATGGTAACTTCCTAATCAATGCTCTTTGTGGAAATCATTGAAATTCACTGCCTGCCTTCGGGTCAAGCAAGTGTGCAAGTATACGGTCCCTCCCTCTTGTCCGTCATGATTTTCTCCACTCGTTTTTTTTTTTTTTTTTTTTTGAGGGCAGTGTCACTGGCCCTCACATGTGGGACCGAACCGGGGCCGCTGGCATCCCAGGCCAGCGCTTAACCACCGCGCCACTCGGCCGGCCCTTTTCTCACTGTTGTTAAAGGAGAACTGAAAGTGTCGCTTGTACGTATTCAGGCTCATCACAGAACTTCACTGAATTAAGCAGAATTTGGCTACCAACTGGGGCGGAGACACATGTTCCCGACAGAAAGTTGCCTTGTTCATGCAGATGAGTCATGCCCCGGGGTCTTGGCCTGGGAGTGGAGTTGTGTCCCGGCTTCCAGCGAGCATGAAAGTGGCAGCTTTTCTGGAATGTGCGAAGCGCCTGCACCGCTCTCCCAGCTTTGCAGGAGGTTGTGTTTTCCCTGAGTGTCATGGAGACTTTTAGGTAAAATGAAAACCTTCCGAGTTCCTGCTTGTCTGCCCACTTGATGGCAAGACAGGGAGAGGGTACATGATTATTCCCTGTGCCTTATTGTTGATATCATTGCTTATTCTTGCTTTAGGAAATCACTCTGGCTGCTGCTTCCGAAGAGGCTAGGAGTTTCCAGCTTACTATGGATGAACTATTTTGCTTCATATCACCATTCAGTCCACTCCAGCCCATGTCTGTTGCTGAGTATGTTATCGAATATTAAACTACAAAAGAAACGATGGGTTTCATTCCCTCTCTTCACCACTCTTATGTCCCACATCAGTGGGATCCTCCACATAATTCTGTCACCCCAAAGTTGAATGGCTTTGTCTGAGAACAAGAAGTCAGACACTGAGCCCTTCTAAACCGTGGACTTGGAGCATGAGAATTACCGCTGCCTTTTTGACATTGAAATAATTTGTCCTTCAGAGCTGGCCAAAGAAAGTCACTCTCCATTTGGACCAAGCAAGCTTTTCCATGGGCGGTGTATAGCCATATGACAAAGCCGCCGGGACTTTCAGTTCTTTTTCAGTAAAATGGGCACGAATAGCTCTGTTCTCCTTACCAAAAAGTGGCTCATTGACAACTGGATGAAATATTTTTCCTATAAATAAACTTTGAGACAACCAAATAAGGATTTTGCAAATTGCCTGACATGGAGCCACCCACATTTATGGTAACCTCTTTTGTGCCAGACACTTCACAATGATCTCATTTAATCCTCACCATGAACTTAAAAAATATATATATTTCATCAATAAGGATATTGAGGCACAGAGGGGTAAGTAGCTTGCCAAAGGTCACACAGCTGTGAGAGGCAGACACGGGCTCCCAAACCAGGGGCGACCAAATCTAGAACTCTTGCTCTTTGCTCTGTCCTCGTGCCCACAGGCCTTCGCAGGTTCTGTTGCCCTCTGCTCATTTCAAGGCTTCAGTTCGCCCACCAGCCTGGACTTTCAAATGCGACTGTGTCTGAAGTCAGTAGAGCTTGCCAGCCACCCCACGGCGCAGCGCTCATTGCGGTGAGGGACTGCCCGTGCTGCAGGAGCTGCCGCACACGATGACATAATGGAAATGTTCCATTTCCCTTCAATAAGGAGCTTTGATTAGTTTGAGAGAGCAGCTTCCATTCCAATGATGCAGTATCGAAAAGCGGAATTATTTGTTTCTGAGAAGGCCCCCCACCCACCTGCATGTCCCCTTCCGCTAAACCCCCTCCCCCAGACTTCAAGGCAGCGAGTTGCAGGGGATCAAACATAAGGCCCTTGTTAATTGCAAATTAATAGTGCCAGGAATATATGCAGATGGCACCTGAACTCGTTTGCTGACAGCATCATATTCTGGTTATATTTTTCTTTCTTGCAGCACAACTGTGCACCGAGCTAAGGCGGAGTACAGTCGAAGGTTTTGTTTAGTTCTTTGTTTCTGGTAGATGAAATCCATGTTCTTGGCTTAACACTGTACTTATCTTACAAATTCAGGGGTTTTCGCTCTGATTTACTCATTAATTTTAACTAGTTCCAGGCTTTGCTGGCTCGTAGGGCGCAGGTGTGACTCTGGACAAACATTCAGTGCGTCTGAGGCGACTCTTGCTTAGCTAGTAAATATTTTGCTGCACGCATGTGCTCATTCTCCAGCAATCAATTGTGAACCTCCCGTGTTGTAACAGGTCCATAGGGAATGCCCGGGCTTGGCTTGGCACTTGGGTTAAATGCATCAAGTAATCTTTTATTTTTTTTTCAAGGCTGACATTTCAGTAAATTTTTTAAAAGTTACATGCCAACTGCCAGAGCCCATTAAGTAAAGGCAAAGCACAGAATTTGTAGGAGAAGATGATCGTTATTCCAAACTGGGTGACCTGGGAGGAAATACCGCATCCTTCTGACTTATAAACTAGGTGAGGGGAACACTTGAAAACTCTGACTTTGAAGTCATTGTATATTAAAGACTTACTTAGACAGGAAAATGCGTCCAGGATTTTGACAAAACCTTGGGCTTCGTGTTTTAGGATATGGGGCAGCACAGCTTCTGCTACTGTGACAGACCTCAGCTAGGCGGCTGGACCCCAGCCTGAGCTTCTGAAATACCTGCCCCAATCTTTGTGACTAATCTTTCTAGAGAAAAAGAGTGGGTTCAGACCCAGGGCTGTCTGGTTATAAAGCCTTAGCTCTGGAGGGACAACGGAAATGTGCTATTAGAGTAACCCCTCTTTTATGGGGGAGCAGCAGTGCCTGCTTTGTACCCTAAGGCCTGTGTTTCATGAGCCGGAGCCAGCTAAGGTAGGCACACTTGGGCAGGAGTAAGCATGGCTCAGATCGCAGCCAGCTTGGGAGCTTGGGACCTGTCAGCCCTTTGAAAGTCCTTGGCTGTGTCTGGAAGCTGCAAGGCTGGCTGAAGCGATCGGCAGTGTGTCGGAAACCTGAAGACAGGGAAGGCTTGGCTCCCCCTTAGCAGTGCCGAGCAAACCAATCCATGCCCACCTCTCAGGGTGATGCAATGGGACCAGTAATTATCACCCATGGGCGTTCATTGCTTGTTGCGCTCCTGTAATTAGGAGTGCTTCCCAAATCCTGAATAGCACTAGGAAAACAAGTTTTGATTCTGGGCTTTCCTCCCGCTGGGCGCCCCCTGAATGCCCTTTCCATGTGTCTCCTCCAGATCCACCTTCCAATGTGCCTCTCTCTCATTTGGCTGTTTGGGTATGTCCTGTACACCCACCCGTGCTCTGCAGGGCATGTCCCCCTGGCTCCCAAGAGCTTATTATCATGGCCGGAATCTCAGCACGGGCTCAGGCCTAGGCCCAGGGCCGGATCTGTGGGCACAGAGACTGTGGCCCCTCCTCTCTAGATAAGCTCCTGCCTGCACCGTGAACACATGCAGAGCTCACCTCCGTGGGCAGTGCCATGCCCAGAGAGACATGGCTGGGAGAGGGAGGGACGTCGAGAGAGGCAGTGTGGGGTACGGGGGCAGGAGGGCACTGTGCACGCTGCCCGTACTTGACAATGCCACCACTTGCTCTGGCTTCTTGTCTCCATGTTCTCCACGCTTGCTTCTGTTCTCATGTTCCTCTTGCAGGACATCACTTAGGGACGCATCATGGCATTCACACAGGTGGGAAGGAGGGGACGAAAGCAGGATCGGGCGGCGGGAGGAGTCGAGCTGCCCTGCGGGCCCAGTGAAGTGGGGAGTGTGGGATCTGGGCAGGCCTTTCAGAGAAGCCTTGAGCTTCCCCAGCGGCTGGGTCTGGCATGGATGAGCAGTGGGATGGAGGCTGCCCTGGGGAGGAGGTGTGATCATGAACGTGGACGTGGCATGTTCGGCTGGCCTGGTGTTAGTCACACGCATGTTCTGTGTGGCGTGTAGCCGCAGTACCCGTGCTCTGTGACTCAAATGCCTTCTGTGTATTTTACCACAAGTGAAGTTCGCCTACATGAACTGGACATTTACTGTGTGTGACAGCTGTGTCAAGTGCCAAAGGGCATTTTTTTAGTAAGTAGGAAATGTAGTCGCTGACTTTTCCCAATATGCTGACGTGTGTGTGTGTGTGTGTGTGTGTGTGTGTGTGTGTGTGGCGGTGAAGGTAGGGGAAGGGGTCTTCGCACAGAAAGCCAAGAGAGGACATGAATGCCAGGAGGAGGTGTTCGGAGTCCTATGGGGTTTTATCAAAGGGAGGAAAAGCCACACCCAGTTGTGGGTGTTCAGGAAGGATTCCTGGCGCACGTGGCCTAGGCACCTGGTGCTGGCGACGCAGGGCAGGTGGGCGTTCGATGGGAAGGGACAGTCAATCACCTTCCAATAGAGGAGCGGTGCACACAGGCACAGACCCTGGAGAATATGAGACACGCGTGAGCGAGTGTGTTTTGTGCATGTGCGCTGGGTGCAGGAATGGCCCAAGGCGTAGTTTGACCAAATAGTAAGGTAAGAAAGTGACAGGGCAGAGGGAAGACCTGCTCACCCGCCCCCAGGCCCATCCCTCTCCCCTGCTGGCCCCCCAGTTCCAAATTAAACAAACTCAAAGACTGTTCACTAACACTGCGCCAATCAGGAGGGAAATGCTCAGTAAATGCCTGTGGATGTCATTCCACCAGGGGTCTTGTAATACCTTTTCCTAAATCACAGGAAAAATAGATGGGACTTGAAATACCTGTCCTCTTACTTCCTGCTGCCTGTGTGTCTGTGTGTGGGGGGCAGGGCCGGGGGTGTCTTCCTGATTCCCCCTCCTCTACCCCAGCCAGGTGATGGGGGAGCATAGTCTTAAGCGTCTTCTGCTGAATCCTGCTTCTATTTGTAAAAACAATCTGAAATAAAGTGCCAGCTCCCTTCCTGGAGAATGTCAGTTCTCTGGATCCCATCCTTCTAGAAGAAAAAGGAGTGTGCCTGTGGGCCATCAAATAATAAGGTCAGCTCATAGTGGGATTCTATCACAGTATTTAGCTGACAAAGTGATCACAGCTTGGCGGTTTTCACGTGTTTTTAATAGTCTGCCAGGAATCAGGCAGAAGCTAATCAGAGGGCGAGGCAGCAGCCGGTGGTGGAAGTTGTAGGTGGGGAGCTCTAGGCACTCTGAGCAGGACACTTAGGGCCCCTGTGGAGGGGCCCACCCTGGAGCGCTGCTGAGCTGTGACGCCATTTCCACCTCGCTTCTTGCTGTCCCCACTTCTACAACCCTCTGGGCTTTCAGCAAAAAGAAGCGCTGCCATTCCCGCGCTGTATTGGGTACACAGACTCCAAGCTGAATCGGCATCCAGCACCACACGTGAAGGTCCAGGCAGGCGATGAGTAAGGAGCGTCCCTGCATCGCTCCGTCACCGTGTCTGGCTAACAGAGGACCCCGGGAAATGTGTTACCTCCTGAGTGAGTGAATTCAGAGTGGACAGAGTGGCGCTCGGGCGGGAAGGGTCAGGGAAGGCTTTCTGGGGGACAGGAGGTCTGCGCACAGGTGCCGGGGGTCGGAGAGAGTTTGGGCAAGGACAGGGGGCCGCCGCCGCCCTGGCGGACTAGCACCGCAGACCAGAGGGCTCTGACGTGAGATGAGCTACCGGAGGCCCCACATTCATTTCCAGTCTCTGGAGGGTTCCCCGGGCGGCAGGGAGCCGGCAGCTCTCTGTGAAGATAAGGAAGGAGTGTTTGCTTACGGAAGGCGGGTGCACCTCACCGACTGGAGTCAAGAGAGGCCAGAGGAATCCGAGGTACAGTCCTGCTCCCCGGTATTTCCTGCCATGTGGGGCTCCCAAACATGGCGTTGGAAGATGGTTGGAACTGCCCAGGTGTCACTCCTAGTTTTCTCTTGTGGATTCTATGACACTTGGCTCGAGAGCTCCCAGGGGCTGCATCCTCTCTGTATGCTGCAGCTCTTTAAACGGATTTAGCTTGTTTCTTTGCCTTTGGGAAAGAGGACTAGCCAACATCCCCCAGGGTCCCCTCCCCTTCTCTGGAGGGCTTTGTTTGCTCCAACGTGACTTTCCCAGATGAGCCTTTGCTCAGTGTTGGCAGGTCACTTACCCTCTTTGTCTTCAGTTTCACCAGCAACAAAACCAGCGGAGAGGGCCTGCCTCCTAGGGTTGGTGCGGGCTCAGTCAAAGGTGACTGATGTGAGAACCGCAGCCTTGTCAGAAGGAGCGGGCAGCCCGCACAGGGGTCCTGTCTTTCGAAGATGCCTTCTTGTTTTGTGCTTTCGAATGCTCTGTGAACTGACTATGGCTGTGCCCTGTCAAGGGGAACCCCAGGTGGCGTGGGGGGAATTTTTGAGATGGGATTCCTTCAGGTCCCCATGTCGCGGAAGGGTTGAAGGTAGTCAAGGTAGGATGGGGCCTTGTGAGAAGATGGCGTTCCGGAGACGAGCGGAGAACACAGGAGGAGGAAGCAGGGGGAAATCCGTTTGGGTGTGTTGAGTCTTTTCTCTGGGCTGCTGGAAGGCTTTTGAGGGTCTCCACTTGCCAAGTAACTCTCACTGCCGAAGGAGAGCCTGCAGAGTCAGTAGCAGCAATTCACGCAATTCACAAGCATATTTGCGTGGCCCGTAGCCATAGTTAGACATTTGGGAAGCACTTTGAATGCACGGAATTACCTTCATCATGTTTTGATCCTTTCCGTGGTCCTTGGGGCTGGTATTATTGGATCCTTCTTAGCATCCTTTTCTTTCCTTTTCTTTTAAAATCGGGGCAGAGAAAGGAAACATATTCTGTTCAAGAGCTGGGACCTGTCTACCCTGTTGCTGTCACTTTATGTCAAGTCTACCCTCCCTGTGATCCTGGTCCACCAAGAACTTACAGTTCGGTGAGAGGGGGATGACCCCTAGCTATCGGGCCACACAAGACTAAGGTCACGGGGTACGTACCAGTGGCATCATCAATGCCAGTCCCAGTCCTGACGGCCTGGCAGCCATGAGGGTTTCCACAGACTAAACTGTCTATCCCTCAAACCAACTTACCCAGCAGACACCTGTACTACCCCTATTTTCAGATTTGAAAAAGGAAGATTATGTAGCCTAAGATCACACAGTGGCCAAAGGGCGGCCGGCCTGGGTTTGTGTCACAGGGGGTCTGCCTGCAGGGCACACCCTGGCCTTCCTTTTGCACCTCTTCTAATGTAGGTGGGGGCGGGGCCCGGCGGGAGAGTGTGCCCAGCGGCTAGAGAAGGGGGCGGGAGGAAGAAGGCTCCCCTGTTTCCTCTGGACGGTTCCCGATGCACACACCGATTCTGGAGTAAGATACTGTGGCCGGACTGAAAAGAGGAGACACTGCCGTCTCCCCTGCTGGCCAACCTGAGAGCACGGCTTGGTCGTGGCCTTGCTTTCAGCTGGCATCTCTAGGCAGTACTCAGCATCCGGGCCTGCTTTGGGCGCCCAGGCAGGTGTGGCTACCAGCCCCGGGAAAGCCACTGCACCCTGGACCCAGCCAGCAGAGCGGGCTCCCTGGGCTGTGAGCACAGATAAAGCACACCCTGCGAACACTCCAGGGATGCCTGAATGGCATTCCTCTGCACCCAGTGCCCTAAAATACCTTGTGATAGGTGAGTCCTGAGCATAATACAAGCTCACACTGCAAGTTCCTGGGATTTCCCCCCAATCCCAAATAGAGAATAATTGCACCGTTTTGGCTGCAATTCAGCTGCTGCTGAGGCTGTCCCCTTGTGCTGGTCAGGGAGCTTTTTTTTCTGATAGCTGTATAAAATTCAAACCATCCTAACAGCACTGCTACACAACCGACTGGAAGCCAGGCAAATAGAGTGCTAAATCCTCAGTATGCATAAAGTTCAATTTTGTTCTTTTACTGCCTTTCAACAATCAAATGAAACTTGGAAGGGGTTTTCTTTCTCTGTGGAGAGAAAGACTCCCAGTGGAAAAATATCACCTCACTGGCAAACTAACGGATAAGGGTCCACTTGCTGATGCAATGCCAGGCAGAGGGAAAACTTCCATCTCTTTATCACAGCAAAGTCATTTTTCCGAAACTGGGGAAATAAATGTAGGTCAGAATATAGGAAGGGTGTGTTTTTTTGAGTCTATGGTCTAAAATTAAAATCGAAACTGGCCCTTGTTTGTAAGTGATGATGCTGTTCTCCATCAGATGACATCACTTTTGTTAGATTTTTATAAGCATTTATTAAGTTGCCAAAGGAATGAAAGTTAAGCTCAGGATAGCAGAGCAGAGCTATGGGGCAACTTCTAAATAGTGCATTCAGCATATTAATTGGTGCTTAGATAACAGTTCTATCTCTTCTGGGCCTCTGTTTGGGGTAACACCAGTGCTGGCATAGTAATACAGTCATTATACTGCCAAAAGCGGTGTCACTTCACAGTTCATTATTGTTCAAATCAAAATTCACACTTTTCCGGATCTCCCCAGGGTTATGAGCTAGGTAGGGAAGTTTGTCATTCTCCAAAATCATTTCTCCTGACTCTCTGTCCTCTGGGTGATGAGAAACAGCTGATCGCTTTACATTAATTTTCATATTAATGGGTCCTGGGCGGAAAAGCTAGTAGAGGCCCCTTCTTTCTGCCCGCATCCAGCTGTCCTCTTCTCATACAGGAGGTCTAGTGGAGTGGTTTCCCCGCTCTTCCCCAAATCTCAAATCAGGGTCATGTAAATAGCTCAGCTTCACTTTGAGTCAAAAGACCGAGCTAGCGCCGAAGTTTCCGACTCTGGCTACTCAAGAACGGACGTGCTCTTGCCAGCTTGGATTCTGCTGGCCAAGCTGCCCCGTGGACAGGCACAGGTGTAAACATCACCTCCGAGCCCTTCACGCAGCCTGTGCTCTGACTGATCTGTAGCGACAGGGAGGTGAGGAAGCTGTCAAAGACACAAAATTCCACTTCTGTGCAGACTAGTCCATTTTCAACCATGAGCAGCTTCCCACCTCATGGAATCAATTTTGCTCTTATTCTAACATTTAGCTGTTCATGATTTTGATTAACCAACATTTTACCTGACCAAATAAGGCTACAAACCTGAGCATGAAATCTGAAATGGCTTTTTTTTTTTCCTTTAAAATTATGAGCAGGGGCAGCAGAGGGGCTCCTTGATTTCCAAGTAGGTTATATACTGTCCAAACAGCTGAGTGGCACCCCCCTCCTTTTTTCCTTTTTGTTTTTCTGTTCACTGACATTTGTCACCTGATACCCGTAGGAAGTTTGGGGAAACATACATGTGGCTGATTACAGAGAGAAATCACCAGCAGCCCATGCTTTAGATGGACTTTTTCCCCTAGCATGTTTCCACAGTCAGAGAGGCAGCACGGTCATTGCACTCCTGCCACCCAGGGAGAGGCAGCCCAGAAGGTTCCCAACAAGGCGCTGCTGGCTCCGGAAGCAGAAGGCCTCGCTGATTTGTGTTTCGGGGGCACAGTCTTCACACCTCTCTGAAGCAGTGTGTGGTTTTCTTGGCTGTGAACACATGACGCCAAGACTCTTCATGCAAGCAGGACTTTTCGTCCTGGACACCACCTACATGTCAGCATACGACTCCACGCACACTGTGTTTTCTTCAGGCAAAATTGAATGACCAGTGTGCTCACAGCCCGGGAGCTCTCCTCATGACCTTGGTTTCAGAACCCACACAAAGAGCATTGGCTTCTTGTTTGGACAACCCATGGCTTCCTCTCTTGCTTTTGTGGTGAAACTTTTTATATCAAATGCTGTTCCTTGTGTGAGCTCCTTTTCTGGAAAGGCACTGGCACAGAGACGCTTTCCATAAAAGCTATTCCAGGGAATTTTATACTGCTGGGGACCACGAGAATGTCGTTGCATGCGGACAAGTCATAATGACTTACATCGGTCTCATTGGAATCGTTTTCAAATTTATCCAAATGCAAAAAAAAAAACCACACAAAAAAACAATTTTTCAAGATGAAACGAGATTCAACTCAGCAGCCCGACTGGTGCTGATGTGCCAAGGCCCCAGTTGATAGTTCTCTGTAAATTATTTATGACTTCTCTTACCTCACTGCCCCGAGTTATAAGAAATGAGTTCTACTTGGGTTTCTCAACGCAGTGGCCCCTGATTTTTGGTTTGGAATGGCTGTGGGACTGCGTGGGGATAATAGCTTTGCTGAGGAGTTTATATGGATGCATGCTTCTGGTTCCCACATCAACTGGGGGGCATTGGAGCATGGCCAAACATGTTTTTTCACTTTGTGTTTTGTTGCAAAGAAGTCTCCTTCTCAGAGATCTGCTCTGATGGGCGCTATTATTTTTATTTACATTTGGAATGAGAATTTCCTAAAAGGAAGGTCCAGCAAGATGCATATGGTGCTGGTAAAAATGCAGATCTGGAGTACATTCATTTTAAAATTGAATTGGATGTGTTCTTTATGGACAGGCCTGGAATGTGCTTTATAGAATCACTCATTTTCTGAAAGTATTTGTTCTTGTTTCCGTGGAGAGAGAAGCAGGGGCGCCCATTGGGATCAGAGAATAGTGCATTTTGTGGCATTTCATGTACTTGGAAGGGGCACAGGAATTGTGCAGAGTGAACACAGGCCTTTCTTCCTTGGTGCTGCCACTGGTCCAGAATCCGTCAGATGCACTGATGTTGTCTTCTTTCTCTCTCCTCTTGGGAAAAGGGAAGAGCAGATACTTTTCTGCAAAGGGATCCATTAAAGAAACCACTTCAGGCTGCATCAGCCTGGGACTCGGTTTCTTCAGCCATTAAATGGGGATAATAATTAGGCCTCATAGGGTTGTTGGGAGGCTAATTGACAGATGTGAAGAGTTTAGAACAGTGCCTGGCACAGAGTTAGGACTGAAAGCCTGCTGACTGTCACACTGCTGTCTGTCACTGCCAATCATCATGTCTTGAACCATATCTGAGCTGCGTTCAGAAGCTATGGGCAGACTCCAGGGGAAGCTGCGTAAATCAGTGCCTGCACATGCGTCCTGACACAGACTGCTTCCCTCCTTCCTTACCGGCTCTGTCATCTGGGCGACTCAGACTCTCAGTCTCAGTTTCTTTGCCCATAAATGGAGTTGTAATAAGAGCTCCTGCCTCCTAGGGCTGTTGGAGCAGGAAAGGATGTAGCACATCGAGTGCTACATCAGCGTGGGTAGCTATGGTGGTTTCCATGCGATCTCATTCCTGCTGGAGCCACTTGCCACTCCTACTCATCGCGTAGCTCTCACTGCAGCTCACTTGGAGGTCACTGAGGGTGTCTTCTTTGTGGCACGCCCACTGCCTCACTCCCTCTAGGTCAGCGTGTGACCTAGATCTATGCTTTTCCACGTACCTGAGATTCTGTAAATTGGAGGAAGCTTAAGATAGGATGACACTCTTTACATACCCGTCAGGCCTTAGTGAACTATGTAGATCATTAACTGTCCTGACTGGCCACGCTCAGCATTTTGAATTTGAGTGACCACTGGCTACTTCTGGTTCAGCATCATGCCTAACTCTTCCCCCAAGTTTAACATGTGCTTCTAGTCCTGTAAAGACGCCTAGGAGTTAAGGGTTGGGATCCACAGAAGCAAAGCGGAAGTGATAAGATAACTGATCCAAGGGTAGCTTTGGGAGAAATTGATCTTTATTGGCAATCTACTCAATAGGATGTTAACTGCCAACAATAGTCCTTGGACTCTGTTGTTACTCTGATTAGAGACTAAGAATGACACTCTGGAAGCCACCTGCCTCGTTCTCACATCTCTAAAGGAAGGCTGAGCAGAGACCCAGGTAGGGCACAAAGCACGCGCTTATTGATATTTGTTGAACAGGCATCTCGTAATCTAATCAGAATTTGTTTCAGAAGACATAGTGTCACTCTCAAGATCTATCCAAATCTCTGTCACGATAAGCTCAGTGCCTCTCACTTTTCTTCTCCTATCTTCTTTTTTTCCTCTTTATTCCCCTATCTTCTTTATTTAAAAATGGGTGCGTTGAATCTTTGAGTCTCTGACCAAGAAGACGAATGGGCTGGATTCTACTCCTGGCTCTGCCGCCCTTGTCTTTCCGGCTGGCAGTTCACTTGACCTTTCTTCCCTTCCCTTCTTCCCCTAAGGAAGATGCCTGCTGTGTACAGACCCCGTGGGGGTGTTGGGAGGATTTGGGGAGAGAATACAACTATCTTAGGCTATAATATGATGCTGCCAAACACTCTGAGACCTTGAGATGAAAGATGTGTGAACGAGCATTGTTATTACATTTTGTTAAAAATATGGATCAAAGGCTGGCTATACAGTAAGTGCTAAATGTTAATTATTGTTATAATATCATAAAGCAGATGCCAGAATGCTAAATCCCATGAGAAAACCTATTATAATAAGCCAGTGTGAAACGTTCGTATTACAAAAATATTTGGCAAGAAGGCAGATTTGGTTTTGAAATCTCAGTGAACAATTAAGCAGAATAAAATAATAACTTTTAATGCTATGAAAAATATAAGTGTCTTGACAAGAATTTAACATAAAAATAAGAAGCTGCTTTTTTCCCATAGAAAAGAGGCAGCATTATTTTCACCTCCCTCCGCCCCCAGCAGAAGCTGTGTTTGTGTTATCCTTGGATATAGAAAAAAGCAATATTCTTTCTTACAATGACCCCTAAAATAAGTCTCTTTACAACAGAGATGAACTGGGGGAAAATTTTCTAAGTTTATAATAGAGTGATGAGTAAATAACTCCAACTGCCTGGTTTCTCTCTCCTCCTCTAGAAGCATTTTTCTATGTAACAGTAGAGAATGCACTCTGCAGGCATTCATAATTGCTGGCTTCTCTTAGCTCAAGCTTTTTTACCTATTCTCAGATCTAAGAAGCAGAGTCCATCATGCCATATCAGCTTGGAGAAAAGGGCGGGAGAAGGAGAGGAGGCCGAGAAAGATGGATTTAGAAGGAGAGGCCTGTCCAAAAAGAAACCAAGGTCAAGAATAAATCATTTCTGTCCTCACACTTTTTAAGAACGGAGCGTGTGTGAACTCACCTACCATATCAAATCTTTTGAGAACACTGTGAGAAATGAATAGGGAAAGTAAAAGCATACATTTGCATTGTGATATGCTTTACGTTTGGGAAAAGGAGAAAGGAAGAGGACTGCACACCTCCGAAAAAACCAACAGTAGATTAGGCTCCCCGAGCTTGTAGTATAATAGCCAGGTTTTAATTAAAATTTCGGTGGCTCCACCTCCATGCTTATCTGCCCTGACACGCACCCAGCCATCTACCTGCTCTTAATTCATTCAACACTAACTTTGTTTTTCTCCCTTTAATTTGTTCCCTGTTACTCTTAACTTTAATAAAAAAATATATGACATTTGCTTTTTTTTTATTATTAGTTTCAGGAGTACAAAAACATAATGATTAGATATTTACACCCCTCACAAAATGATAACCCCAACAGGTCTACTGCCCACCTGACACTGTACAGAGCTATTATAATACCACTGACTATATTTCCTATGCTGTACTTTACATCCCGTGACAATGTATACCTATATCATCTATATCTATATCTATTCGATACTATTTTCTATTAGTTTCAGGGTACAGTACAGTGTCTAGCACTGACCTGACACTTTACAGTTTTACAACATTGTTGATTCTATTCCCTGTACTGCACATTACATCCCTATGACTGTTTTGTAACTACCGCTTTACACTTCCTAATACCTTCACCTTTCTCACCCACCCCACCAACCTCCCTCCTATCTAGCAACCATCAGGTTATGCTCTGTGTCTATGAATCTATTTCTGATTTGTTTATTCTGTTCTTTTGATTCCACCTATAAGTGAGATCATGTGGTATTTGTCTTTCTCAGTCTGACTTATTTCACTTAACATAATATCCTCTAGGTCCATCCATGTTGTTTCAAATGGTAAGATTTCATTCTTCTTCATGGCTGAGTAATATTCCATTGTATAAATGTATTAAAATTTCTTTATCCAATCGTCTATTGATGGGCATTTCTGTTGTTACCATATATTCGCTATTGTATGAATAGTGCTGCAGTGAACATAGGGTTGCGTATATTTTTTTCGAATTAGTGTTTTGTATCTTGGGATAAATACCCAGGAATAGAATTGCTGGGTCATTATGTAGTTCTACTTTCAATTTTTTGAGAAACCTCCATACTGTTTTCCATCGTGGAATTTTGTAATCCCACCAATAGTACACAAGGGGTCCCTTTTTCTCCACATCCTTACCAACACTTGTTATCTATTGATTTATTGATGATGGCCATTCTGACTGGTGTGAGGTGATATCTCATTGTGGTCTTTATTTGTACTGTTCTGATTTTTAGTGACATTGAACATCTTTTTATATGTCTATTGGCCCTCTGTGTGTCCTCTTTGGAAAAACGAATATTTCTCCAAAGCCCTCTGCCCATTTTTAATTGGATTGTTTTTTTTTTTTTTTTTTGGTGTTGAGTTGTATGAGTTTTTTTAAAATAAATTTTGGATATTAACCCCTTATTGCTGTATCATTGGCAAATATCTTCTCTCACTTAGTAGGATGTCTTTTCATTTTCTTGATGGTTTCCTTTCCTGTGAAAAAACTTTTTGTTTGATGTAATCCCATTTGTTTATTTTTTATTTTGTTTCCCTTGCCCGAGGAGATATATCAGTAAAAATATTACTAAGGGTAAGGTCTGAGAGTTTACTTCCTATATTTTCTTGTAGTTTTATGATTTCAGGTCTTACATTTAAGTTTTTAATCCATTTTGAGTTTATTCTTATATATGGTATAAGAAAGTGGTCTAGTGTCACTTCTTTCTTTCTTTCTTTCTTTCTTTCTTTCTTTCTTTCTTTCTTTCTTTCTTTCTTTCTTTCTTTCTTTCTTTCTTTTTTTGGCAAGTGTCCATACAGTTTTCCCAACATCATTTATTGCGTAGACTGTCTTTACCCCAATGTAAATTTTTGCCTCCTTTGTCATAGACTAATTGACCGTAGAGGCATGGATTTATTTCTGGGCTCTGTTCTGTTTCATTGATCTATGTGTGTGTTTTTATGCCAATACCATCCTGTTTTGATTACTATGGCCTTGTAGTATAGTTTGGTAGGAGGTAGTGTGATATCTCCAGCTTGGTTCTTCTTTCTCAGGATTGCTGTGGCTATTCAGGGTCTGAGAGTTACAGAAGAAGCTTGAACAGCATGGGTTTGAACTGCACATGTCCACTTACTAGTATGTGCTATTTTTGTTTGTTTGTTTGTTTTCAAAAGCATGCAGTCAGTCCTCCGTATCCCAGGTTTCACATCACAGATTCAGATTTTCCAATCTGTGGTTGGGGATCCACCCAGGTGCAGAAGGCTGACAAATTATACTTGTACATGGAGACTTTTCGTCAGTGAGGGGTCAGCACCCCAACCCCTGCTTTGTTGAAGGGTGAACTGCACTGGACTTGGGGATCACTGATGGGTGTTGAGTTGAAGAGTCAGGGTTCCAGATGTGTCACCTCTCAGGCTTCATGGCTGAGCGGCAGGGGACAGCAGACGTGTCACCCTTTCCAGACTTGCTGCTTCACCTCAGGAAAGACCAAACTAGCCAACCTTGTAAACAAGGGACATGGCTTTACGGAAATAGATGGGGGCCACTACAGCCAGGGAAGGGAGAGGAGGTGACAGAAAAAGGAACAGCTGTGTCTCTGAGAGGCACAGAAACACCTCGGCCCCATGAGCCAGGCGTGCTGAGAGGCAGATGCCTGCAGAGGTTGCAGAAAAGGGAACGCTGGGCACTGCTGGTGGGACTGTAAATGGATGCAGCCACCATGAAAAACAGTGCAAGGGTCCTCAAACAACTAAAAATCAAACTACCCTGTTACCCAGCAATTCCACTTCTGGGTTTTTATCCCAAGAAGACGAAATCAGTGTCTCAGAGAGATATCTGCAGCCCATGATCATGGCAGCATATTTGCAGTAGCCGAGACATGGAAACCACCTAAGTGCCCATCAGTGGGTGGAGGGATAGAGAAGATGTGGCAGCTATATGTATAATGGAACATTATCCAGCCACGAGCAGGAAGGAAATCTTGCCATTGTGGCAACACAGAGGGACGGCCAGGTCTTTATATAAATGAGGTAAGCCAGACGGGGCACAAATAAGGACACGAGAGGAATTTGCAGCATCTGGTACCTACAGCCACACGCACATCAGACATGGCCCTGCTCTGGGCCAGGTTATCCTGAGGCTTAATTTGTCCTATTAGATGCCAAGGGTCCGTGCTCTCCCCACCACAAAACTGCACACAAGTTACCAAGTGATTTCAACCACCAGCTAAGTCTTTTTAAATGCTCAAAACAGAGATAAAAATGAGACTAAACCAGCCTCAAGAATTTCATTAACAGTGCTATGTTTGATGTTTGGTGAGGACTAACCCTCTCCTAGATGCACATGGTATCCTATTTAATTCTCATTGGTTGTAATCGTTTCCAGTTTGCTAATAAGGTGAATCACCAGGGGGAAGTCACACATGGGCACTAATTGTTGGAGCCAAGCTGGAAACCATATTTACTGCGTCTAAAGCTCAAGCTTCTACCATCATATCTGCTGCTTTTTGCAGTAGCTTCTATTGAAAGAGGTGGGCAGTACTATCATTTTGTAAAAACCCTGGACTCCAAATCGTGATCCATGTTCTCTCTCCAGTCCTGATGCTTAGGCAAAGCTACCCCGTACCTCCGTCACTGGTGAGAGGCACCAAAGGTATGCAAGCATGCTAACGAAAAGGAAACCGAGAAGCAGCACTGTCGTCCAGGAGCTGTTGTCCCTGAGAAACTCGTGGAGAACTGTGCCTTAGAGAGGCAGGTCTCTCCAGCATGGGTTGCAAGTTGACAGTTTGTGACACTTCATTATAAAGAACCCAACACTTGGGTTTCCCAGGAGGAGGACTGCCTGCAGTTATTATAGGGCTCTGTTGTCAGGTGGGGGTTGTCCCAAATCTATGGGCAAAAGTTGCCTCCCCCCGCCATGGTTTTAATGAACTTTTAGGGCTTTTTTCAATTAAAAATGCTGTCAGTGAAAACAGCCCACAGCATTTTCTGAGCACACTATTGAACCACTCAGCCTCCAGAGCGTGTGTGATGCATGAGATTATAACGCAGAGCAAGCAAGGGCCTTCGTGATTTTCTTAAGGAGACTGAGATGGAAATGGGAGGATTTAGGGCTTACGGTCAGATTCTTTAGGGACATCCCAGGAAGCCTTGGACGAATCTGGTAGCAGTGGTTTTTACGTTTCTATTTGTGGATGTAAAAGCATCTGGTATGCTCAGTGTATTCTCAGACCTGGAGGCAGGGACCACCTTCGTAGGCGGTCAGCCCCTGGGGGCCAGTATTCGTGACCTTGTCGGCAGGGGGGGCGCCGAGCCTTCAGAAATGAGCTCTCGGAGGCCCATCCTTTTCAGTGGATTTTCTTGTTCCTGTCCAGTTCATGTACGTGAGCAGCTTTTCTGGGTATTGGAATTCATTTCATGTAGGGATGCAACATTTCATCTTTGGTTAAATTTTTCTTTGAATGCTGGGTCTACACTTTCAATAGCAAAGGAAATGCAACTACAAAATTTACTGAAAACAAGGAGTAGTCATTCTTTAAAATTCCAGAAAAGTCTCACAGGGTAGTTTTTGTGGTATTGGTTTATAAAATAAAACTGTTTATAAGGCAAACATTTCCTCTGGTCATGCTTGTCCAGAGGAATGCCCAGTGGGTGAAGGTGGGGACCAGCCTTGCGTAGACTGAGCAGCGTTTATTCTTTTTATTTAGGCACCGAGGAGGGGTAAGGCCTTTATGTCTCTGGCGAAACCAGCGCACGCTCTTCTGTTACCCGGGGTTCTGTTTGGCCAGAAGGCAGGGCCATCTGACATCACCTCCAGCCTGGCTCGGCCAGCGCCCCAGCCCTGCTTTTGGCCAGCATGGGTGGCTGGCAGCGACGTGCCCTTCGGCACACCACTCACGACCTTTGGGAGAGTCGCGCAGCCAGCTCCTTGTGACCCAGCCCGCTGAAGGTGAAGAGATAAACTTCATGAGGTCAGCTCATCACCCAAAGCCGGTCCACATACCACATGCTGACCAGGACAGTTAGATTGTACCCGATGGGTAACCGCTGGCAATATTCCACTCACAACAGTGGTGCCTGCCTCAGGACCTGGCCGGCTGGAGACACTCTGAGTTTACCATTTCCCTCAAAACCACCCCAGAAAAGCTGGTGGTGAGTCTGTGAGCTCTCAGACGCTCAACCACTGGCTTCAAAAAAGGAATAAGTTTCAGCTTTTCATTCTAGAACGGATACATTGTTGGCTGAGGAGTCTCTTTTGCTTAATGAATGTCATTGATAAATCCTGAAGCTAAGTGTAGAAACTCTGAGGAGAGAAAAAGAATGATTGGATCAGATCTGTTTTTAAAGTTGGAGAAAATGTACTGGAAAATTCCTAGTAACCGAAACTAACTTTTATGGAGCCAGGACCTTCCAAACTAAACATATCCACTAATGCAATCACCCGTTGAGTAATTTTTGGTGAATTAATCTTGAGTGTAGGCATCCAATAAAATCTAATCTTTGTTATGCAAAAAAGCTAGAGCTTTTATTGGTGACAAGGAAGTTTATCTGAGCATCGGGTATTACCTGCATGGAAGACTTTTTTTTTTTTTTTTTTTGGCAGTCTTAGGAAAGCTTTAATATCCCCAAAGGTGCTGAATGAGTGCTGGAATAGAAGAGTGAGTCAGAGACAGTCCTTGCTTCATGCTTATATTCTTCACCAGGGACATAGATGGGACTCAAAAATGAAATGTGTCTCACTCAGCAAGCTTTCCATGTCTGTGCTATGCTCTGTGCAAGAAAGAAAGGTGGGCAGGGCCTCTGCTTCCTGGCCCAGTGTGCACACAGGAGGGGCAGTATGCGTGCAAGTGGCAGTGACATGGTGGATTGTTGAGGATGAGGACCCGGCTTCCACACTGCGGAAGGCAGGGCATCGGAGGACGGCTGGGGCTGGAGGGAGGGAGCGAGGCCTCACGTGGCGGGAAGGCCGGAGACCCCTCCCTCCTGACCCCTGCCAGCTCACCTGGGGTGACAGCTGGAGAAGGAGCTCGCTTTGTCCTCCAGGCCATCACTGCTCTCGTGCCCTGTAGGCCAAGAGGAAACACACACCAGCAGAGCCATCTTGACGCGTGTCACATCTTTATGGTCCCCAGAGCCCATCCCCGCCACCTAACACCTCGCTGACCATGGCTGCCCTGGGTCTCATTTCTCACCTCGAACTGGCAGCAGCCGGGGTGAGAGACCTTTAAAATACGGGACAACTGGCATAGCATGGGCATGGCCCGGCAGTGAGAAGAGGTGCCAACCAGCTGTGAGCTGCTGCACCCCGGGCTGTGCCTGCTTGCAGCCTCATCTGACACATTCGGGAACAGAGAAACCCAGAGACCCACACCCCGGTGTCCGGTCTTGCCATGTGGTGTCCACTCCTTCGCGTTACCTCTTCCAGTCAGTAATAGTCAGGGGGCAGTGACCCTGAAGTCACTTGCTTCCCCGAATCATAAGACTTAGCCCAAGGGCAGGTGGGAGTCTGGGGTTCAGGCCGGCAAGGACCGCCTCATCTGGGCTCCTGGCACTTTGGACGCGAAGGGATCCAGCAAACCTGAGCCCGAGGGGTGACATGGGTGGAAGTCTGATCGAAAATGAGGCGGACCTGGGACAAATTTAGGTAGCTGAGGTTGCAAGTCTGATCGAAAATGAGGCGGACCTGGGACAAATTTAGGCAGCTGGAGTTGTACCCTTGGGATCAGAGAGCCTGGGAGGTGCAGGGTCTGGGGTCATATATGAGGCAGGGTGGGGCAAAAGGGGAGGGGGCTTCTTTACTCCAGAGACCAGCCACATTTGGCATTCCTGTGGCCGGCTGTGTGGACAGCCCAGCCCGGTTTCTCCCGAGGACTGGCCTGGAGGGAACACCGCGGTCTGAGTGCCTTCCAGCCCTTTTCTGACCGCCGGGCTGGCTCAGAAGGTTCCTTTCTCTTTACACGTGAACGACACCCTCCTCTGATCTCCAGGATGACGGTTTACAAGGGAAGACTGGCCTGTTATTTCAGCTCCAGTATTTATACCCACCCGTATAATGGCACATGGAAACGACAAACAAATTTATTTGCCATTTTTGAAAATTTGGCCCTTAAAGGGCATTAGCAAGAACATGGAGCCATTAGCACAGATTGTTTTTAAAACACTTAAACAGATCCAAATTCTCTTGAATTTGGGGGCCAAGTCGATTGAAAATTGTATCTCGAATCCCAGGATCTCTACGCCACTTAGCTGTATGCATGTCAGAAGTGAGTGCCATTTAGAAGTGACCTCTGTTACGCTGGTGGATGGTCTGCCCCGACCACGGCTCTCTCAGTGTGTGCAGACACCCCTGGGCTGCAGCGTCGTTACAGTGTCATCCCTACAGGATGAAATCCTGACTGCGCTCCCTTCTGCCACTCCTGGTCACCCCCCCAAATCCTGGCCTGCCAGTGTCCTTGTCCGGGATGTCCTTGTAGAGTGGGGCAGCTGAGCCTCATCCCCCGGGGCCTCATCCTTGTCATCACTCTGCCCCAAACTGCCAATCAGAATCTCTCTCCTGGAAACGCTGGTTGAGCCAACCTGCAGGAGCCCCGGAGCAGGGCGGTCTGAGCGCCACGCCCTGGGGACAGCTTCCCTGGCTCTGGCTGTCCTGTGGCTTGCTTTTCAGTCTTCCTTCCGCTCTGGGACCTATCTTTGTCAAGTGCCCCCCTTTCCTTAACGGTAATGGGCTGTTATCTGGAGCTGATTATGTACTTTCTAAGTACTTTACATACAATATGTTGTTTCAAAAACTCTCATGTCCATATTGCAGATGAGGAAACTGAGTCTCAGAAAGGTTGCATAACCCCCTTAAGCAAATACAGTCCATGTTTTAAAGCCTGTGCCATATACCCTCGGTCTCAGTCATGTCAGATTCCATAGCTTGTGAACAAAAGACCCTTAATGCATCATCCTCCCTTGTGCCTCATCCGGGGTCCTGTCAGGACTAGGGTCCTGTCACCTCTGGGCTGTCCCTCTTGAATAGGTCGTGCAGAGCTGGACAACTCCCTCCTCTGGATTCCAGCAGGACATGGTTCATTTCTATCCCATATCATTGGTTTGCTTCTCTGTTCTCTGCAAGCCTGTGACTTCCTATGCCAGAGCCTCGAATTATTTATGTCCATTGCCTGGAGTTCAGTGAATATTGTTGAGTGGGTGTGTGACTCCTTGCCTGGACTGGATGGATAGGAGGGAAAGAGAAGAGGAAGAGAATAAGCAAGTGACATCAGTGGGCCACCATCTGTGTATTTCAGCACGTACACTAGGGCAGGGTACATCCGCCATGGAATGGGAGTTAAGTATTTTAAGTATTAAATTCTAAGAAATCAAATAATCTGATTTGAATTACTTCATTAAATTAATTTAGGAAATACATCTTGGAAGCCTCAGAGACACTGGGGCATTGGAAGGCAGGGGTGATGTTGGTCTCTGGCCCCAGGGAGTCCACGATCTTTATGTATAGACTGGCCAGTGTCAAAGGTGACATGTCATGGGCCCCAGGCACACGGAAGAGCAGGGAGGGAGTAGTTGGAGCTGACTGGGAGCGTCTCCAGTAGAAATGGCATGAGGTCAAGTTCAGTAGCAAAGGGATGCCACTGCCTGGGGATGAAGGCCCCTGGGGAGAGGTTAGGGTGGGTGCCTGGGAAGCTGTCACGTGTGCTGGGGAAGGGGTGAGGGTGTGTGAGTCGCTGTACTCAGAAAGGAGCTGATCTCCGTTCGCCCAAGGGATTGTTGCGAGAAGGTTTTGTCAGTCTCTCCATTCAGGCCGTTTTCATGCAGAAGGAGGAAAGTGCCGCCGTTTCAAAGGTTGGTTGCAGTTTGTGCTGGTGGCTTCAAACCTGTGGCTCTAAGGCACCAAGACCCTTTTAAAACTCAGGCCCCTAAA
This sequence comes from Aselliscus stoliczkanus, assembly GCA_033961575.1. Classification (NCBI taxonomy): domain Eukaryota; kingdom Metazoa; phylum Chordata; class Mammalia; order Chiroptera; family Hipposideridae; genus Aselliscus; species Aselliscus stoliczkanus. The sequence continues at coordinate 32,525,286 of CM066730.1, read as the reverse complement.
CTTCCTCTACAGAAACTGTAATTCACCGGACTGGGGCTGGGGCCCAGGAATCTGCATTTTTAAAAATCAAGCACCACGAGTAATTCTGATGCCGTGGGTTCTTCCAACCCAATTTGTAAACCATTTCCCAGAGTCCCTGTGGTGAGGACACACTATCTGTTGATTTAGGGAAATATGTGAGGGACCCTTTTGGCTATTTGATCGCATCACAGTTGTGGGAAGGTCTAGCGCTAGGAGGTTGAGACCATGTGGGTTTCACTGTTTTGCACAGAAAGACCCCTGGTGCCACATTGGGGTTAAGAGGTTGTCCTGCTGTAAGACGATTGGGAGCTTCTTCAGGGCAAATCCTAGAAATGGGTGTGCCGCTGAGAACTGTGGTGGGCCGAGGGATAAGCACTCCTGGGAAGGAGCTGGCCCCGGAGCAAGGAGACCGCCGGGAACCTGCGCCTGGACAAGCCCCCAGGGTGTTCTTAGCCGCAGGCACGGTGCGTATTATTTCTGATTCTGTGCAGCACTTCCCCTCTTTAGGCCGAAACCTTCAGTAATGTCTGTTCTCTATGATAACACTGGGTTAGGAATGTTCTGGAGAACTGAAGACCTGGCCCCAGACACACCGTTAGAGCAGAGTGTAGGAGGGGAGAGATGTAGGTGGCATGGTGTATTGTTTCCGGGGCAGCTGTGACAGCATCCCAAACTGGGTGGCCTAGAAAACGGAAGTTTATTCTTTCACGTTCCTGAAGGCTGGAAGCCTGAAACCCAGGCGCTGGCAGAGCCACGCCCTCTGATCCCTGTGGGAAAATCCTTCCTTGCTAACTTTCTGGCTTCTGGTGGTTGACCATTAATCCTTGGGGTTCCTTGGTTTGCACTCCAGTCTCTGCCTCTGTCATCAGATGGCATTTTCCCTGTGTGTCTGTGTCCAAATTTCCCTCTTCTTCTAAGGACACCTGTCATAATGGATTAGAGCCCACCCTAACGAACTCATTTAACATGAATCATCTCAAAAAACCCCATTTCTGATAAGATCACACTCAGAGGCACTGGGGTTTAGAAGTTAAACATATCTTTTCTTGGGGGGACATGATTCAGCCCGTCATAGGTGGTCGGGTGTGAGCGGTACCCCCTTCTGTCTCTCACCCTCTCTCAGAATCTTCAGAAATATCTTGAAGGGGGATTGATTATTGGAAGTTTGGATATTTTGTCAGAATATTACAAGGCAGGGTAGCCCCAGATGACCTTGGATGCGCTCTAGTCACACATGTGTCATGAGTGGTTAGTGCTTAGTGCACTGTTTGTGAAATGAATTACCTAACTCCACTTGTGCTGTAGCCAAGTCTGCGTCACCATCACCGGACTCGAGTCCAGCTTGGCTAGGGCCATGCCGAGCTCTCCATACAGAGAGACACTTAACAAATGCTTCCAGCATTCAGACAAGTAATTGAAATATCAGTGGGGCTCCTAGGTTCTCAGACAAAAATGATGGCTGTGCAAAGCCAGGGCCCCACTGTTTCCCCCAAAGTTTGGACAGATGAGAGGAGACGTGATTACGTGGTCTCCTTGGCTGGTAGCTGTAGTGCTTTGGACACTGGTCACATCTGATGTGTGCTTAATCGTGAACACCTGGCCCTGGAAGCATCCACCATTTGTTTCATTTTTAGAGACAGGAATGGCACATTTAAAATTCAAATTCTTGTGAGCAACAGAGAGAATGTAGCTATAAAAGTGTTTCAAGCCACACTGTTTTAAATGAAGGTTAATTTTCTGATAAAATGGGAAATGAAGGAAAAATGGTCTCCCCGCACGCAAGCATGGTTTAGACTACTGTAGCTCAATTAGATGTTCTGATTGCACAAACAATCAGCGCCATGTCTTGTTAAACTCCTCCTTTTCAAATTATGAAGCTTTTCTATGCTAAGATTAGCCGGGGTATTAAGGATACAACTGATAAAAGATCCGTCGGAGCTATGAGGAAAATTGTAACTTTGAGTTCAAAACTAAATGAGAACTTCTGGAAATCCCATGGCAATATGCAATGTTATTAAAAAATTGTCCAGCATGGAAATTAACTTCTAGACTCAGAGGAAAGAGAAGTTATTATTCGTGGCTTTGATATTGAGTCCTTTTTACTCAGGGGAATTTTGCTTTGTGCATGCAGAACTATACATCGAGCATGTGAATCAGAACTACACGGGTATTATTTGTAAGCTTGTTTTTGGAATGTTCAGTGTTTACTCCTCGTGGGCTGGGTTTTGGGGGGGAGGGCGGGAAGACAGGAAAGGCCATTGAAATTTCCTAGACTTTATTGCAAAACAGATGTGATACCCTGAGTTTTAATTAGTACATTCTTTTCCTGATTCATTCTCAAGTCTCTTTATTCAGTGCCAACTGGGCTGTCCCGAGACCGAGAGACATGCTGCCATTTTGCACTGAGTCTGGCGTTTTCCGTGCAGATGGTAGAGTCACAGAATGTGTGCACACACTCTGTGTGACACTCCAGTGGGGGCTGTTTGCCGAGTGAATAAAGGATGCCTCATCTCGGTGAGACTCTGCGTCCCTCACTGTCTTGCCTGTCTCCCCGCCATTCCTGCTCTCAGTGTTTGGAGAGGATCCAGCACCCCTGAGAAGCATCTTCACTCCCGTGCTGGGGTGTGCGGAGGGAGTGAGCTCCCTTCCTCCGACCCATTCGCTCTGACAGCAGCTCAGCGGTGTCTTCCCATCCCGATCGCCAGCCGAGCACCATGATCACCGTGTCCGCCTGTGTGGCTTCTGGTGAGCCGCCTTCGGTTCTCTCCCCAGGCTTTGTGCCAGCTCACAGGCCACATGCCCCAGGAAGCGTCCCTTGACCCTAGGCTCTGACCCATGGTTTCAGGGTCATCCCTGAGGAGTATATTTCACACCATCTTGTTGCCTGCTCCTGTCTGTCTCCTTCTGAATCGTGAGGCCCAAGGGTGATGTCTGGTCACGTTCACCCTAATATTTCCGGCATGTGGTATAATACCTGACATGTAATGCGCGCTCAACCAACGTTTGATTGCTCCTCATGTAAGTAATAAATGGGTTTATTTGGGATTCCCAGAGGAGACACAGGCTCTTATTTGATTGTAACCCTATAAGTCTAGGACTGAGGGGGCTGTGCAGAGGTTTCCTGGGACAAAGTTCCCTCACACTGATTGCCAGGGTGGGGAGGGTTGTGCCTGGCAGAGTGGAAGAAGGAGTCTTAGGTGGGTCATGACCAGTGTTGGCAGATTCTGTCACCTAAATGTGTCCAATGTGATGAATTACTGAAAGTGAGAGTGGAAGGGATATCATTTTATCCCAGAAAGGGAACCTGAGAAGCACTGTCTCGAACGCCCCATACAGCAGCAACACATCACTTTCTGAAGTGGATCAGGCTACTTGCATTTTACAGCGAAGGATTTTAGGATAAGGGTCAAGACAAGAAGTTTGCAGTTAGACCGCCCACATGCCAACCTCATCACAGTCTTTAGATCTAGGAAAAGAGATAATTTCTGTGTGTCTTGGTTTGCTTGCGTGTAAGATGGGATTAAAGAAAGGACCATGGAGTTGTAGTGAAGCTGAAATGAGATAATATATGCAAACATTTAGCCCAATGCTTTGTGCATAATAAAGACTCACTAAAAACCTTATTTAAAACAGAGAAACCGAGGTTCTATGGATTCAAGTCCCAGATGTGGTCACTTCGATAGGGAGGAATTTGAATCCCGATTTGTCTGTCGTACCAAAAAGAGGACTTTTCTTGCTTGTTGGTTTCCCTAGAAACCTACTATGTGTACCATCGACTTCGGTGTCTTGAGCCTTTTGATCTCCTGTAGTTTGCTGTCATGACTTTAGGGATTTCCCCACCAACAGTGGACCCGACACCATGGACATGTTCATGGAAATCCAAACTATATGTTGTTGTTCCTAAAATTTTTAGTTTTCAAAGGACATTCCTGGACCCGGCTGCAAAGTCCCATAAATTAAAATGAAATCAGCCACATTTATGATGGGGTTGTTAAAAAGCTGTAAGTGTTATGAATTTATGACTCTGTACTCACATTCAGCTGTTCACTGCTTCTGCTTCTAGGTTTTTCTATCCTGTGTGGGATAAAATTTATATTTGTGGGTGAGGTCATTATAAATCTTTTATGCCCCACAAGTGCAATTTTAAATGTTTGCAAGTATGGAGAACTAGGCCCATGAGATATATGCTGAATTTCATGGATTATGGCTCTTATATAACTAGCAAAAAACATAACAAAACAAAAACCAACCCTCAAACACAGACACAAGCATTGAACTTTGTAACCAGCACCTCTCTTACCCAAGAGGGATGGCTTTATGTTGGAGCTCACCTTCCATTCTGTGGGTATTGTTTTACAATTCTCTTCTTTTTCACGTTTAAACAATAACTCTCATGGATGACCGTTCTTCCCAAGGTCCCTTGCAGACTTGTAGCTGAGTTCATTGAAAAAGGAGCACCTTCTCTGCTCCCGAATTCCAGGTCTCCTTTTGCACTAATCAGTGGGGAAGGCGAGGGCAGCACAGAGCCACTGCCTTTCCTCATTATTTTTTGAAATCTTGACCCTGAACCTGTGTGTCAAGAAGTCAACATGTCCAAAAAAATGCAGATATATGGAGAAGACTTTAAAATAAGTAGTATGCAAATGAAAGCGTCCATGTATCTTTTGCCAGGGGACAGTTGGTGGCTAGATGTCGACTGTCTCGTTGACTTTATGAGCTTTATGATGACAGGGAGAAGTCTCACGGCCGTCCTGGGGAGAAGCTGGGAATAAAACCCACTCAAATGATGTGACCAAATGAAAACGGATAAGAACATGTGACGAGGCATCATTAAAAGCAAATAATGAGACAGACTTGAATATGCGCAGACGTTTTGTGCTAACCTTGTACTTTGGAGCACAAGGTGTTCAGTTTTGCTGTGTGAGTAGGAAATGATTCCCAAATGAACCCAGGTGATCATCTAGAGGGACATCAATAAAAAAATGCACATCCAGAGCCCAGTCTCAGATCCGAATCAGAATTCCAGCAGCTACAACACATGCCTCTGTTTTTAATGACCTCCTTGGATTGGTGTTGGGGACCAGGGCATTGTTTGAGACACACGTTGTCTCTATATCCTCTTGAAAATGTGTGTGAGTTACTTTGGGCTTATCTAGTTATAGAAGAGATTTCTCAGAGGGTTGTGACGTTAGGGATTCTCACCTCCCTTCTATAAATGGTGAAGCCCAGAGAGGTTCACTACTTGGCTGAAGATTGCACAGCTTGTTGGGGACCAAGTTGGGACTTGAACTCAGGCCTTTGGCTGCTCAGCCCAGGGACCTTTCACTAGATCTGTGATTCCCACGCTGAGCTCTGAAGCACCCCAGCTCTGAAGCCTGTGAACTCACACGGGCCTTGTAGGATATTTAAAATGTTCAGTTTCCTAGAGAAACACAGTGATGCTCTATATCCGTCAGGCAATGTGTGAACTACCAGCTTGAGATAGTTCAGTTTCAGTTCCGGGTCACGCACAGTCCTTTTAAGGATATATCTTTGCAAAGCTGGGTTTCCAAAGGTTGCTAAGGTAAAAAGCAACTATTGCAGGAAAACCGGGATGAAACAGGAAATGAGGGTGGTGATGTGCACTCTGAGTCCTTGGACTGAGAAGGCTGAGCTCACCAGGTGCACCCCCTGGTGAATGGCTAGTTTAGAACGAAAAAAAATTCTAACAAAAATTTCTCACAATTTATGTATTATTTTTTATATGGCTACTAACTTCCTAGGCCATAAATGCATATATTCTATTTAATTAATAAGTGGGGCTACTAGTTATTTCTTTAGCACAGGCACGCTGTGAAAAAAGTTACTGAGACACCAGGACACCAGGAAGGAAGGAAGTTGAAGAAGCAGTTCAGGTTGCCTTCCTGTTGCCACACACTGACTTTTCACATGGTCACTCCAAAGCTTTCCTGGGTTTCAAAACAAAAATTGCTCTCTTCTCCCCTTTGTTTTGGTCTCACCATCATTCCAGACTGCTTGCTTCCACAGGAATCGACGTATGAAAGAGTTTCGGGGGACAATGTGTTTTGTTCCTGCTGTGTTTCTCCTGAAATGCGGTCGTGTTCAGAGCTGTCTTATCGGAGGAGCAGGGTGCCGATGCCATGCAGGGACACACGACAGTTCATCTGTCCGAAATATCAGCCCTGCTGCGCATCATTTAACCATCACCACCCCATTGCTTTGGGTTCTGTAGACAGTGGGGTCTCCTGGTAACCTTTATCGACATGCGGGTGCCTCTTGGCAGCCTCATCTTGGTAAAGCTTAGTTGACACTAGCCAGTCAGATTGCAGGGAGGGCCTGTGTTTTATCTGATCCTGAAAATATCAGGAGGAAACTGAAATGGGTGATGGGAGTGGTGGTGGTGCTGCATTTGTGGCTGATGCCACAGTTGTTCCAGGGCTGCCTGGCTTTGGAGAACACTGTCACCAAGAACTCCAGTGGAGAGTTCTGATTCTTGAACTAATTCAGGTTTTACCAGCATAATCTGTTTCACTTTTTGGTCATTTTGTTGAATTGGCAAACAAACGAACAAAAAAGACCCAACAATAACAAACCGGAAAAACACCACTTCTTCCATTTGTCTGGTGTTTACCTTTCCAAACCCGTTTCTGAAACCTGATCTCACGTGGTATTCGCCACAACTCGGAGGGAGCAGCTCAGGATTATTATTCCTGCTTTGAGCAGGTGAGGAACCTGACGCCTGACTGGCTAAGGGAAGAGCAGGAACAAGGACTCTAGGCTCCTGGGTCTTAGCTGAGTGCCCTGGCCTTCTGCCATACGTCTGTGGGTTTCAGGAAGGTGGGCAGTGAGCATGGCAGATGCAGGTAGGAACGGGAGGAACCTGGAGGCCTTGGTGGTTGTCATCGCTCAGTGCTGCAGTGACCCGTGACGGCGTCCCCCATCCCTCCGGCTGCTCCCAGCTCTGTCACAGACACTGCTGCCCAGTGCCGGTCACCTGCTGTGCTCCCAGCACTCCGTGTCCCCCCCTGAGGTCCCTTACAGACAGACTACTCTGCAATGTGGCCATCAGCACAGAATTCAGCTCTCAGGGCCACTGCTGTTTCCCCAATGTGAATTCCAACCCTTTCCATGTTGTCTCCTTCCACTGGGAACCCCAGGCACTGGCTGCATATCGTCAGTCTGTCTGTCTGAGAACCGTGGGCTCGCCCAGTCTGCAAGGCCTCTCCTTGTTTGTGCTCATACAGGTGTGAGAGCTCAGCAGGGGCAGCCTTGTTTTGTTGTGGGGAGACGAGTGCATTAAGGAAATATTTTCACAACTGCAGCCCCGGGAGAACAATAAAGCCAGTCCCACAGAGAGGAAGCACACAGGGTGTCTCCATGTCTCCAGTGGAATAAATCACTCGCCCGGACTGTGGTGGATGTGCAGTGTGAACGAAGCCCACACAGCTGGGACGCTCGGTACTTTTGATCTGGCATTTCAAGCTTGGGTGATGTCAGGAAATTGCATTTAATGGACCAACGGCTGTAGTGGAGAAAATGAGAAGGGATTGATATAAAAACAGTAGAGATCATGTCACCGCCATCCCTCCCCCACCCCTGTTGTCCCTATAGAGTCCTAGAGTCTGGGCTCAGTGGTGGGGAGCCCCAGGGATGCACAGCCCCAGCCTGATTTGCTTGTGGTTGAAGCCCTTCTGTGACTGCGTCAGATAACCACGACACATGTCACTGAGTCATCTCCAGTAGGCCAGTCATCTCGGCACAGGAAGCTATGCACCTGCACTCTGTGCAGTGAAAATAACTAATTTGGGGGAAGTTATCAGCCAGGCTTGTCAGAGTTCAATTGATGACCTTCATCCTCACGGCCACACCCGCCCCTGGAGCACTGTGGGTGTATAAATAACCCCAGCAATGTACTGTGATGCGAGCTTGGCCCCTCATCATGGGAGGGGAGAGCTGATTTCACTAACAGAGGAGGGAAAGCCGTGCCGTGCTCACTGCGTCCCCACACCTGTCAGATGGGCCTGAAGAGCAGCCTCCTTGCTTCCTCTCACTCCTCCCCCGTGGGCCTGGGCGGGAGGCGGACTTTCCACACCACTCGGTGCTGGGGCAGGTGCACAAGCCGAGAGCAGAGAAAACAGCTGATTTGGCTGGCCGGATTACAAACACTTGCTAGCTTCCTATTTCCAGATGACTGTATGTCACCAGGGACTGACATGTTTTCAGGACAAAAATTCCTCTGGTGACAGAAGTATTGACATTAAATAGTTCCACATCATCAGAGGCGGAGTGTTAGATATAAGAATTCTGTCTGTATGAGGAATTCTAGCACTGAAGTGCGTTTGATCTTAAATAACCCTCTGACATAGAGAAAGCAAGGATCAATGTCATCTCCCATAGTTCATAGGAGAGCACCGAGCCTTAAAATATTACAAAGGAGGCCAAAGACAGGTGGATTCGGAGCTGAAGGGCGATGAATTAATAACTGGCATGGAGGCTAAATTCCGTGGCCAAGGTCATCGACTAATGCTTGATACTGGAAGGAGTAAAGAGGCTAGGAAGAAGAAAACCACCGCTGTGGGAGACACTGATACTCTTTTTGCCTGCAATAATCAAGTGTAGAGACATTAGATAAAAGCTAGAGTGCTTGGGACACATTTCAACTTGGTGATTTTAGTTTTAGGGAGCTAATTCCAATGGCCTGTTTTCTAGTATCTTCTATGGCTATTTGTGTAGGTCTTAAAGTGAAGCAGTACTTGATTATTCTCTTAGCCTCATAATTACCCTTTAAAAAATTATTTGGCAAAGGGATGACAATAACGAAGTCACCAATCTACTTCCTACCAGTTTTTCTGGTGGTCTCTCCCTCTCACGTGCTGGCCCAAGTCAGCTTCGGATCAAGGCCTGATTCTCTCTACTGGTTGCCAAGGCTACTTGAGGGTACTTGGAAAACTAAATGGGCCTTTTCACCCTCCTCACACTCTAGCGGCATATTTTAGATAAACATGAAAAGCTACATTAAAAAGACTCTCTCGTAGGTACTAAAAGCGATTCAGTAGGACACAGGGCATGGCCTTGGCCCTTACCATGGAACCGATTTGGAAGTGACTTGGTATGAAGAAAATATGAGTGTGATAAACTTTGTCATCTCCCCTTCCTGAGAATCAGTTTCTGCGTCTGCATCTGTTAAGGTAACACTAGCTGCTGTCAGAGATAATAGCCTTCCGTCCCAGGGCCTTAACGCAGTAAAGGCGCCCTGTTTGCACAGAGGTGGGCTGTGTGTTCTTGTTACTCCCCAGGCCTCACATGGTCATTCGGTGACCAAGGATCTTTCCACATTGTAGCATTGCCCTGTCATCCTTGCCATTGAGCTGGAAGGTGGAGGAGAAAAAGAGTTGAAGATTACATGGACAGTAGTTTTTAACAGGCATATATCATATTTGTTCATATTTCATTGGCCAAAACTCAATTACATGACCATGCTTAATTGCACCTGAGGCTGGCTACTGCGTTCTAGTTTTGTGCCAGGAAGACACAGCTTTGATGAACAACCTTTAAAAATGAAGGCTTGGACTTCGTGACATTTTAAGTTCCCCTTCTAACCTGAATTCACCACTGCAAGATTCTAAGTCCCTGCCCCTCATGGGCTCATGACCTTGTGTGTCGGTTGATGCAATACGACACAGCAAAGATGAAATATATCCTCAGTGATATGAAAGATGATCAGTGCCTGAAGGGTGAAATGAAACGAGAACACTTTCATCAAGATAGTTGAATGAGTCCAGACACGTCAATGACCAATAAACTATTAAAAAAAAATCGAATTAAACAGGTAATCATGATGGAGTGACTGGGCCCATAAACAAGTAGAAAATGGAATCAAATCTATGAAACAACTCTTTGCAGACCCTGGAGAACAGACTGCAGATAATGGAAACAAATGAGGTGAAACAGCATCTCTGGGTTTCCCCTGGAGGCACTTTCTAGACCACAGTGTAGGGCGGGTCCCAGGCAGAGAATGACACTGTGACGTCGAGCAGACAGAGGCCAGGGCTCAGGCTGGAGGAGGCTGGAACTGGTGGTAGAGAATACCAGAGAGGCCGAATCTGTACCGAGAGAGAGTGCCAGAGAGGCGCATTTCCCCCCAACCCCCTGCCCCTCGGTTCCCTTGCTGATTAAGAATATGGAATTCCATGATTCCAGGCAAGAAGAGCTGGGGAGATAGATGTAAGAGAAATAATTCCTAGAGCTTACAAGGGACTAGGAGAGGCCTGAGTTCCAACCAGCGAAAGTAGACAGTTCCAGATGAGTGCCTGGGGTGGTCAATAGAGACACCAAATGAGTCATCCGTAGTGTTAGGAATAAGTGCACTTGAATGTGCGTTTTCACTTGCTGAGTGTAGTGTTCTATATATGATAATTAGATCATTTGTTGTTTATATGTTCCAATTTCCAGTGTCTCTACTGATATTCATGACTACTTGATCTTTTAATACTGAAGAGGTGTGCTACACTTTCAACTCGAATTGTAGGTTTCTCTTTTTATTTGCCTTTAGTTCTGTGACTTTTTTAATGCATATATTTTGAGGTTATAGTACTGGTATATTCAAATCTAGGGTTGTTATATCTTCTTAATAGATTGGTCCTATTATTCTAATAAAATACACCCCCTTATCCCTATTGTTATTAATATGATCAGAAAGTTTAAAATTATTTTTAAATTTTGTGTATCCTTATATTTTTAAGGTATGCCTCTTGTAGGCAGTATATACATACATACATACATACATACATATATACATATACACACACAGGTATACACACATATATGTAGTTGATTTTTTTTTGTAAATTCAGTATGGCAACCTTTCCATTTTAATTGTACTCTATATTGAATAACATTATTGATTATTTGGCCTTAAATCTGTTATCTTGTTTAAAGAATTTCTGTGGCATTTGAGCCAGTATATATGTTTGGGTTTGTTTATTAAAGCATTGAGTTTAACCTAACTGATAGAGGAGAATAATCTTAAAAAGAGAAAACAAAGTCGTTGCTCTTTTTAAGGCAACTTGTGGAATGAAATTCACATTTTATTAGATGGCATTTTGTCCTCGATGATTGGCAGGTGACTGTATTCTCAGGTGAACATACAGCCCTTCACTTCGAAGCCTGTACAAGGCCCCAGAGCTCCCCGGGAGGGCTTCCCAGTTTCCTGAGGGTAAATGAGGCATCTTGTCTTTTGTTTCCTCCCTCATCTCTCCAAGGATTACATCTCACTGCATCTGCTGACTTCTAAGCCTGAATCTCTGTCCTGGGAGACTGAGCTTCTCAGCAGGGATCACATCCCATCAACTCTTAGATCTCAGTCCCTGACACATACACTGTTTGTAATGATTTCTGTTGAGTAAATTATGCGGCATGGCAAGCTTTAGATGAATTCCAATGCCATGAGTTTACATGGGAGGAGTATTGGAGGTCGGCTAAGGCTGGGTGGCCTTACAAAGTCCAAGATAATCCTGAATGTCCCCCTTTTCACATGGTTTGAAAGGAATTTGGGTTAAAACAGGGGTTGGACTGCTTTCTTTGTTGACTTAACCACAAGTGGGGCCAAGAATCAAATCAGTCTCTCTTTTGAGATGACAGATAGTTAGTTTGGGGAAGAAATTTCTCATGAGGCATTCCCATTACTTATCAATGTTAGAGTCCATGAGTAGTTTTGAATACAGAATTGCATGTGAAAATCATTGTGTCTGCTCCTGAATATGTGACTGATCTGTCACTCGCAGCACCTGAATGAGGGTCCTGGCTAATGGCACCTGCTAGCTACTGATTGTACCTGCAGTTAGGCAATTGTGGAGACAGGTTTTCTATTTCTGTTTAATTGCTGGGCTAAAATGGAGAGTAACCTTGACAAATCCGGCTTATTATCTCATTGTGAGCCTTCACAAATATAAGATGACCCCAGGAACAGAGGGAGAAAATATATAGTTTTGTTTGCTGCGCACCAATTAGTGTCAGTAATCTAGCCAACATTCCTACACTTTTCATTCTACTAAGATATATTTAAGAATATAGGGATCAGTCTAGTTTTGTTATACTATGACCCATATAACCAAAGTAGTTTTAACTCGTAAAAAGTTTCTGTGTTTGTGTTGTACTGCTCAGAGAACCTTTGGAGAGTAATTACTATACTTATGTTGCTTTCAGGGAGGAATATAAGACCCTATCGAGAAGATTTGGCCCTTTGGGTAACTAACTTAACACTGGGGTATATTTTTTGACTTGCCCCTGACTCCAAGTTGTAAAAACCTACTCACTCTATCATGTAAATTACTTCTTTAAACAAAAGTACTCTGTTAAACTTCAACAGGATTTTTGGGAGATCTTGCCTACATTTGTTGAGTTTTTGTCTTTGCCTCTTTGGTCATTTTTGCAGTGTGGTAGATACCGAGATGTGTTGCTCAGATGTCCTTTTGAAAGCTTCCTGCTATAATTAGTGTGGTTGGCGGACAGCCTCCAGGTCTGCTCAGTGTTCCAGCTGTGGACATGCTGTTCTGGGTAAGCCTCAGCCTATGCCCACGCGAGTGGTGGAAGAAGGTCCTATCCATTTCTGCTGGATGTAGGAACGTGGGCTCCCTTCAGGGCAGTCTTTGTCCTGGAGCTCCCTGGGGCAGATTGTCGTGTCATCTGTCATTGCAACCTGCCAGCTCCTGTGCCCACTCCTGCTTCCTCCTTTTTCTTTCTTAATAGATGTTGCTCCCCAAAAAACCTTGTGCGCTCTCACCCCCATTCCAGCGTCTGCTTCCTGGAGAATCCAGCCTGCAGCCTCCATCAAGTCAAGGTGAAGTAGGAATAGCTCAGAGGATGTTTATCTTCTTGGATGAAAGGCTTCGCTTCAAAGACAGTTTTCAGGGAAATCTATTTTTTATGAGATTGTATAAGAATTGCTTCTTTTTTAATTTCTTTTTTCTATGCACCAATATCAAAGGATAAGTTATGCAAAATGAGTTAGAGCTAAAGAATGCACTTTGTAAGTTTAGAGCCCAAATTTCAATTGATTTTTGTTTTACTTAATAATTATCATAAGTAATTATTATTAAATAATAATTAATTTATTATTAATAATAGTATTTCTAGAGGCCAAGACTTCCAAATAGCTCTAAATGAAATAGAAATGAGCTCTGAAGAGGTGCTATAAATTGGAAGAGACTTTTTACCTTTGTATTATTGCACCATCAAAGCAATGTAGCATTTGTTTTATAAACTTTATTCATCTTTAATTAAACTTCTTTGAGATGCCTTTTCATATTAACTTTTATTACAATGGTGGATAGTGTTATTTGGCAAAAGTTGTACTTCTTGCCTGTCAAAGTCTACACTGCAAATTGTATACCCTTTCTTCCTTACCCATTGGGTTTAGTGTTTTTCACAATATTTTATATATATATATATATATATATATATATATATATATATATTTTAACATAATAATGAGTGACCATAATAATCAACAGTGAATAATTTTTATTGTTATAGAGTTACACCAAAAGTTTCAGGGGCTTTCTGTAAACAAAAGGTATCATAATAAATGTGTGGTTTATTATTATTATGAGCTGAGATATTGTGACAAGGTTATATCTTTTCATAACATGTAAAGTTGGTCTTCCTGATAGAAATATTTGATAATAGAAATCATTAAAAGAAGAGAACTTTAGCACAACATATGTTAAAAATAATTTAAAAATGAAAATGAAAATATATGTTAAAATATGTTAAATATAATTTAAAAATGAAAATATATTATCCCAAATATTTAATATTTAAAAGTTGCCATTCTTGAAAGGAGCAACATTTTAAAATACCCAAGTCATTAATTATCCTAAGAGATAGCCCTGATCTTTGTTGTGTCACAAATATTCTAGACATACACAGTTTTCTTTGATTTTGTGTTGAGTTGGTCTAATTATTCTGAGTCTAAAAGCATCTACAATTTGGGCGTTAGGGCATATGTCACTCATTTTCTTTTTTAACAATGAAAATGTTCTGTCTACATGCTCTGATTTTGGTTTCGCTGTTGAAATCAATATTACTTATGCTAATCAGTTTCCGATTTTATGTAATCTTCCACAGCATTGACATTTTCTCTTTGCATTTCTTCTGTTAAAATATTTGCAAAGAACTGTAGCCTATAGCAAGTACGCAATCACTAGAGAATATTATTGGGTGTTGTTTGAATAATGTAACCTTTAAATCTCTTAGCAAGGTTAGCGGCACCAGCGCCATGCAAAACGGTGTGTCAGTATTGCCAATTTAAGGATTTATTTTGCTTCCCAAACTTGCTCATTCTTGGAACTCCACTCATAGCATTTGTGTAAAATATGCTCTGTGTATAAAGGTGTTAATATTTATTTTATTTGTAGTAGACAGTTCAGAACACATGGTGACAGCTACAAGCGGCACCAACTGACTAAATGGTGGCACTTCTGTATTCCTTGCTGTTGGCCCAGTTTCTGGAAACTTGGGTCTTAACCTTGGACTCCACATATAGCATTGCCTGCTCTTGCTTTTGACTTGCAGTGAACCGATAATGTCTTGCCTGTTAACTGTTTCTTATAGAAAGATTATAATAATCATTCCTGTTTTCACAATTGATTTTTTTTTTTTTTTGGGATCTGGGATTCAGAAAATCATAAATTTCCTGAGAAAGGCAGGGAAGGAATTCCCACATAAAAACATGGATTGTCGGGCCGGCCGAGTGGCGCGGTGGTTAAGCGCTGGCTTCGGAAGCCAGCGGCCCCAGTTCGGGTCCCACTTATGAGGGCCAGTGACACTGCCCTCAAAAACAAACAAAACAAACAAAACAAAATGAAAAACACGGATTGTCATCTTTGGTTGAGTAATGGAATTTATTGGCAATTCATTATAAGAAGGTTGAGTTTTTCTCCCTTGGTAATCCTCAGTCATGGGAAGGTGCTGCTGGGTGGAGATATTGACTGACAAGTGACAGGTGTCTTCGCACCTCCGTGGGGCTTGTGGCAATTGGAATTAAAGCTACATTATGGATGCGACAGCAGCTAGGTGTGCAATTCCTGTTTTTTTGTGGTCAACCAGACTAACTAAAAAGGCCAATTAAGAGGGTTGGCCTGGGGAGCTGTAGAGGTCTAGTAAAGGGACAGTACCAAGAATTGGTTGACCAGGAAAAGCCTTTAATAGAATCTTTTTGTGTGTGAATGTAATAGTGGAAAAGAGAAGGATTTGCCACTTTGGTGAGTGGCAAGGGCTGTAGAAGGGGAGGCCCACGCCTCAGGTGTCCATGCCTTCCTGATCCGAGCTGTCCCCAAACTCTTACAGCCTCCTCCCAGCAAAAGAGGAAACAGGAAGCAAGGTGTGTGCATGTCTGTACAAGTAATAAAACCACCTCCCGAGGCCAGAACCACCAGCCAACACACTCTTCATCCTGGCCCTGACTTTCTGCCTTTTCCACACAAACCCAAGTGTCCTGAAGGGTTGTGAAAATATCCATTATATCCATTAACATAACCCATGTGTGTTGAGAGAAGTCAGCTTTCTAATTATCCCCACAGGACTTAATAGTGCAAGTGTGAACATCATAGTCAAATGCTTACCAGGCTGACACCAAACAATGATCTGATCCCTGGCACACATACATACAAACAACTTGTGTTTTTCAGAAAACTGAGCGTATGAAAATGAAGCTTTTAGTCAGGGAAAATTTTGTCTCAGTGAATGGCATGAAGAAGCTCGGAAACGTATTTTCTCTTATCTACTTTGAATCCTTGTCTTTTTCATCATCATGCTAAAGCTGAGTGTTATGGAAAGGGTATAATAGATACATGTAATTTTGCACATTGAGATAGCAGCCTTCTCTCATAATTTATAAAAGAGACATGCACATAGGAGTTGAAGCTAGTATCCATTTTAAAGTGTCTTGCTGGCCCATCAATATGAAGTGATTTCAGTCAATACACTGTAATTATGAGTCACATAAGTGGTTGGTGAATAGAAATCAGACAGTTGATTCAATCACCCCACATCTAATAAGCTGATTTGTCATATATTTTATTGTAGTGATATAGTATTGGAGGTGTTGATATGTTTGTGAACACGTAGAAAAGACTTTTTTTTTGTTTTGCTTGAAACTGGTAACTTACTGCTCATTCAGATGCCAGAGATACTGGTTTTGGCCAGGGGGAAATCATGGAATTTATCTCTGACCTAAACTGTGAGTTGAATTTTAGAGGAGAAAACATTTTTGTATTGTTGCAAGCCGCAGTCTCTAGCTGGATATTTATATGAGTTCGCCCGGCAGTAACCTCTCTGAATAACGGCAAACCCTGGGTACTTAGGACAAGAGTCTGGACCAGGGTTGGGTGGGGTCGCCCCTGGTCCAGGTCCAGGACCATTCGACTGACCTCCATGTCACTGAGCAGGTCTCCTCTTCCTGGGCTTGCTTCCGGGGTTTTGGCTGTCTCAGGCTTCATTCCAGTCCCGAAAGCTTATAAGTCCCTGATCTGAATTCTATCCTTGTGCAAACATGCAATTACCTGGACAATCAGCCTCAGCAACCCCATGCCTCAACCCACATGATGCTTACGATGTCACCGAGGAATGAAGAGACAGGCTGACCCTGGGGCCGGACCAGGCCGACTCTGGGTCACTCTTCAGTTGAGGCACATCCAGGTAAACTATCTATCGGACGTCTGCTAGTGTGTTTTCTAAATGACTTGTAATCACTGGCTAGGCAGCCCATTTGCATCTTGTTTTCCCTTGTTCATGGGGATCCTCATAAACAGAGGCCCCTGGAGGGGACACCTGCAGTGGCTTCCTCTCGGCCTTGCCTGTTTCCTGAGGCAGAAGACCCGTGGCTGGGTTCTTGGCAGGACTCGGTGCCTCCGCCCTTTCCTATTCTGCCCTCCAGACAGTGCCGCTGTTTGCAAAGGGTGTCAGCCAGCGTAGGGAGGGCCGGGCGGCTGCACTGCAGATGCCATCAGCCTCTGGGGGCCACAGGGGAGCACTCAAAATAGAACAGCAAATGCCTTTTTTCCAAAGGTCCATTTGTTTCATGCTGAAAACAGACATGGATTTTTTTTAAAAAAGATTATCTATGACATACGATAGTTCCCTAAGTGATTATATAGAACCGCTGATCCTCCCATCTGTTGGTTCACTTAATGAGTATTTATTGTGCACCTGCTAAGTGCCAGGCTCTCTGCCAAGTGATGGCAACAGAGGTTCGCACGAGAGGCCCAGCCCTGCTGTGGTGGGTGGTTTTATGCATCATCGTGGCAGGGCCACCTTACCCAGATACTGGGCAAACACCAGTCTAGACATTGCTGAGAAGGTCTTTCCAGGTAAGGTTGAGTTTTAATCCCGTGTAAAGCAGATGGCTCTCCCTAATGTGGGTGGGTCTTATCCAATCAGTTGAAAGCCTTAAGAAAAAGACTGCTGCCCCTGAAGAGGAGGAGACTGCCCAACTCCAGACGATAACCTCAGCGCTTCTGTGGGTCTCTCGCCAAGGTGTGTATGTCCACCTGGGGTTCAGACGGTTAAAAATAACTGGTCCCTCTCAATAACAATAAAAACAGCAGTCGTAATAAAAATAACTAACATAACTGAACACTTACTCTCTGCCAAGCATGCTGTCGGGGCTTTACAAGTATTGATGCCTATGAAAAGCAGGGATTCTTATCATCGCCTTTTAACCTGGTGAGGGCACTGAGGCACGGAGAGGTAAAGTAACCTCCCCAGCCAATAAGGGGCTGAGTCAGTGTTCCAGTGCAGCTGTCTCTCCAACTGGAAAGCAGGTGCCTTTAGCACTGTCCCCGCCACCCTGCGGCCCCTGCTCCCGCTCCCCTGTGGCCACACAGCTCCTCGGGACCTGTCACCTTGTCACATTCATTTCCTCATGTGATTCCTGCAAGGATCCCCCGAAATGGGAAGGGCTGCTGGTGTCATTCCCCAGCTCACGAGTGAAGGGCCTGGTGCCACTGGCCACTGCAACTGCTTTGCCTCCGGGCCCCAGGCTGGTGCAGTTGTCACTACTCTGCCTTTCCCCAGCAGGCTTGCTGTGGGCACTGAGGTAGGAAAATATGCCATTTTCTGAGCTCCTCAGACTCCCAGGCCCCCTGTACCACGTGGAGCTGGTAAAGTTTCGGCCGGTGGGGTGGACATTCTTTTAACAGCCATCTTGTCTCCTCGTGTCTGTTGAGGCTGTACCGGCCGGGGCTCCTTTTTGGAGAACCTAATTTTCTTCTTTCTAGTTCGTGGTTCCGCTTAAATCTATCCTTCTAGAACCTTCCTTGGTGGACCCTGCCTCTGTTCTTCCCTGTTGCATTGGGTTTTCTTAGCCATGAACCCCATTCAATAATTAACCTTCGGCAATCCTCATGGGATTTGACAGTTTACAAACCACAGGCGTTGTGCGTTCCCTCTCTATCTCCAAGAAGGTTCTCCAGCTTCTTGTGACTCCCTGGTCAAGCCCAGAGCCTGGTACACAGGAGGTGTGGGACTCGTGCGAGTTGATTTGATGGGACTTAATATGGTTGAAAATGTGAGTCAGTCAAATCTGGAAATGACTCAATCATCTTAGAGTGCGTCAAAGAAGGCTGGGCAGGGAAGCCCCCAGGGCCAGGTGGAGGCCCTGCTCCAATCCTTCCAGGCCCCTGCTGGGACGGCTTCCCAGAATTCTTGTCCAGAGCACAATAGGAATTTTAGTGGATGTAATAAGGGCCCCGCGATTCAGAGGTTCAGCTTGAACACAAGTAATTTCCTTAATTCAGGCCCCCACTGGGGAACATTTCCTGGTGAGAACTCGAGTTCGTTTCATAACACCTATTAATACCTTAACCTGTGTGCCTCTTAGTTCAACCCTGTGCAGGCAGCCTGAACTCACCACACCTTTCTCTGATGAGGCTCCCTATCACGGCCCTGGTTTTTTTTGCAGCAATTATAGGGAGGATCAAAACCAAAGTCATTGCTACCCTAAATTGGAAGTAGGGAGCAGAGTGGGGAAGAAGGATCGAAGGGTGTCCAGTGATAGCAGAGCATGCGACAAAATGGCATGCAAGGGGCAGTCCTATCTGCTGGTCTTGGGAGGGTTGGATGGGATCGGAGAAGCCAGGAAATGTCACATGGCCACGGTGTTCCACTGCCCTGAGACTCAGGGCCTTCATTCTAGAAAGTTTTGACCTTGGATCAGTGAATTGGCAAAGGTCCTGGATGCCATCAAAGCCAAGGCCTTTATTTGAGAAAAGGGATGGGAGTGCAGAGAATGGGCTGGCCTCTTCACCGTGGGGTCAGCATGGGAACCCTTCCTGGCTCCACTCCCAGCCCCGAGCGCCTTCCTCCACCCCAGTGAAAGGCCAGCCCTGAGACCTCCTTTAGCGTCAAGGGTACCAACTCCGAGTGCAGATTTTTCATCATTTGTCACTGCAGCCATCAGTGGTCTGAAGCCAGCGGAGAGGAGAGAGAGTGATTCTAGGACCCTTGGTAGCAACTTACACTGTCCGCGTTTCATATCAGCATCCACAGAGCACTTTTGAATGTGTGCTGAGTGTTTTTCTTACATACTATCTCATTTAACCCGCACAAAATCCCCGGAAAACGATAGCAGTATTATTTCCATCTTGTAGCCAGGTGGAGGTGGACTTTGCACTGTCCCCTGGGTCTCCTGAGTGCCCATGTCATTCACTCGCTCCCACACGTGCCTCCTGCCCACATGGCACTGGGCTGCATTAAAACGCAACTCGGTCTCCCCTTCCATGCGGTCAAATCCCCATTTCTCAGTCCGACGGCCTCCGTCCCATTTTTTGTGAGCAGTAGTTGCTGGCTGCATCCCTAGGAGCTCAGCTGGTTGAAATTCCGCAGACTTCCCCTCACCTGTTATGGATCGAGGAGCGAGTGGGAAGGAGCCATGACAGCCACAGGGGGGCTTGAGGGGTCCTTCTCTCACGGATTCATGGTCCCCATGGCAAATTGGGCAATCGGTCCCTTCTGAAAGATAGGGACACTTCTGGGTGCATGCGGATCGGTCCTTGGTGACTGGGCAGGATTGGGACAGAGCTGGAGGAGGGACAAGGAGCCAGGAGGTGGCACAGTGTGAGTGATGCCCAGGGAGGCAGTGACACGACAGGACTCCGTGCGTCCCTGACCCGCCTGCTCCTTTTGCACGGATGTGTGGGGAGAATGGCCGAGTCTCGCGCTCTCCAGGTTGTCAGGGTCTTTTCTCTCTTCACGTTCTTCCCGCCGCCCTTAGCGCCCTCCTCTCCTGCTCATCCTGTTTCTGTTTGAATAAAGAAGCCCAGACATTCTGCCATGTCCAGGAGTTCCTGTGTGAACCTTGGGGCTGGGTGCCCTTCTGTGCGTCCCTCCACCTGGGAACTGGCCTGTCCCCTGATCAGCATGTTTTCAGGTAGTTAGGCGGCAATGGGGCCACATGACTTAGACTGAACATGCCTTGCTTGGGAGAGACAGAACACAAAAAGAAACTGCAGGAGTCAGACATTCCTGTACATGTGGTAATTTTGGAGTCTTACTGGTACCCGATCCCAAAATGAACAAAACAAATAACCAAATACCCCCGGCACTAGCATCAGGCAGAACTGAGGGCAAGTTCTGGCTTTTTTGCGTATTGAAGAGGGGACAGTGGGAACTTAAAATTTAGCTTCATTTCCCACCTCACGGAACCCTTGGCTGCTCAATGCCAGGCCCGCGACTCCAGCTCCATAAATAGTCTATTCTCTCATCGACGGGCTTTGCCAGACTGTTTCTGCAGCGTCATGACTTCCTATTTCTGGGTGCTCGCAGTCTGTGCCCTAAACCAGTATCTCAACTGTGCCCAAAGTCCTGCAGGGACGTCTCAGAGCCGGCTATGTCTGGTGTGCCGGCTGCTGGTCCGAGTGTGACAGCGTTAAATATAACAGCTGATGATATCGGACGAGCCCGGTGAGGAGGCAGCACCTGCCAGCATCGTAGCTGGTGGCGCCTCATGTGCCACTGTCCGGCCCGCCTCGCTGCCCTGGCTGGCCTCGGCATATGCGATGCAGCAGGGCGGGGTTACCTCTGGGGGGCCTTCCAGCTCTGAAGCATCAGCACACCAGCAGGAGGGCAGACGTCCGAACTGCGGCTGCCATTGCTTTCTGATTTCCCCAGTGCCTTCGCCTCTGAGTGTCCTGCTGGCTGCAGGGAGCTGTGTGGCATGTACTGCGTGTTAGAGAGATCGGGCCCTGGAGCAGCCCTGGGCTGGGGTGGGGGTGCGAAAAGTGGGAACCAGGCCAGGGCCCCGGCCTCCCAGGCCTGCGCTAGTCTGGGCACCTGGCAACTGCCACATTGCTGAGGCCTTTTCTCAGGACGTCTCCATGATAAGCTGGCACATTCAGGACCCGCGACGCCGGGTCTGGCCTCCTCGCTGCTGCCAGGCAGTCTGCGCCAGGAGTGGCACACACGGGCCCATAGGCACCTTAGCTCCCTGGGATCATTGTGAACAAGCTCAGCTGACCCGAAAGAGTACCCTGCATGGGGTTCAGGGGCAAAATAAGTACAGTCATACCTACTACCAGCTCCAGGAAAAACAGGCAAAATATACATCAGAATCCCAAATGCTTCTTTCTGAAAATGACATTCCTGCTGGTTGCCTTTCATAGAAACACGTACTCAGCACCTGGGACCCACTGAACACGCCACATGCTTCTTCTCATTCATCCACGGACTCAGTCTAACGCATCTTACAAAGCCAGTTTGTGCCAGGCCCTCTGGGCTGGACAATGACATTAACAGAATGAACCCCACATGCTCTCAGCTGGTCGCGACCAACCCGTGTCCTCACTGTGCTTGTACTGCATTAACACGACTGCATTCAGCTCCGTAGACAAGGATTTATGAAATGCTTCCTGCGGGCCAAGCGCTTATTACACTCTTGGCGTCTGTTGTGGACTCAGACATGGCTCCCCGGTGAGAGTCCCAGCTCCCAGACGGCAGGCATTTCTCTCTGGGTCCGCGCCAACTGGGGCTTTAGTAAATGTTTATTTTAGTGTTTAAAAAATAATAACGATAGCAACACAATAGTTACTGAACTGAAAACAAACAAAAAAACCCTAGTAGTGATGGACAAGTGATGAGAAGTTTTACCTAAGAAAAATAAGCTTTCTGTCTAGTGGGAAAAATGGCATAATAGCCACAACTCCCCTTTAACGGGAAACACACTCATTACCTCTGACAACCTCAACAATCCTTCAAGATGTGTATTATTATCCCATTTGAAAGGCGAACAACCCAAGTCCCGCTCCGAGTAACAAATGCACTAAGTTGTGATGTGTCTCGTGGTCTAAGTCTTGCAGAGTCCGAAGCTGTGACCTTTGGTGAAACCATGCTGCTTATCATTTTCATTCACTATGTTTCTCTACACATACGATTCAATGTACAAGAAAAAGCCAGTGTAGGCTTGGGACGCCAGCAGCCCCAGTTCGGGTCCCACATATGAGGGCCAGTGACACTGCCCTCAAAAAAAAAAAAAAAAGCCAGTGTACCGAAGTTTATGGTGCCTATGTTATGGGAGGACATACACAAGCCCGAGACACAAATGGAAAGGCCCTCATCTCATGGAAGGTGATTAAGGGGTCAGAAAAGTGTATGATAAACATCAGGTTAGAGGCTCGGAGGATGTGTGCTGTTGCCTAGAAGCGTTTTATTGAACATTCGTGTTTCACTGTAAAGCCAGTGGTGCAGCTGGAGACCGGTATTCTCTCGCCCTTGCTGGCCCTTGTGGCCTTAGGATCCTGTAGTGATTTATCTCTGCAATATGGACCGTAGAGCGTGCCCACCCACCTCGCCTGACTATTTCAAGTTTAGCTACTAGAACCAGTGGTTTTTGGAAGAACCCATCTGTACAGTTCGTGCTTTTTTGATTCGTCAGGTGTGTTCAGATGGAGCCCAGCTGGACTGATGGATGCACAGTCTCCCGTTCGATTTGTCCCTTTCCCTTCACTGCCACACTGAGAGGCAGGACACTCAGGGTCAGGCACTGTCTTCTAGTGAGTGAACCGCCCCCTCCAGGACCTCTGCGAGTGGAAACCCTGGGAGTCAGAGGTCACGCCCCTACCCGTGCTAGTAAGAGCCATTAACACCAGGGGACCAGAGAGGTTTGCAGAGGGACGTTATCGTGGCTATTCTCTCCTTTGACAGAGGAGCCTCCATTGTCACTTTGCCTTCCTTCTGTCCATGTCCATCATTAAAATGGAAGTGGAGGCAGCAGCAGGAGAGGGGCCTTCTGTCCATGTCCATCATTAAAATGGAAGTGGAGGCAGCAGCAGGAGAGGGGCCCTTCCACCAGCTGCTTCGTGGAACTCAGAAGCTCAGGTGTTCTGTGGACAAGAATCGGCCACACGGTACAGGGCTGGACAGGTGTTTCTCAGGACCACGAGGCACTGTCAGAGCATTCGGGAAGGGTGGCCCCGCTGACAGCACTTCCCCCTTCAGTATGGAGACTTCATGCGGATCTTCGAAAATAGTGCACGTTCCCTCTAGCTGGCTGGAGAATGTGGCTCAGAAATATAACCCATTAGGCCTGGCCTGAAGCCTCATGCTCTCTGCCCGTGAGGCTGCAGGTGATGGCGGGGCACGTGACTGGGGACAGCATACCTGTAGGCTTAGCAGGAGGACTCAGCACCTCTCACAGCCACCCAGAGATTGTAAGCCGTTCAACAGCACCCTTCTGGGGCAACGCACCTCCCTGTGCCCAGCACTGAGAGGGGGGTCTGGCCAGAGACACCCCTGCCATCTTGTAGCTCTGATAGGGTTTGCCAAGTTAACCCAGAAACTTTCTCATCATAGTGTGTTGGGTGCCCACAATTTTAAAAACATCAAAGATTTTCAGTTGGGGAGGATGGAGGTGGCAAGGATCACATGGACAGATAGTATTATCCGAACTTTTTGTTTAACATGCTTTCAGGGAGCTGATGTTCTTTGGGCTGCTATTAGTCCTTTTTCCTATTTGTTTCCCTTTTTTCGTAATAAAAGTATTTAAAAAGTAATGTATATTCATGGCAGAAAGTGTGGAAAGTTCTAGAAAGTATAAAGAATACAAGAAGAAATAATCTGTGATTGTACCATAAAAGGAAATCATGAGGAATATTTTGGTTTATTCAACTCCAGTCTTTTGAGGAGTGAAATTACAAGGGGCGTGTGTGTGTGTGTGTGTGTGTGTGTGTGTGTGTGTGTGTGTGTGTCAGTTTTACTAAAATTGTATTATCTATTTAATTTAAACACTGTCTTTTGAACTAAGCCCTCCCTATGTTCTTAAAACATTTGACGACTTTTTTTTTTTTTTTTTTGCTTTAAAAACACGACTTTCGGCCCAGCCGAGTGGCACGTTGGTTAAGAGCTGGCTTGGGACGCCAGTGGCTCCGGATCAGATCCCACATGTGGGGGCCAGTGACACTGCCGTCTACAGCTAACAACAGCTCCATCTGGAGCTGGGTTGCACGAGCCCTGGTGACGGCATAGCTGCAGCCCCTGCTGCAGTGGGCTGCCATAGGCCACAGTGAGTGGCCAGCAGCCAGCGTGAGTGGCTGGCAGCCAGTATCAGCTGCCAATAGCCGCGGTGAGTGACCATCCAGAGGCCGGCGACCCATCTGCCTCACCTGGGAAGAGCGCAATGATGATACCAACATGGGCCAGTGAAGCAACGTCCTCCGCAACTAGACTGAAGAACAAAAGGACAGCAACTTGTCTGTTCCCCTTCCCCAATTCCCCAACACTGTTCCCCTTCCCCAATTCCCCAATAAAAAAATCTTTAAAAAAAGTACAACGTTCCCTACCATGTTTTTGTTTTTTTTTTGAGAGGGATTAAAAACGAAACGTATCTTGATGGAGATTTTAGTTTGCATATAAACTAGTCCAGTTATTTTAAACATTTTTCCTTATAGGGAGAGACTTTCTATTTGTTTCTATTTATAATTTACAAAATGTTTTGTCCCTTTGTAACTTTATGGTGTAGGGGGTGTGGGTGCAAGACAGTGAAATTACATTGGTTGTTTCATCTGATGGTCTTTGGGGGTGAAATTATGTTGTCTATATTTTCCCCAATAAATATGTCACTCTTCCCCAAATCTAATCTCCACTTGGATTTCACAGTGAAATTCTCTTTGCTCTATTTGTTATTCTTCCCCAAAGTTGTTGTTTTAAGAGAATTTTGTGGGACATAAATTCCCTTTCTCATGTAGAGTCTGAACTCGATGTCAGGCTGCGTGCACTGTGTGTGGGGGGGTGAGGTAGTGGGATGTCCACCAGCCTCCCTACTTTCCTACTTTCCACGTGATGCTTGACAGCCTTTTTCCCTCTTCTCTCCCACTCACACTTTTGGCTAGAACAGAAAGTTTCCGAACAGGTGTGTCCTAACCCAGCGCCTGGTTTAAGGATGCGTCTCTAAAAACAATGTGCAGTGAACACAGTCAATGCCATACAATGAGATCTCAAAATAACCACTCTAGATTTTTAAAAATAAAAGATGCCGTACCCAATAAAAATGACATGATTCCGAAAACACCTCTGGTATACCATTTCTACAGTAGTCAAAAAATAAATAAATAAAGGTACAATTAAAGAAGTATTGGCAAAGAGAAATCAAAAGTGGCTCAATTTAGGCAGGAGCTAACTCACAGAGAAAAAATTGACCAAAGAGATAAAAAAACAGCAGAAATGACCAGACAAGAATTTTCTCTTCTCTAGAAACACCTGTGTGATGAATGCCAAAGAATGGGAAAGACGATAGAATGAGCCACAGAATTAATCAGGTTTCATCTCTTTATCATAAAATAATGTGTGAATTGAACTAGCGTTCTGGCAATGGGCCCTTCCAGTCAGAGACCACACTACTTACTGGTTGGCCCTGGGGAATCTGTTCTAGCCTCAAGTTATTGAATAATTATTAATAGCATCACCTTTCACTCAAATTTGTAGCACTTTGGACATTAAGTTATATGGCTCTCTGTAAGAGCAAGACTCAAATGTTTGGGATATTAAAAATAATTAGTAAACACTGGTTTCATTCAAGGTTTTTAGAACCTTGAGGTTGGTTGAAATGACAAAAGAAATTCAACATGTTTATGTCAACAGTTCAGATCTACAGTGACTGGAAAGGTGACTGAATGAGGAGTTCAGAGAACATGGAGGATGGAGGAATCAGGTTATCTTGGTGATTACAGTAATGATAAATTACATTTGTAAATCGCATTACAACTTAGTTTCCAGAGACCTTCTCTATCCCTAGACTCATGTCTTCTGTGACTTTGAGTGGTCTGGAAGGAGGAGATAAAAGCATAACAGACCCCAGGAGGCACCCGCCACTCCACCCCTGCTCTTTGGCGGGTCGACTGCCCCCCCAGGGGTGCCATCCCTTACAGGTTCTAGAAAGAAGGGAATGAAAACAGACAGGAGCACATTCGAAGAAGGATTGGGCCTCAGAGGCAGGAATATCTTAGGAAATGAAATCTGCATATGGACTCTGAGTCATGACTAATGAGTGCCAGCAGCCCCAGTGTTGGAAAAACAACTAAGGGGGCTGCTTTTAGTAAAGATCAGTAGTTTACTGTGATTAATTAAAAAAAAAAAAAAACAATGAAGAACCAGATGATGAAAAGTAGCTTCTTATTAGAGCATTTTGAGGTGATAGGATTTATCATCTGGGAAAATGTGGTTGGTACCCAACCAAACTCCTTAAATATGTCTCTGGAAAATTAAATTAATTCTATAGAGTTTCTCTAATTTTTTTCCTCCCTATTATCCACTATTAATATTAATAAGATAAGGTTGTCCATTACTATACTATTATTGAAAAAAAGTAGCACTTTTTCCCCTAGGGAAGTAATTGAAAAGAAATGAATATTCAAGGGCAAAGGCTTAACATTCAACTGTTTATATTTGGGGGATGGTTTTGATCAGTTGGGGTTCAAGACCAGCAATTGCCTAAATGATGTGGAGGTGTGAGTTACTGCTGGCTGAGGATGGTTTTACTTCCCATCTGCAGAAAGTTGGGTTCCGTTATTCGAAGTTAATCCACTTGGGAATGACTTTGTGGCAGGTGACCCAGTGATGTTTGCACTCATTTCGAGGAGAAAGCCTGTCCCCCGCTGTTGGCTCCTTGCTCCTCGGGAGGAGAAATAAGGACATGCTAACACTGACCTGCAGGGTGACCCCGTTCCCACTCTCAGTTACCCGGGAAGTGGAATGGGAAGTCGGGAAAAGTCTGATGGGCGTTTGATTTCCTTGATGTTACCAATGATGAAGTCTTAGGTCTGTTTCTTAATTAGCATGGGTGGAGTGGTGTCGGGGGCAGTCGTAGGAAGGTTCTAGGCAATACCTTGAAGGTGCATAAGTGCCCAGGAGTGCAATCACTGGATGGCACTTCCCCACATCCTTGTTAGCATTTGGTGTTGTCAGTATTTTTTGAACTATTTGGATGAGTGTAGTGATATTTCATGGTGGTTTTGGTTTGTGTTTGCTAATGGATAATGATGCTAAGCGTCTTTTCATGAGCTTCTCAGCCATCTGTGTAGTCTACCCAATGAAATGTCTGTTCGTGTCTTTTGTATATTTTGTGATTGGATTGTTTGGGTTGTTTTTTTTTTTTTTTTTTTTACTTTACTGTTGGGCATCTTGGAGATTGGGCTCAGTAGCATCTGGGAAAACGGCTTTGGTATCCCCAGGGGCGGCCAGGGCAGATCCCCTCTGAGGGACTCTCATTCTGGCCCCGACTCCACACTCTCCGGCATGGGTGGCTCCCCGCTGGCTCTTGGTGGCTGAGTTCTAGTTTTCTTTCCACCTGTTCCTCGTGTAGCACCCCTGAGTTTCCATTTTCCCCCTTCTCAATATCTGCACCATCCTTGAGGAAAAGCGGAGGTGGCATTTTATGGCATGGAACCAGTTTCTGCATCCTTCCCGTCCCTGGTAGTGTGATGATAAAATTCACCTCCCATGATTCTGTGAGGATGAAAAGTTATACAGTGAGGTCTTATACTCAGTGTGTGACAATGCATTGCTGGGTCTGTAACACGCGACAGGTTTATGGAATGGAACAGTACTTACTAAATCTGACTAAGTGACCCTAAAATCCCCCTGACTCATTCAGGGCCCTCTCACTACAGGGTTCTCACAGTGCCCTTTGGCTTTTTATGGTCAGGCCATTTTTTCAAAAAGAAATATGAACCTATAATTATTATCCTAAAACCCTTTAAATAAAATAAGCAAAAAGTTCATTCAATAACTGTGGCCTATCCATTTTGGCATCAGATTATTTTCCAAGGTATGACTCCATAAATTAATAGACTGTAAATAATATAAACCTTTAAGGAACAGATCCTTAAAGTTAGAAAGGGTCTTAGGTTTTTCACTGAAGCCATCTGTCACTCGAGGCAGAAGTGGGATCTGGTGTTTCCGGCACCGCTTGAGTACACTATCGATTCACTGATTCATTGATTTCTTCATTCAGCAAGTATCTATCATGCGTGCACTGTCTTTGATGTGCTTTGTTAGGTGTTGGGTAAGATGACCCTCAGGAAACTGAACATCCCGTGGGAGAGGCGTGCAGCACTCAGCATTTGCATTTAGTGCTGTCATGTCCCGTGTGTCCTGCACATAAACCAGGTTCCACGTGCCTTACAGGTAGGAACTCATTTGCTCCTTGCAACAGAGGGCGCCTGGAGGGCTGTCCTCTGGTCACTAGGAAGGACAAGACTCACTCACAAAAAGCAGAAGGCGGTTCTCACCAGGCAGTCTGAGTCCAGGCACAGGGCTTTTCATGACTCTGCTTAGAAGACGCTAGAACACAGTTAAGAGGCGCCCACTTCAGCGTAGGGGCCGGGGGTGGCCAAGTGTGCTTCATAGATGGTGGATTCAGGGGAACTGGACACGGGGAATTCACTATTTCTACAGACAGGCCATTGGGCTTTCCATGAATGGATTCCTGAAAAATAAAATAAGGAATGCAACACTTCGGAATGACATAAAAGCAGAGAGGAAGGGAGTGGGAGTGAGTGGCCCGGGGAGCAGCAGGCTGGGGGCAGATACGAGAGAGTCAGTGGGAGATGGTCAGGTCCTTGTCTCACGGTCATGGTCACAGCATTGAGACACATGTTCCTGCACTTCTCCGTCCTCCAATTTGCTGAGACATGCCCATCCGCTCACCAGCTCCCAGGCAGGGCAGGCTGTTTGTTCTCTCTGCCTGCAACCCGTGCCCCACTGCTGGCCGCACTGTGCTCACCCTGGGAAAAGGTGTGCTGACCCCTAGATTGTTGCCATTCCTCCATTATATGCTTTCGAATAGTCCTTCTTAGCCCTCATCACAATTGCAATTAGGTCATAATTTGGGTAACTATTGAAGTGCCTGTTAAGTATCTGTCCCTTTGCTCTGACTCTGAGCTCTCTGAGGACAAGGACAATCTCTTCTGTGTTCACCATTACTCCTCCTGGTACCTGGGATAGTGTCGGGATCAAAGTAAGCACGTGTTAGGGGTTGACTTGTGTCCCCCTCCCCCTAAAAAGGATATGTTGGAGTCCTAAACTCCAGCACCTTAGGAAACAACGTTAAGATGAGGCCAGTAGGGTGGGCCCTGATCCAGGATGACTGGCCTTCTTATAAAGAGGGCAAAGGCGAGCATGTGCGCCGAGAGAGCTCCACGTGAAGATGAAAGCAGAGGGACCTACAAGCCCCAAACCAGCGAACAGCCGGAAGCTGGGCGCAGCGAGGCCCAGGCCCTGCTCACGGCCCCGGAGGCAAGCGGGCCTGTCAGTGCACTGACCGCGGGCTTCTGGCCTCCAGACCGTGCGCCAGCCAGGTTCAGTTGTTTCTCAGCCTGTGTCTTTGCCGCGGCAGCTCTAGAAGGTGACACAGTGCCTGACAAGTACCTGTTGGCTGCATGGGGGGAGACATGACACACGGGCCCCCACGGCTCTTTCCTTCATGTGGAGAGAGGGCTCAGTCAGTGCGGGTTGCTAACATGGTGCCTTACGTACACCACATTTTGTTTGCTTTATTTTTCATTTTAATTTCAAAACCAAAAGAGTGTTACTTCTCCGTAGTCTCAAAAAACAAAAACAAACAAACAAGCAAAAATCCAAGCATTCTAACCTCCTAACTGTTTTGATGATTCCTTGGCCCCTGATCTTTTGCCTGAGAAAGGGGAGTGGGACATAAGTTGCTGGTGTCACCTGGGACCATGTGTGTGTGACACCAGCTATCAGCATCAAACCTCACAAATCCCATATTGTAGAAACAGCATTACATTGTACGGGGAAATGTGAGTCATCCGTGCATTTCTGATGATCTTGTCACACACGGATTGGTACCTGGCAGGCTGCGCTTTCTCTAGGATTTCTGCCACCAACTGTCTGTCACTACATACTTTTCAATTTGCACAATTTCATCACTGCCAGGAACGAAGTACCTCCGTGCGACTTGTAATTACAGAACGGCTCCTGTCGCCCCCTCCCCAAGTCCCTGGAGGGTAAATCTGCACATTCTGACAAAGTTGTTTATTTTGTTTTCTGTACGAATCATTGAAGGTTTCCCGAACGAACTCGGTTGTAAACAGTGAGTTGGTGTCAGCTCCCCAAAGTGCTTCCCTCTCTCCCAGCATCCTAGCTCTCTTGGCTTCCAGGCTTTTCAGTTCCATATGAAATATGGAACTTCCTCTATATCTTGTCTAAGTGTGGATGTGAAAACACTGGACGGGTTTACAAGCCAAAGAGCTGAAATCTAATTAGAAGGCAAATGTGATTTTGGCAAATGTGTGCAGAGCTTCCTGAATGACAGGTCAGGCGTCTCAGGTGCCGCTGGAGGCTTGAGACTGAGGTCTCAGAAAGGCTGAGTCCCCAGGATGCCACACGGTAGCTGCACGCTCCCCTGCGGCTCACAGGGGAGTTGGCTCCCTGCCTGACTACCTTGGTTGCATGGGGACGGCTCCCCACTCCATTAACCTGCTCGATGGGTCCAAGTGAGCCCCATGACTGGACTCCATGTGGCCGCTGTGCTCACGGCAAGCCCCTCACCTGTCCTCTTCGCCGGCTCAGCCCGCCGCCTCCAAGCCCTTGCCCTGCCTCTTAGGTTGGTTCCGTCTCTTGTGACTTTCACATTTGCCTTGTTCCGGCCCCTTCCACTCAGCCTATAAACACACGAAATATATACCCACCTTAACGAAAACAAGTCCTTCTAAACAAGCCTCCTCTTCAAGGTACAACTCCCCCTGCCCCCGCCCGTCTTTCTTTCCTGCAGAAACTTGGAAACCTTCCTAGTTACCATCTAGCTCACCTCCCAGTCATATCAGCGCCTACGCTGCTGCCTCTCACTGTACCTGCTCGTAGGTGCCACTGGTTTCCTGAATCGGGAGACAGTCCTCATCTCACAGACTTTGAAGGCACTAACAGTGGTGACTGAGCAGCCATGAGCTGAGCTAAAACCGGGGCGGGGGGAGGCAGAGAAACAGAGAGAGGAGGGACAACTGGGTATCAGGTCAATCGGCAGCGTCTGCCCCCGTACTAGTCTCCTTGAGTGAGTCAGCTTCCTCTTTCTCCCCTTAATTTTCACCTTAATTGGTGGCTATCTTAGGATTTGTACCCACATCTTTCTTTTCTCTCTTTTTTCATTTTCTTCTTTTATCTCATCCTATCTACTTACTTTCATGTTCTCCCCAGGCAACATCATCATCTCCCATTTCAAGCACCATCTCTATATTTTGGCTTTCAAATCTTCATTTTCACCTTTTTGCTGAGCTCTAAACCTGTAATTCCGAATGCTTGTTGCACATGCCCCTAGCAAAGTTGAATAGGCACTTCCAGGTAACATGCCACAAAGGGAATGTGACAATGGCTTCAGAATTGCACCTCCCCTTGCATTCCCTATTTCAGGCAAATGGCAGGACCGCCTGCTCCCTACTACGAGCTAGAATCATGGGTATTGCCTAGATCTTTCCTCTATTACATTTTTCACATCTGGTGCTATCAAATTTGGTCAGTCCTTCCCTATAAATAACTATCAAATTTACTGTCTCTTTTCCAATTGCACTGCCATAATTTTGGTTCCGCCCTTAGCATCTCTAAGGCCTGTTCACTAAAATATAGCCCAGCATTTTTTTTTCTCAAAGTGAAAATCCCCTGGAGTTCTTGATAAACTGTAGATGCTGATTTTGAAGGTTTGTGATGGGGCTTGAGAGTGCTTTTCTGACAAGTCCCTCAGTGATGCTGTGGCTGCCTGTTCCTGGGCCTCACCTTGAATAGCAACAGTCCCACCAAGTAGCACCCTTCTCCCAGGTCCACCTCCCTCTCTCTTTTCACCCTCCTCTTCCCCCCTGCTCACCTCCACCCTACTTAACACCTCCCTATGCTCAAAAATCATCCTCAACATGTTGAGAAGCTTCTAATTTCTAAAAGCAAAAATGTGATAATGCCACTGTCCTGTTTAAAAAACTTTAATGGGGATCGTCTTCAGGACAAAATACAAGGTGCTTGGTAGAATATACGAGACAATTTTAATGGTCAGAAAGAAACCCACCTGCCTTTTATTCTCTCTGCTCTTTCAGTCCATAGAATAGAGATGAACATTTCTGAGCTCACAAAACCTAGGTAATTGCAAGGACTGGACTAGACCTTGAATAGTTGGAGTTCTCCTCCAGTGCTGATCACACAGAGCCGTAAAAACGGCTCAAAATGAGATGTGACTATGAGGAAATGTGATGACTTAAAGGTACCATCACAACAAGGCAAAATGCTGTAATTTCTTGACTTTCTCCCCTTTGGTACGTCCACTTTTGGGGAAGGCGTGACTGTGCTTATGTGCTAATGGAAAAGAGAAAGAGAGAGAGAGAGGAGCTGCCAATGAAGGAAAGGCACCTTGGGCTGGGGCTGGAAGAGGTGACTAGGAGTGTGCAGTGTTCAGACGGTGACCTCGGGCCACAGATGCAGGAACGAGGCTGCTTAGCCCAGGGGAGAGAGGACCTGGAGTTGGGGGGCTGTTTTCCAGTATTTGCCCAATTACCATGTTGGCGGAAGTCATAGGGAAGCAGATGCCTGCCCACCATTAAGGAAACTAACAATGAGAATTGTGCAGGGATTGGAGGGGATGCATTGTGATGTGGAAGATGTTGCCCTAGCAGAGTTTCCGTAACTACATCCCGCTGCCTCTGTGGCTGTGATTCCATCACAGAACAGAAGTTTGGATCAGTTGACCTCTGGCTGCAGTCTTCCACCTCCATTTTCAGGAGTGTATGTGTTTTAGTGAGGGAGCCCTAGTAATGGATGCTCACCGAATGGACGATTCAATGGTCCCAGATGGAGGGGAGTAGATGACAGCCACAATGAGGAAACGTGTTTTTACTCATGTCACCTCTTCTGAATCTGCTCTATTTTTCCTCTTATAATTTTCCAGGATGTTCTATGGCTAACCCATTTCATAGAGTAAACCAGGGGTTTTCAGAATTATTCTGAAAGTGCCAGGTAGCAAATTTTAAGGTGTTTTGTTGGCCATAAAGTCTCCATCTTGACTCTCAACTCTGGTGATGGCAGTCCATAGACAACCTATCAATGAATGTTGTGGTTGGCTGCCGATAAAACCTTATTTACAAAAATAGAAAGCAGGCTGAATTTGTCCTAATGAATTAAACTGTTCTACAGAGCAAACAGACTTTGTGTTTAATTTGATACATTGGTTGAAAAACAGAAAATGGAATCTGCATACAAGTATACTGATTTTCTATGATGTATACGTGACCATGTATGTTTGTATGACCTCCTAAAAGTAAACAAGTAAACATGAGAGTACTAGTTTAGGTTGTGGTTAGTGTATTGAAATGTCACCTTTGAAGACAGGTGTTACCTCTTGTTTCCACAGAAGGCTTCAAACCCATCAGCAGAGCAAAGGGAGACATGTATGTTGACTTTCAAAACTGTGAATTGACTCCTAGGATTGTTCATCTTTAAAGATACTGTTTTGACTCTGAGAAAACATTTTTTTAATGTCAAAATAAATAGCATTTGACATTTAAAAATGCAATTAGTGCTGAGCATTCAGCAGAGGGCGAATGGGGAAGCAGGGGTGTGTGTGGAGGAGGGGCTCGTTGTACTTTGGAATGATGGCACAAGGTGACGATGGCTACATCTTTGGGTGTGTTTAATCTCCAGCTGTGAACATGTGATCAATCAACTCACGGACAACAAAGGACTTTTTCCTGCACCAGCAATGATTTCCGTGTGCTCGCAAGCTTTCAGGTCCGAGCTGTCCTGCCAGTGGGTTGTCCCCAGTGGTGCATTCTCTGTGCTCCGTGACTTATGGGAACCTCGTGAAGAAGTCTCAGGACTTACCGCTTCTTCTATTAGCCCAGGCTTCCTACCTAGGGTGGTTGCGCCCCTGTTTTCTTCCTAGTAAAAATAAGGGAAACTATCTTGGTAAGTCTGTAAATCTCTTTGGAATTTCAAACGCAAATATTATCCATGTGCAAATTATTATAATTGTCTCTCCGTTGCTGCCTTGTATTTACAAACAGCTGAGCCTGTTTCTTCCTCCCACTTCTGGGTGAGGCATAGAATAAGCCCCCAAACCAGCCTCAAAATGTTCTCAGGGAAACGTGTCACATGGCCCAGCAGTGCCACCCAGGAATAAGAAAATGCAGATTACACCTGCTACAGAAGCGTGAAGCTTCTGGCTAAAAGCCTCCATGTGTGGGGATGTGTGGGGTGGATTTACCTCAGAGGCTAAACACCTTTCAGTTCACACTGAACCTAGCGAGCTATCTGAGGCACTACCGTCCTCAGAATCTTTATTCTTTATAGTTTCTTGGAATTAAAATAGCTTAAAATAATTTTCATGTCTTAGTTTGACTGTTGAAAAACATATCATGGCCAGCAAGTGAAGCCTACCACTGAGATTCCCATTCCCACCATTGTCTAACTGGGTGGGGCTGGTTGGGAGCCGGCGAGGTCCTGGCAGGGGCTCTAAGTTGCTTCCCATCATGCTCTTGGTGAAATGTGGCCAAGTGTAAGGAAGCTGGTGAGTCATCTCCGTGTAGGGTTTCCAGGGGAGGCTGAGGTGCATTCAGGGTGCAGAGCTCCCCCTCTGTTCCCTGCTGCAGCTTTCGCCTTAATGAAATGGTAGCATGTGCTTTATTTCAGACTTTCAAATTAATCACCCCAGAAATGTTTTCTAAAGAAATGTTTTCCTCATTTTTTTTTTCTCTTTGACCCCATCTCCTTTCCTTTTGTCTCATTTATGCAGGTCTCACCCTGTCCAGCACCTGCGGAGGGATATGTTAGCTTATGTGTTCATGGGTGCTGTCAAGACGCAGTGTACGCCCCCCACCCCTGGATCACAGCCCCTCCTAGAGCACGGCCCCCCTAGAGCACAATCCCCCCGCAGAGCACAGCCTCCCAGAGCACAACCCCCCAGAGCACAGCTCCCCAGAGCACAGCCCCCCCAGAGCACAGCTCCCCAGAGCACAGCCCCCCCAGAGCACAGCCCCCCCAGAGCACAGCCTCCCAGAGCACAGCCCCCCCAGAACACAGCCCCCAGAACACAGCACCCCTCAGGAGCACAGCACCCCTAGAGCACAGCCCCCCAGAGCACAGCCCCCCAGAGCACAGCCCCCCCAGAGCACAGACCCCCGACTCTGGGGCAGTGGAACTGCTTCTCGTGGGAGGACATTCTTAAATCGGGAAGAGCGTTTCATCATGTAGAGGGCGGCGTGTGCCTTGGGGATGGTGGAGGGTAAATATTTAGGCAGCACGCGCTATTGATTGCAAGAACTAATTTTGTGGGAGATCAGGGTCAAGTGCACATACTAACAGTCTTTGATTTATCGACAGTATTCAAAATTTGAGCTTAATTTACAAAATGTTAAGTGGTCATGTTCGTTTGTTGCTTGGCGAGCACATCTTTCATGTTTGACTTCAAAGCATCATGGACGAGCCTCAAAGAAGGTTGAGATGTGCATGCTTTCTACAGCAGTATTAAAATGTGGAAAGTCAGAAAATTTTCTTGAAATAGTCTGGTGTAATTAAACATTTATCTTACATCCATATAATGGTGAGCTATTAGAAATTGTTTTGTTTATTAACATGTTTAATGTCAGAAAAGATTGTTATACAGTTAAATGAAAAAAAATCAGGATACAAATAGTATGTCCATTTCCTTAAATCTATCGACAGTATTAGGTTGAGCCACAAGGAACTGCCATTTTATAGGTCAAAATACTGTGATATCAGCCATTTCAGATGGTTCAAGGTATAAGCAAAAGTACACACATGCAGAACCTTTCATGGTGGAGGGGTGTTGGGTTTGGGCCTCACTTGCATTGCCAATACAGGGTGTGAAGGTTTTTGCTTTCTAGCCTCCAGCCTGCTTTCAAAATAAACAGTGAAGATACCTTTCCTTCTCTTCCCGTCTTTCCTTCTCAAGTAGATTCTCCAAGTAACCTGTGAGGTCTCCTGTTGTGTGCAGGCATCTGGCTTAAGTAGGTACTCAAAAAATATTTGTGAATAAGTGAAAACATGAAGCAGAGAGCGATTAAATAATTATTGTGTAATGCATTCTGACATTTTGCTTTCCCTCCCTGCTTCCTAAATGGCTTGATTTGTCCTAAGGATAGAATGTGGCTAAATTGTAGGTCCACGTACACATAATGCTAAGAGGAAAACCCAGTCTGTCGAAAACGACTAAAACACTGAATTGACTGCTGAACTGGTCTAGCAGTATCTCCGTAATTCTCCTGAATAGAATATAAAATATCTGGGTTTTTATTTTTTTAAAAAATATGACATATCTCAGCGTATTATGATTTTCTGGAAGATGTTAGACTTCCTGGCCCTTTCCCGTAACAGACATTTCTAAAGCAGCTCGACCTCTAGGGACACAGGAGCAGAGCCTGGCCTGGCCCAGACCGTTCTGGGCGCTCTGTCGGTGAATACGTTTACTCTGCGAGCAGAAACGTGGTTTTGTTTGATCTTACCCCTCTCCAGGATTCAGAACAGTGCCCAGGTGGCCTTGCAATGGGATGCTCCTACTTAGCAGTGAAAGAAGGATAGAAAAAAGAGAGAAGGGAGAGGGAGAGAGGGAGGGAAGGAGGGAGGGAAGCAGGGAGGCTTTTAGCCACATGGGCTCTTTCAGTCCTCCTTTTAGCAAATGGTTATAAAAAAGGCTCCAAAGGGTAGATATTGATCACTTACCAGCTGACACAATCTGTGGAACATTGTTTCCGTCCTGTGATTGCCTCTAAGTGACTCATGCCAGTTTAGATGGGTTCTAAGCCCCTGAGTAGAGCTTGTCCTGAAATTAACGTGAATAGCCTAATTTCCGCCTTCCCGTCGTAGACCTCTTCTTACACATTGTGCAAAGCGCAAAACAGAAGTGAAACAAGAAAGATTAACAAGGTCCATGCCAGCTGTTGGAGGAGAAGGCATTGTTTGTCTGCATTTAAGGAGAAAAGGACACTATTTGGCAGTGTGGGGTGCCTCAGCATCGCGGAGCTAATGATCACCCTGAGAACTGAGCTGTGAGGCGAGTTGCCCATTGAGGGGCCTGGCTGCTCTGGCTGACAGGTGCTAATGGGAGGGGGCCGGACACAGCTGCCTGAACAGGAATCCCATTATCCTTTGCTGGGTATTGATTCACCCTGTGGGATGTTTCCTTTCTGGCTGCGTTAATTTTCAGAGTGCACATTCGCCTTGTTTTCAGCACAGAGAGAGAGAGTCAGAGGTGCTTGGGGCCAATGTACCGGGCTCTGCCTTCCAGGCCACAGAGGTTCCGTGGGGATGTCAGCTTCCTCTGGGGATGTCGGCTTCCTCTAATTATAGAGGCTGCTAGGGGACAAGGTCTGGAAGAATAGCTCTGCCACTAATAGAATTGCCCAAGGTGCATAGCAAATTAATCTAATGACATGAGGTGCATTTTGAAAAGGTTTTTTTTTTTTCTCTCCATCTGTAAATAGTAGTTCTCATTTTAAAATTTGGTGGGTGTTTTTGCACAGAAAATCCAGGAAGTGATCCAACGGTTGGAATCTTGGCCATCTACAATCATCTCAGATTTTTCAGCCTCCTCATTGTTTACAGTTAGGCCTTCTAAGAAATCTTTAGAGGTTATTTCATTTTATTTTATTTTATTTTTTGCGGGCAGTGTCACTGGCCCTCATATGTGGGACCCGAACCGGGGCCACTGGCTTCCTAAGCCAGCACTTAACCACTGCGCCCCTGGGCCGGCCCTAGAGGTCGTTTAGAGGTGACCTTTGCCCTTGGCCATGGTCTGTGATTGGGTGGTTTGTGATGACAGGCAATATGAGGGGGAGTTGGGTTTATTGTAGTTGAAATGACTGAATATAATGTTTGAAGATATGTTATTACATAGGTCCGTCAAGGCGGGCTATACTTTGAAGAATTCCATACAGTGACTGAACTCTGGGTGACCAAGGGGCATTTAAGTTGCCTCACTGCACTCTCATTAGCATCAGCCAGTTCATATCATTTACAGCATCTCTGCCTGTTAAAGTTGTCCTTATATTGAGCAAACACCTGAATTTCTGTACATTTTATGCAAGTGTATAGGTGTGTGTGTTGTGTGTAGTGACGGTGGCATTTTAGGTGCATTTAAATCCTCAAACATTCAGGTTAGTTCACAAATTGCCCCAAATTCTTTCAGCTCCTGTGTCCATGTTTTCTTACAATACAGCCACTGCAGGAGGCCTTCCTTTTGAAGGGACATGCATCACATGTGTCACTTTTGTTTTTCAGTCTCCATCTGGCCGTTTCTCTGTGAGCTATCCCACTCTCAGCATTTTGTACATGTTTCTGAAAAGTGTGGGCTTTTGGCATTTTCGATTCCTTCATCACCTCCCCTGGGAAAGGTAAGCCTGAGCAAGGAGGGATCTGGGCTCAAAGCCTTCAAAGACGGCTGTCCTAGCACCCCAGCTGTGAGCTCTCTCCTCTAGAAATAGATTTCTGTGTCCATTCCTAGTGCTTCTACTAACGAGTAAAATGCATTTTAGATGTTGAACTGAGCAAAAGGCAGACAATGAGCCAGGGATGAACAATCCGTCTGATAAAGTCAGAAGGGCTCTCATAATGATGCTATTTTATAGTCACAGTGGGTTCAAGGTATTTTATAGTCACTGTTCTGTGACTTCATGGGAGATCCCAATGGCGCCCTGGTTTCAGCCGCACAGGCCATTTGATAGATCAGGCATAGAGGAGGCCGAGCCTGGGCCACTCAAGCTGGAGAAGGACCTTGGCCTGGATTTTGTCAAAATACATAGAATTTCCCTGAGACAAGAGGCTTCAATCCTTTTTTTAATGCATTATATTTTTTGTGGTTACACAAGCAATTATGGAGCTTTCATAGGAAATTTAAAAATATAAAAAAATGACAATCATCCATAATTCTGCTATTCAGAAATAATAACACATCATTACTATTTTGATCATTTCTGTCCATTTCTAATTATATGATTTTTGTATCCTTTTTATCATTTGCTATTTTGCCAAAAACATTTCCTCTCGGCACTAACATCTATTTAGGCTATAACGACCAATGACTGAGTAATAATATCCAAGGAAAGACAGAGCAGTGGGGGAAGTTGTGCCTCTGCACATCTGGAGTACAGTGGACAAAGGGATGTGTCCCCCAAAGCAGGTGGAAAACACTGAGGGACAAGATTTGGGGGTGTTGGTGGCCTTCAGGCGATTTCTACCACTTTGACTCGATGAAATGGGAGGGAGGTAAAAGTAAATGAGGCATTTCACAGCGATCACATCTCTGAAAGAAGCAGGCAGTTGGTACGGAAGGGTAGATGGGAAATACTGTAGATAGTGGCCTTGGAGAGCTTACAAGAATAAGCTGAAATCACCCTACATAGGACCAATGATGTTCAGGGGACAAGAGCCATCCTACTTCTGGGGAGTGTTGTTGAGAAAGTACTTAGGGGTAACGCATTGAGGTCCACACCTCCAGCTACGTACACATCCTATGCCCTCTCCAACACTATCCTACACATAGGCAAGTCATTAAAAAATGTCATCAAAAAGCATGTCGCCTTTGTGGATTTACTCCAAACACAAATGGGGAGTTAGGACATGAAAAGTAAAAGGCACATAGAGCATCATAGCAGAAGGGATGACACCACAACGGTAAAGAAAGGGATAAACACATAGCTCTCCATGGATTCAAAGCTGATAACCAAAATGTGACCTTTCTAAGAGAAAAACTCAAATGAGAAATGTAGGGCCTCAAAGTAGAGATCATAAAAGTAAGAAAATAATCAAAATCATTATGGAAACAAAACTCTTACTACAAGAAGCCCAAAACTACATGTGGTGAAAGACACATTCTGGGACTTAAAAAGTAAGTTTGAGAAAATGAGCAAAATAAAGTAGAAAAGAAACAAATTGCGAAGTATTTGAGTAGAAATCATTGGTAGTAAAGATAAATAAAGGATATCTCCTATAATCATGGTCATGCCTGGAAAAGAGAAGGGAAAAATTATAGGGCTTGGTGGTAGCACTGAATTCACTGAAATGAGACATGAAGCTGAATAACTGTGAAGAGTATGATTAGAAAATAGAATGTAAAATTATAAAATAATTTAATAATAAACTAACACAACATGGAGTTTCAGTGAGGAGAGAAGATGGAGATATTTAAGGAATATATCGAAACGAAACCTAGAAAAGACAAGCTATGACCTATTATTGTTACGTTTTCTATATCTAGAGGATCCGTATCTATTATTTTTAGACTTATCTTTTCTATATTTAGAGGATCTGTAGTGATGTCTCCTCTTTCATTCTTAGTATTGATATTTCACATATTTTCTTTTTATTTTCTGATCAATCTGGCTAGAAATCTATCAATTTTATTGATATTTTTACAAACCAGTTTTTAGTTTCACTATTTCCTTATTGGTTCTCTGTTTTCAATGTTATCGATTCCTGCTTTAAATAATCACCTTTTATTATTTGAGTAAGATTTGTTCTTTGTTTTTTAGTTTCTTGAGGTATAATATAATACAATTTTATTTAAGATCTTTCTTCTTTTCTCATATAAACATTTGAATGCTATGAAGTTTTCTTTAAACATTGCGTTAGCTGCATGCTGCAAACTAAAAATTTTTATATGTTGTTTTTAATTTTCATTCGGTTCAAAATATTTTCTAATTTCTGTTTAATTTCTTCTTGGACTCCTGGATTATTTATCAGTGTGTAATATGATTTCAAGTATTTGAAGATCTTCTAGGTATCTTTCTGTTATTGAGTTCTAGTTTAATTCCACTGTGGCCATAGAAGTTACTTTGTATAATTTCAATTCTCTGAAAATCAGTGAGACTTTATTTATGGCTCATTGTATGATCTGTTTTTGAATGTTCCATGTTGTTGAATGAAGTGTTCTATGAATATCTATTAGATCAATTTGATTGATAGTTTTGATCAGGTCTTCTATAATGCTTATTGATTTTTTATATTGGCCTATCAATTACTGAGGGATTGTTAAAATCTACAACTACAATTATGGATTTGTCTGCTTTTCCTTTCAGTTCTATAAGTTCTTGCTTTGCACATTTGAATCATTTTTGTTATGTGCCTATACATTTAGGATTTTTGTAG
Source organism: Aselliscus stoliczkanus (assembly GCA_033961575.1). Taxonomy (NCBI): domain Eukaryota; kingdom Metazoa; phylum Chordata; class Mammalia; order Chiroptera; family Hipposideridae; genus Aselliscus; species Aselliscus stoliczkanus. Next base: position 32,483,628 of record CM066730.1, on the reverse strand, counting down.
GTTACTTATCATTATCATATATCCCTATCTATCTCTGGTAAGAATCCTTGTTTTGAATTACTTCTTGATGTTAACACAGCCACTCCATATTTCTTTTGATTAGTGTTTGCATTCATACATCTTTTTCCTTTTCTTTTTAATCTATCTTTGTTCTTATATTTAATTTAGATAATATATTGGATATAGTTGAATCTTGTTTTTTTTTTTCCTTCTTTTAATCCAGACTATCAATATTTACCTTTAATTGGGGAGTTTTGTCCATCTACACTGTACTAATGGATATTTTAGAGATTAAATCTACTCTCTTGCTGTTTATATCTATTTTTCATCTGTTCTTTACTACTCTTTTGCTTGCTTGTTGCCTTTTGTGGATTAACTGAATTTTCTTTATGATTCTGTTTTATCTGTACGTTGGATTACTAATTATTTCTCTTCTATTTTTTATTAGTTATGCTAAATTTATACAGTTTTAATTTATTACAGTCTATATTCAAATAATATTTTACTACTTTAGTTTTAGTGTAAGAATCTTATAGTATACATCCAATAATAATATCTTTTCTGTTGTGACATTATTTTCATACCTTTACTTCTACTATCCCTTATACTTTAGAATACATCATCATCATATTATTATTATTGTGATTATTATTATTATTGCTTTAAATAGTCAATCATCATGTTCACCATTCTCAGCATTCCTCATTCCATCTTATCTGTCTAAATTGTCATTTGATATTATTGTCCTTTTTTTTTTTAAAGATTTTTTTTGTTGGGGAGTTGGGGGAGGAGAACAGTGTTGGGGAACCAGGGAAGGGGAACAGACAAGTTGTTGTCCTTTTGTTCTTCAGTCTAGTTATGGAGGACGTTGCTTCACTGGCCCATGTTGGTATCGTCATTACGTTCTTCCCGGGTGAGGCAGGTTGGTTACCGGCCTCTGGATGGCCATTCACGGTGGCTCTTGACAGCTCACATTGGCTGCTGGCCGCTCACGCTGGCTGCTGGCCATTCACAGTAGCCTATGGCAGCCCACTGCAGCAGGGGCTGCAGCCTATGATGCTGGTGACTCACAGGAGCCCAGCTCCAGGTGGAGCTGTTGTTCACCATCTTAGCTGTAGAGGGCAGTGTCACTGGCCCTAATGTGGGATCTGAACCCGGGCACTGCTGCTCAGAGCTGGCATCCCAAGCCAGCTCTTAACCAACACACCACTTGGCCGGCCCTTATTTTCCTTTTTTTTAAAGAAACACCTTTCTAATTTCTTGTAGAGCAGGTCTGACAGCAGTGAATTACATATTTTGGCTCCAAAATTTCTTTATCTTCACAAAATGCCTTTTTTTACTGGGGAGAAAATTCTAGGTTGACAGTCTTTCAGGGTTTTAAATGTGCCTCTTCATTGTCTTCTGGCTTGCATAGTCTCTGGTGTGATATCTGCTGTAATTGATATCTGCACATTTTTTATTTATTGTATCTTTTTTGATGTTATTTTTAAAGAATTGTTTTTATCACTTATTTTAGGAAATTTTTGACTATGCATGGTATCCCATATATATGTTTTCCCCCCTTGAGTTTGTAATGCTTTTAGGATCTGCAGATTTATAGTTTTCATCAAATTTGATAACAAAGTCTTTGTCTATATTTCTGCTACAAAAATTTTTTCTGTTCTTTTCTCCCCTGGTCCTTTAAGTGCTCCACTTAAACAAATGCTAGAGCACTCGGCATGGTCCCCCAGTTCAATGATAATTTATTTTTTTAATTCTTTTTTCTCTGTCCTTCATTTGGACAGTTTCTACTGTTATTTCTTCATTCACTTATCTTTTCTCTTGCAGTGTCTAATCTGCTTTTAATCCTATGTTTTTATTTTAATGTAAGGTGTGTGTGTGTGTGTGTGTGTGTGTGTGTGTGGTGTGTGTGTGTGTGTGTGTGTGTGTGTATATATATATATATATATATATATTATTTTTAAAAACTTCATTTGGTGGTTTGTTATTGGTTATTTATTTTTTTATTTTAGATCAATCCCCTTCTAATCAAGGTAATGCTTTCCTCTATATTTTGAACATTTGGAATAAAATTATGTTAGCTTGGTAACTTGTTAGTCCACTTGTTTCCCCTGTCATGTCTGGGTCTGTTTCTATACTTTTCTTCTAGTTATGGAAAAATTTACACTTTTTTGCAAGCCTAGTAAATGTTTAATGGATGTTGTATATTGTAAGTGTCATGCTGTTTGCTGTATTTTGGTGTTTGTGTGTCTGTTTACTGTGATGAGTTTTTGGTTTTTTTCATGTCATTTAGTTAATATCAGTTGGTACCATTTGGAGGCTTGCTGTTTCTCTTTTGACTGGAACCACACGTTTTGTTTAGTGACTTGTCATTGTAAACTCATGCAGATTTCTTCGTATACTTCAAGTGTAATATATACTAGAGTTTTACATAATGCATAACTTCACGTGCAGTTGTAAGAAATACTACAAAGGGACTCCATGTGATCTAGACTAAGCTTCTCACAACAGTAACATTTTGAAAAACCACAGCACAATATCATATACATAATGCTAACATCAACACAGTTAGATCTAGACTATTCCATCTGCTGTGTGGCTCTTTGCTAGAACATGCAGCTCCCTTCCAACCATGACTCCTCTTTAATCTCAGACAACCACTAATATGCTTTGCATTTCTCTAAGTTTGTAATTTTAAAATACTATATAAGTAAAACCATGCATTATATAACGTTTTGCTCTTTTCACTCAGCATAATTTTCTGGAGCTTCATCTGATCATGGTGTATATCATTAGTTTGTTCCTTTTTTTATTGCTGAGTAGTATTTCATAGCATGGGTTTACCACAGTTATTTAGCCCACTGAAGGACATCTGAGTTGCTTCCAAATTTGGGCTATTGTGACTAAAGCTGCTATGAACATTTGTGTACAGGTTTTGAGTGAACATGTTTTAATTTTTTTCCTGGGATTAATTTCTAGGAATACAATTGTATGGTAGTTGCACGTGTAGTTTTTAAGGACCTGCCAAACTTTTTTAGTGTGGCGGTACCGTCTTATATCCCCACCAGCAACATATAAATGATACGGTCCCTGCACCCATGCCAGCATTGGTGGTGTCACTTTTTTATTAGCTCTAGCCATTCTAATGAGTGGTTTTATTTTGCATGTTCCTAATGGATAATATTATTGAATAGCTTTGTGTGTCTTTATTTGTCATCTGTGTATCTTCTACAGTGGAATGTCTGTTCATATTGTTGTATACATTTTCTAAGTAGATTCTTTCTTTACTGTGAAGTGTTTAGAATTGTTTATATATTCTAGAGAATAGTCTTGTGTTGAGTATGTGATTTTCAAATATTTTATCCTGCCTGTAGCTTGTCTTTTCATTTCTTTAATATAGTCCTTTGCAGAGTAAAAGTTTTTAATTACGATGAAGCTGAATGTGTTCATGTCTCTTTTTATGGATTGTGTTTTTGGAGTTAAGTCTAAGAACTCTTTGCCTACCCCTAGACTTTGAAGATATTTCCCCCTATGGTTTTTTATAACATTTTTATAGTTTTACATTTAAGTCCAGGATCTATTTATTCATTTTGAGTTAATTTTGTATAAATGTGATTTACTTCTAGGTTCTTTCTTGTTTCTTTTTTTTTTGTTTTTTTTTGCATTTGATTGTCGAATTATTCCACACCATTTGCTGAAAAGACTACCCTTTCTCCATAGAATTGCTTTTGCATCTCTGTCAAAAATTGGTTGGATATAAAAGTTTGGGTTTATTTGTGCATTCTATATTATGCTCACATTCATTTCATCTCGTGTTTTAAGGTTACATAAGGTTTGGCTTTCACATTCCTTTCACTGATTCCTCCCAGTATCTGTGGGAATCTTGAGGCTGGTCCGGAGAGGTTTGCATTTCTCCTGGGCTCTTTTTGTCCTGTTTTCCTGCTTCCTTGGGATTCTCACTGCCTAACTTCTGTGTCATCTCCTGTGCATGTTGGGTTTTTCCACACTTCCTATGTAGATGGAGGACATATATTTGGGGTCTCAGACCACCACTGACTCAACTACAGGAAGAAGCGAACTCTTCCAAAAGTTGGGAAGAGTGAGGTGGAGGTTGGACCAACAGCAGCTCACACCAGAGCCTAGCAGGCAATTTAAAGCCTCATCTTAGATTTCCCTCTTCTCAGCAATCTCTTAGCTAGTCCCAGCTCTGGGGGACTCTTCTGTTTGGGCTCAGACATTCTGCCATGTCACTCAGCCCTCTTTCCTCCACTTCTTGATCTCTCTTTCCTTCAGTTTCCTCCCCAAAATCCCTGTTCATCTCATGTACAATACATGGGCTCCATCACCTCACTGCAGCCCAATCTCTTCTTTCTCAGCAAACATCTTCCAAAGACACTGTTCCCTGGAAAGGAAAAGGAAAAAGTCAGTCTTCAGGCTTACATACTGCAAAACTCCAGGGGGCACCTTTCACACTTTCACAGAAAGTATCCTCTGCTGGTCTGGGATTTGGCTGATGTGGAATCCTGGGTCTTTACACAGTGCAGACGTTCGCCCTTTGACTGCTAACATATGCCTGAGAACACATTTTCTAGTTTGCCATTTGTCTTAAAACGTTTGCGGTTTTATCCTGCTGTGTAAAAATATTTATATACATAAAATCTGTATTTGAAGTTGAATATATAATTTTTCCTTTAAGTGTATTTATTATTCAGACTTATTTAGAAAATCCTTCTTTGTCAAAAGGTTAGAAAACATTACTTACATTTTCACATACTAAATTCCTACTTATACTTGAATCTTTATCTGGATTCAAGTGTAATATTAAATATTTCTCTGAACACCCTCACCTCCCATCCTGTGTCTTTATATGTTGCCATTTCATTAATGTTCTTTGTAACAGCTGATTATTGAAAAATGAGAGTATCTGCACCGTCACCCCCAGTCATGACTTCAGTTTATCTCAGTTATTCTAAAGGCCTTGCCTTGGGTGCAGGGTCCTAGCAGGGTCCTAGTTCTATGGAATGTGAGAGTCATCTGGGTCCAGCCCCATCATATCACAGATGGGGAAACTGAGGACATAAAAGTTAAGCAACTTGGATGTTGACAGGCAGGGAGTAAGCAACAGGACCAGGACCGAGTCAAGCTTATGCATCTGTAAAATGCACTCGGGCTGTCCCCCTCATCATTTCTACAGCAGCACACATACCTGTGTCTGTGATTTCCCTTCGCCAGCTGTTCCGGTCCCCGTTTCTCCACGCCGGTGCATGCTACACGGACCCAGAATGATCTTGGTAGAGCAGAGCTGTACGAGAGGAGTGGACGGCATGTTGTCTGTGTGGAGAATTACACTGTGTCACAGTCTCATGAGTAAGAAGACCATGAAGCCAGGGCCACCTTGGGGCCCAGCAGCTGGCCTCCGGAGGCTCGCTGACCAAGTGTGTCATGAAGTGGGGAGAGGCATTCTCTCGCTCCTGGGGCAAGGCCCCAGGAACGCAGCTGGCTCGGAGCATGTTGGCAGAGTCGATGGGGAGGCACCAGGCCCAGTGGTGAGGGCAGTGGAAACGCGGCAGACAGCAGGCCAGCAGGGGCGTTTCCTGGAAGACGAGACACTGGCAGCTGTGTGAGGTGTGAGGCTGGCAACTCCTGGCAGAGAGCGAAAGGGGGCACGTCCATGTGTGTGATATGCTTCGGATAAGAGACACAAGCAGCGTGGCAAGAGGGGGATGTCTGTGAACATGGGCGGTGGTGCTGGGAGAACAGCGCGGGGCCTGGAAGCGCTGCCCGGGAAATGTGGGTCCTTCCTGGCAATAGGGGGGTGGCGGCTTTTCCTGGGGAATGCTGCTTCTGACGCTGCGTGGGAGGGATTCGGGGCACCACGTCGCCCTGCATGTGTCCCCTCACATCTGACTCCTTGGCCTTAGCTGGGATGCCCTTGGGGGCTCAGTGACCCCACCGGCCATAATGGGCTGTGTCCCCCGGTTTTCCGGCTGGTCTCAGCAGCTTTGGCAGAAAGGCTGCCTGGTACCTGACAGGAAGACAACGGTGGCTCATACCTATGGCTGACAGAGCTTGTCTGAAAGCTCTCTGAGCCCTTCCAGGGATGTCATTCCTGCTTTGTGCAGTAGGGGCAGCAGCCCAAGCAACGTTACAATAAATTTCACCAATAATGTCACCCGGTGCTTCTTCTCTTCGGCCCCACTTTCAATACCAAGTTGAGGTGGCCTGAGAATCCTTGAGTTCTGTGCATTGTCCCATGCTGGCCCAGAGCCTTGGACACACAGCATGTGTTACTGGCGCTGTCACTGGGTCGAGAGAGATGAGCACTGTTCAAAATGTGCCGCCTTTGCCCCCGAGTGGCCACCTGCACTGTTTCAGGGTTGCGGCCTGTCAAAGATGGAAGTGGGGCAGGGTTCTGGGGAAGCGTGATAGCAACTGAGAAAGAAGAGAGAATCCTGCTACCCATGGCCTTGCTCAGGTCCCCATGGAAATCGTGGTGGGCTTTGCATAAAACCGAGGAGCAGGTATTTAGAAAGCTCACAAGTCTAAAATGAATTACAAAGTACCAAATCTCAGTAATTCTGCTTATAGAGTACATTGCCATGTAAATATTAACAGATGGGGATGTTGACTAAAATAGTTGCTTCTCTCAGTAAGTGGCTCTCCTATAGAAATCGGAGGACTCTTCCCTTGGAATGGAGGAAGCGGAATTCAGCTCTGGCTGGGTGCTTCGGGGACAGGATGGGTGCCCAGCTGTTTCTGGCGAGAGGACCATTTTTGTTTGTGGACCTCCTCCATGTCGGTCACTAAGCAGTGATGCCGACAGGAAGGGTGTGTTCCTGCGTCACCTTGAGAAACACTAGCTGTTTCACCTACAGTGGGCTCGGAGAAGCCCCACAGAAGCGGGCTGTTAGGGCATGAATGCTTGTTTCCCCTCGCCCCCAAATTAATATGTCGAATCCCTGCCTCCCAATATAATGGTAGTGGGAGGTGGGCTTTTGTGGGGTGGTCGGGTTTAGAGGAGGTCATCAGGGTGGAGCGCTGTGATGGGGCAGCATCCTGGTGAGACGGAAAGGAGCAGCCAGAGCGTCCTCTCTCCACCACGTGAGGCTCACATCTGCACCCAGAAAGTGGGCCTCCCCCAGGACCAGGCCTGCGAGCACCTTGGTCATGTGCTTCCCAACCTCCAGAAGAAACGGCTGCGGTTTAAGCCCCCAGCCAATGGTTTTGTTATGATGCCTGAGTAGAGTATGACAGAACAGGCAGTTCCGTATCAGAGAGAGGGGGCCCAGGCCTGGCTTCCCCACAGCGCTGGCTGGATGACCTTGGGCCTCTCTAGGCTCCAACTTCCTCATCTCTAAAACGGATGTAATAATACCTTCATTGCAGGACCATTGTTCCGTTTAGAACACACACACATAGCCCTTCACTCCCACTGTCCAGTCTGGTACACAGTTGAACCTCATTATATAATTCTTATTGTTTATTGGTTTATAAAAACCAAAAGCTCGTTTGGGAGCTGCCATCTATGTGGTGACTGTGATGGTTTAAAGGAGACAATTGGAAATTGGATTTTAATTCAGAGGTGCTCACTAGATTTTAGAGATAACAAAATTTTGAGGCACTCAAGTTTGACTTTGGGATATTTGAATATGGAAGCCAAAATGTAGTATCCATTTTATAGGCACCCAATAATAAACTACTACAAATAGTAGAGAAAAATGGCTGCCTACAGGTTTTTCATCTCCCCCTGCCCCTTTTTTTTGATTAACAGGCTCTGATGCTTCTGTGATGGTATTTAGTCAATTATAATGCTCCCATTAAATGATAGTCCTGTAGCAAATACTCGTGAATTTAATTATGCTGCTTAGCTTCTAGCTATGCTGCATACTTCATCAAAAGCTGATTCGTCAGTGATGGTAATAGCTCCACATTTCTACAAGGAAAAGGGCATTTTAGGTAAAACTGGGGTTTGAAAGCCAACCAGCTAATGAGAGGCTCATCGAGGTTCTGCTCGGCCCAGTCACTGCCATCATCTCCCACTGGCACGGGGCTGCCCAGAGACTTTCTGTCCCGCGGAGATGGTTTTTGTGCCATTCCCTCTGTCCAGGCCACCACCCTGCTGCCCCCTGGGAAATCTCAAGGGCACGTGAGCACCCAGAGGACACAGAACCCAGCGAGTCCCGGGAACCTGAGTGTCAGCTTTCAGGGATTCAGGCTTCTTTCTGGCAGAGGGTCTGACTTAAATGGCCTCCCCCAGGAGAGCTAAGGCATCCTGGTAGACAGTGAGGTCTTGAAAACCACGTCAAAAGCTGTAAGCCATATTTGCAGGACCCCAGGAGGTGATTGTCTGGGGATTGCACATTCTCTATAAAGGACTGGAGAGTGAAGTGAAATGAAAAGAGGGGCTGTGTTGGAAGAAACAGTGTTCCCACCAGCAGGAAGACAGCTGGAGAAGACAGCTTGGACCGTAGTTCTTAGGACCGCAAAGCCAGCAGCCCCGCGACAGAGTGGCAGTGCCCTTGGGTGTGGAGTTGTGTTCAGTGACAGGTTCAAATGAATATGTAGTTTGTACATAAATATGTACGAGCAAAAAAGTGATTGTTAGGAATTCACATACATTTCCTATCTATGTGAATTTCCTATCTGTGCTAAACATAAGGCTATTCTTTTGAGAGTGCTGTTAGGCTAGCAAGCTGGGACAATGATATTCATTGTCATGACCCAAGGCTTCATGACACTTTTTGAGAAAATATTTATTCAATTCTCATGTACAAGAGGGAAAAGGATGAGTTAGGTGCTATAGGAGTTAAGTATACTTTTCACACATTGGTTAAAATGAACTTGAGTGGAACTCCTGGTGAAATGCCAGGGGGTCCGTGTGTCTTGATCGGTGACATCAGGAAGGCATTAAAAGCCATGTTTGTTAAGTTTTTGGGTCATAAAAAAAAATGGAATGGATAGAACCAGGATTTATAATACTCTTGCTAAATACTTAAAATCAAATAGGTTAAATTCAAATTCAATTGCATCCACTTGTGCTTTTAATTTAATAGGATAACAACATTTTCACTACCATTCGCTACAATTTTACTATCTCAAAAGAATAGTAACCACGTAGGTGTCTAAGAGTATGGGGACAGTTAAATAATTGTAATTTATGTCCTTAAAGAACATTGATTGTTATGGGACATGCTAAATATATAATGTTAAATTAAAAGGTAAACTAAATACCAAATTATATATGTATGATCCCAGTGAGGTTTTAAAAGGAAAGGATCACAGTATCAAAGGACGTTTTTCTTCCTTTACTCTTTTTGCATTTTTGATAAATTTTTACATTAGCAGGTATTATTTTTATAATGATGGTAATAAACTTTTGAAACAAGAGAAAACTTGAACGACGAAGGTTAGAGAGGACACCACTTTTCCCATATGTGGCTGGGACCTGCATGATCCTGGATACCTGGAGTATGTCGTGCCTGTGATGATGAAGGAAATTGGGGTTTTTTGAAATGTTACTAGTGTTGCTGCTACAGGAGAGATTCTAGCTCTAATGTATGACTTCTGCTTTAATGTGGTTTTGGGTATTTTCTGGAAATTATATTATGAAATATAATCATCATATAAGACTGATTCAACATAGTTAGGGAAGGCTAACATTCAAGTACATTTTCTATCTACACAAAGCCAGGATTTTCCTGCTTGGGGTGTGCTTGAATATGCATGATTTTAAGGAAGTACACTTAGCCGGTTATCTTGTTTTAGATGAAATTACCACGTGCCCGAATTTCAAATGTATTTAAAAAATGCTTTGCAGTCTGCAGGAAAGAGCTTTTGCATTAGTTTTGTTGTTGTTCTAGTTGATTCTGGTGCTGCATCTAGTTTACCTTTTGCTACGTTTAAGTAATTGTATAAGCGGAGTTAATATTTAAGTACTTTAAATGATACATACAAATGTTCTCGGAACTTGGTTGACGGTCACTTGCTTTATAGCTTATTGCTGCATAGCTTGTTTTAGCTCTTAGTATTTCATCTTTGCTACTTTAAAAAGGAAGAATTTAAGAGTGCAACAAATTCCTCATTTGGTCTCTATTTTTCATACCCATTATCACTTTCATTCTAAATTCACTGAGTTATGTTGCTCTGGAAAATATGCGCAAAAGGTGGGGCAGTGAGCAGTATTCTTCTGTTTCTCAGGAACTTGCATCTAAATTTGGAATCACCTGACAACCTTACAAATGCTTTACTCCATTTTCTTTAATAAAATGTATTTGGGGAAATGCACTTTGATGTTGAAAGGGTTTCTCCTGATATCAAACCCTATTTTACTGTGTTATATCTAGTGGTCCATTTGAGATTTCTTTATCGCTCATGATGGGGATAAAAGACTTTTTTAAAACAATATGTTTACAACAGGTATATAAAGAGTTTTGATAAAAAATATATCAGAAAAATTTCTCAGGATTTTTCTCAAACAATATCTGCTTTCATTCGTTCACACATTCATGCATTCTTTGGTTTGTTCATTCAACACATAACTACTGAGCATCTGGGTGCCCAAGGCCTTGGTTGCCCTAAACCTTTGTTAGCTCTTGAAATACGGATCTTTTTTTTTTTTTTTTTAATTTTATTTTATTTTTAATTAGTTTCAGGTGTACAACACAGTGCAATAGTTATACATTTTACCCCTCAAAGTGACAACCCCCCCACCCCCAATAGTTTCAGGTGTACAACACAGTGCAATAGTTATACATTTTACCCCTCAAAGTGACAAACCCCCCACCCCCAATACACCACCCCACACACCCCCATATCATATATATCTATTACTCTTCCTCTGACTCTCTTCCACAGTATAATCCACATCCCGTGACTATCTATATATATTCAATTACAGTAGGTATACCACCTCCACTTTAGTAATACAGTGCAGTGATCAAACCTCTACTCCATCCATGAAATGGTCTCCCTAACAAGACCTATGATCATCTGACATTCCACAGAATTGAAATACGGATCTTGTTCTCCACTAAACGTGAACGTTTGGAGGCGCTGATTACACCGTTGAACTGTTTGTCACAATATTACTGTTAGTGTATTATAAAAATTACAGTGTGTTCATTGTTCCCTTGCCCTGTACTAATTTCTTTCCTTCCAGCTGACGGTGAATTAAAACAGACACAGTGAGAAAAGGGCAGGATGGCAGCCTTAGCAGTCACAGAGGGGGACAAAGGGAGGGTTGCGTCAGATTCTACTGGGACATAGTTGGGACATTTTCTATTATGTACTTTTCACTGAGTAGACTTTCCTAAGAATAAAAAGCGAAACAACACAACACACACAGGTCAAGGATTTGGGGTTTGTTTGCTTTGGATTGTTATCTGGGAACCAGAGAAAGCAAGCTAGGAGATTTGCTTGTTAAGTCAAGATATGCACATTCATGCAGCTAGTCAATTTGTTCAGATCCTTAGGGAACAGTATCTACCTTCTCAAGGAGATGCAAAAGTGGCACCCTGCAGCCAACTGGCCCTCGGACCATCTGGTGGGTCCCTACTTGGGCATCTTTGCACCTCCACTCTGCCAGGTGCACGGCTCCGGGGTGACATACGAGAACTATTTGTTGTGTGTTGAACTGAGCGAGCCTCTCGCTTTGCTTTTCCACAAATTGTGGTGGCAACAAGAAAATACAGCATCGATTTATTTATAGTGTCTGCTTATAATATACTAAAGTCTGGCAGAATGTGGCAAAAGGAAATGTTCACAGTGATGGGGCTTCCATTATCTCCCCTGCACTGCATCTTGTGATTTTAAAAGTCATAAGTGGTGGGAAGACTGGGTTTCCTAAGCCTCTTGGGAATCTCTCTCATTTCTGGTACAATGTGGATGTTATTTAGAATAACTGGAAGGCTAACATATCCTTCGAATTCGAGATGCAGGCAATTCTGCTTTGTTTCTTTATTGCTAACGGGACTGAAGAAGTAAATATGTTTTATCTGAAATGTGATAGTTAAGATATTTTTGCTTAGAAAAATAAGATGTCCTCGTAAAAGTTCAGAAACTCTAAGAACATATGTTAGTACATATAAATTTATTTTTAAACACATTTAAAAGTCACCCTGATCTTCCCACAGGACATAGTCACTGTTTATATATGTAGATAGATAGATAGATAGATAGATAGATAGATAGATAGATACACACACATATACAGTTTCATATATAAAAATTATGTGATTCTTTATGTATATGGTATAAGTGCAAGTCTATTTTTACAGACTATTTTGTATTTTTCTACTGTTATGCCCTAAGAATTTTTCTTATTTTAAATATAAATTTATATACCTACTTTTAACCACTTAATTTTATTGGCTGTCTGATATTCCAGTCTATATTCACAATGGCTTTTTTTCATGCACAAATTCCCTTCTGGTATAAAACTGGAGGCTGTTACTATTTCCACCTGCCGGAACAGTGTGCAACTATAAGAAGATATTTGTGAGATCAAATACAAAAAATAAATAAATAAATAAATATCTGCAGAGTCTGGCCAATGAACAGTATCATGCTCACCCACTCTTGTCTAAAACTAGAAAGAGTTAAATATGTGCTGTCGCCATAGCACAAGTGTGGGAAGAGAAGCATTTCTCTTGCTTAACTGTTCTTCACTCACGCCCATCGTTTGTGGAAGCGAGTGGCAGGCCAAGAGAGAAGCATCCTGTATTCTCATGAACACAGCAACAGGATTACAGATAAGAGGCCGGGAACACGGAGAAAAGCAAGCGCAGGAAGGGGTTCCACTGGACCACATGTATCTATGTAGACTACTGAACAACAACAGTGTTATCATTTGCTAATTAAATGCAAAGAAGCTCTTTTCACTTTGTAAAAACATAGTTCATTCATATATATCATCTATACCCTATGACTCCAAAGGTGGGACAATGGGAATATTTCTGGTTTGGCTTTCTAACTCCACTTTTACAGAGTGACTAAGCCATTCTGAATTCAGAAATGCATCACACTTACCTAAGCATGTCCACAATAGATGGTCTGCCATCGTACTATTTGTTGGTTTGCTCACCGCCTGCATTTCTAGAATTAGAAGGGCCGCTGTCTAGACCTCCTGATGTGGGTGCAGCTCAGGCTGTGATCCCCCTGACCTGCTGTCCAGAAGCGCCACCCCCATTCGGGCTCCTAAGACACATTTAATCTCAGCGCCGTTTGCAGACAGACTTTAAAAAGCTGTCCCTGGAATACATCTCTGCCAGGAGTTTAGAATATCAAAACCAAGACAGGGTTGTTGCTCTATTCTTAAAATGTAACTATTTGTGTATTGGAAATATTGGCCAACAGGAAAGAAAGCCTAAGGTCAGGAGAACAACTGGACCTGAGCTCACGGCACCCTGAGGGTCTCTGGGAGGGCCTGGGCGTGGGGAAGGAATGCAAGGGGCTGTTTTACAGCTTCCTGAGATAGTGATGCTCCCCCGCCACGCCTCAACAAGGAGATAGATGAGAAATAACCAAGCTAGAATTCTCTGTTTGTTTAAAAATTGTTTACATTACTTTTTTCTTCTGGAAAAATGATAAAATCCTTCCCAGGAGTGTGTTTGGGTTGGCACTTGTGGATAGCAAGAGGTCTGAAGAATATAGGTAAATATGTAGTTCTTTCCAGAGAAACTGGACTTGGGGAGGTGGGAGGGCTATGCAGAATTCGGTATCCTGGAAACTCCAAGCATGCTTTTAGTAAAAAAGAAGAGGCACTGGGTGTCCTGGGATTGTCCATTACCCAGGTGGAGGGGGCCGGGGCGCGGGCGGGGAAGGGTGGTGGCGACTGCACAGGTGCCCCAGGGCCAAGTGGAGGTGACTCAGGACTCCCTGGTGCACATACAGGAGGACAGGGAGAGGGTGACAGCTCATGGCATGTGCTTGGGAAGCCCTTAAATAGCAGACAGCCGCTCCACTGTTTTCAGCAAGTCCACCATCACCTGCGCTTCTCACTGAAGAAGTAAGAAACGCAGACTGACGAAAATGTCTGGGAGAGATCTGGGTGTGAGCATGACATGCAGATGACCACCAGCTTCCGAATGACTTCCCAGAGATGCTGGCCCCTCACAGAGAGGGCAAGGTCAAGTGAGGGAGGGCTAGGAACACAGGCCGGGGTCTGGCTGCTTGCTGGCCTGCTCCTGGAGGCTCGCTTCCTCCCCAAGAAGGTAAATTTGACCAAAGGGCCTTATTCAGTAACTCCCCCAGGTAGTAATTCACTTTAGAACGCATCATAAATTATGATTTATACATACTCTTAATTGTAAAGTGAACATTACATTAAATCTAAACTTTGAATAAAGTTAAAAGTAATTAAATTCTTCCATCTAAACTACATAGATATTGTAAATGCCCGGAGAGAGGGTCTGGAGGTTAGAAGGTTTGCAGTGGCTCCCTGCAGCAGGAGAGAGCGCTGGCTGTCCCTGGGCGTGCTCACTGTGACTGCAGCCACCCGCTGGTTTAAAAGCATCCCGGTGGGCTCCCTCCGGGAGACACACTAACGCTGAGTGTGGCTACACAGAGCATTTGAAGTAGCACAGATATCAGTAATTTAAAAAAATCGAAATCTTGCTGGGCTTTGATAAAATCTGGCTGGATGAGTCAAAAGTACTGCTGAAGTTATTTAAATGATAATAGATCTATGTCTATTTTCCTTGAAATGATGACTTTTTTGAGGGCTACGTTAGCCGACCTGCTTTTAGCCCCCAAAAGATGAACATAAAAGAGCATTTGTGCTTGGAGGGTGACGATAGGAGTGCATGTGTGTGCGTGTGTGTGCATACACATGTGCATATGCGTGCAATTACACGATGCGGTGATATGTGAGAGAAAAGGGAAGATTTCGAACACGGGACCAAACTTTCTATGAACACAACTCAAGAGCGAGCTCGGATAGGAAGCGCTGCCCAAGTCGGACAGGCTGACGACAGGCCTGTTGACTTGGACAGGCACGGAAAGGGCGTGGCACGCGCCGCAGAGAGGTCTGCCCACCACGCTGGGACCCCTCCCCGGTGGTGGGAGGAGGTGGCCCAATCATTCCTGTGCCCCTGCACACCACCCCTGCTCCCTGGCTGGATGTGCAGGGGGCAGCCTCCACCTGATGGCCTGGTGCGGTGCCACCAGCCTGGGATGGAAAGTGGGACTAGGGTCCGTGGGGCAGGCACGGGCTGGGGCCGCTGCTGGCTGGGGAGGGAGGGAGTCAACGGTGCAACTAACATCTCCACCTTCACCTCACTAGGGGCTCGGCTGCCAGCCAGGCTAATCAGAGTGCACACAACGAAAGTGTCAGAGCTTTCACTGTAAAATCACCCAGGTCTTTCCCAACGCTAAACTCCAGTGGAAATTGATCTCAGTATCTAACGCATTTACATATCTACTTGGCTGGAAGTACTTTTTATTACTTAAAATGCCTGGAAAGTCATCATATTAGAGTCCATATTTCCTACAATTAGAGAGAACAATTAGCATTATGTAAACACCTACCGTTTTCTAGATCATTTAACTTAATTTTTAATTTTTTTTTAGTCTTCCCAATATCTGTATTAAATATCCAATGTAATTAAATGAAAAGTAATTTATTTTCTACTGGAATACATCTTAAAGCATCTTTCATTACTGAATGCTGTTTGCCTGGCCTATTTGGCTAAATAAGGTATTATCTGTTATAATCATATAAAGACCTTTTTATCTTTGCTTCTATCTAAAGTACTTCTTAAGTTAGTACCTAATTAAAAACAATGTTAAAAATTGCTGGGGTAGTTATAATACACAGATTCATGGGGGATGGAGAGAACCCTGAGCCCCGGGAGGGGAACTCAGGCCCCTCCACAGGTGATTTCAGCCTGTGAGAGCCTGAACACAGAGGCCACTAGGCTGTGCCTTGAATTCTGACCTGAAGCAACAATGAGATAGGAAATGGGTGCTGGGTTAAGCTGAATTAAAGGTGTTTTCATTTGGTATGCAGCAACAAATGACTAATACACATCACCAGCTACACTATTTGAAATATATTGTATATATAGGTTGTGCCATATGAAATTTCTCATATTTGACCACTTTTGACATGTAAAATAACGGCAGTTTCATAGAGTTCAATCAAATGCTTATGCTGGTTAGTTAGTTCTCTGTGGTTATAGAACTGAGACTCTGAGACAGCAGCTAGAGGACACCTGTAGTTTCCAGCCACGTAACTCTCTCTGTAGGTAGCTCATGTGGCTCTTTGCTTCTGCAGGGCCAGCAGGAGATTTTCTGATTTTTTTAATAGTCAATCTCTAAAAGTCCCTTTTTAAAGGACTTGCCTGATAAGGCCAGGCCCACTCAGGATAATCTCTCCCCTCCTTTTTAAATTTTTCAATTACAGTTGACATTCTATATTATTTATATTAATTTTAGGGGTACAGCATAGTGGTTAGACATTTATATAATTTAAGAAGTGATCCCCAAATTATTCTAGTTCCCACCTGGCACTATGCATAGTTATTACCATATTACTGACTATACTCCTTATGCTGGACTTTACATTCCAGTGACTGTTTTGTAGCCACCAATTTGTATTCCCTAATCCTTTCCCCTTTTTCACCCAGCACTGCAAACCCCTCCCGTTTTGTAATCATCAGTTTTTTCTCTGTATCTATGGGTCTGTTTCTGTTTTGTTTGTTCGTTTATTCTGTTCTTTAAAATCCACATATAAATGAGATCATACTCGTATGTATTTGCCTTTCTCTGTCTGACTTATTTCACTTAACATAATACCCTCTAAATCCATCCATGTTGTTGTAAATGGTAAGATTTTATATATATATATATATATATATATATATATATATATATATATATATATATATTTTAATGGCTGCATCAGCCATTTTAAACATGTGATTATTTATGTCAGCGTGACAGAGTGATGGAGGGATCCAGCGTGCTGGCATATTGATTTCCAGATGCTACTGAAGGCTCAGATTGAGTATTTGAGAAACTCAAGGGCAAAAGCGTGAGTGGTTGTGGAGTGCAGGGAATTCTTAGGAGAAAAGAAAGGGGGCGACTCTTAGTAGCCCTGGCAACTAGAAGGGGCATCAGCAAAGGACAGCATGGCCACAGGGGGCCAGGGATGTGAAGGAGGCCAGACCATTAAGTTCATGAACTTTCCGTATTTGGGTGGGGGCGCTCCACAGGAGGCTCTCAGAAGAGGTGGCAGTTGAATTGGGCCTTGTAACATGAATCAAGGGCATTGTAGCCGAAATGCACAGGAGAAAGGGGCAGAGAGGTCTGGGGGAAGGAGGGTTAGACGGGTGTTTGGGGGTGCAATGGACCCCCTGGGCTAGAACCTGGGGCCCAGCTTGGAAGAGGCCTGTGTTCTCCCATAACTTTACCCTGACAGGATGCATCAGATGGCAGCTGCTGGAGAGGCCTGGAGAACCAGCGGCCCATTTCCCAACACTCACTCGGGAGGCGCCCTGGTTTGCCAACGTGAGCCCCTGGACTGTGTGTGTGCTTGGTGGAACCTGAGTCCTAGGAGTTAAACAGAAGAGCAATTGTGTAATGTTGGGAGGAAGTTTTAGAGCAGACTGTTTCAGATCTGTTGCCGCCACTACCCAGATGAAGCATTTTAGGGCCTTTCCTGGGGACACAGTGACTGTGTTTGGAGCTCTGCCTGAGCAGCAGGAGAGCAGCTGCAGCCTGCCAGCGAGAAGCTTCCAGTTGAATGGGATTCACTGAGCCCACCCCAGGCAGCTGGGCGAGGGCCGGGTGCTGCCTTGGGGCCAAGTGTTTTGGGCAGAGGGCAGAGAGGGAGGGCTTCAGGGACCACACAGGGACCTGACTGGACGTGGAGCGTGATTCAGATTAGAGAGGTGAGGGGACGTGTGAAGCGCCCGCTGCGAGGGCACACCCCAGAAGTGCGCTTTTGGGTATGAGTTGTGAAAAGTCCACAGTAGCTTCGGAGATCAGCCTTGCCAGAAGGGGGTCAACCCAGTGAGCACGGCAGGACAGGAGGTGGGACACACGGATGGGGGTGTCATCCACGTTCAGATGACGGAGGAGTGAGACACTCACGGTTCAATATGCAGGATGGGCGGGAGCAACGAGCACAGATGCCTCAGGGCCCGTAGGAGCGGGTGGGGGCAGCTGTCCTAGCCTGAGCCAGGCCGTGTGGCCGTAGGGAGTGGTGACACCTGTGGTGACAGGGACGAGCGCAGGCCTGGGGAGGGCCGACTCACGGGTTCCAGTTGCAAACAGACTCTGTGGCAGCTGTGGTCCCTGGGCTGAACTGGTCAACTCCGTGTTGGGGGCACAGGGGAGAGCATTGTCCTATTTGTAAACTTTCTCAGGAAACGGAGTAAGAGTGGGCTTAGGAAGTTAGCCTGACGCGGAGCCAAGACGGGGAGCAGAGGCAGCTCGCCAGGGCGGGAGGCCTGGGACTCCAGGCGAAGCCGCAGATCTGGACGCGCGCGTCCATCCGTGGGAAGGTGGATCCAGTAGTGCGCGCGTCCATCCGTGGGAAGGTGGATCCAGTAGTGAGACTCGGGCAGAGAGCAGAGGCAGCTACCGGGGCAGCCAGTGAGGACAGGCTCCACGCGAGCCACACGTTACTCACAGCGCCGAGAAGGGCCGGTTTGGAGGGGAAGGAGGTGGAGGGGAAGGTGGTCCATCCAGTGGAGCTTTTCCTCAGCGCTCAGTGATGTGGGCCCCAAAAGCAGGGGAGTAGGGCGCCCCACTCAGGTTTGGAACCTGACAATTTTCCATCTCCTCAGCCAGAAATAAGAAAACCGGAGTAGCTTCACAAATAAATGACGGAATGTAAGCAAGCAGAACAAAACCAAAAAAACCCTTACCTTTTTGGGGTTTTTTTTTGTATTTTCTTTGGTATTATCAATAATATCCCTGTGTGCACAGATACATAGTCTGACATTAGTATGTCCCCAGGACCTGGGGTGAGGTACGTGAGGAAGGAAAGAGAGAGAGAAAAAGTGGAATGACAGTGGAGAAAAGTGAAGCTAGCTTAAAAACAAACACAACATTGTCATGATTATTCAAAGTAGAAACTTGAGATAAAAGCCCAAGGATTTTTTATCCACACGCTCTTTATTAATTCGTCTGAGAAAAGCTCCCAGGAGCTCGCAAAAGATTTCTGCACGCGGGGCGTGGGGGTGGGGTGTAAGTAGACGAGACGGAGGGAGCCGTGAATTCCGAGAGGGTTCCGAGCTCGCTGACAGCCTGGTAAACAAGTGAGCAGTTGCCTTCGTGACACAAACACTGGGACTCGGCTAGTTTTGATTTCCAGCTCCGATTCTGTGCGACTGTGCCACCGAAATTAAGATTTCTCACTTTACATCGCACCACTCTTGATGGGGCCAGAGCTGGTCCAACATTGCATTCCTCGTAGAATGATTTCACCCTCGCCGCGAAACTGCAACATCTCACATGGCAACACAGCGTTGTATCTATGACTGCCTCTCCCTTCTTCTTTCCTTCCTTTTCGGTCCTCCTTTCGTTCTTTTCTTTTGGTAAGCAGAAAAAAATCGTGCAGCTGGAGGCACTGCTCAACACGATGGGATCTCATGAACAGAGCACACTGCACGAGACAGGCTGTAGCTCGATGACTGCTGGTGCCCATCAAGTCAGAAATATGAACCATGGTAACCGCAGATCTCCGCTCTGCCATGGCCGGGAGGCGGTGGCTCTGTGGGACTCGCTGGGGTCCTGGGAAGGAGCAGGGCTGAGCAGGGACAAAGAGCCACTGAGCTGCTGAGTGGCGCCTTCCCGGAAATGGGACCCACGGCTGCTGCTCCGAGAAGGCCTGCTGCTGGCCCAGGGCTTTCTTTCCAGAGAACTTGCCTGAGTCCAGGAGGGGAGACACAACGGCAGGGAAATATGTATTTAGGGGAGCTGAACAGGGTGGGAATACATTTATGGGCGATGGCTCACTCGTGACCAAAATGATGTGACTCCATCTGGATTTGGGGGCTGTAAGTTATGTGCACGGTGAGGAAGGTGTTACGAGTTGAATCGTGTCCCCCCAAATTTCATGTGTTGGGGTCCTGAAGGCCCAGGACCTCAGACTGTGGCCTTATGTGGAAATAGGGGCATTGCAGGTGCCATCAGTTCAGATGAAGTCACGCTGAAGTGGGGGGGCCTGACCCACTGTGGCTGGCACCCTAGGAAAAAGGGGATAGTTGGACCCAGCCACACACAGGGAGAAACCAGGTGAAGATGAAGACAGAAATGAGGGTGACACATTTACAAACCAGGAGCTCCCAAAACGGCTAGCAAACCACCAGCGGCAGCAGCCAGGAGAGAGGCCTGGGGCAGATTCTCCTCACAGCCTCAGAAGGACCAGCCCTGCCGACAACGTGACCTTAGACGTCTGTTCTCCAGAACGGAGACCATTAATTTCTGTTAAGTCACTGAGTTGTGCTTTGCCAGGCGGCCCTGGCAAAGTGATACAACTCAGGTCTATTGATTCATCAACTTTGAGAGCAGGGCCCAGTTATCTGTGTTTGAAAAATGCACCGGGAGATGCTGCAAATTCAAGTTTGAGAAATATTGCTCTCAGTGATTAGACCCACCTAGAATCGTCTGGGGATGTTTTCTTAAAAAACAAACTTCTGGACTCTCTAGCAATTACCATCCTCTCTAGCCCCGCCCCTGCCCCTCCTCCACCCCCTGGGTTTATTGAATCGGAATCTCACAGGTATTTCTTGAAATAGCTTCTGAATCCGAGCCCAGGTGATCTTCTGGTGAGTCTGATCTTGTTCTATTCACAAGGTAACTGCTTTTCCAGTAAGGAATCACTTTTGCATAGTGTTTCCCTGTTTATAGCACACTTTAACATGAATCATCTCATTTGCTTAATTGTAGGTCCTGACCCACTAGTGGGGAAGAGTAAATAGGAGCAACTTTAATTCGTTCCTTGGTCCCTCCGCCAGCCAGGCGTGAGACACGGGAGGGCCTGTGCTGGGCTCTGCCCCCCAGGTTCCAGGTAAGTGCGCACGGATGCCCTGGGGCTGGGAGGGCCCCAGGGGCTGGTTCATAGCCAGAGAATCTGGCAGTACTTGCTTATTTAGTGTTTGGTCATTGGTTTGTTGGCTGGCTTTATTTGGGGAAGAATTCTCAATGGCAGTCCTGACTGTGTCCTCCTGACAGCCCTCGAGACTTCCTGTGTCCGTGTGTCACCCTCAGCACAGCACTCAGCTTTCCGGCCCTTCACAGTTTACCCCAGCGTACTGGGTGAGACTCAGTTCCCACCTGTGCCTGGCCCTCCCCCCATGCTCGGTGTCATTAGCAATCATGACAATAAAGACACGGGCTACCTTAGCCCTTACCATGCGTTGCTCTAGGATCTTCCCCAAAATCAATGTGCAGATAAGTCCCCTGGGACCAGGTTCTAATGCAGTGTCTGAAGTGGTCCTATAGCTCTGCGTTTCTAATGAGCTGCTTGTGCACAGGTCACACTTTGCAGACCAGGCACTGAGCACATACTAACTTACTTACTCCTCACAACAACCTGTTTGATTGGTGTTATTTTTATTCCTACTCTTCAGATGAGGAAACTGAGGCACAGGGTGGTGACAGAGCTGGGATTTGAACCCAGGAAATCTGGCTTGAAGGTTGATTTTCTTGTCTACATCCTTGTGCTGCTTTTGAAACATGCATCAGGAGTTATTTGTGGTTTTCCAGTGTACCTCCTTTCTCTCCTCCATGCCTCTCATGCAAGTTAATCCACTGATTTCCTCCTCTCAATGCTCTCGTCTGTGAAATGGGGCTATGACAATAGCTACCTCAGGAAGTCAGTATGGGGACCGAATAAAACCAGCCTGAGGCTTACCTCTCTACCCCTCCATATTATCATGTGGTTGATAACGTGGATTTCATCCCGCTGCGTGTGTTTGAGCTACGCCTCCAGGGCTCCTTAGCTGTGGGACCCGGGGTGGTACTGAATCTCTGTAACTGGTTCCGCCTCTAAGAAAGGAGTAATGACAATTTCTTCCTCACAGAGTTACTATTTGAAGGATGAACTAGAAAATGCAAGTGAGAGCTCTTCCCAGCGCTGGGCACATAGGAAGGTGTTAAAAACATGGTAATTATTATTATTTTCATTCAATGAACATGCTTCTTTCAGCCACATGCTTATTCAATTAATATTCTAAACACTTCCACACATACCATCTTAATCTCTATAAAAATCCTATTCACTACCTATGTATTTGCACCATACATATGAGAGCTCTGAGTCACGGTATGACTGGCTCAGTGCCACGTGGTTCGTTACTGGAGGGACAGAGTTGAAACCCCAGCCATGAGTTCTTCTTTCCACAATGGTCAGTGGTGTGACCTTGGCAATGAGACACCCACCAAATACAGAACAAGAAGAACATCCATGTGCATGAACGTTTTTGACACCTGTGGGGACACTGAAGTCCGTTTTTTCAATCTTGTCTCTATGATGCTGTCTTTCTTTTCACGCTGTCTGACGGTGGCCGCTGTTGGGATAACCGTCCGTGCAGTGGCAGGGCTGGAGTAGGCATGTCCAGCTCTGGCAACCAATCTCCCCTTGACCCTTTAGATGCATCCCTTTAGTCGGTCCCCGACAGCCACGCCTGCAGAGGCAGGATGTGGGGTAGAGGGGAGCCCCCCTTGCTCCTGGTGGCAGTTACTTCCCCCTTTATCTTCTATGAATCAGGGGAGGAGCAGTTGATATAAAATGTGAAAGCTGAGTCCACTGAGTGCAGTGTGCTCCCATGTCCCACACGGCGCTCTGAGCTGACCTGAGTGCCGTGCAGGTGGGAGGTGAGGGAATTGGGCATTTCCTGAGGTTAGTGGCTAGCTTACACAGGTTCATTTTGCACTTAAGGTACTTGGCTCTCTCTGAAGTGTTACATGGCCTGTACGAGTTTTGTTTGTGAAATGTAAGTGAATTCAAATTCATTTTATTTTCACTTGAACAAGCATTTATCATAGGCTTGTGATGTGCTTATCAGTAGGGTAGATATTTGGGTGATGAAAAGAACCAAAATACACACACACACACACACACACACACACATATGCACACACACACAATCTCATAATGAACTTGAGGAGATTTGCTTCTAGCTTGGAGAACCTACAGAAGAAATCATTGGGAAATGTCTGTGATGATTTGCAGTTAAGAACCCAGTGGAATGTATGGTTGAATGCTGGATGGTTTGTCGGCCCAAAGCATAGCTTTTTATGAAAAGTTTGGACCACTTTGTGCCTCTGACTGAAGGCAGGCGGAATTCCCACGTTGCTGGGCTGGGGCTGGGCAGAGGAGAGCTATTTCTCTGGGATGGAACTGGGGGCGCTGTAGAAAGAACACTGTTCTTGGAGGCAAAGGGTTGCATTCTGATGTATGGTCTGATATTCATTCACAGTGGGGCTTAAGCAGTTAATCAACTCTCTGAGCCCAATTTGTGCCTCTGTAAGACAGAGTTAATACCCATTTTGAGGATTGCTGAGTAGAAGAAATACAAGCATAGTTGTGAGTATGTGCTACATTCAGTAAGAGGTTATTATCATAACGACATGGACACCTGAATGTCCAGATGTGGGGGTGGTCTGGACATGCTGGCGTCCTCACTGCTGTTCCTGATGAATGAGTGGCCAGGCCTGATCCAGGGAGGGCAGTCAGTGTGGCTGAAGCATTGATGGTGCAGCTTCAGGGAACGGTGATCACGGCTGGACAAGTGTGGAATTTGGTGGCATTACGTATGATCACACTGTTGTACATCCATTGTCATTATCTAGTTCCAGAATTGTTTATCACCCCATATGGAAAAACCACACCCGTTAAGGAGCCACACCCCATTCCTCCATCTCCCCAGCCCCTGACAGCTACCACTCTGCTTTTTGTCCCTAGGGATCAGCCTATTCTGGACATTGCCTATAGCAGAATCATACAATGTGTGGCCTTGTGCGCCTGGCTTCTTTCATTGAGCATAATGGGTTTGAGGCTCATCCGTGTTGTAGCACATATCCGTGCTTCCTTGCTGATTATGTCTGAGTACCATTCCATTGTGTGAGTATGTCCCATTTTGTGTGTCCATCCGCCAGCTGATGGACACTTGGGCTCTTTCCGCCTCTGGACTATTATGAGGACTGCTGCTAGGAATGCTGGTGTGCAAGCTTTTGTTTGAATCTCATTGGCTTTCCCCTCCACTACTTCCTCTTGTATGTGGCCCAAGCCATCTTTTAGAAGATAAATCTGATCTTCTCACCCCTCCCTTAAACCTTTGGTGGCTTCCCTTGCCTTGTAGGATGAAATCAAAAGTCATGAACATGGCCGGAAGGCCCAGTGTGTTCCCCCTCTGCCCATCACATCGGCCCGGGTTTCTGCCCTGGTTCGTGCACTTCAACCACTCAGCACTCCTTCCGGCCCCCGGAGCACAGCATCATGCTTCTTGTCCGTCCCACAGCGTTTGTAGCGCAGCCCACAGAGCTCTTCTGGCTTCCTCTGTGCGGAGCTCACTCTTGATCATGCTGCACAGTCCAGGTCTCACTTTCTAGGTCTGACCCACAGACCAAGCGCGGCCCCCATGCTGCGTTCTCTCCCACCCTGCCCTTCTCCTCAGCAGCATGCATCACAAGTGCAATGACAGTGCTTGTCTATCCCTGAAAAAAAATGCCAGACCCCGAGGGATGGCACAGCCTTGTCCTGCACACAGCTGTAAACCCAGCACATTTCCCAACACGTAGGAGGTGCTCAAGCTCCCATTAGTCAGATGCCGGGGGTGTCTGACCCCCAGCGAGGTGGACACCATAACGGTCTCTGCCCTCCCTCGCTGCGGCAGCTCCACATGGCCTGTGTTTGTACAGTGTGGGGCAGACACAGGGAGGCCCCGATCCTGGGAAGAATGCAGGGAATGTGCGTCATTTCCTGTGAGGTCTGTGTAGATGACCATGTTTCCCTGTGTTCCAAGGTGGCTGGAGGTGAGAAGTGTGGCCTCGGACTTACAGGCTGGAAAATGAAATGAAGGTGCCACGTGGGAAAATTGCTTTCATCTTGGCCGGGACTGTTTTCGGTTAAGAACTGAAACCCAAGCAAATGCCGAGACTGCACGATGGCTGAACTACATTAAGCTTCGGGCCAATGTTCATACATTCGGAGTGACGTCAGAGCTAAGGAGACAAAGCCACTTAATCTCCTACAGAAGACAGAGTAAAGTGAGTGCCCTGTGGAAGATCACTTACAACGTTTCCCTCCTGGAACAAACGTGGGGTAAGTGGGGTTCAGTTGTCTCTTTGAGGACGACTGAGGTGTTGACCACGCTCTGCTGGGTTCCTGTGGTTCTGGATGTGGGGGCGCCGGCTGGGGCCACGCATTCACACTGCAAGAATGAACCATTGCAGGTGAATGACCACTGCACGGACAGAGGATGTGAAGGGCTTCATCTGGGCCGATGGCCTGGGGTGAGGTCAGCCACCAAAAGCCACCTTGGGAAGAGGAGAGGAGGCCGCATTAGACAGCGTCTTTGCCAGAGTGACTCCTCTGCCTTCTGCAGCCCATGAACCATACAGACAGTCGGAATGAAGAGATTGCTCTGGTTAGGCAGTTTTTTCTGTTGAAAAGATTTTTAGTGGGGAAATATGATCAAGCATTAATCATCCTTCAAGTTAATGGCTAACACCCACGGAGGAGGCCCCCAAGCCAGGTGCTGGGCTGCATTCCTAACACATCTCAGTGCTTCTAAGTTCCCCAGGGACCTCCCAGGTGGGAGTCCTGATTAGCCCATTATACAGATGGAATTGGAAGGTGAAAACAGTCAATAACCCGTCTGCGTGCATTCTGCTAATAAGCAACAGTGGTGGGATTCAAACCCAGTTTTCTTTGAATCCAGAGCCAGTGCTTTTAACCATGACCATGAATTGACACTGCTTTGGAGGTTTGGGACACGTGCAGGACCCTTTTAGGATTCAGTCCAATGCAGCAGGAAGTGCTTATAGATGATGAAATATAGAGAAATCCATTGTCAGTGTCCCCAGGAAACCCAAAAGCAAAATCAAGAACAGGCAGCTGAACCAGTAGCCGTGTGTGTGTGTGTGTGTGTGTGTGTGTGTGTGTGTGTGTGTGAAGGCAGCACCTTCCTGTGAGCTGAGGGGGACCCAGGGATTAGTTCAGGGTGATGCCGGCCTTAGACCCATGGAGCCAAACTGTGCAGCCATGTTGGACTCTGTTTCTGGATGGCATTTCCAGCTCAATGCTACATGGGTCATATGGCATTACCTCTTTGACAGTAGGAGAAAGAGTTCTCTTTACTCAGCCTCATGGCAAAAGATCGAATACAATGCTGTGATTCATGGGAAGGTGGCAGAGTTCAGGGCTTCAGAACATAAGCTCTTGGGACAACTGTTCTGTTCAAATTCCAGTTGTGCTACATGTCACCATGTAATCGGGGCTAAATCTGCACCTTCCTTTCCTCGTCCATAAAATGAGGGTAGTGCTGGTACCTTCCTGTGCTGGTTAATTTATGTGTTAACTTGGTTCAACAACACTGCCCAGCTATTTGACCAAACATCAGTCTGGCTGTTGCTGTGAAGGTGTTTTCTAGAGAAGATTCACATTTAAATTAGTAGGCTTTGAGTAAAGCTGATGACTCTCCATATCATGTGGGTGGGCCTTATCCAATCAGTTAAAGGCCTTATAAGGAAAGACCTCCCTCCCCTGAGGACGAAGGAACTCTGCTAGCAAACAGGCTTTGGGCTCAACATGCAGCATCAGCTCTTCAGGGGTCTCGGCCTGCTGGCCTCCCCTACAGATTTCAGACTGTCATCCCAAGAACTATATGAGGCAACTCCTTAAACATCCCGCCTCTCTCTTTCTTAGGTATGTAATAGTTTATAGATCTTACTGGTTCTATTTCTCTGGAGAAGCCTGACTGCTCCACTGCTCCACACATCATTGGCTTGTTTTGGGGATGAAGTGAGTTATCACGTCTGCAGCTCATAGAGCAGAGCCTGGTGCAGAGTAAGCGGTGAACATGTTAGCGATTATGTTAAATCCGGTTCTAAGTGACGTGAGCTGCATGGACGAGGTAAAGGCGCTGGGTGGGACATGAGGTGGAGAAGGGCTCAGGCCGTGCCCTCGGGAAGAGGATGGTCCAGCGGGAGGCACAGGCGTGCACATGGCAATTGTAACACGCTGAGGAGACAGACATAGGAAACCAAGAGTGTTAACAGTGGGCTGACTGTGTGCATGTGACTCTCGGACGCCTTGACTGGCTGCTCAAGATCACACCTTTATCTAGGTCCTTCTAGTGTCATAAGAAGCGGTGACTTTAAGGTTATGTCCACCTCCCAGATCTGAGACTGCCTTTCACACAGGGAAGCTGATGCTTATTCAATAATGGGTTTACAAGAGGCATGGCTACCAAGGGACCTGTCTCACTTGACCATGGGTCAGTGACGAGCACACGTTTTCATAGCAGGTACATAGGCCCAACTACAGTCAGATGGGCGCAGAAACAGGTGCACTGGAAAGGCAGCTCCTGTCCTTGGGAATAAGAACCTGAGGAGGGAAATCTTCACCAAAAGCCAATCTCATTGCCATCACCTTGCTGGAGTGGAGGTCAGGGCCAGGGTGATGGGGGCGCAGGGCAGGACCAGAGCTAATGGGAGGCGGGAGGCCAGTAGAGTTTCTGTGGATAAAGAGTAGCTCTGGGAGAAGCAGAGGAAGAAAGCCCCCAGAAAGAGGGCAGAGCCTGAGCAAGGCTTGCGGGGCCTGGAGGAGGCAGGGGGAAGATTGGTGTGCTGCAGGTATCTGTCCTGGGAGCGGGAAGGGAGTAGCAGCAGACAAAGTGCCCCAGCAAGGTTCTTCTACAACAAACCCACTCGCAATTATGCAGGATTCTTGTTGTTATAGGACAGCAGTAGCACCATGGCTTAAAAACTGCTCTTATCCTAGCCCCTGTTTTTTACTGAATTTTAAGATAATTTTGTGATGCCATCCAGAGAAGGAACCCCAGTTGCTTGGAGACAGAAGCTTGCCATGCTCTTTCTTGGAGCTTCTCTAGCACCCAGCATGGTGGCTTTCATAAAATACAACCTTACAGAAATAAAACAAACTGTAAACCTTTGCGTTTCAGCTCATTCAAGCCAATCAATCAATGTTTAGTGATTGTTGACAGAGACATAATCAAAGTATTTCAGATCTAAAAAGCCATTGGATATCAGCTCTTCACCCATTAAAGCTCTTCATCTCATTAAAGAGATGAAGACACTGGGATTTTGAAGTATTAAGAAATTTGCCCCAAACTACCAAGTAGCATGGCTCATCAGATAAAGACCACCCAAATCTTTATAGTCTAAGAAACATAACGATACTGCAAATCCTCTGGAACTGCATGTTTTCAGATGTGATCTGTTCATTTGTCAGTGGCTGGTCTTCTCTGTCATTTAGAGAGGGGTGCTGATAAGATAAAGATCGTTGGTTCAGTTCCCTCTTGGGTGAGGTGGCTTCCATCTGTCCCTGGGTGATGAATTGCATGCTTACCTGCTCATAACCCAAAAGATCAATGGTGGGAATGCAGCCAGATCAGTGCAAAATCAACCTCAAGTATGCAGTGGGCGTTTTCCAGAAAGGTGCTAGTTTAAGGGATGTGAGGAGATGGATGAATCAGGCATGGTTCTTGCCTTTGTGAGACTCAAAATCAATAGGCAAAGTAGTATGAACACAAGAAATGGGTCAAGGAAAAGAGGGAACTAACCATAGAAAGCAGTTAGCAAGATGGCCCAATTTTGGGCTCTTGTCCCCATGGTGGCAGGGCAGTGTCTCCATGACCAGCGTTCAGTTTTGCTTGTTCTGCACTTAGGCCACAGCCATTTGTAGTTTGCCATTGAAAAACAAAGGAGTTGAGGTTTCCATCTTGAAAATCAAGGATGAGGAAACATCAGGGAAGTCCGGGAAGCACTATTTGCAAGCCAGTGAAGTTGGAAATGAACAAGAGGATGCTGTTAGGGCTCCCGAATTCTTCAGGGCAGACTGCATTGTCTGCAGGGAGAAAAAGAAAAGTAGGAAAACCCTTGTTTGGTAAGACTCTTTCAGAGGCCAAGAGAGTCTGTTTGTGGGCCATATATGATCTCCCAGGTAGAAAACATGTTGGGACAAAAGAGATTTGGGATGGGAAATCCGTTTGGAAATTGAATGTAGTGGCTTCTTTCACAGCATCTCTTATAAGCAGCCAACATAGCTTCTTGGTAATCTGGGTTGGGGGTATGTTACCGAAGCCACCCCAAAGAACCACCTTAGTCACAGCAGAACACATGGCAGTTTCCACCTGGGTGAGAAAGGACACTGGTGCCCATGCCTGGCTGGAGAGATCCTTGTAGGACCACATTGCTTGTTCTGAGTAGGTTCCCATAAGAAACTTTGCAGAATTAGATACAGAGCCAATCCAAATCATCAAAAAGATAATCGTAAACACCTCCTCTAAAATTAAGCCCTTCTAAGACAGTATCAATTCACAGGAATTTTTGTATTAATATCACCTTTGATTGATTAAAAAGCATAGACTGAGGACTAAGCATTGGAGGATTTCTCAAGGTAAAGTTTCCACCAAAGAACAGAGCATGAATCTGAATTAGAAATCAAGTCAACACAAGACAAGTGCATTTCCTGGTGGTGCTGATAAACCAAGGCAGATAAGGGGGAAGCTCAGGCAAATGTCTGCAAGGAAAGCTTCAGAGAGGAAGAGCAATATAAGACGTATCCCCGAAAACTTGCTTCAAAAATAGAAATGAATTTATTAGTAAGTCAAAAGATGAGCTAGGTTGTCATTACATGACAAAATTGAATGATATTCATTCATATACATACAATGTGTTCAATCCCAAGGAGTTCAACTTTTGGAAATAATTTTGGAGCTAAATTAAAAAGTAACTTTGATAACAGCCTGGCCAGCCCTTTATCCTTCCTTGTATTTGAAGAAAAAAAAATCAAGTTTCCTCTGAATTGAGTTTGAACATTCCTGGTGGAATTTGTCCGGGGCTCTGTAAATTGCTAACATTCCATCTTGCCATGTTTTATAAACACATAAAAGGCTATTGTTGCACAGAGTTAGGTTTTTAATAATTTTTCAACTCCTTTACCTCTGGAGTCCACTTAAAGCTATCCTCTGTTGGGAAGCCATTTGTGAATATCAGAGTTTTTTTTTTTTATGAGAACAGAGTTAGTCTTTCTTATGGAGAATAATTCTACACTGGCAGAGAGTTGTACGAAATGACCTAATAGGTCTTTTTATCTCTAATTTCTATGATTCCATGAAAATCATCACCCACTATAAGAAACAGATGTTGGTTGGTAGACAATGGCTGTGAGGATCCATCTTCCTCCATCAGCGTAGGTTGCCACCTCTCCCCCTATTTCTCTACTCTGTGGCAGCTGATGAGATATTTATAGCTCCCTTCCTCAGCCTGCCAATTATAATTATCAATATCTCCACTGATAAAAAAAAAAAACCAAAAACAAAAAAAACCCAGGCACCATCAGAGTTGTGCACAGTATGTGATAAGCCAAGTTGGAGCTGAAAATAAGAATAGTTTCTTCCAATTACAGACAAAAGAGAGGTGCGTTTGCTGGCCGAGCTGCCACCTCGGCTGCATTCATGTGACCATAAGAGAGACCTTTCACCTTTCTTACGGCACCTTTTTTGGGCAAATTGGAGGTGGCGATGCCCTCAGGAGAAGCTATTGCTCAGACAATGCTGTCTGTACTGTACAGAGTTGGAGAGTTGCTTTAAATATAATAAATAAAAGTGAAATCTCACACAAGGCAGCACAGCTTAGTAATTGCTGTTTTGGAGCTCACGTCTCTGCAGTTATTTAGCTCAGCATTTCATCTCCAGCTGCAGCACAATTTTTGCCAAATATAGATAAATGAAGTTAAAGTTATTGGCAACCACTAGTTCTGGGTCCCTGCTTCGAGTTTATAGATTTCGTAGGAATGGCATCACTTTATTTCTGCAGCAGACAATTGTTCTTCTAACGCGAGAACTTTTTCCACGGCATCGTCCGTGTGACATTTTGATGGAGGCAGGAAGTTTTACCAGAGAAATACGTGGGCAGCTGGAGTGAGGTTTCTGTTCAAACGGTGGACCAGTAGAAACCTGGAGTGGAGGGCAGACAGACTTTCAACCCAACCAATGTATTTTAAGGCCTTAATGGAATTCAAATAAAGTACTTGCAGACACTCCCTTTCATCATGGATGCCTTACGGTGAGCTCTCCATCCACTACTGCAGCAACCCCAAGACTCACCTTTCAAATAAAATGGACAGCCCTCATCATCGGAAAACAGTGTTTGGTTCTAGCCTTTCGTTTCCGCTGGAAATTGAGGCTATAGAGGTTCCTGTAAGATGGCTATCTAAGAATCCTAGTGTTGAGACTAGATCTTAGAGCTGGGGTTCAGCTTCCCATAGCACAAAGCTCCCTTCTAAGGCGGGTGGCCCCTCCTCCCTCCCTCCCCCTCCCTTCCTGAACACTCTAAATTTTTTTACTATTATGGTCATAATTTCCCTTCCCTTCCCTTCCCTCTCTCCATTGAGGTAAAATTCACATAACATATAATTAACCATTAACACCTTTCAAGTGCACAATTGCTCAGTTGAGTGGCATTTAGGATACTCACAATGTTGTTCAAGCACTATCACTATCTAGTTCCAAGACATTCTCATCACCCCAAAAGGAAACCCCATGCCCCCTAAGCAGTCGCTCCCCAGGCCCCCTTCCCAGCCCCTGGCAACCACTCGCAGGCGACTGTTGGCTTTTGCGTCTTAACATGGTGGGTGTCAGAAACAATTCCTTTCAGTCCTTTCATTTATTTGCAAAAATGTATTATATTAACACACATCGCGCCAGGCATTAGCTCACGACAACACTACAAAAGAGTTAGTCCTTTTATTCCCACTTTGCAGGTGTGGAGACTGAGGCAGTGGGGCTCTGTGGCTATGACCCAGCTGGTGAGGGGTGGAGCTAGGACCCTGGCACATCCTGGCCTCCGTGGGGCCTGCTGTTCACACACTTGGCCAGGTACCACCCAGCGTGTTCTGTACAGACGCTGCCCATTCTTAGGGCCACGGCTTAAGCACTGTGACACTGCTGTCTTTTCTCATGGACCGCATGTGCCATTGTGGTTTCACCTTCTCATTCCGATTTTGTCCTGTAGCTATACAGGCATTGGGTGACAGGAGAGAGATCCAATTGAATTTTCCATGACTATCTCAGAATAATTAAAGACATGGCCACTACTTTTTGGACCAAAGTGTCTTTAGGCCTCATCCTGACCTCTTTGGACAAACAGCGTTTAAGTAAGAGTCCAAATGCTTCGCAACATTCTTTTGGAAGTTGAGTAAAACTGGAAATGTTGTCAGTGAGAAATAACCAAAGTTCATGGCCAAGTAGCAATATGTTTGCTTAACCTTGGGGAAAAAAAGATCTTTTTTAGTTTATGAAGTTGGATGTAATTGTGACCCTCCCCCCAATTAAAAAGACAACGAAAACAGGCTAGGACCCAGGGCTGAAAATTTCTGTGTGTGTAGAAATACAAATATAACTTTATTTTACTATAAACACATATACATGCTTCTTGTAAATACACAGACCTAGTTCTTTCCAAATTTCAGAGTTGTGGGACTTAATGGTTTTAGTGATTAGTCCAACATGAACAATTTTTGTTCTCATAAAACAAAAGTAGCTTTTTAAGTAATGTATAGAATTATTAAAAATCAGCGTGGTTCTGCACGAGGTGTGGGTTTTGTCTCACGTTTGCTTATGAGGCGAGCAGCTTGCAGTGCCCTGTCATCTGTGTGAGTCGGTCCAGGGATCAGAGCGCGCTCCCGGGTCCACGTTCCTCCTTGAGGCCCATGGAGTGACAAAGGTGACCATCATAATGGGAGCCCACACATGGCAGGTGCTGGCCTACGTGCTCCACGCGTTTGATCTCCTCTAATCCTCACCACAAACCCCCGAAGTCCAGAATCATCATCCTTGTCTTACTGAGGGGGAAACTGAGGCATGGCACACAGTCAGGAGGTTTGAGCGCAGGGTCGGTTTTCATTGCTGGCACTGAGGACGTAGTTTCACTCTCCCTCATTACTGTTTGGTTTCCTTCTATTCAGAAAACCCAAGGAAATGAACACAGCTGTCTCCTGCGAGGGCCTCTGCGTAGTCTCCATGAACAGAGCTGGGAGGGCTCGTTCTTCCCAGCCGGTGTCGGACACTGCGTCTGAGAAGGGCTGTGCATGGGGCTGGGGCCTCAGAGAGGAGAGGGCTATAGATGACCTGCGAAGCCACAGGCTTCTTTATGCTGTTGGTTTTTCTTTATGACTCAGTTTTTCTTTTCACTTTGTAATGAGACGCATAGAAGTAGAATTCTGTGCTGTCTCAAAGAAATGTAACTACGTTAGTTTTAATGTCGTGAGAGCACACGTTATTTTAGTAAAATGGTCCACATGGCCTGACAACGACAGTTCCTCGGTGTATATCCTTGGTGCAGATGTATGGCTTGGTGTCTTCGTGACAAGGGCTAGTACTGACCGTGCACACTGTTGTCACCACTTCTGTATCTTCCATCCTGCTGGTTTTATGCCCAAGTCAGGGCTGCTACATGAGGAAGTGAACTTGAAGAAAAGCAGTGGGGAAAGGATAGTAAGAGGAAGAGCACGGGAATCCAGTTGCCTCTCGGACAGGACCAGTAGAAGAGAAATGCATCCCCATCAATAGAAAACACTTGTCATAGCGTGAGGTGTGTAGTGGGTATTAAACAAATGTCCTTCTTCCAACATGAGGGTCTGGTCCAGGTAAGGCCAAGACATCAGATAGACTCAGCTCAATGGGACAAGTCTCTCCACTGGGCAGTGGTTGTGTGGAGGGCTACGTCAGGATGCTGAGGCTGAGACCTCAATGGGGAGGGGTCGGGGTGTCTGCTGTGGGTACGCAGGGGCTACGAGGCAGCATGCATAGGGCACATGTGGCAAGTGATGTGGGATAGTAAAAATGGATGTCACTTACTAAGTCCCACTTAAAAGTGCATACTCAACACTTTACAACCATTAACCCATGAATTCTTCACACCATCCAGTGAGATCCATGTTATGAGGTTCATTTTCCAGATGTGGTCATTGAGAATTAAGCTTAAGTCCGAGTTATGTGGCAGCTCAGTGGCAGGGCCCTGGCTTGACCTCACGTTTGTCTCATTTCAAAGCCTTGCTCTCTCCACCCGAGCTCTCTGCTGGCGGCAATCAGGGCTCAGCTGTCCTTTCTGCTGAGAAGCCCAGCCCACGTGACTGGTGGGTGTTTTGTGGAGGGTTGATCTGGGGCGTAGCCTTTCCTGGTCAGCAGGGCCCGTCTTCATTTGGATGTAGAGGAAGTCCCCGGGAGAATTACGGATCCGGGAACAATCAATCCCTGGACATTCTGCCTTTCCTCTGACAATATTTGGCATGGACTATCTTCAAAGTGACAAAGCGAGGAAAAATGTTCAGCTAATTGAGACATGGAAAACACCTTCCTTTTACCCAATATACCCCGAGGCCCATGGTTTTGGTGTGTGTCTGTTTCAATAAATCCTAAATTACCAGGATGGTTGTCTCATGTTTCATTACTTAACTGCAAATATTTAAGCATAGTCCAGTGGTAAAGGAAAAATTGCAGAACCCCTCTCTCCTGGCTGTTCCCTCCCACTCCCAGTTAGTGGAAAAACCAAAGAGGGAGGCTGGGCTCAGCCCTGGCTGGTAGCTGCGCTGTCCGGCTCCGCGCTGAACTTGGCCATGGCGTTCCAGCTTTGCTCATGAATAACCAGCAGTCACATCTGGATTCACGTATTTACCTAAATGTAGACAAACCCAGCAATCTTGGATCTGCCTGATGTGTTTCTATCTGATGCTGTCTTTTTCCCCCTAAACATCTCACGCCTCCACGTTTCTCTTTTCTCTAAAGACTTAACAACAAAAACATGTGCTTCTTCCCCTCCGCCTTCCCCATTCTCCACCCAAGCAATGAGGGTAAGGGT
Organism: Aselliscus stoliczkanus; assembly: GCA_033961575.1. Lineage (NCBI taxonomy): Eukaryota > Metazoa > Chordata > Mammalia > Chiroptera > Hipposideridae > Aselliscus > Aselliscus stoliczkanus. The sequence goes on along the minus strand of CM066730.1, from coordinate 32,448,570 downwards.
TGGAGAAATATACCCTCTTTTTTTCTTTAAAGTGATTCAATGCACATTTTTGACTATGTGTGACATGCAAAAAAAAGTCGGAACATCTTAAAACAGTGATGCCTTCAGACCCTGCGTGTTTTAACTTCTCCTTTTAAATGAAGCCATAAAAGACCATCTCCACCCCAAAAAGGGAGCCTGCCTTCAGGCGTACCCACGTGTGCCCACCCAGGACTCCCTTCCACTCCACCCGCCCTCCCACTTTTTTTTTTTTATTAGAAAACACTTGAAACTTATCATGTGCAGCAGATGGGAGTAGAAAATGCAGCTTGAAGACAGTTATATAAATATATCCTTGATGTCTGTTTTGCTTTTCAATTTGCAGCAAAAAGTACAAAGGTAGAGTTGCACGCCAGCAAGGCCGCCTGTGTCTCCTGATATCCATTCCAGATGTTGGCTAGACTTCGTGGAGCCAGGCTTATGGCACTGGGGCTGCAGCCGGGGTCTCCTTGTCCAGGTGTGATGCCTCATGCTGCCCCGCCCCCCCCGCTGGCTGGCCTTGTCCAAACACTCTGTACCCCAGACCAGCCTCCCCCACCCCTGCTGACCCTCATTGACCTTCCTTGAGTCCTGGCTCCTCCGGGTTGGGGGGCAGGGGGCCGGGGCGGCTGGAGACAGTCACCTTGGTGCTTGCTTATCACCTTGCCTCTTTAGAAATGAGAACCTTTGAAAGAAACAAAAGTACATTAAAAAAAAAAAGCAGAAAGGAAAAGACAGTTAACCCTGACGCTGTTTGCTAATGCCGTTTGAGCGGCCCTGTGTGCAGGGTTTCCTGAGGGGGGGGCTGTGTGACCCCGGGCCTGGCGCAGTGCTAATGGGGGCCCTGCTTGTACATGCCCGTAAAGGATTTTACACCATAATATGTTAACTTCCTGATTAAGCAGCGCTAAGCGCAGGAGTGGGTCATAAATCTTGCCGGCGCCGACTTCATTTATCTGAATGTTGGTTACTGTCTAGGGCGGGTAAACAAATGACAGGGGCATGTCTGAGGATGTATGGGACCGCAGAGCCGTGCCTTTAATAATCCGTGCCCTGTGTCCCCTTGTCCAGGGGGACCTGGTTTTGGGGAGAAGGCCCTTGGCCTTTAGTTCAGACGAGGGCCGTCTGGGAGAAGGTTTTTGAGGCGTTTACACAAAGAGTTTCAGGTTAAAAAATACTGGATGAAACCAAGAATCACTCATTGAACCCCTTCCCGCCTCAGCACACTTCAGGACACCCGAGGACGCTGGGACCCATGGGCTCTTGGGATGTCCCCGTTCTGTATGGTGCTGTGTGACTGGAATTGTTTAAGGCCACAGCCATTCCAGGGCAACGAGTGGGAATGACAGGCTTGGTGAGGGCCAGGGAGGGCGACGGGAGAACTGGATGGGTGGGTGGGGGGGGCATTTTCTCCCTGGTGCCTTTAGAAGCAGGAAATGAACGGTACTCGGAATTATTAGCACGAATGGGGCTATTCCTCTGTGTTAAGCACAGAAAACAAACACTGGGAGATTATCTTGCTTTTCCTTCTGCTTCCTCATAACAAAAAGAACCCATCTTATTTGCAGACATGGTTACTATTCTGAATTGCATGAGCGTGTGCGGCCCGAGCTCGCGTGAGTGTCGGGGGGCGGGGGGCGCGGGGAGGAGAGAGACCCAGCCTGCAGGCGGGAGAGCAGGGAGGTCAAAGTCCGGATTTGTATCCGCTTTGTTGCTTTGGAATCAAGTTCTCCATTATATGTGTTTACTGCAGGAGAGCAAATGGGCCACTGAAATGTAGGGTGTCACTTCCCTGAACTAGCTGTGTGTCATTGGGTACATTAACTAATGTGAAGTTGATTGTTTTTTTTAACCTATAAAATGAGGAAAAAATGGTTACCTTGAGCTTTAAATAAAATAATGCTTTATGACAGAGTCCAGTGGAGTGCCAGCAACTATTCTTAGTACAGTTCAGAAATGTGGGATTCAGCAGCGGGAGGATCTAAGATTTCTTTGATGAGAAAATCCAAACTATTCTGTTATAAGAGTCTCACCTGCAATTACATTGATTTTCAGTAAACAAGTCTGCAGTCACAGCATGCACAGAAGGTACACGAGACACGCGTTCTACCCACTGTGGGCCCAGCGATGGGCGAGGCGTGGCCTGTCCTCGGGGGCTGAGCTCTCAAGGACGGGCAGACCTCGCATGCCACTGGCAGCGCTTATTGGCAGATGGGCCTTGGTCAGTGACTCTAGTGTCCGACTGAGGGACAGGCCGGAGGACACTGAGAGGAGCACGTAGAGAAAGGTGCCCGGGTCTCAGCGGCATCCCAGGTCAGGCATCAGCTGTGTCTCCTCAGGAAGAAACCTTTGATTAACTTCTTCCTACAAAATCACTCTAAGCCTCGTAGGGAGGGGAGAGCAGCCCTCGTGTCCTATCTGTGTCCAGGTGGTACATACCTTTCCCACCTGGCCTTACAAGGCCCTTCACAGCAATGCTACAACAATTAGGGTCAAGAAACTGAGGTTTAAAGAGATTTTTTAACATATTTGAGATCACAAAAACTGTGTTATGATGGAAACAAGATTTGAAGCCAGGTGGTTTTGATTCCAGTGCCTTTGATTGGACTTGACGCCATGGGAACAGCCTGAAGCCAGGGCCGGTGGGAGCACCTGGTCAGCAGCCAGGGGTGGTGGCCTGAGCAGGTGGCCCTGCCATGTGCTCACTGCCTGGAAGCCAGGGTTCCGCAAAGCTGGGGACTCAGCCACGGTCCACAGCTACATGCCCTTGTAGTCATGACAGCGGCCTGTGCAGCCGGCAGGGTCCGCAGTCTGCAGCGAGGGCGTGGGGTTTGAAAGCCGCCTACATCAGCCTCTGCCTGGCAGGGTGGTTCTGATCACACAGGGACGGCGCTGGACAACCAGAAGAAACTAACATGCTCTATGGCACCTTATACTAATGCTTATTGTTAGTTAGGTTTTGCCAAGGAAATGCTTTTATGAGAACTAGCAATTCCCATAGACTTTCAAAAGGGAATGAGTAAGAGATCATCCAGGGTCATTCAAACTGGGTTCTTTTAGAAGCTTATTGGACTCAGACTCACCTTGGCAACTGGCTGTTTGAGAAAGATGTTCCAGAGCAAGGATTGGTAAGATGCTGCTGCAGCCAAATCCAGCCCGCGCCTGCTTCGTACAAACCATGAGCTAAGAGCGGGATGCACAGTTTTAAAGGGTTGTAAAAAATAAAAAGAAAAAGTAAAGCAAAACAAAAAGATGGCTGTGAGACGGGTATCCTGTGTGGCCCACAGAGCTAACATCTTCGTGGTCCTGAGCAGAAGCCCTCTGCCCACGTCCATTTCGGAGCATGGTTTCCCATGCGCGTCTACAGAAACGGTGTCCACAGTAAGCCAGTGGGTTTGGGGAATGCTGCGCTAAGCGATGTGACAGAGAACTGGGCTGCTCCTGCAGGGCCCAGAGGGCCTTTAACTTCCCAAATCTATTTGACCTCAGAGCTCCCTCTGTAGGGATCACCTCGATGGCCCAAGACTGTCCTTTGAGAAATGCCGATGTAAGAATGTTAATGCCCAGGCATGTCTCCCAGTTAAAACCTTAACAAGAGAAGGACAGGTGGAAGTCACAACTTCTAGCTAGTCAACTGGTGAAGATCCTGGTGGGTTTACAAGTTCTGATGGGTTTAGAAGTGTTGCGCAAGAGGAGACAGAGACAACCTAAGATGTCCCCAACAGAGCCTCATTTCTTGTGGAATAGTTAGGGTTCTTAGCTTTGCACGGTGATGGCAAAATGGAGATGGGAAGATCACAGCACCCCCGGCAAGTGTCTGCAGTGCGTTCTGGAGAGCCAGGCCGCTGGTCGTCTGCCCTCTCCATCAGACGCTGGGGTCACCCCAGGGACCTGACGTTTGTGCAGAAAGAGTTCTTAGTAGACTTGAGCATCAGTCAAGCCAAGCTGAGCCATTCGTTGAGCTCGGGGCGCCAAGAGGCCTAGATTGATTCTTTAGTGAGAGCCACTTGAGAGGCCAGACCCGGCTAAGGTAGACAAGGTCCAGCCCCGACGGGGCAGGGTCATTGGAGGGCTTGCTGCCTGCCTTCTGTTAGTTCTGACACCAACAGGCACTTCCAGGTGCCAGGCAGTGTGCTGAGTGCTGGGGGACACACACACAATTGGGAAATTCTCTTGTCCTTGAAAATCCCTCGTCGATTCATAGAACCCATAATACTTATTAGGCACCGACTGTGTGCCATGCAGGAAAACAGGATTGATCCGATCCTGGCTTTTAGGGAGCCCACGATCTAGCAGAAAAGATGGCGTCGAGCAAGTAACTATTGTACAGTTCAGCCGAGTCCTGGGACCAGAGTGCTGAACAAAACAGACACAGTGTCTGCCCTCTTGGAGGTCACAGCTCCACAGAGAAGACAGACTTGTAGTTAAAAGTCACAGCACAGTGTAGCATTTCTAAGATGGATAATAAGGTTGCTATGAGTTCCCACGAGTCGCGATGTTCATTCTGCAGGGTGCAGTGAGGGGAAGAGCCTGTGAAAAGGGGACTACTGAGGTCGGAGGCAGAGGAGGGGGGCATTCCTAACAGAGGGAACATCATGTTTGAACGTAGAGGCTATGAAAGCGCACCCGTATTAGACAGAGGTCTGGGGGTCTAGGACAACTGCGGCACAGAACTGTGAGATGAGAGGTGGCCTGACGGCCCAGCCAACGGGTTTGTTCTGAGACTGCATGTGTCGGGGTGTTTCAGGATTCAAAATACGGGACGCCGGTGCTGCTGAAGTCAAGTTAAGCATGCTTGCTTCCTGCTGATTTTCCGGAAGAGCTGGAATCTTTAGAGCAGTGATCTCACGGTGGGGAAGCCAGCAGCCCGGGTTCGGGTCCCACATATGAGGGCCAGTGATACTGCCCTCCAAAAAAAAAAAAAAAAAAGAATGGGCTTGGGGAAAGTGTCAGGCACTGGGCAATCTTGTGACGTGCTCTTTGAGAAGAAGACAAAGGCATCATTGGAACCACAGTCCCGTGCTGCTGGGGCCACCTGCGCGACAGAAAAATTCAGAATTCAGTTGGTTTATATCTTATCAGTATTATAATCATGAAGTCAGCTGCTCTCAAAAATTAAGAATGCACCCTTATAAAGTGACATAGAAAAGGGCTTGCTGATGCAGCTGTAATTCGAGCCTTACAGGGTGGCTGGGTCACTCGTGGTCCTTGGCCAGAAGCCTCTCAATCTTTCCATAATGAAGCACGTGATGGGGTTTTGTGGACATGGTTGCCTCTTTCCAAAGCACCACCTCACACATATTTGTCTCTTTTAAGGGTGGAAATTTGAATGAGTTTTCCTCACGGGTTTTGCAAGAGCATTTTGGTTGCATGGGGGCGCGTATGAGTGTCCAGGAAAGAGAGTGACTTCGGCGCCGCGTCCGAGTTCCAGGTCTGGCTGTGCTTGGGGAGAGCCTCAGATCTGCTTTGATCGTAATCACTTTTTTTGTTTTTGAGGGCAGTGTCACTGGCGCTCATATGTGGGTCCGAACCGGGGCCGTTGGCTTCCCAGGCCAGCGTTTAACCACCGTGCCACTCGGCCGGCCCTTGATCATAACCTCTTTTAAAATGAAAGCAAACTTGGAAATAATTTAGCCTGCTCCTTTACCTTATGCGGGAGACGCTCAAGGGTGGAAGAGACAGATGAGACACTGGGTGAGGTGAGCGTGCACCGGGCCTGGACCCGAGTCCTGGGGCCGTCCAGGGGCTCCCCCATTCTCTCCTGCCCCACTCATCTCAGCCTCCTTCTCTGTAAAGAGGGCACAGCAGCCCGCCCTGCCTGCCACGCTGGTTTATAGTGAAAGTCAAATAAGGCGGGTGTGGAGAAGCACATTAGAACCCTGGATTCACTGCCACACACGGGGCCACACAGCCCAGGGGCCTCTTGTCCCTCACGTCCTTCTGCTACCCCTGTTGTGCCTTGTCATCCCCGGCTTGTAGTCATAACCTACACATTATGGTGAAAATGATAGATTAGCAATTTAGAAGTTTGTGACAAGGTATTTCTTGAACACTTTCTAGGTGTCAACTACTTTGTTTGGTGCTCACTGCTCAAAAAGGGGGTGGGATTTAATATTTATTGGGTAAGAGTGTGTGTGTGTGCGCATGCATGTGTGTTGCCTTGTCATGTGACTTTTTTCACATACCTGTCCCTAAAACTACCTGAGGTTAGGTGTTCTTTTTGGCCATTCACTAATGAATAAACTGATAAGCGGCAGATAGCGGTAGTGACCCGGCCAATCTGATAAAGAAGGAAGTGGCCAGTGGCAGCATCTGTGACCAGGTTCTCCTGACCCCCAAATCCTAGCCCTTCCCACTGGAGCCTGCTGACTCTGGCCTGTGGGTGGTTTTGTTTTGAGGGTACAGCGTCCAAAAAATAGTCACGACAGTAGCTAGCATTTCCTGGGCGCCGAGCAAAGCTCCGTGTGGCCTCATTCCATCCTCACAAGCAGCTTGGTGAGGAGGTACCATCAGGAAACGATTTGGAGGTGACCTGCCCACCTCACCTACGAGTGCGGAGCCCTCCTTCTTACTCCCGCCCCCAGATGCCTTAAGCGTTTATCCTAGTGAGAGAGATGAGCCTCTGTGTGTTTTAAAATAGTATTTGTCAGACTTTTTAGAGTTCATCACATAGTAAGAATTCATTCCAAATTTTTCATGGCAACTCAGTATGTGCTCACACCACAATCATAAAAGTTTCATGATTGTGGATCAAGTTTTACCCTGACAATGGATCAAGTTTTCTCAGTCTCAGCACAACTGACACTTTGGCTGGATAACCCTCTTGTTGTAGGACCGTCCTGGGTACTGTAGGATGTGTGGCAGCACCCCGGCCCCTGCACTAGACTCCAGTAACACCCCCAACCACAGTTGTGACAATAAAAAAATGTCTCCAGAAATTCCCAATGTTCTCTTGGGGTTAACACCAGCCCTGGTTGAAAACCAGTGCCATAGATGACACACTCACATTTTCTGCGCTTTTCTCTATTCTATTTTATTTATTATTAAAAAAAAAAAGGAGGTTGCAGCTTAGTAACTTGATCTCCTGACCCACTAACAAATCCTGCTTTGCCATTTGAAAAACACTATTACTGGGTTCTGGGATTAGAGGGGTATTTTGTAAAGATGGGGACAATAGAAGATAGCGATTTCCTGGGTATAGTGGGAATTTTACAATAAATAAGAAAATCACGTATACAAGTTTGAAAATAAAAATACAGTGCCCAGAAGTTTTTGCTTAGAGCCTGTCCAAAGACAAAGATGGCGGACTATTTGGGAGACCTAGTGAACTGCTCAGATGTGGATTACTTTCTTGAACATTTGGGGGTGAGGGGGGCAGCTCGTACAGCTGGAAAGAATGCACCGAGCTCCTGCCCAGCTTCCCTGAAGAGTTGAAACGCAGGTGCCTTCAGGATCTGAGAATGTAAAATGATAAAAGGATTTTTTCAGTGAAGGATTTATTTGCAAACTCTACCCATAAAAAAGACAAATGACTTTATAGAAAAGTAGAACAAGTCAATATAACCGGAAAACCTATGTACAGGAGGTTTTCCTCTCTTGCTTAAAGGGAGGGCAGCACTGCACGTAATTGTATTAGCGCTCTAAGTATAAGCACATTCGGTATAACAGTGAATTAGAAGGGCCTTCGTGAATGCGGTCATGGTTGGTTTAGCTGTCAGTGCAAACTGAGCCCCACCGTGAGTGTCTGGAGGTCTAGGGAGGTGACCAGAACAACGTTTTGGGGCCGTGCAGGTATGAGTTGGACTCCGGGTCTATCTGCTTTCTATGCGACCTTGTCACACTTAGCTCCTCTAAGCTTCGTTTATCTTAAAATAGGAATGACGCTATCTGTCTCAAAGTCATCTCAAGGCTTATAACCACCGTGAATATTAAAAGACATAAGCCTCACAGTCCCCAGTAGATATTTAGTAAATGCCGTAAAAATCGAAATCGCCATTATTATCAATGGGTAGCACTGATATTAAAGAAAATCCTAGCACTCTGGACCCCCCAGACTTGCTCTGGGCAGAGGCTGAGCTGCTGGAAGCCATATGTGACATCGGTTGCCCAACGAGATTTGTGCAGAGACAGCAGCTGCTAAGCAGACGTGGCCGACACCTCCATGGTGTGCGAAGCTACAGGCTCTCAGGAAGGACCCTCAGAAAAAAGACCTAGCGAATCAGCATTACACGAGGCTCGAGCAGCATCTCATGGAAGAGTGCTTTTGAAAATGAGCCTTGAATGCCTGACGAGTTAGCTACTCATGTGTTTACAGGGAAATCATGAAAGCGTCTCATTGTGTTGTTGGGTCAAGGATGTATGATCGACAGATGGCAATCTCCATCAGGAGGGACTCTGAATTTCCATCATTTACAGTTGTATCCTTTGAAAAGTCTGCTGTAAAAATGGATATTATACAAAACAAGCATCAATTTAGATCCATGTGCTGCAAAAGAAATGTGTTGTTTGAAGTCCCAGGGTGGTAGCTGACCACTCGCACACACGGCTCGCCCAGGAATGTTGCCTGGAAACCACAATCAGAGGGACCCTCACAGTTGGGTTGGAGCAGGTCCCAGACAGCTGGTTAGTAAAGATAATAAACTGTGGAGAAAAAAGTCTAATACCTGTTCCAACAATTTTTCTTGTCTCTTCATTTATTGTTTTCAGACTTGAGATAATTTTTGAGGCGAAATGGTAGACATGGTTGATACTTCCTTTGACAATATGGAAAGTTAAATGAGATAATACGTGTAAATATATTTGATAAGCTGTGAAGTCACTGTATGACTGTTCACTTTGTCAAATGAACATTAGAAAGATGGGGATGTCTGGGGAGAAAATGATGGAATTTGGTGAATAAAAAAATGATGCATTCTAGAAATTTCTGGGAAGTGCAAATGGGAACAGAGACCCTAAAAAGTGACAAATGTATGTTCCACTTGAGTGTTGACATAGGTCAGCAGGTTTAAAATATGTCATCACTGCAATAGTAGCTCTTCTGGATGATAGAGCTCAATACCAATTAAGACTTTCCCTCCCAAAGGACATTCAGATGCTTTTAAAAATCTCATACTTTGTGGCCATCATAGTTCATATCTCTCTTTTTTATTTAGATGCTTTAAGAAAGACAATATCTAGAGGAAACACTAAGATGAAAACTATAAGTGTTTTAAGCTCGCCCAGTGGATCCCCAAATTCCCCCTGGTGAGTTAAACCATGAAACTCATTTTCAAAAGACTTGCCATTGGAAAGCCTGATACGTAAAATAAACACAAGTTCAGTTGCTCGGGGGATAGCAGGGGACAGTGGATCGCCCCACTCTCCTCTCTGCAGGCTGCCTGTTAGCCACCCCCCCCACTCTCTGCCCTGACCCGATGCCCCTGATGGGTACACCTGGGGCATGTGGGGCTCCCTTGAGGTGGCTAAGGATCCACCTGAGTGGTGTCACCCAGGAACATCCAATGTCCAGGCACTCCACCCACGATAGTCTGGTGGGAATGAACACCCTAAAGAAAGGATTTCTAGAACTATGTGTTTTAGTGAAACATGTGACCCATAAATATCTTCATAGAATTCCAACTATACATGTTCAGCACATATTTTTGGCAAATCCATTCCCTGGTCCATGCATGACAATTTCCAAATAATTCCAAAATGCTCTAGTTGAAGTGCAGGCAGCAGGAATGGAAGTGTACTTCTCACCTGTTAATGTACTTTCCTCTTCACGTCCTGCCTACAGAGATCTGTTTCAGGCTCGGTCTCCCCAGAATTTCCCTCCTATACGAACCTGGTCACATAATAAGGAAAACACTGCTATTAAAATAGATTATTTAAGTGTGACTGCAGATATATGTGTATATATATGTATGTATATATGCATATGTGTACATATGTATGTGTGTATATGTATATGTACTTTTTTTTTTTTTACTAATAACTACTAACAATTAACAGCCTAGGGTCCCAACTGCATTCAAAACTGAAACCAAGGCTCTGTTGTAAATTCAAAAGTTTGTACAATACAATGTTTGCGAGTCCTAACATCTGAATCGGTCATTCTTACATGGGCTGAGGTTCAGCGTTCTTACGTGTAGCTTCCGGAATGGGTGGGAGTTCCCTTGATCCAGGGAAGGCTAACCGAGCTTTGAAAGGACCAACTGATGTCCACTGGGTCTGCATTCCTGCGTCCTGTGAGCCATGTTCAGAGAGCTTAGGAGGGACCAGAGGGCCCTCTTTCTACCTGAACACACACAGGTACCTCACTGCAGACCTGCACACCTTCCGCAGTGATAAACTGTAGTTGTTTAAAACCTGGCTCGCTTCCTTTTCTCCGTAAGAAGGAGAAGCCTGCCAACTTGAGCTTTAACGGTCTCAGCTGTTTTGGAGTGGTGTAATCACATTCCCAGATTTGTTTTGCAGCTGGCCAAGTGAATTATATTCTTTCACACACCAGCTTTACCTGGCTGGCTCCGGGTTTCCTCCAGATGCACTCACATGGGCATAGATTTACCTCAGGCCTCGCCCTCAACCAAGGAAATCTTTAATCCCAGAGGAAGTTGTTACGGCTCTGGTCCTGGCGCTCGCACCGTTACCACCTTGCCTTCTCTCAGGGGTTCTCCGGCCAGATGGAGAGGGGGCTTGTACTGCCAGCCATCTCATACCTTACCAAGGCAGCAATTTCGGTTTCTATTCCTGAGCATTTTGTCAGGAGTCTTGACAATCAGCGAGAACTGAAAACAATTAGTCACAGTTGTGGACCTGTCTTTCAGTTCATGGTAGGAAGAGTTTTACAGGAAAGGCGCTTCCGAAGGGGAAGATCAGGGTCATTCTGGAAACAGTTTTTAAGAAGACAGAGGTGCGTGGGTCTGGGGCGAAGGAAACGTTGTGACACTCCCTTTGTTTAATCTTCCAGGGCTCAGAGGCTGGCTGATTTGCAGAGCTGACTTACGTTTCCTATCTCTGATCAATAATGCAGTTGGTGTGGAAATCTTTACAGCTAATCTGAGCAAAATGTTTTCAATCAGTACAAACACAGCCAAACAGTTATTCTTATTATCAAGAAAAGAAGCTTCTGAATTTCCCGAGATCAGGGAAGGACTCAGTTTTCTTTTATCCCATTCAGTTCACCCAAGTGAATTCACATAGATTTGAGAGGCAGCCATTCAAGAACAAGGAACCCAGCCCTCCCCTGCTGAGGTTGCTGTTGGAAAAGCTCAAATGGGGCACCCGCTCTCAGCAGAGCTGAAAACCTGTTTAGCCTGCTTTCAAGGCCCCTGTTTTGCTTTGTGTCAGTTTCTTGTTGTCCAATGTACTGGGAGGGCTGCTGTTCGATTAAGACTTCCAGGGAATCCTCCTGGAGCTGAGGCGCGAATACGCACTGAGTCCAGCAGCTCATAGATGAGGGGAGGAGACCACCTTGCAGACCAGTCCAAGCTGGAGGGGCTCTGGGCGCAGAGACGGACGTTGGCTGGGGGTGCGGAGGCCTGAGCCTCCCTGGGTTGGTCACAGGGACAGCGAGAGTCAAGGAGTGTTGGAAGATTGACAGTGGCTTACAAGGGAGAGAAAGACACTCCACCCACGGAAGCTGGGACCAAGGCACTGAGTCCCAGTGGCCACCCTTGAGGCCCTCTATTTAATCTCTTGAATTCTGGTTTCCTCATCTGTAAATTGGGGATAGTACCCCCTAACCCCCATCCAGTCCAGCAGGTTCGTTAAATAAGGGTTCCCTGAAGGGTAAAATAAGATAATACACACACAGCACAAAGTTTGGTGTACCACAGAGTGTGGAAGGTGAGGGACCGAGAAAAAGGTCAGGGCCCATCTCACTGGCCCCCACCTCGGCGTATGGAATCTCAGGCACAGCGAGGCAGGGCTGTAGTTTTGTTCGTTGGTTTGCTTGTCCTGTGAATCCATTTTCCTTTGGTCCTGCGCCCTCTGCTGTGCTGCCCCGTCACTCTGGGCTCACAGGGGTTAGTTAACCTGTACATGAGGCCATCTCCATAGCTGTCTGCCCCAAGCAGGCTGTTTCCCAGGTCCTGTCTACCCTTTTTCTCGAGTCTTCCCCATCCAGCAGGAAGACGTCATTATGCCTCTGATGGAAGCTGTGTGTAGTAGAATTTCAGAGGTGATTTTGTGTCATTTCCTTTTCCTTTGTTGCCCAGCAGACTTATGGGAGAGTAGGCAGTCGACAAACACTGGTTATGCTGTGAGGGAGGCTACAGACGTCTCCAGGCTCCCAGGGCAGTGAAAAGAGCCACCAGGCAACAAGAGGGCAAGGAAGCAGGGCACCCACAGCCTCAGAGAAGCCCGTGGGCTTACCGCGTCTAGCTGGAAAAGCAGGTACGTTGCCAACGTGGCATGAGCATATGGCCCGCTTTGTCCAAATATTATAAGCTCTGTCAGGAGCACAGGCCTCCTGAGGGCAAGAAATGCTGCTTCCACGTCTCAGCTCTGCCCTTTGCTGTGTCCTGCTCCAGGTTGGAAGGGCACTATTTTCCCTGTTGAGGCAAAGGGGAGCTAGATGAGACTCCACTCTGTAAAGACAGTTCCTTTCCAACATTTGGAAACAGAAATAAGACCCACAGCCAGGAAATACAGGGAATCGACTTCCCACCGGCAGGTAGGGGGACCCTATGAAACCCTGGGGATTTACAATCCAAATTTTGTCACTTAGTGAGCCTGCGTCTGTCCCCATGCCCTCAGGGAGCAGCCCACAGCTGCTGCACAGGAATTTCTCCTCTGATGACAGTTGGAACTGCTGTCTGTAACACCAGAGACACTGCTGTTCAGGCCGGATTTTAAAGACACATTAATTTATTTTTTTCTTTAGCATCTTTCTGTTCCTTTTGCCCTCTGGCATTGGGGAGTGCAAAGCATGGTTCACAACTATTGTGTTTTCAAGTAGGGATTATTTTGAGATGTGTGTGTTTGGGGGGGGGTATCGGGGATATGTTGTATGATTGCAGCCAAACACCCCAGGACACCCGTCACACTGGACCACTGTGCTCATTGCTTTCTCTTGACAATGCCTTTAAGATTTCCCTTTTTATCGTTAATCCTTATACTTTTAAGACAAGCTGAGTCAGGAATGATGAGAGATCTACCTTGACCTAGCAGATTTTCTTCCTGCCCGGTTAGGAAAGTGGGTGGTCCTTGGAGCTGAGCCAAGGCACGGAAACACCTCTAAAAAGGGAGGTCTCCCCTGGAGGTCACCACCTGCCTCTCAGCCAGGACACAGCCTCCGAGGGAAGAGCCTGAGTTGGCTGTGAGGGAAGGCGGGCAGTGCAGGCTGGTAGGAATGGTGTGGGGCCGAGTCCCGCAGTGGTTTGAGCTCCCTTTCCACCACTTTCTAACCCTTGAATAAGCCATTCGATGCGTTTGAATCCTGGGTACTTCATTTATGCCACGAGTACATGGCAGGCCACCTCCTAGGAGTGTTGTGAGGATTAAATTAGGTGAGGCACCATCTGCTAAACCTCCTTGGTGCCGCGCTCCTGACACCTCTGTCTGGGATGGCGTCGGGCTAACTGGGGTGACCAGAGCCTGACTAGAGAGGAACAAGAATCTCCTCCCTCCTGCTGTCCGCTGCCCCTTGGGAGAGTGTGTCTTATGGGCTGGCCAGCTCCATCTACAGATCCAAGTTCAGGATTTCATTCTTGAGCCTTCTGAAAGGCTTACCTGGTCCAGCTCGCTCACGTTGAGAAGTCTTACCTGCACACCACAGCTAAATTGCTCACAAGAGCACTTTGCCATCACCCGAAGAGACAGACCACACCGATAAAGAATGGGATAGGAAGCACTGCCTGTGAGGGCGGGCCCGTAAGCTGCCAGCCACCCTGCACACCTGTACCTCTCCTGCCCTGGGGATGGGGCACCCGAGACCTGGCGGCTGGTAGGGGCAGGAATGTCGTCCCACGTGTGCTCTGAACCACGTGGAGTCACCCTGCCGTCCAGCCTGGGTCTGAAAGTAGCACTGGAAGCCCAGTCCGCACAGTTTGCATGGCCCACAGCACATTTCCAGTGAGAAGCACAAGTTTGCGCGTAAATCACTTGCTCTGTATAAATCCTGCTCTGTGACGATTTCTTTTCTTGATGCCAAATAAATCACACAGAGTGACTTTGGCCTAGATTTATACCACCTCACCTATGGATCCTGGGTTAACATGAAGGGCTTTGATTAGAATGACAGCTAAGTTAGTGGGGGATGAGGACCCTGTAATTTGGACCCTGTTGGCAACTTGTTTTTTAAATTTTTTTATTTTATAAGTTTCAGCTGTACAAAACAATGTGATACTTAGACATTTATACCCTCACAAAGTGATAGCCTCCCTCCCCAAGTTAGTAGCCCCCTAACATCGTATGTAGCTGTTACAATTCCATTGACTATTTCCTATGCTGTACTCCACATCCCGTGACCACCATATATGTATGTGTGTGTACGTGTGCGTGTGTGTGTGCGTGTATGTGTGTGTGTATATATATATATATATATGTATTTATTTATATTATATTTTATTTCATTATAGTTGACATACAATATTATTCTACTTCAGTTCCAGGTGTACAGTGCAGTGCTTGGGCATCTACACAATCCATGCAGTGGTCTCCCTAAGAAGACAAGTGCCCTTCTGATCCCCCACAAAATCTTTACAACATTATTGATTATATTTCCCAAACTGTATTTCATATTCCAGTGGCAATATTGTGACTATTAATTTGTTCTTTCTAATCCCTTTCCCTTCTCTCCCATCCCACCACCCCCTCCCATCTAGCAACCCTCAATTTTAAATACATGAAGAGTCAAAATAGCTCTTATGAACCAAAGGGTCTTGCAATTCATAGAGGTCCTTGCAGATGTAGAAACTCACCTAAAAAGTGTAACACGAAGCATACCCTCTCCCCAGTGGAAACACCGAAGCCCCCAGCCAGCCCATGCTTGGACTCCGGAGAGAGGCGCTGGTGGACACAGCCCTCAGTAGCCTCTGGCCCCGGCTGGCCTCTGCTCTGCCCGCACTATGGACCTACAGAGAAGGAGGACTGCAAAGTCAAGTTTGATTTTGAAACTGACTTAGTTGTATTAACCTAAGTTGTCACTGGCCCATTTTGAAAGTTGGTTTTAATACCAATATCCGTTTACAGAGAAGCCATTTTATAAGCCTGGTGACACGGGACATGCTCCTGGGGCCAGATGCCATGGGCTGACTACAGCTTGTCTTCCCTTTCATATGCATATGTGTTATTAGATTTGACATTATGCAATCAGAGACCCGCAGGCAACCAGGGGCCCTTCCTATCTTTAAACATGCAAATGAAGAAAGCAATGTCCAGAGAAGGCTAGCATTTTGTTCCATGACACACAGCATAACCAGGCAGGGTGACATCCATGTGGAGTCCCCCCCCCCGCCACACACACACACACACACACACACACACACACACACACACACTATGTCTTTCCTGCTGAAAGTAACTAGTCTACGGACCAGCATCTTATTATCCAGAAGCTTGTCAGAAATGCAGAGTCTCAGGCTCTGGCCCAGTCCTATGGAATCAGAATCTACACTTTGAACTGACTGGATACTTCCATGAAACTGAAAAAGAAAAAGACAAACAAAAACAGTGAAACAAACTCCTGTTGAATTTTGTGAAATGTTGGCCTTGATTATATTACTTATCTCCACACAGTTAACCATCCCCCCCGCGTACATTCATATGTCAATCTTTTAATTGGCCACTAAGTGCTCTGGGTGTTTTTTTCCTAAATATCTCTGTGATTCCCCCTCCAACTCTTCAACTCCCCACCCCGAGCCCCGCCTCCGGGCTGCTCCTCCCCATTGACTCCAGAGTGGCTTTTCTGAAACCCACTGTTCATGCCCCTTTCTTGACTTAAATCCCCGTAGGTTCTGCTCTGAACTGAACCGTGTCATCCCCTGAATTTATATGTTGAGGCCCCAACACTAGATGTGATGGTATTTGGAGATGGAGCCTTTGGGAGGTAATTAGGGTAGATGAGTCACGAGGCTGGGGTCCTCATGATGGGCTGAGAGCCCTTATAAGAGCCTAGAGAGTCAGTGCCTCTTCACCATGTGAGGACAGAGTGGGAGGTGGCTGCCTTCACGCTAGAAAGAGGACTCTCACAGGCCTGACTGTGCTTGAATGCTGCCCTTGGGCTTCCAGCCCCAGGAAGGTGAGAAAATAAAGCTGCCCAGTCTGTGATATTCTGTCATGGCAGCCCAGCTTGACTATGACAGGTTTGTTGTGTCTAAAAAGCAAAGTGCCAAGTCCTTAAAAATGCCGTGAGGGTCATCCATGATCTGGGCACCTGTGAGTGCTCAGTAGGTGGCTTCTGATTGTGTGACTGGATTGAAGAGTGACGCTTGTCTAGAAATTGATCCAAAGGTGAAAGTGGTATTGGGAGAGGGAGAGCTTGTCCTGACAATCAAGCGATATTCCATTTCATGCTGATTCAGTATCTGTGTTGGGTAATTTATGTCCACTTAACTGGGCCACCAGATGCCCAGACATTTGGTCAAACATTATCCGAGGTGTGCTGTGAGGGTGTTTCTGGACCAGCGGACTGAATAGAGCAGACTACCTGTGTGTGTGGGGCTCATCTCATCAACTGAAGATAAGAGTAGAAGGAAAAGTCTGAGTAAGAAGGAACTCCTGCCTGATTGCACTGAACTGAGACATGGGTCTTCTTTGGATTTGACCTGAAAGATTGAACTGGTGGAATGCAACATGGCAGAGCTGTTTGGGAAGATAGTTTGGCAGTTTCCCACAAGACTCGACATGTAAGATCTTACCGTAAGATCCAGTGATTGCCCTCCCTGCTGTCTACACAAAGGAGCTGAAAACTTGTGTCCATGCAAAACCCTGAGTGTGGTTACTTGTAGCAGGATTGACTCGTAGAGAGCAGTTATTTCGTAGAAGGATGCACTTCTTAATATTCAGGACAGTAGCAAGAATGCTTCAAAAAGTGGAAAGCATTCCCAACTGTTTGAATTGGGAGAATGTAAGTTTTAAGTCAGCCCTGGAGAGGTAGGGTGAGAAGCCAAATCTGGTGCCTCCCAGAGCTTTATCTATGCTCCATAATACAGATTTCCTTTCTGCCTTTCTGTGTTGACAGCACAGGCAGGATGAAATACATCTCTGAAATCACTGTTAAGAGGGCAAAGCAAAATCAGAGGAGAGTCACTTGGTTATTTAAACGTGTAAACTGTGCAAGAAGTGAGTTACTTCTGACCAGGTTCTATTAAGGAGCTCAAAACTTTATCATCAATTCGTGGCCTAGATACACATGTACATCTTGCAATGACGTGCCACTGTTACGATGGTTGTTTTATAGAAGCTAATAAACATTATCTGGAGTTAATATTTGTTCCTGATGAATGTTTGCCAAGAGCTTGGAATACGTTGACGGAAGATTTGGCCTGCTGGGTTTGTGTACAAAGGCTGTAACACCAAAATCCTTTTAGCAACATTCATCAAAAAACAAATAAATAAATACATAAAATTAGTGCACAAACAGTTGTATGTAGCACAGCTGAAACCTGATCTAGAAACAGGGGAAACCTTAGGAATTTTGCAGAGTCAGCCAACTGCCCATCCCCAGTGAATTCCAGCTAAGTAAACGCATTGATTTAGTCTTGGAAATGACTCTGCTTCAATCTATATCGTGTGCCTTTGCGCATGTTAGAGTCAACTAATGGCTGAGCTCTTGCTAATATAAAGATTAAATGGACATTAGGCTAATCAGACTCTACAATGGGATGTTGGCTAATGGCCTCAACAAGGAAGAATAAGGAACCTGTTCATGATCTGTGTACCTGATTAAGAGTCAAGTTTGATCATTTAAGTAGGGCTTTCTTGGACTTAAAATGCTGATGGACATAAGTGACTGTTTGAGTTTCGGTAAAGGTGTTGTATATTCACACATCCTCATAATTAGGCCACAGGTCCAGAAAAAAGTAAAATGTTATCATACTGTATTCTAACCAAAATACAGTATGTTTCTTAAATTCACATATGATTAATCTCTATATCAAAGAATGAACGTGGCCATGATCCATGATCTCAGGTCTGCTACCATCATTTTTTCTGTTTATCTATAGGTTGTATATTCAGCCAATGAAGGACAGTGGTGGGCGAGGGTAGAGGAAGATAGTTGGGCTAGCTTCTGGATTTGGAATCCACTTACTTTCTGGAAACTTGATCAGCTCCTGAGCCTCTCAGGTCTCCTTGTTTATTGAGGAACTTAGGTGAGATTTCTTGTTGGCAATAAATTGGGATTTAGTTAGGTCTAAAATTTCTTCCTCCATTCTACAATTTGATTTGTACCTAAAACATTTTTCTTAGAGTTAAAAAAGAAAAAAGGATGTCTTTTATGCTAGGCTGTATGTATGCATATATCCTGAGAAAGTATGAAGAGAAGGATGCTTTGTAAAGCACTCTGTGTGAGTGTGTGTGTGTGTGTGTGTGTGTGTGTGTGTTTTCTATAGAGTTTACTTATTTATTTAACCACTCTTAAAATGTTGAGTTAATTTATGTGTTTCTGAAAGGATGGGTATTTGAAGTTGTTACAGAGCCCCATTTAGGGGATGTAGTTCAGGATAGCAGGTAATAAAGCAGTCTCTTAATCAAGTCACTTGATTTCATTCTACTCCATTTTCTTAGTAGCAAAATGGCTCACTTGGAAGATCAAATGAGTCAGTGCATGAGAAGTGCTTAGAGTTAACCCCGAGTAGCTGTGCCAAGGAAAGAGGCTACCCTGGGGCCAGAGGAGCTGGTGCTGACAGCCTTGCTCTCCCAGCTCAGGGGAAAGAGGAGGAAAAGCAGCAGGGACACAGGTTCTGAGAAGCACAATGAAGAACCCTAGACACCAATGGTGGCTGATACTGTGAATGGAATATCTGACTGCCTTAACAATACAAATTAGAGCGAATGGCATTGCTCTACCTCAAAGGAGAATAAGAGAAATGGAGAAATCCCATGTAACCTGGGGAAGGCCCCATCTACTTAGGGCTTCCAAGCTAAGAGACGTGCATACTATTTATAAGAAGTGCTGTCACCAGAAGGTTGTTATTATTCTTTTTTTAAAATTTATTTTTCAATTACAGTTGACATACAATATTATATTAGTTTAAGGTATATAACATAGCGATTAGACATTTCTATACCTTACGGATGTATACACCTCACCCCATTAAGTCTAGTTCCCACCTGACACCATACATAGTTATTACACTATTGACTCTATTCCTTATGCTATTCCCTACATCCCTGTGACTCCTGTGTAAAGACCAATTTGTACTTCTTAATCCTTTTGCCTTTTTTTACTTACCTATAACCCCCATCCCATCTGGCAACCATCAAAATGTTCTCTGTAGCTGTGAGTTTGGCTCTGTTTTGTTTGTTATTTTGTTCTTTAGATTCCACATATAGGTGAAATCACATTGCATCTGTTTTTCTCTGTCTGACACTCCACTCAGCACAACCCTCTCCAGGTCCATCCATGCTGCTGCGGATGGCAGGAACCCATTCCCTTTCCTGGCGGAGCAATATTCCACTGTATATATGTACCACCTCCTCTTTATCCATTCATCTACCAATAAATACCCAGGCTGCCTCCACATCTTGGCCATTGTAAACAATGCTGCAACGAACATATGGATGCACACATCCCCTTGAAGTAGCGTTTGGGTTTCTTCAGATAAATACCCAGAAGTGGGGTTACTGGGTCCTTGTTTGTCTCTTGTTATAGCCTTTGTTTTAAAGTCTATTTTTGTCTGGTATAAGTATGGCTACGCCAGCTTTTTTTTTCTTTCATTTTCATTTTCATGAAATATCTTTTTCCCATCCTTTTACATCCAGTCTGTGTATATCTTTTGATCTGAAGTGAGCCTCCTGTAGGCAGCGTATGTGAGGGTTTTGTTGTATTATCCACTCAGCCACCTTATGATTTTGATTGAAGCATTGAATTCATTTACACTGAAAGTAATTGTTGATAGATATGTAGTTATTGCCATTTTATTATTCTTTTTTTTTTTTTTTTTTTATCTTCACCATCTTCACCTCAAAGAAGTCCCTCTAAGATTCCTTGTAATACTGATTTGGTGGTGATGAACTCCTTTAGCTTTTTCGTGTCTGGGAAGCTCTTTATCTGTTCTTCGATTCTGATTGATAGTCTTGCTGGGTTATCTTGGTTGTAGGTCCTTACTTATCATCACTTTGAATATTTCATCCCAACCCCTTCTGGACTGCAAAGTTTCTATTGAGAAATCAACTGCCAGTCTTATGGGAGCTCCCTGTAAGTAACTAACTGCTTTCATCTTGCTGCTTTTAGGATTCTCTCTTTTGTTTTTAACTTTTGGCATTTAAATTATGATGTGTCTTGGTGTGGGCCTGTTTGGGTTCATCTTGTTTGGGACTCTCTGCACTTCTTGGGCTTGTATATCTATTTTCTTTGCCATGTTAGGAAAGTTTTCAGTCGTTATTTCTTCAAATAAGTTTTCAATTCCTTGCTCCCTCTCTTCTCCTTCTGGTACCCCTATGATGCGAATGTGGTTACTCTTGGTGTTGACCCAGAGGCCCCTTGAACTATCCTCGCTTTTTTGGATTCTTTTTGCTGTTCTGGTTGGGTGTTTCTTATCTTCTAAATTGCTGATTCAGTCCCCTGCTTCATCTCGTTTACTGTTGGTTCCCTCTAATGTACTCTTCGTTTCACTTATTGTAGTCTTTATTTCTGACTGGTTCTTTATTGTTTTCTATCTCCATTTTTATGTTTCCTAGCTCTTTGTTGAGGTTCTTCCTGGTATCATCGAGCATCCTTAGAACCAGTGTTTGGCACTCTGCATCCGGTTGATTGTTTGTCTCCATTTTGTTTAGTTGTTTTTCTGGAGCTTTGATCTGTTCTTTTATTTGGGACATGTTTCTTTGTCTCCCCATTTGGTCTGCCTCCCTGTGTTTGTTTCTATGCTATACCTCCTGGTCTTAGTAGAATGGCCTTAAGTAGTGGGTATCCTGTAGGACCCAGGACACCTGTGGGTGCAGTCGGCCTGCTCACCAGAGCTGGGTGCTCCAGGTGTGCCCCAGTGTGTGCCCACCTGTTGCAGTTGAAACTTGATTGCTATTTGCATATTAATAGGAGGGACTGGCCTTCAGGCTAATTGGTTGTGAGGACTGGCTATGACTACAGAGGAGGAGCTGTTGTGCAGAGGCTGACCCTACAGAGCAGAGTTCACTTTAGTGGGGTTCTGGTGCCTGCCCAGTCTACCCTTTGGGTGTGTCGACCTTGGAGGTGGCCAGGTGATGCTCTGGCCCAGTCTGAACATGGCCACTGGGCCTGCCAGTTCTGAGGACTCCTGTGAGGGGATCCACTGCAGACCAAGTTCAGCTCCAGCCTGTGCCTTGCCTGGGGCCACCTGGCATGAGCCAAAAAACAATCCACAGATGGCTGCCAACTGTGCTGTGCTTGGAGGTGCCTTGAGAAGCCAAGCCCCAAATCAAGGCCGGCTACTTCTGTGCCGGGCTTTGGGCTGCTCAGCCAGAGGGAGGTATAGGACACCTGGCCAAAGCCAGATGCTGCTTATTTGGGTTTGTGAACCTTTGAGAGACTTTAGGAAAGTCTGCAGCATGAGCTGAAGCAGGCCATGTGGCTTGGGTGTATCCCAAAGCTGGGTAGGGTGTGGTCTCAGGGAATCAGGGCGGAGCAGATGTAAGGTGATAGCCGGAGCGACGGAGACTCAGGTGTGATGTCTGCGTGTGTGATTGCATCTGCACGCGGGGAGGCGGTGGGCTCAACAAAGAAACAATGACTTCTATCAGCTCCTCCTGGGAGAAATTTGCCCCTCCAGCCCTCACCAGACAATTCAGTTCCTCCCTGTATATCCCTGGAACCTTTGGAGCCACTGCCCCAGCACTGGAGCTCGGAATGAGTCAGTCTGTCAGCAGGTAAGTCTGTGCGCCGGCCATTTAGGAGGAGCACCTGGGAGTTCAGCTGCCCTCGGCTCACTCAGCCACTGTCTCTGCTGGTTTTCACAGCCAGAAGTTATGGGGGCTTCTTTCCCTGGCATTGGAACCCTGGGCCAGGGAGGGAATGGGAACTCTTGCACTTTGGGGCAGGGGGACCTCCACAGATGAGATATCCCTTTCAGGTTTATCAGGCTGGTGTGGGACCAGCCCATTCCATGTCTCTGCCCCTCCTACCAGTCTTGAGGTGGCTTCTTCATAGTTGTAGGGCTTCAGTTAGCTAGATTGCAGATGATTCCTTAATGATGGTTGTTCTGTGATTTAGTTGTAATTGATATGGTCCTGAGAGGAGGTGAGCACAGCATTTACCTACTCTGCCATCTTGACTGGAAATCTTATCATTATTCTTTTTACTAAGAAAGCTTGTTTTTAATGTTTCAAAATTAAAGTTCAGGGAAGTAGATAAGCAACTGTGATGCATGCATACGTGTACGTGCAGGTTGGTGTACAGCACCTCACTGCCATGTACAAGTGGAGCACGCCTTTGGAAAACTCAGAGATAGAACTTAAATTTATGTACGGTAAAACTTAATTCAGTAATTTAAAAATTCAGAGAAGTCATAAAATTCAGAGAATGACATATTAAAAAGAACTAAATTACTAAAAAAATTTAAATTCTAAAAATTATTTGTATTTTAAGTTTCTATTAAACTATTCCTTTGTTTTCTTATTAAATAAATGTTTATTAAGCACTACAGAAATGGCACTATGCAAGAAACCAGACTTATATGGGATAATAAGTAAAACATGTTCCCACTTTTATGGAACTCACAATCTAGTAGGAAAAAAAATATTAAGCTATCATTAAACCATATCTTGTTAGTTAATTGAATTTTAACTTATTGGAAATTATGAATTAAAACTGATTCAACTTATAAAGGAGTGGAGTGTTGAGAGAGCATAGCAAGTAGATGAGAGGCAGTTGGGTGTTGCAAAGAGTAGATCAGGAAAGTCTTCATCAAAAATGTGTCATTTGAAATAAGTTCTAAAAGATAAAAATAAGGAGTATGATACAGAAAGGGGGACAAAAGCATACATGCAGATGACTAGAGGTGGAGAGAAGTTAGGAGATTTCAAGGAACAGCAGGAAAATAAAATGGCCAGTGTGAAGAAGCACAAACAGCAGGAGAGAGATAGATGTTAAGTTCGTGACCTGCAGAGGCTCCCGCTACCCTCCTCTCACATCAGTGCTTGAATTAAGAAGGAAACATTAATATTAGAAAGTAACCAATACTATTGTAGAAACTAACACATACAAAAAAGAAAAGAATGCTAACTGATATCACCCCTGTTTAGCGCAATATTAGAGATGGTGATCAGTGCTGTTAGATAAGAAAAATAATAGGTATAAGTAAAAGTAAAACTGTAATTATTTGTAGTTGGTGTGATCATAGACCTAGACATACAAGGAAAAAGAGAATAAAGAAACTATTAAAGCTAATAAAGGAGTTTTCTAGGCATCCAGATACAAGATCAGTAAAATCAGTACTATGTTTATTCACCAGCGACTACCATCTAGAAAACTTACTAAAAGATACTAATTGTATTCACAATAGCAAATCTACTGATAATTAATTTAAACAAAAATATGCTAGAAATTTAATGAAGTGCATAAGAGATTGTCTGAATAAGTGGAAAGGCACTGTATGTCATTGGGACATTTTTATCTCTTGGACTTCAAAGAGCCATGTGGAGATTTGAAAGCCTCTTATTCTCTCCTTGTCAGAAAAGCAACCATTTTGTTGCTCGTGCTCACAAAAGCAGTCTGGGCATAAGGACATGGCTTGCACTGGCTTCCTGGTACTTCTAAAAATGTTATCATTGGGAACCACAGTGCAGGGGGCTGTAGGAGCACAGGGTACAGACTAAGACGTTCTTTTTATGTCTTACCTGCTCAAGTACCACTTCCTTTGTGGAGCACTTCCAAAACGTGAGCTCCCATGTCCACATTCATCATACTGTGTACATCTGCCTGATGGCCAGAGGACATCATGTTTAGAGTGTGTGTGTGTGTGTGTGTGTGTGTGTGTGTGTGTTTTCAGCTAGACCATGAGCCCTGCAAGGGTGAGATCACGTCATCATTCAGTTTTGTATTTCCTTTGCTGAGCACAAAAATCTGGGAAAAGGCAGATATGTAACAGTAGTTTAACTGAATTCATAGAAGAAAGCATTATTTTCTTTAATTTTTTGGCTCGATTATAGATTTCTATGATGTTGTGCATTTAAGTTCAACACTTTGTTTAAAATGGTCACATGGGCAACCCCTAATTCTGATTGTAATGTCATTGCCGTTATATCGGTTCTAGAAATAAAAGGGACTTAGATGTCAAGCCTGACTGTTGCTAGAGCCTGTGACTGTCCTTCGTGCATTTCAGCTGTGTGGGGTTTCCAGCGGGATGGAAGCATATTCCCAAGAGGACAGACTGCGACACCCGCACCGCCTGGGGCGAGTTCTTTGCTGGAGTCGGCTGGCACATCCTTGGGAATGTTTGGCTTCTGAGCCTGACTATCCTAGTCACAGACTCATTGCTATCATATCACCCATCTCTGTGCTAGTGGAAAGTCTCAGGTGAGAAGCAAGGCTGTTCTTTGTCATGAGTAAGACCCAAGCTCATCATCAGCTCTGTGGGTACAACATGGCACAGGGGTGCTGGGCAGGCATCAGAGCCAGAGTTTCTGTCTTAAGGGACATGTTGAGGGATTCCATGCATGGCAAGGAGTGATGTAGAGTCATGGAAGTTCCAACAAATACTAGGAACTGGGAAATGTAACGTAGGGAATGTGATATTCACAGCCATGGCCGCAGTTCCTGGGAGGCTTGTGGTGCAGGAAACACACAGGTACGTGGCAGGTGGTGGTGGTGGTGGTGGTGGGGGTGGGGGCAGAAGGCAGGACCAGCTTGCTCCCCTGTCACTGTAGGACCAGGGCCCTGCAGCTTAACTATAACATGAGCAGCGCCACACAGTGGCTGGAAGAGCACATGAGCCGTTCATGAAAGGAAAGTGTCTCTCAACTTCTATTGCAGTGAACAAATGTTTCTTTCGATCCATGTAACCAAGAATAGGGGAGACCTTCAGGATGCTGAATGGGCCAAGGTGGAGACAGATGAGAGCTGGCAGGTGGATTCCCGTGTCACTTGGCAGGCAGATAGCGGCCCTGCTCATTCATCAGGCACGCCTGGCTGTCTGGAAAACAAGCTAAATTGGAGATGCTCAAGATGCTTGTGGGAGGGGCCGGGGTGGGCAGGACAGACCCCTCCCCTAGGCTTCAAAGCCTGTTCCCACCTGGATACAAAGTGCATGGTGGATGGGGACTCTGCAGCCTCGCAAATGTTTTCCCTGAACGGAGATGAAGAAACAGCCCCAGGGATGGGAGAGAAGGGTCCTGCTTGAGGGAAGCCGTAGGTGGACATCTCTGGGAAATGAGAGAGCCTGGACTAGTTGTCTCCCATTGCAGCTCGCCCCAGAGCACTAGTAGAGTGGAGTGCAAATGCTGGGGACACCAGAAGTGCACATGAGCTCTTTGCAGACACGTGGCAGACAGCTACTGCAGAAGTTCTGTCTCAGGCCGAGAGGAAGCGGAGGGAAACGTGGAGATCTGGACCGAGTCCTGGCTGTGCCCCCATGGCTGGGACCTACAACAGTGGGGGCTCTTTGTGCGGGCCTCGGGGTCCTGCTCTAGAAAATACGTGAGTTGATGGAGACAGCTCTCCATCCCCAAATCCTGTGATTCTCTGAAGGATAAAAAGTTCATCTCTCTCTTTATGTGGCTTTATTAGTTTCACAAATACAGAGGGTGCCAAAAAAATGTATACACGTTTTAAGCAAGGAAAAAACTGTATTAAAACTGTACTATTCAATATGTACTGATAACAAAAGATGAATACGAGTCATGTGTATACAGTTTTTTGACATCCCAGGTATTTCTTAATCCAGGAGACTTCAACACCTGGAAGGGCACAGATGGAGTTTCTTATTACAGGGATCTTACTCTGAAGATTTCTGGGATGGTTATATAATTTGTGTTCTCTAGGAACATTATTATTAATTGTTTACCAGGTGATTTTCATTTTCTCCTAAATATTTGAATTTCAGATTTAGATTTAGCTTTTATATGAAGTTCGAAAATTTATCTGGTGCACTGGATATTTTCCAGTGGGAATACTTGCCCAATTTCCTAGACACTAAGATTAACCTCTCAGCAAATTTGTTTAATAGAGTCGTCTTTTTAGAATCACATCTCTCCTATAATTTCTCCTCTAAAAATCAGAAAATGGCAATATTTGAAAAATATCTTCAAGTTGTTCTTCTTGCCTGTCATTTTCTGATTATTTTTGGTAAAAGTTTTAGTGAGATAAAATTTGCCTACCATTTAATTTGCCCATTTAAAGAATATGGTTCAATGGTTTTTAATTTATTCACAGAGTTATGGAAACTTTGTCAAAAACCATATTAGAACCTTTGCGTCTGTCCCAAAAAGAAACCTGTTCCCTTTCGCTATCACTCCCCAAATCATTCCTTCCTGTTTCTAACTCAAGGCACTCATTAATCTGCTTTCTGTCTTATTGAGTTGCCTATTATGGAGATTTTATATAAATGGAATCATGCACTATGTGGTCTACGTGTCTGGCTCCTTCACTCAGCATAATGTTGTCAGGCCCATTCATGTTGAAGTGTGTCAGAACAATCCTCCTTACAGCTGAGTAATATTCCATTGTGTGGACATGACACAATTTGTTTATCCATTCGTCAGTTGATGGTCATGGTCCGTTAGGTTTTTCCCACCTTTGGAGACACTTTCCACCACTATTATAAATAATTCTGCTATGAGCACTTGTTTACAAGGTTTTTTTTTTTTTTGCGTGGGCATATTTTTATTTCTCTTGGGTGTATACCTAGAAGTGGAATTTCTGGGTCAACTGGTAAGTGTATGTAAAATAATTTGTTGAACTGCCAGGCGTCCTCTAAGGTGGCTACACCATCTGCCATTTCTGTCAGCGGTGTGTGAGGCTTCTGGTTGCTCTGTGTCCTTACCAATACTTGTTATAATCTGTATTTTTGATTAGAGCCACTATAATTGAGGATTTGATTTATATTATCCTAATGACTAATGATGTGGAGCATCTTTTCGTGTGCTCGTTGGCCCTTTGTATGTCTTCTTTGGAGAAATCTGACTCAAGCTTGCTCTGCTGGGATACACGTCATAGTCACACGGTAGTCCCATTTGTCTTCTGTTGTCTGGTGGCCTTCCAGTGTAGGACAATTGGCAAATAATTTCACGGCTGGAGATGTGGGGAACCATAACACAGCGTGATTAACGACACACCACTTTTATTACTTCCTGACTCCATTAAAAAAAAAGTAATATATGACTACTTTTATGAGAAAGCATTATTTTGTATCACACATACCCAGGGCAACACGATACAACTCAGATTTTCAACTTTGTCTTCATTTTATATACTCAATTGGGATAATTTTGGTTTTCCGAATACTGTCTTTATATATGATACAATACTATTGACTCAGGACAAATCAACTTTAATTATAAAGATCCTAGTTTATCTTAGACATAGCAATCAAATTAGAGAATTAAAGGGATACGAACAATCAAGATTATGTTTCTTCTGCTTTAGGGGCCACTGCTGAATTCTAAGGAGCACCATTCTTTCTCTTTGGAGATTTCTTACCAAGATCCCTGCCAATTTGCCATGTGGTTTTCATAGAGAGCGAGGTCATGGCAGAGTTTCAAGACTGAGTTCTCATCTCTTCAGATTGTTCTCTTTTAAAGCATGTTATGAGTTGTACCTTAAAAGCACTTTCTAAGAGTGAATCTTCTAGTTTGGGTCTCCCCGTTGATTTAATTCACAACTGGGAAGTGTAACTAAATTAGCTACAGCCCACTCTTTTTCTCTGTCTTTCTCTATCTCGCTCCCTCTCTCTGCATTTTGTAAGGATCTGTTTGTTGTTGGGGGATAAGAACATCAGGAAGAGCTAGTCATAGCTCAGTGAGTTAAGCAGAGACCTGCACAGATGTTAGCCCTCCAGTGAGGATGCTGTGATGGAGAAGAACACAGGGCCTGTGGGGGCAGAGAGCGGTGCCTGGATGGTGGAGTCTACAGTACAGGAGGTGTTGGGGCCAGGATTTCACAGCGGAGGAGCTGATCCAGCCCACAATAATGAGCAGGTGTTATCAGGTAGAAGGTTCAGAGGGGCCATTCGAGGGGAAGGGCCAAATGATGCAGGTCCAAAGGAGTGACAGAGCCATTAGTCTGTGACAGTGGGGTTGGGCACATGGAACTGACCTCAGTGATTGATAGAGGTGAACCGGTGAGAATAACAGACCAACACCACTCTCAGTGGCATTACAGCTTATATCATCTCCTCCCGCTGACCTCGGTTTTACTCCTTGAAATAACAGAGTGAATTGGATTATTCTTTCATGAGAGCTTTTCACAGATTTAACAACAGTTTTCATCTACCTCCCAAGGCTTCCATTTTTCAGGGGGAACATCTCCCATTCCTTCACTTTTTCCTCATCTGGAATGGTTTCCAGAACCTTCATCATCACAATTTCCTCCACTGGATATGCTTCAATTTGCAAATTTTCTTCTTAAAATGTGGCTCTCGGTGCAGAATGCAGCCCTCCAGATTAGTCTTGCACAGTGTGATGTCCTGGGGCTGCTCTTTCCTCTGTCACGGGCACTAAACATTGGCATTCAATCGTGTCCACCCAAGGTGAGCTCATTTCAAAGCTCTGAGCCTTGTTTACCTACTAAACCAGGTTCTTTGACTCAAAACACAGAACTGATTATTTAATACATATTTGTATTCCCCTGGTTAGTTTTGACCCATTTTTCCCAGGAATGCTAGAACCTTTGAAAATTCTGATCCAACTGTCCAAGAATGTCTTGGAGATCTCTCTCCACCTGTTGTCATCTGAAGATTTCAGACTCATGGAATCTAATGTGTCCCCATCCAACAACGTGATAAAACTTTCCATGTAACGTGGTTAAGTACGGAACCAGCAGCACTGGTTCTGTTAAGAACTGGTCTTAGGGCTTCAGGGTTTAAATGGCTGTATTGAACCATATTTGTAAAACTCACAGAACTTTAGAAAGCTTTCTTTACCACAGAACAGCATTTCTGAGTTAAATCTGTGGATTTCCTCTGTCATGCTCAACTGAAATGCTATTGAAATGCCACTTCCTGGGCCTTATTTGAGACCGACTGTACCAGCTACTAGAGGATATGCATTTTAGTGGGTGGTTCACCTGAACACCAGTGTTGGAATGACTACAGTAGGTCCTGAGCATGGAGAACGGGCTGTGGTCGAGGACAGGCCCTTGGCATCTGGTTTAGTGTAATGAGCTGTGGCATTGCTTCTGGGTAGATATGTTTAAAATGGTGTGTTGTTGGACGAAGTGATGCCAGCAGGGAGGGCTTGGGTGCATTTAACAAAATCCTTAGTCTATCACATCCTCCGCTCTGATCCAGTCTTCAGCCTGGGCTAAGGAGCATCTTCGCCTTCTCCCAGAGGTGCCAGCATGATGTCAGCATCATGCTGCCTTAGTCACCGGTGTCATGGGAGCATGACTAGTCTGTATTGGCTTCAGGAAGTGGCTGATCTCATCCTTGAGTGGCAGCCCCTCCAGCCTGTCAGTCTGGAGCCCGGAGCCTCAGTGGGAGTGATTCCCAGTTCTTCCTGCAGCTCTGCATTAGCACCAGAGTAGACAGTGTGAGTTTGGCGACGTGCTAGGGAGACTCTCCTGAAACACATATTTACTGAATCACAACTTTTAAGACTCTCACACTATATTTACCCATCAAACATGACTGCCAAAGTTCCACCTAGTCGCAAGTGACTCTGACACTACTGGGGAGTTAAAGATTACTATTTTTAAAGCTAGTGGTGAATGTCACACCTTCCTGTCTCCTTAGAAGATTCTAATTATCTGTTTGTTAGACATCCATTTAGTCTCTACAACTTTTTCAGCTCCACAGGCTCTTCTTTTATTTTAGAAGTCAGAGCAAGTTGTGGTTCAGGATTCCTGCAGGGAAATCTCGCTGGCTAGATTCTTCCCCCTCCTGGCAATTACAAGTGTGTCTGGAGGTCATTCTAGATCTTTCCAACATCTGACCGCTCCTACTCCATGAGTACTTGATCCTTAGTTTTCTTATGTCAATATCGCTTTTGAAATATGTCTTAAAATCTTTCTCCTGCTTCATTTTTCTAAAAGTAACACCTCTCAGTTTCTACCATTCTCTTTTGACTATAACATTAAGAAAGAAAAGTTCTTTAAAAAATAAAATTATTTTTCTGATTATAAAAATGAGCATGGTCATTGTTGAAAACTTATTAAACATAGGAATGTGGAAAAAAATTATTATAATTATACCACCCAAACACAACTACATTTTGATTTAGTTTAATTAAGTCTTCCTCAATGCACACTTATTTTCACAGTTGTCATCATTCCTTATCTGTAATTTGTATTCTTTCTTCAATTGGCTTATAAATTACCTGCTTCATGTCATCATATGAACATAGAAATAAAAATTACTATGTGTTTGAACTCTTTTGTTGATCATTTATGATGTTTCTTATAAATAACATCATGACGAATATCTTTGATATTAAGATTTCCTTTCTATGTCTCTCTTGGGTAATTTTCTCAGTATAAAGTCAAAAAAGTTCCATTATTGTGCCCGGGGGGACATTTTTAAGACTCTTAATACATATTTCTAGATTGTTTTCCAAAAGAGTTGAATCTATTTCTGCACCTACCAGCAATATGTGAAAGCATTTATTGGTGTGATTTATCCCAGGAAAACCAAGTTACACATTTCAAAGGGAAAACATAGCATTGTATACTAGGAGAAAAGTGAGAGTATTTTCATCTTAAGATAGGTTCCATTAGCACCAGGATTAGAACGCTCAGCAAACCCCTTATCCGTTGGCCACGAAATCGTGACCTTCCCAGCAGAGTGAGATGCACCAGCAATAAACACAAAGGCTAGTATGCAAACCTTTTGCTTTTCTTTGGACTCTTCAGTCATTAACTCAGTTCCTCCCACTTCTGTAGAAGAGCAAGAGAGAAGGTCAAATGCTATATAACTGCATAGAGCTTCATGTGTATTACCTGGGAACACGTTCCTGTAGACGAATCCTAGAAAATCCTAAATAGAGATTATAACCCAGGTTTTCTCCTTGGAGTAAATGATTGTGTCCGTAGACTGAAAAATGGTCTCACAGCTGTCATTCAGAGGTCTCAGGTACTTTTCACAAACCATCAAAGTAGAAACGAAATTCAGATGGAGAAATACAGAAATAATAGAAAAATGGGGACTCAAAATGCGCCATTCCTACTGTTATTCCATGTTAAGCCCACTGTTGCCCTCCACAAAGTCTGCACAGCCCAGACTCCACCTGGCTGGCTGGCGGAAAGGAACTGACTTCGCGTCAGACAGGCCGGGGTTGAACTCCTGGTCTTGTTACTCTTGCAGATCCTTGGGAAATTTACTTAACTCCTCTAAGCTTCATTTTTCTTATCTGTCAAAACAAGAAAATTTTAGAATAAATAACATTTCTTTTTGGTCTAGTAGATTAAATGAGGCAACATGAGTAGTTCACATGAGTTGTAACCTGCACATAAGTCATTGTTTAACAAACATCCATTTCTTCTCTCTTCCTTCTCATATTCCTGCCTTGCCCTGCTATTTCCAAAATGTGTTTTCTAGACTATACTTCAGTGCAAACTGATTTATTTCTCCTCTAATATGCTTGGGCTTTTCATCCTTTTGCCTTTTCTTTTGGATTTTCAAAAATCATTTTCATAGATCTTTGAAATAATATTTTCTGCCATAGAAATGTTTTTGTTACATGTTTCTGTGTCTCCTGAACCAGATTCTGCCCTTCTCAAGAGCAGGAAATGCATCCTTATATGCCCCTTGGGTCCTAGCACCGTTTCTGAAATGGAGCGACTGTGGACAAGTGCCTATTGGTTAATTAAATGTTCAACACTCATTCAGTATCCTACATGTATATTTTCAGAGCTTACTCTCCTGAGTGTTAGAAATACAATCGTGGATGAGACTGATAAGATATCTACTCTCTGAAGTTCAAGTGCATCTCTATCATTTTCATATAGGAGCAGATCAGAGGCAGAATACAGCAATATGGATAGAGAGCGAGGTATGGGAAGCCTGTCTTGAGTGTGCATCACAGAGCACTTCGGAAAATACTGAGGGATGATCAATTAATTCCCTGTGTCAAAGAAAGGGGCTGTGATGGACATTATGAAGTTACTAATGCTCAATGGCCAACCCCCACATCCCCCCTACCTCCAATCCAATGGCTCTGCCATTGCTCCCGGAATGGTCGGGAAGGCAGACATGTGACCAGAAATACATCACTGTGTGGTAAGTGCCACCTCACCGGAAGTATAGGATCCTTTAGAAGCTCAGAGGGAGGCTCTAACCTAGAGAACCAGAGAGGCTTCTCATAGCAGATGACATATCAGCTAGGAGGACCCATGCAGACTGTGTAGAAAGAGTGAGGGAAGAATGAGCCTGGAGCCCAGAGGGTGCCATACCTTTGGAAAGCGGAAAGTGGTTTAACAAGGTTGGAAATGACCGGGCTAGGAAGCAATGCATTACTGGGTTGAAAATAAGGGCAGGGGAGGGATCAGGAGAAACACTGTAAACCTTTTAAGAGTTTGGACTATCCTGAAGGCATGACAGAACAAGAGACACACTGTAATCATTTGGGTGACATCGCTGTGACAGACCACCTTGGCTGATGAGTGGAGTGTAGACTTGAGCAGGACAAAATGCAGGATGGAGACCTGGAGACAGTTGGAATGATCCAGGAGAAGTGTGACTGTCCTCGGCTATAGCCATGCCAGTAGAGTTGGAGGGAACTGGGCACTTAGGAGACAGTTTAAGGCGGAAGCACTGGGGTGGTTTGGCTTGGACACTTGCAAGTTAGTGGGGTGAGGATTATACTTGGGCGCCTGATTTGGATGAGTCAGAACATGATTCTTTTCACTGAGGGAGGGAGTACAGACACTTGATTGGCAGCAGGATGGTCATGAGTTTGAAACACGCTGAATTTTCGGTGTTGGGGGCATCCAAGGGAAGACACAACCAGGAAGTCATATTTCCCATCTGAAAATCAGGGGTTACTCTCCAACCTGAAAATAGAGACATGGGAGGCATAAGCATACAGGAGGCAATTAAGCCAACGAAGTAGATGAAGCTGCCCAGAGGAAATGTAGGCAGTGAAAAGAGGCACATGGTTACAGTTTTTATATGCAACAATCAACCACAGACCTGGTCAGAAGGTTATGCTGCACTGTCATTCATTTTTTCCTTACTCCTCTGCCCATTTCTTTATTCATTCATGTATTCATCCTTTTTTCCTACTCTATTTATTCATGTATTCAATAATCACTGATTGAGCCAAGCTCTGAGGATTCACAGATCAGGAGACACAGATTCTGCTCTAAAAGGGGAGTGAGTCTAGTTTATTGGAGAAGCTCCGTCATGACAACATGGGATAAAACCTACTTTAAGGTTAGGAAGGAGTTACTTGGATCTTGGTTCTTGACCTTGGGGATGCTTTCTGAAGCAGGTAACACTTGAGTGGCCACTTGAGGGAAGTTGGAAAGCTAGGGACTATATTTCTTAGCAGCCAGGATTTTGAATGAGAATTATCTTCCAACATCTAGGAGGACTGGGGTGAGATTGGGGAGGCAGCACAGCTCGTAGCCAAAGTGGGGGCAGTAACCCTCAGCAGCCCCTCACTTCCATTCTCATGATCTGCTCTATGATTTTCTAAGCACCTAGCTCCATGTATGAAATCAATTGGAGTTCCAAATACCTGGAGTAATTTCTCATTCCTACACTGGGTCCTGACACCCACAGTCATGGAGCAGAAAGTTTGGACTCCTGAGTAAAAACCACCAAGAATAGGGTTATGTGCACAATCATAGCATCATTTGCATAGGGCTACCCTCTCTCACATAATCCTATCTCCTCTTTTGACCCTTAACATAATAGATTTAAAAAAAAAATAGATAATAGATGATTAGTCTATATTCCCTCCCCCTGAAATGTGTCATTTGAAAGTAATAATAATAAAACCACGCCCCTGAAAATTGAAGGAATAACCTTCTCAGCCAGGATGAAGCATCTTGCTCCACGGGGTATAGGCATGACTTCCGATGGATGTATAATGGACCTTGGCTATATCCACAGCTCATTCATTTACTTTTCTATCTTATGAAATTAATCAAATAATCTAGTGATTGTGATTATGAATGACATAAGGCAGAACATCGCAGCTTGCATTACAGGACTTGTTTCAGGTTAGGAAATGAGTGATGCCAAAAGTAAAGACAGTAGTTAGATTTGTAGAATAGTTTATATTTATGAATGTGGTCTCTCCCTGGATATAGTCTGAGCACATGACAATGCTACAAAACAACAACAATGTATATTGATGTGTTGGTATTCTACAATTCACCCCTCCCCCCCCACCCCACGTCTGACCACAACAGCATCAGGGGTCATCTGCCTCACTTATTTCTCCTTACTGGAATTTTAAAGGAAGAGGCACAATGAATGGGAATGTTCTCTCCAGGCAGAATAAGAGCTGAATTGGCAAGAGCTCTCCCCCTGTAGTTGCCTGGGAAGACCCAGGGGAAGGGAGAGAGGAGGTTCAGAGAGAGGACGGTGGAGGGGGAAATGGGAGAGGCAGCCAGGAGGCCGAGATGATCATGTCCGGCTGGTTTAGATGAGGTTTAGATGTGTTTGGGGGAAGGGTTGGGAAAGAGGATGAGAGTCCCTGATATTTAGGGGTTTAGAGAAGAGAAGAGCAAAGAAAATTAAAGAGAATGACAGTAACCTGTGCATGTGAGAGAGACATCAATTATTATTTGGGGGGCGGTGTTTCTAAGCTATAATGTTTTTAGACTGGACAACATGAATAAGTGTATTTGTACAAGGAACTGTTAGGCATAAGTATTAGGGGAGACGTGGTAACAGTGTGCTTAGAAGTTCTGAAGATTTTACATCATCACGTATACAGTTGCGTAAGACGCCTATGTGAGGATGCAAGGGCAAATGGGCCACTGAATCTCTCCACCAATATTTGGGGATTCACAAGACAAGCGTCGGCTATAATGGAATACTAATTCTATCAATGCAAGGCTCGTAAACCACAACAAACACTTATCGATTGCTTACCATGTAGACACTGCTGACAGCATCACCACACTACATCTTCAGGTTGACCCTGTCCTATGATCTTGGCTCTACGATGATCTTTATTTTATAAGAGAAGAAACTGAGCTTCACTTCGTTATGTGACTTACAGGTGTCACCCAGCTGCCAAGTTCTAGAGCTGGGGTGCAGGCGTTGATTCCAGGGAGAGTAGGGGCAGGCTTGCCTGAGAAGTAGGTCAGGGCCAAGTAGACTGAGTGCCCGGTTAGGGAGTTTTCCTTTGTTTGCTAGGCAATGAAGGATTTAAATAATGCTCTGATTTTGAGAGCAAAACTGGTATTTTGTGAGAGGGGTTTGGGATCAGTGTGCGGGCTGCATGAAGAGGAAAGGCGCTCTCTTTTTTCTGTATGTGTACGTTACATACTTGCGCATGTGTATGCATGTAGGTAAACACACACAAATGTGCACTTTTTAAACTATGCTCCACGGGGCACTCAGTGAACGCTGAATGTACACTAATTGAAGACCTGCACTGAGCAAAGGTCCCCAGGACCCAGGAAGCTATAAACCCTTCTGCTCTAGTTAACTCCCATTATAATCAAATGGTTTATTAAGTAACAGAACGAACATTACTAAAAGCTGGGTTACTTTTCATGGGTGAAATGAGTGCTGTTTAAGATATGCAGACTCATGTCAAGAATGCATAGGAAGCTCTTTAAACTCATTAGGAACGTAACCCAATAGAAAAATAGTCAAAAGATAAACACATGTTTTCTAGCCAATAGATACTTGATTATTATGTGATCATCATAATGCAAATCAATACCATGCTGAGATACCATTTCATACCATTCAGTTGGCAATGATTAACAATTTGACTACACCAAGTGCTGGAGAGACAGTTGCCACAGAATAGCTCTTTCACTGCTGGTGGGAGGGCCCGCTGTTGTAACCTTGGTGCAGGACAATTGGGCATTTTCTTCCAATTATGCATCTTATGGACCTAGTATTTCCGCAACTCAATTTATACCCAAGATATATGTGTGTGTATGTAATCTAAATGTCTATCACCTAGAAAGCAGATGAATAAATAAATATTACAAAGAAGTCAAAGCAAGCTACAGCCACATGCAATGATATGATGGTATATTAACAAGGCATACAGGTGAAAACGTCCCAAAGACTACACTCAACCTAACCTCAGGGTAAACATGATTACAATAAAAGTATGAGTATATACTTTTTAAGGAACACATATAGGTGCAATAGATGGATATAAACAGGAAAGTGAAGGACTGGTGGGCACAAACTTCAGTTACCTCTGGTGAAGTGGAGGCTTAGAGTGGAAGCACCATAAACACTAGAGAGGCAGCCTATTGGCAAGGTCTTGGCCCTTATGATTATTATTTTCTTTTAGCTGTGTGTTAAGTACCAGTGCAACTACCAGCTAAAAGAAAATGTATAATATAGCTAACCAGTCCACATGTGTTTCTCCATCAGTTTTAGATATATTATACAGTCAGTGTTGCCCTTGTGTGAACAAGATAGAAAAACCCAGTGAGCCAAATTGCCAGCATCCTTTGGAAGAGACCCCTGGACCAAGGGTTCCAAGTCTGCTGGTTTTTAGCTGATGCTGGAGGGACTTTTGTCATCTGACTTGAACTAGAAGGTCAGGTGAAAGGTGCTGCAAGAATATTGTCACATCAGCATTGAGTGGACATTTTATAGGAAATATCATACTCAAGAGTGTTGCAAAGCTCAGGAAACTGGACTTCAACCTAACAGAACAGGTCATTGGATTTTTTTTTTTTTTTGGTCTACTTACCAATGAATATGTGCATGTCAGAATTCAGCTGAGACTTGTTTTCATTATGACATGTCATCTGAAGTTGCAGGGAAAAAACCCAGGGCCCTTACCTGACTAACTATTGGCGGCCTCTGGTAGTTACCCAAAGTGCCTCAGCACCGTGTTCGTTAGCACCTTGGCTTTGAGTGGGTTGAAGCAAAGGGTTTCAAATGAGAGTTAGGGTGTGGAGATTACAGGATTGATTAAAGGGGAGAAGTGACAGTGCGAAAGGTTTCAGAAATTATACTCAAGTGTGGGGCCCCATGGTAGACATTCCATTGACCGAAAAGAGAAGTTTGTAGAAAGACCCAGTTTAAGGAGGGCAGTGGTGAGTAGGAGTTTGTATTTGTTGAGTCTGAGTTGCTAGGGAGGGTTAAAAGTTAAAGCAAATCAGTGTCTGGAAATTCAGGGTTGAAGTGGTATTAAGGAAGGTCACGAAAACAATTTTCGTTTTTAGTCAGTCATGTAGAGGTGAAGCTTTAGGAGTCATGCAAACTCCAGCAAAGACAAGAGAGAAAGAAAAGGTCAGGGTAGAAACGTGGGGTTCTGCCCCATTGGGATGCTAGGAAAACAAAAGGAAAATGGTACAGAGCAGAAGTGGTTTGGGAGAGAGGGGGCTTTGCGATGCTGTCGTGTTTCTGCAGAAGAACAGACACAGAGAAAACCATAACAACAAGAGAGCTCCAAGGAGGCATGGTTGGAGGCATGGGCCTTCCAGGGCTCACAGGTGGAGACCCCCCCAAAATGGGACAGTGGTATGGGGAGTCATGGTTGGTAGGGCTGTTTCACTAGACTATTGGGAAAATCTGGCTGCACAATTTTCATAGCCCAGTGTAAAATCAAAATGTGGGTTTCCTTGTCATAGAGTTATTAAGAATTTCAAGATGGTGACAGCAGTGTTACACCAAGCACAGAGCCCTGCTCAGTGAGAGGCCCAGAGTTGCTGTAGAGCTGGCATGCCCATCAAGCTGGCCCTGCTCACAGAGGATGGCCAACCAGGATAAGATAAATTACAGGGCTTTGGGGAAAGGATGTTAACAAAAAAGCAGTGAAAAGAAGTCGCTCAGAGGAGAGTCTGGGCAAGTAAAAATTCCTTTTTTTTTTTTTTGAGACAGGGCTATGTGGGAATGTCTTTTGCAGGGAAAAGGCAGGCAGCAGCAATAACTTGAAAACGATGGAGAAAGAACCATATTGTGTCCAAATGCAGTACATGGTGCGCACATTCAGGTTTTTGCATTTCAGGAAAGTGTCAGAATGCTGGAGAGGACTGAGAGAGACCACCAGGCCTTTGATCTGGGGGGTTCAGGGAACGTGCTTCGGCTTACCAATGTTGCGAGGGAGAGTGAACTTGAACATCACTAACTTTATCAAATCTCGGACGTTAACAATCAGGAAACATATCTTCACAAAAAGTAAGGAAAGTTTAATAAAACTGAGAGGACATGCTCTTCACACAGTGGCTAGAAAGCCTCAGGAAGGACTCCCCCAACAGCCAGATCAGAACGAATTCAAGTAACATAAATTAATCTCCTTTGAACCACTTTGGTATTATTTTATTTTTATTTTTCCTACTTTATGTTATGTTTAATCTTGAAAGCTATCAAAGCTGTTTGTGGAAGTAGCAAAATGGATTGGAGAAATTTATGGGTGACAGATGCATTGGATTGTGCGCAGACCTGGGAAGCACGTTTTAAGTTTTGAGGTTTGCGATCAAAGTCATTAAGTTCCCCGATAATGGGTCTTTGGGGTCTATGAGAGAGAGAACATGGAACACCATGAGGGATTGATTCATTGAGCACAGATTAGAGCCAGACAGACCAGACGTTTGAATTTCCACTTCACTCTCACCAGCAGGGTGGCTTGGGACAAAGTCCCTGGGCCATCGTTTGCTCACCTGTAAAATGAGGTCAAAATGGTCACTCCTCATGGACAGTGTGAAGATGAAAACTTTCACCGAATTGAAAATCACCAGGCCTATTGCCCGAACTCCATCAATGTCAGTTCTCCTTCCTTCCTTATAAACTGTGGACAGAGAGGCATACAAAGTAGATGGAGGGTGACTGAAGAAATGTGGAGTCTTGAGGAATGGGAGGGGAAAGAAAGGAGACACACACACACACAGGGCTGGAGAGAAGCTCAAGGAAACGAGCAGATAAAATTTGTTGAAGAATCATGCAACTTAGAGACCCAGAGCCTATGGCCTTTTCTGGCAGCGGTTTTGTTTTTCTTTCCTCAAAGAACAAATATCACTGTGGGGGACACGTGCTCTAAGCCCTCAGAATCTGTGTGACGCCTTTTCTAGCAGATGGGGTAGAAAGTGGACCTGAGGCCCAGCTGTATTTCATAAATGGAAAACATTTGGGTGTTGTAGTCAATTGTCTGAAAAGATGATGCAAGCTTCCAAAATATAGCTAAACACTCTAAATTTTATTACTATTATGGTCATAATTTCCTTGCCCTCCCCTCCCCTCCCCTCCCCTTCCTTCCTTTCAAGACTTTATTGAATTAGTAAAGGCTTAATATATATATTGGGTTGTCTGAAAAGTTATGATGCTTTTTTGCAATGAAAAACATAGAAAAAAATATGTTATGACTTATCCGACAACCTAATAAAATTTGGAAAATGTGCCTCATGAAAAGGAATGAAATAAAATTCACCTATAACCCATCTTCCTAATATAACCACTGTTAACATCTTGATATAGTTCCTTCCATTTTTTTGTGTGCTTTCCTTTGTACGTAGTTGAGGTTATATTTTATAATTTACCCTATTTTTGTCCCTTAACATTACATAGTAAACATTCCTCCAAATCATTATGAATTTTTAGAAAACTAATTTACTATGGCTGCCAGACAGTCTATTGAGCATATATACCACAAATTATTTCACTATCCCCCTACAATTGGACATTTGAGAACATTCCTTTTTTAAATTTTATAACAATAGTAAATAACATGATAAACATCTTACTCAACAAGACTGTGTGTGTGTATGTGTGTGTGTGTGTGTGTGTGTGTGTGTGTGTGTGTGATCATTTTCTATAGCATTGCACGGTTGTACACTCCCAGGAATAGGATAGGACCTGAACATACAGTACTGTATAATGTCTGTGAACCTTTCTATGGCAAGTCTGAATCTTAAGTAAATAGTGGCTATGTTTTCCATCCAAAATCTTTGGGATTGTATTACTTCTGAATGGCCAAGAAAGTCTACAAAATGATAACGCAAAAATTCCCAGCATAAAACAGCTTGAACAGGGTGCAGGAGCTGTGAGTGAGAGCTGCTGAAACACACACAAGCAAAGAAAGCTTGGCTCTCCTGGGAATGCCCCATCAATGGCTTGGGTAGATTTAACTGGAACATGAGAACTTTTTTTTTTTTAATGCTGTGATTAGTATTTTACGTTTCTTTTTGTCTGGCACTTACTTCTATAGCACCATCACATAACATCTACAATACTATCTACTAATTTAATCTGTCACACTCTGTGCTTCCATACATTGCTGCTTATATTTAGAATCAGTTCCCTGTCTCCAAGTACCAGGCATATTTCAAACCCTCCTAGGCCAGAGCTTATGTGTGCATGTTTTGTAATCCTGTTATATTCATTGCAAAAATGCGTCATGACTTTTCCAACAACCGAATATTATATAAAACACATACGTGCACACACATTTTAAGAACCCACCCTGAAAAAGATGGCCTTTGCTTTAAAAAAAAACAGGAGAAGACAGTTTACACTGCTCTGTAGCAAAGACCATATTTTCTCGTATTTAGGAACAAAGGCATGTCAGGCTTTATTGAGCACATCACTAACTATATAACTAGCGTTAAACGCTCTATTTGCAACTGTTGCTGTGTATTTTGTGTGTGATTATCACCCCTAGATCTGCATCCTATAAAAAGATATTTCTGTTTGCTTAATTATAAAGCTCTTTATGAACAGGCTCATCTGTAAATAGCTTGGTGCAGCTGAAATAGAAATATAATTATAATGAAGGCAGATGTTTGTGAGATACTGGCTCATGAAGCTTGTTCAGAATCTACAAAGGGGGAATGTTGTGTGCATGTGTGTTTACTGGTGGGCCAAGCTGGGAGCAAGGAGTGTTCGCCTCCACACTTATTTTAGAGTCGTCTTATTTACTCTCAACCTTTGCTTTCCTAGATCTCTGTAATTTGGGAAAGGAGTGGCTTACCTCATCTTATTACTGAGCTACAGGGGAAAATTGATTTTTAGAAGAGTCTGAGAAAAAGCCAAAAAGAATAAAATTACTAAGTTGGGTTTAAGGCAAAGAAGCTGTGTTTGTGGCTGCAGTTTCATCATTACACAACCTGGGTGTGTTTCAGTGGCTTGAGATTTGGGATCAAAGATGTTGGTGTGGTGAAGATGGCGTTCTTTCAGTGATTTAAGGTTATTTTATTTATTTATTTTTTTTGAGGGCAGTGTCACACTGGCCCTCATATGTGGGACCCGAACTGGGGCCGCTGGCTTCCCAAGCCAGCGTTTAACCACCGTGCCACTCGGCCGGCCCAATTTAAAGTTATTTTTTGTTAATGCAAATTTTTTAGAAGACACACAAGAAAAGCCTAGTGTGTGGAGAGGAGAAGGTTAAAACAGTGCTGATGTAACAAGCTTTTAGTTATCATTCTAGAAAGTGTATATACTGATAAACGATTCTAATGAACTGACACATAGGGACTTTGGTGGACACAGGAGTTCATATGAGGTTTTACAATTTAAAAAATGTTCACCCAATCAAATAATTATTGAGTTGTTGAAAAAGTCATGACGTATTTTTTCTATGTTTTTCATTGCCAAAATGCGTCATGACTTTTCCGATACCCTAATATTTCCAAGGTGATAATCAGTTGTTTTATTCAAGCTTGGATTCAAACTAAATTGTGTCTGAATTCTTTTGTAAATGAACATGGTTTGATTACTTTTGATTTGTCCAGTTTTTTTTTTTTTTGAGCCGTTATTATGTTGGAGTCTTTTTGGCACTTTGAAATGTTAGTGCTTAAGTTTTACATTGTTAAATAATTGAATGGATTAATATCAAATAGGTTATTATCGCTGAAGTAATCCGTCTGTGGGCACATTATTTGTGGTGTTTATTTCAAGCCATTTACAGATACATGTGGGTGTTTCAGAATTTGTGCTGGAAGACAAGTAGGCATTAAGAACTGTGATATTCAGATGTAAATAAACATGAATTATTTCCATGTGTGCCTCACGTGATGAAATATATGTGCCCCTGAA
The DNA here is from genome assembly GCA_033961575.1 of Aselliscus stoliczkanus. Lineage (NCBI taxonomy): Eukaryota > Metazoa > Chordata > Mammalia > Chiroptera > Hipposideridae > Aselliscus > Aselliscus stoliczkanus. The sequence continues at coordinate 32,406,151 of CM066730.1, read as the reverse complement.
TGCTGCCTATATGTTATACTTTAAAAGTCCAATTATTTACATTTTATATCCAATCGGATGTTAAGATTCTTATGATATGTCTGCTTCTTCCGTGAATATTCTTTCATAATGTGAGCAATTTCCCTCATTTATATGTATATGAATATAAATGTACCTCTCGATCTCTTGTATCTGTACATTCCTTGCACTTGAGCACATGTCGTCCAGCAAAATGATTTCACCGCACGTCCTGGCAATTGGAAATCAGGCCCTTTGAATGTAAATAGCCATTGTAAGCAATACCATTCCTCCATTATCCACCCTGACAGGGGAACAGTGTCACTCGTGAAGTTGTGGTGCATGCCCTCTTTTCCACGTGTACGTTTTCAAAGTTGTCGATCTCCGGCTGGCCTGCCTGGGGCTCTAGGGGCGCCATCGGATCAGGTGGCGGATCAGGTGGTGCTTGGCAGGGAGCTGGGTGTGAGTCTGCAGCGAGTGGCTGTCAGAATCTCGCTAGAACAACAAAAGATGGTGAAACCTATGAGGCAGTGCAAGCCTGCTATGTGCTGGGCCCTGTTACAAGTGCATACATGATGTACACGCAAAGTGGGTTCTTATTCCTAATTTTCACTTGAAGCGTTGAGGCTCAGGATATTAAGCACCATCTCAGTTTGCCATATGAATAATAGCTGTGGAGGGCACTCTTATGCTTAAAACGTAGAATCTCTATTTGGTTAGGATTATTTCTTTGAATTCCAAGTCTTTTTTAAGATTCTCAATATATATTTCCCAAATTTTTTCCTGAAGGAAAATATATGTGTGCCCTTTATACAATATGCTTGCCAGCATTGAAAAGTATCATCTACAAACCCTTAGTACATTGATAGGTAAAACATGGTATCTTGTTTTAGTCGGTATGGTAACCATTTGTATTGATTCTATAAGTTTTATGTTTAGTCATTTTCATATTTTTAAAAAATTTAATACTTTGAGGTTTTATTCTGGGTGAATAAGTGTTCTTTATATATTAAGAACAGTGGCCCTTTATCATACTTGCAGTGAATATATTTCCAGTACCTTTATCCTATTATCGCCTTATAATGCATCTATTATATTACTTGTCATATCATTAAACTTACCAATCATTTTATTTGTTTTGTTTTTCATTGTTTAACTGCTTAGGAAGTTCCCTTTTTTAAAGTTCAGTTAGATTCACATATATTTTCCATTTTGTGTTTTCTTTTAAAAGTATTGACCTCTTTAATACATATAGAATTTATTTCTGTGGTAAGGTAGATAGCAAAGTTCTAACTTGATTTTAGTTGACATTCAATTATTTTAAACACTAGTCACACTGGCTAATCCATCTTTTCTTTCTGGTTTATGATGTTTTCTATAGCAAAGGCATCATGTACATTTCCATGTAGGTGGGCAGTAGGAGGCTCTCTCCTGCCACTGTCATCTCTGCTGTTTGTTTATGTCAATTCTTCTTACACTAATATCACAATGTTTTTTTCTTGATTTACTTTTAAAACAACTTTTACTATATAGTTAGGTATCTAAATTAATTATTTATATTTAAAAATATTTAAAGTTATTTTTATATCTTCCCCAAATGAACTCTGGAATTATTTTGCTCAGATATAAAAATGGCAGCTGGGATTTTGATTAGAATTTATTTCATAATTAATTGCAAAATAATTTTACTGACATTTTCAGTCAAAGTTTACTGATGTGAACTGATCTGTAAGATAGCTGACGGCAGTTGGGGGAAATTGAATACGTTTTGTGTTAATTGGTGACAAATGAGCTGTGTCCTAGAACATAAAGGGGAGGGACTATACCGCCATGTACCCTTCCAGCGTGTTTGGTGCATGGACTTCCCAAGAGCCATTTTCATCAGACTCAGAGATGTTTTTGTTTCTTTTTTTTTTTTTTTTTTTTTTTTTTACTTCCTTCCTAGTTTAGAATCATTTCAAATAAGATGTCACACTCTAATCCAATCCTTCCATTACACTCTTCTGGTGGAAGTCAGCATCATGTCTGTATTTCAGGATAAGGCAGAATTATATACTTGTAATTCTTACACTTATGTCTTCCTATCCAGTCCTCTGTCTGCCTTCCTTTATATTTTCTTATTAATTGCTTTTGCTGTAGCCTGTCAGGGTGTTAGTCCAGCCCTCCCCAGTGTGGCTGACTGGATGCTTTCTAAACGCGCACTCTTTGAGATTGGAAAGTTCCCATGGGCTCTGTACTGAGCTGGAAACGGAAGCGCTCCGCCGGCTCTGAGTGACCATGTGTCACTTGGGTCCAGGCTGCTCGGCTGGCGCACGGACCCTCCCCAGGCTCCACCTTGTGGGTATCAGGATCCTTTCACACTCTTAAAGGTCATCAAGGACACCACAGAACTTTTGTTTACTTGGGTTGTATCTACTGATAGTTACTGTATTGAAAACTGAGAGAGAGACATTTTTTTTAAAGCAGAAGAACACACAGATGCACCTTCTACATGCTGCTAGGACACAGAAAAGAGATCTTCCTCCCCCGCAGGCTGGGGATGGAAGCTGCCCTGTGGTGACAGGCCTGTGGAGAGTGCCATGTGGCGAGGGACTGCAGGAGGCCCCCAGAGCTGAGAGCAGCCTCACCAAAGGCCAACACGAAGAAGCCCAGGTGCAGCTACGCGGTCAATCCTTCCAGCGTCCTGGGGGAGCTCAGAGGCCACCGTGCCCCCCTCCAACCCCTGATGAGACTGCAGCGCAGGCCAGGCCTCCATCGCAGCCCAGTCAGACCCCAGCACAGCAGGGCGCCTTTGCAAGCCCACCTGGGCTCCTGGCCCCGAGGCAGCAAGGTGGTAACTGTGTGCTGGTGTCACCGACTGCTTATGTGGTCATTTGTGACGCAGCATAGAAAATGAATGCACGTGTGATGGCCAGATATGTGAGGAGTATTTCTGTGAAACCAGTAGAAACAACAGAGTCCTTATACATAAAATAATGTGTGACTGTCACACAAATGTGCGTCATTTGAAGGCAGCCCAGCGGAGAGACCTTAGAAAGCAGTTGATCACTCGTGTTTCCTTAACACCCGACTTGGCATCAGAGAGGGCCTGGATTTGCAGCTGAGACTCAGGATCTGCATTGAAGCCTTCAAGGCAGGACACCCGGGGAGTGCAAAGGGGCCGTGGAGGGAGCAGCGATCGGCTAAATAGCACCACACCCTTGGCTTGGCGGGGATGAGAAAGGATGCAGGCAGCACATAGCTGTGACCAGCCACATCTCAGAGCCAAGAGCAACAGACGCCAGAACGAAGCTGATGTCACCTCAGGGGCCACCGCAGCACTGAGCCTCAATCCTGCAATGTCTAGACTTCATTTATATGAGGCCAAGTCTCTACAATGGGCACAAATACGAACACTAATATTACTAATACCTTATTTCTTGCTGCACTTCACACTCATCATTTCACTTCATCCCAAAACATAGAACAGAAGAAAGTATCCTGGGCCTCATTTCAGAGACCAAGAAGTGGTCACACAGTAATAAACAGGGACCGGCACCTCCCCAGACCCGCCTCAGTAAAGCCAATCCTTTGTCCACGTACCTCGTGCGTGCTCTCTGGGAATAGTTACACATTCATGATTTTAGAGTAAAAAGGAAATGTGAAAACGATCCAGTGAAATCTTCCAATTATGCAGAAAATAAAATGAGGCCTTAATTGATTAGGGATGGCAGCTATTTCTAATTTGGGCAAATAAGGAAGTGAAATGTGGAGATCTGAGGAATAGATGTTAAAATGCTGGGGCAGTTATTCCCTTTCAATGTGAAATTTGGAGTTTATATTAAATAAACTGAAATAATTTTTTATAAATATGTGTTATATATATTTAGGGTTATATATATCCTAATGGTAGGGAATCTTCTAAGAGAGACTACCCCCTTGCATTTTTAAAAAGCTTGATTCGGAATGGGGAAAAGGCATGTTCACTTATGTTCAAAAGCACAATAAATGGTAAACCATCAACAAAATGAAAAGGCAACCTATGGAATGGAGGAAAATATTTGCAAATCATATATATGATAAAAGGTTAATATCCAAAATATATTTAAAAACTTATATGACGCAATAGCAAAAACAAACAATCTTGTTAAAAATGGGCTGAGGAACTGAATAGACTTATTTTTCTAAAGAAGACATACAAATCGCCAACAGATACATGAAAAGGTGCTCTGTATCATTAACCATCAGGGAAATGGAAATTAGAGCCACAATGACACATCACCTCATACCTAGAAAGACTATTATCAAAAAAAAGAAAAGAAATAATAAATGTTGGCAAAGATGTGGAGAAAAGGAACTCTTGTGCACTGTTGGTGGGAATGTAAATTGGTGCAGCCACTATGGAGAATAGTATAGAGGTTCCTCAAAAAATTAAAAATAGAACTATCTTATGACACAACAATTCCACTTCTTGGTATATATCTGGGTATATATCCACGCTCTCGAAGAACTATCTGTACCTTCTTGTTCATCGAAGGATTATTTACAACAGTCAAGACAGGGAAACAAACGAATTGCCTATCAAAGCTGAATGGATAAAGAAAATGTGGTACATATAATAGAATTTTATTCAGCCATAAAAAAGAAGGAAATCCTGCCATTTGCAACAACGTGGATGGACCTTGAGAGCATTATGCTCGGTGAAATAATCCACACAGAAAAAGACAGATACTGTATATGATCTCACTTATATGTGGAATCTAAGAAAACCAAACTCACAGAAACAGAGAGGAGATTGGTGGTTTCCCGAGGCGGGGGTTGGGGTGGGGGGTGATATGGTGAAGGTGGTCAAAAGGTACAAACTTCCAGTTATAATATAAATAAGTTCTGGGGATATAATGTACAGCAAGATGACTCTAGTTAACCATGCTATATGGTATATTTGAAAGTTGCTAAGAGAGTAGATCTTATAAGTTCTTGTCACAAGACAAAACAATTTGTAACTATGTATGGTGATGGGTATTAAGTAGGCTTATGGTGGTGATCATTTTGCAATATGCATATATGAAATCATTATACTGTACACATTAAGCTAACAATGTTATATGTCAATTATATTTTAACAGAACTTGGGAAAAACCCTACAGATATTGTGCTATAAGGAACCCTGAATTTCTTAGATTGTTTGAAATATCAGGGGTGTGTATGTGTGTGTTTAGCAACAACATATCAAAACACAAGGAAATGTGTGTAGGTTCCCAGCTCTGATTCTAACCCACCTCCTCATTTGGGTGCCCGCAGATACAGCCCTGCAGCCATTTGACAGAAACTAGAGGTTTTGACTTCTGCATTTTTTTTTTTTTTTGAGGCCAGTGTCACTGGCCCTCACATGTGGGACCTGAACCGGGGCCGCTGGGCTTCCCAAGCCAGCACTTAACCACTGCGCCAATCGGCCGGACCTTGACTTCTGCATTTGATGAAGGAAAGGCACCTTCCTTTCATAAATCCAGTCATAAATCCAGACTACCCTATCTGCCAAGCACAGTGAGATGGGCCCCAGCCTCTCTGACAACCAGAAGCACAAAGAGTGTTAATCATTTGAAGAGCTGGCCATTGGCTCCTGTGGGCTCATGGGTTCACATCGTTGACTAGAAAGCACATTTGCAAATACTTTGGATGGCTTGGGCCTGACAGTGTTATGTTAATTCCATGTCCTCATTTCAGGAGGCAAATACTATTGGTCAAGTTTGGGATGAACTCTAGGTATATTTTCACTTGTCTGTCCCAAATATGTCATTAACTGAATCAATTAATGTGTTTAACCACCTTTATATATGGAAATGTAGGCCATTCATTTATTATACAAGCGTCATTATGTCTAAAATTCGTAATCCCATAATTATTTTTTATTTTCATCCTTATAGCCTCTGGGTGCTTTGGCAAAGGGGAATAATTATGCTCACATTTTCCAAAACTTGACTAAACTGAGTGTTTGCAACATGGACCATGGGTTGCAAAGTGTGTATGCTTTAGGATGATATAAGGATTCTGGCCTTTCTCACACCTCTGTCCCTCACCTGTCTTTGAAGTGAGTTGATGACAAGGTGTTGGACGTTGTAATCTAAAAACCAAATAGACACATAAGAGAGATGCAGAATCCACTGTGGCATTATTTGAATGTCTGTGGGTGTCTAACTGGCCCCTAGAGACAGGAAGAGTGAGGAAAGAATTCAAGGAATCAAGCAGTAACCAGACCGCTGTGATGACTGCCCCTTGTCACTGTGTTGGATGATTGCAGGGGTTCTGGTGCCCCGGCCATACCTGAGGCTTGTGCTCCAGGTGCCCCACCTAGGTTTACAGCACTGCACTGCCTCAGGTTGGAAATTCATGTTCCAAAATGACTGAGTCACCACTCTCAGCTCTCATATTGATGATGTGGGACCCCGTCTCCGAGGTTCTCACATTGTCAATCTAGGGAACAGAGGTGCCGCTGTCTTCACAACTCAGCTGTCTTTGTCGTGGAGTCCATCTGATGTGCAGATTCTTGGAGGTGATCTCAGTAGCCCTCCAGTCTGTGGGTCCTTTTCTTCCTCTGTCACAGGGGTGTTCAGAGCTTGATGGCAACTCACGTGTCCAGAGCCCCACCCCCCCGGTCCTTTGTTGGCTCTCACTGGGTGCTGACTCCAGGGTGTAGTTCTCCCTCAGAGCACACAGATGCCCCTTCAAGCTGCCATGGGAAGTGGGGGATGGGGAAAAGGAGGCAGATCTGATCCATTGGTGCTCCATAAAACCAAACTTCCTGTCACCATCAACAGTTCGCAAGCATCCATTTCTCTTTCACTCCAACTAAATTCAAACCCGAGGCCATTTTTTTAGACCTTCCCTGAACCAGTTTATGATGTTGTTCTTCCTTCAAGATTCCCCTTAATAACAACTCGAACTTAAAATTACCTAAATATATAGATGTGCAACTATACATGTGTGTACGTGTGTGTGGCGGGGGTGCGAGGGGACACAGAGGTAAAAGTAGAGAGGTGCACAAGTAATTGAGAGGGTTAGAGTGTGACGTGTCTATTCTGTAATGACTGACATTGGGCGGGTTGTATGTTTAGAAACCAAAAATAGATTTTTTTAAGCTTATGTTGCAAAGCACAATTTCTGTTCCTGGCTGCAAATGTTTACAAGTTTTTACAATTGTATTTCTGTAAGCCTTGACCTTCTAGGTTATCTAGGTTAGTTGGAAACTCATATTGAGGCAGTTAGAAACATGAACTTTGTCATTTGATGACAAATGCCAGACAAACATTCCATATGCCGTCACTGGAAATAAATGTGAGCCACAGATAGTTCTATTCCCTGATGTTTACAAATTAATTTTATTCTTTGGAATGTCCTTCTTCTCTGGCCCTGGCCTGATCTTAATTATTCATGCTTCATCAAGCCTTAATTTCCTCTGCCTTTTGATATTCTCCAGTTTCCAGTCCGCATGGAGGGTTGGACTCCTCACGTGGGCTTCCATTTCCAGTTGGTGACTGTTTAGACTGGAATTGCAGGGGTCTGCTGGCCAGTTTTCGTGCACGCGCACGTGTGTGTATGTGTATTGCTTATGAGGTCTGACAATTAAGTTTGCAAACTTGTTGCAATGATATTCTAAACTTTTTTGCTATCAGAGGGATTATTCATTAGGAATTTGTGCCAACTGGACAAACGGTTAACCAAGTTTACTATTTGGAAATGCTGAAAAGGCTGCGTGAAAAAGTGAGACGACCTGAACTTTTCACCAACTATTCATGGCTCTTGCATCACGACAATCACACCAGCTTGCACGGCACTGTTTACTAGCTAAAAACGGAAATTTTTAACTAGTAAACAAATAACTATATTGGAACACCCTCCCTACTCACCTGATCTGGCCCCCAATCACTTCTTTCTGTACCTGAAGATAAAGGAAATATTGAAAGGGTGACATTTTGATGACATTCAGGACATCAAAGATAATACTATGCTCTGATGGCCATTCCAGTAAAAGAGTATCAAAATTGCTTTGAAGGGTGGACTAGGTGCTGGCCTCAGTGCATAGCTTCCCAAGGGGAGGACTTCGAAAGTGACTGTAGTGATATTGAGCAGTGAGGTAGGTAGCACTTTTTCTAGGATGAGTTTGAAAACTTAATTGTTAGACCTCATGTCTTAAATATTATGTATAAGACATCGGCTTCATAGATATCACTTATGGCTTATGAAAGGGACCTATCGTTATTACTTTTGTACCTAACTTACATCAACAAACAAAGAGGAAAAATGGGAACTTGACCAATCTCCGAGGATCCAACTTCAGAGCCTTGAGTGCCACCAATATTACCCAAACCTCCTGATACCCGGTATCCTGGGTGGTAAAAAGTCTTTCTGGGGCTGGCTGAGTGGCGCAGTGGTTAAGCGCTGGCTTAGGAAGCCAGCGGCTCCGGTTCGGTCCCACATATGTGGGCCAGTGACACTGCCCTCAAAAAAAAAAAAAGTCTTTCTGAAGCACATGGGACATTTGTTGTCAAGTCACCATCAGCTACACACAGATGGATTGCCAGGCTTCCCGACTTCTCATGATTTGTCTCCAAGCTGTAATCACTGTTGCATTTGTGTGACTTCTCAGAATTCCTGTGATATCACCATTGTGTCATGCAGACGTAAATGGCTAGAGTTAGGTAGGGATTTCCAGACTTTTAGAGAAGCTTTGTTTTTTTATATCCACGTGAAGGAAGCACTCCTGCCCTCCACTGAGGTGGAGCTAATGGGTTTCCTCTGAAACTTCTGCCTGTGTTTGTGGTGTCAGCCCAGGTTTAAGCTCTATTCTTTAGCTTCGGAGTGCGGGGGTCCATCCAAGGCTCCCAGAGGGCTTTCTGAGTAAGAATACACGTGCCCCGCAGTAAGGAGTAACCTTTTCCTGTCTGTCCGCAGCCCCTCTGAGCTCACCTCAACCTCACCCATCTCCCCTTCGTCTATGCCACTGAATCCCTCCTAACCAGCGCTGTTTGTACCTTGAATTTGGTTTTCGGGTTCTCAATGGTTATAATGTCCTCAGAGCAGGAGGCCTGTCTTAAAATTCTCCCTCTGAAAGTCCCTTCACATAGGGAGAAGGATAGAAAGGGGGTTCCAACTAAGTTTTGCTAACTCTATGACTCTCCACCATTCCAGGCTGAAAGCATCGCGCATCTACGCGTTATGGTGTGAAATATTTCGCAGCAGTGTGCAGTGATAGGGACCATTTGGAGACTTGACACTCAATGATTCCACATACCTGTTTTGGGGAACCAAATGCAAGCTCTCCTTTGTAAAACGCTGTCTGCTGCCTTGAGTATTCCCAGGGTTGAGTGGGCGTCAGGGTGTTGGGAGTGGTTTCAGGCCCCAGTGTAAGAAAATTTTCACCTGCCGATGAGGGCAGGTTTCTCGTGATCCATGGCAGCCCGGCTCAGTCCCCTTTTGTCCCACAGGCCTCATCATTGATACTGTTTCACCCTCTTCTGAACTGCCTGATGGTGGACAATCTCTGAGACTTTTTTGGTGACTAATTGATGGTTGGCTAGCACTGGCCTCTCCAGAGACCCAGATTTTTTTACTGGGGAGACCCTTGGTTTTTATTTTGTTGTTTTCATGTGTCACTGGCCTAGGCAGGCAAGTGTGGATTTTGGAGAAGGTGCTGAGGAACAAGGGAAGCCTGCTGGCTGTGCGGAGCTGAGCCCCCAGGAGGCAGGGCTGTGTCTTGTTATCGCACTCACCTCCTGGTGTAGCTGGAGATCAGACAGTGTTTCCTTAATACATGAAGAATGGCTGGGTTGAAGGAGGGGAAAGGGGTTTTCCTCTCAATGAAAGAGTCAATATACATGGAAACGTAGTCATGGCGGATGGAACTCTGATGTTCTAAGCCTGACCACGATATGCCGTGATTGACTTGGTAAAGGACACTGCTTAGCACAGTGTGTTTTATTCTCAAACTTCACCCATTATTACAGATGCTGGCCAGGCATCAGCACAGCCTGGCCAGAGAGAGCAGTTGGCCCTCGTCATCACCTGTCATGCCTGTGGGCTCCAGGGACCCAGACATTTACACTCAGAATCACAAAGAGGATTGGCACATTAATGCCTTTGTCCCTAACCATTCGTGCTGTCCCCAGCCTGGCTTCACAGCCTGTGGGGGCTCTGCCAGTCTCCCCACCTGCCCACCACTTGGTGCTGAGACTCCTACTGAGCAGCATCTTGCATTTGCTGCGTCTAGGTGGCTGGTGTTTGTGCGGAAATCCATTGCCCAATTCTGCCTTCCCTCAACGTAGGACATCAGTGGGCATGGGATGGCTTTTGTCTCCTTGTTCCCATTTTGCTATATATTTACCAAAATATATTTTCATCTCCTTGCTCCATTTTTGGTATATATTTTTCAAAATTCAACAGTGGCTTGAATTTACTTTAAGAAATATTTATGTCATGCTTCTAAATGCAACCTGATGGAGATAAAGAAAGATGCTTCATCCATGGCTATTACCTGTACAAAGAATGGTTCTCTTCTCCTGTGTGCTAGGCTGGCCTTGGGCAGAGAGAATGACTGTTCCTTAAGATCTATCCTTTCCCAGTACTTTTCATGCTTTTTTTATTAGCTATGAGCCAGGCATTGTGCCAGAGCCCTGACTGGCATTCTCTCATTGAGCCTCTTCACAATACCCTTAGAAAGAGGGGCATTGTCATCCCAACTTTACAGATGGAGAAACTGAAATTCAGGCTCAGGGCAGCTGTATAACATACCCAGAGCACCCTGCAGAGAGAAGTGTATTTCTCAAGGATATAGAACCAGAAAGTGATGGAGATGGGACCTGATACAGGCCTCTGGGACTCCTCAGTCTTGGCTTTTAATGCCAATGGCTGTATAAACCCTTGGTAGAATGAATGAATGGATGACCCATGCCATGGCTTGGATGACTTTGCAATATATTTGTAGAGATGGGATTGACAGGTCTTACAAACAGACAAGATAGACTAATATACAAGGAAGTACTAAAGTCGATCAGGAATACTTAATTCCACTGCAGGAAACCTTTGTGATCCAGTCCAACCCCAGTATCTTCATAAAATCAATAAAGAGATGTCATTAAAGATCATTGACATTTCCGGTCTTGTCCAAAGCCACAAAAAAAACTACCAAGAGGCTGACCACTACGCAATTCTAAGTTACCTTAATGCCAGTCTGCTATTCATTTTGATGCGTCTTCCTGCCTTGAAGGCTACTCAGAATCAAATGTTGTTGGAGTTTTAGCATTTTATGAAAAAGTATCAGTTTTGAACAAATGGTGTCTGGCTGTGCACGTCAACCCAGCGGAACAAGATGGACTACTTATGGGGATGGAGGAAGTTGTTCTCACCCTAAATGATGCAGTCATGTCTGAGTGAGTCTACAAGGCTCAATGTCTTAGCAAAAAATGTGTCGTATCAGTCTGAATCAGTATTTACAAATGAAGTGATGTTATTGTGGGGTAATTTGGTTAAATGAATATTGTGCCAAATCATCTCAAATTTATAAGACACCACTTATAACAACTTTATGGAAAATTGCTTCCAAAATTATACCCTTCCCAAGTGCACACATTAATAACACACCACAAGGACATGTAAATTATATGAGTCATATCTTTTTGCATTTGTATACATTGAATAATGTGAGGTTTTTGCAAGAGCAAAAGTTACACTATGTTATTAAAAATACTGGCATTTTGAAATGCTGCACTAAAATCACGATAGACAACCAGAAGATACAGCCATGATAAAGAGATAGTGCTTTGCGCAAGATGATATTTACTTCCTCTCTAAAGGGACAAGTAAATAAACAGGACCGCACATACAGAGATGAACCCGAGTAAGAGTCAGAAAGGGGTGGTATCATCGGTAGTTATTTTGTATAGTTTGTTACACTGGAATTAAAAGATGAATATAACACGATCATCAAAAATAGGAAGAATTCAGTTATCTAGTGTGTCAGTTACCTAACATGGAAACACTTCCTTCCATTAATTCCTGGGAATTGTGGCTACTTTGCCAACGTGAGGAATGAGTATCCCTCAGACGTCTAGCAGTGATGGGCCCGCACCGCACTGCTCAGGTCACCAGCCCCACGGCATGGCTGCCAGTCCCATCAGTGAGCCACGCTGTGTTCTGTGTGCGCCCCGGATTCTCCTCTCCCTTAGATCACTGCTGAACACCCCGATCTTTCAAGATTGGGTTTGAGAGTCACAGTCTCTCTGAAGCCATTTCTGACCTCTGGTGTGGTTTTGCTGCCTTTTCATTTGGCGGCCCCTCAAATCCACTTTAGGACACGTATGCTCCGTTCCCCTCTCCCCACCAGACGGTGAGCATTCTTACTCACGTCTGTTAACCCAAACACCCCCACTGATACTAACTCAGGAGGGTGTCCATTTGTTGAATGAATGAATGAAAAGCAGAAAGCTAAATGAGATCCCGTGTGTATCACAGGCATTTCTCTACCAACTGTACTATCACTTGTACAGGACACTTGGGCTTGACTATAGCATTGCCTATTCATGAGGTTGACCAGATCTCTTTTTGGCTTCTGGCACCTTCTAACTGCTCCATAACTAAGGGACTTTGTTGATAGCTTCAATTTTGGATCAGCTGTCTTCATTTTGCAAGGGGGAGCTGGTAACAGCCACAGCTGGGCTTCCATTGTTTGTTGTGGGGGTTTTATTGGAAGACTCCCACTCAGATCACATGAGCCAAACAGCCATCTTCTATCTCTAGGTCTGAAAAACGCCCCCCTCTGTCTTCCTCTGTCCTTTCTCCCCTCCTCCTTTCTGTCTTCCTGCCTCAGAGATGTTTTTTTGAGGGGCTACATGTCCAGGTCACAGAGCCCTCAGGTAAGGATTCAAATGCTAACAAAATCAGTGCAAAATCAGCACTTTTTCTCTTTGGCAGAGAAAGGGGGTTCTCAGCGACACCTGTCCCTCTTCTTGTGTGTAGTGAATGACTTCTGCCGTTTCCATCTTCTAGTGCCTATTTTGACTCACTTCTCTCCATGCCTGCTGACCCTGGCTAGTCTATGCACCATCATTCTCTTGCTTTTCTTGCCATATTGAATATGGTGGTTTTACATTCAGGGGGGAAAAGCAGTAACGCTATATTTATTTGAGAATAAGAAAAGAAAGAGTGTAGTCTTTATAAAATAGGCACCCTGTGAGACCATAGCATGTATTTCCTCATGAGGGCATACACATAGACTCACATGCACTCAAGGTTTCTAAATGGGGTTGAGGTGACAAGTGAATATGTTTTAAAGTATCACACTGGCTGCAGTGTGCGAAAAGGATTAGATGGGGCCAGCCAGCCCGGCCGCCATGGCTCACAGCACTACGTACTATGTGAGCGATTCCCTCTGGGCGCGTCAGCGTGAAGGGCTGTGAGTAAAGGCAGGCAGGCTTGGGGACAGGTGGTGGGACCGTGGGCTGTGGCTCCCAAGAGGCCTGGCTGCGGAGCGCAGCCCAACTTGGGCTAGCAGGGCTCCCCCAATACCCTCCTGGCAGCAGCAGGAGGAGGCTGCCCACGGCCTTGCGGTGAGGGGCGTAGTGTGCCAGCTCCCAGGAGTGTGGCACACACTTGGGCATCGTCACCCTCATTCCTGGAAGACAGGATCCGGGTGTAGACACAGTTCAGATTCTGCTGTTTTTCTCCCAGACCTCCCTCTGGTAGAACACAACCAGAAGTAGTGTAAGGGGGCTCTTCCGTGCCGTGTCGTCTCACGTCCACGTTTCCCCGGAACCCCAGATCCTGTGTGCGTGGCTCAGTGCACCAGAAACCAGTTCTAGGGGGTAAAGAAACCTTTTGTCTCCAAGCTTGTGACACTTTAAAAGAACTGGCCTTAACAATGAACTTTTCTCAGAGGCCATTCAGTCATGGCGTTGTTTCCCCCTGTTAGGAAACACCTCTTTGGTGGAATTCTGAAATTTGACTTATCTGAGTTCATTGAGGGGGATATTCTGTTTGTTTTGACATCAGCTGAAAAGCAGCTTTCCTGCTTCTGGTGTATGTGTGTTATAGAGAAAACCAGGAGCATTTCTGCCTGACCTAACTTTCACAAAATCTTCCTGGGAAATCCTGAGTCTTATACAGGTAATCACTATCCTCCTTTACCTGAGAGATCTTTCGATCTGGGAGACCTGCTTTTGAATTGTATTAAGTACCTAATACAATAATTGTGAATCGATTCATACTAATTTAATAAGGGGCAGCTGACTCAAACGCCCTCACGGCACAGAGGGTAACAGGGGTGTGGGAAGCCCCTGGGGCAAGACAGAGGGCACGGAACAAGAGGACAGACCCTGCCTGAGACATTCACGTTTAATATTGAGCTCAAGCCTGTCTGCGCGCCAGAGGGCTTCCAGTCTGGAAGCCGTTTTTAGACGCCCCATAGGTAAGGCTGTGTCTGCCCATTTGAGGTGACACAAAGCCCTGGGACTGGGGGCTGCTCCTGTAGACAGGTCGCAGAGAACGGGTCTGGCCTCAGAGGCACAGCACACGGCCTGCTCTGTGGCCCCATTAAGTGCCGTCGGGTCCCTGAGACCAGCTGTGGGTCCTTCCAGGGTGCGAGAACTGAACTGCTAGCAGAGGAAGTGTTAATGAGGGGTTAGAGTGGGACTCTGGCAAACTGGGTTTCATTATTTACCTCTGTCAGCTGGGACCCCGGTCAAGTTTCTGAAGCTTGCTTATTCTCAGCTTCTGTATTTGGGAAAAACTTGGTGATATCAGTACATCCTTCATGGGCTCACTCAGCATTCAACAAGTGGGCACCTTTGCTCCTGGGGCCCTTGCTCTGTGCCCCAGAGGATGTGAGGGGCCTAGACAAGCTCCCTGGAGCTGGCAGCAGGGCAGGGGCGGACTCCCAGGGTTCATTTTTAAACGTGACTTTCTTTAGATGGCTCAAACTACCTTCCTGACTGTCTAGGCTTTCTTTGTGTGGTTCTCTGTGCCGCTGCTCCTTTGTCGTGATTCTAGGTGTCAGTTTTCTGCCTCTTGTACTCACTTGACACTTGCCATGTTATTCACGGTCTGGCTCAGTATTTGCTGAGTGATGGAGGCAAGCAGACGGCTCGCTGGGCGCTCATGTGCTCCTTTTATTTATTTATTTTTATTTTCAGCTGAGCCATCCTGCCACCTGTTGGCAGCTCAGCGACAACTCAGCTCGGGCTGGGCATCGAACTGCTGTTGCTCAGAGCTCAGTTCGCACTCTTGAGCGAGCTCTTAACCAACTGAGCCACTCGGCCAGCCCTTTTTTCTTTTTACTAACAAAGCCACTCGGCTGGCCCTTTTTTCTTTTTTTTTTCTCTTTCAAGACTTTTATATTAAGATACACACACACACACACACACACACACACACACAAACATACCTACAAGTATACACAGAATTTACCAGGTTCAAGCAATTTTTAACAGTAAAAACTGCTTGAAGACACGTCATGCTGGTAATGTCTGGTTTGGGCTGCACACCCAGCTTCTTAACACTGGATATTGGCTCCGAAGAGCAAAATGTTTTTGGAGAATGATATACAGGGCACTTCATTTTGAAAATTAATTTCAAAAGCCTCATTTTCTTGCTTAAGAGAGCTCTCCCCACTACATCCGAGGTGCCTTGCGGCCGTGAACCCACGCTTTCACCTTTGAGTCCCTTTGACACCTCTTTTCTGCTCGTCATGTGTGACAAACACCAATTACTCCTCATCTTCTAATATCTCCAGGACCCCCACCCCGCCACCCCATATGCTTTCCACTCTGGAGCCGCTGCCATAGTTCGGGCCTTCAGAATCACAATCTCACTCAAGGGTTATTTCAACCTCATGTTTGGTAATCAGCTCCTTCGCAGATCATTTCATCATACAATTTAAATTTTGTCTCATTTGAGGTTGGAACAAAAAGACATCCAAAGAACAGAAATATGTACTTTCAGGTCTCTTGAGGAAAGGGCTGATGTGATGTTTTTGTTTCTCAAGATTAGCAAGTCCTACAAATAAAGCTCAGCTTTTAATAAAAAAAGATGGTGGCCTCTAGCAAAGCTTATCACATCACGGTCTCCCAAAGTGCATTCAATTTCACAACCAAAACAGAAGAAGGCAGCTACGTGAGGATCTGTATAAGGTCTGAGGAAACAATGGTGGCCAAGCATAACTCCTGTCTTCATGAAATAATTTGTAATTATTATTATTATGTCCTTTCTCCACGATAGCCGTTGTATCATTCCATCCAGAAAACTGAGGCTTAGAAAGGTTGAGTAATGCACCCTGGGCTGCACAAATTGTCCAATTTCAAGTTCATTATCTTCCCTTGAAACTGTATCCTCTCTCGTGTCTGGTGCGAAGAATGGTCTTGGCACCCAGTACAGTGCCTATCCCATGAGAGTTGCCAATGTCTGTTTATGAAATGGATAATTTAAATAACAGTGCTCTATGCATATGGGTATGTATGTTTACATGTTTCAGTTTAAAAGTACTTCTTAACAGGATTAGAAAGTTATGCCAGTTCAAAACTAGAGACACTAAAGAAAGCCAACTTTTTTTTTAATAACTAGAAGAATATGAAAATGACAATAAGAACACATTTCTTATAGAATTGTTCACATTATTCTTTGCTTTGACACTTGCCAAAAACTTTAAAAAATCTAAAATTATGTGCGTGGACCATTCTATCTTAATCAATATCTGTTCATCGCTGTAGGGAATGGAAAATAAAATACAGCCAAGAAAAAGATTACTAGGCAATTCTGATAAATTGCTTGTGACTATCAGTGACATCGATTCCAGCAAATCTCAGGCAATGATTTGAAAGCGTTTTATCTTTGTTGGGTATTGGAAACTTACTAAATTATTTTACCAGGACACGTACACCCTATCATACACACTCTATTGGATTCAACATATCTCTAATTTAGCAAGAAATATTCAAGTTTGCAAAAACTTCAGAAAGTTGAACCTTTGCTACAAAACATATGTTTCTCGTCCTTTGCTATTTTGGAGCTCTTGGGGAGAAGAAAGCACACGTGAAGGACATACTTTCAAAACCACGGCGGAACAAGGCCTCCCCTTTCCTGGCCCACTGATTTCCTAGGGAGACACTCCGGGGGTCCTCGGCTGGGTTGTGGGGTGAGCAGCTGGAGACGCCCTGGGTCACACGTGTTTCTAATACTCAGCCCTTATGCTTGACTTGAAACTGGTTCCCACACTTGAAATATTTAGCAGAAATGCAGAATCTTTCCGCAGTAAGGGAAACAAAAACCGCTTTCTCTATGCAGATTTCACGGTGTTTGTGTAAAGCTCCCACCTTTGAATTCATCTTTCTCACGTCATGAACTAATGGCGTTGGAGGGGGTTGTTCTGGGCAGCCCTGGTCTGATGTCAGGAATTCTGTCCTGAATCCCTGGAATGAAGGTGGTCCCTAGCCACCGCCACATGGCATGGCTTTGCCCCGCCTGCCCACTTTTCACTAAGGTGCAGCTCAGTTTTAGGCAGATCCCTGGTTACGTGGATGAAGCACCTTCGTCGGAAAGCCGGTGTTTCCGCGCCTGCGTCACTTTCCCCCAGCAGCCTCTGCGGGTCACTCCTCCGCTCCTCGCCCCTTCATTTCTCGTTTCACTTCTTCACCATTTTTCTTTGCCGTGACCTTGTCCCGCCTTACTGACCCAGGTCAGAGAAGACTCACTCTAGGCTCTGCATTTAGGATTTGAATTCTCCCTTTCTCGTCCTATGTCCCATGCTCTTCACACTGCTTCAAACATGGCAGGTGACACTATCGTTCTGTAAATATGCATATCTCGTGGCACAGGCGCACATGTCTCAGATTCCTCTGGCCACACAGGAAATCGGATTGGGTGGCTGACTTACAGGATAGCACAGTTATCAGCTGGACACTGGGATGTTGTGAGGGCTGGCGCTGGATAATCCAGGGATGCAGTCATGACATGTACACACACCACACACACACACACACACACACACCACATACACACATACACCCATCACACACACACCTGTCATACACACATACCCATCACACACATACACCTACCTGTCTCTCACACATACACATACACCCATCTCACACACACACATACACCCATCACATACACACCTGTCACAGACACACCCATCTCAAACCCCCCACATACACACACATACCTGTCACACACACCCATCATACACATATACCCATCACACACACACCCATCACACACACCCATCACACACCCACACCTGTCACACACACACCCATCACACACACCCCACACACCCATCTCACACACACACCCATCACACACACACACCTGTCACACACACACACCCATCTCACACACACATCCCCCCACATACACACACACACCCGTCATACACACATACCCATCACACACCCATCACACACGTGCATCACACACCCAGACCTGTCACACACCCAGCCATCATACACACACCTGTCACACACACACACCCCACACACCCATCTCACACACACACCCATCACACACACCTGTCACACACACACCTGTCACACACACACACCCATCACACACACACCCGTCACACACACACCCATCACACACACACCTGTCACACACCCCCCACACACCCATCTCACACACACACATACACCCATCACACACACACATACACCCATCACACACACACACCCATCACACACACCCATCACACACACCCATCTCACACACACACCCCACACACCCATCTCACACACACATATACCCATCACACGCACACACACCTGTCACACACACATACACACCCATCTCACACACACACACACACACACGCGCACTGTTTACTGACAAAGTGGTCATTGATTCTGAGGTTAGAAAAATTGATCTTTATTTGCTCTTAATCAGCCTATCTGCAGAAATTCCAGATTTTCTGGCCTACAGTGGCAGCGAGATCATGTTTAACCAAACTTTTACCTGGTTCGATGGATTAGGAACCAGAGTGGATCTTTGATGTGGCCAGGAAGAGTCACGGATCAGTGGTTGGCCTTTTCTGCCTGTTCCGGCTCTTCCTGGCCCCACAGGAACAAATACGCTCTCTGATCTGACCGCATTTTTAGAAAACATTGAACACGTAATTGGGCCACATCACCACGGGGAGCATTCTGCATGTGGCACTTTTGGGCTGCCCAAATGGAACACGAGCACACATCTCCACTCCCTCTGCTGCAGGCCGCACCTACCCCAAGGCTCCATTCTAAGCGGTGTCCCAAAGCTGTAATCACGGAGCTGTGGCTGTCAGGACACATGACGGCTGCCCTGGACGTCCCTTCGGGTTTCCCAGCGGGCAGTCGTGTACGAGAAGCCGTCGGAGACGTGGTTCCTGTCCCAGCCATGCGCTTCCGGCACCCTGAGGCTTGAACAGCAGGCCTCTTGCTTTTTGTCCTGCCTGGGTCCTTCTGTTCCAATAGATCTTCTGAGTTCAATAAAGCGGAAGCTCAAATCCCCCTCTCTTCAAGTCAGTTGCCAGCTGTCAAGCCAAGTCTTACCTCATTTGAATAATCAAGTCCCTGTAACCCCTACTTACTCCTCAGTCACTCTTCAGTACCTCATTTCCCGAACAGTATCTCAATGGCAGGCTGGCAATCTCTGGCTATAAACTCGAGTCCCAACGCCAGCCCTCTTCCTGGGTGGCACACACGAGCTGTGCAAACTTCAAATCACCAATTATTATATTTGCTAGGGATCTTACCAATGGTCTAAAGAAGGCCTTCCGTTTCTACACTCGGTGAAACTGAGTTCAAGGGTGAGATGGTGGGTCCAGGGTTACCCCCACGAGGTCCGTCACGCAGTCAGGACTAGATGGGCTTCCTGCCTGGCACCTCATGCTGGGGGCCTCTCCTTCTCCGTGTTTGGGTTCCAATCTCGTTTATATAGTTGGTTGTTGCCTTTTCAAATTTTCAAATCCTGCTAGCCTCCATGCATATATTTCTGTCTGGCTTTGTTCCAAAAAAGTTTTAGTGTGGTTTACAGGACTATATGATACAATAAAACAGCAATACCTAGACGGATTTTTTTAAAGTCAGTTTGAAAACACAGACAAAATGGTATGACGGAACTAGAAGGAAAGTTAGTCATGGAGATTTATGTCAGAAGGCCTTACTTGCGAAGGTGGACTGCAAGTTAAAACATGGCCTTCCAGGCAACCAAAGCAAAAAGGGAAAGTGCATACTTGAAGACTCACACTGTCCATGACAGAAAATATCAATTGCCCAGAAAGAAGCTTCTCCCGGCCATCTTGTGTATTATATTCTGGCTTTGTTTCTTTAGTCTGAGGACAAAAACATCATGTCTCTCATTATGTGAGGGACAAGTTTATCCCCGCCCACCCACCCCCTCCCAGTTGCTGCCAGTCCTTCACTTCTTTCCAACCGGAGGTCCATCTCGTCTTTGTACCCAGGCTTGCAAACCTTCTTTGATAATCAGGCCCCTGGGCTCTCCTAGCTGTTCCCTCCTTGCCTCTGCCCAGGACTGTCTTCCTTCTGAGAACAGCTGCAGCTTGAGCTGGTGACTGTGCTTCATCGACATTTGCCTGGTACTCGAGCAGAGCAGAGGGACACGGGGCCAACAGCCCTCATCGCCTGTTCAGCCCTCATCATGCTGGCAGCTATAGGGGAAGACAAGGCAGGGAATCGGGGTCTCCGTCATACCCGCCTCCCGCCACCATCTACTGTATGCAGACAGCACTGTTGGGAAACCCTGTCCCCTGCCTGTCACCAGGAGCCAAGGAATGCTTCAGGGCTCGGGTGGAAATGGCAGTTCAGGGACCATGAGGCAGAATGCATCCTGGCCCCAGGAGAAACCTTGGAAGAGTTGTTTTTTTGTTTTGTTTTGTTTTGGTTTTTGTTTTAATTTTTGATATATCGTCTATTTTTATTGTTGTTCTGTCTTCTTACCTATTTACCACCCATCTATATACCCCGGCTTGTTGCCATGAATTACATGCGGTGACATGACATTTCTGACAATACACAAGGATAACATGACTATCTAAGGGAGAAGGGGCAGCGTACTTGCCTGCCGGCAGGGTCCTGACTGCTGCAGTGAGTGGAGCCTAGGAGGGAAATGCAGTTCCATTACCCTCTAATGATGGGACGCTGCCGTTCCTCCTCTAACGACTTCAACTTTGAACTTCTTTACCCCTCGGGTGTCGGGTGGATTGACAAGCAACCTCTGGACCCTGAGTGTTCCCATTAACACGCTCAGCCTGCACATGCCATGCGGTCAGCTGATAATAACCCAGCACTGGTGTGGGCCTCCACCATCCACTAATTGATTCTCAGGGGGGACGGGATTACTTTAGGCAGGGGTTTTTGTGTTCTCTTTTGTTATCAGGCCGTGGCTGTGGTCAAGGAAGTCACCAGGCAGAGCCAGAGGGCATCACAATTTGAGCATCGCTGATCCACAGCTCTGCCTTTCTTCCACATTTTCAGTGCTGGACCCAAGATGGGGGAGGTGGGATTTAAGGAAGAAAGCTGGTGGTGGAGGGAAAGACTAGTCCTTTCTCAGCGACAGGCATGCTGGGTGATCTCTGGGAGGTCCCTTGGCCTCTCTGTGCCTCTGCTTTATTAGCTATAAAAGAATGACATTGATTTAAATGACCTGATATCATCTCTCAGCCTAAGCATTTGGGAGTCCATATAGTTTCCAAAAAAAGACCTTTCCTGAAGAAACATCCCATGTCACCCGGCTTGCAAATCTCAGGGTCTGCCTCCGGTTTTCTTCTCAGTGCCTGTGCTTCACACGTCTTTAAAGACCCTTGCAAAAGCTGAAAGGGCAGAAACAAAGATAATGGAACACAGTGCAAAGAGTGAATCAATCACTAAATCCCTCACTGCACACACAGAAAATTATCGCCAGCTGTTGCCCAATTAAATGCAGCCATCTAGCCGTGCTCCAGCGGTTCAAAGGAAAATGCATGCACTGCACCCGGCCAAGCCACTGCCATGAAACCCAGAGGATTTGAACATAAAAACACATTTCTCCGTACGCTGCATTTGTGTTTTCGCGAGAAACATTCCAGTTCAAAGCTTTGGTGGACAAGAATGAGCCCTGCTAGCAGTTTTGGTGCTGGGTTTTCACACACGCTCTGCCTCCAGCATTCCCACGAAGGGAGCCTGAAAGGGCCCTATTATTGCACAAGCTCTGAGCCATGAGCTGATAGGTGCACTCCTCTGACAACACAATTCACCAACTTTGACCATGTACCTTCTGTCTGCCAGACAGCTAGTGTTTGGTTTCCGAGTATAGAAATCAGGAAGACAGGGTCCTGCCATGAGGGAACTCAAAGTCCGGCATAACTGACTGGTGTGGAGGCCATAATACAATATCACAGCATCACGAGGGCTTTGCTAGGAGCTTGGGCCGAAAGAGCGATCATCACGGTACTGGGAGAAGCCAGAGAAAGCTTCCAGAGGGAGCTGTGTTTGAACCGGGACAAAGGCATCCATGGCTGCTCCCTAAATGGCACGTAATCTGTTCTTTTTCTGTATGATTAAGGCTTGCCTTTTGTCTGTTCGTTTGTTTGACTTGTGTAAGACATCTTTTCCTGCCCAAAAGTCATGGAGACATTTTCCAGGGATCACAATATCGCTTCATATGACCTTCTAAACACTTTTAATGTTACCTTCTGCATTTAGATGTATAATACACGTGGACCTGATTTTGGGCAGGGCGTAAACTGGAGGTCAAGTGCAGGTTTTCCCCGAATGGAGCCTCCGCGGTCCAAGCACCAGTGCTGTGTGTGGTGGAGACTGGGAGATGAACAAGGGCAAAGGAAAAAATCGCTATGCTTTTTAAATTATTGTTATTAATTTCAGGCGTACAAAGCAACATAATGATTAGACATTTACACCCATCACAAAGTGGTCACCCCGACAAGTCTCCTACCCCTCTGGACTGTACATAACTGTTAGAAAACTATTGACTACATTCCTTATGCTGCACTCTACATCCCAAGACTATGTATATATTTTTTAATTATAATTGACATTCAATATTATTGTATATTCGTTTCACGTGTGCAGTGTAATGGTTAGGCATTTATATAATTTAGAAAGTGATCCTCCGATATATCTAGAACCCATCTGACACTACATATAGTTTTTATATTATTGACTAGATTCCCCATGCAGTGTTTCACATCCCTGTGGCTATCTTGGAACTACCAACTTGTACTTCCTAATCTCTTCAGCTTTCTCAACTAGCAACCATCAATTTGTTTTTTGTATCTATGGGTCTGTTTCTGTTTCGTTTGTTCTTTTATTCTGTTCTTTGGATTCCACATATAAGATAGATCATACGGTATTTGTCTTTCTCTGACTGACTTACTTCACTTAGCATAATACCCTCTAGGTCCATCAACATTGTTGTAAATGGTAAGATTTTATTCTTTTTCATATGTACCACAATTTCTTTATCCAACCATCTATTTATGGGAATTTCTGTTGTTTCCATATTTTGGCTATTGGAAATAGCACTTTAGTAAACATAGGGGTGCATATATCTTTTCAAATTAGTGTTTTAGATTTCTTTGGGTAGGTACCCAGGAATGGAATTACTGGGTCATAAGGTAGTTGTATTTTTAATTTTTTGAGGAACCTCCATGCTGTTTTCCATAGTGGCTGCACTAATTTGCAATCCCACCAGCAGTACATAGGGATACATCCTTGCCAACACTTGTTGTCTGTTGATTTATTGATGATGGCCATTCTGACAGGTGTGAGGTGATATCTCATTGTGGTTTTTATTTGCATTTCTCTCATGCTTAGTGATGCTGAGCATCTTTTCATATGTCTATTGGCCATCTGTGTGTCCTCTTTGGAGAAATGTCTATTCAGGTACCTCTGCCAATTTTTTAATTGGATTGTTTATTTTTTTGGTGTTCAGTTGTATGAGTTGTTTTTGTTTTTTAAAATAAATTTTGGATATTAACCCCTTACCAGATATAACATTGGCAAATATCTTCTCCCATTCAGTAAGATGTCTTTGTTTTCTTTATGGTTTCCGTGCTGTGCAAAAGCTTTTTTGTTTGGTGTAGTCCCATTTGTTGATTTTTTTCTTTGTTTTCCCCCTTGTCTGAGGATTCCTAGTAGGAAAAATATTACTAAGGGTAATACTTTCTTCCTATATTTTCATCTAGGAGTTTTATAGTTTTGGGTCTTACATTTAAGTCTTTAATCCATTTTGAATTTATTCTTGTATACAGTGTAAGAAGTTGGTCCAGTTTAATTTTTTTTTTTTTGCATGTTAAGTTTTCCCAGCACCATTTATTGAATAGACTGCCTTTATCCCAATGTAAATTCTTGCTTTTTTTGGTCATAAATTAAATGACCGTATAAACGTGGTTTTATTTCTGGACTCTCTATTTCATTCCATTGATCCATGTGTCTCTTTTATGCCAATACCATACTGTTTTGATTACTATAGCTGTGTAGTATAGTTTGATATCAGGAAGTGTGACACCTACAGCTTAGTTCTTCTTTCTTAGGATTGCTATGGCTATTATGGTTCCATATAAATTTTAGGATTATTTGTCCTAGTTCTGTGAACAATGCTATTGGTATTTTGAGAGGGAGTGCATTGAATCTATAGATTGCTTTGGGTAGTATGAACATTTAACTATATTAATTCTTCCTACCCATGAGCATAGTATATGTTTCCATTTATTTGTATCTTCTTTAATTTCTCTCTTCAATTTCTTATAATTTTTGAGTAAAGTTCTTTTACTCCTTTGGTTAAATTTATTTCTAGGATTTATTTATTTATTTATTCATTTATTTGGATGCAATTGTAAATGGAATTGTTTTCTTAATTTCTCTTTCTGATAGTTTGTTATTGGTATATAAAAATGCAACTAACTTCTGAATATTAATTTTGTATCCTGTTACTTTACTAAATTAATTTATCAATTCTAATAGTTTTTTGGTAGAGTCTTTGGGATTTTCTATATATAGTGTCATCTGCAAATAATGACAGTTTACTTCTTCCTTTCCAATTTGGATACTTTTTATGTTTTTTTTCTTGTCTGATTGCTGTTGCTAGGACTTCCAGTACTATGTGAAATAAAAGTTGTGAAAGTGGACATCCTCGTCTTGTTCCTGATCTTAAGGAGAGTGCTTTTAGTTTTTCCCCATTGAGTATGAGATTAGCTGTGGGTTTCTCATATATGGCCTTTGTTATGTTAAGATATGTTCCCTTTATTCCCACTTTGCTAAAGGTTTTTTTTTTTATTATAAATGGCTGCTGGATTTTAAGTGCTTTTTATGCATCTATTGATATGACCATATGATTTTTATTTTTCATTTTATTTATGTGGTATATAACATTAATTGATTTGCAGATATTGAACCAACCCTAAATACCAGGAATGAATCCCACTGGATCATGGTGCATGATCTTTTAATATGTTGCTGAATTCTGATAATATTTTGTTGAGGATTTTTGCATCTATGTTCATTAGGAATATTGGCCTATAGTTTTCTTATTTTGTAATGTTTTGTCTGGTTTTTGAATCAAGGTAATGTTGGCCTCATAAAATGAGTTTGGGAGACTTCCTTCCTCTTGAATTTTTTGGAATAGTTTGAGAAAAATAGGTAGTAATTCTATTTTGAATGTTTAGTAAAATTCACCCACCTATAAAGCTGTCTGGTCCAGGACTTTTGTTTGTTGGAAACTTGTTGAATTTTGAGTCAATTTCATTAGTAGTGATTGGTTGGTTCAGATTTTCTGTTTCTTTTTGATTCAGCATTGGAAGATTGTATGCTTCTGTTCATCCATTTCTTCCAGGTTGTCCAATTTGTTAATGTGTAGTTGCTCATAGTATTTCCTTCCTTTCCTTCCTTCCTTCCTTCCTTCCTTCCTTCCTTCCTTCCTTCCTTCCTTCCTTCCTTCTTTCTTTCTTTCTTTCTTTCTTTCTTTCTTTCTTTCTTTTTTTCTTTCTTTCTTTCTTTCTTTCTTGTATTTATGTGGGGTGCATTGTCACTTCTCCTCTTTCATTTCTGATTTTATTTATTTGGGTCCTCTCTCTTTTTTTCTTGATGAGTCTCGTTAAAGGTGTATCAATTTTGTTTATCTTTTCAAAAAACCAGCTCTTGGTTTCATTGATATTTTGTATTGCTTTTTTAGCCTCTATTTCAAATATTTCCATTCTGATATTCATTATTTCCTTCCTTGTATTCACTATGGACTTTGTTTGCCATTCTTTTTCCAGTTCCCTTAGGTGTAAAGTTAGACCATTCAGTTGAGATTTTTCTTGTTTCTTGAGGAAGGCCTATATTGCTATGAATTTCCCTCTTAGGATAGCTTTCACTGTGTCCCATAGATTTTGTGTCATTGTGTTTTCATTTTCATTTGTCTCAAGGTATCTTTTGATTTCTTCCTTGATCTCATTGTTGACCCACTCGCTATTTAGTAACGTGTTATTCAGCATCCATGTATTTCTGTGTTTTTCAGTGTGTTTTTTTTCTTGATATCTAGTTTTATACCACTGTGGTCAGAGAAAATTCTTGATATGATTTCATCTTAAATTTATTGAGATTTGTTTTGTGGTCTAACATGTGGTCTATCTTGGAAAATGTTCCATCTGCATTTGGAAAGAATGTATATTCTGCTGCTTTGGGGTAAAATGCTCTAAAAACGTCAATGAAATCCATTTGGTCTAATGTGCCATTTAAGGCCACTGTGTCCGTATTGGTTTTCTGTCTGGAAGATCTGTCCATTAATGTCAGTGGGGTGTTAAAATCCCCTACTATGATTCTATTACTGTCAATCTCTGTCTTTATGTTGGTCAATATTTCTTTTATCTATCTAGGTGCTCCTACGTTAGGTGCATAGATGTTTACTAGGGTTACGTTCTCCTGTTTCATTGATCCCTTTATCATTATGTAATGTCCTTCTTTGCTACTCCAGCTTATTTCTCATTTCCATTTGTGTGAAATATCTTTTTTCCATCCCTTTACTTTCAGTCTATATGTGCCTTTTGATCTGCGGTGGGTCTCCTGTAGACAGCATAAGCGTGGTTCTTGTTTTCTTTTTCAGCTACCTTATGTGTTTTGATTGGAGCATTTAAACCATTTACCTTTAAAGTGATTATTGATAGGTGCATAGTTATTGCCCTTTTATTTTCATATTTTTAATCTTTTGTTTGTTTGATTTCCCCCTTCTTCTTTTTTTTTTTTTTTTTTTTTTTAGGGCAGTGTTACTGGCCCTCGTATGTGGGACTGAACCAGGGCCCCTGGCTTCCCAAGCCAGCGCTTAACCACCGCGCCACTCGGCTGGCCCTCCCCCTTCTTCTTAAAGAAGTCCTTTTAACATTTCTTGTAACACCTGCTCGGTGGTAATGAATTCTTTTAGCTTTTCCTTGTCTGGGCAGTTCTTTATCTCTTCTTCCATTTTAAATGATAGTCTTGCTGGGTAAAGTAATCTTGGTTGTAGGTCCTTACATATCATCACATTGAATATTTCCTGCCACTTCCTCCTGGCCTGCAAAGTTTTTGTTGACAAATCAGCTGATAGTCTTAGGGGAGATACCTTATAAATTTCTAGTTGTCTTTCTTTTGCTGCTTTTAGGATCCTCTCTTTGTCTTTAACCTTTGCCATTTTAATTATGCCGTGTCTTGGTGTGGGTTTGTTTGGGTTCCTCTTGTTTGGGACTGTACTTCCTGAGCTTGTATGTCTATTTCCTTCACCAGGTTAGGGAAGTTTTCAATCATTATTTCTTCAAATAGATTCTTGATTCTTTGCTCCCTCTCTTCTTTTTCTGGTACTCCTATGATGTGAATGATGTTATGCTTGGTTTTGTCTCAGAGGCCCCTTCAACTGTCTTTTATTACTATGATTATTATTTCTTTTTTTGTTCTGATTAGGTGTTTTCTGCTACCTTCTCTTCTAAAAGGCTGATTTTATTGTCTGCTTCATTTAATCTGCTATTAATTCCTTCTAATGTGTACTTAATTTAGTTATTGTATTCTTTATTTTTGACTGGTTCTTTATGCTTACTATCTCTTTGTTAAAGTCCTCACTAAGTTCCTTAAACATTCGTATAACCAGTGTTTTAAACTCTGTCTCTGGTGGATTGGTTGCCTCCATTTCATTTAGTTTTTTTTTTCTGGACGTTTCTCCTGTTCTTTTATTTGGAACATGTTTCTTTGTTCCCTCATTCTGGTTGCCTCTCTGTGTTTGCTTTTATGTATTAGGTAGATCTCCTATGTATCTCAGTCTCTGCTTGGTAGCCTTATGTAGTAGGTGCCCTGTGTGATCCAGTGGTGCAGTCTCCCTGGTCCTCTGTGTGTGTTCCAAGAGTGTCCCTTGAGTGTGTTGTGTGTGCTCTCCTGTTATAGTTGAGTCTTGATTGCTTTTGGTGAATGAGTGGGTGGGGTTGACTCTACACTGACTGGTTGTGAGGATTGGCTATGCCAACAGTGTATGAGCTGCTGTTTGGGGGTGACCCTTAGAGGGCCATTCTCCCCAGCAGGCTCTTGTGCCTGTTGAGACCACCCTTTGTGCCGCTTGTGGGGATAACTGGTTAGTGCTCTGGTTAGTGGTGTGAAGCCAGCCTCTGGGCATGTTGTTTCTGTTTTTTTTTTTTTGGCAGGGGCTTCAGTGGAGGCCAACTTCAGTCTTGCCCATGACTGGCCTCAGGCTACCTTGTAGGAGCCACAATGCTAAATGTGGTTGGTTGCTGCCTGTGCTAGACCTAGAGTCAGGTGGTGGTGGTCTTGCTGTAACTGTGGCAGGCTACCACCAGTATTAAGCCTGGGGCAGCTTAGCAAAAGGCCTGGGGCCACCCTAGGTCTGTTGACAACTGCTGGCTGCCTGTAAGGTTCAGCCATTGAAAGGCCCTCCTTAGGCCCATGAACTGGGCTGGTTGACCCTGTGTTCAGAGAATCCCTGGTGATGCAGCACTAGCTGGGCAGGGTGGGGTTCCAGGGATCCCTGGAACATGGCCAGTAGTTTTAATGCAGATTCGGTTCTTGTACCAGTGTTGGGTCTGTGACCACTTTGCAAAATTCCCTGAGAACTCTGCAGCCAGCAACTGCTCTCCTCAGGCCTGCAGGTCCCTGAGAGGTGCCCAAGAGAGCTGATTGTCCCAAAATTTCCCGAGGCCACCTTCGGCCGTCCACTACTGTAAAAGGCTTCTGCAGCTTGTGGGGCAGGGTCTGCTGCCCAGGAGCCGAAAGTGTCCCCCAGTGCTGCAGCACTAGCTGGGTGGGGCAGGGACCCAGGGTGTCTCCAAGGTGGAGCACATGTGTGGATTTTACCAGACCAATGAAGTCTCAGATTTGGCCCTTTGGGGGAGGGTTCAACATAGAAAAGATGGTGCACTCCTGTAGGCTATACATGAGGCAGGCTCCACACAGGGACAATGGAAGTGGTCCCTCCAGCCCTTGTCTGGAAGCCACACAACTCAGTCTTTCTCCCTTTGTATCTGGTGCCTCATGAGTTACCACCCCTCCTCTGGAGCCCAGGTGAGTGTTTGCAAGTGAGTGAGTCTATGTGTGGGCCCTTTAAGAGGATGCCTGTGTTTTTAGCCGTCTTCCATCTCACTGGGATAAATGGACAGAAGCCTCACTGATTTTCTGCTGTATGTAGTGAGGACCCCTCTTCCTGACACAGAACTCCTGGGCTGGGGAGCCCAGTGTCAGGGACCTCTTCCACCTAGGTGTGTCTCCCAGGGTTCAACCACTGCCTGGGGTTTGGGGTCAGCCCGTTTTGTGTCTCTGCCCCTCCTACCAGTCTTGATGTAACCTCTTTATATCCATAGTTATAGGGGTTCTCTTCAGCAAGTCTTCAGATGACTCTTGAGGTTGATTTTTCTACGGTTTTAATTCTGATGTGATCCTGGGAAGCAGGAGGCATAATGTTTGCCTAATCCGCCATCTTAGGCCTTCTCCTGGCTTCTATTGTATTTGGGCTGATGTTTTCTATTAGATTAAGGAAGTTCCTTTGAAACTCCCCTTTGTTTACAGTAATTTTCCATCATGACTGATTATTAAATTTCACCAAATTGGTTTTATCCGTTCATTAAGATCCTATGGGGTTACTCCATTAATCTGTTCAAGTGGTGAATTACACTGATGGAATTTCTAATGCTGAACTAATCTTGAATTCCAGGTATAAACCTAGCTTGGTCATAATGTATCAATTTCTTTACATATTGCTATTGCTTTTAGAATGCTAATACAGTAAAACCTTGGATTGTGAGTGACTTGGTTTGCCAGTGTTCCGCAAGATGAGCAAATATTTCTAAAACATTTTAACTGAGTAAATGAATGAAGTCTTGCAATATGAGTAGTTTGTTTCTGAAGTAAATTATGCTCGCAAACCAAGGTATTACTCTATTTTTTAAAGGATACACTTATGTTTTTACATTTATGTTTAAATATCAGGTTGCTCTATAATTTTCCTTTGTTTTTCAGACCTAATTGGGTTTGATTATTAAGGTTCTTCTGAACTCTTATTCAATATTCAAAAGTATTGTGGATAATACTTTTTTTTCTTCCTATTTTCTGAAAGATTTAGAAAAGAGTGGTTGAATTTGCTGTTGAAGCCATCTGGGCCTGGAATATTCTCTCTGAGGAAAAAGTTTTGCTATTCATTCATTTACGTTAATTGAGTCAATTCTAATACATTATGCTTTTGTCTAGGAGTTTGCTCATTTCATTTAAATTTTAAGATATTGGCATAAAGTGATAAATCCCCTCCTTTGGATGATATTTTGTCCTTCCCCTCCCTTACCTCCTATCTTGAGTAATGCTGCCATACATTTATCAATCTTTTTAGTTTTGTCCAAGAATCAACTTTTGGATTTTTGACCTTCTCTACTCTGTGTGCTTTTTAAAAAATTTCACTGATTCCTGCATTTAAAAAAGTATTATTTTCTCTCAATTTCGTATAGGATATTATTTTTGTTGACATGGATGCTTGGCTCATTAATGATTTACTGTTGAAATGATGACTACAATGTTAGTTAACACATCTATCCTTCACATAATGACGTGTGTGTGTGTGTGTGTGTGTGTGTGTGTGTGTGTGTGTAGTGGGTAGCATTTAAGATGTACCCTCTTAACAACTTTCCATTATACTGAACAGTGCTATCGACTAGAGTCACCATGCTGTACACTATATCCTCAGAACTGACTGATCATATAGCTGGAATTCTGTACTCTTTGGTCAACATCTCCCCACCCATTCCCCTCCCCCAGCCCTGGTTAACCACCATTCTACTCTCCATTTCTATGAGTTTGGCTTTTTTAGATTCCACATATAAGTGAGAACATCCACTATTTGTCTTTCTCTCCCTAATTTATTTCACTTAGCATAATGCCCTCAAGTTCCATCTATGTTGTCAGAAATGGCAAGGTTTTCTTCTTTTTTATGACGGAATCATATTACATTGTGTGTGTATACACACACATATACATACCACTTTTTCTTTGTCCATTCATCTGTTGATGGACACTTAGGTTGTTTCCATATATTGGCTATTGTGAATAGTGCTGCCATGACAGGAAGTTCAGATATTTCTTCAAGACTGTGATTTCATTTCCTTCAGAAGTAGGATTGCTGGATCATATATGGTAGTTCGAGTTTTAATTCTTGAGGAACCTCCTTACTGTTATCTGTAACGGTTGTACCAGGTAACATTCCCGCCAACAGTGCACGGGAGTTCCCTTCCCCCACACCCTCACCAACACATTATCTCTTGTCTTTTTGATGATAGCCATCCTAATAAATGTGAGATAATATCTTATTTTGGTTCTGACTTGCATTTCTCCAATGATGATTAGTGATGTTGAACACATTTTCATGTACCTATTGGCCATCTGTATCTCTTCTTTGAAAAATATCTATTCAAGTCCTTTACCCATTTTTTAATCAGATTTTTTGTTGTTGTTGTTGTTTTTTGCTATTGAGTTGTGTGAGTTCCTTATATATTTTGGATACTAAGTCCTTATCATATCGATGGTTTGCAAATATTTTCTCCCATTCTGTAAGTCACCTTTTCATTTTGCTGATTATTTGTATAGCTTTGCAGAAGTGTTTTAGTTTGATGTTGGTTTATTTTTCAGTAAAGTTGTGTCACCATTAACCCAACTATCCTTTCCCATGTGGGCTTCTCATAGACTTGCTTTTGCAAGGCAACTGGGGTTAGGGCTGCAGGGCTTGCTTATTGAAGGATCGTACCTAAAATGTGTGATGTCTTTAATCAAAAGATGCACATTGAATGTCAAGGTTTTATTTTTGCCTTGAGGGCAACCACCAAAGAGATTTTCTGCTGATTCCATTTATTGGGTTGTCAGAAACATCATGACGCATTTTTGCATACAAAACAGAAAAAATATGTCATGACTTTTCCAACAACCCAATAGTTGTCCTTGCAAAAGTTTCCATGCCTCATGATGCTTCAAATAATACTAATTATACCTGACATGTGTTAATTGACTTATAATCATTACAGTGCTCCCAAAGGCCTGAATTGCTAGCTAAATCTGACATCATAAGGAGACTATCTCATGTGGGGTCTCTGCTGGAGGAGACCCTGTACTAGGAAGGCTTAGAGGAAAGGGGTGCAGTTAATCTAATGGCAGAGAACATGCCCTATAGAATGTGCTAGCCCAAATAGCCCCCAGATCTTTAGTAACATTGCTAACCATAAACAACAAAGATGATAGGATTGAATGAGGAAGGCTGAATAGAACGTCCCAGTCCAGTGCATTCCGTGCAGAAGAATCAAGTTGTTGGGACTCAGGGAAATCAGGGCTCTGAGCTCTTATTCCAGACTCAGAGTTGAGGCTGATGTTAATCAGATTTCAAATGCAGAGAAACTTCTATATGACATTTGGTCACATGAGCAACAGTGATGACAGGTAAATAAGGCACATAGTGACTGCCCCTAATGAAGGTGCAGAAGCCACAGCCCACTTTGGCAAAGGGACAAATCCCGGCCAGCGACACTGATGCTAGAGGTCAGAGCCAAGCCTCCTGCCTCCATGTCATTTCCTCCTTCATCAAAGCACCGCCACGGAGAGAGCCCCTCCAGGACAGCACACAGTGCCAGCTCAGTCACCCACAACGAAGGCTGATGCAAGAGGGTGTGGAGCCTCAGATGGGGGGGCAAGTGTGAGTGCCGTCACAGGATAGAAGCCAACGGTGCTGCAAGGTAATTTTTCTTGCAGATTCTCTGGTCTCTGTGACATTTCCTGAGGCTTTGTATTATCTCCAACTGTAATCAGTCTTAATTACAGCCTTTCCGGTGGCAATGTGCTGAGTCAGCAGGAAATGATCTCATCAGCTCTGCGGGAAGCTCCCACATTGTAATGGAGAAAACAGAATCCAAATAAATTAGATTGAAAAGAAAGTCTGCATCAGCAAGAATGGGCGTTTGAAACATCAGAAGTAACTGTGGTGGGACGTTGGGGGCATTTTAAATGGGAAATGTTGTTAACTTTGATTTAGAAGATATTTGGTATAAAACAAAATAGAAATGGGTAGTCAGATCAAAGTCTCTTTTAGTTTGGTCACACCTGCAGTGTCTATTATTACTCAGAACCTAAAAAAGTTATATAATTCTCTCTCAAATAAGGTTTGAAACTCTTTTATTAAGGGAAGTAGGGACTTCTCATGATAAAATAGGTAGCTCCTTGGTCTGAATTTGATTTGTATGTTAAAAGAGAAAGTGGTCCCCTTAGCTTCTTGTTTCCTAGGGGATTTGTTTCCCCTCAGAAATGTACTGCTTATTGGATGGTGCATCTCTAATTTTGGAGACCATATGTTCTAGGTATTCTGGGAAAGATCTGGGCTTCAAATTCTGTGTCCATCTTTCCCGGAAGCCCAGCATGCTGGAGAACTCTAGGAGTCATAGTTCTCTCTCAGCAAACACTTTCTAAGACCCAGGAGCTGGTGTGCCGTAAGTCACTTAATTTTTCACAGCAACTATTGAAGTAAGTGTCTCTGTTATTACAATCTCAGCTACTTGGAAACTCAGACTTGGAAAGGTTAAATGACTTGCTGCCATCACTCAGCCAGCACACATCAGAGCTCGTGGGTCCAAAGCTTGGTGTTTGAACCCACATCCTGCCTGGGAGAGTGGTGATGCCCGACTGCTGGTTGTTACTGTGCCCTCCCACGGTCAGCAGCGTGACCCCGAGGCCCCTGTTTGCTCATCCAGTGCCCTCCCCTTGCCTCAGGCAGAATCTGTGAGGAGGAACGAATCTCACTCCTGGGATTAGATTCCAGGTCCCTTGACTTTGAGTTTGTCAAAATGGAGATGATCCGGGTGGGCCTGACTGGAGTCAGAGACATGGGAGCCCTCGGAGGACCTGTCGCTGGGTTCACCTGCCAGGATGTAACACAACTCCTGGGAGCTTTGTCCCCAACACCGACAGCTTGCGGGGAAGCATAGCTTTCCCTAGTCAGCCTCCACAGAAGAATAAAGCTGGCCGACCTTTGGTTTTAGTCCTGCGACACCGAGCTGGGGACCAGCTAAAACGTGCCTGACTCCTGAGGCCACTGAGATGACAAAACTGTGTTGTCTGAAGGCACCATGCCCATGGAAACCTGTTATGCATCTCATGCCTGTGCTTCTGCCATCTCCCTTCCTCCCTTCCACATATATTTATGGAGCATGTCTTATGTGGTAAGTTGTGCACTAAAAGTTGTGGCTACCGTAGTGAGAAACTCAGAGGAGGTCCTCGTGGTGAAGCTTATCGTGTGGTGAGGGAGACAGACATCAGCTAAACAACAACACAACATAGGTGACACTGAACCCGAGCTGGCCGAGGAGACCCTCCATAGCACTGTGAGAGCAATGATCCTCCACCTAGCCAGACAGCACAGGGAAAACGTGCTCAGAGCAGTAATTACCTCGGCGGAAGTGCAGGGAAGGGCATTGCATGTAGGGGGAACAGCTAGAACCAAGCCCCTGTGCAGGCAAAACCATGCAGACAGGGCAGCCCAGGTCGAGGACAAGGGCCCAGGGAGACGACAGGGGACACAAGAGAGGCAGGACATGGGGTTTGGAAAGTGAGAAGAGTGAGTCAGCCAGGGCTCCAATGTTTTGGTGACTGAGAGAGGAGGCAGAGGCAGCAAGGAGGGGGAGGGGCTGGGCCATATTGCGGGGGGGGGGGAGTTGAGGGGGGCAGGCAGGGGGATCTCTCTCCATATGGAGAGCCAAAGGTGTAATCATGACTGTTTCATCCATCGCAGCGGTGGCTGAAATTGGGAGAGCAAACGGGGTCTCTGATGGTGAGAAAGCAGAGAGAAATAGACCAGGGACAGAATGCCCACCCCAGACAGCACTTCTGTTTCTTTGTCCCCTGTTTGAGCGACTCAGATGCTCTGTTTCATAAATAAATACAAAGCGGGTGGCATGCACTTCGTTTCTTTATGTATCCAAATATGAGAAAGTTTAATCGGAATAAGTGCTATGATACAAGTTATATTATGTTATAATATGTACTTATGTAATATCAAATGATAAAATTTAGGTAATTGACCTTCAGGGGCTCTAATGTGATACAATGGTAGTTGAGGCTGTATAATTATGACCCTGAAACAATGTAAAGACTCTAATCTATTAATACATATTTAATTTAGGTACATTTTTCAAGTTTAAATCCAACATTTGATCAGCCATGATCAGAGCATCTACAACCATACTGAATCTGCTAGATACTGTTTGCTTTATTTGTTTTTTGCTGAAAAGTTCTATGTATTGTGAATTTTTCATTCAAGCAAATCGGGGAGGCAAATTTGACTTTTGATCTAAACATGAATGAAAAGAAAGACTTCACATTTAATTATGGACTTACCGAATTGTATAACAGAATTTTAGAAATAAAACAGAACACGCCTTTAGTCAGGCCGTGGAGTGGTTGGTCAGTGTCACCAACCCTCTCATTGCACGCTAACCCTTTCTCAAGAGCACTGGCTTCCTCTGGAATCCGGCAGGTTGGGCCGAAACCCCGACACTGACACAGGCTATCTCTGTGGTTCTTTGGGAATCATTTCTTCTATAAAATATTTAACCTCTTAGGGTGGCTAGGGAGATGACAGGGGCTACAACAAGCACAATGTCAGGAAAATTAATAGTAGTAGAATGATTGTGGTAATTTTCTCACCTTGTGTGCCTTTTAATGGAAAGCGGCTCATCTATACCCCATTTAAGGGTGATTCTCCCCAACCCCCAAATAAAATCCTGTCCTCTCAAGAGGTAAAGTAAAAGTGACCGAACTATTACCTAAATGCATCCCTGATACTGTGGACTGAGTAGGGAAGTTCGTAAAAAATTCTAGCCTCTCATTCATTTTCAGCTGCTATCTCTGACATATGGAGCTGTAATTTCACAAGGAAGTGCAGCCTTACCTCCTACCAGGTGCCAATATATTTTAAGCAAAGAGATATTACAACTCTGGAATTACTGAAAACCTACGTTGTTTCCATCCAATTGCTTGAGGCAGACGTAAAAGTCACATTTTTTAAGTCAGCATGTGACATCATTGGGACTAGCTGTAGTGGAGGTGATGCAATGAGTGTGGGAGATGGCGGCAAGCATTTGGGTTGCAGAAATCTGGAGGGTAGACCTATTTTTAGAGTTTTGTTATGCAGGGCTGTGCTGATGCTCTTAAAAAACAAGAACTCTAATCTCACAAAGTAAATTGATGTTTCATGGACCAGTATTCTAAATTAAAAACAAAACAAAACTTGTTTTCTTTTTCTCAGCTCTCAGTCTTTCTATAGGTTAAAAATCAGAAGGTAAACTGCCTCTCTGTGCACCCACTTTTGGCTCATTTTAAGTGTCTAATTGACTTCAACAATCATCAGCTCATCTTGGAACTATTTCAACGTAGCAAGAAAATATAAGGAAATATATAACGTATTGACATAATAGCCATCTTGAAGAAGTACGTACAGAGTGTATGTGAGCGTGTGAGTGTGCGTGCGTGTGCACGTGAGTCTGTGTGTGTGAGTGTGTCCGCATGTCAGTGAGCATGCATGTGAGTCTGTGTGTGAGTGTGAGTGTGTGTGTGTCAGTGAGCATGCACGAGTGTGTGTGAGTGTGAGAGTGTGTCAGTGAGCATGCACGTGAGTATGTGTGAGTGTGTGTCAGCATGTCAGTGAGCATGCACGTGAGTATGTGTGCGTGTGTGAGAGTATCAGCGAGCATGCTATGAGTCTGTGTGTGTGTGAGTGTAAGAGTGTGTCAGTGAGCATGCATGTGAGTGTTTGTGAGTGTGTGTATGGGAGTGTGTCAGTGAGCATGCACGTGAGTCTGTGTGTGAATGTGTGAGAGTGTGAGTGTCAGTGAGCATGCATGAGTCTGTGTGTGACTGTGTGAGTGTGAGAGTGTGTTTCAGCGAGCATGCATGTAAGCCTGTGTGTGTGTCAGCAAGCATGCACGTGAGTCTGTGTGTGAGTCTGTGTGTATGAGAGTGTGAGTGTGTCAGTGAGCATGCATGTGAGTGTGTGTGAGTCTGTGTGTGTGAGTGTGTCAGCGAGCATGCACGTGAGTCTGTGTGTGAGTGTGTGAGTGTGTTTACCTCCCCCCAGGAACAGCAGTGCCCAGTGTCTCCTCCCTTCCTATTTTTGTCCTTTGTTATCATGGCTGTAACGGAGCCCGCTGTCATCTGGTAGGAATATTTACCCGCTGGATCCGGCTTGGCCGGGTGACAGGGAGCGCACATCTGGAGTCTAGACTTGCCGGCTCTGTGGGCAGGCTCGCATCAGAGCTCCATCAGCCCCGGGCTCCATCGCCTGGCGCCCTGCTCTGTTGACATAGGTGGTTTGTGCTGCCTTTCGTCCCTGTCTCACCCCTAGCCGTCACCGCCCGTGGCGTCCCAGCTCTGACTGTGCATTTAGCAGGACAGCCACTGGAGGACCCACTGCCCCCCTGCCCTCAGTGACCCACTCATGCTCAGGGTGCTTTGGCTTAGGAGGTGGGAAGACAGGAACTTTGAACTGAGAAGTTGATGCCAAAGAGAAACCTGACGACTGTTGATTCCACTGGTTAGAGTTGATGCGTTGCATTGAGTTGGAGAGAAGAGGTTTGATAAATGTGTAAAGTATAGGAGAGAAACCATCTGATGTGCTGAAAAGATGCAGGGGTTGGAAGATGGGATTTGGGTTCAAATCTTGTACTCAGCCATCACACCAGATGTGTGACCTTGAAGGTCTCTGAGGTTTAAATCACTATCTATAAATCTGGGGGAAGACTGACTCCCTCATAAGATGTTGGGAGGGATACATAGGTCAATAAGCTAAAAATGCCTTAAAGTGGGAAATAAAAACCAGTTCTCTCCTTCTGGATATGCAGGCCACAGATACAGTCGGGAAAGTGATTCTTTGACTCAAGGCAAGAAAAACAACCTCCAAAGTTGCTGAAAATACAGGGCGGTTGTTTGTCTGGGGCAGGTGGGGTGGGGTGGGGGTGCTGAGACCCTCATGTGAGGAAAGACGTTTTTAAAGCTGGCCCAACAGCAATCTTTATATTAGATATATGGTAACAGAAAACAGCCACTGCATTCTGTGGCTGCAACCTTTCCTACTGGGATCTTTTTCCTTCTCTTGTTTCTTTTTATAAAATGAAACCACTGCGGGGCTCTGATAGTGGGGTTAGTGACTTCTATTGGATTAGGGGGAGCCCCTCAGGAGTTGAGACCCCCTGACATATCAGGCTTGGCACATCAGAGACCTTTAATGTACATGCTTTGCTCTCTCTCTTTTTTTTTTTTTTTTGAAGCAATGTTCACTTTTTAGAGTATTTCCTGCTCAAGGGTGCTATAACAAAGTGTAGCAAAGAAGTTATCCACATATACACCTAGTATAATAAAGTGACACCTAAATAAATTTTCTGTAAAAACTAATAATTCGGTTGTCCATCCATCAAGTCTTTGAGAAATTATAGGTTTCTTTTGGAAACCTTATTCTATTATATTGAGGTTGGCAAACCAAGGCCTGTAGCCCAGGAGACGGAAACTGTATCTCTCCTGGCAAGCCAAAAATATTTACTTTCTGGTTCTTTGCAGAAAACATTTGTTGATGCCTGAAATTACATAAATGAATAGATTTAAAAAGTGTGGTTTTTCTCTTCTAAAATTAGAAATATGTATCTGTTAGTGTAATCTTATCATAAAGGTAACAGTATTTGGTTTAAAATGCACCCATGAACTTACTACTAGTCAGCTCGGGCTGCCATGGCAAAATACCTTGGCCTGGGGGCCTTAAGCAACAGGCATTGCTTTCTCCCAGTTCTGAAGGCTGGAAGATCAAGATCAAGGTGCCTGTAGATTCAGTTCCTGCTGAGAGCCTTCTTCCTGGTGTGCAGATGGTACCTTCTGGCTGTGTCCTCACCCTGTTGTCCCTTCCCCCTGTTATAAGGGCTCTAATCCCAGCATGCAGGCCCCACCCTCACTGCCTCATCTAAAACTCATACCTCCCAAAGGCCCCACCCCCAAATACTGTCACACTGTGGGGCAGGCTTCATCATGTGAATCTTGGGTCTGGGAGGAACAAACATTCTGTCCATAATAGCTACACAATAAATTCCTCACACGGTGCAGAGAGCTCTTTCTTACCGGGCCTTAGCTTTGTAGCACTCCCTTCTACCCATGTTATGTTTCAGACAAACAACCAAGTTCCTGTAAGTTGCTGGTGGGACAGGAATGAGCGAGCACCTAATTTGCCTGAAGTCCTCCCAGGCGTGAGTGGAAAAGCGTACATCTGATTGGGCTCCGAAGGACTGCGGGGAAGGGGGCCACGGGCACGGTAACTGGAGAAGGCCGCAGGAACCCGTGCCTGGCTGACGCACGAAGTACGCACGGTGTGAGCTGGGGGACCCCAAGGCATCACAGAGCAGGGACTGCGTGGAGTCACAGGCCCTCCACGGCTTAGTAGGCACCTGTCTGAGGGCGAGTACTTTGGTTTAGAGGCTTCACCATTCTCCCCTACCTTAGCAGCTTATTGTGAAGGTAAAATGAGAAGAATGGTGACAAAGTGCACTCATACGTGTCAGCTACAGCTGCCCATGTCATGACCTTGCCGTGTGTCATTTCCATCATGCTCCTCCTACACCCAGCCCAGCCCAAACACATCGCCCTCTGCACGCTCTGCCTGGGGCAAGGCCCCGCCAGGAGGCCGTCTGGTCTTCAGAATGCATGTTAGGACGCTGTAGTGGTGCTGTCTTAGAAGGATGATGCCACCTGAATGTCAGAATAAGGCATCTGACATGACAACCAGGTGTCTGCCTGCCATTTCAGTGCACAGATGCACTTGTGGCCTTAAGGAGCCATGCAGCGCCTTTAACAGAGACCAACA
This sequence comes from Aselliscus stoliczkanus, assembly GCA_033961575.1. Classification (NCBI taxonomy): domain Eukaryota; kingdom Metazoa; phylum Chordata; class Mammalia; order Chiroptera; family Hipposideridae; genus Aselliscus; species Aselliscus stoliczkanus. The sequence goes on along the minus strand of CM066730.1, from coordinate 32,365,783 downwards.
ATCAGATTTAGGCTTGGTTTAGCCACCTACTATGTTTCAGTTTTGAAACTGGCAGCAGAAATCTAGCAGGTTGACCAGATGTAGCATTTAAGTTTCAGCAACACGAAAGTACATTCAAATGTTTTTTATAATGTTATAACATCACTGGCCTGTACCATCAGGTATATAAATAAATTTTAAAAAATCAAATGCTTTCAATATGAGTTCATCACAATTTAGGACTCTTCTTTAAACTGGTAAATACAGTACATTTTAACTCTGGGATATTTTTGAACAGCTATAGTGGAAATCCTTAGCACTCAAGCTCTTTATTGTATTTATTTATTTAGCTAAGTGAAAGATTGAACCCTAGAAAAACGGTACAGATTAGGTTTTCTTTTGTGTAGTCACCGGAGTGAGCCCATGCATAAGGCAGAGCATGCATTATAAGGGGTTTGGTGTGTCATCAACGAGTTCAGAAGCAACAGCTGGCATTTCTCAATGATTGTGTGTGTGCACGTGTGTGTGTGTGCACGTGACTGTGTGTGTACACACATGTGTGTATATGCATGCATGTGTGCATGTGTGCACGTGCGTTCATGCACGTGCCAATGAGTCCAAGTGTGATATAACTGGTGCTTACAGATGAGGAAATACTTGGATAACAGACAGCAGTGACTTCATTGAAGGCTTGCTGACTGCAGGGAAGAAGGTGGAGACTGTCCTTACTGACTGTGGGAGTCCCAGCATCCCCAGCGCCCCCCGATTACTCTCTTGCCTTTGGAGGGAGGTCTCGCCGGGTTCGCAGCAGGAGCTGATTCTGAGTCATGCGTTGTTCTCCCCAGTTTCTGAGTTCCTTCTGAGCCTGATGGACGGGAGCCAGGAGTCTACAGAGATGCTGGCTTGCACCGCGCTTCTCGGTGACAAGCCTGTTTGGCACATGAAGTGGGAATGTCTTCATTGTCACCAGCAGCAGTAGCAGCGGCAGAAGATGCTGCTTCTGCTCAGCACGGCCATCCCTCCACTAGCATTTCTTTCATGGGGCCGAAACCCAAACCGCTCTCCTCAGGGGCTAGCCCCAGAGACTGTCAGCCCTCGGGGTGGAAGGAACGGGGGCACTTATAACAGAGTTTATTAAGTCTCAGCATTTTACTCGTGAAGGATTTGAGGCTCAGAGAAGGGTCTTGTCCCACGAAAGGCCACACTGCCATTGCTGGAACCAGGGACAGAAATGCCATCTCCAGGCTTCCTTCTAGAGCTCTTCCTACCATAACAAGCTTTCTGATCTTCTAAAGAGGTGGTAAGGGCACATATTTGAGCTACGTTACACTTTGAAGGTAAAAATAACTGTTTGAATGAATCAACAAGAAACTGAATGGAAGTACATGCGACGGGCCTAGAGAAGAGGCCGCAAGGCCAGGTTTGTCCACGCGATCCTTCTGCAAGGAGAGCTCCTGTCGAGCTACCGCCCCGGGTGCAGTGCCGGGCACACGGATCTAGCTCTGTGAGCATCAGTGTCGAGACTGAGTGTGCACGTGCCTTTCCTGCTGGTGCTGTCCTGCCTGTAGCTAGCTTTGCTGTTGGTGTTAGAATAAGATGATTCAACATGGAATTGGTGAAATAATCCAGTGGAAACCTGGCCCTAGAATGTTCCCAAGGGAAGCTTCCGTGGAAGGGACAGCGACCTGCATGTACCTTGGGTGCCCTTCCTAGGTCCTGCATCACCTCCCTGGGGCATGACCACACCTGACAGCAGCGAGCCCAAGTGCCCTGAAGACCCCCAGGTGAGGCACCCTGACTTCCCCTTCATTGCCATTAACGCTGGTGAAATGCCGCCAGTTCAGAGCGTGTGGCCACATTTCACTGTATACAATTTAGTAAAAATAAAAGAGATGGATTTGTGACTTCCTAAGAATTAAGAGATGGTCTGACACACACTGCCTCACCCAGTCACAGTGGTCATGGTGTGTAGGATCCTATTTTACAAAGTAACCATGGAGACTCAGAGAGGTTGTGACGGGCAGAGCAGACCCCGGGCGTCCATTCCGTTGGTTTGTGGGGGCTTGGTTTTGACTCTCCTGGGTTGTCACGGTGAGCGTGTCCCTCCTTGCATGTGGGACACTAGTGGACTGGGTGGGAGCTGATGGCACCGAGCAATCGTGGCATTTCTTTTCTGGGGCACCCCTATGTCGTGCACGCAACCGCCTGCTTAGGTGCCTCGAGACGTGCATTATCCACTCAGATGGTAACAGAGAGGAGGAAAAGGGGGTGAGATGAAGGAAAATATTAGCTCAACACACTCAGGTTTCTTAGCGGACAGAACCCCCGCCAGCTTACTAGTTGCATGCGAGTTGTTTCCACGTCCAGAGTTTTTCTGTCTACACAACCAGGGCGTTGTGTACTGACTCCGTTAAGCCAGCTCTAGCAGCACATCTTCCTATACCCGAAGGAGACAGCGTCGTCCTTACAATCTCAAGCTGTGTGCGTCAGCGCCTCTCAAAGGGCAAACTGTAGGACCGCGTCTGTAGGAAGCTCGGGGTGTACAGAGGCCGGATGCACAGGTGGGGAGCAGGGACCATCTGGGTCAGCTCAGCTGCTCCCTGCTGTGTGACCTTGGACAGCTGGTCTAACCTTTCTGTGCCTGATTCCCAAGCCCTAATTTGGGAGACAACAACCCCAGAGAGTTGTTAAAAACTGGAATGAATTGATAAATGCAAGTGTTTGTGGTTTCTTCTAGCTCATGACAAGCGCTCTGCACATTTTAATTATTTGTATTATTACTGTTGTTTCTTCATCCTGTGTATGGAGGCTTCCTGGGCCCAAGGAATGAACCGGCTATCTCTTTCTCTCTCTCCTTTGCAGGGATTCTCCTGGTGTGCCCTGATTTGGGCCCATGGGATGTAAGGAGAACTCGGCCTGGGGAGTTGGGAGAAGGGCCCGGCTCCCTGATCCCAGCGGGAGGGGCTGGCGGAGGCTCTGAGGCCCCACCCCGCCTTCTCACTGAGGCTCTGCTGTGAGGAGATGCTAATGGTAAAGGCCGCAGTTTCTGGGACCTTAGGCGGAGATGCCAGGCCCCACGGGGGTGGAAGAGAAGGACCTGGATCCTTGGTGAGTTTATGGAGACCTGGAACCACCCCTGGGGCCAGCTCCATCCAGCCTTATGTCCCATGGAACAATCACAGGTCCTTGTAGGTCGCAGTGGTGACTTGTTTTCTTATATGCTCCCCAAAGCATTCTTCGTACGCTCTCTATGTGCAATAAATTTGTCCTTAATTATGTCAGACATCGTAAGCACTGAAGGTGGACTCCATGCTCAGTGATGCCAGTATACCTGCTGCAAATAAGCACATAGTTTAGCTCTGCGCTTCCTGAAAGCCGGGGGGGAGGGGAAGGAAAGGAAAACACACGCACGCACGCACGCCTAATTTTAGGTGGCACCTGACATCAGCAAGAAGGAAACAACCAATTAGAATGGACACAATTGTCTTGGCAATAAATTTGAGAAGCGGTTTCTCATACTCAGTGTCACTGAGGTGACACTGAATGGCATCATGGGCACGCTTTTGACAATTTTAATCCAATGAAGTCTGTTTTTTAAAAATGATTATTTCTTGTAAGCAACCTTTGACTTCAAGCCAGAACAAAGCAAGGACCAAATATGAAAGTGAAGCCATTGCTACTTTCTGTCAGCTCTGATTTTCTGTCTCTGTTTCATTAACGTTAGCCTGACTGGACTGTGTCTTTTTGAAGTTGCTTTAAATCCTTTTCAAGATCAGAGGAAAAACACTGATTTAGTGGCATAAAAGCGTCCTAAGCAGAGCTACACGGGTTCATGTCAGTTAGTGTGGACAAAAGTGTTTTCTGACACCTGAGCCAAAAGAAAGTGAGCCGGGCTCCGAACGCCGGGCCCACTGAGGAAGTGGGTGTGTCCCTGGGGAGGCTGGGCGCAGGGAGCCACAGGCAGCCAGCTCCCTGTGGGTGCATTGTCAACATGGATGGATCCTACACCCTGGGAAACACCATGTCCTGAGAGGGAAGTACCGGCACGAAATTCCCGACTATTGATGACCAGCTGCTTGGGCAGGGGCAGACTGGCATATTTGCATTATCCTTTCATTTCAGATAATTACCCCAGCTTCTAGATCACACAGTGTTGGTTCCCGATGTGGTAACAGTCTCTGTTCCCTCCTCGATCAGATTAGAAATGGTCAAGGAGGCACGGGGAATCTCAATTTTGTGACACCTAACTGTTCTAGTAAATTCTGCTAAGAACATTTTACTTTAGTCCCAGAATGTTGAACATTTGCAGAGAGCTTAAGAGACAGAGACAAATTGGCATTTGTAAAATAGACCCAGGACCAGGTGATAGCAAACAAACCGAAGGAAACGAGGCCTTCGAGTACTTGGGCGTTTTGTGGGAGACCGTGGTGAGTGGGGGCAGGGCTGAGGCTGGGGGTTAATGAGTTTAGTTGGGAATAAAAGGCCTCCACGGGATTTTAAATTAGGAGATGCTTCCGAAAATGCAGCCAGATGAAAGAGCTGATGAAGTGGATGTCTGCAGGCCCTGGAGAAGACAGATGGTCAGCAATTCAGACGGTGGCATGCGTTTAAATGTGCGTGGCCAGCAGGAGCTGGACCTCTTCTGTGACTGGAACTGGAGCCCAGGTGGCCCCAGTGGTCAGTCCTGAGATGGACAGGTACGTGGAAGGTCCCACGCGTCACACATCCCAGCAAAACCTGCTTTCCACCGGAAGTCAACACACCACAGGAGAACGTCCTGCTCGATTGAAAAGGTGAGCAAAATAAATTATTTCTGTTATTTATTCAATTGCAGTAGCATTTACAGTTTCATAGGAAAATGAGAAGAGCTAGTAAAAGCTCATCTTTGACAGGGTTTGGCTGGAAAGCAGTGTGGAGAGGAGTTCCAGTGGAAAAAGCGAGCGATCATCAGTTGCTATTATAAATACTTGTCCAACGTGAGGCTGTGTTGCTGACTTGGAAAGTTCTTTAACGAATTATGTGAATGGCAGACACAGTCTTTGCTTACAGAGAGTTTGAGCCCCGCTTGCTGTAAGCAGGGGAACTTCACTGTGACTCCACACCTTTCTGAACTTCTTTTTCTTTTTCTTTTTCTTTTTTTTTTTTGAGGGCAGTGTCACTGGCCCTCACATGTGGGACCAAACCGGGGCCGCTGGCTTCCCAGGCCAGCGCTTAACCACCGCGCCACTCGGCCGGCCCTTGAACTTGTTTTTCTTTATCTTGTAACTTGGGACAGCTATAGCCACATAGCTGAGTTGTTGTGAGGGTTGGAGGAAGTTGGTATATAATGAAGTGTGTGGTGCCTGCACATATGAGGCGTCGGAAAAGGAGAATGAAATTGCTCTTGTGATGGTTGAATCCCACTCGTCGTTTGGCCTATAAGGAAGCCAGTCAGTGGACATGAGTGCCCTGCCCAAGGTGACATGGCTCCTGTAGGGCTGCTGGTGGTTTCTGTGTCCTGGCCTCCTTCATGCTCGTGTCTACCGTCCCACTGGTGCCACTTCAACATTGATAAGACCAAAGCTTTAGGGACCGAGGTGCTGTATGTAGTACAGAATAAATACTTGGTCTTACCTGCTTCCTGGCACAGAGCTCCTAAAACCCTTGGGCTTTCTGTCTTTGTATGCTGAGGAATGACTCCTGAGTGAAGGAGGGACTAAAGGGCTCAGGACGCGGGGGGCGGGGGTGGTCCCCAGAAATACCGACCATGTGATGAGGTTCAATCTTTCAGCCCCACCACTGACCTCGTGGGTGGCAGAGGGGCGGGAGGTTGAATTCAATCACCAATAGCCAACAATTTGATCAGTTACATTCACGAAATTAAATCTTCTTAAAATTCCCTAAATGATGGGCGTGGGGTGTTTCTGTGAGACTGTGAGGCCTGAGCTAACTCGGGTGGTTGCTGCAGAACTGAAATGGTGGGCACCCCACTGGTGTGTCGAAGAGCTGGTTGGTGCTGGAAGAAAAAGTTCCACAGGCACCCTCCACACAGTGCGTCCCTAGTTATCCAAGGCAGAAGTCTCGGGAGTGAGCTGAGCTCAGGGAAGGCGTGGAGGAACCCCAAAATCGGCACTCGATGCTCTTGGTAAAAGCACCATTGTCGTGTGGGCGGGGCCAGAGTGTCCCTTGGGCACTGACATTGGGTCATTTAGAGTTTGTGACAATGCCCTGCCTATAAAGTAGGACAAGTTAATGGGAAATATTTTAATCTTGAAAAAATAAATCTACATTATTTGGCAACTTAATTAAGGAAATAAAGCAACTGACAATGCTGACTGAGCACCGTGTAGGTTTGAGGCACAGTTCTAAGCTTCGCAGGAATAAACTCAGGTGGTATTCAAATGTCCCTGGGAAGCCAGAGCTCTTACTGTCCCATCTTAAAGATGATGGCCCATTGTCCAAGCCACAAGGCCAGGGACGGGAAGTTGGCTTTAAGCCAGGCAGGCTTTTCTGTCCATGCCTTTCTGCCCACAGACAGGGTGCGAGCTGAGAAAGGCTGAACTACAGAAACAATGCCAAGTCATGCAAATGTGGACAGACAGAAAGGGACAAAAGCAGCCATTTACCTCTTGGTAATCAGCACATAACCAGATTTGCTTATTTCCCTAAATGGCCTCTGGGATAGCTAGGGTTGAAAATATAACAGATACATAATGAGGAAAGTGTTGGTGTGAATAAAGTCACCAAAATGAGCACCAAAGGGGACCTAAAGGCCGGCATCTCATTATATGCAATTTTCAGGAACGTGCGAAGAAGCCAGAGCCACAGACCTCTGACCTGGTTTCAGCACTAATATAACCTGAGCCTCACACAACTGGAAATGCAGCTAATTAGCTTTCTGAGACACTGAGCTACAGGGACAGCCCCATGGGAAATCTAGTTTCAGGACGTGAGGTTGCTGAATTGATGAGATTTGAGCAATTTGTATGCCTGTTCTGTTGCTTCCCATGCTTTCCTCACTCATTCACCCAGAAGTCTCAGCTCAAATGATGTCTCCTCTACATGTCACCTCATGACACCTCTGAGCGTCTTCATCATCTTTCAGTAAGCTTTGATTGGACTGACAGGTTGCACTGCAACTACTAGATACACGCATGTCTGTTGAGACTTCCTTGAGGGTAGGAGTTTCCCTTCCTACCCTTGAGGGTAGGAGTTTATCGTTGCACTCCTGGCATCTAGCACGCTGCAAAACTCACAGCAGTTCCTTCATCGATGTTTGTGCAAAGAATGAATGTATGACTTTTCCTGAAGCAAACAATCCCCAAAATGTGGATTGAGTCAAACAGGAAGCATGACAATTAGGAACACAATGACTTGGAATTAATACATTCCTTGGTTTCTGTTGCATATTTTAAAACCTGGTATGTAGAAAATATGTGTTTTCTATATGTGTTTGCTTTTTATTTCAATTATCTTGAGTCTAATGCCGTAACTAAGGCAAACTGCGGAACACGTATGACAGCATGAGGCCTAGAGACTGGTAATTATTAGCTACAGGAATGTATTTTCAGGAGTAACATCTAGGACGTGAGCGTGCGAGCAGTGAAGAGGCTGTGTAGGGCCGTAGCAGGACAGGGGCTGCTGTCCTCCTCACAGATCGCCCTGGTATGAAAGGAGCGAGACTGTTCCCGGTGTGGACACAGGCTGATCAGAGAGATCACCACAACAGAACAAAACAAAAACTTGGAAAAGTGACAAAGAGAACAGGAAGGAAAAGAAAAAATAAATAAAAAAGGAACACAGATATCAGAAAGTCACACATCTAAAGACAGAGTTGGTTGCAGGTGTTGCTCTGGGCTTGTGTGAATGGGTGGGAACCTGGAAGACATATAGGCACGGGCAGATTTGAAAGGAGAGGACCCCCCTGGGGGTGAGATGACGAACCACTGACATGGGCAACACTTATGTAGTGAGGTAGGTGACTCTTGAAGAGTGTGGTTACGAGTCAGGGATTTGCGTGGCTGGAGCAATGGGAGAAGAGGCAGAAGGTGCTAGAAGAAAACTTGAAGACTCACAATGGGTATGCGAGGTGAGAAGGCCATAGATGTCCGTCTCGTTCAAAGGCAGGTAACAGCTTTGAAAGCAAGGTTGGAGCACCGTCAACGTGAGGGGGCTCGTGCACTCTGGGGGCGCTGGGTTGAGGGGGGTGCTTATATTTTGTTCTGGAAAGAGCCGCGGTGTCAGGTCAGAGGCCCAGCTTTCTGGGTGATGAGCTATTCTTCCCAAATGACCAGTCGGTGCTGTTTCTCTTTCTACACTTGAAGAGGATGCTGCATTCTTTTCTGCATATCGCTGAAGAAGTGGAGTGGGCCTTGGTGATGAGAATTAGGCTATTTCAGGGGTTGTAGAAATATAGAAATAGGGTTTGCAGCCAAAGCCCAAAGAATCCCGTCTCTACAAAGGAGTTAGTTAAGATGAAGAGAAATTATTTCCATTTATCAGCGTCCTATTCCTAATGATTATCATACATGTTCTATGCTTACTTTTTTTTTTTTTCTTTTTTGAGGGCAGTATCACTGGCCCTCATATGTGGGACCCGAACCTAAGCCAGCGCTTAACCACCTTGCCACTCAGCGGGCCCTATGATACATGTTCTAAAGAATATAAGAAGTATAGAAGTATAAGTTGGATGTACTATAAATGTAGGTTACATATGTAATATATAGTATAAATGTAGATATAAGTTGGAATAAGAAATAAAAATTGGCCATGTCATTATCTGCCCTGACATCATTACCTCAAGAGGAACCAGAGAGTGCAGCCTTTGGTATCAGGCAGAAATAATAACGATAATGATAATAATTTATGATAAACAACAACAATAATAATAGTGAGTTGGGTGCAGAGGGATTTGAAGAGATGGAGTCGATCTCCTTCAACTTTGCCATTGAAGTTACAAAAAATTAATCCCACCAGGAATTGGAGGATACATGCTTTTGCAGGCCAATTAACAACTTCTGCATCTCAGACATTTTGCTGTGCAAGCCGAAGGTCTCCCAGTTTCAGGACCAGGAAAACTGCACAGCATGTGATTTCCCCTCCAAGGTTACATGGCAGAAAGTTCAGTTTGCAAACCGGTATTACTTCCTGCACCATGTAATTCCTGCGCAGGGCTTAAAACGGAATGAAGTGATAAAGAGTGAGACAAATAATCCTTGAAAGAGAAATAGCAGAAAAGCTCTGTTTGCAATTACTTTATTCAGTTAAGGAGAACTTGCCTCAGCAAGTAAATATGAAACATCCCAGTTTGGTGAAATCCGCGGGTTTTACCTCGGTCCACAGAAACTGCAATCAGGCTTTTTAAAACCCGATCGCCGGGCACATCTGCACAAGCCGGTACCACAGGACATATGGTTCTGCCGGTCAACATCTGACTCCTTTTGTATTTTCGCATTTGGAACCCTATCAGGTATTTTTGAGGCAGAAACAGTATAATGAGCGTGCTATGGCTCTTCTTAATTGCAATTAGAGCTGAATCAGATAAGCATGTCACTTGGATGACAAGCAAAGGGGGCATTTCATATTCGAGTCCCTTGGTCAAAGCCTCAGGGAGAATGATGGAGAAGCACAGCGAGCAATGGCGCCAGTTGCCCTGTAGACCTCTTCAGAAATAGTGGCCCCGTTTGGAGGATGACAGCGCCTGGAATTAGAGCTGACGATACCTTAGACGTCATCCAAGTGACTGATTTTTTAAGACTGTCTTTGAGAGCAGTTTTGGGCTCACAGTGAAATGGAGGAGAAGGTACCGAGTTCCCATATGCCCCCTGCCCCCACACACGCACAGCCTCCACCACAATCAGTGTCCCCACCAGAGCGTCCATTGTCACAGTTGATGAACCTCCATTGACACGTCATAATCACCCAAAGTCCATGGTGTGCATTAGGGGTCACCCTTGGTGCTGCACAGTTCATGGGTCGGGACAGCGATATGGGCCACCATGACAGTATCATACAGAGCGCCTCCGCTGCCCTCACACCCGCTGTGCACTCCTGTTCATCCTCCGCCGCCCCATCCCTGAAGCCCGCTGGTGTGGTTTTGCTGTCTCCATCGTTTTGCCATTTCTAGACTGTCATGCAGTTGGAGTCATACACCATGGAACCTTTTCAGACTGGCTTCATTCATTTTAGTTGCCTCCAAGTCTTTTCATGGTTGAGAACTCACTGCTTTTCAATGCTAAATAGTATTCACCTTGATGCCCTCCAGGTGACTGTTTCATTTAACAGGTGGGGAAATGGGCTCCCAACGCTTAAATGAATTTCCCCCCAAACACGGGAAGTGCCTGGTGGGGCCAGGGTTAGAACCAAGACCTCCGCTCTCTCCAGCTCCCTTCTGTCCTCCGCAGGCAGTGGAAACCCTCTACTCATTTTCTCTGTAACACAGACTTGCACACAAAGAAGCTTCGCCTTTTTTTCTCAAGAGCTTCATAGAGGTGAAGAGGTCGAAATAACAAACTTGGATTTCCTCTCAGAAAAGTGGGTGTGAGGGTGGATTCCCCAACCACGTGCCCGGAGCTTTCCAGACACTTCCGTCAGGGAGCCTGTGCCTCGCTGAGAAGGACGCGCGTGGTGCAGGGTCACAGCCAGAGACGCACCTCCCTGTGGCCTCGGGGCCGGGCAGACCCTGCAGTGAGCAAGGTCAGGCTCTTCCCAAGAATAACTCCAGAGGCTCAGGCCTGAGACCCTGGGAGGGAAGCCCTCTCAGCTCGGCCTGGGTTGGCAGGGGATCCTGGGTGGCAGGGCGCCCTGGTGGCCCGGCAGCACTTGCGCCTCGAGTATTTCCTGAGCACCTACCTCATGCAGACCTGCTCCAGAGTGGGGCACCACCGTCTGTTTAACACCATGCCTGCCCCTGAGCGGCTCCCAGGCTAAGGAGGCTGAGAGCTGAGAGGCGCCCTGCTGTGGAGACCTGCCGTGCAGAAGCCCGGGGCTCCACCTGTCCGAGGCTCTCTTTCTCATGGCTGCTGGAGCCTCTGGAAAGACAAGCCCGTTCCCCAGCCTGAGACAGCATGCCTCGTGCACAGAAAGCCCAGAGGGTAATAGCTGTTCGGAGGCTCATGTCACGTCGCTTCTCCATTTCTCCCCACTGCACATGTACCACCGACGTGAGTGTCAGTGGGGAGCCAGGGGTATGGACAAAGGCTGGAGAACACATCTCAGCTGGAAAAGGACCTCTGGACAGGAGCTAGCACGTTCTTGTTATTAAAAACCTAATATCAAAGCAAAACACGCTCACAGTGAGATATTCAAACAGTAGAAAGGATGGAAAGTCTGGGCCCCGAGTGCCTTCTGGGCAGTTCTGGAAGTGTGGACACAGTTCAGTTTAGAGGTGAGGCTGCTCAGGTCTCCTGCATCTGTGGGGTCACGTGCCCGGACCTGCACACCAGCCGAACCCTTCGCACCATCCAGGATGTCGTGCACCAGTGTCCCCCCCACAACTGACACATTTCCTGTTCTCATCCGTAAGCGTTTTGCCTGAACACAGGTTATCTATCCATTTAATGGGGAATCATTGTGTATTTCCCTAAGGTCCCTCCCCTGACTCCCCGGCCAGGAACGGTTCTAAGTGTTATCTTCATTTCAATCCATTTCATCCTCAGTACAGTTTTATATGGAAGGTATTATTATTATTGACTTCTCCATAGGATAGATAAGAAAACTGCGGCCGAGGCAGTAAATTGCCGAGGTCCTACAGCTAGTAAGGAGTGAGGCTGTATGCTCCCCCATGGTCATGAGCTCCCTGATAACAGCTGGATCACGACTCCCATCTTTCTCAGCACAGAGTGCCTGGCACATAGCAAGTGCTCAATTAACCTTCATTGATTGGATTAATGAGTTTCTAATGAGAAGTGATCTTTCTATATTATTCTAGAGCTTTGTGAGATATGGTTTATTAAAAATTACTCATTAATGAGATTATCTGAATGCTCCTCTGCCCCCTATCTCCTTCAGCTAGTCCAAGAAGGAAAGCAGGCAGTGAAGACTCTGCTTTCTGAGTTTTTTCTGTTTTTCTCCAGAGGGAAGGGGGGCGGGGGGCCTTAAGAAAAGGGCGCATTTCCACCCACCCTGGAGGAAAGCATTGGTTCAGTAATTTCCTGAATCCTGTGCCTTAAAAGTAAGAGCTATGGGAACCACCTTGGAATGAGAAGGGAAGATTCCAGAGGAAAAAAAAGATATTCTTTTCCAGTTTTTTGGCATAGGGAATGTGGATGTGTGCTTTGAATGTGCGCAGAGGTCCCAGCCCCAGGCACTGTCCCGCCCTCGTGCTCTGGCCCTCATACCCCCTCGCCAACCTGCACATCCCACGAGTGCAGCCAGCGTGTGCCAGGCAGATCCGAGCTCCGGGTCAGCCTCTGAACAGCCTCTGGCGTGGGCCCTCTTTGGCCACATTGATGAGGTTCTCCAGCTGCGTTCCCCCAGCAGTGGGTGCCGTGCTGGACTGGGCCGTAAGTTGGTATTTAGACAAATTGGGCAGTGTTTTCTAAACTCTCTGCACCATATGTCCACACGAGAATGGGATAATGACTGCATGTGCAGAGGCAGCAACCCTAGACTTCGTCAGAAATCACATTTCTAAACCAGCAAAACTGCACACACAGGCAAGGCAAATAGTATGCATCCCCAGCCCCTAGTTAGGCTATAATAAGAATGGCCCGAGGTTCTCATTATCACAGGATTCGCTACGGACTTCCCTCGCTAGAAGCAGGGCATGCTGGTAAAGCGCTTTCTCAGATAAATGGGACCTTCCATTCGAAACGTCGGTGAAGACCTTTCTAAGTCACTGGCTGTCTTCTCTGAAGACAAAAAGCTAATGGGGTTCACTGGCTGTACTGGTGTGAGTAGTGTTCGCCTACATTTTGCGCTCACCCAGAATCTGAGAATGAGACTGTTAGTCAGCTCAGGCTGCCATCACAGGATGCTACAGAAAGGCCGCTTAAACAACAGAAGTTCATTTCCTTATAGCTCTGGAGGCTGAGGTCCAAGGTCAGGGTGGCAGCCGGGCTGGGGGCAGCGAGGGCTGGATTTCTGGCTTATGGATGGTACTCTGTCCCATGGTGGAGAGAGAGAGAGCGAGCACTAGGGTCCCTTTACGTTCCTACAAAGACTCTGATCCTCTCAGATCTGGGCCCCAACCTTAGGACCTTACTTAACCTTAATTACCCCTTGAAGGCCCTGTCTGCAAATATGGCCACATTGGTGGGTTTGGCTTCAACACTTGAGTTTTGGGAGGACACATTTCAGCCCAGAGAAGTGACCTTATTTGGAAGAAGCATCTTTGTAGATGTAATGAGTTCAGATGAGTTCATCCTGGATTAGGGTGGGCTCTGAGCCAATGGTTGCTGTCCTTGTAAGAAATGGAAACGGATAGACAGAGAGGAGACGTCCATGTGACGACGATGAACTCAGAGGCTGAAGTGACGCCCTTGCAATCCACGGGGCGCCAGGCATGCTGGCAGCCGCCAGACGGTAGCCAACCCGGCCCCCGCCTTGATGTCAGACTCCTGGCCCGTGGAGCGGTGAGAGCATGGATTGCTGTTGTGTTAAGCAGCCCAGTTTGTGGTCATCCTTACGGCCCCCTCGGGAATGTGCGCACTCTGTTCGGCAGGGCCACCTGGGGGGTGTGGCCGGGTGGTTTCTGTGCTGTCACGTAGTAGGCACCAACGGCGCTGCTGAGTGGAGACCCTGCTCTCACCATCAGTTCCGCCCTCCCCTCGGCTGTGGGCACGGGGGCGCTCATTAGCCTGGGATGGCTGGAAGGAACAGGTGGGTAGGGCATACCCTGCTCATGGTAGCACTCAGCAAGCGTTGGCTCTCGTCTCCTAGAGCTGAGGTGGTGGTACTTTCCCTTCCTCCCTCCCTCCCTGCCTCCCTCCCTCCCTCCCTCCCTCCCTCCCTCCCTCCCTCCCTTCCTTCCTTCCTTCCTTCCTTCCTTCCTTCCTTCCTAAAGCACTAGTCATTTCTTGACCCCTTTAATATTTGCAATGCATTGTCACATGACCTCATTACGTCTCCATAATACCCTTCAGAGTAAGACAGGGATGGCTACCCCACTTCACAGATGAGGACATTGAGGCTCACAGAGTCTGTTCTTTGACTAAGGTCACTTGGCTCATTATGCTACTGCTGAGACTCAACCCTACATACCACACTCTTTTCATCAACCTGTATTTGCAGGAGTATTAAATGTGGAGTCTGAGGAGAAGGCTCCAGAGAAAAACTATCCGGGGGTGCTGTTGCCCTAACTTTGGGTTAGATAGCGTACCCCATTTGTATTAATGTTCTAATGTATTTGAAACTCATTCCTACAAGAAACATTGATTGCCTATGAACTGTCGACCAGCTGCTGGCATAGGCAGGGGCGGGGCCAGTGAGAGGGACGCAGGGATTTCTCTCATGGCGTTAGTGGATTGTGGGCAAGGCAGGCAGGCAAGCAATCACTGTGCCATAAGGTGAGTGAAAGCTGTGCTAGTGACATGGCGTCGAGTCTGCAGAGGGAACAGAGAAGGTTTTCCAGAGAAGGTGACAGTTAGTCCAGCGACTGGAAAGTGAATAGCAGCTGGCTAGGCCACAGGGAGACTGCTGCCAGGCTGCACGCTGAAGGAAGAGGTGAGGGTGCATTCCGCTCAGCAGGGAGGGAGGGAGGGAGGAAGGAAGGATGGAGGGAGGAAGGAAGGGAGGAAGGATGGAGGAAGGAAGGAAGGATGGAGGAAGGAAGGAAGGAGGGAGGAAGGAAGGATGGAGGAAGGGAGGGAGGAAGGAAGGAAGGAAGGATGGAGGAAGGAAGGATGGAGGGAGGAAGGAAGGAAGGAAGGATGGAGGAAGGAAGGATGGAGGAAGGATGGAGGAAGGGAGGGAGGAAGGAAGGAAGGATGGAGGAAGGAAGGAAGGATGGAGGAAGGAAGGATGGAGGAAGGATGGAGGAAGGAAGGAAGGATGGAGGAAGGGAGGGAGCGAGGGAGGGAGGGAGGGAGGAAGGAAGGATGGAGGAAGGAAGGATGGAGGAAGGATGGAGGAAGGGAGGGAGCGAGGGAGGGAGGGAGCGAGGAGGGAAGATCATTAAGGCTAAACCTAGACGTAGAGGGTGGGGTGGGAATGTAGTGAGAGTAAGTTTGTAAGGAGGCAGGGGCCACGTCAGAAAGTGGTGTCTTCGCCAGTTTCCAGCTGTTCTAAAAGCAGAGGGAGGCCACCAAAGGGTTTCCTGCAGGGAGCTCCAAACTCAGACTTATCTTGGGAGGCTTGATCTCACTCCCCGTGGGGTCTGGACTGGACTGGAATAGAGACAGAGACCAGTCAGCTGGCCACACATGAATTCAAGCAAAAGGCCATGGGGACCCCGCCTGGGGCAGCGCCACCTGAGTGAAGTTGACGCCTTTGAAGGAAGGAACATCCCAGGACCCATATTTCACTAACGGGGGGTGGAGATAAGGAGGTGTCTTTGTGTCTGAAAAGCAGCACAGAGACACATTTTTCAATAAATCATGTTTTAGTAACTGCGGGGCAAAGTGAAAAGGAATTAGTGTAGAAGTGAGAATTAGATTCCATTGGTCTGAAGTGAAGTAGTGACTTTATACTTAAACTGTATTTCCCGTTTTCATTTCTTTCCTCATCTCCTCCCTACAATTGCATTTCTGATAGTTTCGTCAGGGTGTTTTTCTTGGGACTTTGATTTAGAAGCACCATTAAACAAGTGGACTTACCTGTCATGTTTGTTTATATACCCTTATCAGATGAGTTTTCTCAGCTGCATAGGGCCTGCCAGGGGCTTATGAGCCCTATGAACTGAAGAGTGTATTGAGCAGGTAAGACTGTAGCCAAGAATTGACAGGGAAAAGGACACTCCCCCTGGGGTGAGATCCACTACTCTGGGCATTTCCTGAAATTTTTCACTAGGAAAAAAAAACAACCTTAGCACCTGTAGGTAAGAGGGTCAGGGTGATGGAGTCCAGTGAAAGTGACATGGGTTTTAAAGGAGAAACGAATTAGTTTGAGTTTTCCTCTATCGTGGTCTGATCTTGTACAAGCCGCACAACTTCTCTGAACCTCCATTCCTCCAGCTCTCAAATAGAGACGGTAACACTAGTATTAAAAATTTTAAGTAGGTGTAA
The DNA here is from genome assembly GCA_033961575.1 of Aselliscus stoliczkanus. Lineage (NCBI taxonomy): Eukaryota > Metazoa > Chordata > Mammalia > Chiroptera > Hipposideridae > Aselliscus > Aselliscus stoliczkanus. The sequence goes on along the minus strand of CM066730.1, from coordinate 32,349,662 downwards.
CCTAGCGCCTGGCACATAATAAGCCATCCAATGCCTAATGAATAGTGACTCTTAATGTGACAATTTGCCTACATTTTTAGATGCCAGTAGCATCTCCTATTTGAGGCAGTGTGACCCCTTGTGTAAGGGCTTCCTGGATGCCTTCTAACTTTCACAAAGTGAGCAATCAAAGCAAAACTCTTCCTGAGGGGTGGAAACTTCTCCACTTAACCCAAGCCAAAAACTAGATTGATTTTGGAAAGTTTCTTTAAAATTCATCAGGCTCTTGTTTCTGGGGTTGGAGTTGATTTGGTTTGGGTTACGGCAGTGCAAAGTAAATACTGTAAGTAAGTAACAGAGATACCCTTGAATTTCGGAGCTCAGGGCTCTAAGTCCGCTCTGTGAACACCCAGCCAGTTTCCAGACATCGTCCCTGGAGATGGGGCCTCTTCCGACTGGCCCTGCGTGAAAACCGATCCGCAAAGAACCAGTCATCCCAAGTCCTCCAGTCACAGAGTCAGGAATTTAAAAAATCACCACCATTGTGCAGTGGGGTCCCGGGGCCTAAGAAGCTGAAAGAGGCCTTAGCCATTGTCAGATGTGTGCCCCTCACCGATGTGGTTAGGGTTTCACAGTAAGTTATTTATTAGCGGAGCCCGTAATGCTGTCTTTTTTTGGGGGTAGCACTTTTCAAGGCGTTCCCGTTTACATGATCTCCCCTGTACTTCAAGAGAGGTGGGGTCACTGGCCCGCATGGGTAGGCCCTCATCGCACCAGTAAGAATCACTCTCATATATATTCATATATATTCTCTCAGTTGATCTTTTTTTTTTTTTTTAAGTATTTTATTGGGGAATTGGGGAAGGGAACAGTGTTGGGATATTGCGGAAGGGGAACATTGTGTTTTTCCAGGACCCATCAGCTCCAAGTCAAGTTTTGTCCTTCAATCTTAGTTGTGGAGGGCGCAAGCTCAGCTCCAAGTCCAGCTGCTGCTTTCAATCTAGTTGCCAGGCAAGGTGTCGGGGGTGGGGGCATGCAGCCCACCATCCCATGCTGGAATTGAACCAGCAATCTTGTTAGGAGCACATGCTGTCACCTGTTGGCAGCTCAGTGGCAGCTCAGCTCGGGCGCAGCTCACTGGCCCATGTAGGAATTGAACCAGCGACCCTGTTGCTCAGAGCTCACACTCTTAACCAACTAAGCCACCCGGGCAGCCCTCAGTTGAGCTTTTGAGATTGTTCCCATTCTATAGGCCAGAGAATGGAGGCATAGACTGGTGAAGTGATGTGCCTGTCTCACAGGCTGAGGCATGACACCACGATGAGCTTTGAACACCTTTCTCTTTTTCTGATCGCAAACCGAGTCATTTTCTTACTATAAGATGATAGGAAATTACAAGTAGAGCAAGTTGTATTTATTTACTGACTTTCATGTACCTCCCACTTAAAGAAAGAACAGAGGGGAAGGAGGAGGAGAAGAAGAAAACACAGAAGCAAGGACATGCAGTGAAAACCTCCAGTAACTCATCAAGGAAAAAATGCCGGGTGGCCAAGGAGTTCAGTGTCATGTCCCAGGGGTGGGTGTTCGCCTCTGTTTCTGGTAAACCATTTGTTTTTATATCTGAACTCTGCCCATTTCCCAAAGTAGGCATCACTAGCTCCTCTGAGGATTTGCAAACCCTCCTCTTAGGATGGACCCCTTTACCCGTTCAGAAATGGCTCATGTTATAGGAAAAGAGAGAAGTCAGAGGCCAGAGCAGCTCTGGGGGTCCACCTCTGGGCGAGGAGACGTGTGTGGCCTTCAATTTCTCCTGCCCACGTACAGGTAGGTGGTAGGGGGCGTGGGTGCCAACGTGGCTCCCTGCCCCTGACATGAGGCTCTGGACGTGCATTGCTGGCGCTGTTCCCGGGGCCGCCTGGAGTCAGGCGCAGCCTAACAACACAAAACATCTTAGAAGCTGATGGGCGCCTCACTCCTGCGTGATGGAGACTAAAGGTGGGAGGTCCCAGCTGCGTCCCAGGGGAGCCCCAGAGCAAGGCTTTGGGGAAGCAAAAAATGTGGCTGATCCATGTCTGGCCAGAATCCAGACCAAGGTACCAGGGCGGGTGGACGCACTTGCCTGGAAGCTGGGTCTTTAAAGTGATGGGAAAGCCTGGAAGCGCCATGAGCTGCGACAGGGCAGGAAACATCTTGTTTACACATGTCAGGCGGTAATTAGCATATTTTAAAGAGAGGAGCCACAACTGCTGGCTTTTGTTAGTTGAAAACCTCAGCGCTTTCTTGTGGCCAGGCGCTAAGAGGCCGGGTAGACATGGCGACTCTGAGCCCAGTTCATAAAGAGTCGATTTCGTATTTTAAAATCTTGCACTAAAGCTGTCACCCCGTCGCGTGGATCACAGATGGTGAAGAACTAATTTGTCACTGTTTGATAACTGCTTTTATGTATCAAAGCTCTTATTTACTGCTCTGTGGGGGAAATGACAGACTAAGAACACTGCTTGCTTTCTCTCTGTTTCCTTTAACCAGGAAGCGCCTTGTTCTCCCGCACGCAGCACATTTCTGTGAAATACAGAATTGTGCCTCTTGTGTAGGCCGGCTGGACAGAACCTATTCAGGAGGGGTGGTCTGAAGACGCCTCTCCTAGGACAGGCCTGCGGCCATCTTTTTTGATCCTTTTAATGTAACAACACTCAGGCCGGCATCTCTATCAACTCACAAAACGGTTCTAGTTAGAGCTGTAAATTGGGGCTTCACTTTTGAAAACTGTCAGGGAAATGTATGAAAGTGCGTTTGAGGCGTATGTACCCAGGCAAATCCTCTTTCCTTGAACTACTCATATTCATTCATTCATTCAACATTTGATTCACTTTTTCATTCCCTCGGCCAGCTGTCACTTCTTTCCTTTGTGGGCGGACCTCTGGCTAGACCCCAGCTTAGCTGGAGGTACAGAGGGGGCTGACCGCTGCTACCCACTCCCACCCCTGCCCCTGACCTTGAAGGACCCTGGGCACAACACGAAATGCCCAGAAGAAAATTCAAGTTATTCAGCCCAGGTCAGCGAACTAAAACCCATGAACTCACAATGATTTTTTTTTTCTAAATATTTTCAAATATTTGAAAAAAGTCAAAAGATTTTCTTGATGTGAAAATTATATGAAATTCAATTTTCAGTTCTGTCGGAACTCTGCAACATCCACTTGTTGACCTATCGTTAAGGATCGTTTTCATGCCACAATGGCAAGTTGAGTAGTTACGTAGGGGCTGTGGCCCACAAATACTAAAATATGTATTATTTGCCTTTTTACAGAACAAGGTTACAGACCCCTGAGCCAACTCATTCCCTGGTTTCTTTGACACCGTGGGAAAGAACTTGAATCCCCTGGTTGTGATTCAGACATGTAGCAGCCATTTTGGTTAAATGTGTATGGTGGTGGTGGTGTGTGTGGTGCGTGTGTGTGGTGCGTGTGTGTGTGTGTGGTGTGTGCATGTGGTGTGTGCGTGTGTGTGTGGTTTGCGTGTGTGGGGTGTGTGAGTGTGTGGTGCATGTGTGTGGTGTGTGTGAGAGGTGCGTGTGTGGTGTGTGCGGTGTGTGTGTGTGGTGCGTGTGGTGCGTGTGTGTGGTGTGTATGTGGTGTGTGCGGTGTGTGCGTGCTGTGTGCGTGTGTGTGTGTGTGGTGTGTGCGTGTGTGTGGTGTGTGTGTGCATGGGCGTGGTGTGTGCAGTGTGTGTGTGTGGTGTGTGTGTGGTGTGTGTGTGTGCTGTGTGCATGTGTGTGTGTGGTGTGTGTGTATATGGTGCATGCGGTGTGTGTGTGCTGTGTGCGTGTGTGTGTGTGTGGTGTGTGTGGTGTGTATGTAGTATGTGCGTGCGTGTGGTGTGTGTGGTGCATGTGTGTGGTGTGTATGTGGTGTGTGTGTATGTGGTGCGTGCGGTTTGTGTGTGCTGTGTGCATGTGTGTGTGTGTGGAGTGTGCATGGGCGTGGTGTGTGCAGTGTGTGTGTGTGGTGTGTGCGTGGGTGTGGTGTGTGCAGTGTGTGTGTGCAGTGTGGTGTGTGTGTGGTGTGTGTGGGCGTGGGCGTGGTGTGTGCGGTGTGTATGTGGTGTGTGCGTCGGCGTGGTGTGTGCAGTGTGTGTGTGTGGTGTGGGTGTGTATGTGTTGTGTGCAGTGTGTGCGTGTGTGCGTGGGCGTGGTGTGTGTGCGTGGGTGTGGTGTGTGCAGTGTGTGTGTGTGAGCACACACAAATGTTAGAACTGAGGTGGGATGGGGTGCCAGCAGGGGTGTTGGTACAATAGGTCACAATCACTCATACAGCTTTAGTGAGAATAAAAGAAGAAAGCTGGGATTTGAGAGTGTGAGGCGATTACTGAGCTCAAGTTAACCCACCTTCCCCACCCCACTTCTCCCAACTACAGAAAGAAGTCTGCGTGTTAGAACTAAAATATTGTGTCTTAGAAAGTGGAGCTGCTTCCCTACAGGGCCCGAAGTCTGCCGCTGCCCACTGCAGGACGGCCAGCCTCCCGCGCCTGGCGGGGAGACCTGAGCCCGGGTCAGAGGGCGTGCGGGGAGACCTGAGCCCGGGTCAGAGGGCGTGCGGGGAGACCTGAGCCCGCGTCAGAGGGCGTGCGGGGAGACCTGAGCCCGGGTCAGAGGGCGTGCGGGGAGACCTGAGCCCGGGTCAGAGGGCGTGCGGGGAGACCTGAGCCCGCGTCAGAGGGCGTGCGGGGAGACCTGAGCCCGGGTCAGAGGGCGTGCGGGGAGACCTGAGCCCGGGTCAGAGGGCGTGCGGGGAGACCTGAGCCCGCGTCAGAGGGCGTGCGGGGAGACCTGAGCCCGGGTCAGAGGGCGTGCGGGGAGACCTGAGCCCGCGTCAGAGGGCGTGCGGGGAGACCTGAGCCCGCGTCAGAGGGCGTGCGGGGAGACCTGAGCCCGGGTCAGAGGGCGTGCGGGGAGACCTGAGCCCGGGTCAGAGGGCGTGCGGGGAGACCTGAGCCCGCGTCAGAGGGCGTGCGGGGAGACCTGAGCCCGCGTCAGAGGGCGTGCGGGGAGACCTGAGCCCGCGTCAGAGGGCGTGCGGGGCCGGGTGGCCTGGCCTCAGAAGGAAGAGCAGCAGCCAGGCTCCGCTCACCCGGAGCGTAGGGGCCGCATCTTCAGGTCCCGCTACCCGGACTAGGGCAGTCAAGCTGGTTGAAGTCAGCGGAATTCAAGCTTTACTGTCATTCATTGAACACTGACTCTTCCAAGGGTTGTGCTCAGTGCTGGGGATAAAAGAAGGCACCTGTTCCATGGAGGCACCATTGGCATACTTCCTATTCTTAATGTAAGAAAAAAAAGAATATTAAATACAACCAAGAAATACAACCAATAAATAAGCATGGGTAAATGGCCCTGTGGGCAGTTTAGCCTCATCCTTTGTGACTCCCACTCTTCTCACCGAATGCCAGCTCTCCTGCCAAAGGTTGCCTCCTGCCTGCCTCAGGGCCTTTGCATGTCCTGCTCTGTTTGCATGCACACCAATTTTATCTATTAGTTCTTTTCTTTCAGGTTTGATGTCAAATATCTCTTCACCCAAGAAGGCGTCACACCTCCTCAGACTATGTTAGGTCTTTGACTCTTATGCTTTCATTGACCTCCATTTTTTAATTATTTTCTTTGGTAAGAGCACTTATCAAAGTTTGCAGTTATATTTGTGTTGGTGCTGTTATTTATTTGATATCCTCACACTAGCTCTAAGTACCCTGAAAGGAGAAACAATGACTGTTCGTTCCATGATTGTGTCCCAGCTGCCCAGCAGAGGGCTGGCATGCAGTAGTAAGGACCGATTTCTGGATGCACGACTGCCCACCCTTGAGCCTCACTGTGTTCCAGGCACTGTGTGGAGGGCTGTCTACCTCACCCTGCCCATAGCATTCCATGATGAGGTGTGAGTCTCACTTTATAGGTGCAGAAAGGAAAGATACTCTCAAGGATTTGGCCGAGTTTTATCTGACAGAAAGAACCCAATTCTACGTGACTCCAAGTCTCTTGGGACTATTTTACACATAAGGGAATTGTGTGTAATATATCATGATTCAAATCAATTCCCACTGGGAAAGAAAAATATCGTAGAAAATATTTTATTCTATACACAAAAAGGTTTTCTCAGCATGTTTTCTCAACATAATCATCGTCACATTATCATCATTAAGACATGAAAGAAGGATGCACAATTGGAGGACCCCCCTCCTTTCCTAGTCACTCAGGGAGCCCACAGAAAAAGGGACTGTAAGCTGTGTTTTGCTCTACTTTTAATTGCGTTTCCTTTCTTGAATAATCACAAGATGCTAGTGTTAGGAGGATATTACAGAAGATTTCACTCAGCCGGCTCGTTTGTCACATCCAGAAGTGCAAGGGGACGTCTCGGTCACCTTGGTCCATGCACAGAATGTATTTCCTTCTGCAGTGTTTGCTCCCAGGACCCCTTCCCATCCCCCTTATTTTGGGAAAATCTCTGCCTTTTTCTGTGTTTGAGAATGAATAGCTCACTTACAACTTCATCATATTGAGATTTTAAATACATTTTCATAGAAGTTATTTAAACTAGCCCCCTGTCCCCTCCCCCCACACACACACTTATTCTGTTGCCCAGGGTTAAATTTAGGAGCAGTAAACATATGAAATCAAGAAGACAGATTTTACATGTCACCCTTCGGAAAGCGCTCATGCCTCCTCGATACCAGAGACGCGGGCTTCAGCCATGGGCCAGTGTGTGCCGGAGATGGCACCCCCGTCCTCAGCTCACACTCCCTGTTACTCTGCCCCCACGAAGTTCTGAGGGCTTAGCTAGTAGTGTGAAGACATTTACAAAATGAACATAGGATAAGAATTCAGCGTGGAGCGTCACAGTCTCCTTAGCCTCCCTTAGAGTAGAAAGTGATTCTGATGGTGGTGACAGTGACACTGATTAACACCATAGGCATTTAGAAAGCATTTTCCATTTGGCAAAGCCCCTCACGACGGCTTACCTCGTGAAAACCCAGGCTCTCCCGGTGGGTATCTAGTATTATGATCATCTCACTACGCCGATACGCAGAGAGGGTTGCAGAGGGCTTGTGGGAAGCTCCGCAAACCATGCCATACATCAATGGCAGAGCCAGGGAACCTGTGTTATTGTCTTCTAGGAAACAGAGGGACAGTTTTCTGCCACCTGAAATAGCTCTGCATCTGTTCCCAATTCTTAAAACCACAGTACTATGAGAGAAAATCGACAAAAGAAATGCCCCAGCGAAAGACTAAAATAGTGACTTCAACTCACACTAAAGTAAAAATAGAATGACCACATACTTGGCTGGGAACTCCCGGCTTGCACTGTGTCCCTGCATCAATAGTTCCCACCTTACACTCCCAAACTGTCCCCATTTAAACAATACATCATGTATCATGTGGATAATAAATGCTGAGACCGCAGCGGATCAACAGTGGAGCAGGCCAGGCTGGGAAAGCAGGGGGCGGGGGTCAGGTATGCTTGGAAGCCAGAGGAGGGGCCCGGCTCACCCCTCCTCACTGATTCTTAAGGCTGCTTCGGAAGCTGTGTGAGAACAAGCCATTCCACAGCAGTCGCGTAAGGCTTGGTGATGTCTTTCCTTTTTAAAAGAACATTAATACCATTACTTTGTTCAGCTTCATTGAGGTGTAATTGACATTTAAAGTTGCCTTGGATGATGTATGTGTACGTGCTGGAAAGATTCCGCACATCTCGTTGGTTAACACATCCATCAGCAAGCGTATTTATCTTTTTTTTTTTTTTTTTTTGGTGATAACATTTAATTTCTACTCTCTTAGCCAATTTCAGCTATGCAATAGTGCTATCAACTATGGTCTCCATGTTTTGCCTTAGACCCTCAGACCTTACTCATCATATAGCTGCAAGTTTGTCCCCTTCACCAGCTTCTCCCTATTTTGCCACCCCAGCCCCTGGCAACCATATTTCTATTCTCTGTTTCTAGGAGTTTGACTTTTATATATACATTCTCCACATATAAGTGATAGCATGCATATCTGTCTTTCTCTGTCTGGCTTATTTCACCGAGCACTATGCCCTCAAGGGTCATCCATGTTGCAAATGGCAGGATGTCCTTGTGTCTCATGACAGATAACATCCCGTTGTGTGTATGTGTACCAGGGATGCCCCCCCCACCCCGCTCCAGTTACATAGGGCCCTATTGGCTCCTCTCTGCACCTCCAGCCATGGCTGGATCACGGAGATGTGCTCACAATGTGGGGAAAAACATCCCTTCTTCCTTTCTGATCATGGCCTCTTTCCTTACTCACACTCATGCCTCTCTCAGAGCCTAGGCCTATGGATACCCTTCACTCAGCGTCACTCTTGACAGTCTGCACCAAAGGCAGCAGCCCCGTGGAGCCCCACGTCAGGCCACCTCACCCACTCATGGGAAGGCCCCGTGTGGAACCCTTTAGCCCCCTCCCACTGCATTCCTGAGACTCCCTACCCTGGTCTTTCTACCAAGCCCTGTATCACGTCTTTGTAGCTTTGCACACGCAGCTCATGTGTACATGAGTGTGTGCGTAGGGGATGGGGCAGGGAATAGAAACTCCAGATAAAGAGCACTTTCTAAAGTATCCTCCTACCCTCATGCATTTCTGTTTTGGGGATAAAAGTGACAACATGCTGACTCTTATTCTGAGCCCCACATGGCAAGAGGACGACTCATTTCATATATTCCTCCCGGCATATTCTTCTTAGGAAGTCCTAGTGCGGATACTTTGTACCAGAAAAGAATAAATAGTGCTTTTCTAAAAGACAATTGGCCTGTGCAACTGCGGTGCATGCACGCCTTAAATATATGGAAGCATAGAAGATGTTTATATTCTAACATGGGAAACAGATGTGAATATAAAAGAGAAGCTGAAAGAACGTGAGAAACGTTTAACAAGGTCCCCAAGCTGCTCTGTAATCCACGTGGAGGACCCAGGCCTGCGCTTCTCCTCAGCACACTTTATGTTTTACTCCGGAGACCCTACTGGTTTGACTCCTCCAGCCCCCATCGAGGAGCTGCCTGTGCAGTGGGTACCCTTGGGGCTTCTGGGTGTGCCAATGCCCTGCCCCTGGCAGGGCCTTTATGACCGTGAAGGGATTGATTTCCATATAAGTAGAGGATTTAGAGTGTGCCAGGCCAAGGCATGAGGGGCCAGCATTTTAACATCATACACAAATAAGGTCTGAATTGCTGCTAGGAAACAGGAAAAGGGTCATTTAAAGAGTTTAAATATCATTAACTTGCTTAGAAAAAGAAAACACACACACACACACACACACACACACACACACAACTGAAGCTATAATGGCATCCACAGCTAACTGGATAGATTTACTGAAGTCTTTGTTCCATGTTAGAAATATATCTACAGATGCCCCATGGTAAAATTAGGTAGGCTTATGGCACTTAGAGAACTGAAATCTAGAAACACATGGAATGAGTAAGATGGTATTTCCAGCAATCGATGCATTCTATAAAATGATTGAAGAGCACTTCCTCTCCATAACCATTTTGGACATAAGGCTCCAGTTATGTTTCTTGCCCTCAATTGCAATAAAGGCCAAATCCCATTATGGCAAACTGTAATAGATCATCAAAATTCTTGAGTTAGGCCTAGAAATCTGTTATGTTAATGTGCCTTGATCTAAATGCAACTAGGACTTGGAAATCTTTTCGCTATACTGAAAATTCTGGCTATAAAGATATTTGGCTGATGTATTTAGTTTTTCCCAATCCTAGAGCAGGAAAAAAAAAAATCCGGAGTACAAAAACTTGAGACTGTTTGGTGAGCCTGACTAGACCCCAAAGTTGGTCGTGAGTTCAGGTTGGAGGACTCATGACTCAGGGAAGGTGGCTTCCACATCTGTTTACTGCAGATCCAGCAACAAGCAGAGGTGTGGGGAACTGTGGATGGACGTGGGTGGCTGTGGCTCCTGGCGGCCCCGTCGTTTCGCACAGAGGGGGGACTCAGGGCTGGTGGTCCTCAGCTTATGCAGAGTATCGCTTCTGCCAGATCCATCTGAGCTCTGGGCGTCCGCCTGGCTGCACTGGCGCCATTTCAGCGCCCCAGGGATCACATATTATCACACAAGAATTCTTCCTGTATCACCGTCTGAGTGAAACGTCAACCAGTCCTCTCAAGCTTTTAGAGCAGGACTAGCTAAAACTAACTGCTAAGGTCATCTTCTAAAATAAGATTATGCTGAGGCCTATGTCTGAGAAAACACTTGTCTTCTGAAGGATGAGGTATTAAAGAAACTGAAAAAGGAACAGAGGCCAGCATTTTAGAGCTCAGTAATTTCCTTACCTTTGTTGATAGATGATTCAATTCCTTTGGGCAAGTTGAGGGACAAAAAAAAAAAAAAAAAGATGACAGGGCAGTTCCCCCTAGATGTAGTTTAGTGTGCCCATTCTATGTGGAAAGAAAAGATCAACTTGACCCTTCACCCTTCACCCACTTGACAACCAGCAAAACAACACATTCCTATGGGAGTTGGTGCTCCAAGAGATCTTTCCATCTGTGTCAGGAGGGGAAGAAACATCCTTTTATACATGTGCTACCGAGCGATCTGTTCCTTTAACTCGGCCAACTGCTGTCTGGGCTCATCTTGGTGGCCCATTCTCTTAGGACTCTTGTTTCAGCATCTTATTCTCACTCCAAAGTATTTTGCTACGTTAATAGGGCCTTTGAACTGTCTTTCGTAGTTTGTACTAATGTAGTTGTGTCTGAGAATCCTAAGAGGAGATACCTGAGAGCTTTTTGTGTGAGAAAAAATGATGTGAAATTGGGAAATAAACAAAAACGATTACTAGGCGTGATATCAGCGCAGTGCCTAAACTGACTTTGTTGATATGGTGATTTTACAAAATGACAGGGGCCGAGATTTGCTTGTAGATTTTTTTATCTGGTAGAGATGCAAATGATTTCCAACCAGTAAGAAAAAACTAACTGCAAAGACGATGTGGGCCCCATAGAACATTAATCAGTTATTCCTCTCACTGAACACTTTTCCTAATATTCTTACTTGGACCAGCACTAACATCTTAGTGGCTTCCTCATTTATTGAGGAGATGAATAAATCTTTGCCATGTGTTTCTATGTACATGAGAGTTGCATAGTTTAAACCTTTTGAAAATTAGGCTGTAGCACTAGAAAATGGCATGACCCAGGAGTCTGGAAATTTCCCTTAAAAAGTTTGCACAATTCTCTGAGTAGCATCCCATTTCTATCCCTCTTGTCTACCCATGGAGCTTTTCTGAGAAGGATTCAATAACTTCCACTCTTCCCAAGAAAAATGTCCAACTATATCTGTACATGCTAGTGCCATCTGGATGAAGCTCAGACTCGAAGGAAAGAGAAAGATGAAGCCAAAGGAAGTTCAGTGTGGAAACTGATAGCAGGATGGAAGCTCTGATCAGAATGAGGACTGCTCATGAAGCCTGTCCCCTCATCCACCCTGCAGTCCTCCCAGGGCCCTTCACTCAGATCCATTAGGTTACCTGTCCACCTGGACAGACTTGTGTCTGCCACATTCACCTGATGGGGTTTTTAACCTGTCCCCACGCCCGCCCTCCCCCCCCCCCCCCGGGATAGCTTTGGCCTCACTGCCCTCAGTGTCCATCTCCGCTCTCTTCCTGAACCCTGCTTTGTCTCAGAATGGCACAAGGCCGCTGACACAACTGCGTGTGATGGTTGCTCATGAGAATTTGTTCCGCTAACTTCACCATTATCCACACTTGTTCTCCATGACTCATTTTGTGTCGTCTGCCTTTTCTCCATGCTTTCTCTCTGGGGCACCTTCGTCTCGTAGGGTACCGAAACATACCCCAAACCGTTGGATTGTTTGTACTGTTCAGTAATTCACCTCTTCTTTTCCAGACCAAGTCTTAGGGGCTTGAACTTCCATTGCAAAATAGGCCAGTTGAGGTATTTTGCTAAGTAAAAGAGTTATGGACTTCAAGAAGCAAATGCACTTCTCTCTTTATAAGAGATGGCTGGAATCAATCAGTGTACCTATCATCTGAATAGCCACCTTTTAAACCTGCAGCCTATCCTAACAAAGGTGGTCAGGTTGGGGTGGCACCAGGGACTGAGAAAGAATCCTGGGGAAAGACCAGATGTGGAGAGAAGTTGTGATATTCAGCTTTGGATCAGTTCCAAGTGAGGTTCCCATGGGACATTATAGTGTCATGCGATGCCTTCCAAAACATGAGAAGTTTGTTTCAAGGTTGAAATTCTCAGCCCGTCTTCAGAGATGGGGCATTTTGGCTTCCTCCTCATTTTGGCTTTGTCATTGGAAATCGTTTGCTGCTTTCTTCCTAACCCTCTCCCATGGCTCTGATTTTCAAACAAGTAGCTCCTTTCTTTTGAGGCTGAGGGTCTTGAAAATAAATGGGAGTTACAGATACCTCAGTGTGACCTTCATCCCAGACCCCCAGCCCGAGCCTTGCAGCCCTCCCCACGTGATGCAGGCACCCCTCCCCCGTCCTGTGTGGTCTTGGCCGGACATAAGGCTTCAGCTGCTTTTTCACGGCTTGGATTTAAAGAGCCCACAAGGAAAGGCTGAAACCTGGATGTCTAGTGCTGTCTTCAGATGCAGCATCTATCACCCAAACAGCCTGCGTACAGCATCCGTGCTAGAAAACCATCCCAAACATGCCTTTTATGGCTCAACTAGAATAAAACACTCAAACACGCAAATCAGCCAATCAGAGTGAGAAGGTTTATGCTGTCTGGCCAGAACAGACCAGGTTTAGAACTTAAAGCCTGATGGGGAGGGAAAGTGCCCTACACTGCTGAGCCCGGCCTTATAAAAACGATTGCTTGGAGTACCTGGGACATTTCCTGGGAAATATTTAATTGCATATTTTAGAGCCCGATAGTTAAAAGCAGTTATTGTAGACCAGACTTTCTTGATATCATTTTTGACCCATCATAGACCAACCTGCTTAGGAATCTACAAGTATATTGAGCCAGGAATCTTTCAGAGGCAGTTCAGAGAGTAAACATTTTCAGAAAACTCATTAGTAGCGAGATAGCTGCAGAGAACGCTGGAGATTTCAGTTCCACTTTGAGCTCGACACCTAGCCACCTGTGCTCCCTGCGGAAGACCTGCGGCCTTTCATGGTCCCAGTTAATAAAGAAGGTGAGGCCGTTGGGTGAAACATGCTCTAGGGTCCCCTACATCCTGCACTTAATTCCATGTGTCTTTCTAACTCTGTCCCTTTTCAAGAGAAGGAGAAAGGTAGGGCTTCCTCGGCTCTGCTCCCTGGTGACCCCCGCCACGCGGCCCCATCTAGGGGTGTGTAGGGTCTTGCTCTCAGACAGGCATTGACCTTGGGCACTGGTATGGCCTGCCCCCAAGGAAATGCCATCCTGTGGGAGATAGCCAGCTAGTGGTCCGCTAGGCCATGTTTGGTGCTTGGCAAAATGTGCCTTTATTTCGGGCTTTTATATCTGGCAGGGTTAGAAAGCAGGGTTTCTGAAAGTGGGTGATGCATGTGGATAGGGTTAGGGGAGGAGTATGGGGACTAGATATTCAAGGGAAAGCAGCCCCGAGGGTGCCTGCGGCATCATTTGCTGGGCAACGAGACGCTTCCAGGCTATCGGCAGGAATGAAAGCAAATTAGAAAAATCGCTTTTCTTCAACCAACACTGCTTGAGCAGACTGTGGAGATCCTGGGTTTCTCAGGGTGACAAAGGCCTGGTTCTCATCTATGAGACATGGACATATCGCAGGCTGCCTGGCGAGCTCCACAGCAGATGCAGACACGACACACAGGCCCCCCATCATCTATGGGGGGAGGGCGTGGGAGGCCAAGAAACCCCAGCTGACACCTCCCTGCGGCCTGGGTCAGGAGGGCGGGTGCTGAGTGGGAGAGCGGCCAGTGGTCAGTGTCCGTCTGCACCTCTTGCCCACCCCGGGACCTGCAGACTCAGTGCAAAGCCCCGGAGGGTGCTCTGGGCGGCGGGCCCCCGCTGCTCCGTTCCTGCGTCATCTGGCCTGCAACTTCCTCTGCTGGTTCCAGTGCCCACGGTCTTCCAGCCATTTCCCATCTTTCAGAAGTTGGTTGAAACTTCGTACCGTCTGTAGCCAACCCCTGCCCCTTCTCCCACTTTGCAGATCATTTTAGTTTCACGGAGGTTTCTTTTGCGTTGGTTCAATGGTTCTATGGAGGGAGAACAGGCACAGGGCTTCTTTAGCCTGTCACCTTCACATTTATCACTGAACGCGCGCACCGCACGTGAGAGGCAGGTGCCGTTACTAAGGGCCGAGGAGCCAGGGTGGCGGACCTGCAAAGGGCAGAGCTGGCTTACAAGCCCCAGTCTCCTGGCTGTGCCTCCCTGTCCCAGACAAGGGCACTGCCAGCAGGCCGGCGGGGTGCACCTGCGTGGGAGGCAGGCGGGCGCGGGGTGCCTTCCCGGGCTGGGAGTGACAGAGCAGCAGCTCTTACGCTCTCCTTAGCATCACAGCGTTACAAGTCCCTACCACATCCACACCCCCAAGCAATTGCATGAGAAGTCTGCAGGCGGGCCTCGGGCCTCCGAAATCTTTTAACCTCCCGAATGAGTTCACTCTGGTCAGGTTTGCAAACACGGGCTTCAGCAGCGCTTCTCAAATGTGACGTGCCCAGCAGGGACCTGGAGGCCTTGTTAAAACACGGCTTCAGATCCTCTGTGTCTGGGTGGGACCCGAGCGTCTGAATATCTAACCAGCTCCCAGGCAGTGTTGGCACCCAAGGCCCTTAGTTCCGTAATTCACTCTGGAGACGCTGATCTGATGCCCTCGTTGGTACCGCGGCGGCCTGAGTCTCTGCCCAGCCGGCGCTGCCTCCGCAGCCCTCAGAGCTGCTCTGCCAAGTTGCTGGCAGCTGGGACAGCGCCTTCTCCCACAGGCCCCCAGGTTGGCCTGTGGCTGCCCCTGCAGTTGGGGAGAGTGTCAGATATGTGCAAGGTGAGGAAAAGGCATTTTACCAGGAAGCCCCTTCAACTGACATTTAATAGACTCCAATTCAAAGAGAAACGTTTTCGTTAGAAACTAGGGAATGTTTTTGGCTGGTGGCATTTTATTAGACTGGAATTCTTTTCCCAAACAGTAGTGGCCGCTTGTTCCATTGAAAATGCCGGCTTAGATGACACATAGGAGGTGCTGGCAGAGGGATAGATGAGGTGATCTAAGAGGGTTTTTATGGCTCCAACTTCTGTCACCAAGTGAAACTCGAACAGCTTTTTCACATGTTAAACAGACCAGCATAAAGCAATTATGAAGATTCCGTGCATTATAAAGTATCTCTGTTAATAGCACATTAAAAATATGCTACTTGGGTCCCGCTAACCCTGATAAATGGGACTTAGATGATCAAGTGGGAGAGAACTTGAAATACAGGGACAGGTGATGGGAGGAGGAAGGTGGGTGCAGCATGGACCTGACCCAGGGGTAGCCAGCCACGTCCCTGCATTCTAGCTCCTCAGCGTGGCAGTGGGGCCGAGTGGGGGAGTGGAAGCAGAGAGGGTAATGGTTTCTTCGTCTTCTTTTATGTCGCCCTGCAAAATGATGCTACCATATGTGCTGTTATATTTAAATAGCAGATGCGGAAAACTCACAAAGTGGAAAAATGCAGAAGCATGGTACCATTTGCAAACAGGTTTTCCAGGGAAAGCTGACTTCCTCTCAAAGTTTGGAATTTATTGCATCCATTTCGTTTCTAATTACAGGTCTATACAGCGTGGGGCGGTTAATGGTACTCCCTCCCCGCCTCCCCCCAACTGGCTAAAGGGTGGAGTGTGCAGCTCTGAAATAGGCTTATGTGAAATTGCTTTTCACACCATTAGGGAGCTGAGATGAGCTCTTCAGCAGCGTGACCATATGCAAGCACTGGCTGGGATGCTGTCTTCTTAGAGAGGACAGAGGCAGAGAGATCTCCCTCTACATCAGAGAGACGGATGAGGAGGCAGAAACCTTCACATTCTCCCTACCAAGGGGAGGGAGAGACTCAGGGGAAATGTAAGAAACAGGTTAGACTTCATGATAAGAGAAACTACTTGTCTGACCAAGTCAGGTGTATGGATTTAAGTTGGGAGGCCAACTTCTGTCGAATAAGGCAGAGGAATGAAGGACCTGCGCTCAAATCTTGTTTCCATAGTTTATTAACTGTGGGATTTAGGGCAAGGACCTCAGGCTGACTGTTTCCAATTCTTGTTAAGCAGAGCGCGAGTAATCATTCCTGTGCTGCCTACAAGGCTGCGGGCAGAGTTCAAGGCAGTGGTACCTGTAATGAGTCCAGTTCACCTTCTGCAAGCCAGTACTTGTTATTGATTAAATATACTTCATTAACTCAAGTTCGAGGGAGATAAAGCACCACTAATTAACTATAAAGTTCATCATATGTTTTAAATCCATATTATAATATGCTCATTCGGTAATATTAATATTAATACTCATTCCAGAGCAACTAGAGAAACAGTTTAAGATACCAATATGTTACATAAAATGCCATCAAGTTAAACATCAGTGAGAAGAAGGTTGGATGGAGAATGAAAAATATCAGACACTATCACATTTAATCATTTATTTGTAATGTAAATACTACTGAACTCAGATTATCAGTGGATATGTTTGTATAGACAAGCCTATTGATTCTGTGGGCATTATAATGTACACATCTATCTCATTATGTAAATTAGAAATCACTTTAAATTATCATTAAGAAAAAGACATTACCAAGTAGGGTATGTAACAGAAACCCTCATCTCCTCCTTGACCCTTAGCCCCTTACTGATACCGGGGTGATGACTGGCCTTCAGGGAGGGGCAGGGGTGACACGGTGATTAAAGACTGGGGTATTATGCAATTTAAAAATTCAAATTTACATATAGTTAGGGAGTATACATTTTACTATACGCCTGGGACACTTGATACTATACTTATGGTACATGTTACTTAAAAATTAATTTGAAAAGAAGAACTGATTTAGATTTAATATAGATATATTTGTCCCAAGGCTCACAGTGACAGAATTCACAGATGTTGAAGCTAATGTGAAGCCTGAGTTTTAGTTACATGGACCCTCAAAGTCTTCCCATCAGCACCCAATGTTTCAAGGAAGTTAGGGTGTTCCCTGAGTCCTCTTTGTGGAAACCATTGCAACACATACAGGGGGAAAAAAAAGATAGTACAGTATATGCAAGAATATTGGGGGTAGTATCTGAAATTAAAGCACTTGATTTAAAACCCCTTTTTCCCATGTCTCCCCCCTGAGCCTACCAACAAGGTCCTTATTGGAGGAAGTCAGAGAGAAAGACAGCTGAGCTTTGAGTTTCAAAATTTAGTCTTGATTATCAGGAGCCAAAACATGAAGAAATTAGCCTCTGGTTTATTTCCATTGACAGGATTTCATAGAACGTGCACCCACCTGGTTCTTTTTCTCTTCTGTGGGCACTCTTATCCCAGGGAGGGGGAGTTTTGTGCACTAGCTGTACAAGTGGGTTTGTTCCCAGTTAGCTCAGGCGAGTGATAGACTGGGCATGAGCTTCCTGCTCCCTCCAGGTTCCATCCTAGACAGCTGAGGGGTTAGTGATAGGACCTCCCTCAGCGTGGTGGCATCCAGAGGCAGGGGAACCTGCGTCGTGTTTACAAGATCTCACCTAGGGTCTCTGTGGAGTCCCCACCCAGCCTGCCGCTGCAGCAGGAAAACTCACAGACAGGACACCCAGCACAGCATGGGCTAGAGCATCACAGATTCCCACCAAGTCCTAAGCCTTTAGCCCTTGCCAGTGGAGATGACAGCCAATGGGATGGTCTTTCTGCTTGTGACATGGATGACACGTGTTCCAGAGCAGAGATCATGGCTGGACAGGAGACACAGCAGAAGATGCATGGGTCTGAAGGCCAGTGAAGAAAGACTAGGAGGGACCGGACATGGTTCAGAGGTCCAGCAGCCTTCCTGCAGCTGTCATGTGAAACATTAGCCTCCCAGGACTGCTCTCAGCCCAGGCTGAAGTGGGGAAGGGAACAAAGGAACAAAATCTGTGATTACTGACAGACTGAGAAAAAACGTTGCAAGTGACTGAATTTTCCTTCAATTGGTAAGGTTTACTTTTCTTTGATAGTTTGACATGTGAGCCCAAGATGGCTATTAAGTTAAATTATAGAAAAAGAAAGCTGTATTTCTACATACTTCAGTCTGTGGTTTAAAAATTTATATAGGTGGACGCGTGCACACACGTGCATGCACACATACACATACACACACACACACACACACACACACACACACACACTCAATGCCAGAAGAAATGATGCAGATAATTTGTGCTGAAGGGATTATGGGAACTTCGAGCTCTTTCCACATTAGAAATGCCTTTTGGAGGAGGGAAGATTTTCACTAGACCTTGGGTATAGGCAATATTTGAATAGGGGGATATGGCAGGGAGATGGAAAGAGTAAAGGGAGACAGGAGTGGGGCACACCTGGAAGACAGAAAAGATCCCCAGGCTTGGAATAGAGCATTCACTGAGAGTGTCCGGGGAGGGTGTTGGAAAGGCAACTGGGCAAGGTGACACTGCCAAGTCATGTGATGAAGACCCGTGCTCAAAATGGACACACCGAGATAGGACCATAGAGCTGGGGTTTCAGGAAGTTCTTTACAAAATCTGATTGTTGGTCAGATACATTTCCTACAGAGGAAGAAAGAAAAAAATTCACGTAGTGAAGTTTAGAAATGTGATTTTCATTACTACACAATGTGAATTATCGAATCAAGTCCCTTTCATTGGCCATTTCTGATGTTTCCAAGTTGTTTCTTCCGTGGTAAATTACATTGCAATGAACCTCCTTCCCAGATAGCTTAACTCCCTCAAAGAGCCAGGCATCTTCACAGGCTGCTTGTAAGTCAGCTTTTCCTTGTAACCAAGGGAAGTGTGTGGACTCAGCGGGACCCCCGGCCACACAACTGGGGGCTTGACAGATGCTGCCTGCTGGACGCTCTGTAGCCCACTGCTGTGATGGTCTTGGTGAGCTCTTGGCCCCATCAGCTTCATAAAAACTGCCACTAGTCTGTTAGAACAGCCAACGGGCAAGGCTTGCTGTTTGGAAAATGACTATCTTCTGGCCTTAGATCCCAGCTAGATAGAAGGGTGGCTTCTGACCCTCCAGGGGAATAACATTACCGGAAGCTCTGGTCCATAATCCAGAGCCTTTGGACTGTATCTACCCACCCTGGGGGAGGCTCTGTAATGGGTACCTCAAGTTCCTTTGCTGTGAGCTTGGAGTACATTAGCCTAGTGAGATAAGTCTGATGAGCTCATTCTGCGTGCAGACCTCTCTCAAGTACCTACCGTGTGCGAGGCATTTGCAGGCTGGCAGAAATTGCATTAAGCCTGGACTTCCGTTATGGCCCCTCGCCTTCTCGATGATTCTAACGAGGAACTTTCACAAACACTCCTCATTTTAGGGGGAAGAAAACCCAGGTTTAGTGAGGTTAAGAAGTGTGGGCCTCATGCCCTAGCTCACAAGTGGTAAAGCTGAGAGACGAGCCAGGTTCGTGTAACTCCTGGCTTCTCTACTTAGCACCATGACTTCTTGGAGCTTGATCATTCTTTGTTGGGGGCAGGAGAGTTATATTGGGGCTTTCCTGGGCATTTGGGATGTTCAACAGCATCTTTGATCTCTGCTCACTGCCTTTCACTTCCCCAGTTGTAACAAACGAAATAAAAACATCTCGAGACACTCCAGTGTTCTATGGGAGCAAAACCCGCCCAGTTGAGAATCAGTAGTTCAAGTCCATCACCCTGGCTTTACCCACTGTGCCGGGTTTCGTCTCATGGGAAAACAGATTTTTCCAAATGAATTCAGCTGGTAGAAAACTCTTTTCTCCCAACATGGCCTCAAGTTGATTAGCATCCTGTCGAGTCACGTGTCTGCGGGAGAGGGCACAGCGGCAGAAGGTGCGCTCATGTCTGCTGGCCTTCTCGTTAGTTCTCCAACTCGAAGGTAGGTTTTCCTTCTCAGGGTGGATAATTTTATTCCAGTCTTCCAAGAAAGCACCTTTGTTTTTCCTTCTCTCATAAAGTAATGTGCTTGTCAAAATAGGAATCTCTTTATTCACATTCTGAGCATCTCATAATTCTATTCTTTTCTGTCTTCATTCTCCAGATTGCTGCCTTTTCCTTTTTATAAGCTGCCTTGGTGTTTCCCAGTCATTTCATACCTGGCACCAGGGGGAAAAGGCAGATTGGGAAAATGCTTACTCTTGCTTCCGAGTTAGCGTGGAGGAGGACAAAAGTTTACATGAGTTGAAAAAGTCATTCTCTGAAATTAGAAAGCCATCGCTTCTCCTTCGTTGTCCAGAAGTTGCTCATGATCTCTGTGCACATTGGTCACGAAGGGGGTCTGGCAGTGAACCCGATGTGAAACATTGTATTGCTATGTGGGCCTGTGTGTTCTGTATTCCAACAGAGCTGCAAAACAGCTGTGACAGAAAATTGGTCATTTACCAGTGCTTAATGACTAATGCCCTATCCGGTCTGAATTAACAAGATTTATGACAGAATTGCTTTGTCAGCTGAACTTTCTGCTGTTCTCAAGGAAATCACAAAAGCCCCGCATGAGAGAGTGAGAGTGTTGTCTTGCCTGCTGGGTGGTGACAGACGTTTGTCCCATACCTCAGAGGGAAGGGGACCCCACCAGCTCTGGGCCTGTGTTAAAATTGAGCCACGTGACTCAACAGCAGACTCGGCCAAGGTCCCTTGAGGGTCACCTTAGCCAGTCCTGGTTGGAACCTATCTGGTCAACTCCAACTTCAGAACTGTTATCAAAGCAAAGGATTGGCTCGTCTACACCAGCCAGGCCTGGCTCACTGCTTGCCACCCAGACGGGCTCTCCAGAGAAGAGTAGTAGGAATCGAGAGGTGCTACAATGTGATAACAAGGGCTTGGCCACTGAAGCCAGGCTGCCTAGCTCTGTCCCTTGAGAAACGGAGAACAATGTGCCTTATCTCTAGGTGTCTCACTTTCCTCATCTGGATAGTTAGAGTACTTTCTTCCTGGAAAGGTGGGTGGGATTGAATGACTTCAGTCATATCCACCTCTCAGGACTCTGCCCGCTCCTGGTACATGTTCAATAAGTGTTAGCAGCTATCATCATCGTCATCACCATCATCGCTATCATCATCAAGTTCTTTTTTTTAAAATTTACTTTAAAAACTGGTTCTCTCCAATGATGTTAAGTCTTCATCTCCCATAAATAGAAGAGAATGCTTTTAAAGCCCAGTAGTCTTTTAAACATATAGATGTGAATGCTTTATCGATTTATTTGCTCATTCTTTGAATCATCCATTGACATATTCACTTAGCCTTCATTCTTCATTGGTCAGTAAATGTGTGCCCAGCACTGAATCAGGCCCTTCAGATACAGATGTAAGTAGGGGCCTCTGCCTCCCGCCTCTCTAGTGTTCAGAGATTAGTGAAAAAAATGAGTGTGAATGAGACTGGATGCAATGAGCTGGGTTAGGATCTGAGATGGAGGCAAGCAAGCCACCCTGGGGACTTTTGGCACCAGAGGCTGGAGCTGTATTATTTCACTCATTATAACAAATCCGTGAAGCACATTTCATGATGCCCACTTCACAGAGGAGGAAGGTAAGGCTGTGAGTGTACTAGTCATGGAGCTGAAGCCATCCCGAGACCTGACTCCAAACGCTTGTGGTGTGCTTTCTCCCTGCACCTCCAGATTGAAGAGGAGGGGAAGAAATTCAATGCAGAGTTGTCCCAAATTAGGGACCTGTATTCTTTTTATTTCCTATGCCCATGATGAGCCAGGAACCCATGAGATCACCTAGTCAGTAACTTTTCACTAGACGCTTATCATCCTAGAGACAAATATCCCAGCCATGGAGGAACAGGGAGACCTCCATCACCAGCCCTCTCTCTCTCCGCTTCCCAGGGCTGGCCTCTGCTAACAGTGCATTAGACATTCTTCTAGGACTTTTCTGTGCGTTTACAAAACTTGCATGAATATGCCCCTGTATACAGCCCCCCACACACACATCTTTAGTCACCCAGTAAACCTTCCAGGGCTTATGAGTGGATAAACAAGGCAGTGTCCCTCTCTATTTCTTATACCAGCTTAACTTTTCTACATGGTGCTGATTATCTGTTTATTTCGCCGGCTTTGGCAAAAGTATCCTGAAGCAAAACAGCAGGAGCCCATCAGAGCCTGAGGCCTTGGCCACGTTTAGCTGTTTGTGAGGGTAACAGTACAATGGTCCCGAGCACACATCTCCTGAAGACAGAGAGAGGCCAGCCCGCAAACCTCCACTCTGGTGGAATTAATAAATAATGCAGTTGTTTCCTTTTGATGCCACATACCCCCAGGGCCAGGTGGCAAGCTCCTGACAGGCGGCCGTTTCTCCTGGAATGCTCTGGTCTCCGGCCACGGCAGGCGATCCACTGGGGGGCCCGCACCTGTCAGGCTGCAGTGGTTCTTGTTGATTAGACTGTCCCTCCAGGCTGGCTGCAGCCATGGGCACATCTCGGAGAGGCATGGACATGAGGCTTCCCGGAACAGATGTTGCTGTTGGAAGAGGGGACACCTCGCTGTCTGCCTAGCACCGCAGGAGCCCGCTCGGCACAGGAGCCGGGCTCCAGCCACACACGTGCCCTGGGCACCAGCCCCTCGCAGGTAGCCAGACGTGCAGAAGCCAACAGATGAAAGGCTGTTCTCCAGCTGTCTCCTGCTGAGGGTGAGACGGCCTGTCCAGAAATGTCATGTTTGGCAGCTGCTGCAAACCCCCTCCTACTGCTCCCGACTCCTGGCTCCTTCCTACAGGGTAGGAAAGATGCTTGCAATAAAGGCCCCTAAAGAGACAACATGAAAGGGAATGTTTGACTTTCCTGTTCCTAAGGACATGAAGCTGACAATGTGATACGCTTTCTCGGTGTCATGGCATTTTATGATGTCATGAGAACCACAGTAATTCCACTGGTGTGTCCATCTGACCGTGTTATCGATCTGGGGCCTCCCCATTGCGGGGTACGGTGGGGGGTGGCCAGGATAGAATTCCACTCTTTAAAATGGCAGTTTCAGGATTGGAATTTTCGCACACCCTGGAGTCCCACTGGTAAACAAAACACAGCTTTTTGATTTTCTACGGTGTGCACAACCCTCCCTGTGAGCCCTCACCCTGCTGGGCAGTGGAAAAACTTCAAGATTTTTCTTGAATTTCCATCGATTTTTCATCGATGAGTTCGCAGTCTCTTCTCCCTGAAGATGTTGGTATATTGGCTTTTCGCAAAACTTCAGCTCTTACTCGTTGCCTTTTTCAGTGGCTGCTTCCTGACATAGCGCCATGCCATCCCAGCTGAGCACACCTATTGCCATACAAGGTCGGAATAGAATGTGATCAGCGCTGTTGACAGGCAAAGCCGCTCGTGTAGACCAAGGCGTGCCTCTCCTACCACTCTCACACCCGGAGAGCAGGAGGGGAAGCGGTGTTTGCTCTGACCTGCCCACACCAGGGACATGCAGGCTGGAAAATGCTCTCGCAGAGACGGCTGTGTTTATTCACATCACAACCCTCTGAGCTACATCACTGGCGCCCTCCTCTCAGATAAAGAAACAGTCTTAGCGACCTGGAGATCATCTCGGAGCAGCCCAGCTGGTCAATTTCAGAGCCAGCGTCAGACTTCAGGTACCACAGATCCCAAACCCTTGCTGCTCCCTAATACCACACTGATTCTAATTAACCTTCAGCAATAACGAGAGATTAACCCGGAGTCTTAATGGGAAGTATCGAGGATTTACATTTCTATTTCAATAGGAATCTGAGCCCTCAACGCCCGAGCAATAAAGCTGATAAGCTCCTCTGTGCAGAAATGAAACTTGATTTTCACCAGGCCGATTCATTCTCCATCTCTGCTGTATAGAGAAATGTGACCCAACAGGGGGGAAAATGAAAAAGACAATAAGTGCCCACACCCTTGGTGGCTGAGTCAAACATTGCCACGAGGGCCTTGTATTTATAGCTGGAAACAGGGGAACAGAGAGAAGCAGCTGCTTGCTGTTATTTCGAAGAACTTCAGGCTTTGGACCAAAATAGTCTCTGAACTTTTGAAACTCTCATTCGAATCGTCTCGAGGAGGAGTGAACCAATATCCTAGAATTTGAGATGATATTTTTGGTCTTGAAATAAATCGTGCACTTTCTTCCCTCCCTTCATCACGGTTCCTTCAGCCCTGCGTTGAACTCTGTTGTGGTACTCGGCGTGGGGTGGGGCTGTTTCAAGAGGGAAAAAAAGGGCCAGCCAGATGTGGGTTAGGGATCCATTAAAAAAAAAAAAAAAGATCTCAAAATGTTTAAAAGTTAAAAAATGCCCCATTGAGTCAAAAAATAATTTAAACTACATTCATCAAATTAAAAAAAAAATAGGATAGCTTGTTTTTAAGCTTAATAAAAGTGCTTATTAAAATAGGTTTGCAGATGCTGTGGCCCATATGCATACTGCATATCTGTGTTTCATATATGAATATATTAAGCTCAAAATGTTATATGCCATATGCACACATTCTTTGCTTTATTAAAGGCAGTTCTAGCAATGGGATTAAGATGAATCACAGACAGCTAAGTCCGTCGATTACCACCTTCAGCCTGCAGCATGGCTTCAGACTTCATTCTTGCCCCTTTCCAACTCCCACGAGAGTGCATCGGCAAGACCTGCTGGTTCAGACCTGCCCCATGCCCAGGCCCCTTTCGCTCCTGCCTGGATCCCTGAAGCAGCTTCCAACCCATCACTTCTCCACTCCTCCTTCTCTACCCCATGATTCCCGGGTCGGTAAACCCTATGGCGCTCAGTGCTGATGATTTTTACCCTCCCAGGATCAAAACTCCCAATTTTGGCAGTGACACCGCCACTGTCCCTTGAGGACTGTCCCCCTCCACGGCAGCAGCCATAGTGGGGCAGTGAATGAGGGCCCCCCTCTACCTCCCTGCTCTTGCCGATTTAACCAGACGTCGGGTGCTGCCTTGGAGTGGGGACCCACAATGAGGATGGCAGCAGCTGGGAAGGTGGCCACTGGTGATCCGTTTCTGCTGCTGCACAGATACCAGGGCGCCTTGCTGATGGCTGCTGTTCAGCGATTTGCTTGCTTCGGATTCCTTGACTTCCTTTAGCCAGAACTGGTTCCTTTCATTTGTAACTGAAAAGCCCTAAAGGATCCACAGGTCTTTGAGCATGTTGCTGGGAAGACTTACTCCTCTGCTTAAACCTTTAATAGCTTCCAAATGTGCATGGACTAACACGCGAGCCTCTCACGGAGCTGGGTGACCTGCCTAAGCAGGACGAGGGGAGGAAGATTGGGGGGCACCTCCTGGGCCCCTGGTACAGAGCAGGAAGGCGAGGCTCCCCCGCTCTCCAGACAGCAGGAACTGGCTCAAGCCCGCACGGAGGCCAACCAGTCCCACCATCTGCCATCTGCAAGCTGAGGACCCAGGAGAGCAGGGGCCATCATTCAGTCCCCGTCTGAGGCCTGCGAATCCGGGGCCCTACGGCGTCAGTCCTGGTCCGAGCCCAGAAGCCTGCGAACGAGGCACACCGATGTCTGAGACCAGGCGAGATGGCTGCCCAGCTCAAGCAGAGAGCAGGGTCTCCCACCCCTCTTCCTTTTGCTCTGTCTGGGCCCTCCATGGAGTGAGTGGCACCAGCCCGAGTTGGAGAGAGCAAGCTTCTTGACTCGGTCTACGGATTCAGTGCTAATGTATCCCCGAGATTCCATCACAGACACACCCAGAAATCATGTTTGACCAGCTATCTGGGCATCCCTCAGCCCAGTCAAGTAGACACATAAAATGAACCATGACAAAAATCTTTGCTCTTCCTTCATTCCATATGATAGCTGGTTTCTTTTCCTCACTAACTTGTTTCCTGGGATCAGAGCACAGCAAACCAGTTCAGTTTCGCACAGGCGGATGTGTTTTCAGAGGGCCTGGAAAAGCTTGTATATAATTCTTCCAGCAAACCCAGTGGGGGTCTGCTGGCCCCAAACTCCAAATTCCTTCAAAGTTTACCCTAATATCAAATTCCTTGTTTAGTTTGTGTAACATCTTTGAAGATGCTGTGTAAATCTTTTTAATGACATGGAAAATTATGTTTGTGACAGAGCGATTAGGGAGGAATTAGTTCAATATGGCACCATTTGGGGGTATGAAACAGGCATGGCACAGACCTTATTGGCGACCATCAAATATTTGTCCCTCAGAGTGAAAGGCCGGCTTGAAATGCTCCCACACTTATAATCCACAGTTTTCCTTTCTCGGATACGCTATTTGCATAAAATTGAAAGAAGACTTCACAGGAACCAGGGCTGGGAACAAAGTGAGCCGTGTCTCCCTCGGTTTGCTTCTGCCAAATAATCTGTAAATTATAGTCCATTGCCTTTTTTTTCATTAATTGCACATATTCTTTTTCATTTGGCTGCAAATTCCATCACTTTGGCCAAAAATGTGTACTTCTGCGACAGCACAAAGTAAGCACTTTGCAAGGACAAGCAGTTCAGAGAGAGTAGGTAATTATACCAAGAAAGCCGAATGCAAGAGGAAAATAAAGCCCCCGAGACTGAACCGAGAGAAAACAATGAAACAGCACGAAGTCGCCTCACCTTCCAGGCTTTGGAGCAGCCGGATGAGCAGTGCGGGGAAGCGCCTGCGGCTTCCACTGCTCCCTCCCGGCGATTCTAGGTGCCATAGAACCCCCCCGTACTCCTCCTTTCTCCCCCGCCGGCGGCACCAGGAGCACCTCACGGGGTAAGGGCAGCGCTCAGGCCCCACCGCAGCTGGGCTCCACCTGAGGGGACCTTCCTGGGCGTCTTCGGCTTGTGAAGGACCCCACTCTGCCAGGTGTGCAGTGCGGCGCCCGTTGCTGTCCGCTGCCCTGTGTATTGGCCATTATCGTGCCCATTCGTTTCAGAAGACAAACCGTTAGTTAGAAACACTCGTGGATTTTCACAAGAATTCACTGAGCAACCTGACAGAATCAGGCTTTCAGCCCAGGCTGCCTGGGTCCAGGGCAGGGCAGACTCACTCCGCGAGTGCCAAGTACCACTCTCTTCCTTCTTCAGAGCCTCCAGAAACAGTGCTGGTGATGCGAGCAAGGGGCCTCCAGGCCTTCTTTCAATGAAGCTCTGGGTGTATAGGTTTCAAAGCAGCCAGTTAAACGCTCTTGTGTTTTGTGGGGGTAGAGGTGGGACAGGTATGAAGAACTCTCTCTCTCTCTCTCTCTCTCTCTCTCTCTCTCTCTCTCTCTCTCTCTCTATTTTGTTGCCTTTGATCAAACTTGCATACTCTACACGTGGGTAAATTATAACTTAAGTATAAAAATAGAAGTAAATGTCTCATGATCACTCCTTTTGGAACCACAAAATCAGAGCTGGCCATCACTCGCCTCATTATTGAGCAAAGTCCCAGTTGAATTCTCCTGAGGGATGGACTCATCAGCTGTTCCGTGTTTCATTCTCAGCCTATGCACCTTTGCAATCTCAGCCTTATTGGAAAAGAATAAGATTTATAGCTGGCTGAAAGCAAACACATATCCTCTGCACTATACTCCTAGTCCATCCTAGAGGGAAGAACCAGTTTTTTAACTTAAACTGTCTGAGTTGCTCAGGATTAATAGACTGGAAACATTTTGCAGGACATTATTTCCCCGTATTTAATCACATAATTATATGTATTTTAATGGCAAGCTAATTCGTAATTTCTAAACAATCAGTGTGCTGCTGGGTAAAAGCTTTGGGAATAGGGGAGCAGTTCTCACTGTTCCCAGGGGGTTCTCAGCACCCATCCCAGGGCTACCACAGCACCGACAGGGGAGCGGAAAAAAAAGCAACTTTATGTTTATACGTAACTTCTCACTCTCTTTAGAAAGATCAGAGAAAGGCAACAGTATTTGAACTTTTTAGGCATGTTGAATATTCATTGCTTGATTCAAGTGAAAGCTTGTAGAAAAAGAAAACGTGTACACACAACTCCAAATTGCCCAGTGCTAGATCTGCTCTAATATGGATGTTCTCAGGATATTTTTCGAAGGCAAAATTGTTTTGCTTTTGATTGTCATTCACTTCTTTGCCTAAGACCTTCTCACATCCTATGAGTGTGGGTTTGAAGAAGAATACTGAGCCGCTGTAAATATTCTGGGGATGAAGGTGCTTAAATGGGTGCTAGGGCTTCCGGGAGCGTTGGGGGAACTCCGGGAGGGAAGATCAGGAACGCTGTGGCTGAAAGACCAATGAGACCTCAGCCTTCAACAGTGAAGGTGGTGGTTCCCAAAGGCTCATGGGGAATGTCGTGATGCTCAAAAGTGCCAGAGAAAGCTCTTGCCAACTGCCTGGATCTGTAGCAGCCAGGCAGGTGTGTCCCAAACACCTGTGGAGATGCCTCTGTGAGTCCCACCCCCACTCCCAGATCCAGGGCAACTGCCTCTGGACAGCCGTGGGCTCAGCTTCCCCCTGGCTCCAGGTCCGTGAGGGTTTCTCTTGTGGGCAAATTCTATCCTGCACCACACAAGGAAAGGGGTGCCGGAAGTCAGCGTGGCCCCAGCTTTTCCTCCCATTGCCTGGGGAGTGGGGTGGGCAGTGCCTTGCAAAGACCATCCGTCACATGCTCTTCCATCCTCCTGGAACACTGTTCCCTGCACGCCTATCTTCAGATCTCACCATGAGGGTCGCTGACTTAGTGCAGCCTTCCTGGGTGACCCAATCTAAAACCTGTCCTTACTAGTTTGTCTCTCATTTAACCCTAATTTTTTCCTCAATGAGCTTTTCGTGATTTCTAAATATGTAATTATTGGTTTTATCCACACTAGTCTATCTCCATGCCAGATGTAAGTTTCCATGAGGGCAGATACCAGAACTGCTCTGTTTGCTGCTGTTTGTCTACTTCCAAGCTTGGTACTTATAAGTAAATATATGTTGATTAAATTCCTGAATTAAAAAATTTTCTGAGATATTCTGAAGCCATTCTTTATCATTTAAAAAGTATACGAGGCCTGACAATTAAGTTCGCAAACTCACCCTAGAAAAAGTGCTATATACCTCATTGCCGAATATTACTAAAGTCACCTTTGAAGTCCTCCCCTTGGGAAGCTATGCACCGACGCCAGCGCCTAGTCCACCCTTCAAACCAATTTTGGAACTTTTTTTCTGGAATGGCCGTCAGGTCTGTCATCATATTATCCTTGAGGTCCTGACTATCATCAAAATGTCTTCCTTTCAATATTTCCTTTATCTTCAGGTAAAGAAAGAAGTCATTGGGGGCCAGATCAGGTGAGTAGGGAGGGTGTTCCAATACAGTTATTTGTTTACTGGCTAGAAACTCCCTCACAGACAGTGCCGTGTGAGCTGGTGCATTGTCGTGATGCAAGAGCCATGAATTGTTGGCAAAAAGTTCAGATCATCTAACTTTTTCATGCAGCCTCCTTTCCAGCACTTCCAAATAGTAAACTTGATTAACTGTCCAGTTGGTACAAATTCATAATGAATAATCCCTCTGATATCAAAAAAGGTTAGCAACATCGTTGCAGCAAGTTCACGAACTTAATTGCCAGAGCTCGTATATACTCATTTAAAAATAAAAAATAAAAGAATTAACAAATCTGAGTTATTTGCAAGGCGGGCTTCTAGATACTGTGGGAGGTGGCATGCAGATATTAAACAGAGTGGGTTCATGTCTGGCTTTGAATAATTTACTCCTGAACAGGCTGGTTCCAACATAACTCAAATCTCACCCCAAGAAAGCCTTTTACTTGTTTCCTACTTAGGTTTGATAGGGCCTCTCTGTCTCATAGAAAAATATGATCTTTTTTATTTATGTAGTTTATGCAGAGTGGAGGAGCTTGTATTAGCTCCAAGGTTGGGAACAGGATATATGAGCTGAGAAGTTTGGAATTAGTCTGTGTAGCCAGGGTTTCTGACCAACACAAATACTATTGCCCAGAAAAAAAAAAAAGCTTATAAAAAGCAGCCCTATGGTGCCAGCTTGCTGGGTCTTGAAGCTACAGATTGCTATTTTGAACTTAGTTTCAGTCAAGTTTAGTTCTTGATTTGGGGAGAAAATAAAAGTGTCTGAATCTTTTCTTTGGTTTCAGATAACACAAAAGTACCATGACTTTTTTTTTTCTTTTTTCTGTAGGTTGGAGGGGGAAAAAAAATTGTTTTCATTCGGATGTAGTATCATGGTATCTACCCACCAGGTTAGATGTCTGTCTAGTTAAGAGGGGGATTTTAATTAAAGAACATAAAATTTAAATGGTTTGGAAAATGTCAACATGGTTTCCTATTTTGAGCCCAACACAGATGATAGAACAAGAGGGTATAAATGAAAATTAAAGAAAAACAAATTCAGAACAGATGTCAGGAAGTGTTCCTTTTTTTCCACGCAGAGAATCATAAATGTGTGGAAGAGCTTACCAGGCAAGATAGTTAAGGCAGAAAGAGAGAGGTCATTAAATAAACAATTAGATTGCAAATAGATTGCAAAAACAATGAGATGGAGTGAACCAAACGTTCTGCCTCTTCCCCGGTGTTTGGATGTTTTGGGATAAAATGAAACCTTTGGACATCCCTCAAGCCTTAAATGGCTACCATGCAAAGGGAACTTGCAGATATTCCTGTGTCTGTATTTCTGCGCTTCACATGTGAGCTTGTTGAGTGTCATCTTGGAGATTTTCATGCTGGAATTAAGCCACTCAAACACATGTGCCTCAGGAGAAACATGAAGTGTGAAAACATTAAGTTCCAAGCAACCAGAGGCATGGCAACTGACGAATAGGCTGAAGTGATGGATAGATGTGGATGCAGAGGTACTTTCTGTATTAAATAATCAGAATTAATCACCACATTTTAGCTGATGACACTTGTGCCTGTTCATATGGAAATAAAGATTCTATAGACACAGCACCCGCTGTAGTAGATGCCTTACTGTAGGCTTGAGAGACATCTGCCTCTACAGGGCGTGTCCTGTATTTAATGATTTTGTCCTGTATCATATATTCACTTTGTCAGGAAGTCCTAAGTGTCCCCTGTTCAGCTTTCGTCAATAAATTACAAAAGTCGACAGTCAGCGTTAATTTTCCGGCACAGTCATTGGGGCTTGGAGCAGGTAAATTGCAACACTAGCTGACAATCACACCTCTAACACAAAGTGCTGGGCAACCTCTGTGGTCATTCCCGCAGGCCTGGCTGAGGAAAACTCAAAAGAGGGGACTGAGAAGAGTTAAAAGTACTTCCCCCCTCCCCATACTCAAGGAAGGAAATATGGTTCTTTGGCCTAAGTCCCATGTTTTGAGCAAATGAACTGTTAATTTGAGATAACTGTACATCACTACACATGCTCTGAAAATCAGCCAATCTGTAACTGCCTCCTGTGGTGGGTCATGCTTCTAAAAATTAGCTAACCAATGATAGCCTCAATATTCAGAAAGGCAACCAATCAAGGACAGATTTACAACTGTAGACAGCAGCCAATCAGCAAATGCTTCACACCAGTGACCTTGCTTCTGAAAGGTCACCTTACTCCAGCTACCACAGTGGCACAGCTGGAAGTCCTCAGTGTCAAGGCACTTTCACTTTTCAAAGTCCACCAACATGGCAGGCTGGGCTTCCCCAAACCTCCTATAAGACCGGCTCTGAGTTTGGGGAAAGTGAGCCAAGTGGCAAAGCACTGATTTTACATCAGATACAGAGTTTAATTTATGGTTAGTCATTTAACCCTGTTTACAGTTGGTTATGAGTTCAAGCTTGTGAGTGACAGACAGACTGTGGCATATGCTCAGATTCAGTCTTTTCAATTCCTGTGGTGGTGGTGGTGGTGGTGGTGGTGATTATCTTGTTTTTACTATTAAGACCATTTTTTAGAGCAGTTTTAGGCTCACAGCAGAATTGAGTGGAAGGTACAGATTTCCCATAGACCCTGCCTCACACACACACACACACACACACACACACACACACACACACACACACACAGCTTCCCCCGTTATCAGCATGCCTCGCCAGAGGGTACAGTTCTTATAACTGAGGAACCTATATTGACCTATCATAAATCCCTAGGCCCGTAGTTTACATTAGGGTTCATTTGTGGCGCTGTATATGCTATGGGTTGGACAAACACATGTGTCCCATACAGAGTATTTTCTCTGCCCTAAAAATCCTCTGTGCTCTATCTATTCATCCCTACCCCACCCCTTAACCCCTGGCAGCCACCAATCTTTTTTACTGTCTCCATAGTTTTGCTTTTTCCAGAGTGTCATATAGTTGGATTCATTCAATGTGTGGCCTTCTCAGATTGGTTTCTTTCACTTAGTAACATACATTTAAGGTTCCTCCATGTTTTTTTCAAGGTTTGATAACTCAATACTTTTAAAGTAAATTATGTTCCATTGTCTGGATTGGCCACAGTTGATTTATCTATTCACCCATTGAGGGACAACTTGGTTGCTTTCAAGTTTTGGCAATTAAGAATAGAGCTGCTGTAAACATTTGTGTGAAGATTTTTGTGTAGACATAAGTTTTCGGTTTCTTTCAGTAAATACCAAAGGGTACAACTACCAGATTATATGGCAAGAGTGTTTAGTTTTGTAAGAAACCATGAGACTGTCTTCCAAAGTGGCTGCACCATTTTGCATTCCCACCAAAAATGAATGAGAGAGTTCCTGTTGCTCCACATCCACACCAGCATTTGGTATTGTCAGTGTTACAGATTTTGCCCATTCTAATAGGTGTGTAGTTGTGTATCATTGTTGTTTAATTTGCATTTCCCTGATGACATATGAGGTGGAGAATTTTTTAATTAGGTTGTTTGTTTTCTTATTGCTGGGTTTTCAGAACTCTCTGTATGCTTTGGATAACAGTCCTTTATCAGATGTGTCTTTTGCACACATTTTCTCCCAGTTATGGCTTGTCTTTTCATTCTCTTGATATTGTCTTTCACATTGCAAAAATTTTAATTTCAGTGAAGTCCACCTTATGAATTACTTTTTTCATGGACCATACCTTTTGGTTGTATATATTCAAAGGCATCACTATAACCAAGGACATGGGTTAACTCCTGTGTTATCGTCTAGGAATTTTATGGTTTTGCATCTTATAGTTTGATCTGTGATCCAGTTTTGAGCTAATATTTGTGAAGGTTGTTAGATCTGTGTCTATTAATAGGTTCTTTTTTTTTTTAATGTAGATGTCCAGTTGTTCTAGCACTATCTGTTGGAAACACTATCTTTGCTTCATTATATTGCCTTTGCTCCTTTGTCAAAGATCAGTTGAATATATTTATGTGGGCCTATTTCCGGGCTCTCTATTCTATTTCATTGATCTATTTGTCTATTCTTTCACCCCCACAAACTTGTCTTGATTGTTGTAGCTTTATTATATATGCCTTGAAGTCAAGTAGTAGCACTCCTCCAACTTCCTTCTTCTTCAGTACTGTGTTGGCTATTACTGATCTTTTGCTTTTCCATGTAAACTTTAAAATCTGTTTGTTGATATTCACAAGATAACTTGCTGAGATTTTTATTGGGATTTCATTGGATCTATATATCAAGTTGGAAAGAACTGACATCTTGATAATATTGAGACTTCTTATCCACGAACATGAAATATCTCTCCATTTATTTAGTTCTTTGATTTTGTTCATTAGAGTACTGTAGTTTTCTTCATATTGATCTTGTATGTGTTTTGTTAGACTTATACTTAAGTATTTCCCTTTTAGGAGTGTTAATGGAAATGATAACATGTTTTTAATTTCAAATTCTACTTATTTATTGCTAGTATGTAGGAAAGTGATAGACTTTTGTATATTAACCTTAGGTCCTGCATTCTTTCTATAATTGCATATTAATGCTAGGAGTTTTTGTTGATTTTTTAAATTTTCTATGTAGACTTATTGCATTACCAAGGATTTTCAGTACATGTTGTACATGTTGAAAAGGAGTGATGAGAAGGAACATTCTTGCCTTGTATCACATATTAGAAGGAAAGCTTCAAGTTTCTTACCATTAAGTGTGATATTAGCTGTAGTTTTTCTCTAAATATTCTTTATCAAGTTCAGGAAGTTGCCCCCTACTTCTGGTCTACCGAGAATGTATGTTGGGCTTTAAACATTTATCAAAGGCTTTCCCTGCATCTATTAATAATGATACGATTGTGTGATTTTTCTTTTTTAGCCTGCTGATATAATGGGTTACATTGATTTTTGAATGCTGAACCAGGCTGAAAGAAATCAGAAATCAGAAATAACTGAAAGAAATCCCACTTGGTTGTGGCGTAAAGTTCTTTTTCTGCGTTGTTGGGCTCAATTAATTAACATTTTGTTGAGGAGTTTTGCATCTATGTTCATGAGAAATATTGTTCAGTATTTTTCTTGTAATGTCTTTGTCTGGTTTTAGTATTAGAGTAATAATAGTAGCCTCATAAAATGAGTTAGGAAGTCTATTATCCACTTTTTCTTTGTATATATTTGAACTCCAAAATGTCAAAATGCAAGTGTGAATTCCTTGGTGAATTTTCTGACCATTGGATATTATTAAACAAGGAAATGTGTCCTTCCAAAGCCCTTTATGTAGAATACAATTGTTCATTCAATATTAAAAATGGTGGAAACTAAGCCAGTAAATACTAATAGCTAAGTATAAGAGATGTAAGATTTCCTCAACTAGTATCAAAGAAATAACAAAATTTTTGTTTAAGGAAAATTTAGACAAAAAAGATAAAGGAATGACAGCAGAGCTTTCAATGGCCTTCCACACTATGTATCATCACCAGTCTTTTACCTTAAATGAATATCTAAATGTACTTCTACCAGAAGTAATTCTGATCCCAAAATTGCAAACAAAATTAAATGCCAGGACAAAATTTACTTAATAAAAAAAGACGTAATAGTTCCATTTACTGTTATAGAGATGATCGAAGGCTGAAATGCCATATCTTTTTATGGCGAACTACAGGAACAAGTAACCACAAGTCAGGCACATTTTCCCATGGTGCACTATTTTTTTCTCAGGTAAAAGCTATCCTGACTGAGAGTAAAAACCCCTTTCACAGGGGACTTCAGAAATAATAGTACAATTTTGCGGAGACCTGTAGGTAGCAATTGAAGAAGTGAATAAAAGTTGATAATTTTTTTGGTCAGTGAACAATATTTTAAAAAGTTGACAGATTCAGTGTAACCCTGAAGAATGTAAAGCAAACAAAGGAGTTATGCCACGAAAGATGCTGTTCTGTGCTTCAGCAAGTCAAATTTGAAGAGCAATTCTCTGAGCGTCAGTACCTGTTTGACATACTGGCTAACAATGCCCATGTTGAGTGTGATTTGCAAGGAATGAAAAATGAGAGTAGAGGTTACATAGTATCCACTACGCCTCTGCCTGGAGTGTCAGCTGGAAACCGTCTCCTCGTCCATCCTGAGTGTAACGATATTTTTTTTCTGTGCCCAAACCAGTATGCCCCCAAGTCCTGACCTGAGGCCGGGACTGGGGTGTGGGGAGTAGTGAGGTCAGCTGGGGCCAAGCACACATGCATTTGCAGCACAGACTCGGGCCCAGCATGCGCAGCATTAGAGAGTTACGGGCTCCCCAGGAAACGAAGACACAGCAAAGGAAGCTGTAAAAGATGGAGGCTGCTACGCTGGCATTTAAAGGTGATCATGCCCAGCTTGAGATCTGTAGGAGCCAGGCCCAGGAACCACCAGGAAACGAAAGGCCTCAGCGAGATGAAGGTCATTGTTCATCCCTGCTCTTACCTTCCAGTGTCTCGGGCTTTTCTCTGAGACAGCGTTTTTTAATCTTGAGAGGTGGTTTTTAGGGGAATGTTTTAAACATCGATTCTCAGGTTACCCCCCTCTGAGGCAGGCGCCAGGATGTTCCATTCAGCTTCTGTCTGCTCATCCCTGTTTCATAAAGGGAAGCCACTGGGGGTGCCCAAAAATGTACACACTTTACTTGTATTCATCTTTTGTTATCGGTATATATTATTACACTTTTAATACAGTTTTTTTTTTTACTTTCTTAAAATGTGTATACATTTTTTTTTGTATTCTCAAATGAAATTCTCTCTTTCTCCCCCTACCTTTTTTTCTTTTTCCACCAATACTCATATATTTCACAAATGAATAAGGTGTTCAGGGTTTTTCTTTTAACTTAAAAAAGTATGGGTATTTCTTTAAACCTGTCTTTAGATGCTCAAACTCTAAAGGTGTTTCTATCGTGTCTCCTTTTCCCTGGGTATGAGTTTGCCTCATCACATATTGTTCATTTATTTCAATATAGACGGCACTTACTATGTGCAAGACAGCAGGTGCTGTGCCAGGCGCTGGGGTCAGAGGCCTAAGAAAGTATGTTGCCTGTTGCCACAGAGCTTGTGGTCCAGGGGAGAAATACTTCCCTTTGGAAACTGCTCTAAGGAAACTAGTTCTGTGAGAGAGACTTCCAGAAGAGCCATTTATTTAACCCAGCAGTCTGCTAAAGCTCCCTTTGAACCCCTCTCACCTGAGTCCCTCCAGGCTGAGCAAAGAGACATTGGAAATAGATCTGAACATGAAGCCTGTCTGTCACTCATTAGCCGTGTGCTCACACTCACATATTCAATGTCTTACAGCCCAGGGTAGTGCAGCTGCAGTCTAGCAGCCATTCTGTATTGTAGGAGGTAAGAAAGATGCCATATAGGTGGTTCCCACTGTAGGTGATTAAAAACTGTTAGTGATCTGGTCTCCTCCCACATTCTTCAAGAACACCAAGCACGCACGTGTCTTTACGCCCCATGTCATCCTGTTCACCGTATTTATTCCTCCTGTCAGTACAACTGCTTTACTGTGCGACTAAATACCTTCCAAATATTGATAATGATGGAATCAAAATGGGGAGGCAAGAAACAGACCATTGGAATATCTGAGAAATTCAGTACGGTATGAGTCATTGCCAGCGTGTCTTTATACGATTAAAAGAAATATATGATACAGTGTTTTTTCCGCCGTTGACAAGCTTTTGATGTAGTTTGTAACAGAATATACACACAGGAAGTTTTTCTCACCAATGCAGATTTCTTCATTTATTCATTTACCCAATCAACACGTTCACAGAAAGACTATGTTGATTTATTGAACAAATATGTGTTAGTAGGATATTGAATTGGGCTTTACTAGTTTAGATACATTGCTGGTGTTCAGAGAGAGAAGCGGGGATTAATCCCGCATGTTCAAGAGGGAGATGGTAGATTCCCTATGTCGGGGTGAATAACACAGAGCACAGCTATCAGGCAGCCCCCATCGTCCACTCCAAGCAGCCCCGGGGGATGACAAGCCAGAGGATGGGTTTCTGGGTTACCTGGGTTTCCAGGGGCTTGCCAGGGAGGTGGGGCTCCCCTGGACCAGAAGGGTGCCCAAGAAAGTAGCTGAACTCGAGGTGCTTCGAACAGACTAAGACCAAGAGAGTGCCCAGAGTGATGTGGCTGCGGGGCTGATGACTGGGTGACCGGAGGGAGAAAACAATAGTTTTCCGTTCTGTCCTCATCAGAGTAACGGTTAGTAGATACAAACTGAATCGATATGTATACCTGTTCTCTGCATGCCTGGTTTCACTGAGCTCCCATAACAGGTGTTATCCCCAGAATGAGACTACCATTTAGGGTCATTGGATAGCTTTCCCAAGTTCATGTAGCTAGGTGGTGACAAAGGTGGGATTTTCTTCCAGCTGTAGCTGGTCCCAAAGTGAATGCCCTTAACCTCTGACTTATACCATGCTTCTGGTTTGGGTGAGCTTGGGGACAAGACCTCTTCAATCACACCTCAGAGTGACACGTTATCATTTCTTCTTAAAGCAGTTTGGCCTCAATTACAAGTGTTTATTAGATGCCTACTGTTGTTATAATTCTCCATCACCTAGAATCCATTTCCTTCATAAGAAAAAAAAATGATGTGGATGTTTCTTAATCGATGGAGAATTTTGGCTGTTTATATTAGAGTTGCAGGTTGTTTCTATTGGGAGTAACTGAAAAAAAAAGAAAAGAAAAAGAAAGAAGGAAGTAGCCCCAACAGAAAAGAAAAATAGATTGGGTGACAGAAGAAAGGTAAATTTTACAACGAAGTCTTGGGAGAGAGAAGTAAGATGAATGGAGCTGAGGCCACCTAAGGGTCCACACTGCATGGCTGAGTTACTGGGAGGAAAGCGGAGATGGGACTAGCCCGTGGGAAGCTGATGGCAGGTGCTCTGATGTGAATTTATGTGGAGAAAGTTAGAAAATGCTGGAAGGAGGCTGAAAAATACCTACATGCCTTTTTCTATGTCACAGATCCACAACACTTAGCCTATTGGAAATCATGGCTTACCACAGGAGGTAAAAGGAAAAAAATTCTTAGACATAAGACCAGACATTTATTGAGCAGTTTTTTTTTCTTTTTTATTGAGCAGTTTTAATGGCGAACCAGATAAAGGCAAAAGAAATGACCCCTAATCTGTCTATACTTCAGAAGTAAGCCAGGTGACTAGGAAACATCTTGTGGCCACTACCCCCAAAAGACGATATTTAAAACAGTCTGGGAAGAAAAATTTATAAATGGAGATCAATTTATAAAACACATTATTACTCATTTAAGATGCTTAGCATGACACTAATATTGATTTGTTGGGTGTAGATGTCTCTAATATTATATTTTCTTTTTTACTGTGGAAAAATGTACATTACATACAATTTACCATTTTCAGCATCCAGGTTATTGGCATTAAGTGCACTTACTGTGGTCAGTACTCCACCGTCCAGCTCCAGGACTCTGTCCCCTTCCCAGACTGAAACTCTGTACCCATTACACAAACACGTCCCATGTTCACTCCCCAACCTACTTTCCGTCTATGAAGTTGGCTGCTCTAGGTACCTCATATAAGTGGAACCATACAGTGTTTCTCCTTTTTTTTTTTAAAGATTTTATTGGGGAATTGGGGGAGGGGAACAGACAAGTTGCTGTCCTTTTGTTCTTCAGTCTAGTTGTGGAGGACGTTGCTTCACTGGCCCATGTTGGCATCGTCATTGTGCTCTTCCCGGGTGAGGCAGATCGGTCGCTGGCCTATGGACAGCCCCTCACGGCGGCTCTTGGCAGCTGATACTGGCTGCCAGCCACTCACGCTGGCTGCCGGCCACTCACTGTAGCCTGTGGCAGCCCAGTGCAGCAGGGGCTGCAGCCCACACCATCACCGGGGCTCGCACAGCCCAGTTCCAGGTGGAGCTGTTGTTAGCTGTAGAGGGCAGTGTCACTGGCCCTCATATGTGGGATCCGAACCGGGGCCGCTGGCATCCCGAGCCAGCTCTTAACCAATGCGCCACTCGGCCGGCCCCAGTGTTTATTCTTTATGTTTGGCTTATTCCACGTAGCATCATATCATCAAGGTTCCTCCATGTTGTAGCATGTATCCTAATTTTATTTTTTTTTCAGGCTGAATAACATTGCATTGTGTAGATAGACCACGTTTGTTTATCCATTTACTCATCGATGGACACTTGGGTTGTTCTCACTTTTGGGCCACTGTGAATAATGCTTCTATGAATGTGGGTGTACACATATCTGTTCACATTTCTGCTTTCAATGCTTTTGTGTGAAATTGCTGGATCATAGGTTAATTCTATTTTCACTTTTGAGAACCTACCATACTGCTTTCGGTGGCTGAACCATTTTACATTTCTACCAGTAGTGCACCATATTTTGTTCTATTGATTGGAAAAACACTTATTTCCTAAGAATTTGCAAAAGTTTGCATACCCCCCCCCCCATTACACTCACCCCACACAGGCTCAGCTTTAGATCTTGAACTGTGGATTCTTCTTGTTGGTGGCAGAGTGAGGGCTGGTCTGGAATACAGTTTCTGTGGTAGGATAGAGAACACTTTAATAGCAGAGTACTTACAATTTTTCAAACACTTTCACAAATATTACTTCTATTGATCTTCCCACTGCTATGAAACAGGCATCATTATTATAATTCTCACCTTACAGGTAAGTTATTGAGGCTGATTGGCTTATGTGACTTGCAGTGTGTTGTGGGAGGAATGTGGGGTTTGAGGTGAACAGATATACCTGGCTCTGCTGCTCGGCCCTTAGACAAATATATGCCATTTTGCCATGGTTAGTACCGTCTGTGCCCTGTGGCTGGTGGGGTCCAGAGTTGAGCCAGGCTGATAGATAGGCAGGCAGACCCATTTCTGTGCGGCCCAAACCATCTCTACGTGCTGGCATATGCAGTCATTTATTCTCACTTATTAAGCATTTCATTTCTTTGTGAAATAATTATCCAGCCCCCACCCCACAAGAAAAAGCCAACTGGGAGTGCAGATGACGAAAATGAAGAAAAAGTGAGACAAGATAAGACACTCAGGATTCTTCGCCAGAATATAAAAATGAGTAAATTAAAGAGAGAAATGAATTCAGCCATGGCTCATATCTGAGGAATGAACAAGTTCACCATTTTCTCCCTACAGAAATGAAAAAAAAAAAAAAAAGACATTTGTGAAACTGTTGTAAATGATCCAGCCAGTGAAAAAATTGCTCATCAAGTGAGAGATAAGACTTAAGCGAAAACTGAAAAGGGGGTTAATGTGTAGAGTGAGAATATGCACAGGAAACACAAGGCCGATGATGGGAATGGGACTCGGCAGGAAGCCCAGACCTTGTACAAACATTTCCACGAAGCAACAGATGGGGAAGACTCCGGCGTGGCTCCCCAACCAACCTTTGCTGTGAGTGAAGTGGGTTGGAAAGCGTGAAGACGCGTTTTTCCTTGGATGATATGAAGGCAGCAACAGAGATGACACCATACCCTCATGGCTGATGACCAGTTTTGTCCACACCCAGGAAGACCCTAACAGGGAAGCATGTAGACCACAGCTAGGCTCCAACCCTGGTTTAAAAATCTCTGTTGATATAAAAGGTCTTTGTGAGCATAAACGCCCACGAGGAAAGTGAACAAAGTTTAAGGGAGTCAGAGATGCTCTCCTGGACCTTGGGAGTGGGGTGAGCTTTACGGTTGAGCCAAGCTTGCCCTCCCATTTCTTAAACCCCAAGACGTGGAAGATGAAGGCCGAGAGCGCCATGTCCACACAGCAATGCTGGAGAACCGTGTTGGAATCGTGGCGCATTTCCCTTCGTACAGGAAAAACGTGCTGTCAAAGCAGAATTTGGATTTCTAAGGGTCTCAGGACTCCTGCCACATGGGGACATGGAGACTAAAATCACGTTGGTACAGGAGGACTGAACTGTGCTTCAAAAACAGGTCACTTTGACCCCAAATTCTATGCTTTTTTCACTGTTCCCTGCCAAGTCTCAGGAGTTGGATCAAGCAATCTTGTTTCCCAAAAACTTGAAATCAGACTTGAGAAGTGGACAGGTGTGGACCCTTCTCTGGTCCCGTTCAGTCCACCCTTTCGCTCCTCTACTGATGGGAGTTGGTGGAATGGTGCATCCTCCTGGGCACATCATCTATAATAGGGCCTACTTCCATAATCTGAACAGCTCCATTTCAATTTTATATGTTTTAAAGATATTTCTCTGTCAATACTGTTCACAATTTAATTACAATAATTAACATAGTTTTCCAATATTATTTTTGCATTTGATTATATGCCTAAAAATGTTGCAGCTGTGTTTACCTATGTGCCTTTTGTCTTAGGCTTCATTTAAAATGAGAAGTAAATATCATTTTTATATATAGCTTTCCACTTGCTTTGTGAACTATTTTCATAATACCCCAATTTAGCCACATACATCCTCTCGTGTGCTCAGATCTCTCCAATTAGGGTAAGAGTAGGACAGAAATCAGGGGACAGCCTCAGTTCCCTGGCCCTAGCAAGCGATGTTTCCAAGAGCTAGGAAAATAAATATATTTTTCTTCATAAAAACAATGTAGATAATTTGTAGTCATATTTGGCTACCCATAGCTTTCCCGGCAAAATGGAACAAAACAACATCCTTTTTGGCGACACTACCTCAGAGGAGGGAAAAAGAAAACGAGTTGCTGACCAGAAGCCAATTTCATCTTGACTGTTTCAAAAAAAAAAAAAAAAAAAGAGAAAAAAGAGAAAGCCTTTCACAGACCACATGGCACAATTAA